>JALMGA010000006.1:66035000-70835000 GCA_023333525.1 Aspidoscelis tigris stejnegeri
TAAGATTTGTCTCTCTGTAAAGTTTGATAGAACTCTGAAGGTAATGCCTCTACTGTATGCAAAACTGAGCTAGACTTTGTTTTCACTTCATTTATGGTAGCATGATACTATCCTATGACTTTGGACCAAATAAATGTGTCAACTAATATGAGACATATGGAAGATAGACATTGAAATATATTGATGGAAGATAGACATTGAAATGATTCTATGAGACAGATCAGCTACAATGAAGTCACATTCACCAGGAAAGTCAAGGGGAGCTTTTCCTGCTGTTCAGCCTTGATTTTCAGTATTATGATTATTACCTGTTTCCCCCCAAATGTCTAGATAGGAGAACCAATGATAAGGCTACTCTGCATAAAATAAATTAGTAATGAAGAACTGTGGTCAAATTAAACATGAAATGAAAGCATTTTAAAAGACTGCATTCTCGATTACCAAGAATCCTGGAAATAACCCTCAAGAAATAAGACTTGGACTTTGTCCTTTTGGAATTATTCTTCACCATTTTATAGCCCTGCCTGTAGACATGGACTGTATTTTTTCATAATGCAACATTATCACATCCTGACATCCACCCCAGCCAGTTCTGAAACTGTTAAAATGAGCAAATCAAAAAGCCCATCACTTGCACCTCGACCATCTGCTAAGAACCTCTTGGTAAGCTAGAAGAATCTCCTGCTTGTGGATGAAGGACCGTGTGCTTTAAGCTCAAAGTGCTGCAGCTGGGGGGTGGAGGGCGCTTACAGACTGATTACAGGGCAAAAGTGAAATGACATCACCATGAAAACTCATTTCATTTCACTCTATGTGTCCAATTAATATGTCAGCTTCAGCTAGTAAACCACCTGACCATTCTCTCTTACCACGACATTTGCCAGAAGGAGAATGATGCACACAGAAACTGCAGGCTCAAAGGTCAGTCAGAGGGCAGAGTGCTGGAAACATATTACAAGAAAATGCAGAAAGGCTGTTCCAGGACCTTGTTCTCAATTAACAGGCAGAGGGGCCAAACATTTTCTATGTTATGCAGCCAAGGACATGCTAGTCAGCAAGAGGAGAGCTCTTATGAACATGACTCCAAGAGTGCAGTAGCTCCATGCTGAAGGGTGCTGTAACAAAAGGCAGCAGGTTTAGCTCTACCTCCATTCTGTCCTATGAGATAAAGGTGAGTAGCTTAGCCTTGGAATATTTATTATTCATTCATTCATATTTCTTTCTCACCCTATACTCAAAGGTCTCAGGGTAAGTTTCTATCTAGAGGGGATGTTGCTCCCTCAGCTTAAGCACAGGGTAATATTATGCTGTTGCTCCAGCTACTATGGGCAAGCCCCATATACAGCTCTGCAATCTAGTCCCTGAGGTCATAAATGGGGTTTACAATAGATCCAAATCAAGGGTCCTTTGATCTGGATGTAGCTCTGTCCCATGCAGACATATCGGGCCTAATGGAGACCCTCTGATCTGGATCAACACCCTAGTGCAGAAAGAGCCTGGACCATGAACTTGTTTTGTATCCCACTTGTTTTTAATCCCTTCAACCCTTCAGCCTTAACATTGTACTAAAATAGATAGTGTCAAATAGTATTGCTGACTTGGAGATCTTTTTTACAGTATGATATCATGTCAAACAGAATCCTGGAATTTTTACCACAAGCCTTAAAACCAAGGTTTTGTTTCCAAGATTCCGCAAGTCTTCTACAGGTATCTTGTGGGTATGATGGACAAATGGGAAACTCTGAAGAGTACAAGTCCTGTGTCACAACTAACAAAATCCCTGTCTGTAAAATATTACTTGCCTTACTATATTGATTTTCAATAACCTCAAAGAATTTCATACCCTTAATCATTCCAATCAGGATCCTTCTGGTCTGAAAACTGGTCTAATATTTCCCAGGAAAAGATTTTCTATGAAATTAGCTAAGACTTTCATGTTTTCATATAGATGGAGCCTGTATTTCTAACACAATTCCCAGACATGACTTCTAGAGGATATTAAGAAAAACATAACTTCAGCTTGTTTGGAGAATGTGAGATGTGATTTTGCTTTCAACAATTCTTATTTATTTATTTAAAATATATATTGTTGAAGAAAGAAATGGGTTCAGCCCTTAGTTCTATTTGTTTCTTTGTTTGCCATATGAGCAAATGATACAAAATCAGATTAACTGAGAAGAACTTTCTCAGAAACTGATTGCCTGGAACAGTTTTACTTGCTTTGCCACGTCTTCTAACAGATGGAAAATCTCCCCTCTATTGAAAATATTCACTGAAATCCCCTAGCGTCTGTGCCTTCTTGATATTAAACATGGGCCTCTTGAACTTTTTGAGCAAATCCTCTTTTCTAGATCACACAGTTCCAACATTCTATAAAGCTTCTGCTATAGCATCATATAATTTGGATTAAGAGTTTAGTCATATATTTCTAGTGCTATGTAATCTTTTGGATTAAATTGCAATTCATAAATATTCATTGCTAGGAAAAACCAGGGGTGATGGGAACAGTAGATCATGGAAAGCAGATGAATGGGTGCCTTCACAGAAGCACCCTTACCACCATGTCATCAGGTGCATCCATATATCCATGTCAGACGCATGCACACCAGACGAAGTGGTGGCTGAGGAGCTTGCTATTTCATCAACCTCATCCCTGGATACCTCAGATGGGCATAACACCAAATATGAAAATGTTATACCAGCCTTTCTAAAGGGGCCCAAAGTGGTAAATGGCTGTGTCTTAACTCCCATGGGGGAAAACAGCTCTACAGGCTCCATTTTCACCATGCAAGGTTCTCAGTTTCCAGTCATGGTGCTCACTTTTTCACACCCTTCCCTCAAATTGCCTAGAAGCATGTTGGACATTCCAGAAGACAGCAGGCACCACAGAAAATGGGGAGTCACCACTCCAGACTGCTCAAGGATGCTTACGCTACAGTTAAGTGTGGACACCACCTCAGTCAGCCACCATAAGTCAATAGTTTTCTAGAAGGGGGGCTTAGTCTGCCAATATACATTCATGGCTCTTCAGAGACCAAATAATATCACTGAAAGTTTCTAGAACTGAATTAAGAAAAGCGTCACTTTACTTAATGTGCAAAAGCAAAACCATGCTGGAAATCTGCCGTTACACAGGTGAAGTCATATCCCAGCCATGCAAGAACAAGAGTGTTGTATATAAAACAGTGTAATGTGGGGGACCAGTTTAATTTTGTGTCTGAACTGCTTTGTTTTACAATTTATTACTTATTGGCTTTCTGTTGTCAACAATGGTTCCGTGGCCACACAATGTATCTTCTCATGTTATAGTGAGCAATTACTACAATCAACTGCGGTCAGATGCTCCAGCAGTTTCCAAAGTGCCATCTGTGAACTAGTCCAGCTTTAAATGGAGGTACTTTATTTTAGTAGCGAGTGACTTATAAACATTCTGTCCCTTTTCAGAAATTTCTTCTGTTTGTGTGTGTCGTTCCTCCGTTAAGAATTTTGATCGCCTGCCATTTGTTTCTGTGTATTTGTGGCTATGTGGATGTGAACGGGATGTACAAAGATTTTTTTAAAAAAAATTATACTTTTTTTAAGTGTGGAAAATGTTACATTCAGTGCAGACCTCAATCAATTGCCTAAGCTCTTTTGTGTTTGCATGCCTCCAACAACCCAGACCACAATGCTGAATTCATTTATCCCCCAGCAGCCTTTGAATTTGTGGGAAGATTCGTAAGTTGTTCTAGGATGGCCAGCCAACTTATACAGACATTGCTGGGGCCCACAGTTCATCCCTAAGCCAAGTCTTAATTGTTACTTGAGACGAAAACTAGTAGGCAGCTATCCAAATGGCTCCATTCATATGTTTGGTTTCTGATACAATCCATATAAGTGACTGGAAATAGTTGGTTAGGCACAAGCACAGTTACATCTTCAGTCCCTTTTCTTTTTAATAAGAAGAAAACAATTGTGCAAACCAGGCAGGCCAGAGAATTATGCAAACCAGCCAGGCTAGAGGGTTGGGAAATCAATCCAATCAAAGCCCTAAGTTGATATTCCACTACTGTAGTTCCATCAGATAACTTTAAAAAATTGGACTCTTCTCCTTCCATTTACCACACTGTCATTATTCCATTATGAAATTTAAAAGTTGATAGGATAACCAAAGAGATTAAGGAAGACATGTTTCAAAAGCAGCTATGGTCAGTACCACAAATGCACACAGTCAGAACTGTCACTATATTTTAATAGCCTCAGACCTCAGGATATAAGGCAAGATGTAAATGTTAAAATAGGCAGGTCCCTATTCCAGGATATAATCCAGAACAAGGGCCAGTATAGAAGGGGCCAAAGGCAAGTTTTCACTCAGGTAAGCCAGAGCTACTCAACAGTTACTATAATGATAGTAATAATGAGGGTGGTTTTTTAAAGGAACAAATGATATTTAAAAGCATGCAGTTATATACACAAAAAAATTCCCACACCTTAAGTGAATAAACTCTCTCAGTTTTGTTCCAGGCTTAATATTTCAGTTAATGTTTGTCCCAGTTTGTCTGATAATAGTTAAACTGTTTAGAAACTAAAGCAAAGCATCTTTAACCAGCAACACAAGCATGATCCCGAGCCCAGAAATGGGGCTCAGTATTGGTTTTCATACTGTCATTAAGCCAAACATCTCCACTGAGCACCCAAGAGTCATTCAAGTCAAGTCAGTAGGGCTACTTAAATAAGACATTTCAGCAGGATTTGGCAACCTGTGTCTGAGTGCTGCAGATGTGGAAACCCTATCATAGCCAAAGACAAATAATAAGTTTTGTGCTGCAGGCAAGAAGTGGCTGGAATTTATTTCTGATCATGTCTTGTAACCTGTACAGAATTCCCTAATGGGAAGGTTTTTATACGCTAATGTATAATTTATAGTTTCAATAACATTTTTCCTGAACGTGTCGTTCTGGCCAAGTCAACAAAGGATACGAACAGGTAATTGTAGAAAAGTTGTCCATGCAATGAATTAATGCAACGAAACTTGTTAATTCAGTTCTCAGTGGCTAAAAGCTGAGTATAGTGCTCTTATTCTAAGTTCATTGAACCATTTGTTAGACAGAAATGTATTCCATTAGTCAGATCGAAACTGACTTCCATTTTAAATTTCCATTTCATCTTAAATCTGAAAGACTGGTTTTTTCACTTGAGAATAACTGTGTCGTAATTTAACTCAGAATAAGGTAAAATGAAAATTGTCTCTCATTTTTCGTATATAGCATCCAAAGATATTAGTGTAAGGATATAACTTATCAAATAGCTAATGTTTACCAAAGACACAGCTGGTGAAGCACTAGCATTCACTAACTTCATTTTCACCAGACACTTTAGACATAAAGCTGAAACTGCTGGAAGTTAGTTACCATCTAAAAATATTTACAAGGCCTTAGACTAGTGAGATTGCTGTACACCATGACCTACAGTAGTGATTAGAAGTGTATAGTCAAATGCTAGGAATGTGCAAGTGAAAAGCTCTAGATGCACAAACCCTTTTATTAGATATGTTTCCAAACCCATGCCTGTTATTCCATTAATGCTGTTAACAAATTAATGACAAATTACCTGAATACAAAAAAATATATAAAACTTACAGAATGTGTTATAATCATTTTTCACTCTCAATTGCATGTAGCTTGTACTCAGAGGCAGTAGTGTCATGCCTCACACCCTGCAGCCCTTAACTAGGTTGCCTCCAGACATCAAGAAGAAGGTGTGGAGTCTTGTTCAGGTCCCACAATTGCCTCTTGCTATCCCTACCAGATGGCAGGATGAAATCCCAGGGCAAGCCTGGGCCCTTACCTTGACTAACACTTGCTTCCACAATCCATCTGATGGTGAAAATATGCAGAACTGTACAAGCACCCACCCCTGCATGTGCAGGGTAGGCATTTCCAACATGAGGAATCTGAAAAGCAAGCATGAGACTTGATAAGCAATACAATGATAAGCATAGCAATGTGGGCAAATCTGTGGATTGCCATACACAGAAGAAGGAGGTGGTGGAGAAGCAGTTCACATTTATACCTCGCTTTTCTCACCCGTTAAGGGGATTCAAAGTGGCTGACAAACCTTCTGTTCTTCTTCTCACAACAGTCACCCGGTGAGGTAGGTGGGGCTGTGAGAGATCAGAAAAAGAGCTGTGACTAGCCCAGGGTTACCCAGCTGGCTACATGAAGGAGTGTGGATTCAAACCAGGAGACTTCCAGATAAGAGTCCGGCACCCTAACTACAAGATCAAACTGGCAATCCCAATATAGTGCCAGAACAGTCCTGGGTTCTACATCCTGTCTGAATTCAGCCCTAAGGAGTCAAGAGAAGTGTCTCTACTCACACATATAACTATTTGTGCAGAGGATGATATGCTGGTATTTCCAAGTCCAATCATTCAGATAACCTCCAAATTCTGAAATAATGTTTTCCCATCTTAATCCTTGATGATGATTTCACTGTGCTGAGATTCTTCCTGAGGAAACAATGTCTATGACATCAGGCTTGAAAAGATAAAGTTTTATGCACCTTCCAGTTCTGAGACAATTGCATCTTGGCTCTCAAAGTGTGAAGTTTTTGTTTTAATTGCTTGGTTCTGACCTTCTTATAGTTGTAAAAAGCAGAGCTCTGGAGGCTACTGACATTTTAAATGTGAAAGTTTTCCATGTCATCTTTATCATACTAAGTGTGATTTCTCCTAAGATTCCTTTTTGAATTTAGTTTCCAGTCCAGAAACACTGCAGGGGAAGCAAAGTGAACATAAGAACATAAGAGAGGCCCTGCTGGATCAGGCCACAGCCCATCTAGTCCAGCATTCTCTCACACAGTGGCCTGCCAAATGTTCATGGACATCTCAAACAGAGACAAGGATAAACCTTTTCCTGCTCTTGAATCCCAGCAAATGGCATTAGAAGCGTCCTGCTTCCACCACCCCCAACCTGAAAGATGTACCTAGACATTCATTCTAGTATCCATTGATACATCTGTCATCCATAAATTTGTCTACGTTGAAGTGATCTAGACTGGTAGCTGTCACCACCTCTTCCAGCAGCACATTCCAAATTCTATAGTATTCCCATTGCTCCTCTGCCTCTGCTCTGTACTGCAGAATTTCTGGGTATGTAGCTGAACCTGTCAAAGACCAATGAAGGAGATCTTCGTGAACCCAAATGGCTGCCTTTAATGTGAACATGCACCTCCCAAATGGCTTTTCTAAAAGTATTTTGAAAATTTTGCACGTCTCTAAAACATGTGTGTCTTATTTATCTAAGAATGCTAAGAGCTGATAGCCTTGGCCATCCTTCCACATTTGGCTGTTCAGATACTGAAACCCAGTCTTGCTTCTTTGCTGCATATCATGATTCTGTCTCCAAGACAGATGAGGGGAATTGGAAGTAGAAGTTATCATAGGTTGCATATCATTCTTATGAAAACAGTGCACAGTTATCACACCTAGGCATCTGTTGTTGTCAAAAGCACCACACAGTTTGTGCTCAAGGCCCCTTCCAGATTAGCAGTTTAAATCTACAGGTATTACAAAATTTGCAGCTTACCTGCTGGGAAGCAGGGATCTGGCACCCAGACTCCAGCACCCCCCCCTCCTGTAGTTACCAAGGAGGAAGCTGTGAGAGCTGAGATTGGCACACACACCATGTGGGATGATACAGCCAACTGCAGTTGAGCTGCCATCCCTCTTGCCAGCAATTCTTGTTGTCCTGTCTAGACTGGCAGGAAGCTTTGAATTTACTTGATGCTGCAGAGCGAGTGTTCTCCAGCCAGCATGAAGTAAATTCACAGTACCATCACTATAATGTGACGCTGCTACGGAGTATCGACTGTCATGTGTGACCCTTATGCATTCTGATGCACAGCATCAAGAAGTCTGGACACACGCTAAGTCCTTCATGCCCCTTCTATCTTCTAGGCTGCCTCTTTCATGATTAAAGCACATGAGTTTTTGTATCACCATGTTTTTTTAATCCTTTCAGGCCTGCTTGTTATAAATGAGCAGGGGCAGAACATTTTGGAAAATGTACAAGATGAAAAATAAGTAACAATGATTCAGATAGAGTTGTTTCAGCAGCTGGATTGGACAGCTCATTCCTGCAACAAGCTTCCCTTTCCTAGACCTCATAAGGGAAGTCACAATGAGTACTGCTCTTCCATTACATGTTTATTCATTCATTTTCATTTCTATCCTGCCCTATGCCCAGAGGTCTCATAACTGCCCCAAAACCTGCTACAAATGAGACATTGAAAGCAAATAAAAAAAAAATCAGTAAAACAATTATAGGGCCTGTATGGAGAGAACATGTTGTTCCCTCAGCCAAAGGGCAGGGTAAAGAGGTACATCATCTTCTGTCTTCTGAGCATATACAATGAGTGCCTGAAGCACCTCAGATGGGTAGATTATTCCATAACCTGGAGACTACAACCAAGAATGCCCTCCCATGTGTTCCCACTCTCCTAACTACTGCAGCTGGTGGGCCTACCAAGAGGACCTCATCAGACTATCTCAAAGCATGGGCAGGTCTATATTTTGTAAGCATCACAGTGAATGGCAATATCTTCAGCTGCTGATTGGAAGAAGTTCCTATGTCAACCAAGCAAGGACAGGTCCAAGTGACCAGGACACCAAAGTTACAAGTTACTTCATTGCCTGCTGGATCTGGGGTATTGGATTCTGACTTAACACAGGTGTTGGTAACTTAGTTGATTAGTCCCTAACTTAATCACCCAGTCCAAGAGTTTAAACTGGGAAAACAATGTTTGGAAGCTGGTTTAGACTTAAAGAAGAAACGCTTAGGAAAATCAATGCGCTTGATAGCACACAGTTGACACACATATTTGAAATTAACTGAATCCCAGCGTCCTCTAAACAATACAATATTTCCTTTTCATCTTTTACAAGGAGCAGCCAAGTTGCATGGAACTCTGTGTACTTAAGCAAGCTCAAAGCCATTCTTTTTAAACAAATTCAGACAAGCCTGGGGGTAGTTTCAGACAATTATGAATAAAAACCATGCCTCTGAAAGACTGGGGTCAACCGAACAAAACTAAAATCATCAATATCGATAATGCCAAGGACAGCTGGGTCATAAAAGCAGCGTGGGCTGGATGCCACCATACCTCCGTGCTTGAGTCCATTCTTCCTTATCTCAGTTCAGGAATGCCAAATGTGTATAGAATCCACTTTGTCCAGCAGGGTCAATTTCCAAGTGACTTTGCATAGAACTTCAGTTTTTAGGCCCAGTTTCTACTTACCTGAACGGAACAATCTGGGAAGACTATTTCAGCCATTCAATGTCCGGACTGGCTCTGGTCATTCGCACACTGTGGCAGGCATGTGTCCTGATCCTGGATGTCCCACCCTCCCCTAACTGCAGTTAGTTGAAGGGACAGTGCATATACCAGTGATGGTGAACCTTTTGAGCTCGGTGTGCCAAAATTCACAAGAAAACCTAGCTTAACTCGGGTGCTGTGTCACGTCTAGAAATATCCATAATTTTGTGATATTTGTAGCTCTAGTAAAAAAGTTATATTTTTGATATATGAATTTTACTAAAAGCAAAAACAATTCTTTACATTAGTGACTTTTGTTGCTGAATTTCGTTTACTAAATCTTCAGTTGAAAGATGGTATTTCGTACACTTCAAGAACAAGCAAGCACTACATGCCCAGGTGCCAAGGTGACCAGGTGTGTCACCCAAAAGGGCTTGGCGTGTCCCCTGTGACATGCGTGTAATAGGTTGGCCATCACTGGCATATACAATGTGATGGTGAGGTAACCCAGGTCGAGATGCAAGGCCTGGAAGCGTCCTGTTTGCACTGCTGCTGGCATGGGACAACCTGTGGGAATGGGCAGGAGACCTTGGGAACTGTTCCCGAAGGGTTGTAGTGAGTACAATGTGTCCCCACACTCTGCTTGGAATCATTCTTTAATCTTTCACTTCCCATTAATTCTATCTGCTCTTACCCTTGCTAGCACTTTCTTTGCTTTGCATCACTTTCCACTCCACTAGTCACAGTGGGTGCTACCAGTTCCTGAATAGCACTGACATTTCATGCAGTGCATGAGAAGCATTTGGAATATACCTTCGGGTATAGGGCGAGATAGAAGTATAACTAAAACTAACTGAATGAATGAATGAATGAATGAATGAATGAATGAATGAATGAATCTGCCACTTTGCTGGGTGTGCATTTAAGCATGTTAAATTTTACTGAGTTCAAGGGAACCTAATCTCAAGCATGGACTGAAGCCTACAAGCTGAGAATATCTCAGCAAGTAACAGCTTTTTGTTTACTAGAATAAAAGGGAGGGGATTTGTCTAAAACACAAGACTGCTTATTTCACCCACCTAACATTTATGCTTAAGTGGCTTTTTTAAAAAAGAAGCCTCTTTAAAAGGAAAAAAATTGTAGCAGCAAGGATTGTGGACTGGTCTGGTGTCATCACAGGAGAACCAGATGAGGGACTGAAGAGTAGATTAGGAGATGGAAAAGAGATCTGCAGACATTCAATGACAACTCATGACCATTTGAAGGGAGCATTTGTATATTTCTGCTAAGTTCCTTTTTCACCTCACCATTTTGCCTCCCTTGCCTAATTTGGACTGAGTTTCAGAGTCTTGCTTCTAAATAAAATGTACTTCTTATTGGACTAAACTGAGGGGAACTGAACTAGAAATAAGATTTAACCTCTGCTTTATGAGGCTCCAGAAATGGCACACCTCTGAAGCCCCTTCTTGTTTGTTCTCATGGCACTGGCTGCAAACTCTTCAGCTAAGGAAGAGGCAGCGGTGGGACAGCATTAGTTCCCCAGCCTCTGAAGGTAGGCTGGAACAGGCAGCCATTTTGTGGACAGCAGTTGGCACATTCCTCAGAGCCCAGCTGGTTCCTGGCCCAAATCGTTTGGTTCAGGCCAGAGAATTACCTTTGCATCAGCCACCAAGCCTTTGCAACATCTGCACATGTTGTCAAATCATCACATCCTGGATCCTGCTGTAGTCTGCACCAACATGCAGATGGCAGGTTTGTTGATGCCATTATCTGCATCAGCACATGGTCAGCAGGTCCCTATTCTGGGATATCATCTGGAATTACGCTCACTGCAGAAAAGTGCCATGACTGTGGGGAAAAGAAACTTTACTTTCAATGAATCAGCTGCATATCTGATGCAGCAGGGAACAGTCCAATTCACTAAAAAGAAGCCATTTTGACCCTTTTCCGCTTCTCCTTGTGTATGCTGACATTCATCTCTCCTTGCTCACTGTTGTGAAAGTAGGTGAATTAAAGAGGCCACACTCATTTGCCACAGTTTTAGGGGACATGCTGCAGCATCTGATGTTTGTTAACAGCCATGAACCTTAACTAATTTTAGCATTTTAAACTTAAAACAGGATTGTTGTTCAACAGTATTGTCACTGTTTCAGCAGAGCTTATCAACTGTTTATTCTTTTGTCAAGCATTTCAGGAACAAAAGGCTGCAAAATTGAAAATATATTTGCCTATTAAGTTGTGCAAATATATAAAGACTGTGATGTGCAGGGTATTAACAAGGTTTGTCTTCCTCAGACCATAACACGGGAGTTCAGGCATAGAAAGAACTAACGATTAAGTATGGTAAAAATGAGGGACATTTTTTTTCTTCCCTTTGGAGTCTGGTGTTTACATTTTAGTGTCCAAGTGCCT
The DNA here is from genome assembly GCA_023333525.1 of Aspidoscelis tigris stejnegeri. Classification (NCBI taxonomy): domain Eukaryota; kingdom Metazoa; phylum Chordata; class Lepidosauria; order Squamata; family Teiidae; genus Aspidoscelis; species Aspidoscelis tigris. Next base: position 66,046,710 of record JALMGA010000006.1, read on the forward strand.
GAAAGCAAATATAAATAGTATAATGAATATAGACTAAGCACAACATGCGAGTCTTTGTGCTGTGATCTTTTCTTTGTATGGTGTTATGGAAAAAATTGCAGCCACACTAAGATCGGGGGAGGGGGGGAGAATGAATAAAGTGCATTCAGCAATCCCAATGTTTCAAGAAAATTCAAAACATCAGGTCCCAGGCCCTAAAGGCTGAAAAGAAATGCTCACTGTCAGCACAATCCTCCAACGGGTGTAACTTTCATTGATTTGAATGGGAACTGAGTTAGTAGACCTGTCTGATGAACGTGTTCCAGCCCAATTAATTGATCAGATCCTCATTAAGCTCACTGAGCAGTACATTTACATTCTTAACATAACTGTTTGATGTGTGTGTGAACATCATACGCATGTGTGCACACATGCACATGCTAGCTCTTAGTGTTTTGTAGTGGCCCTTTGTTTTTCATTTGAAAAACTGTGAGACTTTCTCCTCTCCTTCTAGTTGATCAAAAGCAAATAGACTGCCTAAGTGGTGCTGTAGCATCTTTCTTTCAGAGTTAGGACACAGGGTGTGTAGAAGATCTGAGATGGGATCTCGTGATTCTATCTCTCTCTTAATTTCTCACTACTGATGCTTCCTTCCAAACAAGCTGAAGCCTCCTCTTGAACCATCTGGCTCCAGAAAGAAAAAAACATTTAGACTACTGATATTTGTTTGTTAGGGCTTAGGAGATAAGGAGAACAATAACAGTCTTATATATTCTTCCTGCTATACCTTCCAGTTCTTTTAATTATTACATCTCCTATTCATTGTCCTCTGCATTTAAAGAACTCTGAATCTCTTTTAATGAAGAACCATAATGCTTTCACTTGTTACATTTTTTCAGCAATGGTCCTTCATTACTTCTATAAAAATCTCTTAAAACCCCAAATCTGTTTGTATACAGTAATTGTCCCTTTCCCAAATCACTTCTTTTTCATTTAGTTGTAATTCTGTCCCATAGCGCAGGCCCTCATCTACCTGATAAGCTCAGGATGGACCTAAACCATGCCCACAGAGGAAAAGCTCACTGATGATCAGGGCAGAAAGTGGGGGACATTTGCATATGTGCTTAAGCTTTGGAGAACTGGCCATAGCTCAAGGACAGATTAACTGCCTGGAAAGCAGAGAATTGCAGATGTGATCCACACACACACACATCTTCTTCCTCAGGGAAAGTAATAGTTAAAATACTTCTGAATTTCTCTCCTAAATAAAATTGAGGCTGTGTTCCCACACAGCAAAGTTATATTCACACCTTCAGCAGTGGACACCCAAGGAAGCCCCCAAAGCATATTGGTCAAACACCAAAGGTCTCTCTACCGAAAAGCACTCTGAGAAGGCTGCTGGAAGAACTTGGGGTGCTTCCGCATTTGCTGCTGAAAAACAGATCTAAGATCTGTTTTTTGGTGTTCTAACCTCCCGAGGATCCGTTCCAAATAGGGACGGATCCGAAGGGCCCTTGCGCATCTGCACACGCATGGGGAGGCTGGATCCGCACCACCGACGCCACGCCCAGAGCTGCGGGACTGATGCGCAGCACACGGGGGAGGGTGGAAGGAGGCAAACCAGCCTGCTTCCACCCTCCCCAAGATGGCAGCCGCTGGCACATCCAGCCCTCACCTCTCAGTGTGCTGAATTTTTGAGGTCTTCCCGGAGGTGGGATCTTTCGGCAGCAAGACCCAATTAAGAATGGGTCTTGCACACTGAAATGTGGATGCGGCCGCCTCAATCCGGCCTCTGGTGCAGAAGGTAAGTTTACATGAAGTCTGTATGTGTCATTAATATGGGTCTATATGTGTTCTTAGTCCGTGTGCAGAAGCACCCTTGGAGTCCCCTCTGCAAAATTCTTCTGCAGAGCAGAATGATATATAATTATGTATACAGCTGACACAGAAACAAAAATCACTAGAAAAATACCTTTTGAACTAGGACTATCTGGTTTTAAAAAAACAACACACATGATTAAGAAGAACCGGGCAGCAAGTTTGAGACCCTTGGGACAAACAGACAATTTTAAAAGAAAACCTGTGTTCCAAAGTTTCCTTTCACTTGTTCCTTTTGTTGACACAAAAGGGTGATTTACTCAGTTTGAATGGGATCATTTATTTATTTAAATTTATATTTACATTTCTATCCCGCCTTATACCCTAAGGTCTCAGACCATGTTAAAAAAAAGCCATATATATAAAACAGTACAAAACAATAATGTCTTCAGTGAGGAGAAACTAAACCACATTTAGCAAAAGGCCAGAGCAAAGAGGTTCATCTTCACCACCTCTCTGAACATATACAGTGAAGGAGCCTGATGCACCTCGAGGGGGAAGACTGTTCCACTGCCTGGGGGGCATCACTGAGAAGGCCCTCTCTCGTGTTCCCACCCATCTTACTATTAAGAATGGTGGGACAACAAGGAGGGCCTCCCCTCCAGATCTTAAGGCAAGGGCAGGTCGGTATGGGAGAAGGCGTTCCTTCAGATATTGGGGGCTTAAGTCAGTTAGGGCCTTATAAGTTAAAGTTAACACCTTGAATTGGGCTTGGTAGCGATGGGATGGGAGTTAGGGAGAGTCCTGAATTAATCCCAGACTCCTACAGGCACCTTCAAGTTAGGACTTGAAGAAATGGACTAGCAGCAGCAAATAGGAGGGGAGGAAGCTGAGAAGGGAAAGTCACACCACAACTGACCATGAAGAGAAGCAGCAAAATAGGAGGCTTTTTATATACTTATTCTTTAAACTGTGTGATGTGGCATTTTGTCCCTTTGCCTGCAAGTAGGACATTTCCAGAAAAAATGAAAAAAAGATGAAAAACATACCACGCCGTGGTCTTCTGATAATATAGCCAACAATTAGGAAATAAGAAGCTTGCAGTTCCCCCCATCTTGTTCCAACTAATGGAAAATGTATTATTCAGACATTTGTATAAAACATTTTGAAAACTAAATGTCCTATGACCTCTTGGTAAATTAGAGGTTTACACAGGGTCCACAGCGTTCCATTTCATTATGACAACAGGTCATTAAAGTTTGCATATAATTCCTCTGATTTTGATTGGGGTATTTTAACCAATTGCAGAATGGTTTCCCCTTCATTGGTGCTAAGAGGTAACAAAGGCCATTCAGAATGTTAGAAACTATTGGTTTTAATCAGGGAAACAATGTGTATCTCATGTGCAAGGTTTACAAGATTTCCTGCTGCATGTAAATCTTCAGGAAAAAAAAGATGTGGTTGGAGATAAATATAGAGAGAACGAGGAGATTGGAATCCATAGCCTCATTGGTTCCTTCCAACTGTCTGATTCTGGGAAAGATAAAGAGATTAATTGCCTAAAATAAATAAAATAAATTGATCATAAATATGGTCCTCCTTTGATTTAAAATTACATAAAAGGATTTCTTAATTCCAAATTAAATTGGCCTTATAGGCTTTTCTCTACCATTAGGAACCAGATGGTGAGGAGCTAGGAAGGGAAGAATTTCTGAGCAGGACTGAACAGGGTAAAAGCTGTGGGTCAAGAGCAGGAAGCTGAAAACGACTCCTGTGACCCTGCATCAGCTATCTAATCAGTCAGTTCTAATAACCAGTTGAAGGGGGTAATACCAGGTGCAATAAGAGTGTCACTTGTTTGTGACTGCCATCAGCTACTGCAATAAACTGTAATTTATTCTATCAATTTATTTTATTTAAGGCACTGTTTATACCACTTCCTATAATATGTCTTAATGCCATTGTCACACGATGGCCCTTTCTGCATTTCCCTTAATTCCGGAAAAAAGGTCCACTTAATAAGCTTCTGAGCTCCTTTCTGCACTTAGGAGCCATAGATCAAGATTAGTAAACATTTATCAGACCTACAAATCTAGATCATGGCTAGGCGAGGGTCGGATCAGCCTCATTTGCACTGATGGTGTTGATCTGGTGCAAGCCTGCTTGAAGCTGCCTGAAGTTCTAGGAATGTGCATGAATATTCAAATGCTTTCGGAATTCTATTGAATCAACTGAATTTCAACATTCGAGTTCGAATCAGATGTCCTTAAATTCTAATTTAAAGACTCAATTCAAATTTCAAATATCAGATCTATGTGTTTGAATTATTCGGACATTCATATGTGTATGGGTTCATACACAATGCGTACTTGAAGATCCACATTTTTCCCACATCCGTATGCATTTGTACGGATCCATATGGGATGAAAATGGGTTGCATATGGGATAACTACAGGTTGCATATGGGATAACTATGGGATGCATATGGATGTGTACAGATGTGTATGGATGTGTACGGACCCTGGGAAGATGTGTACGGGCATCTATGAATGTTGTTGACATTTGCAAATGCAAATTCAAATGAAAAATTCAAACAAATAGATGCAAATTTGCTTAATTCAAATCGAATTAGGTTAAATTCAAACTTTAAACATTTGAATTGTATTTAATTTTTTGAGTATTCGATTTGAATATCTTTCAGGAATCGAATTGAATCCCAAAAATTGCGTTTGTGCACACTTCTACGAAGTTCATGAGAGCTTCACAGGCACCCCATGCCACTCCACCCTCTGATGGGTAAGAGTGAAAGTTCCTAGCCTCAGGGATTGGGGGAGTGTTATTTTCAGTGTTGCACTATAGCACACCACTGAATGACAATTCCTGGTAATTCTGGATCTACAGCTGCTAAGTAGGCCAGTTAAGTAAGTCAGTTAAAAATACTATTTGAAAAGTGTACAATGTGAGCTAGCTGCATTTTAACCTGACTTTCAAAAAGCACACACCACAAAACATTCACAATTATTGCTTTATTATGCACTGTTAAAAATATCCAGAGTTTAAAGTGCTTGCACTACAGGAGATGATTTCCTTTTCAAGCTGTCAGCCATTCACAATGGAGTCCCTGTCAACGTTTCCAGAACATAAACTACAATCAAGAAGCATAATTGGACAGTATAGAGTAAAATGCTAGCAAAATAGATTTTTAATATTCATTTCTTTCTTTTCCATGTTTTGGCAACTTCTTCTGAGCCGCCACAATCTTGTCATATCAGTCACACTCACTGTGGGATTTATTCATCAAGCCCTACATCTCTATGGTGGTTCCATCAGCTTTCATGACTTATGAACAAAGATGAAAGGAAGGATACGCATATAGCATGGCTAAATCATGACAAATTGTCAAGGAGCATTTGAAGTGTTTAAGAAACAAAGGGGGTGAAGAATAGTTTCTGGTGGTCCAAAGGATGTGATTAGAACAGATAGGAATGGAAAAATTTAGGCTGAGTGCCATGAAATATATACAGTCTGCCCCTCTCCATTCCAGGAATGAGATCCATTGTACTATAGAATATTTCTCCCAAGCGGTATGAGCAAACAATTCTTTTTTCTTCTTTTTTTTAAATCCAGTGAGTAGAAATGTCAGTCTAACGGACTCATTACATGGTGCTGGACAAGTTGTTGTTTCTCATTTCTAAACTGCTGAAAGAGAAAAATTGCGACCCACTTCAGTGGTATGTATGGGGGGCAGTTCTGTATGAGATTAATAAGAATTCTGGATTTTTTTAAAAAAGAGAAACATTATTTGATGATAATAGCAACAAATATCAGTTCAGACAGATGAGTATGGGAGCAATTATGGAACAATGGAGCCATGAGCGGGAACGGTCCCATTCATTTTCTGCAATTATTAAGATTAAAATGAGATTTATTAACTTCCTTTCTAAATAAAAGCTCAAAGTACTTACTTTTAGATAGATTAGAAATATATCATATGTCAAACTGAAAGCATAATAAATAATTTTGAAAAGAACAAGGAATGAAACATCAGTGATGGTCACACCTTCACTTTAAACCTTCTTAAGTCCATCTTCAGGCTCTGACTGCTCACACCTTTTCATTTCTACATGTTTTATTTGTGGACATTCCATTCAGGAAAGGCAAAATGGAGGGTGGGAAGTCCACAAATACAATGGATAGAAACAAAAAGGTGTGAGTAGTTAGACTAGAAGATAGATTGAAGAAGGTTTAAAGCAGTGGTTCTCAACCTGTGGGTCACGACCCCTTTGAGGGTCGATCTACTCTTTCACAGGGGTCATTATGAAGTAGCAATGAAAATAATTTTATGTTTGGGGGTTGCAGTTAGGCTGGGGGTCACCACAACATGAGGAACTGTATTAAAGGGTCGTGGCATTAGGAAGATTAAGAACCACTGGTTTAAAGTGAAGATGTAACCATGGCCACTATCAAGGGATTGACACAGGACAACAAGGAAGGATAGCAGCTCTCAACCAACATCACTAGCAGGACACGGAACTGTCCTATGGGGGGGGGGGCACAGAGTTTTATAGCAGTACTAACAAGTTGCTCTCTAATTTCTTCTTATGCTGGACACACTCAAACAGTAAGGCACAACACTGGCCTAATCCATTATTTCTCAAACAGCAGGCAGGGTCGAAATACCAATTGACAGAGTTTAATTGGATCCACACATATTTTAAAAATGCAGCAAAATAGCATCTTAGAGGTGATAGTATATGGACACTAAGAGTTATTGTCCCACCTCGAATTCAGATTAAAAGGAAGAGAATGCACTTCAGCATGTGGAGGTATGAACTCTAAGCCACTTTTAAACATTTGTTTTCTGTATGTGGACACAGCCTATGTTTTAGTCCACAGCCAATCAGAACATATCTAAGTTGACAGGGAAACCAACCCACTCCTTCCATTTTATAGGATACCCTGGCTTGTTCTTTACCGTTTCTCAGGATTTCTGAGCTTTTAAGAGGCTGGAGTACATGTTTTATAAATTCTCTTTAGTGGATTGTAGTGCCATGCAACTTGAATGTGGTTTCTCATCAAAGCAAATGGAGAATGTCATATTTAGGGTTCCCAGATATATGTTTAGCCAATAAGGCAGACTTCCATGGGTAAAAAAACAAACAAATGACAGGTATTGAATTGAAAGACCTGTAAATGTACTTCATGGAAGAAATAGAATTTGTTAATAACGTAGCTGGATCCAAGAACTTCCCAGTGCAGGATTCATAAGAAAAGCTGAGAACCACCACTTCAGAACACATGGCCAATGCTTCATAGAGGAGAAATCTTCATTGGTATGATAACACAGCTGCATAAATGGTAATTATATTTTAAAAAAACAGATTGACTATGAATATCTTATGTAAGTAAGGAGGAAGAAAAAACTGTCCACTTCATATTATAAATGTGGATGCATTTCCAATCATTCTGGAGGCACTCTGAATTTCATTGCAAAATACATTCTCCCTGTCTCCATTCTCTGCCTGGAGATGAGTTGGATTGGAATATGGAAGCATGATCTGCACTACTTTTTTTGCCCCTCAAGGCATTTTCTCATCTTCGGTTCCCAGGGGCATCGTCCCAGGAAACTGAAGATCTGGAATGGACCAGGCATTCGCATTTCAAATGCCCAACCCATACCAAACTTACCCAGCGTGTCACTAAGTGCTAGGATAGTGCAAATGCCATTATTCCAGTGATGATTGCCACCGCTCAGCAATGGCCATGTGTACCCAGAAGAGATGCAAAGGGTTTGTGCCGGTGGGTACTACCTGCATTCTACATATGGCTAGTATAGCTGTGGAGCTATCCATGCATCCCCAGACCAGCCTTGATTTGATCTTTCCTTCAGCTGATTATTGGCTGAAAGAGGAAAAGGAAGGAGTAAAGAGGAGAACTTTAAAAAAAAAAAAGTCTGGATCAGACTAGCAACATATTCATCCAGTGATCACCCAACTGCAGCAGGAAGCCCACTAGCCCAGGACACAAGCACATAGCCATGCTCACAAAAGCAGCTGGCCTTGGCAAACCAACTCCTATAGCCATAACATTGTGCAAAATGAATACTCTACAGGGAGATCCTGCAAAATCATAAAAAATTACAAACGGATTTAGAAATTATGCAAACAGAACTCTGGACCTTAAGAATGCCAGATGGCAAGGGAATGAAATAATCAGGTTTACCCACCCTTGCCTGTAATTCAAAGGATCGACATTTACTTGGGTTGATACTGGCAAAGCCGCAGGGCTTCAGCCACAACTATAACGTGAAGCCTGTGACCTGTATAAGAATGGAGAATCAAGAATAACATGCGTACAACTTAGCATGATGCCAAAGATGACATCGTTCCCTGCTGATGGAAAGAGAGTTTGCAAACTTATCATCTTCAGGCAGCGATATGGTCCAATTAACCCTGGATGTGCTTCTGCTTTGAAGAACAATTGACTTTGTAATTTGCTGATAATTTCCTGATGTTTTGAGCAGAAATGAAGGAGAATATGGGGTGCTTGTGAAGTCAGTTGAAAGTAGATCACATATGTTTCTCTACCTCTTTTTGATCTTATTCAGTGAGCTGGCCAATCTCATCCCAAGAATATTAGGTATTATTATCTGTGAATCCATGGACTGAGACTGAAGAGCAAATTTTTGGTGTCAATGAAGAAAGCAGCTTTCTTTTAAGTTTGAATTGGTGTGCTGCGTCAAACACAACAGCCAAAATCTCAGCATGAGTCCTGCTTGTGGATATGTGGATAGCGTCCATAATGAACCAACTCTTTAGGGATATGATTCAAACCAATACTTATGGTGTAAATCACGTTATGGTTTGGGTGTGGGCTGTCAATTTTCTTGCATCCTTAATCTTTCTGGATGACTGGGGTACATGTTTCCCTTCTTTCCTGTTCATTCCAGGTGGATGGACTCCATAAACAATGAACAAAAAAGAACAGACCATGCAACAAGCAATACTATTGCTTTTGTTACTTCCTTCTTCTTAGCAAACACATTTCAATTAAAAAAAACACACAATTAACTGAAGAGCACAATGCTGCAGAGATCACCATAGGCAAAATGTTTATAGCTCTCAGATACTGAAGTTATTATTTTACCTCTCTTCAGTATTAGGGGTCATTTTGTCTACCAGCAGATTGAAAATGTACATGTACCTTTTGGTGTACAGTTCCAAAAATCTGGTTATGTACATATAATTTTAGGACATTCCCCCAAAGAAATGCCCCTTTGGGTATGTTCCCACATACAGCAAACCCAGACTTCTCTGGTCTGGGTTCTGCTGTGGATTTGAGTGGAAACCAGGAACAGCATTGAGCGCACTTGTGGGCTTTTTACAAATGGAACCCGCAAGTGCACACAAACACAGCAGTGAACAGTGTGGCATGGTGGTTTTTGGACAGGAGCCACTGTCACTGCTGCCACTGCCACTGGCCTCCTCCTCCTCCTCCTCTGATCCTTGGGTGCCTGCTTCTCCCCCCATGCCTGCAGGGCAGCATCAGATGGGGTATGTGGGGAGGAGAGGCAGTCTCCCTCCACACCTGTGGGGTGGCATTGGACGGGGGGGGGGGTGCAGGGAGGAGAGGTGGTCTCCCCTCCTCGCTCGTTCACTTGCCAGCTTGCATACTTGTTGCTGCTTGCCCTGGCTGGCCGCCAGTTTTCACCTTCTCCGGCACTAAAATCCAGGCTGGATCGGAAAGTCCTCTTCCAATCCATGTTTTTTTCCCCTCTGGTTTTCTGCGGGGTTTCTGCAGAAATCCTGGGGAAAAAAAACTGGCATGGGAACGAGCCTTCTGGATTCAGACTACTAATCAATTTAATGGAAATGCTCATTCCCGAGTCCGAATCCAGTCAGTCTGGACTTTAGTGTCTTTGGGAACACACCCTTTGTAAATCATGTCAATATTTATTATTATTTATTTATAATTTACATTTCTATCCTGTCCCATACCCAAAGGTCTCTGGGTGGGTAAGAACCATTAAAATGATAGATTTAAAAAATACATTAAAAGCACTTTAAAAATTCAACAAATCTAAAACAATACACTCTTTGTTTAAAATAATAGTATCTGTATTGGGAGGGAAAATATAATCACCTCAGCCAAAGGCGAGAGCAAAGAAGTGTGTCTTCACTGCCTTCCTAAATATATATATATATATATAAGGAAGGGGCATGGCACACCTCAAGGGGGAGACTATTCCATAGTGTGGGGACCATCACCAAAAAGGCCCTCTCCCAGGTGCCCACCAGCCTCACTACTGAAGGCGGTGGGACAACCAGGAGGGCCTCACCACTAGATCTTAAGGCCAAGTTGTCTCTATCCAGAAAAGGCTTCAGTATACCATATACTGTATACTTTGGCTGCAAGGATTAGGAATCAGTGGGACAAATATTATCCCCACGGTCCACAAATGTCATAATTTTTCACCTGTACTGATTAAAGTCTAAAAAAACTCCCACAACCATCAGAAGCACCACACCAAAGTTGTCTTACTAGGTGTACACAGTTTGTGCCCTTCAGATTTTGCAGCTTCGTGGCTCCTTCAACCTGCCCTAAAGTAGTGCTTGAAATAAAAACAAGCAAGCAAAAATCTCTTTGGGTCTATCCTTATTCAAAAGGCAGGTTTGCAATAAGGTTTGCAATAAGGGGGAAACATGCAAAGATAGCCAAAGAAATTGCATGGATGTCTCTGTGCAGCCATGCAATCCTTATTATTGAGGATACACAAAGGTGTAACTAATACAGCCCAAAGCAAGGAGGCCTGAGGATGACCTATAACAATCTAAGTGTGACCAGCACTGGTACAACCTCAGTTTGAATTAATGAATAGGCCATCCTGTCTCAGACTTGTGTGACCAGGGCCCAGGTGAAGAAATGTAAATTCTAGGAATAGTTTGCATAAATACACAGTCTGTGTGTGACAAACAGTAAAATCCATGTACAGCTTCCACAACATTTATTCAGTGAGGAAGTAATGTGAACATAACTTCAGACAGACAAAAATATTTTTTCACCATTGCTATAGATATATGTTAAGGTTTCCAGGGGAACTAAAAACAAACTGTACAAACTTATAGTAGCTCATCCTGGGCCTGTTTTCACTTGGATTTATTCTGGAATATATCCTGGAATAGGGTCTTCTGTTCATGTGCTACTGCTGGTTACAGAAGGTTCTAAGTAAGGCCTACCAGAGTCTGCATTAGAATGTGGACCACAGACTCCTATCCTGAGATATATTCCAGAAAAAGGCCAAGTGCAAACAGGTCCCAAGTCATAAAGATCAGAGCTACTGGGGAAAAAAAATAGAAGTTGGTAAAATTATTATTCAAAACAGTAAAACATTCCAATCATGTTTAGTATTCTAACAACCACTTCCATCCTATGCCATGCTATCCCATGTTAAGTAGCCCAGTCCACACTGGGCTATACTAGCCTTAGAATGGGCTAAGGGCCATCCACCTTTCAAATGGACTGTGCTGTTCCCCTGCTAAACTGAAACAAGGAGGTGCACATCCTTCTGCTTGCCTCCCTGAGCCATTCTAGTGCTCCCTAGACCACCAGTTGACCTTTCTACAAGTGTCCATCAGTATTCTGGTGTAGACAATCATGTTGACCACCTAGACCAGGCTACATTCCATCCAAGGTGGACAAAACACCCTAGCAGGAATCAGGGGTTCTTCTGGTCTGTATCAGAGTGCAGAATGAGAAGCCCAGAAGAGGTCTAGATCTCCCAGTACGCCAGAATACTGGTAACAATGAGATGTCCCTGATTACCAGAAAAGACCATCTGGTAAGACACCCTGGGGCTCAGAGGCCATACATTACCACACCCATCTAGGTCACAGCCAGGCTAGAGAAACTGCAATTAGAAGTGCCGAGGTAATGACTCCAAGTGCCAAGGTAATGACTCTTTGGCCTGCTGCTGCCATCTCGAGAGACAACAGAAGCAGGAACAACTTTAGTCACTTTCTGTCCAGCACAAAAAGTGCCCAGCTCCTTTTTCCATTTCAAGGCTGCATAACTTTTGCTTTGTAATCTTGAAGCTGGTGAGGTCAGAAGGCAATAGCTGTGTATGCATCATACCTCCTGCTCCAGTGGCAAGATCATGAATTTCATGAAACTGAAGGCTCAGACTTCACCAGCTTGTAAATGTAGCTGCACAAACCTGGCTTAACTTTAGAGTCTTATACATTTACATTTCTTCATACATACATGCCACAGTGAGAAGATCAGATCTCTGGTATATTGGTTGCTTTTCTTCCCCCACGTGGAATCTGCTCAAGAGGAAGATGCTGGATTCTTTCTGTCTATTTGGAGTTACAGTGGGGTTTGGAGCAGGCTAGGGAATTACTTGCATGGAGCAAATTGTTCTCAGAGACAGCGGAAAACCATTCTCTGTGTAATGGACTCTCCTGGGGAACAGCAGCAGCACCTGGTGTTCATGATTCTGCATTTCCTGTGAATCTGCAATGTTGTTTCTGGAGCTTTGGGGGCTAATACAAAGGACACTTTTCTACATGTAACTAGCTTATCAACAGTAAACATATCAAGTGGTTCCTCTGAGTAAAAATCATATTTATGAGTGATATTATTTGTTTATTAAAATATTTCCATACAACTTTTTATCTTAAGATTTCAAAGCAGTTCACACTGTATGGAAGCAAAAAGGAATTTAGAAAATGTATGGATAGTGTTGGTGGATGCACATGCTGGATTGACTAGGAGCGTATAGAGCTTCAACACAGAATCACTACAAGTACTCATTATGTTGGGAAGGCATTTGAGGGCTTTTGGCACCTGAATGATGCAATGCAAGTAAAAGGATAATATATTTGGGGTCAGAATAGATAAAGCTATAATAAGTTGATACACTATAAGGTTTCAGTTGTGAGCAAAACAACATGAAAATTGACATCAGTCTGGCAGATTATGCTACTTAAAAATGCCTGAATTAAGATTTGCATGAAGGAGAATGGACAGTGGACTCAAGTTCTAAGGTACTGGATATGGTGGAACATGGCCCATTTTACCCTTGTAAATCTGTCATAAGAACATAAAACAGTATGAATACGTATAAGAGGAGCCCTGCTGAATCAGGTCACACCCTATCCAGTCCAGCATCCTGTCTCATATAGTGGCCCACCAATTGCTTCTAGGAATTCTCAAGCAGAAGTCAAAAGCAAAACCTTCACCTGCTCTCAACTCCCTGCAACTGGCATGTAGAGACATCCTGCCTGCCTTTCTAGCCAGCCTGGAAGAGGTATCTAAACATCAGTTCTGATAGCCATTAATACATCTGTTCTCCATGAATTTAGCAATCATCATGTGGTCTATAGTCACCTAGTTGGTACCAAGACCAAAGGTCCTCTTCTATGCAGATGAGCATACATTCACTTGCAACCCCTGCACAACCTTGCAATATCAGAATAATAATTAGTTCCTAGAGTGTAATATTATACTTCTGTGAATATATGAATGTTAGATCCCTTTTTTGTCCTTTGTCTCACTAGTTGTCACCTTCCAGCAGCAGCACCCAATCCACATCTGAGCAAAAACTGAGACTAAAAAGAGATTCTTAGAAGCCACAGAATCCTTGAAGAACATTTCCCAGCAAAAAATCTTTTCCGCCTGTCAGTCAACACAAGGAATAACAACCAGTAATATTAAAACCTTAGTAGGGATGGTGGTGCAAAACACCAACAGTAGAAGAGTTTGTAAGAGGAAGGGAGCTGCCCACAGTCAGTTCACCTTGCTGCTACATAAGGCTTCAAATCAAGGGTGATATCGGCATTACAGAATTTACAGGCATTTATGAAAACCAAGCATTATTCTGAAGAAACTGTGTCCTCTTTCTAGAGCATCACAAATATTTTTATTTGTGTGGTCTTTCAGGACTTCTGTGGCTTATATAGACCAGGTTTATATCGTAATCATGGTCTGAGAAAGATGTATCTCTAAGTGCTCATTGTGTGCCCTCTCTGTTTTCCTCAAGGGACTGAAGTACTTCTAGTCTGACTCACGAAACCACAGTTTCCCACGAGCTTTGAAATGAAAACTGTGGGCTGATTTCTGCTTAGAAAGCAGAATACGACACAACGTTCTAACCATAATCTTTCGATCAAGTAGCATTATGTTTAAAACTTGGCTGTTCTATTCTTCACAATGGACAACTATTGTGACACTATGTGGCTGATGCTTTTTCTGCCTTAGTAGTGGCCATTATGCTTTAGGATGTACAGAAACTAATCGGCATTGTTATTTTGGAACAACTGAAACATTTGTATGTGGGGGTTATATCCTTGGACTGTACAGTCTCTATATCACAGATGCCCATCTGCATGATGTGAACTGGAGTTAATCATGACCCAGGAATGCTATGGTCACCTTCTAGAGCAATCCTGGTTCTTATGTTCACCTTTGGGAATGTTCCAGTCACTGGAGTTGTGCATCCAGGAATGCTCCAGTCACTGGAGTTATGCCCCTGGCATGAACACCCTACAGCCCAGTGATGCAGCTGGTAGAATCCAAATGAATGATGCAGAACCTGCCCTAGATTCTAAACCAACATTCTAGTCGCTCCACAGACATGACCAGTAAAATAGCAGTTGTAGGGATATGCACGGATATTCAAAAATCCAATTTGAATTTGACAAATATCAATATTTGAATTCAAATCGGATTTTTGAAAATCCAATACGGATTTTCGAATGATTCAACTGAGTTCGGCATTGTATATCACATCTGAATATCAGGTCTGTTTGTGCATGTAATACGAGATGCAAACGGGATGCAAATGTGATAAAAATGGGATGCGAACTGATTCAAAAATCAGATACGAATGTTCCCAGCATTTGTATCATTTTATTTGGATTGGATTTTCAAAAATATGGATCTGGATAATCCAGATTTGAATCGAATGTTCAAAAATCCAGATTTTTGAATTTTGATTTGAATTGAATATTCAAATATTCAATTCGAATCAGATTCAAATGCAACAAATGCATCCGTGCAGACACCTAGGCAGTTGGGCTCAACTAAGAGCAAAGCCTAGCTTTGCCTGCTTAAATTGTATGTCAGGAGGATGACATAGTCAAAAATTGTCAAGGGTCCCTGAAATCCATGGGCCTGGCTTCTTTACCTGAATTAACAATTCCTGTATAAAAGCGATTTCTCTACTTCATCTGTACTCTTTTCCAATTAGGGATGTGCACAAATGTGGTTTTTGCATTCACTTCATATCAAATCGAATGCAAGAAAATGTGTATTTGTTCGAATAGATCCCCTTTGAACGTGGTAGGATTCAATTTGATATGAATATTTTATACGAATTCAATATGAATGTTAAATACAAATCCCATACGTATCCCATACATATCCCATATCTATCCCATACTTATCCCACATGTTTCTGCTCAGAATGCATCAAATCCACCCTGAATCTACTTTGAATCCACTCTCAATCCACTTTGAATCCACTCTGGATCTGTTGCAGATGTGACTGGGGTAGCCACTTTCCAACTTCCCAGGTTCAGGAATGTAACAAAGCTTCATACAAATGTCCGAAAGCATTCAATTTGAATTCGGATGTCTGCCTTTCAATGTGCCAACATTTGATTCGAATCCAAATGTCCAAATTTGGCCACAAAAATTCAGGCAGATCCCTGCTTCCAATTCCTTTCCTTCTTCTGTCATATATTGAAAACCCCAATTCTGAGAGCAGCAACTATTATTGTAAGCCTTTGAGGAGACCATTTTTCAGCCAAAGAGAAGATTGAAAGATGATTTAATTAAATAAATATTCTCTTCTCCACATCATAAGTCACTCTGCCTTTAGAATAGAAAATTCTAACAAATACGAAGATGTTTCTGTCAACAGCCTTGGGAGCATGCTATTGGTAAGAAAAACAGTGTATACATATCCTGAAATAAGTTAATTCCTTCAAGGACAATCTGTCTCTATCTTAAGTGTTTCTGGTGAAAATAGTGCATTGAATAAATTAAAGTTGTCATATAGTTTTACAACATAAACTCTGCTTTTATTTCTTCTGTTTTTGCCTTTGTTAAAGCAAAACCACTGCTGGCTTGCAAAATTTGAAGCAATGGACAGATGCTATTAGCCGTTTAAATTATCTGCCAAAATGTAGCAAAAGGTCACCTGAATGAATTATTCATAAAATATTTTTCCCCTTAGCCTTTTAGCTTTAATACCATTTATTTGGCAATGCTTCCTTTTCTCCTTTCTTGTTGCTATTCATTATGTCTTGATGGGATTTTGCTCAAATGGCTCAGCTCCACAGATACATCAAGAATGATCAGGGCACTCAATTGTCAACATCAGAACTTTGATTTTTATTTTCAGTTTGCAAACTGTATTTACATTTTTTGTTGTCTCTCTGGCCACTATTTCCCAATGCTGTAAGAACTGTCAACCTTTTCATGATGTATGACCATCTCCTGCAATTTATCACTGCTTGTCCAGTTGCCTTAAATGAGAACTGAAATGTGGTGAGAGAAGGACAAGAACCTCCATTAGGAACAGTGAAGTTGGTGGTGATCATGACTGGTGGAAATCATTTTGAGTGGGTGACTGAATGAGCAGTCATTCCATCCCTATTCTAAACACCTTTCCATTTCCCTGGCACCATCCTTATCTATAATTTCATTTTCCCTTCTCACGTTATCCCAACTTGAACAGCTTTTCCATCTACTCTAGAGCCTAACAGAAGAAAACAACCTGCCATCTCTACACTCCCACTGTCAGCTGTAAATCCATCAAATGTACAAGCTGGCTTCACCTTTTTCTTCTTAATAGATAACATTTGTCTTAATGTTCTATGATATCTGATTTTTACCTTCAGAATTAATTCCTAGGCCCTGTAGTTCACGATAGGGTAACATCTGGACAGGTTCATCTGCACTTGCAGGAGATGTTTCCAACCCAGAAAGGCATCCTGCCTCACCAGATATTACCCTGTCATCTACTAGCGGTAGTGCATAAAATCATGCACCACACGCAACTGAACTTTAACTAAAAACGTACCTGAAATATCCAGCACCCTGGCCATTCATACTATTTCCCATGCAAAGGGTCATCTGAGGTACCACGCAAGTGCTCTGGCACTTCAGGTGACCCCAAATGCAACTGCGCGTATGTGGAGCATAATCATTTCCATGGTGATGGTGACAGTGCACGCGCAGTCATGCTGGGCTCCACAATCAAGATGACAGTGATCAGACATGCACCCGGACACACGTTAAGTCTCTGGGCACATGGGCCTTAGTGTAACATATACCAGCATTCCCAAGTGTGAAGGCTAGTACATGTTGGTCTGTCATGAACCTTTCCTATCCAGTGGACAGGAAGCCAAGTGTGAAAGCATTTCTTGGGCAATTTTGCACTTCCCTTGCCATCTGCTGGACAGGAAAGGAATGTAATCACCTAATGTTAACTAGTGCTTGCACGTGCACATGCTAGGTAACTATAGCCCATGCCCTGAGCAATTGGTCACTCACCTGTGACCGATCCCAGAACCAGTCCTCTTCAGGATGCCACCATTTTGTTTGTGGAACAATTAGTTAAGGTTAGTAAAGGTACAGATGCTCTTCCCCAGAAGTTCCCTAATCATATATTATGGGCTGTAGTGCGAATAGGCCTCAGGTTAGTCTTTTTTCCTTTTTTTTTTTTCCTTTGGGCTAATACAGCAATATCTAAGTTTGTTATATGCCAAAGTTGAATTCTAGTTGTCGTGTCTTCCAGGCCTATGACCTTTGCTCACCATATAAATAGATATGGTGACAATATGTCTCCTTACTCTTATCTATAAGCCACTTTTTCTTCCCATTTCTCAGAAGAAAAATCAGGTACAGTACTCTGGCATGTCTATTAGCCTTAATGTGTTCCACATGTGTGTGTGAACTACACAGTCAAAGGTATTGCTTTAGTTAATGAATCAAAGGTAAACCTCCTTCTGATATACTTTTGTTATTTCTATTATCTTATGCCATCTGTCTCTTGTCTTTCTAATTGCATCTTCCAGGTATTTTACATTGTTCCCTCCAAGTGTGCCTCTATTACTTCCCAGTATAATCTTAAATGAAGCATTGGCAAAATTCCTATTTCTTGACTGGAATGCTTTAAAAATTTAGGTGGGTATTTCACGTAGTTTCATTTGTAGCCCTTTGGAGCTCTTGCAGTCTCATGCAAACTTTGGACCAGTGCTGGGGCTGATCCAGCACTATCATGCAAATGTATTGTTCCATGATTTGGACCAGCAGGCCTGACTGTTCCAGACCCCGTTGATCAAGATTACAACCTCTGAGTGCAGAAAGGTCTCAGAGCACTGGGTTCGGTCCAGGCACAAAATGGATCATTTGTTTTGTGTCTTCAGCATTTACACTGCGTGGGTTATATGTTGTATCATTCATGAGCAGAGCATTGGCTCGGTGTCTCTCTTAAGGCTATTTGCAGAAGTTTGCATTTGACAAAACTATTCTGCTTCTCTTTCCATTTAGAAGGCCTTCAGCTTGGGCCATGGTCTGAGTAGACATAAGACGTTTTCGCACGGGGCTGAACGGGACACGTGGGAGACAGCTGCGGACACGGCATCCGCATTGCCCGAGCGGGGCTTGCGCTCCGACGTGTCCGCAGCTGTCTTTCTCGCGTTCGAAATGTAGAGCACTTTAAAGTGCTCTACATGCGTTCGAACGCGGACGAGCCTCCCGCAGGCGTTCGGGAGGAGAAGCATTCGCGCCTGCTTCTGTCTCCCGAACAGCTGCGGGCTCGCCTCCGACGCCGGCGCGGCTTCGACAGTCAGCTGTTTGACAATCAGCTGATTGCCGATCTGCCTCCGCGGCTGTCTCCGCGCCCCTGGCCGGCCTTTGCCGGCTAAGACAGCTCCCGGCGCTTTGAGCATTCGCACACAGATGCGCCGGAACGCGTTTACACACGTTCTGGCGCGTCTGTGTGTGAAAGGTGAAAGTGCCGGGAGCTGTCTTAAGCTTTCCGCCTGAACGCGTTCCGTTTGGAACGCGTTGCAGTGCGGAAATCCCTATAATCTACCACAGCTAACTACCCTGTATCTACTCTGTTTGGTGGGCCCTGCTTGACTATACTCACTGGTGTGAAAAGTCTCAAGTCCATTATATTTCCAACATCCTGAAGCTGCAGAGCACACTACCGAGTGGGTGAAAACTGCCTCAGCCCACCTAGCACAGGCAAGGGTTCTTTTCACACTTTGTCCCATAGTTAATAATTAGGCAACATCTGGGGAAGAGCATCTGCACTTAGAGGAGGCTGTTACAGCCTCCAGACACTTCCTGCCTTCCCAGAAGTTGCTTAATTATCAGCTAGCTATGGAGCATGAAAATATGCTCCACAACCTTACTAGCCTTCCCCCAAAGCTTACAGTACCTTTTCTTTCCAGCTGGTATCTATTTGTTTTCTGCTGTACAGGAAGGTCACCAGAGCTGCTACGCAAGTGCACTGGCAGCTCTGCTGCACTCCTGACACAACTGGGACTGCCCAGAGCATCAGCCTCATCATGGTGATGGCACCGTTCCACACACAGTCACGGAGGGTGCCGCAGTCAAGATGGCAGCACCCTGAAGAGGACTGGCCCTGTGGTTGAACAGAGGTGAGGGTTTGATTGCAGGGGGGTGGGAGGGGTGGAGCCTAACATTGACTAGCGCTCCGAAGGGCAAGTGCTAGTCAACGCTAGTTCATTGTGCTCTTTTGCC
This sequence comes from Aspidoscelis tigris stejnegeri, assembly GCA_023333525.1. Taxonomy (NCBI): domain Eukaryota; kingdom Metazoa; phylum Chordata; class Lepidosauria; order Squamata; family Teiidae; genus Aspidoscelis; species Aspidoscelis tigris. The sequence continues at coordinate 66,066,291 of JALMGA010000006.1, forward strand.
CTTTAGCGGACAGGAAGGGAAGTACAAAAGTGCCCATCTTAGGTTCTTTCTTGGCATGCTTACACAGGTGAAACTGAGCATCTTCACAGTGCACAAAATCCACTAAAATCCGCTAAAGAAAGCTCCAAGATAGATAGTGCAGTGATTATTCCTCAGTGCATTCAGTGCTGATTATTGAGATCATGATGAAGCAGAACCCTTGAGGTCCTCTCAGTGTGTCACTTGCAAGTAATTACAGAAGCTTAATTTATCTAAATTGATCATTATGGCTTATGTTTTTAATAAAGTCCAAGCCCTCAGATTTTATTAAGGAAAAGCCTCTCTTGAAGTCATGATCACCACCATGTTCACTGCAGCTAGAGTTAGGAAATAGTCCTAAATCTTGAGTCTCTGGGTGAAATATCACCAAGCAAGGGATATTATTTGAACCTGGCATTGTCACTTTGAATTAAAATCCTTTTTATGTTCTGATAACCATCTTACATTCTAGAAAGATAGAAAGTAAGAAAACATTAAATAATCTATTCAATCAGGAAAATCACATTTGCTCACATTTGCCTTATTGGAATAATTTTTTATACCATATGGGAAACAGCTGATTAATTTCATCAGTTATTTTTTAATATGGATCATATTAAGGTCTTTGGGTTTTCTTCTGAAAATGTATGTGTACCCTGTAAGCCTAAAATAAGGTATTTCCTGCCAATTTCATCTTAAATTAGAGACAAAGACCAATTTTCTTCTATTTCCTTGCCTGAAATATTCCTGTAATTGCTGTATGCAAGCACAAGTGAATTGAAATTACACAATATATACACCATGTGAACTTCAACAAGGCCACTCAAGGGACAGATCATTCAGCAGAGAACAGGATTCATTCTTAGGTGAGCACAAATTAACACCTTATTTTTCCTGGGGGCAGTGTTAATATTTATGAATGGATTTATATTATTTGTTACATGCATGCAGTCTCTAGTCACACTGTATGTGCTATGTGAAAACAATATGGAGACTATGCTAAGGCCCTTTCTGCACTGATCCTTATTCTGGATTATATGTTGGAACAGGAACATGCCATAGTCTGCACCAGAATGCAGATAGAAGGTCCCTACAGATATGGTGTCTCAGTCCATTCCCGTGGAGGACTACTCATAAACAGTCCATGCAGTGTTCCAAGGTAGTATACTAGATGGCACACATGTAGCTGATATAAGGCCTTTTCACACGAGGATACACCAGGACACTGCATTTGCATGCTTGGGGCGGCCAGATCCATTCCTGGCTGCCCCAAGCGTCCTGGCGTGTCCTAGACATGTTCGAAAAGTACAGCATTAAAAACACGCGTCTTAATGCATTCCAGATGTCCCCAGCCATCCAGAGAGGGAAGCATTTGCACACACTTCCCTCCCTGAAAGCTGTTGGACATGCTCCTCACCATGATTGGCCGAAAATCAGCCAAACAGGTGGCAGGGCCACGCAATCACTTGCCATCTGCCATGGTCTGCGCAGGAGCGTGGACTCTGGTAGATGGGACCCAGCCTGACCGTGTGGGTCCCGTCTACCGGGAGCACACATGTCTGCGCAGACCGTGGTAGATGGCAACCCCAGAGCCGGCAAGGCAAGAAATTGTGCACATTGGGGGGGAGGGCAGCTCACTCCCAGCTGCTTCAGTCCCATCGGGACTGAAGCAGAGGGGGAGACACCCAGTTCAGCCTCGCTCCTCCCATTTCCAGGACAGGGGGAGTGCTGGCCTTCTATGGGCCAGGGAATCTGGACCCCATCAGTAGACTGGGCCCACGTGGTCCCGGTCTACCAAGGGCCTCACATCCCCCCGGCCCATCGGGGCAGATCACCAGCCTCTGCAGGGCTCAGCCACTTGGATCCAGGTGTCTGAGCCCCACAGAGGGCCCTCGGGACCCCACCCCCACCCTGGGCACCCACCCCAGGGCCTGGGGACATGTGTGCATGCACCTACCTGCTGCCTGTGCTGGGTCTAAATGACCTGGCTCAGGCGGCGGCGTGCAACCTCTGATAATCCTGTCACCTAGAACTTGCAGGGACTGGGGAAGACCCCTGCCAAGACTGCCCACCCCGGGTCTTCCCTCACCCAATCCAGATAGGCCTGGGACGGGAGTCCCTGCACCCATGCTGGCCTTTTCATCCAGAACGCGTGGAGGACAGCTTCCCATTCACACCTAGGCAGGTAAGGGACGCTTTGAGAACAGTTCCCTTATCTGCCAATGCAAATGGGAAAGTGTCCTCCATGCGTTCCAGCTTAAGCGCTCTACAGCTATCTTAGCTGTAGTGTGAAAAGGCCTCTGGTCTCTTTTGACAAGGGGGCTATATGTGTTTGCATAATGTGCAGAAAATTGACCCAATACTGTGATATTAATTTCTTTATATTTATATTTATATTTAAATCCTGCTCTGTACCCAAGGGTCTCCAGGTGGCTAACAACCTTTGGAATCAAACATATCCAAACTATATAAAACAATGATAACCAGTACAACATTTAAAAATCTAACATGATAAAAATGATGCAGTGGGGGAACCGTAAGCAGGATTTAACCAAAGGCCTGAGTGAAGAGGTGCATCTTCACCGCCTTCCTGAACACAAACAGAGAAGGGGCCTAACACACCTCGAGGGGGAGACCATTCCATAGCCTTGGGGCCAATACCGAGAAGGCCCTTTCCTGGCTGCCCACCCACCTAGCTGCTGGGACAACCAGGAAGGCCTCCCCTCCAGATCTTAAGACACGGGCAGGTCAATATGGGAGAATGCATTCCTTTAGATATTTGGGGGCCAAGTCACTTAGGGCCTTGTAAGTCAGAGTTATCACCTTGAATTGGGCTCGGTAGTGAATTGGCACCCAATGCAATTCTTTCAAGACCGGTGTGATGTGCATCTGGCTAGCTGTCCTGGTCAGCACTCTGGCAGCTGCATTTTGCACCAACTCCAACTTCCGAACTGTCTTCAAGGGAAGCCCCATGTAGTGGGCATTACAATAGTCCAATCTGGAGGTTACCAGAGCATGGATAACTGTGGCCAGGTCATCTCTGTCCAAAAAAGGTTTCAGTTGATGCACCAACCATAGTTGGGAGTAGGCACTCCTGGCCACGGCCTCCACCTGAGCTTCAAGTGTTAGTGTGGAGTCCAGGAGTACCCCCAAGTTATGCACCTGTCCCTTCCCGGGTATTGCAACCCCATCAAGGACAGGATGTCCCCCAACTACATGAACCCAAGAGCCTATAACACACAGCACCTCTGTCTTGTCTGGATTCAATTTCAATTTATTGGCTCTCATCCAGCCCATTACTGCCTCCAAGCACCTGTCAAGCACTTCAACTGCCTCTCCTGATTCAGATGGCACAGAGAGATAGAGTTGGGTATCATCTGCTTATTGGTGATACCTCACTCCAGATCTCCTGATGAATTCTCCCAGCAGCTTCACGTAGATATTAAATAACAAGGGAGATAAGATTGACCCCTGGGGAACCCCAAAGTGAGTTCCCAGGGTGTTGAATCAGTCTCTCCCAACACCATTATCTGAGATTGGCTCTGGAGATAGAAGCGGGACCAATGCCAAGCACTGCCTCCATAGCCTCTCCAGGAGGATACCGTGGTCAATGGTATCAAAAGCCGCTGGGAGGTCCAGGAGAACCAGCAGGGTAGCATTCCCCATTTTTCTCCCAGAGGAGATCATCGACCAGGGCAACCAAGGTGGTTTCCGTGCCATGACAGGGCATGAAGCCAGATTGAAATGGGTCTACATAATCACTGTAATACTCTTTTCAGATATCACTGTAATACTCTTTTCAGATCAAGGTGTACATCTAGTCTCGTTCAACTGAGGATCAAAACTTACTTCAGGAAGATCAAAGGTAAAGATTCAATCAGATCCTGGCTTCTCCCGTCTTAATTCGCCAGCTTTGTTTCATGTGGCACTAACAATCATTTTTATTGCTCTTTTATTTTAATGGTTATGAGTTTCTATAGCTTCGTTCTGTATATTTTTGCTCATCCTGGCACCACAGGGTGGTGGACGGATTACAGATACAAATAACGAAACTGCATATTAAAAAAAATAAATTAATGAAATCCATGGTGCCTTACAGATTAAACGTGGCTGAGTTCATTTTGAGATCTTTCCCCACTTTTCTTTGATGAATACTATAGTAACTATTCCCTCTTTTTCTTTGTTTCTATAGATTTGACATCTGGTACATTGTCTGCCCCAAGTCTCCACTTGAATACACATTCTTGGCCAATAAACAGCTTCTCAAACTTTTCATATACATAGTTTTATTCCCAGATGATGTGCATATACTAGATTTAGTATTTATTTCCTTTGGTTGTGTGGTTTGATGATTTGTCATTCAAAGAATGAGTTCATCATGTATGCTTAATTTTCCTCATTAGTTTCAATAAGTATAGTTGATTTTTCTGGATCATCTACACTTGGAGGTAAAAATGTTTTGTTTTGTTTTTACTGTTATTGTACTTATTATTTCCATAAGCATTAGAATTGCAAAGCTCTTTGAAATTACATCGATTTTACTTCCAAAGCTTGCAAGTGAGGCATCAATTTAGAGTCTTTTCATTCTTTTTCTTCAAGTTTCTTATGGCTAATTTGTATTCATAGTTAAAAACTGTAATACAGTATGAGGCATAGTAATTATAAATAATGGGAAACCTAAGGAGAGACGTAACAATGCTTTGATTTGCAAAGTATGAATTGTAGAATGGAGATTTGGTTTGCAAACTTTCCTTTTTAGTGTCACTTTCAGTTAGCTCGTGGCATTATTAAGTAGATTTTAATAGGACTGTATCCTTGACATTTGAATGTTACTGCATCTTACATTATTCGTCCTTCTCATAAAGACCCACACTTCTGGGTTCAGTTGCAGAATAAACAACTACTAGTGGATTTTTCATTCAAGAATATAATTTTATAAATGGTTTTTGACAACAAAATTCTTACTCATTTTTGCAAGAAAGCTGAAAAGGTAGAAAGTGGGAAATTACAGCATTTTCAAGGTTACAGTGGCAGACCTGTTGTGTTAAGAGGTAACTACAGTACCAGGCACTATGGTGTGATGGAGTATAACATTTGGGGATCTGGAGCCCCATTGCTTTTGCTCATATGTAGGCTTTCACGGCCAGATTCAGTCTCATCTGTAGCAGTTTTTGGCGTAACAGCCCAAAAATTGCTACCAAATGAGATCCATTGCTTTACATTAGTTTTTGCCATGAATGTCTTAATACTTGCACCAGAGGAGCCCTCTGTTTCTGCCTGGATTTCTGGCAGTCTCAGAAGTGGGTAAAGTGTACTTCTCGCTGTTCACTTCCAAGAGAAGTCTGTCTTCAAAGCTGAGGAACAAAACTTCCATGGTTTTCAAGTTGCAGGCTGGTACATTTCCTCTTACACCCAGAAATGACCCAGAAGTGGACCATCTTCCAGAGCTCAGGGCAATTCCATAATGGCCAGCATGCTGGATAACAAAGCAATAGCACACAACAAAACAATTTGATGATGTTAGACTTTTATGTGCCTGAAAGTTTGTTTATTAATATTGCTAATAGAACGTAAATGAAAGTTTTAAAGATAATCTTAAGCAGAAATATGTGGTTTTGTAGAGCAAACATGAATCAAGAGAATTTGCCAAAGTCACAGTTCATCATTGGTTAGAGTCATGAATAAAACAAAGAATATTAATTTCCAGTGATTTAAAAACAAATGGGAGGGGAACAGATTTTGAAATATCAGCCAGCTCCATAAAAAATAGAAATCTCAGCATTGATGAGCCATGGTTTTAGAATACACAGGAAAACCAAAACACAATGATTTGCTATTTACTTACTTTTAATTATATCTTCAGGGGCATAACTAGCATTGGTTGAGACTGGCATTTTTCCCACTTGCCAGTTGATTGAAGAACACTCAGGCAGCAGTTACACCCTTCCTTCTTCTTCAGCCCGAATTCCAGCCTGTTTTGTTACAGCTGTGAATGCCAAGCCAGATTTTTTTTTCTGGATTTCCCTTCCTCTGTTTGGGTTTTCCTTCATCTGGGCCAACACATCATTAAAGTTTAAATCTCCTTCAAGTAGGCCACTGTTCTGGCTCCCTGCTGTCTAGAAAATTATACCTATGCAAGCCTCTGCTCTGATTCTTGCCCCTCCCCCCTTACTGTGACAGTCCTTCCTCTGCCTCCCCCACCCACTTGCTGTGATTCCCTTTGCTCTGTCATCAGATCTGCCTCCTTGCCCCTACCCTTGCTTCAACTCTCTTTTCTCTGACTGAGTCCCCATGCAAGCCATTTGGGTCTGATTGGGCACACACTGGACCAGGCGTGGATCCAAGAATAGATGTTGCCCATCCCCAGGCAATTCCTGGCGATGCGGGCTAGATGCAGGCTGGGTGCGGATTCAGCTGTCCGCATGCAAATTGTGACAAACCCCATGGGGGAGAAGTGCCCCCTCCTCTCCACCCCCTCTCCCCTCATGGGAAGCCAGATTGACGTCACCCCACCCCACCCACAACCAAAACCACTATGAGGTTTTGACAACCACAGCAGTTGAGTGGTGGAGTAGTTTTGCGCACCTCCACTCTTCCTGCTCTTCAGGCTTTTATAAATCTTTGGGGAACCCCATCTTTTAGCTCCAGACTCCTCAGTCTTTGATGGACCTTCTCAGAAACCTTTTCAATGTCCTGTCATTGCCTTTCATGCATTAGTTCATGTATTCAGCTATTTTTAAGATGACTGCAGAGTTCTTCAGATAAGTTTTATCTAGTACTCTTGTTAGTAGATAGTCAAATAGGGTGAAATTTTGCTTTATGGTGAACAAAACACATTACTGGTTACTTTTTCAATGCAATTCTGATGAGTGAATGACTGGGTTAAATTTCATATCCCATATGCACCTTACATTATTTTGCTATTACAGTAATCTAATTTATTATTGCAAATAATCAGTGCATAACAATGATATGATTTGACCCATTTTAACAATTTAGCTTATTTTGATAAAACCATACTACTAAGCTATATATGTCCACTCTGGCCAGAGAGTCATATGAGCATCTTTTGTGGCCATCTAGTGCACAGAGATTTGAGCAAAGAACAAAATTAGAACAAAGGGGTTTTTATGCTGGGAATGTTGAGGGGAAAGGAGGAAAAATATTAGCTTAGGGCAGGAGTAGGCAAACCACGGCTCGAGAACCACATGCGGCTCTTTGGCCCCTTGAGTGTGGCTCTTCTAGGTTAGGAGTACCCTACTTAAGTTAACAACAGTGTACCTACCTGTATAGATTAAGTTTTAAAAATTTGGCTCTCAAAAGAAATTTCAATCATTGTATTGTTGATATTTGGCTCTTTTGACTAATGAGTTTGGTGACCACTGGCTTAGGGGAACAGGCAGACTGTGGTGAAGGAGAAAGCATGCGAGAAGGCTCACACTACAAAGTTTCATAAAGAGGTTTAGCATGTAGCTCAATTATACATCTGCTAATATCTGTTAGCATTATTTCCTGATAATCCAAAAATACAGTATTGGTAGCTTTGGTTCAGTATCCTGGAATTTCAAATTATGTGAAGCGTGCACAATATTTTTATGAAATTTCTCTGACTGCCTTGTTTTTTAGTAGTTATTTTATATTTTATATGAACCATAAAATTTATAATGGCCTATGTACTAGATTTTGTAGTTCTTTAGAAGAGGAATTTCATCTGAACAAAATCCCTGACTGAATTCAGTATGGTGGCCTATGTAAAACTTGCTGGGTCGTTTTTATACTTCAGATTTATCTCCTACCACCAATACTGGTCTTGTTCTTCCTTTGTTAGTAGTTCATTAATAATATTGCTATATCATGTGTAGACGTTCAGTCAGGTGGCCCTAGAAAGTAGCAGAACCAGGTGTAGTGCATAAAATGTCTACTGTTCATCTGCCTAATTATGTTTTGTCCAGTGTGCCACTTTGGCTGGGTAGAAACTGGCATGCAACCACATGCTGTCATCCTGTGGGTCCTGACTGACCAACTATGACTGCACATTACAATACTGATAAAAACTAATTCCCCATGGGCCTATGAATGGATAGAAGATTGGCTAAATTCTAGTGGAACTCATCATTCCTCTATGAATATGTCTGGGTGCCTGAGGGAAAGGTCTTGGGTGCCATATCTCCATTTTTGGGATCATGATGTTCCCTCTAGATGGCGTGATGCCTGTCTGAAGTGCCTTGTATGAAGATGCTCTGCAGAGGTGTGTCCCACCAAATGCTTCATCAGCATCGGGGCACATGAAAGTGGATATGATGATGCAATGTGGCAGGGCAAGCCATAGATGCTTCCATCCCAGACACTGTCCAAGAGTTGCATGGAGGTACTTCCTAGATCTTATGCTGTTTGAGGTTTCTGTGGAGGATTATTCCTCTGAAAGCTCTGTGACCCTTTAGACTTCATTGCTTTCTATACCAATTGGAATACTCATAGGCTTGGATGTTTATACCAGATCAACCAACCAGCATCAATGCTCACAAGTATCACAATAAAAACCAGATTCAAAACACCCTTTAAGTGGATGACGTCTCAGATGTGTGTGAATGTAAGCAGGTGCATGATAGCTGTTTTAATCGGAGGCCCGAAGGAAAGGAAAAGTCCAGAAAAATGGAGCAATTATGTAAAAAGAAAAGCCATCCATTATATTTCAATACTTTGGCTCACCTATAAGATAAGCTTTTGGCAAGGAGCAGTGACATACACTAAATGTGTTTCCTATTTCAGTTTACCATGTCAGCCATTTAGACTAATTTTTCCTGACAATTTTACTTCATATCGTTACCTTTTTTCATCAAAAGAGAAAAATGCAATAATAAAATAGAGCCCCTCGAGACATATTTTCCATTATGCACAATTTCTACTGAGAGCCCCTTCTAATGCAGAACATGAAAAACAGAAAACAAAATGTACTGTGTCTCTCATTTTCCTTTTCCTGAAGCCTTTTTGGCTGCATCATCTACACAACCAAAAAAGGACACCTCTTATGTATCTCCAAGGTCTCAGCAGACAACTGAGCCCACCATCTATCAGCCTACAGGCCATCTTGGAGTTGTGGTAGCCATTCTCAGAGTCACTCTGGTTTTAACCCAGAATAAACACCTCAGAGGTAAGATAATTGGCCAATTTCTGTCCATGCCATTTTTGCATCACATAAGCAGCACAGATGGAAACCACACAGCTGCAGAAGTCTATCAGGAATCTTCCTTCTGCACACTGGTGCAAGCTAGGAGTGACCCTGGGTGGTGCTAGTACCCAACAGCACTGGTGAATGCCAGCTCTGACCACCTCAAAGGGTTAGAGATAGAAGTTCCTAGCCTCAGAGCCACTGAGGATGCATTCCCACATGACTGTTTTAGTGCAGGTTGGACTACTCTGACCCTGCTTACTTTGATATGAATATGGGGCCGTCTGTACATCTCAGGTCATTCCCACCTGTTTACCGGTAAACGGAACTGAATACAAATAGCACTGTTCCCCCTCACCGCCCAAATGCCTGGCAAAGAGAAACAGGAGATTGAGATGGCAGGTGGGTGGGCAGGTGGGTGGGTGGGCAAGTGTCCTCCCTCCCTCCCTCCTTCCTTCCTCCCTTGCCACCTTCCTCTCTCTCCCCCTCCCCTTCAAGCCTCACTAAGCCATTGCCAATGGCAGCGAGTGCCCCAGCCAACAGCGATTCCCAGCTAAGGGAATCACACCTCCTTCCTCCCCCATGCACTTTGGTCTATGGCATTCAAATGAGTGCTTATGTGTGTGCTTGTGTATATGGTGGGGGGGGCAATACACACTGTCAGTGGTGGCCTCTTCTCCCCCTACCTTCCTTCCTCCCTTGCTGCCTTCCTCCTTCTCTCTGTCACCGCTGTGAAACCTCACCCACATGTGTCTGGCATTGGCCAGAAGGCTGCAGCTCAACCTCAGTTAGAACCTGAGAACTTAGAACTTGATTCCAAATTTGGGTTAATTGCAGAAGTAATGGGAACTATGGATGCCAAGTTCAAATCCAGTTCGGATTTTATTGCCTATAGGAATGTACCATGACAGACCCACTTCTCTGGCATCCCTTGACACACTACTGAAATGGGTTTTGGTGTTTTTTAAAATTTGGTTGTTTCTAATTTGTTTACAGCTTAATAATATTCTAACTCATTTATTTGTACAACATTCTGTCTTTGGGGAGGGAATAATAAGTAAAGAAGTTATGGGGAACTGTCATGGAGACCTAATATTGTTGCAGTGAAAGGCAGGAAGAGGCACATGAGTCAGATTAGGAGAAGAGATTTTAGAGATGCATTAAAGCTATGACTCCTTATGGTCTGCCTTCCAAATGGCAGAATTTGAAGGTATCTGTCACTGGCCCACTTCTCTAGTATGCCTCTTGAATGCCAGGTCAGTCCAGAATAAACAACGCTCATTCATGACCCAGTTCCAAGGGGAGATGGAATGGGGAAGTCAACAGCTAGAGAACAGGTTGTGTTAATACTACTGTATGACCAGCACAGGTTAGAGTATATTATCATGCCTACCATGTGTTTGATGGCAGCAATAAAAATGGACTACTGTCTCCAAGTGGCAGTTTCAAAAAGCTTAGCACCTCAGTCTTGTGTGATACCACCTGCCTCAGTATGACCTTCCACCTGCCTTTCCAGTGACACTCTTTGGAAAAAACATGGCCTTTTGAGAAATCCTTCAAAAGAAAAATATAGGGCAGCTTAGATTATACCACCACTGCTTTGGCACTTGTAGAAATGGATTCAGGCATCCCCAAATGGTCTTTTGAGCTGCTTCTAATAAAGTGTAAACTCATGCTGCAAAGGAAGATCCACTGGGTTGAACATCTGGTATAATTTGGCGCCACCAATGACCTACCCTTTCTGTGAGAGATTAGTTCTGTCTTCTTTCTTTCTTTTTTAATATTCAGAGCCTTAGGCCTGTTCTATCCCAAAAACAGATGAAGTAGTAAAACTGTTCCTGAACCGTAACACTTAAGACTGAAGGAAAGTGTCACATGACAATATTCTGACATACTAAAACAACAAATCACTTCTTTTGCTTATAAAATTAGATGGCAGGGTAAGTGGCTTAAAGGAAAAGTGTGTGGTGATACTTAGGCAAGGGTCACATAACAGCAATCCATGCCACTTCAGGCCTAGATTATACCACCACTGATTTGGCATTTCTGTCTTTTGTGTGGCAAGCATGCTGTCTGTGCACACCCCACCACTCCATGACACAGACTTGATCCCCGGCTTTGATGTTTCCAGGAGTAGGCTATGTTCACAGATGCAGAAAATAGTCCTAGAAGTTGCCCATTTTCTGTGCTCCAGAAAATAAGGTAGGTCTATTTGCAATGAAGAATGCAGATCAGATAAATCCACATGTCATCGCAGCTGGGTGAAATACTGAGTGAAACCATGTAATGGGGCTTTCTTCTGCCCTACCATACAGTACTTTTGGAAGCACTTATGCTAGGATGTTTTTTTTGATGACCCCACATCCTGAGATGCCATTACAGTATTGTACAGATCCTGCCACTATGACCTATCACCACTGCATCCCTCCATAATGTAAATTTTTAGAATCCCAAGTCAGTCCTGCCATTTTGTCATCTGTTGATGAAATCTGGATTCTAATTCAGGTCCTGCCTGTGATGAGTCTGCCATAGTCTACACTGGCATATGGATGGTAAGTCCCTATTCTGAGATATAATCTGGAATAAGACCCAGTGCAGGAAGGGCTTCGGGCTTCAGAAGAGTAACTGCACTGTATAAAGGGTCTCAAGGTATCATTTTCACCAACAAATATGTTACTAGATAAGTGTTCCGAAGTCTGAATTTATAAAAGTCTGCACAATAATAAATCTAGTAGACTTTAAGGTGCCACAGCCTTTATAATGGCTTAATGTCATTAAGATATTATTAAGACTGTGGCAATAATCTCATAGGCTAATATCCTTATAAGTCTGCATTTCATCAAAATCATCATCGCTTTCATCATGTTAAAACTGCTAACTTCATTTGGATCAAATCATCACTGGAATACAGTTTTTAAACGTTCATAATGGAATCCAGAGGCTCACAATAAAAGTTTGTGTGTTACCTTTTGGAACTGATGGGGAAATCCTTCTCCCAGGAGATCCCCAATTGAGGGGTAATGGGAAGGACATGGTCTTTTTGCTTCTCAAAAGAAAACAAACCAAATAGTCTTATATTAATGCTCTTCCTTCTGGCTGTGGAAATAAAGCCATTTATCAGCCTGCTGAATATGATCTGTTCCTCCTTTGTAAACCTTTCAACACAAGTCACATTTGGCTGGGCTCCTCCCTGCCCCCTGGGAGAGTCATCTGGAGTATAACCACATTACCAGCAGGATTAAACCACTACTTGTAAAGAAACGGATCCTTTTTCATTTGGTTCCCTAAAACTTTAAAAACAACTCTAAGCTGTCCTCATAAAAAAGAAAGCATAAAATGAAGCATATTTGTGTGTTTTTCAGACCCCAAGCTCAGCTTTACAAGCCCCTTTGAGAAGAAAAAAATGACCAGTTTGGCTCTTATTAATTTCACTATGTCGAAGACCAGACGGTTACTTACGATGCTTAGCCTTATGCAGAGAAACTGCCCTTGATTTTAGTCTCGCCAGATCTAACTTATTATATATATATATATATATAAAGTGAAGATATATGAGGTTCACAACAGTGAATATTTGCTATATCACAGAATTGTCCACCAAGACACTGAAAGAATAAGGGGGAGGAAACTTGGTTCAGTGCTAGTGCATCTGCCTTGTGAATGGAAAGTCCCAGGTTGAAACATCCACAACTCTCCAGAAGTCAGCAATTACAAATGACTTCCCAGAAAGCAATATGAATATGTCCATGAATCACCAGGAGAAGAACTCAGTTTGAGGGCTTCTTTATCTTCTTGATTATATAAGAAATTTTCTACAGAAATTGGCTCATCATAAAGCATGGCTGTTGATTTCTGGGAGAAGAGTAAGACTCAGAGCCTTTTCTCAGTATGCGAAAAGGTAAAGATGGGGAAAACTCACAGATGCTGCTTCCACACTGCATGGAGTCTCTTCTTTATGAGAAATGTCTCTGTGTGCCAGGAGTCCCCCACACACACACACTCACACACATATATGTATAGCAGTAGAGCAGTCTTAACTCGTTAAAGACACACCTCTTTACTGGCCTTTGGCCAAGTAAAGGAACAGCCTTTTCCTCCCCACCTTCAGACACTGCCAATGTTTTGATATGTTTAATATATTATTGGTTTTAATGTGTTTATTTATATGTTGTAACCTGTCCTGAGACTCTTGAGTATAGGGTGGGATAAAAATGCACATAAATAAATTATACCTGTATGCTAGCTGCAGAGCTGGAACTGGCAACACAGGTCTGGTTGTGCACTGTGTTGCCTGGTCACCACAGCAACAGCGCCATGCATGTGCACTAGCACCACTGCTGCAGCAACGTGATCGCCTCCTTAATGGGAACAATTTGCACTTAGAAGAAGAAGTAGAGTTGGCTTTTCTACCCTGCTTTTCTCACCCATTTAAGGGGACTCAAAGTGGCTGAAAAAACTTCTGATCTTCTTCCCACAACAGACACCCTGCAAGGCAGGTGGGCCTGTAAGAGCTCAGAAGAGAGCTGTGACTAGCCCAAGGTCACCCAACTGGCTTCATGGGGGACGGCAGAATCAAACCCGGTATTCCCAGATAAGAGTCTGGTTCACTTAGCCGTCACTTAGTTAAGTGCCAGCTAAGTTTTGAATGGTTGGGCATCCTGAAGTGCAGACACCCAAACCATTCCAGACCTTCGCTTTCCTGGGACATTTTCCAAGGCAAGCTGAATGACCAAAAGGCTCTCACTTTTCCAAAAACAAGGCATATCTGCTAAACGTCACTGAAGCTATGAAGGAATGCTTTATTTTTATAAGAGCATCAGCACAGGCTATGCACACTACACACAGAAGATGCCACAGGAGGGATAGCATGACAGGCATACTGTAGCTCTCTTGCCTCAGCTGCTACTCAGAAAGAGAACACAGCTGCATGAAAGAGCCTTTTCCCCACCTGCCTTGCTTCCCTGCTGGCCAGCACTTCAACAAACTAACAACAGCCAACTCCCAACAATATTTCCAATCGCTTAGGAGACTGACTGGTGAGGATACAGAGCCAGGTAAGATGAATCTCCCCCTTCTATGTTTTCACACAGGGGGAGGGCAAATGAACCTGCCCTCAAGAGTTGTTGTTCCTGCCCAGTGAAAAGAACCAATAGAAGAGCTGCTGGACTGTCTGTATGCCAGCCCATGTGTTTGACCTGCACCCAATACATCCAGCGCTCCTTGGCACACACATAGCTGTAGAAATGTCTCTATGTTTTTGTCATTCTCAATAATAACAATATAGTTTTCTGACAGAATATTTCTGATGCTTTTGCAGATTGTTTTTTCAGTTAGCCCTACAGGACTAATCTCTGGTTGCCAAACAATAGTCCTGAGTCCTGTAGCCCACTTGTTGATGGGTGTCCAAGGAGTCCAGCACCTGATGTGGCCCTATTTGGCCCAGGCAGAAGGTCTGGGTGCAGAGGAATGCTGCAGGTGAAACAGACCATCGAAGAGGAAAGGCATGTTCTGGCTGATTATATCAAAGTCAGTCAAAAACCAGCTCTGCTAGAGGTGAACAATCAAATCAGAGAAATGTAGTAGTGCAAGCCCAAACAGACAACTGGCCCAATAAAGCATTGCATGGACAATTCTTGGATAAAATCAAAGAGAAAGTAGATCCAGGAGAGACCTGGCTGTGGCTTACAAAAAGAACACTGAAGAAATAAATGGAAGGCTTGATTTTATCCGCACAAGAACAGGCTATCAGGACAAATGCAATAAAAACCAAAATAGAAAAATCAGCTGTAGATGTCAAGTGCCAATTATGTAAAGAAGCTGAAGAAACAATCAACCATGTACTCAGCTGCTGCAAAAAGATTGTGTAGACTGATTATAAACAGTGACACAACACTGTCACCAAAATGATCCATTGGAATCTGTGCCACAGTTACCATCTGCCAGCAGCAAAGAACTGGTGAGATCGTAAGCCTGAAAAAGTGGCTGAAAATGAACAGACAAAAATATTTTAGGACTCCACTGTACAAACTGATAGAGTTTTGGAATATAACACCCCTGATATCGCCACTGTAGAAAAAGAGAGGATGTGGCTTGTTGATGTTGCTATACCAGGAGACAGTAGGACTGACGTGAAACAAACAGAAAATTACAAAATACAAGGACTTAAAGATCCAAGTCCAAAGACTCTGTCACAAGCCTGCAATGGTGGTCCCAGTGGAGATTTGCGCCATTTCAAAAGAACTTGGATGGCACATAGAACAGGTTAATATTGACAAGGTTACTATCTGTCAATTTCAAAAGGCCACCCTGCTGGGTTCTGCTCACATTATCCACCAGTACATAACGTCATCATAGAATCTTGGGAAGATCTCAATGCATTATGAAAAATATCAAAGCTGACATGTTTAGTGTCATGTTATATTGTTGTGTTTCTGTATATAATAATAATCTGCATTTTGAATTGCCTTCAAGGGAAATTGTCTAATGCAGTGTAGCAGTAAAACAGTAATTTCTGGGCTGAATTCAAGTTCTAATTTTGACTTTTCAGTAACTCCTCATTTTGGGACTAGCATAGCTGAAGAACTGGTAGTATGAAACTGTCTGCAGCAGAGGGCAAACTGAGGTAGTAGCATTGCAATGCAGAGGTAGACATGTGCCTTTCACCTCCTCAGATTCTGGACTACTATGGATCAGAACACAATATGCTGCCACCATCAGCCCATGCTACCTGGTACTCCATTTCTCCATCATCAGCACTGCTTCCAGGTCACCATCACTGCAGTTAACCTAGACAATGAAAACATAACCAGAAATCCATCTCCGTATGCTTCTGCAAAAAGAATGCAGGATAGGCTAAGATATAGGTTTTGGTATCTCAGTTATCTAACTGCTTTCCCAAAGAGATCCTGACATCATTTCTTTTCACTTGCAGTCACAGGCACTTACTGGATACTTCGTCAATGAGGCTAAGTTCTTACTTTTCCAATTGTGGTGACACAAAGAGGCTTGTGAGGCTTCCAAAGACCATTTGCTGGGACACAAGAGGAGGTGAAGGTTTTGCCCTGGTCTTCTGCTTGAGATTTATTTAGCTTATGACAAATTTGTCAGACATTCACACTGTACAGTGTCATGCAGGAAGGAAATTTCATGCTAGGCGTCAAGGCCAAGCTTGTTGAGACACATTATCAACAGATGCTGTTATTGTATTTTATTATTATGGCTGTTCGCACCCAGTTTTGTTATGGGAACTCATAGCTCCTGAAAGAAAGGTCAGCCTGACTCCAGGAGCAAATCCTGCAGCTCAAGTGGACACAAGAAACCATGGGCGAATCCCCACAGCCAGCTTATTTCACTTTCCCTAAACCAAAATAATAGAACCGGATGCAAACGCGAATTTGCCTGTTCCCATTACGTTTAACTTAATCGCGTTCAATCCGGATTCTGAGGATCGTACGTGGCATACGTGACTCAAGGGGGGACTCAAGTGGCTACTTTTTAAAAGCTGCTTTTCGGGGCTGCCCTGCCCTCTTCTTCCTGGCATGGACGCGCCACCCATAAGGGACCCCTTCACAGAGCCTAGCTGGGTGGCTGGGTGGCTGCCGCTTCCATGGATGGAGGAAAAATGGCAGCGGACATCCAGCCAGCGATTCTTTCCCCTCCTCTCCCCGTTGCTCAGGGCACACAGCAGCAGTGGCAACTAAAGCCCCTTTGCTTTAAACATTCACATTCAGCTGCTTTCATCCCTTTCCCTTTCTAAAGTGAGAACTCCAAAGAGCTAGAATTGCGCAAAATTGCAACATTGTTATTCCAACCATCAAGGTGTGAAGTGGTTCCAGCGCTACAGTGTAGCAATCCCTGTTAAGTGGATTTTTACACCGAAATCACTGTCTTTGGAAGCAAGCTATTGGGAGAGGGAAACCCTAAACTTTGATTCTCATCTCTTAAAATGGTACTGTCCACACAGTAAAAAATGTAAAACGTTTCAAGCGCACGATCCGGAGTGAGACTTGTTGAAATCAGGATTGAGATTCACCAGGCTTTGGGGTGGTTTAACATGGGAAAAGCGTGTTAAGCCAAACTGCCGTGTGGACTCCGAGGAATGAAAACGTTTTGAATCCAAGATAAGGTTGCCGTGAAGACACAGCCATGACTTTGTGTTTTGACAATCATATACTCTCACACATGTAACATGTAAGACTGTCTAGTTGCTGCACCTTCAAAGTTTTAGATGGTAGCCTCGAAGTGGCTGCTCTTTAACACCACCCAGGGAACACGTGTGAGGTAAGGAATTTTCATGGACGAGAGCAGTCATTTTCCCCCTAGCCAGAAGAAATTGGTGCGCCATTGTGTGAGACAGGATGCTGGTGAGCTCAATGTGAATGTCTCCATGTGAATGGTGCCTTTCCTTCCTACCCTTCAGGTATTTAAAGCCACTTAAGTTGTTTCAAATCGAGCTTCTTATGAGCATGTTTTAAAAATTCCACACATTTATCAGTACCTTACCAGATGGAGGAGTATTTGTTTTGTTTTAAGTGAGTGCATTCCCCATTCAGAAACAGTTCAGAAAATACACACTAAATAAAACTCTAAACAGAAATTATCTCATATGATATAGTTTTTAAATTATGTTGTTGTTTTTAAACACTGTCTATACATGAAAAAAGATTAATTGCAAGTATTTGGCCCCACAGGTGTCCTATTTAGATTTATCTCTTTGTCATTTTAGACCCCCACCCCCCATAACATCAGCAGCTAACAGGTTATACCACAACTCATGCTGTTTACATAACCTTTACAATAACAGGGTCAAGCATGTGCATTGAGTTTGTGCAGACATTTTCTTGTTTCAAAGCTCCTTCTCATGCAGACTCCTTCCCATTTTCTATCCTAAGCCTCGCAGTAGCAAATGGGAATCACAAATCTGTACCAGGGTATTTATTTCTTGTTTACAATAATATCGTGGACTGCTGTTACTCCTTAGTTGTGGTCACACCTAAGATTTTATCCAGCTTCCGACCACTATCAGAATGAGAAAACACATCAGCAAAGGTAACCAGTAATTTTCTTTCAACATTATCTATCCCAAAGGTGAATTTTCTGAAAGAAAGCAGGTTGTTATTTTGCTGCTGTATTCTCGCACTCTGTAAGTGAACTGAAGCTGGATTAACCCTTAAGTGTGACCACAGCCTAAGCTGAATACACTGATGCATCTTGGAAGGCACTTCACAGCCCAAGGACTATCACAGAAAAGGGGGTCTCATAGATGCCTATCACTTAACTTCTGATAGCAGTGGCACTGCCAGAAAGACTTCCACCTGATCTCAGTGAATGGGCAGTTTTGTATGGGATCGTGTAGCCTCACAGCATAGAGACAGGTCTGAACAAGGCCTAAAGAGTCAATTTCCTAAACTGAAAATCCAAAATATCTCTTTCCTGAATCAGTTTGTGCTCTGAGGAAAGGGAAGGAATGAGCCCATGACTTTGATCCATATTTCAATCTGCAGAGTATCAAAGTGTACAGGGATCAAAAGCGAAGTCCTAATTAACACCACATCTCCACCTATGCCCCAGCAGCCCTTGATTAATGGACGAAGCTATGATAAGATCTGCACAGCACCATTACGGTGTTTTGAGGATGCAGGGGCAGGACACATCCCACCATAAATGTTGGTAAGAGCGCTGTGAAGACAGAGCAGGAGTAAGCAACAGTGCTTGCTTTTGATTTCCACCACAGTGTCATCACTATGATGTGTAGGCCTGTTGTAGCATTTTCCTTGAGCCAGGTAACACTGCCCTGTTTTCACAAACACAGGAAACGATCCATTTTGAGAGCTATTTCCAGTTGTCTGTAAAAACTCTTCTGACCAGAAATATCAAAGCTGGAGTACAACAATCTCCAGGATGAAATGTTGACATGGTCAGGAGAGCAGGAGATTCACAAAGAGCACGTTGCAATTCTTTAAAGTGTACTGTGCTTGTTGCACTCTTAGGGTATTTCCTCACAGGCCGCTTAAACCACATTAAAGGCAGATTAAGGACAGATATAAAACACTTGCATAGTTGCCTTCCACATTGTAGCACACATTAGTGACACTTCGAGGAGTCCGCTTCCACATTGGCTCGCGCAAGATCCGTCTCTAATGGGGTCTAGGAGCCACTAAAACTGGTTCCCAGGAAGACCTGAAAAAAGTATGTCTTAAGCTGTTCTTAATCCATCCTTGTGTTGTAAATCTGCATCAGCGGAGAATGGTTCTACACAGACAGGAGAGAGAACACATGTGGGTGGGACAGGAAGTCACCATGTTGAGTGAGGCGGCGGCAGCAAGCCACCATGTTGAGAGAGGTGGGAGAAGCACAGTCCAGCCACGAAGTCCCTCCCACACAGGCTTCTCATCGGGCATGCGCCCAGTTACGGTGGTAGAGGGACAGCAAGCTAGACACGAGGGCCAGGTGGGGAACCTCAGGGAACATTCAGCCCCACACGAAGGGCCCTGCTCACGGATGGGTAGCGACGGCGTATTGGCCAGGGGCACGGAGCTGCCCACAACAGCGGGATCACCGGCTCTTTCAGGCTTACGAAAGGGGGGCCCATGGGGGCTCACTCACCTCACGGGCTACATCTACCAGCTGCTCCATGTGTACTCCTAAGGATTGGGAAGGGAGATATGGATTTGCACTCCCCTGAACCCAGCGATGCGTTATTGTCATTGTGACGAGGAAAGGCACGCGTATTAACGACTGTGTGGGTGCAGGCAGAGCACGCTGATCTTGCTCGTGGGCTGGGGATTGTTTGTCTGATCTCCCCTGCCCTGCCCTTCTCCCGGCAGTGTTGGGAAACCCGGGATGCAAGGGTGAGAGTGCTGCGACTGGAATTCTGCAGCCATCAGGACACACGCAGCTCCCCTCCGGGCCCCATAATGGCCCCCTGGCCAGCTGTTAAATGTAGCAATTCCATTCACAAAAAGCAGGCTTCAGCACCAGGCAGTCAGAGGATCTCAGACACGCCACTGATGCATCCCTGATGCATCCATGCAAGGCAGGAAAGGAGCGGTGACTGACGGCTGAATGCTCCAATCACATGGCTCCTGGGGTGGCATGGCCTCCAGGAGGCCAGATACATCTGGAAATCTGTGCTACTGTGTCCTCACTGCAAAGGCATAATGTGTTCCTTGCAATCCGTTCTTCCCAGGAGAGTGCATAAGTATGGGGCCTTATTTAGATCCGTATCTATTTGAGACGGATCTTGCTTGAGACTCATTTCATAAAAACAGATTTCCTTAATCCAGTTTTCAGCGGGTCAGTGCGGAAATACCCTTAGGCTCTTTCTTTGCTGAACCTTATTCCAGATTATATGCCAGAACAGGGGGCCCTATTAGTATGCTTGTACAGGCTAAGTCAGGTCCTGGGTGGGGTCTGATGTAGTCTGCACCAGCATACAGATGGCAGGTCTCTATTTTAAGATATAATCCAGAATAAGATGCAGTGAGACTGTAAGGTATATTCCACAGCATGCACCAAGATGTCCAGTGCAGAGATCATTCCTGTCTGATCAGGCCAGCAATCCAGAGAGAGTTGAGCAGCTAGCTGAGAAATGAGACTGGAAGTGGGGCATTTTTGTAGCCTGGTGAAATGTCACTCCAATCTGCCATGATCTTGGGATACTCCTGTCACCCTGCATGCCTGTACAGTAGTGGCAAGAACAGAATTGAGGCTGGAAGTACTTCCTTCTTTTTGCACTGGGTGTGGGCCAGGCTTAGGGCTCATGCAGCCAGCACATTTCCCAGGAAGCCATGTACCCTGAGAAATGTTCTAGCATGTGAGTTCTGGAGTCACAGATCTCACCTGGCAAAGGTCCACAAGGGCCAAGCAGACACCTTTTCACATTTACCTTTCCAGGAAATCTCATGATCCAGGCTGCACCATAGCACTATCTCCATCCCAGAGTGACCCAGAGCATACAAATGTGTCCTGATATTTTGAAGATGTGGAACAGTTTTTACTGTTCCAGGGCTTCATCTGGAGCTGATAGAGAGCTCCCAAATGCTGTGTGCGTGCAAGGGTTGGGGGCCAGGACAGCTGTGTGCTGTGTCATGCACCAGGAGTTATCATGACCATTGTTATGGTCATGCAGATGGTCTGGGCCATTCTAGCACTGTGAGGACCTCTAGATAAGTTGGAGATGGTGCCAGTGCTTTCAGTATGAACACCAGCTACCTTCCCTACACTTAACTTCAGTAGGATAGAATCTTCTAAGAAATGCCCAACCCTTATATAAAGAAACATCTACATTACACAAGAGAATGATTTCCTGCAACTGGAGAGTTAGGCAATCCAGTGTCAGTGAGAACTATGGGAGAAATAGCTTGTTCTAAAAGGAATTTCTCATTCAAATGTACAGTAGTGGTTGATTCCAATAAGTGGGGAGAAGGGCAAAACAATTAAGGTTGCAATTCTTAAATAAAAGGTTATTCAAATCCATCTGAAAATTTGCTTCACTGAACATAATGGATTATACACATACTGGACAAAACTAAACTGAGCCTTGAAGAAGAGAGAAGAAGTGAACTCAAGTGTGAGACCGTAGAGCTGCATTATTTCTCTGTATGAACTAACAACCCTTGCTAATTAGTGTTCTAAGACTATAGTCCCATACACTCCCTTTTTTTAAAAACAAATGGAATGCTTCATGAATTTGCGTGTCATCCTTGCGCAGGGGCCATGCTAATATTCTCTATATTGTTCCAATTTTTGTATATGTGCTGCCAAAGTGAGCACACACTCCTGAGATCTGAGTACAGATGGCAAAACACCATCTTGAGTGCTCCTCAAAATAATTGAGATGGTGTTGTAGGAACATCTCACAAACCTGGCCCTAAGAGCCAGGTGAGTATTCATTTTCATCTGGCTTCTTGCCAGACAATGAATATGGAGAAATAGATAGGAAGAGCACTCCCCTTGTGCCTTAAGAATAATAGGTTCTTAAACTGTGCCATTTTCATGTTGCCCACAGCCATCATGGTTGCAACCAGCTTTCATTCCTCAGCTGTAGTAGTGGTGAGAGACATCAAACACTGGTTTTTGAAGACTTAGAGAGGGAGCTGAGAAGAAAGGAGAAAGGTGTACAGTATCTCCTTGAGTAGAAGTAGTAGTAGCAAAGTCAACGTTAGTCATCTGAAAAACTGAATAAGGAAGTTTTCAGGCTTTACACGCAATAAGGATAAAAGAGGTCCTGCCTCTTCCTGGTAACTCTGACTACAAAGGATGAAACATAGACCAGACTAGGGTGCCCAAAAGTGTGGAGACGGGGTTTAAGAATGACATCACACTTTTTTTACAGTGTTTTTAATTGTATGTTATCTTCTATTAGCATTCTAATTATTTTTAATGCCTTATCTCCTGTAATTAGGGGCTGGACTACAAATATGAAAAGCAAACGAATGAAAAATAAAGCAAACAAATGAAGAAGCAGAAGATTATCAAAGCCTGAATACTATTTGAAAGTTTGCATGCTTCTAAATGGATAAATGAGAAATTTATTGACCAGTCGGCCATTTCATCAATAATAATACATTCCAAAAATCAATTTGGAGGTGGGGGGGGGGGAATCACTTTCTGCTCTAGATACATATGTAGTGTTTCTGACATTCTAGCTGTGCTAAATATCCCATTAATGGAGCAATCATTGTTTCTAAAACACTCCAAAACTAATAAACTGAATGAGGGGTAATTTGAAGCATACACAGGATGCAGGCTTGAGCATTAAAATGTTTTATTAGGGCTTATGGCGAGTGCATGTGGATAACTAATCTTCAATACGATAAACAAAGACCAGCTACTTTTAATTTAGTGATGTCTAGTGCCAAGAGCACTTGGGAGAGGAGGTGGAACATTTCTGAGATGCACACAACCTCCCAGAAACAAGTAAGATGATACTGGAAATTGATTTTGCTGTTCTGTGGATTCCCCCCGGTTTTACCATCCCATTATCCTCTGTTTGTGTATATTCTTTGCCACATTTTAACGAAAGCTTGCTGTGTGAAGAAGCTGTGTGCTTGTTGGTGGTGGCCGAATGGCGGTTGCAAGAATAACAGAAGGTTGTTTGTTTTTAAGGATACCTTTTGCGTAGTTCTTTTCTTATGAATCACACAAGGGGCAGGTGGAGAAACCACCTTCCAAAACACTTCAGATTGCATACATGGTCTGAAGTAACCACTGGAAAAGTGAAACATATGTGGCACTAGAAAATGCTTGGGTCAGCACAGGGCCTTATGGGCCACCAAAGTGGCCATTCTCTGTTTCTCATCCTCCTTGCCAATGTTATTTATACTAGCAACTTTGTTTGTATAAACATCTAGCACAAAGTTTATTCAAAGTGATACTGTGTCAAAGCCTAAGCTGATCAACTATTTGTGCAAAATGCTTGCAAAGTCATACATGTTTCTGTAAAACTGAAGCATTAAAATAATGTTGGCTTCTCAATCCGCATTTAATCATGACAATGAATGGCCGATTTTCAGGCATTTTAAGCACCCAGATACCCCTATAAAATTGTTGAGGATCCTTTCCAAAGAACCTTGAAGCCAAAATGATTGTGGTTAAAAAATGGAAATAGCTTTCAATGGGGGGAAAATGCCTTTGTCTTCCAGGGGAAATGGGTTTCAATTTAAATGTGCTCTGCTGACTTATACTTGGCTCACACATCGCATCTATTGTATGGATTTTCTCACCAAGATTGTAAAAGGCACATCTAAGAATAGCTAAGCTAAAATGTGAGTGTGATTAAATTGTCTTAATGAAAAACGATGGACAAGTTCAAGGGCAGAGTGCTGGCATTTTTCCCCCTTGCAGGAATGTCAAAATTGATGCTCTTCATGACAACGGTGCCCCAAGCTAATTCCTGAGAAATGATGCATGTTATTTTGGTGAAGAGTACCAGTCAATCAAAAACAATCACCAACTCCTATGAGCCTTTGGACTGGCAAAAAGCCAACAGCATTTTAGATGGGGCTACAATAGCTATTCAACCAGTTCAAAGTTGTGACTGGCATCTGAAGCTTCACACCTACAAGAGAGAGAGGAGGGGAGTGGGCAGTTGAACAGAACCAGAGCTTTCTGTGTCTAATTGAACCCATGCAAGATGATTTCCTTGCCTCCTATCAGAAGGCCAAGCTACCATCCCAGTTCAACCCATCTCAATGAAAAAGTCCCACTGTGGGTTAAAGGCTCAACTAAGCAAGGTTGCTTCTAAGGCAGGAAGGTGTCATGAAAGCATCCTAGAGACTTTTGAGCATGGCATGTCTTGTGGTTTGTTTCTGCACTCCTCCATGAAGCCAGCTGGGTGACTGTGGGGTAGCCACAGCTCTCTTTCCAAGCTCTCACAGCCCCACCTACATTGCCAAGGTATCTGTTGTGGGGAGAAAATGAAAAAGCTTTGAATCCCCTTAAA
Source organism: Aspidoscelis tigris stejnegeri (assembly GCA_023333525.1). Taxonomy (NCBI): domain Eukaryota; kingdom Metazoa; phylum Chordata; class Lepidosauria; order Squamata; family Teiidae; genus Aspidoscelis; species Aspidoscelis tigris. Next base: position 66,090,923 of record JALMGA010000006.1, read on the forward strand.
TGGATGAAAAAGCAGCATAGAAAAGCCAACACTTCTCCTTCTTCTCATCCCTTCTCTCATCCACCTTTTCTAGCCTAGAATGTTCATAAGAGGAATAGCCTGGCATGTAAATGATTCTACATACATATGAACCATCTCTAAGCTATCTGCTGCCTGTGAAATCTTGTTTAGACCTCACAATTTCCTCTTGCCAGCCCTGCCAGATGGTGAGATAAGTCCAGGCTCTTACCATGTCTGGCACTACTCCAGTGATAGTGTGATGGACCACTTCAAATGTGTGTTGGTGAAACAAGGCAAAAATGCCCACTGTGCAAGTTGGTACTTGCACAAAGTACCTGGAAGTACGCATGTGCCAACTTGCACAGTGGGCATTTTGGCCCTGTTTCACCAACACACATTTGAAGTGGATTTTAGAACCTGTCTTGCTCCAGTCTACATTGTCTCAAAGGTGCACTTTTTAACTACCTATGAAGATAGCCTAGGCTTCACACTTGAAATGTGGTTGCTGGTGCTGGGTGAGGCTTGCTGTCCACAGCTCTGTCTACCCTCCACTCAGTTACTTATGGAGCCTTTTTTATTTCATCTTTAGACTTGCTGCAAGCAGCAGGCAGGAAATGGTCTGCTCAGTCAGCCCTGTCAATTATCTAGCCTAGTAGCCTGTTCTTCCTGTGGCAGTCACTTGCATATGGTAAGCCAACAAGTAGGACAAAAGTACACTCCCTACTCTGCACACTCTCCCAACATCTGGCCTTCAGAAGCATACTGCATCCTATGCATGCTTCCCTGAAGTCACACACTCACTAGAATTAGTAACCTGTGATGGTCTTGTCTTCCATGACAGAGGATGGTAGCTCTTTGTCATGCTCAGAGCACAAGCTCTGTGAACATTTAGAGCACAGTGCATAATGGTGGCCTTCCATATGTTCCCACCCAACAACTTTCATCATGGTATAGCACAGAATGTCCCATGGTGCTTCCTGTCATAGAATGATTGCATGCAATCATGGTAGTACCTGGGGGGAAACAGCTGAGGACCCCTCACTTAGGGGGAAGCTAGTTACTAAGTGGAAAGTCTTGCTGTGAAAGCATGAGAAAGTGGAAGAGATCACCTGAATCTTTAGCAGAGTATATATTTGTGAACAGATGTGTGATAATATTCAAGGCTGTCCTAAAATCAGAATGGAGAATATCAAGAGGCAAAATTCATGGGACTGAGCATGTTCTAAAACCCATTCAAAGGAACCATTCAAGATCAAAAGTATTCAGAAATAGAACTATGCCAGTTTTTGTTAACAACCGACAACCTTTTATTGTCTGTCTATAGACAGTTGAGAAAGAGTGGTAGGTTTCAAAGAACAAGGAGACACAAAGACATTGGGGTGGTCAAAAAATAAATGAGTGGAGCAAAATGTTATAGACAGCCATCAGTTGTTCAGAAGAAGAGCAAAAGTCAGCAATAGCCATAAGGGTACCAGTTAATGTTTTTAGATAATCTGTATAACAAGATGTTTTGTGCTTAATAGAAATCATTAAAAGAAAAAAAAAGGAACCAGAAAAGAATAAAGCCAGCCTTCCTATCCCTTTACTTATTTTTTCTACTCCATGTTAGGAATGTGCATGAATGCAATTTGTAGGATTAAATTTGACTTGAATCGAATATCTGAAGATTCGTATCGATTTGAATGTTTAAAATTCAAATGTATTCACATTTGATTCAAATCAAATACCTTCAAATCTATTTGTTCGAAATTTTGATTCATATTTGGAGATACAAATGTTGACAACATTCAAATGTGTCTATACAAATCATGTGCATCCTGTTTTTGTCCCATATGTATCCGTACATATGCGTACAATGTGAATAAGACGCATTTGGATATGTATATAATGCGTACATATCCGTACACATACGAATGTCTGAATAATTCATACAAATGATTTGACAGACTTGAAAATTCATTTGAATGTTAAATTCAAATTTAGAGACATTCAATTTGAATTTGAATGTCCGAATTCAATTTAATTTGATCGAATTTCTAATGTTTCAAATGTTCATCCACATCCCTACTCCAAGTATATTTATACAGACACCCTTCAAAGGATTAACACCTTGGTGCAATGAGAGGCCTTTAGGTCAAATGGTCCTAAGAGAAATGCTGATAACAGCACAAATTCCTCGAATGGATGTGATGCTGTAAGACAGGTTGTTCTCATGGGTTCCAAATAAGCAAAAAGGAACAATGTTCTGGAGAATTAAGAAGAATTTTAGGGAGGAAGGAAGATTTCAACAGATTTCAACAAGATCGTGAAAGATATGGACATTTTCCTGGCAACAAAGAACTATTAAAGTAATTATCTTTTTATAATAACATTTGGCAAAAAGAGTAAGAAAAAAGATATATGCTTTTGAACTATGGATCTAGAGACAATGACTGTGAATGCCCTGAACTGGAGGCAAGGTTGAGCAGAAACTCATATATTTTGGGCATGTGAAGGACGAGGAAAAAAGGGGACTGCTTTGAACTCAACTAAAGGAAGGCATGGGTATAAATGCCATAAATCAATAAAATTTCAAAGCAAAATGCAACTTTAGATTAAGAGCAATAAATATAAATAAAAACCAGTCTCAACCACTTTAAGTTGACAGGAAAACTTTTTTATATAGACGTAACAATATTTATTGAGAAATAAGCAAGGGAGGTTCAATGAAAGCATTCAAAATAAAACTTGCATAAAAAGATATGCCTTCATTTGGCACCTAAATGCATAAGGATTGGGTTGTAAATTTCATATTTCCCAAATGCCCCTTTGAGCACAGTGGATTGGTGTGACCTCTATTGAACGTACATCTGTGGGCACAACAATTATATGTACGTGAGCTGTATCCGCAAGGAATGCCAGAATGCACCAATGTAAACATTATACTTTCAGGAAATAAGATATACTTCTACACTTAAAATTTTATTCCCATTGTAGAAAAACTGAAATCTCAGAGTTTGGTCTTGTAGCACTGCTGGGAGCACTCAAATCCCTTTCAGCCCTGGAAGAGCCGGAAGATTTTATCCGCAAAGAAAGTACTTTGCATCCACATCTATTCAGGAATTGCTTTTCATCACACATGCAGTGTGACCTTTTGAAATAGTTAGAAGCATAGTAATGCAGACCAAATAGCCAGTCTGTGTCATGCAGCTCCCCAATAAACAATACACACAAATTCCATAAAGAAATTTAGTTCAACCTAGGTAAAGATGTTAATTCCAACAGACTTTGCAAACAGGTCAAGTTAAATGTGGCTGCATCTATACTAGGACCCAATCAGAGTAGTTCTTGTACAGCAGAGATGTGCTGCTGACAGTGACCAATTTTGAAGGGGTCCTCAAGGGCCACCCGAACCTTTCTATAGGAGGAAAGCCACCTGCAGCAACCACATTTCCTGGCTTGGATGCCACCTGGAGACCGGACATGTGACCTGAACTCCAGTTGTGCACAGTGTACAGGGCTTGGGACTCTATTTTTTAATTTTATTATTTATTATGTATATTTCTATCCCGCCCTATACCCCAAGGTCTCAGGGTGGGTAACAACCTTCAAAATCCACCATACGAAACAAAGCCTTTTAGTTGGCATTGAATGATGCAATGATCCAAACATCACCTTAATGTGGATTCTGTGTCAGAATTCTTGACTGCATTATTATAGACAGATGGCATTTGGGGTGGGAGGAGGCCACCTCTGGAGCTGAGACAAGTGACTCCTCTACCCCCAGATCACCCATAATTTATTCTCTTGATGGTCACTTTGTTGGATTTCCATGTAGATTGTCCACGCCTCCTCTTGCTAGGGTCGGTGACAAACACTAGGAGTAAATACAGACCAATATGGAGGAGAACTGGCAATCTCTACCTTCCTTCTGCCCCTGTCTCAGGGCCTTTCAATTTACAAGATAAATATGTGAAGCATATTAAAGTTTCAGATACCAAAAGAACAGGCAAAAGTCCTAGATGCCTAGAAGAGGAAATATCTAGATTGAAGCAGGGCCTAATATCCTGCTTTGCACAATAAACCAACATAGGTGTTGTTTGTTCTTGACATGCAATATTCCATCATGCTTCCCCCTACACATGTTTGAAGGTATGGAGAATGTTGGAGAGAAGTGGACCATGGATTTGACATTCTGCCTTTGATCTTCAAAAATCATGTTTTGGTCCTTTGTGGACTTGAATGCAGTTTGCAAAAGGCATAGTTTTGCCAGGCAAATTTGGGTGAAGCATCCTAGGACCACACCCTGAAAACCTCGTGAGGGTTGCAAATACTGGATGCATCCTGACACATTAAGACTGTGCACTGGAATGCATATACTGTTTTCAGGCATTCCAGGCTGCATCCAGACACATTCTATACTGCAGAGAGAATGCGAAGTCCCGATCTTCCTGTCAGGCAGGATCATCGACCTTCCATTGTCCCAGAACTCTCACAGGGCAGTTTCTAGTTAAATTGGAGTATCATCCAGTGCAGGTAGCAGGATGAGAAACACCCACAAGACACTGCCTAACAAGGAAATGCAGCTCAAAACCTGATTGGCTGCTTAAACTCTCATAGTTCCATAGAGGAAAGCACAGAGCTGACTTTTAGTAGGGTTGATCGGTTTTCCCTGCGCAGTGACTATACTGCAATTTTTCATTTAAATGTGCATTTGACAGCTTAGTCTGGAGGCAACCCTACAGAGTTCAGTTCTCCTAAGGATACTTAACATTGCAAACTGTAGCATTAAGCTATCACTTCCCACCAAAACCTTATAAATGAACCTCATGCATATTATTGGGACATATAGGTTCAGGTTATTTTAAAGAACCTTGGTGTACCCATTATTGGACTCAAGTTAGCTGTCCCCTGTTGATCATTTCCTGATATCTGAGTGCTTCCCCCTTTTACCTTATCCTGCTTTTAATGCAGCTATTTTTCCTGTATTTGATTTTGTAGCTATAATATGTGTGGATGCTATCTCATTTATTTATTGCTCCTTCGGCAGTGGTTCTTGATCTTTTGCATCTTCTCACTCATGAATGCTTTCAACGATAGATACTTGGCGAGAACTGCAGGATGGAAGTCTGAAGGAGAGCTGACTTTTTTAACATTAGAGCCCAAAGGGCGGAAATAAAGTTGTAGGCTCAGCTGGAAGAGGTAAAAGATGATATCTTAATCTTTCACTAGAGGCAGATTACAGACCTTTCATGTTTCGACTTTGGGTAGGTCACTGTATATTTCTAGCTCTCAGCATGTTACTCTTTGAACACAATGTATTGACTGCACAACTGTGGCAATGAAATCAATAAAACACTTGCCATAAAAAAACTATCTCATCATTTTTGAGAATTATCATAAACTATACATTTGCCCAAAGTGGACATTCATTTTATTTTTGTACCAAAGAAAACTAAGATTTTTACATATTTTGTATCTCTTAGTATTGAAAAGTCCTTTCTGAATTCTTTCCTGTTCAGATGTGAGTAACACAGCTTTCTCTAGATTAAATGCATGCCTTTTACTCGCAGTCCAAGCTTTAACTCAAGATACCATATGGCACCATAGTTGTTTAGTGAATCCTTGATCCAGAGATGAATAATCCAGAATGCACCTTCTTTCATTAGCCATATTAGCTATTCAACTCCACATGTTCCTAGTTGAGATGGATTATCTAAATTCATTTCAATCAAGTTTCTGACCCAATTTTGTGTTTAAAATAGCTTTGATCACATTGTTGGCAGCTTTAACTGGGCACTAGGTGCTTCTGGACCTCTCAAGAACTTGTTGTTTTTTAGATCAACTTTGGGGCTGAGAACTGGAAGCACCATGTTTGGGTGGTTGCATTCTTGCCTGACAGCCTAATTCCAGAAAGTAAAACTAAAGGATCACTGATCCTTTTTATTATGTTTGTGCTATGGGACAAGGGTTCAATTCTGTTCTATATTATTAAGTTACACTATAGTTTTCCATTACACAGTTAATGACTACTTATATTGTCATTTTACCAATACCAAGGGAGAAGAAATCAAGGAAACATATGGAAATGTACGCCCCTGTCATTTAGCTCCATCTGCCAAAGTATGGTTTAACAAGTTGGGAATTGAGTACTGAAACTGGGATAATATATCTTTTTGATATTGCTGAAATTCTCTATTTATGGATTGTGTGTATATTCTTTGTATTCAGCTTTAGGGTACTATCCATTTGGAAGCATCCATAGCTCAGTGGTAAAACATTTGCTTTGTGAGCACAAAATCCCAGGTTTAGTCCCCAGATCTTCCAAAGAGACATGAGTGGCAAACCAATTCTGTATAGTTGCCAAAAAATTGTGTATAGTCATTGGAATCTCTTAGTCAATGGCATCATTGTCTTTTAGTGAATAAAATGCATAAACTCGGAAAGCAAGCATTTTATTTATACAAATACACATTGCTTGAACAAGAGTGACATACCACCAAAAATCACTGGGGAAAGTATCTGTTTTGGGGGATGAAGGAGGATCACTTTAGGTTGGTATAAAACTAATAACTTTTTAGAATCACATTAGCATGTTTACATAATTCTTCATTTCAGATCTTTGTAAGAGATCCCAATTCAGATTGCAAATCTCTGCAGACCTGGCCAGTAGTTCACAAGGAGAATGCTCCCAGACAAAGCATCTGCGCTTGAAGGAGCCTATACTTTACCAGAAACAGCTCTTTCCATGTGGGAGCATTACCCACGTAAACTGCATATGATGCACATTTAAGTGCACGATACATGCATTTACCTTGCACTAGTACTGGAGCTAGACAAGCTTTGGATGCCCCATCTACATTTCCTGGCTTGTGGAGGGGCACTTGACACGTGTTGGTGCATCACATGACACCATTGCCCTGGTTACAGTGCTGGCACTCAGGATCTGGACATGGCTGGATTCAAACTGCCCCCAGCACCACCCAAGTCTCATCAACAGTTACCAAAAGGTCACAGTGCATCACCACAAGTCAGCCTTATTAGGAAACTGGACCTTAAATTCCCCCAACCCTGACCCAACATCTAAAAACCATTCTGATAATTGCAGAGGTTCATCATCATATGAATGCAGACTTAGGGTGTTTTTCCACCACGCTCCTTTAATCCAGATCTAAGAAGATCCAGATCTAAGGAATGGGTACATTCCTTAATCCGGATCTAGTAGATCTGGATTAAGGGAAGTACCCAATGTGTTTCCATGCCTAGTCTAGCACCCAATAGCAATGTGTGCTAGCCTCCTTGCTGTGGAAACACCAGAGCACCCATTTGGAAATCTGGATCTACCCATGAGGGGTCTGCCTGTCACCCCAGGTGTTTGGGGGGACAGGGGGCGCAATCTCTGAAGTGGCTTCAAAGTCATTTCGAAGTCACTTCAAAGTCACTTCAAAGTCTGTGCAAAACAGCTCCATTGAAGTCTGTGCTGATCTTCGGAGTGAACTTCGAAGTGACTTCGGAGTCACTTCAAAGTTCACTCTGAAGATCAGCACAGACTTCAAAGACGCTCCGGAGTTATTTTGCACAGACTTCGAATTGACTTCGAAATGACTTTGAAGCTTAGGTTTTAGGGCTCCCCCCCCCCATGGGTGCCCTCTTCCCCTAGCCTCCTCTAGACCCCATTGCCACACAAGCGTGGAAACTGGCTCCCTTTAATCTGGATTTTCTGCCTGAAGACCCCATTGTAGACACCATTAATGGGGTCTACAGAAAATCCGGATTAAAGGCCAAAAAGTACCCATTTGATCCGGATTTCCCCAGTTGCAGTCGAAACAATCGGGTCCCAAATGGGTGCTGTGGTGGAAATGGGATCACCTATGATGTCCTCTGATGCAGGCAACCCTCCTTTTTCTACTCTTCAGACAAAACAAAGGGCTTCAGAACACAATTCTGCTCTTGACCCTGACGGGATCCCCTTTATAGCAGCCTTACCTACTTCTCTACCTCTGTATGATTATGAGCTAGATGCTCATAAACAGTTATATTTGCTTTGTGCTAAAGACCTTCATAAGAAGCTCAGCCAAATCATTGCCACAAGGGTTAATAGTTCAGACACCACTCACCAGTCTTGGCTCTAGCCCTCTACTTTCTCAGATGTATCCAGGCCCAGTGCTTAAATCATCTCATCTACACACCATAAATCAATGTGTGCATTTCAACAGCTCAGGCTTACCTGATTTTATTAACTTGGACAACTGACCCTCCTTGCCAACAGCTCTTCGACCAGCCAGTATCTAGAATTCTTGGTGATCTTTAGGCCCTTTTAATATAATCCACATCTATCCAGATTCTGACACCTGAAAAATTGTGGACGGCAATATCATTGCCCTTGGCAATAACTTTCCAATTTTTATCCTATTATCAGTGCCTTCTTCTTAGTTTTGTATTGATATTTGTCATTATTGATATTTGTGTTTAATTGGTTTTCACTTTATATTTGGTTTTATTTGCACATTTCAATTTTAAATATTTCTATGTACTTTTTATACATTTTGATTCTCGTCTGTGACCATACAAATAAATTCAATTCAATGTCCAAGGCTTCCCATGACCAGGAAGCCAAGAGTGAAAAGGCCTCATGTCTACATTAATCATATAAGGTTCCCTCAGATGTATCTATAGTCACTGCATCTCCATTTCCTGTGGCAAGATGTACCCAATGATAAGCATGCCACTCCAGGGAAAGGTGTGATCATTGTCAGAGGAGGCTTCACTCTCTGCAATGAACACTCAAAGTCACCTGTAATAACCTAGGAACAAAGCAGTAGTTTAGAAAGGGTACAGCCTGCAGTAAGGGAAAGATGTTAGAGTGGAAGGGGGCATGGGCACCTTAGACAGTAGGGAGGGATGAGTCAGTCCAAAGGAGTAGCCAATGGGTGGTCAGGAAACCCAGGGGAAAGTGATAAGAAGGCTGTTGAGGAGAAAGTAAAGGTTCTTTATTGGAGAGCAAAACAGAGGGAGGTGTGGGTTGGATTTCGAGCTGGGTCCGTTAAGCCCTATAGAAGTCAATAGGTGGGGATCCTGAGTATTGAAGAAAGGTTTAAAAACGAAAGGGATGAAATCTGTAAATGTGCTGTAGTTGAAACTGTGTTAAACAAAGAGCTGTTACTCAATAAAGAAAAGTTTAACATTGTATCTAAGAGATCTGCCTGGTGAAAGTCTGTGGTACGTCAGCCAATAGAAGCTGAAGGCCGAGGAAACTGTGCCGTTAAAAGTAAAGTGGAAGCAGGGGGGGGAAACCTGCAGCCAACGGCTTCATTTGGGGCTCAGCAGCTTGATCAGGAGGAGAGGCTGAAAGGAAGGAAGAGGGTGTTGTGGCTGGGGCTGATTTAGGACACCAAAACCCCGATTCCTGGACAGATCAATTGTTTAGAAAGGGAAGGCAAGCTGACGGTCTTAGGCAGGGGGCCGCTGTCCCCATTTGGACGTAACATCACCTGTCTATTGGCAATCAAAGTGTTTTCATCAACGCTTTCATCATCAAGCTGTCTTCCCTGTAATGTTATCATAGGCTGTGCTCACACATAGTTAAAAAAGCATCTCTGAGGAAGTTCCTTGGACACTAACTGCAAATTTATCTTGTTTGAGTTTTGGCTACAATCATGCACAGACATTTTAAAAGAAAATAAACTATGAAATAAAAAGCACCTCTTAGTCTAGAGGTATCTTATAAATGGTTTGCAGACGGAATTGTTCACACACCACTTTGTCCCTCCCCCTCTCATGAATATTCTACACTAGAAAAGGTGGATTAGAGATGGGAGAAGAACACGAGGACCACACACTACTATATCCAAGGGGATTTTGAAGCATTTTTTCACTATGTATGAAGGCAGCCTTAACCAAATCCTATTCAACTCACCAAAAGTTTCTTATTGTTAAATGTACACATGATCAAGCTTTTAAGCTTTATTTTTAAATTAACAGCCATTGCATTTGCACTTACTACTTTGGTTTTGATTTTTTTTTCTTGCCATAGTGCCAATATTTTTTTCCAGCTTACTTGATGGGCAGCATGAAGTCATGTGTGCCAGGGACTGTCTCATGTTAATCATCGTTGTGTATTTATTCCCATTCCATAGGCTTATTCTAGTTAACAGCATGCAGATTGTCATTTTTTGTTGTTGTTTTCATTAGGCTCATCTGTATGTTATTTGATACAAATACCCTGTCATTTAGTAGGTACAATTTGTTCCACTTAACTAGTTACACAATTTTTGAAAAAGTACAGGCAGAATGTTAGCTGTAATAGGAACACTGGGTGAGCCCTTTGTCTCTTCACTAGGCGTATTTTGGTTTGCTTAAAAACATGTGGACAAATTTATGATAGAGAGGGCTATTATTGGCCACTAGCTTGCATGATTGCCTCCTGAAAAAGTATTAATAGGTGTTTAAACACCAGCTGATAGAAAACTGTAAGTGATTCTGCACTGGGTGGTTACTGGACCAATAGGTATACCTGGACCTTCCCTCATGCTTCACAACGTTCTATTCCTGTTCTGATGCTCATGAATCTTTTCTCCCTCCTTCTCATTTCCCTGCATCTAAGCAGCTGGTTGATCCCTTCTCTGCCTATAATAAGAGATATGCAACTATATCAGACATAGGGTGTTTTTCCACTGTCACTAGAAGTACCCATTAAGTGCCCATTAATGGGTACACAAATGTCATTACGTACCCATTAATGGGTACTTAATGGGTACTTTTAGTGACAGTGGAAAAACACCCATAATGTCTGCCAAATTTCCACTTTCTAATTCATCCGGTTTTAAGTAAACAAGGCAAACAAGCATGCCTTCTGGTACTGCCCTGTCCAGATGGCAACAAAATTTTTCTTTCAAAATAGTCTTGTATAGTACTGTTATCATGCCTGTTGTTTTAAAAGCAGTACCTTTTGCTTGGTCTTCAATCAGGGGCAAGTCCTGCTAGTTCTAATCCATTATCAATCCAACATTCAATTGACTGGTTAATTTTGCATGTAAGCTGGTCAGATATTTGAGCCAGACAGCAGATCAGCCTTTATTTAGGCACACCTCTTAAGTGATTTGTTATTACCAAATCTTCCAGATAACTTCACAGTAGTTCAGCTTCCACTTTTTTGGTGCATCCTGCCTGCATACTGCAATCCTTTCAGTTATTCATAAGTTTCTCCAGAATGCCATTATTTCATCTTGGTCTGAATTTCTGGATTCACACCTTGGTAAAACATCTATTTATCCATTCTCTTTTAACTGTATAATATGAGTCCCATACCTAGCAATTTTCATTAATATTACAGCAATTTTCAGTTTTCCTATTTCAAGGGTTCCTTTGGTCTCAGTTGTACTCAGATAATATTTCTTTCTTTTCCCATCTGCCCTCAGTTTGCTGGCATCTGTCCCAGTTTGCTGTTCTTGGCTTTCAATCTAGTTTTCCATTTAGGTGATGCTGGTTGATTTCATTTCTGGCTTACTGATCTTTTAACCTACTATCTATTAATGCTGTATGATATAGCAACTGGTTTGGTTTTTTGCTGTCCTGATTTCTGCTCTAATATGTTCATATTCTTAACTCTTTCTTTTCAACAAATTTAACTCTTTTTTTGCTTATATATGTAATATTTCTCTCATCAGCTCCTTTTAATCTTTATTTCTCATATTAGTGTTCTGATCTTTGTTTTGTAATATCCAAATCTGGGTGTTCTTGTCATATTTAGTACATCTTTCTAAGATATTATATCCATATTACAGTAGTTTTGGCTAGAATTAACAAACCGTTATTTCTCAGATCTCTGCCATTGAGTATTTTTTGGAGTTTGGTTATTTTCCTGTTGTTCTGCAGTTCCCAGCCCTAGCTGCCCAATTAAGGGTCTTGAGTCCTGCAGTCCATTTGTCAACACAATGACCAGTTACTCTAGCACTAGTCACTGTTCTTGTTGATCCTGTCTGACTCCAGCACAGCCCATTGATTTCTTGAAGCCTCAACAAGGTACTGTATATTCTGGCATATAAGACTACTTTTTAACCCAGGAAAATCTTCTCAAAAGTCAGGGGTCGTCTTATACATCAGGTGTTGTCTTCTTATATGGCAAGTATAGCCCAAACTATATTTTAACTGGAAAGTTGGGGGTCGTCTTATATGCCCAGTCGTCTTATACGCCGGAATATACGGTATCATTTATTCATTTTCCAAACTTATTATTCACCAAGTTCACCAGACAAAATAATTATATTAAAATTGGTTACTGAAGCTTCTCCTAGTTAGGAATAGCTTGACCAAAAGCATACAATCCCTATAGAGTAGACAAGCTGAATTTTTAAAAAGTGATTTGTAGTGTTAGCAATGTATACGTTTAAAATTCTTCATTTAAAATGTCTTCTGTTATTGACTTATGATGCTGGGCTTAGAAGATTGCTATTCTTGCTGGTGTTTTTATGGATGTCAAACATGCCTATTGCTGCCAGACTTAAATGAACCAAAAGAAAATGATGTGGGTTTTGATTTTTTTTAAACTCATTTTGTCAACACAAGTCAGTCATCAGTGATGCTGCTCACTGACAGCAGTTGTGGGAATGGGCTTCTGTCAGTTTGTGGTTGGGAGAAGGCCACTCCCACAACTGTGGTTTCAAAGGAGCCCTTTGAAGCCACCAGAATACAGTCTTAGGAGGCAAAGAAGGCTAGAATTATAGCCATGGACAGCCAGCGAGTTGGCATTAGGCAGATGTGCCATATGAAATGCCAGTTCACTTCTCAGAAAGGGTCAGCCTGAGAATTTCAAACCACCACCACCACCCTTGGGACAATGTGGCTCTTCCATGGGTTGGTGTAGGAAATTCATGCCCTTAGAATGCTTGTCCTACCCCCCAGACAACCAATCAGGAAAGTTCAAATGCAGGGTGGGAAGTCCACATATAAAATGGATAGAAATGAAAAGCTGAGAGCAGTCAGATCTGAAGATGGACTGAAGAAAGTTTAAAGTGAAGGTGTGACCATGGCCGTAGAGAGTTTGGTCACACTGGTCCATGCTCTGGAAATCTTCAGGCTGGACTATTGTAATCCATATTGCATAGGGCTGCTCTTGAAGACATCCCAGAAGCTGCAACGAGTGCAAAATTCAGCAGTAAGGCTGTTGTCAGATACTCCAGGCTGAATGTATAGCAGGATAGTCCTAAAGGAACTACACTAGTTGCCAATTTGTTACCAAGCCCAGATAACATATATAACCTAGGACAACAATAAGGGATTTTTGCTACCAGGCACAGCGTGAGTGATAGCAGAGAACATTTCACCCCTAGGAAACACAAGTGGAACAATTATATTGTGTCAACTGAAAAATTACAAAATATCACAAAATTGTTACGATCTGATATAATATTAATATCCAATTCAATAATATTAAATCCAGTGCCCCAACCATGCCCCCTGACAAACTTTGATCACACAGAACACATGTCAAGAACAACTCTATCCTATTTCCTACCTCCTATACTTCTTGTTTAGTTATGTCTTTCTGGCTGCCTGCGTGAGTCCAACTATGTTTGCAAAAATAATATTCTTCCACCATAAGTGCTTCTTCTGACAGACTTCTGTCTTCCTAGGTGAATGTGTCCAGTCAAAACCTTATTCTGACCCGCAAATACAGAGGCTAAATAAATAAATATAGTATTAATTGTGGAATGTAACATATTGCGAAGAGACAATTGTACACACCATGCACTTGTAACTCTGAGCATTTGCAAAAAGGATGGGACTGTAAACAAACCATTTCCATATGTATGGTACAAGCTTGGACAAAGTACCATCAAATAAACAATGAAGATCTAGGAAATTGTGAGCTTTTGATACCTGGGTCTTTTCTAAAGGCATGACAGAGAGCAATTGAACAGATTTTCTCTTTTCATTTCAATGTGTCCCTGACGAACTGTATCTTACTTTCTGTTGAATCTGGAATATTCCTTATAAAAGGTTAAAAATAATTGATCTCAAAGCCAACAAATATACCCTACTTTAACCCACACCAATGAAGAACAGTCACAAGCACATCATATAATCAAGAGGAAGGGTTATCTGATAGAGATTGGAAAAAAGTATCTTTTGGCAACCAGAAGTTTGTATTCTTATTTCAAAGAAATGAAAAGCTATTTAAAAAATAATAATCTGCAGACACTTATTGGAAAGAAGACAAATCTTTTTTAAATAAAAAGGAACAATTTTCTATATCTTCTTCCTCATGTTTGATTGTCTCTCCAACTTCACGAACTCCAGGATACCATCATTGTTCCAAGAAGGCATCCCCATTTGGGGTCCAACAAGTGCCTTGGGACAAACACAGCAGCTTTTTTGTTGGGACTATCTGCAATGGAGGTACCTTCTATAAAGGGTCCTTTAAAAGTTTTTGCTACCTGCACAGAGGTGCCACAGAAAATGGTGCCTCCTTGCTCCACCATGGAGATGTTGAGGGCACCTTTTTCTGAGGCACCTAGCATTACCTGTGTTATTCCAGTATCGGGTGAGCCACCCTACAAGCAATCCAGCCCAAAGTGGAAAAGATTGCTCCTGGCATAGAAGAAGGCCACCTATATTGAGATGGCAGTATACTTTGATGAGCCAGCAAAATGGGTATATCTAACTACATGCCTTACAAACTTGTTAGAATCCTTTGAGAATGTCAATAAACATGTAGACCTTGAAAAGAGGTCATTTTGGGTGTCTTAGTCTGGTCTATGCTTTGTTCTGTGTAGAGAGAGTAAATGAGGAGGAGGAAAGGCCTCTCCCATTCCACACTAGTGTGTGGATGACAGAGGCCTAAACCAGGTTTTGGGATCCAGTCTAGTGCCCAGTGTAAGGCCCTTAATAAAAATACTAAAAACAACAACAACACCCCACACAATATTTTCACCCCACAATTGAACAGATCCTATAAATAGTTGTTTCCAATCCCTTAGGAGATTTGAGTAAAATACTATTTAACATTTAAATTGTCTTAACATGCAGCAAGTACGATTTGCCAAAAGAACAACCAGGATATAATTTACACCCACAAGCGCTATCTGATCTTTATTCAGATAAAGACCATCTCACCAAGTGATTTAAGTCTGTGAAATCATATGGTAGGTGTGTTGCGAAGATCATTCCAGTATATCTTTTCCCAGATAAGAACAAGACAGCTGTGAATATTGACCATCTGCTGCAAACTTCCCATCAGTAATCTGTGAGATCCTAGCTGGTAAAAAAAAGCAAAGTTACAGATGAACATTGCGTGCTTATTAAAGAAGCCTGTTTTTATTTTGGACAAGATTATTATAGGCTTGTTGACTGACCTAACAATTCTTTCCTATTGTTAATTCCCCCCCCCATTTTGATTAGTATGTTTTGTGTGTTTGTTATTCATTCATTTTTAAGCAGAAAAGGCTTTTCAATAGAATTCATTTTTTGACATATTTCACAATGCAATGAGGATTTGCATTCTACCAAAGTAATAGAGCTGCATAATTATATCAAATAGTGCTTAAAGTTCATTGGATAAATGCACCTCAAAGATTAGCCCTAGGATATCTTCAGAGTTAACTAAAGCAATTAAATGGAGACCATGACAACATTTTAAGAGTTCATTTTCATTTTTTAATTTATATTCTTAAATTGTTTCCAATGTGAATATAGCTCCTGTCCACTCCATTTTAACCTCATAGCAAAGGGAAGCCATAATATAAATTCATCAAGCTAGCTTTCATAGCCAAGTATAAATTTAACCCCACCTTCCCAAGTTTTAATCCAACACTCTAGATCTATACCACACTGGCTGTCCAAACTCATAACCAATCCAGTGGATGGTGTCCATTGGGACTGAATGAATTTCTCGGTGAAAAAAGTGCATCTGCTAGAACTCCACTCCAACAGTCTGCAAACCAGACAGACTCCCCAAGCCAAAATATATCTTCTAAGTTAATGTGAATAGCAAATAGGTAGCCAGTGCAGTTATTTTAGGAGCAATGTGATGTACATCTGGCTAGCAGTACTAGATAGTAGTCTAGCTGCTGCATTCTGTACAAGCTGCAGCTTCTGAACTGTCTTTGAGGGAAATCCCATGCAGAGTACATTACAGTAGACCAGTCTGGAAGTTACCAGAGCATGGATCACTGTGGCCAAACTTTCTCTGTGTAAAAAGGGCTGTAGCTGATGAAACAGTCATAGCTGCTGGAAACAGGCACTCCTGGACACATGAGGTTCAAGTGTCAGTGCAGAGTTCAAGAGCAACCCCGAATGATGTACTTGCCCCTTCCATGACATGGATGCCCTATCAAGACATTTTAGACATTTGCTCATTTTGTGATGCAGTTCTTCATGCAAAAATAGAAACAGAAAAACATATGTCAGTAATGCAAAAGATAAAAACAACCGGATGACCCCATTTCCACCACGGCACCCATTTGGGACCCGATTGTTTCCACGGCTGCTGGGGAAATCCGGATCAAATGGGTACTTTCTAGCCTTTAATCCAGATAGGGTCTTCTGCCAGAAAATCCAGATTAAAGGGAGCCTGCTTCCACTAGAAACAGGCAATGGGGTCTAGAGGAGGCTAGGGGGAGGGGGCACCCATGGGGGGGAGCCCGAAAACCTAGGCTTCAAAGTCATTTCAAAGCCATTTCGAAGTTACTTCAAAGTTGCCTTCGGAGATTAGCAAAGGCTCCGAAGATAAACCTCTGAGAACAAAGTGAAAACAAAGAGGACTGCTACCTTCAGGCATGGAAGAGGTGCATATTAATGAGGCTGACTCATCCGTGCTTACAAGGAGCTAATTAATATGCAAGCTTTCGTGAGGGGTTTGTCTTGGGAGCCTTTGCTAATTTCCAAAGTTGCCTTCGGAGGGACTTGGGAGCCTTTGCTAATCTCTGAAGTTGCCTTCGGAGGGACTTCATAGCCTTCGCTAACCTCTGAAGGCAACTTCAGAGGGACTTCAGAGGGATTTCGGAGGGACCTCGGAGATTGCACCCCCTGTCCCCCAAAACACCTGGGATGACAGGCAGACCCCTTGTGGGTCAATCCAGATTTGCAAATAGGTGCTCCGGTGTTTCCACAGCAGGGAGGCTAGCACCCATTGCTATTGGGTGCTAGACCACCCATGGAAACATATTGGGTACTTCCCTTAATCCGGATCTACTAGATCCGGATTAAGGGAAGTACCCATTCCTTAGATCCGAATCTTCTTAGATCCGGATTAAAGGAGCGCGGTGGAAAAACACCCACAGACCTGAAATCTTCTGCCTGCTGAATGTGTACATCAATTAAAATAATGTACTATATATTAGGGATGTACACATATATTTGTAATATTCAATATTTGTATGAATTTTGATATTCGCATACGAATTGAATGTTACAACATTCGTACATTGACATTCGTATTCATACAAATGCTTTGGAACATTTGTGAAATGGGGAGATAAGAAAGTGGCTGTGTCAGTCACATCTACAACAGATCCAGAGTGCATTCAACATGGTTTGAGAGTGCGTTCAAAGTGGATTCAAGATGAATTTGATGCTTTCAGAGTGGATATGTTACAGGATACATATCAGATACATATATGTTCATATAGGACAGTCGTACAAATATGTACAAATGTATTCGTATCAAATAGAATCCTACCACATTCAAAGGGGATCCATTCAAACAAATACAAATTTTATTACATTTGATACAAATAGAATGCAGAGACCCCCATTTGTGCACATCCCTACTATATGTTGGAATAAACTGTTCATGTGTTTCAAAATTACCTGTAAATACATGTATTAGCTGAAGATTTCACAAAATGCATACACATTTGTGCATGGAAATTGGTGGTGACATGGGGGGATTTGAATGGAAGATTAAAGAAAAGTAAAAGATGAGAGAAATAAAAAATGTCAGATTTGTCCATCAGTTTG
This sequence comes from Aspidoscelis tigris stejnegeri, assembly GCA_023333525.1. NCBI lineage: Eukaryota > Metazoa > Chordata > Lepidosauria > Squamata > Teiidae > Aspidoscelis > Aspidoscelis tigris. Next base: position 66,108,860 of record JALMGA010000006.1, read on the forward strand.
AATGGTAACAGAAGTGCTATTCCTTGGAGACTAAGAGAGAATTATTTGGGCTTTCTTCCAGGGACCTGGCAATGTTACACTGGATTGAATTACTATTTCTTATAACATACCCTGGTGTAGGAAAAGCCACTGAACGATGGCAAAAAGCTGTTAACTTTTAATGAAAAATTAAAATCTTCAGAATTTCATAGCCTGGTGTATAATTTTAATAAATTCTCTCCCATTCTATTTTCAGTATTCACTACCCTTTGGGTTTATCAAGTGATCACTTTCCTGTAGTCTAGTGGACGGAGCTGGCCATTCAGCAGGGCAGAGAAAAGTATGACTGCACATGAACTACCAGGAACAGAGAAGGAGGAAAAGAAAATAGACTTCCAGCTTTTCTGCACTTACCTGTTTTATTCTGGATTAGCTGGTCTGGTACAAAGTGATCTGTTCCAGTGTTGGGATGGATCACTCTCGTCTGCAACAATCACATCTAAACAACAACAGCTTCCAATGCCTATGCCATCCCAAGGTTCAGTGGGCTTCAGAGCCAGCCTCCAAAGCTGTGATGGCCAGAAACGAAACTTCTTGGCTTCAGAGCATCCAGAGTGGAGAAATAAGGTGTGCCACCAAAATAGATTCCCCATGTTAATCCAGAAGACAGAAGTGTGTACTTTCTGCATGCCTCCATATTTTCACCTGATATTATGCCAGTGATAAATCAAGTCTAGCAGTGATCCAGATCTAGGCCATCCAGATCCAGAATAGAATCCATCTGGTACAGAGCCTCCTGTATTCCACACTAACATACAGAAGGGAGACATCTTCTTGGTGCAGATCTAATGTAAGTGCAGAAAGGCCCCTTGTTTTCACCTGACTACATTGCTGGTAAACAATCCCTTTAGGAGCAGCCCAGTGGATACAACAGGCTTTGCTTCTGCCTGCCTGAGTCCATTCCTTATTTTGTTCCCTCTTTTCTGCAGGCAATGAGGCAATGTGATGCTACCTTTATTAACAGCAGCCAAGCTAAGGAGCAGGCTACAGGCCAGAGATTCTATTCAATGTACTACATGCACTTAACAACTTTTTGTCTCTGTTTCTGCATTAGTTGTGCATTTTGGATGGGGAGCTGTGCACGCAGAACTGTAAGCCTGTTTCAGCCTCCAAAGAGTGCTGAAATGGGCCCGAGGATGCCACCATTGCCTCCTGTTCCCCTCCAGCACAACCCTTTCCTTTGGGGAGGCTGCAGTGGTGTCCCCAGACCTATTTGGGTACTCCTCAGAGGCTGAAAAAGCACTTCTGGGTCTGCATGTGCAGATCCCCATCTGGGGATAGTGCAACATGGTGGGAGTGCTTAGAAACCACCCAGACCCAGAAGTGCTTAGAAAGCACCCAGCAGCAGTGGCATGACCAAAAGTAATTGGGGGCGGGAAGGCAGGACTAGGGGCATTTGCTTCGTTTTGTGCATGAACATTGGTACAAATATTCATGCACAAATATGAAGCTCCCCACATTCTCAGGCAGGGGAGGAATCCACCCGAAGCCAAATTTTCCCACATTCGATTTGATACAAATCGGACGTGGGAAATTGACTTCGTGCCCATCCTAGCAAGGACATAGACTATGGTCCTATTCCCACTAAGACCAGTGGGACACTGTGCAAAGCCACTTCTATACAAGAAACAGCTCCACACATGCCATATTATCCTGCAGGGCATACAGTTGTAGAGTACTAAAATGTGCTGTACAGCTATAATAGCCAATGGCTAGTTTAGCCAAACATACTTTGTTCACACCTCTTCTTGGTGAACAAGGCATGATTGTGTTCCACGTCACCCAGGTCACTATGGCAATGGCACTGCAAATGCCCACTGCCACCATTGCCATGGTGATGTGTCACCTGTAGTATAAAGGTTGTTGCATTTAGTTGGCCCTTGGGGAAATGCTGGTTAAGCTTGGAATGGATCAGGAATTACAAAATGCAGATGCCCAATCCATTCCAGAAGTTAACTAGCCATTGAACATAATAATGGTGTAAATTTGCTCCTCATTTATCTGGTCTAATGCTCATCCAGATTAAACAACCCTTAGCACAGTCCTGAACCTTATCTACTTTAATCCCATGCAAAGCAGAAAATCTCCTTGATCTGAATTTCCATGCAGTCAATGTGTTCTTATCAGCTTTTGGGTCCAGATTAACAACTAAGTGAAGAAAGGGCCCAAGGAAAATATTTCACTATTTTCAACTCTTCCTTCCATTTATATTTCTCATTGAACAGAGTGAGCAGGATGCTTTATACTTCCTTCTGATCAGTTTTTTTTAAGTTCAGTTTCCATGTACCTTTTAAATTTCTAGATAGTTTCCAAAGTTTGTTCAGACTGCAAAAAGTACTTGGATACCACAGTCTCTTGCTTTAATCCAGTAATTCTGATTCTGCATGGATTCTTTAATTATCCTCCTGGATGAAAGCTGCCGAAAAGAAAGTTGCTTAATCTGTTTTTTCAAAAATGGAGAAAGGGATGCCACACAGAGTACTGCAGATGGCACTTGAAATGTTTGCTACGTTTTCCCAGCAGGCATCTGTCTTTGGATTAATACGTTACCTACACAGTAGAGATAAAACAATGCCCGATAACCCTAAATAAATATTGCTTAAAACTTCATCCCCCATGACTGCTTATTTATGGAATAAGTACCTGGATAGAAACACATGGAAAATACCTCTATAATTAACACTTACCTCAAAAAAACAGTGTTTCATCTCCAGCTTCGCCAACATACTTCTGAGCTGAGGCGTGTGTCTTAAGTCTTGTCTGTCTTTCGTTACAGCCCAGGCGTGTGGCAGGCGGCAAGCCAGCAGGAGGGAAAAATTTTGACTACTAACTGTTACCAGCTGATCCCCTGCCTCCCAGAGTTAATGTGACCTACTGGTTCAAAGACCTCACAATTAATTTTTAAAATCCATATCAGAATGCTTTAATCAAGATTGTCCCGAGCATTTCTCCTAAAGACCTTCCAGGAACATTTCTTTATAGTTTGGAAAAGAGCCTGAGTTGAGGCTGGGGCCACTAGCATGGCAAAATTACTTTTAAAGCCTATCCATTCTTTGCACAGAGGAATGTGTGGAGTTGGAAAGACCTGACTGCTTTGGCATTTTGTTCTTTCATCAGGACGTCCTTCATTTTTCTGCCTGTCTGATCTCCATTTTACCAGCTTTTGTATCCCATGGGACTGAACCAGAACTGAGGAACAAAACACTCAAGGCTGTTGGAGGGAATCTGCTTGACTCCTAGGCAGAAGTTGTACAGCAGGAGAAAATGCTACTCCCACTACTACTGTTTAAAGTGGCGGAGTGCTGTTCAGCTGATGCCCTTTGCCTGTAGTAACCACAAAACCTGCACAAAAGCCCTTCCCCTAGCTTCCTTTTCTTCAACCTTCCATTTCTCAAGCCTCAAAGAAAAAAGAGCAACTATTTTCCTGTCCCATAAGCTTGTAGTACACACTCATTACCACCAGGGTGCTGAATTCTTTCCACTCCATGCAGTGGCCTTTGGGCACTATGGTGCCTGCAAAGCACACGGCTGTACAAGGACAACTCTTCTTTTCCTGTTTGAGCATTTTCCCACCTCCAGCCACAGGATGTGACATTAGAAGGACCTCTGACCTGGAAGACAGCAGTTTTCCTCCAGTCACCTCCCCTGATGTTGCACTGATGTCACTTCCTCCATGCCCCCTTTTTGGAGGGATATTTAAACTTCTGCAAGGAAATAAAGCTCACTTTCCACCTGATCTCCATCTCCAGCCTCATCTCTCTCCCCTCTCTGTATTTCCTATCTGCCGAGTCCGCCATTACTGGGCAACCACATGGTGGACCACCTGGGCTCTTGCTGGTAAAGCAGCCTAGCTTTAACTATCGCAATATCCAGCATAAGAGCAGCAACGCTTGCTGCTGCAGATCTTCCTCCCTGGCCGTCCTAGGGCATGTAAGCCGGATACATGCAACTTATGCCCTCCTCCTGTGTCAACTTTGCAGCTAGGCCACAGCCCTGATAGCTATCCATAAAATGTGGGTTGTTTTACTAATGCACAGGTACATTTAAAGAGAGGATGAAGGCCATTTGCTTCTATTATTCTCATGGCATCTCTAATCCATCTTTTCTCAGTTGAGTCATTTTTCGGACAAAACAAAAGAGGTGTCTCAGAGAAGCCTCAGATGCTCCTCAGATTCATTATTTATTTATTTAGAAAACTCATATCCCATCCTTTACCAAATTGTCCTAGGGTGGGTTACAATGAGATTAAAGCATATAAAATAGTAAAACATCATTAAAAAAGATTAGACAGTGTGTGGTCCTTGTGATCCGACACTGTCCTAATCCAGCTTTTTTTAAGCATACTGTACAATGATCATGACAGGCCAATGAAGCAGACTGGTGTGTGAACAATCCCATCTCAAAGCCTTTCTATGTTGCCTCAGAAGCACCTCAGAGATGCTTTTATTCTTTTCTTTTTTTGGTCTGATCACAGCCTTAGAATGTTCATGACAGAGGAGAAGGGCATAGGGCCATGGGACTGATCCCACCTGCCAACCATCTCTATGCTGCCGCAGAGATGCTTTTTAAACTGCGTATAAATGCAGTGACTGGGCAGAAAAGATTGTTTGCAAGAGGAAGAGAACTACTTTGTTTTCCGAAGCCTTTCCTTGATCTCTCTAAACCACATTTTATTCTGATACAGATTATATATTGAAAAAGCAGAATAGCTGGTAAATGACCAGAAGAAATAACTCAAATTCACACAAAGCTTCAATTTTGCCTTCCTGAAACAGTTACTGAAGAGCTGTCAAAGTCTATGGTGTCAAAACCCTTTGGTTCAGTATGCATTAGAGCTAGATGTTGGAGCACTTCAGCTGGTAGATAAAGAAAGATATAGGACAGTAAGCTGATGTATGACTGTTTACTTTACTGTTTAGAAAGCAGTTAAAGGTTTTGCAAGGTTTGTTTAAATAAGTTGTGGGTTAGTTGCTAAAACCTGTGGGAACTTGAGTTTTTGTGTTGCAGTTTGGGGTAACAAGAGAGCCCTGGGCAGTCAGAAGAATAAATGCATATTCTTCTGAGTTGGTATTTAGACTAACATAACATGGTGCTTGATTATTGCAATCTGCTTATTTACAGAATTTACTGTAATAAGTAAAAGTTGGGAATATACATATGGATGACTTTCTAATCAATCAGTCTATTTATGTGTTTCAGTGTAAATAAGTGTAAAATTATCCACACTGGGTCAAAAATTCTTCACTGGCCATCTGAGCATGTGTGGGTGCCCAGCCAATGAGGGGCCGCCCCCTTGAGCATGATCAGAATGGCCTGGCCTATTCTACCCAGAATCGGGCCGGCAGGAGAAGGTAAGCCCCGTTCACATGCGTGTGCGACCCTGGGGATGGGTTGGGGGCTTTCGGCTGGCGTTCCTGCCCACCCCCAGAGCCCAATCTGGGGTTTGGGAGTGAGCAGGAACCCCAGGAAAGAAGGCACCCAGGCTTCCCACACTGGGTCCGTAGGAGCCAATGGGAGCAGCCAGGGGGAGGGTCTTCCCCCTGAACGGGTAGAGAACACTTTCCTGTTTGCACTGGCAGGTAAGGGAACTGCCCTCAAAGAATACCTTACCTGCCCTCGTGTGAATGGGAATGTGTTCTCAACCCGCTCGGGGGGAAGCATCCCAAGGTGTCTTTGCCTTGATGCAAAAACGCCTTTGGATAGCTATTGTTTGCCAGTGCATTGAACACCAGCAAAGTAGGCAGGAGAAAACAAAGTTTGTTTTCCTTTCCTTCCTCATTGCTTCCTGCACACCACACTTAACTTGCTGTGGATATGAAGAATCCACCTAGACTAGAAAAAGAATTCCAGGCCAGGAACATGGTGGGCAGCGTGGAGTGGGTTGGTGGTCACTTACCTGACAGACAGCCAACCTACCTTAGAGTACCTTAGTGGCCAGAAAATATATACCCCCTACCCTGGAAGTTGCAAACCAGGGATGTTTCACCAGAAATGAAGTAGGCCATTTTCTGGATCTTAGTAAATGTTACCAAGCTCTGGAATGGGGCCAGGATTATTCCAACCGTTGCTGTTTATCTGTATAGCAGTGACTGGAATGTGGAGCCTATCCATAAAAAGACAATTAACCTAAATCCAGCTTGCATAAACTAAGAAACAATCTAGGAGTATAAATTACTGTTTGATTCCTCCATCCTTGTTTTAATCACATTTTCCAAACAAAACCAACTGTAATCATGCAATGAAAATGTGGGTCAATAAGGTTGCAAAACTGTCTTGTCTTAGTTCAGCCACAAATGAGAGAGAGAGAGGTCAATAATAAAATAAGACATGGCCATTTATCCTTTGTAGTCAAAATGACATATGAATTAAAATGTTATTTTGGTGATAAGCAATGTCTTGTACTAAGTTAGTGTAAGAAAGCCATATATGTTTTGACCCCAAAGTCTTCATCTGTGGCTCAAAATTAAGACCATTAAAGTCACTGTTGTTCCACCATATGCCCCAGAATTCTATGGCCTTCTATGCTGCATGATGGCATGCAGACTTGATGACCCCAGTGCATCTGGCACAAGCCCAATGGAGCAATGAGGAGGTTGACCAAGACTTAGCCCAATACTGAAGCCTATACATTGCTAGATATTTTCAAATGTACTGCGTCTCTTAACAGTTATATTTAAGAACACCAATGGGCATAATGCTGCTACATTCAAGTCCTGTTTCTGTATATTTCAGAAAAATCTAACTCAGCGGTTCTCAACCTTCCTAATGCCGCGACCCCTTAATGCAGTTCCTCATGCTGTGGAGACCCCCAACCATGGGGGCGGGGCAAATGGGAAGGTGAGGGAGGGGCAGGAGACTCATCACGACCCGTCTGAAAGGGTAGTTTGACCCCCAAAGGGGTCGTGGCCCACAGGTTCAGAATAGCTGATCTAACTGGTTCCTACAAGAACAGGCTGCTAAAACTAGATGGATCTTTGATATGATTCAGCCAAGTTCTGTTTTAGTTCTTCATGAAATAGTTTATATTCTATTTTGGAAAGCTGAACTGTATAACTATTGTATTTACAATGTGGATAAGGGTGCAATATATTGTTATTCATAGTTCTATAGTCCATAGTTAAGCAATTTCATTTAGAATGGATGAGTTTGCATATTCTTAGTGGCTTCATAAGAAATTGATTTAGGAAGTTTCATGCTTCTACATATGGATAAGATCTATGTAACATTTGGACAAAATATCATATTAGAAAGCATATAACATAAACAAAAATTGAAAAGTAATAGATGCAAATATTCTGGGAAATGGTTCTTTCCAAAATATATTAAAAACATAACTTTTAAGCCTCAAGAAAGCAAATATTATTTCCCTTGTTAAATTCACCATCGGTGTCTGCTTGAATTTCAGCTACATTACTTTGTGATTTGATAATGTATAATGTATAAAAGAAATACTGTTGGGAATAAAATGTTTCCATAAATATAACAAAATTGTAAACTTGACCATTCAAGAGTGACCTGCAGATAATGATTCAGTGCAACATACTTTTTATATCATTCTTTTGTAAGAATTTTTCCCCCTTATATTGACAAATGGTTAAGTTAGCCTTCTTGAAAGAGTCTGCTGTTGGTTGTCATTTGAATACGTTCAAGCTCCAAGAGTTGTCCTGGTGGCTGAAAACACACCTGGAATTACTTCCGGTAACCAAAAATACAGCAAACTTTTGCCGGCGCATGCCCAGCCTGTCAAAGAGGGAGAATGCATGCTCTCCCTCTTTGACAGCTGGGCCCTCCCCCCAGCCTCCGTGATTGGCTCCATTGGAGGCACCACAAGGAGGCTGGCAGCCAGCTTCCCTGGGTCCCCCCTTGCCCATGAAGGCATGATTGTGCCTTTTCAGGCAAGGGGAACTTGCAGCCTACCCACCCCCACCCCACCCCGGGTCACCTGCATGCGATCTGCTCCTTACCTGCTTGCTGACAGGCTGCTCTGGCAGTGGGAGGCCCGGCGTGCACACGCATGCATGCGCTGCAGCTTCCCATTGGCCAGCGGCCCTCACGAGGGCATCTGGCCAATTGGAAGCCGTGGCGCATGCACACCGGGCCTCCCGCTGCACGCACAAGCATGCTGGGCCTTGCTTGACCAGCAGCAGGCAAGGAGCAGATTGCCCGCGGGCAACCCAAGGCGGGGTGGGGGTGGGTAGGTTGTTAGTTCCCCTTACCCAAAAAGGTGTGAAAAGGAACCCGGGGAAGCCAGCTGCCAGCCTCCTCATGGTGGCTCTGATGGAGCCAATCACGGAGGCCAGTGGGAGGACCAGCTGTCAAAGAGGGAGAACATGCACTCTCCCTCTTTGACAGAGCAGGGCCTTCAGTGGCCAGATTGGGATGGGTGCTGGTGCATCCGCATCAGCACACTCTCCAATCTGGCCCTGCCACTGCTGCCTTGCACATGTGCAGATGCGGATGCATGGAGCCTCCGAAAATCTGTCCCCATTTGGGACAAATTCTCGGAGAAAATGTTTCACTGGAAAATGGATCTTTATAGATCCGTTTTTCGACCGCATATGCAAAAAGGCCCTTACTGTGATCAGTTCTTTCCAAGATATGTTTTAAGATGTCAGTTTCAGATTAGCAGCTCCCTAGTATAGAAGGATTTTGGAAATGTTCTTAAATAATAGTAATATGACTTTTCTGTGCAGAGGGGCGCGCGGAAGCTGTTTACTTGTTATGTTAAAGCATTATATGCTTGGGAAAATACAAAAATGTTTTGCTTGTGTAAGTTAAGTACAAAAATGCAAACTTTAAGAGCAGCTATATGGCCTGGTTGTTTCAGCAGTACATGAACCTGAGACTATTATCTTTTCACTCATGGTTCTGTGGACTCAAAACCCCATTAATACAGTTGGATGGAGAATGAGAAAATTTTAAGTAATGATTCATACTGGTGGGTTCTCCAGACCAGATTTGGTGGTGGTGGTGGTGGGGATGAAGACAGGAGTAGGGGTTGAGAATAGGGAAGGTCTACCACTCTCTCCTCCATTTTGGTTAAACCAACTACCATAATAAAATCTTATACAACTAAGATCACTCACATTTTGGTGTATTCCTGTTCATAAACCTGCTGATGCATCAGGCAGCAGCACCACTGAACTGGTGAACTTTTGTTTCCACCCAGGGAACCATAGGAAATGCTACAGAAGTCAGCTGTTTTCCTGTGCTCTCCAAAGAGATACAACTTTCAGAATTTTCCCCCAGTGGTTTACTGTTGTAGTGTTCTGTGTGCTAAGGGAACCAGGAGCACTCCAGGGCACAGAAGAAAGTGCATCTTGTGCCCTTGGAGGACTCTTTGGCTACCTATGTGTGCAGCCAGTGTGATTCTTGGTCCCATACAGATCCTGCCTTAGACTCACAGAATCTCAGGAGAATTCTCCAATTCCCAGTGCAGTCTAAGGGAGGCCCTGGGTGGGACTTCCTTTAGACCACATTAGCATGTATGGTATTTGCTGGTCTGGTATACTGGCCAATGCAGAAGCACTCATTGAACTGGAATGGGCTATGAAGGCCACTTCACTTCCTACTCCATGCTGATCGGTCTCCACATGAGTGCATCCAATGAAATGACATCCTCTTACCACAGATAATTTTATTTCTTTGGGTTCAGCCAAAGTCTCTTTGTTATGATTGAAATTAATGATTGCATGCCTTTCAATCTGTGGTAGTAGATAAGAGAGTTTAAAATCTTCAATAGTGGATAATTGTTTTTTATGATGATGATGATGATACTTCAGTAGTAGGCTTAAGTCATATAGGTTGTTTTTACTGTTGTCACTATTATAATTCCAGAATTCAATAAATAGCTTTTTCAGACCTTCTAGGCTGTACATCTGTTTTGATCACCCATACCAAAAACTTGCAATGTAAATACTGTGGACCAGCGCTTAGTTACAAGGTAGATTTCTTGCAAATAACCTAAACACATGCAGTACTGAGTCTTTAAGTAACATAATACCAATTATTACCCTTGTAAGGACTCCCCAAACCCTTTTAAACCTTTGGACAACTCCCCTCACATGCAGTAAAAAAAAAAACAAAAAAAACCTCTCCTAGATTTTCTTGACAGAGGGAATAGTAGAAATAAAATCTGAATGATTAAATCAAAGTCAACTAAAAACTCAGTATTGGTGAACAATAAAATTCTATGGTTAACACACAGCTTTGGCATCATTTCTACAATATACATTCTCTTTATCTGCTCATTTTTGCTCTGATAATTTTTTTCCCAAAGGACAATGGAGCCATTTGCTTCTGTACAATGAATGTTTGTTTTTGTTTGTTTAAAAAGAAATTTTAAATGAGGGCTCTCTTTGCCTCAGAAAACAACAGCCAGAAAAAGTACAATGATCTACAGAGTATCCTGGGGGTGGGGGTGGGGGGAATCTTATAAAAGGGATAAGTTCAGTTATTCAGTTCTAGTCTAAAAGTTTCAGCCTATTTTGAGAGTATCTCAAGATGTGTTATAAAACTGATGTGGCCTTTATACAAAGCAGCTAGAATTTGACACTTAAAAGGGGAGGTTATATACAGGATCATAAAATCACACTCAAATAAAAATTATCTGCAGATGAATCTTGGGGGTGTTGAGGCTTTAACCTTGGGCTAACCTTGCTCATGTGGCAGCAGGAGGGAAAGGATCCAACAAGAAAAGAATGGGGGTATAGGAGAACTCATGGAGAGGAGCAATTCAGCTTTTGCCGAAGGAAAGCATTAAATACAACAGAAAATGAAAGTCCGCGGTTTTGTTTGCAAGTTCAGAAATGCCATTCTTCAAGCTGTGCTGCATTCTGTTCAGCTCTAACCATGGTCCCTTGAGCCTTCTTCAGTGTAGCCCATGAGCACCTTCCAAGAGTACTTTGAGTGATGTGGCTAACATCTGTCATGTGTGACTCATTCTTTCTTCAGGACAGAGTTGTGCACACACAGCAGGGGAAGCCTTTACGTACTAGGTGTGGGTTTGTTTGTTTTGGTTGGCTTTTGATAGGAATGCACACGCTGTTCAGAGTTCACAGGAGCCTTGGGAGACCAAAGACATTTCACCTTACATTGGGAATAGAAGGTGATGGAGTCTATGGAGGCTTCTGAGCTTGGCATGGGAGTTGTCCTTCAAGGAAATTTTGACAGAAAGAAAACACAGGTGTCCTCTTTTATGGTGAGAGCAGTATCCTTTATTTCCCTTGAAGGCCCCTGTCCCAGTCAAATATTCCCTCATTCAGGCTTACGGGCTTCACCATTAGATTCAACCCTAACATCTAGTTTCCATAGCAGCAAGATCATGTTCTCTGAGGAACAGCATTGACTTCTAAGCCTGCCTTACTGCCAATACTGTTCAACAGTTAACCAGCACTGTCAGATACGCAGCAAATTTCATTCACATATGGCATTCCCCCAAATTGCAAATTCTCTTATATGCCTATGCACAATTACAGAAGAATTTCAGAATCAGCCAGAGCATCTGTCATGTAGTCAGCAGCACAGCAGCTCCTAGCATGGTCAATTTATCTCAAAAATACATACATAAGAATAACTGAGGAAATGTACTTTTCTACTACTTTTTCCCACCTACTTTTCTCCCAGCCAAGGATTACTAACTCAAAAGGGTAAAATAGACAGTGTCCCACCATTCTCAGTAGTACGGAATTTGAGTTCACTTTCTGGTTCTCTGTAAAGCACATTTTCATTCACAGGGGGATGATGCATGTATGACAGTGTTTCCATGACCATAGTGGGAGGCATCTCTGCAGATGTGTCCTCTCCCCAGGTTGCCAGGTGTTTGTATGAAGAATGCTATTTTGCAAACTTGTACCCAGACATCTTGGATGGGCATCAGGCTCTTTGGCAGGCACTATGTGCTTGCAAAAATGGATACGTAGTGCTCAAGACCCTTCCCACAAGTGCCCAGGCGCATAACTGGAGACAAGGGACCATAAGCCATTACATTCAGTGGGGTCACTCTTCTGGTGCGCCTTAACAGTTTCTTGCCCACTATTCTATCTACTTATATCTTTGACATCTGCTTCACCCACTAGCAATCATTACCTGAAGCTATGAAGAGTTCTGGGCAGATATTATTCCTCCATGTCCTATGTTAGTAGGATAGAGAAAAAGAATAGGGATAGAGAAAAAGAATGGGGTTCTTTCTCGGTTTTTCTTAAAGTAGATAGAAGAAAGCAGAGAAGAAACAGGCAAGATGTTCTGTGCATAAGAAAAACAGAGAAGAGTAAGCAAATACTATACTATATATGCCATGAGCTTGGGCCTGATCACGTAATTCAGCTCAAGAGAGATACCAAGGACCATCAACATTAGGGATGATCCAGCAACTTCACAGTAGGGAAACTAAAGTTGCCAGTCTCCAAAGTTGCTGGCTTGGGCTGATAACTCATTTTGAGAGCTTCGCAAAATGGCACAGGGTTTTATATGCCCAATAGACCAAATCAGCTGTTTGCTGTCATCTACATTTGAGACCACTTTTAAGTGGTCTTCCATTGAAGGGAGGCCAGTTCAATTGATAGGCCAGTTCAAGATCTTGTCCAAGCACACTGTATGGCACTGTAAGGCTTAGTCCCATGCAGACAGGTCAGTCCCTAAGCTGTATGACCTCCTGCTGAACCAGTCTGTTGTTCAGAAAACTACATAAGCTAAAGCAGCTTATCTGTACTTGGAGTCACTACTTTCTAATCACTGCACTGCTTCTTCCTTTATATTCTAAAATTGCAATCATGCTACTAATCTATTCTTTTAGAAGATTTTGACTCCAGGTACTGACTGCATTGTTGTAATGGCCCAAAATGGCCCCTAATCCAGGGAGAATCTTCAGCAGACAGGCCTGTTTGCACTTGGTTTTGTGGAATCGGGTGAACTGGGCTGTTTCTGCATTTCAAGTCCTGGGGCAGTCCTAAATCTGATCACCATCACTTGAAGTGTGGATGGTCAGTCCCAACCTGGCTGGGATCACCGTGGCAATGGATACAGCAGCATCCAGTACATGCTGGGATGCTGCTATGGCAATTGTGACTCCCACCCCCATGCAACATTTGCACCAAAAGAGAGTGTGAATGTCGTGTCCAGGGGCTCACCAGGGGCTCTCCTGGTGGAGCTTCAGAAGACTGGGGCTACTGCCGGCTGCTCCCAGATGCTGCAGGATGGTAGGGGCACTGCAGAGAGTGGATGTATTTTCCCAGATAGTCTGGAGCTGTTCCAGAAGGATAAGTGAGATCAGGCCCAGGTAATCTTGAAAGGGTTATATAAAATGATGATTAAGGACTTGGGACAATTTCACATTTCCCTTCCCATCTTCTGGATGGGAAAAGAGTGCAATTAACCAATGTTGACTAGCGCTCACACTTGAAGTGCTAGTCAACTTTGGCCTCCCCCACCCCATCCCGCAATCAAATACTTTCCTGATTTGATTTTGAGCCTGATCCTCCTCTAAGTGCCACTTATGCTCTGTGCACATGCAGTCACAGTCATGTATATGGCTGTCCGAGGTGCAGTGTGCTTTTGTGGCACCTCAGACGACCCCGGAGCACTGTAAGAGGTGCAGATGGTCGCGCCACTGGATGCTCCAGGTGAGTTTCTGCTAATGTTGATTAAGGTGTGCTCCACACCTAATTAACAATTAGTGAACTTCTGGGGAGGCAGGGCACACTTGTAGGCTGTAGCAGTATCCTCGAAGTACAGGTGCTCTTCACTAGGGATGTGCACACATTTTTTTGACATTCTATTCGAATCAAATAAAATACCCTAAAATCCTTTTCGACCTGAATCTGTTAATTCTTAATTTAACAAGATTTGAATCGTTTTTACCAAATTTGAATCTATTCATTTGAATGTCGACATTCGTATGTTCGCATATGGATCCTCCCCACATCCATACGCATCCGTACAAGTCCGTATCCATCCCATAGATATCCTGTATGGAATCTGTTTTGTTCCATACAGATCTGTACAAATGCGTACGGATGCACAAAAGATGCGGATCTTCAAGTACGCATCTTGTACGAACCAGTACACATACAAATGTCCGAATAATTTGAATGAATAGATCCAAAATTTGAAATTCAATTTGAATGTTTACATTTGAATTTCAGGACATTCTATTTGAGTTCAAATGTCAACATTCGGCACATTCGATCGAATTTTGAATGCCTACGAATATTTGTGCACATCCCTACTCTTCACCAGAAGTTCATTAATTGTTCACTAGAGGCCATAGTGCAAATAGGCCATAGAACTGCTGACTAGAACTGGTGGATATAGACATGCTTTAAGTCTAGAAACATGAATTGGAAAGTGATGGGGAAAAAATGCAAGATGAGTAAGCCATGGGAAGAGTCCTCTCATACATGAACTCTTGTGTGAGAAAAGTTCAGGGCACTGAAATACAATACCTCAAACAGCTAAATAACTCTTTCTTATTGCAGAAAGGATTGCTTAAAGACCTACATTGGTAAATTTGTGTGGAGGTATGAACAGGACAATTGTAATTGCTCAGAGGTGATGGGACAATAATATCTAGAGGGCAACAGGGCGGGATCTTCCCAGAGGTTGGGCTTATATTACAGAAACCAAAAGTGAATAGAAGGAGAACTGGCTATGACATTCCCTGGATGTCCACAATTAAATAACTGCCACTAAACCTATCTAATCATACAATTGTTCTAAAAAGGTGTGTTTACAAGTTGAATTAGAATTAAGAGAAGAAAAGGAGCTACATGACTGTGATCAATTTGAAATTACATTATCTTATGCAGTATCCTCAGAATAGAACCTCGGAGATCAGAGATCAGATGAGCAGGCACTCGTCAAGCACAGAGGAGTGGAAAGCACTGTTAACAGTGCTCATCCCACAATCTCACTCCAGAGTCACCTTATAGCCTTCCATTGGCTGACCATTCAGCAGTGCAGGAAATACGCCACCCCTGAAGCTACTTCCTGCATCTTTCAAAATTCAGCCTTGCAAGAAATTGACACTGAGGAACAACAGTACTCCAGCATCAATGTTGGCATTATGACAAGTAGGGAATAGGACTGTGCACAAATGTCTTTTTCATGTTCAATTCATACTGAATCAAATGCAAAAAAAAAATAGTATCCATTCGAACTTATCCCCTTTGAATGTGGTAGGATTTGAATTCAATATGAATGTCTGATACAGATCTGATTCAAATCCCCACTAAGAACCCCCTACACATCTGCTCTTGAACATGTAAAATCCACTCTCAATCCATTTTAATCCACTCTGAATCTGCTTTGAATCCACTCTGGATTTATTGCAGACGTGACTGGGGCAGCCACGGTGCCACCTCCTCAAGTTCACAAATGTAACGAAGCTTCGTACAAGTGTATCAAAGCATTTGATTCAAATTTGAATGTCTATCTTCAAATGTACCAACAATCAATTTGAATTTGAATGTCCGAATTCAGGAAAAATTTGTACAAATTTTGAATGTGACAATTATTTTTTTGTTTACATCCCTAGTATGGAGGGTATGTGAATGACACTCTTCTGCCTTTTCACTGTGGTTCTGCCAAAGATTAAGGGCAAATTCACACCTTCAGTTCCTGGAGAGAACATCCTTGGGAAGCAAAGACTGGGGATAGTTCCAGGATCCACATTTTGGATTTTGTAAGATTGCCATCACTTCAGTAAATGCTGGCAAGATACAAATCATTGCCATTACAGTGGCAATTATAGAACCACAGAAATGGCACTAATGTGCCTGCGTGGCACCATTGCTGTGGTGACAGTGCTAACTGCACTTGTGCCACCCTTCCACAGACTCCCTTCCATGCTAGGCAGCAAGCAGTGTAGATGCAGAGCAGTTAGAATTGCTCTACATCTACATGCTCTGGGGTGACTGCTGCAGACATGCAGCCCCCCTCCCCGGAAGAGCAACTTTTCCAGGAAGTGCAGATGACACATTGAAGAAGTTTCCCTAGAATTCCCTTACCAAGTAAGTGTAGAAAGGCTCTAAGACAAAGTAATGTCTCTTCTCCTCCTTCAGTAAAAATGAAGTGTGGAATGATTATGTTCTAAAACAAGAGAAGGAAGATTATCTTAGCAAGTCTGTGGCTTTATTTTGATTGTCTTATATATTTTCATTTCAGCACAGTACAACACATACTCATAGAACATTTTTCAAAAGTAAATATTGCAGTGTAAATATCTGTACTTCAAAATTGCTTCAGAACTGCTCTTCTTGAAGACGCACGTCTGTTTTTGTATAGAACCCTGTGGATTATCGCAGTACTCCAGGTTGTAGGAGGTATATTGATATACCACTCAATTAATGAGGTGACAGCATTATTTTGGTAAATGTTGTAACCATTTCTGCTCCGGGGAATTTATGTAGCTGAGGTGTATTTTTGTTTTAAATGCAGTAATGGATGTCCTCTGATAATTCTGAACTGGTACTTATCATGTCCTATGTGACTTATACGTCCAGTCCTTGGCAGTCTATGAACAATGAAGTTATTCTGACAATATCTATTAGTTTTAATAGAAACTGAAGTGGGTATGTGGAGATGACAAGTCAGAAAAGTGTTATGATAACTTCCAAAGGAGGGAAGCAAGTTTATATCTAGCCAGAAAAGTGCCAGTGTTCATCATTTTTGACAAACAAGAATTTCATAGGGAACAGCAAGTTGCACTTTCCTTTAATATCCATTGGGGCTCCCAAATAAAAAGTGCATATACTGTATAACAAGGGGAATATCTAGTTCTGCTGCATTAACTCAGTTTAAGCCTTAGTTGGATTCATGGAAAACCATCTTCATGGACTTGCCCAAAAGCAAAACAATTCCCCTTCCGGAATACATAGGGAAATAAAAACAGTGTTAAAAGGGCATTTATATTGAAATGCATTAAGGGCATTTAAGGTTGAAAAAAAGACTTGGATGAATGGATAGTAGATTATACAATATATTGTAACTGTAGCCAGACTTATATATGCCCAGAGGTGGAAAATGGAAAATATACTAATAGTAGAGGAATAAATAATTAAGATGATGGAATTTGCAGAAATTCTCAAAGTAACTAATCTTATAAATCTTTGCAAATTTTACAAACTGGCAACCCTTTAATGATATCTACAGACAAGAAAAGGACATATTAATTGTAGGTTTTGGGGACTGAGTAATAAATTAGTCAAAGTGGAAGAAGATGAGAAAAATCTTGAGAGGCAGAACTTCAGAGGTATAAGGAAACACCAAGAAAGAGTCGGAAGTCAACAAATGTAATCAAGAGACTAACAGTTTATAATTTAAATTTTTCTAATATTGTATGTTTTAAGTTCTTTTGAGAATAAACATTAATGTAAAAAAGAAGAAAAACAATCTTCATGTTAAAAAGGAACAAGTGTCTTTACCAAAAATTTCTAAAGTAATTGAGGCCTTATTTATGCACCCTATATTTCTCCCTCAATCATAAGAAGTTTTGAATCAATAAGAATGACATAAGAATGAGAACAACAATAGATGCCAAATTCACTTTATCACTAGACTGTATATGCCATTAGAGGTTCAAAGGAAAACAGAAAAACAGTTTTGGATGTTTTATAGATAATCAGAGAACAAGATGAGAGGAAAATTAATTGATCGGTAGAAACTGAATACTAAGGAATAATTGGGTCCTAAGTGACTAGCTATAGGCATGTATACATAGATGCTACATCTGTGTGATCCTGTTAGGCCACGTGAGATGACTGAAGGATTTCTGCATGCCATCAAATGCTACAGAAGGCCAAAGTTCAAAATGGCAATTTCAGTCAAGCACTTGAGTGTAGGGTTTGCACAAATATTCATAAAATTTGAAATTTGGCCAAATTCAGACATTCAAATTTGAATTAGACTGATATTCAAATTCAGATCGAATGTTTTGATACATTCATATGAAGCTTTGTATGGGATTCCTATGGATTCCTATGCTATTTGTATACATTCATATGAGATTCATGTGGGATTGAACATTTGTATCGAAGGGAGCTCTATTCAAACGAATACGAATTTTCTTGCATTTGATTCAATACGAAACTACAAAAAACCATTTGTGCCAATCACTATTTGACAGCTGTTAAAAATACAAAAATACAGCAAAAAGGGATTCCATTCAGTGACATTTTCCCCACAGAGCATGTGTGATTTGCTCAAATATGGAGCAGAAACCCAGTACACAGGTTTTTATGGATGGAAGGGGAGACCTGAAGTGAAGTTTGGCAACTTACAGATACAGGAAGTGAAAGAACCTAGCTTAAATCACCCTATACCACCCTAGAAAATCTATCCCTGCCAGGCGTCACTGGTTTCTCAACAGCACTGGGGTGGTCTTGAGAGCATAATTAATGCTTATGGGATGGAGTTCCAGAACCTGGGAAGCTCCTTTTATGGAGATGCAGAGATGGAGAATTGCACAACTCTGTAGCAGCAGAATTGCTGAGCTGTGCCTCAGCTCAAACAGAGTTCTTGGCAAAAGTCTTCTGGGCCACTTCAGTGAGAGACACAGTGAGAAGTCAGCAAGCAAAACTGGAGCAGAGCAGATCAGAAAGGCTTCTTCCATTGGCATAGCAGCAGGCAGCGGCAACATGAAGAGATCAGGAACCATAGATGACAGGAAGATAACAGTAGAAGTGATAGGGGGAGGAAGCATGGAGAGTTGTCTTCTCATATGTGAAGTACCATTCTGGATGGCCAGCCGCTTTACATATTTATAACAGATATGGGAAGTTCAGACACGCCCCCATCCTGAAAAATGCCATTTCTGGAATTACAGACTTGGGGAGCGGCTCACACCCTCAATAAGAGAGGCAGGAGAGTCCCAACCGACACACCATCGCAGCGAATAGGTGGTGCGACAGTCTTTCAGGATGAAAAGGCAGGCCTTGCTTTTAATCAAGTATTATCTTTATGGTGTGAATAGCATTGGCGCAAAGGTTCGTGGGGTTTGTAGTTAAAAACACCATGCTATGAATGCCGGTTTCCCTGGCATTCTAAGGGGCCATTTGCTGCCACAGAGCAGCTGGGAAAGTTATTCTTTACATATAGTTCTCCCCTATGGCCAAAGAATGAGCATTCTAAAGCATTAGAACCAACGTCCAACTGACCAACGGACTACCGGATAACCTTTATTAAAATAAACTGACAGCCTCCTCTGCCTCTCCTTCTTGTACTTCAGCATCCACTTGTTGTGTGGTGATCTGTGCAGTCCCATTATCCACACTCACATCTGGGACCTCACTCTGCCCCTTGTGCGAGGGTGATCCGCCTTCCAAATTGTCTCCGTCTCTGGGCTCAGTTGCTTTTGCTGCAACAGATGTCCCTCTGGCATCTGTAGCAGAACTCTTTTCTCTATCATGAGCATACTGAGAACAATCATGATGACACTAGTGATGCTATGCTCTACTGTGCTACTTCCTCTAGGAGAGATCTAGATAGAGAAAAAGCAGCGAATGAAGATGCATGCTTTCTCTTTCTCTCTCTACCTTCAGCACTAAATAGCCCAGCCTTTACCACAAAAGCAATTACTTTTATATTTAGAATTTCTTCTTAAGATGAGGTATTTGCTATGAAGGATAACCCATTGTATTCTGCTGGATCCATCCGGGAACTATAGCAGTGTTAGGAAAGGAACATGGATGACTGGGAAAATAACTGTTGTCTTGGATGTGAGGAAAACCATGCCAGGGGTCCTTTTTTGATACACTTTAGATTCAGGGGAAGTGTCTCTGTCCAAAATCTAACCTAGCAGGTGGGGCTAAGGATTTTGGTGGGAAATCCAGTTGGAAAAGGGAGACAGAGAGTCAATGATTATGTGACTCTCTGTATGCTTAAGCTCCAAGATCCAGTGGAAGTTCTTGATGGTAACACCAGGATTGATTACCTGACATCCACTCCAAACAATAATCCAATCCAGTTAAGAACAATGGTTCAGTCAAAGCCCATCCATTCTGTCTAGCATTCCTGATGAAGAGCTCCCTGATCTTTATTGTAAATAAAGGTTGCTTTATGTGGACAAATAATTTTATTATACTATGTTTGCCTTGCTTTTCCCTACAGAATTGAGAGGATTATTTCCCGGCTGACTGGTCCTTCTTCAGATGCAAATTCCCAAGCCTTTGCTCTGGCAAAAACAACATTTTTGCCATCTTTTTTCTGGTCTTTACAGAGATGGAGATTTACGTTTAAAATGATTTATTTTGGACCTTGGTTCTGGTTTGGTACAGAGATTTCAGGTTTCTGTTCTCTGTACTTGCAACTTTTATGCCAATAAAATACCAATTATAATGTCCAGTATAACAGTCTAGAGATATCTGTATCTTGCCCAAACCAAAGTTTTGCTGGCAAAGCACTCTCAAAGCTAGGGATTCGGGAATTCTATGATTATTTTTTAACAATTTTTAGCAAGTTATCCAGGGCTTTGAACTTGGAGAAAATTCTATTTTTCCTCTTCCTTCATACTACTGAGGAACTTGTATAGATGCTATTAAATTAGTGGTGATATATTATTCCCAGAAAAGGAACTCAGTGTTACACTGTATGTCCTTCAATGATAGACACAAATTACCTTGATTTTCTGAGAAAACATAAAACTATTTCATCAATAATTATTTTCTTTCTTTTTTTACTCCACTTCTTTTATTAAAAATATAAATGAAACATAACACAATGTGTAGTGAGAATTTCTATCCCACATTCTTTACACCAGCTGCTTTCATTTCACTTTAAATTAGCAAAGCTTTTTCACCAAATCTTTGGAGCTAAGTGTCCTGCACAGCAAAACCATTAACCCTGACCACATGTTTTCTATTTGGTGTATCTGAGGTAAAATCCCCTCATGAGAGTGGGAGAAATGAAAACGTGACTTGCAGGAAATATAAAAATCTGTATGTCTCTCTCAGTGGACTTAGAAGAGGGGTACACATTCGTGAGGAAATAAAGCAAATGAAGGCTTGAGGGTTTTTTTGAAAGGGGAGAGTAAAATGTTGTACAGTGAGTGAATTTTCTAAAAGTTTAGTAAGTCACGAACAATCAGTCTGTCAATGTCACTCAACACATCAATACCTGTGTGCTCCAGAGGACCTCATAAGAACTGTGATAAAACTTATGTTTGAAAAACTATTCCTTTCCATGAGGATGAATTAAATATGGTTTTATTCAGACACTGTTCCTGTTGATGCAGAAGCTTGTGACTAAAACGTTTTCTTCAGGGACTCTTCTAGACGAAGATCTTTTGTCATGATGGTAAACCTGCTTAGCACGTTATTAGCATTACTTGTAGTCAGAAATATTCCAAACTATATGGAAGGAAAAGGAATGATAAAGGTGTGCTACTGAGCAATAATCTTGCTGCTTATTTGTTGAACACATGAGCTCAGTGTGCTTCACATGGTGCAGCTCCTGCCAATGATTTACTGAAGTTTAATGCTTTGAAAAGGAAGAAGAAAGCAACATCATCTACAGCTGAAGAGCAATTGGAACCTAAATTTAACCTTTGCATTCTTTTGCACTCTTTCACTATTATAAGATGAAGCACAAGTCTCTGATTCTGTTTCCTCCACTGAACTGGAGAAATCAGTTAACTGACTGTTTTCTAGCAACAGAGGAGACTATGCTCTGGTCACTGTGTTAAGGAACAAAGAAGCCAACTTTAGAAGCCAATATACAGCTGGGATTTCCAAGGAGACTTCCACACTACACAACTTTGTACACAATACAAAAGTAACTCCTGACCCAAACTGAATGATTTGGGCTAGTAATGCACTGGAGCAAGCCAGAGCATATCAGTGGCCACCTGCATTACTGTGGTCACATCTCAACTTATCATTACAGCCAAGGGAATGAAGTTCTCCAGGTTTAATGTTGAAGGCAAGGGGAAATCTACAAAATGCTGTGGGTCTCCAGGGGTGTTTCCACACTAGCTGCGAAAATCGGTTTACCCCTCCCATTAAAACATATTTAAAACATTTACCTTAACATGCATCCATACTGTAGACCTGATTGGAGAGTATGCATCTGCATTCCGGTGTGCAAGACCGGTTTTTAAAACCGGTTTTGCCGCTGAAATCTGTCTTAAATGTAAGACCTGAAAAATCAGGTCTTACATCTGTCACTTTCCCCTGGATGTGTGCAGAAGCAGGACATTTCCACGCACAGCCAGGGGAAGGAATGGATTCCCTCTGCCCACTGTGTTGGGAAGGGCGGAAGCAGGACTGCCTGTGTCCAAAGCCCTTCCCTGCATGCCGGTAGCCACCGGAAGCATGTGGTGACTGGCAGCTCCGTGTTCCATTCCCATGGCTCCAGGGGTGGCGTTGCCATCCTCCCTGCGCGTGTGCGGACGTGTGGGAGTCCCTCTAATCCGTCACAATAGTGACGGATCTTCGGGAGGACAGATTGCTGAAAAATGAATCTTTTTAGATCCATTTTTCTGTGCCCAGTGCGGAACTACCCCAGGGAACCTCAGCTGCTGGCACTTGTCCAAGTGCAGGAATGCTTAAGAAATTACTCTAAAGACATTTGTAGTCAGGGGTCTTCCAGTTGAAAGTCCTATCCAGTGAAGCATCTCAGGGAATGATCTTGCATGCAGAACCATAGGTAAACATCACAGGACTCAAACCTGGTTCAGATCCTGACTGGCACAGTCCAAATGAATTATGCAGAAGTTGCAAAAGTGACTTAAATAAGGAGACAAAAAAGGAGTTAAAATACAAAGCAATAGTGATCAAGTATGTAGAATGCATAAGAGAAAGGGCTTGGTCTCACCTACCTTGGGTCCTGCCTCTCAAAGCCAGTCACAGAGCATGTGGATTGAAAGGGTCCTAGCAGATCTTCTACTCCAATTTTCCACTAAATGCAAGAATTAATTGAACAGGTGACCATCTGATCCTTCTTTGAAAATGTCCAGTGAGAAGGAATCCACAACTGAATGAGACAGGTATCCCACCTTCTAACAGCTCTTACATTCAGGAATTTTTCATAGTTTACTCTGAACCTCCTTAACTTTGATCTCTTTCCATTTGCCTCAGTTCTGCCTCCAGGACCAACAGCAACAACAAATCTGCTTCCTCTTTTATGTGACAACATTTAGATATTTGTAGACTCTTATCATATGTCCATTCAGTCCCATCTTTTCTAAAGCAGGTTCCTCACAACATCAGAACGTGTGGTGTAAATGAAGGTTGCTCCATCTTGGCTAACCAGTAAAGTACTTGAAGTGGTGGCAGCATGCAATTCATGGGAAGCAAACTCTGAACCAGGGAGGGCCATATGTACCATCATCTTCTACCATCTACTACCATCTGTGTTTGAGGTCTTCCCAGCAGTGGACATATGCATGGTCTTCCAGTCCTAGAAGGGCTTGTAGGCCTCCACACAGGCTGACTGGCAAGAAGTTGCACAGCCAGCAACTGCAGCCTGATGTGGGCTTCTTGTAAAAACAGATCCACAGGAGAAGGTATGTCTGCAGGTAGTATGGGGAAAGGCTAGACCCTAATTCGAAGGAAGATGAAGCACACTGGTGAAAGGCCAGAACAGTGTGGCAGGAGACCAAAGTGGGGGGGGGGGGGCTGGGGAACGAACAGGGACTTCAAATGAACGGTTGTTTCAAACACCACCTGGTTTGGTCAAATACTAACCAAACCCCTCAAATTTGAAAGAGTTCATTTTGGTATCCTACCCCCTCAATTCCCCCTAAGTTCATTCCAAACCAGTTCTATTCCTATATTGGAATATTCTTTAAGTCAAATGGTGTTAAGTTTGTAGTCTTGGGCTGCAATCTTGCCTGTTGTTATATGCAGTTAATTCCAAACATAAAACTTGTTCCATCTTCGGGGAAGCAGATTTCACCATGAATAACTGACTACTCAATTTATTAGTCTATCCAAACACTGAAGACTAGATTTGGACATATGTTTACAAGGAGCCTTGAACTCTATGATTCGCATTTGGATCACTAATCCACCCATTCTAATTTACATGCATTGTGCAGGAACTGTACATTACAGTTATAGCAATTTTAGGCCTTCAAAACGATGACATTGCCAAAGAAATCCACAATGGTTTGTAAAGTAATTTCCATGATTGTATTTTTTACATTACATTTGCAATGGCTTGGAACTATATAATGTATAGGGAAAACATCCTTGGTCTTGGGTCATTAGAAAGCCTTACATGTGAAAATATTTTTCAAGTATCTAGGTCAAACATTATTTCCAAAATCTCCAGTGACTATCGGACTATCAGGAAGTCAAGAATTTATAGCAGGTATTAGAATTTACTCTGCACTAACTATTTATTTTGGGTGAACGCTCACAAACATCTATCCAGCTGATTTCTCGCAACATATCAAAATGAATCCAAAAACTGATTCTGGAGCTTTAAAGGGAAAAAAAAAAGTGGGGGGAGGACTTAATAAATCACATGCACAAGAAAGAAGAAAACTTGCTCAAAGTGCCAAAGACGATTTATTTATGCAGAAGCCCAATAAGTTTCGGAAATATCTTCCTCAGGGGCTCAGTAAAGAATTTGAACAAAAGAAACTTATTATTGTACACTTATTTAATTAATATTCTGAGGGCAGTCATGAGGGCAGTCATTAAATTCTTATTCACAAAAATTCTCCAAAATATGTACAAAACACCAAGCATTTAAAAGTTATGAAGCAATTATAAAAATTGATGCACAGCTAAAAACACAGCAATAGAGGATAATTTTGGAAGGTAGCTGAACTAAGCTGAACCATAAATGCTTACAATGCATGGGAATCATTATTTTCCTTAATACATATGCAAGAGGCTCATAGAACAAACTGGCGTGCATCCAAAAAGGAGATTCTAGATCTCTTATAGCATTTACAGTAGTATGTGCAGAGAGGTCCCTGCAAAGGAATCTGTTACCTGTCTGTGCCTTCTGATGACGACTGCAACCAGTCCCCTTATTCACTCATTAATTCATTCATCCATTCACATTTCTGTCTCATCCTATTTCTTAAGGAGACTCAGAGTTACTACCCCAGGCCACATTCAAAGAACATAGGCAGAGAGTAGATGAAACATGCCTTCATATTTTATTTGATTAAAGATTACAGAGTCAAGCCGTGCTCAGCAGATACATCAAACTTCCATTCCTGCCTTTTCTTCAAAGTTTTTATCAGCCCAGATAGTTCCCACAATTCAAGTCGGAGTTCTCAAAAGAGCAAGTAGATCTCTGTGAAATGCTAACAGGCATTATATCCCAGGTGAACCTGCTGTAGTCTGCACCAGCATGTGGATGGGAGGCCCCTATTCTGAGATATAATCTGCAATAAATCCCAGTGCAAAAAGGGACATCGATTTCACATCAAAATAGCATAGTGACTGTGACAGTACAGCGGTGCTCTCGTTTGCACCAGATGTAGGTAAAAGGCTGCCATGATAGCAACATATAGATGTGATTTGAGAGCACAAGAATCTTATAAGCAAAAGAGGAGGGCTGAAGGATGACTGAGCACAACTAGTTTAGACATCATGTGATGCTTATTAAAAGATAGTGGTTGTTGATTTGGCATCAGCGAAAGGGCTCCATACAATCCGAAGCCACTCCCTAGGACAGATGTTTTCCTTAGCTATTATTTGTTTTTGTTTAATTTGCATATCCCATGCTTTACTAGGTCACATGGTAAACAGTCAAGCTAAAAGTATCAGGGTCCAGTGTGGATGAGCACAGATGGGAAGTTCCCCCCCACCCCAAGCAAGCCATTTTATAGGTTGCCCCTAGCATGCCCACAATCTTCCTTCGATCCAATTTATTTTGGATCAGGATTTGCCAGAGGGGTTTGGGCTTCGAATAAATCCTATAAACTAATATGCAGCAAAAGGAAGAACTTTGCACTTATCTACACTTGCCCACATCAGCCACTGTTCACTAAAACAATACGAAATGCAATTATCAAAAATAAAAACAATTTAAAATATTAAAATCAGATTCAAAATGAAAACAAAAACAAAAGATTTTTAAATTCTTGATTTTAAAAAGTGCATTTTATTGTCTCTGGAAGGCTCCAAGAAATAGCAGCTGGCACCTGGGTACATACTTGGAAATATCTAGCAGCACTGTGCAAAGACTCCATGGACTTCTTTGAAATCTGGAATGCATATCAAATAAAGGTTTTTGCCATGGGCATCAGATTTTTTTAAAAATCCAACTAAACTGCACACAGCTCAGTCTTTGGGCATTGCCACTGCTGTAAAGAAGAACATAAGAAAAGCCCTGATGTTTCAGTCCACTGCCTATCCGGTCCACTGCCCTGTCTAGCACAGTAGCCCTCAGTTTGTTTCTGGGCATTCTCAGGCAGAAGATGATGGCAAAAATCTCACCTGCTCTTGACTTCCTGCAAATGACTTTTAGAGGCATCCATTGCAATAACCCAATGGCTACCCCTGATTTCCCCTGAATTTGTCCGACCATTCTTAAAGTCATCCAGGATAGTAGCCATCACTGCCCCCATAGATCATTCCACAGCCCTATGAACCACTGGGTGAAAAAATAATTACCCCTTGAAAATAATACTTCTGTACAGCTCATAAAAGAAGGTACTGAACTGCTGAATAAATTATATCTGACAGAGTGAGCAATAGGGAATTTGGGGGGAGGGAGGAGAGAATGACAAATTAAGATTTTCTCTTTTTGCCCATTAGCTTCATAGATTGGCCCTGATTCTAGTGATTTGTGGTAAAATAACTTTTCTCTATCCTCCCTTTCCACACAATGCATGGTTTTATATGCTTCAATTATGGCCTCTCTTAAGCACTGTCATTCAAAGCTGAATAAGGCCTAGACATTGAAGCTTGATCTCATGAGGTGTTCCAGCCCCCTGATTATTCTGGTTGCTCTTTTCTGCACTTTTTCAGCTCCATAATATCCTTCCTAAGCTGTAGTGACCAGAATTGCACACAGCATTCCAAATGTGGCCTCACCATTGATTTGTAAAGAGGTACAGTGATGCTTGTAGACTTATTTTCTATTCCTTTCCTAAGTATTACTACCTACCACTGAACTTGCTTTTTGCATGGCTGCTGTGCACTGGATTTAGACTTTCATGGAACTATCCACCAGAACCCCAAGATCCTTTTCCTGGTCTGTCACAGAAAGTTCAAACTCTATCAGCTTATGGATGTAGTTGGGAGTTTGTCCCACTGTACAGCATCTTGCATTTACTAACACTGAAGCTGATTTGCCACTTGGGTGACCACTTAGTCAATGACAGGTTGTCCCTCTGGAGTAGGAATGTGCACGAATATCCAATGAAGTTGCAATCCATATGAATAGGTACAGATTGCAATGTTTGTAAACAATTTGAATTGGGCCTGGAAGCCCTGTCCATCCGCAAATTGGATATTCAGGTATCCATCGAAGCTTCAGTTGATGGATACTGTATCCCCCCTCTGGGCCTCCCGCCCCCTGTGGCCTCCATAATAGACCTTCCAGAGATCAGAAAAGCAATATACAATTACAAAGTCCCCACATTCGTGGGGGTGGGATTCAGCCAAAGCTAAATTTTTCCAGGTTTTATTTACACCAAATCAAATATGAGAAATGGGTTCATGCACACCTCTATTCTGGAGCATTTCACAATTTAGTCTTTTTATTACCCTGAATACTGCTTGATCCTTGCATACAATCTTTGGGTGGCTACTAAGAAAGGACCAATTTCATCTTTCTACATCTGATGAGGGAGCATGTAAAGACACGTTTGACACCGTGATCTTAAACAGTGATGGGAATCTTGCAGAGAGAAGCACTTTTTCAGGAAAATCAAGTCAAAACCAGTCAGGGCACTGAATAATATTACTATTTAAACTTACTGGCCAAATCCACAATTTACGGAGTGAACATTTATAATTGTTAATCATTAAGTACTAATAAGTCTATATTATAAGCACCTTTAAAATAAATATATTTTGCGCCATTTGTAGAATATTTCAAGGAGAAAAACATCAAACCATTTGAGTTCCACTTCTCATTCACTTCTATAACTGAATGGAAATGTGCTGCAAATAACCACTGAGTAGGAGTGTGCACAAATGCAATTTTTGGAATTCAATTTGATTTGAATCAATATCCAAAGATTCAAATCAATTTGAATGTTTAAAATCTGAATGTATTCACATTTAATTTGAACTGAATACATTCAAATCTATGTGTCCATACACATCCTGTTTTTATCCCGTATGCATCCTGTACATTTGTCCTGTACTTTTCCGTACAAATACACACAGATACAAATAAAATGCGTACAGAAACATATGTAATGCATACATATCTGTACACATACAAATGTCCAAATAATTCATGTTAATTATTCAAAAGATTCAAAATGTGTTCAAATATTTAAATTCGAATGTCCAAATTCAAACAAATTCAAATTTTGAATGTTCCAAATATCTGTGTACATCCCTACCACTGAGGTCATCTAAACAACCTTCTGCTGAGCCAAAAGAAGCCCTGCAGTCCAATCTCTTCCACACCCTATGACTACAGTATGAATATATCACTTCCCTTGAAATGAAAGATGCACTGCTTTCAATTTCCCTGAATAATGTATGGCATGCAAAATTCTACTTGGAGTAAGGACAGACCAGATGTTTGGAGCATATCTTATATATAATAGGTTTTATAAGATTTTGCCCTCTGAATTTCCACTGCCATGGATCTATTCATTAATATATAGCTGCATGCAGCTGCATTCAAAATCAGTTGTAGGTAACCATATATGACTACCATTGCAGTGTGTCTCTATGTTGCATCCATCAAAAATCCAACTGCATTAATGTCCATGTCTCATAAATCATTCAATATGAATATTTCAAATTTTAGTTTTGTTCAAAGCTCAAATTTTTATGCCAGACAGTTTCCTAACCATAATATGCTCAAAGAAGGGAAAACAACTTGATGAATGCTTGATTTTTCTTCCTGGCTACTTTAGATTCAGCATTGTTTGATTAGAACCTAGAAATCCTTAAGTCTGAAGTCCCATTCAGCCATGAAATCTTACTGATTTGGGACCTTAGCTTAATATAACTCATAGGTTGCTATTGTGAAGACGGTATGGCCATCTTAGGCTCTTAGGAAAAAGGTGCACTACAAATGCAATCAATAAAGTATGGGGAAGTGTTTGAGAAACCCATACATATGAGTTATAAATTATACTCTTCTGATGGATGTAGGCCAATATTTGTTTCAGCTCCTTTTATCCAAGCAAGCTTTGAAAGAATCACAGACATTTCCTTTTGTGAAACAGAACTGACACTTTGATTTCTAAAGAAGTGAATGCACAGTGCACCTTCTGTTTCCAATATAGGAAAGTATTGGAGTTTTCCATAGTCTTAGGAAATGATGAAATAAGCATCTGCAAGTGGTAGCACATCAATTGATGTCCCTTGGTTTCCCATGAGAGTGTGAAGCTCACAAAAGCACATCTTAAATTGTTTATTGTGGCATTATCTCTGGCTTAATCAGAGAGCCTGTATGCAATGAAGTTCTGAAGAGCTGGAATGTATGGGAACAAAGAATCAAATGGAGTGCAGAAGTGAGTGGCAACATGGTTTATCTAGATGTTGTTTCTCGTGATCAAAAAGATAGCGATCAGTAAACACAAGAAGAAGAATACAATGTGATTTAGTCTGAAAGTCATGTTAGAAAACACTTTTCTGATATAAAAAAGTAAGATTCACACAGGTACTCATGGTAAGCACCCCAGGGAAAGCATCCCAGACTAGGAA
Organism: Aspidoscelis tigris stejnegeri; assembly: GCA_023333525.1. Classification (NCBI taxonomy): domain Eukaryota; kingdom Metazoa; phylum Chordata; class Lepidosauria; order Squamata; family Teiidae; genus Aspidoscelis; species Aspidoscelis tigris. The sequence continues at coordinate 66,138,700 of JALMGA010000006.1, forward strand.
CGTGGCAGGTGGTGCAGAACATGTTGGTGGCTCTCAACTTGACAGTCAGCTTGCCCCAACATTTCCTTGAAGCTAGGGACATTTCTCCAAGTCCTGGGGAGTGGGCCTGGAAATGCTCCATCTTCCAGAGTCAAGTAAAATGTCAACCAGTTCTGGAATGGGGCTTGGGTCACTCTTGCCACCACCAGCTGTCTGCACTATGGAAGTAGGAACTGAAACCCTGCCTGGTCTCTATGGGAGATCACTTTAACGCGGTCTTCTACTAGAGTGCTCCTGGATATGTTTTCCATGCCCAGAAGTGGGACAGGGTCCATGCAGCCTCTATATTTCACAGGAAGCAATGCTTACCATGGCATGTGGATATAGATAGTACATATCAAGCGTGGGCCTCCAGAAAAAGTGTAGATGTTGATAAAGAGCATTACTATAATAAAATAAAAAAGAAATTCATCTCAGGGCTTTGAGGAGCCATTATGCTTTCAATCCAAATTCAAACAGAAAGTATCTCCAACTTCTTTCAGCTGCTTCCTAACTATCCAATCTAACCTATGCTGTATGTATGTATGTATGTATGTATGTATGTATGTATGTATGTATGTATGTATGTATGTATGTATGTATGTATGTATGTATGTATGTATGTATGTATGTATGTATGTATGTGCAACAAGTGCTGCATGGCAAGCAGAAATAAGGAAGTAAATACGGTTGATAACAATGACTCAACTTATAAAATGTCAATTCACTACCAAACCCAATTCAAGGTGCTAACTTTGACTTGTAAGGTCCTAAATAGTTTAGGCCCCAAATATCTAAAGAAACACTTTCTCCATTATCGGTCTGCTTGTGCCTTAAAATCTACATGGAAGCCCTCAGGTTATGAAATAATTTCCCCCTAAGATGCTTGGTATCTATATACAATCAGAAAACTAATAAAGGTACACCTATTTACTCTGGTCTTTGGCTAAGGCAACAGCTCTCTCCCCACTTTCAGACACTGCTGTTGTTTTTTGTGGACTGGGCCCTTTTAAATTTGTTTTTACTGTTGTAATTCACCCTGAGACATTAAGGTGTTGGTGAAGATGATGGTTGGTAGGTAGGTAGATGATGATGATGGCCTTTGGCTGAGCTGCTTATAATCCCCCCTCCCCAGTACAGTCACTGCCATTTTAAACATATTGTATATTGGTTTATATATGTTGAATTTTTAACGTCTTTTAATGTATATTCTATTTTAATCTGTTGTTACCCGCCCAGAGACCTTTGGGTATGGGGCGGGATAGAAATGTAAATGATAGATAGATAGATAGATAGATAGATAGATAGATAGATAGATAGATAGATAGATAGATAGATAGATAGATAGATAGATAGATAGATAGATAGATAGATAGATAGATAGATAGATAGATAGATAGATAGATCCTTGTTCAGCTTTGTAGAAGTAATTAAGGAATGTTCTACTATATGCAAGCAGGATGTGCTGACTGACAACTGTCTTTCAGAAACCCCTTAAGCATTCACATTAACTTTTAGGCCATCTACAGGTATTGGTTATCAGATCAAAGAGCTTTTGTCCAGAACAGCCCTGCATAATCTTACTGCATAATCAATTATATTTTACTGTAATGCTTAGTAGTTCAAAATTTTCTGTTACTGTAACAAATGAAACTTCCAGTTTGTTGCATTAGTGCCTTTGAAACAGGCATCTGCTGCCACCTTGGGGAAGGCTTTGTCTCTGAAACTGAAGAAGTATTGAGTGCTGTCACGTAAATCAATTTCAAGTTTTGCTTGTCATATCCCCCCAGGAAGAAAAGTTTCTTAAATCCTTCTACTCATGCAGCAATAAGCTATTCCAGATGTCTTTCAGCATCATTCACATTATGAGCTTCAGTGTGGAGAACTGCCATTATTCTCTGTGGTAGAAGTACTGCACACTTCAATATACGAATCTAGAATACACAGTTTCACCTGACATGCCAAGCCAATTATATGAATGCCCAAGTGTTCTATGCAGTCTTCTGCAAATAATAATAATAATAAAATGCAAGCAGCACCTCATGGGTCACCTTGTAGTACAGAGCCTAAGCTTTTATTTATTAACTTGTCTCTCATTTTTATGGTCTAGAACACAGGATGCAATTAGACAAGGGTTTTTTTCAGGCACCCATTTTCCAAGAAGCAACCCTCTGTAGATGCAGAAAAGGCACACCACAATTTTCAAAATAAGTACCTAAAAACTTACCTACCTAACTTTTTCTACCCAATCCTTGCTTTCTGTGAGAACAACTGATTTATTGGTTCTCTGCTAGGTTTCCATGGCCCTGACTGGTCACCCATCCATAGCAGCCATTTCCAGGCTGGGATTGGCTTCAGAAACTTCTGTAGTTTCCTGGCCAATCTGATACAAACAGTGAGTCAGAGTAATGATTTTCCATTTGAGAAAGAGGCACATATTAAGAGGACATGGTGAGGCATTTTTATGAATTTAATGTCTGCCCCTAGACCCTCCAATTCTCGCAGAATGCATTTCTTTAAGGGCATTTGATTGCACCCTAAGTTTCTTGGGAATGATAAAATCACAAGCAAATGTTTATTGCTACAGTGCAGATGCAATATTCTATGATCACTAGGATGTTTATTGGGGAGTACCATGCCTCCATATATCAAGCACACTTATGTCTCTTACTTGCACGTGGAAAGTATTACTTTGACTACACAAAGATCCACAGTTTGGGACTGAGTTACCTGGTAGTTTTACACTGTATGTTTTTGTATGTTTATCTGCCAAAGACCTAATGCAGAAATAAGCAGAGAAATTATAAAAAGGTCAGTAATTGCTTCATGAAACTTCTTCATCCCTTACCTGAAATGAAAGTGTATCTAAAAAAAATAATAATTATCCTTTTCTTCCCCCAGGTGATACCATCTAGGTTCTCATGAAATCAAATTGAAAATTACAATCTTATTGAATAACCAGAAGGAAGTAAATCAGGAAGGCATGTTATTAGGGCAGTGTTAGCTATAAATGAAGATCAGCCTGTAACTGATTAACTCAAGTAAAGAGTCTGTACCAGTCTCTTCATGGTACATTAGCAACAACTGAAAGGCAAGAAGATCAGAAATAAGGCTTTGAAAAACAGAAACTGACTGGAAGATCACGTTAAGGTAAGCAAGCTCCGTACCCCTTCCTTAAGCTCAGAATGTTGCTGGATGTTATAACAATAGAAAATAGAAACTACACATAAACAGTAATGCACAAAACCCCACAGGTGCTAGATTCCTGTAGACATTTGGCACTCTGCCATTGATGGGTCCTCAGCTTAATGCCAGTCTGGGCTGCCTGGTGTTAACATTGCCAAAGGTCAGTGTAAAAGCTTACCAAAATTATGTATCACATTAATCAGGAACAGAAATTTAAACCACACAGTGATGAAAAGAAGATACAATTCAGTTTTATTTATTGCAAATGCAATTCATATGTCTGCATTGCTTCCATAGTTTACAAGTCAAAGCTAATGCCTCAAAGTTATAGCCACAGTAAATAATCAATAACCATTCATTCCAAGTGACTCCCTTCTTTGAAAAGCATAGAAGGACAGCCAGTTCACCAGTATTCCTCAGAAAGTAAATATTGTGCCTTTAGCAGATGGAGGCATACAACTTTACAGTCTCTTACTGAGAAAGTTCTTCAACCTCTTGTTTCCTATTACCAGTAATATAGCCATAGGCCATTACCAAACAAAGTAAAATAGCACTAAATTGTACCAAAGATACTAATAAAACTTACAAATTAACAGGAGGGAGAAGGGTTAAGATATGGCTGGCATGGATATTTGTGGTATGGAAAATCGAAAGTTAATGCTGATTTTAAAAATCATTTTGTAAGAAATGCATTGTATAAAACGTGGATGAATTATAAAAACAAGCTCTATAGCAAAATGCTATTGTGGGTCTCCCCACATGAAGGGTTATTAAGGGAATTCAGTGATGGAGGAATTTGGTTGAAATATGAAGACATGTTGTACAAAATAGAGGGCGGTAATGAATATGGAATAAAAACAAGAGAACAATTGAATCAGGAAGGGATAAATATACAATGGTTTTCTTATTTACAATTAAGAGACATATATAGAAAAGATAAAGAGAGTGTAAATTTTGAATGGGAAAAACAGGAATGGGAGACAAAATTAAATAAGGCTGAAAAAGGTATGATTGGTGTGATGTATAAAATATTGCTTCAAATTGAAATGGAACATGAGCAGGTCAAAGAATGTATGATTACTTGGGCCAGAAATTTTGGATATAATATTCAAATGGATCAATGGGAGAAATTATGGGTAAAAGATGAAATTTACTTCCTGTATGTTATTGAAAGAAAATATGTATAAAATGATGTATAGAAGGTATTTAACACCTCATAAATTGGGGAAAGTTTATCAAAATATGTCTACTAAATGTTGGAAATGTAAAAAAATCAAAGGGACGTTTTATTATATGTGGTGGCTGTGTAAAAAAGCAAAGAAATATTGGGTTATGATATATAACTTGATGTCAAGAATTTTGAAAAGGAACTTTAGGTTTAATCCAGAATTCTTTTTGTAGGGGATTGTAGATAATACATTAGAAAGTGTAAATTAGTTAATTTTATATATGGTGACAGCTGCAAGATTATTGTATGCTCAGAAGTGGAAGGAAGAAGAGATACCATCGGGAGAAGAATGGATAATTAAGATGACCGATTTGGCAGAAATGGATAAATTAACAAATTTATTAAATGACAGATAAACTGATACATTTGTGAGAGACTGGTCCCCATTTATTGAATATCTGACAGAGCTCGAATTGACAACAGATGGGTTCGAGTGAGGATAAAGAATAAACAGGAAACCAAGGAGAGACAAAGATGCGGAGCAACAAAGGTTGGATACAGAATATAGAAGTCAGACAAGCGGAGGAAGTCAAGGGAAATTCTATTAATGTAATGATGGGAAGAGTGTGTAAATGATATTTCTTTTTTAGTTTGTGGTAAAATTTTAATAAATATTAAATTTTAAAAAAGCAAATAGGACTACATTTTAAGATATGTACATGTTGGAATCTCTTTGGGGTGGGGGGAAATGAGAATTGCTGAGTGGGAGTTTAAATGAATTAAATAAATGATGCAAAGAATTGACCCTCCTTTCTAGTAGTAGGAGCAAAAAGTCTTGTGAATGTTGATCCTTTCCTACAGGATGGTAGGATACTTTGAAATTTGATGGCATTTTTAATATTTTGATTATTAGTTGTTCTCTTATAGCAAAAATCTAGTCTTCATTGGTTACCGCATCACTGTTTGGTACAGTATTTGTGAGCAGATACATCAATGAATCAAGTGCAAGTTTACTATCCTGGCTTCTTGAAAGTAGCCCAACTTCTAAATTCAGATATAATGTAAGTTTAAATGAAGCCGTAGGTGATTTCATTGTTATCTTTTTTTATATGAAAGGAGGAATGAAAGGGAACATTTACACCTGAAACTTTGAGACTTTCTGATGTCCCTTTTATCATCTTGAAATCAGACTTGCATTACATAAAGTTAGGATTTTTTAAATAAAAATGAATTTTTTTTATCCCTAATAAGAGCATGGCTATAAACACAGGACAGTGGCCTGTGGCATTTTTGAGAAATTGTAACCGAGATCTGGGTCTCAAAGTCAGGCTGCAAGCCCAAAGATAGCATAGACATGCACACGCTGCACTTCTCATGCCCTTAGCAAGCACCCTTTTCTTTCAAGCCTATGTGATAGAGACATGCAAGGATTACTCTTGTGGTTTCATATCTTAGAGAACCTTTCAGTGTACCAGATTGAAAGTCTTAAATGATTGCATTCTATCCTATTCTTAATTGTTTGTAAGATCCAGTCTGACCTATAGCATTATCGTTACACAAAAGATTGCTGTACATAGTGATTTGAGGATGGAAAGATTACATGATGGAGCCCTGTTAAGTTGTTAAGTTAGGAGCACCTTTATCCAACCAGGTGTCCTCCAGATGTTTTCCATCAAACATCAGAGATGTTGGGAATCAGAGTTCAAATAATGGGTGAAGGGCACCAGATTTGAAGTGAGGGTTTACAGGTATTTCATACCAAGTTTTGTCAGCCACCTGACATGGTTAAGGCCATATTTAATAGTTACTGAAGTTTTCAAGAAGAGGCAATTACTATTAATATTTCATGTTTTAGGAGTTGCACGAAAGAGAGTGATGTCTGCTGACAGCAAGATGATGATTAATCTACTGTTGCTTGGAAGGACTCAAAGTGGCAAAAGTGCAACAGGAAACACACTTCTAGGGAGCACAGACTTTGCCAGCTGCTTCTCTCCGCGCTCTGTAACCACATCCTGCTATCTAGGCCGAAGCTGTCACATTTCAGGCTTTGCACGCCGACAAGGAGCTGAACTAAGTGTGCAAGTTCGTGTGTTGGACACTCCAGGGTATCCTCACAGCAACCTGAGCAGAGACCAAGTACAGCATGAAGTGAAAAGAGCCTTAGTCCATCATTTTGGGAAGACAGGCCTGCACTTGGCACTTCTGGTCCTGAGAGCTGATGTCCCTCTGTGTGAGCTGGAAGAGGAGCCCACAGTCCAGTTAGTCCAGGTAAACTGCTTTTCACCAAGCATATCATGCAAGATAAAACAAAAAGGGGCATGAATTAGATGAAACTACGCTTATGTGTATTCCAGGCTACCCCAAATCCCTGATTCTATGAGAGGAAATGAAATCAGCATAGGGCAGACTGCTTAGTGAAAGTTTGGATCTGGGTTTGGAGCATGGGCCAGTTGTGTTGTTTCTAGGCCAGATAGGGCTGCTGGGGACTGTCAGTTCTCTTGGGAACTCAAGGTTAGGGGGACCTGGAGGTAGAATGGGTGTGGGAGGATCAAGGTAGAAGACAATGGTTAATATACTGTATGCAACTTTGACCTTTTTGCAATCTGTTATTGAATAAAGATGAAGAGCATGTTAAAGGTACCTCCTGTCTATGCCTCGTGAATGAGACCTGGGGTAGTAATTCTGGGGTAGAGATAAAGGGGTCAGGAAAAGTCAGAAGTGAATGAAATGTAAGAAGCAGGTGAAGTTTTTGCCTTTCTCTTCTGCTTGAGAATGCCCAGAAGCAATTGGTGGCCCACTGTGAGAGACAGGATACTGGACTAGATGAGCTGTGGCCTGATCCGGCAAGGTTTCTCTCATGTTCTTAAGAGACAATCTAGGAACATAAATCTTGGAAGCACTCTCCCAATTATAGTATATGCTTTTAAAGAATATATATGTTGGTTTATCACAAACTATTTAGAAAAGATACAAAAACTCATTATAGATAATGAAATAACAATTCACCCAGTTTGAACTATTTGACTCTATGGTATAGCATGGGACACTTCACAAACTCTGTGGTATGCCAGTGGTTGAAGATCTTTTTCATATCTTGTTTGTTTGTCAGTTGTATTCCTCAGTGAGGATAAATTGTTTGTGTCCCCTCTTGCAAAATGTGAATTACTGGAATGCAGCATGGAAATTGATTTATTTTCATAGCTCTTCTTAGCTCTCATAGCCCACCCACCTCACAAGGTGTTCTGTTGTGGGGAGAGTTCTTTGTCAGCTGCTTTGAGTCCCCTTAAATGGATGAGAAGTGGGATAGAGAAGCCAACTCTTCTTCTTCAGGGAGAAAAAGCTCAGGTGACACATAGGGTAGCTTTGTCTTTTGCTAAGGCTGGTCAATTTAGGAAATTATTTATTGAACTGCAATGTTATTCTCTTTATGAGTTTACATGACCACGTTTTTATTTGTGTTTTGATACGGTCAAATGAGTAATCAATATAATTGATTCTGGTTCTGAAGTAATGAACATGAAGAATGAACTACATTATTTTGCTCAAAAACTAAGTGGGCATGAGAGACCAGTGGAAACCAGAGGCGGGGACACCATATCAAAACATGAGTGGAGACTGATTGTAAATTTTTGCAGATGGCATTAAAGTATACAACGTGATAACAACAAAAGGGAGTTGCTGTAGCTTTATACGCAGAGTCTAATTTTCAGTCCCTGGTATCTCCCTCCTCCAACTGCCATCACAAGGCTACGAACCATCTTGCCTGAGAGGAGTGGAGAAGAGGCAGCAGGCTGGGCTCTGTCATCTTGCTCCCAGAAGTCCCCCTCCCTCCTCCAACTGCCATCACAAGGGTATGAACCATCTTGCCTGAGAGGAGTGGAGAAGAGACAGCAGGCTGGGCTGCTCTGCCATATTACTCCCAGCAGTGCCCCTCCCTCCTCCAACTGCTCCCATCACGAGATGGCAGAGACTATGGCAGCTGATCCACCAGCTGAGAAATCATCTGGTCCTGAGGCCGAGCAGGATGGAGCTGAGTAGATGCTGGCTGACCATCTCTACGATCATCCGGCTTGTCATCAATGAAGAGAAAATTCCAAGTAAAGAGAATAGGAAAATTCCAGCAATAATAAACGAACAGAAGAATTGGAACCAAAGTCCTCAAGTGCTTGCTTTTTGCGGTTCCCTGTTCCCTCCAACACCATTTTCCTTTTGTTTCTTGTCTCTTTAGATTGTAAGCCTGAGGGCAGGGACCTGTCTAAGGGTGTTTTTCCACTGCAGCCCTTAGATCTGGATCTAAGAAGATCCGGATCTAAGGAATGGGTACATTTCTTAATCCGGATCTAGTAGATCCGGATTAGGGGAAGCACCCAATGTGTTTCCACAGCAGGTGTAGCACCCATTAGGAATGGGTGCTATCACCCCTGCTGTGGAAACAGCTTTGCACCCATCTGGGGAATCCGGATCGACCCACAAGGGGTCGGTCCATTACCCCAGGTGTTTTGGGGGGCAGGGGGGTGTAGTCTTCGAAGCAACTTCGAAGTGAATGTGAAGTCAACTTCGAAGTGACTTCGAAGCCAATGTTGGGGGGGGGGGTCCCAAAGGTGCATCCCCTCCCCCTAGCCTCCTTTGGACCCCATTGCTTGTTTCCAGAGGAAACAGGCTCCCTTTAATCCAGATTTTCTGGGAGAAGACCCCATTGTAGACCCCTTTAATGGGGTCTACAGAAAATCTGGATTAAAGGCCAAAATGTACCCATTAGATCCAGATTTCCCCAATGGCAGTGGGTCCCAAATGGGTGCCATAGTGCAAATGGGGTCATCCAGCTCACACCCAAATGGGTCCTAAATGGGTGCAAAAATGTGTACTTTTGCCAGTAGAAAAACACCCTAAGAGTAGTATAATATTGTAGCCCACTCTGAGACCTTTGGGTATAAGATGGGATAGAAATACAAATAAATAAATAAATCAGTTGTACATCACGTCTGAATTACTTTCAAGATAGCTGCATGCGTATGGTTTAACATTTTTTGTAATCTCCCTAAACTGGCCAAACCACCAAGTTGGGAGATAGCATTTTGGCATGACAAGATTACACCAAACCTTGTTTCACCTTGTCTCCTCTTCCCGGCACAGTACACAACTGTATATCAATAGCTATGAGGAAGTTACACAAGTCCCTCTTTACCTTTAGTAATAGCAATGCTGTTTTTCATTAGGTCAGAGTACAATACTGAATATAAAAGCAGAAGAAAAAAATAGGTATGTCACAAGCAACTGACAAGACAAACCAAAATATGGGAAACTTTTCACAAATAACATGGGGCAATATCATCAATTCATTCACCTTTACAAGCTCTATGAAGTGTTATGAAATGTAGGGAGAACACAAAGTGTACATCACGAGAGTCAGCATTACCACCTGTTTGTCATCTTGCTTTGTTTTCTGAAGATACATTGCTTCAGAACTGTCCCATCAATGAGAAATTCATACTCTAAGTTCTCAATTGTTCATTGTATGAACACATCCCCATTCTCCATGTTCAAAAAAGCCATCAGCAAAAAATTCAAGTGGGAATGTGGTGATAATGAATGTCTCCTATTTTCTTTCTTGTGATCCAGACTGATGTAATAGTTGGCCAGTTACTTATTTTCCTATAAGTCCAGATGTTATGATTTCATACAACATAAATGGGACAAGAGCTGGTGTTATCCTAAGGAAATTGATTACATTCTAAAGGATGGTTGGCCCTAAAGAACATAACTATGCAGACTCAATAATTATGGAGTCAAAAACTGCCATATATAGTTTTCATTATTTATACACTGTTTCCTACCACAAGGATTTCACCTCACCTCACCTTGCAAGTCCTCTACAATAACAAGAACAATAAATGCTTAAAGGAGAGGATATTTGGAATCTTAAGTTTGAAAGGGAGTTTGAAGGTCATTCTGTGAAAGTAAGGGGCATTATACTTTATTTGATATATTATTGTGATTTGTGTTGTTTGAAGCTGCTCAGACAAACGTGAATGCATTGGAAAGTTACTTTCCTGATCAGAGCTAGATAAATGTATAAGATTAAAGGTCTTAGGTCCTGAATGCTCTTCAATCCCTTTATTTTTTACCTTCTATTGCTTATTTTACTAGATTATTAGTAGATTGGTAGCACACAGTTCAGAACCTACAAATATAGCTTTTAGTTGTCTGTAAAATATTTATGCTCAGTACATTTTCTGAAACAAAAATATCCAAAATGGATACAAACTTGTTCTTCACTAAAACAGTATTATCAGAACACACATACGATATACATGTTTATGTGCAAAAAACTGATTTGAGCCAAAGCAAAGAAAAAAAAATTCCCAGTAACAGACTTAGAAGAAATCTGTCTAGAGATGAATTTGGCTAGCATAGATGAGAAATACTTCAGAAATTGCGACTGGCAACTTTTTTGCTACAGAACATATTCTTCTGTGCTGGTGATACATAAGCTTTGGTGGCGGTGGGATAAAAATGTGTGTGCAAAAACTTAATTAAATCTCAGAGAAGTGAAGGATATGCTGGTAGAAACTCCTGCTGCTTCAAGTTTCCTGAAGCTGGGAGGTAGGGAATAGAGTTCTGCTTATCAACATGTAAGTAATATTAACAATATATTATTGTTAATCTTTTTTTTTTTTGGTAGACACCACTAGTTGAATTTTGCAATAATAAGTTGTGAAGATCAGAAAAGATGCTCCAGAACCTATACTCCTTGTAAATTGTTATAGATGGGGAACAGGGGTTTCTTACTGTTCATCCAAAGCAACAAAATATTTGGAAAAAGTGTAAATAGAAAATTTAAATGCATTCAATTATTACATGTGTTTTTGTTTTGCAGGAACTCTTGGGTCCTACTTGGAAGAACTACACTGTTATCTTATTTACTCATGCTGACTCAATTGAAAAGGCTGGTTTCAGTCCAGAACAATATTTGCATGCTGCTCCAGAGTCACTACATAAACTTGTTCATTTGGTAGACCGAAAGTATATTTTTGTGGATAATTGTGCAAAGATACTAAAACAGGAAGGCCTAAAAGCTTTAGGAAAAATTATGGAATTTTTGAGACAGAACAGTAACCAGCCCGTACGGATAGGGTAGAGAATCTGTAGCCTTCCAAATGATTTGAAGAGTTTAATTTTTATGATTCTTAGCCACTCACAATGCTATCTAAAACTGAGAGTTCAACTCTTGAACAGCCTAAAATCCCAATGCCCAAAATTAATAATGGTAAGAACATAAGCAACTTGTTCTCTATGTATCAGTGCTGAAAACCTTTTGGTATTTTCAGCTCTGACTCCTAGTGTTCTTTGGCCAGGCACAGGCAATTTAGAAGCTCACAAAGTTTTGTTTCCTTCTTTAGATCTGTCAATTTGTATCTTTTTATATGCTTGCTCTTTTGGGGAGCAGAGGGTTTCTTTCGTTGCTGTTGTTTTAAATAACTTGATAGAAACTAGTAAGGTACTCTTCTCAGTATGATAATCTGCCTGAAGGTTGCTTAAGCACTTTCTTGGCATCACTGTCTAGTAAGCAAGTTACCATTACAAACAATAAGCTTAAACCCTAATCACTAATTTTTAACTACAGTTTATAAAGCAGAAGAGCACTGAGCATAGAAGTTTTCTTATTGTCCAAATATCTTATTTCTACTCCATTTAACCTCTTCGTTATTTCTCGTATTCAATGAACCTGCAAATATTCTGTTTGTGTAAGCTATGCTATGGCTGTACAAATCAGATGTCTGCTCTGAAGAAAATGCAGTTTTTCATCCTTATCCGTTTCCTTTGAATACTCCAGGACAAACTATCAATTTATAGTTTGAACCTGTAATTTCTGTTCTTAAGAAAGGCATTTCATATGTTTGTGGTGAAGTCGTGTTTAAGGTGATAATTTTTTTGGGGGGGGGGAATTAAATTGCTTCTGTTTCCCATTCTTTTATAGGGAATTTCTTTTCAGAGATTTAAATTATTCTATGCATGCAAGTATATCTATCTATACCTATAACTAGCTATGGTATATTTCAGAGCCTAATTCTACTTTTAAAAAAAAAACACCCCCTCCATCCTGTCTCCAGCTCAGGAGTACTTGCAGAGGTCTTTTCTTTCCTCTGATTTACATCTTTGAAAAGTTAAATATTTGGCTCCCTGGAACTAAAATGTTAAAGGCACACAAAGCAGGCAGAAAAGTAATGGTAAGGTTCTCCAACTGTTACAATTTTTGAAATGCAGGAAGAACAGTCAAAGGCAGCAGCGAGTTTGTGCTGCTGCAGTTGTGTAACATTCTCTTGGTCAAATATCAAGCATCACATATATCCAGGACTAATGGGGAATATTGTAAGAATTAGCAAAGGACCATATGTTCTCTATCCTTTCACTACATGTTCATGTTCTGGAAATCACCACAACGATGAGAGCACAGCTATCTTAAAATTAAAGTGCCTAAGTTTAATTTGTGAAATGATATTTGCTTTTGTTGACTTGTGATCATGCAGAGAGCAAACATATATATTCCAAGGAGGGAGTCACTATCCCAGTTGTCAGAGCCATTGTAGGAAGAAATGCTGAGTATACCCTGCATGATTTCTTTAACTCTCTTACAGAAAACTCTAGTCCAAGAGCAAGCTACACACTGCACATAATGATATTCAGGTTAAAGAACTAAAAGAAATAAGAAATATGACGTTGTTAGGTGTGAATATTTTGTATTTTTCATAACAGATGCAACAAAGTGAACAAGCTATGATTTTGGTGAGGAGGTCATTTGCTTTTTAATTGTGTTCACGTGGTTTTCCATTCAACTATATCAAGCTTTTCCACAACTGATTATATTTATTTGATTCCACTACTGGCCATTGTCAAAGCTCTGCAAACACCTTTTCCTTTCACTTCAAATGGCACTCCCTTGTATGTAGCAATACACTGGTCATTAGTATGAAGATCCGGCTGGATCTGCTCCCAAATTTTCTTCTTAGGGTTAAGTTCTTGATCAGGCTCTCCTATAAAAACAACGGAGATGTAAGTGTTGCACTGACATACCAATAACACCAATTTTTTCTTAAAATTTACTGCATGACTCTTAAATGGTAGCGGTACACATATGGTAACATATCAAAAATTAAAGGACTGCACTATAATTTTGTTATAATTTTATTATATTTTACTGCATTTGGTTTACAATTTATATTTGATGATTTTACGTACTGAACTGGACTTTTTTGTAGTATTTTTAAATGACCACCTTGATCATTTTTTTCTTTCTTTGGAACCGTAGTATATAAATACAAAATATAAATGCAAAATATAAATACAAATTAGAAGAGTGGATTCAAGGTTTAAGACACAGGACTATATACTTCTCCAATCAACCCATTTCCCTCTCATGCAAATTCTACATAACTTTACCATTAACAGCTACTGGGTCTACAGCCTCACTGTAACACTCATACAGAGTCCTTCTGACTAGAATTTTTGCAGTTTTGCAGATAAGCTTTTTATGGACTGAACTGACAAATTAAAACTCAGGTGAGCATTTGCTGTTTACTCTTAAGAACTTTTAAAAAACAAAAGCACTCAAGTATATTGGATTTTCAATAGAATATAAAGTAAAAATATCACTCTAAAATTTTGTGAATAGTTGATTTACAATAGTGAAATAATATAAAGTCCCACCAACTACCTTTATTAAACTGTTTAAGTCAGTCAGGTGGTCTGTTTCCCATCACAAATGGGAGATACCAAGCCAAGTAGCTTTATGCTTAATCCCTCAGTACAAGAGTCAAAGAGCCAGTGTATGAACCTGCTTGCTATGAGTAAGGGCTCTAAATTTAAGAAATTGCTAAAACAAGTTCATAAAACTCCTACTGATTGATGCAAAGTTTGTAATGCGTTTCTCTGTAGCTATAGGATGATTAACAAAAATACCATAAAATCCATTAAAATATCACAAAATAGCATAAAAACATTGTAATTTGAGGGGAGGATGTTTATAAACCAAAGGTTAAGATTGACTCTTCCGAATTCTCATATTTAAATCCACTAAGTTGTTTCATGCACTGTTTGAGAGCTTTGTTTCTCCATGACTGTCAGCAGGAACCCTCTAGCAGATGAAATGCCATAGAAGCCTCTGCCAATTCTCTACTTTCACACAGAAACGAATTCCAGCTAGCACAGACTATCAAAGCTTGTTCCACACATACTAAACATGCCCTATCCTCTCACAGCATTTCCTTTGCCGTAACAAGGATTCCTCTTTTCAGAGACAGACAAAAAGCTCCCATTTACTCCATGGTCCTAAGATATTTTCCTAAGAATGATGAACTGAAATCTGTGCAGTTTTCAGCAGAATTGTAAAATATTTATTCTGCCTCAGCTACTGAAAATTTAACATTTTTGCTTAAATTTTCATATGATGTATTTATAAATATTTTTTGACTAAGTACAAAGTTTCTTCCAGTGCTGGGGGCCACTGAAGTTACACCTTGGGCAGACATTTGGTTAGTGCTGTAGATGTGTCAGGCAACAACAAGTACTATAAGATCAGGGAGGTATGGTCCAGGGCAAAGCCTTGCCCTTCTTGGTGATTACAATGACAAGGTAGTGAATCTAACCATTAGAAGCGTTAGGCAATACAAGCTAAGCTGATAGAAGCTTTACAACCACTTCCCCTGTTCCTGGCTTGCCACAGCAGGTAAAACAAATGGTTTCTGTTCAGGATGGCTGTTGCAAGGGAACTGTATGTATTGCCTACTGAAGTGTCACGACTGTGTGGACTCCTGCACTTGATGGCAGCATACCTCTTAATCCAGTGTTCCCGAATAGCCACTATACTACAGCAGACAGCCATGATGTCTCCCATGTCAGGAGGATAGTATTAAGAAAGAATTAAATTCAGCTACTAGGGCTGATGCATAGGTCCTGGAGAGACGAACAGAATGCCTCTAAAGGCCATCTGCAGGGATTCAGAGGCAACTGAAAGTTCTGACTTTTTTTCTGCTTGAGAATGCATAGAAGCAATTGGTGTGCCACTGTGTGAAATAGGATGCTGGACTAATGGGGCTGTGACCCAATCCAACAGGGCTCCTCTTATATTCTTGGGTCTCCTCCATTCCTCCTCTGTTGCAGCTAGCTGATCAAGGAACAGGCAATGCAACCACAGATAGGAAGAGGCATATACATTCTCTCTTCCTCCCCTGGAGAGCCAGCCAGCCTTGGTTACTTTAAGCAGGTTATGGGAGACCCAACCACCTAGTTCTAGGTCTGTCTTGTGTATCCCATGAAACTGCATAACTCTGCAGTCACAAATACTGTTATCACAGTCATAACAATATGCATATTGTTGCTGCTTGCCAGTGTCAAAGAAAAATTGTACCTCACGGACAGGTCTCTTTATAAATTTAGTGGTAGGGGAAGTCTCCCTGAGGGAATTAACTTTTCTTTCTGACAAAGCCAAGTATATAATTAAAATATTTGAGCAAGTGCATTATGAACTAGTTAAGACATGGAGAAATTTGTTAGAATGATAATTTCCCTTTAAGACACAATACTATAGGCCTTTGTAAGTAGTAAGGACAATCTGAAGAACAAAGGAATCTGCACACCATAATTAGCTAAAGTACTATAACTCTTACTTTACAGAAACATACAACATTAAAAAAGAAGAGCACTTTAACTCAAAGAAAGAAAAACAGTGATATATCCATAGAAAAAGCAGCTATGTGGAACAAACACATGCCAGGCCTGCATGGGGTTTCCAGTCCCACAAAGCCTGAGATCAAAGATCTGGGATCAAAGACAGGCCCTAAAGAAAAGCTCCTTAAGAACACAAGATGACGCCTCCTGGATTGGGCTATAACCCATCTAGCATCCTTTTCACACAGTGTCCCACCAACTGCTTCTGAGCATTCTCAACAGAAAGAAGAGGGCAAGGTCTTCATCTGCTCTTGACTTCCTGAAAACTGCCTTAAGATACATCCCGCCTGTCTATCTGAATTGGTGGCAGTATCTAGGCATCAACTCTAGTAGCCAGTGGAACACCTGTCCTCCATGAATTTGTTTAACCCTTTCTTAAAGCTATCTAGGCTGTTTTCTGTCAACAACTCTTCTGGTAGTAACTTCCATGGACCAATCGTTCTCTAGGTGAAAAAATACTTCCTCTTGTCAGTTTTTACTCTCTTGTCCATAGGTTTCATAGAGTGTTCCATGGTTTTAGTGCTGTACAACAGAGAAAATGATTTTTCTCAAACCACCTTTTCCACACCATGCCTTGATTCCACTCCCCCCCTATTTTGTTAGCCCTTTTATACTATCCATGTTTGCAAAATTAGGAGGACTTCCTTGCCTCTGTTTTCTCTGCCAACTTTACTTTTTTATATACCTAATTTCTTCCATAGTAGAGTCCCAAGATACGTATTTGTTATAAAAATAATCTGTACAAAATAGTACTCAAAGGGCATCCCACGGCAATGACAATCACATCATATCACTTTCTTCTAAAGGCAGACCTTATGGCTTTTCCTAATTATGGCTCATAACATAACCTTATTCTGCATGGCACTAAGAGCGAAATGTATATTTTCTCTTTCACACAAGTGTAGTTAAGGAGGGGAAAAAACAAAATAATAAAACTAAGAGTAAATTAAGGGCAAAAAGGAAAGACTGCAAAACAAACAAAATACTTTGTTCCCTTAAACTAAGCAAAAGTGACCACAGAAGATTAGAACAGGTCCACAGTCTGGAGGTGTCCACCATTTTCCCACCACCAAAACAAAAAAAAGTTAATCATTCTAGCAATGCAAAAATAATCTATTGAGAGATCTTCACACTGTTTTTTACATTTTAAACTTTGTAAGTTACCCCGAGGCCTTTGGGTCACGGGATGAAGAAGAGCCACAATTTTTCTAATATGTGCAATGGGAATTGTGAAAAACATTGGAATTTAAACTCAGTATCAGCATTTCTCTATGAAAAAGTTTGGCTTAAGACAAAGGGAAGGAAGCCTCAGTACTTTTTATGGCAGAACAGTTTACCTTATGTGAAACAATAAAGGATGGTCAAAAGCAACTGCCTCATAATAAAAACAATCATAACCACTACAATTTTGGGAGTAGGTGGAGTACTTAAAGGGGGGGGGGAGAAAGAGAGAATAATCTAAACAAAATAAGAATTATATCACTCCATAGGTGAAAGCAATTCTTTTAAAACACAAACATTATAAAAGCAAATTTAGTTTTCAAGAATAAATTAAAATCTGGCTTGTATTACACAAACACCTTCTGGATCTCATTAAGCTTTGCTTTGGAATACCCAGGCAAGCTCCCCTGGGATCTGTAGTGGGTTTGTATTAGATTAGCACAGGCACCACTTTTAAACATTACCAGAGCACTACATTGGGCGTTCTACAGTAAGCCTCCCCTCTGCATGCTTTTAAGAGAAACAACCACTGGGAAGAACATCTAAAAATAAAATGAGGAATAACTCATGATTCCTACTCTGTTGGGACAGAGGTTATATTTTCTGAGTGAAAAAAGAAATCTAATAGACAGCATAATGCTGTCAGTCTGGCTGAAGTAACCCTTGTATAGTGGTGGTGGTGATGGCAGAGGCAGCAGCAGTGGCATTTGAAGATAGCCAAGAACAAATGTGTAATTCAGGTTGGAATAGTCAAGACACATTTTAGAGAAAAAAAAAGAAACTGGTAAGGGTACAGTTCCCTATAGCTCACTTCACTCTCCAGTATGGATCAGCTATGATAACCAGAAAAATGACTGCTAAACTATACTAAGGTATCTGCAAATGAAAGGGTCTATGAGTAAAATATATAGGATAGGGTAGAAACAAAAAGTTACTTAACTAGAAAATGTACATGATGCTATTTTGTCCACTACCACAGAAGGTTATAGAGAACTATGGGTGATTCCGCATTGGCCAATTCCACAATCACACTACACCGGTGTGTGGAAAGAAGGCTCCTAGTATACTTGCTGATCCAGTATACTAGCCTATGAAGAACTGTCCATACTGTTCAAAGAAATTCCAAAGAATATCTAGGCGTGTCTATGACTGTTTCCACCCGTATAAATATTAATACTGACAAGATGTTTCATGTACCACATAACTCTACGACTTCCTATAGATGACTCTCCTCAGCTACCTTTTATTGGCATTACTCTATAAGTTCTTTACTGTTTTGGCCTTGCTGAAATATGTTCTTCAATTGTAATAATGCCTTCTGCTTTCTACTGGAGCAATGTGACCTTTTAGCTGAATTGCCCAGAAACTGCTTGTGCACATATCAAAGTCCCCCCTCTCCCCTGGCCCTGTCCACATCTAGTTTTATTTCTGATCTGACCTCTAGTTGTCTTCCTCCTCGCACAAGGACTTCCCAAGAGCGATGAAGTTAGACTCCTCTCCTCTTATGCTACGTAAGTATTTGTGGAGATCCAGGAATCAGGAAGGCCAGCAAAGATACATGTACCTACTGCATTGTTTCTGTTTTATCTGTTTCACTTATAGCACATAGTGGGCCTGCTATTTTCCTTGTTAGAACCATTACTGCAATTATTTTCGAGCAACCAGATTCTTAAATAATTGCTTCCTTGCTTATGTTACAGTTTTTGAAAATCAAGCTTATTTAAATTAAGATGTAAATTTTCCATTGGGAATTATTAAAACTTCTGAGTTATACCTACATTTCCTGTAAGAAAGGGAAGCTGTGAGAAAAACAGCTTTATGAACTTTATCACACCACTGATGATTCCTCAGTGACAAATCTGCAACTGAGGAAGTTGTTTATCAAGTTTTCAAAGACCACTCATAAGGTCTTTAACTATGCTATACTGTATGTCACAAAAGACAAATTGTTATCCAAAGGAATTCACTGCAAAGGGCTATCCTTTCCTTCCGCAGTAAATAGTCAGCTGATCAGAGGTTTCCTTTAAACTGCTCACCTGAGCTGTACCTGGTGCTCAGTAAGCCTGCTGCATTCAGACCAGAGAATGGCCACCTGCTTGCTAATGAAATCTCTTTCCTTTTCCTCTACATTAGCTGTCTGGCAACTGCACAGAAAACAGTAAATAATGTATGCAGAAGACCTCACTAACCAACAGATGCACGCATCTTTTGAAGGAATCTTGTCGTGTTCCCACAATAGTGTCACGTAGCATTCCACTGGCAGTACACAAAGCAATAATTCAGCTTGGTGCACAATACACCTGTGCAACCTTAAGTCTGACAAAAACATTCATTTCCAATGGCCAATTCCATGTCTGTTATTCCTGTCAGAAACAAACTAACTTCACAGAATACACTTAAAACTGTGCATAGCTCCTGACCTTCTTCTAGATTCCCAAGCCCATCTTTCAGCTAAATTTCTTGACCTTGGTCCACTTCTGACCCTTAAGAGCTTATTTACCACAACAGAACATGAGTATAAGCCTCTCTCACTTACATGAATTTGGAAAATTTTCATTTTTTTGCCTGATGCAATATAACACATCAATAAAATCCAAAAAGTAAAGCAATACTATGATTCCCCCGCCCCCCGCCCAACAGCACCGCAACAAAAACACACACTGTTGTAACCAGGGTATAGTAACCTCAAAACAAAACCCAACAGCCAGGAACAGCTTCCAAAACCATCCCATAAAAGGGTTTAAATTTATAAACAAAAAAAACCCACACACATACTATGAAATCACACTTAATAGTGAACTTATAAATGTAGGTGCTCCTGACTCATTTTTACTACCAGTTTTAGAAATGATAGTTTATTCTTTCTGATTAAAAAGGCAATTAGGAACTTTCTTTCTCAGTTCTGCCCATTTAAGCAAGGGTGAAAAAATAAAGTAAGTAACAAATAACAAAATCACTCAGTTCTCAAAAATATACTAATGGTCTCATTGTGTAGTAGTGCAAGTTATCATAATTAATTGTATGCTTGAATATTATATTGTATATGTATATCCTACATTCTTAAAACATGGAATAAGGGTACTTAAATCTCCTTTGATATACATTTCTCTATCAAATTATGTTAAGAACATTAACAATTTAAATTGCAGGCTGACCTACATTATGGGTAACTAATTATGGTATTTTATGTAATTCAATTTTCTCACCGCCATACTAAACATATTCATGATTCTTCTTTGCTTCTGATTTCTGATAGTCTTCATTTTCATTGTCTGAATCTGAAAAAAAAAATCCCTCTTTCCAAAAACCTGTCCCTCTCAAAAACAAAAGCATGCCTTAGGAGACCAAACAGGAAAGGCCTTGCTTGGATGCCTCTATCTCAGATAGAGCAGTGGTGATGATTAAGAGTATATAAAACAGTATATAAGGATCCTCATTAGATTTAAGAATCTTCCTTACTTAACAAATACTGCACCTCAGTCAGCTAAATGAAGTTTTTACTGTAAACTACAACAATGATAATTTTATATATATAGGGGTAATTTTGGAAGTAGCTGTAGCTCAGTAGTAGAGCAACTGTGTGGTAAGCAAAGGAAGTATGCCTTTATAATTATATTGCCTTTCCCTGGAAGTATGCAATGGCAAACCACTTCTGTGCATCTACCAAGAAAACTGTGTAGAGATGCCCATACAGTTAAGCAGGACATGCCACAACCTGATGGCAGAAACAATATATAGTTTGATTTACCTTTTCTTACGTCTTAGTACCCAGAATAGTTTTGCTTACCAGAAAAGCCTTCAAATGTGATTCTTTCACCAGGAACAACACCACTAGGAGGAATAAGAATCTCAACCTTATCTGGGCTGCTGGCACACATCAACATAGCTTGAGACACCACTCCTCTCATCTTTACTGGCTTCAGATTGCAGAGAAATATGGCCATCCGGTTTTGCATCTATCCATATGTGTGCGTTTTAAGGAGAAAACAAGAAAAATATGTATATAAACAACACAATATAAAAGCACATATAAAATATAAAATTCCTGATATATTAACAATTACAGTACTTTCAAGTGCAATTCATTAGTAAAGTTTGCAATTATCTAATTAACGATAACTATCTTCTGATTTACAGCATTCAATGAAGATGTTAATACTGTCCTGATATCTGGAGAGAATAGGTAAAACAATATTTTACAGGCATTCCATTATCTGCGGTTCTACATTTCAACTTTTAAAAGTTACATTACAAATTTTCTCAAAAGCCTCCTTATAAACTAGCCAGGGAAAGTAAAACAAGTAGGCCCAGGTGGTTTAGCATTCAGGATGTAATTATATTATGTAAGTTACTGATACTAAATGCCAAAGACTGGAAGAATCTTTTGGGAAGCAAACACAGTACAAGATCCATTAATTCATTTGTACTATAAATGCTTCTGTGGAAGAACACCAGAGACTTTGCAATGAGAGTCCATTAGAGAGCCTTGCTATGAACAACTCATCTAGAGAACGAATTTTTCTTTTTCTTTTGGAAGAAATAAAAATAGCTTTAGGAAGACTGTACAGAGTCTACAATACATCACAGCACATTTTAGAGTTTGTATGCAAATCTAAGCAGCAGTTTTTAAAAATATTATTGTCAAGTAGAAGTAACAACAAAAATAAAAACACCTACATGTCTATTAAACATTAACCTGGAAACTGCAGCTTTTTTCATCTATCTTAACTGACAGATTAAAAGAACGTGTAAATGGCAGGATAAGCCAATGGCATGCTTATGGCATACATCAAATGTACCACTTCAGGCTCCATCCAAAAGACTAGGGAGCCTTAATCTTGAAATTACATCCACATATTGCATGTTATTTTGTCTTTCATGGGTATACATTATCGCATGAAAAGAATTTAAAAAACCCACTTCCTTCTGTCAATTCTACCTCTAATGTCTCTCAGTTTCGAAGGATGGACCCTGGTTCTACTGCTGTGCAACAGTGGAAAAAAATTCTCTCTCTTTTCCATCTCATGCATGGTTTTATATATTTCAAATCTGTCACCTCTTAAACACCATCTTTCAAGAAGCTCAGACACTGAAGCCTGATTTCATAAGAGAGGTGTTTTGTCCCCTTGATCATTCTGGTTGTCCTTTTCTGCACTTCTTCCACATGCCAATCTAAATGTAGCCTCACAATATATTTGACTGCTTAGAATATAATAACATAAGAGGAGTCCTGCTGGATCAGGCCACAGTCCATCTAGTCCAGCATCCTGTCTCACACAGTGGTCCACCAATTGCCCATGGGTATCTCAAGCAGAGACAAGAGCAAACTTTCTCCTGTTCTCGAATCCCAGCAAATGGCTTTGCTTGTTAATGTTTCTTTGTCCAAACCCAAAGGTCTCAGGGTGGGTCATAATAAAATCATAATGAAAATATATTTTAGAAATGACTAAAATAATGACTATGTCTGCATAGGGAGGGGATGTTATTTCCTAAGCTGAAGGCCAGGGTAAAGAGATGCACCTTCACCAGTTGTTGGAACACATATAACGAGGATGCCCGATGCATCTCACAGGGGAGATTATTCTATTTCCTGCCGTACAATGCTGCTTGCAAAAATAGCTTCTATTCCCTTCTTAATAACCCCTAGCATCAGATTTGCTTTTTTCAGCTGCTGAGCATTGGGTTGGCACCTACACTGAGATGTCCACCAGAACATCAAGTTCTCTGTGGATGGCAGTAGGCTATTACTGTAGGGTTATATCAGCCTGCCTGTAGCCAGACGACCGAGGGAGGGCACCTCTCCTGGTATAAAAGCTTGCTCCGCCTCCACTCGCCTAGTCTACCTCGGTCGCTGAGCCAGGCAACCATCAAAATGTCATCTGACTGGGATGCCGGTTCTCAAGAATCTGTTTCTGGTAGGCTTCCATTTTTGTGAAGACTGGCTCTGCCGGGTGCTTTAAGCCCTCGGCATCTGGTCGCTAGCAATTGCCTTCCTGGCTTCATTCGTTATATTGTATGAGCCTATAGAGACTCTGTCTACCAATCTCCTCCTCTTACCTATTTTTAGTTAAAATCGGAGATCATGAATCTATTTAATAACTTCAAAGCCTTGCCTATGTTCCCCTTATATCCCCCTCGAGGTCAGAGTGGGAGGCACAATGAAATATTAAATAAGTAATGAGCTTTTTACAATCCCTTTCAGATTTTATTACCCTGATTAATAATATTACCCTGAATAAGTTTGCTGGCATTAGCAAACTGAATCTTGGGGGATCCACCTTTTACTTCATTCTGAGAACTGTCCATTGATTACTACTCTGTTTCCTGTCCTTTAGCCTCCTTACTAGATATCTGCAGATATTCAAGGCTACTATTAGCTTATAATCCTTCTTAATTTTTTTCTTTTTAAATGAAGTAATCAATGCAGGCTGCAAACTGCCGCCAAGGTCAGCCGTGGAATCAGCATATGTGATTTCATGGTTAAGAAACTTATCTTTCAGAGTTCAGTCAGTAAGGAACACCATCAGCAGCCTTCAAATGTATTCCTCATCAACATTATAAAATGGTGAAACTGTAGCCCCAGCCCTCCTACAATCAGATTGCCTTCTTAGAAGTCTCATCCTTATAATACGAAACCAAAAGTAAAATAGGCTAAAGGGCAGTGAAGCTAAAACAGACACTTGAAACAAAAAGTAATAAATAAGGCAAGTTATCAACGCTCTTCCCAAATGTACCCTTCAGAGTAGAAGGCAAAGAGTTATTTTAGAAGTTATTTTGGGGGACAGGGAGGAAGTGGGTCTTCTATGGTAAAAAAAAAAAAAAAACCACAAAAGCCAGAAAGTTCACTGGAAACAGTAGTCTAATGCAGTAGTCCAAAACATACTGATTTTTTTTACATCTGTATTTATCTGAATAATAAATTCATACATTTGAAATATTAGTATAAATTTAGTACATTTAGAGCCAAAGTGAATACTGAATTATTTTAAAAAAAACTGTACAGAGAGATAATGCACGTGTGTACCTCTTCTAAAGGAACATGCTTCACTAAACCACTGACAACAGTTCTAGAATTTGCTTCTCCAACATCAACCTCCTCGACATAAAGGGTATCTGCATCTGGATGTTTCTTTGCTGATGTGATACAACCAATACGAAGATCAAGGCGTGAAACATCTAAAGGCTTTAAGTCATCACTTGTAGGCTGTTTCTGTTTTTTCTCTTTTTTTTCTCCTATTAAAATATAAGAGAAGCTTTTTTAAACAAACACCAAAAATTTGAGCACATTTAAGCAAAAATAAAAAAGTAAAATTCTCTTCAAGTTTTGAAAAGCTGTTTCAGACTAATGTTAACTGCAATCCAAACATCTGCAGGTCATGAGCTTGATTATCCCTAGCACTTCACTCCATCCATCTTCACTGTGTCAAATACTAGGCAAGGTAGCAATATTTTTAATTAATGTCTATACATTTACCTTTCTTTTCTATTTTTTCTTTTTTCTTCTTTTCTTCACTTGTCGCTTTAGGCTGGTCTTTGTTACCAGAGAGGGTTACTGCAGCAGAAGTGGGCATAGAAGAGTCTTCCAAAACTGAGACTGCTGAAGTTGTTCCACTGGATGACAGAGAGACTTGTTTCACTGAATTTAAATACAAATGAAATTCAGTTTTGAAAAACATCACCTTCATTCCTTTAAGGTTGCAAAGACAACAGTCATTTTCTTTCCACATTATCTAATCCAAAGGTAAATTTTCTGAGTTGGATAATGCTGAAAGAAAGCAGCTTGTTACTTTGCTGCTGTGTTCTCTCCCTCTGAAAGTGAACTGAAGCTTGATTAAAACTCAATTGTGAATTCAACCAAAGGGTACCTTCCCAGTATTAATAAAGTACTGATATAATCTAGTCTATTAATCTAAAATGTGAATTCTGCTGCATATTGGTTGGAGTAGTAAACTTAAAACTCCTCAGATGCCAAAAATTTCCAAGTAATTTCTAAAGAAACATAATAATTACAGTAAAGTTACAAGTATTCTACTGTATCAAATCTGCCTGTTGCTATTTGTTTTCAAACTACACTGCTCAAAAAGATCTAACGGAATAGTTTTACAAATTTACTATGATGTTTTCTTAGCAGAATAAAAGGGCAAAGACTCTTCAGAAGAGCACTTCACTACATTGTTTACTTTCACAAGCTTTAATATGCTGGGTAAAAGCTCCCACAGCCTCTTGTGCTGTATCAATTCTGTGTTACCACTGAAAAACAAGTATGACTTAAAATTACAGGAAGAAACTGTGCTTGCATAGCATCCCATTATTTCTCTAGCACAAATTCCATCACCTCCATTTCGAATTTCTGCTTGGATCAACTCCTGCTTCAACACTTCTATTTCTTTCTTCAGTTTAGCATTTTCTACTCGAAGTTTCTTTTCTTCCCTCAGAGATGCCTGCAGGACTATAGCAAAGAGAATCACCATTAGGAACTACAATGTCATATGGCAAGAGAAATTCACATTTTCGTACAAATTTATTTCTGAGGATGAGCATTATTCAAAAATGAAATAAAAATAATAAAAACTAAGTTTAGCGGTTCATGATGCATATATTATAGTTATATAAAAATAATCTTTTGTTAGGGTCAATTTAATACAGGAAGAAAAATACAGGGGTTGTTTGTAATGCAACTAGAATTACAGATTTATATTGTTTTGGAAAAAAAGGGGGGAGTATCAGTTTTTAAAGAAAGCAAATGAGAGCAATAGTTATGGCAACCAAAGAAAGCCTCAACACAGCAACTGATAGGAAAGCTTATTTACATTAGTATTCTGGAAAGAAAAACAGGAGATTTGAGTTCTTTCTATGCTTTTCCACATCATGTCTATATACCAACATGGATTAATTACATTAGTAAAAATATAATTATTGAAATATATTTATCACTTCACTATAAAGATGCCATAGCAATTGCCATAAATTCTTGGGTATTATACCATTATTTCCACAACATAAACAGAAATGGACTTCTTAATCTCAATTGCGTCTCACACCCCATCTTTCCTTTTTCTTGGTATCTGTTCTAAGAAATGAACTGTTACTCAAAGATCCTTGGGGAAACACAATTTGGAACTATACAGTATGCCTATTCCTATGGAATGTACAGTCAAACCTTTTACTCTTTTAACATTTCTTTCTAACGACATCCGAAAAACAAGGGTGGAAGAAAGATGACAGCATGTTTCACTGCAAACTGTATGAAATGAACTCTAGAGGCACTGACCTAAGGCTATATAAGAACTGCTGAAAGGTTTGATCCCTCATATTTGTAAGAACATCTGCTTGTTACCTGTATGCCAACACACCTATTTAGAAACGGAAAATAGGCGAGTCTTTGGTTAAGACACACTGAACAACCGACTAAAAACATTTTGAGACAGTATTATCAAAAAGGTGGACACATTTTATTTCTTGCCTTGCACTATGAATTAGCCCTTTATTATTTCAAGGAACAGGTTCTACCAAAAGTGTGAATCGGGCCCCTTTTCAGCAGTCTCTAGTAGACTGGACCAGGCAGGGGTCTATAGGCCTCCCCTCTAGCCCTGGGTGTGATTTAAGGGAGGCCCTCCCCACCTCCTTTTATGAGTTTTTAAATAAAAACTAGAAACTTTTCTTCTCTTCAGAGCATTTGGAGTCCAGCCCTAAAGGTCACACGAGTTCTGGGACCTGGCTGGTTCAGACCCACTGGTTTGGATCACAGAAAGGCCCATATGCTCATTTTATGTCTCTATAAGATAATCTGGCCACTATTACTTATACTGTATCTTTATAATTCTAGGTCATATCATAAAAAAGAATTTGTACGAATTGAAAGCACATTTGAAGTTTTCCATGAGCCAGTGGTGTACAACCTTTTTGGCCAAACTATTTCCTGGTTCTCAGGTATCTTTAAAATTGTAACTGACACAGAATGGTAAGAAAGGGTTGTTCTACCTTTGCTAAAAAGATAAACACGTGCAGATCTTAGATGCAATATTTACAATGTTTATAATTAAAATCAATATGAGTGAACATTTACTGGCTTTTTCCTTTAGAAGAGAAACCTGCTGCTTAAGGTATTCGATAACTTGATCTGCTTCTGCACCCTTCTGCTCAAGTCTGTTCAAAATTGCGTTATTGGCTGCCATTTTCATCAACGAACGGACAAAAAGCCTAAATAAAAGACAACAGGATTATACGAATATTTTATTAATGCAATTATCTTGTTCCTTTTTTGAACAGTTTAAAAATGAGCATTTGCCAAAACAGATGACTTAATAATAGAACACAGAGGTCTAGCCTAACTTAAAACTCACATTAAAAGAAAATGTCATATTGATTTTGTTGTGCAACATTTGCTGAATAAGACTGATTGTGTCTACCATCTGTAACAAATGTGTTTTCCCTATGCAATGCAAAATTAACTCAATTTTTATAGAATGCAAGGCAGAAACAGAAAACAAGAAAGTCAAAGAAGAAAACTTAAGACCTCTTATATTCATCAGTTAAGCGATAAAGATTTTTGGCATACTGCCAGCAAAGTCATAAAAGTTTAATTAAAAAAAAAACATTCTCTTAAACAATAAGATATATAAATTCTTTCTTTATAGAAACCACAGCAACATTTATAAATACAGTCCTAAAGTTCTTGGCAGAAGGGAAAGCATTTCCATGCTGAGGAACTGCTGCTAGTCCTTAACTCTGCTAGAAAAGCAAGGAAATAAAGAGAATTATCTTATTATTTATATCTACTAGTTAGCAGATACAATGTTTTTGGCTGGATGGCCAAGTACCCACTGTCAAAATGTCCCACTTTTGTAATGTGCCACTCCTACGGACACAACTGGTACGAAATCCGTCTGAGATACTAAGAATGTGTGGGACCCATCTTGGATTTTGGTTCTGCTTACAGTTACTCAGTGAAGCAAACTGTACCTGAGATCAGCATTAACCTGTTCCCATTCTGGGGCTACCTTGATGAAGCAATCAGCCCAAGAGCACTGGCATGGCTATGTAAACCACTTTGAGAATAGCAAATCCTGCTTTTCTATCATGTCACTCAGAACAGGATCCTGAAATTCAAGGCAGGAAGTGGGCAGAGCACATATATGTGTAAATGTAGCCTTAATTTTCACCATCCGGTGAAGACCAATTCCAGTTAACAAATTCTACAAAGCCATCAATCTTCTGATAGAGCCATATACTCATGATATAGCAGATACTACACTATGGCTGAGCTATGTTAAAATTCCAAACAAAAGCATTTTATAATACAAGTATGACAAATGACATTTAGACACTGTGTGCATCACAAGGAGAGCAGAGAAAGTAGTCCTTTTTATAAAGGACCGTATATATAATCAATGTTAAGTCTGTACACAGAAAGTTTGGTCTGACAATTTTTTCATCCAGTGGGTCTCTGGTTTCTGGACTTTACTAAGAAAGAGAGTGATGGCAGCCATTGGCCTGGATGGCTTTAAGAAAGGCTGAACAAGAAAGGTATTTCACTGGCTAGAATTGTTGCCTAGAGCCCTTTAGAAAAAGTGCCAAGAAACAAACATAAGCAGTAAGTATCCTCAAATAACCCTTAATTGTAACAATGTTAATGGCTTCCAAATTGGAAGGGGACTGATTTCAATTTTAACTGTGCTAAAACTACTAGAAAATATTACTAGAAGATGTTCTTATACTACAGCCATCTACCAAGACATAGAAATGTATCCAACAAATCAGATTAATGCAGGAATGTATTCTTTTCAATAGCAAAAGTATTATTGCTATTGTTGTTGTAACCTTCCCTGGGACCTTTTGAAGAAGGGTGGGATATAAATGCTTAAAATAATAAATAATTTCCCATCTTTCATTTGATACAGTAATTACTCACTTGTTTCTTGAATTTATATAGCCTTCCACCCTACACCAACCAGTTCACAGACAGATAAAAAATGTTATCATAGTAAACCAGGAAAATGCATGGATAATTAAAAGTTACCACATAGGTAATACATACATCAAAATACACTAGTTTCAAAGTTTCATTCAGAAGAACTGGAATGGTGACGTTAAAGGGCATTATCATAGTAATTCATGCATTCACAAGCTCCATGGGAAATTCATAAAAAGCAGTTTTTTAAATTAGTCTGATACAAATGGGAGGCTCAGGCTGCAAGTCAAAACTTCAGCATCTCAGTAAAAAAAAAAGTGACTGTCCCACACTGTACAAATGTTGCAAATCAATACTTTATCTAAACCAGTGGTTCCCAAAGTTGTCTGGGCTACGACCCATCTAATATAAGTTTACCAACTCGGGACCCACCTCTAGGAAATTTAACCATTACCAATATGAATAAAGGACTTTTCAAATAACAAAGTTTTAATACTTTTTTTTATTACTTAATTAAATAATTACATCAAAAAAGTTATTTCAAATATGGTTAAATTTCCTAGAGGGGGGTCCCGACCCACAGTCTGGGAAACCCTGATCTAAACAATAAGTTCAAAAGCAAAAGGAGCCTACAAGAAGTCATTTTATGTCAGAGTAAGACTACAACAAGAAAGGATGGTGCACAAGTAACAACTAGGATTTATTAACAAAGAAACCAAGAGTGATATTCCACAACGTATCCTGCCCAGCCACAGCCAAACATAACATCTGCATTGGAATAAATAAAATTGGAGGAAAAAGTCCAGGTTTTTGTTTCGAAGGCATGTCTAAACATGTTTCTTCTATTAAAATTAAGCAAGAAATTAAATGCCTTTGATAAAAACATAAAATTTATTATGAATTTTTTTTAAACACATTCTTGTGTTTTGCAAGGTTTGTCTGGGCAAAGGTTGGAAATCCCATCATACAGTAACTAGAGTAATTAGAGAACTCTGCATACATTTGTGTCTCAGTACTTAGGCTGCATCAATCTATCTTATACAAGTTCAGAAACTAAGCAAGGCCATGTCTGGTTACTATTTGGGAACATCAACTGGGAATACAAGATCTTGTGAGCTAGACTAGGAAGTTGAAAAGCATTCCAGAATGCAGGATTGGTAATAAACTTCTTTTATATTACCAAGAAACTGCACGCAAGACTATATTGCAGCTATGCTATGTATTTTTATAACAAACATATTCCAAAAGGAATATTAAGTTGGGCTTCTATCAAAATAGTACAAAAATAACATCTTTGCTGATGTGGGTGTAAACCAGTGATGGCGAACCTTTTGAGCTCACTGTGTCAAAATTCGCAAGAAAACCTAGCTTAACTCGGGTGCTGTGTCACATCTAGAAATATCCATAATTTTGTGATATTTGTAGCTCTAGTAAAAAAGTTATATTTTTGATATATGTATTTTATTAAATGCAAAAACAAATAATTCTTTACATTAGTGACTTTTGTTGCTGAATTTCATTTGCTAAATGTTCAACTGAAAGTTGGTATTTCGTACACTTCAAGAACAAGCAAGCACTGCACGCACAGGTGCCAGGGTGACCAGGTGTGTCACCCAAAAGGGCTTGGCGTGTCACCTGTGACACGCGTGTCATAGGTTGGTCATCACTGGTGTAAACCATCCTCCTTAACCAAGCTAAAGCAAATATTTAGCTACTTATCACCCAGGTCTGATGCAGCACATTTTTGTAAAGTCTGTATGCAATTATTAAAAATCCCATCAATACTGAATAATATTTTATATTGTTTTCAATTCTAATCACTTTTATGGAACATATAACATTAAATATGACAAAAAAACTTTTTAAAAATACAGTACTTAATATTAATTTTATAACTCTTTTAGAGTTACCAATTAATTTTGTAGTTCTGAATTAATGAATCTCTACAGCTAGCTAGAACTGCATGCAATTTAGTAGGATTTAGTTATATATTGCTTTCTTAAAATTTGATTGCACACAAAGAACAATTTAGACATGTTTAGAAAGCAAGTTCTTTCTCCTTTCTTCTAGGACCTAAAAGCAGATAAACTCTACTTACACCTTAAAGAAAACTTTAATCAAACTTCCATCTTTCCTAGTTAAGTCTAGGTATGTACTTGAAGCTCCTTTTTGTACACTGTTCCCAAACCAATAAAGGTGTGACAATTACGATCAATTAAATCCTTATACTAGAACTTTTTCAAGCAGGATAAATGCTCACTATGCATACATAGGAAGCTTATTCAGAAGCAAGGCCACTAGAGCCACATTTGTTTCCAGCAGTTCTAGGGAAATCTGGATCATATGGGTCCTTCAGAACCTATAATCTGGATTTTGCGTAGATCCCATTAAAGCACCCTGATATTCTGTAGCTGTAGAGAAGTAAAACCTTCTCCAAAGATTGACCAGGAGCATCTAGTACACTCCTGGTCACTTCTGCATAAAGAATTCACACCAGTTCCGGTGCAAACACTGCATGGGGACAGGGTGTCATGTTTGCAGCTGTGGAGTCATGCTCCACATCATAATTGCCATGGCAACAACCAGGTGCACAGCAGAAGTTGCCATGGCCATTGCTACAGAAATTCAGACAGTCTAGGATAGGCAGCCCACCCAGCAAGCACCCAGAGATAAGTTTGGGGTGGTGCCAGCATTCACAGTGCAAATCCTGGCCACCATCCTTTATATAATCCCACTGAAGTTTTGCAAACAGACACTAAGATGACATATGTTCAGGTATATAGTAAATTTCCAAGTTTTTATTCATTAAAACTGATTTCAAAGTAAACATGTACAGAATTTAGCTGTGAAGCTGTGTACAATAGTCACCACACCTCAAAAAGGTTATTGTGGAATTGGAAAAGGTGCAGAAAAGGGCAACCAGAATGATTAAGGGTCTGGAACACCTCCCTTATGAAATTAGGCTGCAACGTCTAGGCCTCTTCAGTTTGGAGAGACGGCGTTTAAGAGGGGACCTGACTGAAGTATATAAAATTATGTATGGTATAGAAAAAGTGGATAGAGAAAATTTCTTTTCTCTGTCGCACAACACTAGAACCAGGGGGCACTCTATGAAACTGATGGGTAGGAGAGTCAGATCTGACAAGGGTAAGTATTTCTTCACCCAGAGGGTCATGGAATGTGCTGCTGGAAGAGGTGGTGACAACTACCAGTCTAGATGGCTTTAAGGTAGGTTTAGACAAATTTATGGATGACAGATGTATCAATGGCGACTAGAATGAATGCTTAGGTACAACTTTCAGGCTGGGGGGGTGGGGACAGAAGTAGGATGCTTCTAAGGCCATTTGCTGGGATTCAAGAGCAGGAAAAGGTTTGTCTTTGTCTCTGTTTGAGATGCCCATGAGCATTTAGTAGGCCACTGTGTGCGACGGGATGCTGGACTAGATGGGCTGTGGCCTGATCCAGCTGCGCTTCTCTTACGTTCTTTAGTAGACGGAATTTTTTTTGAAGTATTAGATTTGGCAAAACTACAAATACAGTTTCAAAATCTAAGCTTTATTGTATAGTTCATGCAATTAAAAAAATGAAAGCTGGAAACAGAAATTTTCATTTGAGATCTTTACAAAGATACTTTTTCTATGAGGATGGTAAACTGTATTTCTCGGCAGTCACATAAGGGTGGCATGGAAAGCCTTGGTTGTAAAGTAAAGCACCTGACACTCCTGTGCCTGTTCCTCTGATCTATTTGGAAAAAAAATATTAAAAGATGGCACCAGTACGTGGAACTTTTTCTGATTCCAAAACTGTGCCTTCTGTCTTGCATGGTTTCAGCTTCCAGAAAATGCTCTACTACTATGCAGCACATAACATAACGGCTAAAAGTTATATTTAAGGACTGACATAATTGATCTACTGAAGTGAACCTAGAAAAGTTATTTCTCAACTTTCCAACTTGACTATAACCCAATACTGTTTCAGGCACTGCTGACTGACAGTGCCTAAAAGAAGGAATAACTGGAGTAAAAAAAGAAACTATTCATACTAGAGCAACACAGTAATTACTAGGTTTTCCAATTCTCTCTTGTTAACATTCAGCTCAGGACAAAAAAGGAGTTTTAAAAAGCACACGTGATGTAAAGCAGAGAGGGCTTACAAAGGATAAAAAGAGAACCTAAGCCCTCTTTCCAGCTCAATAAATTATTCTTTGTGTTAGACTCACGAATTGGAAATGCTATTTTTATCAGCATGCTGTTTTGCTCACAGCAGTGCCTATACAGTATACTCCGCTTTCCAAGGAATTCATCATAGACAGGCAGATGTTAAAACAACTCACATTTAACAGGTACAGCCAGAGTAAAGATCCTCACTGTAAGATTCAGTGGAAGTCAGGGCCCTCAACCTTGCTTCCTCTTTCCCGCCAAATTTGTCCTTTGTGAGCACCTGATATTAGGAGAGGAAGATTAAGCATAAAAGTACCTCTAAAGACAACTACGATATATGCTTTCAAATATTAAGAAAGCACTATGTTATCATAGCATCATATGGGCCATTACTAACATTATTAAATAGGCTGAATAAAGCAGTATCGATGTTGCATTACATGAAGTCATTCTGATTTAAAGGAGTACATGGAAAAGGGAATTAAAACATACTAGACAACAACAACAAAAGGCACAGACTCGACTAAGAATTAACTATCAGAACACAGACCAAGTATAAGTAGGAAGGTCAGAATCAGTAAAAATCATGAGTAATAGCATGTTTTCCTCTGATGAAAAATGAAACCTAGTATTTGGGAAACTAGCTGCAGGCTAGTTTATCACCAGCTATGTGGTCAAAATACACTCACTACTAGTTACTTCTCTGTGACTCTCATCCCACACCCCCTTAGAAGTGCTTCTTACCAAGAAGCGCTCTTCATACTTGTTCCTCCACCTTTATGCTGTACCTCATGGTCACTACAGTCATTATTTCACATAGGTTTTACAACTGGTTCAGCAATGTTTAGTTCAGAGACTTACAATCACCAAGACTTAATCTAGCAAACAATCTTGAAAATGATTTTCATAATCTGGTCCTCTCCACATTACCCCTCACAATGTTCTGCGATGCATTTGTTGTCACCTCTAGATATCATGGACATCAGGTTTAGAAGCGTATCATACACTCTAAGTCACCAGGAACATAAATGAGATTGTTAGAAAGCTCTTTTCTTGTTAGCCTATTCCAACACCTATTTCATTTATTAACCTGTTTCAACACTACATTTCCTGCCTTGATTCATTTAACATTTCAAGAAAATACATATATAACCTCTAATCCCATACAACCTAGGGATTAAATCAATAGCCTTTCTCATGTTAAAAATCAACTAATAATTTTACCAGAGAAATATAAATCAGTACACACAATTATACAAAAGAAAACTAAGTCATAAAATGTTTGAAAAGATCAATTATCCCAGTTTAAGTTTTATAAAAAACAAACCAGCAGCAACAGTGGAATGAAAGTTTCTCGCCTGCAGTCCATCTTTCGAGTAAACATATTTCAAACTTCATTCAGCTAGCACCCCATTAATATATATGTTTTAATATATACTGTTGTTGTTTTAACATATGTCTGATTTTAAATGCTTGTTATCCACCCTGGGACCTTCGGGTATAGGGCAGAATATATATAAATATTTATTTATAATAAATCATTTATATTCTTCTCCATTCATTTCTTTCCTTTAACAAAACAGCTTCTTCTCACACATTTTAAATGCCTCCTCTTCCTTCTCAGGGGATAAATGAGTAACGATTAAATAATTTATATTAATATTAATGATATGAACAAGCCAGGATTGCTTCTCATCTGGATCTGCTGCTCCTTACGTATAATTTTTAAAAGAATTAAACTTTTCTCGGAGTGTTTATGCAACTGCAGAGCCCTCACCCTCCCGCGCCCCGTCTCCTCTCTCCATATCCCACAGTGACTTAGAGGCCTTGCCCTAGGAGACGCTCCTTCGGCGGCAGGCCATCCTCCCCACCCAGCCACAAGCAAAGCAACCACCACCACCACCACCACCCATTCTAAATAACACTAGAGGCGAAAAACAGATGCCAGCTCCCCCCGCCGCCATTATCCGCTGTCCTATTCAATTCCCCCAACCAACCTTACCCTCTCTTACCCTCGCCTCACGGGCATTAAAAAACCCTCACCTCGCCTCTGCGCATGCGTAAATGCATACCCCCTACGGCAGGCGTAAAAGAGGGTGCGTGCGTGCGTATCTGTGTGTGTGCGCGCGCGCGCCCTACGTCGTCCTCCTCTCTGCTCTGCTCCTGGCCAGTCAGATGAGTGAGACGGCGCGCGGTGGGCGGGGCCATGGCGGGGAAGCCTGGCAGGGGAAAGGGCGTGAGCTGCTGCTGCTGCATCCAGAAAAGGTGTGTGCGCGCGCGGGTGTCAAATAGCACTAGCACGGAGGGGAAGGCTGGGGTGGGCTTGTGGGATGAATGATAATGGATAGCCCTTTTAGGCTTTTTGGTCTTATTTTACAGGAGTCCTAGCTTGCGGGTACACTTGTTTGCACACCGGAGGATAAAGGGCAGTGCTTACCCAGGGATTCGAGGGCATCGATGCTTTTCATATTTCTTGAGGCTCCTGAATATTCAGGCGTCTTGGAAGTGACTTCTTATAAATGCATTGAGGGGAATCTTCGTTGCTGTTCGTGTTTCTTGACCACATATTTTGGATACCTTAGTGTCCAATTCATGCTGCGATTTGTTTGCTTCCCTGTCCTGTGTCGTTGGTGTAGGGTACCTGTTGTCAGCTTTTGACATCTTAATTTGCTGGCTTTTCCTTTGCTGTGAGAACCTGGACTCTGATAGTAGGATGGGAATTAAAGTGCAGTTAAATAAATGTCCCTGAAAGTTGTCATGGCTCTGTTCTGCATACATAGAATTCCAGGTTTGTCCTGGCATCAGAGAGAGCAGGGGGAGAGAGAAATTAGTAAACCATATCTCAGTGTATAACCAAAATAACTCAGCATGGATGTGTCACTAGGGGTCAAGCTTGGCTCAAATGTGTTTTTTCTTTACAGTTTTTTAAATAAATATGGCCGTAGTATCTGAGTGGGCCTTCCTCACCCTGCTTCACCCAGATCTGTGGGATACCCATCCTCAGGCAAGATGGGCTATATGGTTTGAACACCTATTGGCAACCTAGGCTGCCACCAGATGGCAAGAGGTTGTGTGGAATCTAAAGAAGATTCTGCAGTTGCATCTTGCAATTGCAGGCTTTCCCTTGTATATGTATGCAGCATTGAGGCTACCAAATGCTGGCTTCTGGTAGCCCTAGGCAAGCTGATTCTGAAAGCTAGTTCAGACACATAGGTATGCATTGCAATTACAGGGAAATCAGCATCATTGCTGGATTTTCCATAATATCAGTATTATAGATTTTAAATTCAGTATTCGAGGACTATAGTGGGTTTTAGCGTGTTCCCGTATTGTGTCAGCTAGAGCTAATGTTATGGTACAAGATCTGAGAACATCTGAAGGTTGTCAGGCTTTTGAAGCCTGTTGTAGGCCATTAGTGTCATGGGCCATCCTGTGACTCCTGAATTTTGGCATGTTTAATGTTAAGCCTATTCAGTGCTCCCGCAAAATATATAGTTACACACTCCAAATAATTAGAATAGGAAGAAAGGCTAAACAGGATATGGAAATAAGATGGTGACATCACAGTTTTGCTGTTATGTACAGTATTGGCATCAAGAAGACTTCCGTCTGAATAAGAGTGCTGTAGAGTTAGTTGAGTTAGTATAAAAGAATTAGCAACAAATAATAGAGGAGAACTGGAATGGAGACTGGAAAGGCATTGAAGAGACCATAGAAATGGATTGCAAGACAGTGGAATATGGAATTTTGTCAATCACAAAGTTTAGAGACACTTTCTAAAATGCTTAAGATAGGATACGTTATTTACCTATTTCCATTTTACCTTTGCAACAGCCTTCTAAGGTTACCCAGTGAGCTTTAATGGCTACTTAATGTTTGAGGCCCTAAGTATGTTGTTGTTTCAGATTCAGGTGTGCCTAGGACTGGTCCCATTTTATTTTGGTGCAGTCCAGATAACAATTACTTCTATCACTTCCTCTGCAAAGTGCAATCTTTGACTATAGGGCCACAATAGAATTTGTATTTGTAAAACTGATAGCTTGAGTTTTGTTAATCCCTGATATATATATAGCATGTGTCAAGCCTTGTTGGCTTCTTGGTCTTGCTTTTAAGAACCATAAAGCCTGATTTAATTCCATATTAGATTTATATTGCAAGGGTAACAGCTTGCCACCTATCTGGAGATGATCAGTATAGCTGACCCTTGTTTTATCATGGATTTGCATTTATACAGTTGATCAAATGTGGCATCACCTGTTTAATGCAATACTAGAAACCTTTAGTGGTATGATTTGAACTCTGAGGTACCATTCCATAGCCTGGGGGCCAGTGCTTACACTGGTTGACTGTATGTTATATCTGCAATATCGTTTGCTTGCATTGCTTAATTCAATGTCCATTCAGTATCACCCCTTTATCAATAGACTGGATTTCTCTCCCATGGTACTCACTCACACTGATAGACTGGGTTTCCGTGATTCTCCAAATACTGTAGGTTTTTGTAGGGGGCAGTTATTTCTATTATATAGGCTGCTTCCAGATAGGGTATAAACCCCCCAGTTAGCCAGAGGCTATGGTGGCATCGCCACGTGTGTCTGTGGCAATCCTAACATGGTCCCAGAATATTGGGAAAATATTCTGCAATAGTGTTACTGTAGGATAATATTTTATTTATTTATATTTATATTCTGCCCGATACCCGAGGGTCTCCGGGCGGGTAACAACCTTTAAAATTGAACATATCAAAAACTATATCAAAACAATAACAACCAATACAACATTTGAAAACCAGCATAATAAAAACAATGTAAAATCGGTTAAAACAGTAGTGTTTGCAGTAGGGAAACGTAAGCAACATTTAACTGAAGGCCTGAGTGAAGAGGTGCGTCTTCACAGCCTTCCTGAACAACAAACAGAAGGGACCTGACACACCTGCAGGGGGAGACCATTCCATAGCCTGGGGGCCACTACTGAGAAGGCCCTCTCCTTGGTGCCCACCTGCCTAGCTACTGAAGGTGGTGGGACAACCAAGAGGGCCTCCCCTCCAGATCTTAAGATATGTGCAGGTTGATATGGGAGAAGGCGTTCCTTTAATAAACTCCCAACCCAGTTTTACATAAAAAGCCAGAGCACTGACCCGTCTGGACAGCTGCTTTTGCATGATCTGCCATCCTGGGAACAGCCACCATGAGGCACACAGGCTAACCCAGCCAAAAATGGCAGCCAAGCATGCATGTGGAATGGTGATCACATACTTCTGAATGTGCATGTTGTGCCTTCATGGGAGAAATACTTCCAGGTGGGCAAATGCCTCTACTTTGTCTGAAGTGTTGTCCTGCAATCTGGGCCACAAGCAACAATTCTGAGAGTAGGATACCCAAGAATATTGCTAAGTAGCACAATAAATTGGTAAGTGTGG
Source organism: Aspidoscelis tigris stejnegeri (assembly GCA_023333525.1). Taxonomy (NCBI): domain Eukaryota; kingdom Metazoa; phylum Chordata; class Lepidosauria; order Squamata; family Teiidae; genus Aspidoscelis; species Aspidoscelis tigris. Next base: position 66,177,507 of record JALMGA010000006.1, read on the forward strand.
AAGCAGACATAGTTTTGCAGTACATGGTGGTTTGTGGGAACCACAATATAAGAATGATGACATCTTGGTAGTAGTGATACCAGCTCTTGATAGAAGGTTTTACTGAAGTAAAGCTCCTACTTTTCCTCAAATGGGTTAACAGCTTTTATCTACAGCTGTCCCAGCACCTGTACTAAATAGAAAGCTTAAAACTGATCTTCTGTATCCAGAGCCTTGCAGATTCCCCAGAAGTTAGTTAGAATAATGCTGAAAACCTCTTTAGCCCTTCCTGGAGCTTTGTTTGGCAGTCTTGTTTTTAATCAAATGCTTCTGCTGCTCCATTCAAGAAATAAGCAAAGGATAGTCAGGGCTCAGGCAATGTTAGAAGGTGAATCTCTCACTTTCATCTTCCCTCTTTTTTATGTGTCTACAGAACAGATTATAACTGTGCAACATAATAATGCAGGTTAATATAAATAGTTTTTACTTGAACAATATTATATAAAGTTGTTGTGCAAACAGTCTTTTTCTATCTTGCACCATTACCATTTGGAAATGTATTTTTGAGAAGGCTTGGTAACCAGAGGTACCTCTTAGGTGCCCCTTATGTTATGTCTGAACACAGCCTTAGTATTTTATGTAAATACTATTGTGTGTAACGTATTCCTGCTGATCTGTAATGACCAGTATTCCCATTAATGACTTCTGTTTGCTCACTTAGCTTTAAATCTGTGACCCTTAATCAACTTACTGTTTTGGTAGTCTTCTGACAACCTCTTTATTTTATCCTTCATATTGCCTTTCAGAAGGAGCATTGGTTGAGAAGGAACCGTGTCTTCTCAAGCCTTCAGGATGTTTCCCTTAAAGGACGCAGAATTAGGGGCATTCACCTTCTTTGCTTCAGCGCTTCCAAATGATGTGTGCGGAAGCAACGGCCTGCCTTTGACACCAAATTCCATTAAAATTCTGGGGCGATTTCAGATCCTTAAGACAATTACACATCCCAGGCTTTGCCAGTACGTGGACATTTCTCGTGGAAAACATGGTAAGTTCTTCTCCCATAAATACTGCCATACATGTGTGTGCCTGTAGGAGTGTTCCAGTAATTATTTTGTTCATGTGTTTCAGAGGATTAGACTTCAAAGAATTCCCAAGCATCCTCTCCCCCTCCCCACCCGCTAAAGAGCAGTTTGCATTTCTCCAGACTGACTCTGCAGCAACATTTTTCAGTCTTGTCTCTGTTGTTGCGCGTAACAAACACAGATGTGCAGTTCTGCTGGATTGCAGGCCTTTGTTATCCTATAGTTCAGATCACACTGATAATTTTTAGGTATTTCCTTTTCTTTTTCACACTCTGCCTATCTTTGCTTTTAAAAAAAAATCTATAGGCTTTTCTCAGTCCATTTGTTTCATAGGTTCCTGTAATTCATCAAACTGTCTTGCTTTTTTCTTTAATTCTTTAATTCTCTCTTTTGATGTTCCAAGTTTAAAAGAAATGTGCTTCACAGAAGGCAAACTACAGTTCTGTACCAGTCCTTATATTTTAGAACTTGTCAGTAAGGCATAGATCATGGTGAAAATGAAATATAAACTGTAATTCACACCTCTTGATATATGGCTTGTAGATAACTAGCTTAGATTTGTGGTGCATTTTTTCTATTGATATTAGAGTTTTAAGTAAATACTGTTATTTATTTATAAATTATCTTCTGTGACAATGTTTCTCATCCTTTCCAAGACACTATGCCATATTTGGTCTTGCGGTTAAAGTGCCAGAATTTTATTGGTAGTCTCCCAGTTCAGTTCCGCACTCTTACCCGAAGCCAGCTGGGTGACCTTAAGTTAGTCACAGCTCTTTTTCTGAGTTCTGACAGCCCCACCTACCTCTCAGGGTGTCTGTTGTCAGGAGAAGAACCGAAGGTTCATGAGACACTTTGTGTCTCCTTAAAAGATATAAAAGCCAACTCTTCTTCTTTTCTGTTAGGCAATGTGATGTTAATCATGTCGTCTTAGAAGTAATCTCCTCTGAATTCAGTGGGGCCTAATCCTTGATAAAATTGTGTTCTGTTGCAGTATTAAAATAGCTTGAACACATACTGCTTTTAATGGCGTAAATGAACAAATTCCTAGATCTGCTTTTTGACTGTGATATGGGGATGGGAAGGAGGGTTGGGGTGGGAGTGAGATAGGGTTATATTTTTAATTATGTTTAATATGTGATGTTTTATTCTTATTGTAACCCACCCTGGGACCATTTGGTGAAGGGTGGAATATAAATAAATTTTCATTCATGAATGGCAAAATTATGGCCTTCCAGGTGTTGTTGAACTACTGCTCTTTGTCATGCCCTGCTTATCTGGCCAATAGCAATGAATAGGAATTCATTCAAGTTCAGTAATTTTGAATAGCAGTGTCTGTGAGAATGCAAGCCAAAAGAGCTCCAGTGGTTGTAATAATATTTTCTAAAGTAACGTATGTGTATTGTAAACTGTTTCAACCCATCCTCATCAGGACATAATCAATAGATGTCCAAACAGAAGTTAAGTCACCAGTAGGATAATTTCTGAAAGGGTAGGATTGTTATTTATTCAGAAATTATATTTGCTTTTCTGCTTTACAGTTTTGTATTTCTTATTCACATAGGTGTTTGGGGTAGACATTGTCTTTATTTTACCGTATTGGGTTATTTCTTTGGCAGAACCCCCCTGTTCAGTTTTGGTTTTGCACTTTGGGTTTTTTTGCTTTAGGGACTTGCATAGATTGGATGTGTCACCCTGCCATTTGCCATTTGTTTTTTCCTGTACAGCCCTGGCTCTTTTCAGTGCCGCTGGTTTAAACACTAGTAAATCATGTGTAAGTCTGTGCATCCTCACTGCTATTATGGAGTCCTTCATGGGCAGGCCTATAGCATGTCAAACTGCATACTCTGATGCTTTTTTTTTTTAATGCTGTTCTGTTATTGCTTAGAATTTTGGAAATTCGAAAGACATGGGGAAAGATAACTTTTCTGTGGCCATTTTGTAACCACAGGAGCAGGCTATACAATATGAGCAAATCCTCAGAAGTGCCACTGCAAGTTTAGGTACCACAGTGGCAATCATATTGCTTTCAACTTTTTAATTAACTCCTCACTTCTCTCCATTTGTCACTAAGTTGATTACTTCCACACACTAAAAAAAATTGAATAAAAGGAAGTAACAGTACTCAAGAATCCACAGACTTCTGTGACATCACTTTTTTATTGGCTCATATTTCAGCTAATATCAAGGTACAGATTCTTTCCTATTTATAAGCAATCAATTTTTTTTCTTTTTTGTAGTAATCCATTGTTACAGAAGGAAGAATTTAATAGTTTAGAGAGGATGGAATGTCATTTGATTATGTTTTGAATAACTGGAAAATCTAGGAAAAAGAGAAGGGGATTTCTTGACAACTGAAGTAGGTATTGTTCGGGTCAGAAAACAAAAGAGATAAGAAAGAAGAGGTGATCAGAGGATATTAGGGGCCGAAATAGCTTGCAGGAACTAGAAGCTGTGGGATTTTTATAACACATTTTGTAATCAGAATAGTGTGCAGAATGTGCACCGTTCCTGGTAGTATTGTCTTCTCTAGCTGATATTTAGTGACTTTACCAATTGAAATTGCCTTCCTTGATTTCAGTTCAAAGATCTTTGTATCTGATGACCTTTTCCTGCTGTTTTCCCTCAACTCCATTAAAATATAATGTCAAAGAAGTTTAAAATCATAATTAAAAATCAAGGACAGGAGAAACAAACAAACATTCACTCCGGAAGGGCCTGGATAAAAATGTAGGCACCCTATGAATACAGCATCAGAGGGGAGACTGTTCTATAGGGTGGGGACTGTCACAGAGAAGATCCAACTGTGGGGGCCATAAGATGACCTTGAACAATTTGTGGTACTGGCAGCAAGGCCTTCCCTAAAAATATTAATGGGTGCTTCTACACTGGCTGTAAAAATACATTTAAAAACACAGGACACATACAGAACACATTAAGACTTACATTCCGCACTGGAGGCCACATCCGGGACTCTTTGAGGATGCTGCTTCCGGATTCTGGCGCGCAAGACTCGACCCTAATCCGGTCTTGCCGCTGAAGGATCTGGCCTCCAGGAAGACATCAAAAATTAGGTCTTCCATCCGGCCCCTCGCCTCGATCCAGTCGGAAGCAGGACGCTTCCACACACGGAGAAGCGAGGGGCCAGATGTGCCGGCAGCCACCATCTTGGGAAGGGCGGAAGGAGGACGGTCTGCCTCCTTCCACCTGTCCCCATGTGCCTTGCACCGCCAGAAACGAGCAGTGACTGGCAGCTGTATGATCCAGTCTAATGGCTCTAGGGGCAGCGTCGGTGGCGCGGGAGGCTGGATCCCCTTTGGAATGAGTGCTGTGGCCTCCGCACAGCACCTAGAGGATCTGGCCGGCCTGATCCATCCTCCCCACACATGTGCGGATGCGAGGGGATTTACTTTAATCCGTTTCCTGGCGGCAGGTGCAGAAGCATCCAGTGATCTCACAGATATGTCACTAGGTACTTCCATATTGAGAAAAACTAGATGTGATTATCAATCACTATTATGTAAGGAGTATTATGTGCAAAGTACTTCAAATCCCACAATACATTGACAAGTTCATTTTATATTATGTTTTCAATCTTGTGGTTCTGATTTTTGTCTTTTGGTAAATTACTATGTTCCTGCTATGATTCTTAGATGTTACTTGGTCATTATTTATTTATAGCTGCTGTCTTCTTGCAGCTAAGCATTCATTGGGCGATCCATTGCTTCCTTAAACCATGTAGCAGTGGCAGTTGCTGCTATTATACAATTTTTCAGTCCTTGATTTAATGGTATTTATTTGATGTGTTTGTTCATATGCTGCAAATAGGAGCCCTTCTGTCTCGTTCTTCAGTGTCCCCTTTTTAAATTACTGCCACATTTTTATGCTGTCAACTTCCTACTGGATGTTATTGAAAGGCTGGCCAGGGGGTAGTTTATTTTTATTTTCCATTTACCTCTTTAATATTTCAGCCTTTTTTGTTCTACTGGTCTTTAGTAGAGTTTGGATTTTTTTTTACTACCTGTAACAAGTGTTCTTAGCCACTTTTGATAGCTAATCTTTTTTTCCCTCTCAACTATCTTTTTTCTTCTTTCTCAACTACCTTTTTGGCCTGTCAACATCATTATGGGAATGCTGAGCATGAATTATAATTGTTTTCTTCTTCTTTTAGTCCAGTGAATTTAATTACATTCAGTTCACTACTCCTGCAGTGTGTTCAAAAACTATATCCCACCCTCCACCCAAAGGTTTGAGGGCAGACTCCAATAATCATTAAAACAATAAACCGATAAAATCAGAATAAAACAAGCATAGATTATAACCCTCCCACCTCAGCATGACTACAGTCAGTTTAGGCTAAGTAACAAAAGGTAAGATATTATGTTAGCACTTGGCATACCTCCACTTGGAGGTTGTTCCAGAACCTAGGGGCTGCTGCAAAAAAGGCTCTCTCATGTGCCATCACCTCTCTCATCTCTGAAGGTGGCAGTTGGATTTAAGGATATTTTGATTCTTTAGATGAATTCTTTTCTGACTCTAATTTTAACTTCTCCATGCTTGATGCTATCTGCTTGGGTGGATACTAAGTATTTATACATTCTTCTCACAAGAAAGTTCCCACCACCACCACCACATTTGCCTGCTAAATTCCTTCCTTTCCCTCAATTAATGACCACTGTTGTAAATTTATCTAATTCAATTTCTATTGGAATATGTCTGCTAGATACTCGGAGAATATTACTTAGCAATTACATTTCATGTGCTGACTTCCCATAGTTTCAAATCATCCAAATGAAAATAATGTCAGAGTTTTATTAGTAGAAGCCAGAAATCATTGGCTTGCTTTCTTCAAAATCACTGACAGTGGTATCAGAGATAATACATAATTAGTAGTAATAGTGATTGAGTTACTCTGAAATGGTGATGATGATGATGATTAATAATAATAATAATTGCAACTCAAAAATCCCATATTGTTTAGAAATTTTAAAATTTTTGTCTAGTAATGTTTCTTGTTCATTAATCTGATTGCCTTCTAGCTACCAATCTGAGGTCATTTTAGATTCAGCAAGTAAAATGTGTTATGATGTGTGTATGATCAAGAAGTGTAATTATAACAATAAAAAGCACAAATAACAAGCAGTGGGACTATATACATCCCAACCATACCCTTTCCTATTCAGCCAAGGTTTTGGGGCTACCCTTTGATGTTTGTAATGTTCTGTACCCAGCAGCTTCACCTGGCCATGGAAGGTATAACCCTTTTTCATCTGAGCTATCTAAGTGAGCTAGTTTGGTCTAGTGTTTAAGGAGCCAGGCTCTTATCTGGGAATAGTGGGTTCAATTCCGCCCTCCCCCATGAAGCCATCTGGGTGGCTGTGAGCGAGTCACAGCTCTCTTCTGAGCTCTCGCAGCCCCACCTACATCACTGGGTATCTGTTGTGGGGAGAAGAATAGAAAAGCTTTGTCAGCCGCTTTGAGTCCCCTTAAATGGGTGAGCAAAGTGGGGTAAAAAAACCAACTCTTCTTCTTCTGTCCTTCTCTACCTCTGTGTCTAAGGAATAGATGAAACCAAGCTGGGCAGGGCCCAAATGGACATCGCATTGCCACATCTTTGTCCAAACTTACTCAGCAGAAGACAAATATTCCCCAAAAAACTACTTGGTGGTGGCAAAACTGCAGCCTCTATGATGTCCCACAAACATTTTGTCCCTTTTTTTTTTACCATAGAGTAGATTGATTTGAATCAATTTGGCCCTATTCAAGTGACATCTTAGGGTCCGAGTGCCTAAGGTTCTTAAACTGCAATAATGGAATTTCCAGATTTTCACCTGATATTCCTTTACTTACCGTGTTTGCAGTGTATTCCTCCTCCCCTTCAGCTTGATGTTGAATATCCCATGTGGTCTGTGTTTTAGGAGCATTGTGTTTTCATGTGTAAAGATCAGAAGTCTGGTGTTGCCTGATCACTATAGATTGTTCAAAATTGATTCAAGACAACTGTGCTTTCCTGGTGTCTTGGCATGGACTGCTGGAATGGGAAAATGACCATTACACCTGGGATTGGTTTGTTACTTTCAAGTGATTTTTAAAAGTTGATGAACTCTGCTAAAATAGCTTTAACTTTACAGCTGAACAGACTATCTGGCAAAGTAAACTGTAGCAGATAAACTTCACATTGTAAATCACGCTCTGTTTTTCAAAGGAATGACAGTTGTATAAAAAAAATGACAGTGCAATCAGACACGGATAAGGGATTATGTAACAGATTAAAATCTAAAAGGTATCTTTAGACTTGTTTTTAGTAACAAAACATCTTTTATTTAAGAACTTGGATTCCATCCTTCACAAAAAGGTCCTAGAATGGATCAGAACAACAAAAATCAAGTATAAAATACTGTATTTTCTGCTGTATAAGACTACTTTTTAACCCAGGAAAATCTTCTCAAAAGTCATGGGTCATCTTATACGTCGGGTGTTGTCTTCTTATACGGCAAATATATCCCAAACTCTATATTTTAACTGGAAAGTTGGGGGTCGTCTTATACGCCGGAAAATACAGTAAATAAAATATTCTTATTTTATTCTTATGTAACTATAATTCTTTCACGTGATCCTTCAAATTTTTGTCAAGCGCTCCCCAAACCTTGCTGCAGTTATTAACAAAAACACATCAAAACAATTATTTGTTTTAATGATCATTAAACTTCTTCATTTGTACTCTACACTTGCAACTTTTCAAACCCCTGTAGAAGCCAAATTCACTTAGTGACCAGAGGAAAATTGTTCAGGGGAAATAGGTTATGAGTAGCCATTTGGAGATTAGATACATAGTATGGCTACCACATTCAGTTGCCCATTCAGAGTGCAGTTTTTTTCATGTAAAATACTTTTTTATTAGGACTTCCACCAGGATAACATCTGTTAAATCTGCTGTTTGAATTTTCCCCCTTTTAACTTTTTTTAAAAAAAATTCACTATCCTATGCTTCCTAACCCACTTTAGATACAGAGCAGATCATATAGCCTTTCTGTGCTGCTGCAGTACTTAGGCAGGGTGGGAGACGAGGCTTTGGGGTTCCTTTCTGCACATTAATGTGGAATACAGAAGACTCTATACACTGTTGGTATGCTGTGTCCATATAGAACAGCATGATTTGGATCACTAGTAGAGCTCAATATCAAGCAGCATGGCCTGATGTGCAAAAGTGCCCTACTGAAATGAATGCATAGGGTGAAATAACATCTCATTGTGGTGTTATACTTCTGTATGTCAGGAAAGTGATAAGTTCCAAGTTTGCTGCCTGGTGGAGCGGAAGTAGGGATACATATGGAATTGCACTCTGTTTTCCTTCAGTGTTATAACAAGATGCAAATGGCTGAAATGCATTGTTGGAACAGTTCTCTGTGTCAGGTATTTTGAAAGAACACAGTCAAACACTCCAAGCCTAGGAAACAATAAGAATAATGAAAACTACCATTGTTTCCTATGAGTAATTTCTAAGCAACACCTAACTAGGTCAACCTATTACTGCTGAAACGAAGAAGCTATTGCTGCAAGAAAAGGAAGAATTGGACTTTGGCTTCTTAGGACCCTGCCATACAGAATAAATCTCGTTCTGTTCCCAGTGACAGAACACTTGGAGCTTCCTATTGGAAAAACTATCTGTTTGAATGGAACACTCAGAGTGAAACCTGGAGCAAACCTCAAATGAGCCATGTACACTTCTGTATGAGAACTGCATCATTACATTGTTGTTACTTCATATCTTGGTTAAAAACATATAAAACGATAAGCTTAAAATCCCGTTGTTAACCTTCAACAAATGGTCAATTAAAAAACTAGCCAGAAAGAAAGCCAATATTTCCTTCTCAATAAGCATTCACAAATCTTTCGCACCTGGAAAATAACAGAAATTACCAAGGGAGAAACTTAATCTGTAGTCAGTTTTTGCAAATATTTTAGACATCTTATTCCTGAAATGTAGTGCCTATTTTTACATTTTAGCCCAATATTAAAACATGAACCAATGAACCTGGTTTACTATTTATACTGAGAGGGAGAAGGTGAGCTCTGAAAAGTAGACTGCCAGTTGAAATACCCATTTCAAGTTTTTTTTAATTGATTAATCTGAGTATAGGACAGTATATACAAATAATGATGTAGGGTGAGTCACAAAATCAGTATATAAGGAGATAAGTTAGTTAAAACAGTGACAGTGCCTGCATGGGAAGCCAATGCTGTTCCCTCAGCCAAAGAGATGTTTCTTCACCTGTTGTCTAAATACATATAAAGATGTTGCCTGATGCATTTCAAAGGGGAGACTGAGAATGGTCTCTCATGTCCCTGTCCCCTCAATTGCTGAAAGAGGTGGCACCACCAAGAGAAGAAGAAAAGTTGGCTTTTCTACCCTGCTTTATTCACCCATTTAATGGGACTCAAAGCAGCTGACAAACCTTTTCTATTCTTCTCCCCACAACAAAACACCCTGTGAGGTAGGTGGGGCTGTGAGAGCTCAGAAGAGAGCTGTGACTAGCCCAAGGTCACCCAGCTGGCTTCATTGGGTATTTTACAGGGCTTCACTGGCAGATTTTAGGGCATGAGCAGGTCTGTATGGGAAGAGACATTCCTTTAGTCATTTGGGCCAAAACCTTTTAGGGCCTTAAAAATTAACATTAATACCTTGACTGGGGTTCAGTGGGAAATAGACAACTAGGTGTGGTGTGTGTCTGGCAAGTAGTATCAGCAGTGTACCTGTTGTATTCTGCACCAGCTACAGCTTCCAGCCATCTTCAAGGGCAGTCCCACGTAGAGCCTCTTAAAATAGTCCAGTCTGGAAATTGTCCAGGGTATGGATTACTGTGGTTAGCAGTCTTTGCCCCAGATATATTTAATTAGCTTTCTTTGAGAGAGTGCAGTGAGGTACACCATGGCAGCAGAATCACCTTGATCAATAAGGCCCAATAGACCTGCAGAAGTATAATTAAATCCATGTAGGTTAGGAATGGTGATCGCTTTGTGCATAACTTTCTAATGTAGACTTAAGTCCATTTGGAAATGAGTGTAATTGAAATTGCCAAAACAAGGGAGAATGTGTTTATCTGAGATTGTCTCAACAATTGTTGATTCAGCATGTTCTTCCTGGGGAAGCTTGCCTGCCACCCTCTTGGACAGCTTTTTGTTGCCAGTTTTCCCCGCAGGCTTTTAGAGATCAAAATTGCTGACATTTTATATGATGGCAACAGATGAGATGCAATGATTGCTTCAGCTTTAGTAAATACTCATTAGCTTACTATTTTTATTTGATGCTGCATCTGATTTTACCATTTTATGATTCACTATGGGACTTGTTAGGCAACTCTGGGTTGTGCTTAATTCTTAGTGAATATGGTCAAATGTTCATCATCTTGATCTTTCTTTAGTAAGATCTATAGCTCTTCCAAGGACATTCCAATGGTGGCTTTCATCCTGCTTATCCACTTTTTTTTTTGAAGGCGTCAAGTAAATGAATGAAGTAAGTCTAAATAAAGAAACAGGAATAAATAATACATTCTTGATGCTAAAGCCACTCTTTAAGTGTTCTGTGGTTGCCAATAATTGCTATCTTTGTGTTAATTCATTTTTCATTTCTATAATTTATGTTCAGTATGATTTAATTCCCCCAAATAACTAGACATTGTCTTCATGTTTTGAGATGCAGTGTTGCAATAATATGGTTTTAATTTCAATGGGATGTTGTTAAGAGTGAAAGTATTTGGTGCCTGTGTGTACTAAGATACTAAATCTGTCTCTAAATGTGTGTCTCTGTGTGCATTTTTTTCCTCATCAGAAAGGCTGCTTGTTGTTGCTGAACACTGTGAAAAGAGCTTAGAAGACTTGCTTCGAGACAGGAAACCAGTGAGGTATGATATCAAGAAAAACACTCTGAGCAAACATAGTAACTGAAAGGTTTATCTGCTCTAAGTGATGAAGTCCAGATATGCTTTTTCTTTTAAAATGTTAACTACCTTTACAGGTCTATATAGATTCAAACCTGACATCTTCCAGTACTTCTGGCAGCCAGATAGACACATGTTTAAGATGAAGTATATATTTACTTCTGCACTAAAGTTCAACATTTTATGGTAACAATACTGAAACTTGCCAGCCATTTCTCCCCATATGTTTTGATTGTGTCCTAAGATATGTTTCAGATGAAGGATTAGGGCACAAAATGAAAAACATCCTTCAAAATATATATTGGAGAGTTTGTGTACTTAACAGAGTTCCAGTACCATCAGGTTAGCTGCACAGGATTTTAAGCTTACTAAATGCTGAAAAATAACTTATATTTTGATGACCAACCAGCAGGTAAGTTGTAGATTTTCTTAAGCTTTTATATAGTGCAAGAAATCCTGAATTTAGAAATGGGTTCTAGACCCAAATGCTAGTTTGTGAGTAACATGAAATGCAGAGTACATGGGATCCTGTAAGCAATGTCTTTCAATATTTGGGAATATCATCTACAAAACACATTATAAACTTTCATTTGTATATACATGTTATCTGTTATTCAGGGACAGGCAGCATAGAGTTCAAATATCTAATTAAGAGGCAAGGACCAGGAACAGAATTTTCCTGCAGTTCTAGTTCATTCAGAACATGATATGAGTTTGCAGAAATCACAAATCTTCCAGCTCAAGACTTGTAAGGATTGTTATGCCAACACAATATCCCTGATAAATGTATAAATGCAGAAGATGTTGGATTCTGCTTTCTTCTCCTAGTGGCATATTGTTCTAAAATTATCAAGAAAGGCCATTTATGTGCAAATTGTAATCTGCGTGCCCACAGACTATATACTTTTTAGGATACAGATGTTAGAAACAGACTCTGCCTGCTTACATTCTGGACCTTAAGTTCAAGGACTTTGGACAGATACTGTAGACGATAGTATTGAAACTGTGGCTTAATTTTTTTTTCAAATGCTGAATGTACTTGTACTTATTCTAGTGTTGTCTCCTGTTCCTTAGCAGCTGCTACAGTCAAGCTTTTATAGTGGTGTCTGCATTTTTAAGGGGGGAGACATTTTACTTGTTTCTTTTGAGAAAGATAATATAATCCAGTGCTTCTCAACCTTTTTGGCCAAGGTAAGCCCTGGATGTTTGGCCAGACCTTGGGTACCCCATAAGAATATAAGAGAGCCCCTGCTGGATCAGGTCACAGTCCATCTGGTCCACATCTTGTCTCACATAGTGGCCCACCAATTGCTTCTGGGCATTATCAAGCAGAACCAAAGGCAAAACCTTCATCTGCTTTCAATTCCCTCCAAATGGCCCTCAGAGACATCCTGTCTGCACTAAGAAAAGGAGTTCTTTCTTTTCTCCTCCCCTTCTTTCATGTAGATATTTGATTGTAGTGGAATCTAATAAATATTTTTACTAAAAACTAAGTATATGCAAAGGTGGCATTTTGGTGATCATCATGGATGTAATAAACAATTATAATAATTTTTTTGCTATTAATTTTGAGTTTATTTTGCTTTTAAATTGCACAGAATCTTTTTAAAATCTGCTGTATATAATATCCAATAAATAAATTTTGGATGCAATGCTTAAGGTATCCCCTGCTAGATCTTATGTTAGACCTAACAGTACATAGTTCCTTGGCTGGGAACCAATTTAATAATTCTTACTAAAAAAAATAAATCTGAATTCCGCTGAACTTGAATTTAATCGAGTTTCCTTTCTTAGTGTTCACTTTACTGTGAACAGTAAGACAGGGAATGGAGAACTTTATTTCTAATTTATCCATCTGTCTTTGCCTAGAGGCCAGGTAATTTGTAACATGCCTTTAAGAACAATATGATGTAATCCTTGGGTGTTTTTCCACTGAGCTCCTTTAATCCGGATCTAAGAAGATCCGGATCTAAGGAATGCGTACTTCCCTTAATCTGGATCTAGTAAATCCGGGTTAAGGGAAGTACCCAATGTGTTTCCACGGGTGGTCTAGCACCTAATAGCAATGGGTGCTAACCTGCCTGCTGTGGAAATGCTGGAGCACCCATGTGCAAATCCGGATCTACCCACGAGGGGTCTGCCTGTCACCCCAGGTGTTTGGGAGTGTCTACAGATATTGCACCCCCTGTCCCCCCAAAAACTTCAGAAGATCTTCCAGAGCGGTTCTGTAGAATCTCTGGAGCTATCTGCCACTAACTTTGAAGATCCTCCGGAGCCTTTGACAGCAGCAGTGCTCTTGCAAGGGGTTATCTTTGGAGCCTGTTCTAATCTCCAAAGGCAACTTTGGAGGGACTTCAAAGTTTTGAGTTTGGGGCACACACACCCATGGGTGACCTTCCCTGAGCCTCCTCTGTACCCCATTTCCCAATTGTAGTGGAAACATGCTCCCTATAATCCAGATTTGATGTCTGAAGACCCCATTGTAGACCCCTTTAATTGGGTCTACAGGAAATCTGGATTATAGGTCCTGAAGGACCCATATGATCTGGATTTCCCTAGCTGTGGTGGAAACAAATGTGGCTCTAATGGGGTCATCCTGCTCCGAGCCTAATGGGTCCTTCAATGGGTACGTAGTGCTAGTGGAAAAACACCCCTAACCATAGGAGTAATATACAAAATAAAATAAGGGTAAAATCAGTTAAAACAGGGACATCAACAATTTTAAAAAGCATAAGGGTTGGAAAATCCTTGTTCACACTAGAAGTATCTGGATGAACAAATAAGTTTACAGCAAGGGTCTAAAACATGTAATAGCAGGTACCTCAAAACATCTTAAGGGAGAGCATTCCAGAGTAGACGAGCACAACAGAAAAGACCCTGTTGCAGACATAGCAATTGATGATGCCTGCAGCAGAATCATCCTAGATGATTGACGTGATCTGACTGGTATATACTGGTGAAGGCAGTGCAGATGATCCAGAGTTGTTTAAGACCTTATATGCCAAGCACAAAACTATGATCTAGTCCAGTAGCTGATTAGCAGTAAGCAGACCTGCAGTAGATCGTCCCCCACTTGACAATCTGGCTGCTGCATTTTGTACTAGTTGCAGCTTCTGGATTAGGTACCAAGGGTCCTGTAACCTAAACGTGAAGTTACCATGGCATGGATCACAATGACCAGCTTTTCCTATCTTGGGACACAATTAGTATACCAACCAACTCTCATAATAGGAACAGAGGTCACTTGATCCTCCAGTAATGTTTGTAGAGTATGCCAACATTATATACCTGCTCCGTTTGTAGGAATGCAGCCCTCATCTAGAGCAAGCAAATTCCTCAACTCCTAAATTTAATAACATGAACCTCAATTCATTTGCCATCATTACACCCATCAATATGGTCAGGAACTCACTCAGGAGATTCACATAGCTAGGTGTCATCAGCATATTGGTGATACTTTACTCTCAAGCTCCTGGTTGACCAATTACAGCAGCTTCATATAGATTTTGAAAGCACTGATGACAAAATAGCACTCTGTGGCACAAAGGTACAGTCACCCAATACTACTTTTGAGATTGTCCTTGCAGGTTGGAGCTGAACATTGTAACATGGTTCTACCGATGCCCAACTTGTGAGGGTTATCCAGTAGGATACCATGACAAATGATATCAAAAGTTATGAGAAACCAAGGAGGATAAACAGAAATACACTCCATCTATTTGTGTCCTGCAACAAGCTATCCTTTAGGATGGTCCTGTCCTGAATCAGGCTTGAATACAGAATTAAGATCATCGGTTTGTTCCCTGAGAACTTGCAGCTACAGAACATCTACTTTCTCTAACACCTTGACACAAAAAATAGTATTTGTGGCTGCATAGTAGTTGGAATAGACCTCTGCGTTTCAGAAGTAGGTACACTACTGTCCGTTTCAAAATTTATGGCACCAACCTAACTCCTAAAGATGTGTTCCCCATAACCTAGACCTATCCACATCTCATTCTAATGAGTCAAGACAAGCAAGAATCAAGCAAACTTGTGGTGGAACAGAGAGATCCCAGGATTGTTATGAAATATGCCATAATTTCAACAGTAAATTGGGTTCTTGTCTAGCTAGAGCATGGGAAATGGGAGCTGGGGGTGAACTGTTGTGAACTGTGGAATTTGATCCTAAGCACCAAGTCCAGCTTAGCTTCATGAGGTGAATGTGACAAGGAAGCAGCTTAAGATAATAATAAACTCCCTTGCCCCCAAGGTATTTCAAGAGTCTGTGTTTGCCTTGGTCCCTTTTCTGAAAGTTTAGTTTTTGTGATGCAACCATGAAGACAATCAACATAACCTGATCAGTTTCAGGGCTCAAGAACTCAATGTAAGTAATGAAATATCTCACTACTGGTTGAAATACCAGATCTAGTTTTATTTTGCATCCTGAAGTAGTCTGAAGTATATACAAGTTCTTTGTCAAGAGCATTCCCTGGCAACATCTGGAAAGCATGTCTTCAGGGCACATTTTAGGGTATAAAAGAAGGAGGTTTAGGATCTCTCTCTCTCTCTCTCTCTGTGTGTGTGTATTCTGCACCAGAGGTATGACCTGTGTATGTTCACAGACACCTACTTCTCCAAAGAGCTAAATTTCACAAGCTGAAATCACTATTGGGTAGAAGAGAGACCCACGTCCTCTCTAATTTCACAAATGAGGCACTGGGTGGTTATTGCTGGAAGGTTTGGGGCAGCCCAACTTCAGGAGCTTTTTCAGGCAGTGATGCAGATACAATCTGCTGGAATTAAACACATTAATCAGAGGATGATAGTGTCCTGTTCAAGGTGAGTCTGAGAAAGTAATCTATTATCTGGCCCAAGTTCTCTTTAAGCAAAAAAAAAGGGAAGCAGTGGTACAGTTGAACCCCAGTTGATGACTGGAGCAAATAATTAGATTTGAATGATTTGGGAAATAGCAAGAATTGATCTATAGATCACTTAGATTTAATTTGCTCTGAGATGGACCCTCAACCTGATGAACCACCACTCCGCAGTGGTCACGAACTCAGTCCTTTGCCTTAATTTAAACAGTCCTTACCCTGTTTCCCCAAAAATAAGACCTACCCCCAAAGTAAGCCCTAGTTCAATTTTTCCACTATTTTTTGCTGCTCTAAAATATAAGCCCTACCCTGAAAATAAGCCCTAGACTGTGCAGGACTGCAGGAGTCAGTCCTGGTACTGGCTGGCCCCCTCACAACTGCCTCAGCACTCGCCTCTTTGGGGGCTTTGCACAGGCTGCGGTTGTGATGTCGCTCAAAGTAGTGCAATTCTATGCCCCTGCTGCAGCTGCCTTGTGTTGAAGGCCCAGCTACTGTTTCTACTTCTCTTTCCCTGCGGTCCTAGTCTTCCAGCATGGTAGGGACCAAGCAGTAGGCGTCCGTGGCATCTTCTAGCCCCTTTTTACCCGGTCCTGCTCCCGGGTGCGTCTGTGAAGGCCGGAGCCTTCTTGGTGATTCGGGGCGCTCTAGGCAGCTTGCCTCGCTGCTCCACAGCCTGCTGTGTCTGGTGGAGTTCTTTACCCCCCAGGTATAACTGTCTTATTTTCGGGGAAACACAGTAGTAAGTTACAACAAATTATTGGCTCTCCTCCAGCCAAAGCAAACCTTTCCCTTTCACTCTCGACACTGATAATTTGTGTTATCTCTGCCACTTGTGTTGTTTTACTAATTGAGTTGTTTTTCTAATTTTCACTATAGTTTTGTTGCTGTAAATAAAATTCATTTTGTGCTTTTCTTTCAATAAATAGTGTTGTTTCATAATTGGCCTAGTTAATTTTCTCTCTCGGAAGACTGATATCAGCTGTGTGTCACCTAACTTTTAGTTCTTAAAAGTTCCCACTTGTGAGAACATGTGTCTAGAGCAGTTCTTGTCCAAGTCTTCTGCCCGTGCTCTGAGATCTGCCAATAAGGCCCTCTTGGCAGTCCCACCACCTGCAATAGTTACTAGGGCTGTGGAACACATGACAGGGCATTCTTGTCCATGTCCTCAAACTGAAAAACTGAAAATACAGTAATCCCATACAAATGGGCCAGATGCCTGCCTGGGCACTTCTCCAAGCTCAGATGGATTATCTGGTCTCAATACAATCTGGTTACAGTCAAGGTTATGGCACAGAAACCACTTCTCAGCAGGCTTTTGATACTGTTGACCATGGTATCCTAGAAAGGTTACAGAACTTGGGAGTTGGAAGCACTATGTTGTAGTGGTTCTGCATCTATCTCCAGTGTCAGTGGCTTTGGGAAAGTTTTGCTCAGTGCCCTGGAAAATCATGTGTGGAGTTCTTCAAAAGTCACTCTGCTCTTTAACATCTATATGAAGCTGCTGAGAGAGGTCATCAGGAGTTTTGGAGTGAGGTGTCATAAACATGCAGGTAACACCAGCTCTATCCATGCTGTCTGAATTAAGGGAGGCAGTTGAAGTGCTTGACAGATGCCTGGAGGCAGTAATGGGCAGGAAGAAGCATAGTTAATTGAACAGAGGCAAGAGAGAGGTGCTGTGTGTTGTAGGGTCTCATATCCATGAAGGAAGGGAGGTATCCTGTTTTTGATGGGTATTCTTTGCCCTGAAAAGTATATGTGCATAATTTGGAGAGTGCTCTTGGGCTCTGCATTGACACTTGAAACTCAGGTAGAAGAGCTGGCCAGGAGTGCCTGTTTCCAATTACAGCTGGTTTGCCAGTTACATCTTTTTTTGGAGAGAGACAATCTGGCCATAGTGATCGATGCTATAGTAACTTCCATATTGGACTATTGTAATGTGCAAAAAAAATGGGGCTGGCCTTGGAAGACGGTTTAGAACCTGCAGGTGGTGCAGAATGCACCAGCTAGATTGCTAACTGGCACTGCTGGCTAGACACACATTCTAAAAGAACTACACTGGCCACCTTTTAGCTATTGAACCTAATTCAAGGTACTAACATTGTAAGGCTCTAAACAGCTTCGGCCATAAGTATCTAAAGGAACACCTCCTGCCATATAGACTTGCCCATGCTCTGAGATCTGCCAATGAGGCCCTCTTGGCGGTCCCACCACCTGCAATAGTTACTAGGGCTGTGGGAACACATGACAGGGCATTCTTGGTTGTAGCTCCCAGATTATGGAATAACCTCCCCTCTGAGGTGTGTATATGTTGAAGGTATACAAGGAACCCAGAATATATAAGTTTTTTTGGGGGGGAATGTCTGTTCCTGCCCTCTTGACCATACAAAGCATTTGGAAGTCTAATATCACTTTACCATTGTAAGATGACCTTTTATTATTAAATGCTAATTTCAGCACTGTTTTTATGTTGGAGTTCTTTAATCCTAGCCCTGAAAAGCAAAAGTAAAAACAGCCAGTCAAAGGCAGTTCATGTGAAAGTATGTTCTCATACCATATCAGAAAAAGGGTTTATTTTATTTTTTGCTATCCTTCAGAATGCATATCCAGTAGTTTCATCTTCATAGCAGTCAAAAGAGAAGGTATTTCACTTCAGGAACATTTTCTGTAAGGCAAAATAAAATATTTCCCAAATACTTTCAGTTAATTACAATGCACATCTTTTAATTTCTTGAGACCTTTAGTTATCCAGAAAGAAATTAAGAACAACTAATTCCCAGTTATGCTATTCAATCCATCTTTGTCAATTAAGTTTCCTTACCCGCACCCTCAAAATATGTTTTCTTTGCATTCATTCAGGAACGCAGAACAGGTCTTATACCCAAAGTTGATGTTCATGTTATTGTAATTTCACAAACTGTTATGGAACGGGAGAAGCAGTCCTTATGGTTTATAGATTAATTCTTCTTACGTTTGCCAGGAAATAAGTCCTTTGCACCTGTATCACAAGCTGATGTCAAGTCAGCAGGAAATCTTCTATTAGGCTGTTGCTGAAACTGAAGATATACCATGGTGGACAGTACATCTTTTCACGCGAATTGCAAAACAGCAGGCTGTCCAGCTGTCTGATAGTTATTTGCAGTTAATCTTATGAAGTCATGCATCGTTATATACATTACATATGAGGTAACGTTTACATAGGTGTTTCTGCTGAGTTCTGTTTTAAGTCTATAGAAACATCTCCCTTTCCTTAAGAGGTGAAGTTTCAGTATTTCACTAGGGTGCTATTAGAAGAGCTTATCAGAATTTCAAACTACAAAGTTAGGTATCTGATGTGGTCAAACTCTTAATGTATCTGACTAAATTGTTTTGCCTTCTAAAGAAGGTAAGCTGAAATATTACAGCACACTTTTCTGTTTTGTTTGAATCCCCAGCTGAATCTATTTTAGATAACAGAAATCATGTTATTGCCTTTATTATCCGTTCTCTTAATCTTGTTGAAATAACCTAGATAGTATAAACAGCTAGCAAGTGTTGTTAGGTGTTTTTTGTTACTGGGTGGAGACCTGTGTTTTACACACCCCTAATGTTTAAGCGATTGAGAAAACTCTGGAATGTAAAACTTTTTTTTTAGCTGTTATGGCTGTTTTTAAGTTAAGGTACTGCTATCTGGCTTAAACACCAACAATTTAATTGAATTGAATTAATTTAAAATTTAGAATACTGATATCAGGAGGTTCATAGTAAAAAATAAAAGGATTTATTGAAGGTGTATATCATGGCCTGCTAGTTAACAGATGACCAAATTCTGTCTTCATGAAATAAGTTCTAATATTTAAAAAGTTTTTTATTCATAATATAAAAGAACATGTTTCTTTTAAAAGATTTACCATATGCACTACGCAGACTTTATTTCCAGCTAGTCAGATGAGGAGACATACTGGTCGTGATATGTCTTCAGCAAAATATAGTTGTCGTATGTTTCAGAAGTTTTGGCTTTGAAAAATTACCAGTGAAGCATCAGAGATACAGAGGTATAATATGTTATACATAGAGCCTTTGATCGGAGGCAGACTCTGTCTGCAGCTGTTTACTAGCCTGCTGGAAAACATGATATGAGTTGGATGAGTAGGTTTTATTTGCTTTTATTTAACTATTGTCTACTTTCTGGATTAAATGTCTCTGTTTCATCCTCTACTTAATGTATTACCACTGAATAGCAAAATCAAACAGGAGGTAGAATATAATACATTAAAGGTTTTCCAGTGGGTAAACATGTAGCTTATAAAAATAAAATAAAAGAAAAGAATAGAAGAAGGCAACTGCTTTCCAGCAACTGAATGCTCATATGATTTCAATTCAGAAGCAGCAACTGATATGGCTTCAGAGGTTGTATACTTGGATTTTTCATTTGGATCACTGAACTCCTAAATCAGGCATGTAAAGCAGTAGCCCAGATGTTGATAGACTACAGTTCCCATCAGCCCTGACCACTGTCCATGTTGGCTGGGACTAATTGGAGTTGAAATCCAACAGCACATTGAAGTTGGATTAGAGATGAGCTGAACAACAGCTGTAGACTGTTGTTCTTTGTGCACAGTCTTTCAAAAAAAAATTTCAGGTAGGTAACTATTTTAATAGCTTTGTGCTGAAAACACATAAATGTCATTCTTAATAAACAAGTATGTTTTATATTACTTATTAAAAAAATCTACTAATAATTCTACTATATGACTCAAACTGTTGCATTTTATAAACGAAGAACTTCTTTTTGTAGCACCTTTTAGAATAAATTGTTTGCTTCATTCTTCCTAATGAAACCATTGTTGCTGTCAAAACTGGGATTTAGTGTTCAGTCCATGAATGTCAGGAAGAGAAGTCAAAGCCTAAGTAAATAAAAAACAAATATTGTCGTGTTTTGTTCAAGTTTCAAATATATATGCCTTCTTAAGAGTACATTTTATTACATCTGCATTTCGCTTCTGTTGTCCACAACTCCACTTAATTTCCTCCACAGGTTTTCTGTGGGGCACGAGGGCATCTTTTCAAGAATAAAATGATGGGGCAGGCCAAGCCTAAGGCTGTCGTCAAAGCATCACTGTTGCAGACATGGGAGTCCCTCCAATGGTAGAAGAGGGAAAATCTATGGACTTATTTATTTATTATTTATATCTCTATCCCGCCTTATACCCAAAGGTCTCAGGGTGCGGAACCAACCTTTAAAATCCACCATATCAAACAAAATGATATATATTGAAACAATAAAAACCACCACAACATTTAAAATCCAGCATATTAAAAACAAAACAATATCAAATAAAACAGTAGTGTTTGTAGTAGGGGAAACATAACCGACATTTAGCCTGAGCAAAGAGGTGCATCTTCACAGCCTTGCTGAACATAAACAGAGAAGGAGACTGGCACACCTCAAAGGGAAGACTATTCCATAATCTGGGGGGCATTACTGAGAAGGCCTTCTCCCAGGTGCCCACCTGCCTCACTTCTGAAGGCAGTGGGATAACCAGGAGGGCCTACCCTGCATATCCTAAGGCATATGTGCACTTATGCCTTTATAAGAAATAAAATGCAGGCTAAACAAGGTTGGTTGATTTGAAGAAATATTAGGAAATTTCCAGAGGTGGAGAGGTGGAGTTGACAAGCAGCTTAATCTATACAGCAGTTACTTAATTTACAATATTTAGATAATCCAGAATAAAATGTGCCTGGAAGTGCTTTACTCCAAATTATCCAAAGGTTGTGGATTAAGTAAATGCTGTCTGGATGAAAAGTGATGAATGTACTGAGAAACCAAAGTGTAACTGATGAAACTGTACCCAATCACAAAGGGAAAAGGAGGAGAAGAATGGCCTGGGTGGAGACAAAATAGTATCCTCTCACTGGGGTGAGGCTAGGGAGACCAAAAGGTGTGGACAAAGCAAGATAGTCTTGATGAGCATTATATCATTATGGGTATGAAATAATCAAAACCCCTACTGCCCTAAGACAGATAATGTTGTGGTGCTACCATTGCCCAAGAAACCAGCGGAGTTTCTGTTAAGTATGGTTCATTGTAGTTGCCTTTTGTTCACCATCTTCCTGAAGATTATCTGTTAAATTAATTTTAATTTTTAAGGACAAGCATTGCCAATTTAGGCATAGTTCTTGCATTAGAAGAGAGCTAGAATTGCTTGTTTGGCACATTTATTTCATCTGTCCACTGCAGCAAGATAACAGATGGCTACTAAGAATTGGAGACAGAGTTTTCATTTGTCCCCTCTGGAATCTTTTTTTCCTCCCTCTCTTTTACCTTTTAGATACTGGATGCCTGTATCAAGAAAATGTTTTTCTCAACCATAAGGCCAATGTACTGTAATTGGGCAAAATGGTCATGTTCCTAAACATCAGGGAAAAGCCAGGTTTCCTACCTGTGTGGGATTCTTTGAACCAGGTGTGGTAAATGGTTGGAAAACCCATACTCTTAATTCAGTTCCTTTGTCCTGTTGACGTTGTAAACCACCTACTGTTGGCTTCTTCTTTCACTATACATATCAAATTGACTTTGATTGGCTTGTGAGGGAGGGAAAGGAACTTAAAAGAGAATATTTTACTAAGTTTCTTCTCAATTATTTTCATCTGTTAAAATGATGTGTTTAAAACACGCGCATAATCCTGGCAGCCTGCTCTGTCAGCACTTTTTCATTTATTCATGGCTTTAGTTTTTATTAAATCAGTATATTCCTTTGGCCTTGCTATAAAGGACGAGACTGTGGTAGGCCATCCAGGGTACTTTGACATAGTTTGTGATTTCCTCAGACCTAACTGGAAAACAATACACAAGGTCACTCTGTGCAAAAGTATGTTTATTTTTTCAGAGAGAAAAATAATGATGAAATTAATTAGTAATTTCCTGTCAAGTACTCTTTAGGGGCAAAAAAATACATAGGGAGGATCATGCTAGTAATATGAATGGCTTGCTGTTTTAAAATAATTGCAGCTGAAAAAGCACAAGGAAACCCAAAGACTCACTTCCAACTATTTAAAATATCTGGAAGTGGCTCTAGAGGGTCATTTTCATCGCTGGAAGGTATTTACTCTCCTGCTTGGAAAAGGTGTGGGATTTTGGTAACAATTTCTAGTAAATGTCACTGTTGTCTTTAGCTAAAGATAGTGTTGCTGCGGTAGTTCCTGGTTGTGTATAATCAGGGTATACCATAAGTTCTAATAAGTTCTAATATCTTCTGGAGAAGCCCTTTTAATCATGCTGTCTCTAGATAATATCTATGGGACTACAAGAAATAGGGCAGCTGGTCCCTCAGGTTGTGAAACTTTTGTTTTCTTTTACACTTAGAAAACTATTCTTTAGCAGAGAGCATGCCGAAGAACACTGAAACGTACACCTTCTTGATTTGTTTCAACATTACTTATCTATAACTTTTAAGTTGTATAACTTATTTACATCAAATATACATGTCTATAAATGCTAGAGGCCATCTTTCTACTAGTTTGAAGAGAGAAAGCATGTTACATTACAAAACTGTTAAAGCAGAGTTAACCAATCAGCAGTTCCCAAATTGCAACAGTAATATACAAAGAAAATTAACCCCTTTTACACTGAAGTGATGTACACTTGCTGTAATATAAAAATGACCTTATGGAAATTTGCCAGGCACCTACAACATCTTTCACTATCTTCTAATGACACATTCAATTGCTCGGCCCTTTAGTGTTTGATTGGATATTTAATATTTTTATTCTTAGTCATTATCTCTAGATTTTGTGGCTTTTTTGTGCTTTGTCCTGGGTCTCTGGTGGAAAGCATTATAAAAATATTTTAAAATGAATGAATAAAATAAATCTTGAATTTTTTTTCATTTGTGTAAATAGTTGGTGCAATAATTTGACCTGTCTGTAGTGAGTTAAAGAAATAACCACTGAAAAGACAAGTTGTATAAATCTGGCATAAAATCTCTTCAATGAAAGCGTGCTTCAGGTACCAAGGAGACTTTGGTTTAGTATTATGTTGTATCTTTGGAGCACTAGCAGCCATCAAACTTGTGTAGAAGGATTTAATAGAATGATAAAAGGATTTAAGCAGTATTTAATGTTTTCATGGCAAATTGCAAACACAGGGGGCAAGCTGCTATTCAGTTTCAAACCTGATGATTCTTCTCTTTTATGTGTTCTGCTATGAATAACCCTAAGCTGCCTCTTGTACCTGTAACCTCAAAATACCTTAGTAAAACAGAGTAAACTTAATTAGCTTCCTTGAGTTCCCCAATTTCAATTTCTCCTGAACAGAGGAAAGATCTTGTCACAGCTGTTTGGCAAACTTGTATGGTTTGTAGAGTGCCTTAGATATTCTCAAGAGTTAATGTTTTCAGTAGCTGCAGTTGAATGTTTTTGTTCTACCATCACCTTTCCTAGGGACCAAGATCATCTTCTAATTCTCTCCCAGTTTCTCTTCTCCTTGTGGTGAGGCACTTGGCTAATGGGACACCTCTGGCTGGGTAACAAAAAACCTTTCTGATTCTCTTCAAAGGAACAACTGATTGATGCCCACATGCATAATTTTTATCTCCCAGTGTAGCAGTTTACATTTTCTTAGGGTTTTAAAACTGTTTTTGTGTGGCTGATCTTTATTGTGCTATATTTTCTTTATTGTGCTGTATTTATTTGTAATCCTATAAATGATTCTGACAACCAGTATTAAAGAGCATTTTAGGAACATGGATGTAGTGAAATAAAATAACTTGTTTCAGCATAATAGAGCCCTGATGGAAGTTAGAGCGACAAAACTCAAAAGGCTCACTATTGTTCTCCAGAACATTTACCTAGCATTCATAAAATTAGGGATCTTTCTACACTAAAAGATCATAATCCAAACCAGTGGGTTTGGACCAGCAAAGGTACTGGTTTGGACCACGGCAAGGTATGTCTGAACCTGCACCATATGCACATCCTAACCAGCCCTTGAGCTCACACAAGCTTTTGGGGTGTGCTTTAAGGGGCTAGGAACTAAATTAATTAGCCTTGGAATGCCTCCTCCCTGAGCACCGATTTTGGCAATGTGCTTCGGGACACTGCCAAAATGGATCCCGATAGTCTGGAAAACAGAAGCACCTTCTGCAATCTTCCATGTTATAAACTAAGACCCACTAGTATGCCAGTAAATCTCAATATAGAGATCAACTGGTGTTCCAGATCTGATTCATGCTATCCCATGCAGATGGAGTGTACATACAGTGAACAGGGCCTCTTATATTCTTGCCAGATGGATCTGAAGTGTGATATCAGATAACACTGCTTCATGTGATCATTCTAATTCTCAGAGTGGCTTGTAAAATACCAGAACTCCTTTTTAAAAAATAAAAAATGTACAAAAACAATGAAAGCAAAAAACAAAGTAAGGCAAAGCAATATTAGTTGTATTCAGAGGTTTGGGTTGCAGGTAATTTTTCCAGTTGCACAACATTTTGATACTGAATTTTGATGGCTCGAGAGCTTATTCTGGTGTCTGTTTTATGAAAACAAATAGGTGCAGCAATGCAGGAAAAAAGAACTTTGCAGTTTGAGATTATTTTATTCAAATTACAGGACAGTTAAACAGTCTCCCTGGAAAAGCATTGCTGATGAGTAATAAAAAATATTGGGGAAATTGATGCATAGTCTGTGGCATTTAATCAGATGAGGATGGGATATTATGATGAACATGGACTGAACCAAAATACAAATTGTCTTGCCAGTATATTTTAAAGATACCGAGTCTTTAGATGAATCAAAGTATTTCTGTTTAAATGTAAAAGCCCTTACTTCTTAAATAATTTCATGTCCAGCTACTAGGTTCTTCAGGATTCAAAAGGAAAAATGTCTTCAACATTGATCAATTGAAAAAAAAAAACCATAGAAAAACTGAACTGAGAAATATTCCCTTAATGAGTTGCATGTATCCAGCTTATGTGCCCTAAAATGGCCGGGGAGGAAGATCTGCAGTGGCAAGGGTTGCTGCTGTTATGCTTGATGCTGGGATAGTTAAGTCAGGCTGATCTATGAGCAAGAGCCCTGAGCCCCATCTTCACGGCATCGTTATCTCGAATTCAAAACGATTTGAGTCCTCACAGTTCAGACGGCAGTTCGGCTTAACACGCTTCTCCCATGTTAAACCACGTTATACCGATTTGAAATAAATCCTGATTTCAACAGGTCTCACTCCGGAACGTGCCCTTGATACGTGTTTCATTTTTTACTGTGTGGACAGTATCGTTTTCCGGGATGAGATTCCGTGTCCAGGCTGTCCGGCCCCCAATCGCACTGTAACCAATGGCTTGTCCGTATTCGAGGCACGTCATGTTTAGGATTCCCTCCCCCAATAGCTCGCTTCCAAAGAGTGATTCCATTGAAAGAATCCAGTCTCTAAACAGCCACTACCTCCAAAGCTACACTGTAGCATGTAGCTTAATAACAATGTTGCAGTTTTGCGCAGTTCTGAACTTTAAAAAGGAAAGGGGAGTCCCTGCGGAACTTTCCCAGCCCACTCTCTCCGCTCTCCGAGTTCCCTCCCAGCCCCCGGGGGAAGAGCAAGTGAGGAGCCCCCTTCGCCCTCCCCCGCGGTGGGCACGCTGAGCCCGCCCGCCCTCTCGCCCGCCTCTCAGCTCTCCTTTTCCAGCCGCGGCGGCGGGCAACGAGGAGCCCCAGGGCGAAGCTGCCCGCGCCGCAGCGCCAGGATGGATGGATGGATGGCGCGGCAGGCGCCGGAGCCGCCGGCGGGGGAGGCAGGGGCGGCCCGCGCTGCGAGCGCGCTCCGGCCAGCGGGGCGAATGGCGCCGAGAACGCTGCGGCGGCGGCGGCAGCGGTGGAGTGGGGCAAAGCAGCGGCGGGCACCGAGGAGCCCCAGGGCAAAGCTGCCTGCGCCGCAGCGCCAGGATGGATGGATGGAGGGATGGATGGATGGATGGATGGATGGCGCGGCGGGCGCCGGAGCTGCCGGCGGGGGAGGCAGGGGCGGAGTGGGGCAAAGCGGTGGTGGGCAACGAGGAGCCCGCAGTGCATGGATGGATGGATGGATGCTGCTGCTGCTGGTGGTGGTGGGAAGGGGGAGGGGAGAGAACGGGAATCCCCAGCGGAGCATGGATGACGCAAAGGGAAGGGAGGGTGGGATCCTGGGACGGAACACCAATGAGAGAGAGGGGGTGGGCAATGGGTGGGAGGACAGGGCTGCCGTCTGGACTCCCAGGATTGATTCCAATTTAAGGCTGAAATCGGAATGCCACTGAACCGGGTTAACTTGCAAGTCGTGTAAACAGGATTAACCCGGTTCACTTATTTCGGTTTCCTTAAACCGAATTAAGGCATCCCATGTGGATGCAGCCCTGGTAATCCACCATGTGGTTGTCCAGTAATGGTGGACCCGGCAGATAAGAAAAACGGAGGGAATGAAGAGACTGGAGACAACAGTAGATGGAAAAGGAGATCTACTTTAATGGCGCAAGGGGTTTTTATACAGCACAAGAAGGAGCGTGGAGGAAACATTAAGGGAGAGGATTGGAGGAAAATTGCTGTCTTCCGGGTCAGAGGTCCTTCTGATGTCACATCCTGTGGTAGGAGGTGGGGAAAATCCTCAAACAGGAGAAGACGAGTTGTCTTTAAAGCCATGTTCTTTGCAGATACCATAATGTCCAAAGGCCGCTGCATGGAGTCGAAAGAATTCAGCTCCCTGGTGGTGCTGAGTGTGTACTACCAGCTTATGGGGCAGGAAAATAGTTGTTCCTTTTATTCTGAGGCTTGAGAAATGGAAGGCTGAAGAAAAGGAAGCCAGTCGAAAAGCTGTGCAGCTTTTGTGGTTACTACATTAATGCAGATCTCAATCCAGGCTGTATTCAAAGTCAGTATCCCTCATGCTGACAACATTTTAACACAAAATGTTCAGGAAAGGGGGAAGGGGCATTTTTGACGTGTGAACAATTGTACCTCAAAGCCTTCTGTAAGTCACCTCAGAGATACTTTCTTTTCAATCTGTATTCCCACATATACACACTCCAAAATAATGTGTACTTTATTATCATTAAGCAGGAAGGAAGTCTAAAAGCATGGTGGTACCAATATGACCCCTCACAAATATAAATGTGGTTAACTTGGTCAAATAGATCTTCCAAAAAGGGAACTTGAAATGACAGGACCATGGCTGACTGCAGATTAACTGTGTCCAAATGTCTTTCTCTCATCTGTAAACCCATATTCTTGCTTAATTCCCAGCAGTAAAGTAACTACAGTATAATTAATTATATCCTGTTGCTCTTTGCTTTGTTCCTTTTCTAACTTGAGGCTCCATGGCAGTCTTTTTTGAAAGGTATTGGAATGGGGTGCATTCTCAAACAAAATGTATGCTGTTTTTAATAGGCTTTTGTCCAATAAAGCCACTACAAAAACAAGTTAGCTAAAAGTTAGCTTTTCAACTCAAAGTTATTCAACTCTTGTAGCTCAGCATAATCACGTTGCCTAGTTGGGTTAGTGTGTTGCATAGGTCAGAGTTCTTCAAATTTGCTCTGTATTCTGCAGACATTTTACTTATGGACTAGGTAGCATCATCAGTCAGGACTTAGCAGCAAAATGTCTTCAAAAAAGATAGCAAACTTAGAAAATCCATATTGTTTACATTGTGGTCCTTGAACCCTTAAGCGCTGCTGAAACAATGCCCCTTCCTCCTGTTCATCTGTTCTCATTTTCCTTTCCGATGAGGAAAGGAAATGTTCTGTGTAAAGGCTTGTATTTTGCATGCAAAAAGTCTTGATGCTATTTCCATAAAATCTTCATGCATGTTTGTGTTCAGTATGATTTAGCTTACTGTATTATGATTAAGGTTATGTAATGTTTGTGTTTATGAATATATAAAATAAGTTTTTAAAATGTGAGGGGGGAAGCAAAATGTCTTGACGAAATATGTCTCTAGCTACTATATTCAGTCAGCAGATAACAGTACAGGCCTTGGATAGCTGCTATCAGCTGAAGTATGTATACATACATACATACACACACACACACACACATATATATACATATACACATACGTATATATATAAATACGGTACATCAGTTCATCAGTATTAACCCTTGGGTAGAAAAGAATACTAGCAGTAGAAAACTGTTACATAATATAGTAAACATGGGATACATTATTTAAGACAGTGTATTGCAACCAATAGCTATTTGTCAATTCAGGGTCTAATGATTTCTGAAGTTTGCAAGTAAGATGAGCTTCCAGGCTTTTAAAATGAACATGCATTCCTCTAGAGCTGTGTTTCCCAAACTTTTGACATATGTGTACCCCTTCTATAATTTTCATAACGCTGAGTACCCCTCATAAAAAACATTAGGGATAAAAATTGTATTTTATAAAAATAAACAAAATCAGTGGAACTTACTAAAGCACGATAACAGGCGCCCGGAACGAACTATTAAAGAAGTAAGTTGTCTCTGTAACAAAGTGCAGTATATTCACGCTGGGTCACACCTCACAAGATCGTTAGATAACACTGCAATTCTCCGGCGTTTAAACAGCTCCACGGCTCAATGTCAACTGTTAACGTTCCCGCAGTTTAAAAATGGCCGAACCCGAGCTGCGCGAAGTTCCTGCCATAATGAGTTGTGATACGATGTACAATGGCCCCAGTTCCCATGTAAAAACTGTGATACGTGCCTATTTCTTTCCTTGTTCTGTGGGTGCAGCTAAGCACGGTTCAGTGGATATTCCCATGTGATCCCCACCAAACTCCAGTGCAACACGTAACCCCACCAAACTCTTCCCGTACCCCTGGGGATACGTGTACCTCACTTTGGGAAACACTGCTCTAGAGAGATGTCACCTTTATGAAATCCAGGGGTCTTCGTCAGTGTAGTACCCTCTACAGTAGATGTTGGTAGACTAGTTTCCTGTGAGCTCAGCTAATATAGTTAGTAGTAAGGGGTTTTGCGAGAACCACATTTGGAGAAGCAACTGCAGGCTGACATTGTCCAACTGTGTCCCTTCATAGGCTAATTAGTCTACAGCTTCCAGCAGTCCAGCCAGGATACCTAGTAACATGGAGGTTTTGGCAGTTGTAGCTCTGTAGGATTTGGCAAGTTACAATTGGATCCCTCTACTCTAAACAATACTGTACTACACAGATAGACAACTGATCGTACCTAAGAGAAGACATTTTAGCATTTTACAGTCACTTTTTTCTTATGCATGCCTGCCTTAATAAGGACATGTCTGCCTTAGGGGAAAACTGTAAACTGAGCCTTAATATGGATTTCAAATGGTCAGAAGCACCATGGATTAAGGCAACATTTTGGACCAAAATTATTTTCCAGTTGAGGTTTCTCGTTGAAGATGATTAAAACAAATTATTTTCCTGCTGCTTCATTGTATTAATTTGTGAGATGAATTCCTAAAGAGTATTTCATATCCTATCTGCTGACCCCCAGCTGTGTTTTGCATCACTAGTTTACAGGGACAGTCTTTCATGGTATTTTACTGGAAAGAGAGCAAATGTTTTTTAAAGCAAACATGAAGTGAGTTTAATTACAAATTCTTAAGAGAGTCATTAAAAATAATGTCAAAAACTCATCTAGAGCATGTCCCCTGATGTATAGCTGGCATTTTTTCATTCCAGAAATAGTTTGATTTTTTTTTAAAAAAAAAAAGTCTTTATTACAAGCTCTACAGACAATTCTGTGTTCAATTAGAAATGTTTCATGTTTTGGAGACTTGTGCAAACAAAACAGCGAGACACATTTTTAAAAAAGGAAACTTCAGAGTCGTCCTGTCTGCTTATGTCATACCAGATTATCCTCCCCCCTAATTACTGATAGAGTTCTCAACTTAAGTATTTACAGGGAATAGAAAAATATTTTTTTCATTCCTGCAACCTGTAGAGAAACTAGCATAATAGATGGTCACCTGCCCACTGTGGTCTTAGTAAATTAATAATAATGTCTTGCCACCACACAAGGGAATGGTTATGTAATGTATCACATATTGTACTTTGCTCAATGTAATGACTACAATTTAAATTGTGGGAGTATATAAAAAAAGGTTGGCGCTGTATTGGGTGTAGCAGCTCTGTTTCCTTCTGAAGAAAGACTGGTTTTGGATGCTGATTCTTATGGGTAATAAACAATCCAAGGACACCCTCTAGTGTTTCAGTGAAATACAGCTTCTAAGTTGCACATATTCTTACTCTGTTTTTTCATTCTGAAAATCCAAAGGAAGGATCTAAATCCTGAAAAACTACATTTGCTGTTAAAATTCTGTATTTTTCATCTTGTGCACACTTAAGGACCTATGAAACTCCTGCTAGATAAGACCAATGATTCATTTAACTTTGGTTATATTTAAGAATGTTACCTTCCCTGGAACTTCTTAAAGAGCGGCATATAAATTCTTAAACAAACAATCCATCCCAGAGATCTGTTATAGTAGCCAGCTAATTGTTTGTAACATTGCACAAGCAGGACATCAGCAAAACAATTTGCTTTGGTCACAGTCTGCCGGTAGCTAGTTGTGCAACTGTTAGGGATTATAGCCACTGATAGTCTCGCCCTTCTAGAATTTGAATTACTAACTACATAAGAAAAACATATTTGAAAGTGAGGCTCATTGACTTAAGTAGAACTGAATAACCATAACTATTAGTTATGATTAGATATTGCATTAATGTTCATCCAGCTGGCTCTTTTTAGCCTTCATATTGAAGTAATATGCAGTCTTCTAAATAGAACAAAGCCGGGTTTTGTCCAATAATTAGATTATTTAAAATTTGAGTCACATCATATGTTCCTATTGCTAAGCAATGCATTCTCAATATGTATTTTTATTTATTTACCCAAACTGTTTTTCCCCTGGCATCTCCAGTAGTCCATGCCTCTTTCTGAATAAATCTGCTAAGGTTTCTTTTGAAACCGTTTCAAAATTTATTTTTAACATATATTATTAATATCCTTTTGGGGATGGTAGACTGGGAAATGTGAAAACACGAATGATAGCTGTCACTTCTTCTTTGGTTTGGTCTAGTGGTTAAGCCAGTGGTTCCCAAAGTTGCCTGGGCTACGACCCATCTAATATAAGTTTAACAACTCGGGACCCACCTCTAGGAAATTTAACCGTTACCAATATGAATAAAGGCTCGGTCGGTTGGTGTGTCGTTCTACAGGCAGGGCCCACTCAATATTCGCTTGTGACCCACCAGTGGGTCGGGACCCATAGTTTGGGAAACCCTGGGTTAAGGGGTTGGACTCTTATGTGGGAATCCTGGGTTTAGTCACAGCTCTCTTCTGAGCTCTCACAGCCCCACCCACTTCACAGGGTGTTCTGTTGTGGATAGAAGAATAGAAAGCTTTGTCAGCCACTTTGAGTCCCTTTAAGTGGGTGAGAAAACTGGGGCAGAAGAGCCAACTCCTATTATTATTGTTCATTCCTCATGGTTGCAGTGTTCTTTCTGCCACTATCTCTAAGCCTTTTTAGCTATTTTGCTATATTATTTTGTATGCTTAATTTAGATAGTAATATAGATTAATGTGTTTGTTTATACAATGTTATATTGTAATTCACAATGTTTTAATTCATTGTGCTTTTGTTGTTGTTTAACTGCAGCTCTTTTAAGCTTCTGTGTATTGCCTTTGAAGTACTTCAAGGCTTGCAGTACTTGAACATGAACCGAATAGTCCACCGGTCACTCTCCCCTCATAACATTCTGCTGGATCAAGAGGTAAGTTGCAGACCATCAGTTCACATATCTTGTCAACTTCTACAGAATGCCAACACAATCGTGTTGTAGAGATATTTTGGGTTCTTTGATGAATGTTCTTCCTGAATCTGTGCTTCTGGGGTTCATCACAAAGAAGCTGAAATAAAGAGTGCAGTCTTTATACACTCTCAAATGTAAAAAGTTGGCTAAAAAAATGAATATTGTACATGTTTAATACCCCCCCCTCCAAATTCCCATCTTGTTCTGAAAAAAGGGGGAGTCTAATACCTTCACAAATTTGGAAAATTTTCCAGCTCTAGATGTTATGTATTGTGGTTATGCTATGACTAATTTATATAGCTCTGACATGTATTAATTACCTGAAAGGCTTAAGTATATAAATACAGATTTATATTAGTGATAAATTGATATATACTAACATCTGAGATAAGTAAAATAAGTGGATGATTAGTTTCTTTTAAACAGTTTTGATTCGAATCAACCACGTTTGGTTTGATGCAAACATGAACTGTTTGATCAAAGTTTTGAATTTGAATCGAACTTGGCACATTCCTATAATCCATATTCACTGAGTTTCTATAATCAGAAGATACTTCTCAGAAACCAATCAAATATGAAAATTCTCCTGCCACTATATAATCTTCAAGACAGAAATATTGATACATCAACTAATACTATTTTGCTTCCTTTTAATAGGGTCATGTAAAATTGGCTAAATTTGGCCTTTACCACATGACAGCTTATGGTGCTGATGTAGATTTTCCTATAGGGTAAGTTATACGTTGTGAAATTCTAAGTATTGTGCGTTTAAGAATACCTCCTGGTAGATGAGAGAAATTCACCCTTGATTTATTTTTCATGGTATTGCAGAAAACTCAACCTTCCTAGCTCAAAATCAGCGATCACCTGGTTATTGTGGAAAACTTAAGAAAACCAACACTTGGGCCACGGCAGTGTGCTGATTAGAATTCATAACAGATGATAGATAATCAGCATGTACACGTTTTTGGTTCAGCTGTACATGTTTTTGGTTCAGATGCATCCCAGACTATGAGTGCTTCTGGCAATCAATCCCATGCCAATCCACAATTTATAATGAATTTGCACCATGTTCATGTTTACACTTTCCTCAGCATCATGTGCCTCTGAGCCATGCCAAACTGCCGTAGTTCGGGCAAACGCTTTACAGAAGATACCATTGCATTAACCATTATTCAATTGTTATAGGTATCCATCATATTTGGCACCAGAAGTAATTGCACAGGGAATTATCAAGAATAGTGATCACATGCAGAATGAAAAACCTCTGCCATCAGGCCCTAAGTCAGATGTCTGGTCCCTTGGTATTATATTGTTTGAGCTCTGTGTGGTATGTATTTGGGTATCTGGTGGCTTCTGAGCCAAATGTTGTTGCCTTCCATTTGTATTACAGTATATCTTGATCAATTAACGGATTATAGATGAAAATAAGTGCCTCTTTCAGTTCAGATCTATGACCTTTTCTGCATAGGCCAGTATCTCATCCATCATCTCTAGATGGTTTTTTTCTGTCCACTAGTACAGGACAAAGTCACCCCCTGAATGCACTGGCATCCTATAATGGAATGCCAGTGTACTAGTGAAAACATGGAGGATCAATTTTGGTGACACACCAGGAGGTGGCACAGAAAGGCAGCATGCTACTGAAGAGGGTCCTCCAAGCAACTGCAAAGACGAGGGTCATCATTCTCGCTCTTCATAGGCTCTGCAATGGCTTCAAGGGCTAAGTATGGCCTTTGATCCCAATGCTGAAGCCTAGGATGGGTGCGACTGCCAATCCATCCTAGCACGGGATAAGTTGTATATCCCCTGTCAGGATTGGACGCCCTGACTTGGAATAATGTATTTGCGGAAATAGCCTGTGACACCTGTGTATCTATCCAGTTCATGACAGCATTGTAAAAGCAATAACTCAATAGGATTATCAAAACTATTTTATAAGACCATTTAAAAATAGATAGATCTTAGGGCATTAATCACAAGAATTTGAGGCTTCCATTTTCTCACATACATTAAAATTTACAAATACGAAATAGCTCGGAAACAGGAGATTCCAGTCCACACCACTCCACAGAAAAGTGATAGTTAACTGGATATCCAACTCCACAAAAATATCCCTCATTTTTTGCTGCTGCAATGACAAATAAAAGGATCAGAGGGCAAATTGTATCAATATGTGAGTTTTGAAGAATTATTGTTTATAGAAAACTACTCCTGAAGGATGTTCCATGTAAGAGTGTTGTGCAGACAGGATCAATGGGTGAGAGATTTTTAAAATATTCACTAGAGACAAACCCAGAGTCATACATACAATTAGCCTTTCTTGTGATTCTTTCCCACAGGCCCTTGCCCTCAAAACCTTGATTTAGGTGGTGTCCTAAAATTGTAAGCTTCAAATTCATAATTGTAAAAATGCATTACATTTCCACTTGACTGGGGTATAAAATAACCCCACCCATACTGATGGTAATTCAGAAGTTCTGTTTTACTTTTTAGAACTTTTTTTACTGTCCTAAAATTAGTAGTAGTAGAATTATAGTAGCCTAGAAATGATTTTTTTTTCTTTTAAACAAAGCCCCACCACCACCATTTTTGAGAATTATGAATTAAAATTCTGTTTACTATTATATCATACACATATTCACACTGGTATAGCCAAATGTCACATCTGTTTGTATCTTTGTCCCACCCTATACCGGAAGGTATATTACTTAAGTATCCACAGTAACTATTATTTTCAAGTTTAATGGCTGCATGTTACAAGACTTATCTTAACTGCTTATCATACTTCACTCTTCAGGGAAGAAAGCTGTTCCATAGCCTGGATATAGCTGAAAGATTAAAACTTATCCTTAATCTTGGTAAGTAATATAAGTTGGGCACAGAGATGTAATCCTGAACTGTCAACTGTTTTCATTGTACTAGAAAGTCAACAGAAAGTAACTTACACTGTACTGGAAATCTAAATATACATTAACGTAATACTTCCCCAAAGCACAAAAGCATAGTTAATAATACTATTAAGTGAGAATTATAAAATTATAAAATTAGGAAAGGATGACAGAAGTGCCTGTAAAGAGCCAATAGGTTTGTCTATATTCAGAAGGTGTGATGTCCATTGACAAGATTTGAAAAGCCACTCACGCTGACCACCTTCTACCTGGTGGACATCTGACATCCATGACATCCCTGAATTACTAACGCTGTTGGAAAGCAAAGGGTGAAACATTTCTGGTTTGTCTCTAAAGTTTCAAGGTGATAACATCTATCCTTCCTTTTGTTCTCATTTGTAGGATGTGTGGATGATATCATAACAGTTCTAGCTGAAGAACATGGTTGTCTTGACATTATTAAGGTCTAAGTATATCTGGGTCATTGTGATAGTTTTATGTACTTCTTTTATCTAAAATCCTTTTTTGTTCCAAAATTCTTTGCCATTTATCTTTCATTGGCAGTATTTAAAACTCTTATAATTTAGAAATGATTACTCCTTTTGAACTGTTAGAAATACTTAGTTTTCTTGACACTTTTGTAAGAGTACACCCTATTGCTATATATTTTTTCCTATATAAGACCCATTTTCCCAAAAAATAATTACTCCTAAAATCACCCTGCAACCTATTTTTTAAACTTAACTTTTGTAAATATTGCATGCTAAATTATAGATGTGACTTGTATGGCCCAAAATATGACATTTCACACTAGTCCCAAACAAATCCAATAGATTTTTTCCCTCAACAGCTAGTCAGATACCTTCAGGAAACCCACATTACTATTCCAGCACATTTTAAAGACAGTATACAAGGATCAAATATAAATCATATCCTTTTTTGTATGCTTTAGGCAAGGTGGCATACAGTTACACGTTCAACCAAAGTGTTTAGTGGAGGTACTGATTTTAATGTAACTGATGAATCAGAATGCAACTCTCTGTAAAACTTATTTTATGTTATTGGGCATTTGTGATAGCAACTGAGGGTCACGCCCAAGATTGAACCATTCGAACATCTTCCCATTCTTAGGGTACCCATTAAATTTAATTCAAACAGCTATTTATCCACTTGTCCATCTCATGGCTGCCTCAAACAGTGGGCACTGGAGGTGGCAAAAGGCCATGAAATAGATGAAAACCCAACCATCTGCTAAGTGAGGTCTCATCAATTTAATCAGCCTCCAGGAAGGCCAAGTTGTCTGTGCTTCAGTGCCTTCAACAGGTCCCTTTAATCACAACTTAGTTTCCTCATCAAAACCTGAGTTCCTGATTTTACTCAGCCTAGAAGGTGGCTATCTTAAATCCTTTCTTCTCAGTCCTACAAGTTTAGTGCTTTTTGCTTCCTTCTAAACTGAATTGTATATTTGCATTTGCAGCTTGTGATTAACATGCCTTATACAATGTTTTGTACCAGGAGGTTCCTGAAAATACTTTAGTTCTGTTGAAGAAATGCCTTACATTCCACCCTTCTAAGCGGTGAGTAGTGGCAAGTAAACATTTGTGGTACAACTGTTTAAACCAGCTAGCTTAGCTCTCTGTTGGAATCCTTTTTCACATCTATATATCTGTTAGCAATTTTTTCCCAACTTATACAGGAACCAAAAGTGCACAGTATTCTAGATGTAGCAGTACCATTAATTTATAAATGGTATTATAATTGCTGTTTTCAACACAATTTAACTTCTCATTAGCACAAGAAAGCACTGTCTTATAAGTCCACAGGTTAGAACATTTGTAGATATTTACAGCATTTGTTCAGTCCATCCTCAAGCATATGTGGCTTCTGAACAGGTCATGATCAAGTCAGGTGCTGGTAAGATTTGGACTTACAGTGGCAACTCCCCTCTGTGGGGATGGGGGACTTGTTGAGATGGTCTATCCTCGGAGCACTTATATGCGCACCTATTTGCCCTGGCCTTCCATTAAATGGGAATATACTTTCCCTTCCCACTTGCAGGAACTGTTGTTTTAATATATACTGGTTTTTTTTGTTTTAATATATACTGGTTTTTTATGTTTGATTTTAAATTTTTGAGATCTTTAGGTATAGGGTGGGATAGAAAAATGAATAAATAAATACTAACCACTAACACTTGGAGCCTCAAGGGCCTCTAATGCTATTGCTTATGCCATCCACATGACCAGCTCAGCGTGCTGGAAACTATAGTTCGTCTCATGTCCATGTTTTTGCTCTTTTTCCTGTTCTCTAAGGCTTACTCCTGAAAAGCTGCTGAATGATCCAGTGTTCAATGAGATCTTGCCTTTATATCCAGCATTCTGCAGACCTCCAAGTCTCTTTTCACCCAGTCTAAGATGTGCCAGCCTAACTCTTCCTGAAGATATCAGTCAACTCTTTAAAGGTAAAAGGCAGGAAGAGCTCTAAAACCCTAAATTAACACACAAAAGCACACACTAGTTCTGAGCAAGACATTATAATTCTAGTTCTTATAGAATATGATAGTACATTTGTCTGCAAAAACTACAGATATGGTGAGGGGGCAGAATTTGTCTTACTAAGGACAGTTGAAAGGTCTAGATAAAGACTGGTAGATATAAAATTCTACCTTGCACGCTTGCTTTCTCATGCAACTTTTTATAGTGGCTGGATTGCACTGTAATCAATAAAAAGTATGGAGACTCCCTGCCTGCCTGTGGAAATATTCCTATGGGTGAATAGGGGAAGTTCTTCCAAATGTTCTTCATACTGGTCTTATTTTTATTTATTAAACTAATTTTGCCCACCAGCCCTAAGCCAAAGCCTTATTTATTATTTTACCCCCAAGTCTCCTGTCAGTCTTAACTCAAAAATCCTGCTTTCTTTTGGCAGGGATCTTAGTAAAATGGGACATATCTTTGACATTTGTAAATTGCCTTGGATTTCGTTAAGAACTATAAATAATATAATGTCTGTACCAAAAACAAATTATAATATATTGGAGGTTTTGGATCATGTTGTTTATATTCACTGCATACTGTTAAACTGGAAAAGATAAATGTTTTCCACATCAATTAAAGATATTTAATAAGTGTTTTTCTGCAATTTATCAGAGTATTGTCACTCCTGCTACAAGACAAAGATGGAAATATTCTGTGATTTTCTCTCCAGTATACAACAACTTCACAGTTTTTCCAGCTGCTTTTGTCTTCTCAGGAATTCTCCTTCTGGTACTTCCAGAGGGAAGATCATTTATCTTGAATAATAACGTTGGAGGAACTGCTGCTCAGGCCTATTATCCTGTTTCTAGGAGCAACAAAAAAGTTTTGAATACTGAGAAAATAACATAATTACTTGGTAGAAAATTTATAATGGTGTCTTTGTTGGCTTCTGTTACTAGAGGAAAACTCTGATTACCTAGCAGAAAGGTCAATTGAAGAAGTTTATTATCTCTGGTGCTTGGCTGGAGGAGACTTGGAGAAAGAGCTTATCAACAAGGAGATCATTCATTCAAAACCACCCATCTGCACTCTTCCCATGTAAGAAAAGGATTATGGGGGAATAATTTTGGTAATGGAAATTTGAAGAAAATACATAAAAGATAAAGCAAAAATGTTTGTGGTTTGTTTGTTTTTTGTTGTGGCTGCAGTTGAGGTTTTAAAAGCTGGTGCAAGCCCATATATCAGCACTTAAATATTTAATTCATTCAGCAGCTCTAGGCCATCTCAGATGAAAAGCGTATCAGATAGTGTTTTCTTTTCAACAGTAACAAAAAGTAGTTCAAAATTATTCATCCCTTTCTGAAACATATCCCTTTGCAACATCATCCAGTCAGATGATGGCCTCAGGTAGAGGCAAGCTTTGCCTACCTCTTTCCAATGACATATCGTACAACGAATTCCTTGAGGCCATACTCAAACTCTTTTTTAGACATGATGCTAGCCAGCCAACGACTTAGGATGACTGGAAGGAGAGCACACATAGAGGAAAATTTAAAAAGGTCTGTGCTCTCTGTTGGACTTTGGACAGAAGACATATGCTAGTCTGCTGGAATATGTCTGAGAAGGATCCTTGCCCCCAGTCTGGAGCAGTAGCCTGCCAACATCCATGATAGCAAAACTAATCCTAGTTTCCACTGCTGATGTCAGTACCCCTTTCCTTCCTGACAGCTGCCTCTTTGTCCCATCTCAATATGCCATAGCTTAAACTAACTGTGTGGCCCTTGAGTGTGACCATCTACAACAGTTTGGCCTTTTCTGCACTTACCTGTGATCCGGAATACATGCCCCCATAGTCGGCTTCTGGGTCTCTTCAGCCTATACATATTTCGGATCTATGAGACGCCATCCAGTACTAGCACATTTCATCTGCACTGGGCAAAGCATAATCCCAAGAGTGAGGCTCTTATCAGAATTACTGGTAGATCTCAACATCAAGATATATCAGCAGACCAGTTCAGTTCATGGTTTTTAGAACTACCAAGGGGCCCATTTCTGTGGCACACCAAAACACCCCATCAGAGTGAGGGGCCCAGAGGCTCTGAGGCTAAGAACATTTTAACCTAGCCCTTAAGGGTGCTCAGACAGCACTCAAACCAGTCGATTTGCCTGGTCCAGACCCAGTGGTTTAGACCACAGAAAGGTGAATGCAGAAAAGTCCTTTGACTGCTAGCATCCAGCAGCACTTGGGCAGAATGCTTGGCTTACAAGTCACTGGGATGTCGTCTTCTATAGGGTATCACAGCACACTCTAGTAAAGCAGTGATTGCTTCAACCACATTTTCAGCCAATGTTTCTTCTTAGGAGACATACCATGTTGCCAGTTCACATTAGAAACCATTGAGAGATGGGTGCACCAACAAGTAATGAACTCTTCCCCCTAGTCTTTGTATCAATTTCTTCTGACATTTTTTTTAACTTTGGTACATCCCATTAATGGCAGTGGAGCAGGTAGTCTACACAGAAGGGCCTTTGGGATACTTAGCCATAATCGGTTTTCCTCTGTACTGCTATTAGAGGTCTCTACACCCTTCTGCCATCCTCTTTTATTTATTTATTTATTTATTTATTTATTTATTTATTTATTTATTTATTTATTTATTTATTTATTTATTTATTTATTTATTTATTTATTTATTGGGGGTGTCTTTTAAGCGCATTTACTTCTGGCCTTTGCAATGGCCTTGTATTTATTCTTGCCTTTTTCCTTTGACAGGAGAAAGGCCACAGCATGTTTTAGTCATCACCATTGTCCCTCTGTCAAGAAAGCCCTGTGGAAACTTAACCTATAACTGTCAGTGGCAGTATACAAAGAAATTCTGTTCACAATAAGTATCCAACTTCCCTCTCTATGTCAAATATAAATAGAAGAGAGGTCCTCCACCCCACCCAGCTCCAAATCAGAGAACAGGAGATAAGGAAAATTGCCTTTTACGAGAAACAGCAAGAGTTTGCTATTTTTCATTTTGAGTCTTTTATTTGATTGATCTTTTATTTGTGTAAGGAGATGTATTCTATTTATTAA
This sequence comes from Aspidoscelis tigris stejnegeri, assembly GCA_023333525.1. NCBI lineage: Eukaryota > Metazoa > Chordata > Lepidosauria > Squamata > Teiidae > Aspidoscelis > Aspidoscelis tigris. Next base: position 66,218,587 of record JALMGA010000006.1, read on the forward strand.
GCCATTTCTTATATTTGCATCTGTGATTTCTGTTTTATTCTAGTTTTGTGTTTGAAGACGGGGAAAGCTTTGGACAAGGGCGGGATAGAAGCTTTCTTTTTGATGACACAACTGTGACATTGTCGCTGTCTCAGCTCAGAACTGTAAGAATTAAATGTGCTTTCTTTCTTTGTATGTTTTCACTCCGTGAACACTGAAGTTTGATGGGAAAGCTTTTTCACAAGGCAGGAGGGAAATACTATTTCTTTTCTCATCCTTTCAAAGATTTTTGTATGATAGCTTTTCACTATTCCATGAAGGTCACCTCTTTCAAAAGCATCTCCTATCAGTCTGATGGTTTTTAACTTCTATCTTACTGGCATTTATTTGGTTTCTCAAATTCTTTATTTTACATTTCTTTTTATTTTTTGTTTGTATTAATTTAATTCATTTGAACTAAAAATACAGATACAGATCACGTTTATAGGAACATAAACAATATAATTTCTGTACTCTTATGACTTCTGCAGCAGCTGCACCATATCCCAATTTTGCATTCTGTCACAATTCTGAATTTTACATAATAAATTTCTCAGGAATAACCTTCCTTCCTTCTTCTCTTTCTTCTACATTTATATCTTATTTCTAAGCATCATAATCTCCTTACCTATTATGACAGGTATTTTTTAAAAAAGAAAAATAATAAAAATGAGAGAACAGTTACTACTTCACAACAAGTCTTCTCAGGCATCCTTTTAAACAGTGAGATTTAACAGTGGAATTAATTTCTAAAATGCTACTATCAATAAAAATTCATTAAGAAAAAATATATAAATTATTATTATCGATAAATATAAATATACCTAATGAGTTCCTTATAGCAAAAATCTGGATAACGAAAAGAGTTCTTTCATTAATATAAATTCTAATTTGTAGCTAGCCCATTCCAGATTCAATAACTGCCCAACTGCTGAAGATCTTAAAGAAAAAGTTGTGTAAAAATTACAGTATAAAGTAGAAGGGATAAAAATAACATCACATCTAAAATTAAATTAAAACTAAAGATTGAAGATTAGATACTTGAGCTCATATGGATTACATCTGATGTCTCCCATGTTTTCTTATCCAAACTAAAGTTTCGGGTACAATACCATTTACATTCTGTGATAAAAGAAGGAAGGAAATTCCTTTTACCAGATTGTGGTCCATATAATTGAAATTTTTATTTAAGGAGTGAAATGAGGCAATAATAGATACAGACCTTAAAAGTAAAAAAAAAAAAAAAAACCCAATCCAGATATGAAGTGTATCAATAACAGGGAAACAGTGTAATGTTAGAAGCAAAAAAGAAACATCAGCTTATTTACATGAAAGGCATTCTTCATTTTTTAAATGGCGCCAAAAATATCCTCCAACTATGAGGCTTATCATTTTACAGCTGGCTGTTGAACTATTTTACTAAAACTGAAGTGCTTAATGAAAGAAATAGATCAATAGATTAAATACAAAATCTCATCTAGCGGCTCACTTATCTCCTAAGTAAGCTTCACAGTATGAGAAGGATTTTCTTTAGACATCAGAATCCGCCAAGGACCAGTCTTAGAACAGACTGCAATCAAAAAAGGATCAGCTTTGCATGATGATCAGGATTTTAAATCTCACTGTAAATCCAAATCCTTGTCCAGGACCCAAAAATGTGCAATAGCATAGTCCAAGAGGTGGTATTGAAAGTCGATCAGAATGTGCTCAAAGCTGAAGGTAATTTAATACCTAGTCTTTTGTGCTGTAAATAGTAGTTTGGAAGAACCAGCTTTACATTGGTTATCTTTATATATGCATCTTAAATTCATATTTCGCCCCCATCAAAAGTATTATTTTGTTACATTTATTATATTTCTGTGTTAGTGGTTATGTTGTGCCCCCACCCCATCCCACCCTCATAGATATATATCCTTCAACATGTCTCGTAATTTAAATATGAAGTAAGTTGAGCAGGACTGAATGCTAGTTGGCAACCCCTGACAAAGACAAAGTGCCTTTTGATCTCTGGCATAATGTACATTAATCAATTTTCATGCTCTGCTTTTTTTTTACTGCAATGAATTTGGGTTTCTATTTATAGCAGTGTACTTTTGTTCTTTATCAACTAGATTGTAATGAGCTTTCAGACAAATTTCACAATCAAATGAATCCCCCCACCCCACAATAGCTTCACACCTAGGTTGCATCCCTCTTGGGCCCCATATGGGATTTGCATATGCTCAGTTTTGGAAATTGCTGCTTTAGATTGCTCCATGCCCTATAGACAGATTAGATGTATTATTATCATACAATTTGAACAGTTGGAAACACATTTTGAAGGTGGTCAGATGTAAAGTATATAATTCCAAATATCCCTGAATTATCTATCATATTTAAAACTGATTTAAAATGTGATTATGTGTGTGTGTTTGTGTGTTTCCTGCTGCCAGAGGTTCAGGCACAGTTTCAGTTATTTTATGTGTTGTTCAAGTCCACAGGTAACAATACCTCAGTCTGGAATTCTAAAAGTAGGAAGTAAGAGCAGCAGATTTTTCCTTTTGCTGTTCCAAGAAACTGGTGACCATTTGTATGCTTCTTATGCAAGTGATAATGTATAAATATCATATCTAGCAGCAATTCAAAGGCTGAACATTCTTCCATATGTCTGATCTGGTGGTACATAAATCTGGCAAAACCATTCTATTAAATGTCTTTGGTCTCCTTAAGAGTTTAGTAGAAACTAGTTGGTTGCTTTATTTATGATTTTAGATCATCCTGGAAATAAAACATCTGTTCAGCCAAGGAATGTTTCTTTCAAATGTGTTACCAGAGGGATAGACCTACTGGTCATTTCCGGCAGAAAGGAAGTCTCTGATGTAACCTAAATAACATATAAATTATAGCATGCTATGAATTAGTATACAGCATGCTGGATTATCCTAAGGTACAGGTACTCTTGTGGAAGGATGGAAGAATACACAGAATGCAAAAGTGTAAGGCTGTAATATTTGTGTGGTTAATGATGGCTTCTCTGTATATCATTTCATTGGTTACAAATGCATCTTGGCATCATTAAACCAGTTAGCACACATTATAAAGGCAGCTAATGTGGTAAAATAGCTTGAGCATTGTGAGGCAAGATTTCAGATCCCTACTTGGCTATGAAAACACATTACATTACCACAGACCTGTGATTGGCCCTCCAATACTGCATATTGCAGGATTATTGTGACAAAAAAAAAATGGAAAAGAAGAGCTCTTTCAAAGAGCTAGCCTTCTCTTATACTTACCTCCCTAGTCTTTAAAAGATCTGCAGAAGAGACCCTCCTGGTTGTATCATCACTTTTAGCACCTAAAGGAAAGGATACTCAGAACAGGGAACAGTCTCCATTTTGAGGTGTGCCAGGTATGTTTCCTATATACATTCAGAAGATACAGATGACAATAAATGAACCTATGAAACAGGTTCCCCTCTCCAGAAAACATTATTATTTTATTTGTTTATATTATAACTCATCCTGATATCTTCACATTTAGGGCACAATAAAAATGTTAATAAATACTGAATGAATGAATAAGAGTATGTATACATGTAAATAAATAAAACCCCTGCCTTTTGTTCAGTTCATAAATGATAATACTGAATTTCTAGATTCAGCTTTCCAGTGGTGCAATTTCCAAATAGAATTTCTGGTGTCGCAGAATAGCAGTTTTAACATATTTGAAATGAGTCTTTGAAATGATTAGGAACTTCATTCTAAATACCAAGTATTATATTTTCTTAACCCTTTCAGAGGCTGAAAGATGTTAGTGGAGAAGCATTTTATCCGTTGCTTGAAGATGAGTAAGTATACAGAATAAGCCAGTTTGCTTCACGTATAACTAATTCTGACCAATAAGGTATGTGACTAAACTAGATAAAGTACAAGGTTGAGCACAAAAATTAGTGATATACTGTGTATGCTGCTTCTCATAAGTTAGTCCTGTGAAATAGCAAGATAGATTTGTAAAAATTTCTGCTTCTATAATGAATCTGACTAGGATAAGAAATCAAACCAATGAACTGTGGTGATTAGAACTGAGGCAGCCATTGTGGAAAACCCAACACCTGAATTGATAAGGATAATAGTAATAATTTATTTTAAAAAAATGTATTTCTGTCAAAAGGTATTTACTGCTTTATTAACATTATCCCCATCATCTTATTTTGGACAATTTTTTTTTCTTTCTAATAAGAAAAATACTGTAGATCTCTGGGGAAGAAAACTTAATTTGCTTCTTTGTTATAGGATGCTGGCAATTCTTAATTGCTTTTACAATTTCCCAGTTTTGTTTTGTTGTAAAGTGTTTATTGAAATACATTTTTTCACAATTTCTTGCTCCCTTATATCTCAGCCAAACAAATATACCGCATTCAAACAGTAATAATGAGTTATCTGCTGCTGCAAATCTTCCTCTCATTATCCGAGAGCGGGATACAGAATATCAGCTTAATAGAATTGTTCTATTTGATAGACTGCTTAAGGTATGTATTATTAATAAAACTGGAATAGTTTGTTTCCCTTTCTTTTGATGTTTACGTATTTGTTTTTTCTTGATGAAGTCTGCAGTGAACATGATATAAGCTTCATGCAGTTATTTTAGATATTTTTAAAATATACTTGCATATTTATTATTATGAATATCAAACATTTAATCATCAGATATGGAGCCATGAAATTATAGAACAATTATTTATTTTTGTAGGCTTATCCGTATAAAAAAAACCAAATATGGAAGGAAGCTAGAGTTGATATTCCACCCCTAATGAGAGGTTTAACTTGGGCAGCATTACTTGGAGTAGAGGTAAGTGTGTGTGTGTGTGTGTGTGTGTGTGTGTGTGTGTAAAATAGGAGGTATAGATGATATGTGGCAATATATTGGCAAATAGGGAATAATGCCTCTAAATCAAAGGGTTGCATATTCAATCACCAGCACCTTCCTGAAAGAAAGTAGTGGGAAACCATTTCTGTATCTGGCAGGAAAATAGCACGGATATATTATGTTACTGAGAGTTTCCCAATCTCACTAGTAGCTAACAACACTAATCAGCATATGGCAGAGTTAATGTAAGATTTCAGGCCTTTAGGGGGGCTTTTATAAAAATGTGGAATTTTCAAGCATTTTTCTAGTTCTAGGACAGTAGTGCAGAGAAAGGGAATTAGACAGTGATTTGGAAAAATTTAGAGAAGGAAATTGAACAGTATTAAATACTTTTGAATGTATGAAGTTTTGCATTTGTGATTACACTGGGAATGTGTTAGTCTCTGTATAACTGGTGTCAAGAAAAATAGACACTTTGTGCTACTATAATGTATAGGCAGAGGGCATGAACATCAAGGCTTCATCATGTCAGTGTCCTTGAATATTTTACAGACGCTTGTAACTGAGGGTTGAACAGCTGTATACCACTGCAGTACTCTCAAATGGACTTGTAGACACATTTAAAAGTCAGTTTCACCTGGTTTGAGTAATTCATATGGACTATGAATGCATTTGAAGCAAACTGCAAATTATTCTCATTCTTTTCTGTGGAGTTTCACATGGTGGTTCTCCTAAAACATACCCCCAATAGCTGCAATTATGCTGCATTTGCAAATATGTATGGGTACTCAGGAACCTAAATTTCATCAATTTGTAGTTATAGCCATTCTAGGACATCTTACTAATAAGTAGGGATGCGCACGAATATTTGTAACCTTAGTTATTTGTACGAATTCAGACATTTGTATACAAATCAAATGTTACGACATTTGTACATTGACGTTCGTATGAATACAAATGTTTTGGAACATTTGTATGAAGCTTTGGAATATTAGTGGAATAGGGAGGTAGGAAAGCGGCTGTGCGAGCCACATCTGTAATGGATCCCAAGTAAATTTGACATGGTTTGAAAGCGGATTCAAAGTGGATTCAGGGTGGATTTGGTGCTTTCAGAGTGGATATGTTACAAGATACGTAACAGATATGTATGCGTTCGTATTGGATATTTGTATGAATTCATAAAAATATATTTGTATCAAATAGAATCCTACTACATTCGAAGAAGATCTATTTGAATGAATATAAATTTTCTTACATTTGATTCAATACAAAGCAAATGCAAAAAAAAAAAAACCCATTTGTACACATCCCTAATAACTAGGCCCCAGATTAATGGTCTGTCTTAGTTTATATAGGTTATCTCTGCTTTGAATGATGAGAAGCATGTCAGTTGAACAGATGTAGAATAGAAGGGTTGGAGGAAAATGGAGGCTATTTTGCCTGCCTTCTCAAAACATTGTAGAAACTTGAGAATGAGATGCAAACCGGCTATACATTTTTTAGTTAGTTATTCTATGTTATGGATAACATCTCTGGGTTCATAGTGCTTAAGAAAAACAAGAAAACACCAAACAAAAACATCTAATCAGAGAGAGAGTCCTGTAAAAGTTGATTTAGGAAGAGGGAGGAAATTGCGGCTTGCACAGATGTCAAGAAGTCTAGAAACCCCTTTACACTTGGGACTCTAGTCCAAGACAGAGAGTAACCATATTTGAGTAGGCATTATGAGGTCCAAGAATTCTTTGTCTGAATCTTGCTCATACTACACTGACTTTCACTTGCTTTATGTACTTCAGGGTGATATTCAAGCAAAATATGATGCTGTTGACAAGGACACACCAATTCCTACAGACAGGCAGGTAAGATCCATTTCTAGAAAAACCTAAAAATGTAGCCCAGAAATTGCACAGTTGAACAGAAAATCACATTTTTAGGGCACAGCAATTTTTCACAGTGTTTTGTATGGACCTTAAACTAACATTTGAAAAGGCAAGGGAGGAACTGGAATGTGAATCCAGGCTTATCTGCTGAAACTGTTGAGCTTTGATTGGCTGCACCCACACATATACCGGAATGTATAGGGATACAAGGAAAAAGTTCAGCCTTCCTGAAAGGTACTAGATTTGAATATTTTAATCAAATTGCATCTTTTTTTCCTATTATAATAAATATTTTATTATAATTTTGTAAAATGCATGAAGAAAATATCTCATTTTCATACTTTTTCAGAGCAAGAGTATCTTTCATGTATCTACAGATGTTATGCTCTTGGTCACGTGCAAACTTTCCTGAGCTTTCCATCCATAGTTTGCCCTAGAAAGATGCTACATCATGGTAAAAGTTAATTCCAGGATCACTCTGAGGCATAAAACACAGGGTGGAGGCTGCAAGGGGTTTTGCTGCTAATGGAGATGGATGGATGGATGGATGGATGGATGGATGGATGGATGGATGGATGGATGGATGGATGGATGGATGGATGGATGGATGGATGGATGGATGGATGGATGGTAAGGAGACAGATGATAGATAATTGGTCTACCTATTTACCTATCACTGATTAGGTCACACTTTATAAGCAGACTCTGGACCTATATCTGTCTGGGATGGTTTAGGAAATCTTGCATTGAGCAGGGGGTTGGCCTTGATGACCCTAGAGGTCCCTTCCAACTCTATGGTCTTCCTGATGGATAACCTGTCATGAATTGTAATATACTCAGAGAAATAATCAGTTTTGAGATTAAAAGGACAGAAACAACTGTAATTGAGACCCAGTTCATATCTACTTGGCTGAATTGGTGAGTGATGAGGGGACAGTCTGGGGGAGTTAGGAGGGTGAGTCCATTGTAGCTTTTTTTTTTCCAAGCATGCTAATGCCATTCAGTTACTCAGCAGAGAAAGTACACTACTTGAGGTTGGACGCACTTGCATAGTAGTGTGGGCTTCCTACTTGCTAAATTTTCCATTCACTTTCTCTATTTTTCGATTTAGGCATTCCAGCATTTCCTCTGTGACTACTTTTGAGTTAGTGCTTTTTTGGTATTTTTGTTTTGTCCTTATAAAGCAAGGACATCCTTCTTTCCTGGCTTGAACTCCCCAGATTTATGGAGGAATGAGCTCACATTCCCTTCTGAGTCTTTAAAAGGTGTTTATCTTGACTCCCTCTGTGCTTGCTTGTATTGTAGATTGAAGTTGACATTCCACGCTGTCATCAGTATGATGAGTTACTGTCATCGCCAGAGGGCCATGCAAAATTCAGGCGCGTACTGAAAGCATGGGTAGTTTCTCACCCTGATCTTGTATATTGGCAAGGTTAGTTTGGTTTTGTGTTTTATTTTTGTTGTTTTCTTGAGATAAACTCTCTCATTCTTAAGCTATGAGAAATGATTTGTATATATGTTTATTTTTTATTTAAATCAAGAAACAATAATTTACTGAAACAATGAAGTCTAAAAAATAAGTGAAGTGTTTAGAAAAGGACTAAAATTAAGTCATTTCCTATTTAATTGCTGTATGTGTTGTAACTCTGAACTTTGAGAGTAGCAAATGCCATGATATCTGTGAATGTCATCTGTTGAGTAGGGATGTGCACAAATATTACTAACATTCATAATTCAGCCAAATTTGGACATTCAAATTCAAATCAAATGTTACAATACTTTTATGCTAGCCTTTGAACAAATACAAATGTTTCCCGACATTCATACAAATAGTTCAGACATTCATTAAGCTGGGGAAATGTATCAGATGCATATCTGTTTATATCAGATACTTATCAATTTGTTTCAGATATGTACAGAATGTTCATACAAACCCTACAAATAGATTTGTATCGGATATAATTTTACCACATTTGAATGCAATCTATTTGTACGAATATGGATTTTTGAACATTCAATTCGTTTTGAATCGAATGCCAAAAACCCTTCGTGCACATCTCTACTGTTGAGTTCTTGAATGTTCTTTACAATCTTATAGGTCACATAGTTTGATTCAGAATGATGTTACTGTATCCAACACCATAAAAGATGCACTGATGCATAAGACATACATATAATTCAGCAAGGGACTAGTTGGGAAAAATAATTTTTAAGGAGACATTGAGTGATTCCGTACTGGACCTCCGAAATACGGATTTATCAGATCCGTATTTCAGAAATCCGTGTTAAGTAGATCCGTATCTAGTAGATATAGATCTACTAACACCCCTTCCATCCGCACCCACAAGGGAAGGACAGAATTAGATACATATTTGAGGTGGGTGCTGTGTTACAGTCATCTACACAAAGTAAGAACAGCTGGGTTGAGATGGGTTTAAGCTTTCTTTTAAGTTAGTATTTTAAGGATAATATTCTTGGGGTTTTGTAGAAGATGATAGACTATACGATGAGAGAATTTTTTCTAAAATGTTACTTCAGAATTGTTTCACACAAAAAGTTTTTAAAAGAATCATACATTGTGACATTCATGGAACACTTAGTGATCTTTTTTTCCTGTTAGAAAGATTATGGAAGAAAGTCAGAATATCTGAAGTAATTTTCACAGTTACCTTTTTTGGGATTTGAATGTCTTCCTGAGATCAGTGCTACACTGATTTGTTTTACTTCTATCTAGGTCTTGATTCCCTTTGTGCACCATTCTTGTACTTGAATTTCAATAATGAAGGTATGGTATGCATGTTTCATTTCATAATTTTATTTTTTTATAAATCCATAGACTGTCTGTATAATTATGTCTGTGTTCTTATATTTTTTAACAATTGGTAGCCACATACTTCATAGCAGTTATATTAGTCACGTTGCATGATTTGTTGCATTTCAACAATGGAGATTTCTTGGGTTGTTGTTTGCAGATGTTTTGTGACCTACTGTATATAAGATATAATATTATATAAGATGCAACTCTAATTTGCCAAAGAGTATTTAGGAAAGATAAATAAGAAGATAGAACAAAGGGTGATTTTAGGAGAAATTATTTTGAGGAAAATGTGGGGTTTATATGGCAAAAAAACCACAGTAAGTAGATAACACCTTCAGTGCTGAAGGCCCCATATGGTTGTTGGTGGGGTTCAAAATCATCCCAGCCATATCCAAAAGCTTAGATTCAAAACAGAACTATGGAAAATAGCATAGCAACCCCAAAACTGCAATGAGTGAGAGGAAAGTCAATCATGGACGTCTCTGCCTTTTCAACACACCTTCCCTGTGCTGCAGATGTTCATTGAGAGGCTTGTAAGCATTGGTATATGTAAGTTGTATTAATGTAGGGTTCAGTTTGTTATGTTTGTTGGTATACTGTCAAAAGGAAATGACAAAGGATGCTAGAAGAAAGAAAAACCTCTTGTCAGACTTTGGGTAGTGTGTTCAGTGTCTGCATGTTTAGAAGGAAAGGACTCCCCCGCAGATTGCATGGTAGTGCTTCTCACGGGTAGACCTTTCAGCCTTTGTCAAAAGCTTCTGAGCTATCGCAAGTGTGATAAAGAAAGCTTTTCTCAACACTTTTCTGTATTCTCTGTTCAAGAAGCAGCCCTTCATGTTAATGGAAAATTGCTGTTCTGGGCATTATTTTGAAACTTCTGCAATTTGTGAAACCGAGTATAAAGATACAGAACTCATGTGTTTTTTACTGATTCTTTTTTAGCTCTGGCGTATGCTTGCATGTCTGCCTTCATTCCTAAATACCTCTATAACTTCTTTCTAAAAGACAATTCTCATGTGATTCAAGGTAAGTTTTCCATTTAACTCCTCAACACATTAGCTTATGTGTGCTGGTGCACTTTTCTATATTCATTGTGTTCGTAATTTAAGAATTGTAATTACAACTTTGAAGAGGATATAACTTATTGAACAATATAAAAATGGCACAAAGGATTTTCAGCTTGTTAAAGATTAATATATAAAGTGTTCTTCTTTCAACCTGTAGCAGCTACTCAGTGGTTCGTGCTTCTCTGCTCCAACCATATGTGCTTCTCCCAACAAAAAGAAACCAAGAATATTCGTAATAGAGGATACTGGACCTTTCTGCACAGAGCCTTAATCCTGATTAAGGGTCTGTGTAGAACACTTCTAGGCAACATAGATCCACATGTTAATCTTTTATCTGTAAGGTCACGCTTCCTATTGATCTGCTCTGTCTTAATCCAGATCGGTTGTAGGACCGTTTAACTGAATCTATATCTGGACCAAGGGCCTTCTTCAAAAACTTGGGAGTTGAGCAGACAGCATATCTCTGTGATCCAGAATTACTGGGGGGTGATTTTCATCAGCGTGTCATAGCACATGCTGAAAAGCACGCACACACACACCAAAGTCCCGACGTTGGGAATTGGCATTACTAGCCTTCAGAGGCATGGGGGCTGTGGCTCCTAATCTTTGGAAGTGTGGGAGGACGGCTTCCACAGGCATAGGGAGCCATGGGCTGGATCAGCGCTATCAGTGCAAAGACACTGATCCAGCCCATACCTGTGCACAATCTGGATCCAGTAATTCAGGATCTGCTGATCCAGATCTGATTGAACTAAGTGAAGTAAAAGCCACTGTCTTGTAAAAACAATTGCTTCAGAGTTCAGTTTTGAAAAGAACATTCTCTCTTGTACTATACAATAGTTTGGTTCCTACAGATGACCATTCCGTGCAAAAGTACAATATGTTAAGTAATTAACTGTCGTTCATGGAAAACTATAGGGGAACGAGGAAGGCCTGGTCTTTCAATGAAAGTCACCACCACCGCAGAGATAAGATCTGTCAAAGGCAGTGCAGAGGGGACACTCACTTAAGCAGTGTCTCATTGTGGGAACACAACCTAAGAAAGCAAAATGGCTATCTTGTGAGACTTTACAAATAGCTAAGGAAAGAAAGCAAAAGGCAAGGGGAAAGGGAAGGACATACACAACTGACCGCAGATTCCAACAAAATAAGAGGTGGCAAAAATACACTGAAGAACTATAAATAAATATCTTAATATCATGGATTACCACAATGATGTAGTCACAGCAGTGGTGACTGCTGCTACAAGATGGAAAGATGCTTGCTGCTTGAGAGGAACGCTATGGTAAAACTGGGCAACATTTTAAAAAACAGAGGCATCACCTTCCAACAATGATCCATATAATCAAACAATTGTCTTTCCTGTATAATATGTGACTGAGGCTTGGACCATAAGGAAGACTGATTGCAAAAAAAAAAAAAAGGAAAACTTCTGAAAAAATCAAATCAGTCAATATTAAGAGCAGTCAACCCTAATTGCTCACTGGAACGACTAATACTGAAGCAGACACTCCACATAATGAGAAGACAGAATTCACAGAAAGAACTTTGATGCTAGAAAAGATTGAAGGCAAAAAGAAAAGGGGTTTCAGGGAATGAGATGGTTAGATAGTGTTGTGAAAACAATGGTTGTGAAGTTGGATAGATTCCGGGAGAGTGTGAAGGACAGAAGGACCTGGTGTCCTGTGATCCATGGAGTCACAGAGTTTCAGACATGACAGAGCAACTAAACAAGAATAAAATCTTAGGACTAGTGCTGAAAATCCCTAATAGAGTATCAGCCTGTGAGATGATGTTCTTAGAGGGAGACTAACTTAAATTCAAGCTTTTATTTTCTGCAGAATAAGACAGGGTTTAGGAAAGTAAAGACCAGACTTCTGTTTGGCACATTGACCTTCTTTATTACCCCAGTAGTAGGCTATTCCCGTTGTAAAGGAGAAATGGAGAACTTGTATGTTTACCAGTATGGTCAGATCTCCAGTTCCTTGGATCATGTGTTTTGTCCCTATCTGATTATCATAAACTTTAGCAAGCAATAGTATTTATCAATAGGTTTTGTTTAAGAACACCTATTTTTTGACATATAGTAGATATATCAGGCCTGTCAGGCCTAGTCCTCAAGGACCACAGGTTTTCACCTGCATTTGTGAAGCTTCATGAGAGATATGAGCCCCATTTTCCATATTATCTAGATTTGTGTTGGTGTGGTAAAACCTGAAAATTGTTACTTTTATACATTAAACAAATTTTGTCTTCAGTATTAGTATATCAAGTAGAAACATGCAATACGTATGGGATCAGTCCATATAAAAGTGAAGAACAATATCTTAGGCAAAACAGACACTAGGTTTATTCCTACCTTTCCATATTAGAACCAAGGATAATACTTTGAAGTTAAGCACTGGAAGCCTGAGGACAGACAAAGTCAGACAGCTGCATATAAGCTAAACCAGAGAATTTATTTCAACAGCATGGTGGCCAGTGCTCACAGCTTTAGGAGACAAATTTATCGAAATAAAACTCTATGTAACTTCTATTTATATTTTTTTTAACCAGCAGAATCATCCATAATATGTCTCTTAAGAAAGGATTAGATAAATTCATGGAGGTTGGTGGGGGGAGTATCAGTGGTTACTAGAATAGATGCCTAGGTACTGCCTTCAGGTTGGAGAGGCAGGCAGGATGCCTCTCAAGGCCATTTGCAGTAAACTGAGAGCAAGTGAAGATGTTTTTGTATGCAATTTGAAATATATGATTATGTAGTACGTTTTTCCAGTATTCCCTTTCTTCTCCCAAGAATGACACCAATAACACACATAGGGAAGGGATTAACAGCAGGATGTGAAATCGCCATCCACAAACTGCTTAATTTTTCACCCATTCTTATGAGGATTAAGCAATTGCAAGATGCTTTATATTCTAAGTATATGTAGAAGTATTTAATATTATTCTTCAGTACTGTTATAGGCATAACATAAAAATATGAATGTGCAGGGTTTTTTTCCTAAGGTTGGTGGTGGAAAGAAAATACAAATCAATTGATATTAATACAGTATATGAAGCTTGTCTTATAATAACAATTTCTACAAAGCCAACTTTGCTTCTGTTCTATAAGGTCAAGTTCCAAGTAAAGGCTTTACTTAGAACACGACTTTCCTTTTTATTGCTCGTTTAGAATACCTGGCTGTCTTCTCCCAGATGATTGCATTCCATGACCCTGAGCTGAGTAACCATCTGAACGAAATTGGCTTCATTCCAGATGTAAGTGGATTCTTGTAAATTTTTAATAAAGGTAGCAGGAAAGGAAAGGAAGGTCAGTCGTAAATATTTATTTCCACATACCACAATCCAGACCTTCAAAATTTCTAGCTGCACCTGTATACTACTGAAATCAGACATGTTGTTTAACATTTTATCAGTATTTATTGCTTCTATCTGCCTGAAACTAATATTGAAACCAATTCAAGATAAATATGCAAAATGTTGTAGAAGTTAAGTCTTGTAAAGTTTCAATAAGGCTTCAGTTCATTAAGTTGTAGCATGAAGCAGGTAAAGACAGTGTTGCAAGCCTAAAGGAGGGCGGTGAATATCATAGGACAAAACATGCCCTGGCTGAATTTCAGGCATTCAACTGCTAGTTTTCTCTTTACTTTCTAAGTCAAAATTCTTCAGGAAGATTGGAGAAATATTTGAATTTCAGTTTGTATGTTATTTTGTAAATTTTGTTCTTGACATAAAAAACTTTTTTAATCTGAAGATCTCAGAAAAGAAATGGCAGGGAAAATGTATGATTGACAAAGTAATAAAGTAAATTACTACAGTTTTTTTAGTTTTTTAATTTGTTTATTATCTTAGTGCTTTTAACTTTGTAAATCACACAGATATCTTATTGGATACAACAGATATTATCTGAACAAACTTCTGCATTCTTTGTACCTGCTTTTCTGCAGGACTCATTAAGGTAAAGAATATACAGTTTAGTAACAATATGAACCAAATTTTCATTCTTGAGTACTAGTGCTATCAAATCAAACTCTGATTAATCTCTCAGGTTCGTGATGAGAAATAGGTTATTCCTTGGCATATATTTACATTATAGAGCTTTGGGGAAATTGAACATTAAAAAATAGCAAGTGCTATCAGCTGTAGCAGTGTTGCCTTTATGTGTTGGCATAGAAAACAACAGAAAGAGCCTGAGGATTAAGGTATGGACATCCTCCCAGGATTATATCTTCCCCTGCCCATTATCAGTGATGTTTGCCCCCAGTGACAATTCCTCTTCTGCCCCTGCCTTGGCACATTATTCCTACCCCTTATTACAGATGGTATAAATAAGGAACAACAACAATGATAAGAGTTTAAAAAATCAAAAAGGTAAAAACTCACACCACCTACCAGCTCCCTATGTTCGAGGACCAAAGGGTATGGCCCTCACCCTCACTTTCCCGGCAGAGTGGCAGAGGTGGCCCCGCCACTCCAAGCGGCAAACCAACATAGGCCTTCATATCTAGAAGATGTTAGTAGTGGCTCCCAGCTTCCTTGAATCCATGGCAGAGCAGGGATTCAAACCAAAGAACTACTGGGTTCTAGCCTATTGCTATGAACTACTGGGCCACTAGATGGTCCATGCAGAGAAAGTCCATAGTATTATGTACAGGAAAGTAAGGATGTTATCTCTCTCAAACACATACCTCCCTTTCATCTTCCTTTTGCAGTCCCCATACTATTTTCAATAATCTTCAAAATTTAAGAGCAGATTTGCAGTGCTTTGTAAAACAAAGAAGTACAGATGTTTGCATTCCAAAAGGTTTGCAGAAGGGCAAGGGCGTATTAGGAATTTCCTATTCTTACTGAAGACCCAGAAGAATGAGGACAAAAGGGTTACCTTTTCTTTTTCGTATGAACGACTGCTGAACAAGTGCTGTATACCTCAGTTGTAATGGTGTTTGCTTTTAACAGAGTTGTTGGTAAACAGCAGCTGAAATATATTTCCATTCTGAGTCCCTCTGTCACAAAGTTCTTATAAAGTGTATAATCCTTTGGGCTTAGAAGGCTATAGGTAGCTTTCTTCAGGTGAAAGGTTAAAATATTCTGTGTTATCAATGTGAATTTGACAGGTGGTTGTATGCATTACTCAGATGTTTTAGTAAGGAAACTTTGAGGAAATGTAGTGATAGAAATTCAAGCTGTCCTGCTGTTTGAGAATGGCAGAGGGCACTGTGTACCAAGAATGCATTCAGACAATGTATGCAGCTCTTAGTTGCAGCTGGTGCTACCTGCAGAGCTGGGAAACTGATAAATCAGATTTTATATATTTTCTCTTTCTCTTTCAACATTGCTGGTTTTGTTGTCTTGGAAAAACATGAGACAAATCCTGTTTGCTTTTTTAATTTTGTTGATGTTGCTATGTCTACAGTTTTCTTCATAGAATTGTGTTTGAGGGGGAAGTTCTTTGTACCTTTGCATACTGAAATTATCATTTACTAGCTCTCAATACAGTCTGGTGCATTGTCATGGTCTGCTTCATGTTAAACATCATGGAGAACTTAGCTATGTAATGTCTTGATTTGTATAATTTCTACTAATGCAGTATTGTGGGATGAAAGCCCAGGATATCTACACTGTAGATGTGAAAAGTGTCCTTTTTCCTGCTGCAGTCTCCTCTCGGCTACAGAATTCGAAAACTGATCTATGGAACCATTTAATCCTCTGTAACAGATTGGGCTGCTGGGGAGGGAGGAGATATATAACGCAGTTTGGTGAACAGCTAACACCACTGTATTTCACTCCGAAATATGTGAGGCTCCTCATTTTGTTTAAAAGTGTCTCCTAACAAACAGATAAACTGCCATTGAAGGTGAACCAGAGGTTGTCCATCACTGAGAACATCCAGCAAAACTCTAGCTCTGTTTGAATGTACAGGGGATAGAAATATGATTTAACACCATTTTTTTTATCAGGCTCTTTCACAAATAGCTGTTTTATAATAGCTGCCTCCCCAGACTTCCCAAGCTTCCTTGAAATGTTCTCTCTAGTAACACAAGTGGTCTGCTGGTTGTATATCTATATCCTAACTGAGGTTTGATTTGATTTTTTAAAAAAAAAATTGAATATTTTCCATCTGTTCTACAGCAGACCATCATTGCCGGATTTCTGGCCCATCTGCCAGCCAGCCATTGTACACCATGATACAGGAAGGAGGCTGGGTAGTGCTGTAGAGCACTTCCATCTGTCCTACAATTAAGTTCCCCATTCCTTACCATTCCCCTTCTACTTGTGTGTGATGTCTTTTTAGATTGTAAGCCTGAGGACAGGGATTAACATATGTTGCAGCAGCTCAGGGAGTCTTTTGGCTTCATAGTAGTATATAAATAGATTGTCTAAAGGAATGATTCTGTAACAATCAAGTTACATTTCTATACTATGCCAACAAATTATTCCCGATGCAGATAATTTAACCCATTTTACAAATGCTTGCTCGTTATTTTCCAAGAAGGGAGTGGAACCTTCTATAAAGGATACAGACATCAATCCTTTGGACCAGCACCATAAGAATATAAGAAATATTTCTACATGAGTCGATTGGTCCATCTAGCCTTCCACCCAGTTCTTACATCTGTAGATGAAATGCATGTGGAAGTTCAGACGCAGGATATTGACATACTGTCTGTTCACAGTCTCCTAACAGATGGTCTGTAGAGGTGTACAACTTCCTGTACCAAAAGTAGACACATGGTCAGCATTTAATTTTGTGTACTAGGCCTGGCTTTCAAAAACCTGAAGCCAAGTGTGTCCAATCTCACATGAAAGAAACAATGCATTATTGAATCAAACAAATAAATCTGTTATTATGCCCATGCAATAGGAATCCATCATTGTTTTCAGGGAATGTAACACTTTATTCAGTACGTTATGCTATGTTACCTGAATAAATGCATAAGTAATGGTCCAAGACTTGCACCAATTTGAGATCTCTTAGAAATTATTTGACAATGTTATTAGACAATATACCTACCCTTATTTGTGTTCCACTACATTGAGACCACTTGGATGCATTAATTGTTTTCCTTCCCTTTAATCATAATTCAGATTTTACCAACTTTCTGTAGGCTAAAAAATATTCATATTCTGTAATTGGAAGTTTCAGAATTACCAACTAATCAACTTTCCATTTTGATTTTATAGCTGTATGCAATTCCTTGGTTTCTCACCATGTTTACACGTGAGTATGACCTTATATTCCTATGTATTAAGCAAACCATTATTATTTGGATTACTATTTTTGCATTGCTGAACTCAATTCAGTTTGCAGTAATTTTAATATTTTAAATTAAATAAATAAAATTAAAGATAGCTTGCAGTACACAGACAAAAAACCCTGTGATTGGATTTGTTACTGTGCAGCAATTCAAAAGACAACAAAAATAATTAAAATTCAAGATTGTTTGTCTTATATTCCATTTCAGGAAAATTATAAGGTCTCAAGATATTCTGAGTGTTCTTTCAGGTTCACCACACTGCCAGACAAAATCACAGACTTTTATCAAAGTTCAGTTTGATAGTGAGTCTTGCATTAAATGGTTTTAGAGAATCACTGAATAATTTGTTTTACTTTGCTGTCAGGCTCTGTTGCAAAAATCCTTAAGTTATGAGTTCCAGCAGTAGGCTTGGTTGATTTTTCAGTGGGGCACAAACATTTGCCTTCAACTCCCATCAGTGTCAATCATCATGGCCCTGTATTAAATCCTTAAAATACCTATCAGAAGAAGAGTCCATTAATCCGTAGAAGCTATTTTAAATGTCCAGTATATTGTT
Organism: Aspidoscelis tigris stejnegeri; assembly: GCA_023333525.1. NCBI lineage: Eukaryota > Metazoa > Chordata > Lepidosauria > Squamata > Teiidae > Aspidoscelis > Aspidoscelis tigris. The sequence goes on from JALMGA010000006.1 coordinate 66,237,030, forward strand.
TACAGGGTTGGCCGACCATCCTTGAACCCTGACCTTTGGCTTTTATAGCTGAAGCAAATGACAGCAGCTGTTTTCAGGACCTAGAGAACACCATAATGACTGAACTTGGGGCAAGATTTTTAGCTTCATAAATAAGAAACAAGAGAAAGAATGATAAAATTAAGAATAAGAAATGTTCTTGTCACCTTGCAGATGTTTTTCCTTTGCATAAGATTTTCCATCTGTGGGATACATTGCTGCTTGGGAATTCTTCATTCCCATTCTGTATTGGAGTGGCAATTCTACAGCAACTGAGAGACCGTCTTCTTTCTAATGGATTCAATGAATGCATATTGCTATTTTCCGATTTGCCAGGTATCAAAATTATTAGGTTTTTTTTTAAAATGTCATTGGTTTTCTACTATGTAAACTTGTATCTTGCTTTTATTTAAAAAAATTATCAAAGGGAAGGTAGAAAAAAATATTGAAAGGCTGTAATATGGCACTGAATAGATTTAATTTTAGTATAATTCCTCCGCATTGGCATTTTACCTTATTTCTATGTAGCCAGAATGGAAAACCAAAAAACTTTTTATGCTTAGAAGGAGTGGTGTAGTAACTTGAGGGGAATGAAGAGAACTAGTGCCCATGATTTCCCACCTGTACTCTGAATGCCTTGGATTATAGTGTCTCCTAGGCTTGAAATGCTGTTTGACTCCAAATTGATCATTTCCAGTCAGCATGGCCAGTGTTCAGGGAGACTGGGATTTGTACTTCTACAGCACCTTGGGATCCATAGATGATAAGTAGCTGAAGATATCTCTCCCATATGGATTGAGTGCAGACTCTTTTAGAACAGGTGGCATGAAATGATCATGTCACCTGTGCTTTCCAGATAAGAAAGATTAGTCTGTTATATGTAACAAATTATCTCTCATTTCATATGTTCGAGATATGAGATTTCAGATTGTAAGAGACCAGCAGGCATCCTTTAAGGCAGCAAGATAATTATAGCCTTGTTTCTTCATCTAAAGAAAAGATCATACTGAAATTTCAAAGACTATCTCAGATTAGTTGGTCTCCAAGATGTTTCCCTAGTTTTTCAGAGCTGCATCCTGTTACAGAAAGATCTATTTTGGTTCCAGGAGCTTTATGAATTATATATTGAGGTATATTTGTCTTCATTGTGGATTTAGAAAATTATGCACCATATTATCCCAACCCAAGTCTTTATCAAAGTTAATAGTAGGCTGCTCATAATTCTTAGCTGGAATGGTATGATGATGACCTTAGGCATCATCCATTCTCTCCAGCCAGTCATTTGGATTACAGTGGGTTATTCTCACTGCACTACTCCTCCATGACTGATAGATGGCACTCATTTTTTCAGTCCATATATTGCCTAACACCATCCTCTGCCTCCCAGTATCTGAAGCAAACAACACTTCTCAAGACCAACTCTGGAACATAAAACACACCATTAGTCTTCCTGGGAGGATCCAAATGAGGGGCCAGAGAGAATGGATGATCTCTAAGGGCTTCATCATACCATTCTCCATCAGCCTTTACATTTGGATTACAGTGGGACATACCCAAGCAACCCCACTGGGTAGGAAGAAGACACCACCCTCCTCTACCCAGCACCATAGCCCCCTGGGCCCCATGCATCTTACCACCGCAGGGACCTCCGGAGCCAATACACAGCAACCGAACTCAGCATCAGCCACCTGGATGAATCCAGTCTATAATGCCTCATAAATGTCAACAGTGAACTCCAAGCCACTGCCCGACAGATTTCATCCAGAGGCCTACCTGCCAAATGCCGTGCTTGTGACCTGGGAATGGGTTGAGTGAGCCAGCACCGACCCCGGAAGCTCCATGCCCTCCTGTTGATAGCAGAGGACGATGCACACCTCGACTCACGAGGCCAAGACCTTAGCAGATGTCCTTAGTCCCTTCCTACCATGAGCGAAACAGACAAACAAACTTGAAGATACCCTCCAAGAAGCCATCCTCTCCAAATACAGTTTCACCGCCCTGCTTGCATCCAGCACGGCCCAGTCCCAACCAGGCTCAGCCACTGACAAACCATCCAACACTGGAAGGTGAATCTCCTGATCCCTGTGAAATGGGGTGTCCACTTTTGTCCTAAAGGCAGGGTCCAGGCATAGCACCAGACTATCAGGCATAAACATGCGCAGCACTGGCATTATAGAGAGGGCCACCAGTTCAGAAACTCTCTTGGCGGAACAAATGGCTACAAAAAATGCCACTTTGTAAGACAGAGATTTTAATGCAACTGTAGACAACGGTCCAAACAATCTTTTGTAATTATGTGAACACAAGGTGTAAGTCCCAAGTTGGGTAATTTTTTGAATCACTGATATTGTCTTCTGCTTGACATGCCTAGAAGCAATTGGTGGGCCACTGTGTGGGACAAGACGCTGGACTAGATGGGCTGTGGCCTGATCCAGCAGAGCTTCTCTCTTGTGTTCTTTTGTTCTTAGGCTTTATAAGGAAGCAAGTATGAGATATGTTTATAAAACCTCAGAATTCATCAGAGGTAAATGATGGTGTTTTAGTGACAGAGGTTATACATATGCCAATGTTTAATAGCTCGCAGCAATATGTATGGGATAGAGAAACTGGCTTTGGTACAGATAGAAAGTGATTTGTTGGCATGCACCTGCTTGCCAACAATATTCTGTAGTGTCAAGTCCTGCAAAACTGATGCCATTTTACCTAGAGCTGTGAATCCTTTAATCACGCACATTTTCCACTTGTATCTACGTGATTTTCACAAATCCAGACTTGGCAATTCCATTTTTAAAGGCTAATGATGAAAGGATGTGACATTATGAATTGTGCTCTTTCTCATTAGCTTCTTATTCATTTTAATGTTGCTTATATAGAATATAGAATAATTGCTTGATATTTAAAAAATCTCTAAATTTTTTCTACAGCAGCTGAGTTATATTCTTAGGTATCTCATCATTTGATGACGTGTAAAAAGCTGTATTCTAAATCAGTACCTGGTGTGTGCAGGGAGTTTATCACAAAAACAAATGAGGCTTTTGTTTCTTTTTTAAATAAGCAGTCCATTTGTATCAGACCCCTTCTATTCTTGTATTCCAGCTGAGTGACCTTGGGCTAGTCACAGTTCTCTTCTGAGCTCTCTCAGCCCCATCTACCTCACAGGGTGTCTGTGGTGGCAAGAACAACATGAAGCTTTGTCAGCCACTTTGAGTCCCTTTCAATGGGTAAGAAAAGTGGAGCAGAAAAGCCAACTCTTCTTCTATATTTTATGTTATGAAAAACATATTGGTTGGCCAATATGTAGAAGTGCAAGGTCAAGAAGGAGAAAAATCTCCCAGTCATCTCCTGTATTTCCGTGAGTTCAGGTCCTTTCATAGCTGGAACCGTAAGAACATTAGATGAGCCCTGCTGGAATCAGGCCACAGCCCATCTAGTCCAGCATCCTCTCTCATACAGTGGCCCACCAATTGCCCACGGGCATCTCAAGCAGAGACAAGGGCAAACATTCTCCTGCTCTCGAATCCTAGCAAATGGCCTTAGAAATTGTCCTGCTTGTCCCCCCAGCGTGAAAGATATACATAGGCATCCATTCTAGTAGCCATTTATACATCTGTCATCCATAAATTTGTCTAGCCCTTGCTTAAAGCCATCTAGGCTGGTAGCTGTTACCACCTTTTCTGGCAGCAAATTCCATAGACCAATGACCCACTGAGTGAAGAAGTACTTCCCCTTGTCTGATTTGACTCTCCTATCCATCCGCTTCATAGAATGCCTCCTGGATCTAGTGTTGTGTGATAGAGAAATGTTCTCTATCTACCTTTTCTATACAGTGCATGATTTTATGTACTTCAGTCAGGTCCCCTCTTAAATGCCATCGTTCCAGACTGAAGAGGCCAAGACACTGCAGTCTGATTTTGTAAGGGAGGTGTTCCAGTCCCTTAATCATTCTGATTGCCCTTTTCTGCATCTTTTCCAATTCCACAATATCCTTTTTGAGGTGTGGTGACCAGAATTGTACATGATATTCCAAATGTGGACTCACCATAGATCTATAAAGAAGCAAAATGACACTTGCTGACTTATTTTCTATTCCCTTCCTAATTATTCCCTGCGTTGAATTAGCTTTTTTCGCCGCTGCTGTACACTGGGCTGATACCTTCGTTGAACTGTCCATCAGAGCCCTGAGATACCTTTCCTGGTGTGTTGCAGAAAGCTCAGCTCCCATCAGTTTATAGACATAGTTTGGATTTTTGGTCCCAACGTGCACTACTTTGCACTTATTAAGATTAAAGCACATTTGCCACTTGGTTGCTCACTCACCCAATGCTAAGAGATCCCTCTGGAGCTCTTGGCAATCTCTTTCGGTTTTTACTACCCTGAATAATTTAGTATCATCTGCGAACTTTGCTATTTTACTATGTACCCGTTCTTCTAGATCACTGATGAATAAATCAAAAAGCATTGATCCTGACACTGAACCTTGGGGACCCCACTTTTCACCTCTTTTATCCTTAAGCCAAGCACAAATCCAGGACAGAAGCTGATGAGTTTACTCACTAGCCTTTGATGTGGTACTTTGTCAAAAGCCTTCTGAAAGTCCAGAAAGACAATGCCTACTGGTTCACCTTTATCCACGTGTTTATTGACACTCTCAAAGAATTCCAACAAGTTTGCAAGGCATGATTTACCTTTGGTCAGCAATTTTGCATTTGAGTTCCTTAAGAACTCTTGGATGAATACCATCCTGTCCCGGTGATTTGTTAACATTTAATTTATTAAGACATGCAAGGACCTCTTCCTTGGTTATTTATTTATTTATTTATTTACATTTCTATCCCACCCATACTCAAAGGTCTCTGGGTGGGTTACAACAGGTAAAAATGAATTAAAACAAGATACAAATTAAGAGCAGATACAGATTAAAATGAAATACAAATAAAACAAGATGCACACTTAAAAACATCTTAAAAACATCTTAAGATTCAACAAAATTTAAAACCGTGCACTCTGTAGTGCATTAAAATGATACCATTATAGCTGGGGAGGGAAAATAAATCCTTAATCAAAGGCCGAGGTAAACAGGTGTGTCTTTAAGGCCCTCTTAAATAAATATAAGGAGGGGGCATGGCGCACCTCGAGTGGGAGGCCATTCCACAATCTTGGGGCCACTGCAAAAAAAGCTCGCTCCTGGGTGCCCACCAGCCTCACTACCGAAGGTGGGGGGACAACCAGGAGGACCTCATTATCTCTATCCTGTTTAATTTTTCTCCCGAAAATGCAGGCTCAGCTACTGGCACATGCCAGGAACCATAGGTGACCTGTTATAGGTGACTGATTTAATGTGATACAGATGATATGCAGTGAACCTTGGACCTATACATTCCTTTATCCTCTCTCTGATGCCATATAGTCATCACTTAATTGCAGATTCTCTTCTGAACTAAAAATATATAATTACAAATTCTTGAACAAACTAATATTCCAAATCCTAGCTTAACATACTTTCATGGGTTGCAAAAACTTATAATTGATGGAAGACCTGTGTTTTTTCCCTTCTGTTGTGCAAAAAAAAAGGGGGGATTGCACTTCCAAACGAAAAGACTCTTTTTAGGCTGAGAATGAGACTTCCTCCAAACAACACTTAATTGATCCACATTGTTTGGAAAATCCAGAATTCAGCGTGGATTATCTGGAATAAAATTTGTCTGGAAGTGTTTTACTCTGGGTTATCCAAATAATGTGTATTAAGTGAGTGCTGTCTAGATGAAGCTTAGGTCTCCAGAGTCATCAAGAGTAGAGCCTGCCCACCTTTAAACTTAGGTACTGGTGATGAGTATTCCACTATGGCTTTTATTTGGAAGACCAAGCTCTAATATTATGAAACTGTAACTACCATTTAAATATTTTAAATGAGTATTCAGACGTTTCTGATCTTTTACCTTATTTTACTTCCTCTAAACAGACACTTAAAAACTTTCTTGAAGGTAGCGACCCCCAGTTTGCTTTAGGTTTCTTTTAAGTTTCTGTTTGCTTGAGCATCAGAGTGATTCTTGATTTTCAAATAAAAGTTCAGCACACTTGTTGACTATGCAGCTATTGTTTTAGCATTGGTTCAACAATCTTTCAGTGTCTAGATTTTTAAAGAAAACAGGAACTCAAGTAATGTTTCCTTTGCTAAGACCCTGCTCTGTTCTCCTTTCCACCCACCAAAGAAAAGGCCCATATGTGCTTTTAAAAGCTACACATAGCCTAGCTAAGCTTTTGCTGTTACAGTTTTACCACTTGGTGTACTTTGGATTTCTGCATTTTTCAGCAGGCCAAATAGCCAAACAAACCAAAGTAGTATTGTATGCTTCAGTGTAGCCATTCTGAATTTCAAAAGAATCCAGCATGCAGTTGGAATGTCTCATAGGCTGCCTCCAGATAGCATCTAATATTTTGCTATTTAGTGAAGAGAGCTGCCCAGATGGCCGGACAGCTGTGTGGGGGCAAATCAAAGGACTTACCTGGTCTGGATGCTTACTCTCACAATGTTTCATGCTATACATCCAGGTATTAAATTCCTGAAAGTGTGTGATCACCACCTTGCTTGCACATGCAGCTACCATTTTAGGTTCAGTTTGATCCTGTGCTTACATGGTGGCCATTACCAAAATGGCAGATCATGGTCCTAGGAATCCAGACTAGGCAAGTCATTTTGCTGTATTTAAAACAACAACAACCTGTGTTGGGAGTTGTGTTTCCTGCAATATCAATATTGTAGGAAAACACCCCAAATTCCTGGAGCTATGTTGGGATTGTCATGGGCCAATATGGCATTCTCAACATAGCCCTGGGATAATCGTGGGTTAATCACATGGCACCTGGCTCTGCCTGACTCTCCAGCTCCATCATCTTCACTACTCTGGCTCCACCTTATTGATGGTACCCACCCAGCCCAGTAGTCCACCGGCTGCCTCTGATGGTCACTTGTGTGCTATCTCAACTTAGTGCCTTGTGTACCCTGCCATTCCTTTAAAATAAAGACTAAAGATTTAAAATAACTGATAATCAGCAACACTGCACAGCACCTATCTTTTGACAAGGTTTTTGAGAACATAATACGTGACTGTGAGTTGTACCACAGAGCTGCAAGTTGCCCTACTTCTAATGTCTCTCTATCCATGTGTGACAGTTTTATCAAGTCAAAGAGATTAATGATTGGCTTTATGTTGAAAAAATGCAGCCACCAAATTGCCAGTTGTTTAAGTAATAGATTCCTTTCTCCAGTTCATTAAGCCTACAGGAAATAAGACTTATGAACTGAGCTTGTTTGATTTGCTCAAGTAGCCTTTAGATGATTCTCAGAATGATTTGAGAAATCAGGGAAACTTTTTCAACATTTATTGCTTATAATGTTTTTATCCTGCAGTTCCTTCATAGAGACTGATCTAGCATAAATAGGATGCCTGGAAGCTACCAGCCATCTAATAGTAAATTCATGTGGCAGATTTACACTGAAAACCAGTAGTGATGATATAAATGCAATTTCCAAATGAAACTGCAAAAATACAAGTCAAAGAAACATTAGAGCAGTGGTTCTCAACCTGGGGGTCGGGACCCCTTTGGGGGTCGAATTACCCTTTCAGAGGGGTCACGATGAGTCTTCCACCACCCTTCCCTCCCACTTCCCAGCTGCTCCACCCCCGTGGTTGGGGGTCTCCACAACATGAGGAACTCCATTAAGGGGTCTCGGCATTAGGAAGGTTGAGAACCGCTGCATTAGAGGGAGTTGATTAGCTTTAGTTCATGGAGTGGAATTCAGATATCCACCGCAACTAGCTCCAGCTGTCTGTCGTGGTTAATGGTCATGAGCAGCCTACTAGAAGATAATAATTCTAACACTAATCTAAGCTTTGCAAAACTACACAGTTTCCAAATCTGGCTGTTCTTTTTGGGTAATGCTGACTGGATCTGGATTTTTAAAATAATTATAAAAGCATCAATTCTTTAATCAGTTGTGTCATGTTATAGCAGCCATGACAAAATGCTCAACACTCAGCCTTTATTCATCTCTCTAGTGTACACAAGCACCCACTTTTTGGACTGGTATTGCCACTTCTCTGGAGGTCACAAAGCAGAAGCTGGACCTACATCTGCCTGGGGTTGTTTAAGAATCCTGCATTGGGCAGGGGCTTGGCCTCAATGATTTTAGAGGCCCCTTCCAACTTTTATGATTCTGTGATTCTTGTTATAATTATATTTGCAATGCTGTTGTGCACAGTATTTTCAGTATAAAATGCAGCTATCATTTAAATCATTCATATAATATCAACTTAATATTGCTCATATTATACATTGTGAGAGGATAGAAATGTTTCAGATGCTTTGGATTGCACTATTCCATAAGCCTGTAAGAGCATGGACTTCATCTATTTGATAAAGTCTGATCAAGATGACCTCACAACTTCTTTGCAAATCTACAGGGTTATATTACTGAAAATAAATTTACAATATTGTAGGCTGAATACCAGTGTAAAACAGAATGCTTCTCAGAGGCTGTTTTGCCCTTGAGAAGCAATCAGTTGTCCATGGAAGAGACTGGAATGCGGATCAGACTGTGAAGCAGTCTATATTCTCCTTTTTTCTGTTTTCAACTTTTTTAATTTACAAAGTGCTCTCCTGTTTAAAAATCAAATCCGTCGAGAGTTTCAGTTTGGGATATCACATTTACAAATATAGAGCACAAAATATAGCACACATATAATCAGTTTTATATATGTGTCTAAGTAGAATACTCCAGCTAAATAATAATAATTCTTAAAACAGCCATCTTTTCTTAGCAGATCATTGTAGGAAATCATCCTGCTGTTTAAAAGCAACCCATGCAAAACCTGCTGGTATCTCCTTCAGTGTTTCCAGTAAAAAGCCACCTTTATGTAAATTTGTCCAATAGTTCTTCTCTTTCAGAAAGAGAGTTTCCAGAATTCATAGTGTGGAGAGAAGAAAAGACAAAATAGTATAATTAATGGGAATTTTCTGTACCTCCATAGGAAAGAAGCAAAGACAGATGTAAATAAGCATTTAAAAAATGGCTGAAGTTATTCTTTTCATCTAATGTTTGTTTCATTTTTACTGTTTTGGTGGGAAAATTTATATTTTGCCTTTTTTCAAATTGCAACTTCTTTCTTTAGAAATTGACATAGAACGTTGTGTCCGTGAATCAATCAACCTTTTTTGCTGGACTCCAAAAAGTGCTACATACAGACAGTACGCACAGCACCCTAAGCAGTCTGGTGAGGGCAACTGTACAAGAAGTATAATGTCTTGTTTCTCATCAGATTATCAGGAAGTGCCCAGAAGTGACCTGGTAAGTGTATTTTTTCTTCCTTTCATGTTTTATTGCTGTTAAGTTGAACATTAAAAGTACTTTTGTGCAAATCTTCCTTCCTTTCTTTACAACTGATCTGTATCACAGTGAGCTTGAAACCTTAGGAAAGAAAGTGTGGGGCAGTTATTTCAAATGAGCAAAGTAAATTTCAGAAGTAAACTTAAAAACTTAGCATTGTAATAATTTCATCATTATTCAAATCCTACATTCAGCAATTGCTGCCAGTGGTGAAAATTGTATTGTTTCTAAGGATGTAGAATGTATTGTTTCTCTGTAATTTGTAAAACAGATTTTCAGAAGACAAAAACATTTGGTCTGCAAGACATAGTCAATTCAAAATTAATCTATAAACCCTCGATCAAAACTAATGCAAGCAGAACAAAAATAAAGACTATAATTTAATCCACCAAACACAGCTCAGCTATAAGGATGTGATCAGACAGGGCTTTTTTCAGTTACCCCTTCTGTAGATGTGGGGAAAAAAGGCATTTAGACAGTTAAACTACCTTCTTATGCCAATCCCAAGATCCACCAGCCGTTGCTGTTAGTGCAAATGTCTCTTTCTTAATGGGAGGAGCTGTCCCTCAATGATAATGTAAGCAGCCTGGAAAGCAGAGGTTTACTGGTTTGATCCTCAGTCATTACATGGAAGTAAGCAATGGCAAGCTACCTCTGGTATGTCTGCCAAGAAAACTGCATTGTGGTACTCATGGAAGTGCCTGTGGGTGTTTCCGCACTTACCACTTGAAATCCGGATTAAGGAAATCCAGATTTCTGAAATCTGTCCCTGGGAAAATCCATCTGAAATAAGGATGGATCCAAATGAGGCCTAACATATCCGCACATGCATTGGGAGAACGCATTATTGAGGAACGCATCGTGTGGTGCTGTGCAGACACTGCAGCACCGATATCCAGAACGATCAGACACAACTTGGCACATATCCAGTGTGAAGCAACTGCAGGATGGACTACATAGCCATAATTTGGTGCTGCTGCCTTGCTCAATGTGAGGACTTCCAGTCCCGTCCACATCCATTCCCTATCCTGTCCCTGTGCGGAAGCGTCCTCCTTTGATTCGGAATTTGCAAGCAAGAATGGTTTGAAGACCACATTTTTCACGTCTTCCTGAAAACCGGATTGGGCGGCCTCTAGACCCCATTAGAGACAGATCTCATGTGAGGCCGTGTGGAAGTGATGTCCTTCTGTCCCACTGTATGGAAGGTACCTTGCAGATATCTGCCATATGGGTCCTTATCGGGTGCTTAATGGGGTCTTCAGGGCCTCTGCGGAAACACCCTATGTAGCCAACCAGGAAACAGCCACAACAACAACTCCTTCTTAACACTGCATATTATGATTTATCATTTTTTCACGGGATCATTTTCTACATTCTTTGACTACCTTTGTCAGAAATTTATGGTTTAACACATCTTTTTCTTTTGGGATAAATAGTTTTTTTAAAGTATTCAAACTGCTCCAGGAAATAGTACTCTTTCTGTTTTTTCTTATTCTCCAAGCATTTTGTTCTGTGGTTTGATAGCCATGTAACCTTTTATTTATATGCCAGTGCCATTTTGATGCAAAAATTGCTCTGAAGAAGATGCCAATGGAATTATTTTATCTTCTGCCAAGACTTTTCTCTGCTCCCTATAATCATTCTGTTTGTGTTGAACATAGCTTTTTTATGTTTGTAACAGAGATTATTGAGGCCTAGTCACAGAAGCTCTGAGTAAGTCTTTCTCCACCTGGAAGGAATAGCAAAAAAATCCCCCTCCTGTGGAATTCATGGCATGTGCTATAAACAGCCATACTTTCCTTGCAGTTCATTATCTTCAAGGAGCAGGTGCCTTCTCTGTTAGGAGGATGGGGGGGAGGCCTACATTATTTTCATTTTCCTATGGAGATATACCTAAAATACAACTTGAAAGGATGAAAATAGTAAATAATGTTTTGGAACTTTGTGATGTTTTGATGACACATTAATTTTACATATGGACATAAGAGAATCTGATTAAGGATATAAAATCATGCATGGTATAGAAAATGTGGATAAAGAAAAATTATTTTCTCAGTTGCACAACACTAGAACCAAGGGCACTCTATGAATTTGATGGGCAGGAGAGTTGGAACTGAAAGGGGACTATTTCTTCAGCCAGGTCATTGATCTATGGAATTTGTTCCCAGCAACCAGCCTAGATAGCTTTAAGAAAAGTTAGACAAATTCACAGATGACAGGTGTATCAATGGCTAGTAGAATGAATGCCTTGGTATGTCTTCCAGGCTGGGGAGACAGGCAAGATGCTTCTAAAGGCCGTTTGCAAGGATTCGAGAGCAGGTGAATGTTTTGCCTTTGTCTTCTGCTGGATATGGTCATAAGTTGGTGGGCCACTGTGTGGGACAGGATGTTAGACAAGATGGGCTGTGGCCTGATCTAGCAGGACTCCTCTTAAGGCATGAGATTAGGACATAGCCCATCTAGTCCAGCATTCCATCTCACACACTGGCCCACCAATTGCTTCTGGCATTCTCTCAAACAGAAGAGAAATACCTGCAAATGGCTTTTAGAGACATCTTGTCCATCTCTCCAACCTGTTTCTTCTCGAGGAAGGTTTTGACAAAAAAAATAAAAAATAGAAATTATTTTTGTCTTTTTAGATAAATGGTTTTTATTAACAAGGAAGAGCTCTGGTCATTTATATGATGTATACATTATAAGATTGTGTTTACTGTACCAAGAATGCCATAATAACTTATAACACATCCTCCTGAACTCATTGACACTTCACTTGAAAACTCATACAAATGTTGTCAAGTTCTCAGAAACCAAACAAATTCCTTTGGATAAGCCTTAAAAGCAGGTATCACTTGCCCTTTGAAAAATTCCAATAGAAGTAGAAATGCACAGAATTGGTAAACAAGGGCAACAGATGTGGCCTAATGAAGAGTTTAGTTTGCACTTTCTGAGCCAAGCAGCAGCCTTATCAGCACAGCTCTTTTGCTGATACTCCACAGTTCCCTTCACACCAAAACAGACTCTGGCTGTTACCGGTTCATTCTTAGATGTCTTTTTTTCATATGATATAATTCCTTTCATGCCTTGAGCATTATTTCCCCTCACTGTGCTGATCACTTCCTAAAGTAAACTCACAAAGCCTGTTATCATGGAGCAAAGCAAATGTTGATGGTATGTTATACAAAGAAAAAATAAATACTCTATTAGCAGTGGCACTCACTCCTGCTTTTGCTTTTTGTGTAGGTGTGTGATTTGTTCTATCCTAGTACATGGCATGCCTCATGAAGAGCCCTTGAACTGGGTTAATTTCGTTTGAAGTGGGAATAATAAGCCTTTTGAGGCACCATGGGAACTTACCAACTTCCTATTGCAAAACTTGATTGTAGTTAAGAAACTTCTTAGTTTTAACCCTCTGCTCCCTCACAAAAAAAAATCACAGTTGAAAGTACTGTTGTGTGTCCATTTTTTGTATTTCTTATATCAGCTTATATACATTTTGTACATACAGTAGTATCCAGACAGAATGTATGTCTCATGCACTTTTATAGGAAAAGTTAAGCGATAATAACTTTTACCCAAAAATGAGACTCGGGGGAAATTCTGGATTGGCTCATTTATTTATTTACATACTTATTTACTTATTTAATATTTGTACCCTGCCTTATCACTATAGAATCCTTTGAGAGGCTTACAAGATTCCATCCATGAGTGAAAAACACAAACAAATGAAAATACAATATTTAAACTTACCAAATACAAACATATCTAAAACTCACTAAATACAAACATAACTAAAAACTCAAACTGGAATACTGGAGTGAACAAAAATATTTTCTGTTGTCTTCTAATACTAGACAGGGAGAAGGTTTGCCTTATTCCACAAGGCTAGTGCTACTATAGAGTAAGTTTGCCCTGCAGGCACCTGGCTAGACAAGGTATAAGGTGATTTTTTTGGTGTCTCTAGGTCCAGATCTGTTTAAGGCTTTATAGATTTAAAGCAGCTCCTTGAATTGGGCCCAGTACACTGTTGGCAGCCAGGGCAGGGCTTGCAAAATGTGTGACCCTCTGACTGCAGCATTCTGCACTAGTTGCAGTTTCTAGGCCATCTGAAAGGGCAGTCCTACATGGTTATCAGTGTACGTATCCAGGCATGACCAAAGCTGACAGACCAACCAGATAAAGTGCTCATGTACTTCAACTGAGCTTGTAGAAAAACTCAGGGATCAGAGCTGCCCAGTCTAATACTGCTGAGTGTGTGCTCACAAATCGAAAAGAAACTGCCATGCTTTACATTAGCCTGGCATTTTTACTATCCAACCAGCAGGCCTTACAAGAAGAGCTGTTTGGCAGTCCTCAGGAGAGCATTTATCTTGAAAATTCTATTTTAGGAATAGCGAACATAGGACTTTCGGGGTTATTGGAATTTAGAACTTCAAAAGCAAAACAATGGAAAAATAATGTCTGCTATGTTTCTGTTTAAGAACATTATTGGTTTTTACTTCGTTTTCTTCCATTTAAAAGTCTAGGGATTCTGTCAAGCTGAGTGATCTGAAGTCAGAAGTGTCACCACGAATCTCTGCCGAAGATTTGATTGACCTCTGTGACCTGTCAGGGCCTGGCCATTTCAAGACCCCTACAAAGAAAACAAAATCTAGCAAGCCAAAGTTGCTTATTGTTGACATCAGAAATAGTGAAGAGTATCCTTCTAAACTGGAGAATATCATAGCTAGTTTCTTCTTTTTTAATCTGCTGTCAGTTAGAACCAAGTGTACTGGATTGATGTAAGATGGGTTTGTGGGTTTTTTTTGTTTGTAGGCATTTTTATTCCACTTTTAATCCAAGGAACTCAAGACTACATCCCTCAATTTTAAGTCTCTTTGGTAGGTTGACTTGAAAGAGGACCAAGAGTTCATTTTAGTGGGCTTTACACGGCTTACTGGAAATTTGAACTTTATATAACTAGTTTACTATTCAGGATGTGCACAAATGAATTTGTGTTAGAAAATTAGATCAAATTTGCAAATTTTCGCAGTGAAGCAAAAGTATGGATATTCAAATATTCAAACTTTCAAATAAATCAAACAAGAAACTGGCTCATGAATACAAAAAATTGATTGAATTTTTGCACTTCTACAATATTTTATTCATGAAAATTGGCTTTTTCAATGGAAAAAAGGCATGAAAATGTTCATCTGCAAATGCAAAAGAAGAAGAGTTGGCTTTTCTACCCTGCTTTTCTCACCCATTTAAGGGGACTCAAAGTGGCCGACAAAGCTTTCTATTCTTCTCCCCACAACAGAACACCTTGTGAGGTAAGTGGGGCTGTGAGAGCTCAGAAGAGAGCTGTGACTTGCCCAAAGTCACCTAGCAGGCTTCATGGAAGACTGCAGAATCAAACCTGGTATTCCCAAATAATAGTCCTGCTCCCTTACCACTAGACCAAACTGACTCACAGTTTGAATGTTGGAATGAATTATTCAATGAAGAAATGAATTTTTGGATGTTCATTTCAATTGTGAATCAAATGTGAATTTTTCATTCATGCACATCCTTATTGGCTATATTGTTTCTTTGTGTATGAAAGCTAGGGATGGTCTGGTCTCTTCCTTGGTTCATGTCTGTTTTATTTATGTTCGCTCATAATGCTATTCCATCATATTTCTAAATTGACATATGCATTTTAAAAGGAATACAGAAAGAATTGTTTATATTTGGTCAGTACCTGGGTAGAAAACATTGTTAGAATACTAGATGCTATAGGCTAAACTGAGAGGATAAAAAATGGTATGGGCAAATCAGTACCTCCGGGCATGCTGGAAACAAGGAAGTGACAAATATCAGAAGTAGCAAAATGACAGGAAAAAAAACAAACAGAAAAGAATAGGGATGTGTCAAACTTGCAATTCACAAGACATTTGTTCCTACACACTGCTTAGAGAGGCCTGGGGTTGTCAAATGCCTCACTGAAACAACTTCTTAATACCATTGACAAGATGTGGGGAACTCACATTTGCCTGAAGTGCAACCACCAACATTTTCACTCTCTTTGTAGTCAGAGAACATTGTGCTTATGTGTGATGTTGTCACACAGATGCAGAGAGCCTCAACACATGTCTACACTTGCATAGTGA
This sequence comes from Aspidoscelis tigris stejnegeri, assembly GCA_023333525.1. Taxonomy (NCBI): domain Eukaryota; kingdom Metazoa; phylum Chordata; class Lepidosauria; order Squamata; family Teiidae; genus Aspidoscelis; species Aspidoscelis tigris. The sequence goes on from JALMGA010000006.1 coordinate 66,252,561, forward strand.
CATCATATGCAAGTGCAACATGGCCCCTTCAGTGAAGTCTTACGTCTCTCTAAGCAGTTTGTAAGAAATCAACTTATGAGATGCAGTTCAGCACATCGTTAGAATAGACCATGACAAGAGGCAACGACAGTGCTGTTCTTATATCCCTCCTCCTGCTTTTTGATAATAGCCTAAGTTATTGCAATATTAAAATAATTGCTATGGTCAGTTCAAGACCACAAAGCACACATTTTTGAAAAAAAACATTAAGTGGCATACTAATGCAACTACTTGTATCACAAGTAATTATATCTATCATTCTTATGGTTAAAGCTATCTGTGTTTTGTCAAAGGATTATTTTCTATAATTATTGCACTATATTGTACTATTACATGGGAGCAATAGATTCATTGGTTTCTTAGATTAGTAATACAAGAGATCATTATTCTTTCTAGCTGATAATTGATGAACTGTGATAATTATTAGGCTGGAATAGTTTGCAGTAATATTTCTTACTGTTTTATAATTCGAAGTCATCCAAATGAAACTTTCCAGATTGATTAAAAAAATCATTACAGCATTAATTGTAGATTAACTATAAGACTTTTCAAGATAATTGGTGCCATATTCTAGAATATGATGTGTTTTACAGCAATTTCATGAAAGATGAGTAAATTACTTTGATTCTCAGTCCTGTCATAGATAAGATTTGTGTGTGCTAAATTAACAATCACACAGCTTCTTTAACACCATGAATCATTTCCAAATGATTCAAATGATGCAGGCCACTGGCATGAGTAAAAAAGATACCTTGTTGCACTGAAAAACAGTAGCGGAGAACTGGCAGCACATGAGATAAGTCAAGTTTTGGGTGGATAGATGTGGTATATTTTATTCTATATTTGGGAAAAACATGTAAATAACCAAGATGTTTCATCAGAACAAGCAACTGAACTAGCTATTCCAGAAATATTTCAAGTGATCCATCCATAAGGGATAGTGGAAAAACCCAAAACATTGAAGGGAGTTGATTGGTAGGGCATGATAGTGCTACCTTGTCATCAAACACACAAAAGAAAACCAATCCAGTTGTTTTCCAGAAATCAAAAACAATCCCCTCTGCTGTTTGGCTAGAGGTGCTAGAAACACTCAAAACATCTAGGGATGGCAGTATTTCTTAGATCTGGATCTAAGGAGCGCGGTGGAAAAACACCCATAGAAACACTAGACCTGGTGGAAGCATTCGGAAAACCCTGAATTAGGCTCATCCCTTATTAACAACCCAATATTTTATTCAGACATGTTAGATGCCAAAGACATGTTCAAGAACAAGCAAGGCCCATTCTGAACAAAGTATTACAACATTACTCTTATCAAGAAGTCAGTCAGCTTAAATAAAAGTCATTCCAACCCTGACTATTTGATCCTTTATTAAATTAGAAATAAAAGTAATCAACATTTCAAATTGCTCTTGGTCCTTCAGTCATGTATTTTGCACACAGAATTCATCTGATGTCCTTAACAAGCCCTCTTCTTGTACAGTTTTAATCGCGGACATATCTCAGGCAGTATCAATATTCCATTTGGATCTGCATTCACCCCTGAAGGAGAGCTCATCCAGTGCTCAGCTACTTCCACACTTCAAAGCTTTAAGGGGAGAGTCATTGTGGTAGTAGGACATGTTGCGAAGAATGCAGCCTTGGTAAGTTTTGCAAGTGGCTCATATGTCATTCTGGTGAGTTGGTCAGTAAAATGTCAGCCATTGTTTAACTGAACAACGAAAATTGTATTCAAGTCATAAGACACTTAGCTGAAAGTTGGAGGTATGTTCCACGGAATATCCAAAATCCACCTTTTCAGGTCTGATGTCCACACTTAAGGATTTCAGATAATGAGATTTTGAATGAAATTATTGTTTTATTTCAAGTACTGACATGTCTGAGGGGTTTTAGTGCTTATGATCAAACAGTCCTCGTTAATAATTATTTCCATTAGTTCCATCAACATAGCAATGATTATGGCCTATTAAAGATGATTCTGTTCAAGATTTCCCTTTCATTGTATCCTTCACTCTCCATCAATCAGAGAATTCAGTATGAAACAGGGATTCCTTTTTATTCATGAATGTTCTCTGCACTATTTAGGCTCTGCTTTTTCAGATCTTTGAAAAATACAGGGAGCTTCCATAGCGTTTTCACTTTAGAAATAGCTTTTCATAAATCGGAAGGAGAAAGACATGATTAAGTAGGACTTCTTGTGTTAATCTCAAGCAGCTCCTCTTATTTAATGTAGCATTTACATTAAAATATCAACACTGAATAAGATAATTGTATTCAGGGCAAATCAGTTCCTTAAGTGAACAGATGTCTTATTAACATTTTGCAGTAAGATATCTTGCATTTTCTCAGCACACTCTAGAGATAATGGTTATGTTTTTAAAGCCTAGTAGATGTACTTCCATAGCAGTTTCACCATTCCTATTATGCATATCAAGGCGAACTGTGGTGATTATTATAACAGCATTATCTTTGCATAAAGGAAGAATACATGTTTATGGCATTCCAGATTTTCCATTCAGTTTGGGTGAACCTCAGCCAACATGTCCACCACCATATAGAAAAAATAATCAAGGTACTCTTGTCAAAAGCTCCTTCAGATAAACAGGGATGGCCTTGTTGTCAGCATACTATGAAGCCAATAGAGGCAGGATTCCATGTTACTTCTTTTCTTCCTCAAGTCAGTATCTTCATCTACAGTTACTCATTGTTAGAGAACGTGTATCTAAATATGTTAATAGTTTGCATTTGAACGTACTGCATCTGTCGTGATATGATACAAGAATACATTATTGTATGATGTTGCATAAATGTTAAGTCAGCTCCAGCACTCCAGTAAGATACCTTCCTAATTATTGAGGAATTAACATGTTTCTCATGAGTTAAGATAGTTCCATAGTACAGAAGGCTGTAGTAAATGAAAAGTGTATGTTGAACATATTGCTGTGTTTTATTATTCACAATTTAAAAAGTTCTTAGCATTGTGGTTTACTTACCATTGTGTATTCTCCTAAAATGTGAGGGTTTCACTATTCTGAGAATCTGTGTTGTTGAAAGATAGTTGAAAGAGCCTGGAATGAAAATATGGAACCTCCGAGTTTCCTGGTCAGCCTCACTAGAGTGATCCAAGATACTCCTGGATACTAGCCAACTGCTTTTAGCCTCTGTGCCACTAGAGAACCTTGCACTATGAGACCTGTAGATGTATGTATAAAACTGGAGGTTAGGGAAACTGTGGCAGAAACCTGCACTGATTTCTGTTAGAGTAGACCAGCTCTATTCAGAATTGGGAAGCATTGCCAATGCAAGTCAATGAAGGAAAGCAATCTGAATTGTAAGGGGACACAGCACAGCACCCTCCAGGAAGCATCTATTATTGAGTAAGTGTCACAACACACAAATGAAGTATCTGAAACCTGCAGCACACAGATCTTACACAAATCATCCAACAAACATAGGTAACTGGCAAGACATCAACACACACACACACAGGTTTTTCACAGCCTTTTGTGCTGACACACAGTGATGCCACAAAAGTTGCCAACCCCCTCAGAACCAGACAAGGCGTTTTCACAGGCTGCAGTACTGAACACACAGATGACTAACAAGATGTCATTTGCACCACCTAGCTCAGAATTTGCTGTAGTGCCTAAAATCTGTTGGGCATGGTTGCACAATTGGAATTTTTTTTTGTGGTTTGGTTGTGTGAACTCCCTGACTGCAGCTGCTCACAGTAAAACAAACAAAAAACCATAGCACAAAAGTAACTATAAGCTTTAACCCACATTCAAGGCCAAAATGCACTTCCAGAGTGAATTCTCTTGCCTTATGATATGTATTAGAGGTGGAATGGAAACACTCGTATCCACATGTTATCACTTCTAAACTGCTTTAGAGCTGCTTTTGTAAAAATATGTATAGATGCAGCCTTCTTCTCACAGTAGTGCTCCCTTTGCCTTCTTTCTGCTGGTCCAGGACATTGATTTTTGATCTCCCCATTTCTGCCTTTGTTTCTTCAGAAGCTGCTGTCTTCTTGCTAACATGCTTTGAAGCCATCTTTATCAGCTCCCCAAAAAGCTGCTCAAAGAATACAAATCTTCTCACAGCAAAAACAGATTACACAAAAACACACACATGCACACACATATTCAGTTGCTAACCAAAGCACACAAGCAAAAGCACACACAACAGCACTCAAATCTCACTAAAACACAGGCGTCAGTGACCCACTCTCCTCCAATCACACCACATTTCACACTCTAAATTGTACAGAGGCATCCAAATCCAAGTCATGAAAACACAAATCCACACTGAGGTCTTGTTTTTCTTTTCTTTTTTAAGAGCCATGCAGAACATCTTCTGGCTGCCCAAAAAGTAAGAAAAATAGGTGTTCCAGTAGGAACAAGGTCCCAGCATGCTGCAGGAGGCTTCACCTTTGACCTCTGCCTTCAGCACCAGCAAAATACATTATAGCACATCACAGAAGCACATTAGAAGATCCATGGTCACAATTTCTAAATTGCTTTAGTAGTTAGTTTCATTTATTAACTAACCCCCCCCCCACTTAAAGTTTCAATCTTTCCAATAATGAAGGCTAAAATGTATGCTCTGTAATCTAAAATGAGAAAATTGCCGTATTGAGACACAGAAATAATCCTCTTAATGTGGGAGCGAAGATCTGGATTAACATCATTATCTGTTGACAGTAATAAGTAGCTATTATTTTCTCTGGGAACAACATATTCTTGGCCAAAACTCTCAAAACTTAGGCCAAAATGTTAAGTTAAATGAACTTTTTACCCTACTGTGTTTTTAGAGTAATCTGTGATTATGACAAATAACTTATTTCACCAGTTTGTTTTGGCCTGCAAATATTACTGAATGATATTTATCGCATTGTCTAGTATAATATTTAAGAATCTTGAGTGCATTTCTATACCATAATTCTTTCTAGCATATGGGCAGCCTGTCCAAAATCAGGACAAATACTTGTCTCCTAACCAAAAGTTCATTGTAATTCACGTGAGGTTTTGCTGCTTTCTTTCAAAGCCTGAAGTAACACAACACATTCTTGGCTAAAGCCAGTGCTTTTCCCTTTATGTTACTGTCATGACTCTTAGTGTGCATGGTGACCCTTCCATGCAGGAACTATTTCTTTGGTCAACAGCTAAGGAAAATGACTTCGTTCACAGCCCAGAAGAATCTAACTCAATAGCACATTTTCATTGGAGTGCCACTTAGATCATGAAGTCCACAGGCCAATTTAGGCAATGCAGAACAGATGTAGGTAGTAGGCCCCTTCTGCACTCATTTTAGATCCAGGTTAAGGAGCCTCTTAATCCAGATCATGGGCCTCACATCTACACATGGATGCAGATCAGGGAGGCCCCAGCTTCCATTAGTCCTGTTCCAGGACTAGATCCAAATTAAGAGGCCCTTAATCCAGAACTCTTGTTGACCGTCTAATCAGGTACATGAGAGGACCAGGGACCTTGTTCTGGATCACAAGATGGTACACCTCCATGATCCAAAACTACAGGTTGCTTTTTTTTCAGTGGTATGGTTTTAAGGTAAGCACCTGAAAACCCTATCTATTTCAGGAGTCATTGCTGGGTTTCCATTCCTCTCTTCTTAGTATGCTTGAGTTGGCATTGGCATATACTCTTCTCTGTAAAATTGCTTTAATTCAGTCACACTGAGCAGTTGTTGAATGTGAACAATCTGTTTAAGGTTCTGCCATAGCATCTCAGTGGGGTTAAAGTCAGTGCTTTGGCTAGGCCACTCCAAAACTTTCATTTTGTTCATTTTTAGCAATTCAGAGATGGACTTTCTCTTGGACTTTAGATTGTTGTTTTACTGCAACAATCTTTTTTAAAAGTGCTTTTAATGTATATTCTGTTTTTAATCTGTTGTTTTAATGGTTGTTATCCTCCCAGACACCTTCGGGTATGGGACAGGATAGAAATGTAAATAACAATTTTAAAAAACCCCACTTGTGCTTGAACTTTAGGACCCAAACTGATGACCAGGTATTTCTTTTAGAGAGGAAAATTCTGTTGATTATAGCAAGTCATCTATGTCCTAAAGCAGGAAAGCATTTCCACACCATCACACTACCACCACCACTATGTTTTACTGTTGGTATATAGAATCCTGCATTAGCTTTAGATCAAATGTAATAGAACCCATGTCTTCCAGACTGATCCATCTTTGACTCTTCTTTCTACAGAACATTGTCCCAAAATGCTTTTTTTTGGAAATGTGAGATGAGCATTATGTTCTTGGTTAGCAGTTGTTTTTGCCTTCCAACTCTCCCATCAATACCATTTTTGCCCAGCGACTTTCTAATGGGGGTGCAAGCAAGGCCTGCAGTTCCTTAGATGTTCACCTGGGCTCCTGGGTGTGTCATCAGCAGCCTCTTGGACAATTTTTTGTAGGTCAGCCAGTTCTAGGATGAATACCCATTGCTTCAAGTTTTCCCCATTTGCAATAATGATTCTCACTGTGATTCGACAAAGGCCCAGAACCTTAGAAATGGCTTTGCAATCATTTCCAGAATGATATAGTTCAATAACTTTCTCTCCCACCTCCATATGCCCTCGGAAGAGACTGAGCCCCCCCCCCCCAAAAAGCAGGAGGCAGACATCACTACTCCCTGGAACAGCAGCAGTTTTCTTGCGTATAACACGACTGGGTGTATAAGACGACCCCCAATTTTTCTACTTAAAATGGAAATTTTGTAAAACTGGGGTGCAGCCTAAACCGAGCCTCGGACTTGGGGAGAGTTGGCAGCCTTACCTGCTAATCCCACGAATGTGCTTGTAGCTTTCCTTCTGGCGCTGATGCCAGGGGAAAACTTTGCTCTGATAAAGATCTGTGGCTGCAATGCAGCTTTGGAGTCTGCCTGTCTAGCGCGATTCGTCTATTATCCTGTAGGGGAGGGTGTGTTCCACCCAGCGAAATATGAAGAATCCTGCCATCATTTTCTCTTCAAAAGCCTCTCTGCTTTCAACCCCTCCCCTACTGGATCATAGACAAATCTCGCACTAGAGGGGCAGTCTCTTCTAAAGCAGAGAAGAGAAAATGAGGGCAGGATTCTTCATATTTCGCTCTGTTTAGTTTTTTCCTCGTGTCAGCGCCAGAAGGAAAGCTACAAGCCACATGATTGGGATTAGCAGGTAAGGCTGCTGTCTCTCCCCAAGTCCAAGGCTCGGTTTAGGCTGCACCCCAGTTTTGTGCTGGCAGCTGTGGCCAACAGGACCCTGGTGAGGGTATTACTGGTGTATAAGACGACCCCCAACTTTTCAGAAGATTTTTTGGGGTTAAAAAGTCATCTAATACGCAGAAAAATACGGTACTTTCTAACTTAGGCAAAAATCCATATTCCTCTTCTTCATACTTTACATGTATGAGACACGGCATTTTTTTTTCTGCTTTACATATCAGGGAACCTGTTTACCCCAATAGCAGATATTTTTATTAAATAGTTTGATCAGTAATAACTGGTCAACTTTAGAGAGAACCTAGAAATATTCTTTGATATAGACTGACATGCTGTTATAACCTTGTTTCTTATCATATTTTCCATCTGTGTAGATTAATAGGATCTTTAAACTCCTTGTGTGTTGGACCCTTATCCCTGTCAGTTTATACTTGAAATTATAGAGTGGAATACATTCCTTACCATTTGAGTATGTGAGGAATTTTTCCTTGATCTTGAGTGGACAAAAAGTGCATTTTTACCATACTCTGTTCCTACTGTTTATCTCACTCCTTACCTCGATATTCAGAGGTGGTGTTGCTTTTAGCCACAAACCACATCTAAGAAATATTTTAAATGTTTCCAGTGTCATAGATAAAAGGATCTTTACTGTTAACTTTCTAAAATACCCATCTGTAGTAGATTGTTCTGATCCAGAACAGTAATGTTTTCTTCTGAGGCAAATGAGTGAATCCTGTACAGATGAATTTGAAGGCTATCCTCTTTCAAACCCCTTGTGATGTTTAACACAAACTGCTGTCTTATTTTTATGCGTTTCTATTTATTTTTACATTTATTTTAATCGTATTGATTTTATTTGAGTTTTTAGGGTTATTTTGGAATTTCTTTGCCTTTGTCTTTATATGTAAATGATTACCTAGGAAGAGGTGAATATGAAAAATGTTTGGTACTTTCTTTAGCATTTTCTGATTTCAATAAATAGTGAGCTTTTTACAACTTTGATAACCTACATGTTATTAAAGCCCTAACACCCCTTAGACCGATTACACAATGTAATTTTTGTGGGGGTTTTGGTGCATTTTTACCAACTCTCTTCACAAACCCTCTATTTAACCTTGGCATATACTTGTCTGTAATAAGATATTAAGTACAAAGATTTGGCTTTCATCCACTTTCAGCTGTACAAGACTCCCCCCTGTTTTTAATGGAATCACTGTTCCATGTACGTTCAGAACATATGTCTAATGTACCAACATCGGTGAAAGATGTTAGGTTTTACTGCTCTTAGTCGTCTGGCATAAACATAATTCAACAACTCATGAATTGAGGAACGTGTTGGTTGACAGCAAAACCTAAACATAGTTTTTTTAACTTTGGATACGTCACATGAAGTAAAATGTTATACCAGCACCATGTAGGGTATTCAGTACCAGGTGAATGTTTTCCAAGTGTAAAACTGCTATAGCAGTAGCCCCAAAAGCTTTAGCATTTCCTTAAATATGTTGCATTTTACAGTTTAAGGTATTAATTTGGTTCACAAGAGCCTATTCTTTGGACCTGTGAAAGACATAGATTTTTCTCAGATTGTGTCTTTATGATACAGAGATTGAGAAGAAGTAACTGAAGGATCCCTTTTGTCGAATCCAGTGCTCGCGTGCTAGGGTAAGCTTGCAAAGTCATCCCAGAGTCTAGCAGGTGTCTTCACAGAACCATGATCATCAGTGATTTCAGTAAGAAAGCAAAACCTAAGTTAGACCTCACAGAGGTTGGTATGCAGCTCCCATGATGCCCTAGTTCTGGCAGTCTGGAACCTGTGCAAAAGATCTCAAACTGTTTGTTTCTTTCTTTGTTTATATTTCTATGCCGCCCTATACCCAAAGGTCTCAAGGCAGGTAACAATATTTAAAATCAAATATATTAAAGTAATAAAAGATAAGAATGTATATTAAAACAACAGTGTCTGCTAGTGGGGAGGGAAAATGTTTCCCCATTGAAGGCAACAGTGCTGGATGGAGCAAAACTGCTAATCTTTCCTGACCATTGGCTGTTACTACTGATCAGTTGTGGAAGGTCAACCAAGAAGAAATGCCAGCAGGGTGATTTCACCTCTTAAGATTTTTCACTTGACTGAAAGGTATATATATGCAAGCCCTGAGCAGCATCATGTAACATGGATGGATAGTTCCAGACAGCTGCCAAAAACTTGTCTAAAGCTTGAGATTCTTTAGGCTTACTTGTATAGCAGGAAACAAAGGAAGGAACGTGCTTATTTGAATTGTGAGTGTTATGAAATGCTTTCACTTGTAGGGGAATACAAGAAAATATTTCTATCAGTAGTTATTTCTTGTGTTGGGAGCAGACTTTAAAACTGTAATGAATTTAGATATGTAACTTAATGTAAATGTGCCAGTTTAACTGAAGAGAGATGGGAATCATTTCAGTTGTAACAGAGGGATATATAGCAATAAGGGGCAGAAAAAAAACTATTAAGTGAAAAACTATTATATTATGGTTCTCACTCATTCTGCTTTGCCTTTTAACTACAAGAATGCAGGGAAGCCTATCAGCCTTCCTGCTGACTTGGCATTGCTGCTGTTAAATGCCAGGTCAGTTCAAAACAAGTCATCATTCATCCATGCCTTGATCCTGGATAAGTGGGCTGACCTAGATGTGGAACCTGGGAAGTCTGGTATTTATGCAGGTTTGTTCCCCATCAAACTGCAGTAGTCTAAGCTCATGAGGCAGGGGGATGGAGTTGGCATAGTTCATAAAGACTATGGGTTTCTCTGTACAGACTCTAATACAGATTAAGGATTTGTGTAGTATAGTTCTAAGCCTCATAGATCTGAATGTTCATCCAGATCTATGGTGCCACAGCCCCCACTGGTCTTAGACAGAGCATGACCAGGATTAAGGAGGCCTTAATCTGGATCACTGGTAGATGCCATTGGACCAGCATGGGCCTGATCCAAAATATGGGAGGCCTGCAGAAGGCATGCCACCCATGTTCAGGACCATTGGGGGTGTATTTCAGTAGTGCACTATAGCGTGTTGCTGAAAACCACTTCCCTAGAGACCCTAAGGTGAAGAACATTTGTTCCTAGCCCTTGGATGTGTGGGACTGCAGCTTCAAAGTTTGTATGCGCTGCTCCAGATCAGTACCACTGGGGCAGATAATGTCGTGTTTTCCTGTGGGCCGATAAGTGGGCTGAGCTATTTGAGACCCACTGATCTGAGCCAAGTGCATGTAAGTGCAGAAAGGACCTGTATCTCTTATCAGGCATCCTACCCACTCTGGCTGGGACTGAGGGTTGTTCTTGAGTGTGTACCATTGCTGTTGGCATAACATTTACCCTGTTGCAGAGTAGTTTCCCTGTCTGAGCTGGTTCTGGTTGCCTCAGATCCCTTGCAGTGATGTGAGGTGTAATTATTATTAATTTTAACATAATCAACAAATTTTGTTTTACAGAACCCAGTTTCTTTCATCAAGATTTTATCTAGCTCAACATCCTGTTTCCAGCAGAAGTTGGACTGGTGAACTTCAGGAAGTTCACAGGCAGGACACAAGAATAACATTTGACTCCCTTTTGTTTTTGCCCAGCACCTGGTGTTAAAAAGGACAATGTGCCTTACTCCAAAATGTTCAGGATTCTAGCCACTCCATTTCATTCTCCCCCATCCCAGTTTCTCCCATTTTTTACCTTCCCTTTCCAATTACGCTCAGTTATCATTGAACTGGGAATATCTCTGTGCTGCCTTGCTCTTCTTCACTCTTTATGTCTTTATTTCTGGCTTATGTGAGAGGTTCTCCTGCCTGTTGGTAATTTCTATCCTCTGTATTGGAGAAACTCACTGTAGTGATGATATTCACAGTCTGAGCATCAAAAACAGGAAATGATCTGGCCTCTGCACTCAGTGTTCCATTTGGCCACCATAACCTAAAGCAACTGCTAGTCTGTCTTTTGCAAATTGTATCCAGAAGTCTGTTTTCACTGTCTATGGTATTATGCATGCTTCCTTTAAATGGCAGCCACACTACTGCACACATTGTAGTCAAAGTTACATCCCATAATTTACAGTGTTTGCTTCCAAGAAAGTGAACTTAAGACTGTGACTTCAGACACCTTACTATTTAAAATGTGTTACTTTAAAAATATCCCCGTTACTTTATTATAATAATCAGATGCAGAAATCTGCATTAGTATTTTGTTTGCTTTAAAAGGTATTAGCAGTGCCATCATTAAAGAAGTTTCACTTGTGGAAAACAGCCAGCAAGTTCAGCAGATAGTATCAGAAAATGCAAAACAGAAATTCAGTATTTGGAGAATTCCTTCCTGTGGTACATTTGAAGCATTAGTTGAAACTTAAAGAGAAAGCAGCTTATTTTCTGTTTAATGTTCCTGTCATGATAAGTGAAGTTCTTGGCCCTGTTTGCTGACTCTGGTTATATTTTATTTTATTTTATTTCCACTTCTTTGACAATGCCATGTTCAACTTTCTGCATTTTTTACTTCTCATCATTTTGTTCTGTTTTGTTTTTGCATGAGTTTAGCTTCATGATATGTCCACAAACTCAAACTTAGAGGAAATATTTGGTACAAACTTGTGAACATTTGGTACAATTCTCTCACTTGTTCTCTCCAGCAATATGCACATTGCAAATAACAATTTAACATTTTGATTCATAAAGGATGAGTAAGTGTTCTTTATTATGATTTTGGAACAGGAAATCAAGCAGTACTGAAAAATGATTTAACTCCGTTGTGCTTTAGCGCTTCAGTTATATACATGTTTGTATTGATGTTAAACCTGCCAAAAACTAAGATTCCAGATAAAAGGAGCTATTCCAATTTAGCTTTTTAGGTAATTAGAGAAAATAAAGCCTTGGCACCATCCCCTATTTCCCATGCCCTCCTGTAACTTATCCCATGACAAAATCCAAGTACGTGTAAACTTACTGAACTGAACAAGTCTCCGTCCTCTCCCTTTTCAGCTGTGACTCCTGCTTATCTAATGTTTATGTCAGACTTAGGTGGCATAGTCCTCTGAACTGGAACATTTGCACTTTGCAAGATAAGTGTTGCAAAATAAATCAACGTTAATAAGCACTGGCACTTGAGTAGAATTTTGTATTAAAGAACACTTCTGATATACACAGCTAGAATCCACATGTCTGTCTGCTAATTGTGGCACTCAGTGTCACACATAAGTGACACAGGGTTTCTTCAGTGGATGAGAGATCTCTGCCAGGAGATTTGTGTTGCAAGGCTTTCACTGCGAGCTGGCAGCCTTGACTCATGAGAACTATGGGCGAGGGGCCATGTGAAGATGGAAAAGCACATTTCATCAGCTTTGTTTTCTACCAAATCAGACTGCTTGATTTGGCAAGATGAAAGGAACATCTTATCGCTGCTCCACCAAGGTGACTTTGCTGTGGTCTCAGGTGTTAGGCTGATATTTTTGAAAAAGAGTCTAGATGCAGCCTAATTTGCATCTTATATGTCTGCCTCTTATCACTGTACAGGGTTAGTGCTGATGACTTCCATTTTTATTAACAGTGATTTGCCTAATTTCCAGATTGCATATCTTGCTCCTTGGGATGAAAGCACATTCTCTTTTCTTATCACCGTTCTTTTTTTCCCATTTAGTCAATGGCTTTCTAAATTCATTTTACGAGACCCCCTATTTCTATTGCCACCTTTCAAATTCTGGCCCTTTCCGTCAGTTCTGTGGCCTCCCCTTGCAGTTTCTTCCTCCCCACAGACCACCCAGTTTGCAGATGGGCTATTTTTCTTCTGCTTTCTTCTGCTGTTCTGCCTTAGAACTCGTATTTTACCACTTGTCACATATCCTGCTTGCTGTGGGTCTCCCAGCACGCTAGCAGTAATAGCTCTTTATCCATTGAGAGGTTTAAAGGGGTCATTTGTCAGAATTTCAGTGTAAGCCTTGTTTTACTACTTAGGCATTATAGAAGGCTAACACATAGCAAGATTTATCAGCTCTGAGCAAGGAGCAAATCTGCAGCACACTCAGAGGACTGTTGAATGAAACAAAATTAAAAGCATAGCTTCTTTACTAAAATTATGATTATATGAGTTATTAATAGATTCCTTACATGGTATTTTGGTACACAAGTGTAGCTCTCCCATGATGTTCATACTTTCCTTACAAATATATGTGTGAAGACATAATTGCTATAATCTTACAAGTGAGGCTTAAGTGCTTTAAATACAGGCCACATTTGCACTATGTCTGTATTGAGCTGTGAAGTGCAAGTGCAGTCTTTGCATGGATCCACACTCATCCAGCCATTTATGTTCTCATGAGCAGCAGGCTACCACACCACCCCTCCTGTAGACCTACGTGGTTGTTTCTGGTAGCCCTGTCATATCCTCAGATACAAAAAATGCCCCTCAGTGGCCATATGCTGCAATCTGTTCTTCCCCAGACAACATCATCATATCAGCAATGATTTCCCAGCTGTGATGTGAGTGCAGTTAAGTACAGCATGTTGCCGTTTTAGGAATGCACTTGATGAAGAGCACTACAGTCTTTGTTCTAACAGTGGCTCCTGTCTTAAGTAATGAACAGCAAGTTTTCAAAGATGTGGGGGTTTGTATCAGTTACAGAAGGAAGTTTTCACAAATAAGGCGCTTGGGAATTATTTTACAGTTTCCTTTGAGGTAACAGACTGATTTGAAATGAGTGTGAGTGGATGTAAATGAGATGGGAGTGTAGTTTGATTGGGTGTTTTAGATATCTTACAGAGGACTGGCATAATTTTTTAAATTACTTTAGTAAACCAAGCTTCTTTCATGACAAGATTTGCTGGACCATCCTCACATTTTGCTAAATGCCTTGTACACAAAATGAAATGGTAGGTCAGCTTCTGACAGTCTTTTTTTATCCAGTTTGCAGCTCATCTGGTGAAAAACAAATATCCAAGGGTTTGCATTTTGGATGGAGGCATCAATAAAATCAAGCCAACTGGTCTCCTGACAGTTCCTTCACCACAAATATGAAACAGAAGCCTGAAGAATCTATCCGTTATTTTGGGGAAAAAAACTAAGAAGATTATGACACAGATAATTGATACCTTTCTGCAATGAATTTTGAAGATATGATTTACATCTTTGGGCATTGAAGAAGTTTTAAAATGTATACACTTTATACATTATAAACTTCCATCCTTTGAGTGAGCATCATTAATCTAGTGAACAGCAGTAGAACTCCACTCAGTTTATGGAACTCTGTACATACTATGTTAAAATGCTGTAACATCACATGAATTATTTTACAAAGAAATATTTGAGGGAGAAAACCCTCAATTGTAATCATTGGTCATGTTAAATTCTGCCTATTTCTCCTTGAAAGGAATGGATTGCTTTGCTTATTGATGGGTTTGTTTTTTAAAAAAACAAAACTGAAAATTAGTTTCAGGTTTCCAAACTGAAACTTTTCAAAGATGTCCTTTCATAGAAATTTGTTTACAAATCCCTTATTTAAACTGGCAACATAAACAGAAGTTAAGATTGTGTCTATGTAATTTATCTCTGAAATCTAAACAAGAGTAGATTATTACTGTCAGGGTGTTTGACATGTTTGAATAATCCATATGTGAAACATTGTTAAAATAAGCAGATATTCTTGTAACTAAAATGAGTTTACTATAATAGTAAATGGGCTATTAAAAGACCACACTTTCATAAAACAATGTCTATACACTTAGCAATAGAAACAAAACTACTGATACCTACAGAATAAAAAAAATCACTTAAGTAGAGTTGAAGAGGTTTTTTTACAGGATCAAGTAATAAAGCTATTGCACCATGCTATTTTTTTTATATGCAATACAGAGAAATTTTACTTGTATGACTTCTGAGAGGAACTGTGCACTAATCTTGTAGAGTAATTAAAATATGCTTCCTTTTTTGGTGAATAAATTGATAAAGAACGCAGTAAAAGGAACTCAATGGACCAATCCTAATCTCTCACTCCTGAAAATGTGCATCATGCTACACAATGGTTCTTAATATGGTTAGGATTACCCAGACTGTGAAGGCGGTGGGATGGCTCCACTTGGCAGATCAAGGCTGTGTCTCCAAACTGTGTCTTTTGGGCAGGTTGATAAAAATGTCATATTCACTGCGCGGAATAACACCTCCATGGCTCTTTTTCAGAGTGCAGAGATACCCAGTGGCATGGTGATCAAGGTGCTTTTTTGGAAGGCAAGAAATTACACCCTTCTTATGAAAGTGCCTATGACAGTAATCATGCCCTTTGCTGAGATGGAGTGCTCTTTGTGGGGTACCCAAATCATGGTTAATGGCGACCAGATGGAGGTTTCCCTTCCTGCCTTCACAGAAGCATTCCACGAGCCACTCCTGACCAAGAGTTGCATCAGAATAATTGTGATGAAGAAGCACTTTGGTATTATCAAATGTTTCAGTTTTCCTTCCAAAACTGAACTTTGAAATACTGTAGTGAATATAGTCTAACACAATTTTTATTTTTTAGCAAGTCTTAAAATTTGAGGTCAGAAAATTGTCAAAAATACATGTGTTAGGTCGCTAAATTCAGTTTCTTTCTGTACATTTATATTCATAAAGCAGCCTAATTTTTTTCTTTACATCACATTGTACTTCTTACATCACTTTTACTTTTTATGAAACCTATGCACAGAAGGGGAAATTAGATCAAGGATAGTATAATACCTTGCAGATTTTGGACTCCAGTTTCACTCAGCCCCATCCAATATAGCCATTGATTTATTCAATTTCTACTTTCAAAAAGGACATGAGCAACAGAATGCATTTCTGTGGGCCAGTGGGTATTCCACATTGGTTTGCTGTTGAGTGGAATGGAAAACAGTGTCTGCAAATTTTGTAAGTTTTAAAACCAGTATTTATTGAGCTCCTGTGAGTACCTTCATATTACAACACCTCTATTTTGAAATAATCACATATACTATCCTATAGTATCTTTAGGTTTCAGAGATCTTTTCCTTCTCCTCTTCCTGTACTTATAGCAATATATAATTCCTCCCTTATAAGTAAGTATGAGGCAATGTTAATGGCCAAAAGTTTACCTTTTAGGTGGAACAGTGTTTTTTAATTTAAAGATGAAATATTTCATGATTCTCTTCACTTGTGTGATTGTGGCCAAATACAGCAAAGGTGAAGGAACCTCTATAGGGAAGAAATCATACTTCATCTTGCAGATTAATATAGTTTTTTGTTACCAAACCAAAGTACACAGAAGAACATGCAAGGAGGGGAGGGGGTGTCTTTTTCACCCTCCAGGTATTCCAAAGCTGTTTCATCAGCTGTCAAAAGGACAAGTTTTTCTTCTGAATATGTATTTACCTGGCATTACCACTGTAAGCTGATTCCAGCGTGAGTCATGTCTCCACCTTTTCTCAGGAACCTCTGTAGGGAGAAATTTTATCTTGTTTCTGGATTTAGAACATAACTCTGGCGCCACTGAGCACAAAAGTAGCACAATAAATCTTTCTTCTGCTGGATAATTGTTAATATTAGCTACAATAACAAACCTGTCAGTATCTGGGGATTCAGAGGCCCTGGGTATTGTGGGACCCAGGGCATTAGGAAAAGTTTAGCTTTCTCACCTTCGTGTAACTAGCTTCAGTTCATCTTGTTCCCACCCTCCAAAATACCTCTTAATACCTGGAGCCTCTTAATTGGGTTACTTGTTTTCTGGCAGTCTAAAATATAATTTCTCCAGAATCCACATGCTCAGTGAAAGAGTGTTTTCCAAGTTGAACATCCTTGGGCACGCAGTACATATAACTTGGTTCGCTCTAAGTATTAACATCAGATGAAGTCAGGAAAAAAACTGTGTTAATACCAGCAGGCTTGGTTTCCACAGTTGTGTTGTGAACCGGGCCACGGTTACTCATCTGTGACTCAGATAACTTTATGTATTTAATAATATTACATACAGATATATGTTTTGGGAAATAAGTTGGGCTTTTAGAGTGTGTTTGTTCATTTTCTTATTCGTTTGCATTTTTATCCTACCCTATACCTGACGTTTTCTACTACTTGAACTTGTGCTATCAAGCTCAATTTTTAAAATTTGCTTCCCATTTATACTCATCTTGCCTACATATGCATCTATGTAGAAAGAAAATTACAGAGTCTTTTATATATAATGAGCATATCCATATGAAAAATCTGGCCATGAACATAATGAGTATCATTTCCAAATGTTCTCAGATGGTAACGGATACAGACGGAAATATGTGATGGGAATTCACTTTTTTCTTTTTCTGTTCTCACTTTTTACATTTTTTCTTGCCTGTTGGTCACTCCCTCAAATAAGAACAGCAAAACCCAGCTTACCTGTACATCTGACAATCAATATATGCTGAAGTTTACTGGAAGCCATCCAAGCACCCACCCTCCACACTGAGTCACGTTGGTCTTGTGGTCAGAGTGTCAGACTCTTTTTTGTTTTGTTTTTTGTTGTTGTTTTCTTATCTGTTAGTCTCCCAGTTCGATTCTGCTCTCCTACACAAAACCAGCTGCGTCACCTTGGGCTAGTTACAGCTCTCTTTCTAATCTCTCACAGTCCTACCTACCTCACAGGCTGTCTGTGGTGGGGAGAAGATCAGAAGGTTTTGTCAGTTGCTTTGAGTCCCCTTAAAATTGCAAGATTATTGATAGTTTTATTTTATATACTTTCTATATATGTTCATTTATATTTGGTGATGTTTGTTTCTGTTACAAGTGTAGTACTTTGAGGTAGATGGGACTGAGAGCTCAGAAGAGAGCTGTGACGAGCCCAAGGTCACCCAGCTGACTTCATGGAGGAGTGCGGGATCAAACCTGGTATTCCGAGATAAGAGTCCAGCTCCTTCACCACTAGACCAAACTCTTCTCCATCTCTTTTCCTTCTCCTCTTCCTCCTTCTTTTGCTGCTTTTCTCTGTGCTTGTCAAATGTTGCTATTCAGACACTTAGGTAAGAGGGACTATTACAGGAAACTCAGTGTTATTACTGGATTACCCATAATACCATTTTCCATGTTGCATTCGGGAGTAAATTGGGAATTTCTGAATATGTCCAGCATTCTCAATGTAGTACCGAGAGGACTACATCTCACATCTGGAGGTAGCATCCTAGAAGTTTGCAATCAAAATGTAAATCTTTTGTCTCCTCCTGAGATGAAGCTGAGCCTTCCTGCAGCAGCAGAGGTGAAATGGATTCTTCCAAATCACAGTTATTGTCTAATAAATTTTATTGTTGAATATTTGGATCAGTTCTTAGCCTTAAATTAACCTACCTGCATTGCTATGAAAATGTATTTTTGCATATTTGTTCAAAGATCTGAAAGAACTGTGTATGTTTATTCATGCTGTGTATGACAAATTACCTGTTCACTATCTTCTAATTATTTTAAATCCTAAACATGTTTGATTCTATATATAGTGTATGCAATATGCATTCAGATCAATATCTGTTTTTTGTTCTCTTTTTTCTGGTTTGTCTTATTCTGAACGTTCATTTCCTTGTTTGTTCTGTGATGTCCATTTGGCTGCACTATCAAGCTCCTGTATTGTACATGGTGGCTGAAATCTTAATTCTTTATTTGGTTTTTTTGTCTTCTCCTAGTGCATTGGTGATCAATTAACTGCATATTCTGGATGACCTACTGCCTTCTGTTCCACTCAGATTGGCAGCAATCTCCCACACAGAAAAAAATTCCAGACTCTATAACTTAGAGCCTAGCTTTTGACCAGAGCCTAACAACAGCCAGCATACCTGTTAAAAATGAAGGCACAGTGCCAAACACTAGTGAATGCCATCTTGTAGAATTGGGATTTATGGTTAGGAAATTCCATTTCTTAGCAGTATAGAACTATGATAAATTACTCTGATGTTTTTGGGACCAGAAAGTCTGGCATTGAACAAAATCATAAAGTATTCCCTGGTTGCATTTTCTTTCAAAAGACTTCTAGGACATGGCAAGGCATGATATTGATGTTTGTTGAAACAGTTGTAAGACTATCAGTATGTAAGTGCTCAGCTGGCAGAACATGAACATTGCTAACAAAAGGTCCCAAAAACAATTTCCAGGAAAAAACAAAGCCTGGTTATTTAATTAATATATGGCAATCCTAGGAAACTAGGGATATGCATGATGAACAAAAAATTAATGTTAATTTTACAGTTGAACTGAATGGACAAAAATTTGTTTCATCATCAAAGTGTTCATTCAAACATTCAAACTTGTCGCTGAACATTTTTCCTGTTGTTTTTCTATTGAAAAAGCCTATGTCCATCAATAAAATGCAAACATTTTCAAATACAAAAAAGTGCAAAGATTTAATCATATTTTCATATTTGCAAGCCAGAAGCATTGTTCGCTTCATTTGAATGTCCAGATGTTCAGATGTCTGTCTGTTCCTTTCAATGTGCATATTTGCAAATTCAAAAATTTGATTGAATTTTCAAATGCAAATTCATTTGTGCACATCCCTATAGGAAATCTCTGAGACCCTACACGCAGTTGAGCCACAAATAGAGGTAGCTAAATGCTAAAACAGCATTCTAAAGTGATGGCTACACAGGTAAGGATGCATCCAGAATATCCACGCATTATTCTGGAATATCCAAATATAGCGGAATAACTAACTGATATCTGGATTCAGCCCAAGTTAGGAGTGCTCAACAGTGACCTCCCAAACATTCTTGAACTAACATCAGTCAATTAAGACCCCACTGCTAGAAGTACAGATGTTCTTTGTCGATGGGAGTATCACTACCCTTAAGCAAGCCTGGCTTTTTGCCAGTAACATGGGCGTAGTGGAAAACTCTGGCTGCTAGCTTCTAATATTACATGTCTTGTCCAGCAAGGTAGTTAGTAGCACTTGGAGACTAACAGAAGTAGTGTCTATGAAAGCTCATGCCACCACCCCTTCTCTTGTTAGTCTCCAAATGCTACTAACTACCTTGCTGGACTTTTCAAATTAGACTAACACGGTTATTTCTCTGATATTGATCTGTATGTCTTGGTTCTCAGTTGGCATGGCATGAAAAACCCAACTTGCTTTCTTTTCCTCCCTGTCCCCTTGTTTGTTGATGGCTTGCATCAGTATTAAATCCATTTATACAATCTAATTGTGCAAGCTAGTTTTCTTTTATTTCACACCTTTCTTCCAAGTTATCAATCAGCAGTAGTTTTCGATCTCTGCAGGTCAAAATGCGACTGAGGTTCTTTGTTTGTTTCTTGTTTGTATGTATTTAAAAGGGCTTTTAATTGGAATTTGCCCTGTTACCACCACCGGCCCCATGGCCATCCCAGGCTTCAGGCTTATACTGCCTCCAAAGAATTCATTACATCAAAACTAATCTCCCTCTCCGTTTCACACTCACCATGATGTATGATGCAGGTGAGTTACCTGAAAGCCAGATTGGCTGCAGGCCAAGTAATGCATTCCATTAGTGAAGATTTTTCTCCCAGTCCAGAGCAAACACTATACTATGCCACATTAGTGGTCCCTCGGATTCAGTTATAATCTCAATTCGCTCTGAGAGAATAATAGTAATACTCTTCTGTCTTTTGGGGAAATATTAAAGTGATAATTTTCAGTGAGGCACATATTTTTTTTAAAAAAAGTTGTGTAAATACACCAAATGGATTATTGTGTAATTTGCTTCTTCCACTAAACAGTGTAAAAATGATTTACAAGTGAGACATGCAAACTCTTGTCAATGCTAGCTTAACATAATAGCCTGGTTGTCATATCTCAGCCTAAGCAAATACTTAATGGTGTTGTTGATGAAAAGCTCTTGGACAAAGTGAGCCTCATTTTGTGTTCTTTTCCCAGATCTACAGTCTTTTCTGGTTGTCTTGACAAGTAAGCCAGCATTTTGTGAGTCCCATTTACCCGGAATTAGCTCTGTTTAGTGGACATGCTTGAGGCCAAAAATGTCAGAACTTCAAGCCTGATAAAAAAAATAACAATGAAATCTGCTATCTTACAAATTAGAAGGGAGTAGAAACAGAAAATTCTCTCTCTGTTCCTCTTGTGAAGGAGTTGCTCTTATAATGAGTTGCTGAAGGGAGTCGCCTAACAATGGACGGGGGAGCACAGTTTATACCAGTCAAAGACTTCTTGGAATTAGTTAGTTTATTACTATTTGCTGTAGATGTTGATTTATTGATATAATTTGTCTCTTCAGTTTGCTGTTTTTTCTCGTGCAGGGATTAGGGAGCTCTTATTTTAGGGGTTTATGCCATCCACTTTGAGGCCAGTAGGTAAAGAGGGGATATAAATGCCACAGTGGAGCCATTTATTTTTTTCACATTTGTTGTGACCTCTAATAGTATTTTCAAGTTCCCATCAGATCACAGTTAAAGGAAACAACCTGCCAGCTAAAACTGAACAAAACCTTGTTTGAAATGGCTACCTCACTTTTGTAATGTGGAATATGCTCACTGTCACTTGTAGGATAAATTGATGCTCAAGCTTTTAACCTCTGTAATATTATCATTTTTCATGTATCTCATATGTGAAGGCCTTTAACATTTTCCCCTTTCAAAATGTAGCTCAAAGGTTCCATTATCTCCATCATCTCCTGTGAAGAAAGTGGGGTTTTTTTTGTTTCTAATGTTTTGGGTTTTGTTTTTGTTTTTTACTTCTAATAGCATTCAGCATTCATCTCTGACCTTTTTAGTATCAACACTCTACTGTCCATTCCACATGAGGCATAGGAACATAACAGGAGTCCTGCTGGATCCGGCCATAGCCCATTTAATCCAGCATCCTGCCTCACACAGAGGTCCATCAGTGTAAAAAGGCCATATGTCCAAGCACAGGGTGTATCCTGAAAGGTGTTTAAAGCAAAAGTATATATTGTACTATAGGCCTGTTTGACCTTACCAGTTCCATTCACTTTCTTCTGAGGGCTATATGCATGCCACCACTGTCATCTCAGAAATCATCAACCTGTCCCTGGTCCTAACTAGCTATGGATAACTAAAATATAATCCACAGCTTGACCATAAGCAGCAAGATAGTTCCGGGCAGCAGTCTACACACCCACTACTAGATAAAATTTTATTTGATCAGCCATATAGCCATTTCAACTACAATACAATTAAAAACAGAAAAAAACAGGAACAGGGGGCAAAGGAAGTGGCTGACTTTCTATTCTTTTCATTCAGAAAATATGCTCTTTTGTTAATAACTTTTAAGATAAAAAGACTGACTCCGATTATGGAAGCTCATTCTTGACTTTGTAAGAGTAGAGACATAAGATCACTCCTATTGGAGGACTGTATCTTAGACAATATTGGATGTAAAAACCTAGATTGAAGTTCATCATACGCTGAACATTCCATAAGAAAATATTCAACATCCTCGACAGATTCATCACCCCAAACGCAGAGTTGGGATATTACAATAACATCCAGATTCCATCATGATACCAAGTTGTTCAAATCTCGCCCTGGTAAACATTTTTCTTAGGGGTAATGGAATAGAAATAGTTAAATATTTTTCTAGATGAATATTCAGTTTATGGGAGGATAAAAATTTAGTGGCAGTGGACCTAGCTATGCTTGCCAGGTCCAGTTGAGCATAAGTATCATAGATGCGTTGTCTGAGAACTTGTTTTGCCCTAGGTCCTAAATCATTCAGAAAATTTAATGGGAGTCCAATATTAGCCAACTCTATTTAGGGCCTCTGGCCAAGATGACTCTTATGGTGAGATTAAGTTCTACCACCAGCAGGAGATAGAAATATCTCTGTTTCCCACCAAATCCCTTGTATCTCAGACCAGGTTTTGTTTTATCCCCAGGAGGAATTTCTTCTTGCAAAAAAAAAAAAAAAAAGATGAAAGTTTATTTTACATATGGTGTTACTTGCAGCATCCTGACTGCGTATGTATTCTGTGCACACACTGTGTACAACACTAGCTATCTTATCACTGAAATAAAAACTGAAATTTAGTTGGCCAAAAGGAAAGTACTGTACTAATTCATACCTTTTCATCCTGATATTTATTTAATGTTTTACTATGTATTGTTCCAACAGAAGCTCTTCTCTGGTCCACTAGTTGTGGAAATATTGATAACTTCTTAAGTAACTGTTTAATAAGTACTTATATATAATTAAGCTTTTTGTAATTTGAAGTCTGGATGTTTGCTAAAGACCATAGATATTTTTCTTTTCTTTCTTTCTTTCTTTCTTTCTTTCTTTCTTTCTTTCTTTCTTTCCTGACAATATTTGCAAAGCAGCACAATGTACCTCTGTATTCATTCTTCAATAGTTGCAATTATCTTTATTAAACTAACCTATGCCAATGAGGAAATGGTATCTTCAAAAAAGATTTGTCGTATGATCATTTCTGCTTAGAAGCTAAAGAATGAAAAGAGATGACATTATGTCAGTGTCTTAGTATCTTTTCAGCATTTTAGTGCTGCAAGCCGGTTCCTTGCGGAAGAAAGTAAAGCCATAGCTAGTGATGGGTGAGCTTCTGTTTGTTCATCTGGGCCAGGAAAGCAGATTCCGAGTGGCACAACCCCTCACTGCTGAAATAGCTACATGGAAAGCTAAGCTGCACTAACCAGTAGTTAGCATGCAATACCATACAGCTGCTCTTCCTCTCAATTCATGACACTTTCCAACTGCAGCCAAGATGACACTTGGATACTATTGCCATGGCCCTGAAAGTGTGCTGAAGGTCCAAAAATCAGGACAGTGGGCACAAAGGGAGATGAGCTTTATCTGAATGTGAGAATGTAAGAGGAGCCCTCCTGGATCAAGCCACAGCCCATCTAATCCAACAACCCATCTCAAATAGTGGCTCACTAACCACTTTGGGGCATTCTCAAGCACAAGAGAAAGGCAAAAACCTCAGCTGCTCTCAACCACCTGCAAATGTTCTTTAGAGGCATCCTGCCTGGCTCTTCAATCTGGGTGGAGTATCTAGGCCATTGATGCACTTGATGGAGTACCAGTAAGCCACTGATACACTTACCTGTCATGACTTGATAGACCTGTTGTGTGCCCATTCCCAGAGCGATAGTGGTTGTATTTAGCAGTACTCTCTATTCCTCTCTTCTAAGCATTGTCTGATAACTTCTTAGATTTCCATAATAATTTGCCCTGCCAAGCCTCCTTTTCCTGGCAGACTGATTACTAATTCCGTCTGCATGATTAGAGAAGTCTTATCTGAAAACCCTGGATGCCCATGTGTAAGCTCTGTTGCTACCAAGGATCTGTGCAAATGAAATTTCTAATTCATGCTGATTTGGTTTGGGAACATTCTAGTCTGCACACTTCCAGGATTAGCCAACAAATGCTACTCGTGAGTTTCCTGAACTTAAGGCACTCACAGTTACTACAGCAGTTCACATTAGGCCTGGCTTGAGACATTTTGCTGCCTGGGGCAGAACAGGAAATAGACTGCTTGCCAGGTAAGGTGCATAAGGCCAGTCAAGTTGTTCTGGCCTCTGAGGCTGTGATCCCCACAAACGCCTCTTCCTTTCCCTCCTTGCCAGCAAAAATGTTAACTACAGGCCAAGATCAACTATCTAAAAAAGAAGATTTCAGTTGTCATAATTGTACTAGAATTGAATACTCCATGATCTATGTGAGCAGATGAAACTTCAGTTTTGAAACCAGAAGTCCCTGCAGTGTTTATTTATATTTATGCCCCATCCAAACACCTCATGGAGACAGGGTGGCTTATAGAGAATAAAAACATTTTCAAAAACACAGTATAGCAAAGATTAAGATGATCTTCACAGTTGCACACAGAACAGTACGGAGCAGAGATCAGCTCTCTTCTGGGCCTCTGTCTTCCACATTCTGGGCTGTGGTCACACCTAAGGTTTAATTCAGCTTCAGTCCACTTTCAAAGTGACAACATACATCAGCAAAGTGACGAGCTTTCAGTGTTAAATGAGTCAGAAAATTCACCTTTGGGATAGATAATGTGCAAAGAAAATTACCAGCCACTTGGCTGATGTGTTCTTTCATTCTGAATGTAGACTGAAACTCAATTAAATCTTAGGTGTGACCACAGCCCAGGTGTATAGACTAGAGAGGCTCCACCCCATGCTAGTATGCAGCATCCCATTTGTTCACCAGTACACCAATTTTTGGCCCAGGGAAGCATGCAGAAGAGCACACACCTCTCTGTTTCAGTATAGCAGGAGCCCCAGTTGGGTGGCAACCAAAATTGCATCACCAGAAACCATCCCCCAGTGCCTTGCATCAAGCTCTGAAGTCTGTGTGAGCTCCAGAGTGGTACAGGGCTTATACAAGAACAGTTTATCCAAGTGCAGATGGCTTTTTCCTGGGCCAGTGGGACCAGTCCCGCACTGAACTGCTCCAGTCAGAGGGGTTCCAGCTGGACTGCTCCCCACTACAAGTTCAGGAACAACTTAAGATAGAAATTAAAATACTCTATGTATTTCCTAAAAATACATAGGAGCCTTGCCTCACAAAAGTATTGATTCAGAAAGTTTATTTCCATGTGTTAAATGTAAAATTACCCCAATAGTTGACTGAAGCCTTTTTTTTTTCTTATCAAACCAGTCTGTTTGCAGGGAAAGAGAAAGTTGCCTGCAGTTGTCAAATGGGCTTACTAATCAGTGACTATTTATGGTATTAAAGAAAAGCATTATCCTCAGATTTACCCAAGCAATAAATCCTGGTGAATTAAAGGCCATTCAGATATAATTATGCAGAATTACACTTAATTGCAATTATGTACAGAGAGTAATCCTTAAAACCTAGCATCCAAGAACAAGTGAAATCAACCTTTGCCAGTTTGGTAGCCTCTAGATGTTTGTTGGGACTGATGGTGTTAATCTGTGCAGAGCATACCTGTCAAGAGACCACTTCCTCAGGCCTCATTCAGTAGACATGGACAGAGTCAGTGTAACCATACCAGCACGTCTCATTTGATAAAAGGTCAGAAAGTGCAGCTCTGCTCAGTGTATATATCTAGCATCCTTTCCCACAGTCCAGTTCTTGCCTGTATTACTGCAGTTCCTTGGAGGGTATTATCAGCATACACAGAATCCAAGCACAATACAAGGAAAAGGTAGCATCCATAATAAAAGCTAGTAGAGAATGTCCCTGAAAAATAGCTAAGCTGATGGTACCAAATGAGCAAACTATGTAATCAACAGCCCTTGTGAAATACCAGGACTATGTCATTTCTGGGCATACTCAGATATGATGTTACTACACAGTATTTTGGGGGACATTCTTTATCATCACTAATATACTGCCAGACCATAATTCCTAGGCATCATTCACTCCATCTGCCATTGTGTATTGCAAGGCCTTAGATTTAAATTTCTTTATTGCCAAAAATCTGTCTCTGTATTTGTTTTCACAGTCTTGCAAATACATCAGTCCTCTTGCCAGTAGACTGGAACAGAAAGAAGTTTACACGCCTCCCTTCCACTGGCTGGTGTGGTTTAAGGGAGGGCTTGCCAGCTTCTAGTTCATTCCATCTACACAGTCTAGATCAGACTAGAAGACGCAAAATGGCCTCCTGGTCCAGTTTAGAGCTCTTTTTTGAGGTCTGCCTATTCTGGAGGTGCAACAAGGCACACTGACAAAATGTCCCCTGCCTGGAAGGCTAGGAACCTTCATCTATGATCTTTGGAGAATTTGGAGGCATCCAGCATCAACTCCAAAACTGGCACCAACTGTGAAGCCAGTATGGGGGCTGGCTCAGAACAGGCTGTTACAATGTGGACAGGAGCAATCTGTCCCAAATTGGAATTAATTCCTTCTTCTCCATTCTGTCCTAACAATGGCATGGTGTGGTAAGCTAAGCTTAGACAAAGTGACTGGTCCAAAATCACTGTGGAAAATTCCATTTTTGTTTTGCCTATTCAACAATTCTATTTATAGTTCTGAGATTCTAAGTTATTTATAATGTTTTGTTTAGTTTGATTATGGTAAACTACTTTGACATCCCCAAAGAAGGAGAAAGGAATATGCAATCATACTTTACAACAAAGGAATATGACTGTTTAATTGAAAAGATACCAGGTGACATCAGAGAGTTACTTGTTTTACTACCATCTCATAGGCTTCATGGCCAGGAGGAGACTTTAATTCAGGCTTCCATGGTCCTGATGTAGCATACATAGCCTCAGTCCAACACTGGTTCTCTTTATAGCTGGAGCTCCAGCCCTGGAATGGTCTCTCAATGCCCAGTCAAAATTGTTGCTAGGTGAGCAGCCTGACAAGGAACTTCTCTGTCTCTGCACAGCTCCCCTGCATTGGGAGAAGAGCCCCTTGAGCCAGCTACAGCTCATTTTGCTGCTGTGAGGAGCCCTGTCAGTATATGAAGTAGTGGATTGCATATTCCTTGCTGCTGGGGTGAAAAGGGGACTTTGTGGTTGAGAACTCCAACAATTGGCCCCTTTTCAAGCACAGTGGCTGAAGCAGTGGCTCAAGCCCCTGTGTGGAGATCCGATCTCCTTCCCTTCTTGGAGGGAGGGTTCCAAGGAATGTCAATGGCTGAACACCCTCCTCACCTCCCTTAAGTTTTTTTGGAGGAATGTTATTGAATTAGTTGCTGGTATGCCCAGTTATAGAAA
Organism: Aspidoscelis tigris stejnegeri; assembly: GCA_023333525.1. Lineage (NCBI taxonomy): Eukaryota > Metazoa > Chordata > Lepidosauria > Squamata > Teiidae > Aspidoscelis > Aspidoscelis tigris. The sequence goes on from JALMGA010000006.1 coordinate 66,280,425, forward strand.
TGGAACACACAGATTTTAAAAGTAAAAGTTTTTATGAAGAGGAAAGAAGGAAGGAAGGATATAAAAGGGATCATAGAAAGTAGATCAACCAGATCAGCACTTTTAATGCAAAGGATATACAGTGGTGACCCCAATGGGGGCAAAAATCTATATCCAAAAGTAGAAGATGGTTACATTGACTGGTTAAGCTGCCAGTCTCTGTCCTACAACCTGAAACTCTCTTAAAATAAACACAAACCCTGGTCATGTCTAACAAGATCTTTCCTATGTACTTACAATCTCTTTCTTGGGAGTTCCTTTCCCTTTCAAAGCAGCCTGTCCACTTTACCTGGGACTCCTCTAGTTCTGCCTAGAATAGAACCGTGGCCTGCCTCATCACATTGTCTGCTGTTCTATTCAGCACTCTGCATCCTCATCCTTCTTCCCAGAAGCCCTCTGACTTACTCCACCTCCCAACTTCGCACCAGCTAACAGAGGCATAGGAGTGCCTGAACTAATAAGGGAGCTCATCCAGAATCCTTTTTCAGAATTTCCCTTGGATGCTGAAAGTTGATGCTCTTTTAGGGACCATTTCAGGCACCTTTGATGCCTCCTCAAGATACTAGGGAATCCCCAGATTCTTTAGAGTGGAGGGACTTGAGATTGGCAGCTGGGGTGGTGGGGAGGGAATTAAAGGTGTCTAGCCTAAGAAATGGAGACATGGCTTATAATAAAGGGACCATTTCTCTTCTGAGACAAACATAAGTGACATTCAGACTGATTTCCCATTCAGATTCCCTTTCTTTCTTTCTTTCTTTCTTTCTTTCTTTCTTTCTTTCTTTCTTTCTTTCTTTCTTTCTTTCTTTCTTTCTTTCTTTCTTTCTTTCTTTCTTTCTTTCTTTCCAGGTCCATTAATTAGATTTTGGGTGTCTGAAAGAGACATGAATAGTGATCACTTGTGCACTGACTGGCTGAGAACAATAGTCCCTTTTCTTTCCTTGTGCAAGGATGGAAAGGAGATCTCTTTTTGGTAAATGGCTAAGCAATGTCGATAGTCACTGAAGAAAATCTTAAAAGCGTTTTGGGCTGATGACATTTTCCTCCTCTCTTCAGGTTTCTGCATTTGGAAGACAATTAATTTGTTTAGATTTTGCTTTGAAGGAGTATTAAACAGGAAATGCGAGCAACAGAGATACGCTATGATTTTTCTGCAGGGAGTTGACGGCTAAACTGTGATACCAAAACATTTTTGGAAGAATGAAGCATGACACTGCTACATACAGTTTGCAGGCAGTTTATTCAAGGCCTAAATTGTACAAATCATTTTCGCGTCAAAGTGTGCATGCTCAGCATGGCAGGGCTTTCCATCAAACATGAGAAATATTCCTTCCATTTCCAACCTGTCATTGCTCAGGGGGTCATCTGGCCTTCTGTCCCATTCCAAAGATGCCTCCCTCCAACCACTGGAGGACTTGAGATGGGGGGGATGTGTGTCCATTTGCATTAACCTGGTGATGGCTCACAGCTGGACTTCCAGACAGCATTCGTAATTTCCAGACAGCATTCTAGTTTTCAACCAAAGTCCTGGCTGGGGATTTAAGCTGTTAGGGCCCAGAAAGGTTTGGGTGATTGCAGAGTGTCATTCCAGAACTGGGCTTCCCTTCCCACCTCAGTTATAGCAGTGTCCGGCAGCTACATACCAGCCACTCCAATGAGGGGATGGTGTAATGATACATCTGTCACAACTGAAAGGTTTCAAGGATTTTTTTAAAAGAGCATCAGTAACCAACTGTGGCCTTCCAAATGTTTCTGTATCTCCAACTCTCTTCATTCCTTACCAGACCGGCAGAAAGCTCACATTCCCCTGTTATCTTGCAATAGGAGGGTTGCATTGAAATCATAGCACTAAATGGGGAATATGAAGAAGGTTGGTTTTAGGACGAAGTAGTGCAAACCTTTTTGCACACAAGCTAGGCAATGCTTACTTAGGACACATACACAAATTGTATCATAATTAATCACTGTTATATAACCAAAAGGAGACCTGCAACAAAATGTTACCATGCAGAATACCAAAGGTTGAAAAATTATCTCTCAACACAAACACCAAAATCAATAAAAATATGTAATAAGAAAATACAACTTAGTCCCTTGATATATGGGTGAAATCCTGCTATATTCTGTTTTTGAAAAACTAAAATAGTACTATGACTTACCTGTCAGGGCTTAAACTGGGGCAAAAATGGCCACCACACATGTGCAGGGACCGGAGCAAGTGCCCCTCTGAGTGTTTTGCACTGTTGAAATACCCAGAAGTAGGTGGGTTGCCATTTCATAGGCAAATGTGGAAACCAATAGGTCATACTACTTCCCCCATGATGTTGACCCACAAGAAGGGAGGAGAGAAAATAGTGAGATGCAAACAAGCTCTTGCGTTTTCCTCTCACCATCTGGAAGCAGCCAAAAGCTAATAATTAAACCAACATATAACAGGGTCCTTGATTGGTACTGTAGACAGCAAAACAATATCTGGAATCCTTAATTTGAGATCTTTGCCATGCCCAGGTCCAACCAACCATATTCGCAGGATACTTCATTCCATGTGTCCTCACCTTTATATACTCTATTCCTATTTGCTCTCTAATTTCCACGGCCCCTATCATTCTTGGCACTTATTGGGATGAAAATGTCAGTCCATGCACCTGACCACATTAAATTGCTTCCTACTTTTACAAATATTAAACTTCCTCCTGAGTACACTGATGCCTTCCCTTTGCTTCCCAATAGCTTCACTTTAGCTAGATAGTTTCAGGGCTGGTGACTAGAGGAAGAAAAGGCAGAAAGACTAGAAACGTGTTGTCTTTCATAAAAGTACAAAATGATGGCCTTGAGCCAGTTACAGCTTTTGCACGCTATAACAAGCCAGACCTTGGCCTAGCAAGACTTATATAAAAGATGCTGAAAGACCTTTCTTGACGGCTGACTAATCTTCTAGGAGTGGAAGGCAAGTATTAAGGTGAGGTAAATGGGTAATAATACCTTGACAAAAATGCTTGGTTACTCTTTACTTAGGCAGTATGCCTAATAACACTTTGACAAAATGCCTGGCTACTTTATTTGGGAAGGGGAGAATTGTTAGGAATAAATTTTATAAAGATAACTTGGCACTCTGTCCTGAGGTGCAAAACTACTGTGTAAGGAGGAGAAAACCTGAACTTTGCATCAAATATTTCCTGTTTGCTTTGCAGCTTTGTCAAAAAATAATATGGTCACTTGTGCCAGGAAAAACATCCAGGGAGTTCTGTTGCAGGTCCCGGGGGCAGAGAAACCATGTTTATTGTTCAAAGGTGGATCAAGCAAATCTACAAGGCATGATGCATATTAATTTAAATAGCATGTTGCTTAGAAAGCCAGCAAAGCTGAGCATTTAATTTTTGGGCACACCCTTGGATATAACAGCTTTAATTAATCTTTATATAGTACTTCAAAATACTTTTTTCTTTATCAGTTCCATCATTTTACAAAAACATAAGATTCAAGAGCTAAATCATTTGCCTGCGCACAGCTTTAGTTTTGGGTGTGCCTTTGACAGAATAACTGGCTTTGATTTGAGCTGCTTTTATACATATGTTGATGGGGCCAAGTCAATAGAGAAGGAGACTTAGGGTGTTTTTCCACTGTCACTAAAAGTACCCATTAATGGGTACGTAATGGGTACTTCTAGTGACAGTGGAAAAACAACCTTAGGTATGGCTTGACCCTCACCAGGAGATTGTCCAGAAAACAGGCTATCAAAGGGACTGGTAGTCCTGATGGCATTGGGAGCCATTTGCCCCTAAAGGCCAGTTGCAAGGAAACAGTGCACAAGACAAGTTATTGTGCTCCTGGGCTTCCATATGTAACTGGGTGACCACTGGATGTCCCACTAGTATTCTTATGTGTGCACAGATAATGCATAGCCTACATTAAAATTCATTGTATTGGCCTTTCCTTTTCCATAAATTCTGGCTGCCGCTAAGCGGCTGGGGAATGATAAATGATGGTCATTTAAAGTGATATTTAGCCACAACAATTTCTCATATTTCTGCATGTTTCAAGGAAGATAATGGTCTCATACATCCTTTTTGCTATGACACCACACAATCAGGTCTGAAGATAGACTTCGCAATTCAAGATGTATTGCTTGATTATAGATTGTGGAAGCAGCAAACATATCTGTGGCCATGTTATCCATCAGGGACATCTCTGTTGAGTTTCTAACTGCTATTACGTTTCAGTTAAGGAGGATGTGTTCCATTAGGGCTTCCTTGGCCAACATATGAATCCATGGCTGGTGGATCTGTAATTAATATATATAAACTCAGTCCAATCAAAAATACCAATACCCTATTTAAATACATTGAGTTTTTATGTCTCCTTTTTTGTTTTATAAATTATTAGCACCCAGACTGAAAGTTTGGTGTGTATTCAGATATCTGGTAACTTATTAAGTATTTGTTTAAGATCTTTTGTGTCCCATCCTTCACATGAAATTTCCAGGGCAGGCCACACAAACCAATCATTAAAATTAATAAAACCATATAAAATGCAGCACACTTCCCAAGTGCTGAATACAACATTAAGAGCATGGTTAAGCCTTGCTGAAATAATGCATCTTATTAATAAAAAGGACTCAAAATGCACTAACTCCAATCACACCCAATACCTGATAATAATTCTTAGTTTGTCCTCAGTTGGGACTGCTATGCTCGCACCTTTCTGTTCCCATCCTGAGACTTCTTTACCAGACTTTTTAGAGCTCTACTCCTATTCATCAGCACAACACCCTCGGATAAAAGTTCTGAAACTCAACAGTGGGTAATGCAGTATCTACCCATTACAGCATACTATAATTCTATAGTATAGAGTCCCCTTAGCCCTCTTCTCAATCACAGCCCAAAAATGAAAATGAATTAAGAAGAAGAGTTGGCTTTTCTATCCCACTTTTTGCACCCATTGAAGGGAATTCAAAGAGGCTGACAAAGCTTTTCTATTCTTCTCCCCACAACAGAACACCCTGTGAGGTAGATGGGGCCGTGAGAGCTCAGAAGAGAACTGTGACTAGCCCAAGGTCACCCAGCTGGCTTCATGGGGGAGGGCAGAATCGAACCCGGTATTCCCAGATAAGAGTCTGTCTCCCTAACCACTAGACCAAACTGTCTCACAATTAACACTCTATAATAGCTTGAGATCTGTAAAAATCAGGACTCAGGAAAATACAATTGAAGGGAAGGAAAGTCCACAGATAAAACAGGTAGAATTAAAAAGGTGTGACCGGTGGATTCCAAAGACAGACTGAAGAATTGAAGGTGTGACCACATCCTCAGAGGAAGGCTAAACATAATCCTAAAACTAAATAATTGGGATGAAAATATGTCCAAAACTAGAAGCATGGTACTTTATATTGAAAAAAACCCTAGGATTTTGTGGGCCTGCATCAAAAGACTCAGCGTCCAGCTATTCCAGCTACTCTTCTGGATATCATGTTGATTAACATAACCTCAGTCCTATTCGCTATGTGACACTTCCATCTGCTTCCACATATCCTCCAGGTGGTTCAAAAAGCTGACCACAAATAACAAATAAAAATTACATTGCAAGCCAGTCAAAGCAACAACAAATCTAAGAGATAAAAAAAAGCAAATTAAAATGATGGCATGGAAAACTAATAAAAGTCCCAAAACCACGCACAGACACATTCCTCATAGAAATTAAAAACTTTTTTTGATTTTTTTTTCTCCCAAGGTAATAGACTGCAAGTGTCTGAAATCTTAACCCAAGAATTAGCAACATCCATCAGGTTTTTTCCCCCTCATACAAATACATTAGCTTCTAGCTTGCATTTAAATGCACCAATTCATTCATAATCTGTAGCCAAAACAAACTAGTGCTGGCTCTTTCCAAGCTACCCACTGTGGTACCCAGTGTTTTAATATGCAATTAATTGAACGACTTCTCCTGAAGAAATTAGAAACAGGGGCTAGGCTAGCATTTAGTCATACAAAATCTCTCATTATGATCAAGGCAGAATCAATCCTTACAATGTTATATTGTGTTGACTGATCCAGTCATTCTCTGCTTAGTGTGCCCATAACCACTAAATAGCCAACAAGTTGGTTTTTATGTAAATCGTTGGCTGCATCCCCCCTGTACAATTTAGTACGGCTTTTAATCACATTGAGTTCCATTTTTTCACATCCCCATTTATAGCTTATTATGGGAATTTAGGGGGGAACCCCTCCCCCCTCTCTTTTGCATCATACCCTGACTTTATGGGGTGGGGATCCAAACCCCATCCGCCATGTAAGCCTGCCCCTAATTAAGATCATAGAATAGAGATAGCTAGGGGGAATGGAGCAAGGAAGGCAAGGGATGAATTATGCAATGTTACGAGGAAGGAGAGATGAAGTGGGCACCAGCTTTGCCCGGAATCAGTTCAGCATGAAAGGGCAATTTTTTTCTGATTGCTGTCTCTTTAAAATCAGACTCTCCACGCATAAAGCTGCAATGGGATGGGAGAGGAAAGATTAAAAAAAGAGTCAGTCTTCTCTGCGATTGTCAGCATCTTCCTGTTGTTTCAATGTAATATATCTCTTGTAACATTGCAACAGCAGCTGCCAGCGCTGCTCTAGCCACTACACCAAGGAGAAAAAGGAGGGAAATAATGGGTGATTGTTGGGCCAGGGGGAACTGAAAAGAACGCCCCATCCCACCCCCTAAAAAATCATGTGTTCTCATTCACAAAAAACGAAGATTATTTCTAAATCTTGTTGTGAGACTACTTTATATCAGAATATAGATAGTTCACATTTGGGGGCCTTTAATCCTCATAAGCTGCAGATTCCTTTGGGAACACTCAGCTCTGAAAATGGATTCAATTCACTTAAAAACTTCAGTGAAAATGCAGCCACTAAGTGCCACACATAGGCCTCAAAAGTTGCTTTTCTCCCCCCAGATTATGTTGCACAGTGAACTATCTAAGGCACATTAAATTTTATGTAAGAGCATCTGGAAAATATCATGTGGCTAATATTCTCTATGACCCAAGTTAAAAATTTTTAAAAAACAATTTCATCTCTTCAAGGAAATCTCCTGGAGAAATCTGTAAGTTGCAAGTCATTATTCACTCTTCTCCTTTTACTTCTATTTTGAAGAAGTTTGAGCTAGAAATTTGAAATATAACAGAATAAGTCAATAATCAATTGGCCATCTGCACAGGTGCGGGTGCCCAGCCAATGAGAAGCTGTCCCGCAAGCATGCCCAGAACATCTCCAGCCTATTCCAGCCAGAATCAAGCTGGCAGCAGCAGATAAGCCCTGTTCACATGCATGTGCGACCCAGGGTGGCTTGGGGGTGCTGGGTGGGTGGGTCCCGCCACTTGCATTGGCCTGATCCTGGCTGATGCAGGTGGTAGAACCCCAGGGAAGGGACCCGATTGGCCTCCCCACTCCTGGCTGCAAGGATAGCCAATCGGGGGAGACCAGGGCAGGGTCTTTGGCCTGAACGGATTGAGTACACCTCCCCGTCTGCACATAGGCAGGCAAAGGGGAACTTAGTGCAATACATTCGGAACGCGTTTTTTACCTTCCAGAGCAGATGGGCAACTGTACTCAACGCGTTTGGGCCGAAAACGTCCCGAGGCATCTTCGCCTTAGTGCAAAAATGCCTCTAGTTTTGTAAGGGAGGTGTTCCAGTGCCTTAATCATTCTGGTTACCCTTTTCTGCACCTTTTCCAGTTCCACAATATCCTTTTTGAGGTGTGGTGAACTGAATTGTACACAATATTCCAAATGTGGCCTCACAGTAGATTTATAAAGAGGCAAAATGGCACTTGCTGACTGGTTTTCTATTCCCTTCCTAATTATTCCCAGCACTGAATTAGCTTTTTTTGCTGCTGCTGCCCACTGGGCTGACACCTTCATTCACCTGTGCGCCAGAACTCCGAGATCCCTTTCCTGGTGTGTTGCAGAAAGCTGAGCCCCCATCAGTTTATAGACATAATTTGGATTTTTGGCCCTGATGTGCATTAATTTGCACTTGTTAAGATTAAAGCACATTTTCCACTTGGTTGCCCACTCATCCAATGCTAAGAGATCCCTTACATTTTACTATGTACCCCTTCTTCTAGTTCATTGTTGTATAAATTAAAAATCATTGGTTCCAACACTGAACCTTGGGGGACCCCATTTTTCAACTCTTTCCACCCTGAGAATTGGCCATTTATTACTACTCTCTGCTTCCTGCCCTTAAGCTAAGCAGAAATCCAGGACAGAAGCTGTCCTTTTACTCCATGGCTGATGAGTTTACTCAGTAGCCTTTGATGTGGGACTTTGTCAAAAGCCTTCTGAATGGCTTCGCCTTTATCTACATGTTTATTGACACTCTCAAAGAATTCCAACAAGTTTGTAAAGCATGATTTACCTTTGCAGAAGCCATGCTGGCTTTTGTTCAGCAACGCTTGCTCCCCCATGTGCACACTAATTTTGTCTTTAATGATGGTTCCATCCCCTTTCATATCAGGATCCTTTTTTGAAGATTGGTGTTACATTTGCTACCCTCCAGTCCTCAGGTACAGAGTTTGATGTTAGGGAAAGATTATATATTTTTGCTAGAAAGTTAGCAGTTTCGCATTTGAGTTCCTTAAGGATACCATCTGATCCCGGTGACTTGTTAACATTCAGTTTATTAAGACACGCAAGGACCTCTTCCTTGGTTATCTCTTTCCACTCATGTGTCACTCCCAGTTAATCTTGCCATTTATTTATATTTTTATACATTTAATATTTTTAGAAAACTGACCCTTAGATTGTGATTTGTTTCTATCCCATTTTATCCACAAAGTCTTCAGGGTGGGGTCCAGATGCCAAATTTGAATTGAATGTTGCCTACATATGAAGACTGACATTCAGATGTGAAGTGAATACTTTTATGCATTCATCTGAAACTTTTATTACATTTCTGAAGGTGGGGAAGCTCAAAGCAGCTGCCCAGTCACATCTACAGCAGATTTTGAGCAGAGTTGAACCATTCAAAGTACATTCATAGGGCTTCAGATCCGGTTCAAAGAGCATTCAAAGAACATTCACAGCGAATTCAAATCCTACCGCATTTGATGGGCTTTTATTTGTAGTAATGCAAACTTCTTTGTGTTTGAGTCAGTTTGAATCGAACACACACAAAAATCATGCACATCTCTAGTATATCATGATAGTGCTTGAATCACCTCAGAGGGAAATTCATTTCACATCTTGGGGGATATCCTGAAAAAGGCTGTCCCATGAGCCCTCACACTTTGCACTACTGAAAGTGACAATCCTGCCAGAAGGGCAAGGCATCCTCAAGGAGAAAGGTCCAGTAACCTATAATGTCTAGTGATTCAAAGCTTGCTTCCATTCTGCCTTATTTCATCATGAATTTTTCAGTTTAGGGCTCACTAATATGTGCACAACCTAATGCTTTCAACAGAAACCATTTTTCGTGGTTTTGAAAAGAATTGCAGGCTTAGTGGCTCATCTATCATTAACTTTACCTATTCAGACATTTAGTACTATTTCCTTTCTGCCAGCCTGCCCTCTGCTGATAATGACATTTATATTATCATTATCATTAACATCAACATTCAAGTTATTTTAAATGTCTCCTTTGGCTTTTTCTTTGTACCACATCTAGCTCCGAAATTAATCTTTATTGCGGAAAAAACCTAGATTTAAATGTCAGAGCTCGTTATTTCATGATTAAGATCTTGCTAGCCATCTCCAGCTGATGGGACATAATGCATGTGTTTTGAGCTCAAGGGAGAAAAAGTGTTTTCCCTTTGTTCCAGGAATGAATTCTGCATGCCTTTCTATACTAAATTACAGCTGATGACATGAGCCAGTTGAAAGTGCAATTTGTAAAGCGTAGACAACGGGCACAGTTGTTAACTGCTATATTTGACACAGCCAAAGAATCAGAGAGAGAAACAAAAGCTCTAAATTGCTTACAATCACAGGGAAATAAATTAAAGTGCATGGTTTCAAATAAGTGACTTTCATTTTTAAGCTTTCATTGTGTTCATTTCTCAGCTATGTCTGTCGTCAAATTTCCCACCACCCTTTTTTCAAGTATATTTTTAGCTTTAAGAGTGGCTTCACATAATACGATGTCTAGGGATGGATGGTCACATTCAACCATTTCACAGATGTTTTGAAGATGCATCAAACCATTATCAGTACCTGGGCTAAAGACTTCTGGGAGTTAACATGACACTACTTCAACTCCAAAATTGCAGTGCAGAAGGATCCCCTAATATAGAAATTTCTCATCTTTTATATCTGTCTTCCACTATACATAATGGTGTCCATCATTGAATATAACCAAAAACTAAATGCTAATTAATAATTTAATGTAGATCAAAGGCAATTGGAAGGCTGACCTCACGCAGCATTGATATTTCTCCCTAATGCACTTGCAAATAAACTATATGGTCTTTCATAGAAATGGATATGCTTGAAATCAAGCAAATGTTTATACAAAGATTATAAGAAACCAGTGCAGCAGTTGAAAAAGATGGCATTGTATTTTTTCAAGTCAAGCTTATATAAGAACATGACTGGATTTGCTGTTGTGTTTTTCTTCCCAATGAACAAATACAGAGAGTTAAGTTCACATACATAATTACAGTTCGGAAAAAAAAAACATACACAAGTCCTCCGATATCCAGGAAACAATGAAAATGCTGATCAAACATTATAGTTTGTTGTTAGATGCAGACATCATTGGGTGGAATTTCCTTTGATCCAGACAGATCATGGAAACATGTACCTGCATGGGTGCTGAGGAGAAGGCCATGGGTGTTGTGTCTCCATCTTTAGTGACACAATTTGCGAGCCTGTGAGTCTGGCCTTGCCCAAGGCACATGAGAGTGAGGGTGTATAGTCCTGCTCAAGTGCTTACTTGCCACTTCACCTAGTGTCCATGCAGCCAGAAAATTCCTGGTGTCATGGGGAAGGGCGCTTCTGTGGAGGCACCCACCCCTAGACACCTCCCACCACAGCCATGGACCCATAGCTACAGTGAAATGGGGTCTTAGGACAAAAAAGCAACATGGACCCCTCCATTCTATGCAAACTGTGCCAAAAAATGTATGCAAAAAGCCAAGTTTCTACAATGGTAGTTACACAATTGGATAAAAATCAATATCCTAGTCTAGATAGGGAGCTCCAAAGCATGTGGCAGGTTTTTGCCACAAACACATCAATATTCTAATGCGGTCAGGGAACAGGGAATCCTATTTTCAGGATTCCAAATAAGGGCCATTTCCACACTTGGCTATCTGCATTGCCAGCTCCTGGAGTGAGCTCCAAAGGCCAGGGATGAAAGTTACCAGTAAGTGCACAATCAGCCACGTAGTAGCACAAGTGGGAAGCCATGAAAAGCATCCTTTTTACTCAAGTCTTCTCAGGCATAGAGGTGCATTAAAAGGTATGTCCTTTTTAGGAGCTTATTGCTGCACTAATTTCCCATCTCCAATAATGCTCCTTCCTTCTTACATGATTTCTAAATTCCAGATGTTGATGGTTTTGTAGTCCTCAAGAGGTTGCTGAACCAAACTCCTTCTGTTTCTTGCTAATGCCTAGATTGGCTGGATTACATGGAAGCTGTAGTCCAGATACTTCATTTGGTCAATCCTTTCTAGTTATCTTTAAAAGCAAAATAGATACAAATGACTGTAATGGCCAATCCTTTTAAATGTAACAAAGATACATTTATTTAAAAGCAGTTTGAGAATAATGGTTAAACATTGTCTTAATATCAACATTAAATTATTAGCCAACAAGATAGATGCCTTACAGTATCTTGATAATGTGTTCCACTTGAACTTAGTGCAATACAGATTTATGGCACCAAAAAGATTTTTGTATAATTGTGGTATAATTATGCTTTTTATGCAGACAGTTCTCGGCCAATCCCCAGAAACTACAGATAATCCTGGCAAAGATAGCCAATAAAAACCTACAACCAATGTAGACAATACTGAGTGAGCGGGATCCAATTTGACTCTTTATAAACAAAGCTATTCCACTGAACATGACCATTCTCCATGTGCTCTTCATACTGGCGTTAAGAAGAGTCCAAGCGGAAGTCACCCATCTTTCCAGTTGAAATACGTGAACTGTAAGCACATCTGGCATCCATGCATCTGGCCACAGAAGGAGATATATAACTCCCATCCTAAATATTAAAACAGAAATGCCGAACAGATGCAGAAGCCGTGAGCACAGTCAATTTCCCTCCTTTGAGGTTTTCTGAAATCCCTATAAAGCAGTGCTACTGAAATGGGAGGTTGGGAACTGGCAGTGGGTCTCTGGTGAGCTTATAAGGGAAATGAACAATAGAATTGAATATGGTAATTTACTAAGATACTAGCCTCTGGAATATCGGGGGTAGAGAGGATTTGAGCCAACACCTGGCCTTTAGCAACAGCACCTCTGTCTTTCCCCAGTGAATTTTCTCCATATGGGAAACAATAACTTTTGCCATGACTGGCAGCAAAGTCTGATGCACAAGGTGAGCATTGTCAGTGGTAGAAGACCAGCATCTCAGTGTAAAATCCTTTGCATACTCTGACACACAAATAATTCTATGAACAAGCACGCACATCGATAACTTTGAATGTACAGGTCTGCTCTGCATATTAAAATGAATCACCCTTGTGAGTGAGTGTACTCAACACGTATACATTCACTATCCAACCTTTTTTTTTTTTAAAAAAAAGTCTGCTACATAAAGCTGTGCTTAGACATAACCAAAGGGACCCCTTAAGCTCCCGAGAGACCCCGTGTGTGGCAGCTGTATTCCCAACCCTTCTTTAATCCACCTTTTCTAGCACAGAATGTTCAAAGGGGGAGGGGCATACTGGTGAGATAACAATCCCACTTCAAAGCCTTTCTGAGTTATTTCAGAGATGCTTTTTTTCCTGTCTGATCACAGCCTAAAACAAGAGGTGGTGGGGAGGGAGAGAGAACCAGGCCTATGAGAAATATACCTTTTCATCCTGCCAGCACATTACTAAGATGCTAGAGGCATTTGGGCACAATCCAAGGAATATGCTTACCTATGCTTACATATAAGAAGCTATTAAATTTCATCATATTTTCATGTTCCCAAAGATAAATCACCCCTGGCTCCAGAACTAACTCAAAGCACTTTGCTCTCAGAACAAAAGACACAACTGCGTCTCTGCCCCACTGCATGCAAAGAAATGGCTGACAGATGGGAACAGGAAGAAGCAGTGTTTTCAAGACTCCCTTTCATCTGCCAAAATTTTCTTTGCATTCTGCCCTCCCAATCCCCCACATCCTGATCCACTAGCCGCACTGAGGCTGACAGTAGCACATCTTCCCATGTACCACAGTGCTGCTTCCTAGACAGAGATATATGACACAGAAGACCTGTGCTCAAACACCTCAGTGTTGCTTATCATCCTTTAAATCTTCTGACCGCTTCTGTGAAGCAAACATCATTTGAGGTGAGGAGCAAATGTTTGATGCAAAACGAGATTAAACCTACAGATGAGCTTAAAGGATTTTTATGTTCTATTCTCTGTAAAAGCATTGGCCACTAGGAGTAGAGCATATTAACTTTGGTTGACACCACATTTAACTAATACCACTTACTAATGGCTTGAACAGAAAGGAAATGAATGGTTCTCAAAGGAGGCACAGTTTAGCAATTTAATCATGGCTTACTCTAGTGGCTCATAAGCACCATGTAGGAATTAATCTAGGTAGGATTCACACAATGTGCAAAAAAGGGGGGAAAGAATTGGTTCTCCTACCCCTCTTCTCACCCATTTAAGGGGACTCAAAGCGATCAACAAAGCTTTCTATCCTTCTCCCCACAACAGACACCCTGTGAGGTAGGTGGGGCTGTGAGAGCTCAGAAAGGAAGCTGTGACTAGCCCAAGGTCACCCAGATGGCTTTGTGGAGGAGTGCAGAATTGAACCCAGTACTCCCAGATAAGAGTCCGGCTCCCTAACCACTAGACTAAACTGGCTCACCTAGGACACAGTGAAGAACATGTTAAAATGTTCATTAGTCTTTCAGTCCACCTCAGAGAGGTGGTAAACACCCTTGGAAGCATCCTTCTCAAAGAGCACAAAAATGACTCTGAGGACATTTGCTGTCCTCCTCCTCCCCTGCCACCACTGTGACTTACCAGCTGGGCCATCTAACCAGGGCTGTTAGTGATGTGCTGAAAAAGGCTGACGCCTGCAGGCATTTCCTGTGCATCCCCTAATGAGCCCTGCCATAAGCTTTGAAACTGGGGTACTGTTTCACTGGCTTTAGTGCTCCTATTGGCATCCTGATCCACCATCACATAAATCTTGCCCTAGAGCCCACAAGCACCAATAAACAGCTCCACTCTTACCTTGTGAACCATTAGGATCAAGATTTCAACTAATTTAAAACCAATTATAGAAACATTTTTTTGCCATTATTTGCAAGGTGGGTAAAGTCAGTATGGTGAGAAGCACAGCAAGAAGCTCAACGCCTACATGATTTTATGAAATAAATTTAACTATAAATATACTGAAATTAAGCTGATTTCTACGTACAGCAGAAACTCTCAGTAATGCCAAAATGTGCAGATACCAACTAAAATATATATCTTCCCCCCAAAAAACCTGCTAAAATTCCACTTTCTAATTCAAACAACAGAAGCCACAATGGTTAAGAATCTATCAGTATGGCCTCTTATGTTGGGTGGCTTTTGCTGTAACACTGGGCCTATTCGCACTTGGCTTTATTCTGGAATATATCCTGGAATAGGGACTTGCTGTCCATATGCTAGTGCAGGCTTCAGCTGGCCCAAAGTGAGGTCTGCTAGAGTCTGCATTAGCATGTGGACCACAGACCCCTATCCTGAGATATACTCCAGAAAAAGGCCAAGTGCGAATAGGCCCCATGTCAATCCAAACAAGGGCTGGAGGTAGCATTCTGAAGAATGGTACAAGTGTAGCATTCTTCTCAGTGATGGCCTGCTGTTCACACATCTGCTGCCACTCCCAGTCATGCAAACATCACAGGTGGGATGTTTCTGACTGGACATGTTTCCACAAATACGAAAAATGCCCCAGAAGAATTTGTAAGAACACCATATTATCCAGCCCAAAGAATGCAATGTAAGTTAGTTGTACAACTAGGGCCGGTGGAAGAATGGAAGTAAGTATTTTCAGAGTGCTTACTTCCACTTCACCAAGTGCTCAGGGTAGGATGTGGCCTGGATGAATATGGGGCTGTGGAAACCCTACAGTTTTCCAGGTCACCCGCTGGGTCCTGAATATGTGGAGATATACAGACACTGAACATTTAGGCCACTGCTGTGTTGCTGCACAGATCTCACCATTGTTAAAGATTCCTTATTTTTATTTTTTTATTTATTAAAAATCTTAGCTTTTAAAGGGATAGATTGCCTTCAGACTAATACCCTGAAGCAGGCACTGATGTTTTTGATGGAGGAGACATCTATAGTCCAGAATCCCTTTCATCAAAAGGTGGTTGAAAGCAAGGGAGCACTCTGACCACTGAATAGTTTGTACCATCCGATGCAATCTCAAATCAGACATGCTCCTGAGTTTTGAGTCTGAATGTCCATTTCCATATTATCTTGGCTACATCCATTTGTTAATCCTGAGCTGTTCATTAACCATTTGTGCAGTTTGGTAATGCTGCTTGAATAATTAACACTATCAGAAACGTCCCTTGAGTACTTTTTATAATATCACTTAACATCATTTAAGATGCCTCTAAGGGCAATTTGCAGGAGGAGGTCTTGTCTTTATTTTCAGTGTGAGAGAGGATGCTGAACCAGACCAGCAAGATTCCTCTTACGTGCTTATGTTCGGTTAATGCATTAAGTTCAAAAGGAGAGCAAGTTGCTCATTCTTCTCATCCACATGGCAGGTAAGATGAAATGAAGGAGAAAAATAATGGTTGAATAAAGAGCAGACTATGTTTGGTGACTTTTGTGCATCCCTATCTGGCCTTGTCATTTCTTTGGAATAGCCATTCCTTGACCCAAAGACATCTTTGTTACCCTTTAATTAGTGCTGAGAAAAGGCAACTTATCTGCCAATTATCCAGACTATGCATCTCCACTAACCTGTGGAGGTGTCCAAAATGCAGCTCTGCCACCATATCCCCACATGTGGCAGCAGAAAGCACCATGTGGCAATTGTGCCATCCCATTTCTGGGCTGCTGAAAGTGACATTTCACAGGGCATGATTTCATATTCTGAACAATGATGTTTCCAACTCCTTTTGGAAACAATGCCTCTGTACTCTAAAAGGGATATGCAGAGGAGCCTTTTTCAGTGGGTGATTGTGGGTCTGCCCCAGGCACCTCCAAAGAAGTTGCCTCAACCACTGAGTTGAGACCTGGCCTATATTGCTATTAAAGCAGTTTTGCTCTTGGTATGGATCAGTACCTTCTGACAAGAGAACACTGATACGCTTACTGGTGGCTGGCAGTCATTTGTTGCTGGGGCAAAAGGCAAGGAAGCTGAAAGGAAGTGGCATCATATCAGACAGAATGAGTGGTAAGTGTTAAGGCCACAATACAGTGCGAACCCACGAGAAAACTGATCCCCACTGCATATGGTGGATTATGCACACATTAGCCAACCATGAACTGAAGCATGCATCAGAGAAAAAGGGAGCGTGGCTCAAGGACTGAGATACTAGATGTAGCAAAGACTTTCTCACTTTTCCAAGTGGCTCAATACTGCTCTTTGAAATTTAGCATCCAGCTTGATATTATATTCACTCCTGTCTGAAGTCCATTACAGCCAAGTATAATATTCTGGTACCTTAAATAGCAAACCAATGGTGCTTAGCTTTTAACAAACCATCAATTGCACAAACAAACAAACAAACAAACAAAACCCCTTCTTCACAATTACAGTACAAGTGTGAGTCTATGTGAGCTAAACCTGGATGTGAAAAGCTGCCAAGTTAACTTGCAGTTCAGCACTACAAATCCACAACACATATAAATACATTAATAGCCAGACACATTTATACACAACTCAGCACTAGCAATATTAAGGGGATGGAGTGCCTACAACAAAAGAATAAATGCTATTTATATATATATATTTATATATAAACACACTCTTTAAAAGTTGATGGCTGTGAAATAATCATGCTCTGGTCCAGATATGCAATACTTTCAGTTTATGAAGCTAATTCATTTCTTCAGTACATGATGCAGCCCAGCAAAATGGGAAATACTCAGAACATAAAATGCAACCGCTGTGTGACCAGTCTTCTTTTGATAGCTGGTTCTTCTTTATGAGTTCCTTTTGCAGAAATTTTGTATTTTTTACAGAGGCTGGTTAGGATTTCATAAAAGTAGTCAACCATTTCTCATGGCTAAGAGGCATGGGCAATAGGGTAAAGTTCTCTTTGCCTGTCTGTCTGTAACACTAATGGTCTTGAGAGCATCTGCCTCTTCTCAAGTTCACATCATCCAACCCAATTTCTCCAGTTCTTCCTCTTCCTTTTTCACCTTTAAAAATAACCTAGAGGAAGAGAGAGAAAAGGATGTTTTAAAGGCCTTTAATATAGAACATTCTTTAATGGCTGAACTGCAGTTTTACTTCTGACCATCACTGTCACAAAACCCAGATGAACCTTGCATCTAGGGCCAGCCTGAAGACCTTCAAGAGCTGCTTTAAGAGGCAATTTCAGCAGACACAGCTCAAATTCTTCCTTCTGAAATTCTTCCTTCTGTATTTTCCTGACTTTTCACTTCTGTGTAAATACTACCACTTTCTCCACAACCCGAGTATTTATCACCTGTTTCTCAATGTACATTATTTAAGTGTTATGAAGATATTTTATCCATTGCCTAGAAAGAAGCCTTGTTTTGGAGTTTATCACAAAACATCTTCACCTTCAAACAATTTGTTGAACTTTACTCCTCCTGCTCATGACAACATCTGGGAACATTTTATTTTAAGAAGAATTCCGGCTCCCACAAACAGAACACAAGTTGAGAGCCTCTTTGAAGTATGACTGAAATGGTGTCATCATTCATAATTCTATAAAACTAACAAACACATGGACACCATACAGCCATGTGCTCTTATTAAAATATGAGACCTTATTTTTCTACCATGTCATGTTCATAGAGGTGGTAGTTGTCAAAGAGCTGAAAATAATGTGTAAATAAAATAAAACCCCAAATTATGGTCACTAGTTTGGTTATAATGGTAAACCACTGCCACTATAAACCAGTTATCCAAACTTAGGAAATTTGGATAATTGTGCTTAGAAACATTTACAGAGTCAGTAGTTAAGGTCACTGTAATACATTTGACTTTACGGCTATATCTACATAGCCCTTTTTAAAAGGCCTCTGGAGGCCCAAACTCTGACAAAGGAACCTTACCATAAGTCTGGTTTAATCATCTTGAGACCTCCTAGTTAACTCCTGGCTGACACCTGGATACACTGCAGTGGCCACAAGCTGAATCAAGTGGCAGAACGTGCCACTGCCTCGGACTGAAAATGCAGCAGACTTCTACCTGCTCTTATAGTCCAAAGCAGTTGTTCCAAGGGCCCTTTGAGCTTCTGCAAGCAGTCCAGTTTGGACTGTATGTTCATGTCCCAGGCTCAACATTTGAGGATGACTAAATAATAACATACAGGAAGCATAATTCGGGCCTAATAAGAGAATTACTACTGTGAATATAGGATTAATTTTCGGGATTTGTTACTGATAAAGATGCAAACCAGCCCTGCTAAAAAAATAAAAATAAAACAAAAAATAAAATTAGTGGGTCCAATCTACTAATTACATTTTGAAAAATAATAGGTTAACTTGTGTCACATCCACACAGAGACATGTGGGCATCCCAGGCTAATTTTTTGGATTTCTACATATTGGTAAGGAAAACATGAGAAAATCTTGTATCAGTTAACTAATAGAGTTAGGTGTAGGACACCTCTTACTGCCCTTCCCATACCAATCTTGGGATTCAGATGGGTTTTTTTCCCCCTATCTCCCATTTTAGGAAGTTCTGCCACTATTAAGTACTGCCTTCTGGCCCATCCTTTAGTCCTGCTCTGACTTGTGTAGAGGTTCATAAAGCATTGTCTGTACCACAGAAACTGTACCATAAGGACACAACCTGTTCCTCATTTTGTATATCTAAGAACTGGACTCACACTCTTGATGCCAGATCCTTGCAAGGTTATCTGTGTTTGTCTCCAGCCATGTCCGCCATTCCTTCCCCAGACAGCTGGTCCGTGAATCCCAGCCTTTCTTACAAAGACCTGAAGCAAGCCAGAATGTAACCCAGACACTTTGTGCCTGAACGACAAGCACAGCTCCTCCGAGTAACCCAAATGGCCAACTGGTAGAACCAAGCGAGCAACTCGTCCTGCTTTTCCTTTAGGTTCAGAGATCGATAAATACTGTCCACCTGTGTAGGCACATAAAGAGGAATTTGTTAAAGGTATTTTTGAGTGCAGCACATGCTCTTTCTGCACTGCGCCATCTTTTTCTGGATTATATTTCAGAATAGGGACCTGACATTTGCATGCTAATGCAGACTATGGCAGGTCTTGGTCTTCACCGCCATGCAGATGGCAGGTCCCTGTTTCTGGATATAATCTGGAATATGGACCAGTGCAGAAAGGGCTACAGTTATCGAGCTGAACAAATAAAAGGCAATATTGGCATATCACTGCTAATTCTAACACTCTAGCCCTTACATTGCAAGCACTTCTTATTTGTATCCCTTACAATAGTTTAATCACAGGGAAAATGTCATATAGTGTTTTTCTTTTCTTTTTTTTTAAAGGAGGGGACAAAAAAGGTAGACACTGGCTTGGATCTGAAGAAATAGAAGTGGAATACAGAAATATTATAGTACCATTTCCCAATTTTCACACAAACTAGTGGAAGATTTGATTCAGTGGGGTGTCAAAACCTATCGAGGGAGAGGGGTACATTTATCTGTTGACTTAAAGCAATTTTATACCACTTCATGTTCATTTTTTAAATAAAGTTAGTTAAAAATAACTTACAGAAATAGAAATATAAACAACTTAAAGTACACCAGGGTCATTTCTGAAACATCAAACTGGCTGTGTTTGAAGAAGCAACCAACCATTTATACTGGGAAAGACTGGGTGAAGAAATGCATCTTGAGTAGGTGTCTCAAAGGTATACTGGCAGATTTCTCAAGAACATCAGACATCACTCCTGAAGAGAGCTGTCAGCACAGAGAAGGCCCAGCTATGCCATTGTAAGATGATATTCAGTAATTTCTGGTTAATGCAAGCAGGACTTCTCCAGCTAATTTTGAGGCTATCTCAAGATATCAGCTGGATATAATGTTTGGAAGCAATAACACAGGGTATTGCTCCCATGCTCTATTGCTTCCTGCCTAGACAATGCTGCCCATAGTGCTGCCTTTGCACATTTTTGTGGCATACAGTCTGGGCAATTTGGCTGTTGTTGAATTCCCAGATGGGCATGTTACCACCTCAGTGCACACCTGGTTGGCTGTTTCATCCTCCATGCAAGCAGGAAGCTTGGACCTAAGATTGTGGATCTGTCGACCCTAAAAAGCACTACTGCTGGAAAACCCACAACCAGCTGAATAAGAGGACAGTTCTACAAACTGTGAAGCCATTTGCCTCCAGTGCAACCTGAAAGTAGTCTTGTTTAAAGGAAGAGATTTCCACTCAGTTTAGCAAGATACTAACTTACGTAAGGCTGTGTCTACATACCTATATGTACAGGGGCTGAGAATGGGCACCTTGACAAATTCACCTTGTCTACCTCATTGAAAGGCATTTCCATAATAACATAAGTGTTTTCATGCAAATCACACCCTTTGCATGAAGCTTCTTCTAATGGCAATCACGTCCTTCACTGGGGCACCGTGCTCACTGTGGGGCATCTCTTGACACCACCAGTGGAAACACAGTAGCCCACTCCAAAATAACTTTTAAACATGTACAAACTTGCAAAAATGCCCTAAAGACTATGAGCATCAGCAAGAATCCCACTATTCTCTAAACCTGTCTTCACTGCTTCCATAATACTGGACTACTGCCAAACATGTGGAATTAATTCAATGCCATTCACAGACTTCTTCCTTTCTAGAGAGTTATCTCTCCAGTCAAAACTCATCAGCTGCTAAATGAAAACCAGAAGAGTGATACTGTTTAGAAGAAGCAAAATTAAAAGGGCATGTAAATATCCATCACTATTTCATTGAACCTTTCAAGTATGAAGTCAAATGTCTGATAAATAACTTTTGTGTCATATAAATATCCTATCATTATCTTTTATTTCGCTCTCACTTTATTATGCACTCCAGATTATTTTGCTCTCTTTTTGTTAGGCAGTCCCGGGGTTACAAAGATTCCTAAAAGAGTATGTAGCTTGTATATGGAAGTGGCAACAGAAACAAGTATAAAGCCAACAGCCTAATCCAAAATGTTTACACTCTCTCACATAAACAGGAAGATGACCAATACAGAAGGATAATGCCTAGGGTTTTGTCTATATTTGGTCCCCTTTATTTCCAGACTAAAAGCAACATGGGTGTTAGCATCTTGCATTTTTCCAGCCCAAATTCAAAGACCGCTTGCCTTGCACAATTTTGGCCAGAGTAATCCAGGCTAAAAGCACTGATTCCTTTGAAAAATGAGCCATGATTCATTTGCATACCAATCCCTCCAAAAGCTGATTGATGTATAAAAGAGGAAAAGAGACTACATTCAGAAATGTAAGTTCAAGAGCAGAGGAAGCAGGCAGCAATGAAAGAATGTCCTCTTCTCCATGCCCATGTAGCCCCACTTACACACACCAGAGATGGTCAAAAGGACGCATGAGACCATGAGACATATTCCACTGGATAGGACCTCGGCTCATCTAATACAGCAATCGGTTCTGATAGTGGCCAACTGCATAAGAAAGCTCACTCGCACCAGGACACTAGGAACAGCTGGTCCTGCTTGCAGTCTTCCAGCAGCTGCCCTCACCAGGCAAACCATACACCGTCAGCAAGAACTCAGTATTTGCAAGTGTAACAATACACCTTTTCTGGGCTCCAAAGAGGAGGAGGAAGAGGAAGAGGAGGAGGAGATTTGGCTTCTCCACCCTTCTTTTCTTACCCATTTAAGGGGACTCAAAGTGGCTGACAAAGCTTCCTATTCTTCTCCACACAACAGAACACACTGTGAGGTAGGTGGGGCTGTGAGAGCTAGGAAGAGAGCTATGACTAGCCCAGGGTCACCCAGTTGGCTTCATGGAGGTGGGCGGAATCAAATCCTGTGTTTCCAGATAAGAGTCCAGCTCCTTAACCACTAGACCAAATTGGCTCAAAAGGGGGGCAGGAATGCTTCCACCTGTAAATCCTTCCTCCTAGCAGCACCACTTTATCCATTCATTGAAATGCTTCTGCTCTGACTACCTTAACTTGCATATGGAACATCTGTCAAACTATGCTGCTGCCTGACAACCTAAAGTTAGTTTCCAGGACCTCTGAATATTATTTTTCCCCACATGACTACTTCCTACATGCACCATGACCACTGCGTCCTCCCCATCCCTATCTAGAAGGCATGTGAGTTCCACAACTGTTGAAACTGGCAGATAGGTCAGAATACAGTTGGCACATCGGTCACATATCCAAATTTGTATCTGTTTTTCTTCCTGTTTTATAAACTGCTGTGTGATTGATTTAGCTGAATATACCTTGTGTCCATAGCAGCCTTAATTTTTAGGAGCACCCCCCTCCTTTTTCTTCTGGGTTTGGGATCAGCATTGGAATCTCGTTGCCTGATATACTACTTAGCATGGGAGGATCTAAGTGAGATAAGTTTTCATGGGAAGTAATACAGAAATATTTTAAATAAAATAAAATATCCACATTCCTAATGATGAATTAAACAGTCCAAGTTCTCCTCCTTTGTTGAGAGAAAACCCTCCTGAGGAATGGTTCCCTTGCCCTCAAGCTGATGCCCCCCTTACCCAAGACCCTCATTCTCAGTATCGGCTCTAGAAATGTGATTGGATTATCATGTCCCTGAAAGCCCCATCCATTTGCCTCTCAGCCTCTTCCAGCTTCTCCTGGTGCTCAGATACTTCCACATCCCTAGATGTGCCTTTTGATGTAAAGATATGTATGTACGGAGATGGGGCAAAACTAATACCTGGCCAATTTTCCATGGAGTTTTAGGAAACAGCACATCAACTTTAGCATGGTTGGATAAGAGAAAGTACAACTAGGAGAGTGGGAGAATAAAGAATGTTGGGCATGATTTGTGAAGAGTTTTAACAACAGACAAGTAAGAATAAGGGAGCAAATGGGAGAATTATGATTCTAGGACATTTCCCCTATGGCCACCATCACAAAAGTCCATCCAGTCCATGCTGTTTGTTTCTAAATGTTTTTTCTTTCTGATCTTTGGTTAACACAACAGTCAGAGGGAGTATAAGGAAGCCCAAGTAGTACCTGATGAGTCTTTCACCATTTCCCAGTGTAAATCATCATCTTTTTCTTTGATCCATCCACACAAACCATCATCAAAATTACAGCTATGAACCAGAACACCTGTAAAAGACCAAATAATTAGGTGAGAGAAAAGCCTTATTTTCCGTTGATGCTTGTGGTGTTCTTTCAGCTGCAAGCTGGTTTGTTTGATTTTCCAGTTACTATATGAGCAGAAAAGTGATTGATTAAATGAGCATCTCACCTTTCACACTAGTGGCTCAGAGTGGGTTACATTAAAACCTCAGCAGTAAAATACATAGTTAAGTACCATTTGTTCTACACTGGGGAGCTTTTAACTGTTCTTGAATAACAGAGAATTTTAAAACTCTTGGCTTTTATGCTTCCATCTTCAAGGCATATTAAATTAAAGGACAACATTATAAAGTTCTTAAACCCCTAAGTTTTAGATTAATGCCATAGAACATGTAAGCAGAAGGCAGTTAAAGCATGCTATGTGGACAGTGTGTGTGCTAAGCTAGCAAAAAGGAGGGGAAAGATTCATAAATGGCAAGCCTGAGTGCAGGAATAAGGTCGTTCAAGGGCCATGGTCACACAAGTGTTTTAGGTTGACCACAGTTCATCTGCAGGTCTTGTTACTCACATTTTAATTTAATTCATTTTCCAAGCTAGCCTACACTCCCATTAGACTGTCTTAACCTGGAGTTCTGTTTTTAAAGAACTGACAAGGACTCAGTCTGTCCTGGCATTCCATGTCATCTTTGCTTCCTCAAGTGTGAGCGGGGGGATGGGCTAAAGGAGGCTAAACTGTGCTGTGGTGGGTGGGGTCCAGTGTTTCCTTCGGCCAATTGGCATGCACAGAGTTCATGAGGCACCTCCCCTTCTCAGTTTATGTGTATGATTCGTCTATCTAGCATAAATTTTTGCACAAATTTATACCCTCTCCTCCCTTGAGTGGCATGAATGGCATCCAATCAGAAACAAGATAGATTTGATGTCACAAAAAGGGTGGAGAGCCAAGAGCTATGTGGAGGAGGCTCAGTTTGATCATGCAGAAAGGTGTGAGCAAAGCAGCCCAAGGCAGGGATGACCTATAAAGATCCAAGTGTGAACACAGTTGGTACAACCTCATTCAAATGAATGAATAGGCCATCCTGTCTTAGACTTGTGTGACCAGGACCAAGGATACATTCAAAATGCAAAACAAAACTGCTTCCAAATAAGAACTTCAGGGGCTACCTGGATCATCATCTGCTTCATCCTCGTCAGCACTGATCCCCCTTTCGATTTCAAAAGTTTCAAAGAGATTATTACTCACTCCAGGCTGGCGTGGAACTGAGAAAAAGAATGATTAAAATAAACAATGAACTGGTTCATTGACTTTTTTTCAACCTTAACGCAAAAAATAATAATAAAGGGTAGGAATATTTCTGGCACTGTGCTTCTACACCATTCAACCATATAGCATCTGTAGCTTCACCAGTGTGCTTCCTCATAATTTACATATTAACATTGAACAGCTTCCTATCGTAGATACTTCTACACTTACCTGTGGTAGACCAAATGAGAGCAGGATCCTCTGACCTGGGATAAGCAATCTATACCAAGCTGGGATGGATTAATCTCTGTGCAGAACAAGCCTGTCTGCATTGGGGCAGCCTGTTCCATGCTAGTTTCTGCACCAGCTCTGAAGCTCACACCTGCTTCAGGGCTGTCATTGAGGGGAAGGCTCTGAATGCTCTAAAGACCAAGAATGAAAGTTTCTGGTCCTTGGAGCTTCCGGGGGGATTCAATTCAACAGTGGACCTTGCTGCACCACAGAAATGGGTCCCCTGTGGTAAACCAGAGGGTGTCATCCACATGCCTTCATTGACCCCTAGTAAAAAGGGGTCTATACTCCATCCTATGCAGATGGAGCATACTGAGAGGAGGTGAGACCTCCCTTAAATTGCTCCAGCAGACTGCTTCTTGGTCTGTCTACCAGAAAGTGTGGAAATGGCCTTAGGCATACAGGAGAATGTTTCAAACTACAAAGTTTCATTTGTTAGACTTTTCTTTTGGTATTTTGCTTCCCTTGCATTGTGTACTTCTATTTTAAAAGACAAGAAACTGTGATCATGAATATAATCTCAGGTAACATCATAGAATAGTTTATTTTAGTATGAACCTTTAATGGCAAAATTACCTTTTAAAAATATATTTTCACGATTACATTATCTGAGGCAGTTATGTAAAATTCCTGACATTCTTCTATAAAAAGCTACTTGCTTATATTAGGGCTGCATCTCCTTCAGGATGGATGGGAGTGGGCACTGTGCAACTCAAAGAGCCACAAACAAATATCCAAAACCCCTTTTCATTCCTAAATGCTATTAAGAGTAGGGGGAGTTGGCTTTTCTACCCAACTTTTCTCAGCCATTTAAGGGGACTCAAAGCAGCTGACAAAGTTTCTATTCTTCTACCCACAACAGAACATCCTGTGAAGTAGGTGGGGCTGTGAGAGCTGTGCCTAGCCCAAGGTCATCCAGCTGGCTTTGTGGAGGATTGTGGAATCAAACCCGGTATTCCCAAATAAGAGTCCAGCTCCCTAACCACTAGACCAAACTGGCTATCAGAGCTCTTATGCTGATAAAAACTCTTTATAGAAGCAGCTATTCCCTCACCAGGCACTCTGGCAGGACCTGCATGTCAGATTGCATGGCCAGATTGCATTTGGGCAACTAGCAACCACTCCCTCCCCGCTATTGTCACCAAATCAGGAGGAGAGCACTGGATTGATTTAATAAACTCCAGTGCTTAAGGCAGCCTGGCATCCATTGGGACAAAAAACTAGGGCATCTAATGCCAAATTTTTGCGAGCAAATATAATGTACAATGCCACTGGCAAAGAACAGCTGTAAACCATAGTTAATTTTTTTAAAAAAAATTGCACTTGTTCCAGCTGTCCTGAAAATTCCTTTTCCAGGGATAAGAAAATGTCTTATATCCTTTGTGACAGTAGCTGTACACTGCAGATTTGTTATGGTTTTTTAGATATCAAACTATCCTGTGACTTGTAGAATATTTGTGGGTTCTTAAATCATTTATATTGAGACAGACACCAAATAAAAACTCCAAAGAGAGCTTGTAATTTAAAATAAATGTGGCTCTCTTTTTGCAGTTTCTATCTGTGTTCAAAATCTATGAATAAGCAATATAATGTGAGGTATTATAGAAATCATCAAGAAAAAAAAATACACAGATTATGCTAGAGGTGCCTTTTATATTTGACTAGTCCACTTCCTGTCAGCTCAAATGTAACTACTTAAAGATTGGAGTAATGATGCTGTCAGGCTTTAACTGGTAGAGTTTTCTCCTATAACCTAGAATGCTTATTTCAATAAGAGGAAATCTGCATCCTCCATTACTTATTCAGACTAGAATTGGGCTGGAGAACAGCTTAAAGGAAAGCAGACATCTTTTTAAGAAAGCTTAATACCTTTTCATTTGGCCAAATATTTGGAAATTTATCCTCCAGGCAACAGTAGTTATTAATTCGTTTTCTTTCTTGCATTTCTTAAGAATCTTTTATCATTTTATGTATGTTTTAATAGAGTCTATGGCTATGTTCAAGCATAGCAAAAGGGGCATCTCAGAGGTACCTCAGAGAGACAGCCCTTCTCTCTGACTTTTTCTAGCACTGATGTTCAGGGAAGGGGGAGGGGCAGACTGCTGTGTGAATAATCCCACCTTTAAGCTTCTCTAAGCAGCCTCAGAGGGTGCTTCCGCATTTACCTATATAAATCCGGATCTACCTCATCCATATGTGGCAGAAGGACTACTTAGATACGGATTTGAGGTGGGTGCTGTGCAGACGCACAGCACCCGCCTCACATCCGTGTCCTGGGGGCCCTCCCCAGGCCCGCCATGATTGGCTCCACCAGAGCCAAGCATGGCGAGCTGTGGGACTCTGCTGTCGGGGCTCGCCCTCACCCCAGAAGCAGCGGATCACTGCTTCTGGAGCCAGGGGGAGCTTCTCCAAACCCCTCCCTACCCCCCCCCCAGGGGAGAGCCTTAGTGATCCCCTCCTTACCTCTTTGGCGTCGTCCCGATTCTGGGCGCGGGGAATCCCAGGAGGCTGCGCGCCTGTGTGCTGAGTGCCTCCTGACTGGCCAGGGCTGCTTCTCGCAACTCCTGCCATCAGGAGGTTCTCTGAGCAAGCGTGCTGCTCTGGCCAGTCGGTGTGCCTGTGCAGAAAGCCTCCTGACGGCCTTCTGCATTGGAGACCTCTTTAGCGACCCTTCCAGGTGGCTGCTTCCACATTTCAGCACACAAGATCCTTTTCTAAATCGGGTCTTGTTGCCGAAAACTGGCTCAACAGGAAGACCTCAAAAATGAGGTCTTCAATCCGTCCCTTTGCCTTGATCCGTGTGGAAGCAGAATGCTTCCGCACATGGACAGGCAGAGGGATGGTTGTCCCTGCGACCACCATCTTGGGGAGGGAGGAAGCAGGCTGGTTTGCCTCCTTCCACCCTCTCCCAAGCACCGCGCACCACCAGAAATGCATGGTGACTGGCAGCTGCATGCTCCAGTCTTGCAGCTCCGGGGGCAGGACCATCTGTCCTGCCTGATCCAACCTCCCTGCACGTGTGTGGATGTGCAAGCGCCCTTTGGATCTGTCCCTATTTGGTACCGATCTTCCGGAGGATGGCTCACCGAAAAATGGATCTTCTTTGATCCATTTTTGGCGGAAAATGCGGAAACACCCTAAAAACTCCAGGAAGCAAAGTTGAGGGATAGTTCCAGCATCTTCACTTTGACTTGCTAGATCTACCCCTAACCTCATCAGCACTTAAAGGAGCACTGGCCAGGTACGAATAGCTGCCATAATGGCAGCAATCACAGAGCTGCAGGACATGCAGATGAAATGTATCTGAGTTTGCAGAGCATGTAAATGCAAAAAAGGCTTTCTGTCTGAGCATGCACAAATACAAAACAACCTGTTAAAAGTCCATATAGAAATAAAAATGCTGAGAAAAACTTCAAAGGAGAAATGTTTCTATTTCATGCTTATTCTCACTTATTCATTAAATTTAATTTTGATGCTTTTTGACACTTTTGGCTAAAAGGCAATGGTAGAAATGTGTAGCTTTGCTATGTTACGTATACGGATTTTAGAAACCCTAAACAAAAAGCAAAGGAAGGTCTCTAAAAAACTAGAATGCCTAGGGGAACAAAAGAAAGCAGAGCATTTTAAAGCACTAATTAAAACCAATTTTTCACTATGCCTTTTAATCTCAAGTGCTTTAATCTATTTGCCAGTGGCTGAATTTGGTTGAGAAGGGGTTGTGTTGTGGTTAGCCATGATTATGGGTCTTGGTTTCATGTTGATTTTGGCTTGGTATACATTACAGGAAAAAGCAGCACTTTAACTATTGAATTTGGGATTAAACCAACAGATCAATTAGGATTTTATTTAGAAAAAAGGAGGAATGAACAAAATCCTCCTATAAACTAATAAAAAGTTAATAATAAGCTAATTCCTTAGATGTTTACCCATGTATTTCCAGAAAAAAATGGCGAGGAAAACAGAAAAGTTTATGTACAAAAAATAAACTGGAGGAGGGACACTATGTGGATTTCCCAAAACGTCCCCAGGCTAAAGTTCCTGATTCCTAAAGGGAAACAGAATAGAAAATCAAGTTGCATAATTTGTAGCAGGGAAAATGGCAACTTTGTACAGAGGTAGGATGCTTGATGGGGGAATGATTAGACATTCTGAGGGATGTTCTTGTTCTTGTTACAATTTATATATATATACATATATATATATATACACATATATAGCAGTATCAAATGCACTCAAATATAAAAACAAACAGAAGAAAACCTTCCAAAGCTGTACAATCTTAATAATAAGTCACTAAAAGGTTGAGAAAGAACTTTTTAAGCTGAAACTTAAAAACAGCAAGAGAGGCCCTGTTATGGGTCCCCACGTCTTTAGCTTGTGAGGTGGTGACATTGCTAGGTAATTTAATGCACATATTCCAAGTTGTTTAGGGCTTTGTAAGTTAAGTTAAACCTGGAATTGATTTGATAACTAGTGAAATTCCTCTAAGACCAGCAGATGTGGTCAGCCAGCAGTGCCTATCACTGCTGCATTCAAGGTGTCCAAACTTTTTTCAAGGGAAGTCCCCCAATGCAGAGTACAATATTTCACTATGGATGTTTTAGAGCATGGATAGCCAAGCTACCTTTGTCCAGAGCTTCAAGTGACAGAGATTAATCCAGAAGAACCCTCAATTTTTACCCAGAGAGAACACTTCCTGGCCCTAACAGACTGTGGCACATATTATCTCTTCTTATTTGGTCTCAGCTTCAGTTTATTGATCCACATCCAACCCATCACAAGCTACAGGCAGTGGTCATCAAGCTACGTGACCACTGGTTCAAATGACTTAATATGTAAAGCAAAAGAAATAAGGTACCACAACAATCCCGAGCTCCATAGCCTTTCCAAAAGAAATAGCATATAAAAAGAACCACTGAGAAATCAAGGTGAATCAGCAAAGTGGCAAACACCTACCTTTCTCCTGATACAGGTCATCAGTTAGGACAACTAAGTACTGTATTTGGGGCAGATTGAAACAGTTCCAGATAATCTACTTCCTCCAAGCATGCCTAAAGTTGAAGTGGCATCAAACCTATCCATTACATTGCCCAAGAAGGGTTTGTTAGCAACTAAATTGTGTTTAGCACTTCTGTGTCTACCATCTTACAAAGGGCCACTAGGGCATCCCCTTCTCTCAATGAGGCATTCACCATTCCTTGAACCAATCCAGCCACAATCCACTGCTTGACCTGGTGTTTTTCTGGATGCTTCTGTCACACTGTTCTTGATCATAGAATCCAATTGCAATCAGACCTGTGATTGATTTTTTTCTCTGAAGTTCCTAGAACTTTAGAGACAAACGGCAGACCTCAAATGGCAACATAGCCTTTGCTTTCTCTAGTCTGATGTTATTCAGCCATGCACCCAACAGAGGGCACATGAACAGCAGAGAAGGAACTTTTTCTCTCTGCCCCCACCAAAGCATAAAATGTAACTCCATAGAATATCAAGGGACTTCACAGGTTCTACAGCAAAATCAAGAACACTTGGGGGTATTTCTGCACTTACTGGTAAGATCCGGAATTTGACGTTCTGGATCTTGCAGAAGGGGTGCTCCCTGGCTTCCGTTTCTCATGCCTCCTGAGGCCCCAGTCAGGCTGCACGAGGACATGCCACTGCTGCCTCTGCCCACTGGGTGAATGCAGACACCTCTGCCACACCCCAGAGGTGACGATCCCTCTGCTCAGCAAACCCCTACCACTCCCTCCATGTGGCTGCTCCAGAGATGGGGCATCGAAGGCAGGCAGCAGGAGTTTGCTGGACCAGCCACATGGAAGTGGTGGTGGCAGGGGCTTGCCACTGCTGCTTCCACTGCTGCATCAGGGGTGGTGGTGACACATGATCATCACTCCCCCACCCCCACCCTGGGTTACAGTGGAGCAATGTGCCAGTACCACCCTCCAGGAGGGACACTGCTTCATAGTTGCTCCACTGACAGCTGAGGAGGTCCATGCAGGTCTCCATAGCTGTCTTTGGCAGGGTGGAGCCATTGTCACCTGTGATGCCTGCCCCTGGACCCCATCGGCACGTTACGTCATGCAGATGTATGTCCTATAAACTAGTCTTCAAGGTCTTCCTTGCTTGTCTTCTGTCAGGAAGAAGTGCTGAAAGAACATGCAGAGCTTAACTAGCCCAGTGACAAAGGCTGAATTCACACTTCAGGCCATAGTATGCAATTAGGTAACATGCAGGTTCAGCTGTACTGTCAGGAGGCATTTTCACACTAGAAACGCCCCCTGCCTGCCCAGAGATTGCCTAATTGCATATTATCAGCTGTATTCTGTATTTTGTGTTTATGATATGGTCAATGGACTAATCATTAATAAATAAACTAAACTAATTGCATATTAGCTGTAGAGCATGAAATTGTTCTCCACAAGCTACCTAACCCTTACCTGGGTCCAGCCAGTGAGTGTTCACACCTCTGCTACCTGAGAAGGTCATAGGAGCTTCTACACAAGCATGCTGGCAGCTCCAATGACCCCAGACACAACTGTGATGAATGTCAGCATCATCACAGCAATGGCACTGATGCACACATAGTTATAGTGGGTGCCTCACAGAAGAGATCCAGCCCGG
The DNA here is from genome assembly GCA_023333525.1 of Aspidoscelis tigris stejnegeri. NCBI lineage: Eukaryota > Metazoa > Chordata > Lepidosauria > Squamata > Teiidae > Aspidoscelis > Aspidoscelis tigris. The sequence continues at coordinate 66,312,198 of JALMGA010000006.1, forward strand.
GGATTGATCACAGGTGAGTGATCAATCATGTGGAGGATAGACTAATGTTGACTAGCAATCACAAGTGCAAACCCCAGTCAATGTTAGTTGATTGCACACCTTTCCTGTCTACAGGATGGGATGTGTGAAAATGCCATAGTATAGGCGTAGGGCAATTTTAAGTGCTCCATGCTTATATAGCACAGGGGATGGAGCCATTTCTGTTTTTTTTTAAAAAAAAAAAAGCTCTGTGAAGTTCAGAAGTGTCCTCCATGTGCACTTACAAGTGCAAAAATGCTCTGTGTCCCCCAAATGCTCATGAACAGCAGTGGTTCTGGCATGGAATGAAGGAAGTTGAATGCTGGAATGTGTTATTAGGATCATCTGGAAAACCTTAGCTTAAAAGCCACTGCTTTGAAGGACAGAAGAAGCCTTGAAAATGACTGTTCAGTTTTTATACCTTCACAACAGATTTTGGCACATTTTCTCTCTTTTTTTTAACTTTTAGATTAATCATCCATGATTATCTATTTTAAAGTAGAATTAATCATTCATATTATCTATTTTAAGGTAGCACATGAGAAAAGTGCAATAATCAGCTGCTGTTTCTGGCAAAAGCATTGGATTTTTCTCTCAAAATAAGCATTTATAAGTGTGTTTTGATAAACTTTTGTGAGCAGAGAAATTTATCAAAATATTTGGTCAGTGTCCATTGCTACAGGAGATTTAGGATCAACCTAACCAACGTATTAGGAAGTATTAAAATACTGTGTTTAGGAGTGGATTTTTATTTTCTTTGCAAATGTTGTTCTAGATTAGTACTGCAAAACTGATGAAGAGGCGCAGATCTTTCTTCTCAAACCACTTTCCTATTGTAATTTGCCTGGCAGGAAAAACAAAGGGAGAAAAGATCCTATGCCATGTTCTTGCTCTGGACTGGCATTCAAGTAACTGATTTCCAACCATTTTTCACTTTCAGACTCCATTTTCAGCAACATAAAGGAGCACAACACTCAAGAAGGGAGTGCTCAGGTAGCGAGCCTCTTGTCTATTCCTTCATCAGTCACTGCCCTCAGCCACTGTTTGAACAAAGCATCCAGTACCACAGATGTCTGGAGGTGAGTCCCCTGATAGATGTGCTCATGCACCATGCATAGAGACAGGGCTTAGGACAAGAAATAGGCTATCACTGAGGGAGTAACCCAATCTTCCCCCTGATGTTATTGACAAGAATCCTGTCAAGTCTTGCACAAGCTCTCTTCATATGCATGTTGTCATATAAAACCATCTTAAAGGGAATAATCTTTCTAGGAAAGAATAAAGATGGCAGGACATTGACCTCTAGAAAACAACTGTGGGAGTACTCAAATAATGGCAGAATGAAGTGCTTCAATATAGAAGGACTTGAGGCCAAAACAGGGGCATAGCACATGCCATCCATATACTCCATGCCCTTCTCCTCACCTTCTTTGGAGCAAAGTTGTCAGCTCTGTATGTGAGTGGGACTTGTCCAGTGCAACTGGAAAACGGCCCGGGTCCAAATGGCAGCAACAATAGCACTGGAGGGCACTCCCAGAGGAAGGAGTGGGGCACTCTGGGGAAGGACACTCTGGAGCAGGGTTTCCCAAACTGTGGGTCAGGACCCACCTCTAGGAAATTTAACCATATTTGAAATAGCTTTTTTGACGTAATTATTTAATTAAGTAATAAAAAAATTGTATTAAAACTTTGTTTGTTATTTGGAAAGTCCTTTATTCATATTGGTAACGGTTAAATTTCCTAGAGGTGGTTCCCGAGTTGGTAAACTTATATTAGATGGGTCGTAGCCCAGACAACTTTGGGAACCACTGCTCTGGAGAATGCAAGTCCTCCAGAACCCTTCTCAGTGTTATACGGTAATGGGCACTTGGGGTATTTAACTGTCACACCTCTGGGGTTTCTTCGGTGTGCCTGCCACAGTACATGTGGATGCAGCTTGTGTTTGGGAGGCACAGAGTTTATTAAAGACTTTTTGCCCCATCCTTGATTATGTTTTATATAATTATGATTTTAGCTGTTTTCTTTGTACACAGCTTCAAGACTATATTTTAATGGGAAGCAGTATGTAAATACTTTATATAAATAAATGAAGTATTAATAATACTGCACTTTAGAGTACAAATACAAGGCACAAAGCACAGCCACATACTGATGGTTTTCACTTGAGCTCAGTTCCCATTTTTAACCATCAGGGGTGTGCCTTTATCTCCTACCTTCCCAAAATAACCCTTTGGCAGGAACTATAGAGCCAACAATTAAATGTATATTTAAGAGTTTGTACTGTTTTTCAAAAACTGCCTCTGGAGTTGAGTTAATTAAAGACTCGTTTAAAAGGATAAAGTCTTAGAGTGAGCACCATAGGAATGCTTCACAAATTGTCAGCATCTGAAGTATGAAAGGAATTTCATGCACAGCTCTGACAGCTGTGCCTCTGATTCCATGTATATCAACTAAAGGATAACATGTGATTAATGTGGCTTTAGCTTCACATATCTGTAGCTCTGAATATCAAGGCATAATGCAGCCTGAATACCTTATATTTCTTTGTTAGCAAAAAGTGTGGCTAACCTGTCTCTGGCACTAAATATTGGTGATCAAACTCCCATGAAGTCAGTGTGTCTTGCTTGTGAGTAGCACACATGAAATTGTAGTGCAAAATGGAACAAAAAAGAGAGGTAACTAGGGACGTGCACAAAAATTAAAATTGCATGTTTGTTTGGCTATCAAAGCGAGTATCGAATAATTTGTTTTGCTGTGTAATCATTTAATTTAAAAAATGGATTTTCCCATTTGTTTTTGAATTTTTTTGCAAAGAAAAAAACATTTTCTTCTTTGAAAAAGCCTATTTCATGGCCCCAAACACAGCATAACATGAACTTCCGATCAAATTTTCTCAAGTAGGAGACTGATTCCTTTCAATCAAATTTTCTGGTATTCAAAAACCAGATTTTTATTTCAGTGCAGATGTCTGCAAACACACAAAAAAATCAAGTTTGCAAATACAAAATACTTGATTGAGTTTGCAAACACAAATTGAATTTTGCTCATCTCTAATCATTACTGCCCCTTTACAATAATTACATTGTAAGCTCTATGCAAGAATCAAAACTTCACTGAGTTTAAAGACTTTTATGACTTGTTAGTTAAACATTCATGCCTCTATATACGGGATGTGGCTAGGTGGCTTATTTCCACCAGGTTAGTGGTCTCAAGCTCCTTATTAAACTGTTTGTGGATTTTAGTCCACAAGAAAAGAACCTTCTGAAGCTATGTGAAACATGTTGGCTTGGTACTTTAACACCAAAGACAGAAAGATCTGTTGTGACCTACCACTATGTTGGTGGAGAAGAGAGTACTTGAGATACTGTCTGGTTGTGCATCAGGTTTAGCTGTTGTAGCCCAAAGGTACTGACTAGCTATTAAAAGGTGTCGCCTCCTCTACTAATTTGCTTGACCATTCCTATCTTGGCTTATGAATTGTTTCTTGTGGCTTAGAATGACCTCTGCAAAGGCATCTAAGTTATGGAGTGCATCTACATGGCTGTAGAATGTTATAGCGTGCATCTGCATAGCTGCCTATATGACACAATCCAGTCATTCTGCTGCTGGGCAACACATATTCATCTGGGCTGCTCCTTTTACCTCAAACGAGTGCAGCTTTCTTCTGCCCACAGCAGGGGTGCAGCATCTGACTGAAGGGTACGAACTAAAAAGATGCTGATCAATCAGCATCTTTTCACTTTGCTTCTTCAGGAACATGCTGCACCCCTGCTGTGGGCAATGGCACATCCCGTCTGACTGACGGGAAGCTACTTTGGTGGGACAGTGCTGCTTCCGATTACCCTGTCAGATATACCAGAAGCAACTGCGCTCTCCCTGCACAGCTTCCGATCATTGGGTTTGATCGATGGGAAACAGCTTTGGAGAGACGGCGAAGTATAGCGTGAGTCTGGACGCAGACGGGATTCCTCTCAGCCTTCCAGGCTTAAAAGCCATGTGGAAAGTTGGGAAACTGCAGAACCTTTCTTCCATGGTCTCTGATATTTCTGCCAAGTGCAATTATGCAGCAGGCAGGAAATAGCTGTGGAAGTCCACCATTTTCTGTCTCATGCTTAATCAAGCCAGGCAGAAAGTGAACATGGTAAGCAGCCCTGACATCACCTTCATTAGAGACCACAGACAAGTTCTGTATTTATTCAGTATCTGCAGAGAGAAAGCACTGAAAAGGAATATTGTCTAAATAAACATCAGCATAGAATTTCTATTATAAAAGATTTAAGAGAATTGCAATTACATTATGCACACTCAATCTTCTTTCTGTTTTAAAACTCTGCATGATTATGGTTCCCAAGGGAAGCATAAAAGAAACATTTAATTTTGGAAGTGCCAGAAGTTTTTGCCTTGGAATGTTTTATCTAGTAACTGCAGGGAGCAGTCTTTAGATTTATACAGCTTGGCATGTCTAAACAAAATTATTAAATTGTTTATGAACAAAGACCTACTTTATTCTCCCACACACATAAACAACAAAGGAAATTATGAACAACACTGCAGCTACGCATATATTTACATCACTCCAAAGCATTTCCTTTTTGCTACCTGTAATTCAAATCACCTAGATTTTTACAACCGAATTTTTAAAAAAACATTGCAGATGTGTTTCTGCTTAATGCTGAACTATGTCAGGTAATTGCTAATAAGTCACCAAATAACCAGCTCTGTCTTTTTTCAATCTAAATACTCTTTTTTATAAATTTAACTGTGGGGAAATAAAACACATTTAGAGCAAAGGTTTTGTGGTTTTTATGTGCCCTCACCCAACAGTGCCTGAAGTTTCCTTCACACTGGGGGAATTTCACATTGGCCAGTGCATCAGACCAGAAAGCATCCTAGGACGGTGATGGACAACCTATGACACACGTGTCACAGGTGATACGCCAAGCCCTTTTGGGTGACACACATGGTCACCCTGGCACCTGGACGTGTAGTGCTTGCTTGTTCTTGAAGTGTATGAAATACCAACTTTCAATTGAAGATTTAGCAACAAAAGTCACTAATGTAAAGAATTATTTGTTTTTGCTTTTATTAAAATACATATATCAAAAATATAACTTTTTTTACTAGAGCTACAAATATCACAAAATTATGGATATTTCTAGATGTGACACAGCACCCAAGTTAAGTTAGGTTTCTTGCAAATTTTGACACACCGAGCTCAAAAGGTTTGCCATCACTGTCCTAGGAGCTTCCTTCCACGCACTGGTATGGTCTAAGAGAGGCCCTTCCCAGTGGACACAGTCTAAGGGGGTGGAGTCTAAGGGGTGCGGAAGGGAGACTCTTGCTAGTCCAGTATACTGACCAGTGCAGAAACATCCTAGGACTAACAAACCAATCACAGTATCCTAGGTACACAGATGCTTACAGGCAAAAATCCTTGATGGATATGATGCTAAATCATAGCTTTTAATTCTGTGACTGAACTACTCCAAGCCCTGGTATTTCCTGCCCTGTTCTGACTTCTTCCTCTAGCACAAAATTAAGAGGACAAAAAACAAGGATTTCCAACTTTACATTAACCAGATTTATTCATCCATCCTCACCGAGGACTGCATTTATCTTAGGACCACAAGCAGCAGCGACCACTTTACACACCTTCATGCACGCGTCACAAACTGGATGAACAAATACTTAGCACATATACACAAACAAACTGGATAGAGCTGGAGACTGGGAAGAGGGCATTTTCATTCCCACTGATGAGCTGATGGCACCTGTGAATTAAAACTCTCTGTATTGCCTGGTGCAGAGGTGGAAATGGAAATCCTTCCATTCCTTTTCAGAAGTAGCTCCCCTAGTCAAAAATTTAGGTTGGGTTTTTGGCTCCCAGCTTAAATTCTGTTTTCCTAACAAGTCAGGATCATATATCATGATTTGACCATCACGTGTTTCTAGTTCAACCAGGAGAAAGGTAACTAAGGGATATATCAGTGCATTTATGGAGGTATTCTCCCTCAAGCCTTGGATCTTGCTGCTAGACAAACACTGTTTTCCTCACATAGTGCAAATGGAGTCAGTGCACAGGAGTTGCATAGGGCCGCTCTAGTCCTCGTGCAGCTCACATATTTCACCCCAAATGCCAGAAGAAAAGTTAACGGAACAAAAGCAAGAGGAATAAACGAGACTGATGGCTAAAAAAGAGGAACCCAAGAAAGCCATTAACTACTGAGACAAGAAGCCATAACAATTCAAAATATTATTGTCTCTCATACAGTGTGGTTTTCTATGGGTTTTTTTTGACTAGCACTAAGTACCCATTAGGGACCCATTAAGGACCCATTAGGCTCAGAGCAGGAAGACCCTGTTTCCACTGCAGACCCCATTAGACCCACATTTGTTTCCACCTGTACTAGGGAAATCCGAATTAAATGGGTCCTTCAGGACCTAAAATCTGGATTTCCTGTCTACAGTCCGGTCTTTGGCCATGAAATCCAGATTATATGGTGCGTGTTCACCGTCATTGCGCAATGGGGTCTAGGGATGGGTTTGCCCCAAAATACATGGGGTAACGGACTGGCCCAACCTGGGTAGAGTCGGAATCACCACATGGGTGCTCCGATGTTTCCACTGTGAGCATGTCTAGCACCAATTGCTATTGGGTGTTACACCACCCATGGAGGCGCATTAGATTCAGATCTACTAAATCTGAATTAGTTGAAGGACCCATTTCTTAGATCTGGATTATCTTAGATCCAGATTAAGAGAGGTAAGTGAGGAAAATCCCTAAGACACACTCTAGGGCATGAAAATGTGGCTTCTTCTGTTTAGTTTTTGCTTTTTGATTTCTAAGGAACCATTGATTAATAACAGCAGACACATCCACAACTACCCTGGCTGATTAACAGTCTGCCCCACTTTCCACGCTTGCCATTAGTGTGGATAGGAAGAGTTTTAAGGGAATGCTCACTCTCTCCATGTATACTCCAGCAGCACCAAAATGGTGCCCTGGTCCAGTCTACTGCTAGACCTTTTGTTTGAGTTCTAGGTGATGGTATATTGGACCACTGAAGACAAGTGGACAACACACCTCCATGGCCCAGTACACCATGGGGAAAACATTTCAGTGGTGCAATAAGGCACACCACTGAAATGGGCTTCCTGGGAGTTCCAAATGCCAGGAACTGTCATTCCTTGCCTTCGTTCGATTCATAACCCCCTGCACCAGCATCAAAGTTGGCACAAGCTTCAGAGTCAAGGAGAGGACTGGCACAGAACAGACTGTCTCAATGTGATGTCCCTGTTCTGTGCCAGTAGCAATTCCTCCCAACTTGGGACAGATTGCTTATTCTAGCACAGAGAGGTTATACTGTACCAGGTAAGTGCTTAGACATCCTAGATGTCCTTTCTGCACTCCACTGAGTGTCACTGGTTGACTGGATCTCCCAGTTTTTAATAAGTAGCAATTGCTTGCAAAATACTTTTTTTAAAAAAAAATTGCAAACTGGTTGTCTGGAAACAAATCATAGTGATATATAAAGAAATGACTCCATACGTCAATCCATGAGCTACAGATTTCTAGCATCCCTGGGTGACCATGGGCCAGTTGTTGCCTTTCAGCCTAATTTCCTTTGCAGGATTGTTGTGAGGATATATGGAAAGGAGAAAGGTAATGTGCAATGCTTTGGGAATTCAGAAGAAATATGTGGAATAAATACCATAAATGAATGAAACTTCTTCTGGGGCATCTCCAAATACCCTTTCATCACAGCACTAATGACAGAGCTAAGTACAGTTTGGTCCAGTGAAAGGTAAGGTACAAATCACTGCCTTTCCTCACCCCATCTTACTGTGCCATCTCCCACTGCATCTTCCCCTAGACCTTGTTGCTTCTCTTCCCCAGTTTATCAAGATCTTAAAATCACTGTATACCAGAGGTAAAAGAAGGTTAAGGACCTGTGTGCACTTGCCAACATATTGTACCAGTCCAGCAAGCATCCAGCAAGGAGGACGAGTACTAAACTAGTCCTACACATGGCTAGCAGTGCTCATGGTGCAAATGGCGAACCTGGGGCTAGCCAGACTACCAAGGCAATGTCCAAGGCAACATCCAGTGAACCTCAGACTTTGCCCTGGCAATCTGGATGCCGTGTGCGACTGTACAGCCACAGACAGGTGGCCACATCCACGTGGTCATATCCACTTGCCACAAAGTACCCAGAATATGATGCAGAGGCAATGTCTAGGAGTGATCCAGCCACTCCTGCTAAGTATGTGAAGTGCTTTTTGGCAATCCACAGCTGAATGGTTCCAGAGGCGCCTGCAGCAACTTCGGATGATTTGCTGTGGCTCCCCAGTACAGGTGAGTGATCTAGCAAGTGATTTGGATCACACCATCACACAAGTGCGAATAGCTCCCAAGAAGCAAATGAAACTGTACTTTTGGAACAGAAGAAGGTTAAAATGTCATAGGGAACTATACTAATGGAAGTTGTTAAAGTAAAGCCAAAATCACTCCCAAAGCCATCATGGAATGCACCTGTCCACCTGCTGCAAGATAACAAAACTCACATACTGTTTAACTCTGCAGTGTTCCCACTTATGAGGCTGAAAAGTAAATCTTATCCAAACAGCCTTCCAACCTCTATAATTAACCTCAGTCCTGGTGCTAAAGATGAAACAGAGTGCTGGGTATTTCTTGGCAGGCATCCTGTGAAGCACAAGCCAGCAAATGTCATTCGTGGCATGAAGTCAACTTGGCAAAAAAGTAGAGCAGTCTCTTTTGATACAGCTTTCCAAATGGCACTTCCTCATTCGAGGAGCATCTTTACAACATAAGCTTTAAATATCTCCTTGGTGGGCACATTCCACGAAGCAGGCATCAAAAGTTATTTTTAATATAATTCTTGTAGTTGCTTAGCAATAAATACCCAGGACATGGCTACCTGAGCTCGTGCATAAAACCACTATGTCACTTGCATTCTTAAACAGAACTGGGTCCAAATATGTCATCGCTTCATTTACTTTGTGTCTCTTGTTTCATTCATGCTCATGTAGTTGCAGATTGCTCCCATACCACAGCAACCTGCCTAAATCCCTGCCTTCCCAATATATGGCCAGATACTTTTCACAACAGTAAACACTTCGAATCTTAAATCTACTTCTTCCTCAGCTAAAAGGATTGCACAGATTCATGGAGGACAGGTGTATCAGTGGTTTATAGAATGGATGCTTAGGTACTACTTCCAGGTTGGAGAGACAGCCAGGGCCTTTTGCAGGAATTGAGACTGGGTGAGGCTTTTGAAAATGTCCAATAGCAAATGGTGGGCCACCATCTGAGATGGATGCTGGACTAAATGAGCTCAGCAGGGCACCTCTTCCATTCTCATGTTCTTACTTCTCACAGAATAAACACTCTGAATCTTAAATCTACTTCTCCCTCCACTCCAACTGAGCACTAATGTTTTTAATCTTTAGTTTCCAAGCTATGCAAAAACTCAGATGGCATGTCAAGTGATGTGCGTTTTAGCAGACTAAATAGAAAGTGTGTTATATTTAGAGAGAAGATAAATCTTCTAGTTAGCCATTTTGCTCCTTGGGACCAATCAAGTCATTGATGAGCACTTATCTCTCAACATACACTATATTAGGTTTCCCAGATGCCTTCAGGATGCAAGTGATATAACTGCTTCTAGTACCCTCAATTGCTGCAGCAGGATACAAAGCCCTAAGCAGAAACCACAGATTTATATTTGTTGAGATCTCTGAAATTTCTCACCATTCCATTTTCCAATATTATGACAAGATTTAGCAGTACTTACTAAAGACATCCCCTCTTGGTTTCTGAGGATCAACTGGTATCCTGTTGTCAACGGTAAATCCCTGGTGAGGCGTAGTTTCACTAGGAGCAGGTGATGGCTCTTTTGTTGTAAGATGGGATATTTTTGTTGTTATAGGCTTAGGTGGGGTTGGAGGTGGTGTAGGAGGTCGTGTCACTGGAGGAGGTCGTGTTAAAGGTGGAAATCTTGTCACTGGTTTCAGAGGAGGCCTTGTTGTTACAGGCTTTGTTACAAACTTGGTATATGGCTTGGGCGTTGGCCTTGGTGTGGGTTTTGTTGTTTTAGCAACAGGCTTTGCTGTAGCTATAGCCGGAACGTGAGGTGATCTGAAGGGTTGTCTAGTGCCACTCGCTTCAGGTATCCTGTTGGTCATGCCACTGCTGCCTTTAGGGATGGATGTATTGCCTTTAAATACACTGTATGGATTGGATGGATCAATCATTACTTTGGGAATAACTGGTGGGGAAAAAATGGAAGAAATTATGTTACTCACACCAAGAGTACCACACAAATCCCACTGAATTCTTACTTGTTCCAATGTAGTCAAAGTTATTACCTTGATTCTTCCACTTAGCCTTAGCTAATAATAGGTTATTCTCTATCCCTTTCTTTTGCTTTTTGAAATCCAATGGACAAAAATTTGAAAAATATTTCTATAAGCACACAGCAATAAGGCCATTGCCTTAAAGAAAATTTATATAATAATGGCATTATGTAAGGCAATGGGCATAATGTGAATTAAGATCTAAGCAATTTAATGTTAGTGACATGATGTCAGAAGCAACTCATTCAAGCAGGTACTGTGTAAGCTTTGTAGAAAATACAAAGATTCAGGAAACCACAGGCTGAGGCCTCATCTAAACAACAAAGAAGGTCCAAAAAGATCCTACCGAGCCACAAAAGAGGTTCTCTTGAAGCCTATAAATATATTCTAAAGATGCCAATTGCAAAGGAGACCCTTCAAACTACTGAGTGTTCAGAAACAGCACACCAAGGGTAGCCTGTGGATGAGGAATCATCACCCCTATGGATGAGGAATCATCACCCCCTCTCCACCCACTACACTAAAAGCTGCCTACTTCACCCCATTCATCAGGTGGCAAGTAGGAAGTCAGGTCAACATTACCAGTGCATCAGTTCCTTACTGCCCCTTTTTCAGTCCCCTCAAGCAATTTGTATCTGCCCTAAATGCAGTAAACAAGGCTGTTAAGTTGCTTGGAGTAGTGCACTTTGATTAAATTTTAGAATCTTCATAAAATCTGCAGTATGGAGGGAGGCAGATACTGGACAGATCAACACTTGCTGTCCTGGTTAGGGAAGGGATGAGGGAGGAAGAAGAGCCTGCCTCCAGCCAGTTTTTTATTATTAGTAGTATATTTGTTCTTATATAATATGTTTGTTATAATATACTATATATTTTTGACTTATGTAAACTGCCGTTAGGAAAAATTGTCTTTGACTTAAGTTGTTGATTATATTTGCGGTATTTTGGGGGGGGGAATGTGATGACTGTATTTTGCTTTCTATTTGGTTTCCATTTGTTGTAAACCACCTTGGGCGAAAGTTTCTTTTGGAAAGGCAGTATATAAATAAAAATGGAAATGGAAAAAAATGGAAATAAGAATACCATACCAGGCTAGTAAGGATCCAGCACCATAGCAGCCATTCACACTACTTGGACTAGATTAGCCCTGCACCTGGTCAGCAGTGCTTGCAGTGCAAATGGCCAGCCTGGGGCTGCCTGGATTGCCAAGACAATGGTCAAAGTAACATCTGGCAAGAGGCCAGATGTTGCCATGGCAATCCAGCAGCTGTGCAGGACTGCACAGCAATGCCTACTTGCAGAATGAAATAGTCACTCATAGGGTGTTTTTCCACCGCAGCCCTTAGATCCGGATCTAAGAAGATCTGGATCTAAGGAACGGGTACGTTCCTTAATCCAGATCTAGTAGATCTGGATTAAGGGAAGCACCCAATGTGTTTCCACAGGAGGTGTAGCACCCATTAGCAATGGGTGCTAACCCCTCTGCCGTGGAAACACCTTTGCACCCATGTGGGGAATCCGGATTGACCCCCAAGGGGTCGGTCTGTCACTCCAGGTGTCTCTGGGGACAGGGGGGTGCGATCTCCAAAGTCCCAGCTTCGGAATGATTTTGGAGTGATTTTGAAATCATTCTGAAGTGACTCCGAAGTCCCTCCAAAGAGATTGGCAGAGACTCCGAAGCCGATCCAGAGTCCCTTCAGAGCGCCTCCTATATCTGCACTGACCTCTTTGGAGAGACTGGCGGCAAGACTCCGAAATCTCTGCCGATCGCTTTGGAGGGACTTTGGAGTCTCTCCGCCGGTCTCTCCAAAGAGATCAGTGCAGACTTCGGAGGCGCTTTGAAGGGACTCCGGAGCGGCTTCAAAGTCTCTGCCGATCTCTTTGGAGGGACTTCGGAGTCACTTCAGAATGATTTCAAAATCACTCCAAAATCACTCCAAAGCTGGGACTTTGGGGCTCCCCCCCCCAATGGGTGCAGCCCCTCCCCCTAGCCTCCTCTAGACCCCATTGCCTGTTTCTCGTGGAAACAGGCTCCCTTTAATCTGGATTTTCTGGCAGAAGACCCCATTGTAGACCCCATTAATGGGGTCTACAGAAAATCTGGATTAAAGGGCAGAAAGTACCCATTTGATCCAGATTTCCCCCATGGCAGTGGAAATTATCGGGTCCCAAATGGGTGCCGTGGTGGAAATGGGGGCATCCAGCTCACACCCAAATTGGTCCTTAATGGGTACAAAAATGAGTACTTTTTGACAGTGGAAAAACACCCATAGGCAGCCTGTGGACTGCTTTTTAGCAGGCCTCAGCTGGATCACTCCAAGAATGGGTTATCCCACTCTAGGGTGGCTGCAGTAATGGAACATGGTGGATATGCCTGAACAGGGAGCAGATAGAACTGCTCCAGCTGGTAGATGCAAAAAAAGGCCACTTTCTACAACTAAAGAATCATTTTGTTGCTGTGGATAGAAAGACAGAATCCATTGTTCTTTTATCTACAAAGCACCACAGGATGAAAATTTCTCTTCACTAAAGTAAGCCAGTGACTCTAAAATGATACAGCTGCACCTACTAGTGCCCAGAGAGAATGAAAATGGCCACCGAAGCCCTAAATACTAAAAGCAAGTGAAACTGCAAAGATTAATGAATGTATGAAGTAAGGACTGTACAAATGGACAAAAAAAAAATTAAGATGGACCAAATTACCTAGGTGCTGAAATAACACAATGAGATTTTGAGTGGCAGTGCACATGCTGGGCAGTGGTGACTAAAGGGCAAAGGAGACAGTGCCAAACACCATGCATGTTTCAGTTCAGTTGTGGCTAATGTGTGAATAATCTACCATGTTCCCTTGACTTCTGACTTACTATCCATAATGGATACAAGCTACCAGTGCTGCTGTGATCAATTACTGAGAAGTGCATTTCCTTCATTACCCAACACTAAGGTCTTCGTGAGCCTGACTGAATTCCTGTTAACAGCAAACTGAAGTTGCAAACATGGAAGATCATCAAAGGCAATACAGAGCAAGAGAAACTGTACGCACAAGATTTCCATTCCAGAAATGAGAATAGTATGAAGAAGTGTGCATTTATAATAAATAGCATACCAAGACTCATAACATCGTACGTATTCTATCCATTCCTTCAAAATTTGCTGACACAAACTGCTGTGAATACAATTCGATCTCAAAGTTCATTGCACAAGATGTGTGACTCTATTTCTCATCTTGCTAGGATTTGAAATTCAAGATGAAAGGAGTAATTACATACCTAGGCAGTTCATTCCATCACTTCTGTAGCCTTCTTTACATTTACATTTGTAAGACCCCTGGGTGTTATAACACTGTGAAAAATGTCCACACTGATATTGGCCCAGTGAACATTCATCAATATCTGGAATAGACAAAAATACATCATGTGATAGCCGTCATCTTAGATTTTCAATACTAGGCATGAAATCATCTAATATCATTCTTTGCCATATAAAATGGTGAAATAATTGTTTTAGAATATCCCGATGCCAGTGACAAAAAACAAAGACAGAAGTCAACAAATTATTTGCTTTGATTTTAGAAAACTGAAAGATCACTTGAATAGGTTACCAGAAAGTAATGTTTCTAAAGTTTATATATCCCAATTATGATTTTATGTGGGAAGAAAAAAGAGACAATCTTTTTTAAAAAATCCCTTGATAACTTGTTTTATGAAAGAATAAGGTTTTAAAAGTGGAGTTTGCCCTGTTCAAAATACTTAAATCTTAAATGGTAATAAGCTGTTCCTGTTTAGAACACAAGATGTAAGGTTTGGCCCCTGACTGCTATAGTACACAAGAAGAAAAGGCAATAGCTCAATACCACCAGGCTACATGGAATAGACCATACTCTGGCAATGTTCATGCAGTATGTTCATGGTGCATGGGGCAGGTTCAGCATCCACATGGAGCCACACTCATCCAGCCATGAGTGCTTATTAGAGCTTATACAGCAGAATGGAATAAGCTATCAAAGAGCACTTGCTCTCTTCCAGAGGCCTTGCAATCTTCACACTGCTGTCACTTCTGTTTGACCCACCTGGTCTGATGCCAGCAGCCAAACCATGATAAAAAAACAGGAAAGGGCCTACAAGGCCATTTCCTACATTCAAAAACACTACCCAGCATTAACAGCCAGGGTAGGGCATGATGCTTTGAGGAAAGCTCTATACTAGTGATGCTTCTACCCTTCCGTGCAACTCCTGCCTGTTAGAAAGCCTCAGTTTGTTCTTAGAAAACCAACCCACAGTGGACCCTAGCATGCTTTATCTAAACCAAGGCTGCTCGACTTCCAATCCTCCAGATGTTTCTGAACTACAACCTCCAGCATTCAAGTCCCAGCATTCCATGCCAGCTCCACTGGTTTTTTGCAAACTGTTATACCCATATTTGATATGGCTGCCTTATTCAGTCTGATTCTTGAGTGGGAGGAACAAATTTCTGAATTTGAAATTGCAGTAAGGGGCACTGCATTGCATTCAGCAAGCCATGGATTCCAACAGACATCCACAGTCTAATACTGTATAACTGGTGCAGATAAGTATACTGATACATTAGTAGAACTGTTGGGTATTTATGCATGTCTGTACACAGAACTGAATTTACAGTGGGATGGCATAGAAACCAGCCAGTGAAATCATACATAATTTTTATAGATTAGACCTGCATTATTTGTTTTAGTTATTTGCAGATTACTACACTAAGAAAAGGTTCTGGTAGTAGCTAAAAATCTTTCTTCCTTTTATAGCATCTTATTTCCCAAGTCTCACTAAATCTCAGATCAGTATTCCACAACACACCCATCACTGTTTTGAATCTGCTGGGGAATAAGAAATCTCTTTATCTTCAAAATTTGATTTCTTGTTGTAGCAGCAGTAAATTTTAATAATTTAGCATTAAAACACATGGTAAATAATTGTTCTTAGGTAATTAATTGCAAGATTTTATTTACTTATTTTATTAGAAAATTTATGCAGAAAATTAACAAGCTGTAGATGCCTTTGTTGACTTCAGTATCTTATACTGTACCAGCTATTAATCAGGAGAAGTTGAGGAAATAACTTCTAAAGCATACCATCCAACATTGGGGGAAAGGGATATAAAAAACTGTTTAAAGTTGCCAGCTTCATCGCTAGTGGGTGCCTTCATGTGATTAAAGAGGAAAGAGGGAGACAAACAGAAAAGTTGCAACAGCACCCTGCAAACCACATCTTCATATGCCAAACCGCCATGCAGAAACAGCTGTTTATGCTGGTGATGGACTGTTGGGAGCATTATGGAAGAAGGGAACCCCTTGCTCCCCCTAAACCACCTCCCTCCCTTCATCTCCCCACCACTACACACAAATGCCACTTTAACGCTAATAATATTTTTATCCTAAATATGCTTAATTACCATAGCATTGGTATTTGCCTCCAATGTACATCAGATCAAAACCTTTATGACACTTGCAGATATAGCTGCCAAAAGTATTGACACATTTTCTGAAACGAGGGCAGGTTACTCTCCCGCTGGCACATTCATCAACATCTGTAAGCAGAAAGTCCATTAATCACTTGCAGCAAGAGAGATAATATATCTGAGCTAATCTAAGACTATGCTTATCTTAGAAAACCAGAAAGGTTTAAAAGCCTTTTTGTGGAAATTATACATTTTCTGTTCCTTTCTTCAAATGGAGGTCTCACAGCACCTTAAAGACTGCCAGACCCCCTTTGTTTAATACTGATCCAGACTAACCCAGCTACATCTTTGAGTTCTACCTTCTTCAAATGATACATTTTGCCCCACTTATGCATTTACTGTATAACTTCCAAACCTAATATATGGGATACAAATGTAATTATTCCATTTTGTTCTCCAATTCACTGGAAATGGACTAAACTGGAGCTGAATCCAGACCAGAGGTGCTCAGTGTCAGGATACTGAAGGACAGAGGCTGCCTCTACTTGATGAGGTGGCATTCTCTCTGAAAGGACTTAAGACTCATGTGGCAGCAGGGACCATGATTGTCTAGTTCTGGCTGGTTTGCCAGTGCTGCTCTTTCTTTAGTAGCATCCACACTGACCTATTGCAAAGTGCTCTACAAGGTGTCCTTGTAGAGGGCTTGAAATCTGGAACCAGTGTAGAATGCAACATCAAGGCTGCAGTCACACCTTTGGTCCACCTTCAGAGAGAGAGAAAACATCAGCAAAGTAACCAGTAATGTTCTTTCCACATTATCTATCCCAAAGGTGAATTTTCTGAGTTATTTAACACTGAAAGAAAACAGCTTGTCACTTTGCTGATGCATTCTCTCACTCTGAAAGTGGACTGAAGCTGGATTAAACCTGAAGTGTGACCACAGCCCAAGACTGATAATGGTCACTGCTGGCTGGTTGCTATTCTGGTACCACTTTCTCCTGTCTGTTATTTTCATCCTCCGGTCTAAGGTTTTGCTTCCCCCCACCCTTTTTTTCCCCCCCTTCAGTCTTGGTTATATGCCAACCCATCAATTTTCTTTTCTTTCCTAATTTTTAAATGAACTTTCTGGCTGCAATCAAATGAACATTTAATGACAGCCAAATGCTATATGAAAACCATGCAGCAAGAGAAAGAGATGCTCCAAGACTGAAGAACCCTTTTGTCTCTCTTCATGCTGTTGCAAAGAAATTAGATTTGCCTTTGAAGAATGTCAGCATGACATGTTAAATGAATGAGGAATCGTGATCAACAAACATGGGGAAGTTGAACAACTAAGCAAAAAAATATATGGATATAGATTGGCTTGTTTTGAAATTGGCAAGAATAAAATTCCTGACTTGTAAAAAAGAGAGAGGAATGAAGATGTAACTTGGCATTCTTTCCCCAGAGATGTCAATTTGTTATTTAAAAAAAAGGGTAAAGACTCACAGAAAACAAATGGTTTCCTTAGATTCCTTATAGCTCATCCATGTATTATCAAAATTCAGTGCTGTATTTTGTCTCAAACCACACCCTGAGTTGTTTTGTAACAAAATATGGATACAAAAATGCTGTCTGTATGTTAGCGTGGCCTAAGGCAAGCCACTTCACCATGGTTTGACTGTGTCAGGGGTTTCCCACCCATAGAAATCACACAGGAATATTGAGGAGAATATAGCAGAGAAGTGTTCCTTTATTGAGTTGATAAGCAAAGACACATTCAGCATACGAGACGTTGCCAAAGAGAGGAATTCTTATCAGTGATGTTCAAGGTCAGAAGCAGGAGTCTAAACAGAGACCCTAGTTGCTAGGGAAACACATGTCAAGAAGTGTGGACCAGACTGCCAATATCTAGTCCAAAATGGCACCCTAGCCCAATATATCTGTAGAACTTGACATCTACAGCCAGCCCAGGTCTGGTATACCAGACCACAGAGGTATGCAGATAGCAAGCTCCCATGGTCCAGTATACCATTCAGGACCCTTCTCAGGAGAGCTCCAGAAAGCTCTAGAAACCAAGAACAAAGGTTCCTAGCATGCAAAGCATCAGTGCTGTTTCCAAGGGCAGCCAAGTGTGAAGCCAGACTGCCATTTGAATATGGGCTACCCTGTCCTGTGCCAGTGTAACCTGGGATGAGGCAGCCCACCCAGTCCCAGGTTACCAACAGAAGTGTAGAAACAGCCCAAGTGTCTAAATTTTTCTGACGTCATATTAAAACATGGGTTTGAAATCACAAAGATGAGGACAATGGAAGAATGTAACTTTAACTCCGAGCCATCAGAGGTATTGGTGGAGGGAGCCATTGTGCAGCAGCACACCATAGCGCTCCACAGAAAAAAAAACCTCTCCCATGTCTCAAGGCTGGAAACTTTTGCTGTTAGCCATCAGGGGTTGACTGCAAAGCTAGTGAGGGATCTGATCAGCAGCGTCAGTGCAGACAGTGCTAATCTTGCCTACAATTCCCATGATCCTGATCAGAAGGTCTGGTGAATCCAGATCTACTCATCCAGATCAAAAACAGGTAAGTGCAGACACAGCCCATCTCTAGGTTTTCAAGCAAAATCACTATTACAGAAGTAACACAGATTATAAGATTCCTTATCTAATGAAGTAAGGAAAATGCCAGTGATGATGTCAGCAGGAGAAGTCAAGGCTCCCATTCTTTTTTATTTTATTTTGAACAGTGCATTGATTCATGATGGAACTCCTGCATAAGCCACCACTGCTCCTTGATTATTGAGAACAGAGCTTGGAAAAAATTAGACTCACCAATGCACGTCCTACCATCAGGTGCCAGCTGTAAGCCAGGGGAAGGACAACGGCATCGCACTTCCCCTTTCACAACATCACAACCATATTGACAGTTTGCCATTGAACACGTGAGGGCATCTGTGGAGACATCATTAAAAAGGAGCATCATATTGGCCTTGGATAAACATGGATCAATTTCAAGCAAAATTTAGCAACACTGAAAATCAAGATAAAATTTACAGTTGATTTTTACTAGGAAATGCATGACTTCCTGTTGAGCAAAATGTGTCTCCTTCATTAAACCACATAGTCAATCCCTACTGTATCCCCCAGCTAGGTAGAGAAAATTTTTATCATGCACTGATATGAGGGGAGAAAAAGGAATCTGCAGTCATCAAGTGACTCCTTCAAATCTGGAAGTAATTTAAGATTTTCATTGCGGTCGCATATTTTTACTGACCAGAGAATTCAGGAAACTAAATAAGAGTTGTAGTAGTAGTAATTAATCATCATCATCATCCTTGGCCCTTTCTACACTGGGTCTTGTTCTGAGTTATATCCCTGAATAAGAACCTGCCATCCACATACTAGTGCAGATTACTGTGAACAGTTGTCCCTGTCACAAATAAGTGCAGGATGAAGCTAGATCCAGACTTTGAAGTCCACTATGTTCCACCAATTCTTCCTCTTTTCGAACCTGAAATGGGTTGGATCAAAGGGGGAAATATCGGCCACTATAGACACTTTTCACATGCATACCAGTGACTATTTAGCTGTGTAGCAACTGAAAACTTTATTTTGACTGCCTAAACTGCCTTTTGCTCCACTTCATAGCAGCTCAGACTCTCTACAGGTCCATCCACATGAAGTGGACTATCCTGCACCATGCCAGCCCAAATCAAGTAGCCTAGCTCATGATAGGACAGGCTACTAATTACATATTCCAAGGCAAACGTTGCCCACCTCTGAAGTTGCTGGTCAGGTGTACTGGACCATGACTCATCTGCTATCTGCACAGAAGCCACTGGTCTGGTATATCACCCTGGAACATTGCATGGAATGCTTACAAGCAATCCATGTTTAGAGTAGGCTATGGCAACATTTGCTCTGTAGCTCACTCCAACAAGTCATCTGGCATGGCCTCTCAGTACATCACTCTGCTGATGAGGCATTCTGGGAGTTTCCTGGGCTGTTCTACCAGCCCAGTGTGGACAGGGCAGTACATCCTCTAATCATGAAAGCATATCCCTAGAGCTCATCCTTACAGTAGTATTTAGAATGATGCACTTAAATTTACAGAAAATAAATGAAAGATTATTCACATACTAGAACACGATCCGTCTGGCATCAGCATGTACCCATTCAGGCAATAACACTTGTAGCTGCCATAGGTATTCATGCACCGATGTTTGCATGGCCTTGGTTTCAGTCCGCACTCATTAAGATCTAAATAAAGGCACAGAAGGAAAGAAATGAAAACAGAGAATGCATGACGTATTAACATTTTGAAACTGGTAGAAAATGTTAGTGATCAGGTTTCCCTTGAAATAGTCAGTCTTGAATAGTAACAATCTTTGCTTTGTCGTTTTTCAGCTGCCCGTGTGTTTCCATATTAAGGAGCTGGCTTTGACCTTTGAAACCTAAAGGATTTGTAGCCCTGTAATATAGTTTATTTAACTGTAAATGAATTGCATTATTTTTCTAAAGGCCATTATACTGCACATTTGTGTGTCCAGTATACTCAAATTGGTATCTTACTCGTGTGTGTAACTAACTATACAACCTAGTTAAAAAAAAAAAGTTCACGTTTTGTGCATTCATAAGGAACTGGGAGACCAAAATCGCTAAGTACAGAAAATCTACACCTGTAGGGTTCACAAAAACAAAAGACTGTTTGACGCAGTATCCTGGCAATTCAGTCCAAACTGAGCAGGAACTAAATTTTTATGTCACCTCTAATCCAGAAATTTTATGATCAATTTGGTTCTAAACAGTCATGCTTGAATAAACCTATTGTTTATATTTACTCAAGTTGAATAGGCTATTTAGAGAAAACACAAATTAAGCAAAGAACATAATTCTAGGTGCAGTTTTAGTATAATACTAGCAATCCTAGTAGAAAAGGTCTTTTCTGCACTGGATCTTATTCTCGTTTATATTTGGACTAGGGGCCTGCCATCCTCATGATGGTGTAGAGCGGTGATGGCCAACCTATGACACGTGCGTCACAGGTGACACGCCAAGCCCTTTTAGGTGACACACCTGGTCACCCTGGCACCTGGGCATGTAGTGCTTGCTTGTTCTTGAAGTGTACAAAATACCAACTTTCAATTGAAGACTTAGCAAATGTAAAGAATTATTCATTTTTGCTTTTAATAAAATACATGTATCAAAAATATAACTTTCTTACTAGAGCTACAAATATCACAAAATTATGGATATTTCTGGAAGTGACACAGCACCCGAGTTAAGCTGACTCGTTTCAGTGGGACTCGTTTCAGTGGTGCACTCTGTTGTGCCCCCTTAATGGGTCCTCCATGATATACTAGTAGACCACGCCAGTAGACTTGGATTTCCAGGAAGCCATTTGGGGCATCCTAGCATGCTCCATCCTGTATGGACAGACAATGCTATGAGTGTGGGGCCTGCATGAGCATTTCCAAAGCTCTTTCAAAAAGGCTAGCCAATGATAAGGCCCCAGCACTTTTTTCTCAATTAAAATCCTTTGCAGTGCTTATGTCCATAAGCCCAGGCCAGTCACCTACCTGTGAGCCAATGGATTTATCACTTTTCTGGCATTTTGCCTTTGTGGTACAGAAAAAGAAGTCACAATGGCCCTTTATGCATTATTTGGACTGTTCTAGCCCATGCAATGCAGTCTGATGAGCATGGGCCATGCTAGAGAAATTGCCTGCATTTCAAAAGCCTGTTGTGTCCATATTCCACCGGCTTTTATTGCCCTCCCCTGTTGCTTGGAGGACCTGTTTTGGAGGCATGCTGATTTTTAGCTGTACTTCCTGGAGTGCTGTCAAAATAGGTTCCCCAGAGTATTTCAGCTATGGGGGTGTGCTGTCTGCATGCACTTCGTAGGCTACAATATGTACTGTAGTCCTCCACAGGCCTAAATACAGTACCATTTTTGCACCGTATCCTGATCCACCACTTGATCCTGGGTGTATGAAGCAGTCTAAGGGGAAAGTGAAATATTCAAGGCCCAGTGTGCAAAGGGCCAAATTCCACCTCTTGGCAATTTCGTAACTGCACTGCTGGTACTTGCTTTTACATTTCTGCTAATCAAGGACACTGTGTTTATTAGATATATCTCCTGCTGCATTTCAAATAATTTTTCAGGATCTTCTGAGCGGATTTCCATTTGAATGGATTTTTTATTTGAAATGCTTCCCAAGTCTATAAGAATGCACAAAAGGCAAAGAAATGCATTTTCTTTAGCTACTACTCAATCCCAGCGAAGGCAGTCTAAGTGTGTGTATACAGCTATTTCATAAGTATGTGCCAGATTCTACTGAAACAAAACTCATGGATACCACAAAGCAGTTTTTGAAGTGGGCAGAGATGGAAAAACAGAAAAATGCCAGTCATGAAAGTTCTAGCAGGAAACACAGCTATTATATACTGAAGAACTGAATTCTTCTATCTAGGATGGTTACCATGTTCCACAGATTGCACTGCTTCAGAAAGGATACATCTGGAGTGGTAGAAAGGAGGAGGACATCTGCCATGCCAGCCACATCAGCCAAGTAAATCCTGGTGATCAATGGTGTGACAGATGTTGCAGGCAGATTAGCCTCACATGAAATTGCACAGATCATCCTGTATAATTTCTGCTTTTCCCACCTGGGGAGATGCCTGTGATCACTTTCTCCAAGGAAATCTTTGCACAATTTGTTCATGTTTGCCACTAGACTGGTAGAACAATATTAAGTCACAGGTTTTGCAGCATGCAAAGTCTGTGCATATTCAGTTTGGTTCAGTGTGCTTTCGCATTTTGTGCATTTTCTGTGTGAGCAGGATTATGTGCAAACAGAACAGAAACGATTGGGGGAAAGAGTCAATAATAATAAACACATTTTTAAAAAACCTGATTCATCTCTGCATTGTTGATGCAAGTGATACTTGGATAAAATTTATTCTGTATAAAGCCCTGTGTGTGTTGGAGGATTAAGATGAGGGTTGACAAGCGTGTCCCTATTGCCCTATTGTGTGTGATCTTGTTACACAGTCTCTCATTACAGAAATCTACTTGTCCCTTTAACAATAATCAGACAAACTTGCTGCAGCTGTCAGAGAAAAGGTCAGAGATGAGCTTTCAGCCAGAAGCATTCTGATTTATACTTTATTTGCTTCTAAACTTTACCAACTTTCTTTACAGGTGGCTTTATCTTTTGTTTTTCACGAAAGGACCACTTATTGCTGCACAGGTTCAGGCTAATGTCAGCAGCTAGCCTGGAGTCAGAGAAAATGAAAGGCATGAGAAATTGGCACTGCACTGTGTTTATAATCTGTTTGTTCTTTCATGTGCTCTCTAAACATCTCGCTCATTTGAAACGTTCTTGGAGGAGGAGGAGAAGGGAAGGAAAAAGGTAGGACGCAGCAGTCTGCATCCTCTAAGCAGAAAAGTTACAAAGACTTTTCAAATTCTTTTCACATTACCTTCTACAATCCTCCTTGCTTCTTTGTTCTTCACACAACTTTCAGTGGGGCATGAGAAGTGTTTTAATGCTCCCCTCACTGAGAGTATCCTTCGCTATTTCAAATTAAACAATATGACAATGAAGCTATTCACACTCATATAGTGCAATTATGCAGAAAGAAGGAATGAAACCAGGAGCATGAGAAAATGCCACCATCCCTACCGCATCCTTGAAAAGATTGAGAGATGGGGCATTACAGAACTTTCAAGCAGCAGCCTCAGACAGAAGCACAAGCGGCCAAGCTTCGACACAGCACTGCAGGGAGAAAGGTGATTAACAGAAACATTTGAAATGTTTCAGAAGGAGAGATGCTTGTGCCTTGCTTAATGTGCAAAGGAGCTTGGTGATCAGGTTTTCACAACCCCTTAAGACTCCAACTGTATCCCTGCTTTTCTTCATTTGACCTGCGGCCTATTCGCACTTGGCTTTTTTCTGGAGTATATCTCAGGATAGGGGTCTGTGGTCCACATACTAATGCAGACTCTGGCAGACCTCACTTTGGGCCTGCTGAAGCCTGCACTAGCATATGGACAGCAAGTCCCTATTCCAGGATATATTCCAGAATAAAGCCAAGTGCGAATAGGCCCCTGGTTGCTGTAAAGTTGCTACCAGCATTGGACAGAGGCAGCCTCCACATAGAGCTGAGAAAAAGGTTTTTGAGTAACAGGACCACAGGAACTACTTCTAGGGACCTATGCTTAGAACAAGAGGTACACCTGTTTGTATGCCCACCACCTCTTAACTACACAAATAGTAAAAACTGGGAATTGAAAGTTCCTCAGCTTTGAATATTCCAACTGGGACCATTAATCAGTGCATAGGAAATGGCTCCATAAGTCAGTCATTTTCTCCAGTCAGCTAATGGCCAGAGGTGACATGGAGGCATAAGAAGTGCCCGAAGGTAGCGAGCATTTTACAAAATGGGTTCTCTCACTCTGCAAAAGAATTGCTACTGAGGTGAATTATGATCTCCTGAGGTGCACCGAGCTGTGGATGCTTCTTAAGTTTGTTAAATGCCCTTTATTTTGCCCACGTGGACTCTGGAATACACTAAACTATGGGCTTGTGAAGGTGCCACATTTTCCTTCTTCTTATAGTTACAGGATATATACCAGTCTTATCCGAGCAGGTCATCATTAACAATAGCTATTTAGAGAAGAAGCCACCTTCAGTTACTTTTCCTCTTTATCAGAGTGGCTTTGCAGAATTCAGAGGGCAAAACCCAACTAATTGGTAGCAAAGACAAAGGGGAAAGCAAGGTGTGATCATTCAGAGTGGGGAGATTCTTAGCAGGAATGAAGGCTTTGTGGTCCTCCAGATGTTGCTTGGACTGAAACATCCATCATTCCTACCCAAGAGCCATCTAGAGTTAACAGGTTCTCTGTCCTTGCTCTGAAGCATCTTTTTACATGATGTCCAACCCAAAGGTGCATAAGAATGCTTTTTAATCTAATATCCTAGTATAAACTTTTAATGTTGCAAATTTTCTTGAGATTCTTTAAAACATGAAATGGTTTAGAACAGGTGGATGAAAACTCTAACTATCCTCAACTCTACCATGTGGCCATACTGACTGGATCTGGATGGGATAAGACTAATGACCCTGTTTCTCAAAGCCAAGGCCTTTTGCATGCACAGTATGTGCCTGGCAATTGAGAATTTTTAAAAATATATGTAATCTCAGATAAATAATTTCTCTCTGATATTTATACCTGTGTTAAGTATTTTATCTCAACCATTAAAAATGAAAAAATCTGCAGACCCTGAAGTTGTTTTCAACCCCACTTGTTATTAATCCCAATACCCAAACCATATATGGTATTGGTTTGATTCATGGAGAGATTTTCCCCGTGTGCCCTAAAATAAATAAACATAATAAAATTATTTTAACTTCATACAAAACTACATCTGCATATTTGCATGGCTGGGGTACAAATTTGCCCCACTCATACTAACAATAACTGGGGACCTGGTACCTATCCTTTGCTTATATGAGTAAGGGAATATTATGGTTTAACAAAGAGTTTGGAAAAACAGCCATGTGTCCTGAAAGGGCAGAGCAGGAAGGTAACCAAAGGAGCAAAGAAAGACTATTTTCTATGGGCAAGTCTTTCCAGGAAAGAAGGTTATAGCCTTAGGTGTCAATGCTTGTTTGCTTTGCATGCTAACCAAACTGCAGGCTGGGCTTCCCCGTGGCAGCCAAAAGAAGTTTGTTATCTTTACAGCATACTTTCAAGAGTTTTCACAGCAGGTTTTAAGCCGTGCAGGTGCAAGAAATGCACCATTTAAAACAAAGGATCTTCCTCACCCCTCCATGGGATATTTCTTGCATGATGCTCCAGAGGGCTGAAAAAGGGTGGTTCACTGGGCCAGTCATGTGAGAATGAATACAGGTACTCAGCTTGACAAGTCGAGAAAAAGTCATAATGAAGGTCAAAAGACCCAGTAAAAAATAATGCAAATGTTTATCATGTTAAATACCATTAGTGAAGATGCAAGGACAAAGATCAACAGGGTTTATCAAGGATTGGGGAGCAAACCGAAGCATAGTTTTTAAAGAATTGGGGTTTTGTACTATGATCCAAGGAAAACCTAAGGCCACTGAATGCCTTGAAAAATATATACTCTAAAAATCTATATTCATCCTATTTTGGCCAAAGAAATATTTTTTTCAAAAGTGAATAGAACCATGGTTTAATACCTCTCATATGAGCAGAATTTGATTGTGTGGAGTAAAAATGATTTACATTCAATGGGGTCAATGCAAAGAAGAGCTACCAGGATCGTAAGAGACCAGTGATGAAGTCTTAAAAGAGTTAGACTGTTTCCACTCTTATCATTGCTATCCGGGTACAGGGTAAGCTGCTTTGCATCGGAATAAGCACTTTGGCTTATGCTTGAACAGATTGCTCTTGGTATGGAACAAGGCCATCTGCATTGAGATAGAGTGCTCCATGCCCGTCCCCAAAGCTTATGCCAAAGTGCCCCAAATGAATTTTCCTGGCTTTCACAGCTCCCAGGATGGCATTTTGGCGGCACACCTTGTTACTCCACTGAAATTGGTCCCTCTTGGTATACTACAACCTGGTATGCCAGCAGACCTTTAAAAAGAGGTATAATGGTAGACCAGACAAAGAAGCCCCAGCCTGGGATGTTTCAACACTTGCTTTCCCATCTGTTGGACAGGAAAGGTGCAGAAGAGGCTAACGTGTACTAGTGTTCGCACTAGAGAACATGAAAACACAGCAGCCTAACCCACACAAGTCTGGAAACTTACCTTGCTCCAGGCGCACACCAGATCCCTGCCATGATGCTGCCATTTTGATCATGGTGCCCTGCATAACTTAATGTGTGCCGCCGCTGTTACTATGGCAACAATGGCACTCTATGCATGCACAGTCATGTCGGGGTAATCTGAGGTACAAGTGCGCTGCGCTTGCCCAGTACCTCCGATGACCCCTTGCACATGAAATGGTGTGAACAGTCATGCTGTGGACACCACAGATAAGGCTGCAGTTGCAATTGGGGAGGGTTAGGTTGCATGTGGTGCATGATTTTGTACACCACAGCAAGTTGGCAATTGGTGTTTCTAGGCTGTATACTCCTACTGCAAACTAAGAGGCCAAGTGCGAATTGACCTCTGATCTACACTCCATCCTCTGTAGACAGAGCTTACTAGGAGGAGGAGAGACCTTCCTTAAACTGCATCAGCATATGGAAGAGAGGCTCAAAGACCAATTCTTATTCACAATGTTGACAAGTGTAGAAAGGCCTTATTTTACTGGTTAAAAGGTAAGGCTGAAGGAAGAGATAACAAGAGATTTATAAATATCACGAGCAAGGGGACAAGATGTGCTCTCTTTTCTCTTTCCAGGGCAGGATTGGGACCAGTTAAATGAAACCAAAATTTAAAAAGATTCAGACTACAGCACAGGAGGAACTTTCTGGCTGTCTAAACTAGTAGCATTAGAACTGTTCACACGAATCAATGGGGAGTCTCAAACAGAAAGTTTGTAGTGGTTTATGTTTTGTAGACTGATCCACAACTGAAGACCTACTGTTGTTGTTTTTATTAATCAGTTATCTTGTCAGAAAAAAAATTGTTGAGGTTAAATAAAGAAGCAACTAATTTTGAGAAAACCAGTAAGTGACATAAATACCACCGCTTCATTTAAAAATTCTTTATTTTGTCCAAAATAAAAAAGGAGAAAGAAAATAAAATACTGAATTTTTTTTCTTAGAAAAATGCATCTGTTTGGTTTTTAGCTTGAAGATGTTGCTCTTGGCACATTCACACTTACACACACAGAATAACATACTAGCATTTCTGTTTATACACAGAATGTTTGAAAAACAATAATTTTTCTGGATTCTAACAGTGATAATTACAGTGATAGAAAACTGTCATAGCTTAGTAATCACCAGTATCAGAAATCTTTTTATGATTAAGGCAGATTTCAGTCAAGACATAGCCATATTATTAAACTCGATGGATCTGTAAGGGAGCAAGCAATTCAAAGGTATTTAACTGCTATCAGTCTACTCAAAAATATAGTATATAAATACTGACATCGATAGAGCCACTTTGCCTGAGGGAAAGAGGAAGCTGGGAAAAGCCTCCACCAGCTTCCAGAGGTGGCTCCTCTCTCCATCCCTCAACTGTCATTGGAAGAACCACATTGCCTGAGAAGAGCACAGAGAAAGGAGCAAGCTGGGAAGATCTTCCATCAACTAAAAAAAAAAAAGCATCTCTGGGGCAGCTCCAAAATGGCTTAGAACTGGTTCTGAACTAGGATTATTCACACAACAGTTTCCTCCTCTCTCCTCTCATGAACACTCTGTGCTAGAAAAGGTGGATCAGAGGCGGAATGAGAACATGAAGGCTACACGCTGTTGGTTCTGAGTCACCTCTGAGCTGCTTTTTTGTTATGTGTGGTTTCAGAAGAAGAAAATGTATTTCGGAGGTCCAGTGCAGAACCACCCTTAAAGTCCAGATTCTACTACCTCTAAGCTAGGTTTGAGCTGCTTCTTAAAATGTGTGTTATGTAGCCCTAGCACATAAAGCCATAATGTGGGAGATTCGGCTTTATCTTACAAAGTATCAAGTTTATAGTTGTGGGAATTATCTGTGGAGTAGATGTGAACTACTAGTGGAAATGTGTTTTTGCTCCACTGTGCCACTCATAGGAAACTTCACCTTAATTTATTTGATTCGATTTCATGGTGATTCCACACTGGCTGGTATCCTGGACCAGTAAGCTACTAGGAGACTCCCTTAGACCACACCAGCATGAGGAAGGGAGGCTCTTAGTATGCTTGTTGGTCTGATATATTGGCCAATGCAGAATCACCCTAAGATTGCCTATGAATAATCTTTACATAGAAGTGGAAACACTTTAGAATGGCAATTTAGAATGAAATAAAATGAATTCATAAGACAATAATAATAACAAACTAGGCTCAATGAGCCCAGTAACATTCATAGTTAATTTTTTCCCATTTCATTGCACAATTTTAAATCATTTACCCCAAGGTATTATTTTTATGTGGCACTGAGCACTCCCAGGTTCTTTAAGAAAGTCTCAGTCACTCTTTCCAGTTAGCTTTGATAAAGCTTTCTTATGCTTATTATGGAAAAGCAAATGAGTGTTGTTGAAAATCTGACAACTCAAGAAGCCATTGCTATGCAGAATGGTGCTCCTAGAGACCTGCAAATCCATCCATAGCATAATAATTTCTAAGTGCTTTCTAAAAACTCATTTGTTCAGATTCATTAATCCTTCCCCGACGGGCTCATGTGGAATTTAAGTTCATGCTTTCCCAGCCTTGTTTTCCTACCCATTTTTCTCTTCCTCCTCCTTGCTGTCACACTGTCAGCACAAAGTCATATGTAGTCAAATTTTATGCCTTGCTTTTAATCCAGAGCTTTATCTCGAAACATATCTCCTACCTAGACCTATTTCTGTTGGCCTTGAATAAAACAGTGTCAGGCCTGAGGAACTGCTGTGAAACAGGCTTTCACAGATATAAAACAGTACCATTTCAGATGACCACTTTAGTCCAAGGACATGTCTCCACTGTTGTCTCTGGGCTGAGTACCCATGCTTCGTCATAAGAAGGCCACAGGAAACGTTGCCACCCACTTGAGGTGAATGAGGGTAAGGTTTTTGAGAGGCAAATGCCATGCCTACACTCCTCCACAAAGTGTTTTTAAATATGTTGTTTGATCCATTGTTACCCGCCCAGAGACCTTCGGGTATGGGGCGGGATAGAAATGGAAATAAATAAATAAATAGATGTCTGCATGTCTACACATACCCTTGCATGCTGGAAACTGAAGTGAGGAAGTATTTGGCAATGCCACAGGTCCAAGAGACATGGCCTATATAATTCCAATTCTATAACTCCTATAACTCCAGGCTGGTCTCGTGGATAGAGCTCTGGCCTCATATCTGGAGGTCTCCTGGTTTGATTCTACACTCCTCCACAAAGTCAGCTGAGTGACCTTGGGCTAGTCACCGCTCTCTTTCTGAGTTCTCACAGCCCCACCTACCTCCCAGGGGGTCTGTTGTGGGGAGAAGAACAGAAGATTTGTCAGTTGCTTTGAGTCACCTTAAGAGTGAGAAAATCCGTATTTTGGAAATCCGTGTTAAGTAGATCCGTATCCAGTAGATACAGATCTATTACCATCCCTTCTGTCCGCACCCGCAAGGGTGGGATGGAATTAGATCCGGATTTGAGGTGGGTGCAGTGTGGAAGCACAGCACCCACCTCAATCTGTGCCCCAAAGGCCCTCCCCCCACCCACCATGATTGGCTCCTCCCGAGCAAGCATGGCGAGCCGGGGGCCTCCTATCTTGGGGCTGCCCCTCGCCCCAGAAGCCGTGGATCGTCGCTTCTGGAGCTGAGGGGAGGGGCTTCACCTACCCACACACACACACCATACCACCATGGGGAGAGCGCATGCAATCCCCTCCTTACCTTTAGGCAGCCAGGCCGATTCTGGCTGCCAGGACCCAGAGCGCTTTGCGCATGTGTGCAGCGCGCCTCCCAATTGGGCAGGGCCGCATCTGGCTTCAGGAGGTATGCATGCCAGGGCTGCACACCTGCCTATTGGTCAGGGCCGCGCACCTGTGCAGAGGGCCTCCTGAAGGCAGGCGCAGCTCTGGCCAATTGGGAGGCGCGCTGCACAGTCACACAAAGTGCGCCGGGTCCCAGAAGCCAGAATCAGCCTGGCTGCCTAAAGGTAATTAGGGGATCGCGCTCGGTCGCCCCCAGGGTGGGTAGAGGGGGTGAAGGTGAAGCCCCCCTGGCTCCAGAAGCCACAATCCATGGCTTCTGGGGCAAGGGGCAGCCCTGAGATAGGAGGCCCCCGGCTCGCCTTGCTTGCTCCGGAGGAGCCAGTCATGGCGGGCAGGGGAAGGGTCCACTTAGGGACACTTTCGCAGTGCAGACACATCCAAAATGAATGTTGTTAACTGCGGAAGTACACATTAAGTACCTATTAAGACTACCTTCAACGTAGTCTTCCGTTAATCCGGTTTAAGGCCCACTTAACAGACATTAGAGACACATTGCACAAGAGCCAATGCGGATGCAAGTGTCTCTAATGTGTGTTGTGTGCGGACGGGGTTTTAGAAATCCATCCTTAATGGGTACTTAATATGTGTTAAGTGTCCAATGCGGAAGCACCTAAGTGTTCCTGTCCACCTCTAATCCATGTTAAGGGCATTTTGGATATACATTTTATGGCCCAAGACACTAATATGAGGACGCTACCAACTCTATGCTGCCTTTGAACTGCCTTTTGTTTCAGAGTGTGAAGATGGAGCATTATTTCAAGAGTGACTGCCCTAAGGCAATCACATAAAAGTTATGGTTGATCGTGAGATGCCACTTTCTCAGTAATCATTTCATTGTCCTTCACTTTTTCAATTAGTGCGTAATTACACACAGCAAAAAAACAGTGTCTGTAATGTGGCTCAGAAATGACTTTGAGACAGTTCTGAGCCAGGATCATTCAGACATCAGATTGCCCCTCCCGCCTCATGAACATTCTATATTAGAAAAGGAGGCCCAGTGGTGGAATGAGAACACAAAGACTAAGCACTGCCAAAATACTTCTGATTCCAAGAAACAGAATACCATAGAGATGTACACACACAAAAATTCACATTGGTTTTTCTGTCAAATAAAAAAACCGATAATTCATTTTGTTGTTAAACCATTAAACAAAAAAGTGGATTTTTGCTTTTGTTTTTGAACTTTTTCTAAAATATTTGAAATATTTTATCAAATTTGCAAATACAAATTCTATTTTGCACATTCTTGTTCTTTACTAATGTTTGCAATATTTATGGCAAAATATAGATGGATGGCTAGTAAGAAGCTGGCAGTCTGGGTTTCTGAAGATCGAACTGTAGCACTGAACTACTGTCTAGAACAAAGCTTCTCTAATTTTCCAACAATCTCAGCTCACAGTAATCTTATTGGAGGACTTTTTGATGCTGGACATCTTCTTTATTATGGATATCTGTAGCAATGTGAGCTGGGATAACACTGGCAAGTGCCCTAGAATAACATTTAGCTGAAAAAGAAGATATCCAGCTTTTAGATAAGCTGTGGTTCAAGGACACACAGCAGGAGGAATTTGAAGTTGTATATTTTTTATGGTAGATTTATGTTGAGATGCTTAAGCATAATATTTGAAGTTCCCTGGTTAGTTCAAGGGAACGAAAGTCACCGTGGGTTTCAGATAATAGACTCTATTAACTCATTCCCAACTCCTTACAGTCTGTAGCTGGCATGAAAATGGGTAGAACCAGTCTATCAGACTATGTATCCCCTGTTCTTGGACAAAACCCCACCAGGTAGTCAAATGTTTGGCACAGAAAACTAAAAAACCTTAACTTGAATAAATTTACCTTTCAGGTGACCAACTGGATGGAATGCCGGACTGGAATAATGCCCCCCAATGACACCATATCTAAGTTCTGTTGTGTACCTCTTTAAAAGGGTCCACAACCATGACAGCACCCCTATTTTTGATTATGGAGAGCATGCAGACAGCACACGCTCATAGGCCAGAATATGCTGGGAGATAACTTTTTGGCAACAATCCAGGAAGCACCACTGGAAATGATACCAGAGGGATTTCCGCACTGCAACGCGTTCCAAACGGAACGCGTTCAGGCGGGAAGCTTAAGACAGCTCCGGGCGCTTTCACCGTTCACACACAGACGCGCCGGGAGCTGTCTTGGCCGGCAAAGGCCGGCCAGGGGCGCAGAGACAGCTGCGGAGGCAGATCGGCAATCAGCTGATTGTCAAACAGCTGATTGCCAAACCTGCGCCGGCGGGGGAGGCGGGCCCGCGGCTGTTCGGGAGCGAGAAGCAAGCGCGAATCCTTCTCCTCCCGAACGCCTGCGGGCAGTTCGTCCGCGCCCGAACGCATGTAGAGCACTTCAAAGTGCTCTACATTTGGTACGCGAGAGAGACAGCTCCGGATACGTCAGATCGCAAGCCCCGCGGCGGCAATGCGTTTGCCGCGTTCCAGGCTGTCTCCCACGCGTACCAAACAGCCCCGTGCGAAAACGTCTCAGAAGTGGTACATCGGTGAGAAAGGCCCTTCTGAAAGCCACTGCCTCTAATGGCTCTTCAGAGACAGTGGTGAGCGCTGGGCCACAACAGGATATCCAAGTGAGGACAGCCTTTGGCCTGTTGACTACTGTTCTGTGTTTCGTGTGCCAAAATAGCACACATGGTGAGGAACGGGCCAAATAGTTAGAATTGGTAAGAGCTGTGGTCCAGAAATCCCTGAAATGACAAAGCTACCTTTGACAACAGGAACAAAGCAAGACATTGTACTTTAAACAAAAGCAACCACACAGATATTTGCCCTCTTACCTTGATTGCATGTTTTTCCAGTGTATCCTGGGTGGCACTTGCATTTGTTTGGTCCAACACATTCACCATGTTTACATCCAGGTTGACATACCGCTGGAAATACACAAAAGCCAACTGTTATTCTTTGCATGTAATTGAAATGCTCACAAGTATTTGATTACAATGCATCTAACATGCCTGAAAGCAAGGGTAAGTCTTAGTGCAGAAACGTAATGAGAAGGAGGATTCCTTAATCCTTTTCTGCCCATCATGATTCTGTCACAAGTCACTCTCACCTTCCCATCTTCTTTTCCATCTTCCATGTGGAGATTTCCACAAAATATTGTACTTTTAAAAAAGATGTGCATCACCCTTTAATTTCTGAGAGTAATTTAATAGTAAGTTTGAAATACAAAGGACACATGGATTAGTGAAATGGCCACTTCCAGTGGACCTTGTCTTTAAAGGCTGTATCTCTACTTACCAGCCTGGGGCATCTCTGTGGTGGTAGATCTCATTTTTGAGATTTACCTATAAAACCTGGATAGGCTGACTTTTGGGCCACCCTAGTTCTATGCTCTGTCTTGTGTGGACAAAGCATGCAAAGAGGAGGCCAGGCCTCCTTTATCCCATTCCAGTGGTTGGAAGGCCCCCTAGACCCTGTCCTAACAAAGGCAATATTCTGTGAGGAAAAAACTAAGGAATTCAGTACAAAGTATTTTTCTTCTTATTGATTACTAGGGGCAAAAACAATAGAAACAGGTATTAATGAACCCTCCCTACGAAGGTATGTATATATGTATTTAATTTTATTTCTGATCTACTATCTACATAAAGCTTCCAAAGCAAATAACAAAATCATTAAAACATTTTTTTAAAAAAACTTAGAATTAAAACAATGAATTAGAAATACTAAAAAATAGAACAAATAGGTAGAGAAGGAAAATCTAGTGACTAAAAAGTTCAATTTAACCAAGTGTCAAAAGCCATATAACCTGAAGCCTCACCACACAGGAAACCTATCCACACATCAATGTCTTCCAGTTTCAGCAAGTAACTGGGAGAATAACATCTCTTGGGCTTCATCCAAACAGCCTTCCAACGGGCAAGGTGTGTGGGCAGGAGGCCAGGAACTGCCATTGGGGGTGGTGACAGAAGCAGTGAGAAAATGCCGTGTGGCTCCTGGTCGCTCCTGGCCCCTGCTGCAAATGGAGACATCCACTTCTGGCAGCTCCTGGAACCTGCTGGGGCATGCAGGAACAGACTGGAAATGGAGCACAAAGTCAGTCAATTTTGGTCTGCTGTTCACTCTATCACTTGGTGCTTTAGGCAGGGGTTACACCAATGTAGGGATTATTGGGCAGCATGCACATCTGGATTCCCAGTTGCCAGCACACTTGGGAACTGTGATGCTGTGGCCCCTTTGTCCCCTGCAGGAGCACATTGTCCCTAGGTAGATTGTGCCTAAAAGTTTGTTGCTTATTTCATTGCTGAAAATAATACTGTATATTAGAAGCCTGTGGTTTGAAATACACCAGGGATGTGAAGCTTTTTGTGGATGAGGCATGCCAGGGACCAGGGGACACTCCAGCAGACCCAAAATTGCACCAGACTTTCTGTTCAATGGCCATCTCTACACTTACTTATTAATTCTGATCAAGGAGCTCCCAATTACACGTTGTCCGTGCAGGAGTAGAGTAGATCTGGATCAGAACTGTGCTCACTAATCTGGATCAGTGGTAGACCAGATAAATGTGATCTGCATTCATGCCAGCACTCTTCAGCACACATTTGCTGTCCTAAGGCCCAGTCAATGCAGATGCCTCTGCCTGTGGTTGATCCGGATCTAGCTAATACAAATTAACTGAGGTAAGTGTAGAAAAGGCCAATGGTGTTATTTTGCAACCCAATGAATGGCAGGTATCATTGCTTCCTCGACTCTGAGAAAGCCAGGAAAGGCAGCCAGGACCAAGGTTAATTCCTGGGTACTTGTACTTTTCTGGAATGATTACTGAACATTCAAATGTGGTTTTAGATTAGAGAGATTCACATGAATTGGCCCACTGGTTGCCTTGCAATGCACTCCAAGACAGAGCATTTGCACTTGAAGGAGTCATTTCTCAATCAGAAATGGCTCCTTCTGTACAGGAGAGCATCGCAAGGCGACTATGTACGGAGCAGGATTAAGTGCTCCAGGACAAGCACTTACCTTCACCAGCACCAGGTTGCCCTGGTGAGGGCACATGTGATGGTGCCAATGTCAGGGCACCAAGATGGTGGCACCCAGACACTCATTTGCATCCAATTAAGTGTTTGACTTGGGGGGGGGGAGGGATGGCGCGTACTAGCATTCATCAGTGCAAATGCTAGCACATGTGTGGGCAATTCTGCCTTTCCAATTCCCTAGATGGGAAGAGAAGTGAGAATTTGCTCCAGGATTGATTCTGAACACTGAATTCAAGTAACTGTGCCATTAAAGCCTTTGAATAAAGCAAGTTGTAAACACATCATAACATTATAAAACATACAGAACAACCTATTTTGTGCCTAAAGGCTAGTCAAAGCAATTTAAATATGAAAATGTCTTTAAACAGGACTGAAAAGAAAGTAATTCTAGGGCTGCATTACTTACTAAATGACTCAAAGTGTTTGCACCAGTCTTCAAAACAGTACATTTCACGCATTCTTATTTTGGGGTTTGTATCATATTTTTGCAGCAAATATGTTTTAGAGGCCATACCTCCAAACACTATTATGCCAAAATTATTTCAAGAAATATGTTCAGCTAACCTTTGGGTTGGCACCTTATCCTGGCTATTCTCTGCCTTAAGATGTAGAAAGCTGCAAAACAAATGTCCATAAAAAGCAATTCCAGCTTTTTTTTTCCCTGCAAGGAGGAAGGATTTGGCTGGGATTTTATCAACGCTACATTCCCGGAGGCTTAGACATATTCAAGTTTCAAAGCCTTTTCTGAAATAAAAAATAAACTGGGACACATTTAAAAATAGAAATATCTTATATCACTATCATGTTATGAGACATTTGCAAATAGATACTGCGATATTCTCTATAAAAGTTACTACAGAGAAAGACATTATGCTATTCTTGTTTTGCTAGTAAAAGAACTCCAACTAAACAGTGACTTGGAATTCTGTTCTCGTTGAATACAGTTTTAATTTTGCATTTAAAGAAACAGTATCCCTTCATGTTCCTCTTATTTTACCAAGCTTCTACCCTACCTCCATAATTTCAGAGAAGAGAACCAGTTCTAGAGAGCTAAATTTATTCTGACTGACATCATTCACAAATTTAGTGCAGTATTTTTAACAGCTGGATGCCAACAAAGAATCTGGCAATATTTTTATGTTAGATTTTATGAAGGGTCACTGCATATAGACCGAGGGGAGTAATATTGCAATCATCCCCAGTGGAATGCACGGCTGATCTTTAGCTTCATCTGATTTTAAATCTTCTAAAAGAGCATTCACATCCAAATGCCCTGGTTCCAAGATCTCACAGCCTGGCAATGGAAGCTCCTGGAACGGTGGCATATGTGCATAATGCCACTGCCAAGAAACCACTGTGTAGACACAACCCACACCTGGGTTACTGTACAGTTCCTTTAATGTGAGAATCTGAGCAGATGTTTTCTAAGACAGACAATATCCATTGAAATTCATTCTTCTACACAATTATCTTTTTTAAAAATGGGAATTTCCCAGGAAAATACTATATAACACAACAGAGACCCCCTGACCTGAATTCCATATGGCAAGTCTAATAGTCTAATTACAGGCAGATTCCCATATGTAAGAATCAAGTAAAAAATGCCAAAAGTGCACAGTCCAAATTAGGTGTCTTACGTTTGCTATTAAGACTTGACTTATCCTGCATGCATTGTTCAAAGATGGAACAAAGATAACAGTGACACATGGAAATAGTTAGTTCATTTACTCTGGTCTGTGTCTGTATCCAAATTGGACCAGTAGACCAGACCAAGGGGAAACCTGGATTGCTTTGTCCTAGGGATGTGCACAAATATTGATATTCGTATAAATTTGGACATTCATATAGGAATCTAATGTTACGA
Source organism: Aspidoscelis tigris stejnegeri (assembly GCA_023333525.1). Classification (NCBI taxonomy): domain Eukaryota; kingdom Metazoa; phylum Chordata; class Lepidosauria; order Squamata; family Teiidae; genus Aspidoscelis; species Aspidoscelis tigris. The sequence goes on from JALMGA010000006.1 coordinate 66,349,497, forward strand.
CATTGGTACATTGACATTCATATTCATACGAATGCTCTGGAACATTCATGAACCGGGAAGGTGAGAAGTTGGCTGTACCAGTCACATCTGCAACAGATCCAGAGTGCATTTGACATGGATTGAGAGCAGATTCAAAGTGGATTCAGGGCAGATTTGACACTTTCAGAGTGGATACATTACAGGATATGCATGGGATACGTATTGGATACCTATGTGTTCGTATAGGATATCTGTACAAATTCATATGAATACATTTGTATCACACAGAATCCTACCACATTGGAAGGGGATCTATTTGAATGAATACAAATTTTCTTAGATTCAATTCAATACGAATCAAATGCAAAAAAAAACCCACATTCATGCACGTCTGTATTTCACATGATGAAGCATTCTACCAGGAGGCCACAACCACTACAGACTGATATGTCTGCACAGGACACGGTGTTGGAGGGGGCTATGGCATGAAACTAGCACCATGGCCTACTCCAAGCAAAGACTACTTACAAGCAATGGACACAGGACATGGTCAGGAATATACAAGTGATAGAACATATGTTCTCGGTACAAATCTCTTAACAGGAAGAGTTTCAAAAAGGTCACAGAACAATTGATAATGGTATTTTTCAGAGCCAGGATGCCTCTAAGAAATACCTTGCAAGACACCCTAATAGCTATATCTGTATCTGCATTGATATTGATATTGATACAACCATGCATGTATATGAACTCACTAGATGCTGCTACACTGGAAGTGTAAAATGGTATCAATGGCTGTTTCCACACAGCATTGGCTATCCTGCACCACACTGCCCCAGACTATAGGTAGCTTGATTAAAGAGCTATCTGCATTGCAGACAACACTTCCAGGCCCAGCTTCAAAGACCAGGAGCTTTTGTTGTCCACTGGGACTATTTTTGGCTGGGTTTTCAGAAGTGGTCACTTCCAGCACTACTTGTAGGAGCTTGGCCAAAAAGGGGCCGGGTAAGTTATACTAGATTACAGATGTGTGCTGTTCACATACTTTCCACGGTCTGCTCTTCTACAGAGGAGTGCTGGTGGGTTGCTTAAAAGTGATCTGCTGGTGAAGTGGGATACGGCACCATTTCATCACTGTATCCCACTCCTCAGCATCTTTCTGAGCAGTTGGGCCAGTCTGCTGAGGATGTGACTTCCAGTAAATCAGTCCCCTGCATCAACCTGTAGAGTGCACCAGACTGGACTGGTTTAATGGCCAGTGCAAGAAGGGGCAATGGGCTACATTTGTTCCTTTTTTTTCTTGGAAACTCAAAATGATGCTGTCAAAGACCTTGTAAGTCTCCAAGATGTGGTTTATCATAAAATTTCCATAGTCTATGTCACTCTTAAAATTATAGTAAGACCATATTATGAGAAATATAAGAGAGGGTTCAGGAACTGGACTACATACCCAGATCTCTGAGAAAAAGAGGAGGAAAATGGAACACTTAATCCCTACAATTTTCATGGTCTGTCTACAAATAGCTATTGTGCCCTTTGCATAGTTTTTAACCAACTATGTCACTTGTTATTTTCAGACTCTGGGATAAATGCATGAAGATTGGAACCTGGATCAATAGGAATGATCCAGGTCACTATTCCATATAAAGGGTGAAGGGGTCTGCTGGCAGATGCCTCTCCCCTAGCAATGTTCTCACCACCTCGCAGCTCCAGTTTCTGTAGCTTGGCTACATGCTCAGGTCTGCATCGTCACCCAGAGGACATCATCACTCTCCAAGCCACAAGCTCAGGAAGCAATGTACCCTGTTTTGCCACAGTGAGGACCCACATCAGTGCACAAGATAGGAATCTGAGAGATGCTTTTTACACACTGATTTCTGCCCACTTCTGAAAGGTCCTCAGGTCCTTCATCAGCTCCTTTTGTAGAGAGGAGTGCTGTGGAGACTGACCATCATGGAGACCTGTCAGAGCCATGATGACCATGTAGAGGATACCTGCCACTGACTGCCTCGTGGTGGGACACATGTCTCTCTCGACACAGCCAAAACCAGCATTGGGACTAGGGATATGCACAAATATTTGTAGCATTCATTATTCAGACGAATTCAGACGAATTTGGACATACGTATACGAACAGAATGTTATGACATTTGTACATCGACATTTGTACCAATACAAATGTTTTGGAACATTCGCACAAAGCTTTGAACATTCGTGATATGGGGAGGCAGGAAAATAGCTGCGCCAGTCACATCTGCAACAGATCCAGCATGAATCCGACACGGTTTGAGAGCAGATTCAAAGTGGATTCAGGGCAGATTTGACACTTTTAGAGCAGATATGTTACAGGACACGTATTGGATACGTACGCATTCATATCAGGTATTTGTACAAATTCATACAAATACATCCGTATCAAATAGAATCCTACCACATTCAAAAGGGATCTATTCAAATGAATGCAAATTTTCTTACATTCAATTTGTATCAAATAGAATGCAAAAAAACCATTTGTGCACGTTCCTAATAGGGACCAGTCTATATATCCCAGTCCAACAGCAGTACAGGGTCTCCTCCCCTCCATCAACTTAGCCACACCCTTAACTATGGATGGAGGAACAAGAGGAAAAGATAAGCATGAAATATCAAGGCAGAGTTAAGATTTTATGAGAAATGATATAGCAATGTTTTAAAAAAATACACTGAAGATCTCTACAAAACATGCATGAAAGCTTTTTCTCAGTCATATGTGTACTTTAATATATATCATTGCAGTGGTCTGGTTATGTGAGAAGTATATTTTAATAGGCATGGAAAAGGATACTGTTTTTTTAAATACTCAATGCATTCCATTGAAATATTTTGAAACAAACACATCATGCTATTTTAAATGAACACTCTGAAGAAATATAGAATAGCACAACCTCATTCTCCAACATAAACTCAATAACAATGCAGTTCTGTATTGTTGTAGAGAAAAATTAATTTTTCATAAGCTGAAAAATAAAGCATGAAAGAAATAATGCTAAAGTACACAGCTCCTTCTTTTATTGATAAAATCTGTTCCGCAGCATCTTCAATAACAGCTTTTGATTACTTCCTCTCTCTTTTTTTTTACTTGGGTTGCAGCAGTTTAAATTATAATACAGAACTGCATTCAAGTTTGGAAACATAAAACTCCAAAACCACTAATGGCTTAGTATTCACAACATGAATGGACATCTAGGGACAACCCCCAAAGCAATCTGTGCAATTAAGTATAAGCATGCAGTATAAGCAAAATAAATCATGTGGGATGGCAGAATTTAGCATCTTTTTAATCTCCAAGGCAAAAGGACAGCGGTGTTTAGAGAATTGCTTCTTTGCAGCAGTGGCAAGAAAGTAGAAACATGCAAAGCTCTGGTTAGAGCAGTATCTCTAGCACCCTCCATAGCTGATTAGGTGAACACTGATCTTTCTTATATGCACTGTGTTGAAATCACATTGCTGAGTACAGCTAAACAGCACAGCTGGTTAATTGCCTCTATTTTCTTGATCAAACACATTTGATTGATGTTGTTTTTTTTAAAAAAAATACTTGGGAGTAATGGTGGTGTTAAAGCCGCGTTCTGGTTCCTCATAAGCACTTCAGTGAGATTTCTAAGGGAAGACAAGGGACCTCTGCTCTAGAGGTGGCCAAAGTGACATTGATGAATGACTCCACTGCTACAACCCAGTGCTGTTCACGTCAGATGAGGTGGCAATCAAGTCATTACAAGCCTGACCACTCTGTGTACCATCTAGTACATGCAACAGAAATGTGTAGCGCATAGGCAGTGTGACATGTGTTAATAATGGCTATGTTTTCTTTGTTGAGGTGGCCTGTGGATTACTGCTAAGATCGCTGCAGTGGTCGAGTGAGTGTCAGCTTGAAATTCTTCCCTTCATCTCAGCTGAATGGCATAATGGCCCACTGAGAGTTCAAAGCAGGGGTTCCAACTACAGCCTTACCTTACCCCTATCTTGCCACATTCCTGCTGTGCCCCCAATACTGCCTCCCCATTTCCTCCTGATGGATCCAGTGGCCAAGAGCAGCATGGTCATAGGCTAAGTTCCCACAATGCAGGGAAACTGACTCAAGTGCTTGCTGCCCACTTTCAATCCCACTATTCCTGTTGTGAGGGGTAACTTACCTTCATTGCTTTCTGTCCAGCCCATTAAGGAAGGCACAGAAAACTGCCAATTTCCATGGTCATTTTCTGTGAATACCCCAGTGAGATGGATGGAAAGTTTGCTGGCTCTGCGATAAAGTTCTGGGACTTTGAAAGTGTCATCCAAACCTTGAAGCCTAGAACAAAAGGAGCTGAATGGATGTAGATACACTGTACTTCAGCCCTAAAATATACTAAAAGGATACTAGCAATGCCCTTAATCACATGATTATTTTAATTACATACTAGTGCAACTAATTAAGCATTTCTAAGCTTTCATGGTCAATGCTAAAGATTACTGTAGTTTAGCCACATTGGTTTGCTTTGAAAATTATATATAACCATGGATTTCTGAGAGAGGATTGGAAAAAGCTGATACTCCTACCCCCATAAAAAGAAAATTGGTGATGTAACCATTATATCATCTACACAGGTATCTTGGAAAAGTAGTCCTCCACTCACCCTGCTCCTTAACTGTCTGGTATGCTAAAACCTTCATGCAATCATATTCAGTTCAGCATTACATAAATATACCATGTATGTCAGCTAGCCACTTAGTGTATTCCAGGCATTACTGCCTTCTAACAAGGGAGACATTTCTTAGCAGATGCAAAGTTAACACGTGGCCAGAAGATGACAGAAGGTCTTGCTTTTCTAAGTAGAGATGAAGAAAAGAGACCAGTGTAAGGGCTATAAAATTCCTCGCATCCACAAGGAGCTAGGAAGTTGTGATTCTCCAGATGTTGATAGCCTCTCCATAGTGACCTATACATGTATGGTATAGCTCATAGCTTCATTAAGATTTCAAATCCTTCCACCATACACAAAGTGATCTATGAAAGAGGTTGTTAATCCCAGTCCACCTTTCTAACTTGGTCCAGAATTTTAGCACTTTCAAATTATATTTCTGGAATTCCCTAGTTAGACCAACTTGACTCCAACAATATACAACAGGTCTAAACAATGGCCAAGAATGAATGCAGTTTCAAACTTTATACTATTGGTGATTCTCACATCAGAAGTAGTACAGTCACAGGGGAGAACAAAAAGCTGGCTGCAAGCTAAAATACAGTTCAAAAATTTGCCCTCCCAACCACCTTGCCAAATCAACTGCTAGATTCCCACTCATTTACACAGCACACAAATCTTGAATATGAATTTCCACTTGGTGTTCTTCTATCACATTTGGAAAATTTTTATTGAAGTTATCTTTTTAATGAAGAGGTGAATAGCACAGAATAGCCAAATTTTGATTCCCCTCTATTACTGTCCTGCTACCTCTAAGTCTTATTTTGTAGAATGCACTGATCCCTGCTTCTTTCTTTCTTTCTTTCTTTCTTTCTTTCTTTCTTTCTTTCTTTCTTTCTTTCTTTCTTTCTTTCTTTCTTTCTTTCTTTCTTTCTTTCTTTCTTTCTTTCTTTCTTTCTTTCATAAATAAACAATATTTCTATTTACCATCCATCCATCCATCCATATCCTGCTCTGTACTGTGAGGCTTCAGGGTGGATTACAACAATTAAAAATGATAAAATGATACACATCGAGCTAAACACAAAGCTAAAACAGATTTACTTTTTAAAAGAGGGAAGGAGAAACAATTTAACTGAAAGCTTTGGTGTATTGTATATATCTAAATGTAAACAATGAAGGTCCCTGATGTACCTCAGAAGGAACACTACTCCACAGTGTGAGGGCTATCACAAAGAAGGGGTGTATCTCCACCCCTTTAATACCAGGAGCCCAGGTTCAATTTCTGGCCTCTCCAAGTAAGCCTGGGAAAGGTTCTCACTTTAAATTTTAGAGCCTTTCTTCACTGTCCTTTCTCAGAAAGGGGACAACAGGTCTTCCTTCCACATGTCAGTGCAGAATACAGGAAGCCCTGTCCACTGCTAGTACTCTCTGTCTACACAGGATGGAGCATGATACACATTTATAGAATATATAAATAATGACCATGAGGTGTTAGGGGTAAGAGTAATATCTCAATTAAAAGACAAAGAATTTGAGTATATATAGGATTTATGTAACAGTAGAGGGGTATGGAGAGAACAAGAGATCAAACACGCTTTGGGGGAATAATGGCTAAGCTATCATTCGCTCAGAAATTGATATTTAAGTAATAACATACAATTACAGATCAATAGACCAAACTTGTAGAAATAATGAAGGGGTCAAGAGGAATAGGAAGTAAAATAATGAGACTATTAACGAACTATAAGAATTAAATATTGCATAGTACATTTCAGATCTGGCAGCAAGATATAAATATAAGAGATAATTTGGAGCAAAAATTGAAAACAGTTAATAAAATAAAAAACAAAAGGGTACAGGAGATGGTACTTAAGATATTTATAGATGGTATAGAACACCAGTACAACTAGCACATATGATTTCTGGTTTATCAACACAATGTTGGCATAGGTGTTGTGGTAGAGGTACATATTTCTACCTCTGGTGGAATGTGCTGGTATTTTTGAGAATTATCCAAAATCAAATTAACAACATCTTAAATATAAATGTGGTTTTAACACCAGAAATAGCACTGGTTCAATGCAGCATAAGGGAGACTAAGAGCAGATAAACAATATTTATTGGAAGAGATGATATATGCTGCACAATCTACAGTAGTACTGGGACGGAAGGATAGTACAAAATGGACAATAGAAAACTAGTATAAATTCACCAGAATTCTTGAGAGAAGAAATAAGAATATTTCTTTGGACCAACTATAGAAGAAGAAAAAAGGGAAGAAAAATTTAAAAGAGGTTGTCTTTTGGTGGGGGGAATGTATGTTAGTCATTGTGCATGTTAGTTCTGTGTGTAGTTTATTCTTATTTTTGTATTGATAATAATAAAAAGGGGGGGGAGGATGGAGCATGATTAAATCAAGGGGCTCTTGATCTGAATCACTGAATCAATTCCAGTCTACTAGTAGGCCTGGATTGGAACATGGAGGCATGCAGAAGACATGTTCTCAACTACCAGGGAACTATTTCAGCACCAAAGCACACCACCAAAATATATTCCTTGGTGACTCAGAGGCTAGAAACTTTAATTTCAAGCCCTTGGGGCCTGGCCCCAAAGCTCATATGAGCCAGGAGGCTGACACAACAGCTTATCTGGACCAGTAGTCATGCAGTCAACGCTATTCTGGACCATGCCTGGCCATGGTATGAATCAGCAGGCCTTGCTGCTCTCACAGCAAACTGATTTTGCTGGAACTAGTGTGTGAAGGGGTTAAAGAATAGCTTACACCATATGCATGTTGCATACAAAGCCACACATCTGGTTCCTATCAAGCAGGAAGGGTTATTTATGCTACTGATAATACTTGATAAAGTAGAAATGATAGATTCAATTCAGATTTACTGTTTAATTATACAGCAAATTAGCATCACAAATTTGTAGCAATTTCCAAAGGGAAATCCAGATAGGCATGTTACAGGAAGGACTGTAGCATCTTAAAACTGCCATATCTACTATGGGTTCTAATGCCATGTATCTGTAATAGAATCAATTTGCTACTCTTTCCAGTATTGGAGTTTTTCTTCTTATTTGCCATACAAATGCACAGAGCAAAGGAGTCATTTGCATTTTACATTAAACAGACATGCAGAACACATCTGGCGTGTGTGGCCTTTCAAACTATGTTGGACAACTTAACCAGCGATCAGTGAAAATTCCACTAACAGTTTCTAAGGGAATACAGCTTCCATTTCCGAAGTCACATTAGAAGTACATTTTCTCACATGTAGTATAACTAAGGGCCTTTTCACCCTTACCAGTTCAAGTGCTCAGATCTGCTCACTGGCCAGACCTGTCTGTACTCAAATGCCATCACAGCTCACTCAGGACTGCCTAAGGCCTCCCAGCTGAGATCCAGCTGCAGACAACTAAAAAGTGCTAGTAAGTAGAAAGATGGACTCTAGCATCTCTAGACATTCATATTTGATGTAAATAAGTTATAAGTCTCACAAGTTATAGACAAGAAAACTTATGCTGAATCAAAATCAAGAAGGTGTATGCTTCAAGTCTGTTCTTCAACATGCTCTCTGCTAAAGTATAGTCTTCTAAGTATAAAAGAAAACACACTATCTAATTACTTAGTAGTGACACATCTAATATTCTGCATTTGGATACTGCACTTAGCAAACTCCTAGGCTACATGATTTTGAAGGTCCCTTGCCGTTTTATTACTCTAAAGAATCCATAGGTTTCATCTGCCATCCATTAATGAAAATACAGTAATCTTCAAAACTCAAAAGTTCAATACTCTTGCATTTCAAGTGTTCATTACTGCCTCTCTAAACCCATCCCCTATTATTCAGTACTGCAAATAATGAAAGATATCTTCATAGATTTGGTATTTGCTGCTGGTGCTTCATGCTTAAGAGTTATTATTATTATTATTATTATTATTATTATTATTATTATTATTATTATTATTATTATTATTATTATTATTATTATTATTATTATTATTATTATTATTATTATTATTATTATTATTATTATTATTATTATTATTGGGATCCCAACAAACTTCCTAATTCTTGTTCCACAGATATTTGCTAATTTCCACATCTGCAAGGAAATGGCAGCACAGGACCTTCACAGATATGAAGAAAGGAATATTTTTTATATTTATAGTCTTGACACAAATAACTTTGTCTGGCCAACTCTCTACTGAAAACCTGTAATGACTCACCTCACTAACTTCTTCCCAGAGAAATATTTTTTTCAGTAGTTGATGAAGTTGAAAAAGTGATAGATGTTATTAATATAAAAATCATTTTAAGACACTGTCAGGTTAAGTAATGTAAAACCATCGGTTTGGACATCATATATTTTTAATCATTTTTTCCTTTTACTTTGAGAGGGATGTTTTCAGATTATTATTATTATTATTTGAACATCTAATATGAACCAGAGATTCTTCTAAGGAGAAAAAGAAAAGCTTTTGGGGGTTGTTTGTAGCAACTAACCAAACATGTTTTGTTTTGCTTTTTAATCTGAAAAATAGTTTGCAATTATATAGTTTGCAAGCAAAGCTTAACAGAAATATTTTTAAAACAACCCAGTTGTAATTGCAGAAATAAAAGGAAAACTATATTTTGTTTTCAGAACTGTTAATATGACAGCCAGGGAAGAATTCTTAACCTGTCAGTGTCTCTTTAGGATAAAGCAAAAGCCCCTGTTGAATTATAAACCCTGCGTTAAGTGAGTTTCAAAGATTATATGAAAGCAGTTATTAGAGTACAAGCCCCGTTTTCAGTGGCTGAAAGCGCCACCAGTGGCAATACTCACGTTGGCACTGGTCCCACGAATGGCGAATCCAGCCCCAACAGCAGTCAACTCGGCTCCCAAAGCGACACAATCCGTTTGTGGAAAGTATTTGCCTGGGCCACCTGCACAAGAAGCAAAAATAATTTTGAAAGTAAAGAAACACAAAATCATCACTAGAGATAACTCTAACCCAGTCTGGTTAACCCAGTGATAAAATCTGGCTACCTCATAATCTCAACTTGAAGCATTCTGGAAGAAAGTTCTTTCAGCTTTTGTGCCCCCGATTCTGGGCGCGGGGACCCAGGATGCAGCGTGCCTGCGTCCTTCGCGCCTCCTGATTGGCTGTTGCACTTCCGGTGAGGCGCGTCCGCACAGCAACATGCATTAAGCACACTTTTGGGACACCGCATCCGCATTTTCACACCTATTTAGCACACTTTAGATATGGATAGGTGCGGACACTCCTCACCAGAAGTGTGCTAAATAGGTCCGAAAATGCAGACGCGGTGTCCAAAAAATGTGCTTAATGCATGTTGCTGTGCGGACGCGCCTCACCGGAAATGTCCAAAACAGCAACGCGTATGCGGATGCGCATTAACAAATGTGGTCTTAATGGGTGTTAAAAGGCCTGTGCGGAAGCACCCAGAGTGTTCTAGGAGGAGCTGTCCTGCAATAGCATGTGGGAGCCAGGTCCCTTAGATCCTTTCCTGGACCGCCCTAGCAGTAAGTGTGGAAACAGTCTTGGCAGCCTCCTGTTAAATACAAACATTGACCAAAACTTTGTAAGACAAGAGGAGTAATGGATAAACACAGTTTTTTTCCATTTTAAACTGGTATCAATTGCTAAACCAATGGAGAAAAGTGCAGATAAATAAAGCCTTGTACAATCCTCTCTACGTTTTCTGTGATCTACTTCTTAAATCACTTCAATATTTTTCTTCATCTTTTGACATATTACAGCTATAGCAATTACGCACACATTCCTGCCCTTCAGCACTCACTTTCCCATTTCACTTACCTAAATTCTTGTTTAAACTTGAGTCACAGTCTTTTCAGAAGACTGTTCCATGTCCTCAGTACTCAAATACTCAACTAACTTAAGGCAACTTGTGAAATAGGATTTATATTAAACAGGCTTTTTTTAAAAAAGTACAGCTTGTATGTTTTGGCATTAGTAGTATAGCTGGTAATATCATAAAGCAACAGCCCAGGTATTACTGATGCTGCATTCATCCAGCAAATAACTGAAGATATTTACAAAACAGATCATTCACACCTTTCTCCATTGCTCGTACTAGACGACGATTTAGCATCACTGGTAATATGAGTCTCTCGAACTCTTAACATTCTTTGTCTCCTCTCTCCAGTCACATACAGCTGGAGAAAGCAGAGTTTGTTTGATAGCTTTCACTTTCTGTTTCAGTCAACTACAGATATAGTGTAATTTATTGGAACTTAAGTAGAAAGTAGTTTTCTACTTAATCACAGTTAACTAAAAAGTAAGGAGGAGACAGACATTTTTAAACCTCCTCATACCTATGACTGAAGGAAATGAGTTTATAATCAGAAGGTGTTAAAGGTTCATTAAGCTAAAGAAGAAGGATGCCTCCATAAGCATGTAAAAACCTGTGATTCTCCTGGCATTACATTGGGACTGGCCCTAATCCCTTGGAAACCCATTTCAGTGGTGTAATTTTGTGTGCTACTGACTTGGGTGACACTGTTGAACGAACTCACTGAAGTGAGCCTCTGCCTTCCTCTTCAGCTGAGCACCCCTTACGTCATCGGTAGACCTTTTTAAAAAGGTTGGCCAGTATCCTACTGTAGTGATAATTTTGACTATGTAGCCTGGGCTATACTCCATCCAATGCAGACAGAGCATGCAAGCAGGGAGCCTCCCGCTAAGCCAGTGCACTATGTGAAAGGGAGGCTTTTGGACCCTTCCTGGACTGGCTTAAGAGCAAGTGCAGAAAGACTCAAGATGTCCAGATGATGCTGTAATTCCTCAAAGAACAAGAGATACAGAATGCCAGAAGGGAAGTTACACGCAAGGAATAATTTCAAATTTAAGGTCAACCTGGATCTCTGTCTGCTCTTTCTGACATACTGCTTTCATGTCAATGTACTCAAATTACATGATTTTTAATATCTATCTTAGTTGCATAAATACAAGCTTATGCATTTACCAATCTGAAACTACAGATATACTGTAAATCAGAGGAATATCTTTGTCACTGCCTCCAAACAGCATGGGGAAATGCCTGATATAAAGGGTAAGCCAGCATTGCCCATACCATTGTCTTCTGATACACTTTTACTTACTGGGATGCCTGCCAAAAATACTTCTGGGAGCTGACGGCATGATATGCCTTCCTTGCTTCCTTGCTTCCTTCCACAAACTTCCAGCAAAGTATTGCCATATGACTTTGCCAGACGTCCCAACAAGTTAACCCAAGCCAGCAAAGAAAAAAAAATCATGCTGGATATCCATGACTGTTTTTACTGCAAACAGTGGACAACTGTTCTTCTTGTTAATTGCTAATTGCTAATTGCTACTATTGTTACTATTATTGTTTTTTAGATTGTACGCCCTCGGCAGGTTTATATATATATATATATATTGTTTCGCATCTGTAAAGCGCTGAGTACATGGACAGCGCTGTAGAAATAAACTAATAATAACAATAACAATAAAACAGCAACAACAACAACAGACCACAACACCCCTGGCCTGTTGATTACTGAGGCACTCCTGCCATCAGAGTGGAGTCACAGCCTAAAGCACTGTGCGGTTCTGGCTGACCTATCACAGCTTTTCTCATCAAACAGACTCCAGAAGGCTACAGGCTGGTTAAGATGTGCTTCTACATCTAAAAACAAGTTGTATCCTCATGAGGATGGAAACTGGCTTGGTGAGGAGGCGACTTGCATGAAGCATACTCAAACTGCATCTGGAGCAGGAGACATGATAGGTGAATGCCATGTGCTGCTCAACCCTAAAGCTTTGTGCTGCAGATCAAGAGTTCCACAGCTGTGTGATTTCTAGCCAGTTTGTTTCAGAAGTCAGCTGTTTCAGTCCAACACAAAAATGGTCCACCTGAGTTGGTAAGTTACTTCCTCCTTCCTCCATCACTTTACAGGGTATGTTTGTGTCTTTTCAACACAGTGACTTCTAGGGCAGCTGGAACACCAAAGAGCCAGTTTCAGGTAGATGGGTGTCCAACCATTTTGGCATCTTGTTCCTCTGTCTTGGGTCCCTGTATGAATGCAAGCACACATTTGCTTTTTGCAAGCTTTTATTCTTTGCTGTATAGTACTCCCAGCACAGAAGCTGATATTGTTTTTTCTACTTATTCCTAATGCAAGTTTTATAGACTATTTTTTACACCTAGGGAGTGCCTGTAATGCAGTGGTGATACAAGCAGCCTGGAAAGCAGTTCCATCCTCAGCTTCTCCTGGGACTTCACAATGGCAAACCACTTCTGTATTTCTGCCAAGAAAACAGGACCAAGATGCCCCTAGAGGCACCCACGTAATCAACCAGAAGTCAGCTACATCTCAGTGGTACTCCACAATAGCCATCCTATGACAGCTTCCCCAAAAGGGAAGACAAAGCATTCTACAAATAAGCTTCTGCTTGTGGAGATGTCTTCACAAATTGAAATACATATGCTATGAATATCTCATGACATCACCTTCACTTAAACTGCTTCCCCAAAGGCTCTGGTTCTCTCTCCAGTCCCAGGTGTCTTTAGTACATTCCTTACCAAGCAGACATGAAATCAGTTTGCAGACTTTTGCCGTTTCCAGTCAAGGAACGAGGCAACATTTCCAGGTGTACATCCTCTTCTTGGCTTGAGGGACTAGAAAAAACACCCCAGACAAGCTTCCACTAGAGACAAACAGCTCCAGGTTTGCCCAGATTTAATGCTAGTTGTTGTAGCATCCCCAAGAGGAAACAGTTTAGCAGCTGTTATCTCTTTGACCTGCATTTGAAACGGCTATGACTTTTTAAACGTCATGGCCAGCAGAACCCCAATCTACATGATAAACACAGAGATGATGATATACAGGCCAACTTTATCACCATTCTGTGTGGGAGTAATGGCTGAGTAATAAAATAAAAGAGAACTCTGAGTTGCCCAAACCTGTTAAAGCTTGTCTATCTCACATCTTTGCACAACTGAAGTATGAAGGAAATACAGCCTAGTCCTGGTTTTCATGCTATTTTATGTATGAATATATGCCTTTTACAAACATACAACCTTCCCTGGAAAACATAAACGAGAAGGACTGCATTGTTAATATAGTCTGGTTAAATGTTGGTTACAAAATTTCACCCAAGGCTACTCAGTGGAGATAACAGGGTTATGCACAGAATAGATGCTAAAAAGATGCCTGTACTAACTTGGAGCTATGGATAATTAGATGCTTATAATCAATATATTCAGGACAAAAAAGATAGGGACCAGCTGAAGATTACAGAAAGCATGCCTGCAAAAGTCAGCTGCTGGAACACTGTGAGCAAGGAAAGTTGCTTTTCCATTGTGGTTAAGGCAGATGGGGCAGATGGGGCAGGGTCTGATACAGCAGGCCTTTTATTTTATTTATTTTTTGCATTGTTATAACACACAAATGCACCTACACAACATTAATCACTGCATTTAAGCAAGAACACAAGAAATGCTGAACTGGGCCAGACCCATGGCCCAATTGTTCCAGCAGCCTTAAATCACAGTGACCAGCGAGCACAAGGAAACCCACTAGCAGGACATGAGCACACAGCTAGCCTTCAGAGCATACTGCCTCCTATTACCATCAGGGCTAACAGACATTTATAGCTATTTGAATGTTCTTCTTGTTAAAGCTCCTATACAGTGTGCATTTTTGACTATCTTTGCTGTGCAACCAATACCTATGCAGCAGGAGTATATGCTATGCTTACACAATATTCTCCCATCTCTAATCCAGATTAGAATCCCCATTTATACAAGATGAATGTGCTGTGCTCTCACATCCCAAATGCACAGTGTTCTGCCAGTGTCTGATCCAGACAAGAATCCCTCTCTACACAACATGCGTATGTGCTATGCTCACAACATCCCAGCTGCACAGTATTCTGCCACTTTCTCATCTTGACTAGAATCCATATCTGTGCCACTGATGAACAGTAAAAGTAGGGTAGGAACAATGTACTTTTAAGCTTTACCCTTCTTGAAGGACACCTGGTTTGCATGACAGAATAGCTTTATTTTATTTTTAAAGACCGGGACTTCAATCCTAGGCATACTTGCTTAGAGACAAATTCATCTGGGAAGTGGGAGTGATCTGATTGCAAGCAAACATGCCTAGAATGTATGGCAAAGAGTTTCTTCAACATGCACTCCTAAAAAGCAAGCAACTGTTCCTACAGATGCAGTTCAGTAGAAAGCTCAGGGAGCATTGTGGCTAAGGCTGTGTTTGCACATAGTAAAATAATATCTCAAAGGAAACTCAGACAGGGTCCTAAGATGGTACTGGCCACATGCCAGTATGCTCATCCCACCTCTAATGCACAATAAAGGCCCTCCCCCGAAAAGCAGCACTCCCAAAGTTCATTACAGGTGCATTGGAGATGGGATGAGACAACTAGTACCACGTGCTTCCACCTGCCACTTGATTAAACTGCATAGAAATGGCAAGGTCAGAGACAAAGGGTCTTTCTGCAAAGTGTGTGTGTGTGGGGGGGCAGATCTGGTGTCTGCACTTTTGGACGCTGGATTGATCCCAACACTTGCCAGGGCTTCACTAAGTGCTGGTGAGGTGCAAATCATGGCAATTGCCTCTATTGTGCAGCTGCACCAACAGAGCCAATGTGCGTGCTGCGTCGGAAGAGGTGTGAACAGAGGTGCTGGATTGTCGTAGCCGGCTGCACCGTGTCGGAGTTTGCCCCTTCTTCACCTTTCCGCCTAGTGTGAAAAGGCCCTAAGGCTGCAAATCAGAGAGTTCCTAGATATTTGAAATTCCCTTGTATTCCCAATCCTATACATTTTTACCCACAGTTAAATAATGCTGAAAAAAGTTTCCCTGACTGTGCAAACGATTCTTGAAGAGCAAAGAACAACCCACACACACACACAAGGATTGAGTTCCAGAGAGCCAATGCAACATTGTGTCCAATTTAAAATAGGAAACTGGTCTTTTGTACTGTTGTCTTTTACCTTCTGCTCCACAGGGAGTTCTTTCTCATCACCCCAGCTCCCCTTCTTGCCTTCAGCAACGTATGCAAGTGTTATAACTTTCGGAGCAGTTTGAAGGCTTAAAATCATCATGGCTTGGCTTCGCAAACAAAGATTTAGGAAGGGCTCACCCATGCTTAAGTGTGTGTGGGTAGCCCTTGGGCCTTCAGAGTGGCTTAAGGTGAGGTACACTGACCCCACCCGTTACACCTAAGGTTCCTCTGCCAGGGTCTAGCAAGCTTGGGCGGTGGCAGTGAAATCCTCAAGTCTTGGTTTGGTTAGAGTTTCCTTCTCTTAGATGGATGGCCTTACAGGGCTAAACGAGCTCCATCTGGCCGGGCTTGAGACTGGAGTGGTCCTTCTCCTAGGATGGTCACCCAAGGCTAATGAGCCCATTCCGCCCATGGCCACGCTTCGTCTGACCCTTCAGTTGAGAACTGTCTGGCATGGGAGATGCTACTGGATGCCGCCAGCATAGCTCACAACTTCTTAAGGGCATGCAAGCTCCTCCCCCACGACAAGGGGGTGCCCGTGGAGGAGAAGGCTTAAAATAAACTACACACACAGGCAGGCTTTTTCACCCTGAGCGCCCAGCCCGGCATTCCTCAGGGGGAAGACCTGAACCAAATACATTCAGACCCCAACAGACTATCTAGCCTCACACAGTAAAATCATTCTAAAAGCAAATAAAATAGATCGCCTACATCAGTGACAGCTCCTGCACCGGGAGGGGATGCCACTCTCTCAGCCAAAGGCCAGGGGAAGAAGGAAAAGGAGAAGAGTTGGCTCTTCTACCCTGCTTTTCTCACCCATTTAAGGAGACTCAAAGCGGCTGACAAACCTTCTTCTCCCCACAACAGACACCCTGTGAGGTGGGTGGGGCTGTGAGGGCTCAGAAGAGAGCTGTGACTAGCCCAAGGCCACCCAGCTGGATTCATGGAGGAGCGCGGAATCAAACCCAGTATTCCCAGATAAGAGTCCGGCTCCCTAGGCACTAGACCAAACTGGTTCCCCATACCCCCGGTCAAATTCGCAGGTGCCTCCATCTTTTCATCAGCCCAAACCTGCTGCTCCTGCCAGGTCCGTGGGAAACGGCACTCGCGTGTCCCTCGAAAGCCCCGACGGGATGCTCTCCCCCACCTCGCTACCCTTCAGTCCTCCTCCCTCCGCCCCCTCCACGACTCGGAATGCCGGCGGGAGCTCGAGGCCGAAGTGTCAAGACGCCTTCCTAGCCCCCCAGCCGAGCGGAGCCACGAGGCAGCCCGACCCCGAACACGCGCCGCCGCCGCCGCCGCCGCCGCTCGGAGCCTCGCCGGCCGGCGCTCTCTCGCCTCCGCTGCTGGACTCTTCCAAAGCCCCGGAGACGGAGCGGCGCAGGAGAAGCACGAAGCGTACACAAAGGCGCCCGGGCGCCGGGCAGAGCCTCGCCTTACCTCCCGTCAAACTCCCCAGACGCCTCCAGGTACAGCCAGAAGAGCAGAACGAGCCTGAGGGAGAAACGATCCATTGCGGGAAGGGGAGACGGACCGGGCGGCGCGAGCGAGCGACGGAAGGAAGGAAGGAAGGAGGGAGGGCGGCGGAGAAGAAGAAGAAGAAGAAGAAGGGGAAGAACTCTGCGCGCCTCTGGGCGCCGCGGTGGCGACGGCGGCGCAGCCCCAGCCCCAGCCCCAGCAGGTTTGGGGTGAGATGCGAGGCGTCTCGGGGTCAGGCGGCGCCGCAGGGAGGGGTCCCTTCCCTCCGATCTCCTCCCCCTCAGACGCGCCCGGCAGCGCGCGCTGGCTGGAAAGTGGACGGCGGGGCCCCCTCCGGCTCCGGGCTGCTCCTAATCCTGTCAGGGAAAGGCACACACACAACGACTCCTCCAGCAGCCGCCTCAGCAACAGGAGGAGGCGGGGGACAGGGAGAGGGAGAGGGCGCCCGCCGTTCGCCCCGTCGCTCCTGCGTCCCTCCCTGCCTTTAATCGCCCACCACCCACCCACCCTCCTTTCTCCTACTCTTCAGGGGCGAAGGAAGGAAGGAAGGAGGCAGCAGCGATGCCACTCGCTGCCGGGGGAGGCGCGCAAGCCTCCCCCCCCCGCTGGTCTTGGAGGCGCTTAGAGAACTTCGGTCAAGCAAAGAAGACTTGGGAAGAGGCGACGGGAATAGGCTGCACATATGTGAATGGAGCGTGGGCAAGGCGGGACGGGCTCGTTCTCCTCCGTCCTCCTCCCGCCAAGGACCGGGAGGATGAAGCCGGAACGAAAGGGATCGAGGCTGCGCGCGCGCAGGGATACCCGGAGCGTAACGACTGTGGTGACCTGCGCTCTGCTCAGTGACTCCAGCGGGGTGGCCTCCTCTTCTAGGAGACTGGCGCCCCAAGCAGGGGGTTGGTCTACCTGACCTCTGAAGGAGCTCCCAGCTCGACTATTCCGCGGCACCCTGGCAGCCCAGGAGCAGACCTGGCGAACTGCCTTTGGAGCGCATCAAAACAGTTGTTTTTAAGTTGAAATGTACGCCTGATTACCAACTTCGCAGTTATTTTCATGCAGTTAAATTCACGTGAGCCAGTTTGGTCTAAGGATTAAGGAGCTCTCCGGTTTCATTACGCGCTCCTCCACAAAGCCGGCTCAGTGACCTTGGGCTAGTCACGGCTCTCTTCTGAGCTCTCACAGCCCCAACTTCGATTGTGGGGAGAATAGAAAGCTTTGTCAGAATCTTTGAGTCCCCTTAAATGGGCGAGATATGTGGGGTAGAAAAACCATTTCTTCTTTGAACTGAACTTTCAACTGCACATAATCCATGGCATTCAGTAACAGCAAACAGTATCTGCTTGCATCTCATCCGATTATCTCAGCCTGCTACCACTTTCTTTTAGCTACCCTGTCCAGTACGTTTGCAGCATATAAGTTCAACAAAACAACACAAATAAAGCACATCTCTTGAAAACAAGCACTTTATTGTGACAGAGAATTTTGGGGGCATAAATTTTGGGTTGATGGTTCCTCCCAGATGTGGACATACACAATCTTATATTGATTCGGCTTTCTTGTTGTTGGGTACCATGGCTAACTCCTGGCGGACTGCATAGGCCCCGCCATGAGCAGCTCTATGCAGTTTTCATGGCAGGGAGACAGAAGTGGTTTGCCATTCCCTACTGCCAGAGGCAGCATGAAAGTCAAATTGAGCTACAGCCATAATGCATTCCCTCCATGGAGTGGCTGTAACTGAATGGTTCAACAAACTGTCTGGAAAAGCAGACATTAACTGGTTTGATTCCTCAGCCTTTCACTGGGTGTAGGTAATGGTGCATGATTTCTGGATATTTGCCAGGAAAACAGAGGTCACATCTGTGCTTCTCTGCTCTCCAGCTACAGCCCCTCCAGACTGCAGCCTCTTGGATACTGTTAAGTACGTCAAATGTCATTTTGAACCATTTTGCACAACACTCCTATGCCATCGCTTATGCCCATCAGCACAGCCTTAGAGAGTTTTCCCCTGCACTCACCGAAATTCCGAGTCGCCCTCAGAATGAGAAAAATAAAAGCCTCTTTTGCAGGAAAATATTGCAATAGCAGTTTGGTCGTGGAATTAAAATTGGGTGACCCTACCTCAATCCTTATGCTTTTGCTACTACATGCAAAACCTGTCTTGAAGGTCAACATTAAAAATAACTAAGATCATGGCATCTGGTTCCATTACTTCCTGGCCAAATGGAAGCAGTGTCAGATTTTATTTTATTCAAAGATCACTGCAGATAGTGTCCGCAGCCATGAAATGAAAAGACTTTTGCTCCTTGAGCAGAAAGCTATGGCAAACCCAGGAGGAAATTTCACTTTGTTTCCTGTCTGTGGAAAGCAAACTGTGAATTTGCCCAGGAATGCTCAGTACACACAATTCCCCCCCCCCCCACACCCATGCATCTGGACTCCTGCCTGAAAAGTGAATAGGTATCTAGACACTGCCACCTTCTTTATTGGTGTTAGTGCCAGCACACATGTGCCGTTGCCATCACTGGGGCAATCTGTTGTGCATTGTGTGAGGCAACCCTCCAACACTCAGAAGAATGATGCATCTAAAGTATTACTGGCTCTGGCACTAGGGAAGGTAAGTCAATGTGCGGTGGCAGGCTCAACCTGCACCACATGTAGCTAATCCGGTGAATGCTCTTGCACCAAAGAAGCCATTTCGGATGCATTTCTGATGGTGAGCCAGTTTGGTCTTGTGGTTAGGGAGCTGGACTTTTATCTGGGGAATACCGGTTTGATTCTGCACTTCCCCATGAAGCCAGCTGGGTGACCTTAGGCTAGTCACAGCTCTCTTCTGAGCTCTCACAACTCCACCTACCTCACAGGGTGCTCTGTGGTGAGGAGAAAAATAGAAAGCTTTGTCAACCACTTTGAGTCCCCTTAAATTGGTGAGAACAGTGGGGCAGAAAATGAGAATAAGGACTCTTTGGAAAAGACCCTGAAGCTGGGAAAGACTGAAGCCAAAAGGAGAAGGGGAGAGCAGGGGATGAGGTGGATAGGTAAGGGCATGAAAGCAATGGACATGAACTTGGGCAAACTTCAGGAGACTTGAGGACAGAGGAGCCTGGTGAGCCAGTTTGGTCTAGTGGTTAGGGAGCCGTACTCTTATGCGGGAATACCGGGTTCGATTCCGCCCTCCCCCATGAAGCCAGCTGGGTGACCTTGGGCTAATCACAGCTCTCTTCTGAGCTCTCACAGCCCCACCCACCTCACAGGGTGTCTGTTGTGGGGAGAAGAACAGAAGGTTTGCCAGCCACCTTGATTCCCCTGAAATGGGTGAGAAAAGCATGGTAGTAAAGCCAACTCCTCTTCGTCTATGGTCCATAGGGTCATGAAGAGTTGAATATGACTGAACAACAACTACTACAGGCACTGCTAAAATAAAAGATGGAAGCTAAAAATATTTTTTTTAAAGGAAATGCTTTTACCTTTTTGAAGCAAGAAAGAAGTCACTTCTCTATTTATCCATGGAATGCTTTGTTAACACACCCTAGATTTTTGTTAACACAACCCCTGTGGGAAGACTAAAATCATAGGAAATAATAATAATAAAACAGCTCCCAAAAGCACACACAGCTGAACAGATGAAATTACAGGCTGTGGAACTAGAAACCCATGTAATTTATATGCAAGTTCCAGTTGTTGATGCATTATAGTGAATTAATGCAAATAATTTCATATAAAAGGATAGTAAATTGTGTATGTTCGGTCAAAATTAGGAGACTCGATTGTGTATGGATTTTCTGTTACTGATTTTCAACAGTGCACCTTAATGTGTGTAACATGATAGGATTAGCAGAGCTTGACTTTTAGATGAAGGTGCTTCTAACCTCAGTGTGAATCCATGCAGAACAAGTAAGATCTTATACTCTTGGAAAGAAAAGCTCAAAGCAGCCTGTGATATTAGCAATTGTTTTTCTGACATCTCTGAGTAGGCAAAGGGAATAAGTACTGTATTCAGGAAGCAAAAGAATGAAGCTTTCCTACCTACAAACAGTGTGCAATTGCCAGGACATCTCATTGGCTGTGTGTCTCTACACATCAGGTGGTGTCCACACTAAATCCTCTACTTAACATTCCAAAGTTAAATTGCTCTCGCACTGTTTGGGTAGGCTGTGACCTAGCTGCAATCTACGAAATAAGCCCTGGTGTCCAGGGAAAGTTATTTTCTACAGCCGTGTTGTTCACAGCTGCTGACTGTTCTTCAGGCTTGTCACTTGCGAAATGTCATTACCAGTGCATGAGAGATATCCTGCGAGCCATTTTGCTTAGCCATCTGCTTCCCCCGAGTATGTGAGCTGTGAATGTGTTGACAGTGTTCAGGGGTCCCTACTGTTGCAGATGCCAAGACCATAGCATTTCCCCTGTCTTTGCTCTGTGTTTCAGCAATATCTTTTAAAAGGGAGAAGACCGCAGGGAAAGGCAAGGAAATTTTCATGCCACCCAATGTTGCTCCTAGAACAGTAAATCTCTGTCAGCAGTTGGACTTAAAATGTATGCAATGGAATAGGCTTGTAGGCATGTGGACAATGCAGCAGGTTTTTTCCCTTATACTAAAATACATTTCCGCCCTTTATACTTTGATAGTTCCAGATAGCAGAACCAAGCCACAAAATAAGGATTCAGTAAGCAAACAAGTACAAGCATAGAGACTACAGCATACAGAAAAAAGGAAACATGTGGAAGAGCACAAACACACATACATATGCACCTATATTTTAAACCAATAAATAAAGTATCTGGCAACAATCTGTACAGCAAATGTAACTAAAATAATTAGACAAAACCTTCTAACATCCTATGTACGCGGTGTCTGAAAGCATGCATAAGCAGCTGAAAACCTTCTGTTTAGAGGAAGGACGTGACTTCTTCCTAGTGACAGCAACCAGCTTGGATAGCTTTAAGAAAGGTAGATGCTTAAGTACTGCCTCCAGGGTAGAGTGATAGGCAAGATGCCTCTAAAGACCATTTTGCAGGAAGCTGAGAAAAAGTAGGTGAAGGTTTTGCCTTCAGCTTCTGCTTGAGATGCCCAGAAGTGATTGGTGGGGCACTGTATGAGACAGGTCGCTGGATTAGATGGGCTGAGGGCCAATCTAGTAGGGTTTCCCTTACGTTCTTATGTACTGCTTTTGGAGTATTCTGATTTGTTCAGTGGAGGGAACAACACAGTTATCACCAATACCACCACTAAGAAATACTGGTTTGTCAGCTGCAATGAGGCATAGTAATTCTGCCTAATAAATTGTAGTGGTTAATTTGGTGATAGCTCACAAGTTGCTAAGTTGCCTATGATGAGTTAAGTAGCAGGTTTTAGTCTGGCTGAAAGAACAAGTTAATTAAAAACACGCTCAAGAAACACAGATAACTCACTTGGAACACCAGATATGTCTCCTTGCACTGGCAAAAAGCCACAGAGTTACAGGGATTAAGATAATAACAGAAGCAGCAAGGCCTTTGAGCAGTACAGGAAAAATGTATCTTTATTGCATTAATAAAAAGCTATCGTATTGCCTTCCCTGGATTTGAAAGAAGACTATCATCAACTGAAGGCTGTAGACATTTTTATTGTTTTACAATTATTTGCTTTTGTATTGGCTTATTCCTGACCCCTGGTCGCCTTGCAGAGAACAAAACACCAAAGTGTAAGTCTACCTACCCACTTCCACTGTGCTATACAATCAGGAGCACTGAAATTGCCTAATTCCTTCTGACTGATGAACTTGTGCTGTGAAAAGTCATGAGACAGCCCCGAACCTAGAAATATCACTGAGGCATTGTGCAAAACAAAAACAAAACAAAAACCACACATGGATTATGCAAAGAGTGTTTGACTACTTTTGATCGCTATGTGTGATCACTACCCATTGCTTTCCTTGAACCCTCACACTCTGGAATAAGGAAAGGCTGGTCAGAGTCCACCTACAGACTACCAAAACAACAGTAATTAATTTATGAATAATTACTAAAAAATTATAATGTAAATACACTGTGTCATAACAGAAAGACTGTAACCAACGGAAGAATCTGCTACACAAATAGTAAGGACTGATGAACAACTTCTCATGATTCTTCCAACTCTGTAATTCTATGAGTCTATGATGACTGTCAATCAAGATCTGGGCTTGGCCATAAATTCAGCCAATATGCATACAAACCAAATCTAAAACAGCACATGTAAAATGAGAAAAGACTGGAAATGAATGCAGGAAAATTTTTGTTTCCTGACATTTGCAGGGCTAGTCTCTGGAGGGCCCCTAAATATTTCCTATATCGACTATGACTGTAGCATTATAGATCAATCAATATTTGAACTAAGATGTACTGTATATTCTGACGCATAAGACTACTTTTTAACCCAGGAAAATCTTCCCAAAAGTCGAGGGTCGTCTTCTTATATGGCAAGTACAGCCCAAACTCTATATTTTAACTGGAAAGTTGGGGCTCGTCTTATATGCCCAGTCATCTTATACGCAGGAATATACGGGTAATATAAATGTTCCCCAAGAAACTAGATGAGGGATCAGTGCACACCAATTCTGATAGCACTGGTGAATAACATGCTTAAAAATCCCAGGAAAACAAACAAAAATTCAAAAGCCTGTACACAGAGATAAACCCCACAGAACTGAAAACTGTGTTCAAAAAAGCATCAAGATGAAATATACAGCTATCTCTGTGTAACTAGCAAGTCAATAAGGTTGATCATGTAACATGTCTTTTAAGCATAGATTCTATGGATATCATGCATCACAGCTACAAGAGTGGGAAAAAAATTGTTTGGAAGAGTGAAAGAAGAACATCTGAGAGCCAGTGTAAGTGTCCTGCTTTATAGAAAACACTTCTTCCAATCTTGCTTCCCCCTCAAAAAACCATCAGGCTTTAACCCAGGCATTAATCAGTGATAAATAGTTGGCTTGAAGCAAGCTACTGAAAGGCTTTTCTAAGACATATATTAGAAACATATTTGAAAAAAGTAGCAACGGGACCAGTAGTTAACATCTGATAGTATCTTTTAGTTTTAAAATAAAATCTGTGAAAGATTTTGCCTCCTTTGGTAGAAACAGATTTTTTAAAAATGAAAAGTTCAGCTGGTTTTACTTGGACATTGAAACCCCCCTGTTAATACCACCAAGATTTAATAGTGAAAAACACTTCTGAAATAAGATTTCCTGTGCTCAAACCCATCTAAAAGAAAATCAGATTTCCAGCAAGGAAGATTTTAAAAAAGAAAGAATGAAAAGAAAATGAAAAAGATATAGAAACAACTCTTTACAGGTTATTACTTTTGGGGAGGATGAAGATTTTAGGATATTTCTTTTCTGAGAACCAGCTGTCATTTAATCACACATTTCAAGGTAGATTCAGGAAGCTTTGCAAGCAACCCCACTGCCAAGTCCTTTTCTTTCTGCTTCCTTTCCCCAGATACAATGGATTCAAGATGCTCTGTCTGTCTCTCAGCCAGTGCTTCATCACAAGGAATGGCTGTTAATTGAATTTGATAACAAAGCCCTTTGAACTAAATTGGAACACCCATGATTATGTTGTTCTTTGGGGAACATGACTCTGGTTCCATAGATATCACTTGAGCAGAGTAGTTATGTTTTTCCACACTCCAGGCTCGATCAAGGTCCACCAATCCCATACAGTGTTTCCCTAAAATATAAAAACATATACAGGTTATCTGTGTAAAAAAATACATAAGAATTCTTTCATATTTATTCCAGAACTACACAACAACTTTGAAGACTGTGATGGCCTCGGGACACTCAAGACTCAGCAGCCACTCCAGAGCTATATTAGGAACATCTATGGTCCAGTGAGCCAGTTTGGTCTAGTGGTTAGGGAGCTGGACTCTTATCTAGGAACACTGGGTTTGATCCCTCCCTCCCCCATGGAGCCAGCTGGTTGACCTTGGACAAGTCACAGCTCTCTTCTGAGCTCTCACAGCCCCATTGACCACACAGGGTGTCTGTTGTGCGGAGAAAAACAGAAACTTTTGTCAGCTGCTTTGAGTCCTCTTAAATAGGTGAGAAAAGCGGGGTAGAAAAGCCAGCTCTTCTCCTTCTGGAGCCCCAAATGCAGCTACTACTGTGTGAAGACTGCATGGGAGCAGTGTGGCACAGCTGCAGCTGCATGGCACATCGCCAAATCCCATAGCAATGACCCAGAACACATGACCATTGCTGTCATGAGGTGGACACTTCCAAGTGGCAGCATGCACGCTTCAACAGGTAGCATTGGGGCAGGGACAGCATTCACAATGCAAATACCAGCCAGTGTCCCGATACTTAACTCCTTTTACTTGAAACGGATTAATGTAATACTGTAGTTGAAAAGTCTCTTAACCAAAAGATCCAGATTAGATGAAACTACCGGTAACAAATCATTAAATACATTGTTGCCGGAACTTTCCTTCCTTGCTATAACTAATATCAATACTATGTATCAATCTACTACACTGCCCTGGGATCTAGGTGAAGGATGGTTTAAAAATGGTTACAAATAAATAAAATGACTCTTTAAATATGCCTGGCTAAAAATAGGCTACTGTGGGTCAGAGTTAACAAACTGGCAAGAACTTCTATATTTCTTTATGATTTCTTGTTATTAGTGAAACTTCACAGGGTTTTCAGTAGAAAACATAATACATCAACATGGGAAATTGACTCAGCCACTCCTGCCCCAATTCATTGGGAGCTCTATTTATTTTTGTTTAAATTATTGGCAATTCAAAGGGTAAAAAAAGAGAAAAGAACGATCACAGTAAGCAGAGACAGTGTAGCCTTTTAACTAGACATCTTAATAGGTGGGAGAGAAATTCATATGGCCAAATAGATTCCACTGATATACGGTTCCTCAGATGAATAGGATTTCATGGTTAATGAGCAGCAACATGAACTGCTATCAGAAGCAATTTCCTTTTGCTTTTGAAATTGCGTTTCATGTTACTTCAAGGACCTTTTTGTGAATGCTCCTTATACATCTTAATAATCTTAATCAATCAGTATTGTGTACAACTGAGCAACACACATCCTGTTTTATAAAGTTGTTCACCCTAGGAGAACAGTGCTATTATTGGCTCAGTCATATGACCAAAAGCTAGCATACTCTGTGGTGTATGGAGATGGAGGGATCAGAAAGTATATGATTATACTTCAAATACTGGAATTTATCCTTTGATAAGAAAAGGTTTGGCAAATACTTTTATCTAAAATATTTCATTGCAAACTAATGGAGGGAGAAAATGTGCAAACTGTAAAAATTTCTATACACACAGCTTGAAATCTTAGTGTGAGTATATAGCTCAGCCTTGGTTTGTTTGTTTTCATTTTTAATTAGGATAGTATAAACTGCAACCACTGATGAAGGTGATATTGGTAGACATATTTTGGCTTTCGGTGGATTTTTTGTGGAATAATTATTCCACAGAAAATCTACCAAACTATGTTTATTTCTTCCTGGGACAAGACTATGATTTCTACCACTTCCTCCCAGAGGAAACACTGAATGTACTTCAGCTCTGATTCTACATCTAGTATAACAATGATTGATTTAACGTTTGGTACTTATGATGAAATATACTATTATTGTTGGTATTTCTAGTTTATGTGCCGATTTTTTAAGACCTGTGGAGTTTTTCAGAGGTGGAGTTATGCTAATAAGAAAATATATCTGTAGGAGAGAAAAGCCAGGAATGGAATAGGGTGGGATTCCAGATCAAATTAAGGGTCAAGAAGACACTGTGTCAGGAGTATAAAGTTGTCAAGATTTAGAAGCAGTAAAGACAGGCAGCAGCTCTGACTGGAAGGTAGGATATAATTAAACTGTCATACCTTTTGATATTTTATTTATTCCTGAATATTTTTCATATTTTTCGGTACTCTCTCTGATATATGCATATAATCATATGTTATCTCATACATATCTTTGATGCTGCTTGTGAACTGCTTTGTATACAGAATGTTATATTTGGGATTGTATTACTGCTATACATTAGCATGTGTCTGTGTTACTGAGTTTGAAATAGGAACATATAAAACTATTTCCTTTAGCATATACACAAGTACAGCTATTTTTAAAATGCAAATCCAATCTGAATCATTTTAATTTGCATTAAAATTATATTACTTTCTGTTGTGCAAATAAAATGTGCATTGCAACCTAATGCTGAAAAAATTCACCTACTTGTTTAGAAAGCCCCACTGAATTCAATGGGGAACTGGCATACTGCAGAGGCATATATTTAAGAAGCATAATGTAAATTACTCTTATCAGAATAGACAGAAGTGCTAGTGAAACAGAAGATTAATTTTATTTTGTATAATTATATTCAATAATCAACAAAATTTTCTTCCTAACAATAATGTGCAGATGTGCACATTCTATTGCATCTCAGTATCTGACTATAACCATTACTGTGGTTATCTGTCAGGCAGGGCTAGCTGCCTGCCATAATATTTGAATGTAAGATCTCTGCCACCTATGTGATTCTGTATATACGTATATAGTAGGTGCCTGTTGTTTGGAAGTGACAGTTGACTCCCCCCTCCCTGCTGGGGTTGAGTGATACATTTTGGCTCCAAGTTTAAACTGGATTTGGAAAAATAGTTATTGTTCATTTGTTGAAGGCCAAACCCCACCCAGCTATGAAACATATAAATATACTGGGCTTTCTGGTATAAGTTGCTCCCAACAAGAAATGTCTTAACGCTGAGCTGAAATAAATCACCGTTCATCTTTTTAAGGAAAGAGTCTTGTGATTTTCCTTTGCCAGCCTGACATTATTTATTTATTTATTTGTTTACATTTCTATCCCGCCCCATATCCTAAGGTCTCTGACCTTTACCACAGTAATTTGAAAACAAAACTTAATCCATACTAACCATACACCTATTCGCAAGTTTAAAAGGTGAAGAAAGATGAGTGAAATGGAAACAATTATTTTAATGGAACAGATAATACTGCAATCAAGCAGAGTCTGAGAAGAGTCAAGAAGAACAAAAAGGGATTTTATGGTTCATACATTTCTACTTTACTTACAGCATTTCATATTTGAAAAAGAGTCTTATAAAATGTTAGCACACCAAATATATGAGAAATGCTGAGTCAACACTTACATTCAACAACCTGACCTTTACCAAGATGACAGATTTTCTTTCCACTCTATGTAAATATTCTACTTGAAAAAAAATGCCTACTCCCATTTTGTTGGAGTCACAGCCCTTGACCTCATAGCTGTGACCCTGTTGGTGCATTTTTCTTTCCAGTTCCAGTTGCCAGTTTTAGTCGAAGTTCAAAGATTACCTCAAATTCTCAGAACTTCTTTAGATATTATATATTTTCACAGCCTCTGTTAATCATAATTGCAGTTTGCTCCCCACTACACTAAACACATGACACTATCCTTTCCAGTAATTGTGTGTCCAGAATTACCTGTAACACTGGGGATTATCACTTTATGGGGTAGCAGTGCTGACAGGACCACAAGATCCTAGTAAAGCTAGCAAGATTGAGGAAGATAAGAGTAATCCACAAGGAAGAGCAGAGCATCCATTAGGGTAAGTCAATACACCTCAAAGGAACCTAAAAATCTGAGCTACGTAATGAGATTCCAGGTCTGAAGGTACTCTTCCAACTATGGGGGAAGCCTGCTGAATTCCCATGAATAGATCTGGACTGGACGGTTTGACCAGGACAAAACTGTGAGGAATTCCGGTTAATATGCTGCTGGCTTTGAAAGCAGAATTTGTTGCTTCACGGCTGTGCACAAATTTTTTGAGGGGTTTGATTCACATCAAATTGAATTCAAGAAAATTAGATGCCCTTTGAATGTTGTAGGATTCAAATTTGATAAGAAAGTTTAATACAAATTTGATTCAAATCCCCACTATGAACTGCATAAGTATCCTCTATGTATCCAGTGTGAACATGTCAAATCTGCCCTGAATCCACTATGAATATGCTTTCAATTCACTTTTAATCCAGTCTGGATCTGTTGCAGATGTGATTGGCACAGCCACTTTTCCCACCTTCACAGGTTCATGAATGTAACAAAGCTTTGTTCAAATCTCAATTTCCAAATGTGCCAACATTCAATGCAAATTTGAATATCCGAATTTGGAAGAATTCATATGAATTTCAAATGTTACAAATATACGTGCACATCCCTATTCACAAGTATTGTCAAAACATGAAAAATCAAAATCTGGAAATGAACTTTATGTAGACCTTTGCACAATAGCCTATACAATGCATTGGTGTTATGTGATACTCCAGGGCTCTGTTAAGTATATGATCAGTTCTAATCCAAAACAGTAACAAGATAGAATATATTAGAATTAGTGGATTAGCAACAAATACAAAGGGAGGAAGAGATTAGAAAATTGCAAGAGTTCTTAATGTGTTGCCAGTACCTGTTTCCAAGAATATTAACACAGACTCTCCATACCACAGGTAGTCAAAAAAGATGGAGGGGGAGAAGAGAAAGATGCAGATAGATACAGAAAGACAATACTATCAGATTCTATAACAAAAAACACAGAATGCAGTAGTAGTTTTCAGTCAGCAAGAACACCTCCAGATATGAGACAGGACCATGAATGTGGTATCATAAATGTTTTAAACTTATAAAAGAGAGTATGTGTTCCAGTAAGATATGAGCGAGAGAAGATATGCTCAGGAACACACTTACAGGCCTCATGAAAACAGAAACAAAGAGAAATATCCCCAATGAAAACGTACAAGCAGCTCTCAGAAGAAGCCATCATGCTTATTCCAAAAAGAAAAAGCTGGATAAATGTAATAAAAAGAGAAAGCTGGAAAAGGTAACGTAAATCTGCATGTCTGATGGATTTACAGTTGATAATGAAGAGGCAGAAGTGGAAATAATGGGTAGTTTTGTCCTTGAGACTTAGGGTGATTCTGCACTAGTCTTTATACCGGACCAGCAAGGGTACAAGGAGTTTCTGTTCAACATGTCTGATATATCTGCTGGTCTGGTATACCAGTTAATGCTGAATTGCCCTTAAACCATGACTGAAAGGCAAATGGGCAGGTCTTATATCATTGGTTCATGTTTATGTAGTTCCAGTAAACTGGTCAAAAGTGTTCAAGAACTTTAAAGGTAACACCCATTGTTATGAAGTACACAGTGTGATGTTCGGCCGGGCAAACAGCTCCCTGTCTGACACCTGAGGCTTGTCTTCCCTCCTAAGCACTAAATACACATTGTTAACAGAGTTTAGATGTCCTTGATTGTCCCCAGCCACAATGGCCACCTTCCCTCCTCAAAGCTTCTCTCACTGATCAGGCTACTGAGCTCTTCATGGGACTGCCGCCCACAGCTTTCCCTGGCTTCGATTTCACTTTCAAATAAACAGTGTGATCGTTACTTTCCCTTGGCTGATATGGCCACAGACTCTCACTGAGCAGTTCTCTTAGTGGCTTTAAAATCCAACCCACACCCCCCTCCGAGTTGTGTTCAGATTAAAAAGCCCTGACTTTCCTCACACCTGTCCTTTTCTCTCTCTCTCCCAGGAATTTCCGTTCCCTCATTGGTTGATTCCTTGGGCCGTTTCCCTCCTTCCCGCTGGATTGTACAGGCCACACCTCCATCCACTCTAACAACCTTCCCTTACTGAAAGCTGCCAACTAACTAACCTGCTAACGTGTCCCAGGGTTATCACACACAGGTAGCCAACATGGCTGCTCCAAATGTTTATCGCTTATCAAACATACACTGCATTATGTACCGCCTAAAACTGACAAATCGCTTTCAAAGACAATGCAAAGCTAGCCATGAAGAACTGTATCTAGATAAAGCAACAATTAGCAGATCAGCCGTTCATAACTCCTAATTAGCCTCCAGAATGTGAAGTGGTAAGCTTCATCCATGACCAGCTGAACTCCATCCTAAATAAGCAGTTATATCTGGATTACATTTTGGGTTGCACATCCTTAGCCAGTTCATAAATCTTTCCAAATACCTTTCCAAAAGTTTTCATAGTAACCAAAACTGCTAAATGTTTACTTCATGAATTTTGTACAGGTTTTAATGAGTAAAGGAGATACAACAAAATGACAAGATGCTCCAGAATCTCAAATCTATAAACTGTAGCAACGGTCCTCAGGTTAGGTCTGTTATAATAGAAAGAATTGGAGTGAAAACATATATAGCCTTTAACAGACCTGTTTCCATTCTATTAAGCAGACAGGAAGTCAAGGGAGGAAGAAATGAAATACTCAGTTTTCTTTAAGCAGAACCACTACCACTTTCATTGTTCAAGAATAGTATATTCAATAATCAGGCAAAAATTATCAGGGAACCTTTTGGATTGAGTTTGTTTACTTCAGTCATGGTTACACTGCAGCCCTTTTCAAGTTAGCAGGGACAATATTATTCCTCAGGAAAACAATCATTATGTACTTCCAAGGTTACTAAAGCAACAACAGTCTTGGCAGATTTCACAGGCAAAGAAAAATAAAGACCAAGAGAAGACTCACCATCTCTCTTTTGAATGGCTTTTTCTATTCTATTTTTTAAGGTACTCTTTGTTAGTTCTGCTTCTCTTAGTGTTACTTTTAAAAGCTGAGATTTGTTTTTGTTATGTTTACTAGGAAGGAAGGAAGGAAAGAAGGAAAGAAGGAAAGAAGGAAGATAAGCTAGTAAGATAGACTTGGCAAAGGGTAAAAGTTCACTTGGAATTTTTTTCACCTGGCATCAGATAGGAATAGGAGAACTATACAATGACTGATGGGACAGTTAAAATGCGGACTTTTTTTGCTAATGCCCCTATGACAACTTCCAATAGATAAAATGTGCACTTCCCAAATCCAAAGAAAATTATCATTGATCTACTGGTAAACACAAATAGAGAAGCAACCATACTGTAGTCCAATAACCTCCACATGAATAAAATTATTTCACAGGACCTTTAAATAGCTTCCCACCCCCTTCTCCGTGTGCTCTGAGAAATTAGCACTTTAATTCCCTGTTGATATACAATAAGCAAACACATCACCAGTGAATGAGCATTTAATCTACACAACAGCTGCTCTAAAGAAGAACATACCTATTTGCCTCCGTTCAGGGGGAAGCTGGACAGCTGTCTGATCAGCAAATCTGCACAAAACCATGTGCTCCTACAAAGAAAGAAAGAACGGACGAATGAACAAATGAATCACAGACTTTTTCCATTACATTTTCCCAATATATTATTTTACTAACAAAACAGCTATCTGTAGCTAAAGAAACAACAAATGAAAGAGCTGCCTATTTTGCTACTTAAAAAAAATACCCACAGAAAGTGGACACTTGTCCTTTTGGGACATATGTCATAAGCAAAAACAGAAAAAGAGCTGCTAGTAGGAGACAGCCAGTTCTGTTCTATGGCAAAGTCTGTTCTATGACTTGGTGTTTACTAAATAGACTTCTCTTTTACAGTGTGCTTCAAGCGCACCTCACTGTTTCCCTTTGAAGTCTATGAAAGAGAAATGGAACAGAAGATATTTGCCAACATTCTTAATGATCAATACTTTAATGAACTGGATGACCAATGTGTCTGCCTACCTCATTTTCTAAGTGGTCTTTGGGCAGTACTAATTGTGTTTCATTAGAACAATATTTTATTTATTTAAGAACTTATATCTCCTTTTACCCAAAGTTCTGACAGGCCACAACAATAGAAAGATGAAATATATACAATAACCCAAAATGTATTTAAAATATAACCCTCCCTCCCAGGCAGAACAATACTTAGAGGAAGCTAAACATCAAAGGTCAGAGTTCAGTGGTATGAAGGAGCCTGGCAAACTTTCAGAGGGAGGCTGTTGCGGAGTCTAAGGGCTACCACAGAAAAGGCCCTCTTGTGTGTCAGTGCCTCTTTGAAAGAGGAAGAAGTACCTCTCTGCTTGATATTTCAGTAGCTGGTCCATATGGGAGATGGCACTCCTTCAGATAGGTGGAGCCCAAACTATTCAGGGCTAGGTAACCCAGTGGCTGATATTTTCTTTTGGGTCAAAGTGGTGGAGAAAAGTGGTGGCTACTGAACTACAGGCATACTTGAAGGAAACAGATTATCTAGAACAATTCTGGTCTGGTTTCAGGTGGATATTTGGCACTGAGACAGCACTGATACCCTGATGGATGACCTTTATAGGGAGAGGGACAGGGGCAATGCAACCATATTCATTCTGCTGGATCTCTCAGCAGCTTTTGATACCATCAGTCACACTATTCTGCTGGAGTGGTTTCAGGGATTAGGACTTGGAAGTCAATAGTTGATGGAGCAGGAAGGGGGAGAGAAGAACCAAGTCCATTCCTGATATGCCGGCATTTGCAAATGCTAATATTAATGCTTATCATTATTAAAATATAGGAGAGGTTTATCAGAGATCTCCCACATTATGTCTAATTTGTTCCTTACAGATGAAATCATATTCCTTCTTCATAGTCTGCTCTGCTAAAAGTGATTCACGCAAACCACGTGAAAGGAAGGCTGGGGTAGGTTAGTCACATATTTGAAAGTTGTTGTTTGTAGTTGTTTCAGCCCCTTGTCAATACTGTTTTCTAAGTCTGGTGATCACTGCAGCCTTGTACCAAGGATTTTCATCAATAAAGATACATTTCTGAAAACAGGAAATGTTTAAAGATTCTCATTATCTTCTCCTTCAGATGTAATACCACAGGCCTGCAATGCTGCAGTACCCAAACAACTGCCACATTTAGGGCTTTTGTTTTCTGTCCTAAGTCATAGAATTAGGCTACAAAAATTTGCCTATTAAAAAAATAAACTTCCATTAGGTTATGTCCATCATGTGCAAAAAGAAGAGTTTCTTTTTGCACTAAAGTCTCATGGTCCTTAGCAACTGTGGCCACTTGGTACCATGATTAAGATTTATGGAGATTACATTAATTGCAGTTTGGGACTCTTTCAAATTCTGATCATATGTTACTATCTATTGTGGAAACACAGTATGTAAAGCTCTACATGTGGCAATGGTTCCTGCAGAAAATGGCACAAAAAAAGAAAGATTAATGTTGTGATAATGCTTTTGCTGACAGTTGCACTGGCTAGGACTGCTGCAATTTCAAGAGCTAAATGACAGCAATCACAAAACTTTTAAGAACTGTACATCTTGACAGATCTGCCTGTAATATTAGAGGGATATATATGCATGAGAACAACAACAACAACAACAAAAAGACTTCAGTCAGGGATTTGGCCAATACCCTTTACAATGAACAAACCTTTCTGTATTCATAGAAATGTGGCATTGTGTTATAATGTTGGGTTATCTCTCTCTCTCTCTTTTAAGCATTCTGTAGCAGTTCATGGGTGTTAGATTTTCAGCTGCACTGTCGGAAATTGTTGATTTAACCACTGAGAACATATTAAATATTTGCTGCTTTTTAAACCTCTTTTTGAATAAAATGATATTTAACAGAGCAACCCAAACCCTGTGTATCTATTAGTAGGCAAGCTATACTGATATTATTCCAGTATAAATTAAGTTGTATCCATCAGCTGGCTTGCAAATGAAAGCCTCTTCCCCTCCTGCAAGCCAGTTTTAAGGTTTCCTTTGACCTTAAGCTCTCCCAGTAAATCTTCCTTTGATCTGACCCTGTAGCATCAGGAAGGTCTTTCATCTGTATCACCTACACCAGCTGCTACGAGCTCAGGAGTTCTTAACTAGGGGTCTGCAGATCTCTTGGGGGTCCATGAGCTTGAACTGCTGATGTTGAGTGCTATAAAACTATCTGCAACTACATTCTGACAAGGGGCTTGTGGTTTTCACCTGACTGGCAAAGGAGTATAACAAAAAAGGTTAAGAATTCTTCCAGGGCAGAACAGTGGGAACAGGTAGTGTTTGCATGCGAACTACCTCTTGATAGTATAAGTTATGCAAAGGTATATGTTACACTGAAGTCTATAGGGAGGGGTAGTTTGAAGATTTTGATTACTTTAGCCTTCTCTATCCCCTTTTGGGGTGGCCAGGCCAGGTGTGCATATGGAATCTTCAGCAATACAAGCCACACTGGACATCTGCTAGTGCAATTTAGCTTAAACTGTTAAATCTTACTCAGCCAGGCAGATATCCAAATATCTCTCAGCAGTGGATCCAAAAAATTGGATCCATTCCATATCAGATGGCTAAAATCTGATTAAATCAAATTAAACAAAGAAAGACTATCAAATTAAATAAAGAAGGAAACAAAACACTGGAAATGCATACAACTATCCTAACTAAAATTGAAATAGTGTTTGTTATACAGAGAGAGATTTAAACAGGAAAAGATCCTATTTGTCAAATGCAATTTCAGAAAAGGATGAAGTACTTTTGATATGGCCATACTGGCTAATGATGATGGTGATGATGATGTGACAGAATGGCAAGTAGGAAAATTTCAAGTATTTCACCACAAGCACTGGAAATTAATCCTCTCTCCATACCCTCCTGTTAAAAACAAACAAAAATGACCGAACAAAAAACACTGCTCATTTTTATATGTTGAGGTACCATCAAGTCATAGCTGATTACTGGTTGACTGCCCTCATGGACACCTCTAGGCAGTTTTCTTGGCAGAGAGATAGAAGTCGTTTGCCAATGCCTTGGTCCAGGAAAGCCTGGGGATCATACCTGTAACCCTTTGCTTTCCAGTCTGCTTTTATTACCACTGAGCTACAGTCCCTCCAAATTATAACATAGGTTTACGTTAAAAGATATTGTGGAGGCTCACTTTCCATGAGAAAAGGGTATCTGCAAATAAACCTAAAGAACTGGCAATGAATTGGGTCACCACAGTTGTCGTTTTAAATAGAAAAAGAAATTTTTAAAACTCTGATTTAAAACGGCTGCAGGAATGTTTCTAGTTCTACTTGGCAAGGAGGAGTCTTTGAATCTCAAAGTAAAAGGAAATACAAAATTGTGACGAGCTTCAGAGGGACTGACACAGCGTCTAGCCAACTCATCCCAACTTTTGGCAACACATCAGTAATGGAAAATATATTAATCCATTATGGAAAGATAATACAGAACCAAATAAAATCACTGAGTTTACCATCTGCTCTAAAGAGAACTGGAGTTATTTTAGAGTGGCTTCTTCCTCTTCTTAAAGCAAATTTATCAAAACATACTTCTTATCTTTCTCATTTATGATTTTGCATGTGATTATTTTTCTTAGTGAAAGATAACTTTTTCAACCTTTACACAGAGGTTAGAAAATAAACAATTGCTTCAGTAATTTTCCGGTAAATTGTTCAAGGACAAATTCAAAGCTACATATCAATTAGCGAGAATAAAAACACTTTTTCAAGCTTAACTCAGTGTTTTCAAACTTATAGAACCCTGAAACAAAAGAAGTATTTTTTCACCCAGAAGGTCATTGGTCTGTGGAATTTACTACCAGAAGAAGTGGTGACAGCAGCCAGCCTGGATAGTTTAAAAAAAAGATTAAATAGATTTATGAGGGTATAGGTATATCAAGAGCTACTAGAATGGATGCCTAGTTACTGTCCCCAGGTTGCGGAGAAAGGCAGGATGCCTCTAAAGGCCATGTGCAGGGAACTTAGAGCAGCTGAAGGTTTTGCCTTTGTCTTCTGCTTGTGATGCCCAGAAGCAAACGGTGAAGAAGAAGAGTTGGGTTTTTTACCCCGCTTTTCTCACCCATTTAAGGAGACTCAAAGTGGCTGACAAAGCCTTTCTATTCTTCTCCTCCCAGCAGAACACCCTGTGAGGTAGGTGGGGCTGTGACTAGCCAAAAGTCACCCAGCTGGCTTCATGGGGGAGGGGGGAATCAAACCCGGTATTCCCAGATAAGAGTCCAGCTCCCTAACCACTAGACCAAACTGGCTCACAGTTTGTAACCACTGTGTAAGACGGGATGCTGGATTAGATGAGCTGTGGTCAGATCCAGCAGCGCTCGTTATGTTCTTATGTAACAATGTCTTCAAAAAGCCTCAAAAAGTCAGCAGAGCATTCAACAAACAGCTTCTTCATTTGAAATGAATGGAGGATCTTATCTAGGCAGAGAGCACTATCTGTGTATATGGGCTTATAATTCACATGGTAAATATGGAAAAATAGTTTAAACTCTTCTGGTAGTCATATTGTAATTATTATGACTCACACTGAGCCCTTTGGATATAAAGTATATACAAATAATTCATACTAAAAAAGCAGATTGGCAAGTTTAAATTTCTAAAGAATTCAAATGAAGAGAAATAGCCAAAGCATATGGAAGCAAAACTAATGCTAAATTTATTATTTATTATTTATTTCTTTATTCTATACCAAAGGTCTCAGGGTAGGTTACAACAACTTCGTAATAAAAAAAGTGCCAGTATGGGGAGGTGATGTTTCCTCAGTCAAATCTGTTAACCTGTTGTTCCCAGGTTAAAGAGGTGCATCTTCACCTGTCTTTCGAATATGTACACCTTGGAGGAAAGATTATTCCATAGTCTGGTAGTTACAACTGAGAATGCTCTCCCACGTGTCCCTCCATCCCTATCTACTGCAGGTGGTGGGACTGCCAAGAGGACCTCATTGGCCGATCTCAGAGCACGGGTAGGTCTATATGATGCCCGTATCTAGGCCTAGCATGGGAGCTTATTCTTTTACTCTCTACCTACCTGCAATATGAATTGTGACTAAACAAACTCACTACGAAAGGATCAACAGTTCTTTGATAGCTTTGCCTCCACTGCTTCCTGATGGGTTCATAAATGGCACTTCCATGTTTGTTTTTATAATTTACTTTGAGAAAAAAGGAATAAAAATGAAATTTAAAAAATATAAAAAATTAATGCTGCATACACCAACTGTTTTTCCTAACATTTTAAAGAATATAAATAACATAGTGTCAGAAACGGTGTTCCAGCATCATCAAAAGACAGAGATGATTTATTTTCAATCTTCTTTAAATAATTAAGAAATTCAAATTACCCATAATTTACATACCTTATATGATAATACTCTCTTGAATTGAGGACTGAAATAAAAAAGAAATTGGTTTAACTCACCAGGAGCCACACAAATTTTAAGACACTTGGCTAATTCCAAATATTTAATTGTGTCTTTACCTAGAAGCTATATAGGCAGACTAGGCAGTCTCCTCACGTGTCAAGCTCACATGTCCCCCAATTAGTAAGCAAAACCCCTAAATCTTGCCAATCACCTACTTCTATATTAAACGAGGATCTACTTTCACGTATAATTATTAAGAAAATACCCTCGAGTATTATTTTAAATTATCTCTGGGTCAAGGACTTTATCTTCTTTCTTCTATTCTGTTCTTGGCCTCTCTACATATGTAGGATTTACTGGCTAACATCTTAGGGTTGGCTCGTCTTAACTGAAAACAAAACCTCGCTTAAGACAGTTAACGTCCGGATCACATTGCATAGGTTATAACTAGTTGGACACCCTGAAAAGCTTCATGAGGATGAGTATTTTTACACATCTACTATTATTTTCATTTAAATTCCTTTAAATCACAACATTATGCTCTTAAAAATGGGACAGGCCAAATGTATCTGACATACAAGTGTGAAATCAGCCAACACATTCAGTTTAAAAGCAAACTTAACATAATAACTCTTCCATCTGGAAATAGTAGAATGCTTCACATTTGATGACCTGAGAACATTTTGTGCACTCAGACAAAAATAACACTTTTTCACAATACTATTAGTCCAAATCAGGTCTATTGGGCAGTGTTGAATTACTTCATCATTATTTAATGGACTAACTACTGACTTTGAGCACCTTAAACACAAGTTGTTACAATTAAAATGTTTCCTGACTTGTTGCTTTTCTTTTTCCTTATTCTGCATCTTGAGTACCACTAGGTGCGACCATGGGTACCTTTATTTAGTTTTCCTGGCAAAAATAATATAGAAATGGTTTGCCGTTGCCTACATTTTGAGCAGAATTTAGAAACTGTACCTGCAACCCTCTGGTTTCCAGGAGATTTGCTCTACCACTGAGCTGTAGCTGTTCCCTGGTCTTACATAGGAGAAAAAAAGGTCAACAAGTATGTTATGTTTGGGACTGCAGGTTGTGACATTGTATTCAATGTCAATCTGAAACCCTGAATGTACATGATGTGACTGTTTATCAGGACTGCAAGGTGGAAAAAGCAAGGACCTACTGCAATTGAAAACCTTGCTTTATCTTACGATTTCACTTTGATTGCATTGCCCCAGTAACTGGAGTCAAAAGAACTGAGGCTTTTAATCATGCTAACAGTTTGCAGTCTGCACCCAATGTGCCCACACAGAATAATGTCAACAACTGACCTTTGTGGAAATGTAAACTTGGCTGTATTCTGAATGAAGCCGTAACAGCATGGAGAGATAACAAATGCTGCACGAACTCTGATACACCTTTCAATCACCATGTCTGTAGCCACTCCACAAGCATGCAGAGCTACCTGCAAAAGTAAAACAAATTAACATGGTAACAGCATTCAGGGTAGATTCCTCTAATATACAGCTGAATTATAGTGATGAATTGTTGAACAACAATCAAGAACATTGGCACATAGTTACATTTAGCATATAACTAAGAAAAGGTCTAATGGAAAACTATGCTAGAAAAAAATCAATTCAAATGTGATGCTCATGCAAACAATTTGGTGCAAAAACTAGAGGAACAAAATCTAAAAACCTCCAAAATTAATCAACGAATGCATTAAATTGATTGAAAAAGTCTAATATGACAAGGTTCACTTTTCTAGTATTTCAGATGCATTTAATTCATCTCCAAAATGAATATTGGTTGATTTAACATAGTTTCCTTTGGAATCTGAGCAATCTGGCACATTTATTAAAATAAACTGAAGTATTTCCTGTCAAATTTACACTCAGACACCAGTAATGACAGCTTTAGTTACAGACATTATCTACATAGCACCTTATTTATGTTTGGGCTTGGTTGATGAACTCAAGATATTATGTCAGAAGAAAAAGGGTGGGGGAAGAAAACTTAACGGCTGTTCAAATGTGATCCTACTTTTACAAGAGGTTAGATATGATATCATCAGAAAATCCCCTTAATGATTATTTTACTTTTTTCTTCCAAATGACTTCCGCTTTGGATATAATCATGAAATGATATTTGTCTGGTCTATACATTTTTATGTCAACAATCTTAGATACTCTTGGCTCCTATCCTGAATATGCAACTGCCATCTTCAACCTAAATCTGCTACTGTGAGCGAGTTTGGTCTAATGGTTAGGGAGCCGGACTTTTATCTGGGAATAACAGGTTTGATTCCGCCCTCCCCCACAAAGCCAGCTGGGTGACCTTGGGCTAGTCACAGTTCTCTTCTGAGCACTCACAGTCACACCCACCTCACAGCATGTTCTGTTGTGGGGAGAAGAACAGAAAGCTTTGTCAGCCATGTTGAGTCCTCTTAAATGGGTGAGAAAAAGCAGGATAGAAAAGCCAGCTCTTCTTCTTCTTCTCTTAGACTATGGTCTTAATTTACTAACAAATTCAAATTTATCATTAAATGCTACCATTTCAAGCTCCCAGGACAGGCTCCTCCTTCCAAATGGTCAGAAATAGAGAGAAGGGAAGAGAAATAGAGGAGTTGCTACCCAGCAGTGGCCCTTTCCTCCCAGTCACCCCCCCCCCCCGGCTCAGAACCATCTTGCATGAGGGAATGGAGGAGAAGCTGCCACCTGCCACAGGTTATGTATTTTGTATATCTAGATGCAATTTCCCACAGGTTATGTATTTTATATATTCTGATATTTCGTATGTTTAAGTGATTATAATTGCTATGAGACCTTGAAGTACAGAGTGGGATAAAAATGCAAATAAATAAATAAAATTCAGTGGGACTAACTTTTGAAAATAGAATGTTATGCTATTTGTTCTGCCTGGCTAAACTTTATGGAGACTAGCAGCTAACTGGCAACCAATGTAAATGCTTACTCACAGATGTGATATGGACAAGGCAAAGTGCCCCATTCAGCAATTTGGTCACCACAATGTACAAGCCCTACCCCCCCCCCCCCCAACTACGCATTACAATAATCGAAATGTAAGATTACTAGTGTATGGACATGTTTGGCCATGCTATCTCTGTCCAGCTACAGACAGAGCGGGTAAATTAGTTGAAGTTGGCAGTAGGCATTCCTAGCTATAAAGGACACTTAGGCCTCGAGTGACAATGATCTCTAATACTCAAAATGAGATATTAGAACTGCCAAATTCCCATGTTCCCAAATATGAGAATCACTCACGTACCAAATCTATGTCCTTTTTGCATTCAACTTTAGTTTGTTGCTCCCCACACAGGCCAATACTGTGTCAAAGCACTGGTTCAAGATGTTCATTGCATACTAATGATACCTTACTACAAAACTCTTAATGACTGCTCCCTATGGCTTTATACAGATGAGTAACAGCATTAGGGGAAAATGACCCTACAGCTCTGCTGCCAAGACACTGAGGCACAATCACTCCACATTATTTTCTGAGGTTGTCCCTACAGGTTGGAACAGAAACACAGTAACATGGTGCCTCCCACTCCCATCCTGTACAGGTAATCCAGGAGGATATCAGGATTAATGGTATCAAAAACTACTGAGAGATAAAGTAGGAATCAAAAGACTCACATTCCTTCTCTCTCTCTCCTACAAGAGCTCATCTATCAAGGCAACCAAGACCAATCCCCCCCACTTAAAAAAAAATCTTGGCCTGAACCCAGAGAGAAATATATCCATATAATGAGTTTCATCAAGAACACCTGCAACTGCATGTCTGCCACCATATTTGGAACCTTATCTCAAAATGGTAGTGGGGGAGTATTAGAACAGACTTTCAAGTCTGAGAACAGCATCATCAGGAATGGACAGACCGCCATCTCTTTCAAAGACAGTAGGACCACTCTCT
Organism: Aspidoscelis tigris stejnegeri; assembly: GCA_023333525.1. Lineage (NCBI taxonomy): Eukaryota > Metazoa > Chordata > Lepidosauria > Squamata > Teiidae > Aspidoscelis > Aspidoscelis tigris. The sequence goes on from JALMGA010000006.1 coordinate 66,391,581, forward strand.
CACACAAACATCCATTTAGCACTCCTTTGGACCCACCCAGTCACCCCCTCACAGCTACTTCTAATAATCTAAGATGAACATGATTCAGAGAGCATGTCTTAGGCTAGATGGTCACTAGCATCTTGTCCAAATACTCATATTGGTTAGGTGCATCCACCTGACTCACTCAGACAGGTTTCAGTTATACGTGCCAGGCCAGCTCCCTCACGTCATAGAGGAGGGTATTTTTGTTATGAAGTGTCCTGACATTCAGCAACAGAATCACTAATCATGGAGGTTTAGAAGTCATGCCAATAGATACTTACTGGGGAAAAGGGAAACCAGAGGGATTTCTAGTATGAACTAATCTGAACCTTATGGCACTATGATGGCCCTCGGCCCTTCTCACCACCCTGGATCCATGGGTCACTGGTATGGAGGCACCTTCATTTTACTCCCCTATCTCTCACTCAACTCCAGACACATTCCCCACCCACTCTATACACACAAGGAAATGAGAGTTGTTGTTGTTTTTAATGGTGACTAACAGTAACTGAAGCCACAGGAACCTGTCTTTTATAACCCCCTGCCATATGACCAAGGCCAGGTGCAGCTTGAACCACAATCTCACCAGTGCAGCCAAGCTGGAAAAACCGCCAGGAAGGTATGGAAGTCTAGTCTGCCACCAGTGAACTACCCATAGAGTAATAGAATAATCCTCCCCTTTCTCTGGCAGTTTTCAGTCTAATTTATACTCTGTGTAAGACAAACATGTTTTAAAAACAAAATATGTACTCATACAAACACAGTGAATGGTAAAACAATTACAATGTACACTTGAAACAGTTAATTACATGCTATTTTTAAACATAATGCCCTAACAACTATCTTCAAATCTGCATTATTTTTCACTATCCCAAAACTGTTTGGTTCTGTTTCAAGACTGTTTCAGCAATAATCAATGTCAGGTGTCCTGTAAACTTGTGAATCTGACTGCCTGGCCATATAAGGGTAGCATGCCTTAGCTAAATCTGGTTTTTTGAATACTGCACATCTATTAGGGAACTCAATAAAGAAAACCTCTCATTTGCCATCAAGAACTTCATAGAGTTTTGTAAAAAATATTCATTCAAAATACTTTGAAATTTCCCTCTATTAAACTTATAGAGACGCCTTTTTCTTTTTAAAAACAAGCAAAGCCTGAAGTGATAATACAAAATTACTTACCCCAATATTAAATGTTCCTGTAAAATAGTCCATATTTGCTTGCATGAACCAAATATTGCTTAATCCGAGTTCATCGCTTCTTTCTTTGGCACGTATCAGAGATAACTCTTTATTTTCTACCAATATAACCTGTTTTGAAGAAAACAAAATCTACCATATTATGACCTACTTTTAAATGAACATTATAATCAGTTGCAAAAAAATGCATATTCTTATCAGGAATCTTATCAAATTCCCTAATGATAAACAATTGATCAGCACAATTTTTGTAGGTGCTAGGGAATGTCATTGCTTTCCTATGCAAAAATAAAAATAAAAATAAATGCTCCCTTCAAAATTTAATGCAGGTTAATGCTAAAGTCTTTTAAAAAGTGCTTTCTATGATAGAAATTGCCAGCATAATTTTCACATAGAAATTATGTTAATTAGTACTGCTGAACCAGTTCAAGGGACAGTTTGTTTTCCAGCATCAAAACAAAAGATAAAGAGCTTATCCTGACTGTGTAGAAGATGCCGGCTTGTTCTAAAAAAATGCAAACATTTCCCCATACAAGCACAAAGCATGTGGTCAGCTTATCTTAGGAACAAGATAGGGATTTTCTACTGCTTAGGCAAGTACCACACTGATCAAACAAAGAGTGTCAGAATATGCTTTTAAGAAAGTGCAGGGATTCCTGAACTTTCTTAACTCCAGATCTTTGGGGGAAAGGCCAGGAGAGGCCCAACATAGCATTGGGACTGTTTACCAGCCCCAGGCCTTGCATGGCTGATACCATTGTTATTTCAGCATCTGGAGACTTCCTAAGATAACTTTATCTCATAAGTACTGATAACATGCAGGATACTTAAGGGCTGGACTATCAGTCATGCTGTTCAATAGTTCTAGAATATGTGCCATTCTTAGCTTTTCTAGAAGGAAAAAATAGTCAAAGATATTTGCTAATTATTAAACATTCTATCTGTCCCATCAACTATGTGTCAATTAGGCATATAGGATAGCTGGGGCTGCTTAACAGGTTCTGCAGCATTATACAAGTTGCAGCTCCTATAGACACTCATGAAATGATCTTTTGGCTTTAATTTTTGAGCTTTCAGTGTAGAAAGCCAGGGGTTTTTTGGGTTGGGGGTTTCAAGGTCCACTAGCAGACTTCAGCATGACTTTTTTTAACTGGCTACAAGCCAGTTATTTAATTCATGGGTGACTAAACATATAATACTGTTCACCACCAAAGGCTACTGTCTTCAAACTGCTAGTAGTGTCCTATGACATTTAAAATCAACTTCAAAACATAGGTCAAGAGCTGAGATCACACTGGATCTGACAGTTATCATTTTTACATTTTGGTAAATGAAAAAAAAATACTTTCATTTCTAATAGCAGTGTCCCTTATGAAATCAGACTGCAACGTCCAGGCCTCTTCAGTCTGAAAAGACGGCATTTAAGAGGGAACCTGACTGAGGTATATAAAATCATGCAAAGTTTAGAGAAGGTGGATAGAGAAAAATTCTTTTCTCGATCACACACTAGAACCAGGAAGCACTCTATGAAACTGATGGGTAGGGGAGTCAGATCAGGCAAGGGGAAGTATTTCTTCACCCAGAGGGTCATCGGTCTATGGAATTTGCTGCCAGAAGAGGTAGTAAAAACTACCAGACTAGATGGCTTTAAGAAAATATTAGACAAATTTATGGATGACAGATGTATCAATGGCTACTAGAATGGATGCTTAAGTATATCTTTCAGGCTGGGAAGACAAGCAGGATGCCTCTAAGGCCATTTGCTGGGATTCGAGACCAGAAGGAGGTTTGCCCTTGCCTCTGCTTGAAATGCCCATGGGCAATTGGTGGGCCACTGTGTGAGACAAGATGTTGGACTAGATGGGCTGTGGCCTGATACAACAGGGCTCCTCTTATGTTCTTATGTAAATATAGTAATATTTACCCCAGTATTAAATATTCCTGTAAAGTAATACAGTGTACCTTTTTGCCTAATTACCTACACTATCAGAAATAATACATAGGATCACATTTTGGAGGGAAGGTGAGGAATAGTTTAACAGAATTTACAAGTCTGAAAGATATCTAAGTTCATCAGTTTTAGGATATTTTTGTTATTGGCATTTTAAAGAAAATTCAAAGCAATTTTCAATTAGGGAAATAAAAACAAAGCAGATGCTAAAAAAAAGGTGGAGGGAGCCATTCAACAAATAATAAAATCCTTAAACATCCTTGAGATGAATCATAACCCCTACATGTTAGATTCTGCCTAACGATTCTACGTGTCTGCATGCATGCATTGATGCTTGCTATAATTTTTTTTTAAAAAAATGATGGCAGATCAGTTGCATAATAAAATTTTGCATACAAAATATCTGAAAATTTAGACAGCTTTTATTAAGATGTTGTATTAAGATGATTTGCTTTCAGTGAGCACAAGTTGTTGAATGTACATGCTGTTAATCTTACCTGACATGATGGAAGTACATGAGCAAGAACAATTCCAACGTGACCCTATTCAAACCAAATGAAAGAGAGATACGAATTTTAACTGTGCATGTTTCACAAACATTCTAACAAAATGTTGACAAGGACTTTGAAAGAAGATGTGTTAGCCCCTGATCAGCATCATGGTCATGTGCCACTGGAAGTTGCAAAGATGAAAAAGTAATTATGCTGTATTAGCAGGAGTGAATGGATGCATTACCCCACCACTGCAAAAATCCACAATGACATCTCCAGAGTTGGCCAGCTTTGTCACCAAAGCCACTATATTGTTGAGCTGTTGTTGTTTCCTCAAAGCTCGGTCAGTGGACATCTTTCCTAAGGATGAAAACAAGATATAGTCATATTTATTCATGAGGATTATTTGGTTATGCATCATGTTTCTTTTAAAATCTGATTATGGTTATACCACAGATGGAAAAAAATAAGCAATACATTCATAAAAGAGACTACAACCAAGCATAAACTATCTACTGGGGAAAGGCTACTTCCAATTTCAACTTCTGAATAGCCTCCCACAGTTCTATAGATGGTCCCACAACTTTCTGCAGCAGAATTTCAGGAAGGAGCGGGATCAGCAAAAGTGGACCACCAGCAGTCAAATACAAATCTAAGCGAATGAGACTGTGTACAGCATCCTAATCCAAATGCTTAGTAAAGATAATTGATTCTATACAGTGTTAAGAAGAAGAAATGGTTTTTCTACTCCACTTTTCTCACCCATTTAAGGGGACTCAAAGCAGCTGACAAAGCTTTCTGTTCTTCTCCCCACAACAGACACCCTGTGAGGTAGGTGGAACTCTGAGAGCTCAGAAGAGAGCTGTGACTAGCCCAAGGTCACCCAGCTGGCTTCATGGAGGTGTGCGGAATCAAACCCAGTATTCCCAGATAAGAGTCCAGCTCCCTAACCACTAGACCAAACTGTTTTAAAAAAAGCCTGTTCCAGAAAAGAGTATGATACATTGAAGCAAAGAAGGTTTTGGGATTATTTTTAAGGAAAGGAAAAATACATTTTATAGCAGAGAGATATTATCAAGCTTATCCCCTATCTTATTTGTATGCAACAACATAAATAGGCACATTTTAAAAGAAAATTTGAAAATACTAAACAGCAACAATATAGAGAAAATAAAACCTTATGAATTAAGAAAATTATTTTAGTGGGCACAATTAATTTTTAGTATTCAAATATTCAAGTGAGATGACAGAAGTAGAATTTAGAACAAAGCCTGGTGGCTTCCAGCATTCACATTTCAGAGTATGAAGTGTCCATCCCTTCTCTTCATTCTTCAAAAATCAGCGTTTCATATATAATATGCAAACCTTCCCTATGACTATTTTAGTGATTTACTTTTATGGATGATGGTTTAGTTTTAATATTCAATGTACTTATGCCCAAACTGCAGGTTTTTCCAAATCATTTATTCTTGTGTTCGAATGATACAAACAGAAGCATTCTGTAAGTAGCGTTTTTAACAATAATACACCGCTAAAAACACTATTAAGAACAATGTTATTTTTATAGAAATAAACCACAGAAGTTGCTAAGGGAAGCATTATAGAAACATTTTAAATAAAACTAAAATTGGGTATTATGAGAACTGAGAATTTTCATTTTTTTAATATATGCAAAAATATAAGAACCTTCCTTGCTGTAAGGCACTTCATGAGCTTCCTTAGATGTCAACACACTGTTCATATCATACCTAATTTCACAGTAGTGCATTAAGATCTCAATCTGGAATGTTCCACAAGCAATGCTAGCATTTGACATTGACCTCCAGTATATTCCAGTGAGGGTGTCAGTAAGGTAGCAGATTACAGAATAAACCTCTGAATCCTCCCACCAGCTGCCATAAAAAAGAAGCCACCAGAGGGGATGGCACCACAGCATCTCTCAAACTTCTAGATGGTTCCTGTCATCCGACACATTTCCAAGGTCTCAGGTAATTGACAACAAATATGAACTGACTAAAACAAGAAATTGTGCCTGGAAGGGAAGAGGGAGCTTTGTTTTAGCCTGACACTTAGGTGTCAGACATCTAAATGTATATAGTAAAGGTGCATGGCATACCTCAGAGCTGGGCTGTTCCACAGTATGGGACCATCACAGAGAAGTCCCTCTTTAAAAACAAGTCTTTAAAGGAGATGGCCTGTAACGGAGATGGTGCTAGAAGGGCTGCAATTTTTTTGGTCCCCTCAAAAGTTTTCACCCATTTACAGAAAAAAAAGTGACATATTACTCAGCCTCAAATTTGTGATGCCCCACCCCATATATATGGAGTTGGCTACAAGCCTGGTTGGCTCTAAGAGTTGGGGGCTAAGCCAATGTAAAGAAGAGTTGAGCTAAATTAAAACAAACCAAATTAATGTTTGAACAGTACAATTATAAGCAAAATATACAAGGCTGAAGGTTTGTTACTGCACTTGTATAACATTGTGCATGACATAAAATCAAGAAGCCTTTTAATGTTTTTCAGTATATGGCCAACAATTTTCAACATTAAGAAAAAAGCTACACCTGAAAATTTAAAAGGCTATGAGTTACACAAGATATGGTTCTGCTTAGAAAAAAACAAACTGCTAGTTTTTTTAAAAAAATAATATTACCAATTCATTCTGTCAAATGTTTTCATCAGTTCATGCACCTGAAAATATCCTTGTGCTACATATGCCTTTTCGGTTATTTCCTGGAAAGGTCAAATGGCTATTAAAAGTGCCCTTGACAATTTATAAAAAAAGTGAAGCCAGGCGGGTTTCACTTTATAAACTTCACTTTACTTGTGTTTGAGAGACTACTTACGAGAACAAAGTAGGCTGTACAAAAATTACAACCAGTGGAAACGTCAATGAAAAGAGAGATTAACAAGCACCTTGGAAGGAATTAAAAATAAAGTTCCAAAAAACTTCAGCTCAGAATGTTATTATGTTCTCCAAAGGCTTTTTTAAAACAATGGCTTCAGCTTAAGCAAGCTGATATTTAATTAATGTATTTATAAAGTCTGGGGAAAACCTTGTAGAAGCCAGACCTGGGAGCTCAGGAAGGGCCAAAGTTTGTACTCATGCCACGGTTGTGGCTGTCATTGTGAGAACAGGCACTACACTAGACGGGTCAAGGATCACAGGTCTATTCTAGGAGTGTTTCCACACTGGCCGCCGAGAAACGGATTAAAGAAAATCTGTTTCCCAGCGATCCGTCCTCCAGAGGATCTGTCCAAAACAGGGACGGATCCAAAGAGGCCTCACGCGTGCGGAGGACAGATCCTGAGGGCCGGATCCTCTGGGTGCAGCGCCCATTCCAAAGGGCAGCCAGCCTCCCGCACCCCCAACACCGCCCCTGGAGCCGCGGGACTAGAGCATTCAGCTGCCAGTCACTGCACGTTTCCACCGGCATATGGCGCATGGGGAAGAGGCTCCAGAGGCAGACTGGCCTGCTTCTGCCCTTCCCAAGATGGCAGCTGCTGGCACATCCATCCCCCTCACCTCTCCATGTGCGGAAGCGTCCTCCTTCCAAAAGGATCGAGGTGAGGGGACAGACTGAAGACCTAGTTTTCCAGGTCTTCCCGGAGGCTGGATTTTTCGGTGGCAAAATCCCATTAAGGACAGGTCTCGCATGCTGCTGTGCGGAAGTGGCCACCTTGAAGGGTCCCGGATCTGTCCTCCAGTGTGGAAGGTAATTTTTCCATGTATCCTGTATGTGTCTTCCATGTGTCCTTAATGGGGTTTCCGCGGCCAGTGGAGAAACACCCTAGCAGACAATTTCTTACATTCTTAACTGGAAATAACCATCTCAGATCTTGTGCCAATACATGTGTCTTTCTGCCTCCTCCCTACAGCAGAGGGACAATCTGAATGGAGACTTGATCCTTCACTGGTAAGCAGAAAGGAGACGGTGCAAATCCTCAAACAGGAGATTAAAATGTGTTTTGAAATGAATGATCTATCAGGCATCTCTGCCAATTTGTTATGGGAAACAATGAAAGCAGTAATACTAAGGAATTGCATCTCACTCCCAAGAACTAGGCTGCTGGGAACATGTTTTAAAATGTTGTCTGTCTGTTGCCATTTGATGGTAAACTGTGATATTACTCTGTAACAATAAATTTTTAAAAACTAAAGTCCTAATGACACCTTATCCTTCTTATTAAAAATTCAATTTCTCAGTTATAGTCATTAAATCATGGTTGTTATTCACATTGAAATAATACTTAAGATTTTTTTATGATATTATTTATGATTACACAAAAGGGTATATAGAGTTCTCAGTTTGATTGTAATTCCTCTGTACCAGAAACTGGGAGCATGTGGTGATATAAACAGTTTTACTATGCATCTGTTAAGAAAATACCAGCAGACAGAAGGGACTCTTAAAATACTCTGTTCTGGTGTTAAATGTTCCACATACCTTGATTACTAACACTTAATGATTCTGACAGAATTTTTTTACTAAGATTATACTACAGTAGCAATATATGCATTTTTTAATACTTTTTTGAAATATATCTGTAGCATTATTGGACAGAATTGAGGGATTATAATAGTTCTAGAAAGACAAATTGCCTTTACACACATAGCTTCTCAAATGTTTCCCAAAAATGGAAACCCATGCCCCAACTATACATTAAATTTAGCAAATTCTGTTAAGACAAAATTCAGGGCAAGTTCTAGAGATGACAAGTTTAGAATATTCTGATTTATAAGTGTTTCCTAGCTTTCTCTTAATCCAACTTCAAAAAGCCACCTAGCATTCTTGCACTTAACAGTCTTTTCAGGGTGGGCTTTAGCATTATTCATTCTGTTTATGAAGATAAAATACCAAAGTAGCCATAAATCCCTTTATTGGCTTTTGAAGGAGAGACCAAGTTGTGGGTGGATTTCTGTAAAAAAAACTTTTTCTTACTAGAGAGAATTTGGACTCCATCCCAAATTCTGTGCTCTAATCCTCTGAGCTTTATAGCCATGTGATGAACAGAAAATAAATTAGCACTGAGCAAAAAATTATTTGTGAATATCTCTCTTTTCCTGGTTAAACACAAGCTGTATATTACATGAAAATAAGTCATGGCCATGTACCAGGAAGCTGAGGATACTCATAAATAAATTTAATACAACACTACAAACATCTTTTATCTAAATGATTGTTATGGCTAAATAATTTTTCATCAAATACTACTGTTCTTTCAGCTGTCATCTGTCTGCTCTTTAGTTCAGCTGTACCTGAGTAACCGTAATATCATAAAGCAAAAGGGGGTAATGTAATATAAAGCTTTTTTTGACATTGCCTCCACACTAAATCTTAAAAGCAGCACAGGAGCTTACATCAGGAATGAAAAGATAATACACAGGAATGCTACCAGCCACTGTATAGTTAGGCTAAAAGAACTTTATCTTGGGTGTTTTTCCACTGTCACTAGAAGTACCCATTAAGTACCCATTAATGGGTACAAAAATGCCATTTCGTACCCATTAATGGGTACTTAATGGGTACTTTTAGTGACAGTGGAAAAACACCCCTTGTCTTCCTAAAACCTCTCATGGCCATTTGTTCCAGGGAAAAACAGAGTATAAGCCTTAGGAAATGTCACAGCACTAATAGTATATTACTTTTTTAATACTGCCTCAGGACAGAGCACAGTTAATATTAATAAAAAAAACTGGTGGGTATCTTTTCAGTTGTGTGTCCTCCCAGTAATTCCTTCAGGAAGGAGCGGAACAGGGTGAAAAAACATGAATGTGTTCTCATGAAAAGGTGTAGTAAGCTTTTCTTGCTTTCCTTCTGAAGAATCATTAAACCAATCTTTATATTGGCAGGCAACACTTAACTCACATTGCATCAGAACCTAGTCCCCAATTAGATCTCCACACACCCATCTTTAATGTTCCTCCTTACTATCTTTCTGAACTGGCATTAGTGACTAATACTGGGAAACATAACCATTAAAGGATGATGTCTTCCCAGGAACCTAATGTACAGCTGTCTGTCATCTGCCATGCTGCAAGGTACTCTGCAACTGATTAAATTGTAAAAGACTTTTTACTTACTTTGCCTAATTAATAGGAAGTGCAATCATGTTATCTCCTTTTCAATTCTTTGCATAGTTGTAAAATTCAATAGAAGGCAATGGCATTTCTCAGAATTCTTTTTCCAAATTAATAGATTAAGGTAGTTTAAGGTAAGTGCATGTGTTTATTGTCTTCGCTCTGAACTGAGTGAGGTATAGAATTTACAGCTACTGCAAGCAATGTCTCTCCACTTTTAATGTTAATTTTAGATTACATTTTGGGTTCATAACTAATTCTCCTAGTACGTACACTGAACTCTTACTTTAATACTTCTGTACATCGTGTCCTTCTGGGGCAGATCAAATACAGTTTTTTCTGATACCCTGATTAGTTTAAGTAGCACTCTCCTGGACCTGTCTGCTCTTTCAGAAACACTGTGAAAGGTTTGTACGTGGACATACTCTAGTAGCCAGAATTAAATCAGACATGAGAAATTATATACGCACACTATCTTCACATGTAACACCGTTGTGCTCTGGCAATTTTAATGTTTTAAGTATTATTTTAATATATTTAGTATTTTGCTTTAAACATGTCTATGCTCTGTGTTATTATTACATTTTATATTTATTCTCTGTATATTGCCATGTTTTTGGAAAGCAATAAACAAGCAAATACAGAGAGAGCACCAGTCAATAAAACTTTATCCAAATCTATTTCCTTAACTTATGTCCCAAGCATATACTATGTTTCTGCTTTCTTTAGCTTTTACTTTAAATCTAAGGATGCTCAGAAATACTTTCAAGTTTAACTTAATTCAGTCAGTATGAATGACTCCTAGCTTGCTAGTTCTAAACCATAACCATGAAAAGACTTTGGAGAAGAAAACACAAAATATGCTTTTAATTACATGCATGAGATATCAACTTTGTGTATTATGGCTGGATTATTTAATCTTTTGAGATAGCCTTAATATGTTTCTAGTTAAATTTCAAAACATTGCAATCTTCTAGTCAATAACAAACAAATTGTTAAATTTAACTAATAGAATTTAAAAAGAACAAGTACATCATGTTCCTTGAGACACAAGGATAAGATGAACTGCAGAAGGAAACAAATATTTTAGAACCTTTTTGGTATGTTGCTATTTTTAATAAATATTCACAATAGTAAATAACTTTTTTTAAAAAAAAACTTACATAAAAAAATCCTACATATACCACTGTGAAAACTAAACTAGCAGACAGCAATCCAGCCAAAGAGATCCAGAAGTTATCTCTGCTCTCTGTATGTATCTGTAAAAGCATACATGGACCATTACAAAGAATATACACAGAGAGACTGGCTTCCCGTGTTCCTGACCTCATTAGCAACACAAACAGTTAACTTGAAGTACAGAATCAGCCTTAGGGACTTTTCTACCCTTATCTCTGGTAGATCCAGATCAGTAGATCCAGAATAACCAGACTCACTGATCCAGATCTCCTGCAAGTGTAGGCTGGATCAGCATCATCCGCACCGATGGTGCTGACTGATCAAGCCTATGCCTTCCCAGGGCTGCAAAGCTCATGCTGATCCTGATCTCAATCAGGTAACTACAGAAATTGACTGTTCCTTATGGCTTGCGGCTTCATCACATATTACTAGCATCTACTATGGTACCTGGGAGCTATGAATGCTAGTACTGCTAGTGCACAACTGAACTAACAGCTTCTAAAGGGAATGCCCTCTCTTTTAATTTCCCTTCATGCAGCTTTGTGTCTGAGAGTTATATAGTGTTTTCTCTCCCTGCTAACAGCCAACTTTCTGAATTAGGGTAAGGGGAGGCAAAGAAAGGAGCTGCTGATGTTTTCTTGTACCGTTAAACACCCAAACTATAATGTGTCCTACTCTTATGAGAGATGTTGTGATTACCCCTAGCAACCTCTTAAGAACAGAATGTTTGTTGACTCAACGCTTATTCCAAGGCTTGATTGCCTGACAAAAACACAGGATGAACGACTGGGAGGCAGAGTTGCTAGGGTCCAAGGCTCTCCGCCCTTCTTAGGATTCAAGCTAAGACTCTGAAACTGTAGGACACAAAGAGACTTCAGACCCAAGGGGGTCTTGAAATTTGCCACTTCCAACTCCCTTGATAATAGCAGCACCAATAGGTGTTTTTTATGCTGGTTCAGTCATTATTTTCATTCACAGGAACTCCTTGGTGAACTCCTCTTGGAACTATGAATCTGTCTGATCCAGGTAGAAGACACTGTCAGCAGATTACTAGCAACTGAATCTGTCTAAAAAATAAATGGCTGCAGAAAGATTTCTTTCACACACGGGCTATGCCCTTGTTTCAAGTAGGGACTACAACTCTTCCCTTTGGCCTACTTTGTTCACTCCAACTGCATACATGCAAAATCCATTAAATGTCCCATTTCCAATGTTTTCCCATCTTAACTCACACAAGGCTTTCACACACCCAAGGGCACTTTTCAGAACACACAGGTACTTAGATTCTACTCCTGAGTTTGGATGGAACCATGAAAGGGACTCACAAAATCTTCACCACCTCACATATTGGCCAGCATGTTACGTGCAAGCTTCATTGTGGTTTTTAACAGCAGCAGTGATAAGCATATTTAGAGACCTACATGCCCAGACCAACCAGTAATAAGCAAAACATAAATTTGAAAAGCCAAGTATTCAGTAGGGATTCTTAACATAAGAGTCATAAATAGGGTTTTTCAGAATATGTTTATTTATAAGCTGCTATTTGCAATGTAAAAATCCCGTTCATGATATATCATACAAAGCATAAAAAATAGAATAAGACTGACAGTATAAAACTTTTAACATCAGATTTAAAATGTTACTCTATTCTAATAAAGAACACACGACCCCGTGAGTAACTGACCTTATAAATAAATTTGGATGAGATATGCATTCATATTGAGGAGGTCCTAAGATTAAGCAGTATGACAGTCCCTCAGTCCCTAGACATGCACAAGCTCAATCCAGTCTGAGGGGTAAGACTGAAGAAACTATTCATTGCAGACTAACAACTAACAGAATTCAAAACAGTTTTACTTCCATTCCCAAGCAATTGCTGAGCTGTTCCTCCTACAGATTAACAGACTTGTTTTCTTTATCAGAACCATAGTGAACAAGGTCAGCAAACTAGCTAACAACTCCAAGCACTGAAATGTGCTGAGGCAAAAGTATTAGACTGATTGCCATTGTAGTTTTATAACCTGAATAGAAGAGACAGAATTGATTGGTTTCTGAAGTTCTTTGGGACTAAGACACAGGATGGCTATCCACCAATGTTTCTGGAAAATATGACCAACTAAAATCAATGGAAGTCTGGGGAACCTACAAAAGCCCAACTGGACTTGAAGGGTGTGTGTGCAAGCATGAATTTTGTGCCTTGACAGGGGGAAAGGACAACTGCTAGAAGGAGTAGTTGGCCTGAGAGGGATCCCACCCTCTCAGCACTGACCCAAACAGTAGAAGCTGGCAGCAATTACAGCAAGGAAACAGAGAATGCAGAGGTCACTTACAGAAAACAACTCTGCAAACTCTTGCCACTTCAGAGTTGCCTCACAGAATGCTTGTTCTTTCCATCCTCTTTCTTAACAGCACTGTGTGAGGCAACCCTGAAGGGTTTCTGCAACTGGGAGTGATCAAGGCAAGAACTTGCAGAGAGCCTATCAGCAAGCCCTACATTCTCTCTTTGCCTTTTTTCCCATGCTGTAACTGCTACCACCTTCAGCTTCTGCTGCTTCCTCCTGGCATTTTTCCAAAGGTGAGATTCCTCTTGAGGCAACTACCCCATCTGTAATTGTTCTCTTTGGCACCTCCATGATCTTAAATGCACTCTTGGAATCACATTAGAACAACAACAACAAAAGAGGCAGGTTTTAGAAGGATGGGTATAATCATTCAGACATACAATACCTTGGATGTGCACAAATATTCATAACATTCAAAATTTGTATGAATTTGGCCAAATCTGGACATTCAAATTTGAATAGAATGTTTCAATACATACATATGAAGCTTTGTTATGGATTTGTACGGGATTTGTGTGAGATTTGTGTGTGATTCGTACTGAACATTTGTATCAAATTAATATGGGACATTCATATTGAATTCAAATCCTACTATATTTGAAGGGATTTATTCAAATGAATATGAATTATTTTGCATTCAATGTGATGCGAATCAAATAAAAAAAATTCATGCACATCCCTATGCAACACTAAAAATCCACTGTTTCAAAATCCTTAATGACAGTTTCACAGTTATTAACATGCTGCTCCCTGCTTGCATGCATGAGGGTCCTATAGGAATTTCACAGTCAAAACACTTGCTCCCATTGTTATTTCTTTCGCAGTTGCTGGGAAAACTGCCCAAGTTCCTACAATATCACCTGGGTCTCTATTTTACCATGTTTAACTAAATTTTAGTTGGAATTTAACACGTGCAGCTTTTCTTCACCATACTTTCCCCTGGGCTCAATTTGGGCAGCGTAGTAGTCATAAAACTTTCTAAGGTCAAGTCTAGGACACGTGTGCCTAAGAAATTAGACAGACAATACTAAATCTGAAATGTAAAAATCCCAAATAAATCTAAATATTAACAATGAAAGCATTAAGTCTCCTTGTTGTAAAAAGAATTTTATTTTAATAATTTAGGTAACATTTCCTTGAGTAGCTCTTCAATGAGACAGAGAGACTGGATTTCATGCATTTAAATTTTATTACTATATTATCACTCCATCACTAAAGACTTGAATGATCAGCTCCATTCGAGTTCCTAGCCTCTGGGCTTGGAGGACCTGCTACTTGGTGGTGCACCATTGCACACTGCAGAAAAATGCCTTCCCAAGCTTTGAGGCTAGGAACTTTTGCTTCTGGCTTTCAGGGGTATGTGGGGGCTGCTGCAAAGCTCACATGAGCTTCATAGCTTCGGGGAGGCTTCAAATGGATCAGTGCTGCCTGTGCAGATGGCGCCGATTCAGCCCATCCCTCCTCATGATCTGTATCAACAGGTCCAGTGAATCTGTATCTACTGATCACACCTACATCAGCCTGAGTGAAGTCTGAACTGTGAGTGGTGGAATTTGCAACCTCAGGCCTCTACTGTCTATGAGCACCCAGTACCAGATATAAGTCTTTGGTAGTCCCACAAAGATTCCCCTCCAACCCTGAACATGGTCACTTTCTCATAATCACAGCTTTAAGATTAACATTCCTGATGCTGAAGTTGAGGCAGTTGAACACAATGTCAAACCCTGTTCATTTAGGCACAAGCAACGGTGATAGATACCTGGCCCACAGATCTCTTTGTAAGGTATATGCACCCTTAAAGTCATCTGGGGCTTTGTTTCCAGCCACTTAACCTTACACATAAGTATCTCATTGCTGCTACAACTTAAAACAAAAACAACCTGAACTAAGTACATTGAACTAATGGAAACCAAATTAATGGAATATGATATTGAAAATGAATAATGAAGATCATTCAATGCGTATTTCTGAGAAATAACTTAGACGTAGAAATAATCTTTTAAATATCAGGTATATTTATAATCCTTTTGTGTACACATCATATGATAAATCATAGCTGATACAAAGCCCCCCAAACCATGGATGAATTAGGGTGTTTCCACACCGGCTGCGGAAACCCCATTAAGACTACATGTAAGACACATACAGGACACATACAGTACTTACCTCCTGCACCAGAGGCTGGATCCAGGACACTTCAAGGAGGCCACTTCCACACACCCGTTCTTAATGGGGTCTCGCCGCTGAAAGATCCGGCCTCTGGGAAGACCTTGAAAATTAGGTTTTCCATACAACCCCTCACCTTGATCCATTCGGAAGCAGGACACTTCCACACACGGAGGGGCCAGATGTGCCAGCGGTTGCCATCTTGGGAAAGGCTAAAGCAAGCTGGTCTGCCTCCTTCCACCCTTCCTGCGTGCGCCACGCACTGGCAGAAACACACGGTGACTGGCAGCTGCATGCTCCAGTCCCGCGACTCTGGGGGTGGCGTCGGTGGCGCGGGAGGTCGGATTCCTATTGGAATGGGTGCTGCGGCCTCCACACAGCACCCAAAGGATCTGGCCAGCCGAATCCGTCCTCCCCGCACGTGTGCAGATGCATGTAGCCTCCAAGGATCCATCCCTATTTCAGATGGATCCTCAGGAGGACGGATCACCAGGAAATGGAATTTCTTAAATCCGTTTTTCGGTGGCAGGTGTGGAAGCACCCTTAGTGTGTATAATGTACATTGGCATGAAAGTAGTTTAGGTCTTGTCGACTTTATAATGGGTTGATGCATAAAAACAGAAGAAGAATTTTAATGAATTGTTCCTAATATGCAGTCCTCAGTATGAAGATGAATATTTTAACTTGTAGTGCAAATCAGAGAAGGGCAACTAGAATGATTAAGGGTCTGAAACACCTCCCTTACAAAACCAGGCTGCAACGTCTAGGCCTCTTCAGTCTGGAGAGACGGCGTTTAAGAGGGGACCTGATTGAAGTATATAAAATTATGCACGGTATAGAAAAGGTGGATAGAGAAAATTTCTTTTCTCTATCGCACAACACTAGAACCAGGGGGCACTCTATGAAGCTGATGGGTAGGAGAATAAGGTCTGACAGGGGGAAGTATTTCTTCACCCAGAGGGTCTGTTGCTTATTTTTAGTAGTAAAGTACTAGCATTTTTATCACGCAAAATATAAAAGCAAACATTCATGAACTGCCAAAACATTTCTTTAGAATCAAGAGTTAGAGCATTGCCAGCCTAGAATTCGTGTAGGAACCAGGTCCAACATTTTTGGCCAGAGATTTATGCAGCACCCTGTATTATTGCCTTCTAAACCTCCAAGGCAGAAATAAGCTGAAAACTTGCTGCCGCAAGTGTACCTACCTTCTGCCAGATAGACCTGGATGTGACCTTTGCATCTGAAGTCTGGCCAGCTAAATCAAGGAAAAAGAACCAGAATCTCCAGAAACAGTCTCTTTGAAGTAATGTGATATGTTGAAATGCCGTCAAAAAAAACTTGGATGTGCTTTTTAAGGGATTTAGTTCACAATACTGAAGAAAATATAAAAATAGCAACAGGAGGAGTATGGCAAATTCTTAGGCCAGTGTGGAAATAGAAACATGGTATGAAGAATACCTTTAACAAGACAGCTGTGTTTTGCATGCAGCCAGTCCCACTTCTGGTATATGGAAGCTTAGCTGGGAAATACCCTCATTTAAAAACCCCAAAAACCAAGTCTGCTAAGTGGAGAGAAAACAGAATAGTCTTATCCTGGATAAGAAAACTTCCCATCTATTCCTAAAACAAACTGTGTTCTCTTGAAAAGGAACAGAATGACCAAAGATAGGGATCTTTGGGTATAAAAACAAAGAACTCTGTAAATGGCCTCTATACATCCTGAAGGTTACAGGACAAGGTCTGTGACTCAAGCTAAGATTCTGATCTTACAGAGCAAGTTAAGGCTTTCTGACAGAAAAATATTGCCACAAAGTTCTGAAAACATCACATAAACAATGTTAGAAGTTCAAAAGGACTGTTAGAAACACTCTACTCCCTCTAACCTCGAGTGCAAATTATCCTTTTCTGGTATAATCACGCGTCTCTATGGGCAAATCCCCACAGCAAGCTTATTTCGCTTTCCCTAAACCGAAATAATAGAACCGGATGCAAACGTGAATTTGCCTGTTCCCATTACTTTCACCTTAATCGCGTTCAATCCGGATTCTGAGGATGTACGTGACTCAGGAGGGGACTCCAGTGGCTACTTTTTAAAAGCCGCTTTTCAGGGCTCCCCTGTCCTCTTCCTCCTGGCGTGAATGCGCCACCCATAACAGACCCCTTCACGGAGCCTAGCTGGGTGGCTGGGTGGCTGCTGCTTGCCTGGATGGAGGAAAAATGGCAGCAGGCAGCCAGCGATTCTTTCCCCTCCTCTCCCCATTGCTCAGGGCACGCAGCAGCAGCGGCAAGTCAAGCCCCTTTCGTCACAGCTAAACATTCACACATCTCTCCAAACAGCAGCTGCTTTTGTATCTTTTCCCTTTTTAGAAGGTCAGCACTTTCAATGGCAAGATAGTTATCAGGTGTGAATTGCTCGTTTGCAACAGCTGATTGCTATTCGGGCTGCTGCTGCTTTTGCAGCTTGCTTTGGAAGCAAGCTACTGGGGGAGGGAAACTCTCATCCCTTAACACGGAAGGGTTCCCACAGTAAAAAATGTAAAACGTTTCAAGCGCACGAACCGGAGTGAGACCTGTTGAAATCAGGATTGAGATTCATCACGCTTTGGGGTGGTTTAACACAGGGAAATCGTGTTAAGCCAAACTTCCATGCGGACTCCGAGGATTGAAAACATTTTGAATTCGAGATAAGGCTGTCGTGAAGACACGGCCTATATTTGCACTAAATAATATTTATGAACAGCAGCATTAACCAATGAACTAGTGAAGAAGACTATCGTGTTGTTGATAGAAACTTAAAGGTTTTGTTTGTTTGTTAGGGCATGCATGTTCCTGGGTCAATCCCCCTGGATCAGCAGGGCCCAGCATTTAGCAGTCTTGCAAAAATTAAAGAATACTTACATAAAATACCAGAAAGCATTTCTTGCTGCACACTAGGATGATATGCACTGCATGTGGCGTTTGCTGAGCCAGCTCAGCTGCCAAAGAGACCCAGGTCTGCTTGGCAAACTTTGAGCATGGTGATCAGACATAGCATCCTATACTAGCAAGAAAATAGCAAAGTGCTTTTATGTTTGGCTCAAAGCCGAATCCACAGTTGGGCCCTCTTAGATGGGAAGAACATCCTCCTCAGGTAGCAAAATATTTAATTAACTCCTGCACTCTATCCAACTTCCCCTTGCAATAAGCAATCTGAAAAATCAGCCACAAATATTCCAAATAAAAACTCCAAAGAAAAGTTCTTGTTGATAATAAAAATCTGGAAGAAAGGAATGTTTATTCATCTTCCCTGCTGCCCATTGATAATACATTTGGAATTTCAAATTTGGCATAACACGACTGCCATGGAATTCAACCAGAAAGAGAAAATCCATTGACATATTCTTGTTCCAGTTAACACATCCAACTCACCTATTTGCCACTAGACACCCTATCAGATAAATCCCAATTTAGAGGAAGCAAGCAAAGAAAACACTGCCTGCCTCTGCCTGCCTCCACGGGATAGACCCCATAATGGCACCAATTTTTCTGCAGAAATAAAAGATAAAGAGGCAGGTGCCTGATTCAGCTGGAGAGTTAATGACTGCTAAATGCAGTACCTGATGTTCTTTTCCATATGGCTTCCTGATACAGGGGCACTGGTGATTTTGAGCGACCACAGGATTTTAAAATTCCTGAAAATGGCTTGCAAAATCTAGCAGATTTAACATCTCCCTTTTTATTAAAAACAGAAAATCAAAGTTTTGTTATCTTCAGAAAACTATATTCCTTTTCAAAGAATACATATAAAATGTGTGTCAATAATTACTGCTTTTGAACGCAACCGTTTTTTGTGTGTGTGTTCTAAGACTAACCCTGATAATAATCTGATTTGAATCTGAGTGTAGATAATGCAGATGTCAGTGTAGCTACAGGACAGTTGCCTCCAAAGATAAGGAAATTGTCAGGAGAGTCTATATCAGCAGTTCTCAACCTTACTAATGCCGCGACCCCTTAATGGAGTTCCGCATGTTGTGGGGACCCCCAACCACGGGGGCAGAGCAGCTGGGAGGTGGGAGGGAAGGGCGGCAGGAGGCTTGTCGCAACCCCTCTGAAAGGGTAATTCAACCCCCAAAGGGGTCCTGACCCCCAGGTTGAGAACCATTGGTCTATATGAATGCACAGAATGCCAAACAAAATCACATCTGCATTAAAACACAACAGATTTGGCAGATAACTTCTTCACGCTCCCTGTTCTAGTGGACAGAAAAATACATTTTGAACAATCTGTGGTCTTTCTCTGCAGAGGGGTCTTATATATTTCATGCCAAGAAAGGGCATGTATGGAAATCCTCTTGAAGATTACAAATTCCTATAGCATTATTTTTGATAAAATCAGATACAGTGGATTGCTTTTTCGGATATAGTTTTCTTTAAAAAAAAAGTCCTCCTGCCTCTTGAGTTATCATGTTAGGTCTGCACAGTTTTATAAATAGTGTGTTATTTAATGACAGAAGGCCAAAAGGTTTCATTTTCCCTTCCTGACATTTCCTATCTTGAAAATATTCTTGCCAACCAGGGATGACAGATTTACAGTAAGCTCTTTGTTTTGGTTATATCTCAGGTATTGAGCCATGAAACTCTGCCTCATATCAATGCCATGTCATCATCTGTTGCTACAGGCTGTAAAAACCTTGCACTGGATGGTCTTTGTCTATATATGCACATACTTGAGCAACCACTTTACTCACAAACATACCTGAGAGACTAATCACTTGGAATTAACCCAAAATCTGCCTTCCTCTCAACTCTTTACATTGCACCTACCTGCATATAAGCAAGTGTTAAAGCAAAGCAGATTGCAGCCTAAGTAAACTTTGAATGGATGCATTGGCTAACCTGGAAAAGGAACAGAAAAAAGGCCCATTTTGGGTCTGTAAAAATAAAGGGGCACACTGACTCTTGATCACAGCTATATTGGTTGGCATGAGCCATCGCTATTTGCTACATTTAGCTTGTGTCTAGGGTGTCCATGCTTTGAAGCACATGGGACGGAAATTCATGGGAATGGAGTCGCTTTATAAGAACATAAGAGGAGCCCTGCTGGATCTGGCCATAGCCCATCTAGTCCAGCATCCTGTCTCACACAGTTGCCTATGGGCATCTCAAGCAGAGAAAAAGGCAAAACTCCTGCTCTCGAATCCCAGCAAATGGCCTTAGAGTCATCCTGCTTGTCCACACAGCTTGAAAGATGTACTTAGGCACCCATTCTAGTAGCAATTGACATATCTGTCATCAATGAATTTGCCTAATCCTTCCTTAAAGCCATCTAGGCTGGTTGCTGTTTCCACCTCTTCTCGCAGCAAATTTCATAAACCGATGACCCTCTGAATGAAGAAATGCTTCTCCTTGTCGGATCCGACTCTCCTACCCATCAGCTTCCCAGAGTGCCATTCTGGTTGCCCTTTTCTACACACTGATGTGCTATGCTTCAAATTAGCTTTGAATGCTCATCGATCCCTGTCACCAGCAGTTCATATCTCTAAATCCACTCTGAATCTGCTCTGGAGGTGCCAGCAGATTTGCCTAGTGGCGCTACCACCCGAAAGCCACCAGTAACAAAACTTCAAATGAAGGCACAAAAGCTTTCACTTTACATGCAAAGATCCGCCTTAGAATATGAATTGCATGAATTGATAAGTAGGGACAGCTAAAAAAGTCACCTTAAGTCATTAAGTAGGAGACACAAGAACGGATAAGTGACAAAAGGTTGGAATGACTCAGTGGACTCAGAAGGGAACAGTGGTGTCCTTGCCTGAATTTCACTCCTTGCCCACAGCCCAATCTTCTCTTTTGGGATGTAGGAGGTATTTATAAATTGTTTAAGAATAAAGTATGCAAAATTTTAAAAATATATGCAAGGTAACTCACCAAAGGAAAAGATTTATGAAACTTGGAGACCTTTACTGGAATATAGGGAGTATCTGCAATTAACATACAAAATCAGTCTGGGCCTTTGGACTTTTTGGACTAAGGATATGTGATTTTTTTTTAAATGGATGGAAAAGTTATAGTATATATGTATGGGCTCTATATCTGTATTTGTGAAATTGTATTGTTTTAAGTTATTTAAATAAAACATGAAGAAAATGCAAAAGTTCACCTAAAGAAGAGCTGAAAACATGTCATAAAATAGAAGTAATACTTTAGTAGTAAATTCTCAAAAGACCACAAATCTACATCAACTCTTAATTAAAAGAGAATACTTTAATGTTTTAAGAAGAATCCTAATTAATATGAGTTACTAGAGTTCCATCTCTTACCATATTCTAATGAAAGATGTTCCACATTTTCTAAATCGACCTGTTGATGGATCTTTTGACTGAGTAATCAACTTGGAATAAGAAACATATTCTCAAAGTTTTAAGAGCCGACCTTCAGACAGAAATGGAGGTACAGGACTCCATTTCCATGCTTAACAGTTCACTGCCAGAAAAATAGCATTTATTTATTTGTTTATTGTTTTATTTTGTTTAAGAAATGTTTTATATCATTTCCATTTTTAAAAAAAAATCAAAGCAGTTTACAGAGCCTTCAAAGCTAAGTCAAAAATCTCTCGAAAGTATAAAGATATTAAATATTAAAAAAAAATACTGTACGGAATGCCCCCAAACATTATGGTTAGATGACCATTATTTGTACGTCTCCTGTAAACCATTACTCATTCTTTGCCCAATGATCAATAATTGTCAATATATGTGTTAACAGTCCTATTTATTTTGTTTTGTATTGTATTTTTATCTTTTAACTGTATGTTTCACAGTTGATTGTTTACCGTTGTGCTATATGAAATATGATGAAGTATTATATTTCAAATAAAAATGAGAAGATGATATTCCACTCTCTTTACAGGTCCTTAACTATTGCAGAAGACCTGCATGAACACTGTAAGAGCCAAAGGGTTCTTGGCCTTAGGCCAGAGATCCTGCAGATATCTCCTACATAGAACAGATGTCTGCACAGTTTTATTTAAGGCTGTCATGAAAGCTTAGTTTAAATAACTTCCATTTGCTGATGAAAAATACCATACTTTGTGCCTTATAAGACATACTGGCATATAAGATACACTTGTAACGTGGCAAGGAATATTTAGGAAAAATAAATAGAAAACTGGAAATGGAATGCTTTGAGGAGAATTTTTTTTTAGTAAGTTTTATATGGCAAAAAAATTAATTACTTACATTTATTATATAGTATTTCTTTTCTTCTTGGAGGCATCTATTTGGGATCTTCCTGCACCATCCTTTCAGTTATACTGTACTCGTCTCCTTGGAGATTTTCTGAACTTCTAAAGACACTTTTGATCATCTGCTGTGCTGATAGTCTGGTATTATGACCTATCCATACGCATACATCATATAATTCCTCCAGTTGTGTTCTGAAGGAAAGAACATTTGTTCTGTAAATCTCACGCCCCCCCTCCCGCAAATTTCCTGAGATTACATTTTTTTAAGGAATAAATCTCTGAACACTCTACAAGACAAGGAGATACCAGATTTAATATCTGAGAGTTGTGATTCAAACAAAGAGTATGTAACAGCCTCTTCAGAAGCAAGTGTACTTTGTTCTCTAAGGGTACGATCAAACAGGGCTTTTTTAATTCGTTCCTTTAAGAAAAAGTATGCCGTCCCCAAACACAAAAAATGCCTTCCAAACAATTATCCAAATATACAGCTGAAATCCTACCTTTATTTGTCACATCAGTCTGCCTCAAGCCAGGAAACATCTACCCTGACTATGGTTGTTCACCACTGACTCAGACGTAACCCCTACCTCTCTGCTTGTAGTTTCCTATCCACCCCAGCTATTAAATCACAAAAGTTGAAGATGTGACTTTTCTGAGACTTTGTAAAGTAAATATAGGGGGGGGGAGGGGGATGTCTGCCATTACAGACTCAAATTCAACCAGAAAACACCCAAAGCGTGTTTTTCCATTAGCACTAAGTACCAGTGAAGGACCCATTAAGGACCCATTAGGCTCAGAGCAGGATGACCCCATTTCCACTACAGACCCCATTAGAGCCACATTTGTTTCCACCAAAGGTAGGGAAATCTGAATCATATGGGTCTTTCAAGACCTATAATCCAGATTTCCTGTAGACCCCATTAAAGGGGTCTACAATGGGGTCTTCAGGTATCAAATCCATATTATAGGGAGCCTGTTTCCACTACAATTGGGCAACGGGGTCTGGGGGAGGCTCAGAGGGCCAAAATCAAAACTTTGAAGTCCCTCCAAAGATGTCTTCAGAGATTAGCATAGGCTCCAAAGAGAACCCCTTGCGAGAGCAATGCTGTTGTCAAAGGCTTCGGAGGATCTTAGAAGTTAGTGGCAGATCGCTCTGGAGATTCTATGGAGAGTGGCTACTCTGGAGGATCTTCAAAGATTCGCCAGAGTGTCTACGGAGATTGCACCCCCTGTCCCCAAAAACACCTGGGGTAACAGGCAAACCCCTCGTGGGTAGATCCGGATTTGCACATGGGTGCTCCGGGGTTTCCACAGCAGGTAGGCTAGCACCCATTGTTATTGGGTGCTAGACCACCCATGGAAACACATTGGGTATTTTCCTTAATCCAGATCTACTAGATCTGGATTAAGGGAAGTACCCATTCCTTAAATCTGGATCACCTTAGATCTGGATTAAAGGAGGTCAGTGGAAAAACACCCAAAGAGTTGGCACCCTAAGAGTTACTTCTTTATTTAACTGAACTATGGACTTTCTTGAGCCGATGTATAACAATCCTTTGGAGTTCTTTTGAAATTTCAAAGAACTTGAATGCAACTGTGGCCCCAAGACGCAAAAGCTTCTCGTTCAATAACCCAGCTAAGTTATGAACTGTATATTAAGATCCAGTTGTGCTGCAGGATTGACTTCCCTGCCACCCATCTAGATACCACCAGGGTTTGCTACTGGAAAATAGTACCTGGATGACTCTTCTGTTTGCCTTCATGCAAGTGAGTAGGGATGCCCACTACAAATTTCAGTGCAGCAAATTCTGGCATAAAGGATTCCACGCACTTTGACTCCTGCTAAGGAAACATACTTGAGGAAGCCCATACATGCCCTCTTCTTTCAAATTTTGTTTTGGGAAGAAAACAGACATTTAATATATGGCATATACTAATAAACTTTTTTTCAGAACCATTTACAAATCATCTGTCCAGCAGCTCTACAAGCATAGAATAACTGAAACAGTATACTGTTTCAATCATCTGGATTTTGTGTATGAACTCTGAATCTTATAAAGATTTTAAACCTTCCTTTTCAACCTAAAGGAAGAAACAAAAGTCTGACTTAACCAAATGCAACAGTGCTTCTTAATTCCAGAAGACAATTTTATCTTTTTTCCCAAAAAATATTTGAGATTAGAAATACAGTGTATTCCTGTGTGCATTATACCCTCACTAATAATTCTGTCCCTTCTTAGTTTGTCAAATATCACCAGCCAATTTCAAACCTAACATCCACCCTAGATATTATTTTAAATATTATTTTTACTACCACCCTCAAATGCAAAGAGAGTAATCACTGGGATAGGACCTTCTCAGTCATGGCTCCCAGATTATGGAATAATGTCCCCACCGAGGTGTGTCAGGCACCCTCACTTCACATGTTCAGGAGAGCAGTGAAAAAGCACCTCTTTGCCCTGGTTTTTGGCTAAATGAGGAAACAGCTTTTCCTCCCCAATTTGATGCACTATTATTGCTTTAGTATGTTGGTTTTAATGTTGTAGGCCACTCTGAAGCCTTCAGGTACAGGGTGGGATAAAAATAAAAATTGGGCACAAAATAAAGCATATCAGTAGACCAGCATTTTAGAAAGATAAAAAATGGTCTAGATCATAATCTAGACAGATCCATTTTAAGGAACAAATTTGCAGGAACAAGCCCAGTTGATATGTTGTTTCCTTTTGAAGCTGTAGGTCACACAGATTTGCTGCCCTCTAGTGGAAAAATTAGTTTTTTAATACTATACTGTCCAATACTATACAGTGCTAATACGTTGCTCAAAATTTCTCATTATAGTTTCTTTTGTGTGTGTGTGAAAATACTAAAATCAATTGATGATTTTACCAATATGCTATCACGTTACCTCCAAAATAAAAACACAGTGCTCTATGTGCATACCACACACTAAATCAGATTTTAGGCAGATTAATTCAAAGAGAAAACATAAAACAAAAGCACACTAAAAGTAAAATGAGGCATTGTCCATCATACTTGTTCCTACTCTGACTGCAGAGCACACAATTCTGCATCTGAGGAGTAGGTTATATTTGAATTGTTACTGTTCAATGAACGAACAGTCAGATGTAATGCTTATTTTTTTAAAAGACTAAATCAAGCTACATCTAAGGTTTACATAAAAGAGGAAGCAAAGAAATTTCTGATAGTCCTAGGCTACTGTAGGTTACAAAGGGTGCTTTTACATGCAGTTTAAAAACATAAGAAATTAAATTTAAAAAACCACTCATGAGAAAGTTTAAGAGTTCTCCTAGAAACGACTGGCCAGTAGAATTGATCACATACTAGTCTGGTTGTATGTAGGCTTTCACGGCCAGATTCAATCTCATTTGTAGCAGGTTTGGGGCTGTTATGTCATGTTCCAGGTTTCTACCTCTAAGGCAACGGTTCTCAACTGGTGGGTTGCGATCCCTTTGGGAGTTGAACTACCTTTTCAGAGGGGTTGCGACAAATCTCCTGCCGCTCCCCCCTCCCAGCTGCCCCAGCCCCATGGTTGGGGGTCTCCACAACATGATGAAGTGCATTAAGGGGTCGTAGCATTAGGAAGGTTGAGAACCGCTGCAAAGGGGAGGAAGCCTACCAAGATACCAGACTACTGGAAGGTCTTCGCAAGAAATAGAAACCCAGAACATGGCATAACAGCCCAAAAACTGTTTCAAATGACATATTAGTCTACATTCCCATGTAACAGCTAGGCTAGGATTAGAGATGTGATGAGAACATGGATGTCACGTGCTACTGTCTAAGCTGTTTCTGAGCCACACCAAAGCGAGAACATTTTTCTGCAGCCTTGAGAACACCCATCTGTAACTGGGATAACATAAAGATACACAAGTCATTTGTCAGTGTATTTTATTTATTTAAAATATTTGCATATGGCTTCTCATTAAGTGGATTGGAATTTAAAAGAACTGACAGAAACCCTGCCAGCTTTGCACTGATTCAATGCCAAGTTTATCATGAGGTGCAGAAACCACAGCAAGTAGGAATAGTTTTTAACACTTTTCTCCTGGATTTGTTGGTCTAGTCAAGGGTTTAGTTAGTGGTATTTTACGGATTCCATTTCAGTTGCTATTCAATTCTAACAGACGGGCAATCACAGTTACATTTCCCGATTGCACTTCTGTTCTTCTTTTACGCTGTTACATTGTGAGTTTTTCACCCTGAGCATGCAATAGATAGCCCTTCTCAAGCTCACAGATGAAATAAGGTCAACAAACATCATCCCTTGCTCTGGCTACTGTGCCCTGCTGCTCTTTACGATGTTTACTTTATGTGTAGTTTTTGTGGAGAACCATAAAACTGCATTTGCAGCTTAAAACGTCAATTTTTGGCTTTTGTAAAATGGTATATTTTGGACTAAATGACATGTATGTTGCAGTTTTCCACAGTATTTTTATGTCCATGGGTAACACGAAAGCCCATGCCAGTGCACAAGACAATGGGAAAGGCAGGTTCAGCCATCACACCTTCATGCTCTGTCAAAAAAGTGACAGTTGGTTTTTTTGACTGTGCCCTTTTTCTACAGGCAGCAACTATAATCTGACATCTCATTGGGGGTTTTCCTCCCTCTGGTGTTATCTAGACTAATTCTCATCAATGCATTGCTGTTCAGTTTCCCTCTTGGCTTTATGCACATGTTTTTTGATTAGACTGGAGGAGAAAAGGGCATTCCTCCCTGGAATGATTCACCAGACAGGCAAGTGCACATACACACATCAAGACAATGTTCACAATGTGAACAAGACAATGTGTTTGGAGTAGTTAGACATGAAACCCGTATATTCCAGAATGAAGATTTTTAAAAAAGTAAAAATGACACAAGAATAAATTTTTTTAAACTGTTCTTATGAAAATGACATTAAATTATCTTGTGCAGCTGGGGCATTAAATAACTCAATTCTAGGTATTACTTGTTTAAAATAAACTAAAAGCAGCATGTTTGTATCAATGTCTTGCAATACAATGTATCCTACACAGATCAGTCTGCTCAGATTTCAGGAAGGCACTTTTTAATAAAAAGATAAAAGAGCATTCTTAAAAGAAATTGCTTTCTTCGAGTAATAAAAGGGAAATGTGCAGAATACTTTCATCTTCTTAGAGTCACAGGTCTGAAACTAAGTTTAAAAATATACAAACTTCTTAATGTAAAACACAGCACTCATAAGAGAAGCACAAACTGTTCCTTCATTCCCTTTGGTATCGCATGGATTATGTTTACAAAGAACTGTCTATTTTAAAAATCAGCTGCAAGAAAGGCAAAAGAAGTCCCTCAAAAACTTTTCACGGGCCTAGAAATAAAATAAAGCACATTGTAAGATCTTCACATTGAGTAGGATAAATGATTACTTGAACGTCACACAGGGACATTATTGTATTGTTGTACAGTTACATTTATGTGGAAGATTAGAGAAGAATCGAAAGGACAGAACCAAACACCAAACAACCACTGTTTCCACTGTGATAATCAAGCATACTGGTCACTCTTACATCTAGAAAAAGCTCTGACTGCCCTTCCTGAAAATGAAAAGGATGTCGCCAACTTTGGGGGTAAGTTAGTTTGGGGTCTGCAGACATGGCACTGAACTTAAATGCCCTCATCCACACTAAAACTAAAAATTCTCTCTTTAAGACAGATGCCAGGGGAGGATCCAGTAGCTTTTATATTTCCCCACCCCCACCCCCACCCCCACCAGGGGTGAAATCCAGAGCAAAGGAAGATGCCAGAACATTCAGTAAAAAGGACTGGCATGTAGGAAGCACATGCAGAAGTTAGCATTGATCTGATGATGGCCTTTTGAGTGTTCTCAACATGCAAAATCAGACTTTGAGCTGCCAAAGGAAAGTAAGGATTTTTGACTTTCTGATTTGGCACACTCAAACCACTCTGAGGCAATAGTGACTATTTATTTATTTAATATTTATATTTCTATCCCACCCTATACCCGAAGGTCTCAGGGCTGGTAACAACCTTTAAAACAACAAATTAAACCAATAATATACATAAAACATTTAAAAGATTCAGCATATTAAAATACTAAAATAATAGTATCTGCCATGGGGGGGAAAAGTATAATCACATCAGCCAAAGGCCAGAGCAAAGAGGTGCGCCTCCACCGCCTTCCTGAATAAATACAGAGAAGGGGCATGACACGCCTCAAGGGGGACACTATTCCAAAACCTGGGGGCTGATGATGTCTGCAATTTGTTCCTGAATGCCAGCAATCAAGTCTGATCAATCCCGATCTCCCTGTGAGCCACCATGAAAGCTGGAGTCCTTCGACAGCTGACCACTTTCAGCAACTACTATATACTATAATGCTTTTACAGTGCAGGCCAACTTACTGTTAAATAACCTATAAATCACAAATCTTTTGTGACACTTTTGCCAAAGCCCAATCACATTTTGTGGAGTTACAAAAACGACAAACTGAATGGGACGCACTCATATAATTCAACAGACCAAAATTATAAAATGAGCCTTTGGGCAACTAACACAGAAATGACCAGTCCACAATTTGTTTTTTAAAGAAAATTAAAAGTTTTTCAAATGAGGCAATGTTGCATCTATAATTGGGAGGGAAAGTGTTTTGGATATGCAAACCAGGACAGTAGTTAATCAAAATAATACTCATATACCTATAGCAATCTATGTTCCATACTTTAAATCAAGATGTTTTAAATGACTTTGAAACTAATGTAAAACTGACGAGTTGCCACCATGGGCTATACCAAGCTGCATTTAGCTCAGCAGTCTGTGTCTGTAAAATTCAATACGTTCAAGAAAAGTTACAACTGGAACAAGATGGCGGGAATCCTAATTCCCCCAGATTTTTCAATGACGATGAAGGACACTGGCAACAGAAAACCACAGATTCTTCCTCACTGGGTGATTTCCTTTCATTGAATTTACATTTGGGACAAGTCTAGAATACCCACACACATATAAGGACATTATGAGTGCCCCACTGGATCGGTTCCAAGGCCCATCTAGTCCAATAGGTTATTTTCATGGTGGTTAACTAGCTGCAAAAGAAAGTCCACCAGCGTAGCCTCTTAGCAGCTTGAGGTAGATCATATTCTACAACTACCAGGGCCAATTGGTGAAATAATCTTTCCCAGCCACAACCATGCTGGTCCATTTCACACAGAAAAACCCTAAATCTACCATAAAGCTTTACTAGGATCCTCCAGATTGCTGCAAATAAAGGATAATTGCTTCCAAGGTATCATTGCAAATATGAAAAAATGAAGTATTTTTCAACAGGCACAGAACAAGACTAAAAGAAAATCCTTACCTTCACCTGGGTTAACAGCTGCTGGCATGTTATCCCAATCTAGAGTCCAATTCGGGTAAGGATGAGGGGCAAATGTTGCTTGAATATCACTTTTCTGCATTTTAGGGAAAGGAGGGAAAATGACTGCTCCAAACGTACAAGAAGGTATAAAAGCCAGATCCATAGCAAGAAAGAAAACAGAAGATTTGTCCTTTACAAACATAGCAACTATGTCTAACGGTCTTGGAAAATCATGCTTCTTTAACAGCAAAGGCTAAAATGTAGAAACATTTAATTAGAGGATGACTATTAAAGTATGTTCCTCAGAAAAGCCAACAATTTCAGATTATAGGAATAAAAAATAGCAAGTTACCAGAGGTCTGGTAGCATCTAGAATCATGCAGGTTTCAAGTAAATCACTTCATAATTACCATGTAATGGCCATGAAATGTCAATGTGAACCTTAGTTGTGGAACCATTTGCCCAGTCACTCTTTTTGACAGTTTGATCAGATGATACAAAGTTTATTAAGACATTGTATGGGACTTGAACTGTATCACTTAATATGAAATAAATTAGGTATCTGATACTACAGGAAGCTAGATTTCAGGTTCCAAATCAGAATGAATATTAAATAACATAAAATACATACAGTGCTTCAAGAAAGAAACTATAAGTACTGTGCCAGAGTCACACTTTAAATTACCAAAAGGTAGGTTAATATTGGGTGTTTTTCCACTGTTACTGGAAATCCCCATTAAGTACCCATTAATGGCATTTTTGTACACATTAATGGATACTTAATGGGTACTTCTAGTGACAGTGAAAAAACATCCCATGACTGACAGTGCAATTCTAAATGCTAAAAGTATATCTCACTGTTTTCACTGGCATCTGCTCTAAGAAAAAAATGGGTTAGGCTTAAGTCTCATTGAAAGGTTGGGTAAATGTAAAGGTATACAGACATTTACAGACACAGAACACTATCAAGCTTTTCTGAGCAGCCCCTCATGGAACTAAAGTGGGCAGTGGATTCAGAATTTGCCGAGACAATATATGCCAGCTCCGAAAACTGCAAAAGATACCTGATGTTACCTAGTGTCAAAAAGAAACAAGTGCTCATAGTTCACTTTTGTAAGTCCTGGTGACTTCCTGCCCTTTCAGGGCTTGGTTCAGCAGTGAACCCTGGCAATCCAAGGAAAGAAATTGGCAGCATGAGTGTTCATAGACTAAGCCTATTTCATCACATGCATCAAACAAATCACTGGCTGGTTTTCAGAACCGGAAAACTAGATTTAGCTTGGAATCAAACAGTTCACAACCTAGCTGGTTAAGATTCATTAGGAACTCTAATGATTGTGCACATCTCTAAAATGAAGCAACTTATACACACATACACTACTATCAGTGATAAAACTCTTAAATTACCATTAATTTTGTCATGGTTGGTCTTGGTCCACCGATAAACTGAGAATCTTCATGCTCTTCCTCTGGTTCAACTGAAGCTATACAGTGAGTCTCCAACTCCTTATCAGGCCATAAGCCTGAACACTGAATAAAATGCATATTGCATCCACTGGCTGCATGCTTTATCCGGGGTACTTCCTGAACTCTCTGGTACCAACTGGATATCAAGGGCAACCTTACCATATTGTCATGATGTTTTCTGCTGAAACCCTTCAAGGAAGAAAACAAAATGAAAATCAACCATGCAAGCATATGGATACAAAAACGTGAAAAAGTGCATTTACTTCCTCATGAATGCAGACCATTGCCAAGATCTCTTGCTGAAAAACTGGATTTTCCCACGCAGTAGGCTCCAGTTCTATGACTAGCTGATACAGCTGTTGGCTTGGGCTACTCCGCTGCACATGTTTGAGACAGACATTGCCATGGACATAGCAGGTCGATCCTAGAAGGATGGGACTCCCTTGAAACTTACACACCACACTAATACACACCTTGTTGTTACCAGCCCTGAAAACTTCCAGAAGATTATGTATGGTTCTCGGGTCTGATCTCCTCACCTCAACCATCCTGTGTTATGTGCACCCACTAGCATCTGAAGTGTGCAACACCCTCTGTAATATATGTGAAAGTCTGGGGCAGAGCAATGGTAACATGATCCCTTGTTTCCTATGACAGGATATTTCTACCTTGGAGTGGAAGAATGGATTGTGTGAATGGAAAATAGCACAGACTTGGATTAACAGAGAAGCTTGAAATCTCTGAGGTTCTCTGTGCCAAACTAATGGTGAGAGGCCTCCCTTTGGGTTCTCTTACTGAAGAGGCCACCTTCAGTAAGAGAACCCAAAGGGAGGCCTCTTTCCGGGATCAAATAGCATGCAGGTGAGCATCAAGACTTAATTGGGCGTCCAGTACTGGAACCAGTGTCTTGACTTTACTTCTCTCAGGAACATCCTGATATGGTTTGCAACAGCAACAATTCCCCTATTGTAATCAGAACTGAAAACATAACAGATATCTGACTGTATGAAATGCTGAAGGTGAGGCTCCCTTCCAACGTTTCCTGAAGAAAGCAGATTACTGACTGCATGGACAGCTGGATAAGGTAATGTCTTTTCTATCTGTACTACCATCAAAGGTTGTCCAGCTAGACACAGGTGGTCTTTGGGCTGCCAGCCTTGTGATGATTGCATCCTGAGAGAACCCAAGTTGTCAGGGTTTCTAGATTCAAGGGCCAGTCTATGACCAAGTGTTTGATCTTTCACCAGCTGAAACAATGGCCTTCTTAGCCAGAAGGATGTTATCAAAGGGACTTCGTCCCCTTGCCTCTAAATCCTCTGTACCAGTCGATTGGATAAAAGACATTCAGCAATTTCTGAGCCGTGGGCAAGACAATTCATCAACCTGTTTGGCTACTGATTCTCCCATTTGAAAGAGAAAGGCTAGAACCTTGGAACTGTTTGCTGTTAACATTGAATGTCCTGAATATTCAAAGAGGGAATCTCCACTCCCATGGCAACGCCTTCCCCCTGCTCAGGATGCTGGCCGAGAAATTGTACTGGAAGATCTGGGAGATTCCTGTAAAAAGACACCTTGGCCCAGTTACCTACTCCCCCTCAGACAAATGATGGAGTGTTCACTTGGGGTTACGTGCTACAGCAGTTTACCAAAGAATGATTACTGACTGGAATAAGACTTTCTCAGCTGCTGTTCACTTAAAAGACTGTAGCCATCCCAGCCTGTGGCTCCCACTTCCTGAGCAGGACGATGGGAGAGGAAACCAGGATTTTCTGGAGCTGGCTGCGTTTAGAGGAAAGGTGGAGGCTATCCACTGAAGAAATAGCCTGGATTTGAGGTAGATTGCTGAACGCTGAGTGAATCGCTTCAGTTGGCCTTCTAAACCTGCTGCGAACTCAGCCTAAATAAAGGACTAGTAACCCTGCCCCACCTAGAAGAAGCTTCAGGATGTGTAACTCGGCCATGTTTTAAAGATCAGTGATCATTATTAAACTGAAGTCTGACCATGTTCCTTTGTGGCCAAGGAAGGCCAGAAGCTCTTCCAGTCTTCCTCACAGCTACCACCAGCCCACAGGTGTCCACATAAACTCCCTTAAGTTCCACTCTGATAGGGTACAGATGGTAATCCCCACTCCCAGAGAGCTTGTGGGAGGCTCAGAAGTACCTGACAAGCAAAGACTTACAATGGGAGAGAATGTGCTAGCAGGTGCCTTTTCTGGAGAATCTTTTGAGTATCCTTTTGACCCCAACAGACCCTCTTCTTGCCTGGACATCCTGTAGTTTGTGAAGGCTGTATAATGCTGCTGACTTATGCTGTAACTGCTTTGTTTCCCTAGGAACCCTACCCTACCAAACTATGAGCCAGTTTGGTCTAGTGGTTAGGGAGCCAGACTCTTATCTGGAAATACCGGGTTCGATTCCACCCTCACCCATGAAGCCAGCTGGGTAACCCTGGGCTAGTCACAGCTCTCTTCTGAGCTCTCACTGCCCTGCCCACCTCACAGGGTGTTCTGTTGTGGGGAGAATAGAAGCTTTGTCAGCCGCTTTAAGTCCCCTTAAATGGGCGAGAAGAGCGGGGTAGAAAAGCCAACTCTTCTTCTTACTGAAGGCAGGTGTGTGTGTGTGGGGGGGGGCTTCAATGGACATAGAGGAAGAAATTGAATACTGAGAGGGACGGGGCCTCCCTTGCATAATTGATCAGACTCTTTCTTCTGTTGCTTGAAGCAACAAGGGACTATATTATCCATCAGATCCATTGGCCCTCAACACACAGACCACCAAGAATGACCCACTCAAATAAGCAGTAGAAGCCCTCTCCAGGAATTCCTCACTACTATCAGATCAACGTATACAAAGGTTGAGATACTATTACATGGTGAAAGCAAATATAACCATACGAAGGGTCCAAGACAGAGTTGGACTACTTGAAAAGGAAGTGCGTAAAAGATGTAAAGTCTTACCCAAAAATGATGGATGCATGGGAAGAGAACTACATCTGCCAAAGTAAAATAGAGCCCTTCAACAAAAACATGTTCCAAAAGTGGAAGTTCAGATGTTTTCATCTTCCTGATACAAGAAGGTTCCCTTTTGGTGCTAACTGGTATTTTCTGCACAGCTAATTTAGCAAATGCTAAGCTCAGTTCTAGATCTGCAGAAGATGATGGCTGATTCTCTGTTAACATTTCTTCTTCTGAGCTAACATTACTTGGTTTCTTTGTAAATGTTGCTTGCTGTTGAACTTTCTGCCTTCGAATTTTGTCGTCATTATGCACTCTTACTGGGTCTCCCAATTTCTTCTCTAACTGCAGTATCTCCTCTGGAATATTTTGCCGCTGATCAGGAGGCAACTTCAGAAAGTTTTCAACTGCCAGAGGAATGCTGATTTCACAAAGTCTGGTCCACTCACTGACCTTAAAATAAAGAAGATTAATAGGGAGAGGACTTAATAGTATAGTTACAGCAGTCTTGTTTCTTTACTGAGAGACAAACAGTGATAAACAAAGATGCTCATGAAGACCAACTAGTAGAATGGCAGAGAAAGGAAAGCATTCTCCATCATTTTCTCACTAGGCAGCTAATATATGTGAAGGCTGATAATTGATGTGGGCTTCTTGTTGGCACTTGATAGTTCAGCTGGTTTGGCAGCTGCCAAACTGGGAAGTGCCAGCAAGAAGTGGCTTGGTGCCATGTGGTTTACAGTGACACAGCGCCCTTCTCTTTCCAAATCTTGCTGAATTCTCTCAAGCCAGAGCAGTTTGATGCCCAGCCAAAACAAACTGAGCATGTTTTCAGCAACCTACTATAATAGTGTGACAAACCAGGATCAAAGTTCTATACAAATGTATTAGGGCAGGATTCCAAAACTACTCCTACATGGCAAACATTTATTAAAGCTTTGGGCACATTTAAAAGCACAAGAAGTATGCTTGCTATTCAGCGTGGAGAGATGGTGATGCCTTCTGTTGGCCATTAGATTTACCAGGCCCAAGAACTCTTTTGATGTCATTGAACTTCCTTTAACAGAGGTCTCAATACAATAAATTACTAACACAGATTCTCCAGTGAGCCAGTTTGGTCTAGTGGTTAGGGAGCCGTGCATCCAGAATCCCGAGTTACATAGTCAGTGATTTTTTTTGGGGGGGGGGGCAGGGCGGAGGCAGGGGGGAGGAATCTTGTTCCACTCCCAAACTGTTTCATGAAAGTAGTGCTTGCTTTCTAATGCAGAAGTGGAAAGCAAAAGTGATAGGAAAATCAGTACATAAAAGTACTGGTGGTACACATTTCTTGCCAGCATTAGAAGGTACTTACCAGTCTGTGACAATGTTTTAAAATGGCTGAACTGTTTAGAGGCTGGATAGGCCTGCACCTCATCTCAGTCACCTAAAAAGGCAGCGAGCACTGACCCATAGGCCTTACTGTTATCCAAAAGCACATACTGGTGTGTTTGCTCCACAAGCTCTTGGCTGTTTTAATTTTTGTTACAGAGCTTTTATGAAGGTTTAGGAAAGGGGAAAGCCCAGCTTTGCTCATGCCTAATCCGTAGTACTAGAACATGAACTGAACAAGATTTTATATATTAAGTCACAAATTGAACAAAATTTGACAATTTGAATATTACACAAGAATTAGAAATAAACTTACTTCAGCACAAGCCTTCAGACAAGTCTTTTTAAAGCCCAAAAGTTCTAAAATATGTTTTTTCGATGGATCAGCCTCATAGGTTTTATAAACTATATGCCTCAACACTACTGCAAGTCCAGCTCGACAAAATCTCCCATTTTTCTCGATAACAGCAGGTAAACAGCAGTTCTGGACCACCAAAGGAAGTTGGTCTTTTTTGATGAGGCAAATCTGAAGATCCTGGGGCAGTGCTTTGTTTGTAGCTTGAACCTCTGAAGCTTTTTCTTCTGGAAGCACCAAAAAAACTCTGAAGATCTTGCAGTCGCAGTATGACAACAGGAACAACGTTATAGACGTGTGAAGTGGTAAGATGCAATCTCCAATTTGATCTAAGAAATCTAGATACAGGTGATCTTCAGTGGAACCTTTCATTTTTTGTCCTTAAAAAAAAAATTAAATGACATTCTAAATAAAAGTCTTAATATAAAGTTATATGCTGTTATAGAGCTCAGAGGCAAAGCAGAAAGTTATTGGTGGTACAGAAGCCTTATGGTATTATTATACCATACCAATCAGGTAAGTGCAAAAATGCCCTCAGGTTCAAAATGTACCACAGGGATAGAGCTGTAACTGTCCTGCTAAGTAATCAGTCATTCATACTTTAATTTAAGAATTTACACTACAGAGGGGGGGATGCGCGTGCGCATGGCGGCAATCTAGCAGCGTTCTCAACTTGCTCCTTGCAGCCCAGGAGAAATAAATCAACAACTGCCCTAAACCAATACTATTGAGAAGGAGAAACTAACAAAAGGACTGCTGAAACACTCAGGCACCCTGCCGAGAGGTGATAAGGAAAAGAAAACATCCTTAATGACCGAAGTAAGGCTTTGGAAAACAAAGCTGGGAAAGTTTCCTTTGATCCATGATGGCGGACGTCTCAGAAGAACTCCCAAACGCTTCACAGATTGATGAATTTGACTCTTTGCTCAGCGTGGGTGAGTCCCTTCCTGATTTATTAATTGTTCTCCGAAAAGCAATGAGGGCAGATATTCAGTCAATTGTGGAAGGACTGAGGGAAGATTTAAAACAGAATATCATAGTCACTAAACAAAACGCCGAAGCAATTGCATCGCTCCAAAATAGAGTAACTGAGTTAGAATCCCAAGCCACTAAGCAACACAAGTTGAATGCAGAACTGCAAATGCAACTTTGGGATTTGAACGCACGCGCAAGGCGGAATAATATAAAAATTAAGAATTGGCCAGAAAGCCCTAATGAGAATTTAAGACTTTTGATAACAGACTGGTTTAAAGGGACTATTCCAAATGTGACAATTCGAGAGGATGAATTACAACGGGTCCATAGAGTGTTCAGACGTCGCAACACTGAGTCCAGCCCTCCCAGAGACATAATTATAATGTTTAGCTCCTATTTGAAACGTGCAGAAGTGTATAAAGCACTTAGGAATTGCCAGCAGCTACAATTCCAGGGGAAGCTTCTTAATATCTTTCAAGACTTGCCAGCTGAGATCCTGGAAGCCAGGAGGCTATTTCGGGACACAACAAAACAACTACGTGAAGCTCAGATCTTTTACAAATGGGGTTATCCCATATATCTATTAATCTCCTACAAAGGGCAATTAACTAGAGTGGATTCCCCGGAAGATGCCAAAGAAATAGCAGGGAAAGCCATTCAAGAAAGGAATAGGATTACACCAAGCAGAGATACGTCAGCTACAGCAAGTCAAAGTACTTCACAACCACAGCAATCTGCCTCGTACTCAACTGGTCATCAGGGGGCTCCCTCCACAACACTTCAGGACCAACAAAACCAGAGATCATTGCGACCAAGGAAAAATCAATGGACACAAAAGAAAATCGCAGAAGTGCTGTATACAAAGAAGTAAATATCCTCCATTAACTTCCTAAGTTGGCTGTAAAATACATTGAACTTATTACATGATTCAAGTAATTAATGGAATGCAATACTTCTTTTTTCTTTTTTTCTCCCCCTACATCTTCCCTTATAGTATTTAATCCACATAATTACTATAGATAATTGCTCTAGTAAATTTGTGCACACTTTATACTCATTTCTTTTTTATGTTATTCCCATGACTCATTTATCTCCATCTTTCTCACTCACTATGTTTATCCTTTTGTCTTTTTTTCCTTTCTTTGGAAAGTTGTTAGCTGTATTAGAGTCAACAGTTTTCTTTGCAGATAATTTTATGTAAATACTATGTATTGTAATATAAGAAAAGTGAGAGGAGAAAGAGATCAGCATAAGTTAGTTTTATAAGAAAGGGATGACATAAGACTCACTTTAAAACACTTTAGGGGAAAGGGGGTGGAACTAAATGGGCAGATACAATATGGAAGGTGGGGAAAAAAGAAATAATAATTGCAACTCACAGAGCAAAAGCTTAGGAATTGAGTAGCAATATCAATAATTAGAACTTTGCTTAAATATCACTACTATTTTTTTTTTTTTTACCTTACGTAATATACCACCATAATAAGGAAACACCACCTGGCTGTGCGAGGGAGCAAGCGGAAGTCGCTGATACCAGTCCGCCACCCAAGCAGAATCTGCTAGGAGGGGTAGCACCTTTGTTGAAAGGTGCTGGTTGCCATTAGGCAATCTCCATCAGGCACACCTCCTGAAAGTAGGGAATTCGTGAACCTTACCACCAGCAACCAATCCAATCCAATCCATACTTTTCTTTAAGTATAATTTTCAAGGTATAAATAGATAATGTTGAAAATACTATCCTACAATATAAAAGGTCAGAACTCTCCAAGGAAAAGGAAGCTCATAAGCAATCAAATTAACAAAACTCTGGCAGATTTAGTAATGATTCAGGAGACCCACCAGAATAGGGCAAGGGCCAAGTTTGATCTCCTAATGGGAAAGAAATATCGAGAATTTAAAGCACCAGGGGCCTCAAACTCGAGGGGTGTTGCTATTCTGATTAAGAACACATTGAAACTACAGGTTGAAAAAACAGAAATCGACTTGGAGGGCAGATATATTTTTCTTCAAGTTATACTACAAGATCAAAAATTAACACTGGCTACAATCTATGCACCCAATACTAACCAATATAATTATATTAAGAAGATCTTAAAGAAATTAAAAATCTTTGCTGATTCACCTATAATATTAGCAGGTGACTTTAACTTAACAGCAGTACCTAAGAAAGATAGATCTAACCTCGATCAACTAAGACACAATCCTAAAGGATTTCAAGATTTAATAGACAAACATGACCTAATCGATACTTATAGATTGCTCCACCCTATTGATAAAGATTATACATTCTTTTCAAATAGATTTTTATCATTCTCTAGAATTGATTACATCTTATGTTCATCAAACTTAGCAAATAAATTAATTCAAGCAGATATTAGACCCAGGATGTATTCAGATCACGCCCCAATCGAAGCAAAAATTTTGCTTTCAGATGAATCTGTGGAAGAAAAAATATGGAAATTTCCATTATATATTTTAGACAATCAAGCTACAAAACAAAAGATAAACGACGAATTGCAATATTACTTTTTAAATAACAATATTGATTTATTGAATCCAATATATGTTTGGGATGCAATGAAGGCATATATGCGTTCCATTGCGATTACAACTGCAATTGGGCTAAACAAAAAATATAATAAGGAAAGAAAAGACCTTGAATCTTCAATTCTATCACTGGAGAAAATCCATAAGCAGCACCCGTCACCTCAAAATAAGCAGAACTTAGATAGAGAAAAGAACAAATTATTACTATTAGATTCAAAGAAAATATCATATCAGGCTATGTTAAGTAGCAATAAGCTATATAACTTCGCAAACAAAAATTCC
Source organism: Aspidoscelis tigris stejnegeri (assembly GCA_023333525.1). Classification (NCBI taxonomy): domain Eukaryota; kingdom Metazoa; phylum Chordata; class Lepidosauria; order Squamata; family Teiidae; genus Aspidoscelis; species Aspidoscelis tigris. Next base: position 66,431,540 of record JALMGA010000006.1, read on the forward strand.
AAATCTCTGGCAACTTTATTAAGAAAAAAGAAGGAAATGCCAAATCATATTTTGGAATTAGCGGATTCCAATGGAATAAAGCACAGATTGAATAAAAAATTAAAACAGATTATGAAGGAATTCTATTCCAATCTTTACACAGACCCACCTATTGATATTACTATTATGGATAATTTTCTCAATAAAGCTAACCTTCCTAAGATTACAGAAGAACAGAGAGCAACTTTGGTCCTACCTGTGACAGAGCAAGAGGTTAGAGTGGAAATACAAAAACTGAAAATAAACAAGGCACCGGGACCGGATGGATACTCAGCCCTATTTTATAAAACCTTTATGGATCAACTAGCTAATAAATTGGCCAAAACATTTTCTCATATTATAAACAGCGGTATCATTCCTCCATCTTGGAGACAATCCTTAATCCTTCCAATACCGAAAGCAAACAAAAATTTGGTTGACCCAAAGTCATACCGTCCAATTGCCTTAATTAATTTGGATACAAAAATATTCACGGCCATTTTGACCCGCAGGATAACTAAATTCATTGATAGTTATATAAGCAGGGACCAATCTGGTTTCATGGAGGGAAGATTAATAATAGATCCAATCAGGACTTTGTTAAACATAAAATACCATGCAAAAAAGTATAATAAACCATTAGCTATCTTGGCTCTAGATTTAGAGAAGGCTTTTGACTCAATCTCTCATAAGTATCTGCAAAAAGTCTTAAAAGAAATGAATTTTGGCGATCAATTTGTAAATATTATAAAGGGTCTATATACGGACAACATGGCACAACTTCGAATAAACAACACTCTCTCCGATAGAATTGAATTAAAGAGAGGAACAAAACAGGGTGACCCAATGTCACCAATTTTATTTAACATAGCTTTGGAACCTCTCATGAGAGTTATAAGAAGTGACAATATGATAAAACCCTATAAAATAGGGAATTTACATATTATTACGCAAAACTTTGCAGATGACACAGTCATTACTACCTCCAGGCCTCTGGAGACAACAAGAAGACTTGTGCACATATTGGAAGAATTTAAAAACACTTCAGGTTTGGCAATAAATTACTCAAAGACAGAAATCCAGTTCCACAATATCAGTCCAAATATACAGCAACAAACTCTGGCGCTGCTCGATAACCCACAATACAAAAGGAAAATAAAGTATCTGGGTATTTATATACCAAAAAACTTAGATAGGATTCTCATAGAAAACTACAATCCAATACTCCAACAATTAAAGAAACAAATCAGGGAGTGGAAGGATAAACATCTATCATTGTTGGGAAGGGTTGCAGCTGTAAAAACTTTTTTAATACCCAAACTGCTTTATCTATTTCAAGCATTGCCTGTAACTCCAACAAGACAGATATATAACAAACTCAAAGATGTAATAAATGGCTATATCTATAACTCTAAAAGGAGCAGAATACGGAATAGGATTACACAAAAACCATCTAATATGGGAGGATGGGCAGTTCCAAATATCCAGCTTTATTTTCAAGCTTTTAGACTAGCCAACAATTTACATGGTTTAAGAAAGATACGCCCACTCTGGTGGGAGATAGAACAACAGCAATGTGACATACTGAATAACATATTTTACAGAAATAAAATCAACAGGAGAGCACATCAAAATCAGAATCCATTTATCAAAACACAGATAGACTGCTGGATATCATGGCAGAAACATCTACTGCCCTCAATATCTTCTTTAATACCACTGCGGTACCATCCAGATTTGATTCATAAAATCCCTGTAGTAATTTGGGAGAGATTAGAAAATATTGGTATAAAAACGCTGAGAGATTGCTATAATTCACTAGGCCAAGTTAAAATTGAGCAATTAACCGCTGTTTGTATTCCTCTCCAAAACAACTGGCTCTCACGTATGGCTATAGAAAGAGTATTAGTTTCTCAAGACTCAAGAACCGCAGTGCAACGACCGTTAAATGAATACGAAAACACTATTAAACAGGCTTCCGAATCCATCAAAGGGCTAGCCTCTAGGATCTACAAAACCCTGTTGAACTGTACCATAGATAGGAACTTAGAAACTATAAGAGGAAATTGGAACATGGATTTAGGAACTGACTTTTCACAAGAAAAGTGGGTTAACTTAATAAATAAAAAGCATAAATGGTGGTCTACTACTTTGATGAAAGAAATCACTCTAAAAGTTTGGTATAGATGGTACTATACGCCTTTAAGGTTGGCTAGAATAACTGGGAGTGCCAGAATGAATTGTTGGAGGAACTGTGGGCAGAACCCTACCTACTTCCATCTAATTTGGGAATGTCCCCCAATCAGACAGTTCTGGCTGGAGGTTAGTATGAAAATAAATACTATGTTTAAACTAGCAATCCCTCTTCAGCCAGAAATTTTCATTCTGCACTCATTTGAAGATTGCAATATACCAGTCCATCTCCACCAGCTACTTCATTGGTTAATTTTTGCGGCCCACCATAGAATAGTTATCAGCTGGAAATATGCAGAAAATTTAAACATAGGCAAATGGTGCCATGAACTTTGGTATATTATGCTCAATGAAATAATGAACGTACAAGGACGAAGCTATTCGAGAGATCTCGATGCCAATAGGATGTTACATGTTTGGTCAATCTGTATAGATGAAATGTTAGCAATAACTAATTCAACATTACCTGAAAGAGAATTTTTGATGAACTGGATTGGAAACATCTCATTTTAAAATCAAACTTTGGAGTTCACGATGGGATGGGGGTGGGGGGTGGGGGGGAGTAGAATCACGGGTGAAATGCACATTGTTTAAAGAAGGATTTGTTAATATTGCTGATTATTAATAATATGTATTAAAACTCAATAAAGATATTTAAAAAAAAAAAGAATTTACACTACAGAGGCACTTAATACCACTCCTTTTGTAGTTTGTCCACATTGCTTATTAATTTATTTAGATGTCTATCCCACCCTATACTAGAAGGTCTCACAAGAAAATCACTAAAAAAATCAAATAAGTTAGCTAAAACAGTGAGAGTGCCTACATTTGGGAGGGTGTATTGTTTCCTCAGCCAAAGACCATGGTAAATAAATGTGTCTTCACCATTTGTCTAAATACATTCAAAGAGGGTACCTAACACACCTCAAAGAGGAGACTATCCCATAGCCTGGGGGCTATCAATGAAAATGCCCTCTCATATGTTCCCATTCCCTTAACTTCTGAAGAAAGAGGCATCATCAAACAGGCCTCACTGGTAGATCTTAGGGCACAGGCAGGTTTATATGAGAGGAAGCATGCTTTTACGTATATGGGGGCCAAACCATTTAGGGACATATAAGGGTGTTTTTCTAGTGACAGTGGAAAAACACGCTAAGTTATCAATCCCATGAACTGGGCTCCATAGAAAATAGACCTCCTTTAATCTGGCTCTAAGATGATCTGGATTTAAGGAATGGGTACTTCCCTTAATCCACAGGTGGTCTAGCATCCAATAGCAATGGGTGCTAGCTTGCTCGCAGTGGAAATGCCGAAAGGTGTTTTGGGGGACAGGGGGTGTAATATCCATAGATGCTCTGGAGATTCTTCGACCCTCAGCCACGTCATTGCAAAGATTCCCTTTCCCTAATGCAATTCTGAACCATTTTGGGTGGGGACAGCAGAGAGGTTGATAGCAATTTAAAGTGATTTAAAGCCACTGAAGTGGAGATTACAAGAATCTGTGTTTGAATTGCTTTTTTTTTGTTTCATTTTTAAACCGTTTTAAGAGGCATGAGTGGAATTTCAGCAAGAGGGCCTCTGTCTCGTTTGACAGCTGTAACTGTAAGATCACCAGGAAATGTAAGAGGCATAAGACTCAACACGCTAACTAAACATATACCTATGGGCGTACACTTTAGGAAGGGGGTTACTTCCTTAGGTAAGAATTTCCAATAGCTGTGTGTACTGCAACCCATACGAAGCTGCAGCTGCAAAGTTTAGACAATTCTATGTACAAACCACAAAAATACTAATTTATTATTCCATTCAAATAAAGTATTTTAGCTGTCACTATTCAGTCACTAACAGTTGATCTAGTGTAAAGAGCAGCAAATGTAAAATTTCAAAAGACTTTTAAATCCAATTTAAGACAGGTATTAAATGATAGGACTACTTAATAGCATGAGCCTGTTCAAAAGCTATCAACATTAGAAGCAAATAATGTAAAACTGCTTTAAATGACAGGACAACATCAACAATGCTAGAGGAACATATGTTCTATTTATTAAATGAAAAACTAAGATTTCTCTTGCATTTCCAGTGCCATCACGTTCCTTCTGTAAGATGAGAACAACTGTGGATTCCCAGAAGGGCTGTAGTAGGGGGAAAGGGCAAGATCACTCCTATGCTTTGAACAGCTGACTAGGAAAGGGAATTCCAGCTTGCAGAATCTGTTATGAAGGCAACTCTCGCTGAAATTCCATCTTCCACACACTTATTGCAGGAACATTGGCTTCTCTAATATATGACAGCCCTGCCTTACACTAGTTTAAATGATCAATCGAACAGGGTGAAAAAGGGATGGAGAAGGAGAGGAAAAAGTTCATTGCAAAACCCACGCAGCTGCAGAGGCGCAGCCGAGAAGCTAAATAACTGCACACGAACCTTATTGAAGAACCAGTCGGAATGAGACATAACTTCTCAGCGGGACAAAGCAAAGGCACTTTGTTCATGCTCAGATGCACAATAGATTTTTCCCTAAAAAAACCTTGCTGCTCTTCTTGTGCACTTACACTACTGCACCAAGTATCGAAGAAAAGGGGTGCCGTGACCCGTACTCTCCCTTTCGTGTTCAGCCTCACTGATCTAGTGGAAAAACCTCTCCTAAACATAAACCAATGGCCCGCCTCTTCCTCTCCTCTGTCATGGCCGCCTCCACCACCTGCGTGCGATTTCCGGCCGGGCAATGACAGAAAGAATAAGCAAAGAGGGGAGGTGGCGGGTCGCTTCTCAGGGACTCGCAGTCTGGGGTGGCTTGCAGAAGCGGTCTCGGGGGTTGGGGGGATTTTTCACACGTGTACGAACACTTTGGCTGTGGTCACACTTAGGGTTTAATCCCGTCCCCTTTCAGAGCGGGAGAATACATCAGCAAAGTGACAAGCTGCTTTATTTCACTGTTAAATAACTCAGGAAATCCACCTTTGGGATGGATAACGTGGAAAGGAAATTACTGATCACTTTGCTGATGTGTTCTCTCGCTCTGAAGGCGGACTGAAGCTGGATTTAACTCGGTGTGATCACAGCCTGTGTAAGAGGGGGGAACAGAGGTTTTCTCACACGCGTACCCGATCCTACACAAGAGGAAAGAGTTGTCTTTCCTGCTTCTTAAGTCCCGTCTGACAATTATAGCTGGATCAACTAAAAGAATGCCAAGTTATTTATGGCTGCTTCATCAGCCACCTTGGAAACAAACCGGAGGTGTCCTACTGGGAAATTCAATTTAAAAATAAGCATTAGCCTTTAAAGGGTGACCTGCAAGTCTCATCTTCAGCTAATTGCTTCCAAAACTGAAAAGACAATTGCTGCAGAATTGTGCTTGTGCAAATGATTGTTCTGAACGATTGTTTCCTTCCCCCCTTCTCTCAAAGGCAACGGGGTCTTCTGAGTTTCAGAAAAGCTGATTAATGACACAAGCCCTAAGATGAAGTGGTGGTCTGAGTATGAATTAGAAGAAGAGTTGGCTTTTCTACCCCACTTTTCTCACCCATTTAAGGGGACGCAAAGCAGCTGACAAACCTTCTATTCTTCTACCCACAACAGAACACCCTGTGAGGTAGGTGGGGCTGTGAGAGCTGAGAGGGAGCTGTGACTAGCCCAAGGTCACCTAGCTGGCTTCATGGGGAGGGCGGAATCGAACCCAATATTCCCAGATCAGAGTCCAGCTCCCTAACCACTAGACCAAATCAGAAGGAAAGGCGGTTGAGCAGAGTGCTTCTTTGGACCTTCAGCTACACAAAAAGGAGAGCCAGCTCCCCCCTCAGCCCTCTTTCAGATATGAGACCACCAAAGCACCGAGCTCCTGCCTGAGAACCACCACACGCCCGGTCTGACTCATTCAGGAGCATGCGAGTCTTCTACCCACACGCGCATGCGGCGTGGAAATATGACGACTACGAGCTCGAACGAGCCTCTCTAGGCTTGAGATTCTACTTTTCTCGAATCCTCCTCGAACAGCGTCGATTTGTGTCGTCAAAGAGACGCGCCTAATAAGCGACTTTAGGCTCCGTGGCCGCTCAGCCCCAACGGCTTACCGGCTTTCTGCTTCTAGGCGGGGGTGGAGTCCGGATATCGGTCGGTGGGGGATTCGACTTTAGCCTCCGGAATGGCCTGGCCTGGTCAGGTCGGGGTGGCAGGTCGCTGCCGGTCATAAACTGACCTGTTCCTGGTAAGTAAAGGCTCCCTTCGTGCTTAGCTGATGGACCTTTAGCAAAGCAGACCTCTGATCTTCATGGCTCTCGTCTTCATGCCGTATTGGCTACGGTTCTTCGACTGATCATTCAGATATTGTCGCGTGGTAGCTATCAAATGTTTTGTGAATCCAGGAATGACACGTTTATTTGACTGTGCTTTCCGTGCTTTCGGAAGTCCTGCTTAAGTATAATCGGAAACAATCGTGGATTGACAGTTCCTCCCATTGTCCTTCCATTCATCACGCAGTACAGTCCAACACCTTTGTGATTTCACACTCCTCCACAAAGCCAGCTGTGTGACCCTGGGCTAGTCACAGCTCTCTTCTGAGCTCTCACAGCCCCATCTACCTCATAGAGTGTCTTTTGTGGGGAGAAGGATATAGGAAGCTTTGTCAGCCGCTTTGAGTCCCCTTAAACAGGTGAGAAAAGTGGGGTAGAAAAGCCAACTCTTCTTCTCCCTTTCCTCAAAATATGATAGCAGACAGGACAGTGTGGAAAGTACCATGTTAAGGGCCTTATCTGCTGAACCAATATGCTTCTCCTCCTTGCGATGCAGAGTATTCTAACATTGCCTCCAACTTTGAGGCCAGTTATATTGACATGTGGTTATATTGTCATGTGGTTTTGCTTCTCCCAGCATCATTCCTAGGCTAAGATCAGACACAGCAAAAAGAAGCCTCTCTTTAGGCAGCTCAGCTAGACACCAGTCTGCCTCTCCATTTTTTTTTCCTCATAAATATTACATGCAAGGAAAAGTGGATTAGAGAAGGCTTGGGAACAGGGATGGCCACACAGTCTCTCTGAAGCACATTTGAGCTGCCAGTTTTGTTATTTCTGAACACAGCCCTACTTTCCTATGCATTGTGCAAATGGGACAGTGTGCCGCTGCAGCTGACAAATTTCCTCCCATGCATCATCAGTCTGAGTATTCTACAGTTTTTGGAGTGTTAACTGCTGCTGCAGTTTGTTTTGTAGTAGTAGAGGTATTAAGTGCAGCAGCAGCAGGTGGTTGTTTTTAAAATGTGTGTTTAATTGTCTTTGTGCCTTTATTCTTCTTTTTAATTTTTCTTGTAAACCACTCTGAGATTTTAAAACAGTGGTATATAAATGTCTTATAATTTTAGTTGTTTTAAGAATAAATTTGATGTTGTAATATCTCTCATTATGCAATTTCTGGCTTTCCTGAAAACTGCCCAAAGACAAATGTCTATCTGCTTTAAAATTTATTCTGTTTCTTAGTGCTATTTAAAGATACACAAGCACTTAGTATTTTTGTAATTGAAAAAAAATAAAATAAAGCTGAGTCCTGAGATACAGTGGACTTCCTGTCAGAGGCAATTTTATCATGATTTGCAGTCAGCCCTTCTCTATGGTTGCCTCTTTTTTGTGGAATGTGCTTTCTTCTGCTATTCTACGGTTTTCTGCTTTTAGGAACCTAATAAAGTCATATCTCTTTATGCAGGCATTTTCTGTGTAAATATTTTTTCTCCTCCCTGACGTATCCAATTTTTAATGTGTATTTAATGGCTAATTTTTTTTGTTGTTGTTGTCCATGTGTGTGTTAACCTCATTTTTAATATTCCCTGTAAACTTATTTGATGTATTTTAATAAAAAAGCATATAAATGTTTTAAATGAATGAATAAAACATACTTTTGATGTATACTGGGGAAGTACTGTAGAGTTTGTAGGTTGTTGTTGTTGTTGATTATTTATTTCAGAGGCAGCATGCTATAGTGATACAACACATATTCCTATGCTCCTGTAGTATAAATTTTAAGAAACTGTACAAGGCTAGTAAGAATTTATTAGTTTATATTTCTCCTCCCTCCCCCCAGGAAACTTTAATTTTCTTGAAGGATGCATCTCTCTAAAGTTCTGTCCTCTTAAAGATACCACTATGGCTGCAGCTGTGAACTTGGAGCTTGATCCCATATTTTTGAAAGCACTTGGCTTCCTGCATTCAAAGAGCAAGGATTCTGCAGAAAAATTAAAAGCGCTCCTTGATGAATCTTTGTCTAGGGGAATTGATTCAAGCTATCGTCCATCACAAAAGGTCTGTGTGATATATTTGTTACTGCATATTTTATAATTAATTCTCCGCTATACTTGGCTTTCCATTTGAGGTGTTATGACTTAAGGAGGAATACGTCTTTCTGTTTTGAAGGATATCACTACTTCTGTTTAATAAATCAATTACTCAGTGAGCAAAAATGTAAATGAAACAACTTTTTGAATACTGTAAATTAAATATGGCTACTTGTCTAAGAACCCCCCCCCCACTTTATTTAAGACATTTAGGGGGTGTTGTTTATGTAGGATGGTACTAGGGACAGATTATTGGGGTTTACTTTAATTTATTTTATATTTTAAAGCCACGCTGAATTCAGGCTGAAAAATAAATACTGTAATAAATATCATTCACTAAATTGTGGTTGGCATGGGTTTAGGTTACTCCAAGAAAGGGACCAGATAAGTCTTCTCATTGCCCGATGGATATAAAATGCAGCTAGTTAATAGTAGCAAATAATAAGTACTTGCACAAATGGAAGTTTCCATGACTAGTTTTTATATCACTTATCTAGTTTTTGGATTGCAGTACCATAGTTGTACTATGAACCTAAATTTTCATATAAGTCTACAATATTCTTTTTCTTCATTAGTTTTCCTTTTGCATTCCTTTTTTTATTTTCAGTTGTAATTAATCTATTTGCTGGTGAGCAGGAGACAACATTTTAAATAGCACCTCAACAGTGGGGGGAATTTTGACAGATTGTTCAGTGTGACTCTTAACATTCTTGTGGTGCTTTGTTTAGGAAGTGGATCAACCCAAAGTATCTATTACAAAACCTGTTTCTGTCAAGCAAGAGCTGAAGGTTTCCACAAGCCTCTCCTCAGGTAACAATAATGGCAAAACCATCACAGCTGAAAAGGTGAAAAAGGAAGCAGAAAAGAGGCCTGCTGATAAGGTAAGTTCTTTTCTTATACATAAAGCATATGATAAGTGGGTGCTATTAAAAATTAAAAACGTATTGATGAACATCCCACCATCCACAAATATCACAGAATTTTCACATATGCTGATGAGAGTTGATCGTGATGATTGTCTTCCCTGATATAAACAAGCTCAGTTCACACGTAGGAACAATGTAACAATGGTTTATTCAGTTCAGGGATAACAGCAACATCTTATTCTTAACCAGAATGCTTTCTCTGGTCAGGATTTCTCTTTAAATAAATTTCTAAAACAACATTAAACCAATGGGACTATTTTCCTCTGAATAATGGTCTGTGTGCCACCACTAAGTTTTGCTCAGTCCTTCTCCTTCCAACCTAATTATATCCTTTCTCCTCAGAGGAGACAGCAGCTCACCTGTCTGCTATCATAACAAAAGTCCTTTTACTATATACTATATACTCTTTATGTACAAGGAAGGTTCACATAGTTAATTAGTTAATTATATTAACATATTATATATTACATAGTTAATTATATTAATTATATTAATATTTACAATGAGTGCCAAGTCCTGTGGCCTACTCATGGGGTTATGGCAGGTGGTATGCTCTGACTGACATTTATTAACCAGGATATTTCAGTTCTGATTAGAAAAATAATGGATTTCTGTTCTGTAACATTCACTGTTTCTCATGTTCTGCAAATTTAAGAGAATTAGTATATTGCCAGAGTTTTCAATTACTTTTGATTCCCTGCTAGATGAAAGTCTCCCTGAGTGTCCTTCATAACTTCCTATTATTCACTCATCTGTTTTAATTTTATCCACTCATCTATTAGGTGGACAGTCCTCTGGTCCTTTCTGAGTATCCAACTGAGTATTTCTGTTGACTGCAAGCTATCCAGCCCATTGCCATTTTGGACTTTTTATTCTAGAATTATCCCCTGCTATCACTGATCTATGGGTTTCACTTCCTGGCTTTTCTAGTTTTTCCAAACCATTCCATGTTTCTTTGTACTTTGATCGTCTTAAGCATTTTGTATTTAGTATTGTGTATGCATCCAAAATTGGTTTAAACTTGTGAAATCTTCCAACAAAGAAACACATTTACACCAGTGATGTATAATATTATTTAACAGATAAAACTGGAAATCAGTGAAGGCCCTGACATTCCGAAGAAACCAAGATTAGAAAAGCCTGAGGCTCGTTCCTCTCCCATCACAGTGCAGACTAGTAAGGATCTGACCATGACCGACCTGTCTAGCTTTGAAGAAACTAGTGCTGATGATTTTGCCATGGAGATGGGCTTGGCTTGTGTCGTTTGCCGGTAAGTTGTCTAAAGTTTGTATTGGCTTTAAAGATCACAATGAAATCGTTTTATTACCAATTCTAAATTTATGCACAGATTTTGAACGGTATTCTTTTTTTACTCCCCCCCCCCCCAAGATAATGGGAAGCTAGCGGCAAGCGCGGGCAAGATTAAAGAATGGCTAAGCAGCTCTTTTCCTTTCGTCTTGCTCTCCCCTCACTCTCTTTGCCACTTTCCCTCTTTGTCATCCACATGCTAATAGTCCAAATGCTGCAGCTATGCCTGTTACACAAAGTTGGAAGTCATGACCTTTTAGTCCACCGCTCTGAGAAGTTCGGCTGACCAGCCCAATCTTTCATGTCATATTTTAGAGCTGGGGTTAGATTTTGAAATTCTTAATGAAAAGGAGCAGAGTTCTGTGAAGAATGTACGAATGCAGAAGATGACTTGCTGGTTCACACCAGTGGTCTATCTAGTCCAGCATCTTATTCTCCCAGTGCGTCTGGCAGCCCATAAGCAGGTCATGAGACAATTGCTTGCCTTACTCACAGTTTTCCAGAAATGCAAACTGACACTTGGAAAGAATTTTGAAAGAATCCTAACCAAGTTTCAAGAGACTATGATATTTTAGGCCAAATATTTTGTGCTTTTCAGGCAAATGACAGTGACGTCTGGGAATCAATTAGTGGAGTGCCAGGAATGTCATAATCTCTACCATCAAGATTGTCATAAGCCTCAAGTAACAGACAAAGAAGTGAACGATCCTCGTCTGGTGTGGTATTGTGCTCGATGTACCAGACAAATGAAAAAAATGGTAAGCTTCTATGTATATATGTAAATGACTGAAAGTGCAAAAAAAATGTTTACTTGGATCCTTTACTTGACTAGATAGAAGCATGTTAGAAGAAGGTGTGTATTTATTGGAGAGACAGAATTAAAAATACATTGTTTTCATCTTTTTGTGTGTGAAAACAAGTGCCAAATGTCACAGTGTGTCTCCTTTTAGTTCCTGGCATGTGTGTGTGTTTCTTACTGTATCTTATCTAAAGATATGTGTTCATGTTTTTAACAAGCTAGATGATGGTAGCACACATGGGAATGGAAAGAAATTCAGTTAACACCTGGGGAGGGGGGAAGCCTGTACATTTCCTTATTCTCCAAAGTTCAGTCTTGAGTAAATTGTTTCCTACACTTCAGTAAACAAATAATAGATATTGAACCAAGTTAAGCATTTTTAACTGATGTTAGCTTTAACATTTAACAGAAACATTTCTATCGGAATGCTTATTTCGAATGTCAAGACTTTTTCATTGCATGAATTATTTCTTCATTTTCCAATTACTGAAATAGCACAAAGAGCCATTTGGTAATGGTAATAGAAAAAAGAAAACCTTGGGTTTTTTTTAAAAAAATTAAAATACCATCTAGATCCTGATACACTACATATTTTATGGAAGATAACGGTAATTGAGACTTCCTAGTCAATGGTTTATAAAACTGTAAATGAGTTTTAAAGTTAGATGCATATACCATTGCACAGTTGCTTCAATGTATCCATCCTGGCTTTTATTAACAATTTTTTGTTATGGATGAGCTGGATGATTCTGGTAGAATGTAGCTTTCATGGCCAGTTACAATCTCATTTGTTGCAGTTTTGGGGTTGTTATGCTGTGTCCCCTAGCTCTGTGAGTCTGATCTTTCAGATATAGCTATGACGTCTGTCTTCAGAGGATCTGATAGTCTCCTAGTTTTTTTATCCTTCTTGTAGATGTCTGCTTTCTCCAACTATGGATCATGGCATAACAACCAAAAACTGAAACAAACTGGTGATTCTGGATTTACGTTATTCAACAAACCAGATTTTGGACGATTATTTAAAGTTGGCCAATGGCCAATTAATATGTGAACCCACAGTAACTCCTAGTCTACTTTCTTTGGGAGGAGAAGAAGCAGCTTTGTTAGATTAAAAGAAGGAAGATTCTAACTTCTTTGCCAAGATTACGTTACATGGATAACATACTTCATTTCGATAAACGAGATATTGATCTTTTGAGTAATTTATTTTTTCTACTTGTGGCCTGTCTTCTGCTGGTGAGGTAGTCTGGTGATTCCCAACTACCCTGGGCAGCCAGTAGCAGAGAAGAGTGGCATGCAGGGACATCCCATCTGGCAAATCAAAGAGGACCCTCGTGTTGGGTGTGGGTCTGCTAATAGGCCTACTTGTTCTGCTAAAATACAACATTCCTTGGCTGGGCGTCTCAGGGGGCAGGGAAACCCACTACATCAGTGGACCCATGTAAATGGTAGGCTGGGAGGTAGCAGGCATCATTCTGTTGTCTATAGCCCAGGACTGCCTTGTTTGACTAAGTGCTAGAGGGCTGGCGGGAGTGGTTGCACTCAAATTATGCCTGTTTAACCAAGGCAGAAGCTCTGGGAGCGGACAGTGCATTGTGAGAGCCCCTCCAGCTTTGTTACCCAGGCAAAGCAGTTAAGTGTTTGCGCCTTGGCTTCAAGATTGGGGTCAATATGGGCATCTAGGAAGGCATATACACTGTGGTTCCACTGGCTGATTGATGCCCACATGACTGTCTTAATGGTCCATATAGAGATATTTGAAGCGGGAAGGATGAGCAAACTTCACATCCATCCATCCGTCCGTCTAGTTCCTGTGTTTGTTTCTTTTCAGCTAAATGCTTTCCCCTTGGCCACTGGTCCTTCTCCATTTTTCATACTCATTTGCCTGCTGCTTCCTCAACTTATTTCTTTTCAAGTGTTTATTTCAAGACAGCTAAAATTTCCATGGAAGTTTTTCTCTCAAGCGTCCATCATACCCATATGGTGTGCTTCCCCCAATGTACTGTACATTTTCAGACAATTTCTCCAGAAATATTCTGTAAACTCATTTATGTCTTGATATTGTTGAGATGTTTTCATTGTTATTTCAATCTGTTTTATATGTAAAATAATCTAGCAGTGTGTATATAATCCACACAGGCCCAGAAAACACAGAAGCCGTCCCAGAAGCCTGCTTCTACAGTAGTTTCAGTAGCTCCTGCTGTGAAAGATCCACTGATAAAGAAGCCAGAAATTAAGCTGAAGCTGGAGACAACTCCAACCTTCCTGGCATTTAAAAGGACAGAGGTCAAGGTGCTGTGCATAAAAACTTATGTAGAAATTTTATTTTCAGTTTGTTTTAGATAGGTCTTTTCTTCCCCATAAATAGCCTCTGGGGAAGATTCTTGTGCCAACAAGAATCATGGCACAAATAATATCATCAGTAGTCTAATTCTGAAATCAAGTTTTTTTTTCTCACTAGCACTAAGTACCCATTAAGTATCCATTAGGGACCTATTAAGGACCCATTAGGCTCAGAGCAGGAAGTCCCCGTTTCTACTGCAGACCTCATTAGAGCCATATTTGTTTCCACCTGTTTTAGGGAAATCCGGATTAAATGAGTCCTTCAGGACCTATAATCTGGATTTCCTGTAGACCCCATTAAAAGGGTCTACAATGGGGGTCTTCAGGCATCAAATCCAGATTATAAGGAGCACATTTCCACCACGATCAGGCAGTGGGGTCTAGGAGTGGGCTTCGGGGAGGCACCCATGGGGGGGTTGCCCCAAAACCCGAAGCTCCAAAGCCTGTGCATAATCTCCAAAGACAGCTCCCAAGGCAGCTCCCAAGGCAGCTCCGGAGAATGGCACAGGCTTTGAAGATGACCCATCAAAGCAATGCCATTTCTACGGAGCTTTGCCTCTGGAGTGATTTGCCGCAATTATCAAAGATTCCCTGGAGGATCTTCAAAGAATCTCTGGAGTGTCTACGGAGTTTGCACACCTCCCCCATGGCACCCTCCAAAAACATGGGGTGACGGGCAGGCCCCACATGGGTAGATTCGGATTCGCCACATGGGTGCTCTGGAGTTTCCACTGCGAGCAAGCTAGCACCCATTGCTATTGGGTGCTGCACCAGCCGCGGAGATGCATTGGGTACCTCCTTAGATCTGGATCTACTAAGTCCGGATTATTTGAAGGACCCATTCCTTAGATCCGAATCATCTTAGATCCAGATTAAGGGAGGTAAGTGGGGGAAAAACCCCAACTGAATAGAGTTGGTTGAAGATAATTAAATCAGCTGGTTTGATTTTAAGTTCATCTTTGTGTATTTGAAATGAGTGGGACCTGTTCAGACTCTATTAAAAAATATTCCTGTTTTTTTAAATAACATCTGTTAACCTTCTGTGAACTTCTAGATAAAATGTGAAGGCTGGGCAGTAGTCATTTGTTGCAATGATTGCAGATAACCAGCCAGCCATTTTGCCTATGATACCTAAATTCATTCTGTTCTGCTTCTCATTACCTCCAGATATGTGATTACACTGAAGAGAGCCTGTTTCTGGAATTCATAAGTGATTGATACAAATCACTAATACAAATCTAGTTAACAGGAAAAGCAAAAATCAAATCCATTGCTCCTCTTATCTGACAAGTGCTTAAGTTCTATCTTCTACTATGGGAAATGCACTGGCATGTAAGATGTGTCTATAATTGCACCAAATACTTAGGGAAAATACATTAATAGAGGACAGGGAGGCTAATACAATGAAAAATAAAATAGGTCTAAATATGAGAACACCATACTTGAGAAGAGAACTGGTTTGTGTTGCCTTGCCTAGACATTTAAAAAGTACTTGTGCCTTTTTGCCATCTTTTTTTAAAACGACCAAAAAAACTAGGGTAATTGTAGAATACATTAATTTAAGATGAAGTAGCATCTCTTAATAGTCTTCAGAATGAAAGTTTCGATCCCCCATGATTCATGTTGGTGTGTGCCTAGCAAGAGTCAGCTGTAACTAGAGTGTGGTTTGTTTCCCTTTTGTTTCAGAGTTCAGCAGCAATTTCTGGTAACTCGACCAGTGCCAATGTTTCCTCCTCCTCAACCAGTGGCCTTATAGGGTGGGCGGCATTTGCAGCAAAAACATCCTCTGCAGGACCATCCACAACCAAGATGGGATCCACAACCCAGAGTGCCAGTGGCAAGCCTTCCACCGCCTCAAATAACCAGAAACCTGTGGGCCTCTCTGGGCTGGCAACAGCTAAAGCAGGGCTGGGATCCAAAATAGCCTCACCCAACAGTAGTACAAGTCCTGTTCAACTGAAGCCCCTACCACCTCTGACGCTGGGAAAAACCGGTCTTGCCCGTTCAGTGAGCAGTGACAATGTAAGCAAAGTAGGGCTTCCTAGTCCAAGCAGTTCAGCGCCAGGTGGCAACCAAGCTGCTAGTGGGAATGGAAGCAGCGGAACGGCAGGTAGCAGTGGCGGCAGCGGCGGCGGCAAAGCGAGTACTGAATCTGGCAACCAGTCGCCATCGTTAAAGGGTCCAACATCTCAGGAGTCGCAGCTCAACGCCATGAAAAGGTTACAAATGGTCAAGAAGAAAGCTGCTCAGAAGAAACTAAAAAAGTAGTATTGCTGTCTTAACCCTTCTTTTCTTCCTGAATCTACAAATACGTCTTAAGCCTTGAGTAAGAAATGTAATTAATTTGAATTTGTTTGCATTCATTCGGATGTCTGTCTTTAAATGATGATGGCAGCTGTGGTGCAGGACTTGGGTAAGGTGGCGTGTTGATTTAGAAGATTCTGCTCCTAATATCTTTTTAGGTTTTCCTAAACGTTGAGTGAATACTGTTTCTCCTTATGAAAATGTTGCTGTATTTGAAATGTCTATCACCTTTCTCCAGATGTTGCCTCTGAAAGAATATTCTTACTGTGGGTATGGTAACCAACGTCACTTTTCTGTGGACTCAGCGTGAAGATTAAATTCACATAAACAAGCAGTTGCACTGGTGGTCACTTGAAATAGAAATACAAAGGCAAATTAGGGTTTTGCACGGTTCAAGTAAACGTCACTATGTCAAGAGAAACCTTGAATGACTGAGGTGTGCAAGCACATAATGACTTAAAGCCCCATAGCTCACACCACTTGAGGGCCCTATTTTTAAATTATTTTATAATATTTCCATTAGCATTCACATTTTTGCATTTATATTCCAAAAAAGTTATGTGGGTCATCTGCTTAGGTACATTGTCTGAATATAACTTGTATCTTGTCGATATCCCATTGGCCTAACCAGAAAGTAGTGGTAAGGGAAATGGGATTGGATACTTGAGCCAACAGACTATAATAGCTGTATAAGGAGAGCAGGCATAGCAATGAATTTGATATTGTTTTAGTTTTATTCTTTTAATTCATATTGTGCATAAGTTATAGAAATCTGCTTTGGGCATAGTTCTGAGCAGAGTAATAATAAAACATTTTAGACCACACTTTTTTTGTAAAAATAAATTTTATTAACAAATTCTACTTCTGAGTCATTTGTATTACAGTACTTGAAGTTCACAGTAATAAATCTTGAGTCATGTGATTTTGTTTCAACAATAGTTCTACTAGAAGGACCTAAGCTTTCTATTTGTGTTTCAACGAAGCTTTTTGGCATGCAGAGGTGATCTTTAGGATTACAACTAAAGTTGCATTAAAAACATCAAATAAAAACAGAAGGAAAGAATAATGTGAGTGGTTTAAATGCTTCACATTCTATCATAGTAAGAAAGTTTTAAAAAACCCAAAGCAATAGTTCACCAGGGCAAAACATGAAACTTTGGAGCAGTTCATCTTTAGTTACATAATGTCATCCATGTGGAACAGTACACAAACTCCTTTCAGCTCCAGAAACTGGATCTGAAAACTGGAAATCATAGCATTAACATTGCAGACTTGTCAGTAGGACTTAAGATAACCTTGCTTGAACAGTTACCATATTATAATCTTATACAATTTGCTGTAAGGAAATCTGAATTAGGAAGGCCAGTATTGTCATTGTCGATTTCTGGTTTACCAGTGGCATTGCATTAAATGACTCTTGGCCTTATCTTCCACTAGGAGTGGCCCCAACAACAAGTATACTGGAACAAGTCATTGGAGACTGGGAACAGGCTATATCCTACTTCGTTCCAGTCAAATGTCCTGCTACATCACCATTGTTTTCCCTGTACCGTGGGCATGTTTCTTAGGGAGTGCATCTACTCTGAATTACAGAAGTGTGTTAACTTTGGTAAGACCTTTGGATGCTAAAGTGACAGCACACACTTTTTACAGTCTCTGGAATTACAGGAACAAAAATGGCATCTATAGTCAAAGCATTATCTTGTGCTAAATTCCATCACTTTTTATATACAATATACATGTTTTATTGCACTCTTGTTTAATCAAAGTCCATCGTAAGAATGAATACTGGAAACAAAGAATTCATTTTTACTTCATCACTCTAATGGTTTGCAGTCAAGTTTTAATATTTCAATATGAACATTTTTAAAGTGAATGGTGATTAAATATACTCTTTATATGGGAAGGCAAGAAGCTACTGCAAAATATAAAAACCATATATAAATAAACCAGTTAGAGCAAAATGCAGTATTACATTCAAGTGGATGTATAACTTAAGGTGCCTCCAAACATAATTTAAAAACTGGTTTTCCTGGAAGTATGTTGGGATTGCTGCACATATTTGTGGTGATCCAGATATGTTCCTGTGATAGTGCACCAAAAATGTCCTACATAGGCATTGCACAAAATCCAGCTCTGATCTCAGGTTTTCTATCATGTTAGATCGCTTACTTTTGTTGCTCCATTGAATCACTGCTCCAGCAAAAGAACCCATATGTATGAAGCTCACAGGTAGTCTTGCAAGAGCAGCAATTCCACAAAGAAATGGTATAAATGGTAATAGCCTGCAACTGCCTCCTGCCAGTGGGCAAGGGTGGCAAGAGGCAATTGAGGGATCTAAAGTTCCCCCAATTTTCACTTGGTATTTGCAGGCAGTTCCCACTTGTCACTTGCCTGAACACCATTAATGCGGGGACCAGGAATGCCCATTTCTAGAGCAGGAGTTCCATAGTCTGGCCATCACAGATAGTGCAGCATCTGGAATTACATTATAAAGCCAACCAAGCTTTAAATTACTGTTGCTCAATCACGTATACTGAAGCTACAACAGACCTACCCATATTATGAGCACGTTACTAGAAATCAGTATCGGCTTATTAATTCTCATTGATCCTGTCACAGCTTCCTTCACATGTGTATATTTATAGCAACATTTCCCAGTGGAAGTGCTCTTATAAAATGATGCCATCAGATATAGTATAGAGAGAATAGTGGTGGTTGGCTCTATGCTGAGCCCAACCCCAAGATCAGCAGACCTCAATGCCAGATTCTGTGGTCGCATCCCCATTAGAAGCTTAATCCAGTTTCCCTAAACCGAAATAACAGAACCGGATGCAAACACGAATTTGCCTGATCCCATTACTTTCAGCCAGAATCACATTCAATCCAGATTCTGAGGATTTACTTGACTCAAGGGGGGACTCAAGTGGATACTTTTTAAAAACCGTTTTTCGGGGCTGTCCTGTCCTCTTCCTCCTGGCGTGAATGCGCCACCCATAAGGGACCCCTTCACGGAGCCTAGCTGGGTGGCTGGGTGGCTGCTACTTGCCTGGATGGAAGAAAAACGGCAGCGGACAGCCAGCAATTCTTTCCCCTCCTCTCCTCATTGCTCAGGGCACACAGCAGCAGCGGCAAGCGTCACAGCTAAAACCCAAACCGGCAACTGCTTTTGTTTCTTTTCCCTTTTTAGAAGGTCAGCACTTTCAATGGCAAGATCATTATCAGGTGTGAAGTGGTTCAATCGCTACAGTGTAGCTTTAAGCGGTGGATTTTACAGCTTGCTTTGGAAGCAAGCTATTGGGGGAGGGAAACTCTCATCCCTTAACACGGAAGGGTTCCCACAGTAAAAAATGTAAAATGTTTCAAGTGCACGAACCAGAGTGAGACCTGTTGAAATGAGGATTAACATTTACAACGCTTTGGGGCAATTTAACATGCGGAAAGCATGTTAAGCCAAACTGACGTGGGGTCTGCAAGGATTGAAAATGTTTCGAATTCAAAATAAGCTCGCTGTGGGGATTCGCCCTGTGAAAGTGAAAGGAGATTGGAGCACAAAATGCTAAGAAACATTTCTTGCCAGCACTATATGGATTAGTTGACTTAGCAAGTAGTTTTGACAAAAAAAATGTTTTCCAGCACTTTATCCAAGGAAGCTCTAGTTTGTTTTCACTGTGGTGAGGCCACATTTGGAATATTTGGTATAATTCTGGTCACCACACCCCAGTAAGGTTATTTTGGAACAGGAAAAAGTGCAGAAAAGAGCAACCAGGACGATCAGGGAGCTGGAAAACCTTTTTTTACAAAGTAGCCTTGACACATGGTGTTTAAGAGGTGGCCTGATTAAAGTGGATCAAATCATGCATTGTGTAGAAAAGGTGAATAAAGAAAAATATATTTTCATTACTGCACAACACTAAAATCAAGGGGCACTATATGAAGCTGATGGGCAAGAGAATCAGGACCAACAAGAAGTAGTATTTTTTCACCCAGAGGGTCATCAGTCTATGAAATTTTCTACCTGAAGAGATGATGACCGAAATCAGCCTGGATAGCTTTAAGAAAGGGTTAGACAAATTCATGGAGAATTGTTGTACCCATGGCTACTAAAATGGATGCCAAGGTGCCACTTGCAGGTTAGAAGGACAGCCAGGATGCCTCTCAGAGCCATTTGTAAAGAGTTGAGAATAGGTGAAGGTTTTGCCCTTGTCTTCTACTTGAGATGCCCATAAGCTATTGGTGGGCCACTGGGTGAGACAGGATCTTGGGGTTGATAGGCTGTGGCCTGATCCAGCAGGGCTCCTCTTATCTACTTATTCTTAGCCCGGGGTGGAGAGGAATGGTCATTTTGGAGCTGAATCATTCCTGCAAATGTGATCCTATACAATATTACCAAGTAGTATTTTTTGAACCAGTTGTTTAGGTGAATCTGCTAGTCTGTGCTCTGTTTTAACATTCCACACTGCTTGTTCCTAAACAGATGGAGATAAAATGATTGGATTTTGCTCCCCAAAAGACAAAGAACATGTAATTGTTAGCAAGCAATTGTGTATACAGTATGTTTCTCCTATTTCATTTAATATTTCAAAATTAATTTGTGTATAGGTTCAATGCATTTGAAATGGCAAACATGATAATAAGCATCATAAAAGATGCATTCATAAATGGGGGATCTTTTAAAGAGAATATTGAAATTTCAACATTTCATTAGCTTTACTAGCAAAATTCCATTGTCTTGTATTGCTCTTGAAGTGTACAAAATCATCCTTTCAGTATTGCAGTAGAACCATGAGTCATTCACTGACCTGATGTATGTACAGAAGAATAGTAGTAAGTTTAAAAGCACAGTCTGAAGCATATTTACTGAGATGTCATATTAATACTCCGCCATCAGCATGCTCAAGATTGCAACTGTACATCCTTACGTACTCAAGAATAAATCCCATGGAATTCAAAAAAGCTTACTTGAGATAAATCAATTCAGTATTTTACCTTTAAGTGCCTCTCTGTCATGAACAGTAGGTGATCTATAATAAGTGCATGAAGTAACATTATAGCCTGTATATGCTCACCTGAAAGGACAAAATCTGGCTAAAGATATGCTCTAGACCATATTCAAAGGGCCCAGTAATGGGAACTACAAAATCACTGTGGAAGGATGAAGTTCCATTTGGAAGTCTTGCTCTGGTCCTATCAAATCACAATTTGATATTTTGCAGATAAGTTTTTATATAGTTTGGTGAAATGAAATGGAGGTTTTCCATTGGAGCATTTCCATTTCACCACTATTTTTGCAGAAGCTCCACAGCCCACCACTAACCGTATCACCTGTTGTTTAAAAAATTCTTTGGAAAACAATTCTGGGAGACAAATTAAGCCAAGGGGTTTGCATCCTTTCAAATATTGCTGCTTGAACCTAAATATCTATTCCAAGGACTAAGGAAGATTTTTCCAAGTTCAGGGGTCAAACTGACAGCATAACACGCAAGCATTTCAGGATATAAAATGGAAATGGTTCTTTTAAAGCTTCATCATAAGATCTTCAGCTCTTCTGACTTACTTTTCAAGGCACAAGAGATGCTAACCCAGGAAACATTGTCTGCCTTTGAAGTATTAGAGAACTGAATCCAGTAAGTGTTTCATATGCTTATGCATATGTCATCTTTCCAAGGTAATTGGCTGGCACATATCCTTTTTGCCCCTTTGCTTCAGCCAACCACCATTCTTTATTGCCACTCAGATCAGAAAACCGAAGGATCCGAACTCGCTGATATTCCTGAAGACTAAGTTCCTGATGACTTCTTGCTTGAAATGCATGGACCGCATAGAAAGTCTGAGATGAGAAAACAACGGCAAACACATTGTCAGTTTTAGTTGCATACAAAGTACCTGATCTCTAATAAAGAACCTTAACAAAAACATAACAATGTAAGTTCAGAAAAGTGCTGCAACAGTAAATGAAGCTGTTCATTAGAAACAAGGAGGGAGAATGGACCAAGGATGCTGATAGTCAGAGTTGAGTTATCTCTCCCAGAACTATGGAGATCAGCAATTCCTCAACAATGCTGTCCCAAGTACAGCCTTTTATAAGGATCAAGAAATTATCTCCTATAACTACTTACTTGTTGGTCATCTGCTTCATAAAAGCTGTCCACTTCTGCCTGATTGAGATGTGGTTTTTCACATAAGCTACTACAGGAAGAACTGCTCTCACTTCTCTTGTGACCTCCTGCAGCCTTTGTGGGGTTGTCCTCCGTTTGCCGTGAAGAAACAAAAAGGCTGATATTATCAAAATCACCATCACACAAACTAGTGTCCCCAGCATCTTTCTGGGCTTTTGCTGGCTTGTGGGGCTTCAGAAAGGAGGAATAAACATATCCCTTTAAAGCTATGTATAGAAGAAAAAGAGCAAATTAGGATTGGTGATGAATAGTTTTTCAACCTCACTCCATTGTCTTTCCGAAAACAACAGTGAAGTCTTTTGTTTGACAGCTTAAAGATCAGTTTTCGGTACAAAGCCAATGCAAGCACAATAATTATGAAAATAAAATAAGTGGTCTGTCTGTCTGCTTAAAATACACACACACGGCATTAAAAATAGCAAAGAGAGAAAGAATCTTAATGGAACTCTTTAATGTTAGAATACTTTCTGTTGCTGCAACTGCTGGACAGCACTCAAAAGAGTGTTTGACTGTGTTGCTCTCATGTCACTGCTATGTCATTTCAAAATTCATGGATGACAGGCACGTCAGTGGCTACTAGAATGGATGCCTAGGTACTTCTTCCAGGCCAGAGAGACCAGGCAGGATGCCTCTAAAGGCCACTTGTAGGGATTCAAGAGCAGGTGAAGGTTTCACCCTTGTCTTCTCCTTGAGATGCCCATAAGCAGTTGGTGGGCCACTATGTGGGACAGGATGTTGAGCTAGATCGACTGTGGCCTAATCCAGCAGGCCTCCTCTTATGTTCATTTGAGGAGAGAGAACAATGTGCCCTTCACTCCACCTCTTTGAGAAAAAAGATAGGTTATACATTGCTTAAATAAAAAGAAGATGCAATAGGGCTGAAGTTTACATCTGATTAGAAAGTTAGCAGGTGATCCATTGCCCCACTTGGAAGCCAGGAACCTGACCCTGTCTATCCTTGTTTACTAATATGCCCAGTCTATATTGCAAAGACTGTGACACCGATTTACCTCCTGTATCAACAAGCCATCTGCTGGTACTTCCCAAAGGATCCTTCTTCTCCACTACAGCGACAATCTCATCTTCGTAGAGATCGATATCCAGTTCTTGGGTTGCATTGCATTTGCGCTTAGCTTGGTAAAGCACGTCTGATTCGTATGAAGACAGAAGCACTGACCTGTGGCTTTCTGTCTGACGTGGAAATTCAGGCTGGAAACAAAGAAAAAGATGTTTGAGACAATTGTTCAATTGCAATGCACAATTCAATTAGTCTCAATCTTTAACTCATTTATATTGTAATTCCCTACCATATTTCTTCAGACAAGCCAGTATTATTAAAGTCTAAGCAAGGATTTGAATTCAACTTACCCATGACCAAATTTAACATGATAGTTCTTAGATGGTATCTGCTTATTTAGGTATGCTTCAGTGCACTGTCAGAGCCAAACCACATGTGATTAATAAATGTGCCCCTGGATTCAATGTGCATATTTTAATACGGTATGGGTAATTATTATTTCACAGATAAATGTTGCTCCCTATAATCTGGATTTGATGGCTGAAGACCCCACTGCAGACCCCTTTAATGGGGTCTACAGAAAATCCACTTTATAGGTCCTGAAGGACCCATATGATCCGGATTTCCCTAGCTGTGGTTGAAACAGATGTGTCTCTAATGGGGTCTGTAGTGGAAATGGGGTCATCCGGCTCTCAGCCAAATGGGTCTTTAATGGGTACTAAAATGGGTACTTACTGTCAGTGGAAAAACACCCCAGCATCACACTCATGCATGCCATCACACACTGCAGGTCCATCTAGGAAGAGTCCTATAAATGTGGCAGTGATGCAAGGAGCATGCGGGTAATTACCCCATTTCATGGGTTTGGTTGCATATAAGCGAGTGGAACCAAATAGAGCCAGGGAAAGAGCCTATCAGTCCTTGGCTTTTAACCTCCCTTCACATTTGAGGAATGTGGATTCAGTGCATTCCTCTTACCATCTGAAGCAAGTGGTCTGACGCAGCTATAAGTGCTCTCTTTTACAGTAAGGCTATAAAATCAACTTCCTATGAATAGTCATGTCAAGCGAAATTTTCTGCTTTTCCAGTTGCCATGTAGTTATCCTCCAAATGTCAATTACTTGAAAGCATTTTGAAGCCATACTCTAAAATGACAGGGAACGTGAAACAACCCACATCACCAGGCCTGACCTGAGAGAGCAAGTAATCCAGGGATTATGCTATTTTATTTATGAAATGACAAGTTACAGATATGGGAAAAGCAGGGCACAGCAGTGGCTCTTGACAGCTTGTATTGTGCACCAGATACGTCAAAATCGGAGCACCTTTTTAATTACATGCTATCACTGTGAAAGATCCTTAAAAGTTTCCTGTGCAATAAACCACATACAGTAAGATGCACTACATTGATATTTAGTGGTAAATATGACTGCAGACTGTATATTCACAGGAAAACCCAGGACAGTGCTGAAATTAATGGGCATGCACTGGTGGCAGGATTTTCAGCAACAGCACATTTACTCCCATTCTGGATGGTGCTGCCATTGTTACCGCACATATGTGAAGGTCAAAACAGATGGTCATGCAGGTGTGGTGATGGTAGTGTGCACTGCTGGGTATTACGTGCCAGTCAGATACTTGAATGTGCATGCCACTAAAATGTGTAAACATAGTGCTGGCCATCGCGCAGGCTAGCAAGTGGTAACACCAGAGGAACAATATTACACATCTTATCCATGCAGCACCAGGAGGTGGCCTCACAAAACAAATTGAAATACAAAATCGGGGGGAAATCCAAATCAAATGGGTACTTTCTGCCATTTAATCCAGATTTTCTGTAGACCCCATTAATGGGGTCTTCTGCCAGAAAATCCGGATTAATGGGAGCCTGTTTCCACAGGAAACAGGCAATGGAGTCTAGAGGAGGCTAGGGGGAGGCGATGCACCCATGGGGGGGGGGAGCCCCAAAGTCCCAGCTTCGGAGTGATTTCAAAGTCATTTCGAAATCATTCCGAAGTGACTCTAAAGTTCCTCCGAAGAGATCATCAGGGACTTCGAAGCTGCTCGGAGTCTCACTGCCGGTCTCTCCAAAGAGATCAGTGCAGACTTTGGAGGCGCTCTGAAGGGACTCCGGAGCGGCTTCGAAGTCTCTGCCGATCACTTCGGAGGAACTTCGGAGTCATTTCAAAATGATTTTGAGATCACTCCAAATTCACGCTGAAGCTGGGACTTTGGAGATCGCACCCCCCTGTCCTCAGAGACACCTGGAATGATGGACCGACCCCTTGGGTGTCAATCCGGAGTCCCCACATGGGTGCAAAGGTGTTTCCATGGCAGGGAGGTTAGCACCCATTGCTAATGGGTGCTACACCTCCTGTGGAAACACACTGGGTTCTTCCCTTAATCCGGATCTACTAGATCCGGATTAAGGAATGTACCCATTCCTTAGATCCAGATCTTCTTAGATCCGGATCTAAGGGCTGCGGTGGAAAAACACCCTATGAGTGACTATTTCATTCCTGGGGACATGGTTTCATGTCCTCTTCCAGGTATAGTGCTGCAAGTAGGCATTGCTGTGCAGTCTTGCACAGCTGCTGGATTGCCATGGCAATATCTGGCCTCTCGCCAGATGTTACTTTGAACATTGTCTTGGCAATCCAGGCAGCCCCAGGCTGGCAAAGAGTTCAGCAGAGACTTCGAAGCCGCTCCGGCGTCCCTTCGGAGCGCCTCTGAAGTCTGCGGATTTCTTTGGTGAGACCAGCAGCAAAACTCTGAAGTCCCTCTGAAGCGATCAGCAGAGATTTGGAGTATACTGGCTGGTCTCTCCAAAGAGATCAGCGCAGACTTTAGAGGCGCTCCGAAGGCTCTCCAGAGTGGCTTCAAAGTCTCTGCCCATCTCTTTGGAGAGACTTCGGAGGGGAGTCTGCACAGTCTGCGCTAATAGCGCATGGACCACGCTGACAGATCCGTAGCCTCTCCGAAGTCCTTGGCGATTTCTTCAGAGGGACTTTGGAGTCATTTCAAAATGATTTCAAAATGACTCTGATATCACTCCAAAGCTGGGACTTCGGAGATCGCCCCCCCCCCACCTCCCCAGAGACACCTGGGGTGATGGACCGACTCCTTGGGGGTTGATCCGGATTCCCCACATCGGTGCAAAGGTGTGTCCACGGCGGGAGGGTTAGCACCCATTGCTAATGGGTGCTACACCTCCTGTGGAAACACATTGGGTGCTTCCCTTAATCTGCATCTACTAGATCCGGATTAAGAAACGTACTCATTCCTTAGATCCAGATCTTCTTAGATTCGGATCTAAGGGCTGCGGTGGAAAAACACCCATACATATCTCTATATTTCTAATTCAGCACCTGGATTTATTAAAACCGGTTCCCAGGGGAACCGGTTTTAATAGCTCCGTGTGTACAGCAGATCTGGATTAACGGGGTAGATCCGAATCTAAGAGATCCGGATCTACCCCGCACCCCTGCCGCTGCACACGCGGCATAGATCCAGATTGGAGGCGGGTGCTGTGCAGAGGCATGGCACCCAGCTCCGATCCGGGACGGAGGGCCCACCCCCGGCCCACCATGATTGGCTCGCCGGAGCCAAGCATAGCGAGCCGGAGGACCTCGCCGCCATGGCTCGCCCTGGTCCCAGAAGTGGCGGATCACCTTGCCTAAAGCCCACCCTAGCCCACCCCACTGGGAGCGCGGCGCAACCCCTCCTTACCTCTCAAGGGTCGGCGTTGTTCTGAGGGTCTTCGGCCAGGATGCAACGTGCCTACGTCCGGCGCGGCTCCTGGGTGGCTGGGGCTGCTACTGGCAGCCCCTGCCCTCAGGAGGCATTCTGAGCAGGTGTGCTTCTGGGGCCAGGGTGAGCCGCAGCAGCGAGGTCCCCTGGCTCGCCATGCTTGGCTCTGGGGAGCCAATCATGGCGAGCGGGGGGTGGGTCGTCTTTTAGCACACTTGCGCCGTGCGGACACATCCTAAGTGGATGCGTTTTCATGGCGCAAAACCACTTGAAATGTGGTGTGCTAAAAACACCCATTAAGCACGGATTAAGTACGAGTAGGTGCGGACGCACCTCCCGGAAGTGTGCTTAATTGCCCCCGCTAATGCGGATGCGGCAGCACCAAACCGGTTTTGCTGCCGAAATCCTCATTAAAAAGGGGCGCGCAATGCGGACACGCGTGGCCGGAAGTGTGCTAAATAGGCACATAAATGCGGATGCGCGTTCCCAATCTGTGCTTAATGGGTGTTAAAGGGCCTGTGTGGAAACACCCTTAGTGATGTGAATTCTTTTTTGCATGAAGTACCTACCATCAATGTGGACTTAATATTATACTGACAACAGAATAAGATGAGGAGGGGTAATAATTAATTAACTTTTCTGTGAATTGTATTAATCATTACTTATCTCCATTTGCAATAAAATGTAATAAAAACATTTCCATATATTGAGTTCACCATGAATGGTACATTACAAACCTGGAGAGGGGAAGATTTCTTTTTTTCAAAACTTAGTTTTCTCTCAATAAAAGTTATGCTGTTGTTTCCTTTTTCTTTGAAAAAATTCAGATCGTGTACCTCTTCAAGGACCTTATGCTGAACTTCGGTGATACTTGGAGAAGATGGCTATAGATTCAAAAGAGGTTTAGGATAACATAGTCAGTTACGAGGTACCAGGATTAGCGTATAATGAGAATTCTTGAATAATTGTTTAGAGCATCCAAAAGAAATATATTTCCCTAAATAGCATTGGACTATAATTTCCAACACCCATGGAAGCACAGTCAATAGTTTAGAACAGTAAACCTGTAATCTACCTGTCAAATGCTATTGACTCCCCATACATCCCTAGCAAGATGTAAATGAACTTATTCCCTCCTTAATCTCCTTGGCTATATTTCTTTTCTTTATACTGTTAGGAGGAACCTAGAAGCTTTGAATTAACCACAACTCACATGTTGAGGTTAATCTTGGCCAGTTAAACAAGCCCATTTTATTTGCTGCAGTTTGCACTTGGCTTGTCTATTAGTCAATACAGCATAATTGTCATTAATAAGAAGTCAAGAAATTCCATTATTTCTCCTTACAAATATCCTAAAGAACTGATAGGAAAAATTGAGACTCCAGAGGGGATTTGTACTGTTAACGAGCTAGTAAGTGACAATTAGCACGCCATTGTTGTTTTGTATGTAGATATTTGAAAAATGTGGGTATCAGTATAAAACCCCCTTTCTTGCCCAAATAAATATTTTATTTGCTTCCTTCCCCTTTTCCGGCAGCCCAATGCTGCACATGAAATGAGAACGCAACTTGCCACCTCTCTTAGAAGGAAGAAACCCAAAGCCATACATTTCAAAACTGCATATATTAACTGAAAATTAATAATACACTGAAACATGGAGAAGCGTTTATTACCCATGAACCCCGCTGAATTAAAAGAGGTATAAAAAACCCCAAACAGCTGGGTGGTACAAAACTTAACCGAGGCATTAAAAATTATTGCCACTAGAGGATGCTCTAGACCCAGCACTGCTGCTTATATTCACAGATAAATGCACATATGCATGCAAAGCAAAGCAATTTTCAAAAGAAGGTACTGCATCTGCTAAAAGCTGTAACATTTTCTGGGACAATGGAGCAGGAAAGAGCTTCTAAATACACAAATGGCTTAATAAAGCATGCATCTCACTTCTATGTTTAACTGAAATCAACAAAGTTAAATCCAAATCAATGTACCTTACGAACCTAGTTAAAATGTAATCCAGGATTAAATCTTGACAAATAGAATCTAACGGCTGTAATTTTTGCTCTGACATGCAGTCTGGAGTACTGCAGTCCATTGGTATTTGGACCTAGGTAGCAAGAGTTTTTTCAGAGCCTTTGGGCGTTTCTGCAGTTACCGCAGGGAATACAGCTCAGCTGATCCAAATAGCAAAGTCCACTGATTCGGATCTTCCTCCCTGTGCTAGCCCAAAGCCTATGCAAGCTTAAGAGTGACCCTCAAAAGCTTTCACTGGCAAAAATGAAAGCCAGAGACCTTGGGAGGCTCATTTTGGTGACACAAGATGTGCAGCCTAAAGGGGTCCCCCATGGTCCTAGTGATAACTGCACATAATTGGTGCTGAGCCTGCCCCTGGAAGCGGGAGCTGGTCCGGAATGCACTTGCAGAGCAAGAAAATCTTCTCTGCAAATATGGCATTGGCCAGGTTTCCTCCCACTGCCACCAGGCAGAAGGTTAGCAATGTCAGGACCGGTCTAGATCCTATGCTGGAATTGGCAGCATTTTACCAGACTCTGAAAATGGCTGGCTTCCAGGGCCATTTCTGGAGCCTGGAAAATGTCTCTGTATGGAAATTTCAGTCTCAGAGAAAGCACTGGTGAAGATGTGCTACTACATGGATAGTGGCTGACCTTGTTCCAGGGCTAGAAAAAGACAAAGAAGAGTTGGCTTTTCTACCCCACTTTTCTCATCCGTTTAAGGAGACTCTATTTTTCTCCCCTCAACATAACACCCTGTGAAGTGGGTGGGGCTGTGAGAGCTCAGCTGTGACTAGCCCAAGGTCACTCAGCTGAATTCATGGAGGAGGGCGGAATCAAACCCGGTATTCCCAAATAAGAATGTTTCAGCCTAGGACCAATCTCTTCCACTTCTGCCAGAGAAGATCTTGCCAGTTTCTCCAGCTTCAATTTTTATTTATTTATTTATATTTATATTCTGCCCTATACCCAAAGGTCTCAGGGCAGGTGACAACATTTAAAT
The DNA here is from genome assembly GCA_023333525.1 of Aspidoscelis tigris stejnegeri. Lineage (NCBI taxonomy): Eukaryota > Metazoa > Chordata > Lepidosauria > Squamata > Teiidae > Aspidoscelis > Aspidoscelis tigris. The sequence goes on from JALMGA010000006.1 coordinate 66,461,712, forward strand.
CAAATATATTAAAATAATAAGAGCATATATTAAAACAACAGTGTCTGCAAGTGGGGAAGGAAAGTGTGTCCCCATTTAACTGAAGGTCAGAGCAAAGAGGTGCGTCTTTACCGCCTTCCTGAACATATACAGTGAAGGAGCCTGACGCACCTCAAGGGGGAGACTAATCCATAGCCTGGGGGCCATCACTGAGTAGGCTCTCTCCCAGATGCCCCCACCACTTTTCCTGCTGAGAGTCCTGGAACAACCAGGAGGGCCTCCTGTCCAGATCTTAAGGCACAAGCAGGTCAATATGGGAGAAGGCATTCCTTAGATATTTGGGGCCCAAGTCATTTAGGGCCTTATAAGTCAAAGTTAACATCAAACAGTTTAGCATGTTGTTAGTAAGGAACTGAAGAGTCACAATGAGTTAGCAACTCATGACTCGGAATCTTGTGATCCAGTCTCATGCTGTTGCAGTAATTAGATGACACCACATGACTTGCAGATTATAGGCTGTATTTTGTCTTTAGTTTCTGGTTTGAAGAGAAGTTTATCTCAGAAAGGATTCTGAAATAAAGCTGCTGAACCTTCTAGTGAGGAAAGAAATGCTTTGTCTCTGGATTTATTTGACTGAATGATTGTCCAGCTATTCTCTGACATTAACAAGTGATCTGACTCCTGTCCAAATCTGCTACACTATCTGACAGTTAATACCTTGAATTGGGCTTGGTAGCGAATTGGCAGCCAATGCAATTCTTGTAAGACCGACATGATGTGCATTCGGCTATCTGTCCCAGTCAGCAACCTAGCAGCCGCATTCTGCACTAACTGCAGTTTCTGAACCATCTTCAAGGGCAGCCCCATGTACAGTGCATTACAATAGTCCAATCTAGAGGTTACCAGAGCATGGATAACTGTGGCCAAGTCATCTCTGACCAAAAAAGGCTTCAACTAATTACCCTACCTAATTCAAAATAGATTTTAAAAAAGATTTCTAAATTCTGTGCAGATGGAAGCATCAAAAAAGTTAACAAAGGCTGTGTTCCCAAGCAATAAAAAGCCCATTAAAAAGCTACTTTTGCCATGGAGCGTCTCCATGCATGGCTTTTCTTCGAGCTTCCAGTGGCACAAGACTACCAGCGCACTTTTGAAAGCCGCAGGTATTCCTAGCCACATTGTGCATGTAGATGCTCCGTGGCAAAAGGGGTGGGGAATGGTGGCCAAGATCTCCGAAAAAGCACCCTGGCTCTGCTGCCTCTGCCGCCTGCACGCATCTCCCAGAACTGCAGCAGCTTTCCTTCTTTTTCCCTTTCTAAAGGTCAGAACTTTTAAAGAGCCAGAATTGTGCAGAATTGCACCATTGTTATCAGGTGTGAAGTGGGTGGATTTTTACAGTGAAATCACTATCTTTGGAAGCAAGCTCTGGATCCCAAAGTGATAAATGTTTCTGGTGGGTTTTGCAGGCAGGGGAGACGAACAGAGAACTTGTGAATATGGCTATTTTTCTTTTGGACTTGTTGTGGGTTGTCTCCCTGGTTGTGGCCGCGCAGATCGAAGTCCCTCTCCATTCCCACCGGCAACCTATCATGCAGAGAGGGGGTGGGGTGAAAAAGATGTGGGCAAACAAAACACGCTTCCTTGGGGACGGTAGGTGCGTTTAAAATGCATGTTTTACCGAACCTCATGGGGAGGCTTATTCCAGAATTGAACGTCACTTTTAAATTCTGTTGGAACATAGGGACAATAGAGGGCAATAGAGAGGCAAATAAGTTGCTTGGGGATGGGGCCAAACAGAGCTTTTTTAAAAAAAAATTCTATAAACTAATGTAGTGACCTTTCTAGCAAGCAAGAATAAATTATTACCTATTTCTGTGCAATACACAAACACCACACAAATATGCTAAGTGCCTTCTAAATGTCTTAGAGATGATTTAAGGTGTTTTAAACACCAATTTATTTATAAATGTTACAGAGAAGGAAAAAAGAAAAGCCAAGGTGACACAGAAGGAATAGTAACAGGAAAAAACATCTGTATAAAATCCAACAGTTCGGAGATCATAGATGTTTGGTCTGAGCTTTTTAATTCACAGTATCTGAAGCTACTCACCGGTCCAAGGTCTTCCTCTATGGAATAAGACTGTAGTGAAGAGAGCATCATGTCCCTTAGAAGAGTGATGAAGCAACATAGGCAATTGGTCACAATCTTCTTTGCTGCCTTGTTGAATGCCTGGAGTTCCTCCACAAGCTGTGCATTGAGAGCCTCGTATTCTTTCCTGGCCAGATCCATCTCTTCCCCTGAAGCCTTTTGATGGTAACTATTGCAGTCTAACAGTTTATCATAACGCTTTTGAATGAGCTTTTGAGGACCTGGGAAGAGTGCTTGCAATGCTGACAATGGAGCCAAAACCATCTTCTCTGCTTGGTTTGCCTTGATTTGGGCAGGGAAGAAAAATACAAGGCAGGCAAAATGTGAAACCAGAAAAGCATGTTACAAAATGAACCTGACATCTAGACTTTTGTTTTGTTTTGCATAAAAACTCTGCAATATCCAGTGCTTAGGGCTGGGTGACATTTTGCAGCTGGCCTTTGATGTCCATCATGTGTACTAAAGCAGTCTTCAACTCAAGACAGAACCAAGCAAGGAATTAGCACTTAACCCTTCCGCTAGATCCCAGGAGCTGGCTACTACTCTTCTGATTGTAGGACGTAAACACTGGCCCTTTCTGCACTGGGCCTTATTCTGGATTATGTTCAAGGACAGGGGCCTACTGTCCACATGCTAATACAAACTGTAGCAGGCCCTCTCTGGGGCCAGTCCTACTGACAATGGAGAGCCTGCTACTTCTGGGTATTTTGATGGCGTAAAAAACTCAAAAGTGTGCAATTGCGCATGAATGACAGTCATTTTGAGCCCAGTTTTGTTACTGTGAGGGCCATTTTCTTCAAGGCCCATGGCAAAGGTAAGCATCCAAATAGCTAGGTTGAATCACTGTTCCAGGAAAATCCAGGTGGAGTGTTGATTTTCTCAGAAGAATGATACCACAGGATTTCAACTCTATATCCTGGGGTTATGTTGGAACTACCACAGAGACATCTGGTAGTCGCAGCACAACCCCAGGATGATCCCTTATTTTTGGCCCTTAGATGGCACAGCAAGCTGCTATTGCAGCTCACAAATGTCCTGTAGTTAAGCATGACTTAAAAGCTGTTGATCAATTAAAAAACAAACAAACCCTGATTTTGATAACCTGTCAATCAGGATTTGGTTAATTAGAATCCAAATCCAAATCTTCTGTTCACTAAAGTTTCATCCAGTCAGCACTTACTTTATTTGCATTATTTGGATAATCCAGAATAAAGCATGGATAATCTAGAGCTTGTTGCCAGGGGCTCCAATTACCTCGCTGCTGATTTGGGGCATTTTTAATCTGCATTGTAGTTCAGATTAGGATGTCCCCATGCGGTGGAGAGAGTGCGGGTTCAATTCGAATTCACCCATCCCCGAGCAAACGTGGTAAACCCCAGCATCAGGGAAAACGCATCCTTTTTTCTCCACCCCCTTTGCCCTAATTTGAAGCTTTTAGTGGACGCGTGCACGTCTGCATGACAGCAACCACAGACGTGTGCTTAGAGGAGGGCTCAGGCACTGGAGAGATCCACCCTCCCCCTCCACCCTTGAAGCATGACAGCCAGCCAGAGAATGAGAGGGGAGCCAGGCAACTGACCTAAAATGTCGTCTGACAGTGAGAGGCAGCTTTTGCTTCCCAGCGCCAGTAAGCTCCGAAGGAGTCAGCTTCCTGCCAGCCTTGCAGGCAAGGAGCTAATTAATATGCACTTCTTTCTAAGGCTCGGAGGCAACGGGCAGCTTGAATCCTTTAGTTCTCGGTTCTGCGACCCTGTGAGTGCTCGTGTGCGTGTGTGTGCGCGCAAATGCATGTGTGTGTGTATGCATGGGAAAAGGCAAATGACAGCACAAATGAGAATGATTTGACCCCCTCATCACTTCCCTTCAGCACAATTTAAGCGAGCACGGCAGGAACAGCGAGCACAGACAAAACCCCACCCGCTAATGACACAATCACCAACCTCCTCCCCCAATAACCCGGGAGTGTCCCCATGAATCAGAATAATACATGCTTGTCTTCTAATTCACAGCAAAAACAGTTGGAAAGGGGGAGCTGTTTCAGTTTTGAGGATTTTGTCCCTCATGTAGCCCAAATTAGGGCTTTGCATGGGGATTCTTGTGAGGCGAACTCACTTTCGCCTCCCAGTATCCTTGCCATGGGGATATGGACCTAGAGTAAAATACGTTTGGATGTGCTTTACTCTGGGGCCACATACCCATTACAAGTTTATTTCGCTTTCCCTAAACCGAAATAATAGAACCAGATGCAAACGCAAATTTGCCTGTTCCCATTACTTTTAACTTAATCGCATTCGATACAGATTCTGAGGATCGTACATGGCATACGTGACTCAAGGGGGGACTCAAGTGGCTACTTTTTAAAAGCTGCTTTTCGGGGCTGCCCTGCCCTCTTCCTCCTGGCATGGACGCACCACCCATAAGGGACCCCTTCACGGAGCCTAGCTGGGTGGCTGGGTGGCTGCCGCTTCCATGGATGGAGGAAAAATGGCAGTGGGCAGCCAGCCAGTGATTCTTTCCCCTCCTCTCCCCATTGCTCAGGGCACACAGCAGCAGCAGCAACTAAAGCCCCTTTGCTTTAAACATTCACACAGAACCTCAGCTGCTTCCCTCCCTTCCTTTCCCTTTCTAAAGGTCAGAACTTTTAGAATTGCGCAAAATTGCAACATTGTTAATCAGGTGTGAAGTGGTTCCATCGCTACAGTGTAGTGCTGCTGTTAAGGGTGGATTTTTACACTGAAATCATTGTCTTTGGAAGCAAGCTATTGGGAGAGGGAAACTCTGAACACGGATTCTTATCCCTTAACACGGTACTGTCCACACAGTAAAAAATGAAACGCGTATCAAGTGCACGATCCGGAGTGAGACCTATTGAAATCAGGATTGAGATTCACCACGCTTTGGGGTGGTTTAACATGGGGAAAGCGTGTTAAGCCAAACGGCCATGCGGACTCCGAGGATTGAAAATGTTTTGAATTCGAGATAAGGTTGCCGTGAAGACATGGCCTGGATTAGTGCTGCCTGCATGGAGCTTTAAACTGTTATAAAACTTTGGCCATTTCTTTCAACTTTTTGCCTCACATTGTTTGAAACCAGCATGTTTCTAAAACTTACAAATCCTTCACTGTTTTTTTTGACATTAACCAACGTGTTTGAAGAGCCGCTTTCTTCATCTTCTCTCTCAAGAAAAAAATCTTGAAGTTCAGCTGCACTCTGTGCGGTCAGGAGTGTAGAATCCTAAAAGAGATGGAATGGGCAGAGGAGAAGACGGCTGAGCATGTCAAGCAGTTGCACATCTGGATAAAATGTCAGGGGTACAGCGAACTGCCTGGAAAATCCCCAGCCTCTCCCTGGAAGAAAGACATGGCAAACCACGTTTGTATCTCTGCCTTGAAAACTGAATAGAGACGCCCATGGAGGGGACCATGTGGTCAACCAAGAGTCAATCAGTGGCTGCGTAGCAGAATGTCACCTAGGGGCCCTGGTGACACCTATATGAGACAGGACGTCCTATTCATAATTCGAACTGAGGTGGTACCAGCTCTGTTTACATGTAGATCATTATAGGTCATCCTCAGGCTGTCCTTGCTCTGGGCTGCAGTGCTCACACCTTTCTTTGCAATCGACTTGAGCCTCCTCCATGGAACTCTTGGCTCTCCACCCTTTCTGATCTACCTCCTTTCTTACTGGATGTTGGTGTGCCACTTAAGGGAGACGAGTATAGTTAAAGCTCAGTGAAGCAAGAATTAGAGACAGGAAAGCAAAAGGCAAAAGGTTTAAGTCAAAAGCTAAAAGGTCTTTTTTTCTCCATTCTTAACAGCTTATAACTTCTACTGCAAAGAGCATGTTGCTAGGTTAAACCCCCATGAGCTGACTGGACAACCAGTGGAGATGTATGCATGATGTGAGCATGACCTTCCTCATGAGTCCCTACATAAGCTTTTGCCCTTGCACAGGGAGAGAAAGACTAAACAGGTCAGGGTGCCCAACAGTTATCTCCTGGCTGAGGTTTGCCATCCGAGTCCAGGAAAACAACAATTAGCCAGTCTGACCCTTGTCAGGAGTGAACTTAGCACAGCAATCTTGCTACAGAAGCTTGCTGGCAATATGGCATCAGAGTGAATACCACAGATGAGGGTGTTCTTTTTAAAGCCTGCTCCCCCAACTCCATGCCCCCCTTCCTTTTTATGTGCTTTTCTTCTCCATGGGATTCATTTTTTAAAAAATGATAAATTTGTGGAAAAACACTAGATAGAGGAATCATACACATAAACTGAGGAGAGGGGGAGATGCCTTACAAACTCACCATGTGCCACCCTCCCCTAGAGACTAGATGAAAGAAAAGACTGAACCCCACCCACCACAGCACAGTTCAGCCTTCTTTAGCCCATCCCCTCACTCACATTGAGGAAGACAGCATGGAATGCCAGGACGGGCTGATCCTCTGGAAAAGAGGACTTTGGTTAAAATGATCTGATGGATTGGAAAACGAATTGAATAAAAATAATGTGATAATGCGACCTGAGGATGACCTGAAGTCGTCCTAAACTAAAGGTGTGACCAGGGCCCTGGTAATGTAATGGGATGTGGTTCTGTACAGGCATCCCCAGACACCTCTTGGTAATTGCAGCTGCCATATAGAATCCAGATTAATAACTGCACAGGTTAAGAAATTTCAGCAAGCAAGTGTTGCCTATACAATCAGCTATGCAACCTGAAATCCTCTTTTGAAGAAATACAGGAACTATCACCTGGATTCTGCATTGTAACTCTATTTGCAATGTGTGAAAAGCAAGCACTGTGTGTGTGTGTGTGTGTGTGTGTGTTGATACACTCACCTTAAGATGCTGCAAAGACAATGAAATGTTCTTCACACATAATTTGACTGTCTTTTCCAAGCTTCTAAATAACTTCTCCTCCTTATTAAAAGTTTCATCTTTTACCTAAAATACCAGATAGGTAATAGAGGTAGATTAGGATAATAGAGGAGGCATAATTTGGTAAATAGACCAGCCTTAAAGCTATGAAGAATGTTGAAATTTCTATTGAAATTCATAACTTCAATGTTCTCAGGCTACAGTTTTGTACAGAACAGATCATTCAGACCATTTAAGCCCACCATCTGCTTTGCATAGCAATAAAACTCTAGATGCTTATCTTGGAAATGACTTTACTCAAGCCTCTGGCTTGCTCAATCTACAGTCATCAGTCCCTGGCTTCTGTGCAAGAGAAACTTAAACAAGATACTATAAGGATTTGGTAAAGGCCAGTGTGTAATAGAACTTCCTTGACCGAGACACAGGATGCATGTGCACACTAGCTAACAGTTACCAATTACTTCATGAACTTTATATTAAATATTTACTTCCCTCCATGATCTTATAGATGTTTCTTAGGCTGGGTGTGCACTAGGGAGCCATAAGCTTTTAGGACCAAAGCACTTGACCGGTTGTAAAAGTGGGAAACATGCTATCTTTTATAACTCCCATCCACGGCAGTGCAAGCATTGAGACTGGGGCACATTCATTCCCTGGCATTGATGTTCCTGCCTGGGGCTGTTTTGGACCCACAGGAAGTGGCCACAGAAGTTGGCTATTTTCTGTTCCTTTTGAAAACATGGTGGTGTATCTTTGAGTACTAGAAGCACTTGCAGGTAGTGGATATGAATGTGTGCACATGAGGATGGGGAATCTATGCTCTTCAGAAGTTGTTAGGCTGGAAACAGCCCTATTGGTACTGTTCCACAAATCCCCACTGTCTCACATCTCAGATACCATGTGCATTCTTAGCACATGAATTGCAGTGTGAGGACATGAGGGACTGGCACCAAGGCAAGCCAGGAGAATAACTTCCCCAAATCCCACTGCTAAGCAAAAACAAACAAACAAACAAAAAACATTTCAAGTGTGACTGTGTGAGTATGTTGCCGTTTTAATTTTATTCATTTATTTTATTTTCTTAATGACATCTTTTTTCTGCTTGTGGATTCCATTCGTGCTAGTAAAAAATATTTACATTCTGATCTTCATTGAAACTATGGTGCCAGCTTCCCATTTACAAAGATCAGAGGAGCCCTGCTGGATCAGGCCACAGCCCATCTAGCCCAGCACCCTGTCTCACACAGTGGCCCACCGATTGCTTCTAGGCATTCTCAAGCAGACGACAAAGGCAAAACCTTCATCTCCTCTTGAATCCCTGCAAATGGCCTTTAGAGGATTTTCATGTGTTCTTTTAATTTTCTTTTTACCGTAAGCCATTCTGGACTCCTTGCAAGATCTACACAGCTTTTGGGTGGCCCAAATGGTGCAGGGATCACATGAAGAAGATGCAAATGGAGAAAGAGGTTTGGACGCTGCCCCCGGGTGCTCCCTAGCCACTTCTGGTGAAGCTGTGGGGGGCAGTAGCAACTGCCTGGAGATGCTCACAGATGCTCCAGGACAGAGCACCCCAGAGCATCAATGAACTTCCCTGCAAGGTGATTGTGAACAGGCTCTAAGAAACAAAATGTAGATTTGACAGCACTTTGGAACATGTATACTAACAAATGCAACAGTTAAAACTTTTATATCACAAAAGCTAACTCTAGGGGGCACAGATGAATTTCTTTTCCTTGATAAAGGGGTCAGCAGTATAATAAAAAGTATGAAATTTATTTTATGGCACTCATACATAGACTTCCAGGTTTTGATCTTCCCTTAGCTTGCATAAAAAGGAAATGAGTAATGCATCACTCTGTATCGTACCTTTGCTTGTCCCTATGCTCATTACTGTGCATCTGAAGCATTAATACTATGTCAAGTTTGAGAGTTTCCTATTATTTTGGTGACTGACCTATACTTGTCTCAATTTATAAAAAGGATTGCATTTTTATTTGCTTCAGTTGTCTTTTATGTGTGTGCAAGAAAAAGAAGACAACCTTGGAAGTGTCAAATCTGTCTTTCTCTTCTAATACCAACAGAGCCACTGCAGAATAAATGGGAAGCTCTGAACTAATTAAAGGGGGGGGGGAGAGAAATATTCTGTAGTTCATAAAGAGCATAATTCCAAAGCATTTTTAGTCCTGAGTTTGAACAGCATCCACAAGATGAAACACCAAAAGAGAAAAGTCTTATCGTCTTTTCTTAAAGAGACATAATTTCCTGATATTTTGGAAGGCGAGACAGAAAAAGACACAAGCATCTGAAATAAATAGTTTTGCATCTCTATCAGGTCTGACCTGTTCAGGTGTCCTGGTCACAGTTCTGGTCCCACTTTATGTTTGCACAAATGCTAGCATGCCAGTATTGCTAAATTCATGCCATTCTGTAAAGAACTCTCATGAAATGCTGAAGTTAAGCATTCCAGGTACTTCTATGGCAGCTACATTTATTTATTTATTTGAATTTTTATCCCAGAACACAGCAGCAGCATGTAAACACCACAAGTAATCTCTTTGGCCAGCAGCACAGTGCAATAGTGAGCTTGCCGACACAAAATGGATAATCTTACTTTAGAAAATGTTCTTTGACTAGACTGAAGAACATGAAGAAGCAACTATCTGACAGCACTTACTTAATCCACGTTATGTGGATAATCTGGAATAAAACGTGGATTAAATAAGTGCCGTCTGGATGAAGCTTAATACTCTGTCTGCATGCACAAGACTTCCTGAATCTGGGCACCTCCAGATGTTTGATTACATCTCTCATCAAAACTGGCTACTTGGCCGCTCAAACTGGAGCTGAGGAGAGTTTAAAATACAACATTTCGCAAAGTGCCACATTGGTAAAAGCTGTTTATACAGGTTTCGACTTGAAGTGTCTTGTACACTCCCAGTAAGCTCCCTGATGCAGCAGCCACACCTACTTTGGATGTAATGCTGCATGGGGGCAGCATGGTGCGGTGGTCGCTGCACAGTTGCTCACTGCATCCTGATCACCATAGCAAGAGCCTGGTATGCAGCAACTGTGACAAGGATTCAGGCAGGCCAAGGCAGGCTGTCCGTGTTGCAACAGCCCAGTAGGTACGTTCTCACTGAAGTTGAGTGATAAAAGGCCCTAAGGCTGCATCCCCATTATAAGCTTAATTCAGTTTCCCTAAACCGAAATAATAGAACCGGATGCAAACGCAAATTTGCCTGTTCCCATTACTTTAAACTTAATCGCGTTCAATCCGGATTCTGAGGATCGTACGTGGCGTACATGACTCAAGTGGCTACTTTTTGAAAGCCGCTTTTCGGGGCTGTCCTGCCCTCATCCTCCTGGCGTGAACGCGCCACCCGTAACGGACCCCTTCACCGAGCCTGGCTGGGTGGCTGCCGCTTGCATGGATGGAGGAAAACCAGCAGCGAGCAGCCAGCGATTCTCCCCATTGCCCAGGGCACACAGCAGCAGTGGCAACGCAAGCAAGGGGGCTTTAAACATTCACACATCTCCCAGAATCTGCCCCTGCTTTCCTTTCCCCTTTAAAGGTCAGAACTCCAAAGAGCTAGAATTGCGCAAATTGCAACATTGTTATCAGGTGTGAAGTGTGTGGATTGCTACAGTGTAGCGGCTGCTGTGAAGGTTAGATTTTTACACTGAAATCACTGTCTTTGGAAGCAAGCTATTGGGGGAGGGAAATCCTAAACATGGATTCTCATCCCTTAAAACGAAGGGTCCCCATAGTAAAAAATGTAACATGTATCAAGAGCACGATCCAGAGTGGGACCTGTTGAAATGAGGGTTAACATTTACAACGCTTTGCGAGGATTGAAAATGGTTTGAAAACGAAATAAGCTTGTAATGGAGATGCGGCCTAAGAAACACCTTATATATTACCTGAGGCTCTCCTCCAGTCAGAATTTTCAGATGACCAGTAACTCTCTTTGACTTCTTACTTATTGAGTGAATGTTTAGTCTTGCAAATTTCTCTTTCAGAGATTCATCTTCATCATTCTTCTTATACTTCAGCACTGCAATTAAGCAAATTAGATCAATGATAACAATTTGTATTTATCGGACGACAGGACTATGTACTTTCCTTGAAAGCCATGAGAAACAGAGGGGGATGGAGGAGAGATGGAGCCCCAGAAGGAGAAGAATCTCACGTTCTATTTGTATGGAAATAATAGAGATGATGAAAATCCTCATAGCCTTATAAGCTCTTAAAATCCATCTCTCTAATTGCTCTTCTTGTTTGCAGTTGCTCCATTGATGCTATTCATTGCAGAATGTATAATCCTGCCTTCTATAATAATTTTCATGCCTTTACGATCTAAATCCCATGAAAGTCTGCCTGGGAGAAACGCAAACAGAGCATGGGGCGAGTCCCAAAATTATTATAGGCCTTAAGCAAATGCAGGAATCACAGAGGAGACCTGAAGCAAATTAAATATTTCATACTTCTTTTCATGAAATAAAACTGGCAAAATCTTTGGTTCCTTATCCATAAATAACCTAACTATTTATAAGGATGGTGATACATTGGTCTGTGGGAGGGCATTCGTTCTGCATGCAAGAGAACCCCTGAGTTCAGTTCCCACCATCTCTAGGGCCACTGCTGGCCTCAGTGCTAGAGGTGTCTCTTTCCTCCAGGCAGCTTCAGAAAGGTCCATTCCTGGTGCTGCCATTTTGAGGACTTTGTGCCTGGACTTGGGAGGGTCTCCTTGCCCTCCTACGGCAGGTACAGAAGGCCAGCATCAATGTATGGCCCATTTCACTGCAGCGAGGGCTCAGCTCAGGGTGCGAGAAGCAGATCCGGAGCCACTGACCGGAGGCCAATTTGCTCTTGGCCTCTTCGTTTGCGATAGGTGAACATCTGGGCAGGTGCATCTGAACTTGCAGGAGGCATTTACAGTCTAGAAACGCCCCCTGCCTGCCTAGATGTTCACCTATCACAAATTAGCAGTGGTGGACAATTTCAACTCAACCTTATAATCGCAATCGTGACCACAGACTTACGTCTCTTCCAGTGGTTAGAATCCACTCTATTTCAAGCATGGTAGCCCCTCAGATGACCTCTGATGTGACTGTGCATGTGCAGAGCATCATCACCACCGTAGCAACAGCAACAGTGCACACACAATTGCACAGAGCACCACAATGAAAATGGCAGCACCATGGCAGGAATCAGATGTGCACCCAGATGGAGGTAAGTGTCCGGATGTGTGGGGGTTAGGCTGCCGTGCGCTAGTGCTTCCTAGTCAAACGCTAGTATACTTTAGTCTTTTCTGTACTCTTCCCATCCATCAGACAGGAAGCCAAGTGCAGAGATGCCCTTGCTTTCTGACAGCCTGAATTTGGATGCTGACCATTACCTCTTTTTAGGGAAGTTCTGGGAACTTCCTTTTTATCCTATGGGTAAATGTTCCTACTATAGAGTAAGAGTCAAAATGGGCATTTCTAGGGTGATTCTTTAAGGAATTTGTAGCTTCCTCACTCTTTAAAGCCATGTATTTTAATGTTTGTTTATTTCTATCATTTATTTATCTTCACTGATTCTGAATTTCAAATGTTGGAAGTAATACATAGTTTACACTTATAACCTTCCATTCACCTAATTTGACCATGCTTTCCTTAGACCACAGCATCAGAACCAAACTGAAATACACCTAAGGTCACCTAACTTCTGAAAAATAAAAAATTATGCATTCAAAGTCTGATTTTGCAAGGGTGCATCTTAATAATTTTAAAGCTTCACATTATTGTAGCCAATGACTGTGTTGAGATGTCAAGCGATTGCTGTTTGGATGGCATCTTCATGGTGCTGTGGATGTACCATGAGGGTGCAGTAATCCTGGGAAACACTACCCCAGGCAATTCTTTCCTGCCCCGCCACTAAGAAATTCAGCAGGCCTCAACCCTGAGGTCAGAAGATGGACAGTGTAGCTGCTAATGCGTGCCTGCTAGGGCAGGGAAGAGGGCTAAGATGTTGCATTGGAAAACCCCAAAAAATCATGCAATGCATCTGAGCTAGTGAAAAAGACTGCTCTGTTGCTTCAAGCTATTAGTCTGGAAGGAGTGCTTTCCTCATCTGGTCCTACCAATAAAAAAAAATTGAACCTATGTGGCTCAGATTATGCGGGGAACCTGACCAAGTGATCACCACACTCTACTAGATGTGGTCATTGGCTTGCCCAGTTCACCTTACAGCAAGCCCCAAACAATCTGATAAATGGCAAAGAAGGATGAGAGCTGTAGTTCAGCAACATTGAGGGAACATATTTATTTCCGTAGCAATCACTGAAAATAGTTTAAGCAGGTTACAAAGGCTCTTTTTGCATGGTTAATGTTGTCTTACCTAAATCCTTTCTTCTTTTAAGTTCATTTATATTTGTATTCATGCTTTTCACTGCAGCCAGGGCTTCTTGCAGTGCTCTGTGGTCTGGGTGGGCCATGGGTGTTGCATTCAAGAGCTCACATATCAGCAAGGGATATTTCATCACACGCTGTATTGGCTTTATCATCAGAGATCCCATGTCAAGTAAGTTTGGCTTCCCCCTGAAATTTAAACAAAGTCCTATTAAACTCCCAAAGAAATGCCTGAAAATAAGGAATGATGACTTTTTTTACAAAAAGGAAAAGAGGGAGAGAGGGGCTGTGTTCGCACTTAAGTTTTAATTGTCAGTCTCCTTTCAGACTGTGAGGATGCATCAGCAAAGAGACAAGTTAGAAATTCTACTTTTAAGTTAGATAAAGTGGGAGAAAAGTGACTAGTCACTTTGCTGCCATGTTCTCTCAGTCTGAAAGTGGAGTGGAACTGGATTAAAACTTAGGTGTGAATGCAGTCAGAGAGTATGTGAGTTATTAATTTTCACTAATGTATTAGTTGTCCAAAATGTTATGTACAAGATTTTAAATTGAATTTCTTTTATTTTCATATTTACCGCCCAGTTTATTGCTTTCCTTAATTCCTATGTACTGCTGCATAAATACTACTCCCAAGATAACAGCAGCTTCAGATGTCTCTGAATAAGCTAGTAAAGTTTCACAGATTTTAGAAGTGAGTTTTTTTAGAGCTTTCTATATACCCGTATATTCCGAGGTATAAGACAACTAGGCATATAAGACGACCCCCAACTTTCTAGTTAAAATATAGAGTTTCGGTTATACTCACTGTATAAGAAGACGGCACCTGGCGTATAAGATGACCCCCGACTTTTGGAAAGATTTTCCTGGGTTAAAAAGTAGTCTTATACACCAGAATATACAGTATTTGCTACAAGTAACTTCAAATTTTGTTGGTGTACCATCAGAGATTTGGATTAAGGGCCTCTTAATCTGGATCAGGCTCCAGCAGGTGCATGGATAAGGTGCATGCAGAAAGATCCTATCTCCTCCACATTTAAAGGAAGATCATCACTAGACTCACCCGGTAAGCTTATTTTTATGATTAATATTATAGTTGATTACACTGAATGGTGATGGGTATGGAAATGGGTGTTTCTGAGGAGGGAACCAATGATCCCACAGCTATAATGGGTGCATTATATATAACTTTGGCTTTGCAGGTTCCAAACCTATGGAACAAAAATTATACAGTTTTGACGTTTCTGCCCAGTGTGGTTTAGTGCTAGAAAGGAAATGGCCCCCAAAGTTGGCCATCTTCTGTCCAGTGACAAATTTCACTGGGAGGAAATCAGTCCAGGCAGGTTTCCTCCACTGCTAATATCTGTCCCAATGGTAGCAGTGGGAGCACAAGAAGACAAAAAGCAAGTTATTTGTCATGGTTTAGCAGAAAGGTGAATTGTCACACCTTCACTTTAAAGCTACTTCAGTCAATCTTCAGATCTGACTGCTCACACCTTTTCATTTCTGCCCATTTTATTCATGGACTTTCCATTCAGGAAAGTCAAAATGGAGGATAGAAAGTTCACAAATAAAAGGAATAAGAATGAAAAGGTGTGAGCAGTCAGGTCTGAAGAGGGCCCAAGAGCAGTTTTTGCATCTCAGAGACCAGGGTGAGCCCTAATGAGGGTGGAAACATCCAGTGACCATGCTCCGAAGGCTAGTGCCTTTCGTTTCCCATTTGGATGTAGCTTAAATATTGTTGCACAGTCCTCCAGAAGTAATGGCTAGATTTTTTTTGCTTAGCAAAATCCCAACCAAGGATTTAGGAATTAGTGAGGTATCTTCAAAATCTGTGGCTAATTCCAGATGTTGCTGTTAAAATAATAGTAATAGTAATAGTAAACATAAAAATTCATTTGCATGCAGTAATCTTGTCCTGATTGATGCCTGCACCAAATATAGAACTCAGTGTCTGCAGAACAATTGCAATTATTGTTTTCCCCAGCATACCAGCATGAATACAAATCTCTGAAAGCTGCTTCATGAATGGGAAGAGGTAAACCTAAGTGTCTTTGCTTCTGCAGTCACTCTCTGGATAGCTGCCCAAGTGATAAACAGCTTTCCAACTGCTTTTCTGCTTGACACAATCTTGCAATATGGTTTGAAAGATAGTAAGTTTGCTAGGAGATAATGACACCCTGGAGTATTAAATGCTATCAAGTTCAGCCTGTCTAATTCTGCCCAGTCAGATTACCCAGTGATAACCACTTTCCTGAGATTAGTGGTGTTTATGACATTCATTCTTTAGCATTACACTATAACCCTGGAGAGCAGGGAAGGGGGAGAGTGGAGGAGGCAGGTCTCTCTGCATAGGTTAAAGTAGAAGTGTAACCATTTGTGATATACACTGTACAAAATATCAAGCTGATAATTAATTTGTAATGCTTTTATACAGTATGGTGCTATCTTCACAAAGTCAAAATTTGAGGGCGAAAGAAACCTATCTCATGGCAAATCATGGCAGCTTCTTTTTTGCTTATATTAACACAGCTAGCTTAATTCTAACAGAATCCATTTCCTCTGCAGATGGCAGGCAGGAGAATGAAGTCATATGCTGAATAACAAGATACAGCTTCCCTGCTTCCCAACTGCAAAACTGCATAAGTGTTTTCTAGACTTCATTCACCCATGCAGCATATTCAGTCTTTTTGGCATATCCTGCACCATCTGTACCAATCTTTACTATTTAGGATTTCAATCAACTTTTAAAAATGATTTTTTTTCAAAGTTTGTCAATGTACTGCCTTAAATTATCTTGCATATTACCTGTGGTCTGAACATTTGGGAAAATTAAAATAAATAACTACATCTACCATCTATACAATAAGTTGACTCAGCCAATTAAGTCACCATGTGAAGTCCTCTGTTTATATGACCCTTGACATCTCTCATTAATAAAAGTTTGTGTGTGTATGTGTGTGTGTGTGTGTGTGTGTGAGAGAGAGAGAGAAAGTGGAAGAGACTACCAATCCTCTTACTCACAAATTGAAGTATATCTCAATTTATACCTCCTCCAAATCTTTAAACAGCTACACTTCTTTTAAGAAATCAAACTTATTTATCATCAGACTTATTAGTCCTCAAATTAAAAGCTGTTTTCCTTATTTCCAACTCCTGCCTCACCGCATGGGCACCTCCATGGGTATCCCTATGCAGTTTTCTTGATAGCAATAGAGAAGTTGTTTGCCATTCCCTACTTATGGGAAGAGGCAGATTCTTACAAGTTCACAAACGCTGGCAAATTTCAACTGTTCCACTAAAAACTGTGGGGCTCAAGTACCCATCAGCACAGCAAAGGAAAGGAAAGGGGAATGCAGGTGTTGATGTCAAGAATATCTGGATCGCTATACTGAATTTAAAAAGTGTCCTGGTCTGGGAATGCAGAAGCTGCTTGGAATGGGTTGATGGCTCATCCATCTGACTGCCACTCCAGCCCAACCAAGCTGCAAAGTTGGAGAACAGAAGTTCCTTGGTTTTGCAGTTGCAAGTCAGGGGCACTTTGCTGCCTTTCTGAGATGACCCTGGAATTAAGCCATTTTTCCTGGATCCTGGCAACACTTGTCTGCATAGTGGCAGCAAGAATGGGGGACCCAGACTGGCCCATGTGAGAAATCATTTTAAAGGGGTCTCTTCCTAAAATGCCCCCAGTCATGGGGCGATTTTGCACTTCCCATGGGAAAGGAATGTAATCACCCAATGTTAACTAGTGCTCACACTTAGAAGCGCTAGGTAACTACAGCAGGCCCCGTACAACCAGTCACTCACCTGTGACCCATCCTGGGGCTGGTCCTCTTCAGGGCACCACCATGCAGTGTCTGGAGCCTTACAGTTTCTAGCACAAGTAGTGCATGTAGGGTATGGAAAGAGCCATTTCTGGTAAAGAAAAGGCTTCTTCAGATGTGGACTCTCTGCCTGGGAGTTTACCATGCATGCATTACTGGACCAAGTCACATGCATGTATGGACCAATGGTTTCGATAAAGCAAGTGTCTCCTATGTGATAGTATTAAAAGATTTTGGAGAACTATTCTGAATCAAATTCATAATATGGTATTTTAAATATAAATGTGGAATTAACACCCCAAACAGCTTTGTTTAATGGGATAACAGGGAGAATAAGAGCAGGTAAACAGTATTTGAACATATGATACATGCTGCACAATCTACAATACTGAATGGAACAATATGAATTTGAAAAAATGTGGGAAATAAGATTAAAAAGCTAAGGGTTGAAACTATGTTCCAGGACAGAGCACAAATGGAAAGATTTATTATACTATTCATTGAGAGACTCCAAGCACCAGAACTCTTCAGAGATGAAACAACAAGACTATTTCTCTGGTCCGACTAAAGTAAAAGAAAATGAGAAGATCTAAAAAATGTTGTAAGCTGAGTGCACTAAGGGTTTGTTCAGTTATTTCTGTATAATCACATTTTTTTCTGTATTGCTATTTTTGTATTATGTGTTTATGAAAAATTAATAAAAATAACTGTTAAAAAAGGAAGGTTCTTCTCTGCTTCTTGTAGCCTTCTCATCAGGCCTGAAGCCTTTTTTAAAATTCCAGAACTGAGGCCTCATTTGTGACATGTCCTGATCTGAAAATATAAGGGTTCAGTGGAAAGGAATTTGTACCCAATCCCTCCATTCTGGGTAATCTTCTGGCATATTACAGAAGCTTAAGGAACAATTTCAGCTGGACACACTTGCACCAGAATACTTAACATAAAGTAATGGGTAATTCAGGGCTGCACTGAATATAACTTAGCTCTATGGGCACAGATTTCAGCAACCAGCAAATTCCACTTGACAGCTTGGGGGAGCTGCTTCCTTGCAAGAAAGCGTGATGTTAGGTCTTCTTGCTTAAGACAAAGCATAAAAGCTATCCTCTGAAGAATTCTGGTTTCATTTTACAGATGTACAATTTTTGTGTGCAGCTGTCAAAATCTTATGCAGGTATTTATTCTCCTGTAATTGTCATCTTGCCTATGAGTTTAGTGCACAGACAGGAGAAAGAGTTTCACTAAACTTATAAGGTCTTATAAGGTAGGAGCTTTTAGAACTAGGGATGAGCACAAATAGTGGTTTTTTTTGTTCAATTTGTATCAAATCAAATGCAAAAAACTAGTATTCATTCAAATAGATCCCCTTTGAATGTGATAGGATTCAAATTCAGTATGAATAGCATATGAATCCCCTATGTAACCCATACAAATCCCATATGTATCCTACACAAATCCCATATGAATCTGCTCTCAATCCACTTAGAATCCACTCTGAATCTGTTGTGACTGGTGCAGCCACTTTTCCACCTCCCCAGGGTGACGAATGTAACAAAGCTTCGTACAAATGTTTTGAAGCATTTGATTTGAATTCTAATGTCAGTCTTCTAATGCACTAAAATTATATTCAAATTCAAATGTCCCAATGTGGACAAATTCAGATGAATTTCAAATGTTATGAATATTCATGCATGCCCCTATCTAGAACAGATATCTATTTTTTATCTCAAAACAAACTGCAAAATACAACATAGGCTGAATTCAGTTGGGGGAAATATAGCACCATTACAGTGCCACTATGGCAGGGTTACCTCACATATCTGAGGCAATTTCCCCCTAAAAATTTCCATCAATTATTGCTGGAATAGACGGCACTTTTTACTTACCTTTTGGATGGAGCTCTCCAAGTGCTGATGCACATATCTGGGCATTTAGGATACCTGAATGTCCAGATGCATGCAACAATAATTGCAGACAGAAGATTCCCCACATTACTGCCTGCTAGTGGGCTACCCAGACACCATTTTGCAGCAAAGCAGGATACACTTATAAATTATAAGTTGTTCTGTAATAAAATTTTGTTTAAAGACACACCTATTTACCTTGGCTTTTGGCTTCCCCTCCTCATTGTTATTGTTTCAGTGAGTTCTTTTTAATTTGTTTTTACTGTTATGTCACCATCAAATCTTTGGGTGTAGAGTGAGATAAAAATGCAAATAAAAAAAATAAATTCTCACTTTGGATTTTTGGGAAATGGACCTCAGAATATTAACGTGTTTTTTTAAAAAAATACTTTTTGTTTGACCATTTTGGAATAGGCGTAATAATCTTGAAGTATGTTACTATTTTTGAATGTGTTCCTTTACCCAGTCAGAAATAGGGCCATCTATAAACTGGCATTTGAAAGGTATATTTTGTATGCAATCCACAGTTGAGGGGATCTGTTTTTGAAGGTGGTAAGTGCACAGTGATTTGTGAAAATACAGCACGAGCATTTCAAAGCACTAATTCAAATACATTGCTTGCATGCTTGCTTGTTTTTAAGTATGCTCTAGTAATCCCAGGAATACTCTAGCTCTGATCCAATGGTCCAACTGAAATGGTAGGAACAGGCCCCAGGAATCTACTGTGCAACATTCTACAGTGATGCAAATAGCCTCCCAGCAGAGGTAGGCCAGGCAAATACTTTATATCTTTTTACCCAGGCTTTTGATGTATAGTTTCTTCTGAATGTAGTCCTGCTAAGCTGGAAAGTTTATATTTTATGTATGTTTTATTGTTTTGCATTTTTATTATATACTGTTACCTATATTGTGACCATCACAAATAAATACAGTTGACTTTTCCATCCCTGTGCAGATGAAGGGTATCAGAGTGCAAAGTTCTGCACTGTTCCCTCCTCTGCCTTTCCACATCTCTGTGATGGAGTGCAGACAGCAGGCAAACGTGATCATGGGACCCACATTCCTTGCAAGTGTGTTCCTGCCAATTTACTAAGGACCATCTGATCACAGCTTACTCTATGCAAATATTAGTCTGACCATATATTTTCCCCCTTGAGTTACAGCTTGATGAAGAGGCTTCAAATGTGGTTTTCAATGTTTTAAAGGATAAGGCTTCAAATGTGGTTTTCAATGATTGTTGATCATCCTAGGAACCACCTTGTGAACTGTCCACTTCTACTTTTGTGATGGTCCAACAGATTACTGGGATAACAGCAAAGGAACGGGACTGTTCTGTGACATATAAGAAATTCTGCTTTGATTGAATTGCTATTGGAATTCTAGATTTTAGGATGCTGAAACAACATAAAAGAATCCTGATGGACTGCAAGGAAGGTAAACAGCAACTCATTACTAAGATTTTTAATCTCAAGGATCTTCAGGTGGTGTTTATGGGTGTCTCCAGAATGGGGTGGAAGCAGACAACCAAGTTTGCTGCTTCCATCCCATGCAGTTGGAGCACGGCATCCCCCCCCCCCGCCCCCCATACACACACAAACACACACTACAAAAAGATGCTGGATAACCAGCATCTTTTTACTGCACGTTTACCTACAAATCTGCTGATGCTACTGGAGGCAACAGAACTTCCTGTCTGGCACAGGAAATTTGAACCTTCCTGTTCTCTAGTTTGGAGGCCTGGAAGCAACTCCAGCTTAAATTCCTCCACTATAGAGGCCCGAAAGAAGCTTTGCATTTAAGGTGGAGCAAGGGGCAAGTCTGGAGGCGCCTTGTGCTCCCCCCCCCCCGCCCCCTTAGTAATTTAATGGAATGATCCATCCTATTTATCCAACAACATGGACAAGCTGAAAGGACAAACCAGGCTTCAGCAAAGTCTGACTTGACTGCAGCAAGGGAGAATAATACATCTTTCAGTAAAAAGCAGCAGATTTGGATGATCTGATCTGCATGTTGGTTTTTTAAAGAGTAAAAAGTAAGGCTTTAAATGTATGCTGTTCCTGTATTTCTCTCTATACAACAGATTGCAAAGCAGTGCTCCTTTGTGAATGCTTTTACAAATATTATGATTTTATTTTATTTTTGGAGCAAGTCTTTCATTCAACATGCTCTTCTATATTTGTAAAAGAGAAGCATGTACACCAGTGTGGCATAATAATTAAAACACAAAATTTTTATCAAGGAATTTTAGGAGCAAATATATCCATGAACTTGCAACATATCTTTAACCTGGCCAATCAAAGTTAGTGTGTTTTTCCACTGTCAAAAAGTACCCATTTTTGCACCCATTAAGGACCCATTTGGGTGAGAGCCAGATGATCCCATTTCCACCATGGCACCCATTTGGGACCCGATTGTTTCCACTGCCGTGGGGAAAATCTGAATCAAATGGGGACTTTCTGCCCTTTAATCTGGATTTTCTGTAGACCCCATTAATCTACTAGATCTGGATTAAGAAAAGTACCCATTCCTTAGATCCGGATCTTCTTAGATCCGGATCTAAGGGCTGCGGTGGAAAAACACCCTTAATTAGCCTAACCTACTTCATAAGGATGTTGTAAGTATCAAACCATGGAAGCTAATCCTTCATATCATCTTGAGCTTCATGGACTATGGACAAGATTAAAATATAATGGACAAAAAGATGATACTTACCTTTCTTCATAAATCTTTCTGTCAAGAAAACCAAAAGAAATAGAAGTTAGCATTATTCTAAAAGAGACTTATTAGTGTGACCTAGTTAGCACTGAACATAAATGTGAATTCAAACACAACAGTAAACCCTAATTTAGCAATACTATCAGCGACTTTCAAGTATTGTCCTCTTGCTCCATGCTTGTTCACTGTTAACTGCCTCACTATCATAATAATTTGCTCACATAATTGCTTTGCAGATGTTCAATGTCACAATTCCTGAGTTTACACAACCTCGCAGGTATTAGCTTTTGGGCATCAGAGGCAACGAAAATTAAGAACATGGGGAGGCAACAATGTTGGCGAAAGCTCTACTGACATTTTTGCAAGTTCTCCTAGACCCAGCTTTGCCTCTTGATGTCCAGTTAGCAGCTCTGGCCAAGAGTTCCTTTGCCAATTTTTGTTTGGTGAACCACACTTTTTGAGAAGTTTGACCTGGCATCAGTGACTCATGCTCTGTCTAGTTACATCTTTTGTAGACTACTCTAATGAGCTCTATATGGAGCTGACCTTGAAAAGCATTTGGAAGCTTCAGACAGTGCAGAATACAGCTGCCAGGGTACTTTCTGGGACTCCAAGGAAGCAGCATATTACTCCCATCCTTCAAGAACTAGTTCCTGGTTCAATTCAAGGTGCTGCTTATCGCCTTCAAAGCCCTATATGGCTTTATGTGAGGAACTGCCTTCTTCCAGCTGCTACTTCTTGCCCCACATGGTCAACACAAGAAGCCTTTGCTTTGTGCCATTAGCAAAGGAAATATGGCTGATGAGCACATGGAATAATGCCATCTCAGGAGCTGGTCCCCAGCTCTGGAATGCTTTCCCTTTAGCATTGAGGAAGGATAGCACCATCTGTTATGGCTTTTTGGAGGAATCTGAAAACTTATCTCTTCCCTGTTCCTGAGTGTGGCTGCTTTTAATTGCGCTGTTTTGCTGAATTTTTCATCTGTGTTTTCATTGCATTTTTCCTGGAGTTTGCCATAATATGTAGGTGGGTTTTGTATTTGTCTTCTGCATTTGCCCTGAGGCCTGTGGCTGGGGGCATGATAAATAAAATAAACAAATAGCACCCAAGTCAGCAGGGAGTGATCAGAACAAATGGGGACTTTTGAAGAGGGAAAAGCAGGGCAAGGAAGTGGCTATAATGTTTCATTTTCACCTGCTTAAACCATGGAACACAATGTATGGAACACAGTTCAGGGAGCTAAAAATGAAATTTTCCTGATCATACATTGCCTGACTTCCCTTACCTCGTGAATCCTTCTCTGTGAACTCATGAAGGTCTCCTCAACGCAGGAGCACAACCCACCATGTAAGTTACAAATTTAGATGGGGCACGGGAGGGGAGAAACCAGCGGCCCTGCAGGAGTAGGTACATTGCCAAATCTTCAGGTCATGGATTGATAGGTTGTGAATCACCAAGTTGGGAAATGCTGAGCCCTTGATTTATATTACCCTAAGCCTAATATCTAGTAGAAAGGGACATAATGAAAAAGCCCTGTTTCATTACAGAGAAAGGGAGGTGGAGTAGAAACCAAAGTACATACGCACAATTTTATATAATGGGGGTTACAGATTTTATTATGGATAATTTAAATTAGACACAGATGTACTAGAATCATTAAGAAGACAGAGTGCTTCAGTTTAAGATCGCACTACCCTGGAGCAAGCTCTATAGAAGATCTGTTTTGACAGCATCTGTGAAATGTATTTCTATTTGGGCAGTTTCTAATGATGGAGAAATATATTAATCTTTTCAAGAAGGTAGCACAGGCTAGTAAACCCCATAAAACATTGGATTTATTGGATATATTTCCTTTATATCCACTTAAGTTCCCCTATGACAGACAATGAAAAAGAGAGGAAAACAGCCATTCAAAAGTTCTTACTTTAAGGATTGCAGGCACTCTTTTATATGCTGCCTGAGTTCTTCATCCTTTTCATAGGATTCCAGCAGTATGTGTGCATCATCGTGATGGTAACAGTAAACTTTGTATGTGGCTTCTAACTGGTCTTTAATCTGCAAAAACACTTGCCCTGTTAAAGTGCAAAGCAAAGCAAAAAACAAAACATGACTTTGTCATATAGCTTAAGATCCATCTGGAATATGTGAAACTGCCTCACCTTTCTAGTTGGCCTTGGCAGATCTGGTCTCTGTCCTATCTTGATAAAATCAGCTGGAGATAAAATCCACCAGATGACGAGCTTGTAGCTTCATTCCACTTTCCTACACTTTCCAGTTGGGGGACATCATGTATTGCCATAAATGAAATGGTAGTGGAAAACATGAATCCCCACAGGTTCACGGATGTTGTGATGGTCTCATCCCGTGCTCAGGCAATTACAAAGCACTAGGATCATGGCAAAAGTTGCACAACAGCAACACACACACACCAATTCCTATAGTTATCTAGAGATGTTCACGATTCCCCTCTCCATTTGTTTTACATTGAAGTGAACATGATGGAAACCCACATTTCTGCGAAAGGAACCACTTCAAAATGTGCTAAGCTTTGGATTCTCTTCAAATCCCTACTGCCACCAGTTGCACCTCTGAATCTGATCCAAATCCTCTCTAGAGGTGATTGGGCAGCCGCTTTGAATCTAACAGAGCTTTGAATGATGGCACAAAAGCTCTCACTTCACATGCAATATTCAAATTTTCAAACATTTGCAATTCATACAAATTGTGAAGGTGACGAACATTCTTTGCCCATCTATAGTGCTATCACTTAAGCACTCTTTTTTCCCCCTGCACATTCTTCTTTAAAAGGTGGCACACTGGCTACATGCCTGCCATTGTTCCAGCCACAGAAATGTCACACCCAGGGAACTTTCATCTCCCAGATGCTGGCAGAAGCCTTCAAACACAAAAACAGGCCTCATGGGGTTATTGTACACTGGTCACTATACAGGACCACAAGAAAGAAGGAGCTCAAGAAGACAGTTGTGACTAGCCCAAAGTCACCCAGCTGGCTTTGTGTAAGAGTGTGGAACTGAACCATAAGACCTCCAAATAAGAGCCCAGTACTTTAACCACAAGACCAAACTACCCAGGAGCTAGCTGGAGGGAAGATTTGTCTAAAGGTGTGTGTGGTGGGATCCAAAGATGCATTAAAGTGAAGGTGCAACCCCAGCCTGAAATGTCTGCTAAATGCTGCCTAGCAGTAGCTATAGATAACCAGCAAGGCAGCTTCCTAGAGCACAGGAAAGCACTGGTTGAACCCCTAGAAACTCCCAGAACACGGGAATGGGAAACCACTTCTGCATGTTTACAAGAAAAAATGAAGAATAAAACACGGCATTGTTACCTAGCTAATACAGAAAGCACTGTGTATTTATTCATTTGCTTTCTGATCCACGCCAACCCCAGGCATTATAAAAACAAAACAGACACCAATTAGCCATTAAATAACATTAAAAGAAAAATAAAATTATCAGCAGATGTTACTCAAACTGCTGTTGTGTCATCCATCACCTCGGTCAGCTCTTTAGAAATTCTGCTGCTGTGGCCTTAATGAGATGAAGCAATAGATTTTCAGTGGGGACCTAAAACTACAAAAAAAGTCAGTCTCAGCTGACTTATACTCAGTTCATCTTCACGAAATCCATTGGGGTTCTGCAGAAGAACACTACCTGTACTATAAACACAGCAGGAAACTTCAGTCTCTCTCTCTCATCAAAACGAAAACATTTGGCGTATGTAGAAAACCAGGAGCAAAGTTGTAGCTTAAGCCTAATCTTTTTCAGGGTGGAATTCTGTAGCAGTGCATCAGGGGACAAGTGGAATTCTGAGGCAATGAGCATCAGGGGACAGGAAAAGCAACATCAATATTGGAGCAAAAATGGAGACTCTTGTGGTTTTAACTGAGAAGGAAAGCATGGGGTTGAATAGGTGCTTAAACTATGAGCAGAAGCAACAGAGTGAGATGGTACAGCTCAAAAAATAAATATCAGGCATAAATAATATCAGGGTGCATCCAGACAGGATGAAAATAGTGCCATAGGAAATACCATAGTTCTGCTTTTTCATCCCTAAAAAGTGTAGTTAACTGCTGCTGGAAAATACAACACTGGTAGCATGTTTTCCAGCTGCAGTGCTTTTTAGGGATGCCCTTACCTTTCTGGATGAAGCAGAGACAGGAGCTCTGTCCAGCACGAGGAGCTGAAACAGCCAATCACACATGCGTGGAGGTGGTTAAATGCAGCCAAATTTGCCAAATAGCAGTCACCAGAACATGCAAAGACAGTGCTGGGGCCAGTGGTGTCTAGATAGGAAGCAATACTACCTTGCATTATTATTTTCAATTATACTGGGCCGCCATGTGGAGGCAGCCCAAGTCATCTTACATAAGCCAGGAAAGTCCTTGATGGATACACAGCCAGCACTGTGTAAATGCATCTCCCATCTTGATTGCCTTAGAACAGCCCAGAGTCACTGCAGCCTTTGCTACGGTAACCTGGACGATCTTGGATGGACCATCCAGACTGCAAGGACTGCTAGTGAAGTCCCTGAACTTAAAGCAGGTAAGTGCAAAAAGGCCTATACTTATCCTGTCTGGTTCTGCATAAACACAACCATGGATTTTTAAGATTGTTTCCATTATGTGGAATTGGCCAGCAGTGACTCCCCCAAAAATTGACTTGACATCTTCTTTTTCATTTTCACCAGACATTCCAGTCCCAATTTTTATTGCAACAGATTTATAGTCATGTCTATCTTACTGTGCATTTGTGCCTTATTTATTCTGTAATGTTGTATTACTACAGAATTTGCACTAGAAGTGATGACCCTTGCAGAGGATTCATCCAGTAATGGGGCAGAGTGTGAAAATGAGAGTGAAGCAGTAACTCAGAAACGAAGAATTCCATTCCTGCATTGCCAGATCCAATCAGCTTACAGCATTCCCCGTCTACAACCCCTGTTGAGTATCTAGATCTAGAGGTTCCACCCATTGGTCCTGGGCAAAGGAGTAAGGAGTAGGGCTACATCCAGACTTGTTCCAAAGCTGTACAGTTTTTTTCACACTGCAGTAGTGGTGAAGTATTTATTGAAGTAAAAAGATACTAAATCTTTTTACTTTGCACTTTCTGGAACAAGCTGCACTGCTACTTCAATGGAGCTTCCTGTCTGGTGGAGAGGAAACCAAGCTTTTCTATCCTGCTCTTCTCACCAATTTAAGGGGACTCAAAATGCCCGACAATGCTTTCTATTCTTCTGCCCACAATGGACTCGCTGTTAGGTGGGTGGGGACTGCGAGATCTCAGAAGAGACCTGTGATTAGCCCAAGGTCACCCAGCTGGCTTCATGCAGGAGTGCAGAATCAAACCAGTATTCCCAGATAAGAGTCTGTCTCCCTAACCACTAGATTGAACTGGTTCAGCTTCCAATTGACCTGTCAGGTGGACTGGAAGTGGCTATGTCATCCCTTTACGGCTTCCAATTGTCTGTCTGTTAGTGTAAGTGGAGGGATGGCGCCATTTTCAGAGTGTCTGGAGGTAACTTGGCTTCAGGTTCAGAGATAAGAACCTTGAAGATCTTGTTAGAAAGATGCAGCATGAAAGTGCTTCACCTGCAAGGAAATGCCCCAGCTGTGCAAGGCTGGTCCCTTAGCCTGTCCTATTTGAGCTCCAGTATTCTCAAAAGCCTTTGCTGGAAACAACTTTTGTGCATTCAGACAGGGCTAAAACCCCTGATCACAGTGTCTGAATACAGACCTGATAGCCCAGGTTTAAAGTATTGCAGGAGAAAGGACTGCCATGGCAGAATATTCCTTTAATATGAAATTGCATTGCTGCAAGAAATACAGAGGCGTGAGCTGCAGTTACCCAGAAATCCTGCTTCAAATGCTACTGGAAAGTTCCACAATGTGATTAGCTGTTCGCACTTGCACAGTGTCAAAGTACATGTCTGACAAAGAGGAAGTAGGAGGAGGTGAATGAGTGTTGGTTACAGATTCCTAGCAGAGTTAATCAGCGGCACAGGAAGTAGATAATGGTTCACCACTTATGGAGTCAGCATGGAGACAGATGGGATGGGATGGGTCACATGCAAAGGAAATCTCACTACTGCTAGGGAAGGCAAAAATGTTCATCATCCTTGCAGTTCATATGTTTGCATTCAAATTGAAAATTAGCTATATTCAAAGGTGGACATCTGCATGCTAAGGGAAAGCTTTCATGCATTCCTTTGAAGCTCTGTTACATTTGTGGAAGTGAATTTGTGGATTCGGAGCATATTTGGAGCATATTCAGATACGCAACTGGTGGCAGCACAAAATGATGAACATTCAAAGTAAATTGGAAGCCTAGTGCAATCAAAGTGGCTCCATTCAAGCAGATGAAAATCTCACTCCTATTCACTTCGATGTGAAGCGAACAGAGAAAAAAAATTGTGCATGTCCCTAATAACTGCCTAGCTAGCTGCATGAGGTGCTAAAAGAGGGATGTCGATCTAATGTCTGGGCAGATAGAAATGATCTGAGGAGTGCATTATTCTGGAATTACCAAAAATAGAAGTTCAGATAAGCAATGCATGGTGGCTGCCTTAGTTTCCTAGTCCCTGGGTTTAGCCATGGATTGCTGTATTTACTGAGCTTGCTTCTATATTCTGTCCTAATATTTCTTTCGGCTTTTTTGATTTGTTGTTCTTTGTCTTACATCTGTGTTTTTGACACACAAAGCCCTAAAATCTCCACAGTATTCATTTAAGGAAGTGTGGGGTCCTTTGATTTCCCCCTTTTTTAGAACTATTAAGCTGTGTTTTACCCTTTTGCCATAACATTATCACCTGCTAGAGAGTGAAAACATTGATTTATATTATTGCTATATGTTCTTCATGATCAATCCATTTTTTTACATTTTTAAAAATAGGGTTTTCTTTCATGGCATCATCTTAACTTTGCCCCGCTGTTCAAACTCACCAGCTCCCCCAACACTGGATTGGCAATCCCTGCTCTAAGCTGAATCACTTCTTGGATTTATTTAATGAAAGAAATATCAGCTTGGAGGAAAAGTGTGGCCAGGGTAAAATGTGCTTTATTTTACTTACCTTTGCAGAGCCAAAAATAAGGGGGAAAACACATACCAATGACTTGCACAGAGGGTTCCACATCAGCTGTTGCTTCTTCCAGCAATGTCATCAATTTATTGGATACCAGGTGGACCAACTCAATGTTGCTAAACAACCCATCCACGTCCAACCCAGCAATCTGATGGGAAACAGATAATTATGATGAGGAGGAGAAGGGGAAGGAGTTGGTTTTTATACCCCATTTTTCTTACCCTTAAGGGGACTCAAAGCAGCTGACAAACCTTCAGTTCTTCTCCCCACAACAGACACCCTGTGAGTTAGATGGGGATGTGTGAGCTTAGAAATATTGCTGTGACTAGCTCAAGGTCATCCAGCTGGCTTCATGGAACAGTGTGGAATTGAATCAGGAGACTAACAAGTACAACTCTAACACTCTACCTACAAGACCGAACTGGGAACACTGTTTATTGGTGGCTGCTGTTTGATACACCAGCACTTTTGATCCCATGGACTGAGACATAAAGGGCGCATCCCCATTAAAAGCTTAATCCAGTTTCCTTAAACCGAAATAATAAAACCGGATGCAAACGCGAATTTGCCTGTTCCCATTACATTTAACTTAATTGCGTTGGATCCGGATTCTGAGGATCGTACGTGGAGTATGTGACTCAAGGGGGGACTCAAGTGGCTACTTTGTAAAAGCCCCTTTCAGGGCTGCCCTGCCCTCTTCCTCCTGGCATGAACTCGCCACCCATAACGGACCCCTTCACGGAGCCTAACTGGGTGGCTGGGTGGCTGCCGCTTCCATGGATGGAGGAAAAATGGCAGCAGGCAGCCAGCCAGCGATTCTTTCCCCTCCTCTCCCCATTGCTCAGGGCACACAGCAGCAGCGGCAAGTAAAGCCCCTTTGCTTTAAACATTCACACAGAACCTCAGCTGCTTTCCTCCCTTTCACTTTCTAAAGATCAGAACTTTTAGAATTGCGCAAAATTGCAACATTGTTATTCGAACCATCAAGGTGTGAAGTGGTTCCATCACTACAGTGTAGCGATCGCTGTTAAGTTGATTTTTAACACTGAAATCACTGTCTTTGGAAGCAAGCTATTGGGAGAGAGAAACCCTAAACATGGATTCTGTCCACACAGTAAAAAATGTAAAACATTTCAAGCACATGATCTGGAGTGAGACCTGTTGAAATCAGGATTGAGATTCACCACACTTTGGGGTGGTTTAACACGGGGAAAGCGTGTTAAGCCAAACTGCCGTGCGGACTCCGAGGACTGAAAACGTTTTGAATCCGAGATAAGGTTGCCGTGAAGACACGACCAAAATGAGGTCACCATGCTATTTGGGGTGAGAGAGATTCAGTGCAGTCATGTTAAAATGTAAAAATCCAGTATGAGCAGCCAAAAGAGGTACAAAAAATATCACAATCTCCACTATGTATTTAAAAAAAAATTGCAGAAAATAATGCCATTCTTATACTACTTTAATTTCATGTACCATATTTGCTGTTTTCTTATAAGATGAAGAAATGAGGTAGTTTGTGAATACACCAAAGAGTAATGCTTGAAGGTGACATCAGTGTTGGTTTTGGCAGACAGATGACAACTTCCAAACATTTCTAACCATTAGTATTCATTAGTAACAGAATATTATGTTTACCCTGTCATTTTCAGAGATAGGCCTACGGAATCAAATTGCACAGGATAGTAAATAGGGACAATATACTTTAGTAATGGCCAGGGAAAGTAATTGTAGATTATAGGGGCCAGTATCATTTTTGGTGCATTAGGAACTTCAAAGCAATGTCAGCGCTGTTCTCTCTTACTGAACTGACTTTCCAAATTCAACTTCCAAATAAGGTATCTTATTTAAACCAAATCTGGTTAATTATCAAATTTAAATCATGAATTCCTTCCCTGACCCATTCTACAATAGAATCTTATGTCAGTCTCTTCAGAAGCAAACCCCACTGAGTCACGCTGGACTTACTGCAATCAAAGTCCTTTAAAAAGTAGCTCAAAAGCAACTTAAGGATGGAATCATTCAGATGCTAGTGTGCCCCATACCACTTCTAATCCACGTTTAAAGGCTAAGGGATACTCTTTGGAAGGGCATTTTCTGGCCTTTAATGTGGATTAAGACACTTGCATGTGGACACCTTTCTGCATTTACCAGAGTTGATCCAGATTAACCGATCTGGATAAAGAACTGCTGTCTTATCTAAATCGTGGTCTGGAACAATGCTGTATACTCTGCAAGAACTGTTTCAGTCCAGTTGCTGTGCTAGCCCTGAAGCTCACATGAGCTTTGGAGCTAGCATCTTCAAACTTCAATGCCCAGGCTTCTGAACTCCCGGGATCCATTTCAGCAGCACAGTAAGGCATGCTGTGGAAACGGGTTACCTGCTAAACCGGAACAAGAAGCTGTGTGTATTCTGCATGCTTCCATGACCCTGATTACCTTCTGCTAGTATGCTGGGGGACCTGTATAAACAGATTCATGTTCACCAGTAATCCAGATTGGGAGCTTCCTATCCTGATTGGGATTTCACTCCATGTGGTGCAGACAGACCATAGGAGCAAGGGACAGCCTCTCTCCAGTCCACACCAGTATGTGGACAAAAGCAGTCTAGAAGATGTCTATGGAGCTGTCTGTTGCACATCAACTTGCAGATGACTTGTGTTGATGCAGCCAATGTAAGCATCAAAGCTTCATCACTATTATTCCTTATGTAATAGGATCTTTTACACTGTTGAAGGGTATAATTTAGGATTTTTAGTCAATGTTGGCAGAGAGGGCAGGATCTTAATCTCTTGGCTCTACTTAGACGTATCAAGATGCACTCGAGAGCTAAGGCAATAATCAGTCATATTATGTCTGGATTACTGGGTTTTGCTACCCTGAAGATTTACACTGCACTTCAAAACAGAATTTGCTGCAATGATGGTTGAATTTTGCTTCCATCATATTGCTTTCCTTTCACCCTTTCCCATTCTAAACTCCTCCTTCGTCCACACAACCTGTCAATCTCCTGGTTTTCCTCCTGCCTAGAATATAGATCCCTATTTCTGTTTCTGTGCAGGAATGAAAGGAAGATGTCTTTTCAGTAGCTGCTGTGCAAAACTGCAGATGCTTCAGTTTTCTTGCACAAAAAAAGTAAACAAAAATGGTAGCAATTGCAATCACACACCACTGCACTTGCCTGGTTGATGCTATCTGGGAGGAAATGCCTTCTCATCTTCACCTGAAATATCCACACAGCCCCCTACAAATCTGTATTTATGTTCTTAAATTGAAAACAAAGTGGTTAAAGGTAAGGAATGTGTGTTCAGTGCAGAAAAAGCACTCTACAAAACCCATGGACTATAAGGGATTACCATATGGATTACCACAAAATTTCCCCTTTAGATGTGATTATAATTCAGTGAAAACTGTTCAGATCTGTGCATAGTGGGGCCCAGTTTGGTCTAGTGGTTAGGGAGTTGGACTCTTGTCTGGGAATACCAGGTTTGATTCCATCCTCCTCCACAAAGCCAGCTTGGGCTAGTCACAGCTCTCTCTTGAGCTCTCACAGCTCCACCTACCTCACAAGGTGTTCTGTTGTGGGGAGAAGAATAGAAAGCTTTGTCAGCCGCTTTGAGTCCCCTTAAATGGATGAGAAAAGCAGGGTAGAAAAGCCAACTCTTCTTCTTCATACAGTGAATAAAATAACTTAAAAATTGCACCAAGGATGAGGTTGGCTGGTTTGCTTTAAAACACCACTAGTTGCAACTGTACAACTTCAAGAAGGACTATAAGGGCCTTTCTGCATTCATCTGACAGTGGTGCAGATGGTCTAAGCACCAGAGCAGGGACAGATTCCTCTAGATTGAGACAAGGCCATCTGTGTTGGAATGGCTGTTCCGGTCTAGCATGTGTGAGCTTTAGAATAGGCCTCGGAGGCCTCAGGGGACCCATTTCACTGGTGCTGGTCCAGTTTAGGAAGAGGAGAAGGGGACTCAAAGCACCTGACAAACTTTCTGTTCTTTTCCCCATAACAGCCACCCTATGAAGTAGCTGAGGCAGCTCAGAAAGAGAGCTGTGAGAGACAGGAAAGCCCAGAAATAGAGCTGTCACCCAACTGGCTATAGAATTGAACTGAGAGACTACCAATAAGGCCCGGTTCCCATTACAAACTTAAAACGGTTTTCCTAAACTGAAATAATAGAACTGGATGCTAACACGAATTTGCCTGATCCCATTACTTTCAACTTAATCACATTCGATCCGGATCCTGAGGATCGTACGTGGTGTAGGTGACTGAAGGGGGGACTCAAGTGGCTACTTTGTAAAAGCCCCTTTCAGGGCTGCCCTGCCCTCTTCCTCTTGGCATGAACTCGCCACCCATAACGGACCCCTTCACGGAGCCTAGTTGGATGGCTGGGTGGCTGCCGCTTGCCTGGATGGATGAAAAATGGCACCGGGCAGCCAGCGATTCTTTTCCCTCCTTTCCCCATTGCCCAGGGCACACAGCAGCAGCAACTCAAGCCCCTTTGCCCACTCACCTACACAGCCACAGCCTTAAGCATTCACACATCTCCCAGAACCTGCAGCTGCTTTCCTTTCTTTTCCCTTTCTAAAGGTCAGAACTTCCAGAATTCTGCAGAATTGCAACATTGTTATCAGGTGTGAAGTGGGTGGATTGCTACAGTGTAACCACTGCTGTAAGGGATGAATTTTTACAATGAAATCACTATCTTTGGAAGCAAGCGATTGGGGGAGGAAAACCCTAAACATGCATTCTCATCCCACTAAAATGGTACAGTTTCCACAGTAAGAAATGTAAAACGTTTCAAATGCACGAACCGGAGCAAGACTTGTTGAAATGAGTGTTAACATTTACAATGCTTTGGGGTGATTTAACACGTGGAAAGCATGTTAAGCCAACCTGATGTGGGGACTGCGAGGATCAAAACCATTTTGAAACCATTTTAAGCTTGTAATGGGAATGCGACCAAAGAGTCTGACACTCTAATCACAAGATCAAACTGGCTCATGAATAATATGGTGATGGACTTATCTGAACAGTTCTTGTAATAGTCTGGATCTAGACTGGATCAGGAGGCCATTTTAATTATCTTGGTTCACATTATGCTCCATCTTCTATAGCTGGAGAATTCCAGCAGGGGATGGGACCTCACACAAATCACCCTAATGTGCAGAAGGGAGGTCTGTAGTTTCCTTCTACTAAAGCCGGAAAGGTCCTAAGATGATCACTATGATGCAGATCTAGCAATTTGTCACTTATCTGTCACACCTGCTGCACACCTGCAGGTTTAAAGAAAAAAAAATCTATGGTCTGTGGAGGATGCTGTACTTCTCAACATTTTATCTACCGGTAGTTTATTAAAAAAAAAAAAGAGGGGTGGAAATACAGCATTTGCTGTCTAAATGGTATGTAGACAGCTTTGAAGACTCTGCTGAACAACAAGAGTGGCAAAATAAAATCTGCATGAAAAGATGTAATTGGAGTAAGCACTTCCATTAGCATCGCTGTCTGAGCCACAGTCTCTTGGGACTTGCCTTGCTTCTCTGCAAACTATTTTCCCACAGCTGCTGTCATAAAGACATAGTAGCTTTATCTGAGCACCACAGCTCTTCAGAAGAAATATTTATTTGTTTCATTAATTTACTTGTATTCTGCTTATTTCATGATGTGTAAAGGCACCTAGCAAGGCAAAACAGCTGAAGCTTGCCTGGATTTGAAGAAGGAATCTCCATGACCCTTACCCTTCCTTTCTTCCTTCCTTCCTTCAGTGTCTGCCTGCCTGCAAAACTAGTAAGGAATATTCGAAGGCATCTTACACTGAACCAGAAAACTGTCGTATCTATGGGTGTTTTTCCACTGTCACTAGAAGTACCCATTAAGTACCCATTAATGGGTACTTAATAGGTACTTCTAGTGACAGTGGAAAAACACCCTATATCAGTGCTGTTTATACAATTTGGGAACAGTATTTATGGTACAGGCATAGCCACATACAAGTTTTACCTCACACTGACTCAGTCTCTGCTGTGTAGAAATTGTCCCAAATGATGAGTATATGTCTATTGCTCAGGATTTTTCTCAGAATCTACATTCTCTGCAGAGTATATTTTCTCTCACATATATTGTGTTGTTTCCTCCAGCACAGATCTGTAGATGCTGGACACAGACGTTCTAGGAGAGCGCAAGAAGGTATTTTCACCTTCTTTCATTGTTGAGGTAACCAATCATTTAGGGTGATGTGGGATTCCAGAGCCAAATAGTTATGGAAGATAATACGTTCCTGCCCTCCGTCTTTTCTCTCCCCCCCCCCCGCTTTTTTTTCCAATTTTTAAAAACTCTCTAAGCTATTATGCATAGGAGTACAGTTCTACACTCCAATCCTAGCCGTGGCAGGCAAACCAAAGCGTTTATGCACTACTGTCTTTTATCTTTATATCTTTGAAGCTTTATGATGTATTTATAATTGGACTTTTTGGCACTGGACTTTTTTTTAATATGCAGTTGCTGCTTTAGACCTTTGTGAGTGAGCTGGAATACAAATACAATATAACATGCACAACAAATAGGAGGTAGATACTCTTTCAGTATTTCCTTCTTAATTCTGCTGGAATAGAGGAAATACGAGAGTGCAGACCAGAGGCTGCATCCACATTAAAGATCTTTAAAAGTACTTTTTCAGGCTTTTAATGTGGATGCTAGTACCTCTGAGCCACTTCAAGCCACTTCTTTCCATGTGTAGATAACAGCCAGAGTCTCTGGTTCAAGACAATCAGCTCCAAAAGAAACTAGCTGTTTCCCAGAGAGGAACTAGTTTTACAGAAGTTCTTCGAAAAGGAAGTCCAAAGATTTCTGCATGTCCCTCCCATGGGTGAGCTAATTGAAAGAAGTTGTCTCATCAGAAAAACACGTTCTCAGTTAAAAGGCTTTTATATCTCTGGAATGTTCTCAATAGTCTACCTTTAAAAAGAAAATCCTTTTTACAAACACAATGAGATGTAATGGCTAGAGTGTTTGGCCCTTTCTGCACCTACCTTTGATCCTATCTAACAAGCCTTAGACTGAATCCTGGGTCTCCTCATCCACACACCAAAGTGAATCAAGGAAGCTCAGGCCCCATTAGTCCTGCTCCACCTGGTCAAGACAGAGCTAGATCTGGATTAAGAGGACCTTAAACACTTGTCATCCTTTTAACTGGATCCACAGGAAGACTAAGAGCCTTGTTCTGGATCATGGGAGGCATGTAGATGGTACACCTTTTTGATTCAGAACTACTGGGGTCTGCTTTTCAGTGTGAGGGGGTGGCTGGAAAGTTTGTATGGGAACTGATCTGGTCCACACCTCCGCACAATTCGGATCACTGGGTCTAGTTATTCCAGATCAGGATCAAACTGAAGTAAGTGCAGAAAAGGGCTTATATTTGTCCCATTTTGGCGTAACCTAATCCTTGAGAATAAAGTGGGACCACTGATTTAAAAACCAGTCTGGGAAAGCTAAAGCCACAAGGGGGAAAAAAAAATTGGAAAATCCTAATAAGTTGTAAGGCATGTACCTGTTCCATAAAACCAATACAGAGTTTGTTAAAAAAAACAAAAAAAACATTGGCAACTATTCAGCTATCTTGGAAAACATAATGTGAAGGGACTTGGCTTTAGCATCATCTAGTGCAAGCGAAAATGCTTCTTTAATATGTTCCACACTGGTTTTTTGCAGAGCTGTAATGAAGACAGCTTACTTTTACAGAGAATTCAGGAGGAAGCAGAACTGTCCCAGTGTTTATCTGTAATTTGGACATTTATAGCTGTTTTCATGTTTAGCTGGACTGGACTGCTCCAGCTGGAATAGCTCCTGATATCTGGATCAGCTCCCAGCTGGAGTGGTCCAGCTGACTGGGAGCAAAGCTGTCCACATTGTCTGCTCCAAAGCTTACATGAGCTCTAGAGCTTGCTGCAAGGGTTCTGATAGCCCAAGGGAACCTATTTTGGTGGTACAGTTTGGAACACTACAAAGTAGGGCCCTCTTCTAAATTGGAACAAGGAGGCATTCACTCTTTCACACTCCTCCCTGATGCATTCTAGCAACTCCTGGACCACCAGTAGACCTTTATCTTGGCTGCCTAGACTGGAGTGTGCTCTCCAACCAGTGCAGGGGGTGGAATCTCTCTAGTTTGCATCAGAGAAGTGGGTCAAGCCTTGCACTGTACTGGGATACTGGTAAGTGTGGAAAGGTCTAATGTATTTTTGATGGCAGACAAAGCTCCTCTGAAACTGTCCAGTTGTCAGAAACAGATGGTTTTCTCCTCTCAACCCAACGCTTTCTTACCTGTCTTCTTCTCAGGGGTTCAACCACTACTTTGATGCATAGTTCCAGATCACTGAGGTAGTCATTTTCTGTCTGAACCATTTCCGTTATTATCTTTTGCCTTCGTGACATCATCCGCCTATTCAATTCTTCTTCGTTTTCCAGAACTGAACCGACTGGCCCAGAAGAACCAGCCTGAGGTGCCATCTTTTCTGTAAAAACAGAATACAGTTCACAACATATTTGTTTCAAAAATTTGTGTTTTTTTCATTTTTTTAAAAAAAATCTCATGAAGAAATGAAAAGAACATTTTTTTCTTTTCTTTTGCAGAGACCAGCGTCTTTCCAAAGATGTTGAGGCCAGCTAAAATGCCACCCACACATTCACAGAACTTGCAGGAAATAAACCCTTATGGAGCTTATTGTAACTCTATATTCTTTTTATCCCACTAAATGATAGATTGTCCATCCACCACCAAGCTGAAAAGACCTTCCTGGAAGCTTTGAAGGTTGGGAAATATCTGAGACGCTGGCTAGGGCTGGGATGGAACAGGTTGTCCAAAATGCAGATGGCTGTGCCCTGCTCCAGTAGCAATCCACACCAGTGTGGACTGTTAAGTTATGGAGTATTACAAATTCACCTGTCTCTGTGACATGTGCATAGGTATGAATGCCTCCGTGCAAATATAGATTTTTGTGTGCTGCTACAAACAATGCTCTGGCACTCTGCACATGCTCAGAAACACCACTGTTTTAAACTGTTTTTGTATTGTTTTATTCTTATTCTTATTATCATGTTGGTTCCTAAATATTACGCTGATTTTATTATTGTGTGGTACAATTTCAGTGTGCTTGTTCTTAAATGTTGTAAGCCGCCCAGAGACCCTCGGGTATGGGGCGGGATATAAATATAAATAAATAAATAAATAAATAAATAAATAAATAAATAAATAAATAAATAAATAAATAAGGGATCTTGGCCCATTCTGAGGTTTGGTCTTGGCCCATTCTGAGGTTTGTGACACAGGAATCTTAGATATACATGCACACCAAATAAGGGGGAATTTTCTTAGTTCATAAGTAGATAAAGGGGGGAAAAGGCAAAAATCCATATAGTGCAGAATTGCTTGGCTTTATTATCAAATTATGAAGAAATACACCTAATCAGGCCCCATCCAGATGGAATGAATGTAGTGCGATAACAGTGCTGCTATGGTGAGGTCAGTTCACATTTGGTAGGCAATCCCACTGTAGCTCCGCTTTTTTGTCCCTCAAAAGTGCTTTTAATTGTTGCTGGAAAACCAAGCCTGGAAAATATCGACCTGCCCATGTCTTAAGATCTGGAGGGGGGGCATCCTGGTTGTCCCACTGCCTTCAGCAGCTAGGCGGGTGGGCACCCAGGAGAAAGCCTTCTCGGTAGTGGCCCCCAGGCTATGAAATGATCTCCTCCTGGAGGCGCGTCAGGCCCCTTCTCTGTCTGTGTTTAGGAAGGCGGTGAAGACGCACCACTCAGGCCTTTGGTTAAATGCTGCTTACATTTCCCCCACTGCAAACACTTCTTTAGATTGTAAGCCTGAGGGCAGGGACCTGTCTAAGATTAATTTAATATTGTAACCCGCCCTGAGACCTTCGGGTATAGGGCGGGATAGAAATACAAATAAATAAATAATAAATAAATAAATAATACTGTTTTTGCATCACTTTTATCATGTTGGATTTTTAAATGTTGTACTAGTTATCATTGTTTTATATAGTGTTGATATGTTCAGTTTTAAAGGTTGTTAGCCACCTGGAGACCCTCGGGTATGGGGCAGGATATAAATATAAATAAATAAAATAAATAAGCCCTGGTTGTGGGCTTTCCAGCCATAGCTCTTTCTGGATGGAGCAGCAATGATAGCTCTATCCAGCACACATGCATGGAGCCTGAAAGAGCCACTGATACATGTGTGGAGCCATCCAGGAATTTGATGGCTGCCAAACTGCCTGGATTTCACATCACCAAAATGCACAAAGACAGTCCTGTGGCCAGAGCTGTCTAGGCAAAAAGTGATAATTGCAGGGGACCAATGTCCTACACTATTGCTCCTAGCGGTATATCAATCTGCTGCCTGCAGGCAACCCCAGTATCACTATCTAACAAAATAACTAACAAAGACAAAGAGAAACAAGAAGAAACAGACACCAGCAAGGGCTTCAGGACTAGCAAACAAAGGAATGTGATCTCTAAATTTGATTTGCATCTGCTTTTATTTCGCCAAGACATTCCACAAATGGTATCAAATAAAGATGATTAATTAAATGCTCAGTCACACTGGATTTTCTAGCATAGAACATCTGGGGTATTGGTGAGCAAAAGGAAACTGGAATTTCCTGTTGCCAAACAACCAAAAAGGATTGATGGGTAGGTAGAAAAAGGAATGCCAGAAAAAATTAGAAAGACAAAAGAGGTTTCTCTATTGCTAGAGAAAATTAGAGATTTCCAGATTGCAGGTAGGTGCGGTTTCGGTGACATTTTTTTTTAAGCTACCCATCCAAATTTCCAAAATCAGTAACAAAATAGCAAAGTGTCATTTCCAATTATTTGTTCCCAACCTGAAATTAAATGAAATTAATATAAATAGGAACCTTAGTTACAGACCAAATTTGAAAATTGAAAATAACCCTACAAACCTTGATTTCCTTAGCAGTTCATAAAGCAAAACTCACCTAATTGCTCAGTATTCCTCAATATTCTATCCATGACTTTTTTTTTCTGTCAGGTAGAAAAAATGTAGAGCTGTATAAGTGTACAGCTCTACATTTTTTCTACCTGACAGGAAAAAAAAGTCATTTGTAGCTTCTTCTTAAAAATAAAACCTTGTTTTCCTCACTTGACTCTATTTTAAGACTAATTTGGCTTTCTTTTGACATACAAGTCTTTGGGCCTTTCCACACTCATGTCTGTTGTTCCAGGACCAGGCAGATTCTCTGTCCAAAACTAAGCAAAGTGTCCCACTTGGGATGGGCTGCCTCTGGAGTCATCCACATTTGGACAGCTCATCCTGTTCCAGTCCTCACAATTGCCTCTGAAGAGTCAACTCACCAAAGACTGAGAACAAATGTTCAGAATTTCCAGCCTAACCAACTGAGTGCCACTGAAAAGTGCCACTGAAAAGGGTTCCCTCTAATGGACTACAAAGATATACCAGACCATGGAGGTGTACAGATGGCATATCACCCTTGCTTTAGTTAAGATCAACAACTCTATCGGGCTAATCCAGACCATGCTTCATGCAATGCAAATGAAATGAGACAGAGGGAGAGGGAGAGGGTAGGTCTAGTCCGCATCAGTGTGTGGACAGCTGCCCTTTATTCTGGAATGTGTAGATTGCATCTTTGTCTTTGATGTTTCCCAAGCTTTCAGTGTGGTACTTCCGGAAAGTCCAGGATGCAGGTTTTCTCTCTTGAATTTGGAGCCTCTTGAAGGATTTGAAAATACTGCAAGGTCTGAGTAGCCAGAACTCCTTGAAGAGTAAAGGAGGGGTATAAACAGAATCTACGGGATAATTTATTCTCATCATGGAATGAGAAGCTGGAGTTATTGAGCTTTTCAGCAGTCTTGAGCTGAACCAATGCCTGAGAACCAGAAGCTGTGATGTCAGTCATTGGTCTGGATAAAGACCATTGATCTGGACAACCAAAGCATCAGAATGCAGAAGAGTTCCTTATTCCTGGCCTACAACTCTTATGGTGCTTTTTCAGTGACCACACGTAGGGTTCATGAAAGAGAATGCGGAGCAAATTAACTGTGTTGGATCATAAACATAAATTCTGATTTGAAGGGTCCATAATAAAACTTGACTGTTTCAACATGCAGTCATTGACCTTAGCTATTCTCACCATTTTGACCTATTTGAGGATGAGAGAAGAAGAAGAGTTGGCTTTCCTACCCCACTTTTCTCACCCGTTTAAGGGGACTCAAAGCAGCTGACAAAGCTTTCTATTCTTCTCCCCACAACAGAACACCCTGTGAGGTGGGTGGGGGTGTGAGAGCTCAGGGGAGCTGTGACTAGTCCAAGGTCACCCAGCTGGCTTTGTGGGGAGGGTGGAATCAAACCCAGTATTCCCAGATAAGAGTCCAGCTCCGTAACCACTAGACCAAACTGGTTAATGGGAGGAAAGAGCCATTTTTCTATGTTGTTGTTAAACAATATGTATTTGTATAGTTATTACTATATTTTACATATTCTATTATTTATGTCCTGATTTCTACCACAAAGTGGTCCCAAAGCCATCAAGTCATACAACAGCAAAATCAGTATAAATTTCAAATATAAAACTATTGTTTTTTAAGAATTTCCTTCTCTCACCCTTCACTCCCCCAGCCCCATACACTTATGCAAATACTAAAAAATATCAGATTAGCCAGTTTCGATTCAGCACCTTACCATACAGCATGATGCTGTTTACTTTAGACAAGTGTGTGACCATGTGGCCTTGGCATATATCCCACGTCACTTAAATGACTTCAGAAATATCCCCACACTGGTTTGACAAATATAAGTGCCAAGTAGCCCCATTTTTAAAAAGTAGCAGTGCACTAGTAATTTTTATCTTCTGTAAGAGATCAGCACTTCTTTCATTTCTGCCTGAGATTCACATCCTGTCGAACTGATTTTGCTGCTATTTTGCTTCTTAACAAGACCTATGGCTTTGATGTTCACTCACTGGCTTGTGCATCTTTAGTATCATGCACATTGCTGAAATAGTTGCAGCATGGAAGTTGAATGAATCAAGCCAAGCACATATTCCATACACCTTTCTCAATTATATATTTGCATTCACAGCAGTGTGGAAGTGGGAGGGGAGAAGGTGAGGGGAACGTTGCTTTGGCTCCTTTCCATCATGCAATACAATAAGAGCTAGGTGGTTTGCTTGTCCTTGGAGGTATCAGTTTACATGCCTGCATGGCTCTCCCAAGGGATGACATTGTCAAACGAGCTACCTGTGTCTTTTGCAAATAAAGACTCTGAGGAAAAAAAACCCATAATTAAAAAGGAAACTTATTTCTCACCAGCACAGCAAAGCAGGGTAAATCTCTGCACTTACCTCCACAAGTGTAATGGGGTATCTGAGCCAAAGGAGGGGGCAGGAGGCTGTCTGCCAAAGTCCTTGGCAAGCTGTGTTGTGCAGCTCCGGAGCCTGCAGCAACTCCCTATAAATCAGCTTGCAGGAGTGTGTTGGGGGCAGTCAATGGCCAGCCTGGAGGGAGGGTCTATAGCCAGGAGGAGATATACCCTGGACTGGATTTTCCAGTCTTTCCACTGGAAGAACTGGTCACCTGGAGAAGAATTCTTCTATTTCCTGATCCCCATAAGCCTTTCAGGTGTGCAAATTTTTAAACCAATGCAGGCATGACATTGTGATATTTGAAAATATATAGAGAAAGGCATTCAATTCATTATTTCAACTTTGCATTTGAGATAGGCAACATCACTCTTGGAAAATCCAGAAAGGTGGTGTCCTCAAGTTTCCAGATTTGTGTTAGCCAGTTAAATGGTGCAGAATTTTTTTTTGGGGGGGGGGAGTTGGTTTTTTGGACTACAGTTTTTGTCTCTTATCCATGAATTGCCAACATAGGGGCTGATCACTGACAGCCACACAGGGGATCTTTACCTGTCACATGTATTCATGCACATATATGAAGCTGCATGGATTTCTGTGCAAATGGAAACATAGCAATGCTGGGCTGAAGCATATGAAGACAGAATCATACCTCAAGGCATAGAACAGTAAAGTTTTAACTCAACTGCATCTTACAAATTACACAACAGAGCTGGAGAAGGTTCAGAAGTGAGGGACTAAGATTATCAAGGTTCTAGAGAAGCTTCCCTGTAAGCAAAGGCTGCAGGCTCTGGGACGTTTTAGTATAGAAAGGAGACAAGTGAGGGGAACATGACAGAGGTGTATAAAATTATGCATGGTTTGGAAAAACTAGATTGTGAGAGGATTTTCCCCTTTCCTAAAATACCAGAACCAGAGGTAATCCATTCGAATTCTAGAAGAGCCAAGGCAGATAAATGGATTTAAAAATACTTTGGAAATTGCTCCCAAAAGACGTGATGTTGGCTACCAGCTTGGATGGTCTCCAAAGGGGCTGGACCAAATCACAGAAGTCAGTGCTATCATAGGCTATTAGCCTCAATGATGGTAGAAATGATTTGTCTCTGAAGGCCAATGGATGAGATACTGCAATTTTGAGTCCTGCTGGTGGATGTCCTTTTGCAGTTGGTTAGCCCCTGTGAGGACAGTCGGCTGGACAAGATGGGCCATGGGTCTGGTCTAGAGGGCACATCTTTTGTTCTTTTGTTCTTATGAGAAGATAACCTCCGTCATGATATGCTTCTTCTCCAAACCACACTGTTTTCTACACACCTCCCTTCCCTATTCTGCCAACTTCAGCTATGATTAAGCTCTGCACCTTCCTACATTGGTAGTATATGACTCTTCTTAGTGACTGACCGTAAGTAGGACCTTTGAACTATGCTTTATACTTAACTAACTGGCCAGTTTACCACTGTATTGCCCATACAGGCGAATTCAGATTCGATTCGGAGTATAGAGTGCATTGGGAAGCCCCCCGAAGGCATCTAGGGTGTTAGACAGCAGTCATTCCCAGCTTTGGGTAGGCGGAACCTTTTAATGCTCCATAAAAAGCAGTTGTTCTGTCACCCCCAGGGGGTTCTGTCACCCCCTTGTCTGGAAGAGATTGGCAAACCCTGACTGAGAAATAAAGTGTTTGATTTTAGATCTGGTAGCATAGATGGAACTCCAGCAGCCTCTAAGGTAAATGGTGAGAAAGTCAAGAACAGATATGTTCTTGTGAGATAAATGGTGATCCAATAGGCAGCTCCTCCTTTTGCATTTTCCGTCCAAGCCTCTGTAAAATGCTGGAGAATATTGAAGCCTGTTCTTTTCTGCATAACTAAGATTTAAACACTGATGTGTACCACCAGTTTTCTAAGTGCATTTGAAATGAAGAAAATATGATTGACTCTG
The DNA here is from genome assembly GCA_023333525.1 of Aspidoscelis tigris stejnegeri. Classification (NCBI taxonomy): domain Eukaryota; kingdom Metazoa; phylum Chordata; class Lepidosauria; order Squamata; family Teiidae; genus Aspidoscelis; species Aspidoscelis tigris. The sequence goes on from JALMGA010000006.1 coordinate 66,505,984, forward strand.
TGACTTTTCATGAACAACCAGAGAATTTTGAGTTTGTCCTGCCACTGCTGGGTCCAGTGATAAGATTCATAATTACTGTAAGGCAAGTCAGAATTCAAGGCACTAAATATTATTTTTCAATGAATTACTTTTTCCAATTGATATTATATTATATATATATCAGTTACAGGAAATAGCTGATTTCTATTCTCTGACTTTAGATTTTTTTAAAAATGTCATTCAAGTGCTCACACCAGTGCTGAAATAAGACCCATGAAAAAAGCAAAATAAAGACACAGGATGAAATAATATCCTTATTGTGAATTCATTCTTGTGGATTCAGGTGGCCATTTTTTTCCAGCTCCAAAGCATGGTGGGCACAGAATAAATTAATGTCCATTCCACAGGAAATTTGCTACACAGCCAAGAAGTGAATTGCTTTAAAATTGCTTTGTCACAAAGAGTTGGGCATAAATGGGCATCAACAATTCGCACACATTTTTTCTCAATCACAGTTAAATCAGGAGTATTGTGTGCCATATACACACCTCTAGACTTTGCACACTTGTTTGATTGAAGAAATAGTTCTCCTCCTGGGATTGTTCTGTTTTTAATTGCTTTAAATTCTTGTTTTTATGTCTATAATTGTTGCAATCCACCATGATACCACAGACTATAGAATAGGAAATAAATCTAACAAAGAAGTAAATAAATCTACTTGTAATAATCAAACTGATTTTAAAAACACAATATTTTGACCTGTTTATTTTCTGTTGCTTTAAAACCTAATGGTCCAACCAATGGCTGTTAAGCGATATTATTTAGCTTGTCTTTCAGTGAGTCAAGGATGCTACCTTGAAATGCTTTTATCGTTAGCTTGAGGGACCTTTTTGCAGCAGCAGCAAAGTTGTTCCGTTCTCCGTTGCATAGACTGTATGTGCTATTATCAGCAACAACATGTATCATACAGTCTAATAGATGTTTATGACTGACTAGTTACTCTGGCAATTGGATTCTTCCCAAAGACGTAGGCATTAGCCTAGGCATTAGCACACATTGGGTGCATCCCCATGCAGGTATTGGTCTGAATCGAAATCAGGTTCAGCAAGGGTCATCCCCATGCACTTTTGATTTGGTCCAATTTCCATGGACCAAATCAGCCAAACCTGTACCAGATTTGGTATTGGAAAAAACAACTCTCATTACGGTTTGGGCAGTTTGGTCCAAGTTGAGCCTGTGTATGGGGATGGTCCTGGGCTATTTGGGGAGGAGATTTGTGCTCACATCAGTGGGAGGTGGGATTTCATGTACTGTTGCTTGCTGTTCCTGCCCTGTGCATTGGATATTGCAGCCGCTGAGATTTTTTGGGAGTAAATGGTGTTAAAGCCGAAATGATGAGGGGGTTGAATGGCCTTCACTGCCCCATGAGATTCTTCTATACAAGTATTCCACCCCACCCCAACCCGTTTCCCAATTGCCAAGGCAGGCAGGATAATGGCTTGATTTTTCTCCCTTTTACATGGAAAATATTCCAACCCTGTTTTCCGAGCACCAAGGCAGGCATGATAATGGCTTGATTTTTCTCCATTTTAAGCTTGCTGGGAGTTCTTGTGGTTCCTGGGTGGAGTGGAGGTGCACAAAACTGCTAAACTGCTCGACTGCTCCAAACCTCGTAGTGGCTTTGGTTTTTTAAATTATTTTTTCCATTTGGTCCTGGTTTCTCTGTGCTGCTAAGGGGGGAGGGATGCAGCATTTGCACTGGGTGGCACAGGGGTGGGGGTGACATCAATCTGGCTTCCAATGAGGAGAGAGGGGGCGGAGAGGAGATGGCACTGCTCCCCCATGCCGGCGTTTGGCACGGTGTGCATGGGGGCAGCTGAATCCACACCCAGCCTGCACTATTGGGAATGGCATGGGGATGGGCACGATTCAATCTCGGTCTCACGCCCAGTCACATGCATGCCCAATCAGAGCCAAACGGCTTGCATTGGGACGCAGCCAATGTCTGCTGTTCCCAGTAGAACCTAGAAGGTGTGATCATTCCATTTCTTTAGGAAGAACATCCAGAGCACCAATAACTACTGGCACAACTGTCATCTCTGTCACAAATGATAGATCTACTTTTTCCAACTCTACTGTCAGCAGGTAGTGCCAAATCAATAATCCACGTATGACTTTTTTCAACTAAAATTTTGTCAAAGGACTATTATTAGCAAGACATTTGCCATTTGTGTAACCTTCTACATGCCTCCAAGTTCTGGATTGCCCTCACTGGTATGCCAGAAATCTGCATCAGGAGTCTCTTGAACTGGATTACATACTGTCTAATGCAAATGGTGCATACCAGCGGTGAGCAAGGCTCGTCCGATCCACACTGCCTTGTAGACTGCTCATGTCCTGAAGCTGACTATGAGGGATCCTGTTTCTTTTCATTTCTGTTTTATTTGTGGACTTTCCACTCAGGAAAGTCCAAATGGAGGGTGGAAAGTCCACAAATAAAATGGACAGGAGTGAAAAGATGTGAGCAGTCAGGCCTGAAAGATGGACCGAAGATGATTTAAAATAAGGGTGTGACCACAGTCTGTGTGGTGATTGTTCATGACATGAAGTCACAAGTTTTACTGGTAACACATTCAGAAATATTTCAGCCTTTTATCCAATAAACCCGCTAAGGAAAATGACTGGGCCCAGTTCCCATGCAAATTGAGCCAAACTGGGTTAAAAGAGAAGTTCTGGCACATTTAACACACCCTAAGAACTAGAGCACCTAGGGAAAAATAAACATTATTAAATAGACTGAGGGGTGGGCATGAGATAAATTTAACAACAAGACTTGCTCTGTTCGTAAGCTGTTCCTCTGTTGGTGTCTTGTTCTGTACTTAGAACATTGCCATAACAAACGAAGCTATTGGATGCATGCTGCACTAATGACTTGCTGCTTATCTCGCCTGCCTGGTAGCCTTTGCATATAGGGAAATGCAAGGACTCCAGCGTCCTTAGAAAGAGCTCCAGGCCTGTGGTGTGTGCGGGAGAGAAAGAGAAAACTAAGAACAATACTGACTATTGTTCCCTGTAGTTATGTGGTTCACAGTAAAAGAAAAAAAAAATGCCTCATGGAATATAGCCTGAGGACAGCAAAACCAAACCTGTTTGCTAATGCGCTGTGGTTTTAGAGACTGCATTCCTACAGCAAGGTGAACAACCAACACACTTACTGGCTCTTCTCTTTGCCTGCTTATTTAGCATTAAGTCTTAAAATCAACTGTGTACGGCTTTTATCAGAATGCACATACAGCAGATCCGTCTGTTTATTATAAATGGTTGCCCTTTATTAACATTCTAGTGACAGAGTATTTTTTTTCAAAAAAATCTTAAGAAGGTCCAATTATCTGTAAAACTGAGATGTTATTTATAAAAGGCTATGTCAGAGCTTTGCCAAAATTACTAGTATTTCAAAAGATTAAGTTGCTTTGGTGACAGAAACTTGCACAACAGGTAGCATATGGGAATAACCAGCACAAAATGTCACTGGGCTCATTTGTGGCCTCATGGGGTACGGTGGAAAAATGGATGCTTTGTCGGATAATCTGTTGAACATCTAAGGAAAACAACCACCAAACCAAAGTGCTTTCCCCCAAAACAAACATTTACTAGTTGACTTCCAGTTACTTTATCTTGTGGATAATCTCTTGCATGTTTCTAAACCCATGGAGAAAACCCCACCATGGCTGAGTTCAAACCTAAGTTTCAACCCAGCTTCAGTCCACTTTTAGAAAGAGAGAATGCTCTACCAGAGTGACAAGCTGATTTCATTTAACTTTAACTCAAGAAAATCCACCTTTGAGTTAGATAATGCAGGAAGAAAATGACTGTTTACTCTGCTGATGTGCTTTTCCATTCTGAAGATGGGCTGAAGCTGGATTAAAACTTAGGTGTGAACACAGCCTATGTACCCCATGCAGTATCTCAAGAGGTACAGTATTAGCAGTTAAATGTAAAATTGTATCTAATGTTACACCGCACAAGGATGGGCCATGTAACTAGCATGCAAGGTACCTTAGAAGTGCAATCATACAAAGATGTGGATACATTTAATATGACTGGCTCTTCTTGATATTCATCTATCATTCCCACCATCATATTTAGGTTTCTGAAAAAAAGCCTCTCATCTTCCACCACACACATGAATTGTACTCCAGACAAACCCTTCCTAAAGTGAAAATTAAAGTTCAATCCTTTCCTTTTTTTTTTACCTTGCAACTTCTGGCTGTATTCACTCCTGTCCGACTGGCTCCTCCTCAGAGCGCCAGAGCTGTTGTGGTCCCCTGGAATACTGCTGTCCACCACTACCACCGTATCTGTTTTCCTCCTCTCCAGCATGTACATCCTGTGTCTTAAGAAGGTCAGGTTCTTCTTCTTAACCCCTCCGCTTTCTTTTCCAAGGGAATCTTTGGTATCCATTGCCAGGCAAGACAGAAGATTAGAGGCTCCTTCATTTGAAAAGAAAAGCTAAGGTGATCCCTTTGAGGGGCACTCTCTTTTGCCTGCGTGTTGGCTGGGTGAATGAATGGGGCAGCTTTGTTTTGCCTTGCTCAGTGGCCTCATTACAAGACCTGTACAAGTTCATTTCAGACCTGGCTCACCTGACTTCCACCTCTACAGTCTAGCAGGACTCCACCCCGATGAAGTCATCCTGTTGAGTGAGACACCTGTTACCTGAGAGACTTGCAGTGCAGGGTAGGGACTGATTTCCCTTGCTAGCAGTTTTTCCTGTGTCTGCAGGGTTTTAGTTTATTTTCTACCATAGGAGACCTCATTTTTGGTTCTTTGCAAAACACTTATAAAAGCAAGATGTTTCCTGCTCAGAGGTTTCACCCAGTTCTTAGCCTTTCCTTTCCTGTAGGCAAAGTTCAGTGGCAAGTTGAAACTGCAGAGAGGCTTTATACATAGCTACTGCTGTGCAAGACAAGGTCAGAGGGGCTCCATTCTTTTGCAAAAGGGCTTGGCTGGGAAATGCAACCAGTTGTTGTGTACTATAGCTCAACCTCATGCTGGTTTGGAAAGGATTTTTATTTCTCTGGCTTTTTCATTCTATAAAAGACCCTTATTTAAAATAAATATTAACTTTTGCCCAGTTTTTAAAGTAAAGGAACAGCATAGCAAGTTCTTCTCGGATGTAACTCATAAGTAGATTTGTTGGGTGTGTGTGTGGGGAGACAGCAACAAGACAGAAAAATTGCTTTTTTCACTTCCTGGATTCATCAGAGTAGGACTTGGTCTGGACGCAAGCAGAGACTGGATTCAATCCATGACACATCCAGACAGGACTATCCACCAGCCCATAGGCAATACCAAGGCAGAGGAACCACATGTAAGAACTGAGAAGGTATCTGAAAAACCTGAGGTAGTGGTAGTTTACTTTTGGAGAAATTGTCTTAAAATAGTCATCATATTATTTCATTCTGCACACTACTTTGGCTTTCAAGATTCTGTGAACAATTATGGCAAAACAAGGTTTTCATATGAATTTATAATTAAGTGTAGGAACAGAATTTGTGTATTTCTTATCACACTTTACAAGCACCCACTGTTCTTGTGAGACCTGGCTGATGAGATTATGGATTTTTCTATATATAAGGAAGCTGTTTTTCTGCACGCAGGAACAGGTGCTATTGTCACATGGAAAATATTGGCACTGTGTTCCCAAGCAACAATATTAGAAGCATATCAGGGGTTATTGTTTTATGGTTACACCTAATCTTTGCCTGCATCTTTGGCCATGAATTTGTCAAAGGCTTATCATGACTCTGGTAGCTGTGCAAGTCAAACGTTCCCTGCCCCTTGTGACTAATTCCATGTCACTATTCACACTTTATAAAGTACTGTTTATTGTCTTTTTTAAAAAAATCCAGATTGTCAGTTGGTTTTAAAAGTGAACCATCACCTTAAAAATAATGAAGTAGGATATGAAATTTTATTTATTTATTTAATTTATTTATTTATTTATTTATTTATTTATATCCCACCCCATATCCCAATCATATTAACAGGTTGCATTAGCCCATTCAGATCTTTGGCACAGATTTATAAAGGAAGAAATATTTACAATTTTTTGAAAAGCAAACAAAACAAAATACCCCCCCAAAAAAATAACAAGACATATTTTGTATTAATCTTTACTTAAATACAACACAGAACTCTGTTTGTGCTGTAGAATAATACAATTATAAGAAAGACCTCAGAGATCACTTTGCAAGAAATTGATGGTCCTTCAAGCTAGAAAGTCCAGCCCCATATAGCTTTTTCACACAGTCTATTATATCTTAAGAATTAAAATCTTCTTTCCTGAAACTTGAACCCACTGATAGAGATCTTATCCTCCAAAGCTCTGAAAAAGATTACACTATGATCCCGGGCACACTTCCTGTGTTGTCACGCCAAATCCCCATGACATCAACAAGCTTGGTATGACTCTATCATCTCACCCAATGTTTGCTAACCTTACCAAAGCTTATGTTTGCATTGAGCTAGGGGTGGCCTGGTTCTGTACAGGTTGCAAGATTTGCTCACGAGATTCCAGACAAACTTCCTGCTTCAGGACTGTCCTATATGCAAATCACATTGAATTTCCTATTGCACTAGGAAGGAAGTGAGCCAATGTGCTGCAGCAACTGATTTGCTATGTTGTTGTTCCCCGTGTCGTTGCAGCCATATTGTTCTGGCTGGGGTGTCCACCTTATGAGCTGTTTCTCCCACCATTGCCTCAAGCGATCTGGGAATGGTGCTCCAGACAGACTTCTAGATATGGCCCTGGCACGTACACAAGCTGGACAAGTTTCTTCTCACCAATTTGCTAAGGTCAAGTGGGGAAGCTTCTGGGTTCTCTCAGTCTGACAGTAGATGAAAATGGTGGTTGGGTCAGTCTTATTGTCCTTGCACAATACAGAGTTCATACTATACTGGATCTTTGCTCCATTCTGTGCCTCTCGCTTTCATGCTGCATCTGCACACAAGAGGAAAAAATGGATTGAAAGTGGCAGCATGTGGACACTAGCATTCCCATCCCACCTCTAATCCATGTGAAAGGCCGTTAAAAGTGCATTCTCTGGCCTTTCATGGGGATTAGAGGCACTAGTGTAGGGATGCTCCCGTGACATAGGGTGTTTTTCCACTGTCACTAGAAGTACCCATTAAGTACCCATTAATGGGTACAAAAATGCCATTACGTACCCATTAATGGGTACTTAATGGGTAATGGAAAAACACCCATAGTGTGCATCTCTTTGCTAAGCCAGTCTTACACCAACTCCACTAAAACATCCATCTTTTGGGACACAGAGGGTGTCATTTTGGTTGTGCAAGTTATGACACTTATATCCTTGACATCCAAAGTAGAATTAGACTTAACATCCCAGAGAGTGGAGAAAAAGTCAAGAATTCTGGATAATGTGGGATTTAATGTGGTTTTATCTCTGGCATATCGTCATTGTGATGCTGATGAAAGGCAGCAGGTCTTTAAGTCAGATTTCTCCACCTGGACTGACTGCTCAAAGACAGTTCATGTGAAAGACTGACGGAATGATGTTAGTGTCCTTGAGTGATCCTCAGAGACTTTGCATAAAAGAAAATTCAAATGAAGACAACTGACAGCCTCAGAAAGAAGGAATGCATCCTTTTCTGGCTTTCCCTAAAATAAAACGGGGTGGGGAGCCCACATTTATACATATACTTCAGTTGCTGGGTATAGGCAGAAGGTGACCAGACTTCCAAAATAAGCAGTTAAGACGAATCTGACTTTCAGAAAAAGCCCAATGACCTTGAGAAATCAAATGAGGCATTTTATTAGCACAGCTTGCAAAATACACTCCTTTGTAAAGTAACACTGGGATGGGGGCTCAGCAAAGCCCAGCCCAGCTCAATGTGATACATTTTCTGTTTCTGCCACTTTGTATATAACTCCATTCACAAAAAAAATTGCCCCTGTTACCATGTACAAGACCTGCCAAAGATCCCTGTACACTCCTCAGTGGAGTCTTCACTCATTTACTTGTGGGAGGAGGGGACAGAGGGAGATTTTTTTTCCCACCAGATCTGCGAGGAATCCTGTGATGTACCTAAACTTTAAGTGTCCTTAGGAAACAGTAATACTGTTTAGCTGCTTAAAAGAAGTGCAACATCATTCTGTAATCTGTAGGATGTTGTCAGAAGAGACTCGGGGTGTGTTTCCATTGATGTTTTTAAGCGAATTGAGTCCATTTTTAGAGCTTTCTATATCTGGATAAAAAGTAGACTTGTAACAGATTTTACAAATAATCCGTGGTTCTGTGTATGGGAATGCACACAGGTTTGGGGGGGCAGGAATAGGTGGTCTCTTCAGTCCCCTCTGTCTCAATAATCACCAATTATTTGGCTCCTTTTCCCCCTAGCCACTAGAGCAGAGCCGGCAGCTGCTGTTGCAATGTTAGTTCAAAACACACACACAGCTGCTGGTTTTTCCACTTTCTCCTCTCCTTCCTCTGTCTTTGCTTTCTTTCACTGTCCTTCTTTCCACCCCATCACCCTTCAAACACACCCAAGAAAAAGCACCCCTCTGACACTTCTTCCTCAAACCCTTCTCCTATTTGGCAGAAGCACAGAGAGTCTGCGTGCTATGTGTGTGTGTGAGTGTAGAGCAAAGGAGAATCCACCCCTTTTAACTCTCATTTTGAAACTCTGCAGTAATTAAAGGCAATCGTCCTCCCTTTATGGGTGTTTTTCCACTGTCACTAAAAGTACCCATTAAGTACCCATTAATGGGTACGAAATGGCATTTTTGTACCCATTAATGGGTACTTAATGGGTACTTCTAGTGACAGTGGAAAAACACCCTCTCTCTCCCTTCCCCTCTCCCCCTGATTTGACAGCCATCAGAAAGACTTTGCCATTCTTCTGTGCTGAGCTGCCAGCTTCGTCTCCCCTCGCTCCCTTCCCCCCACAGTGATCCCTGTTCTAACAACAATCAGGGGCAGGCTTACAGGGTTCGGAACCCCGCCCCATAAAGTCAGGGTATGACACAAAAGAGAGGGGGGAGGGGTCCCCCCATAAATCTGCATAAAAAGGCATAAATGGGAACACGAAAAAGCAGATTAAATTGATCCGGATTTAAAACTGCAGTAAGACAGTCCAGTGGGAACACGGCCTCAGAGACATTTGTCATTATTACCCTATTTCAAACACTGATCTGGTTTATTCCGTTTGCAAGAAAAATCCAAACCAGAGATCTGCATCTCTCTCTCCCATAAAGTAAACTACAGGGAGAAATCATACGGTTCTGTTTGTTCTGCAAACAGGTATATTTATACAAATACACAAAAGAAAACTGATGGACTGCACACAGAAAAGTCATTGTGGATTTTTGTCAAATGACAATTATGACCTGGATTAGTAAACTAGTTTTAAACCGGTTCGACTAGTTTTCACTTAGCCTCTTCGCTAAATTCTTCTCTGGTTTCTAGTAAAGGTATTATAGGTTTGCTAATGTCAACTAATTGACATTTGCAAGTGAGCAGTAGGAACTTTCTCCTCTCCTCTAGAATATATAGTAAATATTCTTAACATCTGAATCCTTATTTGCTTTTCCATTATGCACAGCTGGCAATTTTTCACCTACCTTGTAAATAAACCTATATGTTAAATCTGTAGAAACTCAGCTGGCAGTAAAGTTCAAGAAGCTGGAACATCTCCCTTATGAAATCAGGCTGCAACTTCTAGGCCTCTTCAGCCTTGAAAGACAATGTTTAAGAAAGTGACCTGATTGAAATACATAAAATCATGGACGTTGTAGAAAATCATTTTGTCTATCGCACAACATTTGAGCCAGGGGCCACTCTATGAAGCTTATGGGCAAGAGAGTTAGAACTAACCTAGAAGGTCATCAGTCTATGGAATTTGCTGCCAGAAGAGGTAACAGCAGCAACCAACCTGGACAGCTTTAAGAAAGGGTTCAACAAATTCATGGATGATAGGTGTACCAAAGACTACTAGACTACTAGAATGGATACCTAGGTACTTCCCCATGCTGAAGAGTTAGGCAAGATGCCTCTCAAGGCCACTTGCAGGGAATCCAGAGCAGGTGAAAATTTTGCCTTGTCTTCTGCTTGAGATGTCTAGAAGCAATGGGTGGGCCACTGTGTAAGACAGGATGCTGGATTAATGGGCTATGGCCAGATCCAGCAGGGCTCCTCTTATGTGATCTTATTTCTTTACTACAAAAGGTTTCACTGTATAATTTATGCAGATCAACAGAGGTAAGCTGAAAATGAGAGGTAAGTTGAAAAGCTGTCAATTGCTAGACAGTAGATTTGTAGACTGTGCATTGGACCTTCAAGGCAGTGAAGTTAAAAGTTACAGGCAATCAGGAAAAGCAAAACACTTACAGGCTGATAGTGTTGTTAAAACGTGTAACATTTTCCTAAGGAACTCATGTCAGATACACAAAATAGTAGTTAAGTCTGTGATTAAAAAAAAGGCACCTCAGGGGCCTCTCAGAGACTGCTTGGAGATGAAGTTGTTCACATATGAGTCTGCGCCTTCCTGTCTCATGAACATTTTGTGCTAGAAAAGGTATATTAAAGGTGTGGCCCTTTCTGAACTTGGCCTTATTTTGGAATCTATCTCGGGATATGCATCTGTTATCCACACGCTAATGCAGGCTATGGGCAGCCTCACCTGGGATCTGCCATAGAAGGTAGCAGGGCGCAAGCAGCAGGCCCCTATTCCAGGATCTGTTCCAGAATAAAGCCAAGTGCAGAAAGGCCCGGCCTTTCCACGACATCGCACCCAAAGCCACAGATGCCAAGAAGACATTGCCAGAAGAAAACAGCTGGTCACTTTGCTAGTGTATTCTCTCATTCTCAAAGCGTACAGAAAGTGGATTAAAATTTAGGTCTGGACACAGCTTTAATATGGTTACAGCTGCCTCCTCAGGCAAGAATAAGTCATGGATTTAATATCTGATTTAGGCTTCTTCTGCGCCCTCCTCTCCGGGCTCCACCTGTTAAGCCGTCTGACTGGGCAATACCAGTGCCTGCAGTCTTAATTCACCTCAACCCGGTCCGATGCCGGTGCAATTTTTATTCAAAGGAATCGATCAAGAGGGCAAAGTGCTGCTCCGGCAGCAGCCTCAGCGCGGCTTGCTGAGCATGCTCACGCCCCACCCGCCGCCGCCGCGTGAAGGACGGCCTACCCGAGCCGGGCGGGCAGGCAGGCAGGCGCGGCCGCGGATTGGGAAGCGACGAGGCGCACGCAGCATGCGTGGTACTGCCGCTGTCTGCCTGGGCCGGCTGCTGTGGGTGGCCGTGCAGCGGCGCTGCTGTCCCGCCAAGGGAAGGGCGCCAAGGGGGCTCCTGTCGCAGGCGCCACGGTCAGCCACCTCTCACTGGCTCGGCGGCGGCCTTATGGCGCAGTACAGTACGGAGCGACGTGGGCAGCCCCATTCGCCGGACTACCGCCTCTATTTTAGTAAGTAAGGAGGAGGAGCGGCGAGGCTCTCCACGCGGGCGGTGGTCGGAATCGGGATTCACCGGCACTACTTTCCATTACTAGCAGCGGCGGCGGTGCGGGGCTCGAGCGACGTCACCCCCCCCCCTCGGTCGCTTTGTGTTACATGGCGTTTTTGGGCGGGGCTTAGGCCCTGGGAAAGGACCGCCCCTTTTATTTGTGGCATTCAAGGAGCTTTAAAAAAGAACCCGGGGCGGGGCTTGCATAAGACCCGCCTCTTATAACCTCTCCGCGCGTGTGGAACGATGGTGTGTGACGTAACTTGTAGGACGATGTGCCCGCCCGGACGGGGATCGCTCCGCTCTCATCGCTGGGGCCACCGCCGCTGCTGATGGCTTTTGTCATTACAGTGCGCCTTAAACGCTGCCGGCTAAACGTAATGTCGTTAATAATCTGCAGCGACTTTCCTGCAGTAATAAAGGGCCGATTCTCAGGGTGGAAAGAGGTGAAAAGTGGAGTCCCCCAAGGCTCAGTGTTGGGACCAATGCATCCATAATCTAGAAGAAGGGGTACTTAGTAAAATAGCAAAGTTTGCTGATGATACTAAATTATTAGGGTAGTAAAATCCAAAAGAGATTGCCAAGAGCTCCAGAGGGATCTCTTAGCATTGGATGAGTGGGCAACCAAGTGGCAAATGGGCTTTAATCTTAACAAGTGTAAAGTAATGCACATCGGGGCCAAGAATCCAAATTACGTCTATAATCTGATGGGGTCTGAGCTTTCTGCAACACACCAGGAAAGGGATCTCGGGGTTTTGGTGGACAGTTCAATGAAGGTGTCAACCCAGTGTGCGGCAGCAGCAAAAAAAGCAAATTCAATGCTGGGAATAATTAGGAAGGGAATAGAAAATAAGTCAGCAAGTGTCATTTTGCCCCTTTATAAATCTATAGTGAGGCCACATTTGGAATACTGTGTACAATTCTGGTCACCACACCTCAAAAAGGATATTGTGGAACTAGAGAAGGTGCAGAGAAGGGCAACCAGAATGATTAAGGGTCTGGAACACCTCCCTTGCGAAACCAGGCTGCAACATCTAGGCCTCTTCTGTCTGGAGAGACGGCGTTTGAGAGGGGACCTGATTGAAGTATATAAAATTATGCACGGTATAGAAAGGGTAGATAGAGAAAATTTCTTTTCTCTATCGCACAACACTAGAACCAGGGGGCACTCTATGAAGCTGATGGGTAGGAGAGTTGGATCTGACAAGGGAAAGTATTTCTTCACCCAGAGGGTCATAGGTTATGGAATTTGCTGCTGGAAGAATTGTTGACAGCTACCAGTCTAGATGACTTTAAGGCAGGGTTAGACAAATTTATGGATGACAGATGTATCAATGGCTACTAGAATGAATGCCTAGGTGCATCTTTCAGGCTGCTGGTGGTGGTGGAGCAGGATGTTTCTAAGGCCATTTGCTGGGATTCGAGAGCAGGAGAAGGTTTGTCCTTGTCTCTGCTTGAGATGCCCATGAGCATTTGGTGGGCCACTGTGTGCAGCAGGATGCTGGACTAGATGGGCTGTGGCCTGATCCAGCAGGGCTTCTCTTATGTTCTTATGCAGTGTTGAGCTGAGAAATGATTGTTGTGTAGGAACAAGTGTGTAGTTCCTGGAGAAGAATACAGTTTTGTAGCTGGTGCTCAGATGGTAATGACTGTGCTTCCAAATGGAGAGATCAATTAAAATCTTCCCCATGTATTTATTTTTATTTATTTATTCACATTTTTATCCCACCCTGTACCCAGGGGTAACAGCATTTACAATCAAACATTACTAAAACAATAACAGTATGTATTAAAACAGTAGCAAATGCAAGTGCAAAGAGAAAAGTGTATCCCCCTTTAACCCAAGTTACTTGATCTGAATTTCCCTCCCTCCCCAGGTGCTATGCAGGTATCCGGTATATTTTAAGGTGTGTGGATGCTGCCACAGCCTGCATCTAGAGGGGAGAAATATGACACTATTATGGCTGCACTATGGCAGGATTTCCACATGTATCTGTGACAACCCCACCACAGCTCTTCTCTATCCCCCTAAAATGTGTGATAGCTTATTGCAGGAGAATCCAGCAATGGTGGCAGGTTTACCAGCAATAGTGCTCTTGCTAACCTTGTAGGGGGAGTCACCATAGCTGCTCTGCCAAAACAGACGGCGCTGCATGTGCGGTGGTGGTAATGTGTGCATCACTAAAATGTACAAAGACAGCAGTGGCCCCTCACTGTCTGGCTCGCAAGCCATTATTGCTTGCTAGTGGAATATTCAGACGGTGTCAGGAGCCAGCCCAAGTGATAGTGCAAACAGCTGAGGTGTCCAGATGGAAGAGACCATAGGGATCTGAAGAAGGAGGAATGACAACTGTTATAGGAAATCATGCAGGCTATACCTGGGCCAATCTACAAATAACAGCATATTGCATGCATGAAATACACATTCTCAATGAAAGTGGGCCCCTACATCTCAAACGGTGCACACATCAATCCTATCTACATAGTTATTTATATTTTTATCCTGCTTTATACAGATCTCAAGTCACAGTAAAATCACTAAGTTAGCTAAAAACAGTTAACAATGCCTGCATGGGGAGGCAATGCTGTTCCCTCAGCTGAAGGCCAGGGTAAAGAGGTGCATCTTCATCAGATTCTAAATGCATACAATGTGCGTGTCTGATGCATCTCAGAGGAGAGGGTATTCCATGGTCTTGGGAGCTATCACTGAGAAAGCCCTACACATATTAGATGGCATATGCATAGGGCTTCCTGTAAATTCTAGTATGGATTTCTGATCAAATGTTGTTGTGAATGTGTGAGAGAGAAAACTGTGGAAGGTGACATGACACCATTTCGAGCAATCACAGTTTTTTCAAAAGGGACAAGAGGTTCTGGATAAAGCCAGTTTGGTGTAGTGGTTAGAGAACCAGACTCTTATCTGGGAATACTGGGTTCGATTCCGCCCTCCCCCATGAAGCCAGCTGGGTGACCATGGGTTAGTCACAGCTCTCTTCTGAACTCTCACAGCCCCACAGGGTGTTTTGTTGTGGAGAGAAGAATAGAAAAGCTTTGCCAGCCGCCTTGAGTCCCCTTAAATGGGTGAGGAAAGTGGGGTAGAAAAGCCAACTCTTCTTCTTGGTTGAATATTTCAAGGTAGACACAGAGTAGGGAGCTTTTAAGCATAACTTGATTTAATGGTTGAATTTATTTGATAATTGCTTGTTAAGACATGTTGTTTTGATTTTAGTTCAGCAAGGGAGGCTCCAGATACGGGAAATACATTGCCAATGAATGATATTCTGGAGTAGAGCCCCTCCAGAATTGTTGCTTGTTGGCTAAACAGCACGGGGACTGGCACTGTGAGAAATACCAAGAAGTGCACAATGCTACCAATGTGCATGCGTGGCCTTCTTTTTCAGCACCCGCACCTGTGCAGGGGCCACAGTGACGATGCTGTCTTAGGTTACAAGGTAAATGATAGAGCTAGTTCAGGAAAGGCTGCCACCCTGTTGAGTTTTCCAGGCATAGGTTATAGCAGGATCCTTTTGTTGTGCGTGTGTTTGGGATTAAGCCCCTTTCTGCCTTTACTGTGGATCACAGAGCCTGGCCCCTGGCTTGTACTAGAGAGACATCTGCACTAGACAAAGCCAGATTCAGATCTATTGTAGACTCATTTAATTGGGTCTACCAGAGGACTAAGGGCTTTGTTTAAGGGCAGGCAGCAGGCTGCTCTGTCCTGGGACTATTGGGGGCTGCTTTTCATAAACATCACTAAAAAGCACCTTCCCCCTAAGTCCTGAGACTAGGAACCTTCATTCCTAGCCATTGGAGGTCTGTGTGGGGGTGATGGCTGTGAAGTTGTCTATGCTTTGCAGCTATAGCAATCCTGAGCAGGATCACTGCTGTTAGAGCAAATGACACTGATCTGGTCCATGCCTCCCTGCAATCCAGATCAGTAGGCCTGGTTATTTTGGTCCCAGTGATCTGTTTCTATAGCAGGAAAGTGCAAAAATGTCCCTATTTTTTATTTTACCTCCGATAGATCTGTTATTTGATATGTAACATGTGCACCGGTCTTTTCTGTCTGCTGGGATACAAGAGTGAAATGTATATTGTATATAATACACTCTCTCTGTTTCTGATGTTTGAGTAAAAATCCCTACATGCATTTTTGTTTCTACTTCAGAGAATCAAAAGGGAAAATACATTTCCCCGTTCCATGATGTCCCACTGTTTCCTGTTTCCAATGGTGTAAGTATAGTTTTTGTTTCTTAAAAGTTGCTAGTGGCTAAATTTTATTAAGTGGAGACCAGGGAGCGGAGATGTAAATTGCTTCTGTTATTAAACTTGTTCCTTTTTCTTACTAACTTGGAACATTTCTGTACATGCTCCCAGTAATAAGAGTTGCTGGATGGAGAAGTCAAGATTCATGCACTTTTAATAGTTGCGCAGGAGAGGAAGTTTCAATAGGTGCTGCATGTATCACAGGCTACACTTGCTAAAATTGTCTTCTATGCAGTTGTTAAAGGTGCAGGAACCTTGTCCTCTTTCCATATGGTAACTTTACTCAGTAATTTTGCAGGAAAGGTCCTATCCACAGCTACCCTAACTGCCTACTTTGATTCTTTTTTCTTCAGGGAGGACTGGGTTTTGATTACAAATACATAGGCAAAATGAAGCTGGAAGGATGCCTCCAGACAGCAGAAAAACTTTGCAGCCGCTGCTGATCCAGCAGTCACATGATTGGTCATGTGACCATCAATCAGCATCAGCGGCAGCAGGGAAAGTGTGCTGCTAAAAGCTGTTTTGTTAGCAGCTTTTAACTTTGTACTGTCCCTCACTTGGGCCCTTTCCAGACTGGCGGAATAAATCCACAGTGAAGGGAAAAATCACAGCTTACCTGCTGCAAAGCGGCATCCGGACTAGAGCAGCCTCCCGTAGCTTCCCCAGCGAGAGCTGAGACTGGTGCACACGGTCACATAGGATGAGGCAGCCCGTCAAAGTTGAGCTGCTCTCTCTGTTCTTGTTGGCTCCACTCACCATTCTCTCCGGACTGGCAGGAAACTTCGAAGTTTCTTAATACTGTGCAGGGAGTGCTGTTAAATCAGCATTAAGTAAATTTGCAGTAGCGCTGGTTTAATGCCTCTCCACTGTGATCCAGTGATCGTTGTGTGTGATGCCTCCAACGCAACTGCGCATTTTGCTGCGCAGTATTAACAAGTCTGGATGCGCTCCTGGACGGAGTTTAGATTGTGCTGTCTGGGTGATGGGATGTGGCTCTACAGGAGCTCCACCCTCCCGGCGCAGCTTTCTGTCATCCCCTAGGGACGACGGGAAGTGGCTGCATAGTGAATTTGAAGCTTTACAATAGCTTTATGCTGTCTAGATGCACCCAAATAGGCCTTCCTATAAGGCAGTGGTTGTCCAGATGTTCCTGAATAACTCTCAGAATTCTAGAGCTTGTTCAGGAATGTCTGGAAGACCACAGTTTGAGGACCATTTCTATAAGCCAAGAAATATATTGCCTCAAATTACATCCCAGAGAAGGACCCATATCAAGTTTAGGTTTTACATCTAAAATACAAGTTGAACATATACTTGTTTTCTTAGCATTGGTCTTTGCCCCAGCCCTACGGATGAACTAGAAACATCCCACAGTGAGCCTTAAAATAGATGATAGGTCATTATGATTTTTCTTCGTCCTCCTTGGCTAAATTCCTGTATCAAGTCTGGTGTCATTTTTGGCAAAGTGAGAGCAATTGACTTGTTCACAGCAATCGCTTGGCAGACCTGTAATATTTTTGAACAGTTTGCTCTGCTCGCAGGAGGAGTGGCAGAGCAACTCAGCTTGAGCCTGATTGCTGCTTTGTGGGAGACAATATGTACTTCCTTAATGGCGGAACACATGCTTTGCATGCAGAAACTGCCAAGTTCAGCCCCTGGCATCTGCAAATTGCTGGCACTCTCAAGTCAATGGCACAGCACTAATTCAGGAGGAGGTTGCTCTGTGTTTCTGCCCAGGACAGTCTGTAGGGAATCGGACTGGCTCTAAAAGCACTGGCAATTATAAACCTGATAACATTATTTAACTTTTGCTATTAGTAGCTGTGTATTGCAGCTGAATCAAATTCTGAAGGCAATGCACAAAAAGATGAAATGACTGGAGTATATTAATAGCCTCCATATGTAGGGAGCAACTTTCATTTATGCCTGCAGAGAATGGAATTTTAAAACCTAGGCCAGTTTGCACTTGGCCTCATCATTTGCAATAGGTCAACATCTGAGCAGGTGCATCTGCACTTGCAGGAGGCATTTACAGCCTAGAAACACCCCCTACCTGTCCAGATAGTCACCTGTTGCAAACTAGTGGTGGTGAACAAATTCATGCACCACATGCAAAGTAACCCTAACCAATCCCAACCCATTACTTACCTGTCTCGTCCAGCCGGTGACCATTTGCACCATTTCTGGTGTGAGGGGTCATCTAAATGTTGGCACCCTGTCAGGGATTGGACGCACGACTGGATGGAGGTGAGTGTCTGAACATGTGGCGGTTAGGCTACTGTGGACTAGTGTGCACATTAGTCTGATAACGGGCAGGAAGCTAAGTGCAGAAACGTCGCCTGTTTAAAAAGACAGAGATCAGAGGCTGGGAAGATGCAGCCATCCAGATGTAGCATTATTGGGCAGGGATTGGTGGGAGATATAGGCTACGTTCCCATGCAATAATAAGTCTGCTGAAAATCTTCTTTTGCCACGGAGCGGTCCCATGCACAGCTTTAATCCGGGTTTCCAGCGCCGCTAATGGGGAAAACCCGCTTAAAAAAAATACCTGTTTAAAGCAGTACTTTCTGGAAGACGTGGGTTTTCAGCGCAACATTTTCCATGGGATCGCTCTGTGGCAAAAGGGGCGGGGATTCTCTCCCAGGTGGGAATTGCCGGCCGGAGAGATCATCTCTCTCTCTCTCTGTCTCTCTTTTGCCTGTCATCCAGCCAGCGATCTATGCAAACAGCGATCTAGGCAGGCATTTTCTCTTTGCTGTTTCTCTTTCCAATCCCAAAGAGAAACAGCAAAGATACATTGTGATGAATTGCTTCCGCGAAAGTGAAAGTGTAAAAGAGCTGGCTGGGTGGAGATCTTGTAAAGAGTGCCGGCTGCAGTCTTCGCAAGCAGGGGAGACGAACAGAGAAGTTTTAAATTTTTCTTTTGGTCTTTTTGAAGGAAAGGATTGCAGGATCGCTGGCTGGGGGGGGGGGGGGGAGGCGTTTCGGCAGCTGGAAATTCCTTCTGCCTGATCACCCAATGAAACAGCAAGGGGCGGGGAGAAAAAGATGCGGGTAAGCAAAACAAGCTTCCTTGGGGACGGTCCGTTCATTTTAAATGCGTGTTTTGCTTACCCCCTTGGGAACACTTAAATCCAGATTGAACCCGCTTTTCTTTAATCCACTTCAGTGGAGGGGCAATAGAGATACAAATTAGTACCCATAGTCCCAACAACTTCTCATGGGCCACAGATTCTTATTCATTGCTCTGGTTTGTATGTACTTCTAACATTTCTTTGCACATTAATTTTGGGAACAAACCCTATTGAATTAGGTAGTGTTTGTTTCTGAACAAACTTCTGCTGAAACTGTCCACAAGGCTGTGCCTGCATTCGATTTAAAAAAGTGGCTCCAGAGTGATTTAGCGGTAGTAGCATCCACATGCTAGTGACTCTAACTTATTTAATTTCTATGTATTTATACCCAACCCTTCACCAAATGATCTCAGGGCAGGGCACAACATTCATGAAACCATAAAACATCAATTAAATCAATAGAACTTTCTTAAATTTAAGAACATAATTAAAATACCACCCTCCCCACTCAGCAAAATCCCCAGCAGGAAGGAGTTAAACATCAAAGGCTTGGGTAAGGAGATAAGTTTTAACTAGGGATCAACACAAACAGTGTTGCCACCTGGGAGATTATTCCAGAGCCTTGGGGCCACCACCAAGAAGGGCTCTTCATGTGCCACCATTCCTTAAGCCTCTGAGGACAGAACAGTAAGAAAATGCCCCATGATCTTAATATGTAGGCAGGTGCATACGGGAGAAGGCTACAGCCATTTAGGGTTTTACATATATGTTAGAATCAAAACTGTACCTTAAATTGGGCTTGACAGTGAATAGGCAATAAGTTCAGATTGGTATAATGTGATGTGTCCAGCCAGAGACTTCTGTCAGCAGTTATGCTGCTGTATCCTTTGCTACTTCCAACCTCTGGACTGTCTTCAAGGGTAACTCCAAGTAGAGCACATTTAGCTCAGTGCTTCTCAGCCTGTGGGTCGGGACCCCTTTGGGGGTCGATCTACTCCTTCACAGGCAATAAAAATAACTTTATGGTTGGGGGTTAGGGTTAGGTTGGGGGTCACCACAACATGAGGAACTGTATTAAAGGGTTGTGGCATTAGGAAGGTTGAGAACCACTGCTTTAGCTTAATCTGGAAGATACCAGAGCATGAATTGCTGTGATAAAGTCCACATTAAAAGCCATAAAATGCACTTCCGTAAGTGCAGTTTCTGGTGGCCTGCCCACAAAAGGGCCTAAAGTAATATTAACACAAGGCCCAAATGAGTAAGTTCCCTGCTTTGTGGTTTCTTTTCATGTAAGTGAAGCCAAATAGTACCAGGGGTGTTAGGAAGACCATCCAACTGTTCCTTGTTCTCTAACCCCTTTTTGCATTTGAAGAAATGTGAGTTCAGCTCATCCTTATTCTCTAGCCTTTCAGGTGGATTGAAGGTGGAATGTGAACACTAGCATTCACATGCTTCCACCTCTAAGGGTGCCTCACATTGGTGAGAGGAAACTTTGGGATTTTTAGATCCTAGAATTGCCTGTTGCCATGGCTGCCAGATGGCAGGAGGCAATCCAGCAAAATACCCAATTCCTACCTCTGTTGGGCATTTCTGAGCAAGTTTTTGCTCAGTTTGGGACTGTATAAGGTTTGGGTTTCCTGATACAATCCTGCAAACACTATGGGTTTTATTCCACATCTGGAAGAATCTTGAGCTGCTTCTTAAATGTGTATGAATGCAGCCATAGTCTCAGTTAAATGGCTAAAAGCTGGAGATGTCACTGATCTTAGTGGAGATTAGATACATCTGTGGTTTTGTCATCTATATGTTTTCTGAGAAGTGCATCACAAAATTTATTTATTTATATTTCTATCCCACCCTATACCTGTAGGTCTCAGACCAGGTAACAAAATTGAGTGCATTAAAAAAAAATCTTGACAGTAATGTCTACAGCATTTAAAAACCAACATGTTAAAACAAAACAAATATACTTTATATTTAAAAACAGTACTACCTAAAAGTGGGGGCAAAGTGTAACCATATTTAGCTGAAGGCCAGGGCAAAGAGGTGCATCTTTACCACCTTCCTAAACATATTCAGAGAAGGAGCCTGATGCAGCTCAAGGGGGAGACTATTCCATAGCCTGGGGGCCATTATTGAGAAGGCCCTCCCCCAGGTGCCCACCCATTTCACTACTGAGGGCAGTGGGACAGCCAGGTGGGCCTCCCCACCAGATCTTAAGGCACAGGCAGGCTGATAAGGGAGAAGGCGTTCCTATAGGTATTTGGGGCCCAAGTCATTTAGGGCCTTGTAAGTCAAAGTTAACACCTGGAATTGGGCTCATTAGTGAATTGGCAGCCAATGCAACCCTTTTAAAACTGATGTGATGTGCATCTGGCTCACTGGCGCTTTTGCCCCAAGTACGGATAGGCTTGATAACTTTTTTTTAGGGCTGTACAAAACTAGTGTTGTGTAGTGTTTCAAATTGCTGTGCAGTAGCCCTGTTTTGATATTAGTTACTTCTTTTTATCTTTTTTCTATAATGCTGCATTCCAGAAGAAGGCAGCTTGAACCTGGAAATGCAAAGGGGTTTTTTTTGGTTCAGTGTTCTTGGTTTGTCTGTTCGTAATTAAGCAATAGCTATGTGCTAATTTATTTTTATTTTTCTGTACAGGATATAGAGATTCCTGCAAAGAGAACAAATATCAGTGGAAGTGAGGTAGGGGCACAATGTTAAGAACATAAAAATATAAGGGGAGTCCTGCTGGACTGGGCCACATTCCATCTAGTCCAGCATCCTGTCTCTCCCTTGAGACTATTTACTCTTTTCTCAGTATAGTTCTGTTTGCTGGTAGTGGCAGAAATGGCACTTATTCCAAACACTGTTCAGGTTGACATTGTTGCCTCTGCTGCTACCCAAAAGTTTAGCAATAAACAAAAGTAATTGCTTTATATATTGTACATAAGAAATAGGCCCAAAATTTGAATGCAGTCGGTCACTAATACATTTTATGTATCGTCAGATTTATATCTCACCTTTTGTTCAGAATTGTCAAGGCGGCTTGTATTCTTCTTCTTTGCTTTATTTTATTCTCATAACATTCCTGTTAGGAAGGGTAAGGCGGGGATGCAGTGGCTGGCCCAAGGTCACATGGGGGGGGGTATGAACCGAGGGATTTGTAGTTTCTACTCCAGCCCCTCCTGGTTTTCTGACCCAAGCGGTTCCTGTTATCCCAGTAGCTATTGTGAACTTTGGCAGGCACAGGTGTTAAGGGGAATCAGCACCACCTACAGCCATGATATCAGCAAACAGAAAATAATCTGTGGCAGCAATACTGCTGGTAGGCATCTCCTTTGGGATCTGCGCTATTTAAACCTTGTTCACCCCAGGAGATCTGGCATTCAGTTGTCCTATGTCTCTGAAGTAAAGCTGAACTTTAAAACTCTTGTTTTGCTAAGAGCAGCTGGTAGTCCTAATCAAATCAGAAGTAAACTCCTGCTCCTCAATGTTATCTGCTCCCAAGAAAGTGAGATTAACATCAAACCTGGTTGGTTGTTCTCTGACATGTTCACTTAGGCTGAATCCAGAGAGGGTTAAAAACTCATAGTTATTTTGCAACTGTGTTCCCATTACAGCCCCAGAATATAAATCTGATTTGCCAGGTTTTCATTATTCTGGTAAAAATAACTATCAAGGGCCAGGGTCACACTTTCACTTTAAACCTTCTTCTGTCCATTTTCAGGTCTGACTGCTCACACATTTTTATTTCTATCCGTTTTATTTGTGGACTTCCCACCCTCTCATTTGGACTTTCCTGAATGGAAAGTCCACAAATAGATGGAAATGAAAAGGTGTTAGTAGGCGGACCTGAAGATGGATCGAAAAAGGTTTAAAGTGAAGGTGTAACCACAACCGTAGTGCAATACCCTCTTATTCTGTAATTGCAGCTCTGTCTGGATTGCTTCAGGAGAAGTACAGTGAGATTTTGGTGTGAGCTGTCAGAACTGGGGGAGATTTTGTATTACACTATTGGGAGGGTTAGGTCACGTGGAAAGAAAATCTCAGTTATAATGTTACCCTGCTTATGTGGAAATGCTAAAACTCGGAGTATTAATCTAATGTATAGACAATGTGAAGTCTGGAGATAGCCTGAGTTGTACAGCCACCAGAATTACTATATAGTAAATGAGGGCCACCAGCAGTAAAAACAGTATAAAATAGGGTAAAATGCATTAAAATATAACCACCACTGCCACCACCACTCTGGAAGGACTATATACAGAGGAAGCTAAGGATCAGAGGCGTGGATGAATAGATATGTTTTAACTAGGTTCCAAAAACCATATAATGCTGGTATCTGGTGTACCGGTACTTCCAAAGTTATATGTCATGCTTTCTTGGTAATTTCTCTAGAGGTAACTTATCTTATTTGCAAGGAAGCTTGAGTACTTGTGGTAATTGTAATAGGAATCACAATTCAGTTTTTGCAGGACACCAGGCTGACCAGTGTGTAGTAAGAAGTGGTTCACATTTGCCAGAGTCCCCTTAGTGTGAGAAGAGGAAAGCAGTAGAAAGCAAGTAGTTTCTCTATTGATTAGCTTCCGAAATGTCAGTAACTGGGAATCAACTTTATGCTTTCCTTGCTCAGAAGTGGATAACAGCTATAACAGCTCATTTTTGCTTGTTTCATATACTGATATATCCCTTTTTTAAAACTTTAAGGTCATACTTAACATGATTGTCGAAGTTCCTCGTTGGACAAATGCTAAGATGGAGGTAACACTGAAAACCTAGACCTGAAAATAGCTTGCAAATGCAAATGAAGTGTTATACTGCCTTTTTTCCTAATGAGAGGTGATGTCTGTCCAGAGGCTCCACCAGTTAATCATCTTATCTTCCAATATATTATAACTGTAAATTCAATAATCATGGAAACCAGGAAGCCATATGTGGCTAGTTTATAATCTTCCAAATGTACCTGAAATTCAGATCCCATTATCCTTGATCGTTGGCCATTTCAGCTGAGCTCTAGTTCAGTAACCTCTGAAACATCTATTAACCCTTAGAATATAAGGATTTCTGCTGGGTCAGGCCACAACCCATCTAGTCCAGCATTCTGTCTCTCACAGTGGCCCACCAATTCCTTATAGGCATCTCAAGCAGAAGACAAAGGCAAAACCTTCACCTACCCCTGAATCCCTGCACATGGCACTTAGAGATAGCTTGCCTGTCCCTCCAACCTGGAGACAGTAACTAGGCATCCATTCTAGTAGCCACTTAGATATCTGTTGTCTTTTTGTCCAAACCTTTCTTAAAACTATCCATGCTGGTAGTTATTACCACCTCTTCTGGTAGCAAATTCCGTAGACAGATGACCTCTGGGTAAAAAATACGTCTGGTTCCAGTGTTTTATGATAGAGCAAATAATTTTTTTCTATTCATCTATTTTGCATCATACATGATTTTATATACTTCAGTCAGGTCCTCTCTTAAATGCTGTCTTTCAGGATTGAAGAGGCCTAGATATTGCAGCCTGATTTTGTAAGGTGTAAGTGTCCTATAGGGTGTTCTTGGGATGAGCACTCTAGTTCTGTCCTCCTACTGTGCACATGTGGCAGAAGGACAGCCAGGTGGAAAGGGTGATTCCTGCTTCTCTGATAATTTCACCAAAGACAAGTTTTCCGTTGATTTTGCCTGCAAATGTTATACAACTATTAAACGTGCAAGAGCCATGTCCCCCTTAGGTCTTTAGCAGTCTGAGCCACTAGTATCCATGAGAGTTGTGGAAAGCACACTTTTAAAAATATTTGAGATGGGGGCTGAATTTGGTTGTACCTAGAACTCAGGCAGTCTGATTTTGAGCTTGCGGGCAACCTATTGTCAAATAGCCTGCTTTGTTTTTTTTTTTTGTTTTTTTAATTTAAGAATGTATATTTTGCCCTTCATCAAAAGGTCCTAAGGTAGGTCACAATAATAAAAAAAACAGAATGCAGAAGAGGTATGGGTGAAGAGGTATGTTTTAACCATGACTAAAAACCATATATGTAGGCCCCTGGCAACACTCTAGCACTGCCTGGCAAACTTCTAGAGGAACGCTGTTTTAGAGTCTAGGGGCCACCATAAAAAGGCCCTCTTGCTTGTTTCTGCCCCTAGGAAAGACTAGAAGAAGGCCCTCTCCTTAAGATTTCAATACTTGGGCAGGTTTTATATTGGAGAAGGTGCTCCTTCAGATATCTAGTTGATAGTCCAGTATCTTCAGAGTTGCTGACTGTGTTAAGATGAAACACTCTTATAATTGTGAGTATCTTTATAACTCTGTGGTTTTTGTTTGCATTTTTACAAATGTGTTAAGGGCAAAGTTTTTCTTGAACTTAGGGGACACTCTTAATGGACATTCTTGGGAAAAATGTTTCACTTCTCTTTTGGTGTGTGTTCGAAGAACAGAAAGATTGCACATTTATTGAGTTGTTTTTATTGGTAATGACTAGCTGAGCTGTTTTGCAGTAACTCTCTGCTCTCTTTTTCATAATGTGTTTAGATTGCCACAAAGGAACCATTAAATCCCATTAAGCAAGATGTAAAGAAAGGCAAGCTGAGATATGTGGCAAATATCTTTCCTCATAAGGGCTATATTTGGAATTATGGCGCCTTCCCTCAGGTAATCTATTCCCCTTTCTTTTGCTCTGGCAAAAGTGTGAAAGTTTTCTGTCTCCTCAGCAAAGGACCTCATAAATTCTGTGTATTTTATGAAGGCAAAACAATTGAAAGAGCATTCGGGAGTCTTATGAACTGGGAAGTGAGATGGCTTATAACAGTTTGGGCCCATAAATATTGTAGCAAATTTCTATTCAAACTTGACAAAGCACTTCTGAAAAATTTATTATGCAGCCTTCAAGTTTGTCTGTTGGTGTTTGTAGATTCTATGTCTGTGGTATAGACAAAACATTTAGCATGTAAGCAGGAACATTTAATGGAGTGTGTCTATATGTATACAGGTACATGTATGTGCATGCGTGTTGTGTGCATTCTTGGCAGTTTGCTGTCACTTAATACGCCATATTTAAATCTGTCACTATACTTTTATCCAGAACTATAGGATGTTATCTGTCATTTCTTTTTCTCTTCTCAGCCACTAATAAGGTTGGTTTTCTCAAGACTGTTACTCCAAGTATCTAATGTCGTATCCAACATTTCAGTTGTTGCTGAGCTACAGCTTTTAGCAAAATCAGGCAACATAGCTGATGACAAGGAATAATTGAAGTTTTAGTTTGGCAGTATCTTAGAATTCCTGCTTCAGGCTCGTAACACAGGGTAGGCTTGTGCTGAACTTTAGTTGATCATAAATGAACTGCTTAGAGAGGCCTGGGAAAGTTAACGCCCCTCACCCAATGAGCCTGAGCTTTATATAGTACCTATAGCCTACTTTGGAGCAGGTGAGCACTGTATATAATTTTGGGGGGAACTCACTTTTCCACAGAATGTGGCCACTACCATTATCCCTCCCTTCAAAGGTGGGACTGGATTGTACTTGTGTGAGACAGTCATACACACAAAAATTGCTTCTGCAACAATGTCATGCAACAAGCTGCCACACAAGAAGAGAGGAATAATATCTTTTACAAGATGCTGAACTGTAGGTCAGGAATCTGTAGGTGCCATAGAGAACCTGAACTTGTTGGATGAGGCACATAATAATATGGTGCTTTAAGGTTTTTTACAATCTTCTGTTTGGCAGAAATCCTAACGTGGTTGCATAACTGGTGGTCTTTCAGGTGTTGCTGAGCCATGAATTCTATCATTTTGTTCATTAGGCACTGGATGGAGGGATGACATTTAAAGTCCAGTGATATCTGGAGGCTCCCGTTATACCATGGCAATACTTGTGTGCAATTGTGTGGTAAAAGAGAATAGAATTTGTGCAAGGAAACCAATTTCAAAGGGTCTTTCTGCATTTACCTGTGCAGATATTGATCTTTGATTCCAGATCAGGCAGGGACTGGTCCTAAGCTGGTCTGGACCAGTTCCCATGCCAATCCTGACCAGGCACGAATGAAGGTTGCAGCCCCTAGGGGACCCGATTTAGCAGCTCAACAAGACACACATCAAAAATGGGTCTTCCTGTGGCCTTA
Source organism: Aspidoscelis tigris stejnegeri (assembly GCA_023333525.1). Taxonomy (NCBI): domain Eukaryota; kingdom Metazoa; phylum Chordata; class Lepidosauria; order Squamata; family Teiidae; genus Aspidoscelis; species Aspidoscelis tigris. Next base: position 66,532,949 of record JALMGA010000006.1, read on the forward strand.
GTATGCCAGTTGACCTCATTATTGAGATCTGCCTGTACTCCAGATTTAAAGCAAACCAAAGGATCATTTTGGGCCTTCTGGTTGAGAATACATTCAGTCTTGTGCAAATGGAGTATATCTGCAGCCTCTCTAGTTCATACTAGTGGGTGGGCAAAAGAGGTCCCAGATACAACCAGTATCCAAAATAGAGTTAAGTGCAGAAAAGGCCCTAAGGGAAAATGGTAATTAACATTTTAGATCTTTTTTCTTCTTTCAACAGACTTGGGAAGATCCTAATCATAGAGATGATTGTACAGGATGCTGTGGTGACAATGACCCCATTGATGTTTGTGAAATTGGTTCTCAGGTATGTCTTACTTACCAGCCCCGTTACTACTTAATTTTCTTTACTTTTTTCCTAAGAGAAGGGTCTTGGAAAGGTCTGGTTCTTAACATGGAGTGTGGCATCAGCCTACAAAATTAATATTTGGGAGTTTGTTCATGCTCAAAGGAGAGAGCTTGGTTGGTAGGAGTCCTGTTGCTCAAGTTTCCAGCTATGATCTCTTCCATAGTTTGTAAGCTCTCAGTAACTCACTTTGCAAGTACAGCTTGGAAAGTGGGTCTGTTGGTGCAGTCCTGATCTTAAAAGGCTTTGTTCTGTAAAACAGGAACTTTCAATAACGCAGGTGGTCATTCCATCTTCTGCCTCTTATATCTTGTCCATAAATTGCTCTTGTCACCAAATTGCTTTCTGAGCCATGGTAACCCCTTCACTTTAAAACTTCGTCAGTCCGTCTTCAGGTCTGACTGCTCACACCTTTTCATTTTTATTGGTTTTATTTGTGGACTTTATACCCTCCATTTGGAGTGTGATTCCGCACTCCCCCACGAAGCCTGCTGGGTGACCTTGGGCTAGTCGTAGCTCTCTTCTGAGCTCTCACAGCCTCACCTACTTCACAGGGTATTCTGTTGGGTGGAGAAGAATAGAAAAGCTTTGTCAACCGCTTGAGTCCCCTTGAATGGATAGAAAAGCCAACTCTTCTTCTTAATTACAGGCGCATAATGTGCAGTTCCTTGAGCTCTGTGGAGGATAAAAGCAATGCCTTAGACTAATTGGTAGCCTGGATTAATAAAGCCAACCTTGATCCTCAGATTCATGCACAGTAGGAAAGGTACTGGAGACAAAAGGAGGAGGCAACTTCAGATATGAAGAGGCACCACAACAAGATTCTTTGAAGTAGCAGTTGCATGTATGATGTTGTTAGTAGAGAAGGAGAAGACTGTATGCCTAAAACAGGTGGCTAAAATATTGTCTCCTATATGTTATTGAAGTACAGGTTAAATCTCAGCCGGCATCTGTGATAGCAACCAGTATTGAGAATTGTAGCCTGACAACAACTGGGAACCATAATTTAGGCACTCCTATATAAAGTATGCTTAGTCAAATATATTTTAACTATTAATTATTGACTTCATATTGGAATAGAGCACATTAGTTAGGACTTAGATGCTAGGGTTAAGAATAAGGTGTATTTACTGTGGGCCTGGAGAAGTACAGTGAATAAGACCTCAGCTAATGCACAAGCAAAGAAAGAGGCAGGATGTTGACTGACCAGGCAAGACAGAGGGTTTAGAAAGTTGGTTGCTAGTTTTTTTCCCTTTGCTCTTCAGCCAAGATCTTGGAGGCTAAGCATACAAAATATTCAGATGTTAGCACAGCTGGGAAAGCAACTATGACATCATGGGAAATGAGTGCATAACATTTTTCTCCAGTCGCTGCCTGCTTCAAGAGCTTGTCTTCTGTATTTTGTTTTCTTTTTTAAGGTTCGCACAATTGGTGAGGTTGTTCAGGTGAAAGTCCTTGGGCTTCTTGGCCTTATTGATGATGGAGAGACTGATTGGAAAGTTATTGCTCTCAGTGTGGATGACCCAGAATCAAAGAATATCCATGGTAAGCATATTCTGCCCATCTTCTGATTTTTCTCCCAGAGATGTGTGTGGTGCACATGGTAATACATCAGTCTAATTGACAAAAAAGATTTTAGTTGGTTTCAGTTTGGCCTGAATTGTTTTGCAGAGCTTAAAGACCTTTCAGTTTATAATACAGAACTACTAACTAGCTTTCCTCTTCCCAATATACTTCTATCCGTGGAATAATGGTCAGTGGTTCTGCTCGGTCTATGAGTTCTTATTGTCTCAAGTCTGAAAGTTACAACCATTGAGGCAGGGGTTCTTAACCTTTTTTTGGTTCACAGACTGTTTTGCCAGTCAGGTAAAAACCACAGACCCCTTCTCAGAATATAGTTGTAGGAAAAACCAGGGACCCCTTCTCAAAATGTAGTGGCAGATAGTTTTATGATACTCAACATTGGCAATTCAAGTTCACAGAGCCCCTGAAATCTTTCCACGGATCCCTGGTTAAGAAATCCTGCATTAAGACAATATCAGAAGAAATGCAAGAGCGTCAAATATTGCAATGGTTGCAGATTTGATCTCATCATTCGAGTGTCCAGGTGGCAGCTCAGGAGATGAGGCTCCACATGTAGATGATGTATGGACAAGGCTGAATGGTGAATTGCTGATTTTCTCTGCAGCATAGTAAACTGGGCTCTAGTCTGATACAAAATCTAAGCATCTCAGAATCGGAGGTTCACCTGAAGGTTTCTTGTAGTATCTGCAAGGTTTCCGAGCTTTCTCTTCATGCCCCTTGCATCACAAAGTGGCAAATGTGGCAAATTTTTCTTCTTCAAAAAGCACATAAAGGAGGGAGGAAGCTGGAAATTCTCTTACCAACCTACATCAGATTAGCAAACTGCATATATTACTTAATCTGAGCTCTCTACAGTTTCTGTGGGAAAAATGACTTCTTTAGTGGATGGGTGTATTTTCCTGAGAAATAAGGAATCAGGTGAGCTTTCAGCATTCTAAATCTGTCCACTGTCCCTGAAAAGGTTGGTGCACCATGGAATATATTAAGGCCCATATGCTAATACTGGAAAGCTTCAGGGCAGTAATGGGAATGGGATATATGCATTCTTTTCTATGATAGAATCTGTTCCTGTCCAGTGGCTTGTGTGGTCTTTGGGTCTCAGCGTTGCTAATTCTTTTAGTTGTGTTGGTTTACATTCTTAATAACTTGTTAGGATTCTTTGAGACTGTTCATAAGCACATGGATAAAGAAGATTCGGTTACCATTGTCTGACTGCTCTTTCAGAAGGCTTTTAACTTCTGTGTAACTTCTGCCATCCCCATGGAGAAGAACATACTTTCAGAATTGCTTCAGCTTTTGTGACTGTTGAGAATCTGTTTTCTCTGTTCATTTTGGAGATTTTTTTTAAAAAAATGGCCTCTCCAGAAGGTTAATCCCCTAACTACCTCTGCTTCCTTTAGAGGGCCTTGCAGAAATTCCACTAATATTCACACAGTTCTTGGCAATTACAGCAGAATATTGGCCATGGTCACACCTTCATTTTAAACCTTTGAGTCTGACTGCTTACATCAGGGATGTCAAAGATATGGCCCGCCGCCGCCGCCCGCCGCCGCCGCTGTCCTCCTTGGGCGCGAAGGAGGCGAGGTGAGGCGAGGCGAGGGCGAGCGAGCACGCGGCGGGACCCTCCACTGCCCGAGTGCGCGGGCGCTGCCATGGACAGCCAGCCCCTCCTCGGTGCCCTAGCCACGCCCTGGCCACGCCCCCAGCCCATCCTCTGTACCCTAGCCACGCCCCTGGCCACACCCCCGGCCATGCCCCAGCCCCTCCTCTGTGCCCTGGTCACACCCCCGGCCACGCCCCCTGGCCCTGACAGTATTTTTTTTTTTAATCCGGCCCTCGGCAAAATTGAGTTTGACACCTCTGGCTTTAACCTTTTCATTTCTGTCTGGTTTATTTGTGGGCTTTCCATCCACTCCACAAATAAAACGGATAGAAATGAAAACGTGTGAACAGTCAGACCTGAGGATGCACTGAAGAAGGTTTAAAGTGAAGGTGTGACCCCAGCCATTGATGAATAAGTCTTTCTTAGCTGTTGTTGATGGCTTGTAGAAAGGTCAGTCACTGCCTATTAATCTTCTTTTCAGAGTACAGTATGTTATCAACTTCTCATTTAGGGATGAAAAGCCCACCAAGCTGTTGCATTGTGTTCTGTATCACTTCCTCACATGTGTACCATTAGCATGAGAGCTTTTCTTAATGTTTCATAGTAAATCTGCTAGAACGTGCGGTATGAAGCATCTAAAGTCCCAAGGTTCCACCCCCAGCCCCCTTGGTACAGAATTGCAGCAAATGCCTTTATATGGACTAAAGCTACTGCTTTCTGTAAATGTTTATGAGATGTCATTAAAAACATATGCCTTTTTTTCCCACAGACTTTTTTAGAGCTTTTGTTCTGTGTGTTTGAGCAAGACAGCTCATCAGAGGGTGAGAAAGCTTTGCAGGCCTGAGGAAAAAAAATATGCTGCATCAGTTGGTTGAAAAATTGTGGCTATGTACAGATTGTTTCTGTTAATGAAAGTCTCAGTGGAATTCTGTTCTGTCTTCATTACTTCAAGTACTTTATCCAGTTTTCAGCAAAAAACTTTAGAAGATGCCTTTATTCCAATTATAACATTTCTATGTAATGCCGGAAGACTGATTTCTCAGCACTCCTAAGGTGTTATGCAGGCTACTTGCCCTTCCCAGAGAAGTAGTTCTGTTGGTGTCATTGTGGGTAGTGGCAAAGTGATGGCAGTCAGGCAAAAGTATATTTTGTTTCTTGCTCAACTTGGCTACGAGCATAGGCTCATGTAGTTTAGCAGTACTTTGAGGGCCAATTATTTTCTGCCCTTAGGCTTTCTGTTCCTTGTAACCAGAGATACAAGGAATTCACTTCCATATCTTTGGCTTTCTTTACTGCTTTGGCATGCTGTGGCATTTTCCTACTGCATCATGAGTTTCCATTTTTGTCTTGGGATGCTTTTGCACTTGATAGGGAACCAAGGCCAGATGCTGTTCTATGTTCCATAAACATACATTGCAATAGACTTATATTCATGTTTCAGATATGAAAGCATACCCTAAGTGATCCTACTAAGCTGTAATAATGAGGCATTCAATGTTCTTCTGACAACAACTGGAAAGTGATTGCCTTAGACAATTGACACAAGCTTGGACATGCTCAGGATATGTTCATATGTAGCAAAAAAGGGGGGTCTCTAAGAGACAGTAGCATGTGATCTTCATCTCTTATCTCCCTTTTCTAACTTGTATGTTCACGAGAGGGGGAGAAGTAGACTGATGTATGACCAATCTCACCTGCCAACATTCTCCAAGCTGCCTCAGAGGTGCTATTTTTGTTTAATTTCATGTGAATGAACCTTCTGAGATGCTCAGGCATGCTTAGTGAGTTGCTCTCTAGGCAAATTTAAGACTGTAATGACAAACATATCCTCCCACTAATTGTCTTACCCTATCTTGAAGTCTGTGAATAGACAACCCTTCCTCATTCAGGGCTTTCTATGGAAAGATTGCTATACTAATGGGGTAACTGAAAAAGCCCCATCTGATCACACACTTGGATTCCTGGTCTTCCAGAGTGCCTCCAGCATCCTTTAGCATAGTGATTGTAATTTGTAAGTCATGGGAAATGGTGCTGTTCCAGATTAGTTTGGACACACAAGGGAGTAGATTAATGTGTTCCTTACAAGTCTCTACTTTGAAATATATTGTTGAGCACTTTTCAAAATTCATCTGTTCTGTTGGGAATGATCTTGCACCAGGTTGATAAAGAGTATATGTCTAAAGTTGCCTAATTTCCCAAATAATCTCCCTTGCCATTTGGGTACTGTATTCTGCAATAAGAGGCAGTTCCTGCACAATTTGGCTTGATCTGTGTGACTCAGTTCAGCTGCCTAAAAGGATAGTTAATTTACATACTAGATCACAGCAGACTTGTTTGCTTATTTATTTGTTTACATTGCTGTATTACCCTTTATGCATAATTTCTAAGATATGTCACATGAATCATTGGAACATAAATGAAAACAGATTTAAAAACAATTACAAACACACCCACCTTGTACTGAGAGTAAATTCTGTAAGGATCTTCTGTTGGTCAAAAACTGGCCTAGCAAGACAAAAGAATTGTATCTTTTGACACCATTTTGACACCCAGTATAAGAAATGCATGGATACTATTCAGTATGTGGATTGTTCCTCCTTGTATTCCTAAGCTAAGCAAGTCAAATCAGGAAAAAGGTTGCAGAAGGGACAGAGGGATGATGCCATCTGTGGCAGAGACAGAAACATTTGCAAGCTTATCCATAACCCGTGCACTTTGGTTTCATAGCATTTCCAAAAGGATACCTCAGTCTTTTTATTTACGTGTTTGCAGGTTAGAGTCCTTATATGTACCTTTATCCTCTGTTCAAGGAGCTGAAAATAATACATGATGTTCATGTATGTGTTTGTCTCCTTTCCCATTACAGATATTGATGATGTCAGGAAGTTCAAGCCAGGTTATCTTGAGGCCACAGTTGACTGGTTCAGATTGTACAAAGTTCCAGATGGGAAGCCAGAAAATCAATTTGCTTTTAATGGCACATTCAAGGATAAGGTGATGTATCTGATTTGTCTTTCTTTGATGAAAAGACTGCAAATCTACAAGTGGGTCTTGTTGAAATATAGTTTCAAATAAATTCTGGAGAAAAGACTATAGGGCTCATGGATGAAGAATAACTGTGTACTTCAAATACTAGAAGATTCTTTGGTTTTTTAAAGTTTTGTTGGAAGTCTGAGCAAGTGCTTCTGGGAGTACCCCTATATTCCTGTGTCCCATTGTAGGAGTCGTAGGTAATACTGGCAAACTCCAATGAGTAGAGCCTGCATAGTATAGCCTGTATGTTCATCAGGTTTCAGTCCTGACCTGGTGATACTTAATATCAGCAACAATAAATATGTAGAAGGCATAAGTTGTTTTTCCATTTTGATGTTCCAAGCACATTAGCTAGAATTATAATGCTCAGTCAAATTCACTAGCATCCAGTGGCTTATATCCAAAAAGTAATAATCTTTTTGTGGCTTTAAAGTGCTTCCTTACCTACTGCTGGCCTTTGGGTAGCTTTCTCATATGGTTTTGCATTAGGGCTATTAGATGCCTTAATTTGTTTGGGATAATGAGAAAGGAATTTAAGCTACTTGCAGCCATCAAATTTGCAAAGATAATAGATATTAATTTCTTCTTCTTGATTGAGCAAGAGGATGCATGGCCAGGCTTTGATGCTATTTGTACTGTTTTATTTCCCAAGTCTTCCATGGATGATCCAAAGAACTGTACGATCTCTGTTTGCAAGCACAGCAACCCTTATCTTTTCATGTCCTTCAGTAACTGGAGTTCAAAGGAATGTTACCTCTGATCCTGAAGAGAAAATACAGCCTACATGACTCCTAACTAATAATTTAATTCTCTGTGAATTTGCTTGATGCCTTCTATACCTAAATCAGTGTAAATGTTAAATACTTTTTTAAGAATTGGGAAGGGGGGGGGGACCCAGGGTGGGCACTGTTGTTGTTGTTGTTATTTAAGAGCAAGCGAGCAATTTTTAGTGATGAGAACATAGATCTCTTTTTGGCCCCTGTGAGAGTGAGATGCTGATTTGATCCAGTAGAGATTTTATATTCTGATCAGTCCACTGTTAGAGCAATGAAATTATTTCTTTATCTCAGTGGTTTTAAATTTAATTTATAGATCAGCCCTAGTTATCTAAAGTAGACTCCAGTGATGACTTGCCCCCAGTTCTAAAACTCATTTGAATTTGTGCTGTTGCTGCTATCATTGAAAATAAAAGAAAAGGGAGTGAAAAATTGCTTGCGTAACACTGCTCGCCTTCTGCAGTTCAAATGGGGTTGAATGGTCAGATAGCTAATGTGTGTTCCCCTGATCCATCACACCCTATCACCACCATAAGCAGGTGTGTGACATTCACGATTCCTGTGTTTTTGGCCTCTATTGGTGGATTTTATGCAGAAATAAGAGGACAGAGGATCGAGTTATCCACTTGTCTAGCAGAAAAACCCAGAGGAACTTGGTTTTAGCATTCTTCATTTAAATTGGAAAACAAAGACCTTTCGTGCACTTACTGGCATTAAGTGGCTTTGGACAGTGGTAAATGTAATATGGACTCCTGCTGATAGCCCCTTCAGAATCCTGATACCATTGGCTCCCATCTCCATCAATCAATGCTGCATGTGGTTAGGTGTCTTCATAGGCAATCTGAAGACACCATCACAGTCAACATGGCTGTTGTTCACAATGCATGTTCCTCAATGCTGTGGCCATGGTCTTTCCTGTTCCTGCGGATGCCCTATTACGTGTTCCAGATCAGACAGTGCTAGTAAGCTGGTGGTACTGATAAATCTAGTCAGCCACTAATCTGGATTACTGGACCCTTAGTACAAATCTTGTCCAGATTAACGGTAGTCCCATGCAGACTGTGCAGATTATGAGGCACCTTGATCTGGATTACCAGGGAAGTGCAGAAAGGGCCAAAGTCTGAAGGGACAGGAGGGCTTTAGAATGTACTTTGGGCAAAGTAGGTCTGTACCTAGTATTACTTTGGCACTGGCACAGTGCTGAGAAAATGCTCCATCTCTACAATTTATTTTGATTTCTGTGTTGCCCTTTATCAAATTTTAGGGTTGTGAATAAAATATATGAAAACTAAACCAAATCTGTAAAACCATAAAATTTATACTCAGATGTACATCTAAAATGTAAAGCCCATGAATTGGATGAGAGGTGGAGCATTGTTTATGTGTGTCTAGGCTGTGTCAGGGGGCACACCTGGCAAAGTTTGTTGCTAAGATCTGTTCTGTGACACTGCATGCCAGGTTCTTTTGAGAGGATATACTGATTATAGTGCTTAGGTATATAGTGCTTGATTGAAAAATAGTGCTTATGATTCTCAGTTAATGTTAAAAGGGCATCTCCTAGGACAATTACATTCTTGATGGTCAGAAGTTGCCTGCTGTCTCTTAGGGAAGAAACTCTGGGTTTCAGATGCTTTTACAGCAATTCTGTTAACCCCAATTGGGCACTTTCCAACTGTTCTAATGAGATTTGGTGAGGGCTGTGGCCAAAACAGCTGGCATTTGTAAGTTAAGCATATGTTGAAAAGCTTTGCCTAAAACAGAGCCAAAGCACAATATGTGTAGACTTCGACTGTGTTTAGACATAACAAAAGGGACAGCCTGGAGACTCCTCAGAGAGACAGTGTGTGGCCCTTGTGTTCCCAAGCCTTCTCTAATCAACCTTTTCTAGCCACAATGTTCATGAGAAGGTCGAGGAACAGACTGGTGTGAGAACAATTCAACCTTGAAGTCTTCTCTAAGCCACCCCCAAGATGCTTTTTCATTTTTTGGTGTATCTGATCAGTCTTGGAGAAGGTTCACAGACTGGTTAGTATTTTTCTCAGTAAATTTGAGTCCCGTGGTTTTTATGATAGAAAGCTGTATTTGCTAGTTTCTCCTTAAAAAACAAAACTCTACACTTTCATTTTTTCTCCTATATTCTTTGGGCATGGGGAGCTTTTACCAGAATTACCAAACTGATATCAAGCTTTTACAATTAATGTAATACATTGCTATGAACAAGTGTAATTAATTTTTATCAATGAAATTTTTTTGATATATTATGTATAATTGATAATGTTTGGGCAGTTTACATGTTAATTATTATTATAAGTATTGATAGATGTCATAATTTGTTATGTATTAAACACTTACAATGGAAATTATTTAAAGAAAAAAGAATACTGTTTTGAGTTGCTATTAATGCTAGGAACATTTTAGTGAATTGGATTTAAAAATTTCAGATATTATGAATTCGTAATTTTAAGTTGAGGTTTCTTGGTTTTCTTCAAATTTAAGATTAAAAATATGGCACTAGCTTTTCTACTTAGTTCTTTTAAAAAAAATTGTCTTATTTTCATTTCCTAAATAGGCATTTGCTCTTGAAATTATCCAGTCCACTCATGAATACTGGAAGGCTTTGCTTCATAAAAGGGTTGATGGTGGAGCCATAAAATGGTAGGTATGTTGTTGGCATTATTCTGTAGGAATCTGGTATGATGCTCCAAAATGCTAGGTTGTTTCTCGGTAATGTTGTCCTCCCAAAGAGCTATTTGGCGGTGATGGGAAAAGTACCTTGTTTAGCTAGCTTGCATCTATCTCAAGCTTTAAAACTGGGTTCTATAAAGTTTTGGTCCCCTTAAAGCTCTACAAACCAGCTGGGTTTCCGTGTCACAAATGGCCATTAGAAGTTTAAGTGATGATGAGGGATGTAGAACAGAAGAGCTGAAATGTTCCTTGCCAGCACAGAGATGTTGCTAAATGTGAACACTGCAATAGTCGGGGTCTGAACCAGCTCAGTGGTCCAACCGATTTTGTCCTTTATGGATAGGCAAATCTAATGAGGGAAGATTGAGAAACTCGTGGAAGGGGAAGCATATCAGCATCTTGTTCTCTGAAGTCCCAAATCTCAAATTGTTCCTCACTTGCCAAACAACAGTCTGGTGTTGTAGGTAAACAAAAAGAAGTAATGAGGCACAGTGTAGGGGCAAAGTGTTACTTCGTCCAATGGTGGTATATACAACATATAATAATATGTTTTAGGGAATGTTTTATATATATAAAAAATGTCAATATAAAAGTTCAAAAACTTTTTCATAATCACATCTAAAATCACACATAAACTTTTAGTCCATATAACTTGGTCCTGTTGTTATCTTGGATCAATTGTCCATGCTCAATTTTTCAGACAAGGTGCTTCCAGTTGTTGTATTCCACTTGTCCATACTCCTGCCAGATGCATTTTGACCGTACATCTTCCTCAGTGGCAAAATCTCTATGATCCAACTAAGTTTTCACGTAGTGTCTTCATAAAAAAGTGTATACACTGGAACCTGCAAGATTTCAGGGGAGGGGTGAAGGTCCAACTGTTTACCTGTGTCTTGTTTTTAATATGGTTTTAACTGCTATTGATTTGTTGTTACCCGCCCAGAGACCTTCGGGTATAGGGCGGGATAGAAATAGAAATAAATAAATAAATAAATAAATAAATTGTTTCATTTGATCTTTCTGATAGGCTCTGAAAAATCAGTGGTGAGGCTTCAACTGGAGGCTGGCTTTTCCAGCACGTTCTGTTATGTAGATCACCAGTGGCTTAACATATAAATCGTATTCCCTATTTTGACACTAGATTGCAAACTACATTATGCAAATTCAGACATTACATCAAAGTGCACGTTTGGCTTTTTCAGGGGCACTTGAAAGATAAAAATATATTTTGTTCAACTGCATTAACTGACAGACATGGTTGGACAACCTGTGACCACCCAAATGTTGCTAAGCTACAGGACCCATCATTCCTTGCCAGTGACCAGACTAGCTAAGGCTCATGCGAGCACTAGCTTAGCATAAACTTGGGGCTGCAGTTGAACAACCCTTGGTGTAGGCACTATAGCATCGTGCGGCTCAACTGTCTCAGGCTAAGGCCGCTTCCTGTGTTCATGCACTCAGATGAAACATAGTGCCCCTTCTCTGCTCCCATCACCAATAATTGTTTTCTCTTTTCAGCACCAACTTTCTAGTGGATACCAGTCCATACTGTTGTAATGAAGAGGATATCCAAGCTATTGTACTTTCAGTAAGGAAATTTTAAAAGTACTTTTCTTTCCTCTTTAAATATCCATCGTTATTGGAAGCAGAAGGTTACTGTGGGATTACAAATCTCTAAAGCAAAGGAAAAAAACCCAGCCTGGGAAGTTAAACAGAGAGTGTGGATTGCTGTGGTGAGCAAATGTGTGGAGGGACATGTGGGAAGGAATAAAAACCACTTTTAGAAACCCTTCCAGTGCATTTTCTTTGCATTCAGACCTTTTGAAAAATACTCCATAAGGGTGGACTTGCTCCATCCCCCTTCGACACTGAATAATAACAAGATGGCCCATTTGTATCTAGCCCACCATGTGTTCTCTGTTTGGCTTGTTGCCGTGAGCTACCAGCAAGAACTCATTGACTAATGACAGGATTTGGTTAATCATTGGGAACACACTTCATTTATTGCTTTGAGTAATTAAATGCATCAGGGAGAGAGAAAATGCTACATGAGAGAGGACAGAGGGAGAGATTTCTTGTGGTCTAGCCAAATGTGTTGCTTAACAAAAAAACAAAACTCCAGTAGCACAAACTGAAGCAAAGGAACTGAAAGTGTAAATGCAGATTTTATCCTAAAAATGTGCCATCAGATTCTTATCTGTTGATAAATGGAGTTGACAGCTGCAGTGATTGCATCAGCTGTGTGGAGCATTTTTCAGGATTTCAGCTATTTAGAAAGCCGACTTTAAAACAACAACAACTATTGATGGGTTATTCATTGCCCATTTTAAGTATTTTAATACTAGCTTTGCTTTCTTTTTAAAAAGGTAAGCTTTTAGTGATTTACTTTCTTCCCTCTTTATTACAAAAGATTTTATAACATATCTTCAGACACTTGGGAGAAGAAACAAAAACATACCCAAGCTGGTCTTTTCAGTGTGTTACCTGTCATTTTTAATAATAATAATAATAATAATGTAGCTGTTTATGTATTTCATATTTATAGACATCTGTTCTCAAAAACATCAAATAAAAAAAGGGGTGTCGGCATGCCCATTCTCTGAATAATGCTTATATATTTCAAACCACAATTCATCTAATCTCAAAAGCTTCAAATAAAAATCAAACTAAAAGTGTGAGGATCAAACAGACTTGTTCTTCTCCATGCATGTTTCATGCTGTGTAGGAGGAATATAATTTCCTCAAACAAACAGATTTTTAAATTTGGGGAAATTACTCCCCCCCCCCAAAAAAAAGAAATACTAGAATGTTTAATTTGTCGTGGAAAGCTTACTGTTCAGTGAAAACATCTGATGACAGCACAGACTCTTTGCACATTGGAGCTAAAAATCCTAGCAACTCATATACGCTAATAGGATTGAAGATGATTGTGATTAATGTAATGGCAGACAGTTCAGTGAAAGTTTTGACACAGTATGCATCCAGTATATTAAAAAAAGCCTGTTTTGTGTTAGGAATGATAATAAGTTTTCCCAAAAACATTGCTAATATCGTAATGCTGTTGTATAAGTCAGTGGTGCAGCTGCACCTGGTATAGTGTGTACAGTTTGGGTTGCTACATCTCAAAAAGGATACCAGAAGTAGCAAATAGGGTGACTGAAATGATCAAAAGGCTAGAGGAGCTTCCCTATGAAAAAAGGGTTACGTCCCGACACCCTCAATGCTGTGACAGGACACTGTAGCAGTTTCTGGTCCCCCAAACTGGAGGATCGGAAGCTTGGGCATACCTTCACCAGATAGGGAGCTGTGTCGTTTGCATTAGTGGCAGAGCATTCAAAGGTAAGTATTAAGTAAAAAGATGCTTCACCTCTGCTGCAGGCTGAAAAAAGCTGCGTACAGGAACAAAACATCAAGTGTGTTGGAATGCAGCCATAGTTGCAGCATTTCAGGGTCTGGGACTTTTTGGGCGGCCGAATATAGTGAAAGAAAGCAGTAATGTGGGGCATTGCTTCCTGTTATTATTTTTTTGTGCCTAGACTTGGCACATTTTGATGATGCACATTCTGGGCAATTCGGTTGCTGTTGAATTCCCAGATACGCATGTGACCACCTCCATGCGTATGCGCTGGACAGAACTAAAGTCACTACCACATCCAGGAAGGTAAGTACTACAGTTTGAAAAGCTGTGACCAGTGCTAGATTTTCCAGCAACAGTTAAAAGCACTTTTTAGGGGCAAAATAATGAGGCTATTCTGCGTTTGCCTATGATACATGAGGTGACCCCACCATAGTAGTGCCATAATGATGCTTATGTTTGTCTCATCTGCTTGGGGCCCAGTCTAGAAGGGGAGAGGGGAACTGATGGAATTATATAACATGCAGGATGAGCAAAGTGAATAGGGAGATGTTTCCCCTCTAAATATTGGGGGGATCTGAATGCTGGAAGAATCAGGAAAGACAAAAGGTTATTTATTTTTTTAAACAATGCAATGTAAAATTTTAAATTTGCATGAATCAGATTTTAAGACTTGGAGCTTTTCAGGACAGAAGCTACTTCACGTGCATAATGCAGACTGTTGGTGATAAATATAAAAGTGTCTGATTTTTTTCTATAGGCCCCACATCCTGTGGAACAATGTTCTGTTGCCAAAGAAGGTAAGAGCTTCTAGGGCTACTACTAATTGCCTTTGCAGATTTTGCTAAGGGCCTGATATTGAGAAGTTCTGTTAAAGCAAAATAAGATTTTCCATCATAGAATGAAACCCACATCGTTGTCTTGGAACACATTGTCCCAAGTAATGCTAAGTTGGTATGAACAGTGTAATACTGCAATATAAGCATATGCCAAACAAAAATCACATTTGTTTTACTCTTGAAGTGAAAACCCAATAATTCATTTTATCAAATTGTTAAATTGAAAACTGGATTTTTGTATTTCATTTCTGAAGGAACGTGACCTTCTTTCCATTGAAAAAGTCCTTTCTGTGGTCAAAACCACAACAAAATAAAAATGCTCAACTGAATTTTCAATTTTTGCAGGCAGGAGGCTGGTTTGTTTCAAAGTTTTGGGTTTTCAAAAAACTGGATTTTTGATTTAATGCAAATGTCTGTGAATCGCATATGAATCCCTACGTATCCCCTATGAATTCTCTATGTATCCAATACGTATCCCCTATGTATCCGCTCTGAACACGTACAATCTGCCCTAAATCCACTCTGGATCCATTGCAGATGTGACTGGCACAGCTGCTTTCCCACCCTCCTAGGTTCACGAATGTAACAAAGCTTCATACGAATGTTCCGAAACATTCTATTCGAATTTGAATGTCAGTTTTCAAATATGCCAACATTTGATTTCAATTTGAATGTCTGAATTCAGACAATCTCATACCAGTTTTGACTATTACAAATATTTGTGCATATCCCTAGTATGCTATCAATAAATAGTAAGGAATTGTAAGAGCTGGACATGGCTTGTTGAACATTTAGTGTTAAGATGTCAACAAATAACATTGAGCCTATATTGTGTATTAGTTATAGTTTATGTAGTCTTTGAGTATTCCGTAAACTCCTAATAATGAGTAATGTTTGTCCTTTTTTTGTTTTAGTTGATACGTGGCATTTTCTTGGATCATGATTGTGAGTCTTTTCCGAATTCCAGCTATGAAACCATCTAATCTTCATCTTTTTGCACATTGATCATTACACATGAAATCACTCTGACCCACAAATTGTTTGTTTTAAGACATGTTAACTAAAGACCACACTGAATATTCTGTGGGTTCAACTGTACAGTGAGAAGCCCATCTTGTAAATAAAGAAGATATTTTTAAAATTTTCAGTCTGTCTCCCCTTCTCTTTTTTTCATTAGAATATTTGAGTTCTTATTAGAGGAACTGGATTTTAAAACTGGAATTTAAACTAGAACTGAACATGGTGTTCCTTTTTGGACTGATAATATCCAACTGGAAATAGGTTTCTACTTAAAATGAACTTTCCAAATATGGATTATAACACAGGGATCTTTATGTATTCTGGCACACTGCATAAACAAATATAATGACATATTTCTCCAAAGTACTATGTGTTCCACTTCCTCCATTTAAAACTGAATCACACAGACTGTATGCATCATATGGATTGCAATGAAAGTAACAGTATTGGGGGAAGATAAGTATTCTAGTTTGCACAGTTTTGAACTTATGTAGGTGTAGGAAGACAAATAGGTTTCTCAGTGGAGGGAACCAGTGTGAGAAAGGGAGATGTTTCCAAGTGGCAAGGTTTGCTTCTGCAAATGAGGTCTGAAATATCCTATTTGGACAGCATAGGTTGCATGTCAACTGAGGTCAGAATTGGGGATTCTGTTCACTGATACACATATATGTCTGATACACATATAGCTTGTGGAGGGTTCAATCCATCCACTGAAAGAGGTTGTACCTTTTCTAAGGGGAAAACAGCTCACCCAGATAATAACACAAAGTGGGGGAAGAAGGAAGGGAAAATTTATTCTGTTCTGTGAAGCAAATCCTAGGTGCATCTTTGGGTCTTCTGTGCACTAGTGATACTCAAAATCTGTGAAAACCCACATCTCTAAGGCTTCCCTGTACCCAAACATCTGGATGGTTGGCTTTCTGATAGGGTAAAGCTTTCAAAACCAAAACCTTGAAGTAGTCAGTGCATGCATTATTGCTCTGGGCGCTAGTTTCCCCAGGAAGTTCAGAGTTGGCCCAATCAGTGGATTCTAGATTGAGGCAAGGTTTTTTGGGACTGGCATTTTTGACTGTCCTGTTAAACAGCTATGGGTATACAGTATGTAATAAATAATGTACTGAGATCTTTGCTGTCCTTGAAAACCACTATATAAGAATGCCAGCAAAGAGTCTTAGGCAAGCATTCATACATGAAGTACATCGTTTGGATCAAACTGTCAGCTTTGCACAAGCTTGTGGAAGGACACAATTTTTAATACACAAACTATTGGGTATGTATATGAGTTTCTTTCTGTTTCTTTTTTTCTGAAGGCCAGAATAAGAAACTTCCAGATCAATATTGTAAGATTAATTTTTGATTCAAACTAGCAATGTCTGAATGAGTTATCAGGGAGCCTTTTTGCACTTGCGTGTTGGGACACTCTTGGATTCTCTGGCATAGTGGTGATGTCTCTGTCCCAGAGTGGCCCAGAACATGTGAAAGCATTCTGATTCTCCTAAATAGTGGAGCAGTAAAGACTGCTCCACAACTTGGCTGGGAGCATCTAGAACTTTCCCGGTTGGCAGCATTTGCACCCACCTCTGCTCACAAAGCTACAAGGAGGTGGGGCAGCATAGCTGTGCAAATGCACACTGCTTTGTAGTTGCTGTAGCAGTAGGCAGACATGTGGCAGAAGTTGCCATGGCCATTGCTATGACAATTTGGACAGACCAGGACAGACCATCTACACCTCAAGTAGCTTTGGGTAAGTTGGTGATTATTCCAGCACTCGCTGCATGAATGCTGCCCACAGTCCCTGAACTTGAATGGTATCCCACTGAAGTTAATTGTAAACCAGCGCAAGATAAACCACAACAGGGACCAGTTGTCAGGTAGGTAGCTCTGACAATTGCTGGAGCAGGTTTGTGGCAGAGATACTCTAGTTTTCAAGTTATAAAAGGATGAGGGATCAGTAGAGGCTGTCATTATGATTTTCTCAGTCATGCCCTTTTCCCCTTATCCTTTATCCAGTTATCATCACTCTGACATAGGTCAAGCCTGACTTTCACAGTATTCCACATAACTCTGAAACAGAAACATCAAAATTGTAACCTTGAAGAGTCCCAAACAGGAATTTAGGAACTTTTCATTCTGATAAGGTCAGATGGCCATGCAAAAACAAAATCTGAAAGTTGGAGTAAAAATTGCCCCTGGCAGCATTCTTTCTACACATTGTAGAAAAGCAGATTTTTGTTATAAGGGGTGGAGAATTTTTTCTCTCTTTTGAGCAGGCCACCAAGGTGTGAAAAAAATTCATTTGCCAAGGTGTCTGAAACAATCCCATATTAGGCCAACTAGTTAGATAAAAATGATTTGATGACTGCATAAGCTTGGAACTCAAGGCTGACAGCCTCCATAACTGATTAGATCAGGCACTATCTGAACTCTGCTATACTGTTGCAAAACATTCCTTTGTTTTTTGATAGCAGTAACCTGTACAATCCTCTCTGAACAGTTTCATTAAAGAAGAAAACAAAATTATTCATTCACTGGTAAATTGCATTTCCAAATTACTGATCCCCCTGTTGGTTTTGCGAATGTATCACCTTTCATTGCTCATTGCTTACCAGGGACAGCATTGATAGGCAAGCACAGTTCATCTTTTAAGGCCTGATACGAGAAACCAAAGTAATATTGACTGTTCTTGTGGACTTCTTCCTGTAAAAGGAACATTGAGAACAAAGGTACAATCTGCTCACATTTTTACGGCCCATTTATTTTCACTGGAGTGTTATAGAAATGGCCAAATTAAAAATGGCCACGTAGAGATGGAGATAGGGTGGAATGGGCCTTGTCAAACAAAAGCAATGGCTACTTTTCAGACACTAAACTTCAGAGCATACAAGAATTAATACTGCTTTATATTATGAGTGCAGATGTTGCCAGAAAGAACATAGCTCTGGTGAACTCGGATTCCAGCCAGGCTAGTAAAAGGTGATAGGTGGCATCATTAGGTTTCAGAGACACTTTGTAGCTGTCAGTACAGCACAGAGACTTTGTTTTCTTATTTTGATGAAAGCCTATTTCCTGTCTTATGTTGATACACATGGGACTTTGCAAAGGCTATAATGTCTTTGAAAAAAAAGACCACGTTATAACAAATTTGGACTGTCAGTTTGGTGAAATGATACGGTAAACGTGACTGGTGATCATTGTGGTTAGGAACTGGAAAACCTTGGGGTGCTCAGTTATGACAACAGTGGGAGGAAATTCAAAAAACAATTCTGGCTTCTTTCTATTGCCTTTATATTGAGCTCCCAGTGAGCAACTAGTCTGCACCTTTCAGGATTCCAAGTGGAAAGAACATCAATGGCAACTCTGAGCTATTTTGGATTCTCTTGTCCACGAGCTTAGAATCAATTATTATTCTTCCTTACTTTTCCTAAAACATATTTAGCATCCATTTCCACACTGGGCAGTACTTGTAGTCTCTACTTTTGGATCAATCAAAGGCAACCAGGAAGGGTTTTCTGTATGAGTCTTTACCCTTCATAGTGATGCTACAAGCATTACAGAGAAACTCTTCAGCAGGAACAGACACTGGG
Source organism: Aspidoscelis tigris stejnegeri (assembly GCA_023333525.1). NCBI lineage: Eukaryota > Metazoa > Chordata > Lepidosauria > Squamata > Teiidae > Aspidoscelis > Aspidoscelis tigris. The sequence continues at coordinate 66,551,813 of JALMGA010000006.1, forward strand.
GCAAATTCACATTTCCCATATTTTAGAGAGAGACCTATACAGAATACTGGTTGCTCTAGCAAGGTTGTTCAGTCCTCTATTTCTGGATCAAAAAGCCTGGGCAAATAAACCATAAAGATCTCTTATCACTTTTCTAAATCAACTAGCTTGCCTGCTTTATTCAAATGGAGGGACTGATGAAGATTGTTCTTCATCTTTGTGAGCAGCTGGATATAGTTAGGTGCTGCGGAAAAATTACTGGAGATGTCTAGTCTCGCAGTGTGATTCCCATATGAGCATCCCTTGTTTTTCAATCCAGAAATAATATACATTGGTTACGCTGGCCAGGGCTGATGGGAATTGTAATTCAGAAACATCTGGAAGGCCAGCTGTTAGCTACTCCTGTTGTAAGCACAATCACAAAGCCCAAAAGACAAGTTTCCACGAGACAGGTGTAGAGTGAATTAAATAAATATAAATTTTATTAAAAACACCCACATTTCAGCGTTATCAGGAATGATATAATAGAACAGCTTTTCAAATAACCTGCATTCATTACATTACAATACTTACAATATTTATAACCATTCTCAGATTTTAATGAACAAGACAAAACAAACAAAAAAAAACTTTCAAGAAATGAGGGAAAGTAAGTTTTTTTTAAAAAAAAAACCAAACAGTACAACATAAGCTTAGAAAATGCACACTTTTTTTAAAAAAAGTCCATTATCTTAGTGTCAAACTGTTAAAGTTTTCTACACAAAAGTTAACTACTAGCTTTAAAAGTGAACTTTAACTTCACTGTGCATCAGTCAAGATGAAGAAAAGAAAATCATTCAAGTAAAGTTGACACCACTCAGAAGCATCTTCAAGTATGGCTATAGTCAACCTGATAATCCTATACAAGCGATTTTATTATCTGCTTCCCCTCCTCATTCAATCTGAGGTAAGGATCTGTACATCAAAATTACACGTTTTATTTACAAAATGTATTCCTTGTTCATCTCACCCCAACAAAGCTTTTGTCTATTTGCAAGTCATTTGGCAAATGACAGGAGATTAGACACAAGTAAGCCTTCCTACATTTGGAATGAACCTTCCACCGACAGAAGGCATGCTTTGCACCTTGGGTAAGAGCACCACGAGGAACATGTAACTAGGACTGGACCCACACTTGTTATAATATTAGTATGACTCTGGTATCATAGTATCTTGACAATGTTTTGTCCATACATGGTGCAACTGGGCCATTCTGTGTAGCAGTTGTATCAGTTTGATGCTGTGTCATAACTATCACTCATTATATGCCAGTGGGATCATACTAACATCACGACAAGTTGTGGATCAAGCCTGAATCTACTTCCTGAACAAGCAGGAGTGCAGGAACCACTGTGACCTATGACAGCACTGTATTTTTGCCCAACAGTGCTGGCAGCTACTTGCTGCTTGCTCATGGTTCTTTGGAATCCATCCTTGTGTTTTAATTAGTATCGTTCATCCTAGATCAGGTGATAAATAGTCAATGCAAAAGATTTAATCCTGTGGCTTAATTATGTGAGCAAGTGCCCTGATGCAGCAGGTCTAAAAGTGAACATGGTGGTACACAATGAGCCCTTCTTTACTGTGAAAGAAAATTGAGTAATGCCTCCTTTTCTCTGGGTCCACTTTACAGATTACACCACTTTGTGTTACGGCCAGAATGATAACAAGAAATTTTTTAAATGGGAAACTTGTTATTATTTATTGATTTATTTATAATTCTGGAGCTTGTATTTACAATGTGGCAATGACAACAGGATAAAGAGGAAAGAAAAATGCTAAGACATGTCCTGCTGATATCATGCCAATCGCATGCAGTGGTGAAGGTGAACAAGAATTTTACCATTTGCCTTTGCGGTCTCCAAAGTGCAGCAAACGAGCCTTTGGTACACTTCAAAGACATCAAAAATGAATGGTGAAATACTACTTAGGCTCACGACTGCACACCACACACCAATTGCCATTGCCAGCAGCCCATTCAGCCTAGTAGCCTGTTTTCACAGTAACCAATGAATTGCATATGGAAGCCCACAAACATGACATTTGTTAGACAACAACTTGTCCTGTTCACAGTGTCTCAGCAGCTGGCCTTTAGAGGCATACAGTCATGAGAAAAACAAAGTATGCCCTCTTTGAATTCTACAGTTTTAACTTATCAGGACATAATGAAAAACATCTGGTTCTTAGAAGGTCTTAAAATTAGGTAAATGCAACCTCAGATGAACAACAACAGATTACATCACATCATATTTATTTAACAATAATTAGGCCAAAATGCAGCAGCAGCGTGTGAAACATTTATACCCTTACTACTTCCATAGATATAAAAGGGTAAGTAGCAGCCAGGTGCTGTTAATCAAATGCCCTTGATTATTGATCATCAGTAAGTGTGACCACCTCTATAAAAGCAGAAGTTCTGACAGTTTGCTGCTCTGCAGCATTCCATTGTGTGTTAACATAATGCCAAGGAGGAAAGACATCAAAAGTGATCTTAGAGAAGCAATTGTTGCTACCCATCAATCTGGGAAGGGCTATAAGGCCACTTCCAAATAATCTGAAGTCCATCATTCAACAGTGGGAAGGATTATTCACAAGTGGAAAAAATTCAAAACAATCTTCTCAGGAGTGGATATCCCAGCATATTTGCCCCAAGGTCAGACCATGAAATGCTTAGAGGAATTTCAGAAAGAGCAAGAACTACGCCTAAGACTCTATAGGCCTTAATTAGCATGTTAAATGTTCAAATTCATGATAGTTCAATTAGAAAAAGACTGGACAACTATGGCTTATTTGGAAGGGTTGCCAGGGGAAGCCTCTCCTTTCTAAAAAGAACACAGTAGCACAGCTTACTGCATCTCAACAAGCCACAAGACTTCTGGAACAATGTCCTTTGGACAGATGTGGAAATGTATGGCCATAACACACAGCACCGTGTTTGGCAAAAACCAAACATAACATATCAGCAAAAACATCTCATACCAACTGTCAAGCATGTTGGTGGAGGGGTGATGATTTGGGTTTGCTTTGCAGGATCTGGGTACCTCGCAGTCATTGCGTTGAATATAAACTCCTCAGTATACCAAAGTATTCTAGGGTCAAATGTGAAGCCATTTGTCCAACAGCTAAAGATTGGCCAAAAGTGGCCCCTAGAACAGAACAATGATCCCAAGGGTGGCTGAAAAAGAAAAGAATCAAGGTGTTACAACAGCCTTAATCCAATTGAAATGCTGTGGCGGGATCTTAAGAAAGCTGTGCATAAAAGAATGCCCACAAACCTCAATGAACTAAAGCAATGCTGTAAAGAAGAGTGGGCCAAAATTCCTCCAGAATGATGTGAGAGACTGATAAAGTCATATAGAAAAGTTTGCTTCAAGAAATTGCTGCTATTGATCCATGGGGTGTACTTAGCTTTTCACACATGGCTTCTCCATTCTGCTTCATTTTTGTTAAAAAATAATGAAACATTAGAATCTGTTGTGTGAACACATCAGAGGTTGTATTTACCTAATTTTAAGATCTTCTAAGGACCAGATTTTTTTCATTATGCCCTGATACATAAAAACCATAGAATTCAAAGAGGATGTACTTTATTCTCATGACTATAGCACCTCTTACATAACAGAGGCACGTAGCTGGGGTTTTACACACATAAAACAACTTCCATTTGGCTGAATAGAAATACTATCCCTAGTTAAGCCTTTTTGGGAATCATTTGTGCAAATCTATGTCATGTATGAAGTTCTCCTGTGCACAGAGCATCTGTGCCAGTAAAAAGGGGTTTATTCGTAAGTTGTGGATTAACCGTCCCTCCCAAAAAAATAAATTTAAAAAATCCATCCATATAGGAAGAAAGTTATGGATAAATTCATGACTTTAATATGGCACAATAACCTGCTGACCTCTCAATGCAAAGCTGCATACAACACCTACTTCTGCAAGGATAAGGATTTACATTTTTACAGCCTCCCCTTTGATTTCTAAGCTACTATCTGGTTCGCTGCCATAGTCAAATAGATGTCATAGGGAAGGCCAAAAGCAGAACCTGAAATCCCCTTCAAACAGTTGTTATAACAACTGGTGTTAAAAGGCCTATAGAGACGACGACACTGGTCTTGCATGTTGCATAAAGTCATTGTAGCCATGGACAGTCTTATCCCCTAATTATTCTATTTTTTTAAAAAAGTATTAAGTTTGATTTTCCTAGGAAAAAATGCAGTCCCCTAATGATGTCAATTACTGATATCCTGTTTGTTACAGCAAGGAAAGAGACTCTGGTACCCTTGAAATGTTGGATTTCATCTCTCATCAGCCCCAGCCAGCATAGTCAGAGATTAGGGCTCTTTTTGCACTGGGCCTTATTCCAGATTATATCTCTGAATAGGGACCTGCCATCTGCATGCTAGTGCAAACTACAGCAGCGTCTGCATTAGCATGTGGACGGTAGCCCTCTATTCCCGGTTTGTAATTCAGACAAAGCTTTAGTGCAGAAGGGGCCTTGGATGATGGGAAACCCAGTTCAGGAACATTACAAAGGGGACAGAGGTTTCTGATTTCTATGCAGTTTCCCTTTTGTCAGCTCAGTGCATTCTATTTATTAGTTATATGTGAACCATACAAAAACAACAAAAACAGATGTAAAAACAGTTTCATAACCACAAAAAATTTACATTAAAATAATTTTAGTTATCAGCATATTTGTAAGTAAAATTAGAAGTAGAATAAAAAACCCAATTAAACCCTTGACAATAATAAAACAAAATGAAAATGTTAAATTCCATAAACAATATATTTATCAGCTAACCAGTTTTGCACACAAATGCTGCTCTTGCATACTCAGATGACATATTGGCCGTCTTATGAGATTATGAGTTGAGATATCCCTGATTATTAATTTCTTTTTTTAGAACAGAAATACAAAAAAGGTGAAAGTTCAAGTTATACTTGCTATGTCAAGTAGTGAGAATTATTTTTTTCCTAAAGAGTGAGGGAAGGGGGGCAAATAAAGGAAAGGGAAGATACTATAACAATGTTACGCACTTCCACTCTCAGTTTTAACATCCTATTGCCAACTAGTCTTGAGGTATATGACAATTAGGAAAATCATTCAAACATTTTAATGTATGTTTAGATCACATTATATTTAACAGGTGGCTGAGTAGCACCATGATGTGAATTCAGCTCCAAATCCTTTTATAGATATAATATAATATATATTTATATATTTGCACAGTATTAAAATACTAAAGCATTACAAAAATGTTTACAGGTTACTATACATCTCTTTTCCTTAGATTTTCATACAAATTTCCAATTTAAAACCCATCCACAGCAAGCCAGCTGCCTATTTTGTATCCTTATTTTACCAACAGAATCACACAGAATAACCCTGTATCTCTTGACACTATTTGTATCTTCCTAGAAAAAAGGGGCCAACTGGCACTGAGAACTAACACACACTGCAGCATAAGTAATTGGCCAAACACAAAAGCATTCTGCCCACTTATTCTGAGAACTGTATGGATCTGTAAAACACAGCAGAAAATTGAATTACCCAAAAATCTAGTCTAACCCTTGCTCTTAATTATTACTTGTGGCTAATATATATATATATATATTTAAAAACACACACAATTTGAGAGACAAGGTTGTGATCGGAACCACGGGAGTGTTCACAGGACAATGTGAAATAAGCCCCCACAAAGGATGTTTTTCCATTGTCACTAGAAGTACCCATTAAGTACCCATTAATGGGTACTAAAATGCCATTACGTACCCATTAATGGGTACTTAATGGGTACTTTTAGTGACAGTGGAAAAACACCCAAAGTTGGAGTGGAGAGACTGAAAGCATGCAGTGAACACCACTTTCCACTGTAAAAAGGAGTGCTTCTCTTGTCAACCAGTTGCTTTATCAGAAGAGGTCCTAGCGGTAGGTTTGGAACCCCATAGGGGCAGACAAAGCTAGGTAGGGAAATACTGAATTTTTCCGGATCCAGATTTCCTTGTCCTGTTTTTGTTTAACAAAAACATAACATCAGGGACTACTTCTTATGTGTTTGTCGCTAAAAATGAACAGAAACTTTTCAAATTATTTTTTTAAGGAATAAAAGAAAGGTTATTTGAACTGCAACATAAAAAATATATATTTTTAAGTACCCAAGCAAATTTTCCAACCCTCTTAAAGCACCTTTTTTTTCTAGTTTCCTTTAGTCAGGTTTTGACTATATGGATAAATTACAAGGATATCCAGCAGAGCATGTAGAACATCATGTAGAACAGGGAAGAGAACGAGGAACAGGCCTATCAGTTTCTTCCCAACCCCAGGCAGGAGGAGATGACTAAAATCCTTGATGTTTTTTGTCTTTAGCACCACATTTATGTAAATTAACACTATCAGTATGTGATTTCACCTCCACATCCTAGAGACCGAGTAGCTATGGATTGGACTCCATCAGCTGCAGGGGATAGCACCTGAGCAAAAACATCTTGAAAATCCAAATATTAAGCAATGATCCTTTAAAAGGCAGGACACTAATTACAATAATTTAAAACAGCACTAGATAAGTGCCCCTGTACTGTGGAAACAGCCAGCAGCAGTTGTGTGTAGGCACAGCAGTGAAACTAAACAATGATTTGCTATTCAGACCCAATGCTGCTCCTTGAGCATCACTACTGCTGGGAACATTTCAGCCCTTATCCACCTATCAAGTGAACTTACTAGGCCTTTGTGGAGAACTGCATTTCTTAGTGAAGATAATACTAGCTGCAATCATGAAAAGTCATGCAGCAAGTGAGTAAGAAACGTACACTAAACCAGACATTTTTGCTGTTACTTATCATTAACTGAAGCATGAAAGACACTTTTCCTTTTAAAACTGATTTGCCTGTCTAGCTGAATAATTGCCCTGTTGTTGGGTGCCAGTTCTGATTGACTCCCAGCTGATTGCATGGGCACCTCCACTGGCACCTTTTTCTTGGCAGAGATACAGAAGTGGTTTGCTGTTACTTACTTCTGGGCAGAGGCTGGGGATTTGAACCTATGACCCTCTGCTTTCCAGACCTATGAACCTTTGCTTTACCACTGAGCTACAGCCCTCCCAGCTGGATATTTAGCTGCTGCAAAAGAACATTCAACAACGGAAGACTGAAGCGTAGAGAATTCAACTTGTAGAATGAGCACCGCAAGGCCGCATCCCCATGTAAGCCATTTGGCACTGATTGGGTGCTGATTGGGCTCACATGGACGGTGATCAAATCTCGGACATCCCCAGTAACATGGGCTGGGGGTGAATTCAGCTGTCCCCATGCAAACCACCCTGGGATCATTATTTTACTCCCTTTTCCAGGCAAGCTTCTTGCTTGCCTTGAAGGGGGAGTAAAACTTACTCTCTTTCCCTTGGAAAGGGGTAAGGGGGTGCAGAGGCTTGAGATTTCTCCCTTTTCCAGGGGGGCAACCTTATTTTCCCCTCTCCAAGAAAAGGGAGAACACTCAAGCCTCTGCCCCCCCCCCCCATTCAGATCTCAGGAGGAAAGAGGCTTCAGTTCACTTCAAGAGTAAAGTTTTACTCCTGAAGTGAACTGAAGTGTCTTTCCTGTCAGCCGATTTCTCCCTTTTCCAGGGGGACAACCTTATTGCACCCCTGGAAAAGGGAGAACACTCAAGCTTCTGCACCCCCTGTTCACGATCTTGGCTTTAAAACTCAAGCCTCTTTCCTGTCAGCTGAGATTGTGAAGTCCTGGACTGCCCCCATGGGCAAGCTCGGCTTGGACCAAATCACCCCAATCGTGCCCAGACTTGTTTTTCCAGGTAGCAAACTTGGTCCTGGTTTGGCACAGGTTTGGGCGATTTGGTCCGCAGAAATCGGGCCAAAGCTAAAACGCATGGTGACGGTCCTTGCCGAACCTGATTTCAGTACCCGATCAAATGCGCATGGGGATGTGCCTCAAATGTTCAGTCTTCCTTCAAACAATATCAGTAACCTTTGAAAGAACATATATAACTAATAATGGTATAAATGTGCATTTACAGGATTGTATTATAAAATAATCCACTTTGGATACTGCACTAAATCCTAGTGTGAACAAGCCATGAACCCACAAGCTTTCCCTGCTGCTCATTCTGTGCACCTATCATTCTGATAAGTGCCACCATCTTTCTGATAAAAGGAAACTGGAATTCAGTTGATCATTGGGCCTGACCTGGATAAGTTGTGGTTGACTTAGGGCCTTTCCACACTGGGCATTATTCTGGAATATGTCCTGGAATAGGGGGCTGATGCCCGCATACTAATGTGCTAATGTAGACTACTGCAAGCCCCAGGTGAGACCTACCATAGTCTACATTAGTATGTAGACCACAGATCCCTCCCCCAAGATACATTCCAGATTATGGCCTTAAACTACGATTTGCTAAAAATGGCAAAGAAACAATAATGAATTTGTGTTACAGACATTGCCTTGTGAACCCACAAAACATAGAACTGAAAACATTCCCATTGATTCCATTAAGAGTGCTGAACTCCAGTTTCACATGGATCAAGATGTTTGTGAAGTTTGGTTAGAACTCCTATCAGTCTGGCTTGGTAACAAACCAAAGCCTTGAATTCTCTGGGGTTTACTTTGATTTGGAACCCCATACTGTGGAAGACGGAAGCATGCAAGCCTAATGCTAAAAACTAAAGCAGAAATCAGTGCCCTGTAAGTAAATGCAGAACCATAACCGCCTCATACTCTGCATATTTGTTTTTACTGAATTTAGGCTCTTTCTTGGTCTCCAGCCAAAGACTAAATGAGATGGGAGTGCAGTTCCTACAAGCTGCATCTTCTAAACTCCCATTCTTGAAATCCCTTCTCCTTCCCTGCTAAGTTTTAAATGCTGCTTTTATTTCTTATGATGTCTAAATGGCTGTTGTGGAAAACTCTAGTCACCATCATATGTAATGGCCACATCATATATGCACAGGTTGTTTTTTTAAAAAATCTTGGTCCAGTTGATCACATTTTAAAATGTATGTTGTTCTTTTTAAAGGATCATACTAAGTGGATATAAACACAAAAGTACAAGGTCCTCTAAACATAATTTAAGAACAGAAGAGTACATATTTAACATATTTTGAGTTAATAAAAAGCACTGGATCTGTTCAGCTGATGAATTAGACACCATTCTTGAATATAGCACCTTATTTTAAAATTTTCAAATTCAGTATTTTTCTCTGTCTTTTCAGTGTAGCTAATCTGATAATTAAAAATCAAGTTAGCATTAAGACTATAGCAACAAATACTTGCGTGTTAAAAAGAAGTATTTCCAGTATTTCAATACATTATAGATTCAGCACCAGGTAAGATTTTATATATTTTTTTGCTTCTGAAATACCATATGATTCTTTTTTAAAAACAACAAAACCTTACTCCATTTGCTTTCACTAAAATGGTCACAAATGAGCAAATCTTTTGCATACAGAAGTTCTTTTCCTTAAACAAGCCAGAATTTCAATGTTAAATGGATAAAACTATCATTAACTTTGCATAGGGTACTTTGGCTTTGAGTTCTCAGTATAATGCCCGTGACCACTTTGTAAATGAATGCAAATGTAATGCTGCTGGCATGAGGAGATTTTTCCCACTGATGTGTCAGAAAGAAAGAAAAATACTATGTTTTGCGCTGTCCCTCTCTGCAGCCTAAATATTATTACTCTACTGACATGTTTTAAAAAAATAACAGATGAGGTAATGAACACAAGAGTTGACTTTTAAATATATCTGTTATAAGGCCCTGTAACCCGTGTAAAGGCATACGGAGATGTGGTAACTGTTGAGTTTGTGGTAAGCGACATGGTCCTTTCTGCAAGAGACCTGATGAAACGCAAATACGTTGGTTCGAAGTTCTCATTCAATTCAGCAGGCTCCCGTTTTACTTTTTTACCATGCACTCTCTGAGGCACATAATCAGGACCGTACTTCTCAAAATCCTCTTCCTTTTCCCTTGCCTTTTCAGCCATCTTTGCCTCCCATAAGGCTAAACCATGCTTTGGCTCATTCATACTTTTGTGCTGGTAGAAGACAAGTGATATCCTTGTGGGGTGGTTCCTATTTGGATTTTTCAGCGGGGTTGTGGCATGAAGCTCACGCTTTGCGCACTCTATAAGAATTGATCCATGTGATGGAGCAACTGCCACACCTCCAATATCTGGATCCAAAAAACTCTGCTCGTTGTCTGACCAGACCTCCTCGGGATCTTCTTGATTGAGTGCCTCAGGTTTATTTATGCCTTCTTGGGAAACAGTCCTATTGTGGCTAAGACCTGGAAGCATGTTTGATAGCCCATTTGCTGTTTGATTATCTTTGTTCTGAAGATGAGAAGAACCACTGAACACATTTGCAGCAGAATGGTAGTCATGGGTTAGATGTTGAGGAGCGTATAAATGATCACCATTTTTATTCATGTAGTCCACACCTGAATTATTTAGATTAGATTTCAGCCTAGAAGCCAGGTCCATAAAAGGATTATCAGCTTCATGTGTGGTATAGGGAGGAAAGGTACCTGCATGTTGAACATTTGGTCTAATGGTGCAACTGCTGAAAGCATCTATTTGCACATTTTGGTTTCCATAGTTCAAGTACCTGGACCCAAAATTCTGGTTATTTCCAAACCTATGCTGATAAAAGGTATGAATTGGAGGCAGTGTAAGTTTAGACAGTGAATCTTGGTTCTGGTATCTAAACAGGTCCATATGTTGTGGCTGAGAAGAATATGAATTATAGTAAGTGGAGAAGTTGTCCATAGACAAGTTTCCATTGCATTGATAATGAGGAAATTGGTTATTTTGACTCAAGCACACAGAATATGGATTCATGAGGCTGGAAGAATTCAAATAAGCTCCTGTAGGTTGTGAAGAAGATGGGTAGATGTTTAAAGGACTGGACCCTACGTAAGGATCAGAAGAATGTGAAGAATTTGGGTACGGATTAGCTGGATTGGACAGACCCATGTAGAGACTTGTGGGACATGAAGCAGAATATGGGTTGATGTGATTCGGCTGAGGTTTGGCAGAGAAAGCATGGTGTGGATGTTGATAGAGCTGTTGCTGTGACATGGTGGACCCCGAAAGACATAACAGATCTGTGGCAAAAAAGGGCAGGGGGAAGAAATATGTTTAGGAGAACAAAATCAATATCACACACACAGAATTTATTTTCTTTCTTCCCTTGCATTAAAAGAAAAGAGTGAGAGTGTGCGATTGTGCACTGTCCAAGAACAGTCTTTCATTTCTCTACTCTCTTCAGTGATGGACCCCTAGCACTGCCACTGGCTTGTCTGACCACAACCAGAGAGATAGAAAGAGAAAAGGAGGGAGGGACGGAGGGGTAATGTGTGTAAACAATTATTCTATTTTTGTGGGTGTGCATGTCTGTGTGTGTGAAAGAGAGAAGCTGTGAAAGAATGAGTGTGTGACCAAGAGAAAGAGACAATGTTGGGGGCAGGGCAGAGGACTGAATGTGTGCGTGACTGAAAAAAGAGTGTGTGGAGGGAGAGAAAAGTGTGTGTGTTTGTGTGTTTGTGTGTGTGTGTGTGCGTGCACGCACATATAAGAGAAATACATGTTTGCATTTCATAGGAAATGTTAGGCTACATGGTGTGAAAGAGACAGAGTGGCCACACCCTCACTTTGAATATATCCACCTTATGCAACTTAATCTACCTTACTCATTTAAATATACACAGTATGAATAGTGCAAATACTGCAAATGACATAACTGTGAAGAATGGGTTATACTGACTACAAAGGCTTACCTGCTAACTGCTTTGCATTATCTGATGCCTCTGAGTTGGTCTGCTTCTGGCGTAACATAGCTGATTTTTCTCTTTCGTGTTTGCTGGATCCATTCTCCACCGAAGCAAGCTTTTCAGTTGCTGCTTTCTTGGCTTCCAGCTTTTTTTGCCTGCAAGTCTTAACAGGCTCTGCAAGCATCCTTACTTTTTGCCGAAAAGAGCTAAGGACCTGAATGCTACCATTTCTTTTTTTCTCCTCCTGACTTTCTTTGCTTCCAAATTCATCTATATCAGAGATCTTGTACAAAGGTAGCACGTGCAGTTGTTCATCTTCTGGTGTTTGGCCAAGTTCTCGATTGTCTTCTCTAGTTAGTGTGCATACCTATTAAAATAATGGAGACTTCTATCTTTCATGATATTATGGAAAAATCTATACCATGCTCTGTGCATAATTTCATTGTCAGCTCTAAATAACTCAGTGCTAATTAACCTTGGCTATTTTTTTCTAAAACATTTTCAGCCAATCTTCCAACTTTCTTCTTGTCACTATTTTTTATACTGCATCCCAGTTCTACAAAAGAAGTAACATAGCCAGATAGCAAAATAAGAACAATAGAAGGGTTGGAGAATCTGTGTTCCTCAATTTACTATTTAACTGTAATGTCTACCTATAGAAACTGAGTACATTGCCTGAGTCTACTGGAATTTAGAGTCTCACAGCATTTAACAGACTCCTTCTAACCCAGAAACACAGAATGCATACTGGAATGTTTCAGCCAGTCATGTGTGACTTCATCAACTGGAAAAATATTGACCAGCGGGTAAGGGATTTTTAAATTCATCACATCCAGGCATGAGCTTCTTGCTTGTGGTTCCACCTCTCTTCAGAGTAAGTACTTCAAACTTAACAAATGAGGATACTCATCACATCTCTAATCCTTCTGCAAAACACGGGTGGAAGAAGGTGGTTTCCATGTTTGCTCACAAGGCATTTGAAGCATGACACATTTGAGACAGGCTGGATGGCCCTAAATACCATTTGCAAGGAAATGAGAGTAGGTGAAGTATTCCCTTCATCTTCTGCTTAAGAATATCCAGAAGCCACTAGTGCCCCACTGGACTTGATGGGCTGTAGCCTGATCCAGCAGGGTTTCTCTTGAATTCTTATGCTGGCCATTCCTTTCTGATAGACTCCTGATTCATTAAAGCACTAGTTGCTAATTTTCTAATAACAGAAGCAATAAGAACAAAACAAAAACACCTGTTTTTTAATCTATAACACTGCTCAACAACAAAAATCCTTAAATGAGCTAGAAAATAAAACAAAACAAACTTTTTAAAAGTCTAATCTTGGTCTTCTAACTTCCACTACAGATTCCACTCTGCTTTTCCTTGAGCCATATGAAGCCTCAATGTGCATGTTGTATCTTCAACTTTTGGTACTCTAGGTGCAGCCTGCAATTTTGTAGCTAAACTCAAAAACTCTTAAAACTCAGAGTTGCTATTTAACTTTCTAACTCCACTTTTGAGCTGAGATAGGTAGTAGGGAATGAAATCTGTTGTGGGCTATTGAGCTCACAAAACAATCAATCAAATTCACATTGGTTCCTAACTATTCACACAAGTGGCCAACTGGTTCATGAGCTACGGTATAAATTGCAGGCACCACACACTTGGATTTTAAATCTTTTGCACATCTCTAGTTGTTAGGGGTGCCACACACAACCCACAGTGGCGACAGAGTCAGAATTCTTCTGTTCTGAGATTGTGTTTCTGAGAGTGTTAATGTTTCTCCTCACCAAAGAAAGGACAAGGCATAATTGTCTCCTGGCAACCTCAAATTCAGAAATCTCGTTCATGAAGAGGTGCAAGTCTGTAACTAGAATTAGTCTTATGGACTTCGTCTTCTTTGCTGTCTAACTGATTTTGGAAATATATAGGGGTTTGGGGACTAAGAAAAGCAGAAAATCTGGGTTTGCATTGCTTTGTTTTAGGATATATTTTTACTTCTTACTCTATCCCACAGAAGCCATTTTAACGAACAAACCTGTGAATGTTGTTTAATTAAAGGCCTGGAGTATTTAATTTCCATTTCATAGAAGCATTTCATTGTTTCTCCAGAAAGCACCAGGCAAATTTAATAAAACACAAATTATGAAAAATAATGAACTAACTAGGGGAAATTAATTTTCTATGAGCCTGACCTATACATTTGCCAACTTACCAGTGTACTGCCATTCTGCATATTATGCAAGTCCCTATGGGCATGAGCACAAAAATCGAGGCAGGCTGTGACACCTGAGAATGGACGACCTTCTTTGAAACCCAGCCGGCACTCTGGTGCTCTGTGTTCATGTTCAATCTGAAAGACATGAGGGAAAGAGACATTACCAAAGCAAATCCTGCAATTTAAAATTGAATATTATTTGGCATGAAATCGTTGTCTGAGGGTATGATCACACGGCCACTTCTGAGGTACACTTGAAGTTCTTGAGACGGATGGAAAATATGACAGAAGCACTTCACCATACCCCAAGCCTCTGTTTGTGCATCCTTTCTGCAGATGCAAAAATAGCACTCTTGGGGTGAGGAGGAGTAAAGAGTTAGATAGGCTGGGAGGCTACGAAACTCTGAGCCAATCCCAGCCTGCTCCTGCTACAACCAAGGCAGATTTATAGAAAAATTGACCGGTGGCAGCCTATGGGAAGTGAGAAGGTGACATACACAAATGGGACGAACCCAGGAAAGGAATGCCCTCCTAATCCCTGTGTGTGATCATATCCTTATTTGACTTGGTTTTTGTGGGAGGAAATATTGTCACCACGTTGTGTCTAAGGAGCCCTATTATCTTCCTGGTATAGCATGGACAATGTACATCAAGTTTTATGTCTAGTTCTGTGTTGGAGTTCCACATGAGTTCTTTAAATCAAGATTAGGTAAGTCAGTTTAACTGATTTTAACACAGTTGTGCCGTGTCTTCTTGTTTGTTCTCTTTTTAAAATGTGTTTATAGCCCATGCTTCCTTCTAAGACATTCAAGGCAGTAGAATTTCTCCCCTTCACTTTATTCTGTAAGCAGTCCACCAAGGGAGATTTTATGGCCAAATGGAGACATGAGCCCAGGTTCTAGACCAACAACGCATAGAGTTAATAAGATTTAATTTTTATATGAAAAAAATGGATAATACTCCTGTTCAACCAATTTCATAGACATTGGAGAGGAACTCTCCATATATGATAAAAAACCTGGCTTGCTTCATCAAAAGCACACTGCAGAAGAAGATCATCCCAGCATAAATACAATCTAAGATTATTTGATTTAGATAGCTTACAGGAACTGTTACAAAACAATATGCACTGCCTTAGAAACTCAAGATATTTTAGTCATGTGAGAGAATGAATTCTAGGAAGACCTGGATAATTTCTTTTTGGAGATTCAGTCATGACTTTTAAAACAAGAAAAAAGGTCCCACAAGCAGTAAATTAGAAGTCGTCCCAAATAATCTCTTGTTATGAGATGTATCCATTGCTTGTCCCATCTTATTCACACAGTTGTGTGTTTCTTCTTTTAATTAAAAAGGGGGCTTCTCTCAATAAAATACATTATTGTACACACAAAATAAGGAGGACACAACACTTATTCCTGCACTTGGAAAGTTATCTGCAAGATTCATAGGTGAATGGAAAAGAAGAGTTCAAGGCTCTGAAATAATAAAGCATATGAATATGAGAAATGCCCAGCATGTTTTCACAATAACAACCAGTTGCAGATGGAAGACCACAAGCTGGGCATTAGCACAAAACCAGCACAAAACCCAGTCTTTCAGCAGGTGGCTTTTTGAGGCATACTGGCCTTTCTGTCACATAGGCAGCACCCAGACATCGGTTACTTATTCTGCTATATTTGGATATCCAAATATTTTGGAATAAGTAACCAATGTCTAGCCACCAAGTTTAGTTAACTAGGGATGTGCATAATTTTTTTGTGTGTGTTTGTTTCGCATCAAAGCGAATGCGAAAGGATTTTGCATTTGGGCAAATAGAGCCTCTTCAAATATGACAGGATCCAAATCTACTGCAAATGCTCCTTGAATGCTCTTTGAGTCCCTGCAACCAGTTGCACCTCTGAATCTCCTCCAAATCTACTTTGAATCCACTCTGAATCCACTGGAGCTATGTCTGGATAGCCGCTTTGCTGCCTCCCCACCTCTGTGAATATAATGAAGTTCTGAATGAATGCATAAAAACATTTGCTTTGCTTTTGAATGTTAGTCTTTGAATGTAGCCAGTATGAAAGTGAATGTTTGAATTCATATGAATTTGTATGAATTGCGAACCTGATGAATATCGTACACATCCCTAGTAACCACTGAAAATGTTGTCTATCATGAACTGGTCCAAATCCTTCCTGAATACTTTTATGTTGATAGTCAATTCCATGACATGTGGTAGAAAATTATAAAGTTGGACATATGTTGTTGTGTGGGAGGAAAGTCTGTCCTGACTGTTCCAAGATTCAGCCTGTAGAGACAGTGGTGGCTACCTCTTGGTTAGAACAGCATCATGGTACCTCGTTCTCATGTGTTTTATTACTAATCTGAGTGGACAAATGGAGGAGAGGCACACATTGCTCATTGACAACCCCCACATATATGATTATCATTTCCCTCCTCTCAAAATAAGGTGACAACATTAAAGAGTTTTGCAGTTTCCTGAATGAGAATGGATGGGTGACCATTACATGGATGGATGGTTTATTTCTGCTCACTGTAAATGTACACAGAGAACTCATGAATTAGACTTTATTTTGTTGACATTCTTTGCTTCTGTAATGGATTATTTCAGAATTTCATACTTAATTTTTAGTGTATGAATGTTCCCATTATCGATCTCTATCAACCAACAATCTGATTGGAAATCCTTCAAAATGTGTGTTCCAACGGCATTGTAATTAAACATACGGACTGTTGACCTGACCATTTCTTCTGGTATCCTACAGTTTTAAATGACTGCATAGCATGGTCATAGTTTATACTGGGCTCTCCAGCAACAGTTAAAAATGCTTTTTTAGGGGTGAAAAATCAGGGCTATCATTGGGTTGCCTAAGATACATAGGGGTACCATAATGGTGCTCTATTCGCCTTGTTTTGGATGGAGCCTCTGCAGACCTTTCACTACATCACTAGTAATTCTTCAGTGCAAAGGTTCTCTTGTGCTGATCGTTTCCTCCACGACTTATTATTTCAAGGCATATATAAAACATTCAACAGGACTTGAGAGGGTGTTTTTTAACAGGTTTTTAAAATTTACCTACCTGGTTGTTATATGCATCAGGTGCTAGTTTCTTGTAAGTAGGTGCCATCAAAGTCGATAGGGCTTGCAAATTGGATTCTAACTTTTCTTCCTGTTTTTTGTTTCAAAATAGTCAAGCAATTTCAGATGTTGACATTCAACCTCATTAATTTTACATAACAACTGTAATTCTTAAATACAACCAATGTACTTCTATTCCACATTATTTAACAAGTCACACAAGCTGTATTTCTCTATAATAATCTATTGTTTCAAATTCCTTGCAAGTCAGTTAATCACAGATGAATAATTATGGACCCCATGGGGTTCCAATATCTTGTACAATTGCCCTACTGTTGCAGAGACAGGTAGTTGGCAGGCAGGCAGGCAAGCAAGCAGGGAGACAGGTCAGAGCATGTGGAAGCTAATCAGAGTGGGGTGTCTTTCTCTTTTCCTTTATGATAGAACTAAGACATACTGAAAGATGAATGGATAAGAAATACCAGCGGATATGCACATAGAATGCAAACTTAACCATATGCATGGAAAAGTGATAGCATGAATGGATGATAGATGTGCTGACTCCATATGCGCATGCTTATGTGTGGCTTAGAAGAAGGAGGCATGTGAAGTGAAAAGAAGGGACATTAGAACTAGACATTATACCCACTTCTTATTTTGAGCAGTCCCATAGCTGATATAGAGTTTTGGACCCTTTCCCTTAAGGCTTCTTGAATTAACTAAATAAACAAAGTTAGGCTGTATCCAGACGTTGCTTGCTTATTCTGCTATTTTTGGATATCCACACTTTATTCCAGAGTATCCAAATACGGAGGAATAAGTAATCAATGTCTGGAGGCAGCCTTAGAAAGTTAAGAAATGATGGACCCTTGACAAATCATCAGGATTTAAGCCTGTCTTTAGTTCATAAATGAAACATTAGGGGTGTGCACAAATGCAGTTTTTGACCTTTGATTTGTAACGAATTGAATATATACATTTGTATACACAAATAGATACATTTTTATCTATTTGTTTGAATATTTGATATGTATCCAATGATACAAATCTTGCACATATCTGAACGCATCACATATGCATCCCATTTGCATCCTGTACGTATCTGTACAGGTGCTTACGGATATGCACAAGATGCGTACAGATACATACACGCTGTGTATGTATCTGTACACATATGAATGTCTGAATTATTCATGCAAATAACTCAGAATATTTGTATTTGTATGAATACTAAAGTACAAATATCTGGACATTTGATTTGTATACGAATGTCCAAATTGTATGAATAATGAATATTTTGAATATTCGTGAACATCCCTATTAAACACCATAAATGGTTGTTGACTTGCTGGTGAGAAAAAGGGGAACACAGCTAAAAAGAAATGGTACAAGAGGACAGAATAGATAGAGTTAATGATAAGTGGGATAAGAATGCAATGAAAATCAAGCCCATCAAATACAGCAAGCAAGTTAATGATTGTCAGCAGATCAGAAAAATTGAACATTGTGCATCATGCATATATTAGGTAACAATTAGATATACAGGAAGAAGAAAAGGAGAGTGGACTCAGTCTGAGCTATTCACTGTGGCCTGTGTTGTTATTTATTTATTGTATATATTTATAGCCCACCCTATACCCGTAGATCTCAGGGTGGGGTACATGTTTTCAAACAACAGATTAAAACAATGATATCCAAGAAAACACTTTAAAAATCCAACATATTTAAAACATATACTAACTATTAAAATACTAATATCTACAAGGTGGGGGGAGTGGTCACATTAGTCAAAGGCCAGGGCAAAGAGGTGAGTTTTCACCGCCTTCCTAAATGTATACAGAGAAGGGGCATGACACACCTTGAGGGGGAGACTATTCCATAACCTGGGGGCCATTACCACAAAGGTCCTTTTCCTGATGCCTACCTGCCTCACTACTGAGGGGGTTGGGACAACCAGGAAGGCCTCGCCTCCAGATCTCAAGGTACGGGCAGGTCGATATGAGAGAAGGTGTTCCTTTAGATATTTGGGGCCCAAGTCATTTAGGGCCTTGTAAGTCAGAGTTAACACCTTGAATTGGGCTCAGTAGTGAACTGGCAGCCAATGCAACTCTTTTAAGACCGGTGTGATGTGCATCCAGCTGGCTGTTCCTGTCAGCACTCTGGCAGCTGCATTTTGCACTAGCTGCAACTTCCAAATCGTCTTCAAGGGCAGCCCCATTAGAGTGCATTACAGTAGTCCAGTCAAGAGGTTACCAGAGCATGGGTAACTGTGGCCAAGTCATTATGGGCAGTCACATTAATTGACATGATTTTATTTAAACCCTACCTCTTTTGGATCATCTCCTAGCAGTTTAAATTTCCTTGGGATCTTGCTTCTGGCAAATTTGCATCCATTGTAGTACATACTCCATGAACAACCGAAGGAAAAAGACGCTCCACAAGTTTCAGGGTCCAAGCCTTGGCATGCACAAGTTCGCCTAAGAAGGAAGAGGATCACATCAGAAGCAGCTTGAAAGACACAGTAAAAGGAAGGCGGAGTGGATCATGGCTCTCAATTCTCCTTGTAAACAGGGCAACTAATTAAGTTACTGTAACTAGAAAATTAAGCCACCATATGTTGCCTTTACAGACTTAACAAAGCCTGCTGAAAACATTATGAACAGAAATATAGCCAATTGTACAAGGTTGCTTGTTTCCAAGGAGAAGGTGACAGTCTTAAATAGACAACTGCAATGACAAGGATATTAATTGTAAACTAAAAATTGTGACTAGGGAACCCAGACGACAGTTTGGACTTCGTACTGTAGTGAAGGCTTATTCTGAACTGTGGTTCACTCTTAGCTAAGCACTCAAATATGAGATTGTCAAATGCTTCATTGTGCAAGCTGGCTTTCTTTGACATCAGTAGTAAGGTAAGAAGTAGGCGAAGGAGAGGAGAGCTAAGTACCAACGAAGCTGCTCTGTTTTTAATTTCCGCTTCCTTTATCCCAAGCTGCTGTGCAGCCTGGAGCATGCAGTGCTGTGGCTGGCTTGCATACAACATCATCACACAGATGTGCTGCTGGGCAGACACCTGGCAAATCCCAGGAAAATGGGATCACCACATCTGAACAATGATGTTGTGAGCAAGCCTGGTGTATACTTGCAAAATGGTTTCTATGACATGTATGGCCAACAAACTGCAAAAGCTGTGATGGAGGAAGTTAATGGGATACCACAATGCACTAAAAGAAGCAGACAAACGGGTCTGAAGAAAAAATATTTCCTGTGATCATAGCAAGAAAAAGAATTTTAGGGAGGCAATCTTATAGGAAATCTAGTGGACATACTTTTCTATACTGTACTGATTTCCTACCACATAAGACACACTGGCACATAAGATGCACATAGAAATTGGTAAGGGGCAATTTAGGAAAAAATAGATTTAAAAAGTAGGATGCAAGCGGATTTTAAAGACTCCTCTTTCGGAAGAAAGTGAGTCTTGCATGGCAGACAATGCAGAAAGTTATTTATTACATTTCTATCTCACCATATACTCAAAGGACTCAGAATGGGTCACAATAAATATAATTCTAAAACATATAAAATAAATTAGCCATAATGATAACTATGTCTGCATGGGGAGGGGATGTTGTTCCCTTGCCATGGTAAAGAGGTGTGTCTTCACCAGTCTTCTGAATGCAAATGATCTCTGTACAACAGTGGTGACCTCAGGGTAGGGATGTGCATGAATATTTATAACATTCATTATTCACACGAATTTGTATGAATTTGGACATTCATTCACAAATCATATGTTACAATATTCGTACATTGACATTCCTATGAATACAAATGTTTCTGGACATTTGTACAAATAGTTTGGACATTCGTTAAGCTGGGGAGGTGGGAAAGTGGCTATTCCAGTAACATCTGCAGTGGATCTAGAGTGGATTCAACATGGATTGAGAGTATATTAAAAGTGGATTCAGGTCAGATTTGATGCTTTCAGAGCAGACTCATTATGGTATTTGTTGTTATGTGATGTGTATACATTTGTATCAGATATTCATACAAATTCATACAAATATATTCGTATTGAATAGAATTTTAAACCACATTCAAAAGGGTCTATTCGCATGAATACACATTTTCTAACATTCTATTTGAATGCCAAAAAATGCCAAAAAACACATTTGTGCACATCCCTATTTCAGGGACAAGATCCATGACTATAACTGGAGCTAGTTTCCTCTCTATGATATCTAGACCTTCAAACTATATAGCTGGGTTCAAATAGCATACTTACTCTTCATTTAAAGCACACCGACGGTTTGTGAGTGTGCCATACTTCCTTAAAGTTTCTGAGAGTTCAGAATACAGCTTGTCTGCCAGGGTTCGAGGAATTCCTTCCCACACCAAGATGAGCACGACTATCACTGCTGATTCACATCTGTGGCCTGCACGTTCCCGCACCAAACAAAGGAGTTTTTCTTCAGTGCTACTTCTACGAATCACCTGAATATTCAGCAAATAACCCCCAAGATTTTTTTGTTTTTAGTGAAATACAAAAAAATGATGGAATCTCAGCATTTTTTTAAAAGTTATGGTCATGTTCAATCTGTTTGCAATGGACAAAGTTCAGAATTCAGTCCTTAGTAATCCCTAGTCAGGCTGCTAGAAAAGGTGGAGAATACCTGACAGTCAGAATATCAATATGTTGCTAGGTCAGCCAATGATATAACTGCATGGAATGATATAACTATACCATTCCACTGGAGTTAAATTCAGGGATGAAGAGCTGCATTCATACTGAAAGCACTGGTGTATCCTCCAACTTTACCATCAGAGCTTGTGGTGTGGACAGTCCACCCTGGACCATGCATATCATCATGGCAATGGCCATAGCAGCTTCTGTCATGCACCTGGCCATGGCCATGATACAGCACACATTTGCAGCTGCAGCCTTGCCAGGTCGCCTTGCCTATCTCATCCACGTGTAGTGTCAGCACTAGAAGAAAGTGGAAATGCTGCATTTGGGAGCTCACCAGAAGCTCAACAGCTCTTGGTGAAGCTGTGGACAATTGAGGCTACTCCTGGATACTCTGGCAGTGGCATGTGTCTGCTAACAGGCCCAGAGTTTCTTATGCGGTCCGATATATCATCTGATAAAGAAGATAAAACAATAGATTGTTTTCAAAAGTATATCTACAATGTGTAACTTCAGGTGCTTGGTTATTGACATTACTTTGTCTATTAAGATTTTGGATTATAATATTGAGATTTTATATTTTAATATACTTTGTGGTATTTTGAGTTAATGAAGATTGAAGGAAAGAATTAATCAGTGAATTTATGAAAAAAACAACCCACATACAACATGCATTAAATTTTGAAGATTTCTGAAGTATAAAAATATCTG
Organism: Aspidoscelis tigris stejnegeri; assembly: GCA_023333525.1. Classification (NCBI taxonomy): domain Eukaryota; kingdom Metazoa; phylum Chordata; class Lepidosauria; order Squamata; family Teiidae; genus Aspidoscelis; species Aspidoscelis tigris. The sequence continues at coordinate 66,574,314 of JALMGA010000006.1, forward strand.
TAAGCTGACCTTGATTCTGTTGCTTTCATGGACACATATGTGTTGTGTTATTGGCAACTAAACTGAAGTGGTTTGCTATTGCCTTCTACTATTTATTCTACCTAACAATCCTGAAATTGCCATCCCAGTACTGCAGGCCCAACTCTGCTTTGGGGCCTGCCAAGTAAGGCTAGCTGTTAGGTACCTTCTGGAGTTTGTTGAGGAAATACATTTTTCAAACATAGTTTGATAAGCTCACTCTAAGGTAGTTTTTATAAACTCACTCTAAACTGGTTTCCTTTTTCATAAGGATGTAAGAAGAGATCTGCTGGATCAGCCAACAACCCCTCTAGCCCATCATCCTATCTCACACAGTGGCCCACCAATTCTCAAGCAGAAAACAAAGACCACTCTCCAATGCATTTCTGGATTATGGCCACCATTAAAATCCATTCTAATTTTTTTTTCAGATGGAAAATTTCTCATCAACCCACCTACATATTTGCAAGAATAAAACACCCTCACAATTGAACATCACAATATTATCAAGGGATCAACATTCTTACCCATTTAGCAATAGGGCATCCTTGGGCACTTTTTCCTTCTTTCCCGGTGTAGACAATCCTCTCTATCCTTATGGCCTTGCCCTTCTCTCCATATCTTTAAAAAGAATAATGTAGTATCTTAATGAAGTGAGTGAGGAAGCTTGAATTTTCCAGATTCACTTGTGGTATGTACATCAAAGGCAGCCCGTGAGCGATTATTTGAAGACTGTCTGATCACATACCTCACTGAAAGCAATTATACATAATTTTACAATTTTTGTTTTTTATTTTTTTTAAAAAATAAACAAATCAACAACATTTCAAAAAGCTTCCCTAACACTCTGCAAGCAAAAATGCACTCAATAAAATAAAATCATCAATACATAGCACTGTTCCCCAGATACAAAAAGGGTTGTGTACTGGCCTTAAAGAATAACTTCATATTTATTTATGAGGTATTTTCCTGCCCCAGCTGTTTTAACATACTGATTATTCTTTGGTCTTTAATCTTACCCTTGTGTCATATTAAAACTTTGTCAGGGGCCCTCCTGTGAGCACAACCAGCTCATTACAGTATATAGTGTGGCCTCCAGGAAAAATGGAAGAATGTCTCTCTCTCTTTTTTAACTTCTGTCAGTCTGTTTTTTGTACCCTAGAGCTGTGCTGCATTTTGCAGACTCAGTTTTTACAGATAACCTGATTCTGAAGCAGACAAACAGTCTACAAAATCACTCTGGCTGCCTCTAGATGAGCAGTAAAATCTTTGATTGTGTTGGCATATTGGGAATGTCAGATGTATCTAAGGCATTCCCAGTATAATTTTGAGTTACTTGATCAAAAACCCTTAATATTGCTATTACAGGAAATCCAGAAGTGATGCTAAGTTTCCCATCTTAGCAGTTCTTACTCTGACATCTGTTAGAATCTTTTGTGATGGGGTTAACTGGGAGTACTGGAAGTCAGCCAAGTGTGCAAAAAAATAAAAAACCTGAAGGAAGTGGGTAGGTAGTTGGCTGGCCCAGAAGACCCAACTGAACTCATCACAGAAGCTGTCTCAGCCACTCGAGTTGGGACTCGGCCAGCTCCCATCCTGAGGGATGCAGAACTGTGGCCACAACTGAGCAGCCCTTTTCCCCCAGAAAAAAGGTCCACACAGTCACTGTTATGTGGCCACTGCTACTCAAGTTGAGACTCAGCTGGCTCCTGTCCCAAGCAATTGTAGCTGCATGGCTGTGCCTGAGTGGCCCCTTCTCCTGAGGCTCTACTACCTCTTGGAGTTTGCCCAAGTTTATGGAGTTATGTGGTTCAGTTATGGAATTCATTGCCTCCATAAGCGATCTATGCATCTCATTGTCTTCTGTCCCTTTTTTCAGTCCCTTGTTTTTCTTCAGGCTTCTCTAGCATCAGGGTCTTTTTCAGATAGTCCTGTCTGTCTTCCCATTATGTGGTTGAAGTATCTGAGGGGTTTTCTTGGAAGGATACTGGAGTGCCATTTCCTTATCTAGTGGGTCACCTTTAGTTTGAACTTTCCAATATGGCCTGCCTGTCTTGGATGGCCCTGCATACACAGCTGATAGCTTCATTGAGCTACAGAAACTCCTCTGCCACAACAAGGCAGTGATCCATAAAGGGTGCTGATTATTACAGAATTCTTGCAGGAGCTTCCAGTCTAGAGTCACATATCCCACAACAAAATCATTGGGATGCACAATATTTCTTAATGAAAACTAGGGGAGAACTGAATCCACAGTAACTTATTGTTTTTTCCCCCCTTGCTGCATTTTTTTTAAACTGCATGTGCCTTTTTGCTATTTCCCCCATTTACACTGGCATGAGTGGTTCCACCAGGAACACTAAGTGACTCTTGTTTTTACATCTTCCATCTTGACAGGCAGATTTATGTTTTTTTCTGTTTGGATATATTGCACCTGGTTCACAGCAAGCAGCTTAGGATATCAATCCTGATGCAGGATTCTAGGGAATAATATAGTGCCCAGAATTGGCAAGGATGGCATAGCCGTCCTACGACCAGTCTGACTTGGCTGGGATCTTTCTGTGCAAAGGCCTGGGGAAAAAAATTAGAGATGCTGTACACCTTAGCTATTTATTACCGTTCTTCCATTATTTCTCTGATAGCAGCCACGTTAGGACCAGCTCCTAGGTGGGTGTAGAAAGGACCTTCATCTTTTTCAATAATCTGTTCTGTTTCAGACAAAAGTGAAATAAAAAGGTTAGTATTCTGGAACAAGATTTATAAGCAGTCTTTGCATGAATACACCTTGGTCAATGGAGGGCAAATTTCTTAACCATACCTACAATGCCATGATAAGATACTAAGCACTATAATGCTTCTTGCCCTTCTGTGTGCTGTGATGTATTCTAGATTATATCCCAGAATAGGTACTTGCTATCCACAAGCTAGTGCAGACTACGGCAGGTCCCAAGTGGGGCGTGTCATCATCTGCACTAGCATGCAGATAGCAATGTCCCTGTTCCAGATATAATCTGGAATAAGGTTCAGTAAAGAAAGGACCTTTGTTCCTTAAGAAGTATTTGAAATCATCTGATGACACAATGTGCATAAAATTTGTTCATATAAATCAACGTCTATAGATGCTTCTCAAGCTAATTGGTAGGGATTTAATCAGCACATTTTTGTTTTGTTTTGTTTTCCAAGCCTTTTGTATTTGGCAGATCATCTACCTGGTGGACTTTTCATAGGCAAGATCTACAGGGTGCTATGAAGTCACTATGGGAGAGCCTGAAGGACAGGAAGAAGGCACAGTCCTGCACCCACTGAATTAACATCCCATGACAGACAGGTGGAAAGTGTAATTGGAAGTACATTTCTCCCAAATGCTTTCCACCACTCTGTCTCTACCATGCTATGCAGCCTTATGGGCAATGTTTCTTTGTCACCTCTCTCCATGTCCTTGTTAATGCTTTGGCCCTAAAAGCAGCTTGTGGATCCTGGCATAGCCCAATAATATTAGGCAAAGGAAGAGCTTTATTTTCAGTGGGAAAGATATCTATACCCATATGTGTATCTTAATGCATTTTTTTTAAAGCACTTGCTGTTTAGGCACAAGAAGCAATAATATGTAATGCCACAGTTGATGGAATGAAACAGAGGAAAATCATGGAGGCATAGGTTCCCCACCTCTTGCTTTACTACATCTAATTCAGCCAGAGTTGAGGGGTAGGCAGTTGTTGCAGTCTAGACCTGCAACCTAAATCCGAGGGTTCAGAGAAACCTGGGGAAGCAGCCTAGAGCTACTTCGATTGTGGCTGCTGTTCTAAAAACTGCAGCATTTCAGGTTACAGCCTCGGGGCTGTAGCGATGCGGGTAGCAGCTATTGCTGTTATGGTTCCTTGCCAGGTGCTATGAAAGTAAAATCCCTTTGATCCCTATCGGCTCGAGATCAGGGACCCACCACGTGCTTAATAGCAGAGTTAAAGATTAGAAGCACAGGGAAGAGAGATCAAGCAGGAGACAGGATCAGCTGGAACAGGGAGTGATTTCTTCTTCTGCAGAACTTTAAATAACCCTCCAAAAGGGGTGGGTGGGGGAAGTGATGTCAAAGGAAATCTAGTCAGGTGATTGGTTGAGGCAAGGCTCGAATCCCCTGATGTCACTTCCCTCTTCCAGCCAGGAGAAGAGGGAGAAACCATTGGGACTCCATGTGCTTGGAGTCCCATGTGATCTGCTGCTGCTGCCAGCTTCTGCAGGCACCTTCTGTCCTCGCTGCAGCCTCTTCTTTTCCTCTCTGCAGCCTCCAGGAACTTCCCAAGTGCCAGGGCCATTACCCTGCACAGGACAGCCTCTTGCCAGATGTAAAGTGCCAGATTTAAAGCCTTTTTCCCTTGGCAGAGCACTCCACGGTTTCATTTTCAGACACTTCACTCCGATAACAAGTAACAAATCACCCACTCCACTTCACACTGATAACAAAGTTTCATTTCCTACCAATGTTTCCCCTCACTTTCTCCTTTTCCTGCTGGGCTCCTTTTCCTGCAGGGGGAGGAGGAGAAGGAAAGGCTTCCCTTGCCACCAGCCCAGCACATGCAGCAGTAAAGTGGAAGGTAAAACCTCACCCCCAAAAGAATTTTGCTTTCTCGCACCTCCGCAAAGTAAAAGGCGGTGGTGGCAGCAAGCTGAAGTAGAAGTAGCTGGGAGGGGTGGAGGCACGAGGAAGAGAGGTTGTGGGAGATGCAGGAGGGTGGTGGAGAGGAGAGAGTGTAGCAGAAGCAGTTTCTGTTTACTGTTATTTATTTAAAGGCATTCCTTTGCATTTTATTTTATTTTATTTGCAGGGAAAGGGAAGGAGCAGCAGCAGCAGCGGGATTTGCTCTGCTTCCCATCTGTCTGGGATTCCTCACCTTCCACTGCCCTTCCCTACCCACACGTTTGCATCGGGTCTTTCTTGTTTCATTTTAAAGGTGTTTTAACAAGCTCAGGTGGGAACACAGCCCATGTATAGAAACAAGATATTGGCACTGTTCTGCTGAGACCTGGAAGCATCGCTTTCAGGGAGGCAAAGTCAACCCTGAACAGTCAGATACCATTAACCATTCTCCAGTGGAGCATAAAGAACCGGAAAAAAAGGTCTTGAGTCTTGAAAAAATGCTGCTAGAACAAAATGTAAGAACAGGGAGGTGGAAAAGAGGAAGAGTCAAACTGAGGAATGGGATGGAGAAGGTTGAGAAGTACGGAGAGGTAAGTAGAGAAAGTAGGGGCAGGGGGAGTGGGGAGACTGAGAAAGGGGGACAGAGACCATGAAAATAGAAGACAGATGACGAGAAAGCACTAATTAGGTGCCTTAAGCAAAAAAAGTGAATGAGAGGAATTCCTGAATCATAAAATAATGTGAGGACAAGAAAAATAGAAAGAGAGTAGGAGTAGACTGCAGCCCCTCCCACTAGGAAAAAGAGGGAAGTGATGAAACTGGAGTCCTTGGCCCTATTCTGGAATTATCTCGGGATAGGGGTCTGCTGGCAGCATGCTAATATAGACTATGGCAGACCACACCTGGGGCCTGCCATAGTCTGCACTAGCACATGGTAGCAGGTCCCTGTTTTGGAATAAATTGCAGAATAAGGCTAAGTGCAGAAAGGCCCCTTGTCTCAATAAGCCAGAAGAGGAGGTAGCTGAATCCAGGCCAGGGTATCTTGAGGGAAACCTTGGTCCTTTCTGCACATGGCCTTATCCCAAATTATATCCCAGAATAGCAGATTGCCATTCACATGCTAGTGCAGGCTATGGCAGGCCCTGGGTGAGGTCTGCCATAGTCTACACCAGTATGTGGGTGATAGGGCCCTATTCCATAATATAATCTGGGATAAGGCCCAGTGCAGAAAGGCCTTTGATTCTTAGCAACAAAGAGCTCTGGACATGTCCACTTTTAGATGATGTCAGACTCCAAAGGAATGCAGGTCAGATTAGGACAACCATCACCCACCCATTCCAGAAGCGCTATATTTTAAGAACTCCTAAGAGGTTTTATTGGCACTGCAGAAAAACAAGTCTGGACATCTGTAAACTGCATGGGCTTCATGCCCCTGAGGAATACATACAGTAACCAGGCTGTCAGTACAAGGGTCTTATCTCTAGCACAAAAAGTCCCCTATGGAGAGCATACTGATGAGAAGTCAGCACTATACTAGCCAGAATTCAGAAGCGAATCCAGGTTCTGGAGATTCCTGAAGGAATATAGGAAGAGAAATCGACTCTGACATGTTGGAACAGTTCCAATGATATTTTCTCTTTGTGCACATTATATTCATTATCTTATATTCAGAAACATAACTAACCTAATTAACATGGCTTAGATTTATATGCAGATATCACAACTATCAATAACCCACTTTTCCCCAATAATGTAATGACTTAAAATTCACAAATCTAAAATTGAAATTGAGCTAAAACTTTAAGTAATTTAAATAACTATCAGTATTCCAAACACACCTTTCCTCATACTTATATGAGTATTATGTGCCAGACTTTTCATTTTTTTTAAGTCACCAACAGAAAAATATTTCCATGTAACAGTAATGATTTAACTGCAGTTGAGAAAAAGCATGAATAAGTTATGATGTGGTGATACATGGGTGATAATAGAATTGAGGAAAACAGGTAGAAAATTTATGAAGTATAAAGACTTCTGAATTGAAATTGAGTGACTGGAAAGGAAAGTAATTATTACAGTGGTTACTGGTGCCAAAAGAGTTGGAACATCATCTCAAGACTTTGGGTAATGACAGAATTACTATCCACCAATTGGAGAATTATCCCAGTTCCTGGAAACAGCTCATAGACTAAACTGATACCTTTAAATAACCTTGGTCATTGGTAGGGTCACAGAAACAAACCCAGGCTGCATCCAAACAGGGTCAAAGTCCTGTAATTCCTTTGTAATTGCACTTGATTTGCCAGAGTCCAGCAAGGTAGTTAGTAGCACTTGGAGACTAACAGGATTAGTCTCCACGTGCTACTAACTACCTTGCTGGACTTTTCGAATTAGACTAATACGGCTATTTCTCTGATATTGATTTGCCAGACATGATCATGGAACTCCTGATAAAGTCCCAGAATGCAGATCAGATTTACCAAGTTATTGTTACCATGGTAAAATTATCTATGTCCTATTTTTTTTTTCATAATTGTAGCACTGTGCTGCATGAGAAATACAGTGAGAGTTCATTGTGAGCTCTTGTGACCTGGAAAGGCTTCACATAATACTTCTGGCCACCTGTGCAGCATGTTGAAAGGGGTGGGGCATATGGAAAGAAAATCTTGCAGCAGTAGCATCACTCTGATGCTGCAACAAATGCTAAAATGTCTATCAAATGTGTATATATTATAATATATAATTCTGGATGTGCATTATATCAGTGAATTGATAAACTGTGGAATAAATAAATGATACCTGGAAGTGGCCACAGTCATAAACATCTGATAGACTGGATATAAAAAGCAATAATGATGATGATGATGATGATGAAAAAGATGATGCTTGTATCCCAGAAGACAGTAGAACTGGGAAAGAACTGGATAAGATCACAAGATTACAAATTGTTGGGGGGGGGGGGGGAAGCAACAGTAGTTCCAGTGGTCATTGATGCACTGGATACAATACCGAAGAAGAAATATTATTTGATGTCAGATGATAAAATGACATCACAATAGATTAAATTACAATATAATTGCTGCAATATCACATTATTTGAAGATACCTAATTGATTCTTAAATCTGTGGTTAGGATTCAAATTAATGATGAGCCTAAACTCCAGAAATTATAAAAGGTTCAATATGCAAACTTCCCAAAATGTAGCAAACAATACATGGCCTACATCCATGCAGCAAACATCCAGGAGGCCTAATGGGCAAGGCGGTCCAGTTGACCGTGGATAAGTGAAACTGCAGTTACTGGACCAGTTGATGCAGAGGCACAACTGTGTGAGTATGTGATATTTCACCTATGAGCTATTCCTAGTCTTATTTTCTAGTCCCAGACAAAAGGAAGGATCACGACCCTAACAATTTCATGTTCAAATAAAAGTTGAAAAGTACAGTTCTCACAAATTTAGACTGAGTGACAGGGTTAGATGTTAATTAACATGTTGACATTGCTCACCAGAAAATATCTGTGAATAAGGTGCCTAAGAAATGTATTTTTTGTTCCTCACATCTATTTCAAGAGAAAGCAAAGTACAACAGTTTGTAAAGAAGAAACAGGAATGGCTGACTCCAAGAGATAGCAGGGGTCATCTTATTCGGCGAGTATATCCCAAACTCTATATTTTAACTGGAAAAGTTGGGGGTTGTCTTATACGGCCAGTCATCTTATAAGCCGGAATATACGGTATGCCAGATGCCAATGTTATATGCTGTAACTCTTTTTTACCCAGGGCTTTTTATGTTATGTAATATTTTAAGTATATTTTAGCCTGTTTTATGGATTTTATCTTATTTTTGTAGGCCGCCCTAGGACTTTTTGGGTGAAGGGAGGGATATAAATAATTGAAGAAATGATTGAATGAATGGGAAATCAGCTTGGTGTAATGCAACTCAGCCCTCTAAATGCTACGAGCCCCCTTATGCCCACCTTATTAGTCCCAATTTGGTACCACCCTCCCCCAACAAATATATCCACCTTACTTTTGTAGAAGTGCAAGAAAATGCAGTCATAACCTATTATGGTCATATTTTGAAGTCAATTACTTTAAAAGCCCCCCATTATATAAAGAATTTCCATTGCCTCATCCCCTTTGCCCCAGGACAAAGAGCAAAAACTAATGCAGCTGGGGTTGGTGGTAGACATCTCCAGACATCCAGAGCAAGGCCAACTTCCTAGTTTCCTAAAAGCATTCCTGCGCTTTCTATTTTGCTCCCTCAAATTACTTGTCCAAGCCTGTTGCTGTGGTAGGAAGGGAGAAGATGAGAAAAGCAGCAATTGGTTAACTCTATTAAGTTCTAGTAGAAAGCAATCTTTATCCTGTGCTTACCCATGCCCATATGATTAAAATACCAAATTCAACTCACCAACACAGCTACATGAGGGGAAATCATACTGTGTTTTGACAGGTGTATCCAATAAGTTTTTCACAGGAGTATCAAATAACTTGGAAGGTGACTCTAAAAAATGATTGAGTGCTGTTCCACCACTTCTTTTGGTTGGCGTTTTTTCATTCGAGTGAATGGCCTGGTGATCTAAACAGGCTGTATGACTGCTGAAATCAGCTGCAGTAGAATTTCTTGACAGAACAGTGACGGGCCCCACAGTTTCAATTTTCACATGTTTTGGTGATTTGATAGTAAGGGACTTGTGATCAAAGGGCATTCTGACCTGAATCTGCTTCAGCTGCTGCTCCATTGTTTCAATAATACTCTTTTGTTGCATGTTCTCACAACCAAAGTGCTGAATCTCTTGTTTAATTGTTTTCTTCCACGTTTTATTTTCCAGCTGCCCAGCTGAGAGAGGGACGCTGACATTCAGCTTGCTAGAAGCTTCAGCTTTGATGGGGTTGTGTCCTATACCGTGACATGTTTCAAGTTTGTTCTGATTGATTTGTTGTTCTTGTTTGTTTAAGATGTGCCACCTGAGAGCAGCGTGCTTTTGAAATTCTTTGGGTGGTTGAGATGGAAGATGGCATCCTCTCTGATCTACTGTGTGGGGTTTTATATCCTTATTGTATGGTGAGTATCTTTCTTGTACCTGAGTACTTTGCTGGCTGCACAAATTAGTGGTCAAACTGGGATATCCCTGTGTTGGTTGGAAAGGTAACTGTAAAGTTGATGTTGGTGGAACCTGGGGATTTTGTTCTTGAAAATACTGGGAAACATCTTGGTTGGGGGCCATGCTGTTTGAATAGCATTGCATTTGCTCTAAATCATGAGTTATGTTTTCTGCAAAGAGCTCAGTGTTCATAGGGTTCTCTTTCTCAGCAGCTAAGTGCATGTTTGGGTAGGAATGCTTCTTAGTAGGGTTTGTTTTGATAGCATGATTATAAAGGGGATCTTTACTTTTGGCTACTGGTACCTGATCTAGTCTGGTCTGAGAGTTTTGTACTACAAATTCAGATGATTTAAAGTAACTGTTTGCTGTTTCAAAACATTCTTCTAGTTTGAGGTGACTAAAAGACGTTCCTTGCAGTTGCAGCTCTGGAGTGCTGTGGGAATGGGGAATGGCCTGGGGAAGTTCTTTATACTTCAGTTGCAATGCCTGCTCCTGGGAGTTGAAGGCTAGTTGTGGGCTCTGCTGTGGTTGTGTTGGCTGTGTCTGGAGCATCTGTTGCAAAACATTTGAATGTAGGAACCGCTCTTTCTCCAGTGGTGGAGGGTTTAAGTGCTGAGGTTTTAATGGCATCTCTAGAGGCTGCTCAGTGTGGTGTTCAGCTTGCTGTTGAAACTGAAAGTGCTTTGCATTTTGTTGTTGTTCATGAGATTTCAGCATAGTATTCACCTTTGAAGGCTGTGGTGAGTGTTTCCGGAATTGTGTCTGTTGGTCACATGCGAGATGAGATGACAGTTGTGTAGCTCCACTCTTATATAGTGTAGACATTTCCTCACTTTGTGTGATGTTCTGGTAGCAGGGCTGCTCTTTTGATGTACTGAGGTTCCTGTAATATTGGTTTCGATGTGTCTGCTCAGTTGAATTTTGCTGGAGCTGAAGCATTGTCCTCAAGAGCATCTCATTGGATCTGTAGGGAGATTCACCACACTGAAAATGTGGGGAAGTGGTTCCTGTCCAAGAAGACTGCAAAGAAGGGTGGGATTCCTGTACATGATTTTTCATTTGATCTTTTTCATGGGCAACAAGGGTTTCCTGATTAATTTGGTTCACTAAATTTTGATAATGTTGTTGTAATTCCTTAGTGCTTAATATTTGTGAGTCTTGGGTCTGGAGTTCCAGTTTTGACTCTTTCCCATTGGAATATTGCTGCCTGGTTTCTGATGTCATTGTAGAGTGAGCCAAATCTGTAGGTGAAATGGTAGACTGTGATGAAACCTGAACCTCTTGTTGAGAACTAAGTGCTTTTTGGAAAGAAATTTGTGTTATGTGTTTTCCTTGTTGTTGTTCTCCATTCTTCTGTCTCTTCAAATTAGCTTCTTGACCTTGAGTCTCATAATGGTTATGCTCTTCTGAAATGTCCATGGGTAGAACGCTGTTTATTTCTGTGGCTGGAGAAGATGCTAGAGCAGGAGGAGTACCAAAGCAATTCTTTTTGAACATCAAATCTTGCTGGAATGAAGCACCATTTGATTCTGTTGGCTCTGAGCCATTATTATGAGCTTCTTGAATCCTGTTGGGATTTAGTGAAAAATCTTGATTGGGTAATGAGAAATTATGACTGGGAAGCTGCCCTGTTTTTCCTGGAACGTTACCGTTTTCTGCAGGTGTCTGGCACATTCGTTCTGATTTCTGCTGTTCTATCTGTAGTTCTGAGTTTTGGAAAATACAACATGCTGTCAATCTGGATGGTTTGCTGCAGTTTTCTGCACTGTGGACATCAGTAGCCACAGAAGCTAGCACCTGAGGCAGCTCAGAGTTTGAGGTTTGTGGGGAGCTGATCTGCCCTGAGGTATGGGATGAATGTGGTGCGCCACAAGAAAGCTCATTAGCAACCTGAGCATTTATGGTATTTGTAAGAGATGTGTTTTTCTGCATTGCAATGGAAACATGATCTGGATTATACTGAGACAGTGTTTTCTCCAGGAGTTCCCCATGCACATTTTCCATAGAAGAGGCAGAAACTATAGCACCATTAGGAATTGGCATTGCTTTGTTTTTGTAAAGCAGGACAATGTCCCTGTCATGAGAATTAATGTTTTCACTCTCCTGGTCATTCTGATTCTGGGGAGTGTGAGGAGATTCTGAAGCACCAGAGTTGTATCTTGAGGACTGTATAAAAAGAGAAGCTGCATTTTGTTCCACTGTAAAACCCACAAAGTCCTTCTTGCTGCATGGATTAGAAAGATGTGGCTGATGGCTGCTGTCCAGCAAGGCATGCTTGCCTTCTTTTGCTTCCTCATCTTGTCTAAGCTTCTTGTTTTGGTGGAGTCCATACAGAGAAGGCTCACTAAAAGTGCGCTTTATGCCACCATTTTGTATGCACTTTCTGTAATCTCTCTTTTCGTGCAGAAGGTCTGGGCTTATTCTGTTATTTGCATTTCTTTTCACTGTACGCTTTATTCCACACTTGTTCTTGAACTGTAGCCATGTGCAGTCACCATTTATTTCAGCATGGCCTTTCTCTGCTGTTGGGCTTCCATTCTGCAGCTTCAATGACAAAGGCTCTGCCTGGCAAACACGAGAAGGATGTGGTATTAGAAATGGACTCAAATTACTGCCTTCAACATGGCTGGTTCTATCCTGTTCCATCTGGTCTACTCTAGGGCCATCCACAAGGTTGCCTTCCTATTGTATCTGAAAAAGAGAATGGGGAAGTGGGGAAATCCACATTTATTTGATACACATTATGCAACTGAACATACCTAAATAATATTTAAGCATTCTTCCCAAACTTTTAATCTATTTCACATAGGATAATTCTGTAATAGTGTTCTCCTTTCTCAGGGCCTATTTGCACTTTGCTTTATTGTGGAATAGGAGCCTGCTGTCCACCTGGTAGTGTAGGCTACAGCAGGCCCTAGGTGAGGCCTCCTAGAGTCTAAATTAGCATGAGGACAACAAATCTCTATCCTGAGATATATTCTAGAATATGGTCAAGTGTAAATGGGCCCTCAGTCAAAACCGAAATCACATCTTATCTTAGGGGTACATATTACAGGATTCAGATAGGTCCTTGTTCTGTTTGATAGCAATCACTTCAAATACACATTTTATTCTCCTTTCATACACCACAATGAAACTAAAGCAGATTTCTAAACTTGCAATGTGAAATTAATGGCTCATTGGGGGACCAGACATGGACTCGCCCTACATTTTTTAACAAATATTTCCCTCTGTGGTAAGGAATGAATAGACCCAAAGAATACAGCGTTTTCTGAGCTATAAAATATGCCCTCGGAGGGAATGAAGTTTAGCTTCAGGACTGCCAAGTGGTCTAAACAGATAGAAACATATGAATTAACTTTTAAGAACTGCTTCTTTATGTTTTAGCACCTCAATAAATGTGCTTTTAAAAGATTCCAGGATGAACCTGATGCAATAGTCTTTATGAAGACCAGCCATCTTTAATTATTATGTTAAATAATATCTTAATCTTTTACAACCGAATTTGGAATGTGAAGAACAGAAATTTCTCTACGCTAGGAAAAGCAGTACATTATACTGAGGAAAAGCAGCTGTAAAAACAGTGTTTACATTAAATGGACCATGAAGCTCTGGGTTCAAAACATACATAGACAGTCAATTTAGCTAAGCACTGTTAAACTCAGAATCTCACAGAAAATCAACAGGGAGGGAAAGCCTGGCAATGGAAGGGTGCTTTTTTGTGTGAGAGAAAGCAACATGTCTTTTCAAGATCTCCATGTTTTGCTTTTCCTTAGCCTCAGTTATTACTTAGGGGAAGGATGGAACGAGAGATAAATAATTAAATCTTTTGTTACTGTGCCTTATATCTTCCCATTTTACATATAATTTCTTTTAACAAAATGCAGTTGCTATTATTTTATTTATGACCACGATTAGTAGCAATTGTTTTTCTGCATGGTTTTATTTTTATGTTGTTTTTAAGGGCTCAGTGAAATTGGTGGTATACAAGTTAATAATTATATTTGTTGTTGCTGCAGTTCAATTGTTCAGCCATGTCTGGGTCTTTGTGACCCCATGGACCAGAGCACACACAGCTCGTCTCTCCTCTAATGCCTCTTGAAGCTTGCCCAAGCCCATGTCCATAAATACTTTGCTCTCTGTGTTTCATGGTGGTGGTATGAAAATGATGAGCTTTTGACCTACAGTGAAGGAAAATTGTATCCAAATTGCTTGCTCAGATCACTCTAAATTCTAAAATTAATAAGTGCTATAGGCTTCAGTTAGCATCTAAAAAATGCACAGAAACACAATGTCAGACTTGTTTCTCTATGTGTCTTTCTCGGAGGGCAGATGCATATATGAGAAGACAAGCAACTCTAAAATTGGTAGGACTGTAATTGGAGTTGGTGGTTTTGAATCTGACTTCTTAATACAATGTCTGTTTCAGCAAGGTATGACCACAGCCTTACTGTGTTTGAGGCTTGCTTCTGGCTTTTTTTATCTGTTGGACTATACTCACTATGCAAGAGTGGGGGGTGAATCCTGCGTACATAAAAATATCCACTGTGCAAGAGCAGGTGTTTGTGAAGTTCTGGGCATTTCACTCCTGAAAGTATTGCGGGAGCAAGTGCCAGAATGGAAGGGGCCCCTGTTTGCCCCAGGATGTCTAAAGAAGATCCCACATTTTTCTCTTGCTGTCTGGAGGCAGCCTATGGTTGTTTTTGCACTAGCAATGAAGACCCCATTAGGAACCAGATTGGTACTCGATTGGTACAGATCAGTCATGCACTGTCCACACATGAGACACCTTAAGGACCCCATTTGTCATCACTAGCACTAGCAAAATCCAGATTTTGGTCTTTGGTCCCTTAAATCCAGATTAATGGTAGACCCCTTTAATGTTGTCTTCAAACTGGTCTTCCACCATGAAGACTGTATCAGAGGACATGCATTCGCATGGCAACCAGGGCAATGGGTTATAGGGGTGGGCTTAACAGTTGCCATTTGCAGTGAGGTGGCTCCAGCTCCAGCTTCACCCCACAACTCACAGCTATGTTGGCCTGCACGTCCTTCATAGCTGTGCTTCATAGTCAAGCACAGGCTGCATAGTTGTGATGAAGTGGTCTTCACATCTGTCCCTGCCTGAGTAGCTGCTATATGGTCAGGCCTTTGGGGTAGCAGAAATGTCTATGCAATTCACACCCACTGTTGACAGAAGTCCATGCTGGCCAACCATGCCACACTGCCAGCAGCCCTTCAGCTTTAGCCCAAATGGAGTCTTGGCATGGGTGCTACGGCAGCCGCATGGTGATCCTGTTTAGCATCCATTGCCATCAGGTGCTAGATGGTCCATGCAGACACATGGAGGCCTCACCAAGATTCAACAAGGACTGGATTTCAAAGATCCGGATCTTCTAAATCTAGATTAATGGAGGTAAGTGCAAAAACAGCCTATGTCTTCCAAATGGGCTCTTTGCTCAAAAACAGCAGTCTGGACATTCACTCCAGTTGATGATCATTCTACAGCCAAGAATCTCATCAGCTCTACATTTTTTCCATCAGCCATGATTTATTAGAAATTCAAGGCACATCAGTAGCATCTGTGAAACAATTATTGCACCTAGGACCAACTCTGCAGTCTAATCCATCATAATTACGACTGGTCTCTTTGAAGATGTCATGATGTATGACTTTGAACATCATATTAGTGTGCAAATGGATGGGGATCTTACTTGTTCAATATGCATTTTATGCACTTCCACCCACGCCAATTGACAGTTTGTAGCATAAGGAAATACTGATGTATTGCTTTTCTCATATGGGGCGGAAACCATTAATATCAAGTTAGCACTGCTTTTCAAGAGAGCACAAAGTTTCCCTTTTACTTTGGAAAGAAAATTTGCATTACTAAGGTTAAAATAGTTACAGACTATTTTGTGGCAACTAAACTTCAAGAAACATGAAATGTATGGCATACTTTGAGATATAAACACCCTGTGTGTGTGTGTGTTTGTGAAGCAGTTTGGAAATGCTACAGTTTGGAAATGATCTTTGAAACCCTAAGGATCAGGACATATTTTGGATCTTTCTTCCGTACAAGCTGTCTAGGTACTAGAGAGGGAAGAAATGCAGAATTTCCGGTAGGGATTAAGGCTGCATCGAGATGTCTGTTATCTAATCAACTATATTTGGATATTATGGAATAAATTTTGGATATTATGGAATATCCATGCTTTATTCCAGAACATCCAAATATAGCAGAATGAAGTAATCAATGCCTGGATGCAGCCTAACACTATGTGGATATCTGCAGTCCAACTTCTACTGATTATCTTATTTAAATATATTTATTGCATTTGTTAAATTCAAACTGATTCATGTACATAAAAATACACACACAACACCAAAGCTCAAAATTCTTAACATTCCCCAAGGCCAGGATTTCCACAGACTTTTTCTTTCCAAGTGGAAATGCATGAATGCAGATGCACATTTCCACTTGTGCAGGTATGTGACCATTTTTATAATGGATATTTTGGGTGTTTTTCCACTGGCAGAAAGTACCCATTTTTGCACCCATTAAGGACCCATTTGGGTGTGAGCCGGATGACCCCATTTCCACCATGGCACCCATTTGGGACACATTTGTTTCCACCGCCACTGGGGAAATCCGGATCATATGGGTACATCTCAGCCTTTAATCCGGATTTTCTGTAGACCCCATTAATGGGGTCTACAATGGGGTCTTCAGCCAGAAAATCCAAATTAAAGGGAGCCTGCTTCCACTAGAAACAGGCAATGGGGTCTAGAGGGGGCTAGGGGTAGGGGGCACCCATGGGGGGGGGGAGCTCCAAAACCTAGGCTTCAAAGGCATTTTGAAGCCATTTCAAAGTTACTTCGAAGTTGCCTTCAGAGATTAGCAAAGGCTCCGAAGACAAACCTCTGAAAACAAAGGGAGAACAAAGTGGACTGTTACCTTCAGGCATGGAAAGAGGTACATATTAATGAGGCTGACTCATCCCTGCTCACAAGGAGCTAATTAATATGCAAGCTCTCAAAAGGGGTTTGTCTTTGGAGCCTTTGCTAATCTCTGAAGTTGCCCCTGTCCTCCAAAACACCTGGGGTGATAGGCAGAACCCTTGTGGGTCAATCCGGATTTGCAAATGGGTGCTCCCTTGTTTCCACAGCAGGAAGGCTAGCACCATTGCTATTGGGTGCTAGACCACCCATGGAAACACATTGGGTACTATCCTTAATCCGGATCTACTAGATCCGGATCTTCTTAGATCCGGATTAAAGGAGCGCGGTGGAAAAACACCCAATTTATCTACACAAATACGCATTGCATTTATAATGTGTACATTTCTTTTATATTAAAATATTTATATTTCAGTTATATTCCATTTATATTATATTAAAATATAATCTCAAGGCAGTGTACAAAGAATAAAAATAGCTAAAATCACAATAGTTATATCAAAATATACTGAAAATCAAGGATGGGGTGAAACAAAAACATTCACATTTATGTTATGTTCAAATGTAGTTAAAGACCTCAGGGGCAGCTCAGATGGTTCAGAGGCAGCACTGTTACTTGCACATGCATTCAACTTAATGGATACTAAAGACCAGAAATTGCACTTCCAAAACACAGTAGAGATAGATTGAAAATGGAATGAGAACAGAATAAGAACACCAATGACACATGCTACCAGCTCTATGAGACTTTTAAGCTGCATTTTTCAATGCTTGACTCTCCCCTCAGATAGGTTATGAACAAAAAATCAGAAATGTGTTTCTGAACATTTTTTTGTGTATTTGTATCTGCAAAAGGAAAGTCATATTTAATGTCTATCAAAATATGGAAATGTAATCATCTATTCCAGCATGTTTTAAATTTTACTACCAGTTCCACTGAACACCAGCAACACAGAAGCCGCATCTTCACGGCATGCGTTATTTCGGTTTAAAGAATTCGAAATAAAAGAAACGGAACAAAGCTGTCCACACGACTTGCAAGTTGATCCGGTTCCGAGAGCATTCTGACTGCAGCCTTAACGCGGAATCAATCCTGGGAGTCCATACGGCAGCCCTGTCCTCCCGCCATTGCCCACCCCCTCTCTTGTGATTGGTGTTCCGTCCCAGGATCCCACCCTCCCTTCCCTTTGCGTCATCCATGCTCCGCCGGGGATTCCCTGTCCGATCTGGCCCGTTCTCTCCCCTCCCCCTTCCTAGCAGCAGCAGCAGCAGCGGCAGCAGCAACCATCCATCCATCCTGGCGCTCCTTGTTGCCCGCCGCCGCCGCCCGGAGCGCACTCGCAGCGCCCGCCACTCCATCCATCCATCCATCCATCCATCCATCCATCCATCCATCCAGGAGCCCCCTTCGCCCTCCCCGCAGTGGGCATGCTGAGCCCGCCTGCCCTCTTGCCCGCCCCTCGGCTCTCCTCTTCCAGCCTCGTGCCGAGGGAAGAGCAGCCGGCAGCGGAGGCGGCAGCAGTGGCATCCATCCATCCATCCAGGTGCTGCAGCGCTGGTGGCTTCGCCCTGGGGCTCCGCCGCCACTTTTCCCCACTTTGCCGCCACTTTGCCCCGCAGAGCCGCGGCCGCCGCTGGCTGGAAGAGGAGGAGAGCCAAGGGGTGGACAAGAGGGCGGGCGGGCTCAGCGTGCCCACCGCCGGGAGGGCAAAGGGGGCTCCTCGCTCGTTCTTCCCCCCATGGCCGGGAGGGATCTCGGAGAGCGGGGAGAGTGGGCAGGGAAAGTTCCCTGCCTGGGGACTTTCCTTTTGAAAGTTCAAAAGTTCAGAACTGCACAAAAGTGAAACTGTTATTTATCGACATTGCTACAGTGTATCTTTGGAGGTAGTGGCTGGATTCTTTCAATAAAATCACTCTTTGAAGGGAATCCTAAACATGACGTGCCTACAATACGGAGAGCCCATTGGTTACAGTGCGATTGAGGGCGGGACAGCCTTAACACGGAATCTCATCCCGGAACAATACTGTCCACACAGTAAAAAATTAAACACGTATCATGGGCATGTTCCGGAGTGAGACCTGTTGAGATCAGGATTTATTTCAAATCGGGATAACGTCGTTTAACACGGAAATACCGTATTAAGCCGAAGTGCCGTCTAAACTGCCCGAACTCAAAACGTTTTGAATTCGAGATAACGACGTCATGGGGATGCGGCCAGAGATACTAGAAAATGCAAAAATCTTTAGGAACTGAATATATGACTTGAAGTCTTTTGTCAACTTATCTATTATTAACTAGGGTCTCACTTTTACCTTCTCTTGTTAATGCTTTGGACTGAGATAAAGGTAAAGCTCCAATCACCATCTTATAGTGCTCTGAGACTCTGAGACTAGTGTTCCACTCAGCATTGGAAGGCTGAGTGGAAGAACTACTGTGAGATATTTATGAAGAGCTAAGACCTTTGCTGAGAATCTGCCAACTTTATGGATCTCTCCACAGATACTTTAACCTGGAAACTAGTTTAAGGTCTAATAATCTGAGGCACATCCTGAGGCACAGCTGAAGATGGTGGGACTGTTGGAAATTTGAAGTCCTTTCTACAAGGAACTGGATACATTTTTTTCAGGTAAGCTGTATGTATAAGAAATACTCAACCAGGTGGAAAACTAGCACCATAAGGTGAATGTTACAGAGTTTTCCAGCTGTAAGTAGCTATGTGAGAATGCAATTCTTATATTAGGGCTGCCAAGAACTGAAGTAATAGAAATCATGAATGCTGCATTGTACTGATGCTGCACAGCATTTTTCTTTTTCCAGGCATGTTATTGTTCAGTGTATAATAACTGTGTTGTATGAATTATGCATGTGACTTAGCCTACAATTCTCCAGTAAATCTTTTTCCAGGTGATCATTTTAATATTTAGTGCAATTTTGCTGCAACAACCATCACAGTCTTTACCACTTTCTTCAGTTCTTTAAAGAAACCCATAAAATTTGTCTTCTCTTTCCATTACTGATGCACAGTTTTCTTATATTTTTCCATTCAGACCATTATATATTGGCTGGTTCACTTTGTCTCAGTGTCAAAATTATTGGATGAAAGCAGAATGAACACAGATGTTACCAACATGCAATTTTATATTCTGGGTTTTTTTGTTTTGCTTTTCTTTGTTTCCTAACCAATATGATTAGGATAATGAAATTTGTAAAAGACCTTTAAGAACAAGCCAAACAGATACCAAACACCACTGACCCTTATTATAATACAGCCTACAGCCTAAGATATTCCTTTAAAAAAATATTTATAGTAAAATAACTTTTTAATGATTTGTTTAAATTTCTGCAGTAACTGTCCAAGGTACAAAGGCAGCCCCACATAGAGCAATGTGTTACGTTAACCTAAATGTGAGTCTAACAGTGCATAGACAACAGTGGCTAGGCTAGCTTTGCCTAGGTATGGACATATTTGGTGCACCAGCTGTAGCAGGATGTAGTCACTTCTAGCCACAGTGGTCACTTAGGTTTCCTGTCACAACCATGACTCTAGAATCATTCTTAATACAATGTACCTGTTCCTTCTTAGGGAATGCAACTCCCATCTAGAACAGGCAAATTCCCTTATATCACTCAGTTATGAATTTTTTGTCTTGTGAGGATTCCATTTAGTTTGTTGGCCTTCATCCAGCCCATCACTGCATCCAAGCACTGGCTCAGGAGTTTCACTTCCTCTTAGATGTAATGGAGAAGATCTGAATTCTGATCTAATTCTCCCTCTTTTATTAGAGATTTTTTAGAGTGCACATTTAGAAAGGCAGTGAAGATACACCTCTTTGCCCTGGCCTTTGGTTTAATGGGCATACACTTTTCTCTTCCCACTGGCAGATGTTGTTATTGTTTTAATGATGCTTGATTTTAAATGATACCACCCAGAGGCCTCCGGGTATAGGCAGGATAAAAATTTAAATAAATAAAAAATCTCCCTCTCTTTTATTAGCAATTTTAAAGATATATTATAGATTGTGTTTAAAATATAGAAATACCAGGAAAGAGAGGGGAGAAAAGGGAAAGGGAAAACAGGTGACTTCGACCATCCTTTTGATAACACTCTCAGATGTAATAAAATGGGCGCCTCTGAGCGACAAGTGTATGATCCTTGCATTTGCAACCCTTCTCTAATTCCTCCTTTTCTAGCACCAAATGGTTAAGAGAGGGCAGACTGGTGTCTGAACAATCCCACCTTGAAGCCTTCTCAGAGGCACTTCAGAGGTTTTTTTTTATGCTCTGTCTGATCACAGCCTAACAGTATATTCATACCTCCCCTAAATGCTGCAATTACTTAACTTCTTTTGGTGATATATGCTTTCTAATAATCAAATCCCAAAATCAGTATATCATTTTTTAAAGAAATGATGCGAATGTTCTTTGTCTAATCAAGCATGTCAGTGTGTCCATTTCTGCCAGGTCTTATCAGTTTCACTAGCTAATCTTCCACGGTAGGCAGTACTGTGTTCTTTCACCCTTGCATAGATAGTTGTCTTGCAGCTGTGATCATATACTGAAAAAATCTTCCAGTGATGGGCCAATCAAACCCAAAAGAAAAAGTTCTCCTTTCAATTGTATATTAATTTTTAGAATTTGTTGCTTGAGTGTATTCAACTGGATTCAAAATTTCTTAGCTTTTTCACATGTCCACTGCATGTAATAAAAGGCTTCTCCATGTTCTACAAACATCTTTATGTATTTTAGCCCATCTTCTATACCAATGAAACATTATTTTATAATTTTTTTTTGTTTTAGATTTTAACTTGATATAAATTTCAATCTGTCTGGCTACATATT
Organism: Aspidoscelis tigris stejnegeri; assembly: GCA_023333525.1. Classification (NCBI taxonomy): domain Eukaryota; kingdom Metazoa; phylum Chordata; class Lepidosauria; order Squamata; family Teiidae; genus Aspidoscelis; species Aspidoscelis tigris. Next base: position 66,595,875 of record JALMGA010000006.1, read on the forward strand.
TTTCCATTGATCCATTCAAATTTGCACCATTTTATCATACCTCTTCTTCTTCCAGTTCCAGTTTCAATAGGGTTTAGCAATAACATCTTCTGTAAGTTTTTAATCCGTTTCCATCCTTTTAGCTAATTGTAAATATAAGAACCAATGAAGGCTGTATCCCTTTAGTAGCAATTGTTCTCTTGTTTTGATTTTGTATTCATCATCATGGTTCTCTAACAAATGTTGGTATATTGGCCAAATGTGGCTATTTCTGCACTTACCTGATTTAGATCCAGATTTGCTGGACCTACTCATCCAGGTTCTGGGAAGGCATGGACTAGATCAGCACCATCTACCCTGATAGTACTGATCTGGTTCAAGTTTCCCTAAAGCTGTAAAATTTGTGCAAGCTTTGAAGCCACTTCCATACCCGTAATGGCTAAGAGACCAAATGTCTTGGGCCTTGTGGGGAAGGTGTTTTTTTTATACAGTGCATTATGGCTTGTTGCTTAATAGGAGCCCTACAGCCTCCAGTAATTCTGGATCATGGAAGCATGCCACCTGCACACCTCTATGATCTTGATTAAGTCCCTTAGTCCAGTTATAGACCTGATTTATTGGGACTACAGCAGATCTAGATTAAGGGCTTCTTAATTCGTATGTGTTTCTGTCTTGTTTAGATGGAGCCAGACTAATGGGAGTTGAGGGCTCCTTGATTTACATGAACATGTGAATGAGAAGGACCAGGATCTGGACCAGAGGCTGGACCAAGATCGGATCTGCAGGTAAGTGCAGAAAGGACTTTTTTTGCATGCTGCTTCCCTTCTAAAATGTGCTTCATGTGCTGAAATCAACAAAGACATTTTCGATCACCATCTGGGTTTGTACATGTTCCTAATTCTCAATAATATATGTCTCACATAATGGTTTTTGAAATTCACTTAAACTGTATTGTAACACAAGTAACTATGCCATCTGAACCTCAAATTATACCCTTCTAGCTCTAGTAATCATTTATTTTTCAATGTCATTCACTCTTTCATCCAAACTGAATAATAGATTGCAAAATAAAGCTTCAAATTAGGTAAGGCAAGCCCTGATTATATTGCATTTTGTAATATTTTATAATTATTTTGTGTGTGTAGGGGGGTTCCAACTTTAATATACCTTTTTGCCAGAGTTTAAATGGTATATCATTTGTCAAAACAGGCATTGTCTTAAATAAAAACATCATTCTGGGTAACATGTTCATTTTTATAATATAAATCCTTCCCAACAATGTCAGATTTAGTTTTTCTCACCTTAACATATCTTAATTTTTATCAAACTTTAACATAAGTGCTTTAAAATGGCATACAATTAATCTTTCTCAAAATAATGACCAAATATTTTGCTTTCCTCCCAGATTTCTTCATCAATTCTATTTGATCTTCTATTAACATATTTTTATTAACATCTTCATTTTATGATTATTAATCTTCAGTCCTGCCAGTACACTTTGGGTAAGTTGTTTTCTTTTGTAATTGAAGAAAGTAGGGAAAGAAAAAGCTTATTGAAATGATTGCAATTTATCTCAACTCAGAAAGCTTAATAAGAACTAGAAATGAGAAAACTTTCTTTGTTGAATTTGTTTTGGAAGTAATGAAACTGCCTGGACGGAAAAAAAGATCTCGGGAGAGCACTTTATTATTTTAAGAAGATGTGTTTCATTGGTTTAAATATTACAGTAAGGATGTAATATTAATAAAAAATAATATTGTATCATCTTTAATATTGTTTCATGTATCTATGGAGAGAGAATTGACAAGTTTTTGATCCTGTAGAAATCAAAATAGAGGGGGAAAGATTGATCTTTTATTTCAACATGAGAAAGTTAACTTTTCAAAGAAAAAATAAAGCTAACAACAACATCAAAAATGGCAAAGAATGCAGAAACCAGTAGAGGTTCATCAGAGAGAACCTTAGACAGGACAGGTTCTCCAGAAAATCTGCAAAATGTTAACATTGAAGACTGAGTTAACAGGGGCCCCAAAAATGAGGTTAGAACAATGGGGCAACTGGTCAGAGACGTAAAAGAAAAAATAAGGAACAAGCAGAAATTCCAAATAACAGAACTCAGAAAAAGAGAAAAAGAGCTGGATAACCTGGCACAATTAAGACAAATCAGAAAATAATTTTGTTTGAGATTTAGGGCAATCTCAGAAGAGCCTGAAGAAGATATTAGAGAAAAGATGACTAATAAGATTTTGGGAGGAAATGAACGAGAAATGGAGTTGGAGAGAGACAACGTTTACAGTGTCAATACATGTTTTGCATTGGATGGGCTAGTGTACTTTCTCAGAAAAAAGAACCCTACAACTATACTTTGATATCAAATTGAAGATAAATGATACTGATATGGAAATGATTTTTTTCTTGCACAGAAACCCAAGCAGGGAAAGAACCCATTCAGATACAATAGATGGGAAGGTTGATTAAACAGATGACTGTTCTCAACACGTTCATATATATGTTAAATAGCATTGGGAATAAATAGTGCCTTGCAGCGTATCAAAGCTCAGCTGCCAGGATACTGGGGTATTGTCACCTAGCACTACATTGTACTGATTTATTCTTGTTTATTCTGCACAGTTATGTCTAAATACATAACCAAGGCCTGAACTACACATTAAGGATGCTGGTAAATAACTTTTTCTCAAGCTGCAATATTATTTTATTGGACTGTGCCATGCAGTTGCTAGAAACTGCATGCATTTTCCCCATACACACACAATAAAGTGCTGTGATGTCATAAATGCAACTGCTTATTCTCAATTCATATTTTATTGGTAGTGTTTATTTGTAGGATAACTATCCCACCTTTCATCCTAAAAGCTCAAGGCTCTGCTAAATCTATTTTATCATCACAACAATCCTGTGAGATATTTTCATCTGCTTTGCTTTTGCAGTTGTGGAAAAAACGCTCTAAGACCATAATACTGGTCTCCTTCTTGACCTTCATAAAACACTTAAATAACTCCCAATGGTGGTAATAAATGTTGTAGAGGGTGTGCAAAATACTATTCTGAAACAGAACGCAGACACACCATGGACTGTGAGCCAGTTTGATCTTGTGGTTAGGGAGTTGGACTCTTATCTGGGAATACCGGGTTTAATTCCACACTCTTCCATGAAGCCAGCTGGGTGACCTTGGGCTAGTTATGGCTCTCTTTCTGAGCTATCACAGCCCTACCTACCTTGCAGGGTGTCTGTTGTGGGGAAAAGAATAGAAAGCTTTGTCAGCCGCTTTGAGTCCCCTTAAATGGGTGACAAAAACGGGGTAGAAAAGCCAACTCTTCTTCCTCAAAGGTAACAGGGTTTAGACATATTAGCGGTCCTTTCTCAGCCTCTTAGGATCAAGACATTTACTGATGCACTTCTTCACAAGTTTATCAGCCTTCCCTAGAGTTGGGAGGATCAGGAGCAGGGGATTCCCCAACGGGTAAAAAACAACAACAGCATCATCATCATCATATGATGTCATTATGCAGCATGGCACAGTGATACCTTCCCCCACTTTTCAGATTTGAAAAAGGCCAGAAATTGCCAGGAGGTTTAGTATGAATTTGAACCATTCCGCTCCCTACAGTTGTCAAACTTGTTCCAGATGAACTGGTACAGCATATCCCAGTTTGAAGACATTGAGAATGCAGTACCTCATCTGATTCAGCACAGTCACTCAGAAATCAAGAGTCAGTGATAAACAGGGGGAAGAGGCCTGCAAGGTAAATTATACTAAGAGGAAATTAATGGCCCAGGTCACCCACTATGCTTCCTACTTCCAGGACTGAGGGGAGATTTGATTTCAGAGGTTCTTTTTGACACTTTGGTATTAAGCCATTCTGTTTTTCAACCCACAATACTTCTAGAACCCCCGAGCATACTGGATCTACCTTGTGACATTCCTTGTTTCACCTTCAGTGGGAGCTGACCAGAGCAGCACCGCTAGCCTCAATTTGTTCCATTGTAGCTTATTAAAGTAGGCATTTAAGCCTCCTAATGTATTTTACAGCTGAATGGAGGAAAAGGGGAGAAATACCCACCAGACTGCATTTTACTATTATATATACAGTACATTCTAGTACAGAGCTGCACAATTTTCCTTCAGTGTTCACTTTGAATTGAAGTGATTGAATACAAATGTGAAGGAAATTCACATTTGTTGAGAATAGAGCCACTTCAAATATGGCAGGATTAGAATCCGCTTTGAGTCTCTGCCATCAGTCGTGCCTCCAAATCTGTTCTGAATCTGCTTTGGATCTACTTTGAAACTGCTGCAGCTGTCACAGGGCACCTGCTTTACCACTTCACTAATATAACAAAGTATTGAATGAATGCACAAAAGTATTCACTTCACATTAGAATGTCAGTCTTTGTGTACTGCCAATATTCAATCCAAATGCAAATGTTTGAATTTGTATGAATTCATACAAATGTGAATCTAGTCTTCACCAAGTTCAACTTGAAACTACTTTTTTTTTTTTTTTGCAGTCCTGTAGGGGACTCCCCTCCCCACTTTGAAAGCTTCACGTCTGACTTTATGCTGGCAGTTTATCATGTACTGTCAACGTAGTTCAGTTTCCTCATCTTCCACAGTCAGAGCCTGGAAGCCCAATTAGATTTAGTATAAGACACCTTGAAGCTGTACCAGGTTACTTCCTATGTTTGTAGATATTAAGGGACACATATGAAAGGTTAACAAAAATAACTCTCTGTCAGTTTTCCACAGAGTTTCTCTTCACAGGCTGCCAAAAATCAGTCACAAGATGTTATTTCACAGATTGATAATTGTCTGCTCATAGCATAGATGTAACCATTAGTGCACAAAAGAATCAGTGTAGTTAAAATGGTTTATTCCTAAGAAGGAGAGGAATTTATTTATTTATTTATTTATTTATTTGACCTAGGTTTGAGTAATGACACTCAATGAAGCTTTTATGGGCTAACCAGAAAGAAACCTGCCTTCCATCTTTAGGGGAAATAATTCAGTAGCTTCATAAAAATGTCAGAATGTGCAGAAAAATTAAAACTTATACATTGGCTCAACTAATGAAGTGAGATGCTTTTTCTTCAGGGTACGGGACTTAAAAATTATTTCAGGATTCTGCAGATAAATGTCAGCCAGCCAGCCAGAGTGCTTTTCTCGGGGTGGGGGTGGGGGGGGGAAAGAACCCCTGCTGAGGATTGTGGGTGTGGAGGTGAGCGGGCAAACGGGGCTTGAGTTGCAGCCGCTGCTGTGGGCCATGGGCAATGGAGAGAGAGGGGTAGGAAAAGACTGAGGAGGGGAAAGAATCGCTTTCCCCAATCCGTTTTTGGAAGCGTTTTAAGTGTTTGAGTGCGGACACAAAATCAGGGTTGAATCCAAGCACCAGATGCTCCTTTGCTTCCTTTTAACGCGCTTTACATATCACACACTTATATATTGTGCCTTATTCCTTGAATGGGAATTCACCCATTGTTAATCAAATTCATGGCTCCATTTTTGTCATATTCTGTCTCTGTTACTTCATTTAATTCTGCTGTTTCACTTCTTAATTCAACCCTGTCTTTTGCCTTTGATAGTTCTGCCCCTTTGTTAACTCGTACAGTCTCTAGTAATAAACCTCAGCCTTGGCTCACTCCTCCTATTTGGTATCTAGGTTCCTGTTCTCATGCAGGAAGACCCATTTTTGATACAATGAATTGCTCTAAGATGGCAACAGCCAAGAATACTATTCCAAAACACAGAATGGTTCAAACAATATATTTTGTTGTATATTATAGATTGAGTAGGTTTAGGTAACATAAATTTGAGTCATTTTTTTTTCTTTAATCTGCTGTAATTCTGAATGTAGATTTCTTCCTCCATTTCTGCCAAAGACTCCATTTTCTGGAAGGTTTGAATGTTCAAGGCTTTCCATGCATGACCATGCATGACATGTTTGGGAGTCTTCTGCTCCTGAAGGCCCAGTAGGCCAAAGCAAAATGCTTCCTATTAGACCTTCTGTAGTAGGGATTACAGGTCCTCCCAGAAGATCCATGAAACATGGAGACGTTTGACCAATGCGAAGAAGGAAAGCAATCAGACCGAAAGAACTATTCATTGAATCCCCTCCCAAGTTTGCATGGCTGTTGGATTGAATTCCCGAAATTTAAGTCGGATTCAGACTAACAGTGAAAATCTGAGCTACTGCACGTGGTAGGATGCTACCCTACTTTGCCCTGGGACTACAGTTTTCAAGAAAATGAATAATTTGTTTTGTTTGCATCTGCTGACATCACACTGTAAACAATCAGATTTTGTTATGTATCATGATGTCATTTTGCTCACAAATGCGTGTAATCACTGTAAGAAAGGAAAGCAAGCCATTCTTAAATCTTCAACAATGAGATAAGAGAATTATGACAAAGCATCGTCTAGGAAGAATGATTGATTGATTGATTTTTGAAGAGCATGAAAATAAGTGCAGCCTCAACTGCACATAACTTTTTCTGAAGTTACATTGAGTGAATGAATGAATACATTTTAATCACGCTGACCTGGTAGCCTTATACTGCATTTTAGATCCAGATATCTGATATGTGGTCCTCCCTGGGGTCCAGTCCTGAAAGATCCAGATCTTGGGGAGGACACCATAGGTCAGCATGAGCTGTCTAGCACCTGATTGTAATGGGTGCTAAGCAGGGTGCCAGTGGCACAGCATGATTGGCCAGTGTCACTGTCAGTTGTGGCATGCTCCTGCTGACAGAGGGTGGCTGGAGAGGCACACTTCATAGCTGCTTATGCAGCAACTACAAAGCCTGTTCAGCTGGCTGGCATGATCCGATCATTGCCACTTCCTAGACGCTCCCGCCACCCCTGCCACTCCTCCTGATGCCCCACCAATGAAGCAGCTTCATCGGGGGCATGGTGGCAGCTGAGGCGATGATTGCAGCTGCATCTGTCAGTTTGGCCACCACTGTCACCACCGCCACTATGCCTCAGCCCCCAATGAAGCTGCTTTGTCATTGGGGCATTAGGGAGGGGAAGCAGGAGCATCTAGGAGGTGGCGATCATCAGGATTGTGCTGGCCAGCTGAAGTGTGTGGCTGCGATCTGCCAGTCCCACCCACATGCACAGCTTTGCTCTTGCTGGACCCTCCTCTGGACCCCATCTGCAGGTAAGTCATGCAGTCACATGTCCTTTAATCTGATCTACATGACTGATGACCAGATTGTGGACACCTTTAAAGGAGTCCACATGAAATCTGGATTTAACGGCCTGAAGGACCCATTAAATCTGGATTTCTCCTATCTGCGTGGGGACAGGGCCTTCAGGATGGGGGCTTAAATGGGTCTTCAGTGGGGACAGGGCCTTTCTGACTGGTATCTACTGAGTACTGATCGGGTCCCTAAAGTGTTCGTAATGGGGTCTAAAGTGGCAGTGCAAAAACAACCATAGAAGCAGCCAGAGGGCATTGACAGCTCTTAAAATCTGCTGATATCAAACTGCAGCACTGCCCACAATCCAGCCAGAAATGAGAAAGTTCATTCTCAAATGCCTAAGAATAAAGCTCCGGACATGTTTCCTCAACTCCTTCTAATTTTAATTAAGCCTTGTCATACTGGGAAAGTCTCTACAATCTCATTAGCTTCCCTTCCCCCCTCTGAATGAATAATCATCTACATGGTGGGGTTTTTTTTTTGCTCTGTGACTTGGCTTTTCTGAATATAAAACGCCCACAAAAATCTAAATTCTGCACTGTTTTGCAATTAACATGCAGTCCCGGGGGATTTTCAGTGATGCAAAATGTCATTTTCACTGTGAGATACAAAAAGAAGAGGAGGAGGAGGATGGGGGGTTGTTGTTGTTAAAGAAACCTGTGTTCTTTGAAGTCTGGAAATACTGAATTTGTTTTCAGTCAGAGATTTTTCTACCCAAGGCTCTCTTGTTAAAAGAACAAAGGGAGAGAATAGATCACTCTTTTTCAAGGTGATTCAGAGAAATTATTAGCTTTTGTGCAGTAGCATCAGCTGCTGGCATAGACTGACTGCCATTTTGTTTCCCACAGTGGCAGACCTTTTCCTTCTTCTCTCTTTGCTCCAAATTCCCAATCATCATTGTACTCCCACAACTCCACTGTCAAAGATTCTTCCACATCTTCCAAACCCTTAATGTTGTAGAATCTCACAGAACCATTCTCTAGAAGGTACAGAAGGTGTTAAAATGCTCATGTTTCTGAACTCAAGATTTTAAGATGAAAATTGAAGTTGATCGGTAATATGACCTTGATGCTTTTCATCACTTTTCCCAGCATTTTTTTTTTTTTAGAGAGGGAAGGGGAAGAAAACCATCTACAAATGGCTGGGCAAATTGCTGCCAGAAGAGGTGGTAACTAGTGGTGTGTACGAAGCCAATTTCCCACATTCGATTTGATATGAAAATTCATTCAGGGACCGCACAACACAGTGGGAACTCCTCATGCAAACCCAGAAGTGCTTTTTCTGCCTCCAAATATTCTTCCCTTCACTGAAGGATCCCAGGGTGCACTGCAGTTCATGGACATCTGGGGGGGGGGGCCTGCAGTTTGAGTAATCTTGTTTTTAAAATAGTCTTGGACAGTACCCATTTCTTACCCAGAATTCACAGTAGTGGCAACACTTTCCAAAGCAATGGAACAAAGATTACCACAAAACTTTGTATGTCTTTAGCACATGAACACAAAATATGAAATCCATGTAAAGAATTGTACAAACAACCACTAGAAGAAATTTCACTTACAAAAAATGTACACATTCCTATGTGTTTTTCACTAAATAAGTAGATTTTGTTTCTAAGAATCTGTGAGCAGCGGTAATGGCGACACACTGGCTTTGTTTATCACTTGGAGTACAGTTTTCACAGTTATTCAGGGCCATATATTATCTCCTACGTCAGTAGCAAAAAATCTCGGAGTGATATTTGATGACCACCTCTCCTTACGCCCATTTATAGAAAAGACAGCTAAAGTTTGCAACGTCCATCTGTATAATATTCGGAAAATTAGGAAATTTTTGTCCATGGACATAGCTCAAATATTGGTTCAATCCCTGGTCTGCTCGAGGTTAGATTATTGTAATAGTCTCCTTGCAGGTCTCCCGAATAGCTCCTTATTGCCTCTAATCTTAACACAAAACTTAGCAGTCAGAGTGGTGATGAATCTGCCTAGATATGCGCACGTCACAACTGCAAGGAAGTCATTACAATGGCTCCCAATTCGTGCCAGAACTCATTTTAAAATATTAGTCCTAGCATTTAAGGTGATTAGAGGGCAAACCCCAGGTTACTTAGCAGCCAAATTAGCATCGGATTTTCCTACCAGGGACCTGCAGTCGATGGATAAAGCCCTTTTGGTTGCACCTCACACACCCACAGCTACCACGAGACTTCGAGCTTTCCAAGACCTGGTCCCATATCTTTGGAACAGGCTGCCCCTAGCCCTAAGGCTAGAAAAGGATCTGACCAAATTCCACAAGGGCTTGAAAACCGTTCTTTTTAACACCTGATGGATTTTAGTCTATAGTTCGACAAATATTTATCTATTATTTAGTTAAGAGACTGGTAACTAAATAGGAGGTTATTATGAATGAAGTTTTAATGGGGATTTTATACTTATGGGTTGTATTTTGTATTTATTAGTGGTGTTGTACTGCCCTTTGGTGGAAAGGGCATTATAAATAAACGTTAATAATAATAATTATTATTATTCCCAGAATTATTTAACCTATATAACATGAGGTAACTATAACTGAAACAAAACTCGTGTCTACATAACTGTACTTTCTCATTTAATTTTCTGCTATCATTTGGCAGCTCTGAAGTTTGGATTTTAGGCTCCTTCTAAATTGATGGTGTTATATATTCTGACTATAACTGATCCTTTCCCTTAAATGTATATTGATTGCCAGTTCTAAAAGTAGGTACTTTGAGTAAGGCTGTGGCCCCATGCAGCTCTGGCACGGTTCCGAGCACAGGATCGGCACGGTCTGTCCTCATGGGCTTTGGATTTGGCATGCAAAAAGCATACCAAATCCCCCCAAATTGTGCCACAAGTGTGCCAGATTTGATACCTCTTAAAACATTTCTTGGCACGGTTTGGGGAGCCAGCATGACTCAGCAAGCCAGGAACGCACATGGGGATGCTTGCAGGCTAACGGGGAGGAGATTGGCACTCCTGTCATTGGGAGGTGGGGTGTGCTTGCTGTCCCTGTCCTGTCAATTGAAGATCATAGCCGCTCTTTTTTAAATGACCAGTTTCAAAGGCATGCTGGAGAACAGCTTGTTTTTTTTTCAATTTTCTGCCATTTCCACAGAAGTAATTCCAACCCTGTTTCAGAATGCCAAGACAGGCTGCATAAAGGCTTGATTTTTGTTGCATTTGCAACCACCATTTCCCCGATCATCAAGACAATCATAAATAGAGTCTTGATTTTAAAGTTGACGGGCACTCCCACAGTCCCTGGTGCAGCATAGGTGCACAAAACTGCTCAAGCGCCTACTGCTGCTAAATCTCACTGTGGCTTTTGGCATTTTTTTTTAAATTAAAGTTATTTTTATGACTGGAGCTTTGTTTTTACTTGTTTCCATGCCTCCCACCCCAGTCTTGGCTGCCAGTGCTGCTAAGGGAGGGGGGCAATCCGGCTGACATCAGTCCAGCTTCCAATGAGGATAGAGGTGGCGGAGAGGAGGTGGGGCGGCTCCCCCATACCAGGGTTCAGCACGCTTTGCATGGGGATGCCACCATCCGTGCCCAACCTGTGCCTGTCCCGCATTGCTGGGAATGTCATGGGACACCAAAATTCATGCCTGGTCCCGCACCTGGCCCCTGCATGCCCAAAGAGCACCCAAAGTGTGCCAGATGGTCAGCATGGGGACACAGCCTATGTCACACTTATATGAGTAACTCATTTCAATGCCTGGGATAGTAAGTAGTGTATTAAATGGAATCTTTACATGTATATCAAAGTGTGTGTATGCATTGTGTGTGTGCCCTACACAGCAGCAATAAGTATTGTTTACTGAATGTAAAAAAGAAGATAAAGTTTGTATGCTCTGCTCCGTATGCAGTTTCATCCCTAGCTTCTCCCCACCTGGACACATGAGTCTATGTAGTCAGTGGGAGCTGAGGTCAACGTGAGAATATTTTAAACTCTGCTCTAACGAAGGGTGAATCTGCACTGGTTGTTATACTAGCAGATTCCCTTCCACACACTAGTGTGGAATAATCTTAAGAGAATACACTTTTGAATGACTCCAGGCAGCTTTCAAAATACATTTCCATGCAGGACTAAGGAATAGCTTTTAGAGATAAAGGACTGTTGGGTGCATTCACTAACAGTCCAGGCTCTACATTACATAACCACCATTGGCCCTGGCAGGACATGACCAGTTTCACTGCATTTGCAGCTCATCAGGTGCCCACAGCCTGTGTTCCAAGTTCTGTTCTCATTATGGGGACATAATGGTGCACATGTGGATGTTATTACATGGTGCACCAGCCTAGTGAGCCACTAGGTGGCTTTGGAAGGAAATGGTTCTTTAGACCTTATATATGGGAACTTTTTCAGGTAATTGTCTCTCATGTGAGCACATGCACAAATAGGGGAATTTACCTGTTTGCTCCACACATCCCTTTGTGGGTGGGCCCACAGTGTATGTTGGCACACCTTTCTGTGACACCATCTCATATATGTCATGTGCATGTGACAAAAAAATTAAATTCTTTTATTATACAAATGGCATTGTTATACTCTAAAATTCCTGCTTCAAATGCCTTTTGATTTTAAGGAGTTCACAATCTTCATACAACTGAGTTATTATATCCTTGATACTCAAATAATTGATTCACCACTTCCCTTCCTTGCAAATTGGTTTAGTCAAGTTTTTCTTCTGAAACATTATCCCTTAAACTTACTTTTAGAAAGAGAGAGAGAAGAAAGCAATGCCATTCTTCTTAATGCCTGACACAAAAGACATACTTAGACAAGTTTGGGGAGCTCTTAATGGAAACACTGACATCATTCCACATTGAGAATGTGAACCCTTTATATTCCATATTCACTCAAAGATTGTTCACAGAAGCATGTGTGAACCCAAAGACCTGGCCGCTATATGTTATTTCTCTGGAGTATAGGAGCATATCCCCCCCCCCCCCAAATATGCCTCCTTATGCTTCATGGAAACATGAAGCATAAAACATGGTCTTCCATAATACAGTGTTAGTTTTATATTGTTAAAATGTGGCCTCTTTTGTATACCTTTTTTTTTTTTGAGACACTTTTGACTTACATTGGTACACTGGACCATTTTTCCATATCACCCCTTCAACCCTGACACACTGATGTCATTGGAACACTGGGCCTCCCTAGTTTCTATAAGAGACAATTAACTTGCCTAATATGGTTTTGCACTGCTTAGTCCTGCTAAATTAGTTTCTTTTAGTGGCCTACTTAATTTGCAGTGAAATTGCCTTCCTTTCTATATTTCTAAAACAAACAAAAGTAGTAATCAATACACAAATAAAAAAATGTTATAGCAAAATAAGTTCACATACACACATATATGTAAGCTCTTTTTTCAGTTATCACCATTTTGGCAGGACTTAGGTCCTCTGGGATATAACTACTGCTGAGACTTTTAAAAATAGGCTAAACTAAAGGAAAACATTGTTCCTCGTGCAACTTGACCTAATTATGTAGGAACTGAACACAAATTAAAAAGAAATAATGGTTGACAAGAAGTAAACTGGTTTAATATTATTGGCTATTTTATTTATTAATAATATTTTTAGTAAATTTGATCATACATTATTTTCAGCAGTGAAAGAAAATATAAAATAGACACACTAAAAACAAAACAGTGTCTAAAAGAGGGGAAAGGGTGCTGCTTTCTTAGACAAAGGCCAGGTCAATAGGTGCATCTTCACAGATCTTCTGAACTTCTGAAGTGAAGGTGCTTGATTACCTTTGAGGAGGACCTATCCTGGGTGCTCACTCCTTTACTGAAGGTGGTGGTACAACCAGTTGGGCCTTCCCTGCAAATCTTGGGGCACAGGCAGGTCAGCATGTAAGAAGGCCACGTATTTGGGGCCCAAGCCATGTAGGATCTTATAGGTTAAAGTTAGCAGCTTGAATAGCCAGTGCAGCTCTTTTAAGATCTGTGTGATATGCTGCTTAAATGTACCAGCTGCAGCTTCCAAGCTGTCTTCAAGGGCAGCCCCACATAAAGCATATTATAATAGTCAGTCTGTAAGGTACCAGACCATGGATTATACTGTGGCCAGGTGCAACGCCATAGCCAGAGTTCAAACTGCTCCCTGCCTAGCACCGTTGGCTCTCACTTCACCTTGTGTAATTTAAATGGCTCAAAAAGGCCCATCACGGTGCTCCCAATCAACCCCAACCATAATGTTCATCCCTCCTTTCCGGATTCTCTTTTCACTGCCACCTGCGGCGGCACTCTGAGGCGTGACTTTTTCTTTTTAAAGAGACAGTACACTTTTATGTTTGTTTCCCTACTGCCATTCAGTCTCTTTACAAAACGAATGAGAGAGCTTTTTTATTTGATTACAACTTCTTGGTTAAACAGTCTTCAAATACAGTATGTTTCAGGTTACTGTACTTTTTCAACACTTTAGTTTGTAATCAGGATCCCCCCCTATCTCCACGCATAGACTACGGTGGTTCCGATTCCTATCCTACCCATGCCTCCCCCCGTGAGATGATCAGACAAAGAACACCACTCACTCCTGTTAAGCCTTTTTATAGCTTCCCTCCTTGTGTCGTTGAACTCTCATTGGTTATTTCCCTCCCAACCAGATTCCGTAAGCCACGCCCCCTCTCAACAAACAGCAATCACTAACTTATAGTTAAAAACTCCCTAAATCTACTTACCTATCCCAGGGGTCATCACACCAGGTCACCTATGCCCAGACTGGAAATAAGTGTTTTATTATGCCCACTACTATGTAGAATAGAATGTGCTATACTTCTGAACTTCAGCATACACTGTTGACTTTTGGTTAGCACTAAGAATTGTTGCTCCAGAAGCAGTCCATAACTCAACTTCCATTAACAAGTCTTAAGAGCAAGCTCTACTGAATTCTGCAAGGTTGTCTTAAGAATGTGTGTGCCTGGAAATAAAAATTACTTAAACTATACTTGCATGCTTATATGCATTCATATGTTTAAATCATGAATGGCTGGGGCAGACTAAATTGCCTGGAAATCAGAAGGTTGTTGGTTCAATCCCCAGCCTCTCCCCAGAAATAGGAAATGGCAAACCACTTCTGCATCTCTGCCAAGAAAACTGCATATGGAGTCAGAACTGTCTATAGCTCACTGATAGACTAAACTGCCTGGAAACCAGAGAGTTGCCAGTTCAATCCCAAGCCTCTCCCCAGAAGTATTCAATAGCATACCAAGAAAATTGTGTAGAGGTGCCCATGCAGGCACCCAAGAGTTGGTCATGACTTGGTGGTACCCAACAATAACAACTTTCTTATTTAAAAGTAGTTGTAAAACCAAGATCTCACAAAACCTGTCAGGAGCATGCAGTAGAGGAAAATAATTATTTTTGCCACTGCTCAGGACACTGGAAAGAATAATCCTTTTGCTTACTCATTCTTGGGCTGAGGTCATGCATGCCACACTACTGGTGCAACTAAAACACAGTCTTTTCCATTGGCCAGAGTCACACAATATATGGATCAATTCTTCCATCGCTCATGCTGCCCAGGGCAGCAGAAAGGAGCACCACTGCTTCTCCTGCAGTTTCAAGGGAGTTTCTGAAGGGACAGGTGAAGAAGTCGCAGTTCTTATTGGAAGCAGAATTGGCAGTGGGACTGAGGCTGGTAATAGTAGCAACAGTGTGTCAAGCAGCTTTCTTAAAACTCCCGTCTTTTCTGAACAGTGTTGCCGTTTTTGTTGTTCTTGCTCAGGCTCAACCCTATGTCATGGAGGACGACTCGAATGATCATGAGATTGTGATCACCAGCCTAAACTTCTGTGTTATCCCTGGCTACTTGTTCCCCAAGTAACTGCATCTTTTTGATAATTCTTAAATCATGGGGCTGACTCTGGGTCCTTATATAAGTAACTGTGTTCCTTCTAGGTGAACATTTAACCAGTTCCATGACAAAGTAGGAGTGTGGCTTTGTACTTCCTGTGGTTTTCTTTCTGAGAAAGATCTGAATCAAGAGGCATTGCACACTACAGCCCTTAATGGTGCGGAAAAGCATGTACTAGGCCAAGTGTATGTTAAGGCTAGGAAACTGGCTGCCAGTTGTTCTGCTGCTTTATGTATGGTTATCTGCATTCTCAGTCCTCCTTGAAACAGAACATCTCACACAGCTATTACATGGTGCCATTGTGTTTCTTCAACCAAGAAATACTGCAGGGCTCTTGGGCTGCTTCAGATTTCACACTTTCATTTTCTTTCTTTGCTACAGACAAATATAGAGAAGATGCAAGACAGAGGCAGCAGCCTGAGCAAGCTGCCATGTCTTCCTAGCCAGCTGGGGAAATCCCTACAGTGTGTTATGTCTGTCCTTTATGCTCTGTGCTACAATTATGGAAAGACCCAGAAGATGCTTTTGAGAAGTCACGTTACACAGTGTTTCACACAGCTACTAACAGGGTAAGTATTCACCCTAGAAGAGCACAAAAAGATCAGAAAAAGCAAGCAAAAGCATGGGATGAAAAGCAGCAGTCACTTAATTAATTAATCAAAGTTCTTGTTAAGTTACTTGAGTTATCATCTTCATGAGTTATCAGGAAGTTGTAGCCTAGTAAGAAAATTCATTCACTGATGCACTCTTTTGACCCTCCTTCCCCCCGGTAGCTCCTCCTGCCACAATGTGTTGCAAGCACCCAGGAAGTCCAAAGTGTGAGGCGACTAAATGCAACATTCAAATGAAAAGATAATCGCATGGATAAAATAATTACAAGTTAGTTGGCCATGAACAGTAAGATAACGCAAATACTGTACATCAAAAACGAAATTATAAAATCAATTTACTCATTGACAATAACAACTCTGAGAGAAAAATTATTTTTGTCAAAAACAGGGAGCCTAAGGATCAAGTTTACTGATTAATCAAGTGGTCAGATTAAAAGAACTAAAACATGCATGGATACAAGTACAATACACAAAATAACATGAAACCAGAAATAGGAGACAGCTGATCATAGTATTATCCTATCTGTGTACATAATTTTACATTCTGCTCTATGTGTATTTTTCTAAGACATCCAGCCCTAGCAAAAATAAAGCAACCTTGTGTATAATCTGGGCATTTTCTTCCTATAAAAGACAAAATACTTTCTCTTTCGCATTCCAATAAGTCATATTTTTTCTTAAAAGGCTCCAGACATGTTTACCTTAGATAACTGGCATAGAAACTTAATTGGGGGGAATACTGAGAAAATTTAAGAAGCACTGACAATCATGTTTATAGTTTTGAAAGCTGCCTAAAAAACTGAAGTAGGGAATCTGTAGTGGTGTAACTTGTTCCCCATGTTGTCTTTCACCAAGATTTTACCCTTTTTTAAAAAATCCAGTTTCTGAAAATGCCTGAAAGTTTTAAGCATGTAATTGCTACTGCTGTTGAACTGCATACTGATATATAATATTGTATCTGTTATTTCCTTGGATGGCATCAAAAGAGGATACTAATACATTTATTATATAGTACCTATGATTGATCAAGTCCACAAAAGAAATTTAGCCATTAAGGTCATTTCCACATTCTCCCCCTGGACCAGGGTGGGATACCGTGTCCTCAAAATAGCAACACATCCCATGCTGGAATGAGTTGCTGATGGAGTTGGTGAACGTTGTTTACATTTGGATGCCCTGTCCCCTCCAGGCCTGTCAGAGACAGCCTTTGTGATGGCAGCCTTTGGCATTTCCAGCCTGGTCATTTTCAAACCAGACCTTCTTCCAGCAGTGCTTACTAGAGTTCCCTGGGTTCATTATACTGGACCTGGATCAGCTATAGACTTCAGTGTTATGGTCTACAACTCTATTGGGCTAGGGTGCTATTTTGAAGTGCCCACAAAGCATGATTGGGATGGGCATGGACCCAGCCACACAGGTCCTTGTTCCAGAATTTATCCCAGACCAACATTAAATGCAGAAAGATCCTCAGTATGTTGAGTGGTCATTTACTCTTAGCCTAGCTGCCTATTGTGACAATAGACATATTGCAGTTTATAAACTAGGGGGAAAGAAACAGCTTTTTTAAAACAAGGTACCTTTATGATGTCAGGACATGATCAGGCTGGTTGTTCCCACACACCACAAACTACCAGATGTAGCTCAATACCGTGGACTATCAGTTTCTTTATTTTGAGCTGGATACCCATAATCCAGAAATCACTCATTGCTAAGTAAGAATGTTTCCTAGGGTGTTTTCCCACTGTCACTAGAAGTACCCATTAAGTACCCATTAATGGGTACAAAAATGCCATTATGTACCCATTTATGGGTACTTAATGGGTACTTTTAGTGACAGTGGAAAAACACCCCTATAGGGGTTGTCTGAGAAAAAACATGTAGGATCAAGTCACAGCTCAGTTTCTGTGTCGTTTTACATGCTTTTAAACTTCTAAAATGCTAAACCAGCTTTGACCTAGAGAAAAAAGATCTATAGAAAGGTTTTTGCTCCATGACCGCATCACACAGGAAATACAATCTGTAGGGAATTAGATCAACATCAGTTAACAAAGCAATTTTTAGTTTTATATTTTCTAGCAATTATTATTTGTCACAGGAATCATGTGACAAGAGATGTTGGATTCACATGTCTAACTGTTAAGTAACTGTCTTTGTGTGATAAGAGGAGGATTTATGATAATTTCACACAAGAAGTGGCAGCTCTTATTCTGTATAAAGCAGTTTGAAGCCATTGAAAGAGTTGAATTTATCCATGCTCGTAACACCAGTTTTAAAATAAAGCCCTTACAAAGTTCACATTTTAAAAGGTTTGCTTCCAGAGCACCATGGAAAACCACAGACAACGTTACAACAAAAAAGGAGAACACACTAACACAAAAACTTTCAAAATTGTAACTTGAGATATATTTGCCCTCTTACTTTTGTCTCGCTACCCTTAGAATCCTCACATATGCCACTCCAAAGTAATAAACTCAGCAAATTCATGTTTACTAAGTATTGGCTGTAAACCAGCAGTTGCTGAAAAGCTGTCAGAGTTACGTCTCAACAGTTCCCAGTAGTAAAAATTGTACTATGTCTGTCCCACAGAGTTTTATGAAATACAGCATTTCTGAAAGGACAGAATACTCAGAACTAAAGATATTTGTGAAATTTCCATGTTCACAAGGAAATGAGTCAAACAGAAGTTGGTTAGCCCTTTGTTGTTGAAGCTTTGATGTGGATTTCTTCATAAAGCAGGAGGCTGGACTCAACAGCTTAAGCAGCACCTTCCAATTATCAATGAAAACAGACAACCTTTAATCAACTATCTTAAATGTATGAATTATAAATAATTAACTGGGCTAGAAAAGTTGGTTACACACCCAGTCTAAATAGTCACTCAGAAGTGCATGGAGGCTTCAACCTGAGGAAATATTTTTGTAGCACCCGAATAGCATCTTTTTAATTCAAAGATCAACTAGAATTTGACTTCAATTGATGCTTTCATCTGCTCTTCTAAAATGAACTCTTGGTTTTCCTGAGTTTTGTTAAGACACCATCTTTGTAGTACAGAATAGAGGGGAGGGGAGTGTTCAGACATTTGTGAAGAATGTCTTTGGACTAATGAGAAACATCCAGGGGGCTGGAATTATCCACATAGTACTGAGGTGCATGAGTAAACTAGTCAGTAATATTCAAGCAGGAATATGTTTGTTTAAAACAACATTCTTCTTCATCCATCCATTCCTTTCCTTATATAATATGTTATGTTCTGGAGAAGGGGTCTGTGGGTGAGTTCCTGAGAATAAATACCATCTAAGTTCGGACTTTAGTTTTTTTCTTTCCATGCCTAATTTATGTCCAAGTGTGTTCAAAAATCAGATAAGCCTGACTGAATGCCAGTGGTCTAAACAAAGGATCTTCTAGTAACTGATAAATGAAGCCAGTGATGTCCACAAGGCAAATGGTAATTCTACATTGACTCCTTGTTACTGAAAACAGATTGAACTGCCTTTTAGATATTTAGAACTACCTCAATTATCTGTCTGAATTTATGTATTTTTGGCAGTATAGGAGCAGTATATTAAGTGCAAGTATTGGCCCATTCAAGCCTACTGCTGACTCAACAAGAACTCCAAATTCTCAGGTAAGGCTGCATCCCCAAGCAACTTATTTGCCTCTCTAGTTTGCCTCTATTCCAACAGACTTTAAAAGTGCTGTTCAATTCTGGAATAAGCGTCCGCATGAGGCTCGGCAAAACACGCGTTTAAAATGCACCTACTGTCCCCAAGGAAGCGTGTTTTCCTTGCCCACATCTTTTTCTCTTGGCCCCCTCCCTGGTTGATAGGGTGCCAGTGGATTTTCCTCCTTTTGTGCCACTGGAAGCTCGGAGAAAAGCTGGGCATGGGGGCGCTCAGAGGCAAAAGAACCTGTTAGACTTTTAATTGCTTGGGGATGGGGTCTCACTGCCAGAAGCAGTACGCAAACAGCATGCCTCTACTGGAACACCTAACAGTGCAGCAATGAAACATTGATCTTCAATCACTGCACAGTTTCTGCCATTAAGAAGATGCCTAAATTAGATCATTGGTCTGTTTATCTAAGCTCAGTATTTACTTTGGTAGTCTTCTCAAATTCTCCTCCCCATCACTTGCAACTTGTCCCTTTTAGCTCAAGATGCCAGATTGAACCTGTAACCTCCAGCATTCAAATCATGTGTGCTACCATTGTTTGATAGGTCCTTTCTAAGGCTTGTGTGTTTCAGATTGTGTATTACTCAGCAAAATAGAAGGTCTTTGCCTTCTTGCTTAAATGGAATTATGTTTTGCTGCTCACTCTTAATAACTTTAACAAAGAAAAATGCCACTTCCTTTCTGAAGCAACTTTCACTTCCCTTTCTTAAAAAACTGAAAGTGATTCATTTGCTGGTCTGCTTGCTTTTTCTCCCAAGCATTCAGAGACAATTCACAAAGGTACTCTCCCTTACCATTTCTGCACTTGATCTGTGGAGTCAAGTATGTCAGCAAAAGCTTGCTTGCTTCTCAGTGATGGTCCCCAGGCTATGGAATAGTCTCCTCCTTGAGGTATGTCAGGCCCCTCCACTGTATATGTTCAGGAGTGTGGTGAAGATGTACCTCCTTGCTCTGGCCTTTCCAGTTAAATGGAGACACACTCCCTTCCCACTTGTGGACACTGTTGTTTTAATATATGCTTTTATTGTTTTAATATATTTGATTTTAAATGTTGTTACCCACTCAGAGACCTTCAGGTATAAAGTAAGATAGAAATATAAATAAATAAATAAGGTTACAGGATCACAGCAACCTTATGAGACATGATGAAATTAAAAGAGAGGCGGAGCAAGCTACTAGATATATATGGATGAATACAGTCAAGAAGCTGGATTCTATTAGAGCGCAGAGAACTCAAGAGTAGCAATGACAGATAAGAAGACAGTGGAAAGTTCCAGTTTTACTATGTAGGTAGGTAGGTACATAGGTATGCATGCATGCATGTATCCATACCAGCCTATACCTGAAGACTTAAGGGTGGGTTTGACCTTGAACTGACCTTAGGCAATTTTGCTATTTTTCCTGCTAGGCTGTGAGATTTTCTCTTATAAGATCTTCTATAGGTCTGTCTGAATTTTCTCTCAAGAGCGCTTGACTGGAAAAGATGCAGGTAGCCTGTCAGCCTTTCTCTTTGCATCTATCCGCTCAGGATTAAATGAGCTTTGGAGCAACTTTGGTTACCTGCTCCCTAGGAAGAGCCTCTGGAGCCCATGGAAACACATCTGCTTCTACAGAAAATGTTAAAGATATCTAAATGCACACTAGCAGCTGATTTTCTCAAGGAGAATGCTGTGTAGGGACATCCCTCAAAGTAGTGACCTCCTCTGAGCTCACATCCCTCTTCAGGACTGAGTATTTACCTCTGATTTGGATCTAGGTAGTTCTCTTTAGCCCTTAAATAAACTTTCTCTATCCAGAGTTTCCAGCTTGATGGCAGGACCCCTCTAGAGCACTAGTGTGAGCCATGGGAAACATAGTCTTGTTCTCTTCAAAGTCCATCCTGTTTGCAGACTGGCTCCATATCCTCCTTCATTTTCATCACATTTACTTTTTTACCTTTATCCACATGTTTGACATTCTTAAAAAATCTAGATCATTTACAAATCTTTCCCTTAAAAACCTGAATCTTTAAATGTTTAGTAATTTTACCTTGGATAATGGTTTCCATTATCTCCCTAGAACAGATGTTAAGCTGGCAGGCCTGTAATTTCTTGGATGTCACCTTAAGCCCTTTTTAAAAAAGATGGAGTTATATTTTCCACCTCCCAGTCCTCAATTACTGCACTGAGAATAGTGATAAATTACATATTTTTGTTAGAAGGTATGCAATCCTAGCTTGGAGCACTTTAATAATTTTTGGATCAGTGCCATCTGGGCTCTGATTTGTTGATGTTTGCTTTATGAATAAGGCCTGCTACTTCTTGTCTCTACTATTTGCTTCAGTTAATCATGCTCCCTTTCTGAAAAAGACCAGACTCAGAAGCCTGTTGCTGGTTCTCTGCTGGGAGGACAGAGGCAATTAATTCATTCAATATACCTGTAACTGTCATTTGCTCTTTTATAACACCTTTGACTCATGGTCCAAGGGATCCATGGTCTCCCTAGATAACTTACAAATACACTAGAAGCATGTGATTACTGTATTTTGCTTTGTATTCTATTTAAAGATTTCTCTGCATTTTGTTAATTGCTTGTAAACTGCTCTGAGCGTATTATGGAAAGGCAGTATACCAGTAAACTGCTGCTGCTCATCATCATTAGTATTAAAGATCTGGCAATATTGTCAAGTTTCCTTTTTAACTCCTTCAATGACTGTTTGCATTTCTTTTGCCAAATTTTGTGTTCAGTGCTGTGTTCTCTCTTTTTCTTTCTTTCATTAAAATAAGCCTTCCATTTTCTGAAGAATACTTTCCTATATTAGTGAACCATGCTGAGTTGGTTACTGGCCTGGGTGCTCCTTTTCTTATCACATGGCTGCGTCCAGACTTTATACAGCACAGCAAAATGTGCAGTCATGATCGAGGTGTCATGCATGATGACCGATGCATCATCACGATGTTGCATTATCCAATTGTTGCTGCACACTTACCTTAATACTAATCTAAAGACACTCGCTGCGCACTATAAAGAAAATTTGGATTTTCCTGCCAGTCTGGGCAGAACGTTGAGAACAGCATGGTAAGAGCAGGAGGGCAGCTTTAGTGTGATTGGCTGCCTCAACCCTCGTGGCGACATGCACCAGTTCAGCTCTCAGAGCTTCCAATGGGAAGCTATGGAGCTTCTTTTCGAGTTGGGATGGCTGGTCATTGCTGCACAGCAGGTAACTTGTGCTTTTACTTTTAACTGAAGATTTATTCCACAAGTCTGGAGGCAGCCCATGGAATACATCTGTTGTTGAAATTTTGAAGAGCAACCAAACATTTTGAACTTTGCTTTTTGACCTCACATTTGAGCTTCCTTTTCACCAATCTCCTCAGTTTTAAGATTTTTAAAATCCATTTGTGACTGAAGGTCCATATCAGATTTTTCAAGCTTTATGAATATTATGGCACAATAAAGTGCATAATCATAATCAGTTTAATGAGATTTACATCTCTCACTAAATTCTTAACATTTTGTGCGGGGACAGAATGCTATAATTGTTGCAGCCTTCTTCCCCTTAAATACCAACGAAATACAAGTAAAATGAAAGAGCTACTGTCAGGTTAGTTTCCCCTTCTGAGCTTACTATCCCTACCATTTGCTGCCTGCATATGCTGCTGATATTAGACTCAAGTCAGGATCCAATCCCAGGCTGAATGAAAAAACAGTTGTTAGGTTTCAGATGTTAGTGATGATGCAATCTGGCTTGATTTCCCCAGGGAAAGCTGTCTTTCAGCAGAAGTCAATCCTCTGGTGAGCTGCCATAATCAAATGTCCCCAACAGTAACTTTTGTGAACATCTAGAGAAAGAGTGTTGTATGAAGCTGATGGGTAGGAGAGTCAGATCAGACAAGGGGTAGTATTTCTTCACACAGAAGATCATAGGTGTTTGGAATTTGCTGCCAGAAGAGGTGGTAACAGCAACCAGCCTAGATAGTTTTAAGAAAGGGTTAGATAAATTCATGGATGACAAGTGTATCAATGGCTATTAGAATGATGCCTAAGTATATCCTCCAGGCTCGGGAGGCAGGCGGAAAGCCCTTAAAGGCCATTTGCAGCATTTTGTCTTTCTCTTCTTCTTGAGAATGCCCAGAAGCAATTGTTGGGCCACTGTATGAGAGAGGATGCTAGACTAGATGGGCTGTGGCCTGATCCAACAGGGCTCCTTTTATGTTCTCTTAACCAAAAATGTATGTTCCAGAGGCCTACTGTACCTGATACAATGATAATTTCAATAATGATGGCAACCTAAGCAGATCATAAAACATAAAACAGGAAATTATTTACAGAATGTAAAATAAATAAATAAAAATAATTGAACAAAGTGTACCCAAATTGTGTTCAGAAAGATGGCTGTGTAAGAGGACAGAGATTGAATTATATTGTACTACAAAATTTGGAAATTCCCAGGGGGTAGAACTTGATACTGTAATAATGGTTGCTTATAAGCATTAGGGGGAATCCCCACAGCAAGCTTATTTCACTTTCCCTAAACCGAAATAATAGAACCAGATGCAAACGCGAATTTGCCTGTTCCCATTACTTTTAACTTAATTGTGTTTGATCCGGATTCTGAGGATCGTACGTGGCATATGTGACTCAAGGGGGGACTCAAGTAGCTACTTTTTAAAAGCCGCTTTGCAGGGCTGCCCTGCCCTCTTCCTCCTGGCATGGACATGCCACCCATAACAGACCCCTTCACGGAGCCTAGCTGGGTGGCTGAGTGGGTGGCTGCCACTTGCCTGGATGGATGAATCCTGGATGGATTCTTTCCCCTCCTCTCCCCATTTCCCAGGGCACACAGCAGCAGCAGCAACTCAAACCCCCTTCACAGCCACAACCTCCAGGGCTTTCCTTTCCTTTTGCTTTTTTAAAGGTCAGAACTTTCAAAGAGCTAGAATTGCACAAAACTGCAACATTGTTATTAAGGTGTGAAGAGGCTAGATCGCTACAGTGTAGCTTTAAGGACTGGATTTTTATAGTGGCTGTTTTGAGGGTGGATTTTTTCAATGAAATAACTATCTTTGGAAGCAAGCTATTGGGGGAGGGAAACCCTAAACATGGATTCTCATGCCTTAACACGGTACGGTCCCCACAGTAAAAAATGTAAAACGTTTAAGGCACACGATCTGGAGTGAGACCTGTTGAAATCAGGATTGAGATTCACCACACTTTGGGGTGGTTTAACACGGAGAAAGTGTGTTAAGCCAAACCGCCGTGCAGACTCCGAGGATTGAAAACGTTTTGAATCCGACATAAGGTTGCCGTGAAGACACGGCCTTACAGTAATGAAAATCTATGTAATGCACTAAAAGTAATGCTGACTTTAGCATTGTGACCTGTAGTAAATTAGGCAAACTAAATATATTCTGCATAATTTATTTTGCTTTAATTAGATATATAAAAATAATGAAAAGGCTCTGAGATAAGCTAAAATCCACTTGCTGTAGGAAATCTTCCCACTGAATATTGATGTTGTCTAAAAATTCAGGACATAGGCAAATGAATTTCTCAAAAGTTCAAGATTCAGTTGTAGTTAAGAGTTATGAGCTCAGTTGTAACATATATTTTGTTTAAATATATTTCCCTTTTGGAGGTCTGTTTGAAGGAATGAGCTTTGAATGGAAGCAACTTCGACCTTGGATTGTTCGCAGTGTAGATGCATGCAGCTTCTGTTCATATGTTGCCACTCTTTACATTTCTAGCAATGTACAAGTTTGGTAACAATCTAGAAACAAAATCTAAAAAGCTTAGGCACATGACATCAGGAACGGAGTTTTGCACATACTAACTAAGCAAAAACACTGACACAGTGTGATAAAAGAGGAGTATTTGTTACTAGCTTCTTTGTATCAGCTAATTCATATTTGTTCTCTTCAGACCAGAGAATTGATCATTTAGTGTCATTTATTATTTTCAGAAATGATGACACTAAGTGACACAGACAAGTCCCTATTTTACTTCCAGATCTTCATAAAGTTGACAATTTTTTTCAGCTGGATAATTCACAGTTCTGTCTAAATGAAGTACATCAAGAACCAGACCAAGGTAGCTTTAAGTTAATCGTTTGTAAAGTGCAAACTGTTCCTGAAACTATTTGTCTCCAAAGACACTTTTGCCAAATGACATTCTGCAAGTTCATGGATGGCAACCGTTTCTTTGATGTTGGTCAAGTCCTTGATTTCCTGTCCTATTTATTTTAGACCCTATATGAGCTAGGGAGAATGATGAAGAAATCAAGCAAAGCCTGGAAGCAAATATGCGGATCCCACGCCCTCCAGAAAAAAACAAAACAAAATTTCATATGTTGCAGATTCTTTATCCAAAAGTTACAAAATACTACAGTAAAATATCAAGTCTGAATCTACACTTTTGCTTCAGTAATTGTGTAGGGTTGAGTGGCTTTTCAGAAGCCAATGGATCTTCTTTCTTCCCACCAGTTACCCAGACTTCTATGGACAAGGAAATAAGTCATTGCAGATAACCATTCATAAAACTATAGAATAACAGAGTTGAAAGGGGCCTCTATAAAAGGCACAGTGACAAGTCTGCAATGTATTCCTTTCTTCTGCATCTCTCCTTAATATGAAACACATACACAAATGGCATTTTTTCCAGTTATTGTCTCAATGTATGACTCTTACCTCCTTTCATGCTCTGTGTAACTGCTAAAATCCTTTGCAAAATGCAGAAAATGTTAACTGTCCAGTTCAATGGGGTCTTGGTTGAAATGAAAGATTCCATTCAGGTGGGCATACTAGCTTTTTAATTCCATCTTAATACCACTCCAAATGTTTGCTCTGAGCATTTCATCTGTTTTACTAAGGAGACCACACATACACAAACCAGTGCTTTCACACTGCAGTTTCTATAGCAACCATCTTATTAAAGCAACCATCTGCTTTAAATATTAAACTTCACAAGGCAAGACCATCATGGCTAACTTTAAAACAATATCACATGCATATGAAATATTAAAATGGAAACAGAAGACTATATAGAGGAACTTCTGTCTTGGAAAAAAATCATTGTGCTATATTCCAGAGTTGGTTTTGACTCTGTAGATCATAAATGTGTCGAACACCCATTAATATAAATACTGCAGCAAAAAGCTTTCATGTTTTCTTTTCTTTGTGCATATTTACACAAACAGTTCAAAAGGATTCTAAGACTTTCTAACCTATTTTAAAATGGTTTCACTGGAATCAGATTCTCTTGAGAGCTATAAAGGAAGGACATCAGACAATAGGGAGGAACATAGGAATACTATGTATTTTATGCATCAGGATGTAGGATATGGATTAGAATATCAAACCTGGCAGACAGAAATTCTCCATCATTACATGGAACCCTCATTACAATTCATATATTAGATCCCAAAGCCTATACTAATAACAATTCATCAGTAACTATTCCTCAGTTACCAGCATGTAAACCGTGAGGAAGAGGAGAAATTCCCTGAGAGTGCAAACATTATTGTGATATCCCTGAACCACAGGACATTCAAATGAAGGTTTCCAATTAGAACATTACACCCCCTACAACCAGCGTCATGAGACACTCCACAGGCTGTTGCACGTAATAACTGCTGATGTCATATTCTGTTCACTGTTTCTATAGTTTAATTCATTTTCTCTGCATAGGATATAGGCATTTTACCAACTGGCATTCTACCTTCCTTGTACATATTTTTAAGTTTGAATTCTTTTTTAAAAATAGCCTTCAAACTAAAGAGAACTTTCTGGCCTGTCCTTAAAAAGTAACATCATAAGCAATCAGACTTCCTTTCTACTAAACTCCAAAGGCAAAGAATATCCAGGAAAAGCATTCCTTTTTCATGCTTTCTTCCTTTGTGCTCTTTTGCAGTGCTTTTTCCTTCCTTTTGAAATAAGGTTATCTAAGGCTGCATGCTCTTTCTTGAAAGGCACATCCTGTCTCAAGGAGTACTCTAGAAGTTCTGAACTACAGTACAGAACTTCAGAAACAAGAGGTTTACAACTCCGACAGCTGCAATCCAAAAGGGAATCCTCTTTCTTCTTGAACTCATAGAGAATCCCTTTTTGAAGTGTAGGTGCTTTTGCTTGTGATAAAGCAGTTCTGAAGTCCTCATGGCAAAGGGCACTGCTGTATTGTAACATGCCTCGATGTGCTTTATATCAGCATAATTCTACAGATACAAAACTGAAGAGCACTGCCTCTGTTCTGCTGCCCTGAAATACTTTGGATTCAGTTATGTTAAAGCAAAAGGGAAGAACAATCCATCTCTAGGTGCGGTTTTTGCTAAACCTGCTGCACTGGATTTCTTTTTCAATCATTGTTTAGGTGACAAAGCCATGACAGCGTCTATATTTATTTTGAGATATTAATCTAAACTGACACAGAGTGTGTTTCAGTAGGCAACAGTGAATTGAATGGTTTCTTACTAATATCCTGAACCTTCAGTGCCCTCTAAAAGTTAAATTCACTGGAATCTTCAACTGTTCCCAGTGTGTTCTGATGGTCAGATGTACATTTTATTACAAATGGACAGTAGTGCTCCCAATACTTTATAACAAAACTACTAATCTCAGAAAAATGGAAGGAAAACATGGTCAAACCATTGATACACCTATCACTTTGGTACACCTATCATCTTAGTTTAATGGGCCTTGATTTAACAGAATGGTGATTGAACAAATAAATTTATCTAGTTGAAGACTGAGGCATTCTTTATGCCAGTATTCTATTCCAGGGTCTCTTCTGATACAAGAAGACCTGAAGCTTAAGAGAAGCTTCTAGAAATTTCTCAAACTCTGAATAGTCTCTTCATGACTGGCAAACTAAAAACTTGGTATTTAGTGGAAATAATCGTAAAAATTTTCCTCTGTATTGCACAATGAAACCAAAATGTCATGCTCAGCCTTCTTCCTAATGTGCTATTTTATCTGATAATTTTTTCCATGCAGAAACATTCAGCTCCATCGTCATCCATCTGTAGTCTCAAATGCTACAGTCCAGAAATAGGTATCCTACATCACCTGCTATTTTCCCAGTATAGTATGGATGACTTATTCTTTTTGCACAAAGAGTTTTCTGGAACCAAATCTTCTTGCAGGTTTTATAGTTCTAAAAAGAAATGGAAATGTTTGGGCTGTGGTCAGAATTTAATTTTATGTCTCTACCATAAGCCATGGTGATACCTTCACTTTAAACCTTCTTTCGTCCATCTACCCCAGGTCTGACTGCTCACACCTTTTCATTACTATGTGTTTTATTTGTAGACTTTCCACCCTCCATTTGGACTTTCCTGGATGGAAACACAGAGAAATGAAAAGGTGTGAGCAGTCAGACGTGAAGGTGGAATGCAGAAGGATTAAAGTGAAGGTGTGGCAACTGCCATAGCCAAAACTGTAGAAACAAATATGTAACATGACAAGGAAACAGTCAGGGATCAGTTTTATATTTTGAATTAAAAACTATTGCTTGTTTCAGGAAAATGGCACTTGAGCGTGAAAGGGAGGGAGGGATAGAGAGTTTTAAGTTTTCTCACATTCTGCAGTGGATTATGTGGAACATATATGGAGAATAATCTTATGCTTAATGACACCAAATTCTGCATTTCACAGCTAATTTCTTGGGAATGGCAAGTTTTAGTCTATGTACCTATGCATTCAGTAGGAGGCCATTTTTTGTACATTATATTTTCCTTTAATTAGTAATGAAAGACTTAATTTTAAGAAGCCTTAATAATTTTGTCTTTTAAGGCAGATACAAGTTTTTTCAGAAAGGTTTTTTTTTTAAGCGACTCTATATGCCAACCTAGGATCCTCCAGATGTTCAGAACTATGATTGCAGCCAACAACACGAAAGATGCAGTTCAAAAACATCTGGAAAGCACCAGATTCAAAGATGCTCTTAATATACACAACTGAGTTGGCAGTTCTAAATAGGCCTTAACAACACTGAACTGATTGACAGGCAGAGATGATAGACAAAAGCAAATTTTTTAAAGGTATGGAGAAGCTGTCTGTCAATGTTTTCTCATACTCTAAACCTATTAGGAGATTCCTTCTTTCCTTCCTCACAGCACTTCTTCACAACTTTAAATAATACAGACACAACTCTCCCATCCCAATCCTGATATTCTGCTTTGTCGTATGTCAAGTTTTTCTTTGCTTGTTTTAAGAAAGCAAACCAATAAGAAATGGGAGGTAGAAGAAAATGAGTAACACAGCCACTATTACAGTACTACTTTTTTGAGGTAAAATTTTTCTTCTCATTTTCTTCTCATTTTGGGAGAGGTATGTGGGTGGCTAAACTACATCAAAGCTTGAACACTTCTGCTTGCTGTGGTAAGAATGGTGTTGTTATAGGCACAACAAAGCTAAAGAAATGGAACAAGAGAGACAGTAAGTAATCCCTACCAAAAACAAAGTTGAGATGAAGGTGAAGCTTGTTGGATAGTTGAATGCCTAAGGCAGCTGACAAATCTTGGCAATGCTCATCTCTTTATAATCAAGTCATCCCATGATTAGCATGGCATTCACAACTGAACTTTGACAAATACTCTTCTTTTCTAGGATGTGCACAGCATGTACACAATTTTAATGTGGGACACAGTGTTTGATTTACTTGGACAGATTCCACAAGCCTCTTGGTTAAGCAATGGTGTGTACATAACACTGCATGACTTCCACCCCTGGCATCCACAACCAATGTTGCACAGAGGGACGGTTTTCTGCACATGGAGTCAGTTTTACCCAATACATTGTGCAATGGTGCCATTCTGTACTTGGAAACACTGTGGGGAAAATGTCATTTTAACTGCATCATCCACAGTATTTACTTCCCAAATTCATGTTCACAGTGGCAATGGATTATGACAAGGACTTAAAAAAAGAGAAATCCCTTTCTGAACAATGTCAAACAGTTTCTTCTGCACTTTTCTAAAATGTTCCAAGTCACCATGGTTTCCAGGGCATGTTTAAGAAATGCATCAATTTATTCTGTTTTTTTAGAAAAGCTTCTTTTCATGCTAGTTAGCGGCTGAAAGAGCTTGGTGCACAAATACCTGGTGCGTATTTTCTCTAGCGTGTGTGTGCTTTTCCTGCCCAACTGTTCATTGACTGTACGCCAGCGTCAGTGATCCAGCTCATTTTAGTTAGCTTACAAGTGCTGTATCAGCCTGTTACATAACTGCCTTCAGGAATTCTGGGATCATGTTTGTAAACATTAGAGCCATGTGCGCGCAGCTGCGTTTGGAGATGTCAGAACCTGGGACTCCAGTTTGGGAGTAACTGCTGCGTTGTCTACGAATCAGCAGACCTTGAAGCAGATCAGCATGCTCTGTTGTAGTAGAAGCTGCACTGCTTTCAACCAGACGTCAACCAATTCATGCAGTAGGTATTTCCTTAATAAAGTGAGAATTTTGTTTCTTCTCCTTGTTTTTTGATATCCATTATATTAATATGCAGAACAAGCTTGTGAGATATATTTGGAAGAAATAATGTGATCATCAGGCACATAAATATTCAATGCCAATAAGACAGCACTATAGAAATGAACTTTCAGCATCCAAGGAAGATGACCTTTAATTTTTTTTTTTTTGGGGGGGGTCCATTTTGAAAGCATGGCTATCAATTAAAAGCACAGAGACAAAGCCCATTCCATTCTGTTTCAGAGGAGATTAAAAGCTACAGCCAAGAAAAGGTCTACAGAAGAAATTATTTTAATTATGATCAATGGATACTTGTAATTCTACCATGCATGCAATATGGACCACTGAAAGAGGAAAAATACTTGTCTGTTTGCCATCTGTTTGAAATGCATCTGATGATCTAATTTACTTCTGACCTTTACTGTAAGAGCTGAGAATAGGATGAAGTGAAAAGTGTTACTGAGCCTGCTGTTTATGCATTTCTTTAGACTATTTAAGTCAGCAAAAATAGGAGGAGGAGCACCAAATTTAAAGAAAGGGTCAACCTTTAAAGTGGGAGAGAGAAAAAAAGATTTATGAAGGACTTAAGTATTTTCTTTTTCTTCCTGTATGTCACTGTGTGTGTACAAAGAAAAAAGAATTCAAAAGTGATGACTGATCAAGGAACAAAGTCTCTCTCAGTTGCTATTCCCATAAACAAGAAAGAACATAACATGTCCTAGCTATGTGTTCCTGCACAATACAATACAGCTTCATCCTGCATAAACAAAACTCAGGATTATTTGGTGAGTGGTAGTGCACTAAAACTGCAGTATTCTTGGAACTCAAGCATGAAATAAGAGATTTTGAACCACTGCAACATGCTTATTACCTGTGGGATCTTGCCTGAATATATGACAGCATTCCCAGCTTGGGATACTATAAATGTGCCTGTTTATTTCAAACCAGCAAAATCCTGAAACTTAAGACAAACATCTCTCCAACTGTTCAAGGGCTACTACTGTTTATTCCTTCCTTCCTTCCTTCCTTCCTTCCTTCCTTCCTTCCTTCCTTCCTTCCTTCCTTCCTTCCTTCCTTCCTTCCTTCCTTCAATACATATACCGGACTACAGTAGTTAATATGAAACAGCAAATTTTTTATGCCACTAATGTAGCTTAAAACTGCCTTTGATTATAGCCGTGGTTCAAGGGCTCAAGTTTACTTACATGCCAAAACCCCAGCACAAACACCATGGCTTGCACGTGTTTGTGGCTAGCTGCAGGCACCCATTAGCTTTTCTGGCAGACAGAAAGCAAATTCACTCCCAGTGGCACACACGTCCTAGCATGCGCTGCCCAGTTCCAGTTCTTTGTCAAGCACTGAAGCTTCTATTTTTGGCTCACCACAGTTGACCTTGTTATAAGCTACGGAGCTAAATGTTGCCAGAACAAAAAGGGAATGAAAAACAGAGAAAGAAAGGGAAAATGATTGGCTCATTGATTACTCCAGCCACTGTGTAAGAAGGTTATGGTGGTTGCGGGCAATAGTAAAAATGGAGTGCAAATGTAGACCGTTGGCGGCCTGGCACTGCTGACTCAGGAAATGTCACACCCGCCTGGCTGTAGTACAACAGCTCTCGGGAATTCTGGGAGGGTGTTTGTAAACAGTGCAGCCATGTGCGCAAAATCCACGTGGTGCCGGCTCTGTCTTTGACGTGAAGAAACTCTGAATGAAAAAAGAAAGTCAGCCAGCAGTAATACAGTAAAAGCACACTGAAAGACACATATCTCAAGGACTTTCCAGAAAGGTCAATGCTGCAAGATGTGTTTACCGCATTGCTATACCAGATAGCTTTTCCTGTCTCCCAAGAAACTGCAAGAGCCTGCAGGAAAGAAATTAGAATGAACTGTGCGGGCATGCTGCAGTGTGAAGAATACAAATATTAATATTATAAACAAAGTGCACTTTTATGGTTACTGAAATGAACATGTTGAAATGTAGTCTTTAAAAATTTCTGGATCTCAGTGAAACAGCACTATTTAATGATTATCAGTACTACCAGTATCTCACTGCTAAGCAGCATAAGTACAAGTAAATGAGTTCAGCAAATAAAATATTTGGTCCCCATGTACTTTATCACCCTTCATTTCCCCAGAGAATTATAAATTTGCAATCCAAAACTCACTGACGTGGAAGCAAATTAAATCCAACCCGACAATTAGGAGAAAGCATGATTTGGATAACTTGCCAATACAAGATATTATACATTTTCATTAACTTTTCAGCTGGCACACAACCTGGAATATCATGCAGATGATACATGGAACTAAATAATGAGAATCATGCACAAGTGGTGCACAGAGTAATGGAGGAAACCTGAGTACCTTCTCCACTATAGTGACATGCCAGATCTTTATCCCTTACTGCTATTTTTAACTACAGTTACTTCACAGTGCAAGAGTCATGCAAAAATACAGTCATCTCTTGTATAACACTATTGGCTATTTCTAACAGAGAACTGTGTAGTACAAAATCATATCTTGCAACTAACTGCCACCTACAGAAAACTATGGTTTAAGTGAACTACCATGGTCCAGTATACAGTGGCCTAAATCACACTGATTGCCAGCAGCCATTTAATGACTGATCCTCTTTACAATCAAAGAGACAAGCTGGATTATAGGTCTGTTTTCATTCCAGGTGGGGGAAAATTTGTTCTATTTTGTTCTTTTTTTTCTGTTTAGCATTCTTTTGGTTTTAAGTCTTGCATTCATTCTTCTGTCACTAAAAAGCAACAGCCTGAAGCAGTCATCTCCTTGAAGTTAATGTCATTTTTGAGGTTATTCACCAAACTAGAAAAGACAAAAATAAAAAAGGTAGATGAAATTGGAAGGCCAAAAATGGAAATCCACTTAAAAAGTAACTAAAAGCATGGAACTAAAAGCATGGATTAGTGATGAAATTTTAATGTTAAAAATAGCCACTAAGAACTTATCCTTTTGATAAGTTCCTATTATCTGGCTCTAAACTGAAAATTTTAGTGACCAACTATTAACCCATAATGATAAGAAAAATATCAAAATTGACCATGAGAACACTTCATTTTTCAGCAGACTCTACCAGTTAGCTCAACTTAGGCACCAGCTACACTCAAGCCT
This sequence comes from Aspidoscelis tigris stejnegeri, assembly GCA_023333525.1. NCBI lineage: Eukaryota > Metazoa > Chordata > Lepidosauria > Squamata > Teiidae > Aspidoscelis > Aspidoscelis tigris. The sequence goes on from JALMGA010000006.1 coordinate 66,629,814, forward strand.
AACCTTGCATTTAAAAATGAATTCTGGATGAAACCTTATGAGTTTTGGGTTAAGAACTGGACAAACCTGAATAGTTAATGCACATCTAGTGCACTTGTTCTCAGTACAAGAGCTCTGCCCCCTGCCATATTTTTCTCCCACTGTAATTGATTAGTCAGCAGAACCTGCCAATCACTAGCACCTCTCCTACACTCTTTCAATGCTCAAGTGTGTTCCTATGCAAAATTGGAAACTATCTTCTGCATAACCCTGCAAAAAGAACAGCAACCATAAAGAGCTGGAACTAAAGGGCTTAGTCAATATGGATCCCCTCTCCAGGAGCTCCACAATGCTAGTAGCTGCAAACAACCCTTGTGCTTTATAATTTTATTTTGAGCTCTCTTAGTCAAAGCTCCATGCACAGATGTGGGCTGTTGCATTCTTACAGACCTCTGGAAGGCTAGGGTACCAATAGTGCCATATATGATTGGTTACCTCCACAAGGGGAAAATCTGAAGTCAAACCCTCTTTCCCTCCCCTTGAATTCCCTTGTCTGCCATCTATAAATCCACAATGTGGATACAGCTAAAAAGAACCCATGTTGGAAGAACCAACAAGTTTGGAATGTTGGAAAAGCATACTGCAAAAGAAAGAAAGACAGAAAGAAAGAAAAGCAAATTCATTTGAAATACTGCAATTTTGACATGCAAATGCACATTTGGTGTGATTTCTTTGCAGCTGAATATGAGTTAATGCACAGTAAAACTTGGTTACAGTTACACTCTTAGAATCTCTTATTTCCATATAGCCATACTCTACTTCCTTTCTTAAGTACTTCCAAATGTTAAAGTCCAGTTACTGTCATGTTTGGATCAAACAAGGTTTTGTGCCAGATGAGCAATAACCTAATGTACTAACAGATTCTACGTGTGGGTAACAGCAAACTTTTTGTAAAGCCAGCAATGATACATCCAGGCCAGCATAATGTTTCTTTGTTCCACTAGATCTTTGCCATTTCACTAAAGATATTCTAAAAATTGCAACCCAAGCCTCTTTCTTGTGTTCTGCAACTTTCTTGGCTGCTCAGTATATCTTAATAAGTTGTCCAAGGCCTAAACTACATGACACCTCAGGTGCTTCCATTCAGCAGAATGCAGTAGGTTCGTTGTAGTTCATTGAGACTGTCCTGGCAGGTAAACAGAGCAATCATTTAAGTTTTAATAGACTAATGGCAAATATCAAGCTCCTGTAGAGGTTTGTGGGGGTTTTGCACTACAGCAGACAACAGCAAAGGTGCATTAGTTCTACCTTACAATTCACACTAATTCATGCATACATGGATACCAAGATTCCAACCTAAATAAATCATGAATGCACTCTATTTTACTGTTCTTTTTCCCTGTCCTCTTCAATAGTGATGGAATTTCAAGAATATAAAAAGCTAATTCTCCTAAGAAAGGAAGATCCCATACATTTTTAGTAGAACTGTTAATGTAGCTACTGCTTTTCTTCATTTTGACCCTCATCAGTCCATCTTCAGATCTGACTGCTCACAGATCTGTCCACTTCTATCCATTTTGTTTGTCGACTCTTCCACCCTCCATTTGGACTTTTCTGTATGGAAAGTGCACAAATAAACTGGATAGGAATGAAAAGATGTGAGCAGTCAGAGCTGAAGATGGACGCAGAAGGTTTAAAGTGAAGGTGTTACCAGGGCCCCTTGAAACACTAACATGTCTTAAAGGCTGTCTTCATCATGGAAGCTTATTTACGGAGGCTAATTTAATTATGAAAGCTAAACTCTAATTCTGCATTCACACCTAGGTTTTAATTCAGCTTTAGGAAGAATTCAGCATTAATCACCATAGAAGCATGGCTACTGAAAGTGATACAACTTGGCTGAAGTGGACAAACTGATATGTTTGATTAGAGAAAATTGTTTTTTAAAAATAAATGGAAGCGCCTAATAACTTTATAAGTTAGGAAAAATAATATTAGTTTTGCGTGTTGGTGATTAGAAAGTATGAATTGCTGAAAGAAGTGAAATAACTGTTAATATTTAAGGGGATTTATGAGACTGGATATGCATTTGTTGTCAAAATGATGATTGGAAGTTTATTATTTATTTAGAAAATTTATATCCCACCCTTCACCAAATGGTCCCAGGGTGGGTTACAATGAAATTAAGACATATCAAATAGTAAAACATAATTGAAAATGTAAGTTAAGTTTTATATTAAAACACAGGAGGTAGTGGGTTCTCCTTCACTGGAGGTCTTCAAGTAGAGGCTGGACCTACATCTGTCTGGAATGGTTTAGGAAATCCTGCATAGAGCAGGTTAGGGGAGAGTTGGACTTGATGACCCTAGAGGTCCCTTCCAACTCTATGATTTTATAATTTTATATAATCTGTAATATATTTTTAAAGATCTCTAATAATAATAAAAATCCAGAAAAACTTTATTTCCTTGGACACATTGGCCTTATTTGTACATCACCATGAACCTTTTGGTAATATCACAGTCATCATGCCAGATTACTGCTAGAGCACATATTCAACATGCATAAAGTTGTAGGTCCAGTTGTCATTGTATCTGGATGATCTGGGAAGAAAAGCCCACTTTAAACACTGGAAAGTCACTAGCAGATCCGTAACACTAAACTAGAATGACCATCACCTCAACAAGAGACAGATTCCTATGCATGTCAAGAAATGCATGTCATGTATTTGGGTCTTAGCAAAACATTTGACAAAGTGTCCCACCTTGTGTCAATATTCAACAGAGTACAAGCAAGCTGGTTAAATATGAGCCAAATAGCACTAGGAATTAAAGAGTGTTCCCTTATGGTTTCTCCATGTACTAGGGAATGGTTTCAGCTGCTATGCTGCCAGATCAGGCTTGGTATTCTTCAACATATTTATTAATGATTTAGGCACTGAGGTGGATAGAATATCCTGGAAGGGAGAATCAAGAAATGCACAGATATTGAATGGAAGACATAGAGCAGCTTGGTGATATACATGATATGGTTATAGCCAACTGTCCAACAAGGCTATGGTTTAAAAGCCTGGATTTAACTCATCATTTGTACTCAGTTGAGGGGTCTTCAGCTTTATGATTTGCTTATATGTTACTCTTGTTTATTCTGTACCTCCTTGTTGTCCTGCCACCCTCAGTAGTAAAAGGGGTGGGCATCCAGGAGAGGGCTTTCTCAGTGATGGCTCCTAGGCTATGTAACAGTCTCTCCCTTGAGGTGTGTCAGGCTCCTTCATTGTATATGTTTAGGAAGGCAGTGAAGAAGATGCACCTTTTTGCCATGGCCTGTTAACTGTTTTAATAGATACTGCTGTTGTTTTAATATATATTTCATTTTAAATGCTGTAACTCAGCCTGAGACCTTGAGATATAGGGTAAATTAGAAATGCAAATAGTAAATAAATGTAAGACTGTAGCACATTATTCATGTTGATATTCACATAATTGAAACAGATCTTGTTTAAAGACTTATTGTGATTCTGTTATCTGTTGAATTTTGAAGTCAGTTTTCATTAACCACTTTCACTGATCTTAGAACGCAGGACAAAAAACATTGGTTTTAACTTCCAAGGCAGATTTAGGCTGAAAATCAAAAAGAGAGAAAGAAAAATCTTTTTACTTACAGCATGGGTAGTTCAACAGAGGGACTGACTTCATAAATAATACTAATGAAAAAATGCATCTACTTTATTGGAAACATTTTGGTTCAAATTCTGGTGCTAGATTCAGAGGTTTAGCAAGTCCTTCCCAGGTCTATTTTATTATTTCATGACAATAAAATGTTTACTATGGGGAATTTGAACCCAGCTGTTTTGCTTTGTGCTACATAGTATTACGTCTGGAGCAAGAATCAAAGCTGGATTTACGCCATGTACTGAGTTTGTTACAACTACCATACCAAGTAGAATTGTTGAAACTTTAGTATATGTAACCAGCAGAGCCTATCTATTTGCAGGCATCCACAAAATAAATAAATAAAAATCCTCCCAAATATTACACATTTGCATATTTTATTTTATATGTCTAGAAGCTGGGGAATCTAAGCAAAAGTACCGTGCCTCTCAATATGATTAGGAAGATATCTGAACAGCTGCCAGCTGATTCAAAATTTATAGATTGCCTTCACTCTTAGGTTCTTTAAACCAGAACTGAATAGGGTGTCCAGTGGAAGACTCCCCTTCATAATGAAGGTCATTCTAAATAAATGGGGAACACATGCAGTTATGCTTTTCATAAATATGGTTTTGTATACAACAGTTTTGCTCTTGCTCTTAAATCAAAGTTAAGAGCAACTACTGTAGCTTACAAACTACTCATTTATTGATTTCCTTTGCAAATGTGCTAAAATTAATTTTTTGTAGAACAAAATTACATGCACTTTTTCTTTCAATGCTAACTACTACAAGTCAGACTTTATTTTTTAATTCTAAAGCCAAATTATGGTTCACATTTTATAGAATGTTGCATATCATCCTGAGAGCACAGTTATGAACAGGCTGAAGAGGATAAATACAGTAGGTTCTATTGCACAAACTGCTTGACTGGATATGCAGCTTATTATTTAAGCGCCACGAAGATGTGAACCACAATTATCCAAACAGTTGTACGAGGCAAGTTGTGCATTCAAAGATACACGGTCATCACCGAGAACACTGATAGACACAGTACGGAAACCAAGGCTGCATTGAAATTGATCCTTGAAGGGAGCAAGAGGTTCTGAGCTGCCCCTGGAATGACTGAAATGGCAAACACACACCACGGCCCTTGCTGTAACTCCCAGGAATGTTGTTGTAAATGGAAATTCTGTTTGCAGCACTGAGGATCCTGCTAGGACTTCCTTCAGATGACCAGAAAAAGCACTGGAATTTGGCCATTTTCAGTCTGCAGAAGGGAGCACCTGTAGGATTTTTGTAACTTGGGTCACTTCTAGAAGGAGAAGGAGGACTTGACTTGCTTTTCTCCCTTTAAGGGGACTCATCGTGGCCAAGAAACCTTCTGTTCTTCCCACAATAAACACCCTGTAAAGTAGGTGGGGCTATAAGAGCTGACTAGCCCAAGGCCACCCAGCTCGCGTCTTGTAGGAGTGCAGAATCTGGAGACTACCAGATAAAAGTCCAACACTCTAAACACAAGAACAGACTGGCTCTATCCTCCTTCCATGCATCCATACTGGGGAAGGAGATGACTTGCAATTCTTCAAGAAGGATTACCGGTGGGTTGCTTCTGTGAGAGTGTTCTTTGGCCTGTGGACTGGGAGGGGGCAGAAATATCTGGATGTTTGCTGGTATATGGATATCTGTGTGGATAACCCTGGAGACAAGGCATGGTTTGCTGTAGCATATGACACTTTTCCTTCCCCCATGTTCTACAGGGGTCCCTCCTTCTTCCCAGTGACTCCAATAAGCCTGGATAATCTAGCCATGCATGAACTTCTGCTGACGCCAGTCAAAGACTTCATACAACAGCTGGTTTGTTGTCAGCTGTCTGACAACAGACATTCATTTGCTCAGGCTGAAAAGCAGTAAAAAAAAAAAAAAAGAGTGAGGCCACACAAACTTTTGGGTATGATCCATATGGCTACCCCTTGTGATCCAGTCATTTAAGATATCTAGTCCCTCAGATCTTTCCTGGAAGCCAATGTGAAACATTGTCCAAGTCAGGCACAGCTCGGAGTTTTCTACTAGGTAGGCCAGAAGCACTCAGAGCCAAAGTTCCTGGGTTTTCTCAGGAATGGAGCAATGCAGTGATTTCAGTGATGGCCCCTCAGCTAGGGCAAAACCTGCAGCTTTTATACTTCTGTGCCAGCTGTTGGAGTCTATGGAGGATTCCACATACCTCTTAGCTCAGGGCATTCTTCAACAAGTTAGGAGAAAAGAGTAAATAGCCTTAAGTGCCCAGATCTTTGTCTAAACATGCACATATCCCAAAGAATAAATTGAATCCCTATCTTTGACATAAATGTTTGCATATCCAAATCCCATCAATGTATACTTGCTGGGTGCAATATTACTTGGATTTCATGTCAAGGCTAAAAAGATGAAGTTTACATGCTTATTAATTACTGTCACCTTAATATGTTTGTGTAAAACAGAAGTGATCTATTGTGCCAACTATGCTCCTTGGTACACAAAGCTCTGGTTGGGAATCAAAACTAAACAAGGGGAAAAAATAACCACAGTTTCGGTATTGTTTTAGCTCTTCATCTCAACGTGCCTGTTCCTGCCTCCATTATTATGTTTCTGCAAGTCTAAGGCAAATAGCTCATTGCAACTTTCCTGCTTTGCTAAGTAGCCAATTGTCCAATTTCAGAAATGGCTTGTTCAATACAATGGAGTATACGTAGAAAATATGAAGGTTCTCATTATCCATTCTTTATCAATAGGTTTAACTGTCTAGGCTGAAAACCTATGTTCACTTACTTGGGAGCAAGTTCTGTTTAACCAAATGGGACACACACAACTGAGTATTGAAGTGTTCCATTAACTGTGCACAAATAAAAGCCGTTCATACACTGCAGTAATGTGTATGCAACTCTTTTTTGAATTTTGAAGATTCTTGCCATAGCAAACAATGGAGAAACTCAAAATTCCTCTATGCCCAATGAATAAGCCCAAGGAATATTTTATCATCCAACCCACACATGAAACAACAAGTTAGGTGATTTATTTTTAAAGAGAGTAAAGCTTGCGAATCTTGCTTCAAAAAGAGTCTTCCAGAGTTCTAGAATCAAACAACCTGGTGTTCTGTTCTGAGCTCAGAACATGAACATATTTGAAGAGCTGGCTTGTTTTGAGTTTAATTACTTTGCATTTTTATCCCACACTATATCCCAAGGTCTCAGGGCAGGTTACAACATCAAAATCCAAACATAAAATGAATATATAGTACTAAAACCACAGGAGTGCCTGATAGTGGGGAGATAAAGCTATTTTCTTATTGAGCCAAAGGCCAGGGTAAAGAGAGATGTGTCTTCACTGCTCTCCTGAACATGTGAAGCTAAGGTGCCTGATATACATCAGAGGGGGGGCTATTTCATAATCTGGGAGCCATCACTGAAAAGGCCCCATCCTGAGTGCCCACTCCTGTGCTAAACATATCTAGTAATTCTCCTTATACTGTAGGAGAGTACACAAATCCAGTTTTGGGGATTCAATTTGATTTGAATCGAATATCCAAAAATTCAATTAGATTCAAATCTTTAAAATTCAAATTTAACCAAATTTGATTCAAATTAAGCAAATTTGGATCTATTCATTCAAATTTTCAACTTGAATTTGCACTTACGAATGTCGACAACATTTGTATGTGCCCGTATGCATCGCTATGCATCCTATTTGCATCCATACACATCTGTACATATCCATATGCATCCTGTAGTGATCCCATATGCAACCCCTCTTCATCCCGTACGGATCCATACAAATGTGTACAGATGTGGGAAAGATGCATACGTGCAAGTATGTGTCGTGTACAACACATGCGAATGTCCGGATAATTCAAATGAATAGACCCCCTATTGTACTGTGCTGGACTACCATATTTAAAAAAGTGCTCTGGGGCATGTCAGGAATGCTGGAAGTTGTAGTCCAGGGACAACATTTGAAGGACTGAAGTTTGAAGTCCCTGTCTTAGGAGAACTGGAACTGATTTGTAGTTCCATCAACAGCTGGTTCTCCATACACAGCATGTGTGGTCTTTTGCATAGCATGGTTTTGCATATTGAATAGAAGCAACATTTTTACTCACCATGCATAACGGAAACCACACTATGCAAATCTGCCTTATATACAGTGTGACTGTTTCTTAACAAAAATTAAAATGAGAAAGACATGGAAAAAAGAAATGCTGTTAAGTCAATGATAGAGAATCTCTTTTTCACATAAAAGGTTCCATATTAAATTCCTGGCATCTCCAAGCAGATTTAGGACAGTCAGACTTTGGACAGCAGCTGCCGGTCACTTTTAGAAAACACACTGAGCTAAATGGACAAATGGGCTGACTCAGTACAAAGCAACTTCCTATTTTCCCATGTATTTTTATCCCCTTAGGGTTGTGTGCTTTGTGTGTGGGAGTTGAGATTCAGAAAGAATGGTTTTTCTGGAGCCAATTCATGACTTCATGCTAACAACCAGTTTTAGACAAGAACGTTCCTTATTCACAGCTAGCTAACTCTTTTAAGTTACCAGACCAGATTATTATTACATCTTATATCCTAATACTGGAAATCAGCATCTTACAACCTCCTCTGTGGGTGGCTAGGGATTCTCTGAAGGGCTTTGTATTTCCCTATAATATACTGCAACACATACTGTTAATGACAAACAGAAATGCTGGCCCCATTTCATCTGTCCTATTCTGTGCTTACCAGCACACAAACATACATATATGTCTTCCTAGACAGGCCAAGGGAAGTGAATTCACTCTTACCTGCGGTTCAGATTAAAAGCATAATAGAGCAGTGCCTGATTTGTTCAAATTCTTCTTTAGCTTCTAGCTAGTCATATGTTTCATCCCCAATTCATACTGCAGTCAGTTTTTTATGATTCATAATGCATCTCACTGCGTTTCAGAACCAGCAGATCAAGCAAATAGCTTTACTCGATGATGTCACAACATTCAGAATTGGCAAAATGCCTTCCTAGCAACCAGGGAGCAGAACTAAATCAATACTTTATCTTCTTTGGCAAAGTAATTTGTATCTTGGCTTTCTAGCATCCTTCTGAAGATAAACACCATCTCTTTTTTAAAAAAATTGGCACCCCAGAACCAGTAGATGAAGAGAATCATTTCAATTAATTTGTGTGTTACCTGTCCTGAAGCCTAGGAAAGAGACTTTTAGTCACCCTCCAGGGGTGAATGGCATTGGTTTGTTTGATCAGAAATGAATGCTGCTGGAAGATTGTACTAAGCATATTGGATTTTGCTTCATTCTGCTATTTTTAATGTCTATATTGTTGTATTTATGATCATACACTTCTCTGGATATGTATCAGCTCACCGATACAGCCCTAGAGGATCTTTGGAGATCACCAAGAAGAAGCATTCTTCTCTCGCATCTTCATCAAATGATCAACTTAATGATTCGGGTGTGGGCAAAGTAGAAAGCTTTAAATTATCCATGAGCTGAGCATAGTGTCTGTTTTACACATTCTTTATGTTCTGCCCCAATTGCCAAAACTGGTGGAGTCTGGGAAGAAAAAATATTGTTTGGGGCAGAATCAGGCACCCTATTTAATGATTATGAACTCATACTTTAGGCCACCTAACAATGTGTAGACTCACCAATAAGATGATGTCTACACAATCGCCTTTGAAATATCCAGCAGTATACAAACACACACTAAAAATATTCTTCATACCACCACAAAAGTGCAGCCATACCAGAGCCAAAAAACAAAACAAAACTAGCACAGAGATTACCATCAACCTTTTTTTTTATAGGTTTTTTTTAATAGCTTGCAGAGGTTCTTACCTGGAACCAAACTAAGGCTCTCTAGGCATCAATGAATGGCAGCCCTCATCATTCCTTGACCAAAGTGTCTAGGCTCATGGGAATGGTAATTTAGTAGTACCTTGAAGACCACAGTTTCTCTATCTACAGATCAAATCTAAGTGTGTGTGTGTGTGTGTGTTGGGGGGCAAGTGCAGCATGCGCTTCGCTGCTGAGCAACAACACTTCCTGCTCACTGATACAATTGTTAAATAATGCAATTACTACCAAAGATAGCGAAAAGAGCACAAATGGAAATGATATGAAACTTGCACAAAACCCAAAAGAATTAAAGTACAGGTTACTGTTAAAGGACTATGCTAAAACAATGGATAACTGCAAAGAAATCACTGAGGCCCTCTCTGCACTTGCACGTAGATCAAGATCAAACGGCCTCTGATCCAGATCTTGGGTCTCCTGATCCTCATATTAATCTGGATCTAGTGCTTTGCAGGGCAGAAAGGACCTAAAACTCCAGGAAATTATCCAACAAAATTTTTCAGGTTGGTAACATGCCTGGTAGAGCCAGCCTGTCTCTCTCATTAAGAACATACATACAGTGAGATATATCTGCATCATACTTAAGACCTGCATCAGTCTATCTCTGGATTTCTAAACATGGTTTATGGAGGGCAGCTATTAACTGGTACCTTGTAATTTATCTCCAGCATCAAGTAATTAGCAATGTGTACTCTTTAATATATCCCAACAACTATATTTAACTGACTTAGCAAGTTGTCAATGATAGACTGATTTTCTATGAAAACCTAATCTTCTCACTCCTGGACTCAAGTCTCACACTGAATTCTGCTCCCACCATCCCCTGCTATTGGCAATGGTAGCTTCAGCATCCATTGACCCTTGCTATTGGATTTGCTTCAGCAGGTTGAACTCCCATTGTCCTTTGCTATGGACTTTGCCAGAATGGCTTTTTCAGCTATTGGCTATGCTGCCTGATTACCAATGTCTGAAGGTCCCCATTAAGGAGAGTGGCCTCACAGAATGCAGGACAGCACTCAGAATACGGAATTTCCAACAGTTGCTTGGAATATGGAATTTCAGCAGCTATAGCTTGCCACACAAGCAATGTTTGCTGAAATTACCTTTTTGATGCAGTTGATATAAGGGATATGAGTCCTGTCTTCCTCTACATGTTAGTCATCCATGCTTTTAAATCATCTAAGTTTATAGTGCCTTTGGATAAAAGGAAAAATATAAATGCAGTAAATACTAGTCATGCCAAAGCTATCAAGGACCTTGTGGTGCAGAAACTTTTTTAGGATTATGCACACTTTTCAGCATCTCTGAAACTAAGGGGCCAAACATTCATGACTTCAAGAGCCTCAATTTACTATGACCAAAATCCTATTTAATATATTGTGCTTGACATCCAAGTACAGATTGTGAGATATCATAAACTTTTAAGCACATCCAGGAAAACATCATGTAACAATCTTCCAAACCTTCATCAAGTTCCCAAACCTGTGTTTCTAGAAAGAGACGTTAACAGACAGAGATGCTTTTTCACATTCGATTTGTAGAAGCAGAATATTCATCTTTGTACAATGGAATTAAAAACACAAATACCACCCTAGAACTATTCCCTTTTGTCTTGGTTAAACCTATATGGGACAAATCTATTGTCCTGAAGAAAATTTATGACAACAAAGGCCACATCTTCACTGGACATAGCATCCAACATGCAATGAGTTGCCACAAAATGTACAGTGTTTTCTTTAATAAATGTGTTGTGAATATTGTATATCTTGGGAATGCAGGAGACAGAGGTTTTGAGTACAGCATCTGGTTCAGTTTGTTTCAGCTAATTATCACACAGGTTTTGAGGCAGAGCTAGGACACCTAGGAATCGGGGCTGTTTTCCACATGTCTATGGAGAAAAGGCTATTTGAGGTCATATTATTTGCAGCAGACTCCCCCACTCTGAAGTATACAATAGTTGGGTGGAGGGCAGGCTGCATGACCAAGCGGAGAAGGAAGTTGTTGAAATCAAGAAATCAGCCCAAGACCAGAAGTAACAGAAGAACAAAGATGGGAAAGATTATCCTTATCCAGCTGATTCTTTTGTGTTCAGTCAGTATGCCAACAGACGTTGCTAAGTCACCTCAATTTACCCAGTCAGCAAAGCTATGGAGGAGATTTAACCAAGTGCTTACAACAGAGCCTGCCCTATCTGATGAGATCAGACTGTCCAGGGTGGGAAACCAAACTGCTCCAGGCCTAGGGACTCTGTTAGCCTTTCCTTTGAAGGAGTCCCATAATAAAACTCACCCAAACCCTCCTAAATATAGTTTGAAAAGGTAGAAAAAGTGGGGAAATTAGTCGTGATTGTGTTCAGGAGTAAATTGTGAAGCCCTGGCCCACTTCTGTCCAGCAACCAGTTCAGGAGTCCAGTATCCAGCTTCTTGATGAAGGTCTGCTTTACAGCGCCTGTGGTCTTTAGAAGAACCAACTCTTAGAAGAAGCTGGCTCTTGGCCATCAGAAACTGTTCTCAGCTTACTTACAAACCACAATCCCCGCTACTTTCTCTTTACAGTCATTTCTGTAGCAAAGTGCAGAAGCTTGTCAGAAGGGTTAGGCCATTTCTGCACTGGGCCTTGTTCCAGATTATATCCCAGAATAGGGACCTGCCATTTGTAGGCTAGGACAGACTATGGAGCTCCCAGGTAGGCTCTAGTCTGCACCATCATGTGAATGGCAGCTCCTTTTTTCAGTTATTCCAACCAGGGTTATTTTTACCCTCAGGGCACAAACCAGACCATTTAGAGGCGGGCACGCATACGTGCACACAAACACTGAATAACGGCAGAAAAAAAGTGAAATAACAGCAACTATATTAATTGCAAACATTTTGCTAAAGTGAAGGATACCATTTATAAATGGGGTGACAAGTGAAAAAGGGTTGAGAACCACTCATAAAAGCCTGCTCATTTTAAGTTCCTGCTCTGCCTAGATTTTATGCCTTCTAGCCCTCTTCACCCTTCTCTGTTACATTGTTGCCAAGCCAGTTTAGACTAATCTTTTGGGCAGACACTGCCAGAAACTGCTTTGTTTTGCTATTTAAATGTAATCTCTTTGCCAGAAACTGCTTCTTTGTTGCTTCAACACAAGTTATACCTGTAGACTCAGATATTGCTGAGCTTAGATATTTGCACTAAAGCCTTCCCCCTAATATTTTGATTTTGTAATAAATAGCATTGCTCTACCATTTGTCTAATAATATATTTATTTATTTTTATTTAAAACCAGTTTTTCTAAAAACTTCCCTCTCAATTTTTACTTGGATTTACTTAATCAGTTATGTATTTGTGAAACCAAAGCCTCACTTTAAAATATCCTCGCACGTGTGAATGTGAACATATGTGTCTAGCTTAGGATATCCTATAAAGAGTAATCTCAGTAAAGAACCCTTTGCACCACATCATCTCATCTCCATCCCCTTGGGAACTCAATCCAAGTGGATTCATCTGGTAAGGTCTGTGGGTAAATGAAGGCCAGGTGCTGAAGTCTTTGCCTCCCTCAGTCTCAGGGGCAAATTTAGTGCATACAGAAATAATGGTGCACTCTGCTGTCAGCTTTCTCTGTGAATAAAGTGCAGCTAATTCAGAGCGGCCTCCTGACTGGCTAGTAGACTTTTTTCCTGACCAATCACCTCATCACATTTCTCCACTCTATAGTGCTTCAGTCACGTCATCTTCCTGATAAATGCATAAATTCATTTCTACTGAAACCGGTAATTCAGCCATTCTTAAATTTCGTAACAGTGATTTTTTTTTTCAAAGCAGTTTAGTATAAGAACTAAGCATAATACATCATCCAACCAAGCCTATTGCATTGTAGGAATATTGTGTCTGGTCAGGCAACACTGAAGTTATAACAAGAGACAGAAAGTAAAGGCATCAGTATTGCAACTGAAATCCTGAACCCAAAGATACTTAACTCAACTACACATATCTGCCAGTGCCAAATTCCCAGTTGTTATGGGTAGTTTTGATTCAGGCAATTCTATTCTTAAAGAATGCTAGGTATTAGCCACTAGAACCACTCTGATGTATGGGTAATGCAAGGGTGATGAGCTGGTTTCTTTTCCTATAAGCCAGTGAAGTAATCATATTCAGTCCTGATGCTGATATATTTGTAAATATTGATATATGGGATGCCTAACAGATTCACTGCATAATCCTAATCCACAGATCAGTAACCTTGATCCTGTTCTGCCAGAGATCCATAGATGATCTTCTGGAATAGAATAACAAAACAACAACAACAAATTTTTAGATGCCCACTGTAGCATTGATAGCAAAACAGTCCTGGACCTTGGAATGGTACTACCAATGTACCAATCATCATTAAGACTAAGACTGCCACATAATACTATTTAAGGACTTGTTCCAGGTGAAAAAGTACAGTTCCTGTGTTTGTCAAACAGCTGTTTACTGACCTTCCCTGGAACCTTCTTTAGAACAAAATATGCACACACAAGACAGAGACTGAAAATGCTTGGTTAAAAAATAGTGAGCAATTGTGGACAAATGGATAGATAACAAAAATGAGTTTTAATTATTTAAATGAAATAATTAAAATTATTAATATCCTGAGAAACCCATAAAGCTTCTAGTGTTCTATCCTGAATTGAAAGTGCACACAGTCTAGGGAAGTATCCTCAATCCTTTCTCAAGCTCGTCAAAGGAGTGGAAAAATGCACAGACATTGTTATCAGAATTTTATCCCATATTACTTATCCCAATTTTAATTATTTATTCACAAAACTTTCATAGCTTCTGAATAACCAAAGTTCTCTTGGGGTGTTTTCCCACTGTCACTAAAAGTACCCATTAAGTACCCATTAATGGGTATGTAATGGCATTTTTGTACCCATTAATGGGTACTTAATGGGTACTTCTAGTGACAGTGGACAAACACCCTTGATCATTTACGGATGAGGACTAAAATCAGAAACCAGAAAAGTCCTTTAAAAATATAACACACAAGTTTTTCAAAACATAGTACTGGGTATTTGATTGCTTTATGGCATTTATATTCTGTGTTTTCTCCTAAGAGCCCAAAGGGGGACACATCATTCTCCCCCCACTAGCCCACAACAAACCTTTTATTACTGGCCTCCAGTCATGCTCTGAGATTCATGGCAAGTAGGGAATCCATAACCATAATCTGATTACTACACTGTGTTGACCATTTAACCTGAGATCACAGGAGAAAGTTTTCCTATTACAGCAAGACACCCTGGAAGGTAAGAATTGATTTAATGCTGCTTTTCATATATGTTTTAAGTTATTTAGTGCAACACCGATCTAGGAAAATATCAAACACTATTGGAAACAATGAGGTCTTATAACTATTTTATGTTTAATTCTTTCTTTTTGATAAAAGGGGAAAACAATGTGAGGAAGTGTGAACTTCTCAAGCACCGAAAATAAGCCTTTCATATACTCAGGGAACCTCTGGTTTGAAAACAAGCTAATTCAGTGAACTTGGTAACTCTAGTAGCAGTGAGGCTGTCAAAGACTCACAAATCTTTTCAACAGGTAGCATTTGGGCTGCTTCTTGTCCATTCGAAAACCAGGCCCATACTGAGTTTAGGTTTCTTCCCCTTTGGGTTGCTACCATAAATTAAATGTATTTACGATCCCCTAACCATTAACACCTATCTGCTGCATTTCTGCTGTATTTGTTTTACAAACAAGTCCTGTTTTCCAGGTCACGTTCTCCACTAAAAGTGCTATCCTGGAATACACATGCAATTATACAAATGAATGTAGAAGCTATCACTCCTTTCTTCTCCAGGTCTCTCCCTGTGTCAGCCCTACTATTAAAATGCAAATAGACAGGCCTCATTAGAGCATAAACGACAACCACTGACTTTCTTTTTTGGACAGGGAACATATTTCTTCATATTTTTTTAAAAAAATATTTTTAATATAGAAGAACCACCCAAGCCTTTTTCTTTTTAACTGCTTACCAGCCCAGAGTATCAGGTTTTGTATTTGCATACCCACCATGGGGTGGGGAGAGGAAGAAACCTCAAAATGAGATCATCCGAGTGAACATTTCAGTGAAAGCCTGCTAAGATCACACCAGCTCCATTCTCCCCCCCCCCCTCCCGACGCCACACACATCTATTCCCACAACAATCAGGTTACAGAAAGGTAACAATATATACCACACACCAAGTGTTAGAGAAAGCCTGCAGATCACCCAGAAACGCGGCTAAAAAGAGGGTCGTCGCTGGTTAAAACTAATTGGAGCGATTGGAATAAGATTTTCTTTTTCTTTTAAAAGGAAAGGTGCAAGGGATCTGAATGACACAAATCTTGGCGATCTGGGGATTGTTGTCAAGAGGCAATAATCTTCAGAGGACATAAAGGAGATGTCTTTGCCCTTCCCCCTTCCCGGCATCGCGCACACACAGAGTAACTAGCTCTCATATGACAAGCAATTACGATGATTAGGAAAGGAAAACCGCGATCCTGAAGACTGCGCAGAGCAAAGGGGCCAGCGTCTCAAACTGTTCTTCTCCGAGTCCCTTAGGATGGGTCTTCAGGGTCCTTAAACCGCCCCTGACCTTGCAGTCCTTAAAACTTCACGATTTCCCTCCCCCCCCCCGACCTCCCCCTTTTCTCTCCCGGGCTCCGCTCGTCTTTGTGTCTCGTTGTCACTCACCGGTAAGCCAAATGGGAGCCGATTCATGGAAAGCATAAAGGCAGGAAACACTTTCACCGCATCACGATCCCTCTCCCTCCGGAGGCAAAGCTCTGCCCTCCGGGGCGAGTTGGGCGAGCCCTCCCTCCTGCTGCCCCTTCGGCCGGAGTTTGCTATTTGCCCGGAGATCAACAAAGGTTCCTTCTGGCGGTGGCGACTTTTCAAGCGGGACTAAATCGCATGGAAGTTTTGCCCGGCCAAACCAAACCACTCCAGGGCTTTGCCTTCGCTCTCTCTCTCTCTCTTTTCTCCTAAAGAAATCAATCCTAAAGCAATAAATAAATCGACCGTCCGAAACGACTTCTCCAACTCGCTCTGCAGATTCAGTCCGGGGCGATTAAGAACTCTGCACGTGTGTAAGCGAGGAGATCTCTTTAAAAGGGCGCCTCGAGTACGTTGGGGGGGGCGGGAGAGAGAAGAGGCGGAGAAGAAGATCTGAATAAAGAAAAGGACTTTTTTTTTTCCTTTAAAGAGAAGAGGGCTGCCTTGTCGGTTGTCAGCCAGCCGTCGTGTCGCCCTCCCAAAAGTAGGCTAAACGCAAACCAAAACAAAAAAACCCCACCGCGACACAAAAGTTCGCCAGGCGACAGGGAAAGAGGACAGGCGGGGGAGACCCCCAACTCCGTTTCACACACCCCCAAATTATCTGTCAGCCATGTTAGGGAAGCAACTATAATTGTCGCCCCCCCCACACACACACCCCACCCCCCACACACACCCTCTGTCGACCCCGAAGTGGCCGGAGTTGCCCGGCGTGTGTCTGAGGGAAAAGTCACGCAGAAGATGGGGCTGGAGAAAGAGGAAGAAAGAGAGTTGAGACTTGGCAGGGAGGAGAGAGAGAGGGAGGGAGGGAGGGAGGGAGGAATCGGAGGGAAAAGAGGGACGGGGACGCTGGGCAGAGTGAGGGAGAAGCGCCTCTCTGACCTCTCTCCGGGCGTCCTCTCAGGCTCGCAGGGTCCAGCCGAGCAGTGCGGTCTCCCTCCCGGCCAATCCTAAAGGGCAGCCATCTTGCTTCCTTCTGCTCCTTGACGAGAGCAGCCAGGCCTCCGCATCAATATTCATAAGGCCCTTTTGACGTCTGCTCGCTCATCACTCCGCGAAGCTCCGGCGTCGCTCCCCGGCGGCGGACGTGACCGCCATGCGAACGAACCCGGCGGCGCAACCGGGGGTGGCCGGGGAGGAGCGGGGAGGGCGACGGGCGCGCACAAGCGCACGGGCCGAGCTGTCTGCGGCGCCGAAGCGCCGCCCGACACGCCTGCCTGGGGAAACGTCCCCCCTGCCCAAGAGACACACAAGCGCGCGGGCACCCTGGGACCCTCGTGTCATTCCGTGCTTTAAACGATTTATTATTTCGTGTGTGTTTAAGCCCTCGAGCCTGACGCAGCCGCGGGGCAGGAAAGGGTGGGCGGCGGGAGGCGGGCGGCTTTGCCCCGGAGCCGCGCGGCCGAGTTTCCATGGGAGAAGCGCAAGCGCCGGCGCTGACAGGAAGCGCCTGGCGCTCCGAGGGCCAGCGAGCCGCAGTGCCGCGGCGGCACAGTGTCACACAGTGGCAGACAAAGGGCTCAAAACAAAGAGCTGTCATGCCCAACAGATGTTGTTTCCCGGGCTGAGGAGGGGAGGGGAGGGGAGGGGAGGGGAGCGCCCAAGGAGCGCGCGCGCATCCCGCCCCGCGCGCGGCCCCCCTCACAGTGCTTGTGAGGCGGGTGGGCGGGCGGCAGCGGCGGTTCACTTCAGCCCCGAGCACGACTCCCTGTTTCCACATTGACCCCGTCTCCGTGCCTCAAGGGCGGCTGCCTTCCTTCGAAAGAGGGTCCCGAACTTCTTCGAAAGAGTTAAGAGGGGGCGGCGGAGGCTTCGCACACCCACGAGAGACCGTTCGGCGGCCGGCCGTGTGGTTGCGCACACGGGGGAGGGAGCGCGGCTGCGGGTTCACGCCTGGCACACGCGCTCATCTTCCACGCTTGGTCGTATCGGGCGCGGGGCGAGCGCGGTCGCTCCCCGCAAAGTTTTCCAGTGAGGGATAGAGTCCACCCGTAGCCTCGCTTTCCTTGGAGGACGGTCACCGTTACTGAGCCGAATGTAATCCAGGGACAATCAGGCGGTGATCAGACACAGAAAAGTAATAATAGTATTTAACAACGATAACAATAATGCTCCCAGCCAGCATGGATGGAAGCCCTTGGTTCTCTGACAGCGCCGTTTAAATTGCATTACCGGGGATCCAAATTAAGGACCTCTTAATTCGGATCCTGCTCCGTCTATTGCAGACAGAGCAGAACCAAGGCTGTGGTCACACTTGAGGTTTAACCCACTTTCAGGGTGAGAGAAAACATCAGAAAAGTGACAAAAAGCTGTTCTTTCGGTGCTAAATAACTCAGAAGATTCACCTTTGGGATAGATAATGTGGAAAGTAAATTACTGGTCACTTTGTTGATGTGTTCTATCTCTGTGAAAGTGGACTGAAGCTGGATTAAACCTTAGGTGTGACCACCGGGCTCGTTGATCCACATTCATGTGCAGAGGAGAAGGTCCAGCATTTGAACTAGAAGAAAAAGAAATGTTGGCTTTTCTATCCTCCTTTTCTCTCCCATTTAAGGGGACTCAAAGTGGTTGACAAAGCTCTCTGTTCTTCTTCCCACAACAGACACTCTGTGAAGCACTAGGGGCTGTGAGAGCTCAGAAGAGAGCTGTGACTAGCCCAAGGTCACCCAGAATCAAACCTGGTATTCCCAGATAAGAGTCCAGCTCCCTAACCACTAGATCAAAGTAGCTCCTTGTACAGGATCACAATAAGTGCAGAAAGGACTAGGTGCAGAAAGGCTTATTGGTTCAGAAACATATCCACCTGGTTCTGTGAAATAAAAAAAAAAAACCTGAGCATGTTTAATTGGAATGGAGTTTACCATTTTTAAACTTCATGTCTTTAAAAGGGGTGCCAAGTAATAATAAAGTAATTCAGTGTCTTTGGTCTTTGGGGCATCTTCAGCATGAGACAAATGCATTTAATAAAAAAAAAGAGTGAAATAGAACAGCCATTGTAAAATTGAAACAGGTGGCAAAAGGCAACAGGCTCATAAAAGTTTACTTAGTATTTTTATCTTGCACATTTTCAATAAATAAATTCCATATTCTATTGCTGCTCAAGCGGAAAGTATGAAAGATTTATTGCAAATTATTGGTACACACTGCCCGTGGCCTGTGCTTTCGCACCCAGGAACACTTTGTCCAAAAGAAAATGAGAAAATGGCCTCTGCCAGAGTTTTGGCATGGTGAAACTTTGACAGCATGCCTCTCCTTTCAGCTGGAGGAGGACAAGCACTGCACAAGGTCAAAACTTTTCAGACAAATGCTAAAATTCCATTTTATCCCTATTTTGGTCAGAAATTGTCTGCATGCTATCTGCAAAAGAAGCGGGATTCCCTTACTGGACATGCAGGAAAGGAATCAAAATGGATCTGGAAGTCAGTGTGTATGGTCCAACCTTGCTGGTTTTCCTTTGGCTGGAACACCTCCCTTATGAAATCAGACTGCAACGTCTAGGCCTCTTCAGCCTTGAAAGACAGCATTTAATAGTGAATATGATTGAAGCATATAAAATCAGACCTGGTGTGGAAAAAGTAGATAGAGAAAAAATATTTTCTCTGTCACACAGCACTGGAACCAGGGGTCAATCTTTGAAACTGATGGGGAGGAGAGTTAGGACTGACAAGGGCATTTTTTTTTCCACCCAGAGAGTCATAGGCCCTTTCTGCACTGGCCCTTATTCTGAATTATGTCTTGGAATAGGGATTTTCATCAAAAAAGGATACCAAACCTCTAAGAATAAGTATCCTTCCTTCCTCCCCTGAAGCCTTTGGAAGTGGATGTGGGAAGAGATGGTGACAGAAACCAGCCTGGATAGGATATTCAAATTCATGGAAGACAGGTGTGTTAATGGCTACTGGAATGGATGCCGAGGTACTGCATCCAAGTTGGAGAGACAGGCAGGATGTCTCTAAGTGCTATTCGCAGGGAGCCAAGACCAGAGGCCAATTCACACTTGGCCTGCCCATGCACACCTGGCAAGCACCACCTGCACTTGCAGGTGGCGTTTCCACATCAGAAACATCTCCCGCTATACCCCAGTGGCTACGAGCAATTTCATGCACCACACGTGTCTGCAGACTTACCTTTACTGGCCGCCAGAGTGAGCACCAGTGTGAACTGAAGTGTGCTTGCGGGTGCACCACCAACTCAAAGCGGCTGACAAAGCTTTCTGTTCTCCCCACACCGGATACCCTTTGAGGTAGGTGGGGCTGTGAGAAGTCAGAAAGAAAGCTGCGACTAGACCAAAGTCACCTAGCTGCCTTTGTAGAGGAGTGTGGAATAAAATCTGGTATTACCAGATAAGAATCCGGCTCCCTAACCAATAGACCTTAACTGGCCCATCCAAGGTTACACTCAATTGTCTCTAAGGTACTTCTGAGCTGCTTTTTTGCTACCTGTGAATGTGGCCAGTGGAGAAAAAAAGTCACAGGCTCCAGTGTTAACTTGTGAGTTTAGGGATTATTTCAGAACCAATATTTTAAGAAAGGATTCAGTGGTGCCTCTGCATTAAGCTTGATAATACTATTGCATACATTATTTTTCTTGCATATTTCTAATTCTTATCAAGCTGTTTATTGAAATTGCACAAAAATGTCACATCAAGTTGTTTTTCATCAATTGCTTGTATTAAATTTCATTACAAAGTGCAATGTGCTTGCTAAAAGGAAGAAAGGTGGAGTGGACAGTGAAACATGCAGGTGAGATATACATAAAATAATTCACCCACAAGAAAAGAACAGTAGGGAGGTGCATGGATGTTCTAAACATTTGAAATTTGGTTGAATTTGATCAAATGTGGACATTCAAATTCAAATAGAATGTCTACACATTCACATTTAAGCATTTGAACGTATTTCAAATGTTCCAAAATATTCATTCGAATGATTTGAAACATCTGAATGCACAGATACATATGTATTACGTACATATCAGTATGGATCTC
This sequence comes from Aspidoscelis tigris stejnegeri, assembly GCA_023333525.1. Lineage (NCBI taxonomy): Eukaryota > Metazoa > Chordata > Lepidosauria > Squamata > Teiidae > Aspidoscelis > Aspidoscelis tigris. The sequence goes on from JALMGA010000006.1 coordinate 66,651,089, forward strand.
ATACGTAGCTGTATACATGAAAATGGGATGCAAACAAAATGCATACAGGTACTTATAACACATACGAATGTTGTCGACATTCATAGCTTCAGATTAGAATCTAACATTCAAACGAATAGATTCGAAAGTATTTTATTTGAATTGGATTTTGTTGCATTTGGATTCTAAACATTCAGATCAAATCGAATGTTTGAATATTAAATGCAAATTTGAATTTAAAAAAACCACATTCATGCACATCCCTAGAGAACAGTGAAGTAGCTACGAATTCCATGTGCTGGCTAGACAGCAGCTCAGTGCTGTCCTCATATGAGTGGTTGGTTTGATCTTCTGCTGGGGGACATGTGAGGAACCACTTCATGAGCTGGCTGTAGCGCCATCTTGTCCCAGGGGCTCACTCCAATGTCCGATCCCACGTGGCTATGGCATACCATGGGGAATGTGGGCTCCTGGAAGACTGGCTCACAATGTGGTTGAGGTGTTAACTCAGACTGCAGGCCCACGTCATCACTGGCACTTGTTGGGGCATTTATGTGTGTTATTAGACTTAAATTGATCCCTAAGGTTACCCCTTTTTCATTTCTTCCTTTCCTTTCCTTACTCTTTGTTCTTGTGTGTTGTGACAGGTGGTTCCTGTGTGACTAGAATCTTCTTTGGCTCCTACCCAGGCTTGGAAACAAGTCCTATCCCTTTCTCGTCAATGCTTCCCCTTCTTTGCTCTGACATATGTTTGAATGTTCCCTTTAGCCCCCACCAACAGAAGCAGCTGCTGACCTGTGCGGGTTGAAGTGTATAAAGAAAAAGTGCAAGGGAGGGGTCTTATTTTGGATACTTTGCAGAAGACTGACTGGACCCCTTATTTCTTGATACATAGCAAAGTGGAACAAAGGAAACACAGAGGCACACACACATGCCGTTTTTCTAAAGCTGAAATTAGCAAATGGTTGCATTCTTGGAATGCTTACTCTTTTAGGTGTGGCATGGCTATTTTAAAGAGGCATTTCACTGTGCCCAACAGCAGATCTTATTTCTTTCAGGCTTGGCAAAACCAAGAACAGCAGGACATTGTTTCACCCCAGAACATAACCCTTAGATACAAAATGTGCACCAAACGCTTTCCTAGAGTAGCATGGCTTCCAAAGCACTTAGCTGACCCCATCCATGCCTTTCAATTAACACATTTAAATTTACTTCCTACTACCACAATGTGGGACCAGAACAAGTTAAAACATTACTTCACGTTATCCTCAAAGCACTCCATGAAACTATTTTGTTGAGGCTGCCTGAATGAACCTTAGAGTACATTTGGTTCTATTTAAGAAGAGACAAAAAATTGGTCCTCGTCTTTAGTGCCTATATATGATCTGAAACTGTAACATCCTTAACAGAGTGTTCAGCACCCTCAACAGAGTGTTCTTTAAGCACTCCTGGGGCTTGGTGGAAAAACAGGTTTACCCTCACTAAGCCAGCAAGGCAACTTGGTGGCATAGGATCTACCCTCCAAGTCACCCTAGCCATATGGAGATAAAGCACTCCTAGGACATCTAGAGAAACCTGCTGGATCAGGTCCCAGCCCATCTAGGACAGCATCCTGTCTCATGCAATGGCCCACCAATTGATCTTGTGTATCTTTGCAGAAGACAAAGCCTTCACCTGCAAATGACCCTTAGAAGGAATCTGCTTGTCTTTCCAATCTGGAAGGTACCATTTTAGCAGCCATTCATTTACCCCTGCTCCATGAATTTATGTACTCTTGCCAAATTCTCCACCTTGCAGAGTGAAGGCAGAGAGGGACAAAGTAAATGAACAATATTGCATTTGATGATAAATGGCCAGCATCTGTGGCCATTTCTGGACATCTTGAAAAGCACACAGATGTAAACGTTGCAGCTGCAAGAATTTTGGAAGCCAAGTGGCATTGGGCATGGGACTGTATGATTGCCTGTGCCTCCCTCTCTCTGAACTGAAAGTATTATGGCTGTGGTCACACCTTCACTTTAAACCTTCTGAATGCAACACTCACACCTTTTAATTTTTATCCATTTTATTTGTGGACTTTAAAGCTCATGTAGTCTAGACTTTCAAGTCCACAAATAAAATGGATAGAAATTAAAAGGTATAAGCATTAGCCCTTCTTGCACTAAGTCTTATTCCAGATTATATCCCAGAATAGGGGCCTGCAATCTTCATGCTATGCAGACTGTCATAAGCCCTGCTCAGGACCTGCTGTAGAATGCATTAGCATGCTCCAAACAATTCTCTATTCTGAGATATAATTTGGAGTAAGGCCTAGTGTAGAAAGGGCCTTGAAGTGAAGGTGTGACCATGGCCAAATATTTGATATAAGCCAATGGAAGAACTAAGCATTTGGCACTGAAGGTAATTTAATCACCATTCTGAATCCTGTGGTATATCATCAACTTTGCAAGGAGAAGGTTCCAAATTCAGGGTCCAGCTACACCTATGTTTTAGCCCACATCCTGTCCAACTCAAGTGTGAAAGGATGAATCAACGAAGTGACTAGCTATTAGGCATTTTCGCACTACACGCGTTCCATTTGGAACACGTGTAGAGCGGGAAGCTTAAGACACTTCCGGACGCTTTGACTGTTCACACACAGGAGCGCCGGAACGCGCGTAAACGCGTTCCGGCGCGCCTGTGTGCGAATGCTCAAAGCGTCCGGAAGTGTCTTAGCCGGCAAAGGCCGGCCAGGGGCGGGGATACGGCTGGCAACGCTGCCTGCCATTGGGTGAGACCACCCAAGGGGCGGGCAGTGCTGTCAAGCGGCTGCTCCGCATTTTGCTGGCTGCACGGGGCCAGATCGGGGAACGTGCACCTGGCAGGAAGATGCCGGGGCACCCGGGTGCCCATCGGAGGGCCCGGGGCAAGGTCCCTATGGGGCAAGACGCCTTTGGAGATCGGAGCCCCTGGCTCCGAACTCCAAAGGCTTCCCCACCACACGGATCATGCCTATCTGCGGGGCGCGAGCGCCTGGATCTAGGCGCGGGCGCCCCGCAGATCAGTCCCTCACCCCCCACCCCCCACTCCCCAAAGCCCCCACCCCCAACCACCCTTCGAACCCGATCGCGCCCATCTTCGGTGTGTAGGCGTCCTCCCGGGGGCTGGGGGGGGGATATAATCTGGAATAAGACCTACACTGAGGCGCCTACACCGCGAAGATTCTCCCCCCGGGCCCCGGGAGGACGCGCGTGCACGATGCAGGACCTACCTGCTCGCTGTCCGGCCTCTGAATGAGGGGAGCATGCCGAGAGAGCGCAGCATGCAGCCCACCGAGGTCCCCTATTGGACAAGCAGTTCACGTGAACTGCTCGTCCAATAGGGGGCCTCGGTGGGCTGCGTGCTGCGCTCTCTCGGCATGCTCCCCTCATTCAGAGGCCGGACAGCGAGCAGGTAGGTCCTGCATCGCGCGCGCGCATCCTCCCGGGGGCCGGGGGGGGGGGAGAATCATCTTCGCGGTGTAGGCACCTCAGTGTAGGCGCCTACACACCGAAGATGGGCGTGATCGTGGCTGGGGGTGGGGGTTTCGGGGAGTGGGGGGTGGGGGACTGATCTGCGGGGCACCCGCACCTAGACCCAGGCGCTTGCGCCCCGCAGACCATCGCGATGGGGGCGGGGGGTCCCTTGGGTGACCGGAGTGACGTGCTCCGGTCGCCCAAGGGGTTCCTCGACCCCAGCCAGCCAGACATCGGCCTCCTGCCACCCTGGAAAGGGGCTACAGGAAGCCGATGCTCCCAGGTCCCCGACTCCGGCAGCCGCAATGGGGCCACCGGGGCCGGGAAGGGCCTAGCTCACCCCCCGCGGAGGGCCATCTCCTTCATTGCCGGGCTGCGGGAGTGATCGCGCAGTGGCGGCGAGGCTGGAGATGGCAAGGGGTCCTACGATTCGAATCACGGGCCCCCTCGCTGCCAACCAGCCTCCCCGCTGCTGCGCGATCACTCCCGCAGCCCAGCAACGAAGGAGATCAGCCTGACCGCCATCAGCTCCTGGGCCGATTTTCGGCCCATGCTGATGGCGGAGGCTTGGCCGCGGCTGTCAGGGAGAAAAGCGTGCGCGAACACTTCTCTCCCCGAACGCGCTGGGATGCCTCGTACGCACTGGAACAGATGCAGAGCACTTTAAAGTGCTCTGCATCTGGAACGCGCGGAAGACAGCTCCGGACATGCCGGGACGCAAACCCGGCCGCGGCAATGCGAATGCCGCGCCCGGAGCTGTCTTCCGCGCGTTCCAAAATGGCATGTGCGAAAAGGCCTATTGTCTTTCCACATTGTTCAACCCAAAGGGCAATTCTCTTCTAAGACTGATAATGTGGAAGAAAAACTTTATCATTTTGCTGCTGTATTCTCTTACTCTGAAGACAGACTGAACCTGGATTAAAACTTAGGTGTAGCAGGGTTCTCAGCCTCTACTCAAAAGAAGGTCCTTCTACATAAACTGTGTGGACCCACAAGGAAGTGTTCCACAAGTCCCTCCTGTGCAGAGATTCTAAGCAAACAAATAGAATCAAAACATCTACTTATCCATGCCATCAATATATTGGCATGAAATATCATACCAATTTCTGCCAAACTCAGACAGCTCTGAAATGTGAAAGCTGTAATGTAAATTTTGCAATGTGAACTTTAACCTACATATCTTTATGTGAAAAAAACCATAATGTCTTATATTTTTGGCTTAAAAACACACACCCTCACCTCCCAAACTATCAAAAATAATTCTGGATGCAGATATGTAACTCAATTCTTAAAACTATTTTTTCTTGTTTTATTGAACTAATTTCCTGAAAACTAAGCCAGGGCAGTAGATTAATCCACTGTTAATTTAACACTTAAATTTCCAGGCAACCCCTTTTTATTTTCCAAGAAAGGGCCAAAAATGAGAGGAAAGAATTACAGTGTTCTCAAAGCATTAATAAGTTATTTTGCTGATTTGTTTTTTCTCTCCCTGAGTCAGATTAAGTGGAGAAGGTTCACTTATTATGCATTTTTGCATTCTGTAAATCAAACTAATTAGGTGCCTGACTTTTACATGCACCCAAGTCTGCAGAACAGCACAGCTAGGCTGGAAGAACTCATTAAAAATAATCAAAAATGGCAAAACCTCCATGTTGTTCAAATGTCCCACTGATGTAAACAAGGGTTGTCTTTTCCACCCTAGATATTTTTTACCCTGGAGGCCAAACCATTTATGGTAATGAGCTGAATTTTTTCCAGGTTTTGCTTCCTGGGGGGTCCCCGATAATGTCCTAAATAGACATGATTCCAAGATGAAAGAAATAATCAGCACTTTAGATCAGCTGGCTAGGAAACAATGTGCAAATAAATAAAGAAATTTTTTTTTATGTTCGACTTTCCGTGGTTGCATCAGCTTTCTGGCCCATGGATGGCTCTAAACAATAGAATACTATGGGATGTCTCATCTAGCCATGCTGCTAACAATTTTCCAAATAATTCCTCACATGATAGAAATGTTATCAAACCTTTTAATTTCTTAGAGTGGCAGAGATGTGGTGGACATCTTGTGTCACATGGGTGAGTACTACAAATGGTTGGAGTGAACTGTACCATACTAAAGTGTACCCTAACCCACTAGCAGTTTCTTTTCTTCAAGAAAACATTATATGAACTGCAGCCCTTTCTGCACTTACCCCAGTTAATCTGTCCCGTGTCTTCAGGGCACCCTTATTTCGCTTTCCCTAAACCAAGATAACAGAACCAGATGCAAACGCAAATTTGCCTGTTCCCATTACTTTCAGTTTAATCGCATTCAATCCGGATTCTGAGGACGTACATGGCTCAAGAGAGGACTCCAGTGGCTACCTTTTAAAAGCCACTTTTTGGGGCTGCCCTGTCCTCTTCCTCCTTGTGTGAATGGACCAACCATAACAGACCCCTTCACGGAGCCTAGCTGGGTGGTTGCCTTGCCTGGATGGAGGAAAAATGGCACCAGCAGCCAGCGATTCTTTCCCCTCCTCTCCCCATTTCCCAGCGCACACAGCAGCAGCAGCAACTCAAACCCCCTTCACAGTTACAGCCTTTAAAACAGAACCTCCAGGGCTTTCCTTTCCTTTCCCTTTTTTAAACTTTCAAAGAGCTAGAATTGTGCAAAACTGCAACATTGTTATTAAGGTGTGAAGAGGCTAGATGGCTACAGTGTAGCTTTAAGGACTGGATTTTTATAGTGGCTGTTTTAAGGGTGGATTTTTTCAATGAAAGCACTATCTTTGGAAGCAAGCTATTGGGGGAGGGAAACCCTAAACATGGATTCTCACCCCTTAACACGGTACGGTCCCCACAGTAAAAAATGTAAAACATTTCAAGCACAGGATCCGGAGTGAGACCTGTTGAAATCAGGATTGAGATTCACCACGCTTTGGGGTGGTTTAACACGGAGAAAGTGTGTTAAGCCAAACTGCCGTGCGGACTCCGAGGATTGAAAACATTTTGAATCTGAGATAAGGTTGCCGTGAAGACAGATTGAGATTAGCTAGATCCGAATTAGCCACAGCAGACTCATCTGCACTGAGTGGGCTTTAGAACAGCAAATGTATACTAAAGAATGCTAACATGGATGTAGACCACATTTCTGATCTGGATCTACTCTATTACCAATGCAGACAATATATTCTTAGCAACTCCTTGATCCAGATTAACAGGTAATTGCAGAAAGCTCCTCTTTCTGATCCTGAAGGGTTCTGAACAATCAGCACTGAGTCTTCAAAGTGGCCATCCAAAGCGACAGTAGGATGAGCATAGCAGCAGTCTTTGCGCCCATGTTGCAGAGCAGTTATTGGTCCTAGGGCAGGTCATCATATTCATAAAAATATAAAACATCAATAAAACCAAAAGAACAATACAGCAGTATAAAATCAGCTGAAAAAGCCACCCAGTCTGGCACCAGGTGGGCACTAAATGGCATTGGCCTCAGACTGCTCAAAGGTATTGCCTTGTTTCTTTGCTGCCCGAATAGTAGCTGCTTGAGTCCACCCTGTAGTCCTGAATGAAGCTTCTCAATTCAGTAGTTGCACTGTACAGTTGTTCTCCAGGGATGGCCGGATGATCTAAGCCCAGAGGCATCAATTCTTCCCAACAGCAAAGTTCTTGTTAAAGCAGTTCCTAAAGAGCATCTCTTAAGAACACACTTAGCATCAGTAGGAACCTATCCACCATGAACAGAGCTACACTGTGGTGCTTCTGGCATCAGATAAAGCTCTGTTCTGAAGTCTGACCACTGCTGACATCTGCTGGCTATGGACACTTTGGAGGCTGCTTGATTTTTTATTTTTTTATTTTTTCTTTACAAGGCTGTTTCATCTAGTTCTTGAACCTTGTTATTCCTGTATATCTCTCCCCCCCCCCCCGGCTTTTCATTTCCTGGCCTTACCTATGGATTTACTCCTTGGGTGCATCTTTCAGCTCACAAGAATTTTGGGTGCATCTTATTCTGACTTCATATCTATTTCCTTTGCTTTTTGATGCCTTACTGTACTTCACTTCATCTGTTTCAACTGATCATAATCTGCACACAGGGGTTACAGCTCACTCTTTCTGCTGTTGTTTTTTCTCTTATTTCACATGCGCAATAAATACATGTATGCTTTGTGTAAACTAGGAGTAGTCAACATAGTTTGAGAGTTTCCATTCCTGTACAGGACTGGCTCATGGATCAGGACTGAGGGATGAGTGAGGGAATGGAAAAGACTTGCATTCATCTAGCTGAACATGCCCTTCAGGCTGTTGTCTGTAGATATGCAGTTGTATGAGAAAATGAGACTTTCAGATGTGGCCTTATGCTCCTTCCCCTACTGCAGCATCTCAGCCCCTAGGCTACTATGGTTCTTGTAATTCTTGATCATTGGTTGCCCTATGTAGGTAAAAGGTATATCTGGAGGCTGTGATGTTGGCTGTAGACCAGTTGACCAGGATCCACTCAAGCTTCAATGGTGCAGTACAGCTTGAAAACCAGCTTGAAGACCAGTGTCTGAGCTCTTACTCCCAAATTGTCGTTTACTGCACACTAATGAGTTATGGTAGAATGATGGCTAGAGGACAGGTCCATGCAGACACCATACTTGCTAGAGAGGAGCAGGATGGAGTAGACCCTCAACATTTGAAGCTCAGTTAGTGCTGCACAAGTGTGGCCTCAGTTGAGAGTTGCCTCAAAGAGGTGGCCATATACCCTGTATCAATGGACTGAGTCTCTTTTTAATACTTCTACAAATAAAAGGAATAGGAACTGATAAAAAGCATCTTGCTTCCATTTGGCTCCCAGGCATCTCCATCCACCACATGCATCTGTTTCAATTCATCTTATCTCACCAGTGCCTCATAGCAGCAGGCTGATGAAAAGAACTCATAGATCAATGTAATGTTGGAACACTTCCATGAACTTCAAGTCATGTCTATAGAAAAGATGACATCATTTCTCATAACCTGTTTCCATCTATAAATCTGGAAAATGGTACCAGATATGGCAATGCCTAACAATAACTCCTTTTAAACTTTAAAATTAATATAGAACTGCCTTCCCACTGGCTCCAAACTGAAAAAGTTGTGAGAACAAGTAAGAATCACTTTGAGAAATACTCAAAGGCTAATGCAGCTTATGAAATCCTCAGAGGATTAGCTCTGGGTTTCTCAGGCCACCCCACACAGTTACTTGAGAGTAAACACCATATAATGAAGAGGAGAAAGAGGAGGAGTTGGCTTTCCTACCCTGCTTTTCTCACCCATTTAAGAGGACTCAAAGTGGCTGACAAAGCTTTCTGTTCTCCCCACACCAGACACCCAGTGAGGTAGAGCTCAGAAAAGAGCTGTGAGTAACCCAAGGTCACCCAGCTGGCTTTGAGGAGGAGTGCGGAATCAAACTTGCTGAGCATGAGCTATGAGAGAAAACTGGCCTAGTAAGGGCCTAGTGAGCCAACTATTAATTCTGCATATTGGGATGGGTGGTCTTTAAACTGATAATGTGAAAAAATTGACAGCCTAGACACATAAGCATTGATCAAATAGCATGCAGATAATCGTGACTACTAAATTCTACTTGAATAAACAAGGGAGGACAGAAGCAAAATGTGAAATGACTACAGCTGCATTCAGACCTAACAAAAGAGGTGCCTCAAAGGCACTTCAGAGAGACAGTGTGGCCCTTGGGTTCCCAAGCCTTTTCTAGCTGACCTTTTTAGCACAGAATATTCAGGGGATAGAGAGGAACAGACTAGTGTTTGAACAATCCCACCTCAGAGTCTGTTCCCCCCAACCCTCTTACAGTGACAACAAGGAACTTCTGAATAGACACGCATGCACTTATTTAAAGTCACAGGTAAGAAGGCAGGGGTGTGATGGATCTGAGGATTTTTTTTTAGCTGTAATTGTAAATTTGTCAGCTTCCTTTTTTTTCTGAAAGAGCTGACCATGATACTCTGCTTAAGCTAATTCATCTATATTTTATACCTGAGGACCATGACATTTAAATCAATCCTACTAGGTTATTGAGCAAGGTACTTTATAGCAAGCATTTGTAGTTTCTTAATAGCTAAGAACTGTCAAATGCTGCTTTTATTAGCAATTGTGCTGTGTGGGTGCAAGTGTCTCTTTTCTTCTTATCAGATGCACTCACAGAGCTCAAGAGAGAGTTATGTTTTCTTTAGATTTTTGTGGTTTCAGTTTTTGATTTGTACGCCAGTCCTCAGCTCCCCACAAGAGAGGCTCCTTACGTATTTGATGCTGCATAATGCTGCCTACACTCAGGCTCAGCAAAACCAGAAAGGAAGTGAGGGTCAAAGAGGGAGTTGTAAATGGGAGGTCTTCTGTTGCTTACATTCTCCCTTTGACTCAAAGCATTCTTAAAACAAGTTCCTTTCACATCTGTCCAACTAAGGCTTCATCCAGACCTTGGTTACTTATTCCATCTGGATATTTGGATACCCATGCTTTATTCCAGAATATCCAAATGTAGTGTCATAAGTAACCAAGGACTGGATGCAGCCTAAGTTCAGGGCTGAATTCACACTTCAGCCCATAGTATGTAATTAGGCAGCATCTGGGCAGGTGCATCTGCACTGTCAGGAGGCGTTTACAGCATAGAAATGTCCCCTGCCTGGCCAGAGTTGTCTAATTACATAATAGCCGTGGAGCACAAAATTGTGCTCCACAAGCTCACCAACCCTTACCCCAACTTGCCTGACAGCATCCAACTGGCAACCATTTGCACCTCTGCCAGCTGAGGAGGTCCACGCTAGTCAATATTAGTTGATTGCCCTCCTTTCCCATCCATGGGAAATGCTCCAGAGCATACCTGAAAAACAGACATCATCCAGTTCTTTGATTCTCTGGTTATGGAATTTTAGGATTTTCATTCAAGAACAAGTTCACTTTTCACTATTCTCCTTTATTCTTCCCTGGATCAGATGATCGCCTATAGCAATACAATAAAAATGAAGCTGTTGGGAATGTTCATTAACAGATCTGGAACAAGAGGCAATATGTTTTAGCCAGGGCTGGTGGGAGCTGTAATGATAGGCAATCCATCCCACAACCACTTAAAGCTGATCCAACAGCACTTACTTAATTCACATTATTTGAATAATCCAAAATAAAGCATCGACAATCCAAAATAAAATGTGTCTGGATGTACTTCAGATTTTCTAAATAATGCAGATTAAGTAAGTGCTATCTGGCTTATGCTATAGATGGTAAAAAAAAAGAAGTGTTCTGGGTAAAATGTGCTGAAAAATCAGGACACATGTGATCAGTTTCTGTGATCACTTTTATTCTGAGTTGTTTCCTACCAAAGAAAGGGGAAAGTATAACACTCCCATGTTCCACATTGTAAGAACAAGAAAAGAAAGGACTATTATTCTACAACTTTTTTTTAAAAAAAATCACACTTTATTACCATTTCCATGGCATTTTTCTTATGGTTTTTTTATCGCATAGTTTCCAGAATATAAAGCATCCTCACATAGGAAGACATTCTGGATCTTTCTCTACACTATTTGTGCTAGTGAGAAAACTTGTAAAAGCAGAAGTCATTTTATGGTTTTCATGTACACATAGTTTAAAGTGCCAAGAGGCAAATGTTTGTGGCTAAAATTGTACATCAGATCAATAGTTTCCATCCCAGTATTCTGTCTGTGACTATCAGTGCAGTTTGTCATACATCAGACATGAAACCTGTTGAGTTCACTAGTGCGTACTTTTAGGTGAGTGGAGAATCACAACCCATGACAGGGCTGGCCCTACTGTAGCCCTCCATATATTGCAGACTTCTGCTTCCATGAGTATATCTACCAACCTGCTCAATATCAGCAAATGATGGAAACTGTTGTTAAGCAGTATCTGTACCCCACTTGGCCTGTATCAGCAGAGGCCTCAATGTATTTTAATTCATCTTGCTGCATTACAAGTGTGTCTGCTGTTCTAACTTAGACTGAAGACTGAGGAACAAGGACATTGCAGACATTCTCATAGGGCTTGCAGTCTTGAAGACAAGACATGTAGCTGTGCCATTCCCAAAGTAGTCAACAAGTTCCAAAATGCTTTGCCAATGAAGTGTGCTATGGATCACCCTCCAAAAGTGCCCAAGTAATTTGAAAAAGAAATGTACCATTGATGAATCTTCAGTATAGTATATCTTTGGTCATGGTGGGAAATGCTGTGCCCAATGCATAGATGAGCATTACTCTAATCAGTTCTGGTGCTTTGGTTCCTGCATGTTATTTTCAGAACATCCCTGGCTGCCTGAATGCATGGACTGTCAATGAGGTATAGCTGTGAACCGTCAAGCAGAGTATCACCAAGCAAATAAACTGAACGCAATTTGGTCACAGGTGAAGAAGTGTTGTACAGAGTTGTACCTTGTTTCAAATTGTACTGTTGTTTTTGAATTATATGCAAATCAGAACTAGCTTTAAGTTGAAACCAGTGGACTGATTTTAGGATTCCTTTGTCTAGAATGGCAAAGTGCAACTTAAAGACTTTTAGATATAAATCCAATTGAACCTGTGGCTCCATGGCTGCAGTGGAAAGCACCCAGGGATTTTGCCAGGTACTTCCTGGACTGCATATACCAGCTACATGGACACCTGGTGAAGAGGCAGTGAGACACTTGAATAGACAGTGTGATTTCATGCCCTAAATCCTGAGGACTGCAAGTGGACATCACATGCTCCAATGGGCATGTCATGCCACCAAACATGGAGACACAAAACCTGAGACCATTCATCCACATGCCCAGATAAAGACATGGAGATACAGCCTGAGTTCAATGGGGTTTACTCCTAGAGCGTTGTGCCCATTATGGGAGCTACTGACATCCTTACTATTCTCATCACTATATCTGCAGAGGGTCTCCTGACTAAGAGTTCCAACATGCATAGTTTTCTGTGTGACTTGGATCCCAGGGACATGAGGATAAGAGAATAAATGTGTTGCTAACTCTGCCAGACTTTTATAAATTTGTCATTTTGGAAGACTTGGGTGTCAGTGGTGAAAAATTACTCCTTCCATTTACACAGCCAATAACAAACAATATTTAATTCAGAGCAAACATCATAAACACAGGTACAAATATTTACCTATTCTGCCTAGTAATATGAAGAATGAGAATCAAGGAAATGGAAATCCTTTATTGGTTTTTCCAAACATGAAGGGGGTAAATAGAAGAAATGAGGCAACTGCAGACTAAGGGTAAATTCTTTGTTCTGCCTTTGACTTGGCCACTGTTAGGCACCTCGGGTTTTTTTTTTGTAACTGATTTGCTTGAAAGAATGCAAGGCATGTTTATACCTACCTGAAGGGAATGGTTCTGGACACTCCAGGAGAGGTTCATCCATGCTCTGTGTTTCTGTTGCTGTCCCAGAGTGTCCTGGAGCTCCCTCCAGCTGCTGTGGTTGTTGTGAGCTGTGGACAGGTAAAAGGTTGTCCACAGCTTCACCAGAAGCACTTGGCAAGCTTCTGGACACAGTGTTCACATCCCCTTTCAGATGTGAACACTGCAAGTGGGTGTAGTGGCAGGTTGCAGCTGTGCCATTGTGTGCCATGTCATGATCACCCTGGCAGTCACTGGGCATGCAGCAGATGTTGCTGTAGCCATTCCTGTGGCAATCCAGATGATCTAGGGCAGGTCATCTGCATTGCAAGTGCTGGTGGTTTGGTTGGGACTGCGCCAGCGAATGAGACCTCTTTACCAGATCTTAATTGCAGTGGAATGGTATAATTGAATGGAAAGAGTGAAATGGAGGTGGTGTAGCCTTATATATTAAAGAAGAGATATAACCTTTCAAACTGGAATGTCTAGGTGAATCTGATTCATCCACAGAAGCAGTGTGGGTAAGGATACCAGGCCAAAAAGGAAGCCTAACAATAGGGACATGCTATTGCCCTCCCAACCAAACTCCAGAAGGAAATAAAAAACTGGAAAAGGAGGTAAAGGAGTCATCCCAAAAAGATAGGGTAGTTCTAATGGGGGATTTCAATTTTCCTCACATAGACTGGGTCAACTCCTGTTCAACTCTGGAAAGAGAGAAAAAATTCCTAGACCTGCTAAATGACTGTTCCATGGAGCAAATGGTCATGGAACCAACCAGGGGAAAGGCAATCTTGGACTTGATCCTAAATAATGCTCAGGACGCGCATGGTAAAGGACGCCTCTGTTGCTGATCCAATTGGGAACAGCAACCATAATGCAATAACCTTCAACTTAAATACAGGGAGCAAGTTTTTAGTGCAGTCTAACACAGACACCTTAATCTTTCATAAAAGAAATTTCCCTAAAATGAGGAAACTAGTAAAACAGAAATTGAAAGGGAAAGATAGAAGAGTTCAATCATTCTAAAATGCATGAAGACTATTTAAAAACACAGTAACAGAAGTTCAGCTAGAATGCATGCCTAAGAATGAGATCTTTCTGAGTTATTCTGCTTCTAGTGTGTTCTGGAACCACAGCATGATCCAAAGAGTGTGCTGTACCTGCTAGAGTGTTGGTCTTGAAACAAAGAATCCTGGCATTTGAACCCCTCCTTGAACATAAAAGATCAGTTGCTGACCTTGGCACAATCACAGACTCTCAGCCTAACTTACTTCAGAAAGACAGAAGGCAGCCTTGGACTCCCTGGAGGAGAAAGAAATAATCATACTGAAACTACTGAAAAAAGTAGAGCACGTAATGAAATGTTACACAGTAAAGGACTTCTTTTCAGGATGAAGATGAAAGCAGAGTCCTCACCTGTTTGCTGCAAATGGCCTTTGGTGGCACCCTGCCTGTCTCTCCTACCTGGAGGCAGCACCTAGGCATCTATTCTAGTAGCCACTGATACACCTGTCCCCCATGAATTTGTCTAAAAGCTATCCCTCAATGCCTTAAGGAGCTTTCTTAAAGCTGCTACTAATGCTATTCCCTCTCCATGAAGGCACTGACAATTTTTTTTATCGGCCTTTATAATGATTTTATTGTAACTGTCCCTACGACCTTTGGGTATAGGGCCAGACAGGAATATAAATAAAATAAAATAATAAATAATGCATAGGTAACTGTTGCAAGGTCATCACCGTTTTAAATAAGGCCATAGCTGGTATGGCAGTATTCCCAATCTTCACATCACTTTCATTTTCTTTTTGGGGTTACAGGATACATGGAATGCCTGATACTGCATATCAACCTTATTTCAGCCACATTAATGTGTCTAATTAGACTCAGTTTAGGCTTAGTTTCCACATTTAGCAGAAGTAGATGGGGAAGATGCTTGCAAATGTTCAGCATATTTCACGTCCTCTCAACTTTTGCCCATCATGATTTGTTACAGTGAGCTAAGGAGGAAGATCCAGTATGTGCTGAGTGCATTTCTGTAGAAGACAACAGTACTACTGGAATACTACTGGACTTAAGAGAGGGGGTTATTTACCTTCTGAAAAAGCTCACCCTGTACTTAAGGGAATGAGGCTGCTACCACACAAAACATAATGTTTCTTCCTTGCTGACCCAGGGCCTAAGGAGTTCAAAAGATACAGTCCTACTCTCTATTGGTCCAGAAGACATTCAGCCACCCAGATAATTACTTTTACTTTAATCCTGGTTGAGTAACTCTGAGGGCTGGTTGTAACAGCTAAGTTGCTTCTCTTCCCCCATGAGGAAACACAGAGAAACGGGGAGGTGACTTATCAGCTCTATTTCCAACAACATAAAAAATAGCTGTCTTCTCTCTGAGGGGGTGCTGGGACAGACTGACTTACAACTTTATGTGTTGGGATTGTCCCCTGATTAAATGTTTATGGGAAAAAAATAATAGAATTTTGAGATTAATGTTCCAAACCAAACCCATGTACTACAAACTCCGAAAATTATGGAGACTCATGATGAATAAATGTCTTTTGGTGAAACATTTAAGATTGGAGGGAATTAAGAACATTCAACAATTTAGACTAATTTGGAACCCATGCATAGAAGAATTGAACAGGAGATCTTTCCTTGATTTAGCTGAAAAGATCTTTTTAAAAATAGATGGTTAACATAAAGATAATATTTAAGGCCTAAAATATTAAGAAATTTTTAAACGATAAAGGTGCACAGGTGTCTTTTGTTTGTTTGTTCTTCTTGGTTGTTTTGTGTTTTAATTTGTATATTTACTGTTTGTATATGGCTTACTTCTGGGAAAGTAATTTGGCTTGAAAACTGGCCGTTGAGAGAAGGGTTGTTGTGGGGGTGCAATTTGTCCATCTCAGCTAAAGCAACTCTTGCTAAGCTGAAGTAACTAGGACAAAGGGTATATCCTGGGTCACTGTAACTTTTCTAATATCTCTCTGAAACAAGGTCTCAGAAAAGGCATAACACTTCTTATCATTTGTATAACACCTCTTATCATTTATGTAACATCCACTGTGTATGTATCAACAATGTACAGTACTCAAGGATGGTAACATCTTATCCGGTTATGCCAAATATGGGCACCCCAGGGGGAAATTTACATTGAGAAATGTATTCTGTAACTGGGCATAAAAAGCCCCTAAATCTTCAGTAAAGGACAGACACTTTTCACCTGGCAACCATCCTGCGTGTGAGCATCAAATCATTACTACAGGTTGTCTCTCAGCAGCATTTCTCTGGAGGTGGGGAGCTGATGCGAGTTTAAAAAAGAATTTGCACATTGTGTTTTCTGCAAGAATATTCAAAACATTCAAAATTCGATCTAATTCATTTGAATTTGGACATTCAAATTCAAACCAAATGTCTCTAAATTCATTTTTTAACATATGCATGCATTACATAAGTATCCATACACTGGGTACCCGCAGCCAGAACCGGGGCGACCATAACCAGGTAAGGAGGGGATTTCACTCGGTCTCCCCCGGGTGGGCTGGGGAGGGCTTCGGAGAAGCTCCCCCTGGCTCCAGAAGCGGCGATCCACTGCTTCTGGGGCAAGGGCGAGCTGCAAGGTAGGAGTCCCCCGGCTCGCCATGCTTGGCTCCAAGGAACCGAGCATGGCAGGCTGGAGGAGGAGCCCCGGAGCACAGATGTGAGGTGGGTGCTGTGCGTCCGCACAGCACCCACCTCAAATCTGGATTTAATCTGTCCTTCCGCCGCGTGTGCGGAAGGACGGGGGTGGGTAGATCCGTATCTATTAGATGCGGATCTACCCCCATAAATCCGGATCTACCGTGCATCCGGATTTAGTAAAACTGGGTCTACTGGAACCCGGTTTTACTAAATCCGGATGAGGTAGATCCGGATTTATTTAAGCAACTGCGAAAGCAGCCTAGGTGTAATCGAAGCCATGGGTTCATGCAGGCAGGTCCAGCAGCTGCCTGGGAGCTACAACAGCTTGTCATACAATATAGTGCAATAGATTTATGGCAATAAATAAATAATTTAGGTTGCCCTTTATCAGCTTAGTACCTACTAGAAGTTTTAAACTAGGAGGGCTGATTAAGCTAGAAATAATGAGAACTGTAGTCTGAAAACTGGAAGGTGCCATTGTGCCTTAGGCTAAATTTTAAAACACTGTTTCTTGTCATTCCAGTTTTTCATGTTTAGGAAGGCTTATAATTTTACATAAATCATTCATTCAGACCTGCCTTTCCCCACCTGAAGGGTGAATCAGTACACTGGAATTGGCCCTCAACAAATAAATAAATGAAGTCCCACGTACACATGACCCCAAAATTAAAAGTATCATAACCTTTTGACAGTTTCCCCTAGTTTTCAGTTAAAAGAGTTCTTCTCTGCGTATCAATGCCAGCACAAATCAGCACAAATAATTAAGTCATTAGCAAAGACTGTGAATGCCAGTTATCCTAATACTAAGCCTCCTGCTGCTCTCCCTGGAATTGTCTGACTTGATTGCATCCCCGTTACACTGACAATCTGCTTTCTGTTATCAGCAGATAGGCTGACAGCCATTTAAATTCTCATTTAGAAAAACACAACAGCCTTTGCTTTTTCCCTGTTAGAAGGATGAATCTCTGAAACCAATGATTTATACAGAATAAAGTTTCCCCCTCTCTAAACAAAATTTAAAAAAGGAGAGTAGCTTTGAATTTTCTCAGCAGTCTGCAACAACTCTCTCAGAAAGCCACCTTAGGTCACCTCCAGATGGTGGCTGAGTATCCCACGAGCAAGGGATAATGCGGGATATTGATCACCTTGCCATTAGCTGTGAATTTATGAAAAAAACCTTCCAGGTTCTAACCCAGTTAGTACTCATTTTATATTATGCCTTGGTGGTGGTACTCGTATAATTGAATCCAGAAAAGAACAGATAAGAGGCCCCAAAGGTTTCTGCTAACCCTATAAACCAGCTGATTCTTACCAAAGTTCTTTTATTTTGAGGAATTTTTACTGAAGCAGAGACTTAGTGATCATTCACTATCCTTTAAAAAACTCGGGTACTGTGCATAATATGAGGGAAATTCAAATTTTGTTGTCCTGCCATATGTAAAGAGCCCTAGTACTGTGATTCTGGTCTTATTTCTCAACATAATTGCTCTTGCCTAATCCATTTTGTCTCTAGTGCTTTTATCACAGCGGACAAGTAGCCCTCATCCCCCAGTATGTAGTCACATCCTCAGAGTCACATGAAAATATCACCTCAGTGAGAGTTACTGGAGAAATGTTTAGATGCTAAAGAATCCTGCAGTTTAAATGGCAGCACTTTGGCATTTGGAAGCCAAGCAAAGACATGGCTCAGTCTTCCTCAGCAACATCTCCCAGCCTTCCACTCTCAACATGGCTGCCACGAAATGCTGAAACTTGGAATTTAGGAACATCTGAAGGGTTACAAGTTGATCAGCCCTGACCTATCTGTTAGCTATTGCTGTCACCCCAAATTATCGTAATTAGGTCCATAAGGCGGCTCTGAACTGTTTTTAGATTATATTACTTTTCTTTATTTTTTTGGGTGGGTTGGTGAGAAGGGCCATTTATTTTATACTTCTATGCTTTATACTTTTAAATTTAATTGTAGATTGCTTTGGGATTTTAAGGGTAAAATACAAATAAGTACATATTAGTGGAGGGAAGATGGAGCTCACAATTTCAAAGATACTCCCTAAAGGCCTGTCTTGCTACAAAAAAATATGTTGAATTTTGCATTAAAACAGGCTCTTAGATAGTTAAAGAACTGAGGGATTTCTGCACTGCAACGCGTTCCAAACGGAACGCGTGCAGACGGGCAGCTTAAGACACTTCCGGGCGCTTTCACCTTTCACACACAGACGCGCCGGAATGCGTTCCGGTGCGTCTGTGTGTGAAAGGTAAAAGCGCCCGGAACTGTCTTGGCCGGCAAAGGCCGGCCAGGGGCGGGGATTCGGCCGCAGCGCTGCCCGCCCATTGGGTGAGAGCACCCAAGGGGCGGGCAGCGCTGTCAAGCCACCCGCCCCGTGCTTCGTGCCAGCTCTACGGGCTGGCACGAAGATGCCCGGGCACCCGGGCACCCATCATGGGGCCCGGGGCAAGGCCCCTATGGGGCCGGACCCCTTTGAAGATCAGAGCCCCTGGCTCTGATCTCCAAGGGCTCGCCCTGCGCCCCCATCGCGGCCATCTACGGGCTGCAGGCGCCTGGATCTAGGCGCCTGCAGCCCGCAGATGAGTCCCACCCCCCCCAGTCCCCAAAACCCCCACCCCCAACCACCCTCCGGCCCGGATCGGGCCCATCTACGCTCTCTAGGTGCCCACAGCGGGGCACCCAGAGGGCGAAGATGTTTCCCCCCCCTCCCCCAGGGCCCTGGGAGGACGTGCGCGCGAGGAACAACTTACCTCGTCGCCGTCCAGCGTCGAACTGAGGGTGGCATTGTGGGAGCGCGCAGGACGCAGCCCACCTAGGCCCCCTATTGGACAAGCAGTTCACATGAACTGCTTGTCCAATAGGGGGGCTAGGTGGGCTGCGTCTTGCGCGCTCCCACAATGCCACCCTCAGTTCGACGCTGGACGGCGACGAGGTAAGTCGTTCCTTGCGCGCGCGTCCTCCCAGGGCCCTGGGGGAGGGGGGGAACATCTTCGCCCTCTGGGTGCCCCGCTGTGGGCACCTAGAGAGCGTAGATGGGCCCGATCCGGGCCGGAGGGTGGTTGGGGGTGGGGGTTTTGGGGACTGGGGGGGGTGGGACTCATCTGCGGGCTGCAGGCGCCTAGATCCAGGCGCCTGCAGCCCGTAGATGGGCCCGATGGGGGCGGGGGGGACCCTTGGGGGACCGGAGCGATGCGCTCCGGCCGCCCAAGGCGTTCCTCGCCCCCAGCGAGCCCAACATCGACCTCCTGCCACCCCAGAAAGGGGCGACAGGATGCCGATGCTGGTGGCTCCTTCCCGGGTCCGGCAGCGCCATTGGGGCTGCCGGACCCAGGAAGGAGCCACGTCCCGGCGGCCGTCGGAGGCGACAGACGGGACGCACCGAATCGGGGTTCCCCTGTGCCATCTGCCAGGGTCACTGACCCTGGCAGACGGGAAAGGGGAACCCCGATTCGGTGGTTCCCGTCTACCGGCTTCGCCGCGCCGGCGCAATCGCCGGCCCGGCAAGTCGGCCCCTGGGGGCGTGCCGACGGCTGTCAGGGAGAGAAGCGTGCGAACGCTTCTCTCCCGGAACGCGCCGGGGCGGCTCGTCCGCATTCGAACGCATGTAGAGCACTTTAAAGTGCTCTACATTTCGAACGCGAGAAAGACAGCTGCGGACACGAGGCGGCGCAAGCCGCGCTCGGGCAATGCGGATGCCGTGTCCGCAGCTGTCTCCCACGCGTTCCGAACAGCCCCGTGCGAAAACGTCTCTGGTGGGAATAGTCCTGAGTATACCCTGCTGAAACCTAAGTAAATGTTTTTGCCTGCATATTGAGACCCATCTGCTGAAATTACCTCTATTTGATTATTAAAGGTGTAGGAGTCCTGTCCTTGTTTTTAGGACTAAAGGCCCCCTTCTTCTATTAGTTTAAGACATTTCATTTAAATTTATTTTGATTACTACTGTTTTATTGAAAAATGGTGGTGTATATCTCCCCTTTCCACATAAAAGTAAAATTAAAACACTTTTCCAATATACAATATAAGATACAATGAAATAAATTTGAACGTAAAATACAAGGCAGGTAGAATTGGATTATTTCATCCTCTTTCTTGGGTTTCCACAAAACAGCTGCCCAGCAAGTTAAGACAAGTTTTGAAGAGTATAAAATACTGATCAAAAGCTTTGTAAAAATGAAGGTTTTTTTTTTAAATGAGGAATATGGATGAGGCTGAGCATTATTCGTTTTCAATACTCCTTTACCTTCTTATGTACAGTTTTGAACAGGTGATTTCCTTCATTTAAAAGTAAGGTTAAAACAGCAGACAGTCCAAATAAAACATGTTGTACTTCTTCCTCAAACAATTCTAAGTCCATACAGGTACAATCTATCTTACAAAGAAATCATTGTAGCATTCAGTAACCAGGACTAAAACATGTCTTGTTTCTTTTGGCTAGGGTGTATTTTATTAACTGTTTGGGATCTGAGGTGACATTCAGTAAAGCGACCAGAAGTGATGAAAAAAACCTGCCTGGAATTCACAAGAGAGAAGGGCCTATTGTACCTCAACAACAGATGGTACTCAGGTAAAAAACAGGAACCCTAGGTTTATATGCAAACAGAATGAGAAGGCCTGAGGATGAATGGAAATAAGGCACCTACTCCTCCTGTTCTGTTCAGAATCATATATCTTCTGGTTTTCTCTAAAAAAATGAAAAAGCAAAGCTTTTTGGATATAAATGGTGGAATTAAGGTCTCCCAGGAATCAAAACCCAGTCTATGGTGCCTTGCCTGAGTTGTTCACAATACATTTTGTGAGAAGGATGCAGTTTGTACGTATCAGAGTAATGTTGTCCATCTGGGTGATGTTTTTTCCAGGCAGCTGGGTGCTGTAGATATTTCCAGGAAGACAGACAGACAGACAACACTATGGCAATAACTGCAAGGTTCATTTGGACAGTACCATACATGTGCCTAGAGTACTGTGTTCACTTGACGCTATGCGCCAAAGAGGGCCAGGCCCTTGGCACTGGTGCTTGCTCTACTTCTGGTGTAAAATCTGTACCCAAGAGTGTTCCAATAGGAGATCACTGCAAAGCATTCTCACTGTGGGCCAAGCAAGTGTCCTGGTTTCTGCCACTGCCACACAGAGAGGCAGGACCAACAAGAACAGCCCATTGTACTTTTCAGAGCCCAGTGACATTGCACTGATCTTTGGAAGATGCTTCACTTCTGGGTCTATTTCTGGGGTGGGGGTGGGGGTGGGCAAATGAAGTGTCCCTGGCCAGCAACATAAAACCCAGAAATTTTTGTTTCCCAGGTTCAAAGTTAGGCTGGGCTGTGTCCGTTAGTGTATGTTCACCCACCGAGCTTCCTCTACTCTGCAGACTTCCCAACCTCGGTCCTTTTTGCACTGGGCCTTAGTCCAGATTATGCTCTGCAACAGGGACCTGAAATCTAAATGCTACTGCAGACTATGGTAGGTCCTGAGAGGGGGCTGCCATAGATTATTCAACCATGTGGCTGCCAGGTTGCTGTTTTGGGATGTAATCCCAAATAAGAGGCATTTCCGCACTGAATCGCGTTCCAGACGGAACGCGTTCAGGCGGAAAGCTTAAGCCAGCTTCGGGCGCTTTCCCCGTTCACACACAGACGCGCCAGAACGCGTGTAAACGCGTTCCGGAGCGTCTGGGTGCGAATGGTCAAAGCGCCCGAAGCTGCCTTAGCCGGCAAACGCCGGCCAGGGGCGCGCCGGCAGCCGCGGAGGCAGATCGACAATCAGCTGTTTGAAAAACAGCTGATTGTCAAAGCCGCGCGGCGCCGGAGGCGCGCCGGCAGCCGTTCGGGAGACAGAAGAAGCGCGAACGCTTCTTCTCCCGAACGGCTGCCGGCGGCTCGTCCGCGTTGGAACGCGTGTAGAGCACTTCGAAGTGCTCTACATTTCGAACGCGGAAAAGACAGCTGCGGACACGTCGGAACGCAAGCCGCGCGCGGCCAATGCGGATGACGTGTCCTCACCTGTCTTTTCCGCGTTCCGTTCAGCCCCGTGCGAAAACGCCTAAGATCCAGCACAGAAAAGATCCCAGAATGCTTCCTCCATACCAGGAACAATCTCTGAAGCATGTGCAATAGGAATGTGCTGCCCTATTTCTGTGATGGTTCTTCAAAATTTGGTGAGTTGTGAACAGGTTCTTACCTTGCATTGTTCTTCAGTTATAACTCCTTGTCATTACTTCCTCTGTCCTTCTGTTTGCCATCCATCCATCCATCCATCCATCCATCCATCCATCCATCCATCCATCCATCCATCCATCCATCCATCCATGTCTATCTGTCTGTCCATCCGTCCGTCCATTTTCTGCTCTTCATTTGAGGGTCCCAGGACAGATTATGACAATAAAAACAAAAGTTAAAACACAGTATCAAAGTGTTAGAAGCTTCTTCCTAGAAACGTTATTTAAATATATGCATTTTCTCAACATATGCATTTCTGTTCATTTTCCCAAAATAGTTCAGAATATATTTTTATGCATTTTATGAGCTAAGTAGAACTGTGTCAAATCATTTAGGAACTATTAAAACTGGTAAATGGTTTCCAATCTACAGTGAATTAGTAGTTTGGGCAATTTGATGAGGACAACATTTCTTGAATGGTGAAATTATTTCATCCATGGTGTCTTAAATATGTGCAGTTAAGAAGCACCAGAACCTGGAAAATCTCTTGCTGTGAACTGGATTAGCAAAGATCATGACACTCAAGCAACCCCAATGACCTCTGTATCAGCCTCTGCTACTGCTGAAGGAGGAAAGGCTAACAAAAGACAGAGGGCACTGCTTAATTTGCCACAGTCTGCAAATCACTGGATGGAAAAGGAGAACAAGGGTTAAAATAGAATCAGTCTGTTAGCTGGTTATTGTCTAAATGCAGAAATAGAAGTATTTCAGCTCTCTTATTTCAACAGGAACAAGCTATAAATTAATTTTTTTTAAAGTAAAGTATATGTGACATCTGATAATATCTATAAGTTTCCCAAGATACCAACTCTTTCCACTTCCCCTAACATCCTTGCCTTTCCCTTCCAAGATTCTAAAAGAACTGTCAGAGGTGGTTTAAAATTTACTATCATGTGAAATCATTGCAGGCTGTTTCAACATGTCATTAACCTGACACATGTAGAAAGACGTACCTTGCTTCTGCTTAGCTCAGCTGGCCAGAAGAGAAGGGATCCAAAAGAAGTGGGAAGTTTGCCTTTTTGCCCCCAACCAGTCCCTTGCTATTATTGGATCACCTCCTCTGGTACCTCTAGACAGCCAGAGTGTGACGGTTTCAGGGTACAGGCTGCAAACTGCTTTGCTTTCTGTGTGATGGTTTCAGGGTACAGGCTGCAAACTGCTTTGCTTTCTGTCTTTGCAGGCTTCTAGCAAGCTGCAATAGCCAGCCTTTGTGCAAACAGCTTGTTGCAAGCCCTGGGTTTTGGGTTGCAAAAAGGGCGGGAAATCCTGTGCGGGCCCTGCTGCAATGATTGGCTGCAGCTGGTAGTTGGAGGGAAAAGCTGTCCGGGGATCTGAGTGCTGGAGGGGCTAGAGCAGGAGTTCCCACCAATCAGGGGTGAGGGACAGGAGTTTCTCTTAGGACTTTCCAGCAGCATTTTATTGCAGCAGTTTTCCCCAGGAGGTGACAGCCAATCAGGGCCAAGGGGAAAAAGGTATAAAGGAACTCAGAATATAGCAGAGGGTGTCTTCATGCTGGGACAAGAGCTGAAAGGAACAGAAGAGCTGACTCCTGAAGGAGCCAGACCAGAAGTTGATCAGGGGTCTTCATGCTGGGACAAGAGCTGAAGGGAACAGAAGAGAGCTGAACCTGAGGGAGCTGGACCAGTAGCTGACCATTGGTCTTGTGGCTGAGTGATTTCTGAAGGAAACAATCGTTGAGGATTGTGGCTCTGAGGGAGACTTCACTAGCAACTGACCAGGCTGGATGATCGGTCAAGCAAGGACGGGCCATGCCTTGTGATCATCTAGAGCCACGTTCTGGTACACTGGCTTGGGCCATGGCAGAGCAAGTCGGGGGGGGGGGAGGAACGTGGAGAGGTTTGTCTTTTAAAAAGGAACTATTTTCCTTTAGAGAAAGGGGAGCTGATAGGTTGGGAAGCTGGTAACCTTAAGAGACTCATAGACTTAAACCAACAAATACCTGAACCTTATTTTCTTTCTAGTATTGCTTGTGTATAATAATAAAAAACTTGTTTTAGTTTACTGTTGAAACGCTTGCTACCAGTGTTTTGTGTCCACACTGTAGTATTCACTTGGCTGTTGCACGAACTCAGCATCCTAACAGGGCCAAGCTACTCCTAGAGAGGGCAGGCACTTACTGGAATGCTGGGGAACGTGACACAGAGAGACTGAGAGATCTCATTTAGATCCCACAGTTGCCTCTTGCTGCCATGGTAATGCTACAGCAATCCCAGAATCTTATCTCCTGGCTCTTGTTATTGTGACTGTTCAAAAATACCTGGATGCTAGCAAACACTCCTCTACTTCCTTTTGATTTTCCCCAGGTATTTTTGAACAGCAATGATAAAGTGAAGAGCTGGCAAACACCATAATAGCCTGGGACTGGAACTGACATGACAAGAAATCTGATGTCATTGTGATATTACAGATTTTTGAACAATTAACCTAGGGTTGTGTTGGGAATGACATGGATATGTGTGGTATTCCTAGTATAATCCCTGTAGAATTATAGAGAAGGCAGCCAAATGCCCAGAGTGTTGGTAACATCACATTGCTCTGGGAAGTATATTTGAGGGTCTAAAAGTGTCTTCTGCAGTGCATTTGCTCACAGTCTGGAAAAATGACTCTGAGGATGCCAACTGTCCTCAGTTGCTCTCCCTGCCACTGTGTAGGCACATAACAGAAGGAGAAGGAGAAGAAGAAATGTCTTTTATACCCTACTTTTCTCATCCTTTATGCAGCGGTTGTTAACCTTCCTAATGCTGTGACCCATTAGTGCAGTTCCTCATGTTGTGGAGACCCCCAACCATGGAGGTGGGGCAGCTGGGAGGGGAGGGAGGGGCCGTAGGAGACTCATTGTGATCCCTTTGAAAGGGTAGTTCAACCCCAAAGGGCTCATGACGCACAGGTTGAGAACCGTTGCTTTAAGGGAACTTAAAAGTGGCTGACAAAGTTTCTGTTCTTCTCCCCACAACAGACACCCTGTAAGGTAGATGGGGATGTGAGAGCTAAGAAAGAGAACTGTGACGAGTCCAAGATCACCCAGTTGGTTTCATTAGGACTGCAGAATCAAATTGGGTGGCTACCAGAAAAGAATCTAATACTTTCCCACAACTGGCCCTACTCTGGGCAAGTGCCATCCTGGCAAAGGCCCATTTCTTAGGCCTTCTCAAGCAAATGAAGGGACCTTTGTCTTGGGACTAACCACTGTGGAGCTGAAATCTCTTAGGGGATCATTGATATTGTGACTATCAAATGCTTTGAAATTCAAGAATAAACTTACTGTTTGCTTAAAAGCTTTGCATTCCTCCCTGTCATTGGTCTCCCAATGCATTTGACCTTGTAAATTCATATTTTTTACATTCCAATGTGCAGCATCAATGTACTTTTGTATATGACAAATTTAGTGGGGAGAAGCAAATGCCCTATTTTTTCTCATTGCTTTTCTATGGCATGTGAACTGGCTGTTACACTATATGTGGTTGGCCCTTAAGTCCAAATATGGGCATGTGGTTGATTTTCTTCTTTGTAATCATTTATCTGAATTGTAAACAGGTGGAGCAGATCCTTTCCAGAATCATTATGACTTCTTTTCCCGGATTCTCAGGTTACAAATGGTAGATGAGTCGTCTGAGTAAGATGACAATTGTAATAGAGACAGCCTCACAGTTATTGTCTGCTGTGGTAGTTTTTGCTGACTCATTCTCAAATGCAGAAGTATTATAGCTGTGTGCCAAAAATAAATATCTGCTGACTTGTTAAAGATAACTAGCTAGTGTGGCTAGTAAAGTGTGGCTAGGCTGTGGCCACACTTTTACTTTAAGCCTTCTTTAGTCCAGCTTCAGGTCTGACTGCTCACACCTTTTCATTTCTATCTGTTTCATTTGCGGACCCCTCACCCTCCATTTGGACTTTCCTGAATGGAGCCCCTGGGGAACTCTTTTTCGTGAGGCAATTTGTGTGTTACTAAAATGTCCCCTTCCCACAAATCTGGCCCATGGAATTGTGTGCCCTTCTGTGCACCTCCTGGGTGGGTTTACTTATGACACCACTGTCCTAGTGGCCCTTGGGGCTATCTGGTGGTAGCTGCCAGCGCTGGAGCAGAACAGGCAGTCCAAATGCAGACAGCCTTGTTCCACTTCAGCAGCAAACAATCCCAGCATGGTGCCATGTACAATTAATCATTCTTGAGGTTTATGGACTGTCTGTCTTGGCTATATCCAGAAGGTGGAGAAGTTTGCCGATGTGCTGGTAACTCAGTTTGAATTAACCATCTTTCTGCTGTTACTGCTGTGATCTATCTTAACTTGATTCCTTGTGTGAGCATCTGTCTGCTATATTTGGATATTCTGGAGTAAAGCATGCATATCCTACAATATCCGTGCTTTATTCTGGAATATCAAAATATAGAGAATAAGGAACCGACATCTGGATGCCAGCATAAGTCCGTAAAACTAGGAGGTTTTACTTTGTGCTGCTTTTCTCATAGCTGTAGTAAAAATATTCCTGCTCGATATATAATTACTGTTTATTTACTTCCTCGCTCTTTGAATTGCCACTAATTAGCACAATTTTGTTATTTTTCTACCTGCTGTGAAATGGTGGGGTTTATCGTCAGCCATAGAAAGGTTTGCATTTGAGTTTTTTTCTGTTTCTTTATTATATTTATAATTCCATACATTCAAAGTAGAAAAACATAATACAATTCTTATATCAATTCTCCTCCCTCCCTCCCTCCTCAACTTAGAAACTTTCACCAGATCCACATACTCCTTCAGTTCATTGCTCCCTCTGTCTTGTCAAACATATGAAATTCTTTCTCAGTTCTTAAGTATTTCATTAGTCCCTGCATGTCACATGTAAAGCATCCTATGTTCTAGGAGAAAAATCAAACTTAGAATTATAGAGTTGGAAGGGACCTCCAGGGTCAACGCAAGATTCCCTAACTCACCCCAGACAGATGGCTGTCCAACCTCTGCTTGAAAACCACCAGTGAATGAGAACTCACTATCTCCTGTAGCAACCTATTCCACTGACTAATTGACCTTACTGTCAGGAAGTTTATTCCAGTATCTAATCTGTATTGGCTTCCATGAAGTCTCATACCATTGTTTCTAGTCCATCCATCTTGTGTAAGTGAGAATAGGGAAATCCCTCTGCACTGTGACAGCCCTTCAGATACTTGAAGGCAGCTATCATGTCTCCTCTCAGTCTTCTCTTCTGAAGGCTAAATATTCCTAGCTCCTTCAACAATTCCTTGTAGGACATAGTTCACAGACCACTTCAATTGCTCTACCCAGTAACTGTGCCATTTCTCTGCGGTCCTTGCATTGGCATCTTTCCATCCAAAAGCTTATTGACCTGCTGCTATTAATCATTTTAACATATATTTATCTAGATAATCTGACATATTATAAATACTTATGATAGTCAATGAACACATATTCTTTGCCAGTATTACAGTATATTATGATTTTTTTTAGTTTCTGATTCTGTTGCCCTCCACAAATCCTGAATTTTACTACACTCCCATCTGCATATAACTTTGCATCCAAGTCAGGCAAGTCATTTTTCTCTTCCTTGATGACCAGCCTCACCCATGTTGAGTCAACCACACCTCTAGTCTTTTAAAGACTCTGCCCATGGGAGCACTGCTAAACACGTGTGCAGAATTGTTTCAGTAACAGCACCATGAAGTCAGTGGTTTTAATTGTTCAGAGCTTTGCTCTAGGAACGAAGAAAAAGAGCATAGAGTAAAAACTCCAGAAGGATCAGTGCTCCTCTCCAGCTAAAGGCCATTTGCATTAAAATAAATCCCTGAACATTAAACTCAAAGATACTTTTAACTTCCTATTGACTTAAATGGGAACTATGCATGAGTGGTTTCATAGCAGGTACAAGGCTCCAACCTACAAGTTCAATATGCATTAACAAATGGAGAGAGCTGAACAACCTTTGGGGGCTTCTTCTGTTTTGTTTTGGGCAGAGTAATTCCAGCTAGATACAGGATGCTTTAAATTTGCCTTCATGATAGGCATAGCCTGCTTCCTTGACTAATTTTTTCAAGCCTCACTAATTTTAATTTAGTTTTTCTACATCTCTTAATTTAGAAGACAGAGGCTTGAAAAAAGGTTTTGCATTTGGCATACTTTATTTCTTAAAAGCCGTTTGACTTCGCCCTGCAACAAACAGGCAGTTAAGGAAACGCTGCAATGCTCCATTACGTGGAATATCTTTCCTAACAGATGCGCTGCTCTTCCTTGGATTCTGCTTCCTACTTTGGGAGCCGTTTTACTTTCCACATCTAAAAATATCTGCTGCAAAGCCTCTTTTACTCCTAATTGAATGTGTCTGCAGAGTGTGAAGGTGCAATCTATTGTAATTAATGCTAATTAATTATTACATGGTCAAATGAGCAAGTAATGCACAGCCAGATTCTGAAAAGTTAATTGTATGAAAATTGGATAATCAATGGCACGTTTGAATGCATGCATGCTTGGCGGTACTCTTGTTCCTTTCTTTTTTTTCTTCTTTAAAGATCAGTGGAGATTTTGAAAATAAATACATGAAAGAGAGCTGTTTCATAAAACTCTCCTGACTGCACTGGCGAGGGAGGAAACAAAAGAATGTAAAAGCAATATATGGGCTTTTTTTTTTAAAGAAAGCATCTTCAATGCACAATGCCTTCAAAGAAGGATTATATACTTGATGTTGTGTATGAACATCACATTGATAACAGTTTTAAATGGTAGGGAGAAAGAATAAGCTATGGATTTGTCCCTGTATTTGTCCTTCTTGCAGAGAGCAGATTAGCTTGTATCAGAGGGAAAAAACCTTGGTCTGCTTCAGAGCCTGAAAGTTACTAATGTAGACTGAAACTGTAAGAATCATGGATGTTGTATTACTAAAAAGGAGGTAAATGGATGCATATATATATCCTGGCCCATTTGCAGTTTTAGCTGCTAAAAGAGAGGCAGGGTAATTGACCACAAAATGATGTCACGCCATCTATGCCATCTTGATCCATTAGAAGAAACCCAAAGTGGCTAACAATAAGTCAATTACTGAAAACTTTACAAACAAGACTTAAATAGGCTTAGCCTATTTACAATGTCAGAAATTATGCACAGTGCAACATAGTCACAAGGGCATCCATCCACAAAGATCATAGGCTGATTCACACTTTTGGCCCATGATAGGTGAACATCTGGACAAGTGCATCTGCTCCTGCAGGAGGTGCTTACAAGTGCCCCCTGCCTTCCCAGATGTTTAGCAATTGTGAACTAGCTGTGGTGCACAATGTCGTGCACCACAAGCTCACCTTACCCCCATGCAACCAGAACTTACCTGATAGCACCCAGATGGTGACCATTTGCACCTCTGCCAGATGAGGAGGTCATCAAAACTGTTGCAGAAGTGCGTTAACAGCTCACATGACCCCCCCCCTCGACGTGACTACGACTGTGCAGAGCGTCAGCAACACTGTAGTGATGGCGCTGATGCACAGTCACACAGGGTGAGTGCTAGTCAAAATTGGTTCATTGTGTACCTTTCCTGTCCACGGGATGGGAGGGGAAGCACAAAATCGCCGCATATCTACTTACCTTGTTGAGCATGGCTTTGAGTACCGTGTTTCCACATTCAGTGGCATGACGTGCACACTAAGGTGTGCCTTGGAACTCTAAGCACTAGAAGCTGCTCAACTGCCAAGCACCTAATCCCCTTCTCTATCCGATAACTTCCCACACCAATATGGAGACCAGGAATATCGAATAACGTGGTGAAGTGGGCACTTCTGCTGAGGCATCCACCCACAGGTAACTCCCACACTTTCTATGGAAACATGGTCTAAGGCAATTTCTCACCATGTACAAAGCCTTTCATAAAAACATAGCTTCGTGTCTTTCTGTGATGTAGACTGGAGCCAGGTAGAAACATGTGATCTTCCAGATTCCAGATTCTTTTAGCCCAAATAAAGAAGGGCAATGATTGAGGTGATAGGAATTTAGGCCAAACATGGGGAACAGTAGTTCAAACTCTTTGAATACAAAAACATGACTTACTTGCTAGTATGTCTTTCAAATTAAAGCGATACAGATATTCCTCTTGATGACTACACCTGCATTCTGAGAGCTCATGAAAACAATCTGTTCGAATAGACAAGTTCAATCTGAGGCCACATCTCCACTTCCTTGTTGGGAGGCACCCCAGTCATCAGAAGAAGGCACCTGCTGTTGCTCTGTCTTCTTTTATGATGGGCAGTGGGTACCTTGTGGCAATTGTGTTAGCCTTTTTGCTTTCCTGTCCTGGGTGGAGTGCAGACCAAAATGGCATCTCCAGAGTCTGACATGGAGACACCGAAGACATTGTGATTTGGAATGCTTCCCACATCTGCCTGATTGAAGCCACCTCCCTCCAACTGGAGATGCAGCCTGGCAAAGTACAAAGACTAACACCGAATCAGATTTGAAATGTTCCAGAAATTGTCAGCAAGATATTGATGGGCAGCAGGAAAGCAAATTTTACTCCTATTGGTTATTACTTTGTACTGACTGAAGGTTGAATACTTTCAGTTCAGAGCAACTTACTTTCAGAAGGATTCAGAGAAAAGCAAGAAGGCTAAACAGTTGGAGAAACCAAGGCAGGTTTAAACCTTGAGAGAAGATATCTGACAGTACTTTTCAAGTATGTGAAAGGAGAATCTTGATCTGATTCCAGCTGAGCGTCACAAACTTCTTTCCAGAAGGACAACAAGGGAATCAATTACTTAGAAACAGTAGTGTATGATTTGGGTCAGTGCTGGTGGAATGACCATGTACTGGTTTGTTGGTTTTGTCTGAAGCCTATGCTACACCAGCAAATATGTCCTTGGTCCACCCAAAATAACCTATGTGTATCTACCTGTTCTACTTGTGGCTACTCAGACGATGGCCACTCCTTCACATGCAGATGCTGGGAAACCATCAGATGGAGGTTTGGAGGTCCTCCATGGAGCAGATGGTTAGAGTCAATGGCCTAAAAAGTCAGAATCTTCACTTAACATTCTGTGACTACTAATCATATTCTTGTTATTCATTTTTTATGGGTGGGAAGGCTAAATCACCATCACAACTAACAATTGGGGTGCCCCTCCTCAAAACCTCCAAATACATCTCTGTTCTTAATGCTCATCAATATGTCTAAAGAAATTATGCAATTTATGGATGGTTAAGATCTGCAGGAGGGCCCTCTTGGTAGTTGCAAAACTATCAGCATGTTAGATAGTCTTCTATGTGGTAGCCCCCAGGTTGTGGAATGACCTCAACTCTGAGATGTATCTAGCCCCATCATTATATACATGTTTGATGCATGATAAGAACACACATCTTTACCTATATCTTTGGTGGGAGATATAGCTTGCCCTCCCCCTTCAGGATAGAAAAACAAACAAACAAATATAACCAACAGTCTACTGTAATGGCTGCTTTTGGCCAGGGATATCACATTTGTAAATGTTTTGTCTGCAAGAGCATGCAGTTCT
This sequence comes from Aspidoscelis tigris stejnegeri, assembly GCA_023333525.1. NCBI lineage: Eukaryota > Metazoa > Chordata > Lepidosauria > Squamata > Teiidae > Aspidoscelis > Aspidoscelis tigris. Next base: position 66,683,340 of record JALMGA010000006.1, read on the forward strand.
TTTCTCAGAAAGTGTATTTACTTTATCCCACATAATTTGTCAGCCAAAGTCTTATAGCAAAGAAAAGAACAAATCTGTTGTCTTGTATGAAGCAATATTTAGGGAAAGTAGCACCTCCTTTCACTTTCTCTTGACAGATCTTTCTCTTGAGTTACACACATATGACTTTTTGATCACATGCAGCCAGGAATCTGTCTGCTGATGATAAAATGTGCAATTCCTCCAGCAATTATGCACGCTGATAAATGATGGGTTCATAATTGAAATGGTGCCAAAAGCAGTTTTAATTTATACATTTGGACCATTTGCTTTTCCACATCACATATATATCTGCCTATTCATGTTGCACCTGGCTTACTTAGAACAAAGAATTTATAATTTGCCTGCACTGAATACACTCCACACTGGAATCTTTCTAGAAACAAGGATGAATCCAAATAAGAACCTCAAAGGCCAGACCTGCACCTTGCCATCACTCTAGCACTTTGTCAGTACCACAGTCGTATCATGCTAGCATCATGATAACCAAGGTTGCTTCCACACAGCATCTCCGAAAACTGGAACTACTAGATCCAGATTTCAGAGATCCGTGTTAACGTTAGATCCGTATCTATTAATCCCTGTTAAGGTAGATCTAGATCTAATGGATACAGATCTACTGCTAGTCCTTCCATCTGCGCATGCAGCAGAAGGATGGATTTAGATCCGGATTTGGGTGCTGTGCTCAATCTGGAGCTGAGCACAGTGAGCCAGGGGGCTCCAATTTTGTGGCTCCCCCTTGCCCCAGAAGTGGCAGATCGCCGCTTCTGGAGCCAGGGGAAGCTTCACCTAAGCCTCCTCTAACCCACCTTGGGGTGACTGACCATGAACTCCTCCTTACCTTAACACAGCCAGCCCAATTCTGGCTGCGAGCACCCAGTTTTCTTCACGCCTCTATCCTGCACACCTCTTGAATGGCCAGGGCAGCACCTGGCTTCAGGAGGTTCTCTGCACAGATAGTGACTCTGGCCAATTGGGAGGCGCACCCTTGTCTTCAAGAACTACTGGGAGCTGCTTTTCAGTAGCCCTAGCCATTGGAGGTATGTGTGAGTTGCTGATCCACTGATTCGGATCTATAGCAGGTAAGTGCAGAAAGGACCTTTGTAATGTTATACTTATGCCAATCCTGTATAAAATGTGTCTAGTTTGCTGGGAACTATATCTCCTTTATATACATTTTTATCTGCTATAGTTTTATAAAACATAAAGGTTTTATAAGGCTTTCCATATTTTATCCTAATGCCTTTTATTGATCAAGAGTTCAAGCTTCTGCCAATTTTCAAGCTCTTGCTATTGAAATGTAAAATAATTTAAAATCTTTCTGCATGTAAGACATGCTAGGCTCTTCTAGATGTGCTGATACCTCCTTCGTAATTTTCAGTAGCCCTAATTTGATTCCAGTCTTATCACCATTCAAATTCACTATCGGGAAAGATGTATACAATAATCTCCACTAATTTGCTAATTTAGGACATAATGGGTAATTCTGCACTAACCAATATACCAGATTAACAGGTGTACTAGGAGCTTCCTTTCTGCATATGCTTCCCATAGTCTGCACCAGCGTGTGGATGACAGGTCTCTATCCTGAGATGTTGGGGCCTTTCACACTTATCTTGGCAGTGCAGGGATAGTAAGTTTATAGATGTGCCATAGGCATATCATGGAGCCATTTCTGCTCCAGAAACTAACCATGCACATTAGAAGCGTGGAACACTAAAACATGCTCCACACATGCACTAGAGCAGGGCTGGTTAAGACCTGGTAAGCTCCTTCTGCATCTCTTCTGGGTGGAAGAGATCCTGGTACAAGATTACATGATGCAGGTAAGTTTGGAGAGGGCTTGAGAAGGGCTGGACTACACTAAGCATCTGCAAATGCAGATGTTTAGTGTATTTGGGGTCATTTTGCCCAAGGCTTCCCATGTCTGGGAAGCCAAATGTGAAAACACCTGTTATTTGGAGGTGCAGAAAGGTCCCAACATTCCCTGTAACTCAAGGGAATTGAGTTGTGTGTGGCCAGAAAAGGAGGGTCAGTGCTCCAATCGCACCCTTATTTTTGGTATTGATGAAGTGCATGTGGTAGATCCACATGTGGTCCAGAGAGAGACCAAAGATGAGACTTGAATAGAATCTTCTCCCTTACACCCTTCCCATTGTCTTCTACCACCTGAACTGCTGCTGCTGAAACCTGTCATTAGGCAACAGAACCAGGATATCTGGCTTGCAAAATACTTATGCTCAACAGACTTGAATAAAGTATTCAGAAAATGATTTTTCTATTCAAAATCAATTTGGCAGTCTTAAAAGAGAATTTCAGGTTTATGCAGAATCAGGGTGAATCAAACTTGGTAGTTGCAGTATGAAAAATGTGGGACAAGTGAGGTTTTAACAAATTTCACCAACCCAGTGAACAGTCAGACTGATTCATGTCCAGCCTCAAGAGCTCCTCATCCATTAACTCTTCTTTAAAACGTTGGCAGTTTTTACCAATTATTGTCTCTGTACTCTTTCCATTTTAATTGGTCCTTGTACAGATTCTGGTAAGAAAGAAAGGATGCTGAACTATACTTTCCCCCTCATTTGACACAGTCCTTTTCTTTTTTGTGCAGAATGTTTTAGGCTGTACACACAAGGACAGAAGGTGTCACCTCATTTTCTTCTCATTTTCAGCTGAGAGGAAGGGATACATTTACCTTGACCAAACACACCATCTTCAGAAACATAGGTGAGCTTGCAATAAAATGAAATCAGATTGATTACAAGTTATATATATTAAAGGAAACAATTGTGGAATTTTGGCCAGATTTTATATATTTATATGTTCATTTATCTTACCCTTTACCCTAAAGCTTCCCTGAGGGTCACCACCAATTATAACAAAATGAACACACAAAAATAATTTAGAATCTACAAATACATATTATGAAACAGTGCATAGGAAGGAGCGAATTCACTTGCTCATTGTTGGTTTCTAAAACATCAAAGGAAAAATTAACTATATATGTTTATGTTCTTCATCACTACTTTGGAGCCAATTGGACTGTGCCTGCATTGGGCTGTTGGACCTACCCAACATCTGGGGCCTCCCCATCTGCATGTTATTTGAGATTGCGGAGGCCCCATACCTACAAGGACCGATCCATCTGCACAGGACAGAGGAAGATCTGGATTGAGAGGCCCTCAGTCCAGATCAACTGTTGACCAGAGTTTACAATCTGGCCTCAGGGCCTTAATTCAGATCACAGAGGCAGGGAGATTGCATGCCTCCATGATCCAGAACACCTGGAAGTGATTTTTGGGGTAGCATGCCATAGCATGGTGCTGAAAATCACCCCTCCCCCTCTGATCCATGGCTAGGAAATTTTCTTCCTACCTGTTAGGTGGTGGGGTTGGCTGCAAAGCTCACACTGTGTGAGTTCTACAGCCATCTGGATTGGCTGCATCTTTGCAGATGGCATGAGTCTGGTCCTCACCTCCCCAGAATCCAGACTGGTAGATCTGGGAAACCTGGATCTACCAATCTGGAATGTCTACTCTAATCCACTTTTCCTTAGCACAGAGTGTTCTTGAGAGGAGGAGGGACGTATATTGATGTGTGAACAATCTCACCTCAAACGCAACTCAGAAATATCTTTTCTTTTGTGGTGTCTTATCATCAACTTTGCAGACTGGCATAGTAGAAGCTGTGCTTTTTGTGGGATATCATGGAATAAAGAGTTGTTCCTGCAGTATCCTGTGGGGCATCAGGGGACAAATAAGGGAGGGAGTATTTGGCCACATTCCCACCTACAGCAAAAATGTCGCAAACCCAGATTACTCTGGCCCGAGGTAATCAAGGTTCTGCTGTGGGTTTAGCTGGAGGCTGGGAACAGCACTGAATGCACATCGGGCTGTTCCCAAACCTCACCTGTGAATGGCATGGCAGGAGGCAAAGGGAAGGGAGAAGGGAAACGGCGGTGGTGGTGGAACGGTGGAGAAGGAGGAAGATCAGCTTTCAGGGACTGTAGCAGGACCCACTGCCACTGCCACCACTTGCTCACTTGCTCGCTCACCCGCTGCCTGGCTGCCTGGCCTGGTTGCTTGCTCCACCCCTTAGCACCCACTTGCTTGTCAGTTGCTGCCATTGCCAGCCAAACACATCCTTCACCGCTGCCACTCGGCTCCATCCTACCCAACCTCACCTCCTGGCCTCCCCTGTTTTTGCCCTACGGCTGCTGTGGCGCTTCTCCTCCTTCCCGACTGGGAGGTCACCTCAGGCCGGGCGGGTCTCTGGTCTGGTCAGTCAGTCACTTGCCTCCTGCCCCAGTGGCCGCCCTGCTAGCCGGCAGCCACGCAGCACCACACTGGCCCACCCCGTCACTTGCCTGCCTGCCTGCCTGCTTCTTCACTGGGGACAGGCCAGGGGTGGCGGCCTGGCCTGGTAACAAAGCCACTGCTGCCAGCTGCCCTCCTTCCCTCAGCTTTAATGTGAGTCAGCCATAAAACCCCTGTTGAAACAGGGTTTTTCTTTCCCTGCATTTTCCCCAGAAAATGTGAGTGTGGGAGGAAGAACTTGCATGGGAACAGGGGGCTAAAATCTGGAATGGATTCAGATTACTGGGGTATTTAATGGAAACCATTGATGATGAATCCGAATCCATTCCAGATTTTAGCCTCTATGGGAATGCGCCCTCTGTTCATCCTTCTCCTGGTTGTTGCAAGCACCTGTGTGAATGCTACCATCACTATAGTGAAGAGTTAGAATTCAGGAGGGCTTCTGTGAAATCTTAAATCCAACTCACTGTCCACCAGAGATGGAGCAGGATTAATTTGTTGATTGGCTTTGGTTGCAACAGCCAACTGCAAAGGTGTATTTAGCTGATAAGAATGTCACATATGCTATAGCTAAATGGGCTTTCTATAGAGGGGCATGTGCAAAAAATGATGTTTATTTATTGTAATCACAGTTTGATGGGTGGGTGGACAGTTCATTCTTTTTACCTTTTGTATTATTCCTGATCAGAGACTACAATAATTGACAGTGTATCACATGGTCAAAAAGGTCAGTATACAGAGCACAGTCAATCTAAAATAAAAGCTACATCCAGTAGCCAGTTCAGTCATTTTTCATTTATAGTAATATGGTTGTGTAAACCTAAAACCTTTAAGCTATGCTGCATCTAGATGTCACTTACTAATTCTCCTATATTTGAATAATCCAAAATAAAGCATGGATGTTCTGTAATATACAGAGGACCACTGATGTGCAGTTTATATTAACCATTTAATGATAATCTTTTTTTTTAACACAAGAAATAAGCAAACAAATATAAACATAGTTGATACCATGAATATATTTAGAAAGCTTCCCAGTGAGACCCATTAGAGCAAAAAGAACTATAGAAAAAAGTGAACTGACAATGTAAGGAATTCAGTAAAACTACATGATTGAAGGGGTTAATTGTTATTAATTCAAATATTATAAACAGTGAAAATAATAGTGACCCCAAACACTAGAATAATAAATGATTTATACAGCAGACAAGATAATAGGAAGATTAAATTAGTTAATAAATCAATATTAAATGAAATCTAAGCTAATTATATTCATAACAGCTGCACTTGCTAGGACAATCTAAGGCAAAATCCATGATAATTCAAAGAGTAGTTTCAGGCCTTCACTCAAGATTTACTATTGAAAAAAGTTGTTGTAGTTTTGCATTTTTGTAAAAGTTGGGGGGAAAATTAATAAAGTTCTCAGGGTACTTGAGCTCCACCAAAGCTGATGCCCACAACAGCTCTTGAGTCCTATGCTTTTCTAGAGGCAAAATTCTCTTGAATTTTACCCATGGGAGCTGTCCAGGATTCCATCTTTCCATCATTGGGAACAAGCCTAGGCCCCATTCCCAAAGGCACTAAAATCCGAACTGGATTTGGACTTGGCATCAAGGGATCCCATTAAATTCCTCAGTTGTCTGAATCCAGGAAGGGTTGTCCTGATGTCAATTCTTTCCCCTCTGATTTTCTGCGGAAACCCCTGCAGAAATCCAGGGGGGAAAAATCCTCATTAATGTGGAACTTTTTCCGATCCAGTCCTGATTTTAGTTCCCGTGAAAGCTGGAGGCTGGGGTGAGTGAGCAGCCAGGGGGTGCGGGGAGGGAATGTGGTGGCATCAGACAGTTGTTGCACAATCAGAGGAGGAGGAGGCCAGGGGGTGCAGGGAGGGAATGCAGCGGCAGCTCCTGTCCTCAAAAACCACCATGCTGCGCTATTTGCAGGTGTGCTTGTGTGCACCTGCAGGTTTGGTGTGGGAACAGCCCGATGTGTGCTCGGTGCTGCTTCCGGCTTCCAACCCTAACTGGCATCAGAACCCGGATTACTCCAGACCAGAGTAATCTGGATTCACAGTAGGTGGGAATGTGCCCCTAGTGACCAAAGAGGCTATGCTCAGACAGAGAGAAAAAATGCAGAGCTTCTGAGGCAACTTAGAGAAGGCTTTGAGGTGGGATTTTTCACACACCAGCCTTCCTCTCCTCCTCTTAAACATTCTGGCATGGAAAAGCTGGATTAGAGAAGGCTTGGGAACACAAGGGCCACATACTGTCTCTCTGAGGGACTCTTCAGTTATGTCTGAACAAGTATTACTCTGCTATATTTGGATCTTTCATAACAAAGCATGGATATTCTGAAATATCCATGCTTTGTTCTAGAATATCCATATAGAGCGGAATAAGTAATCGATGTCTGAATGCAGCCCTGAATGCTGATGGAGCATCCCTATTGTCATTCAAGAGGTATGTGACTGTTACAGCAAGCAAATCATTGTAGATTTTGCTCACTGTGAGTCCATGACCGTGTCCTAAAAGAAAATCACTGCAGGATTAAAAACTAATATCCAGGGAATCTGAAGGTGAGCTTCTCCCCTGTAGACCTGATTGTGCCTTATGATTAGCAAGTGAGGGCATTGTGGTAATTCTGGTACCCTCAAAGGTGCCTGGGCTTGTGGCACACGAGAGGGCTTTTTCTGTGTTGGCCCTCCTGTTTTGGAATGGTTTTCAGCACCTGATTGAAACTTACCATTTTGAATGCTTCCTCTGAATGCTTCCTGCTAGGGTGGGAGGAAGGGAAGGAGAGAGTGGTGCGGTTTGTATTTTAAATATGATTCAATATTTTCCATTTTTATTGTAGGCTGTGACTCACCTTGGTAACTTTGGGTGAAAGGTGGGATAAAAACATAACAAATACATTTTTAAGACCTGCTGGGGTCAAATACTTTGCCTGAAATAAATTGTGGCTGTGTCCCCAAAAGACTTATTTGCCTCTCTACTGTCCCTCTACTGTCACTCTATTCAAGTGCCATGCAAATCCAGAATAAGCGTCCGCATGAGGCTCAGCAAAATGTGCGTTTTTAACTCACCTTCTGTCCCCATGGGAGATGTGTTTTCTTTGCACGCATCTTTTTCTCCCCGCCCCTGCTCTTGTTGATAGGGTGCCAGTGGGAATGGGCAGGGACTGCGCTTGGCGCAGCCACAACCAGGAAGACAACCCCTGACAAATCCAAAGGAAAAATAGCCATCGTTTCTATGTTCATCTCCCAGATCTTCCGCCCCCCAAAATGGCTTCTCGTGCCGCAATCGCTCATTCATTCTCACCACTTTCCCTGTTATTGCTGTCAAAATCCACCCCGTACAGTAGCAATAATCCACCCACAGTGATTGGAACAATGTTGCAATTCTGCGCGATTCTGGCTCTTTAGTTCTGAGCTTTAGAAAGGGAAGCTGCTTGTGTTATTGCTGCATGTGTAGGTGGCAATCCCTGTCCGCTTTTGCCACGCAGCGTCCCCAAGGTAAATGTTGTGAGAAAAACCCGCAACTTCCAAAAAGAGCGCTGAAAGTCTTATTTAAAGGGCACTTTTTTGTTGCGGGTTTTCCTCATTTTGTAGTGCTGGAAGTTTGTTAAAAACCCTGGCGTGGGGGTGCTTAGAGGCAAAAGAAGACTTTTAGCAAACTTTAAATTGCTTGGGGATGCACCCTCAGTGGAGCTTGCTACAGATGTGTGCATTTTGGCATCACTTTTTATGCCACATCCACCACATCCACTATATCCACAGTGATGAATATACCTTTCCAAGTCTGTTTGAATACCAGTGAAGTGCTGTACATTTCTAGAACCTAAGAAGTAGTGGGGAATTTGAAACTGGAATGAAGAATATATATATTTTTTCCATTTTATCATGCTTATTTCAGTTATATAATTGAATACTGAGTCCTCTTCTCCTTCCTTCCTTCCTTCCTTCCTTCCTTCCTTCCTTCCTTCCTTCCTTCCTTCCTTCCTTCCTTCCTTCCTTCCTTCCTTCCTTCCTTCCTTCCTTCCTTCCTTCCTTCCTTCCTTCCTCTCTGCAATATATGTACTCGATGTGGCGTTTTCTCATCTGCAAAAACAGGTACCAAGAAGAGTAGCCTATAAGGTGTTTCACACTCCATTCTTCGGAAGAAATGTCAACATCTTACCAAAAACACTACTGAAAAAAAATTAAGACTTGAACACTTGAATACACAGAGGGAGAGATTTATAAAGTTACTGAGGCTGATCTAAAAAGAGCTAATGCTGGAGGGCAGTAACAGATAAACAAAAAAATAAGTCCCATAGTAATGGTAATTAAAGACATCTGGATGATGTCAACATGCCTTAAAGGTGGAATCATGAGCAGCTTAGAAGCTTTCTTGAAATACTTGCATGTAATGAATAGTCTACCATTTATACTACCATATGTATGTTTATGGTTTATATGTGGGTGGGAATGCTGGTAGAATTTCTAGTATCTCATTTTAAGATAGAAAATGGATGTTGCTACAGATTTTACAATGCCATTACTATCATTACTTGAAAAAGCATGAGGATCCAATAATAAACATCAGGGAAAGAGACCAACAAAATTAACAGAGTTTCTGCATTTGCCACTCAAGTGATGTAGCAAGTGATCTAGGAGCCTCTTTCCCACACCTAAGGTAGATCCTGCTAGTACCGATTTGTTACTGAGCCCAATTCAAGGTGTTAACTTTAACATATAAGGCCCTAAATGGCTTGGCCCCCAAATATCTGAAGGAACGCCTCCTCCCATATCAACCTCCCCATGTGGGAGGGGGAGAGGTTGGCTCTTTGCAGGACTGGGAAGCTATATAAGCCCCTTCGTTGAATGTTCTGGGTTCTTTTCTGGGGAAAACTCACCAAGGGTGGGCAGGAAGAAATGGGCTCATAGCTTACTTGAGGGGAGCTTAGTGGAAGAGTCCTTACTGTGTGTTCTATTTAAGGCTGAAAAGTATTTCAGAGAAGGGTGTATGTGAAGTTCGAGACTGTTGGTCATCTATGAGTAATTGTTACAATAAACCCATTTTCTTTTGTACTCCTTAAGGAGTGTGTGAGCGCTGACTTTGATTTAAAACTATAACATAGTATTCAAGTAAATGAGCACTGTGGCTTTAAGTGAGAGTGCAACAAACTAGCGATTCCAGCAGCCGGCTGGCAGAAAAGCCTTTCTGTTTAGATTCTTAGAAACAGAAAGGGGAGCATGTGGGGGATGCCTGCCATTGCTGAACCTGGGCATGCAGAATAAGTGAGATTCTGATGTAAATACCAGCAGGCAGGATGGCAGTGGGCAGAGGTTGCCGCACCCAGTGTGAAGCAAACCTGGGCATGGGCCTGAAGACAAGGCCAAATAGAACAGAGCAAGGACAATCCAGGAAAGAAGCCAAGTCAGTTAATCACAGTCATGAGCCCTTTCTGCACTGGGTCTTATTCTGGATTATGTCTCAGGATAGGGGTCTGCCATCCACATGTTAGTGCAGACTATGGCAGGCCTTGCTAGCATGTGGATGGCAGGTACTTAGTACAAGATATAACTCAGAATAATGACCAGTGCAGAAAGGGCCATGGCCTCAGCAACACTTAACTGGCCAGAGACATCTGGGGGACAATGCCTCCATTACTACTGCCTGTTTGCAGCCTGACCAAACTGTTGTCCTGGCTTCATTGGCACTAAACCAGGCTGTGTATACAAGCAGAGGCAAAAGAAGCAACCTGGGAGGCTTTGTGTGTGCACAACAACCTTTTCACTTGATCTGGTTTTTACTGATGCCTGGCAAAGAGATGACAGAATACATCAGGGTATGAGATAATTACTACAGAATTGTTCTTCATGCCCTTACCTCAAGATGCCTTCTGGATCCCAGGAGCATTAACACCACCACTACCCAGACACTTTGACAGGGGGAGGAAAGGGTACTGGCCACCCTGGAAGCCTGGGGAAGGTGTTTGGACAATGTAGAAGAAAAATTGGCTTTTCTACCCCACTTTTCTCACCCATTTAAGGGGACTCAAAGAATAGAAACACCCTGTGAGGTAGGTGGGTTTGTGAGAGTTCAGAAGAGAGCTATGACTAGCCCAAAGTCACCCAGCTGGCTTTGTGGAGGAGGGTGGAATCAAACCCGGTATTCCCAAATAACAGTCTGGCTCCCTAACCACTAGACCAAACTGGGTCACTAATGTAGATGTGACCTACCATAAAACAAACTAAAATACAGAATTCTTGGTTCACTTTTCTTTCATTCAGTTACCAAGGAAGAAAGTCTTGAAACTCAATTTCAAAAAGCACACCCTTTCTTACAGGTCATTAAGTTATTAGGCATGTATAGACATGCTGTACTTCTGCTCTAGGCCTGCGGAATATCTTCTGCACTAATGTTCTGAACGTGAACATAACAATGTACTGTCGTGTGTATGGCTTAACTTCGCAGTGACAGCTGACCTTTGAAAAAGTTTCAGAATTCTTTCTGATCAAGCATTGAATCTACTGGATAATACCAGGAACATTAGAGTGGAAAGTTCCTATCAAATGTGCCCTTCAATAGCACTTCAATAATGCAGTCCACATAGGAATGCACATTTGAATTCAGACAGCAATATGTATGGTCAAAGTTGCTTATACTGAGCACCTTTTACCATTAAACTGTTTATTGTTCTTCACTATTAGAATCCTTGGGCTGAATTTAGGGTCCAGTTATGCTCACCAGAAAGTACGAGTGAAAAGCCTCCTTTGTGCAAGTCAGTTGGAATTGCATGGGTGTGGAGGGGTCATCAGTGTTTCTAGGCAAGTGTAAGCTCAGAAAACCCCTGAAGCTGTACAGGGTGACTGATTTGCACACTTTCTGCAAACAGCACACAATTCAGCATGAATTCCATGGTCATTCAGAGAAACCTTTATATAAAGCATGCCAAGTGTTACTGTATTTTTGCTGACACCACTATACTTTCAGCAAATAATGTTTGAATGATAGCAAAGATCTAGGGACAACATTTAGGTTGCCAGCTGAAAGCAGCAAGGTGACAATCTTGGCTTGATGTGTTCAGGAGTTGCGACATGAAATCCCTGGCATCACCTGCGGGTAGGATTACAAAGAGTGCTATTTGGGATCCTGGACTTTTGCTGCAGTGCCTGGAATAGGGAAACAGTAAACCTTTGGGTGTTCTAGGACTACAATTCCCATTGGTACCAGTTCTCAAGCATGGTGAGAACTGGAGTTAAACCATTAGGAGATCCACAAACCTCTACTTCTGATACAGACAGGTGTGATTTGTAATCAGAAAATCAAAAAGTGAAAAGGGGCCGTCTCAGAACTTTTTGCAGTTACATCCAGGGAGATCTCCAGGGAACTCCAGAATAGTCTATCTTCATTGTGCTGAGACACGTCTTAACTAGACGCAGCTCCATGCATGCAGGAGTTCCCTCAGTGCATATAGATGCAGAACAGTTTTAATTGCTCTACATCTATGCTTCCTGCTGCTAGTCATGGCTCCATCCACACTTCTCCTGGGGATGGATGGAGTTATGTTGTTCCACCACCACAGCAGCCATGCCATGTAGGCTTGTTGGCACCATTGGCATGGCTCTGTGATTGCTGCAGTTAATGACAGCAATTTGCACCCTGGCAGTGCTTAGGGAAGTGCTGGTGAGGTTGTGGATAGATCCACCATCCCAAAGTGCAGACACTGAAATTATCTCCCATCTTTGCTTCCTTGGGAGGTTTTCCCAGGGAGGTGGAAGGGTGAAACTGCCCATAATCTGTCCTCTACTACATGTTGACAAATATTCATTTCAAACAATAGAAATGTAGTGGTGGTGCCTGACACACCTCCAGGGGTACCCAGGAACTTCACACGTGGATTTTCAGCTTTCTTTGAAGTCTGAAATGTAAGCCCTTTCTGCACGGGGTCTTATTCCAGATTATATTCCAGAATAGAGACCTGTCATCTGCATGCTAGTGCAGACTATGGCACGACCCTTCTGAGACATGTTGTAGGCTGCCTGTAGATGATGAAAGGAAAATGTGGGATCTAGACAGCAGGGCAAAATTGCAGAGCAAGCCTGGCTTCCTACCTGCCTGGACAGTTGTTCCCCAACTGTACATACTTCCAGAAGGAGGTAAAGGAGGTAGCCCATAAAGATAGGGTAGTTATAATGGGGGACTTCAATTATCCTCACATAGACTGGGTGAACTCCTGTTCAACTCAGGAAAGAGAGAGAAAATTCCTAGACCTGCTAAATGACTGTTCCATGGAACAAATGGTCATGGAACCAACCAGGGGAAATGCAGTCCTGGACTTGATCCTAAGTAATGCTCAGGACCTGGTAAAGGACGTCACTGTAGCTGATCCAATTGGAAACAGTGACCACAATGCAATAACCTTCAACTTAAATACAGGGAGTAAGTTCTTAATAAAGTCTAACACAGAGACCTTAAACTTTCACAAGGGAAACTTCCCCAAAATGAGGAAATTAGTGAAAAGGAAATTGAAAGGGAAAGTCAAAAGAATGCATGGAGACTGCTTAAAAACACAATAACGGAAGTGCAACTAGAATGCATTCCTAAAAGAAGAAAGGGGACTTCTAGGTCCAAGAAGAAACCAATGTGGCTCACAAATGCAGTAGATGAAGTCATTAAAAACAAGAAGAGTTCATTTAGGAAATGGAAGGCTTGTCCAAATGAGGAGAACAGGAGGGAACATAGACACTGGCAACACGAATGCAAGACGGCCATTAGGAAAGCTAAGAAAGATTTTGAGGAGCACATTGCTAAAAACATCAAAAGAAATAACAAGAACTTCTTTAAGTATATCAGAAGTAGGAATCCAACCAGGAGAGCAGTTGGACCACTAGATAGTAAAGGAGAGAAAGGGGTAATTAAAGAAGACACGGAGATTGCAGAGAGACTAAACGAATTTTTTGCTTCCGTATTCACGGAGGAAGACAGAAGACACATGCCAGTAGCTGAGCCTGTGTTTTCTGAAGAGTTAAACTGTACAGAAATAACCAAGGAAGAGGTCCTGGCATGTCTTAATAAACTAAATGTTAACAAGTCACCGGGACCGGATGGTATTCATCCAAGAGTCCTTAAGGAACTCAAATGCGAAATTGCCGAACTTCTAGCAAAAATATATAATCTTTCCCTAACATCAGGCTCCGTACCTGAGGACTGGAGGGTAGCAAATGTAACACCAATATTCAAAAAAGGATCCAGGGGTGATCCAGGCAACTACAGACCAGTTAGCTTAACGTCAGTTCCGTGTAAGGTGATGGAAACCATTATTAAAGACAAAATTAGTGTGCATATGGAGCAGCAGGCATTGCTGAACAAAAACCAGCATGGCTTCTGCAAAGGTAAATCATGCCTCACAAATTTGTTGGAATTCTTTGAGAGTGTCAATAAACACGTGGATAAAGGTGAACCAGTAGACATTGTCTATCTGGACTTTCAGAAGGCTTTTGACAAAGTCCCACATCAAAGGCTACTGAGTAAACTCACCAGCCATGGAATAAAAGGACAGGTTCTGTCCTGGATTTGTGACTGGCTTAAGGGCAGAAAGCAGAGAGTAGTAGTAAACGGCAATTTCTCAGGGTGGAAAGAAGTAAAAAGTGGGGTCCCTCAAGGCTCAGTACTGGAACCAATGCTTTTTAATTTATTCATCAATGATCTAGAAAAAAGGGTACATAGTAAAATAACAAAGTTTGCTGATGATACTAAATTATTTAGGGTAGTAAAATCTGAAAGAGATTGCCAAGAGCTCCAGAGGGATCTCTTAGCATTGGGTGAGTGGGCAACCAAGTGGCAAATGTGCTTTAATCTTAACAAGTGTAAAGTAATGCACATTGGGGCCAAGAATCCAAATTACGTCTATAAACTGATGGGGTCTGAGCTTTCTGCAACACGCCAGGAAAGGGATCTCGGGGTTTTGGTGGACAGTTCAATGAAGGTGTCAACCCAGTGTGCGGCAGCAGCGAAAAAAGCAAATTCAATGCTGGGAATAATTAGGAAGGGAATAGAAAATAAGTCAGCAAGTGTCATTTTGCCCCTTTATAAATCTATAGTGAGGCCACATTTGGAATACTGTGTACAATTCTGGTCACCACACCTCAAAAAGGATATTGTGGAACTAGAGAAGGTGCAGAGAAGGGCAACCAGAATGATTAAGGGTCTGGAACACCTCCCTTACGAAACCAGGCTGCAACGTCTAGGCCTCTTCAGTCTGGAGAGACGGCGTTTGAGAGGGGACCTGATTGAAGTATATAAAATTATGCACGGCATAGAAAAGGTGGATAGAGAAAATTTCTTTTCTCTATCGCACAACACTAGAACCAGAGGGCACTCTATGAAGCTGATGGGTAGGAGCGTAAGGTCTGACAGGGGGAAGTATTTCTTCACACAGAGGGTCATCGGCCTATGGAATGTGCTGCCAGAAGAGGTGGTGACAGCTACCAGTCTGGATGGCTTTAAGGTAGGGTTAGACAAATTTATGGATGACAGATGTATCAATGGCTACTAGAACGAATGCCTAGGTGCATCTTTCAGGCTGAGGGGGGGGGGGAGGAAATGGGGCGCTTCTAGGGCCATCTGCTGGGACTCGTGAGCAGGAGAAGGTTTGTCCTTGTCTCTGCTTGAGATGCCCATGAGCATTTGGTGGGCCACTGTGTGCGACAGGATGCTGGACTAGATGGGCTGTGGCCTGATCCAGCAAGGCTTCTCTTATGTTCTTATGTTCTTATGTTCTTATATTCCAATGGTGCAAAACAAACAAAAAACTGGAAGTGTGCAGGCACTGTCCATTTTTTGACCTCTTTCATCCCCATGCTGGTCTAGTGGCCATTTTCAACAAAATGGATCCCAGGGGCAATTGCTTAGTCTGATAAGCCATATTGCTATTTGGGAAACCTGGGTTAGGAGCTGATTTTCCTGGAATAGGGATATACTGGGATTTCAACCTTTTATCCTGGGGCTATGATGGGATTGCCATGATGGCAATCCCAATATAGGCCTAGCATAGCCATGGGTTTAAGGTTTTACCTAGACACAGCTATAGTCTGCACTAGCATACAGTTGGCTGCTCCCTATTTTGGGATATAATCTGGAATAAGGGCCAGTGTGGAAAGAGCCATAGAACAAGTCTCCCTCTTTTATTTGATATAAAGCACAGTGGATAAAAGAGAGATTTGATGTGCATTTTGAAATTCAAAGTATTCCGATGAATTCTAAGTGCTGCTTCTGGGTGTATAACTGGATACTGGTAGTTCTACATATATATTGCCTGGATTGCTGAACAAAAGCCTTTTCTTTTTAAAAATAGCACATTCTTGATGTCAGGTTATATTTACTGGAGTATATTTTCAGTTGCATGCAATTGCAATGTATTATTTTTGAAATGTGCTAGAATAAAACTATTTTACATAAATAGTTGGTTAATCCACCTCCACCTCCCCCAGTCCCACCCCCTAGCAAAGGCCAAAGCATTTCCAAAGATCTTTCTCGACTCCTGGTAAAGAAGCAGCACTGTAAATATATATAATCGGCTTGTCAGAATTGCTTAAAAGTTAATTCGAGCTCCAGTCCTGATGGTACATCTGATTATGCTTCTTTTTGCAAGAATTGGGGAAGGTTAAGGCGTCCCAGTTCTCATTCTCTTTAATGCAAATGCAACCTGAGCACTGTCTAGTTCTGTTTATCCACAAGTTCAGCCTGAATGAATTTTCATGCCAACACCTTTCTTTAGCACTGTAATGAGTGCCTGTCCACATCTGTATTTTCAGTCAATGAAATTGCAAAAAATCTGAAGACTAAACAGTAAGTAGTACGTACTATTGCACTTAAAAGATATTATAGAGCTGAAAGCAACATCTCATTTATTATGTGATTAGTCATATCTTTTTGCCCTGTGCCATCATGCTAACTTGACAGTATCCATATCTATCAATCTTGGAAAAGAAAAGACTTTACACAATCATGCAAGAAATATACAACTTTTATTTTCTAACAAGATGTTCTATAATGGAAAAGAAAGAAGCAGTAAAGCCAAATGCTTCTTCTTTTGCCATATCTGCTATTGATATCCTTTCTTCTTCATCACTTCTGTTTTCCTCTGTCCACTCCCAATTTTTAGCTACTGGCATTAAATTAGGATGAGATCCACATGGAATTACAGTGAGGACTGCTTGCTGAGCAGTCCTGTCAAAGATTAGTAGGAGTCCACAGAGTGGAATTGCAGGATGGTAAAATAATGACAAGGCTGTTCTTGGAAGCCTTGTGCTAACCTCCCTCAATTGCACTCTGGTTCTTCTGCCTGAGGGTTACAGTTGGATCTGCCTTACTCCACCTTTGCTGTCCTGTGGTTTCAGTCCCTCCTCTCTCCTGTCACTCACTAGGCAATGGTTCTCAAATTGTGGTCGTGTAGATGTTCCTGAACTCTGAGCATGCCAGTGGGGCTGCCACGAAATGCTGGGAGTGGAATGCTGGGAGCTGTTCTCAGAAATTGAGAGGTCACAATTTGATAAACCTTGCTGTAGACCAAGCTGGTTGATCAGACTATTTATCAGAAAACAGAATCAGATACACTATGCCCCAAATGATGAAAATTGAACAGATTACTATTTACTGTGTGAAGATGCATCAATTTATACATGGATATTCCGTGTGCATAACAGATGCTCAGTTATTAGTCCTGAGAATAGGCTTACTTGTCCAGTGGGAATTGTGAGTAGACAAAAAAGACACTCGTTTGCATATTCTATTTTATATGGATATGTGCAAATAAACACATATATACTAGACTTTGAAAAAGAAGTAAAATCCACCGTATTGGTGAAAACCATAGTAGACTTAGTTGTGTGTCTATTTGAAACTTAATTATTAAGGCTGCACACTCTCCGGGTGCTTCCACACATGCCCTTAAACATACATTAAGGACACATGTGGAAACCCACATCCGCACAGCAACACCCATTAAGGATGCTTTGGCTAACCTGCGTCCACACAGCAACACCCATTAAGCACACATGTGGGAAAACGCGCCCGCTCAGCGGCACCCATTAACGACAGAATGGGTAGACCGTGTCCACACACGGGTACCCATTAGAGATAGATAGGGGAAACTGCTTCCACACCTATCTTTCTCTAATGTGTGCTTAATGGGGTCTACCGGAAGACTACATACAAGGTAGTCTTAATGGGTGATTCCGCTGTGAAAACACGTCCGTTTAGGATGCGTCCACACAGTGGAAAGGTGCCTAACCAGGGCCCTCCCCTGGCCCACCATGATTGGCTCTGCCAGAACCGAGCATGGTGAGCCAGGGGACTCCTATTTCGCGGCTCACCCTTGCCCCAGAAGTGGCAGATCAATGCTTCTGGAGCCAGGGGAAGCTTCCTCGAACCCCTCCCTAGCCCACCCGGGGGAGAGTGCGAGTGATCCCCTCCTTACCTCTTTGCTGTTGCCCCGATTCTGGCCGAGAGGCCCCAGGAGGCTCTGCGCCTGTGTGCTGCGCACCTCCTGACTGGCCAGGGCAGCGTCTGGCAATGCCTGCTGTCAAGAGGCTCTCTGCGCAGGTGCGCCGCTGCTTCTGGAGTGAGGGCGTGCTGCAAAATAGGAGTCCCCCGGCTCGCCATGCTCGGCTCTGGCAGACCCAGTCATGGAGGGCCGGGGGAGGGCCCCCAGAGCACAGATAGATATGGATCTACCTTCATCCGGATTTACTAAATCGGGACTACCCCAAACCGGAGTTAGTAAATCTGGACCTACTGGAAACTGGGGCTAGTAAATCTGGACCTACTGGAAACCGGTAAGTGCGGAAGCACCCTCCCTTATCACAGAACTGTTTATATAGATATAATTCAGTTGGAGCTATATTGTCACCTGTGTGCAGAGCTGGAGTACATGTGAGCTACAGATGTGATCAGACAGGGCTTTTTTCAGCCATCCCTTTTAGAAAAGACACTCCTTTTGTAGCTGTTTCCAAAAACGGGTATTCAAACAGTTAAAATAATAATCCCTACCTCATATTTCCACACTTTGCTCTTCCTTTGCTCAAAGTTTGGCAATACCTTCCTAACAAATGTGCTCAACACTGATCGGTCAGCCACATCCCCTGCTTTTTGGGGGCCTGATTAGTCACTAACCCCACTGTCCCCATGCTGTGATTGGCTACATTTTCCTCCTCTGGGTGTTATTATCTTCCATGTGAGAAAGAGATGCTCATTCCCAGGCTTCATGATCTGGGAACTGGGGAAAATGGCATTCCTGTCTCCAGTTATCCCAGGGAGTTTCCCTTTAAATGTGCCTGATTTCATCCTGAAGCAAACAAATGAAATGATTAGTTGTTGTTTTCAAAGAGATGCAGAATGCTGTCAGCATCACTGTCATTTCAGAGGACAAGTAGACAACCCAGAAAAATGAAAAAGAATGTTTGGTATAAATGAGTTCATTTGCTTGTATGTCTTCTGACCACATTATAACCTTACAAGGGAAATAAAACTAAGACTTCTACACAATCCCTTAGTATAGTTCTTTGCAGCAGCAGCAAGATCCATGAGCTGGTTCATTTGGCTGGTCCCACTCTTAGTTTGATCAGAGAGAGATCAGCCATATATGGCAGATTTCAGATAAATTTACATGTGGTTGTTCTGGCTGGTTTGGGGTGTGCAGACAGGCTTCTGCTGCTAGTTTTTAACCATTAAACTGGTTTTAGGACATGAAAGCCACAGCCAAAAAAGTTTAATTTCTAAGCTGGTGCCTTACTGTTATTTTCCCTATTTGTGATGCCCAATACAGCTGTAATTTATAATAATGGGTTTTTTCCTCTGCTATAGCTTATAACTTGGCAATTTGCTTCTGTTATACTGTTTGCTTTACTGCCTGCATAAAAAAAGAAAAGAAAGAAAACTGCCCAAAAGAGTTGGGAGTATTATGCAGAAGAAAGAAGATAAGGCACCAATCAAGGACTAGATAAGAATGAGAGGAGAGTAAAAGTAAAATAGGTGGAAGGTTGAAGAGAAGGGGGTTTAAAACATGCCCCTTGTTTGGTCAAAGCTTATTAACATGGACATACAGTGCATGAAGATATATGTTTTTGGTCGTTAGGAATTTTAATGAAAATATAATGTTGTAGGGTGATAGAACGAGGGACTCATAGGCTGGGTAGGGTGGAAGATCTTGGGAACAGTTTATGGACCATTGCAGTGTACTTTGGGAGTGTGGAGGAGATGGCAGGGGAAGTTGGTAGGGTCTTGGTCTAGATATACTGGGGTGGAACAGGAAAATGGTGAGGAGGAGGTATTGCCTCCCAATTTTCTGCATACTCAGGGGATGTTATATATGAAGGACCTTTGAGGAGAAGATGGTGAGGTGTTGCCAACTGCTAGGTTTTGGGAAC
Organism: Aspidoscelis tigris stejnegeri; assembly: GCA_023333525.1. Lineage (NCBI taxonomy): Eukaryota > Metazoa > Chordata > Lepidosauria > Squamata > Teiidae > Aspidoscelis > Aspidoscelis tigris. The sequence continues at coordinate 66,703,107 of JALMGA010000006.1, forward strand.
AGTAGCGTGGAGGGGTGTTGGTTGAAAATCACAGTACTGAGAGATTTTGTGAAGAGGAATAAGACGAAAGAAGCTATGTTGAGACCTTTGAGCCCATTTGAGCAGCTTATACAACTTCAGTTGTGTGGGAGGAAAAGGATGGGGGCGGGGGAGAGATATAGAGTATTGGTATCCAGGGTAGATATTATATCAGCTTTGTTGGATGTTGGAGTATGTATTTTTTTGTCAGTAGGGAGGAAGTGGAGTGGAAGGTTAATGATGTTAATAAGTGGTGTAGTTATAAGGTGCGGGGACTGAATATGAAGGTCCTTCATCAATGGCACCACACTGCCTTGCAGTTGTCACACATGTTGCCAATGTTTTCTTTGGATTATTGGCATTGTTGTGGGGGGAGAGGGACATATGTTCACATGTGGAGTGAATGTCCAGAGGTGGGGAAGTTTGGGGCTGTGGTGTTGGGTCAAATTCAAGATATGTTGAGGGTAGATGCACTGGGAGATCCTAAGTTGTGTTTATTACAAATTCATTTGGACTACCAGGGTGTGAGGGATTGTAAATGTTTGTTGAATCAATTTTTGTGGAGGGTGATGTTGATGATTGTAGCTGGTTGGAAAGATAAGTCTAAATGGATGATTGAGAGGGGGTATGGGTATATTTTTGATTTTTACAAATTTGACATTTTCAGAGCACAGGGGCTATTATATGTGGGAGAATGGAGAGGGCCATCAGTGGAGGACACTTCTTTGGCTGCACAGGCTGATGCTCTTCCAGAGCCACTGAAGACATATTTATTTATTTATTTTGTAAATCCAGGATTGCTTACTGGTGACCTGATAGAAGTTGGGGTTTGGGGGTAAATGAGGGGCAAATGAATATGTGTTTCTGTATGGGTTATTTGAAATGTTTACTCAAATGTAATGACATAATTTTGGAAAATTAGGAAAAAAAGGAAATTTGCATTTGTGCAAATAGAGCCACTTTGAATACGATGTGATTTGAATCATTGCCAATATTCTTTGAATGCTATTCAAATCCTAATTCCTGCTGTCAGTCGTGCCTCCAAATCCCCTCCAAAACTGTTCTGAACCCACTTTGAATGTGCTCTGAATGCTTTGAATCTGCTCTGAACATGCTTTAAACCTGCTCTGAATCTGCTGCAGGTGTGATTGGGCAGCCGCTTTACTGCTTTGTGAATATAATGACGCATTGAAGGAAAGTACAAAAGCATCGGCTTCTCATTCTAAGGTCAGTCTTCGGATGTAGCCAACATTCGATTCAGATCCAAATGTTCGAATTCATATGAATTCATACCAATGCGAACCTGATGAATAATTTATGCACATCCCTACCTGGCTGCCCTTTCTTGCTGGCAATTAATATTCTACCTTCACCTTGAAGGAAAGGGTGGGCTTTGGGGTACCTATCGCTCCAGGTAGTGGACTTGCTGCCAAAATGTTCTGATTTTCAGGCACATCACTATGACATTTCTGTCCACTTGCATTATATCTTTCAGGATGCTGTGATACTCTTCTCAGCATTGCCAAGGTGGTCATGACATGAAAAAACACATATTGCCATTTCTGTGAAAGAATCCTTCTTAGTCACATAGTGGGACAAGATGTTTTAACAACTTGATGAAGCTTTCCTTTTTTTCATGTGATCCATACTGATGCTGTAGACTTTTTGTTAAAAAATCTCAAAACTATCCAGTGCCCTGTCTGATGACTCCCACTCTCTCTCTTGCTCTATGGAACACACGTACTGGAACTTGTTGAAAGGGTAATGAGAGACTGGGGAAGGAGGAGGGATACCTCTGTTAACAAGCTTATTATGAATGCCTTTGCTGAAAATTGTTCTCTGGGACTGTATTTACACAAACCAATAAATTAGGACTGAATAAACACATCTGAAAGAAGTGAAACAACTGCTTTTTCAGTGATTAGCTGCAAAAGCCATCTGCATACAGAAAATGGTATCTGGGTTTTTTTTATTCTGCACTGATAGCAATATAGGCTGTTTCCAGGCAGGTGGCTCCTGATCCAGTGCAATCACTGCTCTTCCACTGTAATCTACAACAATTGTAATAAGAGATTTTTAAAATAATCCCAAGGAAGGCAGTGATTGAATACAGAAGCCACGTGTGAAACATGGACATTACATAGTAAAGGCCCAGAGATTTTGCTCAGTAAAATAGTAGTAGCACAAGATTGGGAAGTTTAAATCTTAAACAGTGTCATAGAGAACCTGAAGCCATTGAATACTGGTAAAACAAGGACTATACTTGAACACAACCAAGGAGTTTTATTATTTAACAGTAATTAAATGAACCATCAACTTATTTACATGGAAAGTGCTGTGTGGTTTCTGAGAGTGTTCTGTTTATGCATCTACATTATAATCAGTAGCCAATGGGCTTACAGGATTCTCCTGCTAAAGTGGGTAGTCTGCCCAGCAACAATAATTTCCCACTGAAGCTCCTCCCACAAATGGGAAGAGTCACCTTCATTTAATGGCAGGGATGCCATTCCTGTCAAAGAGCTTAGTATTGACCAAAGCTACTTCAAGCCCATCCCTGCTATAACGCCACTTTACATTTGAGATAGTTGGAAAATGTTTCCTTGAGTTCTTCCATCTTAACCCCATAGTGTTTGTTTTATGCACAACTCAGTTTGACACATATTTGCATAGAACAGTTTTCCCACACTCCAGCCAACTACATACCACTTCCACATCTATGTCTTATTTCTGAAGCACCTGTACATGAATTGCTACTTAATTGCTACTTAATAAATTGTTTCACTTTTTTCCCACTAAAATACATGCATTTAAATTTGTTTTTTTTTTAAGGTTAATCTAAAATAATCTTTTGAACCACCAGTGTTTGGGCCTGTTTGTGCTAGGCCATATTCTGGAATATGTCTCAGGATAAAGATCTGTTGTCAGCATGCTAATGCAGACTCTGGCTTGCAAACAGGCCCCCTTTCTCACTTAGATCAATGAGATTCATTCCTGAGTAAGCATGCAGATGAATTCAACTTTCCACCTCAACTTATGCCTATCATATGCATGCCACTAATAGCTAATAGCCTTGGTTTTCAATTCTAGAAAAAGAGAAGCCATTACATTAGTAAATACTATAGTTGTGATCAGACATACCTTTTCACTCAATATAATAAAAGTTATCTACTCCCCAGTAGCAGCTCATAGCTTTAAGTGTGGTGTTCACAGGCATGCAAAAACACAGACCATACCCCAGGCAGATCTTGCATCCATGTGCCAAAGAAAAGCATATATCCCTATGGCAAGCAAATATACAGCCTGCACCTACAAAGCTATGAGTTGCCATTACCTTTCACTTGGTTTAGTGGTTAGGGAGCTGGCATCATATCTGGGAATACTGGGTTCAATTCCACACTTCCCGACAAAGCCAAGTGGGTGACCTTGGGCTAGTCACAGCTCTCTTCTGAGCTCTCACAGCCCCACCTACTTCACAGGGTGTCTGTTGTGGGGAGAAGAATAGAAGCTTTGACAACCACTTTGAGTCCCCCTTAAATGGGTGAGAAAAGCGGTGTAGAAAAGCTAACTCTTCTTCTTCTGTGGATAATAAATGTCCTTCCACACTAGGCGAATATAGGTCACCTGTCCCCTTCCCCAGCAACTGTTTCCACGCAATGATTGGTGCTTGGGAAATCATTTCTGCCCTTAGGCTTGCCTCCTCTCTTTCTCATCCCCTTCCCTCATCCCAGGAGTAATTAGCAAGAGAAAGCATGGGAGAGGAACAATGGTGACTTGCAACAGAGTAGAGACCTTTTTGATTGTTCTTATTAGCAAAATAAAATGCTTCCTTCTTGTCCTCTCACCCAGCCTGTGTGGTTTTTCATTCTTGGAAGGAAAAGGGAAAAGCACTTTTCTCTCCTCATTCTCATCTGCTGCATTTTCTCAGAGCAGGGGACTCCCCATGTGCTCAGTTTCTCACCAAGGAACTATTGTGACTGAAAGAGGCGGACAAGAGGGAGACAACCCTTTTTTGGTTTTTTTTGTGCTTCACCTCATCATTTTTTACTTTATGAATGCAAAGTCCGCAAATAAAATGGATAGAAATGAAAAGCTGTGAGCAGTTGGACCTGAAGATGTACTGAAGAGGGTTTACAGTGAGGTTGTGACCACAGCCTAAAATAGTATTCATTGAGCAAATAGTCTTGTTGACCAAAGGACTGAAATGATACAAAACTCACAAGCAATTGTGATGTAATCTTATGTATTAATAATGCATCCAATTTATATAAAAACTTACATGAATGTTTAACCTGAAATGGAAATCAGATGGAAGCTCTAGAGGCCAAACTAAGGATAAAATAAATGGTGAATATTCATCAAATATTTTCCAGCATTGTAATTTGATATAAGATATGTGTAGCACATGTGCGTAAGTTGCAGTCTATCGTTGATAGTATCTGACAGCTGGGTGGACCAGTAGTTAGCACTTGATGATATCTGGCATGCAGCAGTTGTAGTTGACGGTATTTGGTAGGTGATGCACAGTAGCCATTTGTGTGACAGCATGTGACAGCTGGCCTGCAGTAGCATTCTGTATTTGACAGCTGACTTGAAATAGAACTTAGTAATTTTTAAATTAGCTTTAACAACTCATTCAGCAACTCTAAGAAAGCATATTATTAAGGTTGGTGTCAAATTTCAATTCTGAAATCCAAATGTGTCACTAACTCTAGCATCTGAATGTCGGACAGTGTATTGCTTGATTGAAAAAAAAAGTTCTATCTTTTTTAAATAAAGAAACATTGAAGTACCATGGTACATACAAAGAGTAAGATGACATTTGCTCCAACTATGACTAACTTGGTCTTGACTATGTGGAGGCTCACTTTTCTGGATTGTACAGAGGCACAGCCATATCAGTACCATCTGCACTGACGGCTCCCCTCACTTCCAAAGACTAGGAATGACAAGTTCCCTGCCTTAGAGCCTAGGGGGATGTTTTACAGAAGCATGCTAAGGCTCATCATCCAAAAACACCCTCCTAGATAGTTCCAGAACATGGAGGCATGTTGTCTATGTGTCTCTCATGATCCAGAACCAAGGCCCCTTGTGGACCTAATTAAATCTCTCTACAACAGATCCAAATTAAGGGCCTCCTTAATCCAGATCTAGATCTGTCCAGTGCAGATAGAGCAAGACCTGTGACCTGGATTTGGATTACCAGTGAGTGCAGAAAGGGCCTAAGGTGATGAACGCAGAGAAAAATGGAACCAAAACTGTGATATGGAAAAGCAAAAAGTAGGTAGTACTCAACTTTTGAAGAAATACACACACACACGTAGCAATAAAACTAAGGAAGTGTTTTGCTCACTAAACATATGAATGCTGCTTGAGGAAGTGTGGGAATGAGGCAGCTGGACCAACACTAAAAGGCAAAGAACCACACTGCTATGGAATGGAACAATGGTCTCTGTCTTTTCATCACAGCTTGCATAATGAACATTGACCAATGAAGATACAGCAAAACCACCAAGTTTGCATGTGGATCTTCCACTGCTCAGCTGTTCAACAGCAACTGGAAGGCAAAGGGTTGCAGATTTGTTCCTTGGTCTCTATTGTGACATCTTCCCCAAAGAAGGCAAAGACAAACCACTGCTGTATCTTGTCCAGAAAACTGCATGGATGCATTTGTTTACACATGCAGTTAGCATGAATCAAATTTGACTCAGGGCCATCTTTATGTGGTATTTAAAGCTAGGTTTTGTTTTAAAAAAGATATCACTGAAGCCAGGGCATAACGGAAGGCTAGACACATTTATAATTGTTTTAAATGCAAATTCACTTGTGAAAGCATGAAAAAGAAAGCTAATTGTCATTTGTTCCTTTTGACAGTCCTCTGAACGCCCCATGTGCCATCTCACTTCCTTAGGGGACAACAGTCTGCAGCTGTACTTCCAAACTCTGACCTTCCTGTGAAATACAGATGACCTGGATTTTTTAACATAAAGACCAAGAAGCTGACCTTGCAAGACAGTACCATAAAATGCAGTGATATATTACAATTGGGTCATTAATTCCCATAACAGTTGCCTCTGCCTAAGCCTACGGAAGCAGCAGAAATCTCACTCAAGGCAATCAATTTAATGTCTGTGTTCACATTATTTTATTATTTCACACATTACTTTTATATCATGTTCTTCCTTCTGGATCTTTAGAGGGACAAGGGCCCTTCCTGTATTTGGACTTGTTTCAGATTATATCCTGGAATAGGGATCTTCTGTCCACATGCTGGTGCAGACCTCAGAAGCCCCCACCCCCACCCCACTACTTAGGACCTGTCATAGTGTTCACCAGGATGTGGACAGAAGGTCCCTATTTTGGGAAATTATGAGGAATAATGCCCATAATATAACAAGGACAAACAATAAAGATTGCTGGAGAGGTTGCCAACAATTACCTATATATTTTCATATGGTCATGCTTTGCCCTTCTGTGCAACAATTTTGGACTGAGATACATGAACAAATAAGGCCAATATTTTGAAATAAACATCACATTTTCACCAAATATTTACCTATTGCATGACATGACTGGATTGAATTTGGATATAAATGCACAAACAAGATTACATTATTTGATAGCTGCAGCTCAACAAATATTGGTGAAAAATTGGAAATATGCTGATAATCTAACAATAAGGGAGTGGCAAAATGAATTATGAAAAATTATCATATAACAAATTTATCACATGTAAACAGCATCAAATGGAAGATAACACTAATCAGTATTTTTGCCAATTATGGGAACCACATATAGAAAGATAGTTAGCACAAACAAATACCTGTTTCCCAGAAAAGAGTTTTCTATTAAAGTGGCTGTATGCCAAGATAGTAGCCAGAATTAAGTCAATTGAATTCATCTATCACAGGGGAGAGGAAGAAGGGATGTATTGTACATTTTGTGTTTATTTATTGTTGTTCTTACTTGAGGCATGTATATATGTGTGCAAGTTACCGTAAGTATGTTACTGCCTAATAAATATTTGGGGGAAAAAGAAAGAATGAGGCCAAGTTCAGAAAGTGCCAAAGTGCGGTTTATCTTTTGACCATTATTATACATTATGTTGGAATTCACATTTAAATGTCCCATTCCATTCCAGCCTTCCCTGATGTCTCTGGAGAGTACTCAGAGCTAGTGGCAAGGATCCAAAGGGTGTGAACACCAAAGAAGACCTGGCTGGTGGCACTTCCTGGAGTGCCACCACTGGGACTCCATAGCATACTAGACTGTGGGGTCTGACATACTAGGGCTAGGTCAGTTATAGACCCCTTTAAACTGTTTTCTGGCCAGTTAAAGAGGTCTGAAACTATAAAGGTTTAGGGCATCATTTTTTGTTCTCCAGCTTAGTCCATCCTTCTTCCAGTGCAGATGAAGTGTCATGGGGAGCAGACTCGGGCCTAGCCTGCACGAGTGTGAGGACTGCTACCCTTTTTTTCTATGAAATTTGGTCTGGAAAGGAGGTCAATGACTGTACCAGCTCCAAAGTTTGTTTTTGTTTTTTAACTAGAGTTTAGGAAAATTACTTTTATGATTACAATTCCAATGAGCCATTGCTATTTATACAACCATTCAACATGGTTGTTTTTCAACATACTGGTTTTCTTTTGCAGAAATGAGACCTACAACTTACATATGTTTACTATGCACACACAGATAGGACATTGGCTGAATTTCCAATCTTCTTCAACATTACTTGAGGAAGAAAATTATCATGAGGGAAGCAACCTTGTGGGATAGTCTCAACCAAAGAGCTTAACAGTTTAGTTGGAACAAGAGCTATGTTTACTTATTGTTAACCTATTGCTTATATTGGTTTATAATTTATTTTGAACATTTTAACCTCACCCTTCTCACAGACAGTTGAAGACTGCAGTACTAAGCATTCTGACCTGGAAGTAATCTTTGTTGTGGAATTTCAGTTACTCATGCAGAAATATGATGAAAAGATTTAATGCAAAATAGCAGCAGCAGCAATAACATTCCATGAAAGTTCCTTTTTCTTTTAAACAAAATTTAGAGGGGAAAATTATTCTACATGGATAGAATCTGTTTTACAGCAACAGTTTTTCAGAGTTGGCAATCCTACTCCTATAGGTGGCATTTTTCTCCCTGCAACAAGGGTAATTCATGTACCACCTGGCTGGAGTGTCTGCAAGACCCTGTTTGGAGCATAAAAATTGAGATTTTTAAACCAATAAGATGATTTTTATAGTAAAATTACATTATAGAAGAGAAAAAAAGTCTCTGGAAGAAAATATATTCTTCCACTGCAAAAAGGAGTTCTCCTAAGGTGACAGCTGCCATGACAGCTGTCACTTGTTGTGCAGTTGTTTAGTCATGCCTGACTATTTGTGACACCGTGGGCCATAGCATGCAAGGCCTTTCTGTCCTCTATTGTTTCCTGGAATTTGCCCAAGCACATGTTTACTGCTTCCATGACACTACCTATCCATCTCGTTCTCTGCCATCCATTTCTTTTGCCTTCAACCTTTCAGTCATGTGTTCTAGATCTCAGTATGGAGTCAAAGTATTTAAGCTGCAGTATTAGTCCCTCCAATGAAGAATCAGGGTTGGCTTCCCTTTGAATTGACTGATTTGGTCGTCTTGCGTTTGAATTTTCTAAATTTGCTGGCATACTGGTTGGTACAAGCATCATCTTTTTAGGTTTTTAAATAGTTCAGCTGGAATTCAATCACCTCTGTGGTAGGGATGTGCATGAAGCATATTCCCCCTCTTTGATTCAATTTGAATTGAAGGGGGGGGGAAATGTCTGGCTTCACATGAAGCTCCCCTTATGAATATAGGGGATTCACCTTTGTGCGTGAACATCTATTAAATGTTTTCATGCAAATGGATTCCCCCCCCCCTGAATCAAGGCCTCCCACTCACCTGCCACTGCCTCCACTGCCATTCACACTCTCCTCCAAGGTTCAACTAAGCATTCTGGAGGTGTGGATGCAGCTTTAGCGGCCACCCTTGTCTGGGAATTGAAGAAAATCTCACACACTTCTGGAAGGCCTAGTGGAGCCTCGGAGGAGGAGTAATGAAGGGGTGTGCACGGAGCCCATTTTCCACAGTCTATTCGAGTTGAATAGAATGGGGAAAAATTCGGCTCTGGCCAAGTACACCGCCCACCCCATGGATTTGTGGGTATTTGTATCCCGGCATGGATATTCTATCAAGTATCCATGCCTGGAATGAATAAACCCTCTCCCCACCACCTATTCCCCCAATTCCTCCCTCCCCTACTTACCTGAACACCTCGCTGCAACCACTGCCACCTTCTCCACACTGCCACTACTGCCACTCCTTCTTCTGGGTTTCCGGAAGCAGGTGGGAGCACTCGGGTGGCAGCCTGGGCCTCTTCCAGAGCCCTCTGGAACAGCAATAGGCTTTCTGGAAGCTAAATACAGGTCTTTCATGAAGAGGCCTATGCTGCCACCAGAGCAGGTAAGTGGGCCCTGGGGTGGCCCCAGGAGGGAGGGAGGCCAGGGGAGGGAGGCCCCAGGGCATCCAGTATCTCTAGAAACTTCTATCGAAGCTTCTACAGATATTGGATTATCTGATTTGTAGATGGATAAGGCCCTTTGAATAGGGCCCTATTCGATCTGTTCATGAATCTCAGAATTTGGATGTATTTGTCTGGATTCTGAATGTACCAATAATTTGTGCACATCCCTAGTGTAATGGCAGAGCCTCAGCGTTCATAAAGAAGCAATGTGAATATCCTTCACCCATCCCTACTCCACTGGCCTTGTTGTTATATTTTTGGGAACGGGTCCTGACTTCCTTTTGATTCTTTACTAGGCACATACCTGAAGGCTTTGTGCCTGTTTGCTTTCACCAGGCTGGTAAGGATTCAGTGTAGTGGTGGCAATTTGCACATACAAGTGCTAAACTAGCCACACGTGTAATTGTGTGTCATGCCTCATGCCCTCTCTGACTCCTTGGGTGATGAGGTCCCTGCCCATGCCAGCCAAGATGGGGGACCCACCCTTCAGAGACCTGCCTCTGAAATTAATTCTGTCCCCCTAGATGTGGACAGCTCTGACTCTAATGCTTAGCCACACTCAGAGCTGAGTTTTCTTTGAAGAGAGAGAGAGAACACCTGTGGCACTCAGCACACCTCCATGCCAAACAGCTGTGCCAAAGGGGAACGGACAGTCTGAGCTCTTCACAAGGAAGTCCCAGCCAACAACCTCCATTGCAAACAAAGAAATTTTCCTGGCAACCTCTGGCTTGTTTTAACCTTTGGACTCCTGACCCTTGACTGACTAACTGATGACACATCTCTGATAACCTGACCCCTGGCTTGTCTGACTATGTTTGACTATATATCCTGACTAACTCTTGGAACTGACTTGGCTCCTTGCCACCGCTAGTCGTGGGTGTGCTTTGCTGCTGCCGCCGCCTGCTCCAAACATGACCATGTGAATGGGACTGCCTGCATTGCCAAGGGACTGTCCAAACAAGCATCTGGTGTGCAGTCAAATGGATGTTGCCACGGTGATCCAGCAGCTGCAGTCACTGTGCTGCACCTGTAAGATGGCGTGGCTGCTGCTGTACAGAAGCGATCCGGTGATCCAGCCACTTCTGGTCAGCATGGGGACTGCACAATTACTTCAGCTTGCATTGTCCCTCCACCAAAGTGAGAATAGGCCCTGTCTGTCATTCCACTGACCTTATCCCACTCTAGACTACTTTCTGAATGGCGAAGCACCTTTGTGTGAACAATGCATAAGGAGAATAAATTCTGGTTGTGCAGCAAGAAATACTTTACCTGCTGTTTTCAGGAAAAGAGAATAGAAGCAAGAAAGGGCAAGTGTTTCCTGGTCAGTTACCAGTCTTACTTTTGTATCAAGATATTGTTTCTTTGCTTTCTGAGGCACACACTATTCCCTTTCTTCAATCCTGACATTATTGTCATTTGCAATTTGTTTTTTCGGTTTTGTTTTGTTCTGGTTTTCTTCTGGTTTTGTTTTTTTGTTTTTTAAGATTTGCAGCTTATTCTTTCCCCCAGTAGTCCTAGTTTCAAAGTATCAGTTTGGGAGAAAAATAGACCATGGCATTTCCATCCTGAAGAAGAAAAGCCTCTGAGAGAACTTTACAGAGCAAGAAAAGGAATCAATTCAGCTGCATGCACCCATTGTTAAATGTTCCTCTTTCGGTTTACTTCTTTCTTCTTTTCAAGGCAAAAGTAATAATTAACAAAAACAGGGTGGGAAGGGAGGAGAGAAAATGGAAGCTATTTTCTTACACACAAGATATTGTGCTGGGCCTGAAGCTAAAGGATAAGAATTTGATAATTGCAGCTGTCTCTGGCAATATGCCAAGCATTCTAAACCTCTGGCAGCCATCATTTCAAAGAATAGATGTTTCAGAATAAAGCAGGAATGTAAATATCTTCTAAGTGTTCTAAGTGAGGAAGGAAAAGCCAAACTATTTTTTTCTTTGTGTACTTATGAAACAAACTTCATGATACAATATGGTGCAGTGGGAAAAGTGAAAGGTTTAAATATATGATGTATAGGCTGTTTTTCCACTGAGCTCCTTTAATCCAGATCTAAGAAGTTCCCTTCAGAGAGACTTCGAAGTCTTGAGTTTGGGGCACACACACACCCCTGAGCCTCCTTTAGACCCCATTGCCCAACTGTAGTGGAAACAGGCTCCCTATAATCCAGATTTGATGGCTGAAGACCCCATTGTAGACCTCTTTAATGGGGTCTACAGGAAATCCGGATTATAGGTCCTGAAGGACCCATATGATCCAGATTTCCCTAGCTGTGGTGGAAACAGATGTGTCTCTAATGGGGTCTGTAGTGGAAATGGGGTCATCCGGCTCTCAGCCAAATGGGTCCTTAATGGGCACTTCAATGGGTATTTAGTGCTAGTGGAAAAACACCCATATTTACATAGCCATGCTCAAATATGAAGAACATGGTATGTACCATGAAAATGGAGGGTGGAAATTTGCAGATCCAGGTATGCAAGACAGGATATTCATGAACACATCCTTATCTTTACACTTGTGACATAAAGTGTAATCTGAGGTGCCACATTATAAATGTTTACATATATAAATAGCAATTTTAAGACCTATGATAGGATGTAGCAGTGAATTAAGTCTTTTGTAAGTATTGAAGGATTATTGAATTTAACATACCATGATGCCTAAGAGAACAATGACATAGTGTACTCCTTGGCAGATTCTACACAACCCTGCAATAGGACTGTGCCATTTGCCTCTGGGCTTCTCTTATGTTTTTATGAATGGATGCCTAGGTACTTCCTCCAGGGTGGAGAGGCAGTTAGGATTAGAGATGTACACAAATGTGGGGTTTTTTTTTCCACATTTTATTTGAATTGAATTGAATACCCGAAAATCCAATCCGATTTGAATCTTTTAAATTTGAATTTAACAAGATTCGATTCATATTTACCAAATTTGAATCTATTCTATTCGTTTGAATTTTTTATTTGAATCTGCACATACAGATGTCAACAACATTCGTATGTGCATGTACGCATCTTCCCCACTTCCATACACGTCCATATGCATCCCATTGTTATCCTGTATGCAACCCGTTTTCATCCTGTTTGGATCTGTACAAAAGCATATGGATGTGGGAAAGATGCAGATCTTCAAGTACGCATGGTGTAGGAACCCGTACACATAAGAATGTCTGGATAATTCAAACAAATAGGTCAAAAATGTGAAATTCATTTTCAATGTTTACATTCAAATTTCAGGACATTCTATTCGAGTTTGAATGTTGAAATTCAGCACATTCAATTGGATTTCAAATGCCTATAAATATTCATGCACATCCATAGTCAGGATGCTTCTAAAGATCATTTGCTGAGAATTGAAGGTAGGTAGATGTTTTGCCTTTGTCTTTCACTTTAGAATGCCCAGAGTAATCAGTGGCCCACTGTGTGAAACAGGATGGTGGACTGGATGGGTTGTGGCCTGATCCAGCAGGGTTCCTCTTATGAATGCCAGGTCTGCAGGCTAGAAAAGGTAACAAGGTGGATGATACATTCCACAGGTTGGCTATGAGATTAAAATAGGCAATGGGAGAATAGTGTGTGGTGTTTTGGAAGAAAGATAGCATAGACACCCCACAAAACACATACCATAAGTTAGTTAAACTAAGACAACCAGGATGGCCCAGCATGCTCTGGGACAGAACATACACAAACCATGGTGCTGGCTCCATCCCAGAGTTGCACTGGCTGACCATCTAGGACACTCCCATCCTGATAGCCCTTCAGATACAGCATTCACATTACTTCTGTAGCGAACACTGGTTGGGGACATGGCAGAGACCCCACATCACCAATTGCCATAGCAATGGCCTGGTAAAGCAGACAGCCTGGGCCAAGACTGTCCACACTTGGGGATGGTGCTGGTACTCACAATGTGAATGACGTCAACCATCCCAGAACTTAACTTCCCTGGGACACAGTCCCACAGAGGTTAAGTGTGAAAAAGTCCATACAAATAAATTCTGTTTATATCAAATTAGAGCATTTTCTTATATATGTATGAAAGAGAAACTACATAACTTATAACAACTGTGTGTAAGTCACACAGTTCCAAACAGCACAGTTTTGCTAATGGGCATCTGATCATTGTTACCTGCTTCAAATTGCATATTCCCATTTCTTTGCTACTGCATAGTTTTCTGTCAACCTCTCAATTGATTTGCGTTGGATTGACGAACCTGCCCAACAATTAAATTGACTTGAATGAGAATTTGGTCTCGATGCATGTCAATGGTGTAAAAGAAAACCTCCTTTAACTTCCCCTGAGATGACCAACCTGCCTGATAATTTATATTGATTTGCATTTGGTTGACTGACCCACCTGACAATCATATTGATTTGAAAGGGGAATTGGCTTCTGAATACAGGTCAGTGGAGTGGATTGCTGAAGCTGTTAGAGGTTAGAGAGCAATCTGCAGCGTGCTGGGATCTTCTGCCGACTTCAGGAGCCAATTTCTACTTGTACTATAGTAAATAAGATGTTCCGTTGGTCAGTGAGTGAAAGTAAGGGATGGATATCGTTTTTGTGAGGTTTGACTGGAATGGTCATTTATGTATGTTTGTATAAGTTTAGTTGTTTGCTGTATGCTGCAGTTAATGACTGACTAGGATCCCCAATAGGTGCAGAGTGCTTTTTGGTGGGTGAATGTGTGCTGGTGTGTGCTTACCATTTTGGTTGGGAATACAACATTTTTTGGGGGTGCAAAAAAAACCTGCACAAACTTTTCCCATGCCTTGCACGTGCCTTTTGAAAGAAATGGCTTCAAAGTGTGCTTCAGCAGGGCCAGCAGCAGCAGCAGTAGCATTGGTTTTTCTACCCTGCTTTTCTCCCCTATTTAAGGAGACTCAAAGTGGCTGACAAAGCCTTCTATTCTTCTCCCCACAACAGACACCCTGTGAGGTAGGTGGGGCTGTGAGAGCTCAGAAGAGAGCTGTGATTTGCCCAGGGTTACCCAGCTAGCTTCGTGGGGGAACGCAGAATCAAACCCGGTATTCCCAGATACTCTGGCTCCCTAACGACTAAACCAAACTGGCTCCCTTCAGGGGCCAACCTGAAGAAAATGGCTTACATTTTCATGTTCATGTGTCATCAAAGGCGGCAGGCATTCTTTTCCCTACTGTTCCTGCTTGGTTTTGCCCTCTGTGTGTGGGGATCTTGTGTGGCATCTGTGGGTGGTGGTTGTGCTCCCATCACACTCTAGAACATAAAGGACTAACTACTGTTGTTGAAAAGTGAATTAAGCCTTGAAAACAATATGTAATGTATATTTTCCATCTTAGATTACTCTAAATGTGCTATAATGTTGCTATAAGGTGGTTCATTTTGGACAAGCTAAATTAGTATCTTGCTGTCATATACTGGAGCTTAATGCTCTCTCAGCTTCTCCCAAGAAGCACTACTGGATCCATCCACCAGTACAACATATCAAATATAAATATCTAATAATTTGTAGCCTGGGCTATATAACTTTAAAATGCAAATATTAATGCAAATCTATGACAGATGGCCTACTTCACTTAGTTATGCTGAGATCTCAACATTTAAAAATTATTCCCTGCCTCTGGGGAAATGTCCCATGTAGCAGCTGGTAACTGCCTATGGTCCAAAAACACTGTTCTGCCTCAAGCTCACCCATTTATAGACAGTCAAGAAGTTCCTGATAATTGGGCTAATCAGCGTTGTCCTCGAGATTCTGACCTGAAGGAGAAAGGAAAATGCTACCACCTGTAGCTGCCTATTACTAGCTTTTTAGACACATTGGTCAGCATGCACAAAAACCATTAACCATTTTTCACTACTTGCTGTCAGACATGGCTGGGAATTTTAAAGATAATTCTGTGAGCTGCAGAATGAGTATGCTTAAGCATATTATGAAGGAAAATGAGGCAATGTCCTTAGTAGATTTGAAAGTTGAAGATTTTTATTTTTCCTGCTAGGGATGTACTTGTAGAATGTTGTGCCAAAATAATGTTGCTGCCTTGAGTGTTGTGCGTTTTGGCTGCACCCACACCACCTTTGAAAAGGGGCAGGGTTGGGGGATGTGTGTATGTGTGCACATGCATGCGTGCATATGTGTGTGTGATAAGGAGGGACAGAGAGGGGGAAGGGGAAAGATGATCCACACACAGACAGGGGGCTCTGACAGGGATTCCACCCTGTCTGTGTGTGTGTATGATAAGGAGGGACAGAGAGAAGGGGGAAGGAGGAAGATAATCCATGCACAGACAGGGGGGAATTGGATCATCTTCCTCCTTGCTCCCCTCTCTGTCCCTCCTTATCATACACACACATGTGCACACACACACACACACACACAGACAGGGTGGAATCCCTGTCAGAGCTCCCCTGTCTCTGTGTGCATGTGCTTTGCCTTCTCATGCATCACTGTAGCCAGTTGCGAGTGGGGGGTGCCCACTGTTGTTCCCGCTGTTGCTGCAGCAAGCGGGATGGGCTATCGTGACATCAACCCAGCTTCCTATCAGGGGAGAGAGGGTGGGAAGAAAAAGACGTAGGTTCACAAAAAGCAGCTTGCATGGTGACAGGCACGTGCGCTTTCAATGTGCATTGCCCCAAACCACTTGGGGACGCTTTATTACGTGTTACAATATGGATTTCTATGACACGCAGCCCAAGCGTATCCACCGGCTTGCATGGGGACATGGCCTTAGAGTTTGTTTTTAACAGATACTACTCACTTCCTCCTTGCCATGGTGAACAATCCTTGTTCAATACCTTTCTTTCTCTTTTAAGTTGGCACTCAGGAAACAGCACAACCGTCCCTTTCAGCAGGCAAATGGAATTTTGCAAGGCTGACTTAACAATTGCTTCTTTTGCTCTAGTCCACTGTTGAAGCTTGTGCTGTTGTAAAATACTGTACAATGAGTCCCTTTTTCATTGGGCTGAGTGGTAAGTAAGGATTTTTTCCTGGAGGTAAAAAGTGTCAGTGGTAGCACACGTTAGCAACTGGCATATTCATGAAACCGTTTTTATTGTAATGAGCTAAATCCTATTAGCAGGTCTGGACTCCCAGCTGACTTTCCACTGCATTTACTAAACTCAGAAAAAAATATTGGTAGTTCAGTGTAGCAATTCCATAGGAAAAATGTACAAATTGGTTTTCATCAGGTTTACTTGAACTAGGGATCTTTCCTCTATATAGGAAGCAATTTCTTCTATTAACTTTGCAAACTTCTTTTTTGTGCCTCAGAAAAGGGTAACTGTTCTCTATGCTTTCCGCCCTTTTTTCTTTTCATATATTTATTGATTTCAACATTATTACATTCTGCCAATAACATTACTTCCCAATGCTTATAAAGAATGATTTACTGCTATAGATGCCTCTCCAAAGAGGCTGCTCAGAGGATGAATTATTTTGGCATCTTAGTTCAATGTATTCCCATAAAACAAAGGAAAGCCTAGAGGAGAACCACACAACTGATGAAATGAGTAAATATATAATCTGGAGGAATAAAAAAGCAGGAAAGAAATGGGATGAGATGCCTAACTAATTTACCTTAAAACAGATTTTAAATACTTCATAATATCTTATATTTTTTTGCTATTGTGACCCACAATGAGACCTTTTGGTGAAGGGTGGGAATAAATAAATAAATAAATAAGATTTTTAAAGGAGAGATGTACATGCAGGATTGGAGAAAGAACTACCTGTGATCTGCTTATTGCCTTGGTGCTTGAGTCTCCAAATCTGCATCCGCACTGAGAGAAAAAGTCTATTTCTGCAGGATGTAGAAATGTACTTTAATCTTAATAAGTGCAAAGTAATGCACATCAGGGCAAAGAATCCCAATTATGTCCATAAACTTATGGGGTCTGAGCTTTCTGCAACACACCAGGAAAGGGATCTTGGGGTTCTGATGCACAGCTCATTTGCAGGGAGTCA
The DNA here is from genome assembly GCA_023333525.1 of Aspidoscelis tigris stejnegeri. Classification (NCBI taxonomy): domain Eukaryota; kingdom Metazoa; phylum Chordata; class Lepidosauria; order Squamata; family Teiidae; genus Aspidoscelis; species Aspidoscelis tigris. Next base: position 66,720,614 of record JALMGA010000006.1, read on the forward strand.
AGAGCAAGTAAAGGTTTTGACTTCTGCTTGAGATGCCCATAAACAATTGGTGAGCCACTGGGTGAGACAGGATGCTGGCCTGATCCAGTAGGCCCCCTCTTATGTTACAAAACACCACAAAGGCACTGTGTTGATCCAGCCTGAGTTACTCATTTTGCTCTAGGCCTCATTCATAAAACACTCAAAACAGCATTCTTCACATCTCTCATAGTTCTGTTCTCATCTTCAGATTTCCATTGCCAATAAAGGGAAGTTTCTTTTGTTTTGGTTTTTTAACCAGAGAGTCATCAGTTTATGGAAGTTGCTGCCATAAGAGGTGGAACCAGCCTGGATAGTTTTAAGAAAGGGTTAGACAAATTCACAGAAGATACGTGCATCAACAGCTACTAGAATGGATGCTCATGTATTGTTACTGGGCTGGAGCTATTGAGATAATGCCTCTCAAGGAATGGAGATCAGGTGAAAGTTTTGCCTTTGTTTTCTGATTGGCAATGCCTGGAAGCAATTGGTGGGCCATTCTGTGAGACAGGATGCTGGACTAGATGGTCTGTGGCCTGATGCAGCAAGGCTCCCCTTCTGTTATTTTTCTATCCAGCATTCTTTGGCTATTGAGGATCTTTAGTATTTTCTGAGTTCATTTATGGTTTTCCCTTTTCCGAATTGTATTCTTTGCAGACTTTGAGGATTCTCCTATCCTACTGATGTTCTCTTCTAGTTCTGAGTGGATCCATCTATATTCTTTAGTTTCTGAAAAAAAGAATTATTACAATAGGCAAGCCCATTACGTCACTACAGTACAGTGGGGGTGGTTATGACAGTAGATGTTAGATAAACTGGCATAACTCTTATTTAAAATTAGCACAGCTTTACTCTCTGGGAATATCTCTGCACTCATTTTAATTCTAAATAAGAAGCCCGTTTATTTTTTCTGTTAGGAATAGGAGTGGGTGTCTCCACTGGAGATCCTCCAACACAGATTTAATTCAATTAAGAAATCCTGGCCTCTCTCCTGGCAGAATGGACAAGCAGAGAAGATTCCAAACAGTAAAGCAATCAGAGCCAGCGGGAAGGAGTGAGGGAGCTCATTAGAGTTTTGCCTCCAGTTGCCAGCAAATACCAAATGATCCAGAAACCACTTATTAAAATTGGGCTTGCAACAAATGGGACAGCTTCCTGGTGCTTGATGGATGGCAAGCATTTGGCATTGCTGAAATAAGTCCGGTTGTGAAACAGGCAATGGGATGGAAGCCACAGTTTGGCAGGAAGGTATTTAATTACCATTTATTATCTGCTTGGACATAATAGCCATTGCTATCTGGCACAGATTTAAGCATATATTGCTCAGGCAGTATTTCATTGTTTCAGTCAGTTCATTTCTATTTGTGTTTTATATTAGATTTACTGTGACCCACCCTGAAACATCTAGGTATAGGGTAGGATACACACACACACACACACACACACACACACACACACAAACACACACACACACACACACTTCTCTGTCCTTCTTTTTGATGGGATCCATGGTATTCCCCCTTTATATTGTCGAGAAACAACTGCTTATCTTTAAAGCAAACCTGATCTCTTCCTTTAATTGAGGTGAGAGATTCCTCCCACTGCCATCTGAATGGCAGAGAGGAGAACTACTCTAAAAAATGCAGCCAATTCTGCTTTCTCCCTATGTGACAGCTTGATCCAACTCCCTCTCTGTGAACTTGTGCGGTCGAGCTATACAGCCCCACTGCCTGCCAATGGGCTGGTGTCTGTATATGAACTAGACCCCCCCCACTTTGCCCAGGCATCCCGCTTCAAAGGCTTACAGCCAAGCCTTCTCCCTGAAGCAGCAAAATAAACACTAGTGTAATATAGCACCAACTGTTTATTATTTACAAGCAGATAGATAAATAATAATTAAGCAGTAGTGAAATATAAAGGTTGTTCACTATTACTTAAGTAGTCCAAAAGAACAATTAATTGTAAATAGGATTCAGCGTAGCTCTCTCCAAGCTAGTCACACAAAAGTAAAATGAATAGCAAAAGCTTCTGGCTCCTGAAGGAACCTTTCAGGTGCGTCCCCTCACCCACAGACAGTGAATGACACTGTGCTTTCAAGGCACAAGTCACCATAACAGCACTGTGCAAATTGCAACTTTTTAAATGAATGAGCAGAATAAATACTAAGAGATGGGTTACAACAGTAGGCAGTAGTCGTTTTTGAAGGTGCACCACAGCAACAGCCCTTGGATCATTACCAGCTGGATCAGGAGAGAGGCGTGAGACTTCAGCTACAACTGCCCTTTCATGCAAATGCAATGAGTAAGAGATAGCAAGTTCAATCTTCCTTGAATTCTTATTTCCTATGTATTTTGCTACTGAATTTCTTCCTTAAGTCTGTCTGTGGCTGTGGTTGTACCTTCACTTTTTTTTTTTTAATATGAGAGAAGCTTTATTTGAAGCATTGAAAAAGATAATGCCAAGGCAGTGGCTGGACCCAGTTTGTACCCTGGCTGCAAGGCACCAGATCTTCTCAAGGCCCATTCTTCATGGCTCTTCACTTGCGGAGTCTGGCCAAGACCCCCAGAGCTGCTCCAATAGCGGTTGTGGCAGCTTGCCCTGCTGCAGAAACCCCTGCAGCCCCAAGGGACTGCAGAGTAGCCACCAGACCTCCAGCTGCCTCTCCACCAACATTGGCAATGGCAGCTGCTGACATCATCTTGGCACCCAGAAACCTGGCTGCGATTCCAGCTGCTGTGAAGCCTGCAGTACCCAGCGCAGCAGGAAGGGCCGTGGCAGAGACCCCAAAGCCGATGGCAGCCCCGATTACGACAATCCATACAGCAGAGGAGAACCCGGCCATGATGGGGAGACCGGCGGTCAGCGAGCCCTGCAACACCAAGTGGCTGCTGGGTCCTCCTGCTGGCCTGGTTGTACCTTCACTTTAATCGTTCTTCGGTCCACCTTCAGATGCCACCACTCACATCTTGTGAGCCCAATCTTTTTTATTTGTGGTTTTTCAATTGTACTTTGAGTTTTACAAGTCTCAAGATGTTCTAGAGCAGTGGTTCTCAACCTGGGGGTTGGGAACCCTTTGGGGGTCGAATTACCCTTTCAGAGGGGTCGCGACAAGTCTCCCGTTGCCCTTCCCTCCCACCTCCCAGCTGCTCTGCCCCTGTGGTTGGGGGTCTCCACAACATGAGGAACTCCATTAAGGGGTTGCAGTATTAGGAAGGTTGAGAACCGCTGTTCTAGAGTGTTAATCTGTTTTCATTTCTTAGGTGTGACCGGGGAACTAAAGGGGGGCAAACTGTACTAATGTGGATGGATACTGCGTGAATTTGCCATTCTTTCACCCAATGTGTGAGTCACAGAACCTTTATCCAATCAGAGCGCAGGGGGTGTTGTGAAGGTGGAGAGGGGTGGAGGTCTAAAAAAGTCTCATAAAGGAGTCTCAGGATGGGAAGAGAAAGGTGTGAGCATAGCGACTCTAACTAAGCATGGACTGAGGAAGAATGATCAGGTATTTGGTGCAGTTCCCTTGAAACACCTAGAAAGTGAGTTCCCTCTAACAAATGGTGATTATTTATACATTGTTGCATATCATCCCTAGCAGAAAAGCTAACTGCTAACCACGAGTCTACAATTCAGTAATGTTATTAAGCCTTTTGAAATGACATCAGAACACAGGAAGAGTGTACACTAAGTGTGTTTTGAGTCCATTTTCTTAATAAAGCCCCATTCCCACTGGGACTTTTTGGCGTGTCCAAACCATTTTCAAAACACTCTATCCGCATTGAAAAGTGGCTTTCCGCATTAAAAAGAGGAGTAATTGGGAAAAACAAATTAAAAAAAACCACCGTTTCAAACAACTCTCTTCCTGTTTTTCTCAGTAACACGCTTTATTTTATTCCCTTTGGGAAGGCTACAAGTGAAGTATATGTTGCTCAAACATGGTCAGATTCAAATTAAACAACCTTATGGTTCGATGTTTGTCCACATCACTTCATGGCTGGGATAGTAAAATGACTGCAATATTCCTATGTCTGTTTTAGACAGAGAACTGGACTGAAGTGGGCAGAATGGAGATTCTGCCATCCTTGACTCTGCCTCAGAGAAAGAAATGTTCCCATCTCCTTTTCATTCGTAGTAGTGTGGGTATGTTTCAAAAAAAAGTAACCCCAAATCCCATCAAGCAGACTTCCTTTCATGTCCATCAAGGACAGTAAAAAGCAACTGATAAACAAATTCAAAGGATCTTTGGTCAAGCAAATAAGTACTGTGTTGGCAATTTATATGGAACACCTAGTGAAGCTTGCTTTGTTCTACTATTTTAAGCACATCCATTATTGTTGGGAGATGATGATGATATTAATTAATTGATTGATTAATTAACTAATTGCAATGGCAGCAAAGCCTGGATTTAGAAAGTCTTAACCCTCCTTGGTACAATACCCTCCTCAATACAATAAGCTCCTGTATCACATTTATACTGTATGAGAGCCTCATCTCTTTGGGTCTCTTGAGTATTCAGGGCTTGGTAATATCAGCAGCAATTAAGATGATAATTGCCTTGCCTCAGATGTATTCCAACATATGAGCAACATCAAAGCGTTTGCTAGTGCAGAGATTCAGAGCACATCATTTGCAGGATGCTCATTGAGAATGATGGGGCAGAGGGCAGGCGGCTAAGAGGATGTGGTACCAGGTGTCAGAATTAGTCCAGCTAATGGCAGTGAGACTCTCTTATAGCTGCACTTCTATTCAAACCCACAGGAAAATTGTCCTCATTGAACATAATGGGTAGTGCACATGTTAGCCAACTCTGAACCGAATCATCATGAAGGACATAAGGAATGCTATATCAAGCTTTGAACTACAATTGGGGGGATGCTACTATCATTGCTTTTACAGATTAGCTTTCCCTGTTTTCAGTGACGGCTTCATTGTGATGCTTTGATTATTGCAAGAAAGTGGAATAGGGATGATTTATTGAGTGAGGATGTATAAGAGAGCTGGACCAGCAAGGAGGCATCCTATTCCAGATTAAAAGGAACCACAGAAAGGGCCATAGTCTCTCACTTCACTTTGCTAATGTGGTTGCTGAGCACCTGTTTCTGTACTGCTCCGGCTCCTTTCATTCCATCTCTGGCCTTTATTTGAGATTATATCCCAAGATAAGGACCTGCCATCCACAAACTGGTGCTGATCATGGAAGGCCCTGCTTGGAACCTGTTGTAGCCTGCACCAGTATGCAGATGCCAGGTCCCTATTCCAGGATATAATCCAGAATAAAGGGCAGTGCAGAAAGGACCTCTCTCAGTACAACTGCTCCAGTTCCTATCCACCTCTTGCACTGCTATATCACTATTGCTTTCTTTCTTGCTTTCCTGGTATTAAGCATCTGCTTTTCCACTGTACATTATTGTTCCTGATCCTCATTTTCTGCTCAGCTGCCAGACCTCTCTTTGTCTGTTGATCCAAAGCCTCTTGTCTCCCAAGTTCCCTTGGGTCACCCAGTATCTGACCATGGCATCCAAGCAGCACCAGTCAAAAGAAATGCACGGCGGAAGTGCTGATGCTTTCTGTAGTGAGTTACTCGTCAGTGCTTTGGCTATAACAAATTTATTTTAATTCCTGTTGCAATTTTTTTAAAAAATTGAGATCATGAAATCCAATTAAAAGTCAAAATATCAATTTTTGAAACTATTTGATCAGTCCTTAATGATGATTCCAAGAAGTACAAATAGTGAATACATCTTGCCATGTGTGCATAAGGGGGAGGAGACCCATGAGGCTAGAGCTCCTCCTCTTGCTTGTAGCAGTATTCATTAATGTGGCTGCCTGCTGCCTGTAGGTTGCTGTTGCCCCAGCTCATCAAGATCAACCAGGATGCAGCCTGACACATCAATCTCAGCAAAGCAATCCCCAGCTGTGATCTCAACAGGAGTGCATCAAACACAGGAAATGCCTCATGACCATTACCTATGTTTGAAAAGGCAGTCAATGCTAAAGGAAAGACCAACTGAAGAGTGAGGGAAGAACTGAGCACCCGACTATGGGGTTCGAGTATGATATTAGCATTTATGGCAGCAGGGCAGAGGACTGAATGCAGCATCCATGCAGACCCTGTACTTGCACACTGAAATCTGCAGGCAAAATACGTTGAAAAAAGGGCTAAATGGGGGTTGATGTTGAACTGCTGAAATCAAGCCATTGATTTTGACTCAATTTTGACCTGGTTCGATTTGAATCAAACTGCCTTCCTCAGACAGGGGCAATTTGATACATTTGAACTGGGTCCAACTAGAGGGCTTGATTTGAACACTTAAAGGGCGTATTTCCACTGAGCTCCTTTAATTTGGATCTAAGAAGATCCGGATCTAAGGAATGGGTACTTCCTAGTAGATCTGGATTAAGAGAAGTACCCAATGTGTTTCCATGGGTGCTAGCCTGCCTGCTGTGGAAACGCCAGAGCACCCATGTGCAAATCCGGACCTACCCATGAGGGGTCGGCCTGTCACCCCAGGTGTTTCAGGGGACTGGAGGTGCAATCTCCATAGATGCTCCGAAGAATCTTCAAAGATCCTCTGGAGCAGCTCTGTAGAATCTCCAGAGCAATCTGCCATTAACTTCGAAGATCACCTGGAGCCTCTGATAGTGGCATTGCTCTCGCAAGGGGTTCTCTTCAGAGCCTGTGCTGATCTCCGAAGGCAACTTCGGAGTAACTTTGAAGTTTTGAGTTTGGGGCACCCCCCCCCCCCAATGGGTGCCCCCCTCCCAAGCCTCCTCTTGACCCCATTGCTCAATTGTAGTGGAAACAGGCTCTCTATAATCTGGATTTGATGGCTGAAGACCCCATTGTAGTAGGAAATCCAGATTATAGATCCTGAAGGACCCATATGATCTGGATTTTCCTACCTCTGGTGGAAACAAATGTGGCTCTAATGGGGTCTGCAGTGGAAATGGGGTCATCCTGCTCTGAGCCAAATGGGTCCTTCAATGGGTACTTAGTGCTAGTGGAAAAACACCCAAAATCAAACCAAATTAGCACATCTCTGCTAGAGCTACTTGATCCTGATGGTTCTGATGTACTTTTTGCATTTTTCAGAGAAGCCAAGCAAATGGTGTTTTCGCTGGTTATCCTCTCAAACCATGCTAATCCTGCTTCTAAGTATCAAGAAAGGAAGGAAGATCTTCCTTCCTTCCTTCTTTCCTTCCCTTCCTCTCTTTCCTTCCTTCCTCTCTTTCCTTTCCTTTCCTTCCTTCCTTCCTTCCTTCCCTCCCTCCTTCCTTCCTTTCTTTTAAAGGTCTAACATGAGATCAATGCTTCAAAAACTGAAGGCAGGTGAAAGTATTTGACAGCACTTTGCAAAACATGGAAGAGTTCAGATTCTAAGCAGCTGAATGCAAGGAGTAGCCTGCATGGATATGCCTTTCTCTTATCTCTCAGCCAGAAGTGATATATAACACACTCATCAGGATAAGAAACAAATGAAGGCCTCAGACAGACCAATCTATCCCTTGTGCATTGAGCTATTCTTTTCAAGGGTAGGGCATTTTTCATTGTTTTTTGGATACAAGATTCCATAGAGTTTAATTTAACAAAGAATCAAGATTCAGTCATTTTATACTGACATTTCCTTTCACTTTTAAGGATGCTGCATGCAGCTAACACTTTCTAGCTTGTTTCTAAAGCCTGTGATGCCAAACTCTAAAGCCGATACCATTCTTGGCTGGCTTCAACACCCTTTTTGGGTGATGTTCCATTGTTAGGACTCTAAAGGTGGATTTGCACTTACCTTAGGTAATCTGGTATAGGGTGGGCTGTCCTGAACCATTTAAGCAATCTATACCAAACTGGGACTGGTTGCCCTTGGTGAGAAACAAGACTGTCCACATTGGGAAGGCCTCTTCTGAGCCAGCCCCTGTGCTGACTCCTGAACCCATGTCAGCTTTGGAGTTGATTCAGGGTACTGGGTCTCCAAGTGCTCTGAAGTCCAGGAACAAATGTTCCTGGCCTTTGAAGCTCTCAGGGAACCCATTTTGGTGATGTGCCTTGTACTGCCCAAGTGGGTCTCTCATGGTATACCAGACCACAGAGGTATGCTAATCACAGACTTCTATGATCCAGTATACCACTCCTTAGTATGACAACAGACATTAAAAAGGAGGTCTACTGGCAAACAAGACCAGTTTAGGCACCCTAGTCTGGTTTATCCTCCATCCTGTGCAGATAGAGCACAGCATGATGGGGTTAGGGTCCCCCTTAAACTGCACCAGTTACAAAAAGGATGTTCATAGACTGGCCCATGGAAAGTTCAGAAATGGTTATACCTTCAGTAAGGATACATTTTCATTTAAAATTAAATTGCAATCTTTTATGTGTTTGACTTGGATTATTAACTTATGTATGTTTCTTCAATTGTCCTATTAAAAGCAATCAAAATCCTTCTTGTGGATACTTCATTGGAAAAAAAGGGATGCATTTTCAATCCCAGTCTAAAGTTCCCTATGCATTTCTTTATAAGTACCATACAAAACTCATTCCTTTTCAGGAAAACACTTCATCAGAAAAAGCTCCTGATTTACAAATAGATATGACATGAGACATTTCACAGGAAAGCTGAATGTGTGAGAACAGCAGCAGTACCAAAATAAAGGGGTTTCAGCCACTCATTAGTATGGATCAGAGCCAGCTCACAGAAATCTCAGCGATGTCCTATCTCTGTCTTTTTATAGAAAACTGGGACCTCATCGCTAGATGAAATTGGTGTCATGGAATACAAATATCCTCCTTCTAAGCAGAGTCAGGATGAGTGATATTAGTGAGTCTGGACAGAGTTCTAAAGAATACAATAGGATGATTACTCTGCAGGACAGGAAGCACTGAACAAAACTTCCAATAAACTCAGGTTATTTTACTTTCCTTCAAATGTGTCCTTTTCTGAAACAGGGATAGTTTCTTCTGACTCAGAAGATATAGGGGCAGGCAACAGGTGCCTTTGAAAAGGAAGGAACAAAAGTGTAAAAAGCGTGATGACAGTCGTAGAAAGTGTTTAAGGCTACATCCAGATGACTACTACTTATTTCAGGCTGTTTAAATACTCTAGAATAAGGCATGGATCCATGCTTTATTTTGGAATATCCAAATATAGCAGAATAAGTAGCCAATCTCTGGATGTAGTTTAAGACAAGCACAACTGCTGAGCTGTTCAGTTGCACCATGCCAGCTGCCTTATCGGCCTGCAGAGTCTGCCTGCAAAAGCATTTCCCAGGAGGCACAACCTACAAGGGAATGTAGTGGCTTTACAGCCTTGGCAGCGCAAGTGCTCCTGAGTGTGTAAACCACACCTGGGAGTTGTCCAGATGGGGCCATTTTAAAGCACTGTCCCTCATATTCCCACACTGTGATCTGTTCCAGTTATAACCAAGCAAGAAGCGGTGGTGGTTGGAACAATCATCTCAACTCATGTAACTGGCAACATTTCTCTGGGAACCATAAATGACTCACTTCCAGGGCAATTTACAGGTGTCCTACAGAATTTTCCCTGCAACTTCAGACAAGAGGAACTTTCATTCTGGATCCTTCACAGTACTTTGCCCTTCCTAGGTCCATTTCTCATATGGAACGTGCCCAAGGGTCTTTGATCCCAGATTCAAATACTCATTTGGTCCACAACATCAAAATGAGAAATTTTGCTTCTTAGGCTGCTGCCAGATACTGCAAAAATGCCTACAGTTTGCCAGCACTGGGGTTGGGCAGTCAGACAGCCCTGATGCTAAGCTGGTCATATCGTAGGCATTTTCGCATTACACGCGTTCCATTTGGAACGCGTGTAGAACGGGAAGCCTAAGGCACTTCAGGACACTTTGATCATTCACACACAGGAGCGCAGGAACGTGTGTAAACGCGTTCCGGCGCGCCTGAGTGCAAATGCTCAAAGCACCGTGAGCTGTCTTAGCCGGCAAGGGGCGGGGAGACAGCTGAGGAGGCTCCCGCAGCCAGTGCTGGCTGAAAACAGCTGATTGTCAAAGCTGCGCCGGCGTGGGAGGGAGAAGAGAAGCAGGCGCGAATGCTTCTCCTCCCGAATGCCTGAGGGCAGTTCATGCGCGCCCGAATGCATGTAGAGCACTTTAAAGTGCTCTACATCTCGAACACGTGCAAGACAGCTCCAGACACGTCGGAGCGCAAGCCCCGCTGAGCCAATGCGTATGCCGTGTCCATAGCTGTCTTGCACGCGTTCCAAATCGGCGTGTGCGAAAACGCCTCGTGTTTTGTCATTATCAGAGATCTTGGCATTTAGCTCGAATAGATTTCCTTGCCAGGAGCTTTTTTTAAAAAAAACAAAACAAAACATGAAAAAGCTGAAGCCATTCAAAATAGAGGGCTGGCCTCCAGAAATGAGGACTCCTGGTTATTTACAGGCCCAGTTAAAGGCCAGCTGAATATAAGAATATAAAAATATAAGAAACGTTCCACTTGTGAGCCTGTTTGATCTAGTGGTTAGGGAGCTGGACTCTTATCTGGGAATACCAGGTTTGATTCCGCCCTCCCCCATGAAGCCAGCTGGGTGACCTTGGGCTAGTCACAGCTCTCTTCTGAGCTCTCACAGCCCCACCTATCTCACAGGGTGTTCTGTTGTGGGGAGAAGAAGATAAAGCTTTGTCAGCCACTTTGAGTCCCCTTTATTGGGTGAGAAAAGCAGGGTAGAAAAGCTAACTCGTCTTCTTGATCAGACCCATGACACATGTAGTCTAGCAGTCCCAGTGGCATGCTTTGTCCACATTGTGGATGAGAGTACAAGGAGACCACATTATTCAAGGAACTCAGAATCCACATGAGATGAAGTGGTTTATGGCAAAAAAAAATTGGCACCACAGTCCACTCCAATGGAAAACTGCTTGAAATAGAAGTGGAGCACTTCTGGGCACATGGTTAAAACAGCCTTGGTTGTCAAGGCCACCAACACAAGATGAGGATACAGCTTGCTGTGCTTGCAGTTTCCCAACAGCTGGCATGTAATAGCCATTGATAGCCTTCACTTCCCTGAATGGGTCTAATAGGTTTTTAAAACCATCCAAGCTGGCATCAATCACCACATTGTGGACGATGTGTATTTATGCTCTTGTGATCCCAAGAACATTGGCCAATATAGCTCAACACAGAGTTCTGTTCCTCTTGGTTTTATAGTCCTGGGGCAAGTAGCAGCTGGAACTGATTGTTCTTATTAGTAGGGAAAGAGAAGAAGGATCTGCCTGAAGTTCCTCTTTCTTTGGCTAATGGGTGGGGTTGCCTTAAGTCATATTCAGACATAACAAAAAATGGGGCCTCAAAAGTGCCTCAGATGGACAGTGTGGGGCCTTCATATTCCCAAACCTCTAATCCACCTTTTCTACCACAGAACATTTAGGAGAGAGGAGAGGAACAGACTGGTGTGTGAAACCCCATCTCTAAACCTTATCTAAGGTGCCTCAGAGATGCTGTTTTTTTCCTTTGCTGTGTCTGATCACAGCTTTAATCTTCTTGCTGTCACGATGGTAATTTTTGAGAGACAGAGGGAGAATTTTCCAGAGGTTCCTTGACTGATAACAGCTCTTCAAAATTGTGAATTTTTCAGCAAAGTTTAGCAAATAGTATTTGGAAATCAGGCAAGTGAGCACTGGGCATCATGTGTTTTTAAAGATACATTTTTCCTAAACACTGAAACCAGTTTTAAGTATTAAGAATGGCGCACTTCTACTCCCACAAGAGAATCTTGTAACTGTTATCCTGTGGTGATGAAAACAGGTTGCTCTTTGACTGATCATTTTGCCTTCCACAACATTCTCAGAGGTCCTCAGTTCTGCTCTTGTCAGAACACTTTGCTGCCTTTGGTGACATGATGAAAAAAGACAGAATGTAAGCATAGGGAAATAATAAGGACAAAGGATTGGTGGATAGCACTACTTAAGAGCCCATGTTGTGGGTCTTAAAATTGTAATGTGCCATTTTGGATAAATTGGTTTTAGTGAGGCCATGGCTTTTCATTTTGTACTTTACACTTTGCCTTACTTAAGCACTTAACCGAATATGGGAAGCTCATAATTCTTCTTCACCTTTTCTAACTTGAGGAATTTCTCAATTTGATGGGAGAAGCTGTGGGAAATATGCTTGATCCTTTTACTATTGACCTTTTTTTTCTTATTAAGGCTATAGAATTCAAGGAAGTATCATAGCTCACTGGCACCATATCAGTCTTGCAAACATAATGTCTTCTGTTTAATTCCTTGTATCCCTCCTAGCTAAACAAGGCAGTGACAAAACATGACCACGTTTTTGCTAAGAAAACCAGATAAACAATGGTGTGTCCATGTGATCATCAGTTGGGTGAAGTCTTTAGTGATACCTAGACTGGTCTCTGCTTGAAGAAGCAGACAGCTTCATGGGTATTTGAGGGAGATGCCATGATCACTTCTCAGAATGATGTCCCCTTGTTTCCATTTTCAAAAGCAAAGGTGCCATTTTGAGTTGTGATTTGAAGTGCCCTCATTGAAGGCAGAAAATCTTCTCTTCCCAAAATAGTGTCTGGTAATGGGGGCAATGCACTTGCTGTAAGGTCCCTATTGCTGCCAAAAATGGAGGCAAGATAGCAGAAGATACATTACTTTGCTGGGGAAATGGAGACACAGCCTTAGTATAGATGAGTTCTTGTGAATTAATTGCATGGGTGCCATTTTTTTCATGCACATATTTGACTCTGTACGTGTGCCACATTTGTCATGTGAAAGGTGTAACTGACAAAAGGAAGGGTCAGACCTCTCACTACCTAAAACAATTGTTACTGTTGAGAATCAGAGATCCTCCACATAGAGTAAGGAAATGTTGAGCTTCTTGAAATATGGACCTCCAGACTTCCATGTGTTGGTTCAACATCGCATTGAACTGAACTTTGGTAAGCTCCAGACTTCCACGTGTTCATTCAACATGGCATTGAATTGAACTTTGGGAAGCTCATTGAGTTCAATGCTTTTCCGGTGTCTGTGTGTGTACATGCTACACTCCCAGAAGTTTTAATCTGGTGCTGTGTTGGAGGAATTCATGCCAGATGTCCAATCCTCCTGTGCCATATCAGCAGGATTACCCACATAATGTTTAATTCTAAGTCTGGTGGCAAAATACTGATGGCAATTGGGTTCTCTACCAGTCTAGCCATGTAACTAGCATTTCTAATGAATCTGAATTTCAGGTTCTCTTAGAGACAGTATTTTCCATCATCTGAAAGTTCCATCTCTCTAATTAAAATGACAAGCCCTTTGTCTTAAAAATGCCCACATTATAGCCTAAAATCTATACACGCATAAGAACATAACAGAAGCCTTGCTGGATCAGGCCACAATGGCCCACCCATTGCTGCTGGGCATCCCAATCAGAAGACAAATGCAAAACCTTTTCCTGCTCTCCATCCCCTGCAAACAGCCTTTAAGGGCATCCTGCCTGCCTCTCCATGCACAATAGATATCTCTATACTGCCACTGAGTTTCAAATGTCTAAGACAAACATGCAGTTCCAATGATCCACCCTGACCCTTCTGCTGGGCATGAAAAGCTCTGCAACTCAAAAATTCTGTGAAGTGCAAAGCAGTGCTGGACAGGAAATAATCTCATAAAGTGATTATTTTCTATCTAGGGCTGATTTGGCAAGGTAAGTCACCTTTGCTGCCAACACCTCTCTGGATAGTAACAACAGGGGTGCAAGAGGGTGAAATTCTGAAAGAGAATTTCCATCACAGGGGCCGGCTGCAGGCCTGATGGTGAGAGCCTCATCCTGCCCTAACACTGGCATGGATGAGGGGAGGAAGCCCGGTGTCTGACTATGACACCTGCTTTATAATTTCCTTTATTATTATGTAATGTATTATTTGCGATCCCATAATGTATTATTTATTATAACATGTGATGTATTATTTGACGCTGTATTTTTTCTGTATTATGTAACCTTGGAGAGGGGAAAGGAGGTGGACCTGACATTATTGCCCATTTGTTTTATATAATTTCATAGTGTATTATTTTGTTTATATATTTTTTAAAAATATATTTATTTAATGTATGTTCTATTACTTTGTATTGTACTTTTCATAATAGTTGTAAACCGCCATGAGTAATTTATTAAAAAGGAGGTATACAAATAAACTGAATAAATTAATGTATGTATGTATGAATGAATGAATGAATGAATGAATGAATGTACATTCATCACATCACAGGGGCTCACATCAGATGCACTTTCTTGTTGTCTGGATGCAGCCTTTGTGTTACTCTGAAGTCTCTAGCCCTGCGTAAGGTGACAATAACCATGTACTTCACCATTCCTAAGCAGTTTTTAATTACAGTTTTAGATGCAAAGTGGGAAAAGAAACCATAGCTAGCAAGTGCTCAAGCAGCAAATGGGAAACATTTAGCATCTCTGTATGTTGGGATGAAATTCTAACCCAGCAGAGAAAATGGTTATATTTAGTTGACAGTTTCATAGGGAAAATAACGACTTTGGGGACGCTGGTGCATCTTCAGCACAGGGAAACAGAGTGCACCTCTCATTCTATAATCTGAGAAGAAAGTCTCTCAGTGTGAAATACATACGATAAAAATATAAAAAGAATATTGGAGGAGACTGCCTCATTTTAGCACCCTGCACCCCAATAATTTTGTTTCAAGGTCAATGCCTAGGAGGACTCATGGTGGAAGACTGGCACGCAGAGCAGATCTTAGGCTCCAGTCCCAGGCGTCTCCAGGTAAAAAATTGTACGGGCCATGCCAAGACAGAACAAGGAAGGGAGGAAAATCTTACCTGGTGGTGACTGCTGAGCTGTTGTAATGTGCACTAACTTCAAGGAAACCTGCTATGACACTGTGGTGATGCTCTTCATGCTGCAAATGGTTGGTGGTTGCAGTGCAGCCTTATAGGCAATACCACTACATGTAAATGCAACTAATGCTGACAGTGAGAATCTAGATGCAACAATTGCTTGTTATGGATGTGCATGAATATTCAAAACATTCAAAATTTGATCAAATTCATTCAAATCTGGACATTCAAATTTAAACATTCGAATGAATTTTGCATCTTTTGAATTCTTTGTATGAATTTTTCAGACATGCATGTGTGTACAGATGCATACACATTACTTACGTATCCATGCGCATCTTATATGTATCCATACCCATTTGTATGGATACATATGGGACGAAAACAGGATGCATACGGGATAAAAAATGGGATGCATAAGAATGTGTATGGATGCATATGGATACAAACGGACATATACGAATGTTGTTGACATTCACATCTTGAAATATGAATAGAATATTTGTATGAATAGATATGAATATATTTAATTCAAATCGAGTGTGAATATGTTAGAATTTTAAACATTCAAATCAATTCAAATCTTTGGATATTTGGAATCAAATTGAATACTGAAAATTGCATTTGTGCATACCCCTATTGCTTGACTCTAATTAAGGCAGCATCCTATATTCACGCTATATAACCCCACACTATGTCTGATGTTATACACTTCTCTGGATTCCATTAGTGTTTCTGTGATTCCAATAGTCGTTTTCAGGAACCAAACTACAGTATTCTACAAAAGATGATTACTGTAGTTATCATCTCCAAAAATGGAGGTTAAGAGATTAACAGAGAGCCAGTTTACTAATGAAAGACAAATGCTAATTAGGGAGAACCTTAGGGTTACATATGAATGCTTTGGATGGGATGGCTGTCAGTCACCTAGAGTTCAGGAAATGCAAATGGTCATCTTGAGGACCTGGAGGGCACACAGAAAAGAAAGAATGGGAAACCCTTCTCTGAGCATGCCCTTATACACACAAATGTACACACACACACACACATGCATGCATGCATGCACGCACACAGACACAAGTCCCTAAGCCAATGTTAAGCAAGTAGCACCAGCCCAAGGATGCTCTGGGGATGTTTCTCCCACCCTTCCAGTCCTGGGGCTACATCCAATGTATATTAATGGTACCATAGAGGGGAAACCCATTCTATCAGTGCAAATCAATGTCACTGCAGAGGCCAAATCAAAGGAAATTATATTTTACCAGCTATTTAAGATCAAGGATGCATTATGTGGGGAGCAGCTCTATTACTTTTGTTCTAGTAATTCCATCCTCAATCAGAAATATGTTCCTGAGAAGGAACAACAAAGTGCACATTCCCTCCTGGCTGTTCAGTTTTGCTCTTTCCCTCTCCACATTTACCAATAAAAATCTTTGCTGCTTAATTTTGCATCTGTCAGATCTGATAGTCTTGACATCACATTTCAGTGGTAAACCAAAAAATGCTCGGCATTCAATTAAAATAAAGGGGGGGGGGAGAGGAAATAATCAGCTTCAGTTCAGATCTCCGCCTCCATCTGTCGGCCTGCATTTCAATCTGCTTTGGCTATTCCTGGCTGTTGCTCTGCGCCCATTTAGTTTCCCATTACCCCATTGACTTCAAGCAGGACCTGGATTACAGTTCATAATCATTTAGGAGGAAAATGGTCCAGTTTCATGAAACTCTGCAGTACATAATCATTCCAGCAGGGGTCAATATGTTTTCATGATTCTATGCCAGAAGCTCAGCAAGCGAGAAGCAAAAATGTTGATCCTAATTGGAGCAGACGCAAGGTTCTTCTCTAATCCTCTGACATCCTTTTCAAATAATAATTCTGAGGTGGGTGGTGGATTGGTGACTGCAACAGCTCTGCTGTTTTCTCTCGAATGAAGCCTAACCATTGTCATTTATTTTTGATGAATGCTGGCTTAGTATAAGGATCTTGCTTACAGTTTTCTCCTCAAACCCTCTGAAGGGCACTCCTCTTAATTATTAATCTATATGGGATAAGCAGAATGATTATATTTTCCCCCAGCTTAATTTTATCCTTTATATATATTTAAAAAATTCTATAGCTGTTCTGGGAGAAGCACTGAGAGTCTCTCTCTCTCCCTAGCACACATGCACCAAAAACATATGCATGCTCATATGCCAACACACTTGCTTATACAAACCAACACACCTCAAAGCCTTTAAGATGTGGCTGAGGCTGCTGTTACTGAACTCATCCCAGCCATTTCAATGACCTCAGCTACCTGACAAAACAATAATTAAAAAAAGGAATGGTGATAAGGCAGTGACTAAGAAAAGAGGATGGGACTTTTGCCTCTTTCAGTTGTGCTGTAGAATCATGCCGAGCACAAAAGCAGCCCTGCTGGATCAGGCCACAGCCCGTCTAGTCCAGCATCCTGCCTCAGACGATGGCCCACCAACTGCTTCTGGGCATTCTCAAGCAGAATCTTGATCTCACCTGATCTTGACTCCCTGCAAATGGCCCTCAAAGGGATCCTGCCTGTTTCGCCAGCCTGGAGGTCATACCAAGCCATTCTAGTAGCCACTGATATACCTGGCCTCCATGAATTTGTCCACCACCTTCTGTCACCTTGTTTTCTGGTAGTAAATTCCAGAGACAGATGAGCTTCTAGATGAAAAAATACCCCTAATTCTCCTGCCCATCAACTTCTTAGGGTGTGTCCCGATGGCCATTTTAATCTGAATTTGATTCGAATTCAGGAAGGAGCGTTCCCATGGCTACTGTAATTAATCCTAATCAAATCCGAATTTGGCACCTAGCATCCCCTGTTCCCAGATTTTATGAGGACTATCCTGTCTAAATCAGGAGAAAAAAAATCCTGATGAAAACTGAACTCTGGTGCATCCCCCATGGCCAGAATACTCTGAGGCGAATCTGAGTTCACCTTGGAGGGTCCCCATGAGCAGCCCTTAGTCTGGGCTACATGCACCACAAAACCCCAAAATCTGGAGCAAACCCCCCTTTCTAATTGTTTTTGCCCCAAATTAGGAGGCAAGAATGGGTTATCCTGGGGGCATGGGGACGCTTCCGGGTTATTGCTTATCACAGCATTAGTGAGTGGGGTTTTGCTGTCCCTGCCATGCATGCTGTGATTGCAACTGTTCCCCCTTGCCTGATTGCACGATCGGGCAGGCACACCTGGGTAAGGGTTTGCTTTAGCAAACCAGCACCTGGCAGCTTCTCTGAACTCAGCTGATCAGCTGTCAGATGGGTATAGGGGCTGTCAAGTGCACGAGCGGAGCACTTATTTAAAATAACTGTAAAATAACTGAAACAGTCGCAGCTTCAATCAATGAGCTGGGTTCCCTTCTGCACCTCCAAAAGCCACACACTGCATAACAAGGGGGAATATTAGGAAGGGAAAGTGGCTCATTGATTGAAGCCACGGCTGTGTTTTAATTATTTTACCGGAGCCCTGCTCGTGTGCTTGACAGACCCCATACCTCCATCTGACACCTGATCAGCTGAGTGCAGGGAAGCTGTCAGGTGCCCATGCACTAAATCTAGCCCTTACCCAAGTGTGCCTGCTGTATTGCGTGATCAGGCAAGGGGGGGCATGCTTGTACCCAGGGGGGAGGGGGTGGAGAAAACCGTAGCTTCCCAATGCAGGCTTCCCAACGTGGTTTTCATGGGGACAGGCGGGTTCGGCTTGAACCCGCGCTGTCCTTGATTACCATGGGAATTTCTTAATGCGAACTACTGCCTCGAATCGACCCCGAAGTAATGGCATCCCATGGGAATGCACCCTCTGTCCCCATTTTGGAGCCACATTCATTTTATTTCACCCACATGGGGGTGATACTGGGCTATTTGGGGCAGAAGTCTAGCATTCTGGCCAGTGGCAGCCAGCTGTTCTTTTGCAGATGTAAAGCTCCCCCCTCTCTGATTCTACTGCTGTGTAACAGAGAAAATAATTTTTCTCTATCCACCTTTTCCACATCATGCATGATTTTGTACTTCAATCATGTCCCTTCTTAAATGCCACCTTGCAAGGCTGAATCGCCCTAAACACTGCTGCCTGATTTCGTAAGGGAGATGTTCCAGAAGAACGGCAAGCTACACCTGCTGTCATTCTCCTGCAAATTTAAACTTTTGTCATGACTAGGGGAGGAGCAGAGATTGGGCTGCTCCTGAGGTGTGCGAGAGTGTGGGTTCTGATTGCTATCATGTTCCATAACGTTCAGATGAGCAAAATAAGAGTATCAAAGTGTTACCTCACTACCTCTCTCCCTGCTACAAGCTCAAATCTGTTCTTCTACCAAACTGTTCTCTGTTCTTGCTTGTTGGGGTGTTAGTCCCAGCTAGACTGCAGTAGGGATGTGCGCGAATATTAAAAAATATTCATCATTTGTACGAATTTGTACAAATTCGGACATTCATATGTGAATTGAATGTCCAGACATTTGAATTTCCAAATTTGAATCAATATGAATATCTTATTTGTATGATAATTCAGACATTCATATCTATACAGATGTATGCATCCCATATGTACCCATACGCATCTGGAAGCATACAGGATGCGTATGAATGTATACAGATGGGTACAGGATGCATATCATTGGATATGTACCAAATATTCAAATGAATACATACAAATGTTATTTGTATTGAATCAAATGTAATTTTTCCTTATTTGGACAAATTCAGATTTTTGAATATTCGATTCATTACGAATCAAATGTCAAAAATCACATTTGTGCATGCCCCTAGACTGCAGGCTTCAAACAGCTTCCAGTTGACGTGTAGTTTGAGGTGCTTTCCCTCAAATGATTGGCACAGTCGTAGGTCTCCTTAAACAATAAAACCTGCCTGTTAATTTAAGGAAGACCTTCCATTTCCATCTTCCATTCTTATTTGTATAGCACCTTTCCAAAATAAAATTTTGTCCAAGGCGGTTTACAACAAACAGAAAATATAAAATGCGAGGTAATAATCAAAACATTATAAAAATACATTATAAAAATGGTACATCATACAAACCATTGCAGAATAAGCCAAAACACAAACACAAATTGAGGCAGCTACCGAATGGAGTCCAGAGCAGCTGACCAAAGGTCCCGGTCCATTTCCATTTTTTATACTGTCCTTCAAAAAATAAAAAGAAAGAAAGAAAGAAAGAAAAAGAAAAAAATGCTCAAGGCAGTTATAACAAAGAAAAAATACAATGCAAAATGATTCATTATAAAATTACATATAAAAATACATAACATTTAATACACTATGAAAATGGTACATTATAAAATCACCCAAAACTGTAGGGGAAAGGTAGCAGGCACCTCAGTGCAGCGGCTAGTCAGTTCTTCCTCCTCCAGCTACAGTTCTTATACCTTGAGGGTGGTTGGGGCTCAGGCAGCAAAAGCCCAGGTATCATACCACACGAATGACCTTGTGTCACACCACACTGCAATATAATATAGAGAGCTCCAGATTTTTGTTTCGGTTTCTTGCAATCATCATGAAAACATCTGATTCCTGGTAGTTGTTCCCCTATGCTTGCTTGTATATTTTTTAAGAACAGGCTGGGTCTGAGAGGAGGGAAATGATGAGGAAAGCCGTTTAATCAGTTTATTCATCTGTACTGCTGTGCATTTGACCAAGCACCCCTCCCCCCTTACAGAGGTGGAGTTTTAGAACAGAAATTGACCAGCTGTTACTCAGCAACAAAGATGACTTGTCCCACTTACAGGTGCCAAAAGGTCACAGAATGCATCTGTGAGAGGGAGAGATAGGTACCTGATGGATATTTCCCTTTACTATCGCTAAATCAAATTTTTGTTAACAGCAGATCCAAAATGAGTCTTGTTAATCGTTCCATGTGGTACAGACAGCAGTTTGCTGCTAGTCCTAGACTGGCTCTGCTATAGCTTTCCAGGTATTGCTGAGTAGAGACGAGCACAAATATTTAAAACACTTGAAATTTGATTGAATTTGTTTCAGTTTCACACAATGCATACTTGCATCTTTCCCACATCTGTATGTATTTGTATGGGATAAAAATGGGTTGCATACGGGATAAATACAGGATGCATACAGATGCGTATGAATGAGTATGGGATGCATAACGATGCCCCCGGGCACATACAAATGTTGTCAACGTTCATGAGTGCAAATTCGAATAGAAAATTCAAACGAATAGATTCAAATTTGCTTAATTTGAATTGAATTTGGGTAAATTCAAATTTTCAATATTCAGATCTAATCAAATTTTTAGATATTTAGTTTGAATCAATTTGAATCCTGAAAATTGCATTTGTGCATACCCCTATTGCTGAATACAAATTCATGACATTAGTTCATTTACTATATGATTTGTACGCTGTATACTTGCATATGTATGCAGGCAGGTATATGCGTTTTAGCACCTGGGTGTATAACACAAGGGCAATTTCTGCATGGTCCACTAGGATAAGCTACAGAGTCACATTTCCCTGAGGAATGCTCTGTCTGCATGGGTCTAGTTTGGAGGACTTCCCGGTGCAAAAATTATGCTGAAGAGTTCTGTAGAAGAGACTATTTAAAGATATCTCCCAATTAGTGTACATGGGCCGTGCAAATTATTGGAATAGTACCGGTGGCACACAGAATCTAGAACCTTTTTGTCAGGCTCCAGAAAGGGCCTCAAAAATGGTCTATTTGCTAAAAATTGATGTACTAAATTGTGGTATATAGCTGGGAAAGTAAATGTTACTAATTTGAACTGATTTCTTGGAATTTGAAAAGTAATGTTAAGAACATAAGAGAAGCCTTGTTGGATCAGGCCATAGCCCATCTAGTCTAGCATCCTATCTCACACAGTGAGCCACCCATAGCCTCTGGACATTCTCAAGCAGAAGCCAAAGACAAAACCTGTTCAGCGGTTCAATCTCTAAATGGCCTTTAGAGGCATCCTGTCCGTCTCTCCAACCTTGAGGCAGAAATCCATGTATTGGAATTACTATTCAAATGGGTAAAGTGATACTTCCAAGTCAACATATTTTGAATTTATGGCAATTTAAATGGATATGTAAATTTATTTTCGTTTTTCTACAGAATATGCTATTGAAATGTCAAGAGATAATAAGAAGATAATCTGTGAAGGTTTATGGATGCTTATCATTTTAAGCTATAAGATATAAATTATATAGCAAATGTGTTAGCATGATGTATATTGGTAATTGTATATTGCAGTTAAATACATTGTGATGAAAGAAAATAAAACATGGATAGAAGAAGAGAGGAGGAGGAGGAGGAGGAGAAAGGGAAAGGGAAAGAAAGAAATGGGCTTCCCTAAAATTCCCTTAGTTTGCACCAGAAAACTGGGGAATTTCCTTCTCCTGACCATCAAAGAAAGATATAGTGAAGTGGACAGCCCTTGGTGCATGTCACCATGACTGTCTCTGGGCTGGATGTTTTGGTCCAGCCAAGACAGGCATTATTATGAGCCAAGGCAAAAGGTGTAGAAGCTGCCATAGAGACCACATATTCCAAATGGCAATATCTCTTTGTCCCAATTCCTCTATGACTCCCCTTCCCACAAACACCACATACACTGATACTTTTATTTCATGTATTTCCCTTCTCTGTTTCCATGTGTAATAGAAGGTGCCATTATGTTAAGTTTACAAACTTAAATCGATTATAATACTTCTTCCTTAGACTTTACTTTAAGAGGAACCTGACCCTACTGCTAAACTGAATACTTTGGAAAATCCTTCGTTGATTAAATTCTCCCTTCTTACAGATGAGAGACTTATTAAAACTAAGTCATTTTATTCATTCAAGGGGAATAATCTAGAACTAATTACTTCTTGATCACATGAAAACCAAAGGTCTTTAAGCCAGCCTTTTACATTGCTTTCATTGGGCCCAAGTGTGACACATTTTGCCCTGAGCTAGACTGAGGAAAGGTTTCTCTCTAATCTGCCACCGTGGGTTGACTTTGTGGGTGGGTGTGCACCTCTGTTGCTGTAACAGGTTACCCTTATGACCTCAATCAGCTTTGGGTAGAAGCTTAATAACTCTGATGCCATAGCCAAGGCTATGGTCTTCAAGTCAGTGTTTACGCAAATGCAGCATGCATCACCATAGTGTTAAATGTTCAAGAAGTGGACTCAGGTGCCAGCCTCAGTGTTGGACTGAGCTTTCCACCAGGACTCTGGAGGCTTCAGGTAGCCACAGAAAGGGATGTCACTGAAACTTCCATTCTTAAGTGTTTGCACCTGTGCTTGAAGGGCACAGATGCAGAAGGCCTACATGGAAATGTAGTCCATTTCACTGTGACAAGGACCCTGTTCAATGCATGAGAAGTAGTTCTGGAGTTGCTTCTTCTGCACTGAAGTTCATACACCCTCACCCTTTTGGCATGGGATGTTATGGAGATTATCAGATTTCAATGCTCCCTAATCCATCTTGAATATTGAATGAATATTCATATTCATTCCAAGGCCTTTGTGTCTTGGATGGATACTGAAGGCACTTTGCACACTTGAAAACCATCTCAGTAGAGGATACCCTGGAGATGGGAAGACTTCATTGTCCCTTCAATGAGTTTTGAATGGGCTTATGGAGACATGACAGCAATAATGTGCATGTCTAATTTTTGCCAGGCTGTGCTTAGCTAGGGTGTATGGAGAGTTCTTTCTTATCATGAAACAAAATAATAAGCAACTCTTACTACCTTGAAGGAAACATAGAAACATGGAAATAATTTATATTACTATTTATCTTAAACAGAAATCTTTCAAATCACATGCTACCAGGTTCTTCTAAAGGTGGATGATCAGGGGGAAATTTGCACTTTGCCGTCATTCCATGGATAGCAAAGGTCAGAGTTCTCCGCATGTGTACTAAGTATTAGCACTAGTGAATGTTAGTACACATGGGCCCTCCCCCCCATGCATCCGCAGACTTGCCTGAAGTCCAGGTGCCACCATCTTGCCCCGATGTTGGCACCACTATGTATGCACTGGTGCCATCAGTGGGACAATGATGACACACTGTGCACTGTTGCTAGTAGTTACCTGATGCATCATAGAGGTTTGGATGGGCTTGCCAGTGATTGGACATGACTGGATGTGACAAGTAAATGTGTGGAGCACTAAATCATGTTCCACATAGAGTTTGCTTCTAGTGCAGATGCTTCATCTGGGAACGCATTGGAATCAAACTATGGGACCAAGTGCAGAAAGGCCTCAGGACTGAATTTGTAACCTTAGCCTGTGCATCCATTGAATCTGCTCACTACTGAGGACTGTAAGAGGCTACAGTATTAAAATAGCTCTGTAAGCAGGCCGTAGACCAGGTGATTTGCATATTGGCCCATAGTTCACGATAGGTGACCATCTGGGCAAGTGCATCTACACTTGCAGGAGGCATTTACAGCCTACATGTGCCTCCTGCCTTCCCAGATGTTCACCTATTGTGAACTAGCTGAGGTGCATGAAACCATGGACCACAAGTTTACCACCCCTTAACCCATGTGACCGGAACTTACCTGACAGCATCCAGCCAGTGACCGTTCACATCTCTGCCATCTGGGGAGGTCATCAGAGCTGTTATGCAAATGCACCAGCGGCTTTGATGCCCCCTTGACATGACTGTGAATGTGCAGAGCATTTGTGTCATCATAGTGACAACACTGATGCACACATAGGCGTGGAGAGCGCCACACTAATGATGGTGGCCCCTAGAAGAGGATCAGCCCAGGGATGGATCACAGGTAAGGGCTTGTGCACAGGTAAGTGATCAACCAGGCGGGGGGTAGCCTAACATTGACTAGAGATCGCAAGTGTGAGTGCTAGTCAATGTTAGTTCATCACACACCTTTCCTATACACAGGACAGAACGGGAAGTGTGAAATGGCTTGTCCAGTGCCATTTGAGCAGGCACCTGGAAGCAACATTGTAGGTGTGCTGCTTCTTGATGCCCAGTGGAAACAGTCCTGACTGGCAACTTTGGAGATTGAGAATATTCGATACCATCCTCTGAAGTTTGCCTGAATGGGCCATACATAAAAAGGATGGCTCTTAGAGCACTCTAGTGGCAGACCAGCCAAGTTACTTTGTGTAGGCTAGCTCAACCAAAGGCAGTCAGTACCTCCTAGCTTGCTTCCCTGATGTGAGGTTGAGGGATCTTGCACTGTGGCATCCAAATTCACCACCCACAATCAGCCCCGAAGACTCTGCAAATGGTCCAGGAATCAAATTTATATTTACAAGACTGGTATACTGTGGTTTTCAAATAATTCATTTGATTTACAAGTTAAATAATAATAGAAGCAAACAATAAATCAAAGGAAAAAAGGACTCTTGGAACACTTGAAGATGCTGAGATGCTCCCTCCCTCTGTTCATGAATGCATGGAAAGGAATGAAGTGAATTATCTGTTGCCATTTCCATTCTGATCAATACTTCAATAGACCATAAACATGGCTGGAAGTTAGATTTTTCGGTCTGTCAGAGAACAAACTGGCACAGAAACAACATAGCAAGGTGGGTTCCCTTCTCATTCTGGTTCCTATGTTGGGGCAAATAGCATGTGGATGCCACCACATTACTCATCCTGACAATGGAACCAGCACCTGCCACCCCAAGGGTTTCAAGGACAAAGTGTGTGAAGCCTGTTAAGTATGGGTCAGAGGGTTTCTTTGTTTTCAAGAGATATCTAAGCAGAAATGATGGGACAATTCTACTCCAAGGAAAGGTTGCAATGTTTGTTTTATGGGTGGGGGAGTAAGGAGGAGGGGAGACAATAGAGGGGTAGCATTTCATGGAAGTAGATTAATGAGAATTTATTTCCTCATCTTGCAAAATACTAAAACAAAGGGTCATTCAAAAGATCAGGAAATACTTCTTCACCTAGTATGTAGGTAACAACATAAACAAATTAAAACATGCAGATCTACATCTGTTCAGGCCTGTTTATTTATTTATTTTATTTATATTTATATTTATATCCCGCCCCATACCCTAGGGTCTCTGGGCGGCTACCAACATATAAAATATACACATATCAAAACTGTATAGAACAATGCTAAAACCAATACAAAATTTTTAAAAATCAGCATAATAATAATATTGATTAAAAAAAAAACAGTTTAAAAGACAGTAGAGTGTGCAATGGGGGGAGGCGGAGGGGACATTTAGCCAAAAGCCTGGATGAAGAGGTACGTCTTCACTGCCTTCCTGAATGTGGACAGAGAAGGGGCCTGACGTACCTCCGAGGGGAGACCATTCCACAATCTGGGGGCCACTACCGAGAAGGCCCTCTCCCGGGTGCCCACCCGCCTAGCTACTGAAGGCGGGGGGATAACCAGAAGAGCCTCTCCTCCAGATCTTAGAACGCGGGCAGGTCGATATGGGAGAAGGCGCTCCTTTAGATATCTGGGACCCAAGTCATTTAGGGCTTTATAAGTTAAAGTTAGCACCTTGAATTGGGCTCAGTAGTGAATTGGCAGCCAGTGCAGTTCTTTTAGAACCGGCGTAATATGTGTCCGGCTAGATGTTCCTGTCAGCACTCTGGAGGCTGCGTTTTGCACCAGCTGCAACTTCCGAACCGTCTTCAAGGGCAGCCCTATGTAGAGCGCGTTACAATAGTCCAACCTGGAAGTAACCAGAGCATGGATAACTGTGGCCAGGTCATCTCTGTCCAGGAAAGGTTTCAGTTGACGTACCAACCGTAGTTGGGAGTAGGCACTCCTGGCCACGGCCTCCACCTGAGCTTCACGTGTTAGCGCAGAGTCCAGGAGTACCCCCAAATTTCGCACCTGTCCCTTCCCGGGTATTGCAACCCCGTCAAGGACAAGGTATCTCCCAACTACTTGGACCCGAGAGCCTGTAACACACAGCACCTCTGTCTTATCTGGATTCAGTTTCAATTTATTGGCCCTCATCCAGCCCATTACCGCCTCCAAGCACCTGTCAAGCACTTCAACCACCTCTCCTGATTCAGATGGCACAGAGAGATAGAGCTGGGTATCATCTGCATATTGATGACACCTTACTCCAAATCTCCGGATGATCTCTCCCAGTGGCTTCATGTAGATATTAAATAACATGGGAGATAAGATTGACCCCTGGGGAACCCCACAAGTGAGTTCCCAGGGTGTCGACTCCATCTCTCCCATCACCACTATCTGAGATCGGCTCTGGAGATAGGAGCGGAACCAATGCCAGGCACTGCCTCCAACTCCTAAACTCCATAGCCTCTCCAGAAGGATACCGTGGTCAATGGTATCAAAAGCTGCCGAGAGGTCCAGGAGAACCAGCAGGGTAGCATGCCCCCTGTCTTTCTCCCGGAGAAGATCATCAACCAGGGCGACCAAGGTGGTTTCCGTGCCATGACCAGGCCTGAAGCCAGATTGAAATGGGTCTAGATAATCAGCTTCCTCCAAGCATGCCTGCAGCTGAACAGCGACAACCCTCTCTAGAACCTTGCCTAGGAAAGGTATGTTGGCCACCGGGCGATAATTATTTAGGTCTTCTGGATCCAGGGAGGCCTTCTTCAGGAGGGGGCGCACCACAGCCTGTTTAAGGGCCAATGGAACCACCCCCTCCCTCAGAGAGGCGTTTACCACTTCCTGGATCCACCCGGTCATACCTTGCTGGCTAGCTTTAATCAGCCAAGAAGGACAGGGATCCAGGGAGCATGTTGTCGGCCGCACCCCTGCAAGCAGCTTGTCCACATCCTCAGGCCGCAATAATTGAAACTGATCCAAAATAATTGGACCAGACAGTTCTCTGGACGCCTCCCGTGGACTAAGTTCAATAGTGACATCTAATCCCCTACGAATCTGAGCAACTTTGTCCTCAAAGTGCTTTGCAAAACTGTCACAGCAGATATTAGATGGCCGAGGTTCTTGCTTCATCGAGCCAGGTTTTATAAGGCCGTTTACTACTCTAAAGAGCTCTGCTGGACGGCTACTCGAGGACGCAATGGCAGTGGAGAAAAAACTACTTTTCGCCACTGTCACCGCCACGTGGTAGGCACGATAGTGTGCTCTAACTCGTGTTCGGTCAGATTCACAGCCAGATTTACGCCACCTGCGCTCTAGCCGTCGACCTTCCTGTTTCATGGCCCATAGCTCCATGGAGTACCAAGGAGCTTTCTGGGCTCTACAAGCAGGCCGAGGGCACTTGGGAGCAATCGTGTCGATAGCCCTGGTCATCTCCCGATTCCAGAGAGAGGTCAGAGCTTCGACAGGAGCACCAGACATGCCAACTGGAAAATCCCCCAGGGCATTCAGGAATCGTTGAGATTCCATAAGTCTCTGGGGGCGGACCATCTCAATGGGTCCTCTGTCCCCACAGAGGGGGATTGCCGTTGTGAGTCCAAACCTCACCAGCGAGTGATCCGTCCATGACAACGGGCTGACCGTCAGCCCTCCTATCAACGGATAATCATCAATTCGCGCTGAGGCAAAAACCAAGTCAAGGGTGTGGCCTGCTGTATGAGTTGGGCCAGATACAAACTGAGACAGCCCCATGGTTGTCATGGAGGCCATAAAGAACTGAGCTGGTCCACTGAGTGTAGTCTCGGCGTGGACGTTGAAATCCCCCAACACCACCGTGGCGGGGGCTTCCAATACCACCTCCGAGACCACCTCAGCCAGCTCAGATAGGGAGGATACTGGGCAGTGGGGTGAACGGTACACCAGTAGCATCCCTATTCTGTCTCTCTTGCCCAACAACAAAAACAGGCCCTCAACCCCGTTAACAGTGCGAATTGGCCGCCTGGTGAGGGAGATGGAAGTCCGATGGACCACAGCGACACCCCCTCCCCTCCGCCCTACTCTAGAACAGTGTTGCACTGAGTAACCTGGAGGACAAAGCTGGGTGAGGCCAGGCCCTCCCAGTTCATCCATCCAGGTCTCAGTTATGCATGCCAGGTCGGCTCTTTCCTCACACTTACCTTACTAGCATGGTATAATAATACTATTCCAGTGAGGTGAAGATCAAGTTTGAACATTGATTGATTGACCTTCTGAAAATCCTGCTCATCTCAAGCATCAGTCAGGCAATAGCATCCTCTCTTTTTCAAATAAGAATTCTTTTCACATATGCTCTTAACAAGATATAGGAAAGGGCGCAGGGCCTCCTTTCTGCATGCTGGTGTCAGTTAAAGGAGGCCCCATCCCATCTTAATATATTCCATCCATACAGGTTGGAATGTAGACTGAGCTAGGGTGCCCAAAATGATGTCCTAGTCCAGTTTACCAGCAGACCTCAAGGTCAGGTCTATCAGCCTACTAGGGGATGGTATATTGGACCCTGGAGGTGTGTGGACAGCATACCTCCATGATCAGTTATACCTCCAGGAATCCATTTCAATTACACAACAAAGTAGGCCACAAAAATGAGCTTGTTTAGGTGCTGATTACGATTAGTCCTTTGAAGTGCATTGTAATAAAGAGTTATTTTCTACCTGCTAAGGTACTGATTGACACTTGTCAGATAAATTGT
Source organism: Aspidoscelis tigris stejnegeri (assembly GCA_023333525.1). Lineage (NCBI taxonomy): Eukaryota > Metazoa > Chordata > Lepidosauria > Squamata > Teiidae > Aspidoscelis > Aspidoscelis tigris. The sequence continues at coordinate 66,749,970 of JALMGA010000006.1, forward strand.
TCCATCAAGGCATTTGGAAGCAGAGGGCACTTGATGAAGCTGATGAGTAGGAGAGTCAGATGAGATAAGGGGAAGTATTTCTTCACCCAGAGGGTCATCAGTCTATGGAATTTGTTGTTAGAAGAGGTGGTAACAACAACCAGCCTAGATGGCTTTAAGAAAGGTTAGACAAATTCATGGAGGACAGTTGTATCAATGGCTACTAGAATGGATGCTTAGGTACATTTTTCAGGCTTGGGGAGATGGGCAAGCAGGATGCCTCTAAGGCCATTTGCTAGGATTCAAGAGAAGGTGAAGGTTTGCCTTTGCCTTCTGCATGAAATGTCCTTGAGCAGTTGGTGGCCAGGATGCTGGACTAGATGGGCGGCCTGATGCAGCAGGGCTCTTCTTATGTTCCCCATTATTTGGCTTTTGGCTAAACTCATCTTTGTTTGGATTGGCTTTTGGTTTTAGGTTGTTTCTTTTGAATGGCTTGTAAATGGGCCTCAGGTCTATGTGTCTATTTACTAATTTGCCTGAGCACCAGATTTCTAGGAATTCTGTTGCCTTCTTGGCCAATTCTAGTGTCTCTATTGTTTCCCAGTTGAATCTGAGGTTGCATTTTCTGTGTGCAAGAAAATGAAAGGTTATGCCATGCCTTTTGACTGCTAGTTGATGTTCATAGGCATGTTTTGTTAGTCTTCTGCTGATGTGTCCTACATTGTAGTCTTCACATTTCTGGAATTTCATGCTGTAAGATACTTTTATTTGCTTAGTATGTTTTGGAGATTTTATTTTATTTTTAGGTTTGTGTGCCTGCAACATTCAGCATGATTTCAATATCTGTTTACTTATTTGCAGTTTATGCTGCTTGTGTATCACAGTTAAGTAGAGGGCACTTTTCAGGGAAGTTTTATGAGTAGCATGTCAGAGAATATCATACAGGCAACCCATTCCCACTTTCTGGACTTCACGGGTAGGCACTTTTCTTTGAATAAGATTTTGTGTGCTGTGGAGTTGCTGCTATTGCAGTTGAGGACTTGATTAATATGGATTGCTTTTCAATAAACTTGAGTTTTCAGTTTTCTGTTCATTGTATTAATGAGGATGCCTAGGAATCTGTTTTTTCCCCCTTCTTTTGTGAATTTGATCCTATTAAATGAGCTGTTGATTGTCATATACGCATTCTCTAGCAATTCCTTTTTGAGTATGATGAATGTCTTATCTACCAGCAGATCCATATTCCACTCCTAGTTGTTTCATTGTTGTTTCTGCTTTGAATCCTCAAATAGGAGATCTCATGGGAGTCCCCTTTATCCTGCTATCTAAGTAAAAGTACAGAGGTGAGGCAGAGATTTGAGTTAGACTGGAATTTCAGTGTTTGACTGTGTGGCATTCTCTTCAGCCAGGACAGGACTTCACTCCCACCTTCCTCTGACTAGTAAGTGTTTACAAATACATTAGTTTTATAATTATTGAAGGCGTTGGCCATTGCTTTCCTAGCCCCCACAAGCTAAAGAGTCCACCACAACTTCTCCTTTCCCTAAGCCCGAGGCATATAAGACTCAAATGAATACTGCAGGCAGATGGTTACTTTTAAATAAATAGGAAAGTGGTTTATTGCTTACAACTTGTGAAGAAACATGCAAACAAACAAACAAATAAATAAATATCAAAGTCCTCTCAGAGACAATCAGTCTACCCAGCAAACTATACCTCCACAGGCTGCTGTAAGGATTCCCTTAGGCTATCACCCTAAGCTCAGGAACCCTGGATCTATCTTGGTGTTTCCCTCAGGCACAGAACATTCACACACACACACATCGTCCCTCCCCAGAAACCCAAGCATAGAACCCCCAAACTTGGCTAGGTGGTACCTTTTCTATCCTTGGCCCTGTGCGGTCTCAAGCCTGATTGGCTGTTTGTGGGCAGCTGCTCCCCCACTTTCCTTATGCTAACTAGGGGTGCTTTACCCACTTCTTACCTGCCGCTCTAATCCTTATGTTACAATTCAAGTAATACAGCAAGAACAGAACAAATACAGTACACACATTTAAATTGAACACTTTCAATGCACATTAAATACAGTAACAAAATGGTGGGCATCACAGACTGTATTGTGTAGCAATTATTCTTTGGGCACTCTACAGAAAGCTCCCAGCATTGAAGATGTTACCTTGTCAGGTAATGAAATGGCTGTAGATAGGGAGCTTATCTCAGACAACTTCATCAACCCAGCAAAGAATCTCTGAGTTTCTCTGGAAACTTGTGGCCTTTCCACACTTACCTTTCAATTGGTATAAGTTGAAGCCTAGCCCACCTGTAAGACTTCATCTTCCTCCATTCTGGTGCAGACTGTAGAGGCTGTGCCCCCTACTAGACCACTCCTTCCAGAATGGATGGAGTATACCCAATCTAGGTGGCCAAAGTAGTTGCTTAGGCTGGCATACCAGTATCTTGTTTTAACAAGTCTACCAGCAACCCAAGGGCTTCTGGGATGGAAACTTCCTGTTCTGGTACAGCAGGTGGACCCATTTCAATGACACATGAAATGTGTTCTCCTTGGACTCTGAGGCTATCAGAGTCCTTGGAGCAGGCTCCAAAGCTTGCACATGCTTCAAAGCAGTGCAGGGCATGTACTGGAACAGGCCATCCAAATGTGAATGGCCTTATTCTAGGACAGCACAGGATCCATTTCAGTCAAAAGATGTTCCAGCTGGACTAATCCAGCCCCACAAGTGCAAAAATGGCCTTGTTCTCCTTATTTGGACCTTCCTTGTGGGATAAACCAACATCTATGTAAAACAAGCTTCCTATCAAGTTTTAGAAAAACATTTTGTTCACCATGGCATCTCTTTTCTGTTTTGCCCCATATTTTTTAATTTGTATTTTTTAATTATTGTATCTTGTGATGCCACATGTTTGATGTATTTATTGTATAATGTTTGTATTGTATTTAAAGCATTTGCTGTCTTTGTTGCATCCACAATGTAAAGGAGAGGGAAGCAGGGAAGCAGTGGGCAAAGCACTCCTAATTAACATAGCAGAGGGGATAGTGATCACCCACAGGCAAAGCCAATCAGACGCAGCCCGCACCAGGCTGCGGGTATAAAAGGCACCCTTGAGAGAGGAAAATTGTTCTATGCTTGGGTCTTTTGGGGTGGGAGGTTCTTGTGTGATTGAACTGCATCCTTAGCAGGGAAATACCCAGATAGTTCCAGCGTTCTTAGGCTTGGGGGAATGAACCAGGGAGAATCCTTAGATCAGCCTAGAGTTATATAGGTTGTATAGTTGCTGAGAGTTACTGGTGAAGCTACATATTTACTGATTTATGTATTTATTCACAACCTTTTATAAGCAATAAAGAACAATTCTTCTCGATTGGAAAAGAGAACTCTGAAGTATTTATTAACCAGGATATGGGGATTGCCAGAGAAAAGGGATCCTGTTCCTTTAAGTAGTGAAAGCAAGTGGGACAAAGCAGCGCTGTGGGTGGTGGTTATAGATGCTTCTCTGCTTGAGTGTTTACGGAAGTGAGAGAAAGTGGCAAGCTCTTTAGCGCAGGGTTGGAGTGAAACACAGCCAGTGTGGTTTATAAATTGGACAAGCTGAATTGTAATTGGAGGCAGACAGTCAGAGAGGGAGTGAAATCTGCCCTGGCTGAAGGGGTTGCCACATATCTTTGTTTTTTAAATATTGTAGGTTAACTTTGCTTTTGTAACTGTTAACCTGAGTGCTATGAAGAGATAAGACTGGAAATATAAATAATAAAATCTTCCTAATACTTAATGTTTCTACACAACCAAATGGGCCTGGCGCAAATGTTGACATTTGCAATTTGCATACACTCGCCATCTTGCTGGATGATTCAAGTATATGTTCTTCTACCTGGAAAAGCGAAACCAAAATGAGTGCCCATTTGTAACCAATGCAGTGGCTAAGGAGCTTTAAGAATCTTTCTGAGCTTCTCCAACAATTACCACCTAATTTGCTCCAACACTCAGAGCTGCCTTGAGCATTTGAAGTAAGTCATCTAAAGCTAATAAAAAGCAGGAGCTTTGACAGGCAGCCAGAACAAAGTCCCTTGACTTTTCATTAATATGTCTACAACTGGGAGGAAAAAATCTGGTTTTACCATACTGTGTCTGTCTTGATTCAGAATTCTCATTTACTGAGATTTTGGGTTGCTTATTTTGTTGTCACTGTTACTGCTGTTTCTTTAAGGTGGCTAGAAAAAACATTAAGAACATAAGAGATGCCCTGCTGGATCAGGCCAAAGCCCATCTAGTCCAGCATCCTGTCTCACACAGTGTTGCACCAATTGTATCAGAGTATCTGGGGTAACATAGTTCCCCCCCCCTTAGATAGCTATGATAGGATGGGAAATGTAACGGCTGATTTAATAGATTTTGCAGTTCTGAAGCCATCATTACAACCAATGTTGGTAGGGTTGTTGGTAGGGTTGGGGAGGAAAATAATTTCATTTACAAAGCTTTCCATATATATTGGAATATATTATGAATTTATGTGAGAATCTTCTTGGAACTTGAAAAGTGATGATAGTTCATGTGAGAACATAAGAAAATAAGAGGAGCCCTGCTGGGTCCTGCCACAGCCCATCTAGTCCAGCATCCTGTCTCACACGGTTGTCTTTTATTCCCAGCCTTCAAATGCTCAGCACTGCTTCTGAGGGCTCTCTGGAGACACAGAGAGGTAGACCTGAGGCAGAATGGGCCTTCCAAATGTGAATAGCCCTATCTTGCTCCAGTGCAGTCCCAGCATGATCCACCTGATCATCCCAAGACCTGGTAGGTATTTCCTCAAACCTGAAGGTTTGGTCCATTCCTAATCCACAATGTCATTTGTTTTAAAAGTAACAAATTTATAGAGACTCTTTTTTTTAATATAGAGAGAATTGGCAAAATTATGGCCAATTCCCATCAAAGTTTGGTCAGCCCAGCTCTGTGCAAGCGTTTATCCAATTAGATTCTTTTTATTCCATTTATAAACGTAATGGGTGCCTTCCAGTCCTCCAAACTAGAGGGCTGGAAGCTTTGCATTTCTAGTGGAGCTGCTTCCCATCTGCTCGATGGGAATCTCTGTCAGTGGTACTAGGAGTGTGGCAAGTACTCCTTAGCGTGTAGTAAAAAGATGCTGGTTATCCAGCATCTTTTCACTTCACAGGGTGGTGATGCTATGTTTCTCCCGTGGGACACAGAAGCAGCAAACTTGCTTCACTGCTTCCATCCCTATCTGGAGGCACCCTCTGTTAAATCCAGGCCGCATTCCCATTACAAGCTTAATACGGTTTCCCTAAACCAAAATAATAGAACCGGATACAAATGTGAATTTGCCTGATCCCATTACTTTCAACTTAATCACGTTTGATCTGGATTCTGAGGATTGTACGTGGCATACGTGACTCAAGGGGGGACTCAAGTGGCCACTTTCTAAAAGCCGCTTTTTGGGGCTGCCCTGCCCTCTTCCTCCTGGCATGAACGTGCCACCCATAACGCAAAATTGCGCAAAATTGTGCAAAATTGCAACATTGTTATCAGGTGTGAAGTGGGTAGATTGCTACAGTGTAGCGGCTACTGTAAGTGGTGGATTTTTACAAATCACTATCTTTGGAAGCAAGCTATTGGGGGAGGGAAACCCTAAACATGCATTCTCATCCCACTAAAACTGTAACGTTCCCACAGTAAGAAATGTAAAACGTTTCAAAGGCACGAACCAAAGCGAGACCTGTTGAAATGAATGTTAACATTTACAATGCTTTGGGGTGATTTAACACATGGAAAGTGAGGATCGACTGCAAGGATCGAAACCATTTCAAAACCGTTTTAAGCTTGTAATGGGAATTCACCCCCAGAGTGCTGATTTGCCTAAACTCAGGGACTGAATGAGTTCATATTGACAGAAGTTTTGGATTCAGATCTTCTCATTACAGATCAACATTTCATCCAATCTTTCATTAACTTGATGCCCATACAATTGCCCTAATCAAGATCATATGCTTAATAATAACAGTAATAAAAAGTCAACAGAGACAAGAAGACAATAATAATAGGCAAACAAACCCTGTAAATAGATCCATGTGTTATTTTGAAGGTAAAAAGGAGGAAGTACTGTGAATTGAAAAACCTGAAATTGCATTAGATTCAATGCCACAATGAGTACAAAGATAGGTGGATGTAGTAAAGGAGGGGGGGAGAGAAAGAAGGCAAAGAGCACTCATAAGCTTGTTATTTTAAGAATGAAGACAACCTTCTTGTGCTGAGCAGTAATCAGAGAATGGCTATCCTAGACACTTGACCATAGCTGATTGATTTTTCAGTAGCATGGTGAAATGCTATAATTTAAGAATGGGAGAAAACTATCACCTGCTGAGAACCAGACATTGTTTCTCAAGAATATGAATGTCAGCACACCTTTTTTGCATCATGTTCCCTGCCTCCTTTGCTGGCAACAAAAACATCCCTGAACAATTCTCAAAGCATCTTTGTGCTAAAAGAATGCCTTTCGTACCTTATGTGCGAATTTTTGAAGGATGTTAAGCTAGAGATGAACGGAATGTGCATTACGGATGTGAGAAGTAGGGAAAATATCAGTTTAAGGTTCATGTGAAAAAAAAATGTATCTTGAATATCTTGCTTTTCTCATTCTTTTTTTCTTTTTGGTGACATAACCCAAGGATTGTGAAAATGCTGAAATCATTATTGCAACTGCTTTTTTTTGTGAAGAAACAGAATGAATTGCCCACATTATACATAGGTTGTTGTGACTATAGTACTCCAGCACATTGGCTTCATTTTCAAATGTGCCCTTGTTCCATGATAGATTGTATTCCTTATGAAATAATCCTGAAGAATTTATTCTTTTGCAGAAGGAATATATAATACAAAGATCAGGGACTTGAGACAATCCTGACTTGGGAAAAATTCTGTCTTCCTCTTTATGATTGCTTTGACTACTGGCTTTCTAATGTAGCCTGTGCTAATGTGGGCACCAAGATGTTTTGGACTACAACTCCCATGAGACCTGGTGAGCAGGGTTATGAAATCACGTCAAGGAATAGAAGATGCCACACCTGAACTTTCATGCAGGACCCTTCCTGAGGATCTGAACCCCAGGAATGCATGGGTGTAGTCTTTGTCTCACATCAACATTTTCTTTTATTCTGCATTTCAGGGCAATTGTCCACTTTCCTCCATAAACCAAAATGTTTCTATGTAATATTTCTAAAGAAGAGAGATCATCTCTGGTTGAAGTTTTGGGATTTGAAAACACTGATGAAGTTAAATGCCTGGTTATATGTTTATTCAATAATTAGATCTTTAAAAGAATAATTATGTACGGTTATGTCAAAGCATTAGTGCATCTGGATTGACTTGATCTGGATCAACTGCAGCAGGTGGTATCTACATTAAGCAGGCGGGAGGGGACAAATGTGGTATAAAGAGAGATACTATTGCCAACAGCACCTCCGAAACCATGAGTGATTTCCCCACTGATCAAACATTGCATTTGGGTTGTGGAGATGAGATGTCTTTGCAGGCAATGTTATGACACCATTGCCATGGATGTGAGGAGTCATGGTTTCGAAGGGACTGCTAAGGTGCCATCATCTTGCTGTCATAGCATATGTTCCTCAATGCCATGTTTCTATTCCATTCTATTTGCAGATGCACCATTGTTTGATCTGGATCAAATGGCACCAGTATGGCTGTGGTACCAATTAATCCAATCCATCACTAATCCAGACCTCATGGATCTCATCCAGATTAGCACTAGTCCAGTGCAGACCATTTGGACCGTGAGGCTACTTAATCTGAATTACCAGCTAAGTGCAAAAAGGGCCTATGATTATCATTATTTGGTAGTTAAGTGGAACTCTATCCTTATTTTTTGTTGATTTAAAATCTGTGGCAGATAGAATTACATAAATTTATTTCAAAATTTTTTTTAAAATCAAAAGTAAAATTCACAGTTGTAGTTTAGCAATGGTTAATCTAAAATAATAATATACTAATTGACTATCCTGGATCATAGATTAGACTGATTTAATTTATGGTTCATTTTCACTCACAGAAGTTCAAATATTTGATGTGCGTTTGCACAGTATGTGACAGCCAGATTTCAAGCAACAAATCTCTATCTCTCTAATGATCAGCAGCTAAAATAGCTAGAACAATGCCAACGCCTGATATAGAATCATGTGCTACTGTACGACTTCATTTATTAAACTTGTGGATGAAATGCAAGAAACTCTTGAATCTAGGGGTCTGTATTTAATTTCAGTTAGAAAATCTAGGATTTCAAGTAGGAAATGAATTGGTCAAATCCATAATTGTATAGATAGATGCCATACAAAATTAGGGGAGAAAGGGCTATTAGAAATAATAAGTAAGAATCTCCTTTGGGTTAGTTTGAGCTATAATATTACTTTGCCAAAGTTGGATAGGAACAAACTCTCGCATGAGAATACTTGGAACAGAGAATCTTTGAATGCTTTTGATCACTTAAAAATTAATTGTATTTATTTATGGTGTTATATCCTGCCTTTCTTCCAAAGAGAACATTACTTGTCAGACTGTTTTACTAATAATCTCTGAACAGCACCAGGCAGTAGGGGTGTGTATGAATGCAATTTTCAGGATTTGATTTGATTCATCAAATACTCAAAACTCAATTCAATTTGAATTTTCAAAGTTCAAATTTACCCAAATTCAATTTGAATTAAGCAAATTTGAATCTATTCGTTTGAATTTTTTGTTTGAATTTGCACTTACAAATGTCAACAACATTCATAGATGTCCGTACACATTTTCCCTGGGTCTGTACACATCCATATGCATCCCATAGTTATCCTGTATGCAACTCATTTTCATCCCATAAGGATCCATACAAATGCATATGGATGGGGGAAAGATGTGGATCCTCAAATACGCGTCGTGTACAAACCTGTACACATATGAATGTCCAGATAATTCAAACAAATAGATCTGAAATTCAAAATTCAAATCAAATCTTTAAATTTGAATTGAAAAAGCAGCATACCAATTATTGCTGTGCCTTTGCTCTCCTTTGACCATTCCACTATGGATAAGAATGGGACCTGGTGTCACCAAATAGACCATGTCAGTCCACTCCTCACAGTTGCTGGTCACCTCTACTGGTGATATGGGTTAAACTGAGAACCAACAACTGGCCTCAGGTCACCCACTTTGTTATCATGGATGAATAAGGGGTTGAACTCATAGACTTCACATTTACCTTTGTAATGGGACAGTGTGAGGCATAGCCTTCTTCTGGACCCTCTTTTCTGCACTCTGGAATAGAAGAGGCTCCACCCCCAGCTTAGGACACTCCAGCTGCATTGGACAGAGCATAGCCTGGTCTAGGCACCTAATGGTTTCTAAAATGAAACAGAGAGACACTTGTAAGTGCCCAAATCTCCCTGTTAAAGTTTAGCGAGGGGAACCCTTTCTGTGGCATAGCAAATTACACCACTGTAATGGGTCCCCCCGGGGCTCTGAGGTCAGGAACATTAGTTCCTAACCAACCAGAAAGCCTGGAAACTGGCAGAAGGTTTATTCCCACATAGTGGAGATGTTCCTGCTGCCAGAACTGTTCCAACCTGGCCTGATCCTGTTGCACTCATATCAGCAGATAAGTGTGACTGATTCTCTAGCCACTATTCTATGTGATTCTGTTCTATAGCACCCAGTTATCAGACAAATGCCTGTGATGCTTCAAGGGTGGAGATAGACATTGCCTTATTATAGGAGTTTGACAGGATCAGCCATCTTTTAATATACTTACATAGAAAGATGATTCCCAGAAGAAGGAATTTGTCTTCAGTATAAAAAGAATGCCATTCAATTGTGTGGGCCTTAAATAAATGTTAGACCTAACATGAATAGTCCGGGGTTCACTGTCTTCTTGACCGATCGTGGTGCCTTGAAGTGGTTACAGCCGTAGTTTCTCAAGTAACTTTTAATCTCTCTAAAGAATTTGTCATCTCAGTAATTAATATTGCAAGGGCACCTTTAATTCCATGCCTCCGTTATAAATTAAATGATTCAAAATTTGTGAGCAGTCTTAACTGCTTGGCTGCAGCCCTGTCTGCTCAGAACCAAGTATAACATTTGGTGGATCTATTACCATCTTATAGGAGGCACAGTAACTATTTCTTGTAAAATCAGGGGTGCAGTAAAATTTCCTCCTACCTTACTGAGAAAATGAAGTGGAACAGGAAGGATGAAAAAAAACCCAGATGCCCTTACTACTTGTCCTATTTATTTAGCTAAATGGGTGGCATAGTGTCACACACAGCCTAGGATGGGGTGGAGGAATAAAACAGTAGAAAGGTGACTGGGATTTCCCACTCTCAAAGTGCCTCATTGCATCAAGGCAACTCTTGGCTGCCTTGAATGACTGAAGTTGTAGCTACATGGTGTAGCTGGTGGTTGATAAAGGCTGCTGTCAAGCACTCCATAACACCCTAGGTTGTGCCCACAGTGCTCCAGGCCATGCCCTTTGAACTCCAGGTAAATACAGCCTTCTGTATATTTTGTATGTTCATCAAAGATAGGATTTTCTGGGGTGGGGATCACTGTGGATTTGAACAGGGTCTAAGTGGACAATATCTACTGGATCACCATAAAAGGTTTCTAAATATATGGTTTAAAAGGACTTTCCTTTGCAGAAGATGTGCTGTCATTAAGCAAGTCAGCTTCTAAATGTTGTATAATTTTTCTTTATTAGTTTCCCTGTTTTCAAGGACAGTCTATCTCAGAGAATATTACAGTATTGTAGTTCTTTATTATTGGTTGGCTTAAAAACTGAGGACTTCAGTATTTTCAATGGAGAAGATGTACAGAGCAGGGTCTTAATCATTTCAACATTTGTTTTTGTGATTTACTGACATCTTTTACACTTTTTCAGAATTCTTTTGTCATTGTGGTTTGCACAAGGCTTTCACAATGCCCACGTGGATCCTTTGCTTCTCATTCATATATCTGCAGCCTCAACACAGAACCCCAATATATCCAATACAGTTTCTTGCTTTGTCTCCTCCATTTCCTTCCCCCCAGATGTTGCTCCTCTCTTCCCCTTTCCCCCCCAATTTAAGCACTTCCTCTCCTTTTTTCTTTGACAAAGAATTAGGGAGTTAGAGGGATTTACTCATAAAGGTCTGGACCATAGGAAGTCCCGCTGAAGAAGCTACAGTTCTGACAACAGCTCTCTGATTTAAGGAAAGCAACTTGTGACTCTAAGGATTCCAGCTCAAAAGCTCCAGCATAATTACTGTTTTAGGTTTATTGTCAGAAATAAAAGGAGGATCTGCATGGTAGCCTAATGGCACCATAGACGTGCTTGAAAGGTGCAGGGTGGATGTGGTCCTCCACCCATTGAGTAAGTAGCCAGTGAAAACAGTCTTAACAGGGCTTTGATGGTAAAGCAGGAGAGAAGGCCCTCTAACAATACTTTATCCTTCTCTTCTGCCCTGTCACTGCAACCAAAGGTGTAGACCAACCTGCATTTTATTTGCCTTTCTTTTGGTTTGGACGATCCTTATGAAAGACTGAGATATATACAGCTACAGAACTAAAGCATTAGGCAGTTCTGTAAATGGATTTCCGTCACTTCTTAGAACCCTTCAGTGTGGTATACAAAATACTTTCCTTGCAAAATGAGTCGCTGACAATTTCTCTGTGTGGAGAAGTAAAGAGCACAGATGGATTGAAAACAACCCAAAAGTCTAAATGTATAATCAACTCCTAAGGGTTAGGGATGTGCACGAGTAAAAAAAATCATGTTCATTTTGAAATAGAAACAAATAATTAAAATTTGTTTCCTCGTCAAATAGTTGGTTTGAATGTTGCATTCATGAATGAACATATTTGCAGACTTTTATACCATTGAGAAATTCTATGATTTTTTTTGTTTCATTCAAAGGTCCAGAAGTTCAAATGTTCGTACTTTCATTTTGATGCGAAAATTTGTGACTTAGTGACTTTGATTGAATTTGTTAATGCAAATTTGTCCATGCAGATCCTTACAAAGCAGCATAGTTCCTGTTAGCAAGAAAGAAAGAAAAGAAGGGAGGGAGGAGGAAGAGAAGCAGTTTGATTTTCATTTTTCAACAATGGAACAAGTTGCAGCATTCTTAGCATTCACAATTTGCTAAGTTCTGGTATGTGTGTGTGCGCACACACACATGTGTGGCATTGTTGGCATCTGACACTTCAGAATCTTTCCCATCGTTGACTGGAACAGCAGGAAAGCACTTAGCCTTTAAATAAGTACAATCCTAAATTAAATTAAAGTGCAAGAAATCACAATGCGGCTTAAACATGGAAGGAACGGGGGGAGAGAAGTGTATTTCTAATCACTGCTAATGTTTCAATCTGGTGAATCAGGGTTGGAGACCCTGTGACACTTGGCATAATTTAATATAGGCAGAGTGAGTCTCAGGAAGGATAATGAGGACAGAAGAGGTACAACACAAGGAAGAGGTGAAATGGATGGAGAGGATGGAGTTGCCCCTGTCCTGTTAACATTCATAAATTATAAAGTTCTGGGCAAAGCTCTCAGCAAGCTGTCATTCCAGATCTCTGGCAAAGGAGAAGGCTGCATCTCAAGCCACAGAGCCAGAGCAAGATTTGAAAGCAAGATTTGTGTGTGTGTGTGTTGTGTCCTGATATTACAAGTTCTAAGAGACTTTGAAAATTTCTACTTACAGAGAATTCAACCATTTGTTTTAGTTGGTAGGTGCATTCTTGCTGATGGAAGGAAGGAACGAAGGAACAAAGGAATGAAGGAACGAAGGAGTGAAGGAACAAAGGAAGGAATAGTAAAAACAATGAGATGTGGTGCAGGTTACCAGCTAGGATGGTTTCAAAATGGTTTGGACCAGTTTATGGACGTCAAGACTACCAAGAGCTGTTAGCTCTGATGGCTGTGTGACTGCCCCTGGTAATAAGAGGCAGTACTCCTTTGAAAGCCAGCTTTGAGAAGGGCAACTGGTTGGTCATTGTGAAGGCAGACTCTTGGACTAGATGGGCCATTGGTTCAATCCAGTGGGATACCTATGTTCTTAACTCTCCCTGATTGCTCTGGGCCTGTCTGTGCATGTTTCAGGCTGGGGTGGGGTGGGGTGGGGAAGCAGGGCACTTCTAAGGCCATTTGCTGGGATTTGAGAGCAGACAAAAGTTTGTCCTTGTCTTTGCTTGAGATGCCCATGAGCATTTGGTGGGCCACTGTGTGCGACAGGATGCTGGACTAGATGGGCTGTGGCCTGATCCAGCAGGGCTTCTCTTATGTTCTTATGTTCACATTTACCTGGCTGGTATGCTATAATACCACCATACCAATCAGATAAAGACCCAGGATGGAAGTCGCCATCTGCACTTTGAGAGTTGGATAAGCCCCGTAACTGGTTCCAAGATCCTTGTTTCTGGTGCGCATTGTGATTAGTGTGGTGGACAACAGGACAGTGTCTGAAAAGTTAACACTAGTAGTAAATGAAACTTTGATAAAATGACAAGCTCCTGCAAACACTTGAACTCTTGAAAATTGAGCCCACTGAGTATAGTGGATCATCCACAGCTTAGACAAGTATGAACTTAAACATGCATGAGAAAGAAAGGGAGAGCTGAATCAAGCTCCAAGCTTCTAGATACAGTGTGCGTGCCTGCTGGGTGTTTACAAACTTAATCTTTATTTATTTATTTATATTTGAATTTTTATCCCACCCTGTACTCAAAGATCTCATGGTGGATTACAACATTAAAAAGCAACAAACATATAAAATGAACATATTAAAACCAAAACAGTGCTTGAATGTAGGGAGGAAAAGCTACTTCTTTATTTAGCCAAAGGCCAGGGTTAAGAAGTATGTCTTCACAGCTTTTCTGAATGCATAAAGTGAAGGTGCCTGATGCACCTCAGGAGGGACACTATTCCATAATCTGGGAGCCACCACTGAAAAGGACCTATCCCAGATGCCCAACCCTTTTGCTACTGAGGAGGCCCTTCCTTGCTGATCTTTGGGGGCCAGGCCTTAAGATTAGCACCTTGAATTGGACTCAGCAGCAAATTGGCAGGCAGTGCAGATCTTTTAAGACTGGGGTCAAGTGTGACTACCTTGAAAAAAAGGAACGTTTGGATTCTTGAAATTGCATTATTTCGAGGTCTCCAGAAACTGCAGATATTGTAGATTATGGGCCAATTTAGTTCACTCTAAAATGGCTAATCATAATCAGTACCAGATTGGTACTGTGATATAGCACAGGTGCAAGGCAGAAGAGTAGCAGTGATTCTTCTCTCAGCACTTGCCTAGAGTGACATCAAAGTAAATGGCCCTCTGGCATGGAAATAAGCTAAAAATAGCTGAGAGAGAAATTCCTAGATGAAGAAACATGATGGGAATTCAAAGAGACTTGGGTTTTCTGTTGCTTTGTACCTTGCCAAATGGGATACTGCATGCCAATCCGCGACCTTCCACATGTTCTGTGTTACGCTCCTCGTGAGGGCCTCCCAACCCCTTGCCTAGCAGGTAGGAGTTATAGCTCCAAAGCATCTGGAAATCTTAAGTTGGCAAGTAGTATGGCAGATACTTCTTGTGCAGTCTGTTGAATTAAATCTTAACAAAAATCAAGACTTTGCCTTCTTCCCAGTGTCTTTTTGCGTGCTTTCATAGTGACCTTTAAAACCCTCAAATGCAGAATTCACACTGACAGAAAAACTAGACCCAAGCTCAGTTTTGGTCGGGGATGCTAAGATTATAGCAAAGACAGCTATCGATGGAAACGTAAAAGCATCAGCTTTTCTCCTTGTAATGAAAAACATATACATTCTACTTCTCACATATCTCAGTGTGCAGTACTTCAAATGCACAACAATGACGTTAAAGGATGGAATTGCATCTGTAAGATACAAAATATGGTTTAACTGATGTCTTTAGATGACTTAGGAATGCTGTTGTCAATTTTGCTCTTGCTTTGCTTTCTCCTATGCCAACTGCCACACAAGGTCTAACAGGTCACAGAAAGAGATCTGCTAAAGAGTTCTGTTTTGTGTTTTCCGTCTTTTCTGACTTCCACTCAAATGAGAGCACACAATGACCATCCACACCTCTAGTGAACTAAAAATAGTTACCATAGTAACAGCAGAGGCTTTGTTAGGGTGCTCCATGCCATAGAAAATACTAATATGCCTATTACCCCAAAGAGTGTTTTTTTGTGTCTGCTGCTTCACAGTTTATTCAATATTTTAAACCTGATGTAGCACATATAGATTCAGCCCCTCCAAGTATAACTCAAGAGAAGCAGTGTGTTTCCTTCCTGCCTCTTCCCATTCAGCATATCTGTTTCCATGTCAACAGCTCATGCTGATAAAGAATTGACATTCGCACTGCAGTCTGAGGTACGGGATACGGAGCAAGTATTAAAAGAAATCCATATTCCTCACGGCGCTGATCTCAAGTTATGCTAAATTACTGAAATTTCCATGCACATATGGAGAAGTTTATAAGAAACTGCTTCTGGAGCCCATAGAATTTCGGTAGAATAATCTCTCTTTCCTCCCCCTGCCCCGCACCCCTCCCTTTCTCTCAATCTCCTTCTTGTGAGATTTTAACCTCTTGACGCCAAAATTCTGTGGGTGGCTGCGGTTTTGAGGAATCTCCCTTGTACATTGTTTCTTTGTCTTATGAAAATTCCTTGTATAATAAAAAATGCATTGCAATGAATTTTTAATATTATTTTAAGGAGGGAAGTGGTGTGCAATGCAGTTACAGGTAAAATGGGACCTTAGCACCTCTTAACGCTGGCTTCACCCTCACACCTACAATAAATGTCATGCTCTACTTGTTTCTTTAATGAAAAGGTGAGGTGGCTTGGGAAAAATTCCACACTTTGCAGCACAATTCATAATGGTAACTGATTTATGCTTTCCCCAATGTATTAAAGGGGGAGTTCTGATAAATAATTGGTTGTTGGCATTCTAGTGGGGTACTTAAGTGCAATTATTGCAAGAGGGGAAAGTGTTTTATCCAGTTTTTTTCAAAAAGTGTCAGCAAATCCTTCCCCCTAGACATGGTAGCATAAAATATCGATGACAAACTTCATCTGTCTAGGTACTACTGCTAGGATGATACCGAAAATGAGTTCGAATAGAATAACTGCTTAGTTATATCTTACTCAATGTACCATGCACACATGGATGTACTTATGTCAGAGCTCTCTTTCTGAACTCTCACAGCTCCACCTACCCCACAGGGCATCTGTTATGGGGAGAAGAACAGAAAACTTTGTCAGCTGCTTTGAGTCCGCTTAAATTTGTGAGAAATGCAGTGTAGAAAACCCTCCTCCTCCTCCTCCTCTTCCTCTTCTATCTTAACCAAATTTACATTGCAGACATTCTGATCAATTTCAAGGTAGGATGTTCATTCATACTCAGAGACTAGAACAAAATGAGTAGTTTGGTTGCAGAATTCTGAGGCTTTGTCCACAAGTTGGTGCTATACAGCATGCCAAAATGGAAGCACTTTCCCCCACTCTCACAGCAGGGCAAATGCTGGGACAAGTAAGCATGCCCCATGCCTCATCATTTTCAGAGTTGACACCTCAGAACATAATGTGGAGGCATCTTCATTGTGCTGTGGAAGTCACCTTTCCTGGCACAGTTCATTGTAAAGCTGACCAATAGGTCACTTTCTCTATTGCCTTGTGTTCCTCTGCCTTTCTCAGGGTGTCTATGGCACTGGGCTCTTCCAGCATTTGATCACCACACTCCTGGGTCTTCCTTAGGATCTTCACTGTTGAATGTTGGAATCCAACCTAAGACTTACTATGGTTACTTCCAGGAGGTGAGCATAAATGCCGGATATTAAATGAGCCAGTATTGCTGCTTTCCAGACTTTCATGGAACTTTCTTGGCATGGTTTCACTTTAGGGGGATGTCTGGTGAGGTCCTGTGTCATTACTTCTGAGAGCTCAGTACATGCATGCACGTTGCCTTTCCTTTGTTGACTTTTCCCCACATGATTGTTGAGCTCAAGAATCTGGCCAGCAAAATAATACTGATGTACTCTCTCTTTTTTTATTACTAAATTTATTTCTAATTAAGCTGTCTGGCAGTTTAGCCATGATGTTGAGAATCTCTTGGCTTATTAAGCATGCTTGGCAGCAGTGTATATTTGGCTTATAACATCCCCTTATTGTAATATTTTTTCACAGGAGGATACAAAGTGTGTGAGACTCATCCACATTATGGGTATGATCAGGCACGTGGAAAAAGGTACCCCTTATACAAATTTATGCTTATATATGTCTTACCATGATCCAAAATCTCATTATATGCAACAGTTTTTTCAGTTGAATTTTTACAACTTCAAAGATGAACCTTAGTTTTACATCAGATTGGATGGGAGAGAATGTTAGAGAAAGGAAAGTGTTTTCCACCTTGAGTGGATGAGGTCTAATGATGTCATCTCCTCCTATTGGTTAACTGTTATTCCCTCCTTTCATAGAATCAGCCAGTAGTAATTTATGCTTCCAGGGAAGTTAGAGCCCTCTCCAATCTTAGCAGCAGGTGACAAATCAAGGGCAGGAGATGCCAGACTCAGAGATGAAGGAGGACAAACATATGAACAAAAAGGTAAGGGGTTTTTCCAGTGTTTTGCCGAAACCTTTTAGTTTATATTGGACAACATCTCTTCAGAAATATGCTCTCTTAACACCACTGTTTTATCATACCCAAAGTCTCCATAAACATTTGTCTCAAGGTGCCTCCGTAGGACAACCCACCCCACTAAGTGGTCAGGTGCTTAACTTTGTTCCTTTCTGTGATGATGAAGCAGAAGGTGAGGTGCTCTTCTGGGGAGTTGCCTCAAACCCAGGTACCTCAGATGGACACTGGGGTCTCTGGTACATGTCCTGTGCCACTGAAAATGGTAAGCTGACACCCATACATGTTTGCAGAGCTATGTCCTCTGTGTCAAGAACACTTGGTATAGCATTTTCTAATTATTTTAAAGGCAATTATTTTTAAAATTAAACAATTTCAATTAATTCATGCATCTAACACATGAAAAACCTCTTTATATTGAGAAAAAATGAAATATGTTAATAGTAGGGCTGTGTTATGATTATCTCCAAATGAGCCATTGTAAATACATTTCCATCTCATTTTCTACCCCTAAAAATGAAAAACATAAAATAAAAGCGATAGTATATCAGCATGAATAGAATTTCCCAATATCTATGTATAACTTGTTATCGGTCTGTGTGTATGTATGTGTTTAAGGCCTTTTCTAGATGGATCCTTAATTTGGATTAAGGGCCCATGCTTAAGCATCTAGGCCTCATAGATCTGGATGTCAATTCAGATCTATGGAGCCACAACCTTGGCTGGTCAGTTCCATCTGCTTTTAACAGAGCGTGATCCTTATTAGGGAGGCCTTAAGAACATAATAATATAAGAGGAGCCCTGCAAGATCCAGACACAACCTGTCCAGTCCAGCATCCAGTGGGTCACCAATTGCTTCTGAGCATTCTCAAGCAGAAGACTAAGGCAAAACCTTCACCTGCTCTTCAGTTCCTAGAGAGGTCTCTTGCCAGTCTCTGTGACCTCAAAGCAGTACCTAGGCATTTCTAGTATTCAATGATACACCTGTTCTCCATTAATATGTCTAACCCTTAAAGTTATTCAGGCTGGTTGCTGTCACCACCTCTTCTGGTAGCAAATATATGACCTTATGGGTGAAAAAAACCCTTCCCCTTTCAGTTCCAACTCTCCTGCCTATCAGCTTCATAGGGTGTTTTTCCACTGTCACTAGAAGTACCCATTAAGTACCCATAGAGTGCCCCCTGGTTCTAGTGTTATGCTATAGAAAAAAAAAGGTTTTTCTCTATCCATGTTTCCCACACCATGCATGACTTTTATATACTTCAATCAGGTCACTTCTTAAACAGTGCCTTTCAAGGCTGAAGGGGCTGGGATGTTACAGTCTGATTTGGTAAGGATGGTGTTCCAGCAACTTCATCATTCTGGTTGCCCTTCTCTGCACTTTTTCCAGTCCCCAAAATATCCTTTCAGAGGTGTGGTGACCAGAAGTGCTATCACTGGTACACATGATCAGTTGTGTCCACCAGCATACTAGAGGTATTGATCTAGGACAAGGGAGTTGTGCAGAAAGTGTGCTTCCCATGTTTTGGATTACTGGAGGGCTCATTTTGGTGGCGAGTCAATGTTTCCCTCCCAAAATACACTCCCCAAGCCCAAGAGGAAAGGGACCTTTGTTCTAAGCATCTGAAGGTGTGTGTGAGAGAGAGTGTGTGTGTGTGTGTGACCACAAAGCTTGTGTGGACTTTGGTTGCAGTGTGACTGGTCTGGACCAGTGCTGTCATTCAGATGGTGCTGGTCCTTCCCACGTCTTCTTGTGTTTAAAATCAGTGGGCCTGGCTGCTCCTTATCTACTGATTATGAATGTGGGCCTTTCTGTGCAAGCTACTTTAAGTCTTTTAGTGCAGGATATATAAAACAAATAAATAAAATAATTGATTATTAGAGAGAAAGGCCTTTTCAAACCTTCACTTCCCTGAGATATCATCCCAGTGAAATGAAGGTGTGAGATGGATAGGGAGTCCACACTTCAGAATACTCAATCCATCCCAAACTTGCCTGGCACTTTACTACATACCAGGTAAGTGTGGTTATCACTATACTAGCAACAATTCTCTCATTTGGGCAATGGCTTTGTGTGCCAGCTGGTGCCACAGTGACCCAGCTTTGTGGTGCATAACTATGGCTGTGATGCCAAGCCCCTACACTTTGTCCCAGATGTGGCTAGTATAGCTGTGGAGTATTTTTAGTGCCCCACAGCTGTCTGGCATACAGGTAGGGGTCTTTTCACCAAAGTGCAAAAAGGCACCCCAAAAAACACAGAGAAGAATAAAAAATCCTTATGATTTTTTTGAAATTTACAAACAAAAATTGGACTGTTGGTGTGACCTCCACCATAAATACTTTCATGCTTATAAAATATGACAATGATACAAGCACATATTTCAACAAATATTTACTTGTTGTTTTCCTCACTGAGTAGCTGTTATGGTAGCAATTAAATTAAAGCAGAAACAATCTTTTGAATAACCATAACAGCAATTGTTTAGATAGGGCTACTTAACCTTTAATAATTACCAACTATGGCAAGGACAGCAACCAGAAGTCTGTATCTCCCTCATTTTTAAAAAGTTTTAAATAAAAAACATTGATATTAATTTATTGCATTTGAACATTAACGGATCCAGGATCTGACAAAAGCGTTGTAATGAAGTCATGAAGAGGGAACCAATGAATCTACCCTTTCCATTACAAATTGAATACTCTCCCTAGTCCTCCACAAAACAAACAAAGGAACAAACAAATATATAGGAATGTGTAGAAAAGAAGAAAAATTGGCTTAGCCTAGTTCTGCATGATATGGAACTAAAAACCATTTTTAGAAATTTGAAAGAAAAACCATGTATTACACCAGGTTCTCCCGCATGGTTTTCAAATTTGAGTTTTAAGATTTTAGATTTGTTTCTTCATTTAGGGAGATTTACACATTTGCAGCTTTGTGTGATGTTTAGTTTTTCAACTGTTGGTCTGTTTTGTGTAGAAACAATAGGTAGGTAGGTAGGTAGGTAGGTAGGTAGGTAGGTAGGTAGGCTGCACTGCCTACCTTGAAAGCAGCTTAGATGTTGGAGCATCTAGACACCAGTGTTCCCATCCCACCTCTAATCCACATGAAAGGCACTTAAATGTGGACTTTCTGACCTTTATGTGGGATTTGGGGCACTAGTGAGAATGCTACTGTTTCTAAACCACTTTCAAGCCACTTCCTTTTCTTTTTTTAACTCTGTGCAGATGCCTCCATAGATACAGAAATAGTAAGAAGTTGTTCCTTTATTTTTGGTGGAACAAAACAGATTTAAACAGAAAATGTTTAAGGCACATTGTTGTTCCAGGGTCCAAAAACGTAACATTCAACAGTCAGAATTCAAAAGTATTTGTGTGGGTTTTTAAAATTAGGAACTGTACTCATTTGTTGAATTTAGTGGTGCTATGTGATCGGAGGGCTATGTGCATATAAGATTAATTGTGTTTAGGTGCTAAATTATACAGAGATAATTTCACAGGCTTAAAAGTAGCTCATCTTCTATTAACTATCTAGAGAATTCTCCTGCTAGACAGAACAGGATGGCTCCAGAGATGAAGAAAAATGCCTCGTACTATTATAAACAGCCATATTTTCTTTGTCTTTTTAAGGTATGTGCACGAAAATTCATAACATTCATTATTCGTACAAATTTGGCCAAATTCAAACATTCGTACAAGAATCGAATGCTAGAACATTTGTATATTACCATACGTACGAACATGAATGTTTCCAGATATTCGTATGAATAGTTCAGAAATTTGCAAAACTGGGGACATCTGCAACGGATCCAGAATGCATTTGACATGGATTGAGAGTGGATTAAGAGTGGATTCATGTCAGATTTGATGCTTTCAGAGTGGATATGTTACGAGATACATATCTGATATGTATCGGATACGTATGCGTTAATGTCGGATACATATCAGATACATATTGGATTTGTATTCGTTCGTATCAGATATTCGTATGAGTTCATACAAATACATTTGTATTAAATAGAATCCTACCACATTCAAAGGGGATCTATTTGAACTAATACAAATTTTCTAAAATTTGATTCATTATGAATCGAAGGCCAAAAAACCCATTTGTGCACATCCCTAGTCTTTTTAAATAAACATTATTTGCTTCTATATGTAGAGAATCAGAAAGGGTGAAGAAACTTGACAGCAGTACCCAAAGAACAGGTCCAAAGGATGAGCACAATTCAGTTACCATTTTGGGGGTGGGGTGGGGGTGGTCAGGGAAGAACCACAGAGTACTGTACAGTTGGCCAGCCATACTTATCTGTCTCATCACAGTTCAGCAGAAGAGACAAATTTAAGAAATGGGCTGATTTCTTCATACTTGCCACTTAGTAATTTGATTGTTGTCTCTTGATGTAAGAGACCTGTTCAGCAATCATGGCTAAGAACTATTGATAGACCTTTCCTCTATGAACAGTTCTAATCTTCCAAAAACAAAAGTCCTTGTAGGGTAGTGGTCAATGCTGCAATTTAAGGGGAAAGGCAGCAGCTCACTGGATGAAGTATTATTGGCAAATAGATGGGCTTAGGTTTGGTCCTTGGCATTTCCAAACATAGTTCTTGAAGCCTGCCTAAGATCACCTGATGTCTTAGGGTGAAGGCCAAGATAGCAAAAGGTAAGAGGTATGAAAACTCACTGTAGGTATAGCTCTTGTTGGTGAGACACTACGTCTGCACGTACATCTAAGACTATGGTCACACCTTCACTTTAAATCTTCTTCAGTTCATCTTCAGAATGCAACACTCACACCTTTTCATCACTATCTATTTTATTTATTCCACCTTCTATTTGGATTTTCATAAATGGAAAGTTCACAAATACAACAGATAGAAATGAAAAGGTGTGAGCAGTTAGACCTAAATACGGACTGAAGGAGGTTTAAAGTAAAAATGTGACCGGGGTGTTTTTCCACTGTCACTAAAAGTACCCATTAATGGGTACAAAATGGCATTTTTGTGCCCATTAATGGGTACTTAATGGGTACTTCTAATGACAGTGGAAGAACACCCCATGACGATAGTCTTCAGTCCACATTCAGAATAGAAGAACATATCAGCAAATTCTTTCCACATTATCTAACCCAAAGATGGATTATCTGGGTTAGATAATGTGGAAAGAAATCAGCTTGCCTCTCTGACATTGCATTCTCTCACTCTGAAAGTGTACTGAAGCTGGGTTAAAACTTAGGTATGAAGGCATCCTATAAGGTTGCAAATCTGCACAAAGCTACATGAAAATTGACACCAGTGAACACAGTGGCTCAGATACATGTTAGTTAATTCTGGATTTTAAGATGACTGAGGGAGCAAGCAAGAGTCGAGCCAAGTTCTATTGCATGGTAAGATGGAATTGCAGATTTAATAACTCCAATTTTGGCATTCAGGTGCTCAATAACTAGAAAGAGAAGCATACATTTTATGCCTTCGTGGATGTTTTGGATTTTCTTTAACAAAGAGCCACGGGGAAGCCAGATAAAAAGTCATTTTCTTAATAAATCAGGTATGTAACCAGTAATCTTCTACCTAGCAAATAGAGATGAAAGCAAGGTTTTGTTTCCAACAGGAAACACTGTCTTGCAGTCTCTAATGGAAGTCTAATAGCTACTTCTTTCTTTCTGGGGCTGAAAAAGCAGTGAAAATGCAGGGTGTTCCTACTATCCACTGCCAAGTGACATTCAGCATCCCAACTACGCCTCTGTCTCCAGCTAGTTCTAAGTGCTGCTGAGCAAAGCAGTGCACCAATCAGTGGCTGACATAGATGCCTGGAAATCTGTGTATATACTACCTCAGGTTGCAATTTATTCATTAATGAAACTAATGAATATGCACAATAATAACAGAACTGTAGCAACTTTCATGAGACAGACTGAGGACTACACTGGAGATTACGGAAAGGTTAATTGTGCGAGTACATGAAACACATGAGGACCAATGATTTGACTAAGACATACATCTTGAGCAAGAGAGTCTTGCCTTTTACGCTTTTCTCTGAGGAGTGAAGTTGTAATTGAAACACCTTTTAACAACTGTTTACAGCAGTTTGGCAACACAGCCCGGTAGCTGGTCAGGCAGGAGTCTTCTTTCAAAATGCACTTTCTTCTTCATGAGAGAAGCTATGTTGCTCCTGGTTCTTTCATCTGGAACGCTTGTGTAATACTTTGCAGGGGAAAAGATGGTGGCTACATCTTATGAGTGAGACTGAGGGAACAGAGAGATGTTTTTAGAAAAATTTATCAGTGTTGTCTATTATGAAGTCAAAGCCTAAAACAAGTCCTGTTCTGCTCTTCCACCATTCATGTAGTCCCTTTCAGCACTCATGACTATTGTTCTGGGACATGTTGGGCCTCTGCCTCTAGTGGCAATGCCCCAAAGAGGTAGTGGCAATGCCCCAAAGGTTCCCAGGCTTCAGAGTTTCTGGCCTGGCCAACGTTGGGATGGGTCCATTTCTGGAATGTCACCAAAAAGGTTCCCCCATAGTAAGCCAGATCACTATACTGTCACAGCAAGGGAGAGGAGCAAGACACAGAGCAGAGGCTTACCAAGGTATCATTTTCTGGGCAGCAGGGGAGCCAGAATGATGGCCTCTGTGATGACCGCTAGGACCCCTCAACCCCAAAATTAAGTTATTTTGGTTTAAAATGCAAAGTGTGGCGAACACGGTAAGTCTAGACGTTTAAAAGTGTCGCCAAATCGTTTTTTGTCAAGGGTAAGTAGCCTAAGGGAGGGGCTAGTTGAGCACTCCAAGGGGAGGGGTGAAATAGAATGCTGGAGGAGCTCAGCCAATCAGGGCGAAGCAAGCCAGCCAGGCCCATATAAAATGGAGCCTGAGGGGATAATCTTGGTTCTCTGCCTTGGGTCGTTAATCTGGGAGGTTAACGAAGGGGAGAAACGGGCCTTTAGCTGTCCTGAGGGAAGCTGGGAATTGGGGTCCTGAGTTTGTTGTTACGTGTTTGATGTTGCTGGTGAAAATATAAGGGCAAGCAAACACATATTGTACTGGTTGAGAGTTTATTCAAGAAGTTTAAGAGTCTTTGAATTGAGTATGAAAGTTAGGGACTGAACTGTTTGTCAACAGAAGCTGAAAGTGTAACTTGAAGAAGAAGCTGTCTTGAGATTTAACTGTATTCAATAAACACATGTTCTTGTTATTTTAAAGAAGCTTCGTGTTCTCTGTTTTCAAAGTGAGCCAAGACAGGCTGAATCCTAAACAGATACTGTAACCCACTGCTGGCTAGGCAGAGTGGGGGAAGGGCTGTCTGCTGCAGCACAAGAAGGAGGCAACATTATTATCAAACTTAATAGCAGAGAAAGGGAAATGAAAGGTGCGCCTCTTGGAAGGAAATAACAGAGTTTGATTCACAAGTAAACACAACGCTACCACACTACCAAATAAAGATAAATAAATATATATGAAATAGAGTTAAGGGCTGTGAGAGTCTTCGGCCTTTACATTTTGGTGGCAAGCGCTGGGATACGAGTAATCCAGTGTTTGGGCAGAAATTTCTGAAGTGAAAGTTGTTGAATTTTGACTTTTAAAGTCACTTAAAGTCAATATCCTGAGGTAAAACACCTAGGGTAAGGTAGGGATATTGATTTGAAAACAGCAGGTGGTCGTTGCGAGGTATACGATTTGGGTAATTGGTAGCAACACCACTGGACATTGCTGGTAGAAGCCATTCTTGATTATATTGTTAAAAAAGCAGCCACGATAGGTGTTTCGAGGTAACAGCTTAAAGGTATGTGTAGAAACACCTAATCTAAGCTGCTAACTTGTGTACAACACAATACACAAAGGAAAAGGCAGATTTGTGAGGTAAACAAAGAGGGTAAAGTAGCAAATCTGCTGCAGAACTAAAAGTAAACAAGTGAATACATTAAAGGAACATGGAAACCAGGTCTAGAAGAGTGATATCTGCTCAGGAGCAGGCAGAAATATTGAGAATTAGACTTGCCCATGAAAAAGAGATGAAAGAGATTGAACTAGCAATTAGAAACATGGAAATTGAATCTGAGTATGCAAGGCTTAAACATGAAGAACGAATGTCTCAGTTACAAAGGGAAATCGATCAAATCAGATCACGTAACTCAGTTAAAGTTCCGACGGTCCCACAAAATAGCCGTTACTCTGAGTTAGGCCATGAAAAGGCATTACTGAAGCGGGACAGTTGGAGAGCAGCAGAAGATTCCATTCTGGTTGCCAAGGAAACGCTCCCTGTCAGTACATCCATAACAGACATAGGGGTGCAGGGAGGCGAAGAGCAGCTTGTTGTGGAGCAGAAGCGGGATGAAGGCTTACGATTCCAGACAGAAAAAGTTAGTGACATTAGGTCAAGTGGTGAAGCAGGGCCACAAGAAGTGCAGACAATTGAAAATGATTCTGCTACAGTGCCCCTCAACCTAAACAGTGATACTGCAGAAGTACAGAGGCAGATTCTTGCAGAAAATGTTTATGATGAACAAGAGGGAGAAGTGTGTGATTCAACTTACACCCCAGAGTTTACAAAAGGGAGTGCACAGGTGGAAACAAGAGATGAACAAAGCTGTATTAGTAATACAAGTAAACAGATTGATGCTAGGAATGGACAGATGTCCAGTATTAATGGTATTACAGAAGAACAAGTGAAAGTTAGTATTAAACCAAAGGAGTTGAAAGAACAGGAGGTAGCTTATGACTTGGAGCAAACCTGGGAACTTGGAGATGAAGTAGAATCCATATTCCAAGATAGTATTGAGAAAGATGTTACAACTGAGAAAAGACTTTTAACTCAAGGCACTGCTGTTTGTGAGGATAGCAGCACTGGACTATTGGGGGGAGCAGTAACCAGAGTTCTCCCAGTAGTTACAGCCAAGATACAGAGTAATCCATTGTCTGGACATAAGCAAGTTGACTTAATGATTTCTAAGGAGCTTGAACTTTGTGACAAGGTTTTAAAATCAGAAGTGGTGCTTCCTGAAGGTGTCCTTTGTAGTGACAGTAGTCCACCAGACTCTATTGATGAGGTCAGTGTAGAGGTTGGACAGAGCGACACTCAAGGTGCTGTAAAACAGTTGCCAACCAATGGTGAGAAAAGTGAAGCTGAAGATTCCAAGGAAAGTACAGTTATAGCAGTGGGAGAAGAAAAGATATTCCCAGAAAAAGTAAACAAAAGCCATGCTGATGCAGAAAGAAAAGTAGTGGAAATGCAAACTGATGGCAACAAGTATCCAGAGCTTTCAATAAGTCCATTAGCTACTGAAAACATAAGCAAGGAATCTGAGACAGACTTGAAAAAGAGCAATGACCAGAACTCTTTGAAAGGTTTGGAACGTTCTGAAATAATCGAGACTGATTCGCGAGCAAAGGCTCCACAGACAACAGAAATAAGCATTGAAGAAGTTGCCATTGAAAAGCAGACAGAACAAGCTAAGAAATTAGAGCTGGTTCTGGAACAGACAGAGGCCAAATCTAGTAAAGACAAGCTAAATGACACAGGACTTAGCCATGAACTGAAGCTGGCTGTGCTTGGCTGTGAGGATGCAGCAATGGCTAAACCTAATGAGCTGTTTGCACGTCCAGAAAGAATCAAGAAGCATGGAGAGACCTTCAACCAAAGAAGCAATGAGCAGCTTATGCACAGAATAATACTTGTGAGAAAGAAGCTTTGTGAGCTTGGAGCTGCAGGAAGGTGTGCCAAGCAAGGATCATCAGCAGATGACCAGAGTCAGCCAATGCGTGAGGAGTCAACCCACATGGAGCCAGGGGTGATCCAAGACTGTCCAGAAGCAGCACCAGGCTGAACTGGAGACAAACATGCAGCAGGACTAACCAGCAGACTGATGACAGCAGTAAATGCTGAACAGTGACTTTTTGATTAACTGAGGGGGCAAAGGGGGTTTTAGTGGAGAAAATATATTAAAGTTTTTGCAGTTGTTCAAAAATAAATAAATAAAAATAAATTTTTATTTATTTATTTTTCCCCCCGCGATTATAGGGGTTGTGATGACCGCTAGGACCCCTCAACCCCAAAATTAAGTTATTTTGGTTTAAAATGCAAAGTGTGGCGAACACGGTAAGTCTAGACGTTTAAAAGTGTCGCCAAATCGTTTTTTGTCAAGGGTAAGTAGCCTAAGGGAGGGGCTAGTTGAGCACTCCAAGGGGAGGGGTGAAATAGAATGCTGGAGGAGCTCAGCCAATCAGGGCGAAGCAAGCCAGCCAGGCCCATATAAAATGGAGCCTGAGGGGATAATCTTGGTTCTCTGCCTTGGGTCGTTAATCTGGGAGGTTAACGAAGGGGAGAAACGGGCCTTTAGCTGTCCTGAGGGAAGCTGGGAATTGGGGTCCTGAGTTTGTTGTTACGTGTTTGATGTTGCTGGTGAAAATATAAGGGCAAGCAAACACATATTGTACTGGTTGAGAGTTTATTCAAGAAGTTTAAGAGTCTTTGAATTGAGTATGAAAGTTAGGGACTGAACTGTTTGTCAACAGAAGCTGAAAGTGTAACTTGAAGAAGAAGCTGTCTTGAGATTTAACTGTATTCAATAAACACATGTTCTTGTTATTTTAAAGAAGCTTCGTGTTCTCTGTTTTCAAAGTGAGCCAAGACAGGCTGAATCCTAAACAGATACTGTAACCCACTGCTGGCTAGGCAGAGTGGGGGAAGGGCTGTCTGCTGCAGCACAAGAAGGAGGCAACATTATTATCAAACTTAATAGCAGAGAAAGGGAAATGAAAGGTGCGCCTCTTGGAAGGAAATAACAGAGTTTGATTCACAAGTAAACACAACGCTACCACACTACCAAATAAAGATAAATAAATATATATGAAATAGAGTTAAGGGCTGTGAGAGTCTTCGGCCTTTACACCTCCTTTAAGGCCATTAAAACTTTAATGCTGTGTTGGCCCCAATGAAGGAAAACCCAAATAGAGGGAAATCCAGAAAAAAAACCTGCTTGGCATTTAAAGACAATCAGCCATACCAAAGTGCGATGTAACAGTCCACTTCATATATCTAAAGTGATAACACAGAGAGAAGAATCATTATTAGAAACAATTGAGAAGTCTGGTTTTGTACTGTTTCCCATCAAGACTCATATTCCTATTCGTGTAATAGGCCTGGCTTCTCCATCGCTCCTCTGCTAACTTTGCTTCCCAATCACCACAGCATTCTGGAACATGAGCTTACACGAGCAGAACCTGCAGCAAGAATGGTGCAATGTGCAGTGTTCTTTTGAAGAATAATAATAAGAATTAGCTTTTATACCCCACTTTTCCCCACCCTTAAGGGGGACTCAAAGCAGCTGACAAACCTTCTGTTTTTCTCCTCACAACAGATGCCCTGTGAGGTTAGTGAGGCTGTAAGAGCTCAGAAAGAAAGCTGTGACAAGCCCAACGGCACCCACCCGGCTCTGTGTAGGAATCCAGAATCAAACTGGAAGAGTACCAGATAAGAGTCCAACACTCTAACCACAAGACCAATCTGGCTTCGCCAACAATCCCTTTTCTACAATATTCCATTCAATTTCTGTCTCCTTCCTCCCTCCATAGACACATCCATCTGCATTCCAGCATCCACTAAGGATTCTGGATTCTTGGTTCTCTTAAACTTTTGCAAACTATAGGGTATCTCCAAAGATGATAGTACAGCCTTCCCATACATCAGTTTGCTTTTAGTGTGGACAGTGACCCAAACTATTATCTTATAGAGTACTTTTTTCTGCTCATGAACTGTGGAAGATCATTGCACCTTGAGAATTGCTTGTAAATGTGCCTGTCAACTTCTTGCTAACTAACAACACCTCCTACCTCATCATTTATTCACATTTTAAAACCCACTGAAGTGTGCATTAGATATTCCACTTTTAGTAACATTATCTACAGTTATAAATCATGTCCCAAGAACAGCATAATTCCATCCTGTACCATATATCTCACAAATTCTAGGTATTTTAAGGTTCTGAGAAGACTGGCAATGATGATTTGTGCAACCATTACAATGAGTATCTGGAGAGACTATAAACATAGAGTCCATTTTCACTCCTGCTTGTACATGAACATGTGCATGTCTACATGCAGACAGAAACTCACTAGGTTAATTCTAGGTTAGGACTATGTCACAAGCAGAGAGATAACAGAATCAAATTCTAGATTTCAAAGGCGACATTTAATCCATCAAGTCCAATTTCCTTTTCCATTTAAGAATCCAGATCACCTGTATTCCCAACAGATGATGTTCTAGGGGCCTTTCTACCTTTACCACTAGTTTGGATCAAGTTGGGGACTACAGGTCTTCCTTCTGCATGTTAGTGCCATTTAAAGGAGGTCCCATGCCCTGCTTGTATGCTCTGTCTGTACATAAGAGATTGTAGTCTGGACCAGGAGACCTCAAATGGCCTTCTGATGTGGTCTAGATCCAAACTACTCATAGATCTGCTTAAACAGGTCCTCCACCATATTAGCTGATGGTAAATAACACTAAGGATCCATCTGGACAGCATGCCTCCATGGTCCAGTTTACCATGTGGGACCCATTTCAGGAGTGCAACTTTTGTTTCTAGCCACTGGAGCTTTTGGAAGCATGCTCTGAAGCTTGTTCAAACTTTGGGTCTAGTGTGGAAGCTAGATTGGAACACCCAACTCAATGCACGTGACCTTTTTCCAGGCCAGAGCAATCCATCCTCATTTTCAAATACATTGCTTGATCCAGACTATTATCAGGAAAGTACAGAAAGATCCTAAGTTTGGTTGATCATATTTAGTAAGGACCACACAACCCAGGACTAATCGCATTTCTGATGCAAACATAAATCTGTTTACACTGTGGATCTTGCCAATAAATAGATGAGATTGGGGCTCAGAAACACAAATTCATAGAAGTCAGACCTATCAGGAGTTATGAGTCCAAATGGCAGTAGGTGGTGTTCCTCTTTAACATCACCTGCTGGAAGACTGCAAGCAGAGCAGACTACATTCTCATATCCTGTTGGTGGGTTTCTGTGTGTGGCTAATGGTCACTGTAGCTGTGGTCACACTTAAGGTTTAATCCAGCCTCAGTCCACTTTCAGAGTGAGAGAATACATCAACAAAGTGACAAGCTGGTTTCTCTCAGTGTTAAATAACTCAGAAAATTCACCTTTGGGATTGATAATGTGGAAAGAAAATTACTGCCTACTTTGCTGATGTGTTCTTTTGTTCTGAAGGCAGACTGAAGCTGGATTAAATCTAAGGTGTGACCACTGCTGAATCAGAAGGGCCATTGGTCCAATCCACTAGGATACTTCTTATGGTCTTATATTATGTTCTTATTTTAAAGACTACAAATTCAGTCATGCTGAACATCCATCAGAGGTCTGGCCTTCTCAGAAGGAACAATCTGAGGATAAGGTTAACCCCAAAACTGTAAAAGTAAATTATTTATATTTCATTAGTTCTCCTAAGAAAGCTTTACATTTCATTACTGCAAAATACAATTCAAAGTTTGCATTTTTGATTGATTAGGCACTTGTTGAGGCAAAGAAGGGGGTGCTATATTTAAAGGCAAAGAATAAGAAACCCATGCTGTTACAGAGGAGCAATTTTAAGATTAGTCCTGCAAGCAGTAAATAGCTGTAATGATTAGCAAAGCTGCTGGTTCGCAAGGCGAATAAGGTGATAAACAGCAGGCAACTCTTGTTTGTGAAAAGCTGATCATCCAGACCAACTTAATTTCTGTTCTTTGAAAGGATAAAAAGCTTAGTGGATAAGGGAAGTGAAGCAGACATAATATATCTCAATTTTATTAAGACCTTTAATGCTGTTCCCTCTTACAGAGAAATTAGAAATACAGGCACATGAGATGTAATTTTTATAAAATGGATATATAATTACCTAAGTTAAGGCAAATATGTTTAAGTGAAGGGTCTAATCAATTTTGGATCCCAATGCTTTTTCTGCCAGCCACCCATTAAAAAGAATACTGTAGGACAAGACTTCAGTGCTTTTAGGTGTGCTTGTTCACACCTCCTGCCAAATGTTACAGTTGAGCCTTCCTTTTCTTCCATCATCTGAGCTCCTTTCTATACAGATAGCTTGGTGGCACAGGAGAATCACATGGCTGAATGGAACTGACACAGATGTGAACCCTGCAAAGAGCAGAGTTTGGGTAAACATTGTATAAAAGGCGCAAAACATCAAGCATTAGAGATATGAAGCCAAGACTTGGTTAGAAGTAATCCAGTTCAAACAGGGTTCAGTTAGAAGCAACACAGTTCAAAGCAAACCCCACCCCCAGTGGTTCAATTAAGCATTCAATTTCAGAACCAAACTGAGGGGGCAGGGGAGAGTTAGGTGTAAGTTGGTTTGATGACCGTGCAATTCCTTCATCCAATCTGCAGCTCCTTTATCTTTTCACTCCTCATCATCTAGATAGCCAAAGCTGTGCTAAGCATTGCTTATGAGCAAGTCTGGCCAACAAGACACTGGACATTGGGATAGATGCCCTGCTGGCAGGACCATGATCCTCCATTCTAGAGGGTCTAGTAAGCCACAAAAGCTGACCAGCCTGCCAAAGAACCATAGGCTACCCCCATCTTACTCCTGACCTTCTGCAGCTTACCCCAGTTATGCCCCATCAAGTTCTGGCATCATGAAACTCTTTCCCAATATATCTATATCAGTTCCATCCATAATCTCACCCCATCTATGGTCACAATGTCTTTAACTTTTCTCACCTCACCTTCTAGGCACCCCACACTGGGTACTATGGTTCAACTGAGGTGAACTACTGTAGGCAAGTATAGGACACACTGTGATTGGAGTAGCTTACAATGCATACAAGTGGACTACAGGAGGCAGGAAACACCACGGGATAGCATGGCATGAACATGATAGGAAGTTCATGAATCAGCTGTGGACTGTCAGACTTGTTCATAGAACTAGGTCAGGTGGTTCAAAGATTAGTTTGAACCCATTCAAACCAATCAGAACTGAATCACCTAAATTAGATATGTACCCATTCCAATCAAGCCTACACTTGTTGTGGCAACTGATTAAAAAGGAACAAGCAAAGGAGAGAGGAGAAACAATACTGGCAATCCTACAGCTTCTAGCAGCTACACTTATGGCCTACTCATGAGGAGCAGCAATCTGAAACACAAGTAGGCAATCCTGATGCTCTTTCATTATCTGGACCAATCTTGACAGCTTGAAATGTTCTTCATTGGGTGCTTTTTGCACTTCCCTTCCTGTCCACTGGATGAGAAAAGAGTGCAATCAACCAACATTGACCAGTGCTTGCACTTGGAGCACTACTCAACTTTGTCCCGTCCCCCCCAATCGAATACCTACCTTAGTCAATCTGGGGTCCCTCTGAGTACCAACATTTTTACAGTGGCACCCTCCATGACTGCACGTGCATCAGCGCCGCCATCCTGACAGCACTGATGCTCTGCGCACATGCAGTCACATCCATGGTCATCTGAGGTGCCAGTGTGCTTGTGTGGCACCTCAAATGACCCCAGAGCAGCGGAAGAAGAATGAATGCTCTTGCCCTGGACACTTGAGGTAAGTTTCTGGTTAACATTGGTTAACATGTGCAGCATGATTTCGTGCTCCACACCTAATCAACAATTAGTGCACTTCTGGTGGACACGCTTGAAGGCTGTAACAGCCTACTCTGCGTGTGTATGCTCTTCACCAGAGGTTCGCTAATCGTGCACCAAAGGGCATAGTGCAAATAGGGCTATAGGTGCTGTGCTTCTGAAGTCACACCACCTACCCTAGAAGTCCCCTTGTCCCATGTGTTTTAGATATTCCAGAAATTTTTATGCTCAACTGCTGCTGGATACTATCCCACAGCAGTTAAGATCTAGGTATCTCAAAATACCTATTAATAGTGATTTCAGAAACCTCCAGTCTTAAAGTATATTCAAGGTGTGTGAACTTCACAGAAAGGTGTCACACAGGCAGATTATTTTAATTCATTCCGTCAGCTGCCTGCTCGGCTTCAAAGAAAGGAAGATAGCTGATCTCAAATTTGAGAAGAAGCAAGGGAGAAAAGGGAATTGGTTATTGAGGAAATTAGTTCTTAGAAAGAGTATCAGGTGAGTAAAACTCATTTTGAAAGAGAAAAATAATTTCAGTAAACATTTTGAAGGAAGAACCTGGTAGGAAATGTTTTTCATGAAAAAGTAGTTTCCCAGAAGGAATTATTCAGCAGGATTTCAAGGGGAAATTAGTTTTTGTGGTATCATAAATTAATTTGGAAGAAATCTCCAGAGTAGAAGTGCTCAGCCATGGCCCTCCAGATGTTTTTAAACTATAACTCTCAACATTCATACAACCATTCAACTCCCAGTTTTTCATGCCAGCCCAGCAGGGAACTTAATACTGAGAACTGAATTTTTAGGAACATCCAGGGGGCCACAATTCAGAACCCTTGCTCCAGTGTCTGGATACATTTCTCCTTTTAATTATTCTATTTCCCATGATCCTTTGCCATATTCAATATTTGACATGGTATCATGGAACTGAATCTAGAAGGAGGAGTTGTTGATGAGCTGGAGTTGTTTTTCAAATTCTGGACACTCAGAAGTTCTTCCCAAGAGAAAATCTGTGCCTATGAAGGGTCAATGATTTATGCCAGGGTCCACACTTTCTAGCTTTTCATTTCAAGATAGTCAGATGTAAAGAGAGTAAAGGTTTCTGTCATTACTGGTATCTACAGTTTTATATTATGTTGAATTCAGGAATATATTGCCTCTTACATATGATTTTGTACAGCTTTTTCTCAATAAAATAAAATAAAATGAAATTAATAACTATCTTCTAGGGGTGTGCACGAATGCAATTTTTGACATTCAAATATCAAAATTTGTATGAATAAAGAAAAACAAATGTCTGGACATTCGAACCGATACAAATACATTCATATCTATTCCTTCGAATATTCAATAAGTATCCAATGATATGAATCTTGGACGCATCTGTACACATCCCGTTTTCATCCTGTATGTATCTGTATAGATGCATACGGATTCACACAAGATGTGTATGGATACATATCCGTACACATATGAATGTCTGAATTATTTGTACAAATAAGTTGAAATAATTGTATTCGTACGAATACTAAAAAAAGTCTGGAAATTCGATTCATATACAAATGTCTGAATGCATCCGAATTTGTATGAATAGTGAATCCTATGAGTATTTGTGCACATCCCTACCATTTTCATTGCCACACCATGTGGATATGGCAGTTCCACAAATTAGATGTGCGTCATATGCGGTACTATAATTATATTTAGAAATCGAGCAGGTAGGAGGCAGTGTTTTTGTACCTGAAGCTATGTTTAGACAACCAGAGGTCATACGGAGGGTTCCAGGAGTTTGCAGAGCAGAATATTTACAGGTTTTGCTGCCCTGAAGACTCCCAGTGCCTCCTTGAGGCAAAGGACAGGATGCCCTGGCTTCAGAGTGAGATATCTTGCATGATACCTGTGATCTCGGATACATATCAGATACATATTTGTTCATATCTGATACATATTTGTTCATATCAGATATTTGTATGAATTTGTATGAATGCATTCGTATCAAATAGAATTTTACCACATTCGATAGGGTCTATTCGTACGAATATGAATTTTTAAACATTTGATTCATTATTAATTGAATGCCAAAAAACACATTCGTGTTCATCCCTAATATTTAATGTTCAGGAACATTTGACTGGCGAGAGAGGTTTAATCATTGTCCAGTGTAGCTGCCCATTATAGTCCAATACTCCAAATTTTAAAAATCGTACTTTACAAAACTTCTGCTGTGAAGTATTCCATTACTCTGGATTTTTCCTCTTGTTTGGGTGAACTGTGCAAGAATTTGCAAAAACTCGCCTTCACCTGAGAACATGTGGGCCTATGAGAGCTGAGCATGCAGAGAGGGAGGGAGCACATGCCCAGAAGAATCCTCACTGCTGCAATGCCTAAATTACAGAGTATCATTTATAGGTCAGGACAAACCATTTTCCCCCTAGAAGCACTTTACTTATTGGTAAGTTGAACACAGTTTTAGAGTGATGTCTGGAGGTACCCTTAGACTAAGACTTTGCACCTAGTACTCCTTCTAATCTAAAAGACATCTATGTCCTAAAGTTGGGGTGTAAGAGCCTTCAGTGGACTGAAGAGAAGGTGGTTCTTCATCAGGGGCTGTCCAATTGCTAGAGTACCAGGAGTTTAATCTATTTCTGTCCTCTGTAGGGATGTGCACAAATGTGGTTTTTTGCATCTGAATTTGAGTTGAATCACATGTCAAAACGTTCCACTCAATCTGAATGTTTAAAATCCAAATGCAACAAAAATTTATTTGAATCCAATGCATTCGAATCTATTTGTTCGAATGATAGATACGAATTTGAAGATACAAATATTGACAACATTTGTATGTGTTATGTGTATCTGTATGCATTTCGTAGGCATCCCGTTCTATTCCGTGTGCATCCCATTTTCATTCCGTATTATAAGCACAAATGCGTACAGATACTCATACAGATACGTATGTAATATGTATGTATCCGTACATTCAAATGATTTGAATCATTCAAACAAATGTTTTGGAACATTCAAAATCCATTCAAATGTTTAAATTTGAATGTGAAGACATTCTATCTGAATTTGAATTTGAATGTCCACATTTGATCAAATTTGATCAAATTTTTAATGTTTAGAATCTTTGTGCACATCCCCAGTCCTCTACTGATGGCCAGACGGTGCTGAAGGTTGTGTCAGCTCAGGGTCATGTGCGTCATGAGTAACTGGGGGCCTTTATGGCATACATCATCTTACACTGTTATCCCTCTATCTGTGCTTTTGGACTAAAGATTATTGTTCCCCAGTGCCTAGTCCATGGGAAGGGGAATGGTGTGCAAATACTAACAGAACTGGAAAGCTCTGGTCCTCTTTTAACATCTGCACACTGTAATGAAAAATATATCATGAAATATACTACCCACTCCACAACATGCAATACTATGGTTCCTGAGTTGGATGGGTAGCCTCCTTACTGGGTAAAGGGGTAGGGGGAGCCATGAAATAAGAAAGCAAGTTAACTTCTCTCCCTCCCCCATTTATCACAAGTAAAGATGCTGCTGCAAGCCTTTTGATTATGTTAATCCAATCTGGTCCAGCCTGCTTCAAACACATCCTCCACCAACATATTGTAAAATGTAGCTCTATTTGCAGGTAAATCCAGCCTTCCTTCTCCCGGATTATCTGGATTTGTCCAAGATTCACCCCTTTTGTCCTTCTACCAGCAAAATTGGAAACATCAGTGTATCCAGCTGTCTGGAGGGAGTCACATGCAAATTTAGCTGTTGCTTTGGCATCCTTCTCTCCTCATTTAACAAGAATCCTTCTCCCCTTGCGTTGGAAGTTCTTGAAAGTTGCTATTGTGTCTAGGCCTTGTGCAGAACAGGGATGAGCACGAATGTTCTAAACATTTGGAATTCGATCAAATTCAACTGAATGTGGACATTCGAATTCAAATAGAATATCTTCACATTTGAATTTAAACATCTGAACAAATTTCAAATGTTCCAAAACATTATTACGAATCTCATCTCATATGTATCTGTACACATTTGCGATTATAATATGGGATGAAAACAGGATGCGTCCAGGATAAAGCGAGATGCGAATGAAATGTATACAGATATGTATAACACATGCAAACGTTGTTGACATTTGTATCTTCAAATACAAATGTTGTTGATATTTGTATCTTAAGATTTGGATCTACCATGTGAAGGAATAGTTTCAAATGTATTTGATTCAAATTGGATTTTGTTGCATTTGCATTTGTGTTTGGACATTCAATTCAACTCGAATTCAAATGCAAAAAAACATTCAAGCGCATCCCTAGTGCAAAGTACTCAAGCTACATTTTTCCCTATAAAAAGGACCGCAAGACACACAGACATGCAGGCCTACATATACTCTCTCACACAGGGAAACAGAATGCTGCTTTGGCAACTTTCTTCTTCATTTTCACAAGCTGCAAGGAACTTGGGAACAACATCACTCAGAAGGACAGGTATCTTTCTATCACTCCTATGTCCCTGGGATGGTCTTCAAATGGCTGCATTACCTCAGTGAATGTGCAATGTGCAATATCATTATTTTGCTTTCAGAATCTCTTGATTTCTTGCTTTCTAAAAGAACTTAGGTGTCTTGAGTCTGCAAACATTTTGAGTCTTTAAAATAAAACTTTAAAATAAGAATCCTTCTTCAATGTGTTTGCGCTCTGTGATTGCTGGGCCATGATCTCAGGATGTGCCAAGACCAAAGCAAAAAGATCCCATATGTATCTCAGCATGTACAGAATGCCAGGGCCACATTTTTAAACAACACTTTTTGCAAACACCCAGAGATGTCCACATGTCATTCGTAGGCTAGGTCTCTCTGCTATGACACATATGTTCCAGTCACAGCCTTTTGACAATTTGTTTTTTTATCCAGAGAGAGTAAGAGCACAAGAATGCATGTCACTAGGCCATAATGAATGACAGTTATGCCACTTTTGGTGTGAAATGCCAAGCAAGGATAAGTGCCTCTCATTACTAAACAATGGTATGTCTTCTCACACATTCACCATGTTTAAAGAACACCAAATGAGGACCTTCATGTAGTTTTGCTACTCTTGGAGATGCAAAAAGTTAAGGCATGCAGGAGGGCCTGTTCATTTGCAGATTTTAGATCAGCCTCCCAGCAGAAGTTCACTGAATGCCAGTACGATTTGGTTTTAGACTTCTGCTTAAATTTGTATCTCCTCACCTAAGCTTTCAATGGTTAACTTCCACAGTCCTGTTGGGAGGGGGGGGGGAGGTAAGGTTGCATTTTAAACTGTATTTTAATTATGCTTTAAGTTTCATCAATTTTATCTTTTTAGCATTGTAAACCTGCTTGGAACCTTGGATGAAGGGTGAGATATAAATACTAAAAAGAAATATACAAGAGAAAAAGCTATCAAGATGCTGTAATACAAGAGTCATACTGATATCACAAAAAGGTGTAGACATAACCATAGGTCAAAGACAGCATTTTTAATTATATTTTTGCCTAACAGAATGCTTCCTTTTAAATCATATTACCAGTTATCTGAAAAGGCTGAGTGGGCATTATGGTATTTTGACCTTTTTATGATGCTTAGACTGTACTTTGTTTTGGGAGCAATAAAATTAAATGCATTATTGAATGGTCTCTAGCTTTTTATTTGTTCTGTTAGCTTTTGATTTTTTTAAAAAAAATCAAAGGCTCATGACAACAAAGAGTTTTTTTTTAACAAGGCAGGATGTCCTTAAAGCATGTTCAAACAACATGGATCAGAGGGGGAAATGACATAAATTGCAGTAAATGTCATAATACAGCAAAACTCTGTTTACAACAATTGAAAAAAGGTTGGACTGCAGAATGGATAAATGTATTTCCCTTGCCTTGCCAATCACACAAAGAAAGCATTTTGTAGAAAACAAATCCTAAATTATAAGTAATTATGATAACAATGATAAATGTATGCCATCTTGTGCCATGAAAATACTAATCAAAGCAGCCTATCAACTGTTAAAATTAATTATTTAGATATGCAAAACTCCTATTAAATATTTGTGGATAATTGCATAATTATACCCAGGTCAACACAATCAAAACCAGCAATTGCATTTTGAAAATTTAGCCCTTGCTGCTATTGTGCTTCCATTCAGTTCTGAAGGACTCATAATCCCTGCTCACATTAAGTCCAGCTACGTATCATATGTATGGAAAAGCTTGGATGGGGGATTGCAAATATAGGAGTGTAGCACCAGACCAATGCCCATAGCAAAGGGTGAAAGTAAGTGTCCTTTAAAGAAAGTTCAAATTCTGCTCAGCATCACTGCCTTATGGTGGCAGAGGCAGAGAAATGTAAACTGGTCTAAATGTTTCAGGGGAATAGATGTCATTTGACACAGAATATCTATTTTGTTTGTGTGCCAGTAACAAAAATATAAAACCTACACTCTGCTCGTCAACAGGGATCCCACTGCCGACGTTTTGTATAATTTGTCAAATGTTTTAGCTCCTTTCATTTTATTTTGTCACCTGATGTTTTTTTGTAACAAGGAGGTTCAACTACTGAGACCAGCACGAATTGAGTAGCCCAGCCTATCATTTTAAAATGCACCCGGCAAGCTTGCGATATTCTCTATAATTTCATGGTCGGCTAAGGAAATGTGGCAATTTTTATGGGGACTCCCAGAGGGCAAAAACGACTTCATATGGATTCAGGTGAAAAGGTAAATTTCATCAGATTTCTAGAAATGGTTGGATTTCCTGGAATCCATGAAATTTATCATTAAATCTTTGACAGTCATGGAATAGTGCAGCATCTTTCTCCCTTCTCTCTCTCGTTAAGGCATTTCCTGTCGGTATTATTTCCTGTTCTAGCACACCTTATGTAACTTAAGATTCCTTTTGCATTGATTTTTTAAATATTAATATTGTTTTTGGATTCTCTTGTTTCCTTAACTGCTTCTCTATTCCAGCTAACTCCCATTTCAGCTGACAGAAATTCAACTGTGCATTTATTTGGCAGTGGGTTTTTTATGTTTGTTCATGTGAACAGCATGAACAATTTCCAATCCTTTTCCAGACATTCAGTTTTGATTATGAAATGGCAGACTTCACATATAATAGGGATGCTAACTAGATAAGTAGGCAAATAACTAGATGCACGTATTGCTAAATTGGACACAACACCTTTCCATTCCAAGTGTGCAGATGAAGTTTCAAATTGAGCTTGCAAACTCTAGGATTTATTTACTGGGAGAAAATGGACCAGAACATTCCCACTACGGCGAATGCTCTGCAGCTGCTGCAGACCTGGCAGTCATGTGACTGATCATGTGACCATCAGCAGCTTTATATTTTGTTTTTTCTCTTGCCTGGAATGAGAATACTGTGAAGTATCACTTGGCCCATCTGGATGATGGGATGCAGCTCTGCAGTGGCTCTGCTCTCCTTGACTAGACAGCGCGCCTGCGCAGAACGCCTCCTGAGGGCAAGGGCTGCGACAGCCCCGGCCACTCAGGAGACGCGCAGGACGCAGGCAAGCTACGTCCTGGGCGCCGACTCTCAGAAACAGGCCGACGCTGACAAGGTAAGGAGGGGTTTCACCATGCTCCCCCCAGGGTGGGCTAGGGTAGGCTTTAGGCAAGGGTGAGCTGAAAGGTAGGAGCCCCCCGGCTCGCCATGCTTGGCTCCGGGGAGCCAATAATGGTGAGCCAGGGGAGGGCCATGGGTGAGCACATGGATGCGGATTCACAGCGCAAAACCACTTGAAATGTGGTGTGTCAGAAACACCCCTTAAGCACACATTAAGTCCAGATAGGTGCGGACGCACCCACCAGAAGTGTGCTTTTTTGCCCTCGCTAATGCGGACGCTCCGGCAGCAAACCGGTTTTGCTGCCGAAATCCGCATTAAAAACGGGCTCGCTGTGTGGACACCCCTCACCCATGTGACCCATGTGCGGAGGCGCACATTGGAATGTGTGCTTAATGGGTGTTACAGGGCCTGTGCGAAAGCACCCTTTGTGTATCTGGAGGCACCCATTCCCACACAAAGTAGGCTAATATTCTCATCTTTGCTTCTTACCCAGCAAATTGCCAAGAAAAGTCAGTTTTATGATTTTTATTTCCTCATGTCACCTCCTTTTAGTTATCCAAGCAGGAATTTCTCTTTCCAGAGGTAAAAAAAAAAGAAGAAGAAGAAGGAAAGAATCAAAGGGAAATCCTGGATCTGTGATGTGTGATGGGATTCTAATAAATGCAAGAGGTCTTAGGCAGATTCCCTACTGCAAAGGGGTGCAGTGACCAATGCTCAGAGTACCTGACATCAGGCAGTGTAACGCAAATGGTTTGTGAGCCCCAGTAAAGAGATGCAGAGTACAGAAACATGAAAATTTCAGGACAAAATGCTTCTTAATGTATCGATACGTATCCGATACATATCCAAGTTTAATGAATGTACAAACTATTTGTACAATGTTCCAAAACATTTGTATTCATATGAATGTTAATGTACGAACGTTAACATTTGATTCGTGTACGAATGTCCAAATTTGTCCAAATAACAAATCTTACAAATATTCTCTACTGTATACAGTTTACATCTTTACCTTACTTCTGTTGGCTATTTTTCCCCCTGGAAGTTGTCATGGTGGTATGATCACAACCTGCCTCATAAAGACTCTTTTCAGCCCAGATTTTAGGCACCTTCAATGAAGGAGATGCAGAGCTTTTCCCCCAGAGGTATCTAAAATGAATCACATTCCATTCTAGGTGAAAATTGCCTCCAAGGCAAGTGGAATTGCTGAGTTTGAGGTTGCCTCCAGTATGAAGGCAGCTTCCAAGCGTCAGTTGTAGGGATGTGTATGAATATTCATAACATTAGAAATTTGGCCAAATTCAGCCAAATTCGGACATTTGAATTCAAACTGAATGTTACAATATTTGTATTCTAACATTCAAATGAATATGAATGTTTCCAGACATTTGTATGAATAGTTCAGACATTCATTAAGCCATGTATCTGTTTGTATATAGATATGTATCTGTTCATGTACAGATACGTATCTGTTCCTAGCAGATTCATATCTGTTTGTAGCAGATACCTATTGAAGGTTTGTACAAATACATATGAATAGATTCGTATCGAATAGAATTTTAACACATTTGAATGCATTCTATTCATACGAATATGGATTCCTGAAAATTCCATTGGTTTCTAATCAAATGCCAAAAAAAAAAAAAAAAGTGCACGTCCCTACTTAGGTGTGCACTTTCCTTATGTGGGGAATGACTACTCAAGAGATGGACTTTAGGAGGGTGATGCTGGGCATCCTAAGCCACATCCTAACTTCCCTGGGGAAATGTGGAAATTCCTGCAAGCACACCTTCTCTGAGACTGATGATGCCACTTTCCTAGACCTCCTCTTTCAGTTGGCACAGCTGAGGAGAGGAAGTGGGAAGAGGAAAGCAAAACATCATTAACCTTCTCTCTTTTTCAGCTGTATTAGATGAAAGAGGGGATCCCGGTAAGGCAGTAAGGTGGGTGCTGCATTCTCACTCTCACAGAAGTTGAGCATGGGAGAATTCCTCCAGGGAAATGAGAACATGGAGTTGAGTGCACAGTGTCAGCCTGATAAAGCCTATTCCCTGGATAGGCATTCCCAGACAATGGCCACAGCTATATGCCTTTGCATAAACTGCCTCCTCCAAGTGCTTATGGGGGGGCTGCATGCTGCCCTTCCTTAGTGGCACCCTAGGATCAGTTTGTCACTTCTGAGAATGTTTCCTGGCAATGTGGAAAGAGC
The DNA here is from genome assembly GCA_023333525.1 of Aspidoscelis tigris stejnegeri. Lineage (NCBI taxonomy): Eukaryota > Metazoa > Chordata > Lepidosauria > Squamata > Teiidae > Aspidoscelis > Aspidoscelis tigris. The sequence continues at coordinate 66,793,052 of JALMGA010000006.1, forward strand.
TTTAGTTCTATATGAGACAATTTTGCATTTCATCTCCCCTCGCACACACACTTATATCCCAGTATCTCCAATCGCCTTATAAAATTCCCCCAAACAGAGTGGATTTTATGTGCTCAGCAGTCATTCCCATGGTGTATGCAGTGCCTTCCTTTCTACCAGATCTGGGAAATCAACTTGAACCAAGACGTATCAAAAATAGAACATTTTCTTCACAAAGTAGCAAAAGTTTTGCACTGCGGCACATACTGGTGATGCCTGCATTTGTTTTGTGCATGCCCGAGCGCCTGTGTGCCTGCTTCTCTCTCTTTATACATACACAGTCACACACAGAGAGTATTTTCCAAGTCAGAATGTTCTTTTTACCCTTGAAGTTGCCACGGTAACCAGGAAAGAGCAACAGAAAAGCAAAAGCAAGTTGTCTGCGATGTGCTGCGTAATCCACTATTTCCCAAATTCACTTTGAGCAGAGACTATAAAATCATATGGGGACAATCCTGTGTCTTTCAAAAGCAGTCACTGTTAGCATAGACAAGAGTGGGACATTTTGTTCTGCACTCCAACATGCCTTTCAACATTTCGCCCCAGTACTGAGACAAAAACAAAATAAAACCCTGTGCCATTAACCTAACCTGACTGCTCCAGACCTTGCAGGTGTAGCTGACGTGTATGGGGAGGTGGCAAGAGGCAAAGTGTTGGTTAGGTTAATAATCAGGTATGTAGTTACAGATTTTTGAAATTCTGTGACTGTATGTCTGCAGAAAAATGTGCCTGTCCACAATTTCTCATGGTCTCCTTCCTGCTTCTTACTCAAAGGAGTTATTTGCCCCTGCCTTACTCTAGAGGAAGCAAAGAATGGCCAGCTCCAGTGTGGGGGCTGGATACCACACTAGGAATGTAATAATGGGGGTATTCCTCCCTTGTAATTATCATATCTTAGCTAGGCAGTGCTGTAGCTGGCACTGTCTTTGCGCACTTTGGTAATATGCAATCCAGATGTGCATGTTGTTACCACTGTGTACATGTGGCCAGATGTTTTGACCTTAATGCTTGCATGGTGGTCAGAGCAACCGTGGCGGCTCTGTTCACAAGGTAGGTAAATGCACTGTTGCTGGAAAACTCATGACCAGCACTGGGTCTTCCAGCAATAGGTTTTTGCACATTTCTTTTTGTGGGAAGGGGGAGCTGGGCTATAATGGGGCTGGCACAGATACATGTGGCAACCCCACCATACCAGAACCATAACAGCACTGTATGCCTCAGTATCTAAGCGGGACCTAAGTTAAGGGTACAGGGTTTTTAAACCTGAGGTTTTGTGAGAAATGTTGGAATATATGTTCCAAATCTTTTTATTAAAGATGGAGAGACTTAGGCTTTTTCTACACTCACCTTGCAGTGATTTAACTGCTTCACTCCAGCTTGTTCCAGACCAAGCACAGCTGATTCCATCTGCATTCTGAAGGCAGTTACGGGAGTTGTTCAGGACCAACACTGGCAGTCTACACAACAGGCTAGACGAACAAGATGGTTTGGATAGCTGTAGACTTCTTCAGCCCATCCCCATGCAAGCTGTTTGGCATCCTTTGGGTGCTGTTTGGGCATGCATGGGCCGAGCAGGGGACTGGACACACATCTTGGGCATCCCCATGGCATTCCCAGCAATGCGAGACAGGTACAGATTCAGCATGGATGCAGGCGTCCCCATGACAAGTGTATCGAGCCCTGGTATGGTGGAGCAGCGCCACCTCCTCTCTGCCCTCATTGGAAGCTGGATCAATGTCAGCCCACCTCTGTGCCACATCCCCCCTCCTTTAGTGGCACGGACAGCCAGGACCGGGGTGGGAGGCATGGAAACAAGTGCAAATAAAGGTTCATTAATAAAAATAACATTTAAAAACTTTTTAATGCTGAACGTCGCAATGATCTAGCAGCAGTAGGCGCCTGACAGTTCTGACTGCTGTCAGGAGGCACTTGAGCACTTCTGTGCACCTCCGCTCAATTGAGGACCACAAGAATCAAGCCTTTCTTATTATCCTGGCTGGGCTTGACTCTCACCTTGCCAGGCACCTCAGACCACTGAATCTCTCAGCTTTGCTTTTTAAAGTTGTCTCAGCCTCGTCTCTGTGTTGACAACCAATTCCCGCTCTGCAACACACACACACACACACACAGACACACACTTTCTGCTCTGTCTCGCTTGTCCAACCGGCTGTCTCCTCCCCTCTCAGCTGATCAGCTGAGAGAGGTGTGCTGCGTGCTGAGCTTTTTGTTGCTTAGAAAGAGCGTTACTGTAACCAAGCTTACTTCTTTCCTTTAATGTTTTTATGTTAAAAATCAAGCCATTATGCAGCCTGCCTTGGCATTCTTGAAACTGGGTTGGAATTACCTCAGTGGAAATGTCAGAAAATATAAAAACCAAGCCGTTTTCCAGCCTGCCTTTCTGATCAGTATTTTTAAAAAGTCAGCAGCTGCGATATTCAATGGACAGTGCAGGGACAGCGAGCACACCCCAATCCATGATGTGAGCGTGAATCTCCTCCCCGTTAGCCTGCAAGTGTCCTCATGTGCGTTCCTGGCTCAATGAGCAATGCGTGCCGAGACTTGTATAACAGGTACCTAATTGGGCACCCTACTGGCACAGTTTGGGGTGTTTGGTACACTTTTTGCGGCCCAAACCGAAAACCCATGGGGATGGACTGCACTGATCCCACACTTGGAACTGTACCAAAATGCCATGGGGACAGGGCCTTCAAGCAAGTCTAGAGCTAAATCCAGAAAAAGAAGAGGAAGAAGAAGAGTTGGCTTTTCTACCCCACTTGTTTCACCCATTCAAGAGGACTCAAAAATGGCTGACAAAGCTTTCTGTTCTTCTCCCTACAATAGACACCCTGTGAAGTAGGTGAGGCTGTGAGGGATCAGAAGAGAGCTGTGACTAGCTCAAGATCACACAGCTGGCTGCCAGAAGGAGTGAGTATTCCCAGATAAGAGTCTGGCTCCCTAACCACTAGACCGGGGACGGCGGCAACGACACAGCTTGCGCAGCCCTGCCGGTAAGGCAACTCCCCCACCGTGTGCACTCGCACAGAAGAGCAGTATGGAAGGGCGCAAAGAGCCGCATGTGGCTCGCGAGCCGCACTTTGCCGACCCTTGCACTAGACCAAAGGAACCCCTTGGGGCAGTTTTGGGCTGGAGTACCATTAATACAATGCAGACGAAGTGTACTAGGCAACCACTTGGTCTGCCTGTTGACTAAGAGTGGAAATGGCCTTAAAGTTCAAAGGTGATTCTCTTTAACCAGCCTCCAATCTGTTTGGGAAGCCTCATTTCCTCCAAATAAAATTAAACTACATCTGTGTTCACACATAGCAAAAACAGCTCAAAAGCTTCCCTCTTTTCACCAGGCATTTACATTATACGGTTTCTGATGCTGGTTTAATACATCCCAGGTCTTTGAGATTTAGCTCCCTCTGCAAATTGTCCCTTCAGAGAGGGCAGGTTACATTTAACTATGTTTCTGGATTTTATCATTTTTATTATTGTGATCTGCCCTGTGATCTTTGGAGAAGGGTGGGATATTCAAAATACATCAATAAATCTGGAAGTGATAGCAAGTGGTGCTCACATTCCATCCCATTCTCTCCCATCTGTCTCTGTTGTGCCATAGAGTACCTTTAACATGCATTAGAGATGTGACAGTTCCACCGATGAGCCATCTGCGAGCCTACCTTGAGGTGGTCGGTTGTATTTTCTTTCCTCTCTCCCTTTTCCCTTTCTTTCTGCATGTGAATAAAACCTGCAATTTCCATTCTGCTGCGGCTGTTGGGACTGGAACTACTGTGCTGATGGAAGTTGGAATCCAATAACATTTAAAGATACCCAAGCTCCCGTTTCTAACCTAAGATCACAGATGGCTGAAATAATAGAAATGGAGTGAGGGAAGGTGCCATAGGCTGTGGCCACACTTTCAATTTAATGTTTCTTCAGTCCATCTTTGGACCCCGCCACTCTCACCTTTTTAGTACAATCCATTGTATTTGTGGACTTTCCTCCCTTCAGTCAAACTTTCCTGAGTCCTGATTTTTGACAGGTCTCAAGCCATTATAGAGTGTGAATCTGTTTTCATTCTTTAGGTGTGATCAAAGGAAAACGATTAAAGGAGGCTGAACCGTACTACAGTGAGTGGAAACTACATGAATTTACATTTCCTTTCACCCAGTGTGTGATTGCATGCTGTTGAGTGTCAAAAAACGTGTATTCCATCAGAGTGCAGGGCAAGTTGTGATGGTGGAGAGGGGTGGAGATCTTTAAAAGCTCCTAAAGGATTCTCAGGATGGGAACAGAAAGGTGCGAACACAATGACCCAAACTGGGGACGAACTGAGGAAGGTTTATCAGATATTGGGTGTGATCAGAGTTAGTGCCTTCTCAGTCCTGTTTCTTAATATAATAAACTATTTCAGCAACTATATCACAAACCATGGCCGTAGTGATTCATGGAAACCTGGTTCCACAAACAGGAAATTAAAGCAGACAGGAAGGGGAAATTGTCACATTAGTGTGGTAGTGCTGCACCAACCACGTTTTAAAAGCTGAGCCTGGCTGAACCACTTGGTTTCTTGTCCGCCAGATGTAATATTAAACATGTGTGTGCTCCATCTGAATAAAACAGAACTCCTTTCATTAGATGAATTTTGCCATGGTGCTGTTAAGCAACAGGCTACCAGTGCATAGGCATCGAACTATATAAAACATGCATGCAAAAAACCTTCAATTATTTGCTTTATAATTTTTAAAAGTCACTCAAAAACTGAAATCCTTTCCATTAAAAATCCAGAATATTTAAAACAAAATACAAAGTACAGGAAAACAAAACAATAAAAATACAGAAATGAGATGAAATATGTCTAAACAAGCAGCCAGGGCTATTTTCTAAAAGATCTTCACCTGCTACCAAAAGTCATACAGGAATGACACCAGGCAGAATTTTCTGGGAAAGCTGTTTCAGGGCCAGGGTGCCACCACTGAGAAAGTCCTTTCTCTTTGGCATATGTGACACAATCAAAAAGCGACAATGGCTGTAGCATTAGTTCCGTTTGATTTCCACACCAGAGACCATAACAGTGTTATAGGCACATAACCAGCCATACCTGAATGTCCACAAAGTAGTGTCAGGCCAATTAGTATCCCTGGATTGGGAAGTCAAAGAGAAGTTGGAATGGGAACACAGTGGACATACCAAGACAGTGGTATGAGGTACCAGGGGGCAGGGATTGAGTAGTCAATTAATCCCAACCCATACCCAGATATCTTAGAGTGGGTTAAAATAATAAAAACATTTGTGAGGCTGCCTCCAGACATTGCGTTAAAGTCCATATATTACTGATAAGTCTGGAGGAAAGTGGTTCTGGAGGAAAAAACAGTTCACTTAGACAGTTGAAAGTCTGTGTTTTAGCATTTTCATTATCCTGCTTTGGTGAGCTTCTTCTGTTTGCATGATCAGTTCCTCCCTGCATGCTCTGTGTGAAGTACATTCTTATAGGTATGTGTATTCTCAGGTGAAGGTGAGTTCTCATTAGATCTCATGCAGTTCACCCACACAGACAAAACAAAACAAAACCAGAGTAACATGATGTTCCACAACAAGAGTGCTTAAAACCACTATTTTTAAAATCTAGAATGCTCGATGTATAATGTGCAGCTACAGTGGAAAATGGTTACATGTGTTTGTCTGGTCAAAAACTGCTGCGTTTTATTTTAATTTATTTTATTTTTCAGCTCTGTCTGGACAAAGCCAAAGAGCTTTTTTATAGCCTGTTCACTTTTCTTTGCACATTAAGGCATGAGTGACTCACAAGAAAGTTCTCAAGAGCAGTATGGGAGGAATAAGCCCTAATTTTGAAAACCTAATTTAAATTCCCTTAACATACTTCATTTAGAACCGCTACCCGGATAGTCCTGATTTACAGGATCTGTGTAAAAAGCCCAGCAAAGATTAGGCCAAAGCCATACAGGCCCTGTTCCAACACAGGATTTAGACAGATTTGAAGTCAGCTCCAGTTCTCCCCATCCTGACAGTTTGCAAGGGATCAGCTGATTCTGCAGATTAAAGGTCCAGAAACTTGAAATCTATTCAGATTAAAAGGGGTCTTGCTGCTGGATTTAGAAATAATCCTCACTATTTAGCAATGGGAACACAGGTGTTTTTGGGGGGAGGGAACCATGCTTTAGGGGCATTCTCTACAATTTCCCCTGATCCAGTGATAAGTTGTGATTTCCTGTGCCTGGCTCTCTGCTTTTGGGCTGCCTGAAAGGGAGGGGAGAGGTAAAGAATCAGCAGAGCCTGCAGATTGTAACAGAGCCTGCAGACTGTAACATTTGCAATCAAAGATCACTGTAACAAATTGGTGACTTCCATGTAAAATCCTACCTACTTTCTCCCTTCTTCCTTCCATTCATGTCTTTTGCCTGGTTCCCAGCCATTTTGGACTGATATGTTGCAACAAGCCAGTGCAATTGTCGGCTCTTTATGTAAAAGCCTCCCTCCCTCCTTTCTTCCCTCCCTCCTCCCATTTCCCAATGCTTTGATCCATGGATCTTTAGGAATTTCTAACAGGACTTCCTTCTTGTTGTGATTGCTTCCCATAGCACTCTTATCATCAAACATTACTCAATTTATCAAGGAGAAAAAACACTGAGAAAACGGGAAGTTAATCTTTAATCTCCTACTGCCTTGTTAACATGAGAAGCTGTGCCACGGGGGGAAAGCAAACAAAGGACTCCATCATCTGAATCAGGGACAGACTTATATAGGGGGTGGAGTTTGAATTGCCCACCTCGATTAAGCCAGAGTATGATGGAGGAGAGAGGAGAGGGGGATTCTCCTCTGTAAGTCCACATTATAAGCTTACTGTGGAATGCAAAAAAACAGACTTCGCTGCTGAATTAAAAAACCTGATTTAAATCCAGATTAAATTGCCCACTGGGAACTTGGTCCCAATGGCTTTTATGTGAATTCAGAAGTTCCTTGTGACTATCCCTTTCTTTTATTTTTTTTAAATCATTGAATAACTTGTGATGACAAATCTCTTTTCCTTCCTTCCTTTTTGAATCTGAAATATTTGAAATCCCAGAAATGAACTAATTATATGTACATATAAACAGTAATTATTTATAGTTTTGCAAGAAAAATATCAATGTTAATAATATAGGTACGTAAGAAACACACACCAGTTGAAAATGTGAGTCTTTTGGGTACTTAATTTGAAAGAATAAATTGCAGGCAGCAAAAGGGTTACTTTTTCTTGTCTATCCTTCCTCTGCACCTGACTAGAGCCTCAAGCATCTGTTTTTTATATTCAAACTGTGTGTGTATGTGTGTGTGTCTAGATGGAAGGCCATAGAACAAGTCATTTGGCCTTCATAAGTCTCCATGGTTCCAGGAAAAGCCAGGAATTCATTAGCTGTGAGAAAAAAGAAGCCTTGTGTGAGCAAACATCAACTAACAAAGCGCCAAATTAAAGCACCACTTGCATTTCACGCTGCCCCTACTTTGGGCTAATTAGCAGAGAAATTAAAACTCACACTTGTCAACTACAGCACAGTCACACCGAAATCATTTCGGAGGCAGTTGCACAGTGTTAAGATAATATGAAAATATTTATGTCTCAGATAGCGCTCACCTTAACGCCATTAAATTTTTTCCTTGCTATAGAACCAGCCGAGATGGCTTGATCACTTTCACAGCTGTACTAGATTTGGATTTATTTAAGTTAAATAAACTGGCTGACTGGTTTTATCCAATTACACCCCAGCCACATAGCAGTATCATATGGGTGCTATGAAAACTTATGTATTCTCTTGTTTAAAGGCTATTTTTCTGACTATGGGAAATATTATTAGCAATTTGACATTTAAGGCCCCTCTGCATTAATTCCTTATGACAGGATGGAAAGTTACTTATGTTCAATGGTGTTCTTGTTATAAGACACAAATGGCGGAGCAGTTGGTTCAAAAGGCAAGACCAAAGTTATTTCCACACTAACCTTGAGAGATTGGGAATTTGAAGTTCCGGATCTCAGAGAAAGAGGCTTTCCTGAGTGTAGATGCTGCACTCTTTCTGCACATGAATGCACAATAAAGGAAGGCTGCACTCAGAGTGCCATAAAGGTACTGTGTAGCTCCTGAAAAAGCAACCTATCCCATGTACAAGGTGACTATGTTAATCAAGCTGTAGAATTTCAACAGCAAAATCCTTTCAACTTGCCAAAGTGGACAAAAGATTTCAATTCTTTTTCTCATCCTTCCCTTTATCTGAGAGAATTCATCTTTGTCAGCTCTCTGTGGAGAACTACTTTTCTTGAGGCATGACTTATAAAGTATCATGCTACTTTGTTGTTGTTTTTTAAGACTTTAGCTGAACACATACCTTATTTTGTGTTTCAAAATGCATTCTGGGTGAAAAATGCATGAGTTCCAGGCAGATAAGAGGACTGACATGAATAGTTAAAGTATATTCAGTGCACTTGTTCTTGAGACAGTCCTAATGAATTGCAGATGCTAATTAGGGATGTGTGTGAATATTCGTTAGGTTCACAATTTGTATAAATTCATATGAATTTGAATATTCATGGACAATTTGAAAGCGACCTACATTTGTAGGTCCACATTTGCCCACAAATCAAATTATCTGGCCATCTGAGCTTTGTAGAAGCTCCAAGGAGGGCTGGATCTACGTACTCCTGACCTTGCATCCCCCAAACTGCACCCCCTAACTTTAAATCCAGCTACTGCCACCAACTGCCCTCCTGTGAGCCTCAACTAGGCCTTCCGGAGCTGCAGATGCAGATGGAGAGGCTGCCCCACTCCAGGAATTTTGGGAAATTTTCAGTGAATCACAGATGGCAGTCTGGTCCCTCGAGCTGTCTGCACACCTCCAGAAGGCCTAGTTGAGCCCCGGAAGAGAGCGTGATGCAGTGGAGGAGGTGGTGGTGGGACAAAAGGTGAGTGGGGGGGGGCAAAGTGAGATGAGAAAGAAGGGATGGGGGTTCCCTTCATGTACAAACATTTGATGGGGTTCATATAGGGGTCACACAAAGCTGACTCATGCAAAATCTTCCTGAAACTCTTCCTCATCACTGTAACTGAGTGGTCAGGACAACCTGTAAATTAGGGCCGGTACTGCTTCAATGCTCAGCTGTATTCCTGTGCAAACCTATAAAGTGGTAAGTGTAAAATGAAGGGAAAAGTGTGTTTCCATGCAATCCTTCAAATAGATCTACAATAGCAAAGATATGGAATTAAAGATCTTGTTCAAGCCTGTTGCCTTCAGAGGAGCTCCATAATGCTAGCATTTGCTGGCTGAACCTGTTTCCTTCTGCATCCACTTTGTGCTCTTTTCTCTTAGGCAGACTGCACAGCTACATGAGACACACAACCCTTTGGGTTTTTTTACTTTTGCAAAGCTTCTGTGCACGGGTGTGTGCTGCTCATTTTCTTAAAGATCCCTGAAAGTTTGGAGTCCCTGTAGCACCATAAATGATTAGTTCCCTCCACAAGGTGAAAAACTGAGGTAATCTTAGCTCTGTAAATCTGCAATACAGGGACAGAATTTTTTAAAAAATTGAAGAAACAATGTTCTTTCAAATGACAAAGTACTCCACAGAAAATATGAATTTATTGGAAAATGCTGAACATTTGACATGCAAACTCACATTTTGCAGTGATTTCACTGCAGCTGAATGTGATTTAATGCACAGTGAAACTTGCCAGTTTGGTCTAGTGGTTAGGGAGCCAGACTCTTATCTGGGAACACCGGGGTTGATTCTGCCCTCCCCCATGAGGCCAGCTGTCTTCTGAGCTCTCACAGAACCACCTACCTCACAGGGTGTTCTGTTGTGGGGAGAAGAACAGAAAGCTTTGTCAGCCGCTTTGAGTCTCTTAAATGGATGAGAAATGCAGGGTAGAAAAGCCAACTCTTCTTCTTGTGTATAACTATCCTCTAAAACTAATCTGCAGCCCTAGACTGCACTGCCATGCTGGCCATCTGGCACACTTTGGGCACTGTTTGAGCATGCATGGGCTGGGCATAGGACCTGGGAACACATTTCAGGCATCCCCATGAGATTCGCAGCAATGTGTGACAGGTACGGGTTGGGCATGGATGGAGGCATCCCCGTGATAATAGTGTCCAACTCTGGTACAACGGAGCAGCATCACCTACTCTCCACTCCCTCTCTCCTCATTGGCAGCTAGATTGTCATGAGCCCCCCCCCCGTGCCACAGCCCCCCCCCCCCGCCTTAGCGGCACAGACAGCCAGTACTGGGGTGGGAGGCATGGAAACAAGTTAAAATAAAGCTTGATTCATAAAAATAACTTAAAAAAAAATTAAAATGTCAAAAGCCACAACGAGGTTTAGTGGCAGTAGGCATTAGAGTAGGTTCTCTGCTCCCCTGAACCTTTTAAAAAATCTATTCCACATCTTTTTGGGTATTCCTACAATAAAAGGAAAGGGATAAATATATGGAAAAAATTATCTAACTGTATGGGGCAGCTAATAGAACTGTAATTTTATGAACATTCTTTTTGTTCTTTGTCTGGTAAATACATATCTTTTTCTCTCTCTCTCTGGGTTTTGTTTTGTTTTAGCCTGTGATAGAGTTATTATCCCTAATTGGTTAATCTTTTTCCCTATTGTGGTTTGGAAACCACGACAGTGTATACTTTGCCTCTGAAGAGTTAAGTTTTTCTCTCCCTGTGTTTGAACAGACTAAATGCTGTTAATTATAATTTGTACATAGCTAGCATTTAACTATTATAAATTCTTATGTATTTTTTTTTGAGGCTGTCGTATTACCACATATTGCAGCTACATTTTTTTTAAATACAGTCTACCTGAGAGTATCAGCATGTCCAATCATATTCCATCATTTCAAATAAAACTGCACACTAGCGGAAGCCACAGGGCAAGGCTCCAATGGGAATCCTGGCTTTGATCTTAATGAACCAAGTTTGGCTCCTCTGCAGATCAGAGGCCTTTTCGCATTACAGCAGAACAGCTGTAATGCAGTTTAGCGAAGACAGTTTGGGACGGTTTCAACATCTGCACAAAGGCAGGTAGGAATGTGTTTACATGTGTTCCTACCTACCTATGTGCGAACGGGGAAAACGTCCCAGATTGTCTTAGCCTGGAAAGGCCGGACAGAGCTGGGAAGCTCCTCCCAGGCCTGCCAGCCATTGGGTGAGAACACCCACGAACGGGCAGACCTGTCAGGGCCTTCCTCCAGTTCCTGCAGGTTGTAGGGGCCCCAATTGGGTCCCTTACAGCTGGCAGGAACCAACCCGGCACTTACCTCGCTGGGCAGGGGGTGCGCAGCCGTGTATACTCCGGTAGACCAGAGCCAGTGGGTCCCATCTACTGGAGTGCACACACATGCGCAATCGCATCCCCGGGCTCGGCCAGGTGAGTGGGGCAGGGAGGTGGCTCACTCCAAAGCTCTGAATAGGTGGGCTCAGTATACTGCCAGAGCTGCAGACCACCGGGTCCATTGTGGCAGTTCGAGGGTCCCTGTGGGGTTGAGCCACCTCAATCTAGGCCGCTAAGCCCCGCAGAAACCCACTGGCACCACCCACCACCCACCCTAGGGCTCAGGGACACATGGACACATGCAGGTCCTACCTCCTGCTCTACTGGGTCTCAGTGACCTGGCACAGCTGGGAAGGTGCACCATTTAGATGGAAATGCCTCCCTGTTTTGGAGAGGTCAATTTTGTTAAAGGCGCAAGGATTTTTTATTTATTTTCTATACTCCTGATCGTTTCAGGGCACTTCGGAGGACAGCTCATATCTGTAAGAATGGTTATCATCACACAAAAATGGAAGAAACAGACAAATCTGAATTTTGGTGTGTGGTATTATAAAGCTTGGAACTTGGAGACTAATGAGTCTGAAATACCTCCCTTCTGAAATCACACTGCAATGTTTCAGCCTCTTCAGCTTTAAAAGACAGTATCAAACAATACCAGAACCAGGGGGCACTCTGTGAAGGTGCTAGACAGGAGAATCAGGGGAAGTATATCGTCACCACCAGAAGAGGTGATGACAGCAACTAGCCTAAGTAGCTTTAAGAAAGGATTAGATAAATTCATGGAGGACAGGTATATCAGTGCTACCAGACTGGATGCTTAAGTACTGCCTCCAGGTTGGGGAGACAGGCAGGATGTCTCTAAAAGTCATTTGCAGGCAGTTGAGAGCATATGAAAGTTTTGTTTTTGTTCTCTGCTTGAGAAGGCCCAGGTACAAGTGGTGGGCCACTTTGTGAGACAGGATGCTGGACTAGATGGGCAGAGCTTCTCTCATGTTCTTATATTCTTAAATTTAACAGTCCAAATACATGGAAAACATTATTTCATCATTTACTACAACTTCAAAATATACAATGAACTTCTTGGTGCAAGAATGCCTTTAAGCACTGGCTTTTAGAGTAAGAAGGCAACTTTCCATTAATCATCAAAAATGTGTTTGGATCATCACTACACAAGTCACAGGAAGAATTATAACACAATCTGTATGTTTTATCTTTTTCTTATTGTAATTCACTCTTGGACCATTTGGTAAAGGGTGGGATATAAAGTCTTTATTAAAGACAGAAAATAGTTATTTTAATCTGGAACGCTTTTGCACTTCCTTTCCTGTCCTGTGGATGGAAAAGGTGCATTAGAAACTAACATTAAGTGGAACTTACACTTGCGAACGCTAGTCAATGATAGCCTACCCCCCCCCCGTTTGATTGATCACTTACCTGTTTTCAGTCATGTGACCAATCCTCCACAGGGTGCCACCATCTTTGATCCAGCACCCTGTGTGACTGTGCATGTGCCAGTGCCATCACTACAGTGACACTGATGCTCTGTGCAACTGCAGTCACCTCAGGGGGTCATGTGAGCTGCCAGTGTGCTTGAGAAGCAGCTCAGATAGCCCCCTGGCCAAGAAGATTGTAGATGGTCACCAGTTAGACACTTCCAGGTAGGTTCCCAGTCACATGTACCACAGCTAGTTTATAATTAGTCAACATCTGGGAAGGCAGGGGGCTCCTGTAGACTGTAAGTGCCTTCTGTAAGTGTGGATGCACTTGTCCAGATGTTGACTAATTATAAACTATGGGCTGTAGTGAGAATTGGTCCCTGTATTACAACTTTAGCAATGCTTTTTAAAACTGGTCAGTATGGTATTGTATTGCAACTGTGTCCTATTCTCATGAAAATTGTGATAAACTCTAATTTTGATCAATAAAAAGAGTTTTTAAAAAGATCTTTCAAGTCTGAATGAATAGTGGACGCCGTGTAAATTATTAGCTACACCTGATCTTGCAGCAACAACATTCTAAGACCTCACCTCTTCCCTTCCAAATTTATTTCATTACCTTTATCTTAACTATTTTTACTTTTATTTTTTTTATTCTGTTTCTTTTGGATTGTGCAAGCTTGAATTTTGTATACATTTTTACTTAGGATTAGGAGTTCTGAAGTCAAGCTTAACACATAAATATGAGCATTAAGCTGATAATGAGTTTAACATTTGGAATTTTAATTGCCTTGGTAGACGTGCCATTGAAATTAACATAATAGTAGGATGGCAGAACTGAGACACATAGAAAGTTCTACTGTAAAATGTCAGTCAAAACCCCCAAGCCATTCTCTATCACTGCACTGAAAAGTTTTGAAATGAGAACATCTGATTGTATGCAGAATGTGTGTATGTTTTTTAAAAAAATACACCCTATAAATTCATATATAAAATCATTATTGCCTGTTTCTCGATGATACTTAAGCTCAAAAGGAAAGAAGGGAGTGGAAGAGGCAGCCCTACTTCTCGGCTTCTGATGATCTAAAGAAGCCACTTGTGGGAGATTGGATGATACTCATCACTGAAATCTGAAACTTTGAACAGCTCTAAACCAATGCCTCTTCATCACACTTACCTTGTATAGCACGGTCACGATCCAGAGATACTTGTTCACAAATATCTTCCCTGCCAAATGGATGGCCTTTGAATGAGAGAACGGCATCCTCCTCCCTCACAATACAGGCAGCACCTTTGTTTATAGCTGTATTCAGACGAAACAAAAGGGGTGCCTCAGAGCGACAGTCTGTGGCCATCGTGTTCCCAGCCCTTGGTAAATCAAAGACCTCTGTAACCCATAGTTTCCACCTTACGTTAGACACCTCTTGTAAATAAAGAGCAGACAACGTCTAAATCCTCATTGTTACCAAGCTCTCAGGCTGCTCTAATGAGCTGCATTATACCAAGGCAAGGCACTGAATTTTCCTTATCAAGATCCAAACTGCTCCCAGGCTGTACACTTTGGTCAAGTACACCTTTATTCTCAGAATCCTCCACAGCCTTTCTCAGCTGAAGCCTAGGCCTATTTTTCTTGTGCAGGATTGTTTTTATTAAAAGACAGGCCTAGAAGGGAGAGGTAAGTGTATGGTTAGTGACTCTGTGTGACCTATATAACAAGCTATTCAGAGGTGATCCACATAATGGGACCACCAAGGGAACAAGGGACAGGGCTCTGATTGAAAGCCTCCTTTTTGAGCTTCCCGATTCACATTTTGATCCGCAGTGGTTAAAACATAGGGCAGACAGATGAAAGAAACTTTCCAAATCAAACCAGCTCCTTCCACTGCCTTTGTGGACATAGTCTTTGGAAAACTGCTGAAGTGAATGCAGCTATAGCTGAGAACGTTGTTCTGGCAGAAAAATAAGTGAAGGTTCTGGAGTGGGGACTATGCTTAAAATGGACCCATTCCTGAACATCAAAATTTTCCCTACTGTAGAGAATATCATGAGTGTTTTTCAGTTCTTACCTCAGGGTTGATCTATCAGCTTCAATAGCTGCCTTCGGCTTCTCATTAACAATGGAAACATATTTCCTTTGGTCATACTTATTATTTATTTTATTTTTAGCACTTATATCCTGCTCATTACTTGAGGGAGCCAGAGCAGGCCACAGTAATAATAATAAAAAAATGTTAACAATTAAACTATAATTAAAATATAGTATAAAATACAACACATACACACCAACAGGTCTACAGGGAAACTAGACATCAAAGGCCTACACGAAGAGGTATGTTTTAACCAGTCACTGAAAACTATATAGTGCTGGTGCCTGTCGAACCTTTACTGGGAGGCTTGTCCAAAGACTGAGGGCCATCACAGAAAAGTCCCTATCATTTGGTGAAGCCTCTCACACATCAGAGGGTAGTGGAACTACAAGTGGAACTAATTTTGCAGCTTCCTCAACACTAGCATCATATGTACCTAGGCAGAACTTCGGTCAGCGATTGAGCTCCTGTATTCTCATTCTGCAGTGGTTTCATCTTCTGGACTGTCTTCAAATATAGCACTATGGAGAATGCATTATAGCCAAGTTGCCCCTATCCAGAAAGGGTTGCAGCACTCCTGGGTACTTCTTCCACATGAGCCTCAGATGACAGTGATGATGAAACCAAGAGACTTTGGGTGTATTCACATGGTCAGAATTTACAGCTGTCCTTCGCTGGAGGTCTTCAAGCAGAGGTGGGACCTACATCTGTCTGGGGTGGTTTAGGAAATCCTGCACTGAGCAGGGGGTTGGACTCAATGGTCCTCGAGATCCTTTCTAGGGATGTGCACAAATGTTTTTTTTTTCCATTTGAATTTGAGTCAATTTGAATGTCAAAACCTTCTATTTGATTCAAATGTTTAAAATCCGAATGCAACAAAAACCAATCCTAATCCAATACATTCTAATCTATTTGTTCAAACTTTAGATACAAATTTGAAGATATGAATGTCAACAACATTCGTATTTAAAGATACGAATGTTGACAACAGTCGTATGTGTTATATGTATCTGTACACATTTTGTATGCATCCCATATTATCCCGTATGCATCCTGTTTTCATTTTGTATTACAAGTGCAAATGCGCACAGATACGTATGTAATAGATACATATCTTTACATTTGAATCATTCAAATGAATGTTTTGGAACATTTGAAATTCATTGGCATGTCTAAATTCGAATGTGAAGGCATTCTATTCAAATTCGAATGTCCACATTAAATCAAATTTGATTGAATTTCAAAAGTTTAGAACATTCGTGTACATCCCTAATCCCTTCCAACTCTATAATTCTATTATTCTATGTAGAACAAACAAATGCTTGCACCTTTTGATGGCCCCAGTATTCCCAAGGAAGAATGAGGACATCCTTTTGGGAAACCTCTTCAGTTCGATATACCTCTGCCATGGTGACCAGAGGGGAAATGCAAGGCCAACAGTGAACCGCAATTGCTGCAGGAACCAAAATGCATACTGACTTCACTGACCCTTCAATAACTCTGCTGCAATTCTGGCAGCACTGAGGAGTCACCTGACAGCCCCATGGTTTGCCATCGCCTTAGCCCCTAGAGGAAGCTGTTCAAGCCACAGTGCAGATCCCACCCCCTTGAGGGTGTAGTCTATGATCCCATTCACAATGATTAAATTACATGAGTAAATTATGCAAACATGATGCTGCTTCCCTATATCACAATTTTGGTATTCAGGATTTTGCAAGATTTTTCTGCGTTAGCTCTTTTTTATGTAGTAGACTTGTGGGAAATTGTATGTCAAATTCTACAACTGGGCAGAGTTCCAGTCTCCTTGCATTTCTTACTTTTTTTTTCCAGACGCTATAGAGACATGCAAAATGTAGCAGCTAGCATGTTACGGCTTGTATTAAAGTTGTGGGAAATGACCTTTGGAAGTTCATTTTCAGGTCTCTAACCCAAATTAGAAGTAGGATAAGAACACTAGTGTATGGCAGCTTCCGCTTCTAAATGGGTTCTGAGTGCCTTTTTAAAAAATTATATGTGGATGCAGCATTTCTGGCCATTTCCCCCCTCTTTCTCCCTATGTGACACAAGCCAAGCAAGTAGACCAGCTAAACTATGGCTCTAGTCCAGTGATGGTGAACCTTTTGAGCTCGGTGTGTCAAAATTCGCAAGAAAACCTAGCTTAACTCGGGTGCTGTGTCACATCTAGAAATATCCATAACTTTGTGATATTTGTAGCTCTAGTAAAAAAGTTATATTTTTGATATATGTATTTTACTAAAAGAAAAACTAATTCTTTACATTAGTAACTTTTGTTGCTGAATTTCATTTGCTAAATCTTCAGTTGAAAGTTGGTATTTTGTACACGTCAAGAGCAAGCAAGCACTACACGCCCAGGTGCCAGGGTGACCATGTGTGTCACCCAAAAGGGCTTGGCGTGTCACCTGTGACACGCGTGTCATAGGTTGGCCATCATTGCTCTAGTCCCATACAGACTCCTAGCGGAACCCAAGCATTGCATATTCTTAATGAATTCATAGAGCCAGAAAATATTAGAGTACCACATATGATAGTGCCTTCAGGCATACTTTTTTATGAATGCAAGACTGAGGCAAATCTCCTGCAGTTGCAAGTGTTTGGGTCAGCAGTACAGAAACCTTTTCCAAGTTGCAAACCTATACAGGACTCACATATCCAGAAGGATGTGTTCTAACCCCCTTACACAAAAATACTATTTCAGGAATCCTTTAGAAAAAGCCAGGAAAATTAATATAAAGTCAATTAAAATCTGTAGAGTTATGAGTGTTCCTCTGAGTATTTTTGAACAGCTGCCAAAAGCCTTCAGTTATAACAACTGGGCCCATCTACCTTCCAGTATCTCTGGGCTTAGTGTTCACCCAGGAAGGAAACTTATTAGCTACAGTAAATACTCTTGCAGGGCTAAAAAGAATGTGAAAGAGTTCAGTGGGAAAATTAAAAGGATATGCAGTTCATAGCTTCTTCATAAAGAGTACAGTGGTGTGCTGCTACAATCTTCAGAATTCCAGTGATATATGCCACATCTTTTTTTTCACTCCTGTACCTCTTTGTTATCATCATCATCACCATCAGGGATTTTGAGAAGGGGTAGAAAAGGACCACAGTGTCCTCTCTGCCAGTGACATTAGTATGACTCTGGTATCACAGCATCTGGATGATGTTTCGATCAGACCAGAGGCCTATCTACACTTAGGCTGGTAATGAAGAAGTAGTGAACATCTGGTGAAGAGCATACGCACATCAGCTAGGCTGCTACACCCTTACCAGAAGTTCACTAATTGTTGGTTAACCAACGTTTACCAAAAGCTTGCCTGAAGTGTCCAGTGGCATGTCCATTCACTTTGTGCCTGGTTCGCTGCATTTGGTGGGCAGGGAATGTGGTGTCCGCACAGGTGTGGTGGTGGCCATGATCAATCATCCATCCATGCAGTGATCCCCAGGAGTGGCAATAGATCATAGGATCACAAGAGGGGCACTCGATCACGGCATGGATAACGCCTCTCTCACAATGGTGTCCAAGGGGCCAGTTGCAGCAGTGAGGAGATGGAACTTCCAGCTACAGAGGCATCAGCATGAGCTGGTAAATGGGAGGACCATTCACATTTCTGGCTAGTAACGGATGCTTTGGGAAAGCTTACAAAGGTGAATGGTCCACCTTTACTTGAAGTTTACTGGCCTTAGTTTATGGCAGCCTAATCAGGTAAGTGTGAAAATCAAAAGCTTGAGCATGAGTGCTGTTGTGTCCTAATGTGGCCATTACTACCCAGCAAAAGAGTTGGAAGGTGCAGTGATAACTGGAGTCATACAAGCATCATAACAAGGTGCAGACTCAGTTGTAAACAAACTGGTATTTTGTATTCTATGCTCAGGTCAACGTTCTTTAATGGCTGTAGCCATCCCCTGGATTGTCTAAGGACTATTTATTCGGCATCTGAAATGCTGAAATTGTTGAATGCCATAAAAGGCTTATTAAAAATTCTTTGAACATGTAAATTTAGTCTTTAAAAAGTATGTTTACAAGACACCCAATGATGTGTGAAATTATGTAATTATTCTTTAACTGCACTTCATTAATTAATATTTTAATCAAAGTGTAATTTGGTTTTTTAGTCACAGGATTTTGGTGGAGAGACTGAATGAAATCAGGGATTTGGTAGAAAAAAAACCCTTAACTCGACTAGAAGAAGGTTGGTAATACAAAAGTGAACAAGATGAGGAGAAGATGGCTTGGCTCTTTGCCCATGGATTTATCTGAATGCAGAATCTGAAATGCACCAGATCAAAATTAAGATTGGAAACAGTTGACACAGTATAATACTGAGTGGCGGCTGTTATCATAATGTTTATGTTTTTTCTGAGACAAGCGAATTCACATACAGATCAGATTGTGTGGTAAATCTATTCCTTTACTATCACACTTTGGACTGGAGACTTTTATCTCAGTGATTAAACTGCTCTTCTGTACAAAATAATAACCCATACAAAACCTTTCCAGACATAGAATATTTGTTTGTCTGTCCTTCTATATGTAATCTTAAGAGGACGACTTTAGCTTAGTGGTATGTGGCAACTGAAATATCGAATTTGACACAGGGCCTTTTCACACCTATTGGTGTGGGACATTCTCATATGGTCTGGGATGCTCGGTCAGCACACTGCAGCTCTGCCTATGTCCCACAGCATCCCAGAGCATATGAGAGTATCCCCAATGCTACAAAGCTGTAGAGTTTGTTTCTGCTCAGCAGCATTTTTACCCAGTTCTGGGCCTGAATCTGCAAGAAGTTGGGGGTGACATGGTTGTGGGTGCACAAATGTGCAACACATCTCAGCTGCCATGGCAACAGAGTGCAGTGGAAGTTGCTGTGACCATTGCTATGGTAATTCAGGTGATCTGAAATAGATTGTCTGCACCTTGAACACCCTAAGGTAAGTTGGGGATGACAATGGCGTCATGGTGTGAATTCCAGCCACCTTCCCTGAACTCAACTTGAGTGGATGGTATAGTGACACCATCCCACAAAGTTAAGTGTGAACCACCCCACAGTGTAATGTGAGCATAAGTATCGATACTGGATCGGTGATACTTACTGGATATTTAAGAGGTATATCAGATTATATCTTCATGGCCTGTATCTGAGGGCCTTTCATGTTCGGCCTTATTGCAGGACATATCCAAAGTAGGGGTCTGTTGCCCACATGCTAAGGCAGAGTACAACAGGTCCTGCCTCCATAATCATGCTTTGTCTGCATTGGATGAAGCATGGACTAAACTAGGGCTCTCAAAATGATACATCTTCCCTGGTATAGCTGCAGACATCAATGAAAATGTTGTCTGTTCAGGCTTTGTATACTGGATCACAGAACTGTGTGATGCTCTGGGAAGTGTTGCCAGAAGTGGCTCTACCCCGAAGCAGGCCAGGATAGAATTCCCAGCTTTTGCGGTCTCTGAGTTGCCAAGGCTCTTTGGAGGCAGTAGACAGGCCTTGAGTGGAATGGGCAACCAGCAATAACCTGTCACAGCATGGGATGGGCTGCTTGTTTCCTGTGCCAGAGCAGCAGGGGAAGAAGATGTAGAAAGGGGCTTATCCATTTAATTTTACTTTGGAAGGCCGTCAGGGTTGCAAGGGCTTGGGACAGTCATTTTCTTGCACAGAAAATGGCAGTTTTATCATAGATGGCAATGTTGCCTCCTGATGTTTTGCATGTCATTCCACCATCGTGCAGGATATTTAAAACTTTTGAGTATTTTTGTGTTTTGTAATTTGACAGAAATCCCTCTGGCCACCCCACATCATCTCATTTCCTCTGTTTGGATGTAGCAATCTTATAAGTTAAAAATTGCAGCCTTAGTTATAACTATTTGATTATGCAGTGAATTGACCACTTCAATAAATCCTTCTGCAAAATATGGTTCTGAAATCAATGCTCTCAAACTCTTACATTTTCTCCCTCTGTGTATACTGAATATAGATTTTTGGTATCTACCATTATTTTTAAAAGAAAGAAAATACAAGTTATGTCCCCACTTATTGGAATAAGACACTCTTCCTCCTGAGACATCTGCTGCCACCCTATTACCATTTTGGCCTTTGGTTAAATGGGGATACACTTTCCCTTCCCACTTGCAGATGCTACTGCTTTTAATACATAGTGTTGTTGTTTTAATGATGTTTGATTTTAGATGTTGTTACCCACCTGGAGACCAGGTATAGGGTGGGATAAAAATGTAAATGAATGAATGAATGAATGAATGAATGAATTTTCAGTAGCAAAAGGTGCCACACAGACTGTTTTCTGGCATAATAGTGTGGGCTGTTTCCTTATGTTATCACAAAAGCTGTTTTCTGGCATGATCATACAGGATGTTTTTGTGGCACAATTGTGTGGGCTGTTTCCTGGTGCTATCAGTCAAGGAGGTACCTCGATGGCAAGGCAATTCCTTCCCTCTCTGCACAAAGGCACCGTAGAAAATGGCACCTCCTTGTTCTGAAATGGAAACGAGGAGGGTGCCATGAATGTGGCGGATGTTATGGATAGATGTGGACTCATGGCTACGGTTTTGTTTCAAGGCATAAACAATTCAACATATACTGTATTTTCCTGGTTGCTGTTCATTTATTTGTGTTCAGGACTTCCCATCCTGCCAATGCAATGGCTACTATATATACTCATTATTGTTGTTTTCTCCTCAGTCCCTCATATGATATTGATTTAGGAAGCTTCAAGCCTACTGAGAAAATGTAGCACATCCCTGCGATTATGTTTCTGTCTGTGACATAGGATGAAAAGGATTAAATGAGTCTTGTGCAGGAAAGAAAGTCAGCCTTCTGAGTAGCACAGAGAGAAAGAGAAAACAAATTAGAAGTGCAATAGAAATAGATTATAATTACATTGTAGCATAGAGGAGAAGTTCAGGATTCCTTTCACTGAATGTAGGCAGAGAAGTCCATACATTTCAGTAAAATGGAGCACAGTAATATTTAATGAGGAAAAATTGAAATAACAACACACTAGGTTTCTAAATGCTAAAAATCCATGTGGCATTCTTGCCACATGCACGTGGACAGATCTTCTATGTTTCTATATTTGGCACTGACTCATCCATGGCATAGCCAAGCTGTGCATGCATGAGATGTCAGGTGCACAAGAGTTTACATCATCTGCCATGTTAGTACATGAATATTTTAAACCTGACCTTCACAGCAGTTCAGCAACATGGAAGGCAAAGGTCCAGTATCAAAAATACCAGGGTAAGTACAGCATTTTGGAAACCATGGCCTTTTCTGCACTGGCTCTAAAAACGGATTTATAGCCAGATGTGGGAAGGATTAAGACGTGGCTTCCACAAAGGGAACCCAATTAGGGACCCTATGGGGAAGCCCTGTTTGCATTTCAGTGCACAAAACTGGTTTCTTAAACTGGTTTTGCAACCAAAATCCTATATTTTTGTAAGATCTAAAAAATTAGGTCTTACATCCGGCTTTTCCCCTCAAACAGTTTAGGAAGCAAAATGCTTCCGCAACGGCCAGGGAAGAGCCGGATTGTCGGCGCATGCCCAGCCTGTCAAAGAGGGAGAGTGCATGCTCTCCCTCTTTGACAGCTGGGCCCTCCCCCGGCCTCCCCGATTGGCTCCATTGGAGCCAGCACAGTGAGGCCAGCAGCTGGCTTCCCCGTGTTTCCCCTCGCAAGAGAAGGCGCAATCATACCTTCTCAAGTGAGAGGGAAGCTGCAACCTCCACCCCAACCCCCGGGGTCACGCACACACGATCCACTCTTTACCTCATTGCTGCCAGGCTGCTTCTGGTAGTGGAAAACCCAGCGTGCATGTGCCACAGCTTTCCCTTGGCCAGCTGCCCTCAAGAGGGTGGCTGGCTCATGGGAAGCTGCACACACACACACGAGCAGCTTGGCAGCAATGAGGTAAAGCGGATTGTGAGCGTGCGACCCCAAGCAAGGTGGGGGGTTGGGGCTGCGGCTTCCCTCTCATTTGAGAAGGTGCGATCGTGCCTTCTCTTGCGAGGGGGAACATGGGGAAGCCGGCTGCCGGCCTTCCCGTGCTGGCTCCGATGGAGCCAATCAGGGAGCATGCACTCTCCCTCTTTGACAGGGGAGGGCATTCAGAGGCTGGATTGGGATGGGTGCTGGTGTCCTATTTGGGACAGATTCTTGGATAAAACGGTTTAATGGAAAATGGATCTTTATAGATCTGTTTTTCGGCAGCAGATGCAGAAAGGCCCCATGTCACAACTGCACAAATCATGACAAGAATTCTATTGAGGTGTTTGGAAAGAAACAATATTGTTTAAAAATGATTTATTTAGAAAAAGCATGAATATCCAATACAGCAGAAAAGGTAAGTGATGTTGGGATGCAACCTAAACTGATGGACAATTCCTTCTGTGTATGTAGAGTTCTGAAACTGGTAGCAGCCTAGGAAGGGACTCTTCCAGACACAATGTGATTGGAAGAACCCCTTTCATCCCTTCAGATGTGGTTCACAGAGAGATCAGGCAGGTACTCTGCCTACTGACAATGACTTCCAGTATAATTCATTTGTAATATAAAAGCATGGAATGCTAGAAGGCTTGCATCAGAGTTTCTCCACATGGATTTCTATATGCTCAGTTTCAAAAGTGTTGCTGATCTAATTAATTGCTATGTTTAAACGTTTTCTCCAAGAATCAGTAATTTTTAATACAAACTCCTGCATACAGATTAATGCAGTGTGAGCTGCCTGATCAGCTGACCAAGACTTGAAGAATAAACACGCAAAGGAGTAAGCTACACTGAACTATGTTGGACATCCATGGCATTCATATAAGACATAGGCAAGGATGGCCTCAGACCTAGTTCAGCTTCTGTTAGCAACATGGGAACATCTTTTATAGCAGCTTTCCTGCTGTAAAACAGAAGTGGATCATCACTAATTCTAGTTCGAGAGCTCTAGGACTTGCATGCAGGTATAGCATACATGTACCACTGAACTATGGCCACTCTCTAAACCTTTGAGGACCTCTGCTTGTTATACAGGCATCCACAAACAATGTTCTTTCTCAAATTCACTTTGTAAGAAGTTCTGAGGCTGGTTGATTAGTCATCCTTATGTGGCACTAATAAGTCTCAGATAAACACCTTTGTCCCTTCCACAGACTAAGGTTGGTATCTCTTTTACTTGGTCCTTGAATTAAAGACCATGGCACTTTCTGCAATTACCTTAGATTTGGATTAAGGACTCCCTTAATCGAGATCTTGCGCTTCTGTAGCCTGTGCTAGATGGAGCCAGATCTGTATTAAGAGGTCTTAATCTGGATCTTTGGTAGATCCATTTAATTGGGTCTACCAGGGTACTAAGGACCTTGTTTTGCTGGAGGCATGGGGTGGCAACTGCAAACCTCGCTTAAGCTTCACAGGTGCAGGAAGGCATAAGTTGGATAAGCACCATCAGTGCAGACTGCTGATCCAGCCCACACTTCTCCATCAGAAGCCCCTACTGCAAGAAGACCACCTGCTCCCAGGCAGCCCAGAGTGAGAGTCTGGGGTTCAATCTGGTGATCTGCCTGTTTCTGCTGCTGCTGCTCTTCCAGACCATTGTCTATGTGAGGCAGTTGGCTGTAGCTGCTTCAGTGCCAAGCAGTAGGGAGGGATTTCAGGACTGAGCCCTAGGCTGCCAGAGCCACTTGTTTTGCCATTGAGGGGGTGACACCAAAGGGGGGGGGGAATGAGGGCAAGGGTTACTATAGTGTCCTGCATTTGTTTGTCTTGTGCATTTTTAATAGGAGGGTGGGGCAATAGTAGGAGTTCTAAAAATTGTTATTTTTAAATTTTATTTCCTGTTTAATACTGTTTTAATTTGTTTTATGTTTTGTGCTGTGGGGAGGGTATAATGTGCCATGGCAGGATAGGAGCGGGAGGCATGCTTCAGGGCGCGACCACTGCATTGTTGATGAACAGGGGGAGATATGGCTTTGGGAAGCAGAAGAGACAAATTAGGAGGAGGAGTGTTAGATGTATCAAAACTATCACTCATTCTGTTTTGCCTCCCAGCCGGCAGAGTTTGGGGAGGCCTGCCAACTTGCTCACTGCTCTGACAGTGCTGCTCTTGAATGCCAGGTCAGTCCAGAATAAAACATCGGAGCTGATCTGGTGAGACCTGGGTGGATGAACTGGGTGGCCTACTCAGTGCAGAACTGTGGAATGCTGGTAGGAAGGGGAGGGGGTGTTGCTGTGGCCCATAGGACTTCCATATTTCTCACCAGATGGCGGATTCACTCTGTAATGGGTTTTGAGAGGCTGTTCTTGTTGTTGGGCCAGAATAGGGATGTTGCTCATGTACCGCTCAATCCACTGTCCAGCAGCCTCCTGTTGGAGCTGGCTGAGGTAGCCTCGGAGGTGGTGTGGGAAGCCCCAGCAATGGTGGTGTTAGGGGATTTCAGCATACATGTCAAGGCTATGCTCAGGAAGCTGGCTCAACTTTTCATGGCCTCCATAACCATGGGGCTGTCTCAATATGTAATGGGTCCAACACATACAGACGGTCATACCCTTGATCTGGTTTTTGCCTCAGAGCTGACTAGTGAGGACCCGTTGATAGAAGGGCTGGTGGCCGCTCCCCTCTGTAGTTATGGGGGACCTATTGAGATGGTCCACCCCCCAGAGACTCATGTAATCTGACTGATTCCTGAATGCTCTTGGGGGATTTCCAGTTGGCATGGCTGGTGCTGCTGTCAAGGTTCTGGTCTTTCTCTGGAATCAAGAGATGAGCAGGGCTGTTGACACAATTGCTCCCAAGTGCCTTCAGTCTATCTGTAGAGCCCGTAAAGCACCTTGGTATACTAGTGAGCTATGGGTGATGAAATGGGAAGGTTGACAGCTAGAGCACAGGTGGTGTATATCCTGCTGTAAGTCTGACCAAACATGGGTTAGAGCAGGATATTTGGAGTGAGATGCCATCAATATGCAAATGACACCCAGCTCTATCTCTCTATGCCATCTGAATTAGGAGAGGTGGTTGAAGTGCCTGACAGGTGCCTAGAGGTGGTAATGGGCTGGATGGGGGAAAATAAATTGAAGCTGAATCCAGGCAAGCTGGAGGTGCTGTGTGTCACTGGGTCTCTGGTCCGTGCAGTTGGGGGACACCCTATCCTCAATAAAAGGGGTGGGCACATGGGAGCACAGTTATTCCAGGTCCACTTATTCAAAACTATAGCAGTTAAGTGCAGAAAAGCCCTAATATACAATTTAAAACAGAACTTTTTTATGTATTTTGGGTCTGATGGATCCATCACTGGAATAAAGTTATTGAATACTGTTATAGTACATAATTATAGTTGCAATATTGCTATATGTGCAAGAATGGAATAAATTAGCATTATCCACCATGGAAGCTTGGCTAGCAAAATTGATAGACTTGGCAGAAGTAGACAAACTGACATGTTTGATAAGAGAAAGAGCATTAGTGTCATTTTTGAAAAATCGGTAAACCCTTATTGATTTTTTTTTTTTTAGTAAGAAATGAAATGATATATTGCTTTGAGGATTAGTAGATTTGAATTGACAAAATAAGTGAAGTAGCTGTAAAATTTAGGGATAGGTATGAACATAGATACACATTTTGATAATCAAGTGTGATCATAAGTTACCTTTCAGCCCTTTCCCTGCTTTTTTGTTTTTCCCCCTTGTTTGCACATTTCATTGTAACTTTAATTTTTTCAATAAAGGAGAAGGAGAAGAAACCACTGTTGACAGATGTGGGAGAGCAAAGAAGAAAAGAAAGGGTAGAATTGAAAAAAACAAAATGAAAATGAGAAGTTTGTTATGTTCTTTTTTTCCCTACTTCTCTCCCTCCTTCTCCCTCATAAACACCTTTCTTCATGCCACAGCTGCATTTGCAAAAGCAGCAAGATGTAGAGTAGCTGAAAAGGTGTGATTTCATTGCCCATTTAATAAAATGCCTACATTCAATTTACTCTTGCTTCCTCTTTGCAAGACTAACCAGGCTTTGGAATTTGCTTCAAATGCAGGATTTTAGTACACAATATATGAACTCAAAACCCACAACTATCAGAAGGTTGAGAGCAGGTGAACAATTTTCCTTTGTTTTCTGCTTGAGAATGCCAGAAGGACTTGGTGGGCCACTGTGGCTGCGTACCCATGCACTCCATTTAGTCTGAATTGGATAAAATTTAGTCTGAATATGGAGCCGAATCCAAATTGACCCATCCCCATGTGATTGATGAAAGCACAGGCTCAAGTTAAATATACCTGTCCCCGTGCAAACCATGCTAAACCCCTGCTTGGGAAACAGCATCTCCCCCACGAATCACTGGGAACGTTCCCAGAGCCTCTAAACATTGTAGCAGCATTGGTTAGCATTTTAGCTGGCAAACTTCAGAAGCTGCTTGCCAGCGATTGGGGAGCAGGAGTGGGACAATAAGGGCCAGATTATCCTCCTCATTGCTGCATCTTTACCTGTCAAACTGGAGCGATCAGTTCTTTTATGTTTGCTCAGCAATCGGGTTGTGGAGACAAGAGGCTCATTTCTGTTTGATCACTGTTTAAAACTGGCCAGCAGTTGCGATCCCCAATGCACAGAACAGGAACGGTGAACACAGGATGTGAAACCCCACCTCCTAATGATGCCAGAGTCTATCCCCTTCCCAAATAGCCCAGGAGCATCCCCATGTGCAGACTTGGCTCCCAAAATAAATGGACTTCACTCCCAAACGGTAGTGAGAACAGTCTTCTAGAGGATTAAATTTAGTGCAGATTTGGGCGATTTGGTCTGCATGTAGCCCGATTTGGGGGGTTTGCATGGGGAAGCTCCTTGCCGAATTTGGATTCTATTCAGACTTTATAGTGCATGGGGATGCAATCTGTGTGAGAGAGGATGCTGGACTAGATGGGCTGTGGCCTGATCCAGCACAGCTCCTCTTAGGTTTATGGACAAATTTGTATCAGTGGCTACTAGAATGGATGCCTAGATGCTTCTGCCAGGTTGGAGATTCAGGCAGGATGCCTCTAAAGGCCATTTGAAGATGGTTTTGCCCTATTCTTCTGCTGGACAATGCCTAGGAACAATTGGAAGGGTATTAATGTGAGGCAGGGTGCTGGACTAGATGGACTGTGGCCTGGTCTCTTCTTAGGTTCTTATGTTCATGAAAATAATGGGGTATAAGTGGGAGGAAAGTTCTGTCAGACGCTCACAGTGTGGACTGTGCTGAGGGAATGGAAATCTCATGCTGTAGGCCTCAAGGCTGAATGTATTGAAACAGTTTGTCAACAGATTCTGTTATTGTACTTCTTATTATGTTTTTTCAGATCCAGTTTTGTTATGGGAACTCAGTTTCTGAGATTAAGGTCAGCCTGACTCCAGAAACAATCCTGCATCGTGATTAGACACAAGAAGCCATCTGGCAGTGTGTAATGTGATTCATATTCCTACGTTCACACACAGGTATTCATTCTGTGTTTTCTCTTCTTCTACTAACAAGCATATATTCTCTCACTTGTCTCATGACAATTATCTATCGTGCATTTATCCATAGATCCATACATTTAATCACCAAGTAGTTTGCTATGCATTTTGTTTATACCTCTGCTGTAACTAAGCAATAAAACCTCCTTTCGGGTGAACTGCCAACTCGATTCCTTGTTTTGGAAACATCCTACTGATCAGTCTGTTGCACTTATGCCTGGATGCTCTTTCTCAGGCTGAATCTCTGCAACAAGTTCACCTGTGACACTTCTCACTGGCTGCTGAGAAATGCTTTTTTAAATAAGTAGTGGTGTGATTGCATATAATTTCATTCTGTGCTGGACCTTTTCCCATGTTCCATAAGAAACTGAATGCTTTTTTTTCCCCTGTGGCATAGACTTTAAAAAGAAAAAAAGGAAGGGAAAATAACATTTCCTTCAGTGTTCTTTTAAAAGCAGTTAAGATTTTTTTTAACTTTTTAAAAACTTTTAAAAAGAAAAGAAAAAGGTACTGTAAGAAATGAGAATGAAATATATTAATATATCACCGTGAGAAGTATGGGATTATTAATAAATAAGGAGCCCTATGAAATGAATAATGATTAAAGTCAAAGATACTAAATTTCTAAGTCTGCCTTTAAGAAGAATAATGAAGGAAGGAAGTAATACAAAGATCACGGGAAAAGAGGAAGCAGTAGAAACTTTAATTTCTTTAATTCCTGGCTCTCAACTAAGCCTCCCAAATCAACTGGCTCTCTTGCTGTGATGGCCGCTTGTGAGCTGCAAGTGCATTAGAATAAATTCTTGGCTGTAAAACCTATGTATCCCAAATTGGCCAAGTAATGTTACAGACCTACTCTTTGATTCTGCCAAGCAGCTGTTCCTCAAGGTCTTGTTGTGTAGCTTGAATTGTAGCATTATTCCAAGTGGTCATTTGTGTGTGTGTTTTAAAGTCTAATTAAGGATGGCACAATCAAGTTGTGCTAGGAAATTCTAGGAGTATGCACAATTCTTTTTTTTTTGCATTCAAATTTGAGTGCAGTGCCCTGAAAATCCAAATGCAACAAAATCCGAATGTTTAAAATCCAAATGCAACAAAAAACAATTTGAATCTGTTACGTTCAAATCTATTCATTCGATTGTTGTATACGAATTTGAAGATATGAATGTCAACAACATTCATATTTAAAGATACGAATGTCAACAATTTTCGTATGTGTTATACATATCTGTACGCATTTCGTATGCATCCTGTTTTATCCCATATGCGTCCTGTTTTCATTCTGTATTTTAAGCATAAATGTGTACAAATATGTATAATATGTTGAATTATTCAAATGAATGTTTTGGAACATTCAAAATGTGTTCAAATGTCTAAATTCGAATGTGAAAATATTCTATTCAAATTTGAATGTCCACATTCAAACAAATTTGATTGGATTTTGAATGTTTAGAATATCCATGCACATCTCTAGGAAGTTCCTGAGTTGAAAAGATTATTAGAACTTTTGACATGAGCAGCCATGCCTTGACCTTTTCCATACTTACTGGTTGAGGGGTGAGCCAGTTTGGTCTAGGTGAGCCAGTTTGGTCTAGTGGTTAGGGAGCTGGACTCTTATCTGGGAAATACCAGGTTTGATTCCTCTCTCCTCCATGAAGCTAGCTGAGTGACCTTGAGCTAGTCACAGCTTTCTTGTGATCTCTCACAGCCCCACCTACCTCATAGGGTATTCTGTTGTGGGGAGAAGAATAGAAAACTTTGTCAGTTGCTTTGAGTCCCCTTAAATGGGTAAGAAAAGTGGGTGGGGTAGAAAAGCCAATTATTCTTCTTCCTCTTCCTCCTTCTCCACACTCTGGTGTGGGGTAGAGGAAGTTCTGCCCCTTCCTAGCTCACTTCATCTTCACAGGATGAAGTGAGAGACCAGCATAGGTTGCTAACATGGTGTTCCATCCTGGTCTACTGGCTGGTCCCAAAAGTGAGGACTATCAATAGACTGGTGATCGTACCGAGAGGAGTACATTGGTGGCATGACAGGAAGCACTGCTAAAAGTGAGTTCAACCCCAAAAAGGGCCCTGTCAGGAACTCCAACAGACTGAAATGTTTTGTCTTCTGCCTTTGAAGGTTCTGTACCAGCTTTCACATCTGGTGCTTGGATCTGGACCCAGAGGACCTGTCTGAGTGTGGATGGTCATATCTGA
Organism: Aspidoscelis tigris stejnegeri; assembly: GCA_023333525.1. Lineage (NCBI taxonomy): Eukaryota > Metazoa > Chordata > Lepidosauria > Squamata > Teiidae > Aspidoscelis > Aspidoscelis tigris. The sequence continues at coordinate 66,823,622 of JALMGA010000006.1, forward strand.
GCCCACAGCAACAACATCCTGGAGTCTAACAGGCAAATATTTGTGGCTCCATCTGGCCTATGGGCAGCCTGCAAGGTTCAAAAAATGCCCTCAGAAGTACCCTTCATGCAGCACAAGGAAAATAACTCTTAAATCTTCATTCGCCGCTGATGCTACCATCTAGAGATAGTGTGGGAATAGTGATTTCCTTCTGGTAAGCGTTACCTCAAGTATGTACAGGGTGAGCATGATTCTCAGCAGCAAAGAATCTAAATATATAGATCACTAGACATGTGTCCTTGAACCTGTTATAGAACCTTGATTGGATCAAAAAACAAGGTAAGCAGAAAGCAAAAGTGGTTTAATGTGGTTTCTTTTAGATACAGGGCAAGCTGTGCTTGCTGATGGTTTCCCAAATGCTCTGTCAGGGGTTCTGCAACTAAGTATGGACTGTAATTGGGGCAACTGTAGTTCCAAAGCAGCTGGTCAAAGGAAAATTTGGGGACTCACACACTGAATGTGAATTCTCTCTCCTATTGTATTTTATTAACACAGAGCTATGAAAGCAGGTGACAGACCACTTGGTTGTGATTATAGGTCACTTCAGCTGTGGAGATCAACAGCAGCAGGAGGTATCTGCATTAAATACAGTGGCAAATGTATTCTAAGGAGAGATACAGTGGAGATGCCTAGAGCACTGTTTTATATTACTGGATGTGAACTACCACTGACACCATCTTCCAAACCCCAATGCAGTTGCCCCACATTCCCACTGAACAAATACTTCATCCAGGCAGCTGGGGCAATGTGTCTTCACACACAATGCAAAAATACCATCAGCAGCAACATTGCCGTTGTTCCAAAGGAGCTGCTAAGCATCTTTGAAGTCTCGCCATCACAAAGCATGTTCCATGATGTCATGCCCACATTATTTCCTTTTTCTTTCTACATGTGGATGCCTCATTACTTGTTCTGGATTAGCCAGCCCTAGTACAGTCGTGGTACTGATTAATCTGGTACTGATTAATTTGGACTACTGCACCCTTAGTGCAAATCTGATCCAGATTATTATTAGTCCTGTGGAGGCCATGGGGACTATGGACTTCCTTATTCCAGATTATCAGGTAAGTGCGGAAAGGGTCTAGACTTGGCTTAAGCCATCTGTGGATAAGAGTTCACTGGGATAGCAAAAACCTAAAACCTTCCTCCTGTAACAGAAGAGATCTTTTCCTGGTCAGAAAAGTAGTACTGACCTGGAGAGGTAGCGGTTAATGTTCTTAAAATATTAAAGGAATATTGTTGCTTTTGCCTATCTGGTATCTGTGCCAATAATAGAATGCTTGTCTCTTTAATGAGCTATTAAGCATCCTTGAAGAATAGTTTCTTGCTTTTCATACATACATACATATATATTGCAGTTCTAAAATACAGTTAATCTGGGGCCCTGTGCCCTTTCACTGCTCAGTAATTCTAATTAATAGTTCTAATTGCTTGACTATTTGCCCTAGTGCGATCATAAACATTTCTCAAAAAAATAGATCCCAATATCCGGAAGATGACCTTAAAGCTTCTCTCATAAAGACTCAGGTGCTAATATCATTCAACTTCTGTCATATTAGATTCATTTGTCACTGACTACCCATTCATTCCTGCCCTCTAATGGCCTTGCTGATCCCTCATCTAGCTATGTGCTTTTAATACACTGGAGAAAGCTTTCACTTGGTTTTCTTCATTTCCGTCCCATTTTAAAAAAAAAAAAACCAAAACGGCATTTCCTACTTTAGTGTTTCCTGCCAATCTTCCTAAGTGTTTAATTTTGAATGGAATGTCATCATTAGACCTGCTAAATAGAATAATGCAATAAAAGAATCTGAAAACCCATATCCTGGAGCAGTTCGAAGAAAAGTACAGAAAATTATATTATTAATGTCAGGGAAAATTAAATTATTAACTTTGGGGAATTTGCTTCAACAGAAGAAGAATTAACCACCTACACTGGATGTCTATTGTCTTAACATCTTCAGCCCACTACTGATCTGCTGTTTATTACCTTGGAGTTCCCATAAGCATTACCAAAGACTGTGAAACTCATCATAGTAATCCTTGAGATAAGTCAGGCATATATTTATGTTTGAATGGTATATCAGGGTCCCTAACTTGGAGGCCTACTAGTACAACAGTGACTAGGGGATAGCAGCTTGTGAAACTTCATTATTTGTTTATAAAATTGTTTAAATACATGTCACTTAGAGACTGTTTTCAATAAAAATGGACAAACAGCTACACTTCAATATCATAATTCAGAAGTGCTGCCTGTTTTACCTATCTACCATCAGCTTGCCTTATCTACCTATCTACCTACCTACATATCAACTGCCTGTCTTTCTGTCTAGCTAATTTATCCATCTATCCGTCCATCTATCCATCCACCTGCACACCCATGATTATTTTACTTAGGCCCCATCCAGACTGGGGGGAATAATGGCACTGCTATAGTGGGGTTGCCACATGTATCTGTGGCATCCCCACCATAGCCCTGCTATATCCCACTCTAAAAAGTGCTAAAAGCTATTGCTAGATAACCCAGTGGTAGTCACAGGTTTTCCACCAACAGCACTTTTTCTTACCTTGGGGATGAAGTGGCCGTCATAGCTTCATCCACCACACATGCATGGAAGTTGAAACAGAAGGTTGCACATGTGGGGATCTATACTTCTAGGTATTTGGCACCAGCTGGATACCCAGATGTGCACATCATAGAAACATGCAAAGACAGCAATGTGCCCAACAATGTCTAGATAGGAAGGGATAATGCCAAGGAGTCCATCTCTTCCAAAGCAGGATATCTGGCCACCATCTGGAGGTGACCTTGTTCTTCCTGCTTGTGGAAAGTGCTACCAGTGTGAGACAAAGGCTGCTGGGGCTGTTTGACAGAGCACATTGGAGTTCTGCACTGGGAACACTGCAATATCTAAACTCTACCCAACCTGGCGGATCCGAGTTTTGCATTGTACTGTTAGAAGTGGAAGTAAACAAAGAGCAAAAATAGTGAAAAAAAGTGCCTTCAACTGTGCAAAATGATAAAGATAAAATTATGAAAATGAATATAGCATTATGAAGCTTGTAAAACTTATTAAAAGGTAAAAAGATACCCTCTAGTCATGTTCTGCTGCTGGTGACTTTGCAAACATGTCCACACAGTTTTCTGCCAGTAATTTAGGAGTGTCTTGTCATTGCTTTCTTGTCATATGCTTTCCAGTTTCTGCACCTAGCCTACAATGCTGGGATGTCCTGGAGGTCTCCCATGCAAATCTTAATCTTGCATAGCTTTTCAAGATTACCCAGAAGCATCTAACTGCTGTTACTTCTGAAATCTTAAAAACTGAACTAAAAATAATTTACAAAGATAACTATAGGTCAGAAGTACTCAGACTTCACCATCTCCCTTGCAAACCACCTGAAAACCATTAAAGATCTCATAGACTTGTTTTTCTTAAGTGACCTAGAACCAAAGAGACGAGGATTCAAATTCCCACTGAGCCACGGAAACTCACTTAACCTTGGGACAATATCTGGCTTTCAGCATAACATGATTTACAGAGTTGCTGTGAGGGTAAAGGGAAGAAAGAGAATTATGTTCAACACTCTGAGATTTGCAGAAGGGATTTACCATTTTAAGGGATGAGAATCCATGTTTAGGGTTTCCCTCTCCCAATAGCTTGCTTCCAAAGACAGTGATTTCAGTGTAAAAATCCACTTAACAGCAATTGCTACACTGTAGCGATGGAACCACTTCACACCTTGATGGTTGGAATAACAATGTTGCAATTTTGCACAATTCTAAAAGTTCTGAGGTTCTGTGTGAATGTTTAAAGCAAAGGGGCTTTACTTGCTGCTGCTGCTGCTGCTGCTGCTGCTGCTGCTACTATGTGCCCTGAGCAATGGGGAGAGGAGGGGAAAGAATTGCTGGCTGCCCGCTGCCATTTTTCAAATGTTTCACTATACAGAATTTACTCTATATGTGACATTTGCGGTCCTTTTGTCAGAATTATGTAACCAATGCAAAGTGTGATTACCCTGCCCCTACAGAACTGTATAAAACATTACAATATTCATAGGTTTGCTCTCCGTTTCTTTCCTAATGAGTCTTAGCACAGAGTGTGTCTTTTTCACAGCTGCTGCACACTGGATTGATGCTATGGCCCAAGAAAGATGAATACGAGAGAAACTTCTGCATTACACACTCACACACAAGGGTGAGCCACAAATTATTCCCAATCTAGTTATATTAAAACATCTGTTGGCACTATCTTTAAAGCGCTTTCTAAACAGTGCTTTCTGCATGGGATTCTGTCTCCCCAGTCACTGCTGTGCAGTTGTGAATGTGTTATGTTACGTCAGTTTGTTTGTGACTGCAGTGTGAGAAACAATGGCTGCCTCCCTTGTGGGTTGCACGAAATAAGGACAGCAAGATACACTGAAGACCTAAAGCCTAAAATTTGGACAAAACACAGAGGACTGCTATCCAAGGGCATTTGTGTTGTTGCATGACAGTGCACATCTGCACACCTCTGCCAGTACTGTTGACACTCTCCATAATCTTTGCTTTGAGGTGTTAAAGCATCCCCCCTATAGTCCTGATCTTATCCCATCAGACTATCACTTGTTTGGTCCCCTGAAGGGAGCCCTACAAGGACAAAGATTCATGTCTGATGACGAGGTGAAGACAGCAGTGCATTTGTGACTCACAGCTCAGCCTAAAACATTTTTTTAATGAGGGAATGCAAAAACTTGTTGACAGATGGACAAAGTGTATTGAAAAGCAGGGAGATGATGTCAAAAAATCATGCATTTGTCTTTTCTGAAAGTTGATTAAAAACAATTCTATAGCCAGGATGCAGATAATTTGTGACTCACCGTCATATATCTACATATATAGATTCCTCCAAACTAAATTAACTATGGAACCTGTTGGCCAATGTCAATTAAAGAAAATGTTACCCCAGTAGTCACTGGCAATCCAGTTGCGTTCAGAATGAGAGGAGTATGTGAAGAATTTGTGAGCTTGAAGCTTCTAATGTTTTCCTTTTTTATTATCATATCCTTGTGGAGAACATTACATTGACTTGCTTACATCAAACTCAGAGATCCTTCAGCCTCAAAAGCAGGGTGGGGGTATGGTGGGGGTGCTCTACGTGTTTCAGATGACTTAGTGAGTAGAAGTCTGTCAAGAATGCATAACAGTAAGATGGAGAAGGAGCTCTAGGGCCATGCAAAATGCAGCCTTTCTTGTGCTCTTTATAAAAGTATCTTCACAGAGTCTTGATTGAACAAAAGATGAAAAAGCTGCTGCCTTGAGATTTGCAGAGAAATAATTTACATTTCCACTGTTACCCTGGAAAATTCTTATTCAGATAAGATATACCATGTTGTGAACTTTAATATCTTTTTTTCTTTAAGGAGAAACTGGAGGCCTTTTCGCACTGCGGCCGAACGGCTATAGTGAACGAAGGCTAGGCCACATGGGGACGCATTCCCCATTCACACCTAGATAGGTAAGGAATGTGTGGGGACGCGTTCCTTCCTGCCTAGGTGCAAAAGGGGAATCCGTCCCTTTTATGGCCTAGCCTAAAAAGGCCAGTGTGGGGGTGGGACAGTCCTCCCAGGCCTGCTGCCATTGGGTCAAATTTGATCCAGGGGCGGGCGGGCCGGTCCTGTCCCTTCACCAGGTTCCTGTGGGCTCTAGATGACTCGATTGGATCAGATTTGCTGTTCTAAAGTCAACTCAGTGCAGATGCCTGTGCCTGTGGTTGATATAGATATAACCAATATGGATCTAGCTAATATGGACTAACTGAGGTAAGTGCAGAAAGGGCCCAAGTCAGATCCCTGTGGAGAGAACAAGGAAACAGACCAGGGAGCACACCAGTACTGAGGATGATCCTATTCATTGGCTTCATGTTTTTAATAGGCACGTGTGGTGACCAAGGGGAAAATCCTTACACCTTCATCTTTTGAACTTACCATGATCCTGTTTATTACTTAGCAAACATCTACTTTGCCTGAGGGACAGTTGCAAGAACAGAAAACACATGTCTCTGTCCACAGGCTTTTAGGGTTTGTTTTTTTAAATGAAATTCTACTGAATCAAAGAGGAGGAGGAAGAACATCTTGGCAAAAAGGTTGAAAAATTATCCTTCTCTGGTGCATGAAAAAGAAGGAAACAAAGGGAGGGGGGGAGAATAAGAGCTCCCTTGCAGTCAACAAGTATATAAACTAGGAACAAACGCAAATGCTTTACAAATGTGAGTGCAACTCAGCAACAAAAGCTAGGACTAGAAATTTATATCCTTGTTGTTACTAGTAATTACAGTCAGATTGTGGGCTGAATGCTAGTCTCAGCTAATGCATAAAAATGTCCAGGCACATTATCTGCTTAAAAGGAAGTCACCCTTAGCACCTATGTGACACAAGGAATCTGGCTGTACTAGGTACCCATGGTAAGGTATAAAGCTCTGCCTTCGCTGCTGTAAATGTATCTGTCTACCTTTTTACTCGAAGTAGCTGAAAACCCCTCAGGGTGTTCTTACAAAATGTAAATTCACTGATTTGGAGACTTCAGACCTTGCTTTAACTGTATGGGGGTTAACCCTATCTTCTCCTCGAGAAACAGAAGGCAAAAGAAATCTGTTTGTGCTTTTATGATGAGGTCTTTGCGTTAACTGTGCCTTTTGTTTTGCTTCGACTTTCAGTACAAACTAGGAACAGCAAGGCTTCCAAAAATCAATTCACCTGAGGATTATTACTTTTTTGGGGGGGGGGGGAGTGCATGCAGAAACATCAACAAATATTCCTGATTCTAATGAAGTGATCTGTTTTGGTAATGAAAACAACATATGCTGAGTGATGGAGATTTGGACTGTGTTCATAACAAGGGGAGGAAAACATTTGAGGTGGCCTAGAGCTGGCTTAGAGATGATGGGCAGATGGGATTGTTCACGTGCCAGTCTGCTTGTCTCCCAGCTCATGAGCATTCTAGGCTAGAAAAGGTAGATTAAAGGTGGGATGAAAACACAACTACCACATGCTGCTGTCTCTGAGATAATTCTGAGCCACCTCTTCCTTCCTTCCTTCCTTCCTTCCTTCCTTCCTCCCTCCCTCCCTCCCTCCCTCCCTCCCTCCTTCCTTCCTTCCTACTATGTCAGTACATAGTCTTGGTTCAAGTTCTCAGTCAAACATGAGCGTCAGGGGCGACTGTGGTTGTTGGGTGCTCTGAGTAAATTTCTGCCTTTGCCCTTTGGACAAAGCAATCATGCTACAAATAGTCAAAAGTCCTTTAATTGTGTTTAAAGATATTAAATCATATGCACTATGCATATGTAAGCCATGGTTGTCACGGGTAAAGAGGAAAAATGCACTGACCTTTGGCAATGGCTTCTGAACTTAGTTAATTAAAAACTAAAGGCTAGCTAAAGGGTGGGAGGTAGCCCAGGGTGGGAAGTGGTCCACTGATGGGAAACCTAGGAGAGAGATAGTTTCTAGCCTTCTGTGCTTCTGAATGGAGAAGAAGAGGAGGAGCCAGTTTTTATACCCCATTTTTCTCACCGTCAAAGGGGCTTAAAGCAGCTGACAAACCTTCTGTTCTTCTCCCTACAACAGACACCTTGTGAGGTAGATGGGCTGTGAGAGTCCAGAAAGAGAGCTGTAACTAGCCCAAGGTGACCCACTTAGCTTCATGTAAGAGTGCAGAATCGAACTGGGAGACTACCAGTTAAGAGTCCAACGCTCTAACCACAAGATGAAACACAGAAGTGGTGATCACTTGACCAACTGGAGGATCATCTTGATAGAGAGTTCAAAGCTACTTTCCTTTCCCTAAAGAAGCTCATATTCAGAACTCGTTTCTCAGCTTCCACATTTTTTATGCTGATCCCATTCATTATCTGCTTGGCTGACTTGTTACATTTCTTCTGGCTTCTGCTGAAGCGCTTCTGTAAGGGAAACTCAACTCTTCTCTTCTCTTCCTTCTTCCCTATCCCTCCCTTTCTCTCTTCTCAGAAAAAAGAAGAGCAAGGCTTCTGTTCAAGCACATTTCTAGCTCTGGTGCTTCCTACCAGTCAGCAAAATGAGACAGAACACCCATTCTACTTTGGAGTGTGGTGGGGTTGAAGCTTTCTGTCCTATCCAAATCAATTCATGCAGGATGACTTTTCCTTCTTATAATTAAACAGGATGGTGTATGAACAGGAAGAATATTAGAAGCTCATAATAAATAACCAAAGCAGCCCCTTCCCCTCAGGTCTCATGGAAGAAACTAATTATCAACAAGTCCTGTACCACCAGATTCAATAACATATCAGGCAATCACAAAGGAAAAGTTGAGTATAAAAAATATAAGTATATAAACTATAAAAATTACTGGGTGTTTATATCTGTCAGTTTAAAGGAATACAATTGAAGATGTCAATGGCAAACAAATCCAAATCAACAACATACAACTATATGTATGCATAATGTTAAAATAGCAGAATAAATAATAGTCTAGCAGGGCTTTCCAAATTTTTGGCCTCTCTGGGCCACACTGGGGGGGGGGAGGAGGAGGGGGAGGAGAGTTGTCTTGGGCCACACATTAAATAAACAAACACCAATGAAAACCGATGAGCAAAAAAGAAGGTCCGTGCATAATTTCATAATGCTTAAATAAATGTTCGATTTTGTGTTGGGCTGCATTCATAGGCATCCTGTGTCGCAAGTCAAAGACCCCTGGCCTAGGGTCCTCCAGCATGGTCCCTTGATTGGCTGATGCCCACTGGTGTCTGTTATTGCTTGTCAATGTCTTCAATTTATGCTGCACCCATACAGGAGCAGTACTTCACAGTGTGGAGCAGCAGTCAAACTTCCAGACAGAGCTTACAATGCACCACAGTCCCCAAGAAGTAAAACCTGATGCTGTAAAGTATTAAAATAGTACTTAATCCTAGTGGCTGCTCCTGAGGCGTATGTTATAATTGACCCCAACTAGACAGTCAATTGTAGCACGTTCAGTAGATTGCAATGCAAACAATGCATTCCAGTGATCTGCCTAGACTTCTCCATGTGGTAACATCCAAAAAGGTGTATAGAATCTACAACTATTGTGCATTCTGCACTGTGGCTGTGGACAGCCATTAAGTAGACCAAGCACTACTCCTGATTTAAAGCATTTTCTCAAAACTGTGTAGGCCCACCTTGTGTTTCTATTTATGCAGATTTCTTTTCTCCCTCCACAAAGCATACAGTAAAATTTTGGAATTCAGTATAGAATAGAACATTTTGTATAAATATGCATTCTAGTGTCTGCATATGGATATAGATACAAAATGAGAGTTGCTGTGGAACGTGTTCGCTTAAGTTGTATGCAGACTAACAGAAAGATGTTCATATCAATTTGTGCACAAAACCAACCATAAATAAAACAAACTCTGGTGTAATGTGTGTGTGTGTTGCACAAATATATATATCTCCAGGATTGCCACACCCCACACGAATCCACACTTTGACAAGGCATCCTAATTTTGCAATCCTCTCCACAAGTCCTTTAGATTCTTTTCCAATAGATGCTCCTATTCATATGTTGTTATTACTTTTTTTTAGTCATAAGTTAGATTTGCCAATGAGACCAAGGCTAGGACAAAAAAGCTTGAATGCAGTAAAATATTACTAGCATATATAAAATTAATGTGGCATTCCTTTCTTATAAAATGGCTGTTAAAAAAGTTAGAGCGAATGTCATTTGATGATTTATGCAGCAGTTCAAGGGGTTGGTTCAACACTTGTAGAAAAAAAAGGAATTGATTTGAGTCAGACAGACCAACAAGGAGGAAGGTCTTGTTGGTGTGCCATTTGGAAATGACAGTGTGTTTTATGATATCCTATTGTGCAGAATTTCAACAAAGGTTCTGCTCAGCTAGACTGATTTTTATTTATTACCGAGATTTATATCCACATGTCATTGCATTCATGAACCCAGATGGGCTAGATACTTTCTCAGTGCCTTTTCTCTTACTTCTGGCAAACCTTAGCATGAAAACCCACTGCAATAATTCTAGTCCTGCCCATATACGCTCTCACCACAGTTGGTGTGAGTACTTTCTCTCTGATCACAGTGCTTCCACCTATTCCTCTAGTGTAGGGTTGTGAACAAATATTCGTAACATTCAAAATTCTTACAAATTCATATGAATTTGGACATTTGAATTCAAATCGAATGTTGGGACAACAGAAGATTTACATTTGAATTCAAATCAAATGTTTCAATACATTTGTATGAAGCTTCATATAGGATTTGTATGGGATTCATATGCATTCATATGGGATTTGTATGGGATTGAACATTTGTATCAAATTCAAATCCTACTACATTTGAAGGGGATTTATTCGAACAAATACAGGTTTTCTTGCCTTTGATTCAATATGAATCAAATACAAAAAAAATGCATGCACATCCCTACTCTAGTGGTTAGGGAGCTGGACTCTTATCTGGGAATACCAGGTTTGATTTCACACTCCTCCACAAAGCCAGCTAGGTGACCTTGGGCTAGTCACAGCTGTCTTTCTGAGCTCTTACAGCCCCACCTACCTCACAGGCTGTCTGTTATAGGGAGAAGAATCGGAGAGCTTGGTCAGCTGCTTTGAGTCACCCCAAATGGGTGACAAAAGTGAGGTAGAAAAGGCAACTCCTCCTCTTTTTCTTCTTCTAATTTAAAAGCAAAAGATCAAACTTATTTTGCCTCCTTCACCTCCTCCTGCATGTTCCTCTTTCAGCTTTTTTTCTTCTCTGCTTCAGACCCCTTCAAGTTACCCTCCTCCAGACTCCCAGGGAGCCTCCCTTCTACGTGTAGGTGCACTTTAAGGGATGCCACACCCTTGCTCCATGTTGAATGCACAGTGAGGGTGCAGTCCTGTGTGACACAACATCCTTATTGTGTATCCAAGCACCATGATGGTGCCATGTGTGGTACAATCCAATAAAATTACATTACAGCTTGAGAAGGAGAAATTTACAACAACCCTGTTCTTTGCAGTTCTAACCTGACTATGCAATTGGACATACCTGTGCTGCTGAACACAAGAGCTGAGATTATTTAAATAGTGGAAGCTGCTTTTCCACCACACTCTTCTCCTTCAGTTAAGCTGCAATCTCACTTCGAGGCAGGCATCTCTGGCCACTATAGAACCTACTTCTGAATAAACTTGGGCTGCCTCATAGCAAGAGCCAATCACAGTCTTAAAAAAAAAAAGCAGCAGCAACAAGGATTAAAAGGCAACAGAAGCAACCCCTCCCCAAAAAACAAAATTTTAATCTACATACCAAACTGTCTCCAGTTGAAAACCCTCAATACAAGGTTCTAAACAAATCAAGATCAACCATTCTAGCCCTGCAACCCATAAAAGATAACACAGAGGCCCATTAGAAGAAATGAGGAATGGGTTGTAAATTGAATAAGTTTTTCTCAGCCTAAGCAACAAACAGAAAATGACCAGCCATCACTCCTCTAAACCTAGAGTTGAACCTAATAATAAGGGCAGCCTGAGAGTAATTAAATTGGGCTTTCCCTGTGATTTTGGAGGGCTGCTAGATGGTGCCTGGGCCCATGTTTGCACTGTGTTATAGAATGGCATCATCTGCACTATGGAACAGTCTACTGGGAGGCCATGCCTCCCAGTGGACCATTTCATTTGCACTGAATGAGGCACTAGAGCAAGCTAAGGAGTGAAAATAGTGCCATAGTTCTCTCCAAGCATGGATCTCTTGTAAAGTGGTCCACATAGCATTCCAACGGGTATACCAGCCCACAGTTCATTAAAAAAAAAAAAGTCCATGGTGGGGGGGTACACGAATGTTCTAAACATTCAAAATTTGATTGAATTCGATCGAATCTGGACATTCAAATTTGAATAGAATGTCTTCACATTCAAATTTAAACATTTGAACAAATTTTGAATGTTCAGAAACATTCATTCAAATGATCCAAAACATTCGAAAGTACAGATAAGTATGGATTACATACATATCTGTACGAATCTCACACGTACGTATCTGTACACATTTTTGCTTATAATACAGGATGCATACAAAATGCATACAGATACGTATAACACATATGAATGTTCTCAACATTCGTATCTTGAGATTCAAATCTAACATCCGAATGAACAGTTTCAAATGTATTCAGTTCAAATCAGATTTTGTTGCATTTGGATTCTATACATTTGAATCGAACTGAATGTTTTAACATTTGTTTAGACTCAAATTCAAATGCAAAAAAAAGATTCGTCCACATCCCTTGTCCACGGGCCCTGATCTGGTGTATCATCCCCCGTGCCATTTTACCCGGCACCCAGTGTAAGGCCAGCATCTGCAGTGCCATCTTACTGTGTCAGAGACTGTGCCTTCACTATTAGCTTGCCTCATAGATCCAACATTTGCTTAGCAGCAGGAGACAGAAGAGGCAGTTAGTTTTAATTAGACTAGCTCTGCACTTCAAGGACAACCTGATGGAAAGAATGAGAATATTCAAGAATGTTTATACAATGGTCTGTGTGGCAGGATTTGGGAGGTCTGGTCCTGAAGTATATATTACTATGCCTGTATCTTCTGAAACATGGGGCTTCCACACAGGCCTTAAAACACATTTAGGCCCTGTCCCCATGCAATTGAAAGTCTGCTGGAACTCTTCTTTTGCCTCTGAGCGGCCCCATTCCAGACTTTACAAGGCGCTTAGGGAGCTTAGGAAAGTGAGACACCCGCGATAAAATACGTGCACTTTAAAGAAGAGTTCCAGCGCTCTTTCGGCGATTCACGGGTTTTGCTCGCTATATCTGCCTTGAGGACGCTCCGTGGCAAAAGGGGCGGGGATTGCTTGCCAAAAAGCATTCACACATCTGAGAAATGCAGCAGGTTCGGTTCCTTTCCTTTGTAAAAAGAGCCAGAATTGCTCAGAATTGCAACATTGTTATCAGTGATCTGTGAAAGCCTTAAAAGAGAATGAGTGAACGATCACGCTGCTGATGCCTGCAGCTGCTGACTTTCCTGGGGCAGAAAGCCTTTTCTAACAGAGAACTGAGGGAAAGTAAGTGCTGAAAGTGAATGAATGAGCGATCATCTGCCTTTGCTAGGGGTGGGAAGCCGTTTCAGGAGCCGGAGATCTGGCTATTTTTCCTTTTAACAAGAGAGGGGGCGGGGAGGGAAGATGCGGGGAAAGGAAACAGGCTTCCTTGGGGACGGAAAGTCCGTTTAGATCGCAGCTACCATGGGGACGCTTATTCCGGAAGTGGAGGGGACTTTTAAAGTCAGCTATAACAGAATGACAGCAGAGGAAGCCAAGAGGAGCTAATAAGTCTTTTGGGGATTGGGCCTTAGAGACACAAATGAGACACATTTAGACTTACCTTCCACACAGGAGACTGGATTAGGGACCCTTTCTGGTGGCCTCTTCTGCATTTCAGCGAGCAAGATCCATTTCTAAAATTGGTCTCACCGCCGAAAACTGGATTAAAATGAAGACCTCAAAAATGAAGTCTTCAATCCGTCCCTTCACCTGGATCCGTGTGTAAGCAGGACACTTCCGCACATGGCCAGGTGAACGGACGGATGTCCCAGTGCTGCCATGTTGGGAGGGATGGAAGCAGGACGACGTGCCTTAAACACTTGGTGACTGCCAGCTGCCTGCTCCAGTCCTGTGGGTCTGGGGGTGAGGGAATCCGGTGGAATTTTAGAATGGGTGCTGTGGCTTCTGCACAGCACCCAGACCATCCATCTTGCTGGATCCGGCCTTCCCGCACGTGTGCAGATGCGCCAGGGTCCTTCAGATCTGTCCCAAACTCCTCAGGAGTTCAGATCGCTGAAAAACAGATATTCTTAGATCCATTTTTCGGCAGCAAATGCGGAAGCACCCATTTTCTTACTGATAAACCTTTGTGCTGCTAGAATTCTGCTGCCTGTGAATAGTGGTCTTGGCAGAATAAGAAGCTCAAGCACCCTCAGAGGCCTGGACATAAGTTACTGAAGCCCCTTCTAAAACTCAAACACTCAGGTGGCTATACTTTGGCATTTGACAGACCAATCTGGACCAATCCCATGTGATGATTATTCAACAGCCAAAGGAAAAACAGTTCTTAAGAACTGACTATTATCAATCAGTGGCAAAGTCATTCCACAAGAAGTATACTATCACAACAGCTGAGAACACAGCATGGGAATTAGAGCTACTACAGAGGAGTTGTGTCCTCAAAGTATGTCCTGTCCCCAAAAGACTTATTAGCCCCTCTCGGCTTCCTCTGCTGTCACTCTGTTATAGCTGACTTTAAAAGTCCCCTCCACTTCCGGAATAAGCGTCCCCATGGTAGCCGCGATCTAAATGGACTTTCCGTCCCCAAGGAAGCCTGTTTCCTTTCCCCGCATCTTCCCCCCGCCCCCTCTCTTGTTAAAAGGAAAAATAGCCAGATCTCCGTCTCCTGAAATGGCTTCCCGCCCCTAGCAAAGGCAGATGATCGCTCATTCATTCACTTTCAGCACTTACTTTCACTCAGTTCTCTGTTAGAAAAGGCTTTCTGCCCCGGCAAAGTCAGCAGCTGCAGGCATCGGCAGCGCGATCCTTCGCTCATTCTCTTTTAAGGCTTTCACAGATCACTGATAACAATGTTGCAATTCTGAGCAATTCTGGCTCTTTTTACAAAGGAAAGGAAGCGAACCTGCTGCATTTCTCAGATGTGTGAATGCTTTTTGGCTGTGTGTGCAGGCAAGCAGTCCCCGCCCCTTTTGCCACGGAGCGTCCTCAAGGCAGATATAGCGAGCAAAACCCGCGAATCGCCGAAAGAGCGCTGGAACTCTTCTTTAAAGTGCACGTATTTTATCGCGGGTGTCTCACTTTCCTAAGCTCCCTAAGTGCCTTGTAAAGCCTGGAATGGGGCCGCTCAGAGGCAAAAGAAGAGTTCCAGCAGACTTTCAATTGCATGGGGACAGGGTTAAATTTGTGCATCAAACTGAGGTCCAGCCATCTTAAGGCAGATTTCCAGAGGGGTCGTATACTCCCAAGAATCTACCCTTCCATTAGCCAGGTTGAGAGGTCAAGTAGTGCCTAATACACCATGGGATGTCCATATCCAAGCATGCTACAGCCTCATGCCTCCTGACCTGTCAATTCCTGACTGAAGAGCATATTCCTTTGTTTTTGAAACTGGTGAGATTACCAGCAAAATTTGCCAAGAACTGTTAATCGTGGAGAAGACAAATCCTACTCTGAGAACTGCAACTGAAATAATTACTTTAGACACCGAAATCAGCCCAGTCACGGAAAACACCAAAGTTGTGGGGATGGTGAATCCAGAAGAACCAAGAATTGCAGCTGAACCCTCAGGCATTTCAGTGGTGTTGACCAGCAAAGCAATTTGTGCCAGAAGTAAGAATCAGCCCTCCACCACCCTTTAAAGTGCAAAGGATAACGAAGCTTGTACACAGGGGAACAATTTTGCATTTTTTGACACCAAGAGTTTATTTAGATGGGTAATGGTAATAGAAATGAGTGAAACAGCTTTAAAAAAAAATATTTCAAATAACATAACGATAAATAAATAGCTTTCATTTACTTTTCCTCCCTTTAGTTAAGCTGTCTGAAATTTAGGACATTTGGGGGAAGCAGCAGTTAGCTTTTCAATTTTCTATCTCATACGGCTCACATAATTGCTACAGTGGTTCTGGGGGACTCTGGAAGACACCCAGGGCACCATCGAAGCAGGTAAGGAGGACTCAAGGAGGCCCCGGAAGGGAGGTTTGGGGGAGGGTGCCAAGGGAGAGAAGCCCCAGGACATCCAGTATCCATAGAAGCTTCAACCAAAGCTTCGATGGATACTGGATTATTTAAATCGTGGACAGATAGGGCCCTTCAAATAGGGCTCTATTTGATCCATCCATGAATCTTGGAATTTGGACACATTTGTACAAATTCCGAATGTGCTGAATAACTCATGCACATCCCTAATGTTTTACTGAATAGTATGTCACACTAGGGATGTGCAAGAATGTATTTTTGACATTCGAATCTGAACAGATTCAGATGTCAAAAAATCAGATTTGATTCAGATATTTAAGATTCAAATGGCATAAAATCTGATTTAAATCTGTAACCTTTGAATCCGTACATTCAAATGTTAGATTCGTATATAAAGATATGAATCTCGACAACATTCGTATCTATTATACGCACCTGTACGCATCCTGTAAACATCTGTATGCATCCTGTATGCATCCTGTTGTAATCCCATATTTTAAGTGCAAGATACGTATAAGTTTTGCACAGATTCTTATACGACAGATATGAATCTACACATTCTAATTATCTGAAAATCTGAAAATTATCAGATTTTCAAAAATCTGATCTGAGTTTGAATGCGCAAATTCAGATTATCAAAAATCCAATTCAAGTTCGAATGTCAACATTTGGCGGATTCAAATCAAATATTCACATTTTTTAATATCCCTTTGTCACACTACTTTTTCCTATTCTGTGGAACCTTGAACTAGTTTAACCAGGGAAACACCTCCTATCTTCCTTTTGGACCATCACATAAATACTTTCAAAATATTTGTAGCTGGATCTAATTATAGCAAGTCCAATAATTATATAGAACCTCTGTCAATTCCAATATTCTTCCTAAAGGCATCACTGGCCAAGTTATAACTGTGGGAAGCAAGGGCTAACCGCTAATTTGCATGTTTGCTGTCATTTTCCTACTAGCAAATGCTATCAGTGAAATGCTGGTAACCCTTCCCCTCTATGTTTTTTCCTTGGCTGCTACTGTCTATTAATAACATCGGTGTGGAACAGTTTAATAAGGCCGGAGCTGATATCCCATTTCATTTCATAATTAGTTGCTTTATCATGATCATTGGGCCATGGTGCTAGGGCCTGATGTGGTTGTATTGCAGCTCCTATAATTCTTTGCCATGAGCAAGATTTGCTGGGGATCGTGGGGACTGTAGTTTGGGAACATCTGAGGGACAAGAATTTACTCAGGGCCTTTCCACACTTGGATGATGGGGATGGCTGGGAATGCTCTGGCATGGAGTGTACAGACACACTGCGCCACATCCATCCTCAAGTGGCTCTAAGCATGCTCGGTAGGGGGTTGCACGGAGCCAATTTCCACATTCTATTCAATGTGAATAGAATATGGAAATACTCCACTGAAGCTTCTACGGATACTGGATTATCTAATTCATGGATAGATAGGGCCCTACAAATGTGTCCAAACTGCAAATAGCATGAATTATTTGTGCACATGCTTAATGCTCAGTGGAACATTGTGGCTGCAACTGTGCAGTCATGTGCTCCATTGCCTAATCCCCATACCAATGGCTTAGTGTGCATGGCCGTTACTGTGGCAAGCCAGAGGCTCTCCCATGGGAGTATAATATAATTAATAATAATAATAATAATAATAATAATAATAATAATAATAATAATAATAATAATAATAATAATAATAATAATAATAATAATAATAATAATAATAATAATAATAATAATCATAATCATAATCATAATCATAATCATAATCATAATCATAATCATAATCATAATCATAATCATAATAAGAAGAAGAAGAAGAAGAAGAAGAAGAAGGAGGAGGAGGAGGAGGAGGAGGAGGAGGAGGAGGAGGAGGAGGAGGAGGAGGAGGAGGAGGACTTGGATCGACTATAAAAAAGCTTTTGATTCACTGCCACATGGTTGGATCACAAAGTGCCTGGAAACCATCAGGATCAGTCAGAACATCACATAATTTATAGAAAATGTGATGAAACACTGGAAGACTGAGCTTTTTGTTGGAAATGAAAGCTACAGACTGATCAGCATCCAAAGGGGTATCTTCCAGGGAGACTCATTATCCCCACTGCTTTTCATCATTGCTATGATCCCGCTGTCACTCATCCTACAGAAAACAAACCTGGGCTATCAAACTGCCAGGAATTCACAGAAAATTTCACATCTACTGTACATGGATGACTTGAAGCTTTATGGAAAATCTGAAATCGAGATCCAGTCACTGACCAACACAGTGCAAATATTCAGCAATGACATCAGTATGGAGTTTGGCCTGGACAAATGCGCCACAGTGGCACTGAAGAAGGGGAAGATTACTGAAAGTGAAGGCATTGAAATGCCAAACGGTCAAGCCATCAGATCCCACCAGCCAGAAGCCTACAAATGCCTGGGCATTTTGCAACTGGATAACATTACGCATGGCCACGTGAAATCTGTAGTCTGTAAAGAGTACATCCAAAGGACTAGGAAAATCTTTAAAAGATTTGTCCTTTGCAGTGTGTTTTCATCTGTGCCATGAGGCAAGGTGCTTTGTTTCATGACTTCAGGCAGTGAGACTGGTTCTGCATCTGTCTGCACAGCAGCTGCAGGAGCGAACCAGGACTGTACTGACTTAGCAATTTCTTTCTGCAGAACGGACACTCTCAAGAGCAGTTTCTGTCCTTAGGGGCAGGCTAGGACCTACAGTAGATAGGTATTAGTCATCACCATCTCAGAGCCAATACCCTTTGGGCGTGATTATTAGGCTGTGTAGATTTTGCTTTATTTACTTATTAGTTTATTTATTTATTCACTTTATTCATATACCACACTTAAAGCTAGAAAGAAGCTCACAACATGAAACTGAATCCTCCTTAACGTGGAATCTGTAATTCATAGTGCAACTATGATCGCCTTCCCTAGCCCACAAGGCTTCTGAATGTTTTGTACTGAAGTTGCTGGCAGCTTTCAGTAACATGGTTATGCCAGGCTGATGGGAATTGTAGTCCATCACATTTTGGATGCACTAGTTTGGAGGCTGGACTAAATTATGTATGGCAGATGACTACTCAAGCCCTGCTTACATATCCCAGCCAAGGATATCTCATGTTCTGATGTACATGTTTTCATTTCCTTTTCTTTGTTTCCCCCCCTTTTTTTTCCCACTGTAGCCTATATTAGCAGTAATGTTGAACATTAATGAAATACTTGCAAAACTGTGCCAAAATATAAGCATATGAAGGTTGTGAATGAAATAACACGCAGACAAAAATACACGCATGTGTATTGAAATAAGAACTCATTTGGATTCAACTATAATGGATTTTTAAATGGATTTGACCACTTAAGTTCCTATAGCAGGCTATGACCCTCCGGAGGGTCCCTAGCCTCCTGACTGTCACAACTTTTGATGTGCAAATGGTTTGTTAATAATGATTTTATTTACCAGAAATGGGTTTTGCAGCTAATCATATGTTAGGTATTTGTTGCTAAATGCTTTACTTTACTCCACTTACTGAAAACAAGTATATTTTCATGTAGAAAAAGAAAACGTAGCTCAAAGCACCTTAAAGTCTGTAGCATGTGGTGCTCATGTTCTAATCCATCTCTCATCCACTTAGGCCCTTGCTAGCCTAAGATTTTCATCAGAGGGGAGAGAGGCAGTTTGGCATGTAAACTATCTCTGAAGTCCTAGCTACACACAAAGCTTATATTTTGCTTCATAATCAATTCAGCTTGCACTCTGCATTTGGATGGAATACACACAAGAAGCAGATAAAACATTTTCAGTGTGCTTGCCATCTGGACAAGACTGAAAGGATATAGCTTATCCAATGCACAGGAAGTAGCCCCTACCAATACTCTTACCTACTAATGCACTGATTGGTCTACACAAATTGTTGCACTCCAGTGCAGAGGCAGTAGCTTTGCAGTATTGTAACTGAAGTGTAAGGGCAGAATTGCCCGTTCCATTCCCCCCCCCCAGATTTCTAAGAGCAGGAATCATAAGTATAATCAAACAGCATTTTTGAAGCAAGAAAAATTTTGATCAAACAAGCTAACCACAAGCTAAAATAGAAACCGTATCACCTTTAAAATATAGGAATTGCCAAATGCATTAAAACTGCTGCCAGCCCTGATGCCAGTGCATGATCCCAAAATCTGACTTAAGAACAATGTGGGAAATCCCACACTACCTTTATAGCACTGGCACTTTGCTTGAGCACTGAAAGTGTGCCATGGTCTCCTTTGATACAGTGCCAGAATGCACTTCCAGGAGCCTGGGCACTGAAATAAAAAAAGAAAAGGGTTGTACACAGCAAACTCCTGGAAGTTCACTTCAGTGCTGTGTTGAAGGAGCCCTTGCTAGTCTAGCAGCCCACATTGCTGGAAAATGGCAGACTTCTTTTAACAACCGGTATTTCCATATGCTGCCCAGAGGCAGCCTGAGACCTAAACTAGATGCAGTATTCCAGATGCAGTAGCCTAAGGGCATTTTGTAGGGTCCTCAAAATTCATATTCAAGATAGAGTGTGAACTTTTACTGTTCTGGCATCCTGCTGGACAATCAAGCATCCAGTAGAGCTCCTGTGACGTAGTACTGGACTCAACTTCCAAGTAGGGATGCACACGAGTGGAGTTTTTTGCATTAAATTCATATTGAATCAAATGCAAGAAAATTCATATTCATTTGAATAGATCCCCTTTGAATGTGGTGGGATCCTATTCAATATGAATGTATTCATACAAATTCATACGAATATCAGATACGAACACATACATATCTGATACTTATCCAATATGTATCCCGTAACATATCCACTCTGAAAGTGTCAAATCCGCCTGAATCCACGTTGAATCCACTCTCAATCCATGTTGAATGCACTCTGGATCCATTGCATATGTGACTGGCACAGCCGGTTTCCCACCTCCCCAGTTCACGAATGTTCCAAAGCATTCATGGGAATACGAATGTCAATGTACAAATGTTGTAACATTCAATTTGTATACAAATGTCCAAATTCATATGAATTCATATGAATATCAAATGTTATGAATATTCGTGGACATCCCTACTTCCAGGTGCTCACTACACATGAAGGGAAGGGAAGTTCAATTTGATGTTTTCTGGAGTAACCTGCACCGAGAGTCTGGCATCCCAATGGGAAACTGCCAGCATTCATTTAAGAGGTGGTATATTTCCCGGTGTTGTCCGCAGAGAGCCTAAGGTAATGATCCACTGAAATGTCAGAACTCATGAAAATTGATCAGACCAAGACGAGATTAATGCTTTTTCACCCTGATATCTTGTCATGCAGAGAAGCTAAAGAGGACATAAAGAAAAATCCTTTGATGGTTGCATTTTCTCTTAGATGGTTTCATGCACCACAAGACTAGTGAGGTCACAATTAAATCACATGCACTTTGTACCACAACTCTTGTGGTTTGTGCAATCAGTCTGTTCCAAGAGTGATTCCACCATGTTTTGCTATGCTGCAGAATTAATATTTTGAGAGGAGAACATGGCATGATGTTTACAGAATATGTACAGGACCCACAGTATTTTTCAGCAGAGTATATATTCTCATAGCATAATATTAGCAAGCTATGTATTAAATAGCTCTCAAATGGAACAAACTCAAATTTGTTTCTTAAGACAGATACTGGGTGTTAACAGATCTGTCCCAGCCCCTGCTGTTAGAGCAGAACTTGGAGTCCAAGCCATTTAATGCTCTACTAACATCAAAATATTTAACTACTGGTTGTGTTTGTTCTCAGTGTCTGGAAACAGATTTCCAAGAATGTGCCTTAAAGAACAATATAGGAATGAGAGCAGCAAATTCATGGCTCCATCAAATACATGAGCTAATCTCTCACTTTGGTTTCTCTTTGCAAATATTTGGGCATACCAGCCAGTTAGCAAAAGAGATTTTTAAGCAGCGTGTGATGGACATTAGTGCACAAAATGATATTGCTAGCCTTTCTAATTTAAAATCACTAAAATGGCTAGCACGAACAAAATCTATTTCCAACTTGAAAAATATTTAGTTTACAAAATGCCCCAACAGTTAAAGCAATTTACTTATGCACGTTTTGAACTTATTGACTCCATGGTGAAGTATGGGAGATTGTGTGTTTGTGGTGCAGCAATGGTTGAAGATCTTTTTCATATCTTGCTTACCTGTCCCTCTTATTCTTCAATAAGAACAACTTGTTTGGGCCCCCTTTTACAAAATGTGTCTCACTGGAATGCATAAAATAAGTTGACTTGTTCTGCAGGGGAAAAACATCCAGGTGACCTATAGGGTAGCTTGTTTTTTGTTCAGGCTGCCCGATTTAGGAAATTATTCATTGAGTTGAAAGGGTAATTAGGAAATTATTCATCTTGCAAGGGTGATGGGAACAAATGATGATTTTTTTAAAAAAATTTGTTTTTATCCTTGTATGCTTTATATGATTTTATCTTTTGTAAGTTGAAACTTGATATGGTCATATGACTAATCAATAAAATTCATTTCTAGGGATGTGCACAAATATCTGTAATATTCAAAATTTGGAATTTGAATAGAATGTTGGCACATTCAAAGACAGACATTCAAATTCAAAACAAATATTTTGATACATTTGTATGAAGGTTCGTATTGCATTTGTATGCATTCCTATATAGGATCTATGTGCTATTTGTATGCATTTGTATGGGATTTGTATGGGATTGAACATTTGTATTGAATATGAAACCTACCACATTTGAAGGGGATCTATTCGAACGAATATTAATTTTCTTGCAAATAAAAAAAATGCACATGCATATTCATTTCATTTCATCATTAAATTATTCACATTTTTTAAAAATAAACACAAAAGTTCTATAACCAATTAGCTATATACTGAGTAGGGAAGAGAGGGACAGACTGATTGAACATTAGCAGCAGAACCACATTTGGCTTCTTGGTATGAGTCAGAGTGCTGAATATTTGGATGCACGGAATGGCAGTTCACAGTGACTTGGGCTTGGGTCCATACAAAATCTGAGGAATAAACAAATGCAAATTAAGTACATTTTGACTGTGAAGTGGAATAGGAAGAAATTCAGACCCACAGCAGTTTCCCTCCCAGTTCCCACCAACAGTAAGTTTCAGAATCATCTTGCTTGGGGAAATGGAGAAGAAAAGAAATTGGCGAGCAGTGGGGACTCCCAGCTACTGCCCAAAATGGAGTCCAGGACCATCTGGCCTGCGGGAGTGGAGGGGAAAGGAAATTGGTGAGCAGCTGCTCTCTTTAGGATCACAGCAGTGGGTCCTCCCTCCAACAGGTGCCACCGCCACCCACAGAAGGCTTCAGAAGCATATTATGCCAGGAAGTGGAGAGAAGCTGTAACTCGCTGCAGCTGTTTGCACCTGTTACGTATTTGGAACTCATCCTGAAACAATATTTCTTACTGCACTGTATTTGGAAATTCCAGAATAAAATACATCCCGATGTTCTTTATTCTGGAATACCCATGGTGTATTTCGGAATATCCAAATATACCAGAGTAAGTAACTGATGTCTGGATGAAGCTTAAGAAATGGTGTATGATAAATAAATAAATAAATAAATAAATAAATAAATAAATAAATAAATAAATAAATAAATAAATAAATAAATAAATAAATAAATAATAGGGGGACATAACCAAAGAGTCTTTTCTACAATGAAGTTCCATGCCATGAGCTAATGTCAGCAATGCCAAACACAGCAACAAAAGTAATTGCAAATAAAGAATGCTTTGGCACTTCAGTCTGCATTAGGGATGTTCACAAATGATTCGTGCTATTTGGAATTCGGACAAATTTGTCCGAATTCTGAGATTCATGGAAGGATAGAATAGAGCCGTATCCATCCACGAATTTAATAATCCAGTATCCATTGAAGCTTCAGTTGAATGCTCTGTGCATACCCCTAGTCTGTGCATACCCCTAGTCTGCATAAACTTTACAGGCAGCAAGGTATATAAACAAAAGTAATGTGCAAACTGAGCACACCTTTGATCATCCTGCAGAGTCATCCTATGTCATTACTTTGTGGTTGTATCCCACCTTAAAGCTGCAAAAAAGTCAATCGTGTTCTAACTTGTGTGAAGTCTATCCATCCACTTATCCCTCCATCTTCATCAAAAGATACTGCTGCAGTTGGTCATGATCACTGACCACTGCAGCAGGATTTTGCTACTGTCCTGAACTGCTGCAGGAAAGCTAGTCCTGTGTGCCCTTCACAGGCCATCTGGCATCCAAGGCTATGGCCCTAAACACTTGAACAGGCTGTGTGGACAGATGGAGTTTATATAGATGCAGCTGAACAGCACAAAGAGAGTTCAAGTATATCAGAAATAGAATCAGGATGCTAAATCTGTAACTGCAAGCGAACTCCAACTTTTCCTTCTAGGCCATTTCTAGAAATAAGTCTCTTCTGTGCTCAATCAGGATTGTCAGGATGTTGTAGATTACTGCTACAGGGTTGATTTTTTTCCTCAGAATAATTGGACCAGTTTAAAATCCATTTTAAGCAATGCAACATGTGTAATAAATACTTTCTGCCTCACTTCCTCATTCTTTATTTGAAGGGTGGCTCAATAAACAGAGATTACACCTGTGTTCACACCTAATTTTTAATCCAGCTTCGTTCCACTTTCAGAATGAGGCAACCCATCAGCAAAGTGACCAGTCATTTTCTTTCCACTTTATCTAAGCCAAAGGTAGATTTTTCTGAGTTAGAAGATACTGAAAGAAAACAGCTTGTTCCTTTGCTCATACATTATTTCACTCTGAAAGTGGACTGAAGCTGAATTAAAACTTAGGTGTGAACACAGCCTATGTGTTACTATTCCTAGCTTCCTCATCTGAGATCAGAATAGAATTTTTAGTTGTTTGTTGTGGCAAAAAGTAATTTGGTTGACAGCTATACTTATTCTGAGCAGTACAAAGGGAAATTACTTAGGGTGCCTCCAGACAGTGAAAAGAATACTACAAAAAATATGCAAGACTGTATTCAGCCCTCAGCTATCATGACAGCTAGTTTTTAACCTCAAAAATATGCCCAATTGCCTTTAAAAAAAGTTGTTGGCCATTCCTACATCTTGGAAATTCAGAATTAAACTGCAGTTCAATTCTATTTCCTCTATTGTGCATCTTCTGAGTTGTATGTTTTAGTATTCTGCAAGAAAGACACCACTACACAGGACACATACCAGTAGCATCATAGTTGCTGCCACCATAATTGTCACTGTTGTCATCATAGCTGCTTTCATTGGTTGGTTGTCTGAAGATACAGAATTGGTTGGATAGGAGTGTGCAAGCTTCTACTCTGCCTATATATTTAAAAAAATTGGACAAATGGGGAGAAATTTGAAGGCTTCTATCTTCAGAACTACAAAACCGGAGTCAGTAAAATTAATCTGTCTGTTCATCAGTGTGCCTCCAAACACAATTAAAAATTGTTTGGTGACTGTACAGGGACTTCAGACCACAAACAACTAGAGGGCTTCCGTTGACAGAGAACACCTGATTACAGTAACCTAATCTCTTTGATGTCCAGGATAGATTATTGCTGTATAAGGGGCTGCCCCTGAAAATAAGTTGGAAGTGGTACGTAATGCTGCAACTAGGCTGATAGCAGGGTTTTCTATAAAATTGGTCCTTTGAAAGCTTCACTGGTTACCTCTTCAATTCCGTCTCCAACTCAGGGTACTATTGTTTCACATTTAAAATATTGAACATTTGAAAGAACGCCTCCTCCCATCTAGACCTGTCTGACAATTAAGATCTTCTGGTGAGACTTTCCTTGTGTTTCCATCATTAAAGGAGGTTCAAAGAGTGGAGCCCCACAGGAGAACTTTCTCATACATAGCCCCTGGTTATGTAACAAGCTCTCCACAGAGATACACTAGGCTGTATCCAGATGTTGGCTACTTATTCTGCTATATTTGAATATGCCAGAATATCCATACTTTATTTCAGAATATCCACACAGATAAGCAGGCAATATCTGGATGAAACCTAGACATCAACCCTTGTCAAAGCATTTAATTTACTTTTCAGCAATCAGTCCATTTTGTACTGGGTTTTTTTTCCTCTTAATTCTGTTTTTAACCACCCTGAGCCTGAGGCAGAATATAAATCCTCTATAAAGAAATAAAAATAAAAATATGGGATGCTGAGACAGCTGTTCTCCCCCATCCAAACTATGAGAAATACCGTGAAAAGAGCTTTATATGCCTCAATTTCTTGTTCAGTGTAAAAAAAAGGGGGGGTGACCTGAAATGTCTTCTATGGAACACCTCATCTGCTGCTTTGCTTTTCCACAACCACCTGTACACAAAGGTCTCCACAGCTCCTGTGGAGACCCCTGGGAGTAGCATCCCTCCCTGTGCAGCCACATATGAACACAAAACTGGGGAAGGCTGACCTCAACAGAACCCTGAACAAGAGAATTCTTAAAAGGTGTGCACATCTACAACTTCTTTTCCCTGCAGTTTTTGTGAGAATGTTTCTAAAAACAATTTTATAAATATACAGCTTCAGCATCTGGCTGCCTGCCAGTAAAAAGCCTCCTACTTCATCTGGAAATTGTTAGCACATGCCAAAGAGGAACTTCTCTGCCACTTGCATGCATCGCTTTCTTGTTTCCAGGCTTATGCTCCTGGTGCCACTGAAAGAATTCCAGTTATCGTAGTAACGCTTGTTACATTGCCAAAAACATCACCTTTGTATAATAAGGAGCCTTAAGATAACTGTAATATTTAGATATATAAATAAACCCTATTGGGGAGCTCTCAAAGTAATTCAGTGAAATATGGAATGATAATTGTGTGTTGGGAAGAGGACAGAAAAACAGAGGTAAATGGAATAATATTGGCCCTGACAAAGAGCTGGTTGGCTAAAATCCATCAGAGCCATTCCATGTTGTACTATTTTGTCTGCACCCACAAGGCAGCACCCCCCCACACACACACACACATATGTGAGGCAGCATTAATATTTGTGTGGTTTGGGCTGTGATCACACCTAAGGTTTAATCCGGCTTCAGTCCAGTAATTTTCTTTCCACATTATATACCCCAAAGGTGAATTTTCTGAGTTATTTAACACTGAAAGAAAACAGCTTGTCACTTCTCTCTCTCAGAAGAAGAGTTGGCTTTTCTACCCTGCTTTTCTCACCCATTTAAGGGGACTCAAAGTGGCTGACAAATCTTTCTATTCTTCTCCCCACAATAGAACACCCTGTGAAGTAGGTGGGGCTGTGAGAGCTTAGAAGAGAGCTGTGACTAGCCCAGAGTCACCCAGCTGGCTTCATGTGGGAGTGCGGAATCAAACCCGGTATTCCCAGATAAACCTCTGGCTCCTTAACCACTAGCCCAAACTAGCTCTGAAAGTGGACTGAAGCTGGATAAACCTTAAGTATGACCACAGCCTTGGATGCTCACAGGATGTCCAGGTAGCATTCAAAGTGCTCTATCTTGGAAGAGAACCAAGAGTGGAGCAACAGCAAAATTCTGGCTATCTTAACAGCAGCTAATGTGGTCTGACCAAGAATGGACATCACCACTGATGGTTTCATGCCATTGTAAAGGAAGGTACATGGGCAGGCAGAGCATGAAGAGATGGCTCTGATGTGACCCTGCTTCCAAGACTGCATCAGCTTTATGCAGATACATGGAAGCCAGGCCTGTTACAACTTCCATTACTTTCATAAGAATTATAATGTCTGAAGGGGGAATGCAGTCTCCTTGCCTACCTCTGTTTCACTTATGAATTTATTTTTCCATGAGAGATCGTTCGAACACAGATGTAAATGCACAAGATTGTTCTATTCCAGTCATACAAATTCTTATCCCATGAATTTGCTTGCCATTTTTTAGTCAGTTAAAATGCACAAAATGCCCTTGAATATTGTTCATGCATTTTGTATATCAAAATAGTTCCCATACAAGACAGTTTTTAACAGGCTTCATGGTTTTATTCTTTCACATTGAGTAAAATATGACTTCTCCTATTTAATATGAATTCCGGGATCTTGATATAACACAGCTTGGCTTCTCTGGCACATTGACTTTCAGTGGCACACTGATCCTCCCATCCATATTGCCACTGATTTATTTTTGTAGACTTGACCTCCCTAGCTTTTTTTTAAAAAAAAACAATTTACTTGCATAACAGTTTGAACTATGCAGCAGCATGCAGGAACCAAACCACAGCATTATATCAGAAAGACTGGCCATACATAATTGAGCAAACTGTGTATGCAGAGAATAATTTTGAGTTGTGAATGGCATTTGGTCACAGATTCTGCATTTGAATGTGCTCAGAAAACAATAGGTTTTTACAGAGGGAAAATTTGAGCAGGAAGAAAATTCAAAAGGATAGTTTGTTTTTAGCAATAATACTAGCATTCACCGGATTTCTCTAATAAGAGGAACAAATTTCATCCCCCCCTTTCTTAATGTATACATAACCATTTAACATTTTTCAGAAGTGGAGGAGCAGAGCTCACACACTCATAAATGAGTTTGTTTCCGTTTACATATGAGCAGTAGTTCAGGTTCCTACCTTGTGAGAAAATACTTTATCAATTTTACTGGCACAATATATGTCCCAAGCCTTCAGAAATGTTAAAACAGTTTATCTGGAAGGAGTAAAAGCCTTGTACACAAAACCCAATCTTCTATCATTGCATGAGGACATGTTAGTTTTACAGCCAGTTCATGACATGGTAAAGAGAAGAACCAATTGCTTGATAAGCATTCGGATTTTTGAAAAAACAGCCATAGGTTTACTTCAAGGTTTCTCTCCCTCCACCCTGTCCTTCTCTTTTTCTCTCCTGCAATTTTCATCCCCACTACATCTGTTTACACTGTTTACTTGATCTTTTGTATAGGGATTGTTTCCAGGGTTTGGTGATGTGCTGATCATCTAATTTCTAGTGGACTGCTTGTGACAGGCAAGGTGCCCTTCAAGTCAGCTGCCTCACTAAGAAAGCTTCTTTCCAAAGGGAGGTATATATATATATTCATGTTTCCTTTATTTCCTCTCTTCTTCGAAAGCTCAGAGTTGTTTACTTCTGCCTACGGACAGTGAATTCCTTCTAGCCAGCTCTGTCTTCTCCACTCCCCATTTATTTACTAGCTGGTTGCTTAGAAGCAGAGCAGCTGTGGCTATTAATCCGGGCACAGCCAGCTTGTAATAAAAAGTCAGTGCCGGAAATATTCAGTAGCAGTCCCTACAGAAATCTACATAGCCTTAATCAGGCTTCAAGACAGGGAAGATGGTATCCTCTGATGCAAAATCCTGGGAATATATGCACCTTCTCTTTCTTGTTGTTTTTGTGAAAAATTTCAGGTTTTCTTGATCACAACAAAAATACTGGGTGGGGGGAACAGAACACATGGAAAGTTTGGTTGAGCCTTCCAGCAATGAAGAGCAAAAGAAAAAGGAAAAAGAAAAGAAACCACACCAACAACAGGAAGATTATGCAGTGGGTTCATAGCTCTTGATTTTTCAGGTGTCCTTGTAGCTTGCTATCATGGGAACAAAAAGATCTCAGGTTTCATTCTGTATGTGTGTGCGTTTATGAGAGAAAGAGAGGCAGAATTGTTTCACAGTGTGGCTCAGTATCTCACTATGTTCAAAATTGTACATTGTGTTTCAGAGCATTTTAAAAGAATTCTTTGTAATAGGTAAGTACTGTGTATTAACAGTCCTGAGAATGGTTGGGAGGGAGAGGAAAGAAAGCATCAAAGACAGTATAAAGTACAAGGTGGCTTGGATAACACTGAGAAATGCTTTCTAGATATGCTGCAATTCCATAATTTGTAGTAAACTCAGTAAATAGAATGCCACCAGTATGCTTCTAAAGGTCACTAGTTGAGCACTGTGGCTGTGTCTGCACTGGGACTGTAGACCTGCCCAGCAGCCTTGTTGGAATGCTTTTTCCACATCATGGACCAATCTACCAGGAGACCATGCTTTCCAGTAGATTTCTGCATCCACATGGGCTGAGGCACTGGATGGCTGTACAGTGTGAAAATAGTGCCCTAGCCTGTGCCAATGGTGTCTAGCTTGTAAGCAGACCATACATTATTTCAGGGTGGTACACTGGCCAAGCCACTAGGGTGGACAACACACAAGCCATTGATCTGGTTTTCTGAGATCAAGAAGCTGGCTGGCAGCTTTAGAAGCTGTGGATGAAAGGCTGTTTCTACACTGTGTGGCATATTAGACAAATTTATGGATGACAGATGTATCAATAGCTACTAGAATGGATGCCTAAGTACATCTTTCAGGCTGGGGCGACAGGCAGAGTGTCTCTAGGGCCATTTTCTGGGATTGAAGAGCAGGAGAAGATTTGCCCTTGTCTCTGCTTGAGATGGGCAATTGGTGGACCACTGTGTGAAACAAGATGCTGGACTGGATGGGCTGTGGCTTGATCCAGCAGGGCTCCTCTTATGTTCTTTTTTCAAAAAAATATATTTTATTTATTAAAATATTTTTTCCAACAATCTAAAAGCAATTCTTACAATCTTTTCTCCTATCCAATCATTATCAAATCATTACATTACTTAAAGATTCTCTTTAACTTCCTCCACTCTTCCAACTTCTGTATTAGATGTCCATTGTTTATTTACTCTGCATCTTTATCTTTTCATCATTTCCTGTTTACTCTTGGTCTTCACTCAAACTCACCAGTCATTAAATCTAGCTCTGCAAGAAAGTTAATGAATGGGGACTAGTCTCTCACAGATTTGTTAATTTATCCATTTCTGCCAAGTCCATCATCTTGATTAGCTATTCCTCTTCAGTTGGTATTTCTTTTTTCTTTCACTTCTGTGCATATAATAATCTAGCTGCTGTTACCATATGTAAAATTAACGGATTTAAGCTATCCATAGTGTTATCTACAATTCCGAACAAAAACAATTCTGGATTAAATCTTATATTTCTTCTCAAAATTCATTTCATCAAATTATATTTTAGTACCCAAAATTTCTTTGCCTTTTCACATGTCCACCACAATATGATAAAACGTACTCTCAATTTTTTTACATTTCCAACATTTGGTAGACTTATTTTGATAAGCCTTCACCAATTTGTGGGGTGTTAGGTACCATCTGTATATCATCTTATACATATTTTCTTTCAGTAACATACAAGAGGTAAATTTCATATCCTTTGTCCACAATTTTCCCATTGATCCATTTGAATATTATATCCAAAAAATTTTGCCCATGTGATCATGCATTCCTTAACCTTTTCATGCTTCATTTCAATTTGAAGCAATATTTTATACATCATACCAATCACATCCTTTTCAGCCTTGCTTAATTTCATCTCCCATTCCTGTTTTTCCCATTCACAATTTACATTCTCTTTATCTTTTCTGTATATATCCATTAATTGCACATAGGAAAACCACTGTACGTTCTTATGATGGCATGCTTTAGATCTCATCTCAAGGTGGGACAAGCTGTCATTGGCTTGTTCATAAAGCTGAGAGAAGCAGTCAACCAACCTGAAACTAAAAATATGGACAAATACAAAAAAGATTGGGGTCAATCATAACAAATACTCAACATATTGTAGTAACTGTAGGTAAAAAGAGTAGGAGTTTTTTTTTCCACTGACCTCCCTTAATCCAGATCAATGGGTGCTAGCTTGCTCACAGTGGAAACGCTGGAGGACCCATGTGGTGAATCTAGATCTATCCACTTGGGGGCCACCTATCACCCCAGGTGTTTTGGGGGGCAGGGGGTGGAATCTCTGTAGACACTTCAGAGATTCTTCAAAGATTCTCCAGAGCGGCTCCAGATAATCTCCGGAGCTTTGCCATAAACTCCAAAGATTCTCCAGAGAATCTCCAGAGCTTTCCCATAAACTCCAAAGATTCTCTGGAGCTTTGCCATAAAATCCAAAGTTATGTCGCAAACTCCAAAGATCCTCCGGAGCCTTTGACAAAGGTTTATAGGAATGACATTGCTCTTGTGTGGGGTCCTCTTCAAAGCCTGTACTATTCTTCAGAGCTGGCTTTGGAGCCAGCTTTGGAGATTGTGTACAGGCTTCAGAGTTTTGGGTTTCGGGACACCCCCCATGGATGTGCCCCCCCTAGACCCCATTGCCCAATTGTGGTGGAAACAGGCTCTGTATAATCCAGATTTGATGCCTGAAGACCCCATTGTAGACCCCTTTAATGGGGTCTACAGGAAATCCAGACTATAGGTCCTGAAGGACCCATATGATCCAGATTTCCTTAGAACAGGTGGAAACAGATGTGGCTGTAATGGGGTCTGCAATGGAAATGGGATCTTCCTGCTCTGAGCCTAATGGTTCCTTAATGGGCCTCTAATAGGTACTTAGTGCTAGTGGAAAAACACCCTAGGAAGCATACAAATTGTGCTCTAAAGAGCAATACCTCACAACAGTCCACAGCACTGATAAATCAGTGGATGCAATTCCATTTAGAAGGGCATAAACCTAAAATAACTCTGAATATATTAGTGTGGATGTCAGTGCTGCTACTTGACTGTTTCAGCCTGTGCCCCTACCTGCCTGCTTTCGTCATTGCTGCTGCTGTCTACTATACTTTTTCTGAAGCTCCACTGCTGGGCACTTGCTTCCTGGAACTATAGTTCACACTACACAGAGCTGCTTAAGCACTCTTAAAAATGTTCAAAACAATTGGTCAAGGATGTGACAAGTCGTTATGGCCTTCCCAGAGCAGGAAGTGGTGTGCTGGAACCTGTAATCTCAGTAGGCAAGCACCCAGATTGCAAACAATGCAGCAGAAGCAGTGGTACAAGCGAGCAGGTAGGTGCAGGCTAAAGTGAGCAGATAGCAGCTAGTGGCAACTGAGAGGGGAAATCAGTGGCCTTTTTGCACTTTGGCCTCTAGTCAACAATTAGTAAACATCTGGTTAAGAACATACACACATCGAGTAGGCTGCTACAGCCTGCAAGTTTGCCCTGCCTCCCCAGAAGTTCACTAATTGTTGATTAGGTGTAGAGCACGAAATTGTGTACTACATCTTAACCAACGTTTACCAGAAACCTACCTGGAACATCCAGTGGTGCAACCA
This sequence comes from Aspidoscelis tigris stejnegeri, assembly GCA_023333525.1. Classification (NCBI taxonomy): domain Eukaryota; kingdom Metazoa; phylum Chordata; class Lepidosauria; order Squamata; family Teiidae; genus Aspidoscelis; species Aspidoscelis tigris. The sequence goes on from JALMGA010000006.1 coordinate 66,856,545, forward strand.
TCCACACTCTTCCATTGCTCTGGGGTCATCTGAGATGCCACTCAAGCATGGTGGCACCTCGAACAACCATAGATGTGACTGCATGTGCACAGAGCGTCAGTGCTGTCATGGCAACAGTATTGCCATGACAGTTGTAGAGGGTGCCACAGCCAAAATGGCAGTGCCCAGAGGAGGATCAACTCTGGGATTGAATTAGGTACATATTCAATTGTGGGGGAGGGGGAGGAAGGCTAAAGTTGGCTAGTGCGCCAAGTGTGAAAACTAGTCAACTTTGGTTAATCATGCTCCTTTCCCATCCAGCAAATGGGAAGTGGGAAATTGCGCCAGGTTTCCTTGAGGTTTGGCTCAGCCCAAGCCATTAAGCCAGCTCCAGGACTACTAAGATACACAAAAATAGTTCTGTGTAAGAACTCCAGATTAATTAAAAGAGATATAGTCATGGGTGGGCCAAAGAACCACAAGCCAATTGCAGTCTTTGAGTTCTACTATGTGCCATTTAAGAGAGGCTTAGTTAGAGACACCTTACCTACAGTCAGAACTGAGGCTGTCTGCATGTCGTCAGAGATTAGACACCAAAGTGTTTCCATTTCTCTGGGGACTTTCCCTCCACTACTAGAATTATTGTGCTTTCAGAAAATCCCAGCACCAAGTTTGTTTCAGCTGCAAGAAACAGAGCCTGGCAATGTGAGTCATCTTGGTCTAATGGTTAGGGAGGCCGATTCTTATCTGGGAATACCAGATTTGATTCTGCATTCCTCCATGAAGCCAGCTGTGTGACCTTGGGCTGGTCATGGTTCTCTTTCTGAGCTCCCACAGGCCCACCTACCTGACAGGGTGTCTGTTGTGGGGTGAAGTATAGAAATCTTTGCCAGCCATTTTGAGTCTCCTTAAAGGGGTGAGAAAAGCAGGGTAGGAAAGCCTTCTTCATTGTTGTTGTCTTCTCTGTCCAGCTCCACAGCAGTGTGGAGGGCAGCCAGCAGGCTCTGGCACTTGGATCCAGAGGGGGCAATCCGAGCTAGGCTCCCCAACATACCCTAACCCTCCCACTATGGCTGCACTGTTCCTGGAGCTGCTTTGTCTCAGCACGAGCCCAAAGTAGGTGCAAACATGCCTAAAATGGTCTGATGAAGCTTCAAGTTGAGGTGTGGCCGTGGCCAGAAAGAAGCTAGCTCAAAGGGCATCAGTGTCCCTTCCTTCCCTCCTGTCAAGCTGTAATGAAAAGAAGGACCCATGTTCAAATTGCGGGGGGGGGGGGACTACTGCAACCATGCCATAGTTGTACTAGAGGCTGTTCAAACAGTCACTTCTCAGTTCCTTTTGGAGGTCATCGGTAATGCTACTATACACCTTTGTTACAGCCATTTATGACAACTGGCTCCCAGCAAGACCAGAATACAGGGTTCAATGTTGGCCTGTTAATAAGCCTTGGTTTCAGACTATCCACAACTGCCCAGGAAGTCTGGCTGGACACACAACTGACCAGATTGGCTGGTAGGATGCATATCACACCAGTCTTAAAGGAGTTACACTGGCTGCTAATTTGCTACTGAGCCAAATTCATGGTGGTAACCTTAACCTATAAAGCCCTAAATGACTTGGGACCCAAATATCTAAAAGAACATTTTCTTCCATATTGACTTGCTCATGTTTTAAGATCTATAGGGGAGGCCTTTCTGTTTGTACTACCACCCTCAATAGCAACAGGGGTGGCCACCTGGAATAGGTCCTTCTCAGTGATGGCTCCCAGCTTATGGAATAGTCTCCTTCCTGAGGTGCATCAGGCACCTTCACTTTACATATCCAGGAAAGTGGTGAAGATACACCTCATTGCCCTGACCTTTCGCTAAATAAGGAAACAGCTTTTCCTCTCCACTTTCAGGCACTGTATTGTTTTAGTACTATGCTCATTTTTGTATTTGGTTTTTAATGTACCCCACAGTGAGACCTTTGAGTATGGGGTGGGATAAAAATGCAAATAAACTTGGCCCAGCTTGCATGTATTGTAATGGCTGACTGGTTAACTTCCCCAGGAAGGAGATAACTTCTAATCTCCTATTGGTAGCTGGATTTGAAGGAAGAGAGGAAAGAAACGTGTGTTTCTCCTTGAGCTCATTCTATAACACATGGTTTGTCATTATATATTAATTAAGCCTATGTGTCCTTGAATGCTTGCATATGAGTGTCCACCTCTCCTTCACACTACAGCAAGCAGTCACCTGTGGTAGTGCAGAAAGCAAGATTTGGCCTACAGCCTGGCCTGGAGAAAGAACAACAAGGCTGCCTGCTTTCCTTTCATGTTCCCAGCATGGGGATGTCTGACAAGCTTTGCAACACTGTGACTTCCTTTATTTTGTAGCTTTGGTGTCAGTTTTGTGCACCTTTGCAGCAGGTGGGCAAATTTAGCAAGAGGATGAAGCTTGAATTGGAGTTGGCTCTATCTAGCACATGTGGCAGCTTGTCCTTGGCATACAAATCAATGAAAGAAAAGGCAGGAGGACACATACTTCTAGCATGAATGAACTTACTATTACTATCCTACTCTATAATCAGAGGTCCCAAGATGGATTATAATCAAGCCAATATAAAAACACAATTAGGATTTAACTTTTTAAAAAAGTGCCCCAAAGGAGAGGAGGAACTGTTTCTTCAGCCAAAGACTAAATTAAAGAGTTGTGACTGTACCATATGTCTAAATATATACAGTGAGAGGGGGCTAAATGCACCCCAGAGAGGAGGTCTTTCTGTTGCCTGGAGGACACCCCAGAAAAGCATCCCTCATGTGCCCTTGTATGTTTAACTGTTGATAATAGCACTTCCAAGAGGACCTCTCCCACTGGTTCTTGGAGGCAACCAGCAAAACAGAACCAGTAGAGAAGAGGTGGAGCAGTTATTTGTGATTCCTGTCTGATTGTGCTGAACCACCTTTTGACCCTCAGAAGATTTCAGTCACTGCTGCTTTTACCTTTGCCAGCTCCAATGCACAGCTGGTTTCCAAGGTCCACTTTATGAAACTGGGACAATTATATATACCTTCATGCAAAGCAGAAATCTAGGTATCAAATTATCCAGGCTTTAACTGTTGTTGCCAGAGAAACCCTCTGACGCACCTGCTTTGTGCTTCTGGTTGATGGTTAGAACAAACAATGCAGTTAATAAGTGCTGATGGCTGCAAACAGAGGCTACCAAAAAGTTGGTTTGGAAATCACTGCCTTAAGGCGCCACTCAGCAGTACAGTAATGAATGCCATAAAAACCATACAGTATTGTCATTAATACACATTCACAGGAAAAAAGGAAGAGCAATGTCGCAGCAGGCTACAACATCCCCTAGTTTGTCAGGTGAAAGTCATTCATTTTCATTTGGAAGTCACTGATTTATGTTCACATGTGAGACTAATATGGCAGAAGGGAAATAATTACATTTGATCGCAGAGATGATAAAATAGGTGGAGCTTATTTCTAAAGTCCATATTTTATATATGTGTGTGAGTTTACTCTCCCAGTAAAGTAAGATTAGTTTAATAATACTTTTCCTATAGCTGCATCTTAAGTGCTGCATAAATGTGCTCCTTCCGAGCCCCTGGGACTCAGAGAGAATAATGTGCCTGCTTGCATCAGGCCTACAGGCTGTGCCTGAGTTGCAAAATCTACCCTCAAAGTTGTCCTAGGTGCAGGGTGAGAGAAAAAACAATGAGAAAAAAGATTTCCCCCTTCCACTGTCATGCAGAGTGACAGCAGCGAAGGAGACAGATAACCAGGGTGATTTCTGCATATGCTGGTTATTCGCTGGACTGAAAAAAAAATGGCTGACCTCCAGGGCCATTTCTGGTCTGGAGATAATGGGCAAGGTCAGAAACCTTTCTGTTGCAAGCTCTGGAGGCCAAGAGGTGCCTGCCATGCGTCTACATCTGGATGAACCCTGTATCTTCTCCCTGGCTAAGGAAATTAGAGCGGAATTAACAAAAATGAATGCGAATGCGCATTATGTGTGTTCCCATTTTTAATGCGAATTCTGTTTTTAAAAGCGGAGCTCAGCAGTGGTGCAGCGCAATCAGTGGCAGCAGAAAAAACGGGAGGGAGGGAGAAAGGGCAGCGGTCGCTCACCTGCTCGCCTGCCATTCCTCCTCCCCTGCCCTGGGAGCGCCACGGCTGCTTGGCAAGCAAGGCAGCAGCAGTGATGCCACAGGTGCCAGCGCAATGGTGAAACAGAGGCTAATACAGCGGGAGGGTGGGCAGAGGTGGGCAAGGCATGGGCTTCAGCGGGGCTCTTCCCCTTTGGTGCAGGAGAGCAGATAATGGCGGGCAGGCAGGCAAGTGGTGACAGGCGTTGGCATCAGAGAGGTTAGAATACAGCAGGAGGGAGGGAGGGTGAGGTGTGGGCACCATATACTTCACTGCGTTCCCAAAGCAAAAAAATAAAGCATGTTACTGAGAGAAATGGGAGTGAGAGTTGTCTGAAGCAGTGGTTTTTTAAAATTCATTTTATCAGTTTTACTCCTCTTTTTAATGCGGAAAGCTGTTTTTCAATGCGGACAGAGCGTTTTGAAAACAGTTTGGACACTCAAAAAAGTCCTAGTGGGAACTGGACATAAGGGGCAACCACTTGTATTTGGGTTAGAGCTAGCTGGGCTGAGTGTCATTATGGCAACTCAGCAACACACACTGAGGCAGATTCTGCACTGGCTGGTATAGTGGATGAGCAGGCAGAAGGAAGGCCCTATGAACAGAAGGGAGGCTCCTAGTATGTTTTCTAATTCACTATATCAGCCATTGCAGAATCACCCGACTTGGTGGGAAATAGAGCTTTCACCAGCTACCATACCTGATAGCTCTCTCTTCCTTGTTTTGAGATTATGCTATTGTGTTTCATTAGCTGGCTCTTTTGGGGGGGGGGAGAGAGAAGGTATTCTGGCTTTGTTCACTCTTCTCCTAAAACACTGCCAAAAAGACTTGTTCACAATGGCCTGTTGACTAAATGAAAGTTTTGCAGCATGGGGAAATCACAGGAAGAAATATTTTTCGGTTGTGTTTTGGAATAAATGCAAGCCACACAGTATGTACAGTTTGCATAAGTAGCACCTGACAAAACTGGGCTATTAGAACAAACATGCAAGTAGCTGGGCATATGTACTTTATTCAAAATATGCATCTCATCTCTGTTGCACATCTCTAATATAATGTTATTATCATTCACTTCCATAATTGACAAGTGGACTGTGTTCACCCTTTATCAGGAAATATATATAAAATGTATATTTTCTCTAAATACTTCTGTTGTTCAAAGGGGAGGGGGGTTTCCACAGACCTCCCTTAATCTGGATCTAAGATGATCCAAATTTAAGGAGTGGGTACTTCCCTTAATCAGGATCTAGGAGATCCGGATTAAGGGAAGTACCCAATGCATTTCCATGGGTGGTATAGTGGATGAGCAGGCAGAAGGAAGGCCCTATGAACAGAAAGGAGGCTCCTACCCACATCGGGCCCGACTGTTACCCCAGGTGTTTTGGGGGACAGGGGGTGCAATATCTGTAGATGCTATGGAGATTGTTCAAAGATCCTCCGGAGTGGCTCCAGAGAATCTCTGGAGCCATCTGCCGCAAACTTCACAAAGATTTTCCAGAGCCTTTGACAAAGGCATTGCTCTTGCATAGGGTCCTCTTCGGAGCCTGTGCTATTCTTCGAAGGCAACTTCAGAGGAACTTCGGAAGAACTTCAGAGCCAGCTTCAGAGAATGTGCACAAGCTTCAAAGCTTTGAGTTTTGGGACAACCCCCCCATGGGTGCCGCCCCCTAAGCCGCCCATAGACCCCATTGCCCGATTGTGGTGGAAACAGGCTCTGTGTAATCCAGATTTGATGCCTGAAGACCCCATTGTAGAACCCTTTAATCGGGTCCACAGGGAATCCGGATTATAGGTCCTGAAGGACCCATATGATCAGGATTTCCCTAGAACAGGTGGAAACAAATGTGGCTCTAATGGGGTCTGTAGTGGAAATAGGTTCTTCCTGTTCTGAGGCAAAGGGGTCCCTAATGGGTACTTAATGCTAGTGGAAAACACCCAAGGAGTCAGCGTAAACATTTGCAAAGTTGCTGCCTATAAAGATTAACTTGCCATTTAAATTGCTTTGCAGATAGACAGAAAGAAAAACCCCACTTTGTTTAAATGAAAACCATTATAAGAATGCCTATCAATAGAAACTGAAGATGTGCCCATACAATAGATTTGTAGACCTTGGCCCTTTCTGCACTTGGAAGTAATCTGAATCTTGGACACCCTGATCTGCATATTAATGTACACCAAGGGGCCTTGTGCTCACTAGTCCAGCCCTGGGCAGATCCAAATCCAGATTAAGGAGGCCCTTAATCTGTTGTAGACCCATTTAAATGAATCTACAATGGAACCAAGGGCCTTGTCCTGGATCACGAGAGGTATGCAGATGGCATGCCTCCATGATCCAGAACTCATGAGGCTTCTTTTTAGCAACATACCATAGTCTGCCACCAAAAAGTATCCCTCCAAGCTCCAACACATGAGCTTTGCAGCCATAGAGAGGTGTGGGCTGGAGCAGTGTCATCAGTAATCTAGATCAGTGGGCTTCCACTTAATCCAGATCAGTGGGACCCACTGGTCCAGATTAACAGATGGTAAGTGTAGGAAAGATCTTTGTTTCAGTTTTGTTTGCCCTTTTTGAGCTGGTGTGGACTGGGGAAAGCCCCACTAGGCATAATGTGATGATGTCATCATGTGTCACAGTATAGTGACATATGCCCGGGTCTTCTTCAGTGGTGGAGAAAGGTGACTAACTGAAAGAGAAGCAATGTGAACAGGCAACTGGATTATTTTGCTTCTAGGGAAGCAGGAAAAGCATGCCAGTGAGCCTAACTATTGCCCTCCTTGTGGAGTGTGCATGGCTGTTCTGAATAGTTCACAATCAGTATTTTATACATCCCCAGTTATATATTTCTATCCCGCCCAATACCCGAAGGTGTGCTGGGGAGGGTGGAAGGAGGCAAACCAGCCTGCTTCTACTCTCTCCAAGATGGCGGCCACAGGGACATCAGTCCCTTCACCCGTCCATGTGCGGAAGCGTCCTGCTTCCACATGGATCAAGGCGAAAGGACGGATTGAAGACCAAATTTTTTAGGTCTTCATTTAGAACTGGTTTTTGGCAGCAAGACCCGATTTAGAGACAGATCTCATGCACCACTGTGCGGAAGCGGCCACCTTGAAGGGTTCCTAATCTGGTCTGCAATGCGGAAGGTAAGCGCCCAAGGGTTTTAAAAGTGTCTTAACTGTCTCTTTAAACCGGTTTCTGCGGCCAGTGCAGAAACACTCTGTCAGGCAACCTAACTTGACTACATGAGTGCTACCACTGATTGTCCACTGGGAGGGAAATTACTAGCTTTTTGCTTGTGCAGTTTCCTGCCCAACCCAGTAACATTTGAGATGCCCTTGAAGTTATGGTTTCCCATCTGAGAATGGGGTGAACATTCAGTGGCTTTGGGGCACAGCAAAGGCTAGGGGTGTGCACTCTTTTTTTTTCATTCATATCTGAGTCAAATCAAATGTCAAAACATTCAATTCAATTCGAATGTTTAAAATCCGAATGCTAAAAAACTATTTGAATCTGTTACATTTGAATCTATTCATTTGAATGTTAGATTTGTATTTAAAGATACAGATGTCAACAACATTTGTATGTGTTATATGTATCTGTATGCATTCTGTATGCATCCCATTTTATCCCATAAGCATCCCATATGCATCCCATATTATCTGTACATTTGAATCATTCAAACAAATGTTTCAGAACATTCAAAATCCATTCTAATGTCTAGATTTGAGTTCGAATGTCCACATTTGGACAAATCTGATCAGATTTCAAATGTTTAGAATATTTGTGCCCATCCCTAGTAAAGGCAATTTTAAGTATTTTATGCCTGACCCTAGAACTTCAAATCTCCCAGAAGGTGCCTTTTTAACCATGCCTGACTGCACCATTAATCTGCTTTTTGCTATGAAGCACTCTACACTAAGCTATGAATGTACCCTTTAGTAAGAGGGGGCTTCTAGCTGAGGATGTCTTACAACAGTCCTTAGGGGAGAAAGCCCCGAACTGCCTTGATGAGGAGCCTTGAAGCTTTCTACATGCTAAACACTGAAAGCAAGCTTCTGATTAGCGGGAAAGAGGAGAGCAGAAATTACATTCCACTCTCATTTTCCCCTTCCTATCACTCTTTCTGCCAAAACAGGAGATCAGAACAACATCATACTATTTCCACCGCACTCTTCACCCCCTCTTAAGAATGCTCAATTCATTCCTATTCCTAAGGGCAAAATTTTGGGGTAGGGATACAGGAGACTGGAAAGGAAAAGACTAGTTCATGAATGTGACCTCTGTTCTGTTCATGGAAAGAAATTTAGGAACTAAGTCTGTGGGCAGCTTATCAGGGATTGATTAAACTGAATGCAGTTTTTTTTAAAAAAAACTGTTAGAAGACATACATTATGGTGGTTGAGGAGGGGAACGTGGTGAAACTGACAAGGGAATCTTGTTTTATTTTTCAAATGAAGAAGAAGAGTTAGCTTTTCTACCCCACCTTTCTCATCCATTTAAGGGGACTCAAGGCACCTGACAAAGCTTTCCATTCTTCTCCCCACAACAGACACCCTGTGAGGTAGATGGGGGCTGTGAGGGCTCACAAGAGAGCTGTGACTAGCCCACAGTCACCCAGCTGGCTTCATGGGGAAATATGGAATCAACCTGGTATTCCCAGATAAGAGTCTGGCTCCCTAACCACTAAACCAAACTGGCTCACAACCTTATCTTTTTTGCACAGCGAATCATACTGGTTTTCTCAGGAGCAATCCAGCGACAGAGTGTGGACTTAAAACCTTTTTCTTTTTTTTTCTTCGGAAAACATTTCTCCTAACCATTCATACAACTGATTATAATAGTGTTGTAAGAGATAATTCCAAAAGGAATTCAAATTTCAGTTGATCCACGAACTGATCCATATAGTGAACATTTCATTTCCAGGTCATTCTGCTATCTCCTTGCTCTGAGTCCATAACCTGGAGCTTTAACAGCAGCTGTCAAAAACTCCTTCTGAGCTTGCCTCTGAGCACATACTTATGCCAAACTAAGTTCCAAAGGAAATGAAGAGGATCTATTCTATTTTAAAAAAGTGTTTGTGATAAAGATAAAAGAGCTATGACCTGCAAACATCAATCAGTGACTTCTTTTTGGCTAAGGTTAATATGTCAGAGTAAGAAATCCCACCCACATGGCTGTCTTCTTTTACCATGTTTTTCTTGCACTTTAGTTCCAGCTAGTTCAGTGTAGTGGATGTTGATCTTTCCCTTACTTTTATCATCCCAACCCTGCAAAATGAACTAGGCTGAAGCACAAAGAGCAAGCAAAGTTTGCTCATGGGTTCTTAGACATAGGTCCTTCCTGCACTGGGCCTTATTCAGGATTATATCCTGGAATAAGGAACTGTCATCCGAATGCTCATATAGAGGAGAGGAAGACAGGGGGCTTGCCATAGTCTCCATTAGCATGTGGATGGCATGTCTTTATTCTGAATATACTTCAGAATAAAGACTAGTACAGAAAGGGCGATAGTTTGCAACATCAATAGTACTACAAAAAAATCCACCTTACAGACTCACTATCTACAGGGAAACAAAAAGAAAAAAGCCCCAGAAACTTCAGTGTTTCAAATACAGATAGGGGGCTTCTGCACCTGCTGCTGAGAAACAGATTTAAGAAAACCCGTTTACCAGTGATCCATCCTCCTGAGGATCCGTCCGAAATAGGGCCAGATCCAAGGTGGCCCTGCATGTCCGCACACGCATGGGGAGGCCAGATCGGGCCAGTCAGATCCCCTGGGTGCTGTGTGGAGGCTGCAGCACCCATTCCAAAGGGCCTCCGGCCTCCCGCACCACTGCCACTGCCCCCGGAGCTGCAGGACTGGAGCATGCAGCTGCCAGTCACTGTGTGTTTCTGCTGGTGCACAGCACACAGGGGAAGGGTGGAAGGAGGCAGTCCGGACTCCTCCTGCCCTTCCCAAGATGGCGGCTGCCAGCACATCCACCCCCTTGCCTCTCTGTGTGCGGAAGCATCCTGCTTCTGAATGAATCGAGCCAAGGGACCAGATAGAAGACCTAATTTTCAAGGTCTTCCCGGAGGCCAGATCTTTCAGCGTCGGGACCCCATTAAGAATGGGTCTCGTGCACCAGCATGTTCTATGCACATTCCAAAAGGCCTAGTGTGAAAAGGCCTCTGGTCCAAGCCCAGCAGATGCCATATACATTACAAGGCTTGGGACATCTTTTGTCCTGGAACAACCTGGCAGCAATGCAGATGCGCCTTGTCTGTCCTTTCCAAGCAAAGTGTACTTCTGCAGAGCACCACCAGCCCTTCACTGTGATTGGCCCATGTCCCTTGTGCTCCAGGGCTGAACAGAACAGACTTTGAAAGTAGCATGTCCTACTAGCTGTTAAGCTTTGCAGATGGCATCCTCCTTGTTCCAGACCAGGTGCAGAAATGTTAACACCTGGAACAAAACAGATGCCATTAGTATGCTTGCATAAGTCTTCAAATAGGTCTTCCAGTGATCTAGATTAAGGATGCCTTTAGGACAGTTCTGTACCAGAATGGTGCTAGTCCTACATGGATGAGGTGTACTAGGAAGCAGCTTAACTTGGGATACCAGGCAAGTGCAGAAACATCCTAAGTTGCTTTAAAAAAAAACTGCCTGTGAATGCAAACTAGTTCTTACAGATGTTACTAAACTGAAGGCCATTCTGCACTTATCTTAGATCCACATTAGAGCCCCTCATAGTCAGTTTCAGAGCTTCATCAGTCCACATGCTAGTATGGGCCTGTGAGGCCCAGCCCACGCTGGTACACACCATCTGCAGCGTACAGAGCATAACCCAGATTGCGGGAGCCCTGATCTAGAACACAAGTAGACCTTGATATTGAAGTCTTCCTGTGGACAGCTGTGCCTAGTCTAGAACACAGAGGTGTGTGGAAAACACATTTTCCTGACTACCACAGGTTCCATTTTAGTGGTGGATCAAAGTACACTGCTGAAATAGATTCCTCTTGTTCCTAGCCATTTGGAACCCTTGGAGCTCAGCCCCAAGGTTCATGTAATCTTTAGGGCCAGTGTGGGAGCTCATCTAGACCAGCACCATCATGCAGATCATACCTTGCCATGTTCCAGAACAGCAAACCTCACTGGTTCACAACTACTAGCTTGGAATGAGGTAAGTGCAGAAAGGTGCTTAAGTTCCCACGAGTTTCAGACCATCTAAATAATTACAAAGATTAAGAGTTGTCGTTCAGCATCATCTATAGGGCAATACTTGGCCACCCCATCAATAACTTGGGTGCGGACAAAACTAACTTTTGCGTTTGCACATTTATGTAGATGAAGAATTGAAAACATCAACATCTAAGAACGTTCCTTGGGCTCACTGGGTTGCTGAGGAATTCAGCCCTCTGACCCATTCAACAAGATTCTTCCCTGTGAATTTTGCTGCTTGCAAATAAAGTGCAAAATGTCTGCTGAACTGTGGGCCTAAATTCATTAATCTTTAACATAATTTTAATATTTACTGAATAGGAGCTTGATCCCCATTCCCCTTCTCCAAGGGCGTAGCTAAAGTAAGTGGACCCCTTGTAGATCAAAAGCATACACAGAGTGCAATAAAAAACAAACACCAAGATCAAGAGTCAGCCAAACATTCCAGGCTTCCCCAATGTCTCCCAGGCCTCTAGCAAAAAAAAAAAAAAAAAGCTGGACTGGCTCGTGGTACTTGCACTTTTCTTTTCTCTTTCCCACCTTCCCCTCCCTCCAAAGAATATTTGGTTAATTGCTCCTCTCCCAATTTTGCCACACTTTTTGTTCAGCTCTAAGAAGTCACTTCATCCATTATGGTTCCCAACAGCTGCATGTATATAGCAGCTTATGTACATACTGTACATCCTTGGGGCCTCTCAATTGTTGCTTCAGCTTGGGTGCTTATTAAAGTGCAGACCTCTTTTTCATCTAGGTGCAAGGTACCAATAGTGCTTTGCATTAGCCTTATTTAGCTATCAAAGCTGTAATATGTAAAATGCTCAGTGACTTTGGGGTGAAGTGCAACATACTAATGTAAACAATAAATGGATAAGTGTGCACTATAATATGCTTTGAGGCTATGTCTCCCTAAAGCTTCCAGCTCTTGTTTCTGACAGAAGAAGCACTACCTAAGGCAAGGTTGCCAAGCAGGGGATGAATAAAGACATTAATCCCACATTCTTTTCCCATCATCTAGCAGAGATATACTTCTCTGACCATGAAGGACTCCATTTTTGTTATAATGCCTGACAGCCATTCATTGATCTCTATGAATTCTCTGACTTCTTTGTAAGAGCTACATTACTGCATTTCTAGCTACATCTTCAGCCCTTTAAAAAAAAAATCTGGTCCATTACACAATCCTTTCTTGTCTAGACTCCAGTCTTCTTTATTATATTCCACTGGCTTACTTTGTTCCCTTCAAATCGGCCTTGAAATCTCCTTAAAGCCCTCCGTGACTGACTTCTAGATCCAGCACTGGATCCTTCTTGCATACAGAGCTAGTCATGATCATATCCTTTATGCTTCTCCACTCTTTATTTCTCCCAGTATTCCCCCCCCCAACCCTCCTTCTCCAACTCAATCAACAACTTTTCCTCCTCCAAGTGATCTAGCCTTTCTACCTTGTTACCCTATATATTTCAAGCATTCCCAGATATTTGCCTACTTTCCCCTTTCTGAAATGTTTCTTCATAACCAAGCTTTCTCGTGATGATTTTGATAGTTTCCATGCCTTGATTTAGCTTTTATGTCAGTTGGGGCTGGTGACAAACAGGGAAGGCAGCAGAAAGGGGAGAGCACTGGGAGAAAACAGGTAGAGTGAAGGGTAGATGAAACACTCCTAAGGTTGCAGTTATCTGTGAGCCACCATGAAAACTGAAGCTTCCAAACAGAGTGGATTAGGTATTTATTAGCCAATCCTGAATCATGAAGAGCACATGATGGGCAAAGAGAGAATGCCAAGTTTTGAACTGCTTGGTATGGTAGTGATCCCACATTGTGCTTATGGAGTAGCCATCCCTGAGCAAAGATATAGTAGTATCTAGTGAATGCAGTTCAAATTTAAACAAGAAGAAAAGCAGGTTTGGACTGGGGCCCTACAAGCTCAAAAAAAGTGAACTTTGGATTATGCAGGACTTTGGGATTTCAATGATAAGGGAATAAATCATATGAAAAGGGCCAACATGAACAAATGCTTTGTGTGCACATGTGAGAATGTGCATGGAGATATTGCCACAATGTGTTGATCTTGGGTGGTTGGGTGAAGATCAGGGGTCTCAAAAATGTAGCCCTCCAGATGGTCTTGTCATTACCCTCCCCAGCAGTTTGAGATCCCTTGTGTAGAAGCTACATACCTGAAGTGTTGGTTTATTTTCCCAAATACACTTATTGATAAAATAATTCAAGAGGACTGTACCAGCAGCATAAAACCATAAAATAGGAGATAGGAACTGGTAGAACAATTTAAAACTTGGCAGCTGACTAAAACTAATTTATTTTATCTGTTTTATAGTAATTTTATTGTGACTTGCCATGAGACCTTTGGGTATAGGGCTGGACAGAAATAGAAATAATAAATAAAACGTAAGCCTCATTAAAAGTTCCAAACACCAGAGAAAATGGATGTAGTTGAAAAGAATTATTTTTATCTTGCAAATAATATACTGTCATTCAGTATAATTCAGAAACTGCCTACATTTTAATTCTCTTTACCTTCATTACGCATCTGTGAAATATTTGGGTAGCATGCCATTCTTAATATAGTACCTATACAGAACCTCCTGCCTTTTCCTCAAATTCTGGCAGGCTTTTCTTCCTTTCTCTTTCTTGCCCTATTGTAAACAAACTCACACCATTGGTTATCATAGGATAAAAGAAGAGCAGCGCCGAAGGACCCTCGATGTTCTCGCAGGAATAAAATACCACAGCTGTTATCACACATCTGGAACATTTTCAGACATCTCTTTGGCCCATCTCTGATTCAAAGTGCTGCTAGAATTTTGGTTTCAAACGAATATTAAAAAAAGAGAGAGAAAACTTTGTAGCTACTTTCATGGCTTTGTAAAAGAAGACCTCGACAGTAACTGGGAAGTTCTCTCTCTTTCTCTCTCTTTTTAACATTAACTTGGAACCAAAGATTCACGAGGACTTCTTGGAAGGACAGGAAGGCAGGCAGCCACTGGGCAGACCTCCTTTGGAGAGAAATGACGACGAGGGGGTTCTAATGGCAATAACCATCGGAGCCGCGCTCCTAGGGGGCTTTGCATGAATATCTTCGTGGGACGCAGCCCAGTGGTGATTCCCTCCAGCTCTGCGTTGGTTGCAAGGCGCTGGGAAGAATCGCGCCGCCGCTCTGGTCCTGGGATTCAGGACGCTTTAAGAGCCTTTTGAGCGCGACCGGGAGACCTCCCAGGGCAGCGCTTTTCTCTCCTCGTCTTCGCCCTCCCTCGCTCCCTCGCTCCCCTTTTCAAGCGCCTCTCGGAGCCAGCGTGCCCGTCTGCAAACGGTTAAGGCAGCGGGGGCCGCGCAGGGGAGGGCGGTGGGTGGGCCCGGCCGGGCCGCGAAGTCCCGACCGCTCATGAAAAGCATCCTTCTCTAACAAGCGAGGACCTGCCCACTTCACGCGGGGAGGGCGACCTCGCGCTCGCGCTCCCTCTCGCCTTCGCCGACCGAGCACTGCGAGCTTCCCCTCAGCAGCAGCCGCCGCCGCCGCCGCCGCCGCCCTCCCCCCTTCAATGCGCCTCTCCCCTCCCCCCTCTCTCCCCCGCGCTCTCCGCACGCACGCACAGAGGCGAGTTAATGGGGAATAAAGAGGTTGGAGTCCGCGGCAAGTGCCTGCTCCTTACAAATGAGCCTCCAGGCAGCTCCCCCTCCCCCTCCCCGCTGAGGGAAGAAGGGGCGGCCGAAACGTGGCCGCTCGCTGCGTTGAGCACGCCGGAGGCGCGAGGAGAGGAGGCGGGGGGGGGGGCGGCGTCGGCGGGGGAAAGGGGATTGGCGCGGCGAAGAGGAGCAGTGGCCCGTGCGCGCCTCTTGTTCCCGGTGTAATTTGCAGCCAATCATCAGTAGGTGTCCACACACATCCCTGCATCCTCCTCACCTCTCTGGCGGCGCTGCTTGATCTCTCTTTTTCTCTGCCCCCACCCCCTCCCTTCCTCCCCTCCCCCAGCTACCACACAGGCGCGCGCGCGCGCACACACACACACACACACGGGGAGAGAAAGAGGGGCGGGCGGGTGAGCGAGCGAGCGACGACTCCCCCGGCTGCTTCTCCCCCCCCCTTCTCCCTCCCAGGCAGCGACTAGGGAGACGGACGGAGCGCATCGCAGCGTGCTGGGAAAGGCGTCGGAGACCACCGAGCAGCACCGCCAGGCGCTCTCAGCCATTGACGCGCACACGGCGCACGCTCCCCGTCCGCACTTCCAGCGCCTGCTGCTGCTGCTGCTCTTCCCTCCGGCCCCCTCCCTCCTCCTCCTCTCCCTCCTCCTCCTCTTTTCCTGCAACAAGGGGGGGAGAAAAAGGAGCCACTTACAGGTATTTGCTTAGTGGACCAGCGTCTTTATCCCCCCCCCCCCCCAATCATCGCCTTTGAGTTTGTTTACAAGTAGCAAAGTTGAAATTGACGGGCTGCCAAAGGAGCTCTCGGCAGCATCTTTCTCCCCGACCGCCTTCGCCCCCTTTCCCCTCTTCTTCTTCTTCTTTTTTTTAAAGACCCCTTCTTTGTGTTAGGAAGTGATGTGCAACTAATTAAAGGCAGACGGGCGGGTTAAGCGTCTGAAAACTCACGTCTCTCGCGTCAGATACGGAGACTGGTAAGTGATCGTGTGGCGGCGGGGGCGACGATGCTCCCTGTAAAGCCGCTTTCTTTCTCCTTTCTTTCTCCTTGCTGCTTCTTTCTCCGGGTTTCCTCACTCCCTGTTTCCCTCCTCCTCCTCCTCCTCTCCCCCCCCCCCGACTCTTGGACCGCTGAGGTTGTTAAAGTAGATGAATGCTAAGCTTGAGCAATAAAAAGGCGCTGCTGTATTAATTTATTAATTAATCTGCAACAGCCCCTCCTCCTTGAATGTTAAATATGACCTTTGATCTCTGTCTCTGGCAGAGCAGATATGCAATATTGAGTATATACATGTCACTCTGGCTCCATCAGCCAGGAATAGTTGCCTTTTAACTGCTTGCCATGATCTAATATATATTCCCATTTTTTTTCTTTCCCTTCCTTTCTTAGCTTTTTTTTTTAATTTACAGCTTGCATCCTAGGAACCTCTGGTGCTCCAAAGATGCATCGATTAAACAATAATTACCTGTTTTGTGGGCAGCGTAATTTCCTCCTTTCTGGTGGCAATAACCCTTTAAAAGGAATGGGGGGGGAGGCTGGAATGGTAGCAAAGAAAGCTTTTGTGGAGAAAAGCACTTTAATGTTACCCAAACCGCGCATGAATGTATGGTCTATTTAGAACCTTTAAATAATATCCACATTAGTTCTGTCCTTTCCATTGGAGTAGATTATCTACACAGAAAAGAGAAAGTTGCTGTTAGTAAACATGAAAAGCATGAAGTTCCACCTTCTTCAGTTCCTATTTCTGAAAAAAGTAAACCTCCAGCTGCATTTTCTACACAGAATGTATTGGTAGATGTAGCCTTCTGTGCGTGTGAGGCTCTCTGCCTTTTAAGAGTGGGGCTAAGACCTTGTTGCCATGAAATCTCTGCAGGGAGCAATGATTTCAATTTTTTCCCTGATGTGAAATTGCAGAGGTAGCTTCTGACTGATTAGGGTCTTTCTGTGATTGAAGGATGCATCTTTCCCATGCCTTTCTCCAGATTTGCCCTTCTGTAGTCTGGATGAGTTGGTCTAAAAGGCTGCTGCTGTTCCCATCCCCCTTCCCAAATATCTAGTACTTCATTAGTTGATGAAGCCTCCTCAGTGGGAAGGCTGGGCCAGAAGCTGCTCATTAGTCTAATTATTACTACCTGGGCCCTTTACACGCAAGGGCCTCCTATTCTTTCCAAAGGGGAAAACCAGCTTGTACAAAAATGTAGACTTGGATAAGAGAAATTGTATTTTGTGTGTAAGGAACTGGAGCTGTGCTGAGTGTCCAGCTTGGTTTGGGTGTTGTGTTACTTTCTGAAGGCGGGGGGGGGGGGGCGGGGGGCAGGTGGAGGTTGTAAATTGAAATGCCCTCTTCCTGGACCCATGAAAGACAAAAACAGTCAAAATACATTTTCCTTCCGGGGACAAATGTTTAGAAGAACCCATTCTGTTAATTACTAAACGGATATCCATGTACCTTCGAAATCCCCTCGAAGGAGAAAATCCTGATAAATACAGGTATATATTTGCAAAGTAGGGTCTGGTAGGATAATTCATATCTTTGTGTGTGGTACTCGTAGATGTAGGTGTATATAATGCTACCAGCTCGGCGGTGGGATCAGGTATTTAAGCAGACCATTCCTATTCTATAGATCGCTTCTGCGCGGTTTCATTCTTCTGTACATAATTTGGGGGGAGGGGGAAGACGCTTGGAAGCCCCTTCACCAAGGAGACCTGGCCTTGGGACCCTGTGGGCAAACCCAACTGTGTTCAGAGTCAAACTCCCGACCCCAGATCGAGAAGGACAGAGGGCGGCGACACCTTCTTAATGCCCTCCGGCGCAGACGCCTCTAAGCAGCCTTCCTTTCAGGCTTTCACTTTTTAACACCTGATGGTGGCAAGACTTTTCTCTTCCCCTTTTTTCTCACCACTCCATTTGCCATTTTCCTGCTCATTTTCTTCCCCTGAGCTTCTGCTTTCTCGGCACTTTTTCTTTTTTTTTTTAATCCCAGCAACCCGTCTGGCTCGCACGTTTCCTAATGTTCGGATGCCCTCTGGTTGAGAGGATTTGGAGCCCTTTCCCTCCCATCATTTGCATGTGTTTAGCACTCCGCTGCCCCCGTCTCCCTTGGCATTTGTCAGCCCGCCCGCCCTTCTCCCCTCCCTCCCGATTCCCAGCTATTAAAGCATTTACTGCGTGGAGGGAGGGAGGGGAAGGGAAGGGAAGGTAGCCAGCGGGAAGAGTTGGGGGAGGCGGCGGCGGCGGCGCTCCGAGGATCATGTCTTGGGTGATTGTTATGCAAAGGAGCAGGAAGGGCTGGTGCGCCCCTCTACTCAGCGCGGGCTATGTAGGCTCCCCACCCCAGCCGAGAAGCACACCATCGCGGCCCCTCCCCCTTTTTCTCGCCACCCCCACCCGCTTGGACCTTTTTTCCGAAATGACTTTCTTTATTTCAGTTGTGACAGTTCCCGGGGAGAGGAGGAGGAGGAGGAGGATGCACAGCAAGAGCCTGCCTGAGACTTCGGCGTCCGCAGAGATGTCCCCCAAAGAGGATTAAAGGGCATCGCTTCCCCCGTTTCCCTCCCCCTCCCCTCCCCCCAGCCCCCCCAGCCCCCTCCCCCGCCCACCCGACGGCTCCGGTGGCCCTCCTCCCCGCCCTCCCCTTCCCTCCCCTGGCCCTCCCCGGCCCCCCTTTCCTCTCCTCGCCCCCCTCCTCCTCCTCCGCTTCCCCCTTCCCCCCTCCCACCCTGTTGCCCCAGGCCCACCCTCCCCCTCCCCCCCTCCCACCACCACCACCACCACCCGCACCACCACCCGCACCCGCACCACCCGCACCCCCACCCCCTGGGCACCATGAACACCAACGTGTGCGTGGAGACGGGGCCCAGCCCGGAGGCGCCCGGGGGGCTGCCCAAGGAGAACCACCTGCCGGACGCCGCGGGCGCCCTCAACAGCCTTGTGGATTACAACTCGGAGATGGAGAGGTACCGCTCCTTCGCCACCTTCTACAAGAGCAACGGCGGCGCATTCCCGCAGGCGGCCAAGATCGCGCGCATCACCACCCCCATCTTCCCCAGCGCGGCCGCCGCCGCCGCCGCCCGCATCGGCATGTCCCCCTGGAACTGCGACAGCGCCACCGCCGCCGCCGCCACCGCCATGCTCTGGGGCAGCGGCGCGGGCGGCGCGGGGGCCGCGGGCGTCGGCGGGCCCAACCCCGCGGCGGCCGCGGCCGGCGGCGCGGTGGCCCGCAAGGCGGCCGCGGCCGCCTCCTCCGCCGCGGCCGCCGCCTCCGTGGCGGCTGCGGCCGCGGCGGCCGCGGCGGCGTCTTCGTCGTCCTCCTCCTCGCCCGCCGCCTCTTCCCTGCACGCCGCCGGCAGGAGCGCCTCGGGTGGTGGCGGCGGCGGCGGCGCGGGCCTGCACCACCGGAGCGAGTCTCAGCAGACGCCGCAGCAGACGCAGCAGCAGCAGCAGCAGCGGCTGGGCAAGGCGGGCTGCGCACCCGGCGGCGTGGAGCAGCAGGCCTCGCTGCAAATGGCCAACAGCAACTTCCTGTCGCCCTTGGCGCCCGAGCACTGCAGGCCCTTGGCCGGGGAGTGCATGAACAAGCTCAAGTGCGGCGCCGCCGAGGCCGAGATCATGAACCTCCCCGAGCGCGTGGGCACCTTCTCCGCCATCCCGGCCCTCGGGGGCCTCTCGCTGCCGCCCGGGGTCATCGTCATGACGGCGCTGCATTCGCCCGCCGCCGCCTCGGCCGCCGTCACAGACAGCGCCTTCCAGATCGCCAACCTGGCCGAGTGCCCGCAGAGCCACGCCGCCGCCTCTGCCGCCTCCGCCGCCTCCCTGGGAGCCGCCGCCGGAGGAGGGGGCGCGGGGGGCGGCGGCGGCGCGGGGGCGGGCGGCGGAGGGGGCGGCGGCGGCGGCGGCGCGGGGGGCGGCGGAGGGGCGTCGGGCAACCCCGCCAAGAAGAAGAGGAAACGCTGCGGGGTCTGCGTGCCCTGCAAGAGGCTCATCAACTGTGGCGTCTGCAGCAGCTGCAGGAACCGCAAAACGGGACACCAGATCTGCAAATTTAGGAAATGTGAAGAGCTAAAGAAAAAACCTGGCACTTCGCTAGAGGTCAGAGGAGATGATTTCTTTCTTCCCAGCCTCCCGCCGTCCCTCGTGAACCCCCTTCCCCCGCCTCTCCAGTGCTTCTTGTCTAGTTTCAAGATGCAGCATCCCTTTTCCGAAGCCTCCTTCAGGTTGTGAGGGGGGAGCCCCCTTGCCGGACCCCCACCCGCTAGACCCCCCCCCGTTCCCCCCCGTTACTGCACGCATCTGTCGCACGCACCCGCTCCCGTGGACTCGCCCTGAACCCGTATTCAAAGGGGGGAAGGCAGGGCTGCCACGACGCCCGCCCTGCAATAAACCCGAGTGGAGGGACGTGGCGGCACGCGGTCCCGGCCCGATTCTTGGCTCTCTGCTTCTCCTGGGAGTCCTATGGAAAAGCGAAGGGGCGAGGGCAGCCCCTTCGCTGCGCTGGCAGTGAAAAAAGTTTTGACAGAATCGCTTGACGTGGGCGAGAGTCGGGTTCTGTTTTTGCTTGTTTTCAAAGCAAGGAAGATATTTTTTCCTCTTTTTTTGAAACCCACTTGTACGCAAGCTGAGCTAATGGCAGTTTTAAGTTGATTTTGAACGAATTCTGTACATTTTCTCTGTTCCTATACAAAGAGTTCTGTCTGGTGACATGTAAAGTATTTTTAACTTCTGTGAAACCAATGGTGAAAGGTGATGCTCAAATGATCTGGGATTCTTTTTTTTTCATGCGCATGAAGCATTTATTTTACTTACTAAATTAATTGTGGCCAGTGCAAAGGATTCTCCCCATTCCCCCCCTTTTTTTTAATCTACTGGGTCAGTTTGACTTTGTTTGCCACTTAGAACAGGAAAGTGTCCCTTTGGTGTTTTGTTTGTTTTGGGGGTTTTTTTCCAGTTCAGAACCGATTAAAAACTAGCAACTTGTAGCCCAACTTTTTTTTAGGGGTGACTTGGTGGTATTTTCATGCAAGAAAACGATTGGCTGGTGAAAAATGCAAAATAATAACTTTATTGACAGTGCATCATTACCTAAACAAAAACAACAATCAGTCTTTCCTAACCTCATGCCCTCCAGATGTTTTGGACTTTGTCTCTCAGCATCCTCTGCTAGAACAGCTGTGCTGGTTGGGTTAGGTGAGAATTGGAGTCCAATTCACTTGGAGCACAATGTACCAGGTTGGTAATGCCTGAAGTATAGCAACAGCTAAAGTTAAGATATGTGACTGAAATGTATATATTTATTTTTTTGAAATTTCACCTCTAAATTCACAATGACGATGTATAAAGTATCACAGAGCTGTAAAGACAGGCTTTCCAGTCTGGTAGATATATAAATGTCAAAAAAGGGGGGGTGTTGTGCAAACTTCAATTCATGTGTTTAGTGTGGCAGACAGCAAAGATGAAAAAAATGATGTAAAATGACTAATAGTATTATTTTTAGATGGGGAAAACAAGAGGAAAAACTTGTAATCACATTTAAAGCCCTGTCATTATTAAAATTATAGTGTTGCTGGTTAGATGAACATATCAGAAGAGACTGTAGTAGGAAAGATCTAATATGGTACAGAAAGTAATTTACTGGCAGAGAGATGTAAAGTTAGCATCACGGTGAGAATTAAAGCTGTGACCAGCAGGCTTCTTACAAATTAATATTTTATTGGTATTAATATTACCCCTAAGTTTTTTTTTAATTTAAAATAACTTTTAAAAAATACTTGAATTATATTTCTCCCTTGCAAGGTGGGGCTGTCTTTCTGGAAATTTTTATAGCTTTCCATACCACAATCCATTGTCCATTTATTTGCTTAGAGAGTAAGCCGCACTGAACAATGGTGGGCCTTACTTCCAAGTAAACATGTTCAAGATTGTGCTGTCCTTATGTTTCCCATAGTTGCTCTTTGTGCATAAATGATAACTGAATATCACATCAGTGCAACAACCTCTGTGGATTATATTTCAGCTGGTAGAAATTGGTTGTATATAGATTTGCCTGTTCTTTTTGGTTGCAAATGCACTCCTGTTTATTCCATAGAACATTTCAAAGAATGTATATTGTGATTTTTACAATAAACAGTAAATGCTGGATTTGATCACTAAACCAGAACTAAAGCACATACATTTTTTCCCTGTTCCTGCTGGCAATGAGTGTAATCTTGCGCAGTTCTTGTGGTACTCCTCGGAAACGCTGGCTCTATTCCAGCTGGTTATTTATGACTAAGGTAAGGCTTCATCCCTTTGCACATTTGGGAGTAAGTCTAATTAAAATCTAATAGGATGGACTGCAGAGCTGTGGTGGTCTGCAGAACAGGACTGTAGTCTGGGTGGGACAAAAAGACCTTAGTTTCACCTCCTAGAAACCTGATTCAGTGCAAAATGGACTCAAACATTGTTTAGGCAAATGAAAATAAAGCTTTCATGGCTATCTTGTCTTGTCTCCCCTCCTTGTGGTTCCAGTTTGCACATCGCCACTGCTTTCAAGTGAGCTGTACATCCTTCAGACAAACAGAATAACTTAGTAATTACAAATCTAAGTCCTGTGGCTTTAAGCATTGTGTTGAATGTAATCTGAAGTTCATTCCAATTTGTTTGGTGGGATTACTCCCAGATGTGTACATTGTGTTGTTGCCTTAACATGTTGTCTTGGCAGATGTCTGTTTCCATGCACACATTTGTTAAGAAATTGGGAATGCTGGATTTACAAACTGGAGGAGTGTTTTAACTTTCCTTGCAACTATTCCTCTACTGGAGGAGAATTACCTGGGAGACATTTGGAGTGAGATTTGACAGCAGGTTGGAAGAGCTGAGTGATTCCTCCTGCCCTCTAGTTCTCCTTGTAAGTTAGAGACAAGGTGGGGATTCTGTGTTTACCTCATAACATCTTCTGCATCCAGTCACAGGTTAACATTCACTAGATTGAGCCCCAAGTCCACTCTGAAGTCTTGTTTTGTAAACCGTAGAAAAAATAACACCAGTTTAGTTTCATGTGAGGCTGACTGTGAAGTCAGCTACAATTACTTCCTAGAATCCTAACCTATGATTTCGGTACAGTTTATGGGAACAGATGTACAGGCCTTTGGGTTCCTGCTTTCTTTCATCAGTGAGCTCTTGTGGAAGTAGGTAGGTAATGGGTGCAGAGACGTAAATTTGTGAAAGGAACCATGTCAGGTGCATCAGAGTGCCATCGGTCATTTTCTGTGGCTGACCCCAAAGTCCTGGTGCTTTTAAAAATCCCCTAAGCATTCCATATGAGATTACTGGATAATACAATTCCATAATAATCATGGCTAGTAATACGGATGATTTCATTCTACTTTCAGAACAACTTTCCTTGATTTTTGTTAGTGTGTCTCTTTCCTACACACACATCCACGAAATGCACCAAGATTGGAAAGAAACAGGTCCCCCATATAAAAATGAATTTACAAGTAGATGTTCCATTTTCTGCAGAGCTTAGCCAGTCATGTAGTGTCTGACAGCATGCCCCTAATAACTTTATAGCAACATTGCGTGCCACTTTGAAAGTGGAAATTGAATCCTTTTCCACCTCGGTTGGCTTCCTCCCTTCTTTATTTCCTCATCTCCTCCCTCTCTTCCTTTTGGTTTTAACTGAATAATAAAAAGTGACAGCATGACTGCCTAAAGCACATGTGCAGCAACACAGATCTGGTTGTAAGGCAACCAGCTGGAGGCCCGTCAGAGACTGACGGGCCCTCCATGAGTGAACTAACGCCTCCACAGTGGTTGCTTGTGAGTGAGAATAGGTTCCCCTGCTGAAATGGCTTCTCAGGCTCAGATTGGCTTGTGGTGTCTGTCAATCAATATTTGGGCCTGCCGTGAATCATCACAAGTCTAGATAGCAAAAGGGAGGGGGTGTCTGATTTGTTGTGTGCTTGGAGAAAGCGGAAATGATGATTTCCAGCTTAAACACAAACTGTGTGGTATATCATTTGGCAAACATGGCACTATCATGAGCAAAAGGGAGAGACAGTATATACCCCTTCCTCCAGGTGTGTTATTTCACAGTTTTGTTAAGCATTAAGCAGAACAAGATAACACTAAAAGTATTGCAATAGCTCTTAAGCCAGAAGCTTCAACATGCAAGCAGTGAATCCACTGTACATCATCTGTTTGGGTAGAAAGATGTCGTGTTCACTTCAATAAACCATGAACTGTTTACTTACATAATCCTCTTGCATGTGTAAAATACTCCCTAGCTGCAAAGCAGAAGTAATCTTTGGCTCCTGGCAGAGTTGTGTCTGAACTCTAAAATTGTGGTTTTGTTCAAGTCAAACCAAATCAAATGGTGCTTGGTTTGAATCCAAACCAAGTTGAACAGGCTCAACCCAGTTTGACTTTAAGCCTCAAACAAGTTTAAAACCTGTTCATTTTTAAAACTTTAAAATCAATGGGAAAAAAAAACTTTTTAAAAGGCAATTGTGGCTGAATGCAAACTGGTTCAGATTGAACCAGGTGGCTTAACCAGTTTGGATGAATCCCCCCACAGTTCAATTTGAGTTTGAAATGGGACCATCAAATGGGGATTTGGTTTGGGTTCATGTTTGAACCAGTTGAAGCACCCAGTTTGAGCTGAACCAGTTCAGCCCCTCTCTAGCTGCCAGCTACTGAGTTCTGCAGTGGAACAAGACTGCATTAGATAAGTGGTTTTATTATTACATTGTAATGCATTGTGTCCTCTGCTAAGTGTTTCTGAGCAGGAACAGTCTTGGAAGGTTTAGAGCATCTTCTTCCCTAACTTGTAGAGATCAATTGCAACATTTAAACTGCCCAAAGACAGAGGGGGGATTGTAAGAATCTTCCTCTTACTCCATATCTCTATAAGAAAAAGAAAAGAAAATGAGGAGTGCAGGTGGGTGACAGGTGTGAGGAAAAGGATTAAAGCCCTCCTTACTGACTCTGTCCTGAATCCTGTATCTCAGCTAGCCTTGCAGCTGGGAGACTCTTTCAGGGCTGCAGTGACGCCATTGCATTGCTGAGATGCTGGTATTTTCTGATCTGCTCAGAGCCCAGGGAGGTGTCAGGAATACTAGCTTCTCTGTGGACTTCGCAGTGGTGTCCTTGTGGGCTCCAGGTAGCCCCTCTCCCTCCTAGCTGCAAGGGCAGTTGGGAGATAGAAGTCAGACAGGAAAGCCAATGAGTGAGTGGTGCTTTTGAACTTTTTTTCCTGTCACTCTTCTGGTGCTTCTCCCTCTCCTGTCTCTTTGAAGTGAGACAGACTTGCAGAGAAGATATAACTTTGGTACCATGCCTACAAAGCTCAATTATAGTTTTCAATAATATGCCACTTGGTGACAATTCTTGCCATAGGAAAATAATACAGTATAATGTTTCCAAATTTGGCTGTTCTATATCTGACCCTGACAATATAGAAACGTTGACTCTCAATGCTTCCCCCCCCCCTCTTTAGAGTATTATTTACTTAAAGTAACATATAATATGAAAATTTGGTGCATGGAGTTAATAGTAGAAAATACATAAAATAAGATTAATGTCTTGTAGAGCTTTGGATATTCATACCCATCCACTGAATTCATTTAGATTTACTGTACGTTTAAAAAGGCATAATCATTATTTATCCAGAGAGACTACTTATTTGTGTCCCATTAGTGTACATTTATATACTTCTTGCTGTAAATTATAGACTAAGGGGTATGGCTAACACTGCCTTTCATATTTACTGAAAAATCAAATGGCCCTGATTTTAGTTCATTTTGCTTGTCATTGTTTTATGTTTTGTACATTTTGGCAACTATGCATCACTTAGAAAAGGTGGATGGAGAAAAAATATTTTCGTTATCACACAAGACTAGAAGCTAATGGGCAGGAAAATTAGGACTGACAAAGGGAAGTATTTTTTCACCCAGTGGCTCATCAGTCTATGGAGTTTACTACCAGAAGGAATGGTGACAACATAGATAGATTTATGAAAGGGTTAGACACGTTCATGGAGGGCAGATGTATCAATGGCTACTAGAATGTCCTACCTCCAGGTCAGAGAGACAGATGGGATGCCATTTGCAAGAATTCAAGAGCAGGTGAAGGTTTTACCTTCGTGTTCTGCTTTAGATGTCCAGAATCAACTGGTGGGCCACTGTCTGAGACAGGATGCTGTACTTGAGGGGTCCTGACCTGATTCAATAAGGCTTCCCTTATATTTTTATTTATGCTGCTTGTCTTGTGCAACTAGATACAGTTATCTTGGGATGGGCTATAATATTTCAAAACTAGATCTTGAACAACCAAACACTATTTTCTCTGTTTTGGACCTAATTACTAAAAAAACCCTAAGCTTCTCAGTGTAATAATTTGTTTCAGGTAAAAGGACTGCTTTCCCCCCTGATATTTCCCCCTGGAGTCTAGAAGGATGGCAATTTATATATTAAATTTGTTTGGGAGTCAGAGCATAAAACTACTTTTATTTAAGCTAGATTGGTGTTTGAAAATGAATTGGTGGAGAAACCAGAATCTAACCTGCTGACTGAAATGAAGGCAACATCACGCTTTGACACATAAAATGCAGCATCGTATGGTGTGGCCACTAGGGAGAAAAGGGTCCTGTGGATGGTGTTACACTGTTTGCTCTTTGTTTTTGTTTTTTCTGGGGAAAGGGACAGTGTTAAGGTGACACCAGTGAGCTCTGTGGGTAGGGATCAATTAGGAAGAGCCTCAGAGGAGATTTTTCCTCTTTTTGCCTTTTTATAGCTGTAGATTGCATTCTGCAATGGCAGTCAGCTGTGTATGGAGATTATGGAAGTCTAAAATGGAACAGGCAGCTAACACGATTAGGGTAGCTAACTGGAAAATCTGCAGAAATGTGGTCTGCTTGCCGGTTCCACAACTGTGCCATCAAGTGGGGATGTCACACGTGTAATCTGTTTGGTATTCTGCCCTAAATTGCACCAGCTATGTAATAGCCAAGGCAACTGGTACATCACAAACATAACTTTATGAATGAAGCCCATTGTTGGAACTTTCGTAGTAGCAGAATGTGTTGGTAGTTAGTTGCTGGTTTATAACTCTTTTTGGAGGCTTGCTCTGGATCTGGCTGTAGAAGAACATAATTTAAATGACAACCTACCTTAAGTGCTTGTAAAGTTTTGCTTGTTTGTTAAGCATATTTACTTCTTACTATATGTGACTTTTGCATTTCCAGGGAAGGGGAATCGGCCATCGCATGTGGGTAACTCCTTCCGAAAAAGCTTAGCCACAATCTGATACCTGGAAAAACTTGTTGGAATTTCTCATGCCTCTTTTTACATTCCATGATGAATGCAAACACATGGGCTTTTGTGCTTGCACTGGGCCTTATTATGGATTATCTCCTGGAATAGGGATCTGACATCCTGCTGTAGTCCTCCATGAAGCCAGCTGGATGATCTTGGGCTAGTCACAGCTCTCTTCTGATCTCTCACAGCCCCACCTACCCCACAGGGTGTTCTGTTCTGGGGAGAAGAACAAAGTTTTTGCCAGCCCCTCTGACTCTCCTTAAATGGGTGAGAAATGTGGGGTAGAAAAGCCAACTTTCCTCCTCCTCCTCTTCCTCCTCCTTCTTCAGAAAATACCTTAGCTTCATCCTGGCTGCAGTCCCCCCCCCCCCCCGGTGTCTCTAGTTTTGTTGCCCATCCAAATGTGCATCTTCTTACTTCAAGGTCTGTTTCTGAATCATGAAGCAATGACTGGGGCAATTAGTCATTCCGTGACACCCTCACCCCACCCCCCACCACCCCACTTTCCTGACTTTGGAAGGAACTTCATTCATCCTAAGTTTTCACTGTTACCCATCTTCAGATGGTTTAGCATTTAGATGTTTCCCAGTGGAATCATTATTTTTTCATCACTGGGCATGGGATATTTTTGAGTAGGGGGTCACACAGGCTTTAGAATATTGTTGTGAGGATTTGCAGGCACTTGGCAAGGTCAGACTGGTGGCTTAAGGCACAGGATCGACTCTACTGTCTTTTTTCTGATGAGCTGCTCTAATGGCCTCTTGATCTTTAGAACCCTTCGAGGGCTTTATATACTCTTAAGGAGAGCTGAAATTGAACCCTTTTTGTTTTGTTGTTGCCGTTTTCACTAATTCCTGTAAGAGACATTTTAAAAACAAATATCAATGCATACATAGGACATTGCTTCTATAGATGAGATGCATGCATGTGCTCTGTATGTTAGTGTTTATGAGCTGAGTAATGCAACTGCAAGAGCACAATTCCCAACCCCTCCACAAAAACCAAATGAATGAAATGAAAAGCAATTGCTGAGAAACTAAGTTCTACTGATGTTACCATTTGTGGAGTGTCACGGGAGTTACTTTCTTCCTCCCCATACTGTTTTTAACATGCATTAACTTCCTTTAAACCAAACACAGAGGAGTGTACTCTTTTCTAAGAAAGGAATGCAATAATGAAACCAGTCCAGTGAATGTGTCTCCAAAAGTTACTAAGTTGTAACAACTTTTTGTTGAATGTATCAATGAGTTTTCTGTACTATGTACTGCAAGCATCCAGGGAAAAGAATCAAGTATTTCAGGTGGTATGGATACATTTTTGAATGTGGTTTCCTATCTGTAGCAGAGCATTAGATACAGTTGCCTGAATGACCTTGTTCCAGCTCTCTGGCGTTAGGAATTAGATGCATGCTGAAATTAAAACTGGCCTTTTTTCATAGCATCATTTGTCCTTTTCTGGGAAAAAAAGTGCAGAGTTTGTTGACTTGATTTGCGCCTTTATGTTTAGCTGGAACATGGATGGCATATGAAGGTTGTGTAATTTTACATTCGATGCTTTGGGATTTAGATTTTAAAGTAAAATAATAAAGAATGCCTTGCCTTGGTGAAAATGAGTCAGTAGTTCTGTGATATAGAGCAGCTATTAGACACTGTTACAGTGTCTGCATTAGTGACCTTGAGAACAGCGCAAACATAGGTTTCGTCTGGTGTCAGAAGAAGCTGCCCAATGGCTAAAGAGGAAAACAAAGAGGAAAGAGTTGGACAAAGAGAAAGCAAAATGGCAAATTCTTGAGTCTTGGGAATACAGTTCATCAAAAGAGTATAACATCAGAGGACAGACTGCAAGATAGACATTCAGCTAGATCACCTGCAAAATCCCTTGCATTTCATATTGTCTATGATTCTTTGTTGACTAGCTCTTAGGGCTTATCCACTCTTAATGAGTTTTTTTTCAAAGTCATGCAAAAGTGTTTCCCCAAGTGTCTGAAGCAGAATGCAAGAAATAGTTTATTTTTTCTTGCCTTGCTTCCAGGTCCTGTAATTTCTAAACGGTTTGTACATTCTTCTGCACACCTTAACCCTTAAGCTGCCCATTTTAAAGTCCTATATTGTAAAAATCTGGGGTTTCATTGTGGATAATTTTGCAGTGAACTATGAAGTATGAACAAGCTTTTAGCTAGCTAAGATATTCAAGAGAAACAGTTTGATGAATCAAACAAGAAATAAATTTAAAACTACTATACGCAATACTTTGTAATTTCTGTGTGATGCACTGTAATATACATCACACATCAATTCCGGTTTATATTTTTATCAGAGGATTCTAATAATCCTCTGGACTAGTTCTGGACAAATCCTGGATAGTCTTTGGTTACCTTGAGACAGCATTAGGACAGACAGTTTTGATTCTGCAATCACGTCTCTCTGTCCCTGCCAAATGAGACAAACCTGGGGCAAGCCCAGCCTGTCACCTTGCCTGCCTTCAGACAGTGGACAGATATATTGCAAAGAACAGCTGCCATGCTATTATTGCTTCCTGCATAGACAGCACTGGCTACTGTGCTGTATTTGCACATTTTTGTGATGTACAATTTGGGCAATTCACCTGGCACCCAATTTCCAGATGGGTGCATCACCACTTCTGCACATGCATGGTTGACTGTTTCAGTCTCCTCACATGCATGTTGGATGGAGCTATAATTGCTGCTCTGCCCAGAAAAGTAAGTGGCTCCCTAAAAAGCGGTACAGCTGGAAAACCCGAGACCAGTGCTGGATTTTCCAACAACAGTTAAAAGCGCCTTTTAGGGGTGAAAAAAAATGACCCCCTGATATGTTAGGCAATCCCAGCATAGTAGTGACATAATGGCACTATATTCACCCCACCTAGATGTAATCCTTGCCTGTCATATCCTTACGGAATTGCTGCTCTTGCAAGAGAACCCGTATGTAGGAAATACCTGCCCACTTCCCTTTGGGTACATCCTACATATGGGTATTTTCCCAGACCATCAGTTCCAGACAAGGTAAGCAAGCCAACGTGACAGAAACTCCAGTGTCAGAGTTGGATTTGTTTTAATGCCTATATTTTGCTTTATTGGTATACTGTCCCAGGAATATATTGGGATTGTCATGGGTATACGTGGCAATCCCAGTATAGCCCATGCCTGGAGGCACCTTTAGAATACCTTTGCAATTCATACATTCATCTAAAATTGTCACATAAAATTTAATTTTTACTTTAAGCCTTGTGGTAGAACCGGCTCTGAATGGCATCTTTTATATCAGGAATAAAATGCATGGTGCTTTTTGAAGCTGATTTCCATGTTACTCACAAGTACACATGGGGTATTTTTCACTAGCAGCTGAAATTTCAGGATGATGTAGGAAAGGCAAGGTTCCGTTTAGAGTTTCTTCTTTGATCTTTTTGAACTACATTTGGGAACACTGCAGCATGATTCAGAGAGATTGAAGACAATTAAATATGAGTCTCCCTTCCGTCTCCATGCTTTGCCAGGTCCTGTTTTGTAGGCCATCACACGAGAGATAACAGTGCTAAACAATGATGTAGGTTTACAGCAAAGAACTTGATTTTCACACAGGCTTCTGGATTCCCTTTATGCGTTCCTTCTGCTCCACCAACGTAGTTGTGAGGAGGAGAACAGAAGGTTCTATTTTCATTCTAGACTTAACTGCAGTTTAAGACACAACTGGGAGTTAAAACTGTAGTTATTTTTAACTACAATTACTTGAAGCAATTTCCGTAAACTGCAGGTCAGTTGCACAGACATTTGTTGTGTCTGGATAGCATGACAAATTATGCTTAGTCTAAGGGCCTTTCTGAATTTACCTGTAGCAGTTCCAGGATAGTGGGTCTGGAATCTGTCCAAAGGCTGGGACGGACTGCTCTAGGGCAGTACAACAACATCCACATGATGATGACACATTCCGGCCCAGTCCCTGGGCAAGCCCCAAAGCTGCTGTGAGCTTCAGAGCCAGCTTTGAAGGACAGAAATGAAAGTTCTTGGCCTCAAAGTCTTTGGGGACCCATATTGGTGGCAAAATAAGGTGCACCAATGAAATGCTCCCCTCTGCACTTTCTGCACACCTCTGCATTCTGGACTAGCCCAAGCTGGTATGACAGCAGATGATATTGAGGTCTACTGGTGATCCAGATCCAGGACCCCATTAAATCCAGGTACCCTCAATAGGGTACCTAAAACAGAACGGAAGAATTCTGAATATCCCATATTTGTCTTAAGATGGAGTAATAGAAGACTGTAACTGACACCTGAGTCAGAGGATAGGGATCCTAAGTACAGAACTCGGGGGGGGGGGATCACTTCCTCTGAATTGTTATACACTTCTGTTATATACAGCATGTTCATGTTTTTGCATATACATTTCCCTGGATTTGTTTTGGTGTGAACAGGGCAGAAAGACTTCAGCAGGAATTCACCTACCCATGCAGTCACCAGAACTAGTGTTTGCTGTTAAAGTAGAACAGCTTCCCTTGTCCCGCAAATGTTCTGATGGATAGCAGGCATCCCAGACCGAAGTTTAAATGAAAATCATTCTAACAGGTTCAGATTCACCTTGTCTTAACTATTGTATTTTCTGTTCAGAGGGGGAGGTCTGGAATATAAATGTAACCATGCAGTTTAGTCTTGTTTCAGAGAATGGATAGATTTCAGGAGTTGTCTGTACCTCAAAAATTAAAAGTTGGTAAGCAATACAATGTAAGGGTGAGTGAGTAAGTGAATGAAAAACCCCTTTTTGCTCTGACAGATATTTGTTTTCTAGATTTTTTATATAAAAAAACTTATGCATTTTATTTTACTTAGTTTTTCTTTGTTATGTAATACTTTAAGGCCCTGTCCCCAAAAGACTTATTAGCCCCTCTCGGCTTCCTGTGCTGTCACTCTGTTATAGCTGACTTTAAAAGTCCCCTCCACTTCTGGAATAAGCGTCCCCATGGTAGCCGCGATCTAAACGGACTTTCCGTCCCCAAGGAAGCCTGTTTCCTTTCCCGCATCTTCCCCCCCCCCGCCCGCCCGCCCCCTCTCTTGTTAAAAGGAAAAATAGCCAGATCTCCGTCTCCTGAAACGGCTTCCCGCCCCTAGCAAAGGCAGATGATCGCTCTTTCATTCACTTTCAGCACTTACTTTCACTCAGTTCTCTGTTAGAAAAGGCTTTCTGCCCCGGCAAAGTCAGTGGCTGCAGGCATCGGCAGCGCGATCCTTCGCTCATTCTCTTTTAAGGCTTTCACAGATCACTGATAACAATGTTGCAATTCTGAGCAATTCTGGCTCTTTTTACAAAGGAAAGGAAGCGAACCTGCTGCATTTCTCAGATGTGTGAATGCTTTTTGGCTGTGTGTGCAGGCAAGCAATCCCCGCCCCTTTTGCCACGGAGCGCCCTCAAGGCAGATATAGCGAGCAAAACCCGTGAATCACCGAAAGAGTGCTGGAACTCTTCTTTAGAGGGTGAATCCCCAAAAGACTTATTAGCCCCTCTCGGATTCCTCTGCAGTCACTCTGTTATAGCTGACTTTAAAAGTCCCCTCCACTTCCAGAATAAGCGTCCCCCTGGCAGCCGTGATCTAAACGGACTTTCCGTCCCCGTGGTAGCAGTTTTCTCTTTCCAGGCATTCCCCCCCCCCCCGCCCCCTCTCTTGTTAAAAGGAAAAATCGCCGGATCTCCGTCTCTTGAAACTGTTTCCTGCCTCTAGCAAAGCAGATGAGCGCTCATTCTTAGTCACTTTCATTCACTTTCAGCAGTTACTTTCACTTTGTTCTCTGTTAGAAAAGGCTGCAGGATCGGGAGCGCGATCCTTCGCTCATTCTCTTTTAAGGCTTCCCTTGAAAACAATGTTGCCATTCTGAGCAATTCTGGCTCTTTTTACAAAGGAAAGGAAGCGAACCTGCTGCATTTCTCAGATGTGTGAATGCTTTTTGGCTGTGTGTGCAAGCAAGCAATCCCCCCCCCTTTTGCCACGGAGCGTCCTCAAGGCAGATATAGTGAGCAAAACCCGCGAATCGCCGAAAGAGCGCTGAAACTCTTCTTTAAAGTGCACGTATTTTATCGCGGGTGTCTCACTTTGCTAAGCTCCCTAAGCGCCTTGTAAAGCCCGGAATGGGGCCGCTCAGAGGCAAAAGAAGAGTTCCAGCAGACTTTCAATTGCATGGGGACAGGGCTAAAGTGCACGTATTTATCGCAGGTGTCTCACTTTCCTAAGCTCCCTAAGCGCCTTGTAAAGCCTGGAATGGGGCCGCTCAGAGGCAAAAGAAGGGTTCCAGCAGACTTTCAATTGCATGGGGACAGGGCCTAAGATCGTCATAGAAAATCAATTGAAAATACAAATAAAGTTCAAGTTAAGATTTTCTGGCTTTGGATGTTTGACTTTTTATTTTAATGTGCAAGAAATTAATGTGCTGGTTTGTATCCAAATACATCCTTTGATGAGTAGGACCCATTTGTCTCTTTTGCTTGTAGAAAATCTGTTTCTAGTGCAGGAAAAGAAAAAAAAATCCCCCTCCTGAGTGACACTCAAATCCTAATGCTTCTCTTTGTGTAAGTCATCATTTTGCACAAGTTTTCTCAAGGTTTATGAAGTTTTTATTCTCCAGAACTATTTGCACAACCCTTTATATATTTCTCATTTCTTACAGAGGAGCACAACACCCAATATTTATTTCCATCTCTTTGGCCTCTTTCCACAAACGGCACATAGGCAGCTCAGGTGCACTTCTAGGTTGTGTGAAACTACCATGTTAGAGATTTCACTCTTAAGTGGCCTAGTTGCTTTTCAACATGGTGTGTGGTCATGCCATGTTGGGTCAGTGGACTGCCATGACAACAGGTATCATAGCAACATTTATCCCATCCCAAGCCTTCAGATGTCTTGTATGTACAGGTTCCACTGATAAACATATACCTGACTAGAAGTAGTAGTGGTAGCTTAGGGGTGATAAGCTCTGATCAAAGTTAACCTGACTTTCTTTTAATGAGTCTTACCTAAGAACAGGGTCTGGTTGTTTTATTTTACTGAGTCATTTATAATGTCCTTTGATGTTTCACTTAATAAGCAGCAGATCTAGTCTTAATTGTCTTCTATGAAGTCTTACTTTTCTGAACTGGGAAGCTTTTCCTAGTCCTACATAATACAATTTGCTTATGTGCAGCTGAGGATCTAGAACT
The DNA here is from genome assembly GCA_023333525.1 of Aspidoscelis tigris stejnegeri. NCBI lineage: Eukaryota > Metazoa > Chordata > Lepidosauria > Squamata > Teiidae > Aspidoscelis > Aspidoscelis tigris. Next base: position 66,891,004 of record JALMGA010000006.1, read on the forward strand.
ATACTTTCTTGAAAGTCAGTGCTACAGAATTTGTTGCCATTTCCTTTCAGGGAAGTGTGATAGAACTGTAACCTAGGGGTGTTTTGCACGCACCCAAAAGGTTGACTTTGGAGTTATTTGAAGGACAAACTAGATGTAAGTTTTTCTTTTCTAAAATGTAAATAGCTGCTTCAGAAAAGCTGTTTGGGGATAAGAGGTAGGAAAGAATGAACAAAAACTCTTCTGTTATTCATAACCCCCAGGCTGCTTTCCTGCTTCTCTTGTTTATCCAACAACAATAAAACACACACACTAATTTTACTTGCACACTTAAGATAGTTTTAGTCCTAAGATATCGAAACAAAGCTGATAAAAACGTAGATATACACAACGTGGAAAGAAGCCACAAGAACAAACCATATTAGTTCTTGCACAGACACTTGTGCTTAGTGGTGAAATATTTGGGTTTGCATAAGAAAGATTTCAAGCTCAGTCCCCAGCATGCCAGCATCTTCAAGCTGACTAAAAAGATCCCAGCCTGAACTGCTAATTCAGGCTAGTTCAAGCTAGTTCAGGCTTCTCAATCACTGTTGCATTTTGATTTTGATTCTCTTTCCCATTGTGCCTGGAGATCCAACAGCATCTAGAGTCACACTGCCTTAGAGAGGCCATCCTTTGCATACCACTGCTTGCACAATACTCTACAGGCAATACTGAGCTAGGTAGGCTATTGGTTTAATTGAGGCCACATCTCTGCTTACCATTGGAGGTTGCCCACTGTGTCTCATTTGCAGCACCAGCAGGCATATGGTTATGAGCACATCGTCCCATTTCTGGGCATGATTGCTATCGGAGGTGCCATTTATGTAGGGTGCTATTTTGTACCCTAAACGGAGCTGCCATGATCCTTGTTAAAAATGATGCTCCCTTACTTGCCAACAGAGATGCAGAGGCATCTTTCGCATCAGCTGCTCATCACATCTCCCGCAGGCACCCTGAAATCAGATCCCCTGCTAGGTAAGTGGAGACCTGGCCCTCATATAAAGCATATTTGTGTGTCTTAAAGAATTGTGCACCTAGAAATCAACTTAAAAGTAGCCAAAGGGTCATGGTTTCTTTGTAAAGAATTTTTGGAACTGTAGCGGACATTTTCTCCTTAGTGTCTATATAGAATCAAAACCTAATTTACTCTTAATTTTGGCTCAGATGTTTCTTACACATTAGTTCAGAAATGCTACAAATTTTGCTTTTCCTGCTTTGTCTGTTGAGATCAAAGCCAAAGATATTCCAACTTTGATCTTACCAGGCAGAGAAGGGCTGCTTCTTTTGCAACAGACTCAAAGTAGAGGAAATTCCTGGCTTCAATTCTGATAGCAGAGGCTTCTTTGAATGCAGGGGTGGCTCCATGGGCTATTTTATGTGTTCAGATGCAAGGAACACCTTCTGAGGAGTCCAATAAGTCCCCTAGAGTAATGGTGGCAGTTTTTACCGCAAAGGGATTCTACAGTTAAAGTGGTGCAGTAGCACTTGAATTGGCACGGGAGGGAAAGAGTTCAGCACCAGTGCAGAAGCCACACTCTTCTGTAGGGATGTGCACGATTTTTTATTTTTTGCATTTGATTCATATCAAATCGAATGTAAGTAAATTTGTTTTCATTCAAATAGATCCCCTTCAAATGTGGTAGGATTCTATGCAATATGAATTTATTCGTACGAATTCATATGAATATCTGATACAAATGCATATGTATCTGATACGTATCCATCGGTATCCAATATGTATCCCGTAACATATCCTATCTGAAAGTGTCAAATCTGCCCTGAATCCACTTTGAATCCACTCTCAATCCATGTCACATGCACTCTGGATCTGATGCAGATGTGACTGCTGCAGCCGCTTTCCCACCTCCCCAGAGTCAAGGATGTTCTGAAGCATTCATACAAATGTGAATGTCAATGTACAAATGTCATAACATTCAATCTGTATACGAATGTCCAAATTCATTCAAATATTGAATGTTAGGAATATTCACGCACATCCCTCCTCTTCCGGACATTGTTTGCAGTGAGCCCTTATGGTGCATTCAAAGTACTGTGAAGGCAATGTGAGAATCCTGCCTTAGGGTGTTTTTCCACTGTCAGAAAGTACCCATTCTTGCACCCATTAAGGACCCATTTGGGTGTGAGCCGGATGATCCCATTTCCACCACGGCACCCATTTGGGACCCAATGCTGCTGGGAAAATCCAGATCAAATGGGTACTTTCTGGCCTTTAATCTGGATTTTCTGTAGACCCCATTAATGGGGTCTACAATGGGGTCTTCAGGCAGAAAATCTGGATTAAAGGGAGCCTGTTTCCATGCTTGTGTGGCAATGGGGTCTAGAGGAGGCTAGGGGGAGGGGACACCCATGGTGGGGAAGCCCCAAAACCTAAGCTTCGAAGTCATTTCAAAGTCACTTTGAAGTCTGTGCAAAATAGCTCCGGAGTGTCTCTGAAGTCTGTGCTGATCTTCAGAGTGAACTTCAAAGTGACTCCAGAGCTACTCCAAAGTCACTTTGAAGTCACTTCAAAGTTCACTCTGAAGATCAGCACAGACTTCAAAGTGACTTCGAAATGACTTCAAAGCTACTTTGGAGATTGCATCCCCTGTCCCCCCAAACACCTGGGGTGACAAGCAGACCCCTCATGGGTAGATCCGAATTTCCAAATGGGTGCTCTGGTGTTTCCACAGCAGGGAGGCTAGCACCCACTGCTATTGGGTGCTAGACCACCCATGGAAACACACTGGGTACTTCCCTTAATCCGGATCTACTAGATCCGGATTAAGGAACGTACCCATTCCTTAGATTCAGATCTTCTTAGATCCGGATAAAGGAGCGCGGTGGAAAAACACCCTTAGGCAGATACTCTGTGTTATATGTAAAATTAATGTTTTCCAGGTGAAGTAAAGGAGTCAAGCTTAATTTCAGCTTGCCTCACTCAACACTTTGTCACTGACCTGTCAGCTAATCTCTCCTCACTCCAGTTTAAAAAATTCTAAGACAAATGATGTGAAGCATCTTGCCCATGATTATTGGTGGGAGTGACAACTAACATTTAATTTGCTTCTCTTTTTGGAGCGTTTCCCCCCCCACCCTTGTTCTAGAACAAAGTCTACTGAAGTGCTCATCAGCTCTTCATTCAGTCATTCCTGTGTAAAAAGTGAATGTGGCCATGTTTGTTCACTAAATAAATCTTCGTCTGCAAAACAATCTCAGGTTCTTTCAGCACTTACTCAATAATCCAGATCAAGGAGCCTCATAGTCCATGGGACTAGTTGTAATTTGGATCAGATCCATACTAGAAGTGCAGTAATTGGGCTTAGTGGTGGACCTGATAAAACGATACCACAAATGTACTAGTGCCAACTGATCTTGGACATGGATGGGGCATTCATGCATAAACTGAACCTAGGAAGACTGTAAATGGGGCATTGGGGAACATGCACTATGATGGTGAGACGACTTCACAGTCCCTTTGAAACAACAACTGCATTGATAGCAATAGCGTCTTTGCCTTGGCTGCAAAGATACTTTATCCTTGTTACTCACATGCAGCATTTGATTAGTGGGAATAGGGACTAATTGCATTGGGGTTGGGAGGTGCTGTCCCTGGTAGCTCACATCCACTAGTATGGAATAGGGCTTAAGCATCCACGTTGTTTCTCTCCTTAGGCTGCATTTGCTGCAGTCCTGACTCCTTAACGTGGATGCCTCTTGCTGTGGTTGATCTGGATCAAACTAATCCAGATCCACTAATCTGGATTAAGCATGGTAAATGTGGAAAAGGCCTCAGATTGTACTGGGAATAGTTTGCTCAGAAAATGCAGTCCTTCCCCAGGGCAGCCAAGAAGTTGTCTCTGAACTGTAATCCTGTAAATGCTTGAAAATGTAAGCAGGACCTGCTTCTGCCAGCACCAATCTGTTCACTGGGAGAACAAGGCGAATGGGAAGTTGTGAGCCATATTTTTAATCTGCTTTGGCTCAGAAAACTAGGAGTGAGGTTCCATTGCCCTGTGATCCCAGTCCACAGGGAGCCGCTGCATTTGTAACAAGACTTTTTTCTGAGTAACTGTGCATCATATGGTGTTATCAAGTGATTTGCACCAGGTCATCATGTGTAGAATTCTGAGTCCATAGTTGAGCAACAAAATAGTTTCTGTGAATTTATTCACATGCCCACACTCACATTTAAATGCCAAGAACAACGATCCAGTTTCTCAGGTACAGGGATTTTCCACTGAGAAAGGTATAGCATTCAAGTGTACAGAGTCTGATGTGGTACAGTCCAGGAAGATTTTACCTGGGTTGAGCTATGTGCTAGTTTGCCTCTCATTTTAACATGCAGAAAATGTGTACTAATCAAGAAGCATTACAACTGCATTAAAAAAGACAAAGCAAACAAACTTTAATGAGGGCTTCCAGCCCTTCTGTTCTTCATAATGATGGTAGCTGCTTCACTTAAAAGAGGTTACTTTGGTCCATTTTAATAAAGAAAACTGCAGGCTCACATCAGAACATAATGTTAGGCTGCCTGCATTTAGTAGGAGCCTTTTTCATCTTTTCTGTACAATGCAATCCTTACAGAAGCTTTGTAGTCCTTGTAACTTCCTGCACATATATTTCACTTGCAATTAATGGTAGGTTTAGCTATTGCTATTTATACATCAGGGACTGAATGACCCAGTATATGCAGAAAAACTAAAGAGTCTATAACTATCTTTGTGTAAGACAGTAAAAAGTGATTTCTATTGATTTTATTTGAAATACACATTTAAGACTGATACTTAGCACAGAATCCACAATGCGTATGGGCTCACTGCTTGTGGCTTTTATATTGGCAGAACCCTAACTGCTGTAGAAGGAGCATCTGCACTCTAGCACCCCCAGAGTGAGAAACTAGGAATCTGATGGGCATTGTTTTGGCTGCTGTGGCTGCCACAATTCCTGGAACATCTGGAAACTTCACCAGTGGGACTGTTGCTGTTACAGAAATGCTACAATAGGGAGGAATTTCAGGACTGGGCCGAGACAAGCTGAGAGCCTGGATCTGCAAGCCTATATAGGCTTGATGTTTGTAGTAGCAGACCTGCCAGATGATAATTGAAGGGACAGCACCAAAGGATAGTGAAAGCTATGATACTGGGAGGCAGAAAATGTGGTTTAGGAGAACTAGTGTTAGATGCATTAAAGCTATCACTCCTTCTGCTCTGCCAGGCCACTGGTCTTGTGGTGTTGCTCTTGAAAGCTAGATTAGAACAAAACATAATCATCTATGACTAGATGAAGGGGCTAATCTGGGATGCATTACCAGTACTTGGATAACTAGAGCAGATTGGTGAGAATCCATTGATAGGAGGGCTGTCACTTGATTGAATCGTTTTCTGGGAAGATTTGGGCTTGGAGTGGCTGCTCCCTTCTAGAGAGATGGGGGACCCATTGAAATGGTCTACTCTCAGCAACTTAGGGAACCTGGGTGATTCCATAATGCTCTGAGGGATTTTATGGTTGACATGGATAGCATTCCTCTTGAGCCTTTGGTCTCACTGTGGAATCACAAGGTGATCACGGCCATCAATTTGATTGCAGCTGTGGAGCCCATAAAGGTGCTACAGGTGATGAAGCAGAAGGGTCGACAGCTAAGTACTGGTGGCGTAAATCCCACTATGAATCTGACTTGAACATGGGTAAATAAAATTGTCATGCCTGTCAATTGGTGCTGGCAAAAAGGAGCTATTTTTCTTCTACCGTTGCATTCTCCAGTAGCTAGTCAGCAGAGATTTTCCATTTGGTAAGTGTCCTTTTTAGATCAAGCCTGAGAAGGCAAGGGCAGTTGCCATCAAATATCTACTGAGACAGGACACTTTGTGGACAAAGTTGCTCAGATCCGTAGAGGATTGGATGACGTAGTTGAAAATAGTTTAATGGAAGTGTCTAAAGAACTGGCTGATTTGGTTATTTTGGATTATTAAGATTCAAGGATGTGAACAAACTGCTTGCTAAGGTCCAGTCCATCAATCTCTTCATCCTTTCTTGGCTGATAAAAACCAGCTAGAAGGATATGACTTGGTGGGTTCAGGGAGTGGTAAATGCAGAGTTGGGGTGGTTCCACTACCTTTTAAAGGAGTAGCAGTTGTCCTCCTTCTCAAGAGGTCTTCACTGGATCCAGAGGAACTAATATACCCTTCCTGGGCAAGGTACTGGAGAAGGTCATGGGTACTCAACTGCAAGCATGATTGAAGAAAGCTGAATATCAAAGCCCATTGCAGTATGGTGATGAATCTGCTTTGGTGGGCCTCACTGATGACATTTTCTTGGAGAAAGACAGGCGGAGTTTCATGCTGTTGATTCTCCTGGATGTTTCAGTGACTTTTGATGCCATTGACTACTATGAAATTTAGGAACTGGAGGCTCCACTTTGTGGTCTGTTTCTGTCTTGCTTGTGGGGCTCCTTAGAGATCACTCTTACCTCCCCATGTTCTTTAGCATGTATATGAAGCCACTTGAAGAGGTCATCAGGAATTTTGGGGTAAGGTTCTATCAATATCCTGGCTGATAAAAGCTAGTCGGCAAGGGATGACGGGCTGGCTTCAGGAAGTGGTGAATGCCTCTCTGAGGGAAGGGGTGATTCCACTGGCCCTTAAACAGGCTGTGGTATGCCTCCTCCTGAAGAGGGCTTCCCTGGATCTGGAAGATTTAAACAACTATCGCCAGGTGGCCAACATACCTTTTTTAGGAAAGGTGCTAGAGAGAGTGGTTGTTGCTCAACTGCAGGCATGCTTGGAAGAAGCTGATTATCTAGACCCATTTCAATCTGGCTTCAGACCCAGTTGTGGCATGGAAACCACCTTGGTCGCTCTGGTTGGCGATCTCCTCCAGGAGAGAGACCGGGGGGAATGCAACCCTGTTGGTTCTCCTGGATCTCTCAGCGGCTTTTGATACCATTGACCACAGTATCCTTCTGGAGAGGCTACAGAGTTTAGGAGTGGGAGGCAGTGCTTGGCATTGGTTCTGCTCCTATCTCCAGTGGTCATAGGAGATAGTGATTCAACACCCTGGGAACTCACTTGTGGGGTTCCCCAGGGGTCAAACTTATCTCCCATGTTATTTAATATCTATATGAAGCTGCTGGGAGAGGTCATCAGGAGATCTGGAGTGAGGTGTCATCCATATGCAGATGATACCCAGCTCTCTCTCTGTGCCATCTGAATCAGGAGAAGCAGTAGAAGTGCTTGACAGGTGCCTGGAGACGGCAGTAGGCTGGATGAGGGCCAATAAATTGAAGCTGAATCCAGAGAAGACAGAGGTACTGTGTGTCACAGGGTCCCAAGTCCATGTAGTTGGGAGACACCCTGTCCTTGAAGGGGGCGCAATGCCCTGGAAGGTACAGGTGCATAACTTGGGGGTTCTCCTGGACTCCATGCTGTTGCTTGAAGCTCAGGTGGATGCCATGGCCAGGAGTGTCTATGCCCAAGTACGGCTGGTGCGTCAACTGAAGCCTTTTTTGGACAGAGATGATTTGGCCACAGTTAGCCATGCTCTAGTAACTTCTAGGTTGGACTACTGTAATGCCCTCTACATGGGGCTGCCCTAGAAGATGGTTCAGAAGTTGCAGCTAGTGTAAAATGCACCCGCCAGGGTGTTGACTGCTAACTGGATGCACATCACACCGGTTTTAGAAGGGCTGCACTGGCTGCCAATTTACTACCGAGCCCAATTTAAGGTGTTAACTCTGAATTATAAGGCCCTCTGACTTGGGCCCCGTATATCTAAAGGAACACCTCCCATAGTGACCTGCCCGTGTCCTAAGATCTGCAGGGGAGGCCCTACTGGTTGTCCCACCACCTTCAGTAGTGAGGCTGGTGGGCACCTGGGAGGGGGCCTCCTTAGTAATGGCCCCCAGGCTGTGGAATAGTCTCCCCCTTGAGGTGTGTCAGGCTCCTTCTCTGTTTATGTTCAGGAAGGCAGTGAAGACACACCTCTTTGCTCAGGCCCTTGGCTAAATGTCAGTCATGTTTCCCCCACTGTTTTAACAAGTTGGATTTTAAATGCTGTGATGGTTCTTATTATTTGAATATACATTATTTTGTTTGATAGGGTGGATTTTATGGTTGTTAACCACCCTGAGACCTTTGGGTATAGGGTGGGATAAATAAATAAATAAATAAATAAATAAATAAATAAATAAATAAATAAATAAATAAATAAATATGCAGATCACCCAGCTCTACCTCTCTAATGCCATCCAATTGAGAAGTGATCAAAGTACTTGAGTGCTTGAAGGCAGTAATGAGTTGGATGGGATCCAATATATTGAAATGAATTCCAGACAAAACTGAGGGTTTTGTGCCCATGAAGAAGATGGGCATCCTTTATACAGTTGTTTTCACCTGGGGTTCTTCTTAGACTCGGCACTGACAGATGGAATTCAGGTACACGAGGTGGAATTCAGGTACACGAGGTGGCCAGGAGTGCCTGCTTCCAGTTATATCACTTTCTGGATAGAGATAGTATAGCCACGGTAATCCATGCTCTGGTTATTTCCAGATTGAACTATTGTAATGCAGTCTATATGAGTCTGCCCTTGAAGATGGTTTGAAAACTGCAGCTGGCGCAGTATGCTGCAGTAAGATCCCTAACTGGCCGTGCTGATTGGATGCACCTCATGTTAGTGCTAAAAGAATAGTAGTGGTTGTCTATTTGTTACTGAGCCCAGTTCAAGGTAATTCAATTATAAGACCCCAAATGACCTGTGCCTCAAATATCTAAAGGAATGCCTCCTCCCATAGTGACCTGCTTGTGCCCTCTTAGGAGTTCCACAACCCCTTGAAATTAAAGAGCAGAGACACATGTGAGGGCCTTCTCAGTGACAGCCCCCAGATTATGGAACAGCCACCGATCAGAACGGTGTTAGAAATCCTATTTATATATATTTAGACATCTGGCGAAGATGCACCCCTTTACCCAGGCCTTTGACTGAGGGAACAGCATCCCTTGCCCATGGAAGCCCTGTTACTGTTTTTTAGCTAATCTATTTTATCTGTATTTATAGTTATTTTACTGTGAGTCACCCTGAGACCTTTGAATATGAGTCTGGATAACAAAATAAATAAATAAAATGTATGCCTTTTGCTCCCCATTTTGTAAACTAACATTTACATTTTTAAAAAAAGATTCGTTCCATCCTTCCTCCGTTGGTGCTTTAGGGCACTGTAGATAAGATATTCCTTTATTTATTTGTTTTTCAAACTTGTGGCATATGTTAAACCTAGACTGCAAATAGATGTGGCATATGAGACCTGCAGTTAGGATACACAGTGCTATTTATTTGTTTATTTAAAAAATAGCCATGGGAAAACTGGTGCTTTCTTCCACGCTGCTTTCCTAGTTGAAAACACTTCCTGAAGTTGTTATTTACTCCAGAGAGAAATCTGCGTGTTTTTCTGAGCCAGAGACTGAGCCTTGGACATTTTGCATACAAAGCATGTGCTTTACCACTAAGCTGTGAGAAACTGGATAAATATTTGCCTGCTGAGTAAATCGTAGCTTCAGGGTGGCTGTTTTAATTGGGGAAATAGCACTGAGAAAGGGAAGGAAATGAAAGCCCTTGTTTCTTAGTACTGTGGTTGTGAACTGATCCCCAGCACCATACTTATAGAAATCATTTTTTTATAAAAAAGGCAAAAGAAGGAAACCAAGCGAGTTCTGTTATTAAATCTGTCACTTCTACCCTGGCAGTGACTGCTTGATTCATAGCTGAGCAGGGATTTAAGCTGTGCCCAATGCCCAAGCGCAGCTGCTCTCATTCACTTAAACTGCATGAGGGAACCAAAAGGTTCATTTTAAATCATGTCTGAAGATACCCTTTGTCTTGGAGCAGCTTGTACCTCCCAGTTAACCCTTCTCTCTTGTCATAGAATTTTGGAAGCTGAGAATGGGTAATCCTCTGAAGGACTTGCAGATCAGTAGCGTTTCCTCCACTTCTAGAGTTGTTCAATCCAAGATTAGAAGAGCAAAGGTTGTCAGTACTGCAGTTTGGATGCAGTTGAATTTGGATGTACCTGGCTTGTACAAGTGACAGTTTTGTTCTTCATTGTGGGAATAATGTGAGAGCATGAGTGAAGGAATGTATTGAAGTCACAGTGTAGAAATACAAAATATACTTAAATAACAAAGTTTCCAGAATATCTGTGATGTGGATAATATGCACAGTTAAGATCAGCAAATTAAAATCTGTGAAGTATTATCTGTATGAGAGCACATTCTTGTGTGTGTGTGTGCGTGTACATAAGCTATGTTATCTAGCAATGGTTAGTCTCTTGGAAACTTCAAAATTGTTTATATCCTTTCTGGGAATTCTTGAAAGAATATGTGTTGTGATATGAGCACATGTTCATTTATAACATACAAGTGGATTCTGGTTTTGTTCCTTTTGTCTTTCTGTAAATTGACAGACTTCTGACAGAAGTTAAGAATTAGTATATGCAGAATCATATGCACTATTCTTGCTTTCTTCCAAAGAGCTCAAAGCATTGCACATTATTGTCCTATCTCCAGTTTTGATTTCACAGCAGTCTTGTGAGTTGGTTGGTCTACAGAGACAGGAACTGGCCCAGGGTCATTGAGTGTGCTTCTGTGGTCAAATGGAGATTTGAATCCAGAAACTCTTAGGTATTTTTGTGATACTGAAGCAACTATTTTGCACTAACTCAACACAAGGAGTGAATGTGTATTTTGTAAGAGTAATTGACTAATATTTGAAATATTGAAGGAAGGAATGAACATGTATAAGTGATTGTGGTTACTAGTGTATTATAGATATGTGTCGAACTGTTTCAGGTTCGATCCTGTTCAAATTGAACAGGGGTTGTTCAAAATGTGTGAGTTCAAACCAAATACCTGCTTGTTTGAAAGCAGAGTTCAAATTCAAACCAAACAAAGCAATGTTCAAATGAACCGAGCAAACATTCCCTGTTTGATCTGAGGTTTGAAGGTGTTTGAAAGGATTATGTTCAAACCAAACAACCTGTTTGAAGAAAATGTTTAATTTTGAACCAAAACAGAGGGGTGTTTATTTCAACTGAAACCAAACAGCCAATTTAAACCTGTGCAAATCTTTAGTGTATTGGTATTTTGGGTGTGTGTCCATCCCACACACAAACACAATAATATGTTAATTCAGCATTCACTAACTCAGGGTGCATCCCCACGACCAAAATACTCCGAGATGAACCTGAGTTCGCCTCGCAGTGTCCACATGGAAAGCCTCTAATCCGGGCTACATGTGGGACAAATGTCACAAATCCAGAGCAACCCCCCCACTTTCCAACTGTTCTCGCTTCAAATTAGGAAGGCAAGCACATATTATCTTGAGTCATGGGGACACTCCCGGGTTACTGGGGGAGAAGTTTGGCGACTGGAGCATTAGTGGGCAGTTTTTTTCTGTCCCTGCCATGTGCACTGCGATCACAACTGCTTGGGAATCTGTTCAAAGAAATTCTGCTGAAGCATGACAAGCATGACACACACACCCTTACCTGATTGTCCAATCAGCAAGGCACAAACGGGTAAAGGGCTTGATTTAGTGTATAAGCGCTTGACAGCCCGTGGCTTCCCTGCACTCGGCTGAGCAGCTGTCAGACGGGTATAGAGATGATCAAGTGCATGAGCAGAGCTCCAGTAAAATAATTAAAACAGCCGCAGCCGTGGCTGTTTTAATTATTTTACCAGAGCTCTGCTTGTGCGATTGACAGCCCCTATACCCATCTGACAGCTGCTCAGCCGAGTGTAGGGAAGCTGTCAGGCACTTGTGTGGGGTCAATCAAGTCCTTACCTAGGTGTGCCTGCCTGGTCAGGCAAGGGGTGACAGTTGCAATCACAGCATTAGCGTGGGGACAGCAAAATCCCACCCGCTAATGCTGTGATCGATCGGCAATAACCAGAGAGTGTCCCCAGCCCCCACCCTTGATAATCCATTCTTGCCTCCTAATTCAGGGTGAGAACAGTTAGAAAGTGGGGAGGTTTGCTCCAGGTTATTGCCTTTTGTGGCGCATGTAGCCTGGATTAAGGACTGCTCATGTGGACAGCGTGGGGCGAACTCATGTTTGCCGCACAGTATTCAGAGCATGGGGATGAGCCCACAGTGGTCACTGCCTAGGTTCTTGCCATGTTTGTTTTGATTCTCAGCTTCCACTTGTGGCTGCTTGTTTCTCTTCCTGGACCTATGGGTCTGAACAGACCACACTGTTTCTCATTCCTCTTTCAGGAAATTCTTTAAGCCAGTTGGTCATGCTGAGCATATTGCCAGTGCCATGATGCAGCCTCTCCATGTTCTACAGACCAGCACTGATCACATGCTCAGCATAACCTAGAGCCCTCTTGGAACAGAAGGCATCACCAAGCACATGACTGGTACAGTTGGCCGAGAGCCACAGTCCCAGCAAGGAGAAGGCAAGTGGCCACAAGCAGTGGCAAGAATGACAACAAGCACAGTGAAAAAAGTGGTGGCAGCAAACAGTGCCCAAGATCAAATACAGAGTGACAGGTAGGTGTGAGCAGACAAGAGGAGTGAGCAGCAGGTGGTAACCAAGAGGAGAACAAGTGGAATTGGGCAAGCCAAAGAGGGGTAGTGTGGGGAACTAAGAAGAGCCAAACCTAAGCCAGGTGGTCAACTTGGCAAGCCATCTGAACCTGTTTGCTAGATGCTGTGGGCAGAGTGACCTTGTGCACATCTCTGTTCAAGCATATATTTTGTCACTGAGAAGCACCATAGAAGTAGTAAATTGATAATAGGGATATAGACCTGCCTGCAATTTCACCACATTCTACTTCTGATCCTGTGCGCTTCAGATTCCAGGAATGCTATTAATGCCACCTCATCTTACATAGACAAGCATGTCTGTTCATAAACTATCCCTGATAAAGCTAATTTTATCTGAAAGCATCTTGAAACATTTTAGGATTTTGCCACAATATATGACTTGATGAAGAAAGAGGTGGGAAATTTCTTACTGTTGTTTGACTACAATTTTTTCTTTCTTTACTACTGATGATAAGAGCCTGTAAAGAGCTAGAGACATCCTTATTGCTTGTAAAATGCTATAAGGCTTCTCACCCAGATAGTACCATCAGGGACACAAAAGAAAGCATTTGGAATAAAGAAGCAGAAATGCTGAGTAATGCTTCCCAAGCTTGGCACTGGATCTCGAACGGAAACTTTTCTCCTTAGAAAAGCTGGCTGTTGTGTCACGCTCCATTCTGTGACCTCGGAGCAGTTGAGCTACTGGTAGTGTGAAGGGGAGTGACAGATGGGAGCTTCAGTTATGCCCTGCACAGAAGCCTTGCACATTTAACAGCCAAAGAGCTGAATCACTTGCACGGGGTGACACAAGGCCCCATGAGACTGAAACAGCTCTCACTAAGTGGAGAGCTAAGACAGAAGAGAGGTGCAAGAGAACGACAAGGTTTGCTGAATATTTACAGTCTAATGCCTATTCCCCAACATGTTCTGGCCAAAAGGGCACAATCCCCTTACCTCAACAGCCTCCAGAGAGGTAACTGAAGCCTCACACAGGGAGGAAGGAGCTGGTGGTTGGAACAGATGCTTCCCATTCACTGATATGATACAGATGATAGCAGTTTCTTGCAAGGGAGGATGGATTCATAACTCCTGTTACTCACATGAACTTGCCTGCTTCTGTGGAGGAGAGTGACTTAAAAGTATAGACTTTTTCCCTCTTGATTCCGTTGGAGGGTCTGCCATTATACCGACTGTTCTCTTATGAATGTTGAAAATATTAATGGATATTACAGAACTCAAGTGTTTATGTATTACTCATGCAAAGGAGCCAGCACACAATCGGTGAACACAGGGCTGAATCCTGGGTATGCCCCAGTGGGGGTTAAAATCCTGGCCAGAGCAGGATAAAAGGGTGGGCTTGCTGCTCAGTCATATTCTACTGTCTGTTACTTATGGTAAGGCTTGAAAAAAGTGCATTTTGGCCATCAGATGCTCAAGCTATTCCAGGTCGTGCATGAACTATTGTAAAGTGAGAATTGTAGCTTCCAGGATCTGTTGTGATTTTAAAATGCAACATTATGACATATTTTTGAATAATATTCCCCACCCCACCCCTGGCAGGAGTTGCATGGTAGGCCAAAGAGCAGCCTGTGAGTAGCACTCTTCATGAGGTGGCAGCATGCTGCTTGCATGCTGGTCACTGCTCCCAGCTGCACTAACATTGCAGCTGTGGAACTTTTGTTCCCTGGCTGTGATGTTGTTAGCCAGGGGCATTGTCAACCAGAGCAAGTGGCCCTGTGGGCCATTTCGTTTTTTAGAAGATGTGACAGGGCCACTGGCAGAGGATCAGGCTGGTCTGCTCAAATCACTGCAATGTGGCAAAGCAGAGTTGCTAGTGAGGAGAGCAATTGGAAGAGCTCCAAGAGCTTTTCCTGCTGCTCTGCTATTCAGGTGCTCTGATGAGTAGTGGCTGTAGCAAGGCCACTAGACAACTGTGTGTCCATGTGAATGCTGCAGAAATCTAGCACACCCAGTGTACTATGACGCGGCTGGGACATGCAATCCCTGAACTCACATGGCACATTCACAGCTTCATTAAAGGCGTTGTGTAAACACTCTCCATTCCTTCTCTTTTTGGTTGCTTTTATTTCATTAATTTTAATTTTATTTTATTTCACACTCTCTACTTTGTTTTCTCATGCAACCACCTGCCCTCAAATTGAGTTATTCTGCAGGGTAATCTAAAGCCTTCCCCCTCCCGCAGCATCGTATGTTTTCCCTTGTTTATTGAATTATGTTGCACCATACTTCAGATGCGACAGCCTTTTAATAATCTTGAAGCCTTGTCTCTGCAGGGGCTAAAAAGGATCCCAGCAGGCTTGTTAACTTCTGCTCTGAAACATTATGGGAACTATTTTCTCCTCCTTGGAATCTGTGGGCTTCTGATTAATTTATTTTATAGCAATAAAAATCCATAGCTGTGTACAGTACTGTGCTTTAAGCATACTGAATCCCCTTGTCCCCAGTCTTGGTTTATTAAGGATGCAGTCACACACACATGCACGCATCTGGAAGCAAGCTTCTTCCAGTTCAGTAGGGCTTACTCCTGAGTAAATGTATCTGTAAGTTTCCTTGTACTATAAGTTTACTTTTTCAGATATAGGAAGTTGACAAATGCATTCTTCTTGTGTTCCTATGCTATTTATTCCTGAAATATCACCACCCAACATTCAGTTCTGGTTCAGAGGTCACCCAAATCACAACAAGATGTGAGTGGGGCATGAGGTACAGCTACAGCTGGAATCCTTCCTGTGATTTTTGTCCAATCACTAACTGAAAAATGGTTCAGCAGAATCAAAGGACAGCTTCCAGCTGGAGCATTGCTCCACTCCTCTTGGCCGAAAGTTTCCAATGTGTGGACTTATTAACTTTTTCAGAATCTGTTTTCTGTGGACAGAATGGGGGTCATGGGCCAGAGGTAAGAATGAGAACAAGCACAGTGGGGGAAAAAAAAAACAGTGCCCAAGATCAAATACAGAGTGACAGGTAGGTGAGAACAGACAAGAAGAGTGAGCAGCAGGTGGTAACCAAGAGGAGATCCTGCCTTGAGCAGGGGGTTGGACTCGATGACCCAGGAGGTCCCCTCCAACTCTACCATTCTATGATTCTATGATTCTATGATGGAATTGGGCAAGCCAAAGAGGGGTAGCGTGGGGAACTAAGAAGAGCCAAACCTAAGCCAGCTGGTCAACTTGGCAAGCCATCTGAACCTGTTTGCTAGATGCTATGTCCAGAGTGACCTTGTACACATCTCTATTCAAGTATATATTTTGTGCACTGAGAAGTAACATAGAAGTAGTAAATTGATAATAGGGATATAGACCTGTCTGCAATTATCTTATAATTTCACCATATTCTACTTCCAATCCTGTGCACTTCAGATTCCCAAAATGCTACTAATGTCACTTCATCTTACACAGAGAAGCATGTCTGTTCATAAACTACCCCTGATAAAGCTAATTTTATTTGAAAGCATTTTGTAATGTTTTAGGATTTTGCCACAAGAAATACAACTTGGTGGAAGGAATGGGGGTCATGGGCCAGAGGTGGCTGAAGAAAATGCTGATAGGTGGCTTTCCTTTTTCTTAACTACAGTTTGGTGTTGAAATGCATCTGAGAAAAATAAAATGAGGTTTCCTTTCAGCACCATGGCCTGCCTCCCCTATTGTTATTTTGTAACCAAAAGAACTTTGCTTTGAGAAAAGGGAGAGAGGAGGTTGTTGCTATTGCCCACAGGGATTATTCAGAACAGACTATGAAAATAATTTTTGCTTAAATTAATAGAAAAACACAACCCCTCCTCCTCCAATCCTCGGGTGCCCGCTTCTCCCCCCCCACACACACAGCTGTGGGGCAGCATCGGATGGAGGGGTGCGGGGAGGAGAGGTGGTCTCCCCTCCTTGCTCACTCGCTCACTTACTTGTTGCTGCTTGCCCTGGCCGGCTGCCAATTCTTGCTTTCTCCAGCACTAACATCTGGGCTGGATTTGAAAGTCCTCTTCCAATCCAGCATTCCCCCCGCCCCCCGGTTTTCTGTGGGAATTCTGCAGAAAACCTGGAAAAACTCAGGGGAAAAAAACAGGCATGGGAACGAGCCTTCCTGGATTTGAACTACCGGCTGATTTAATGGAAACGCTCATTCCTGAGTCTGAATCCAGTCCGGTCTTTAGTGTCTTTAGGAATATACCCTAAGTTTTGGCTATAGCACAACCTAATTTGGTATAGACTTGAGGGGGGCAGTGCATGAAGTGCCTTTTTGGTGGTAGTCCCCAAGTTATGACATGACCTCATCTCAGTGGTCTGTCAAGTCTTGTCATTACGTATATTTTTCATACTTAGGAGAGATCTAAAATCTTTACAGTTCATTATTTGATCACTGTGGTCCTTTTGCTGTCCTGCTGTCATATGCTCCTAGAACTTTGTTTAGAAATAACTTTTAAAGATCGTTTGGTTTCTGTTTGCTTTTATAGAGGTGTGTAAGAGAAGGGGTGAATAATATATTCAATAAATCAATATTATTAAGGTCAGTAGAAGTATAAAGGTCAGGAAAGCTGTCCCTTTGGATGTGGCTGATTTCCAAATTCCATCTGCTGATCATCACTCAGAGTGGTTCAGATAGCAGATGTAGTTCAATGGCATTTGAAAAGGATGGCTGGTCATGTTTTCATGCTAACCTGAAATGGCTGGTAAGAAAATCAGTGGGGAATGGGGTGCTGGTGCTGAGCTTGTGGTAGAATTGCTTTTTAAGCGATATTCACCTGATCATTTTGACTGCTGTTTTCAAAAAGGCAGTGAAAACAGCTATCTTTGGGAGTGAAGGGCAAGCTGCTAAGAGCTGATAATTGGTTTTTAGATGTTGCCTTCTATTTTGACGCTGAATGCTATTTTTCATACATACTGTTTCTTTATGCAGTGGCTTGCATTATTATTATTTTCAGTGGGATGTACTGGTGGGACATCAAGGTTGGGAGGAAAGGAGAACAAAGAAATACAATTAAATTAAAACTGATGTATGTATCGGGGGGAAAAAGGAATTACAGTAACAGTACAGATTTCTGCAGAAATTGTTCTGGGAATTCTGGAAAGTGGGCAGGAAACTTGAGAGATAATCAGAATCCAAGGGGAAAATGCTTGGAGCGCCCACTTTTATGACCAAAGCTTTTGATCTTTGGAACAAAAGTTAGGCCTGAGATGCTAACTGTGGAAACAGAAGCCTATGGGATTTATCCAAAAAACAGGCTTCTGCTACAGATAAATTTCTAGAGCAGGAGATTACAGTATTTGGCAGAAGCTGTAGTTACGGGAAGTGATAGGGAAAGAAGCAGACCAAAAGCAGATTAAAAATACTTCCCATAGAAGACATGAGGAAGGTGAACCTCAAGTCTCAAAAAAGGAAGGATAATTGATAGCATCGAACAAAATGTCAGGATGAAGCTGAAGAAAAGAGAGGTCATTCGCTTAGAGAGCAGTCAGTATATTATTAAGCACTACCTCATGCAAGAAGAATGTAAAGGCAGTTAAAAATGCACTCAAAGAACTTAAAGTATTTGGCGTAGGAGAAAATTTAGCAAGTTAGGTTATCACCCAGAGATAAAAAGATATATTTTAGTCTTAGCTGTTCCCTGGACAGTTGTTTCTAGTCTCTTGACTTTTGCAAATTAGGATTGTGTTAACAACAATAATTACTATTGCTGCTGCCACTACTACTTAAGCTGCTACTAAAATTTATATTTTGGGGGCCTCAAAGTGGTTTATAAGCCATTTAGAGGAGACTGGCAAAATTATCCAGCATTTGAATAGCCAGTCTGCATGGCATCACATAACCTGTCATGGGTCAGCCAGCATTGCTTAGTGCAGCCTTGAGGAAATAACTGTGTTTTTGACTGTCTCTAAAAAGGATGACATGGCTGATACTAGGTGAACCACTAAGAGGCAAACATTCCATGTTTGGAGACTACTATTGAGAAGTCAAAACCATCTGCTTCCATTCTTCAGATGTTTGCCACCAAGAGTACTCTGAGGAAGATCTGTGTGCTAGACCTGGATGCTGGACAAGAACGTAAGGATGCTGTAGTTCTGAGTAGAGATGTATGTGAACCTCCTGTGGTGTACATTGAGTTGGGAAGCAAAGTCTGACAAACCAGTTCAATTGGCTTATCAAGCCCAGCTCGAATTGGGCTTGCTGATCAGGAATAACAGAGGAACCCAGGCCTCCCTTCCCTATGGGATGTTTCAGAGAGAAATACTCACAGGAGATATATGGTAACTATTGGACCCTTTATTGTGGTCCTCTGAGAAGCAAGCTGGCTGGGCTGGAAGTGCTCAGGCACACAGAAGAGAGCACACATGTGACAAAGGAAGAAGGTGAGTGGGTTGGATGTATCCTTCTGTTAGCCACAACAGGGTGTAGGAGTTGTGTCTGAAGGCACTTGCTGATTGAATGATGTGCCTATATGATGATGAAGAGTAGGAGGTGGTTGTTGTTCCTGCTGGGTTCTGCACTCAGCAGCACTGCCTATCAGGAGGACTGAGTCAAGTCAAAGTGGGTGAGACTTCAGGTCACTTGGATCAACAGCAGTTTTTACCACTTTAGCCCTTCCAGTGGTGACGTCCTTCAGGTTATCAGCAGGAAGCTTGGTAGCTTTATCACTGTGGGTTTCTAGGGCTCCTACTATTGAGAAAAGCAAAGGAACTGTGTCAGCTCAAGTTGGTTCACCAAGTCTCTGCAATGTTTGGCTTGTGTAGGAACTAATACCTTAGTTTAATCCTGGCTTAGTTCAAAAGAAAGCCAATTGGTCTAGGCTTCTTCAGTTGTTACCTGATTTGATCCAGGTTGCTCAGAATCCTGAGTTACTACAGCCCTGAGCACTAGATCAGATAAGTGACCCTTCCATCAAAGAGCATTAGATCTGCCTCCTGAAAAGTGGTTTTGTTGAACATTGCCCAAGGAACCAATATGTGAATGAATAAACATAAGAGGAGTCTTGTTGGATCAGGCCATATTCCACCTAGTACAGCATCCCTGAACATGGCCTTTAGAAGAATCTTGCCTGTCTCTCCAAACAGGAAGTGGTGCCTAGGCATTAATTCTAGTAGCCTTTGATAGACCTGTCACCACCTCTTTTAGTAGTAAATTCTACACACAGTTGTATTGTTGGGTGAAAAAATACTTCCCATTGTCAATCCTAACTCTCCTGCCCATCAGCTTCTTAGAGTGTCCCCTGGTTCTAGTGTTGTGTGACAAGGGAACTAATTTTCTATGTCCACCTTTTCCACACGTGAGGTCAGGTCAGGTCACCTCTTCAATGTTGTCTTTCAAGGACGAAGAAGCCTTTACATTCCAGCCTGATTTCATAAGGGAAGTGCTTCACCCTCCTAATCATTCTGGTTGTCCTTTTTTGCCTTTCTTTCAGTTCCACAATATACTTTCTGAGGTGTTGTGACCAAATTTGTGCACTATATTTCAAATGTGGCTTCACGATAGATTTATAATGAGGCATAGTAACACTTGCTGACATTTTCTACTCTTTTCCTAATTAGTTCTATCACTGAATTTGCATTTGTCACTGCTGCTGCACACTGGGTCAACATCTTCATTGAGTTGTCCACTAAAACTCGAATCCCTTTCCTGGCCTGTCAAAGAAAGCTCAGTCCCCATAATTTTATTGGTGTAATTGGAGTTCTTTCCTTAAATGTGCATCACTTTACACATAGTAAGATTGAAGTGCATTTGCTACTTCACTGCTCACTTGCTTGCTATCAAAAGATCCCTCTGGAGCTCTTCACAATCTTTCAGTTTTTACTATCTTGAATAATTTAATGTCATCAGCCAACTTCGCTATCTTACTGCTTATCCCTACTTGTAGATGATTTATGAATAAATTAAAAAGCACAGGTATCAATACTGAACCTTGAGGGGACAACACATATTACCTCTCTCCATTTATTGCTACTCTCTTTAACCAGTTAACAATCCAGGACAGGACCTGTCCTCTTGTCCCATGGCTGATGAGTTTATTCAAGAGCTTTTGAATGAATTAAATTTATTAGGTTATCTGACCATATTCCCAGTACCACAGAAATTCCATCAATTCCAGGTTTTTAATTATTTTTATTGTTTCTTTGCATTTTTTGTGTATATTTTTATTTCTGTTTTATATTTGATATGGTCAAACTGATTAATCAATTGTCAAAGATGGTAGAAATTGTAAATTATGGATCCATCTCTTCTAGCCTGTGAGATGAAGTGCTTCCTTCCATTATCCCTTCCTTTTTATGCCTAAAATATTTGTTCCTTTACTATTTCCATTCTAGACACTGGTTCAGAAAAGAGTAACCAGATTCTAAAGAGCTTATGAGTATTATCCAACGTTGTTGGGCTTTTGTTTTACTGTTCTAGTGGAATGTTACACCAGTCTTTTGGTGTATTGGCTATAATTCAGAAGTAGTATGCTATGGACTAGAAAATGCTGAAAACTGAAACTGGGAAGTCTACACACAAAATGCACGATCTAGGATTGTGGTTGTCAATAACCATATCACAAAATGTCTTTGAAATGCACCACAGTTTCAAAATGTGATGGGGCTCAGGTTTGAGTATAGCAAATTTAACTCTTCTGGTCAATATTTTTTTTCTAGAAAACTGAAGGCAATCATGAGCATAGAAAGAAGAGGAGGCAATATTTCCATTTCACACATAGATGTAACATTCAAAGAGTGCCCTAAAAATAATAATTCAGTACACAAAAGCTTCTGTTAGATTTGGTTATACCAAATCATTCCACCACTATATGATACTGTAAATAGTGATATTGGGAATGAAACACCATTTTGAAGGTAACACTAGACAATGGGAAAGTGTATTTAAAAGAAACAGAAATAAAATAAATGGCAGAGTCCTCTGGAATAACTATGCTATTCTTTCCAACAGCAAGGAATGGGATGTTATTGCAGATGAAAGAAAAAGCCTTTCATCTGAATTGTTCTCACCTATACAAATTACTGCCATAGTATAACATAAAAACTAAGGCCAGATAAGATACGTGACACATCCTGATCCAGATAATGTTTCTTTGATTTTTTTCCTTGTTCCCAATCTCTTTGAAAAAGAACAGCCCATTAGATTTTTGGAAATTTCTCTACAACCCTTTAATGTTCTTAGCAAATCCTTATCCTTTCTCACATTGCTGTAGAAGAACTTCAGGATTGGAAGTTACAAAATGGTGGCCAGGCTGCTATCTTAGGCCGTGTCTTCATGGCAACCTTATCCCAGATTCAAAACGTTTTCAATCCTCGGAGTCCGCATGGCAGTTTGGCTTAACATGCTTTCCCCGTGTTAAACCACCCCAAAGTGTGGTGAATCTCAATCCTGATTTCAACAGGTCTCACTCCAGATCATGTGCTTGAAACGTTTTACATTTTTTACTGTGTGGACAGTAGCATTTTAAGGGATGAGAATCCATGTTTAGGGTTTCCCTCTCCCAATAGCTTGCTTCCAAAGACAGTGATTTCAGTGTAAAAATCCACTTAACAGCGATTGCTACACTGTAGCGATGGAACCACTTCACACCTTGATGGTTGGAATAACAATGTTGCAATTTCGCGCAATTCTAAAAGTTCTCCTTTAGAAAAAGAAAGGGAGGAAAGCATCTGAGGTTCTGTGTGAATGTTTAAAGCAAAGGGGCTTTACTTGCCGCTGCTGCATTGTGCCCTGAGCAATGGGGAGAGGAGGGGAAAGAATTGCTGGCTGCCCGCTGCCATTTTTCCTCCATCTAGGCAAGCGGCAGCCACCCAGCCACCAAGTTAGGCTCCGTGAAGGGTCCCTTATGGGTGGCGCGTCCATGCCAGGAGGAAGAGGGCAGGGCAGCCCTGAAAAGCAGCTTTTAGAAAGTAGCCACTTGAGTCCCCCCTTGAGTCACATACCCCACGTACAATCCTCAGAATCCGGATCCAATGCGATTAAGTTAAAAGTAATGGGAACAGGCAAATTCGCGTTTGCATCCAGTTCTATTATTTCAGTTTAAGGAAACTGGATTAAGCTTTTAATGGGGATGTGCCCTTAGGCTTGATCAGACACAGCAAAAAAGCATCTCTGAGGTGATTTAGAGAAGGCCTTAAGGTGGGATTATTCACATACCATTCTGCCCCTCCCCCTTTCCTAAACATCATGTGCTAGAAAAGGTGGATGAGGAAAGGCTTGGGAACATGAGGGGAACACATTGTCTCTCTGAGTCACCTTTTTTGTTATGCTTGAACACAGCCAAAGTTTCTGTTGTGCATTTTGCAAGCCCCTTCCCCCTAGAACAGCCTAGAAGAGCATTTTCCAGGTATATTTGTTGGTCTCTACCCATAAGTAAGCTAATGAATTTTGTGGGGCAGTTTGTATAGATGTGTAAGAATTATGAAGTATTTACACTCAGAAACTGCAACTCCCCTCACAAAATTCCAGATAGAACAAGCTTTCCCTGTTTAAAGTTACCTGGTCCTGAAGAGCAGGTAATTTTAGGTAATTGCTTGAAGGGAGAGTAGATAGCAAGTAAAATATTTGGATTATTCACAAATCAAAAGAATGAAATAATGGATAGTATGTTTCAAATATGGCATTAGGATATTAATATTATAAGAGAAAACAGGCAAAAAGTTAAATTAGTGAACTAAAGAATAATCGGGTATAGGAAATGGCACTTAAAATATTCTACAGGTGGTACAGAACACCATTACAACTATTACATATGATACCTATGATGTCACCACAATGCTGGCATGGGTGTGGAAAGAGAGGAATATATTTTCACCTTTGGTGGGATTGTGATACTATTAAAATGTTTTGGAGAATTATTCAAAGTTACATTAATGATATTTTAAATATAAACTTGGATTTAACACCCAAATCAGCCTAATTTCAAGTGACATTAAGGAGAATAAGAGCAGATCAACATTATTTATTTGATCAAGGCTGCCTCCAGACTAGTGGAATAAATCTGCAGTTAAATCTGAAAGCAGACTATACTTACTGCACAGTGAAGACCAGACATCCCAAATGGAAAGGCACCACTGTAGTTTCCCCTATCGGAGCTGCAAGAGTTGAGTCCACACGCACCATCACACAGGTTGAGGCAGCCAATCAAATTTTGAATTGCCCTTCCTGCTTAGCCAGCATCTCATTTCCTTTTTTTGCTGTCCTGCCTGTATTGGCTTGAAGCTTCAGATTATCAAAATATTGCTCAGTGAGCGTTGTGGATCCAACATTAAGGTAAGTGTAGAGTCCTGATCATATAATACAGCTTGATCGGGATTGTGCATTCCAATGCGCAGTATAAACATGTCTGGATGCAGCCCAAGTGATATATGCTGCAACAATTATATTAGAATGGAAGGATAGTACTAAATGGACGTTAGATAAATGGTATATCTAAAGGAATTATATAGGTTTGATAAAAGAGAGAAATAAGATTTAAAAGCCAAGGTTTGAAACTGCTCTTCATGACAAAAGATTGAGAAGATTTATTGTACTTTTCAGCAAGACCCCAGGCTCTGGAATGTTTGAGGGATGAAATAACAACTATTTCTTTGGTCCAGTTAAATCAAGGGAGCAATAGGAGAATTAATTAAGACATTGACAATTGATGTGCACTGAGAGTGAACATGTGTGTTTTTTCTGTTATTTTTTGTTTTGTTACTTATTACATTTTGTCGTTTCCTTTTTTTCTTTAATAAAGATTTTTAAAAAGCGGGAGAGGAGAATGGGTAAAGCTGCAACCACAGAGCAGCAGATGAAATGAAGAAACATTTCTGAACAAGGCTGCCCCCAGATGTTACTTACTTCATAATTCTTACACATCTATACTGCAGTGCTTTATTCCAGTATATTCAAAAATAGAATAAGTAAATAAAGTCTGGAGGCAGCTTGGTTGCCTGCAGCTGTGGCTTCACCCATTGCCTGCCTCTTCAATACTAAAAATACTTAAGAGGGTGCTAGAAAGTGCTAGAAATACTGGGGTAGCTCAAAAGGGCTTGTTGGGCTTAGGCTGAGTTTTCCTGGTTTGAGGAAGATATGCTATGCTACTGTGCACCTTTATCTCCTCACTTGGCCTACACAGATCCAACGCTTCCATTCTGCTGCGTCCGCCTTAGATCTTCCCTACTTGCTCCCCCCACCCTTCAGGCCATACTGTCTGCAGATGCACCAACCTGTGGCAATTCCCTGGCTTTGGAATAGCTTCCCATTGAAGGTATGTCAGGCCTCAGCTTTATACTTTTTTTTGACACCTGGTTAAAGCGTATGTGGCTTCATCCTGGCTTTTGATGCCTAGTTCTTCTGAACATAGTCCTGTTAGGTTGGGTGGGAGAAGGGAAGGAGACACAGAGAGAAGGAAGGTTATATTTTAAATATATTTTAGTGCTTTATAATTTTACTGTAGGCTAAGATCCCCTCTCAGACCTCTGAGTAAAGGCTGGGGATACAAATGCAATAATAATAAACAAACGAATCACCAAATCCCATTCAGTTCCCAGTTGTGAAGGCGAAATACTTGAGCTGCTACTTAAATATTAAACTTGTTTATTAATGTCAATACTTAATAGTTTGTGGGATTCAGTGGAGTAGCTGCCATGTGCAACTAGATCAGCTCATTGCCAGCGTTATGAGGGATACAATTAGAACAGCATCTAATAATCAAGTCAGTGGGTGCACAGTGAGGAAAAAGAAAATCTATTTTTCAAAGTAGCTGCTTTGAAAATAAACAAATCTCATTTCTGATTGAGTGTAAGAGCAACAATTTATTGCTTGCCTTCTAAGGTAGATTTCATTGTTGTCGTTGTTTGCTTTTTGCTTTGGCATCAGTGGGTTACATATATCTGATACAGCCGACGGTGTTTTGCAAATCTAGCTGGAAAAATTGGGCCTACATTTTTGCTAATGTCTTGGGGCTGGATAAGTCGGCACTCTGTTTGGGCTAACTAATTGATACCCCAGTAGTATTTGAGGGGAACCACTTCACCAGGCAGAAATCCTGTGTAGCATTTCTGGTCAGGGAGGAACAGATGGGAGAGAGTAGAGCCAGACCTGGGAGCTGAAGGAGGGAGGGTGACTGAGATGTCCTTGAAAGAGGAGTCCTCTTTCTTTTGTGATGCATCACATAGGCAGTATTTATCCAGTCTTTGCAACTCTAGCGAAGAGGGAAGTACTACTTCGGATTGAATCTACTCGTCTTCACTCCTATGAATTTCAGTGGGAGTTGTGTACTGTGGGGAAATGAACATATAGCTCCTGAAATCCACCTTGGTCCCCCAGCTGGTTCTGGACCTCACCGACTGTACACTTTGCACCATGGCTGATCATCCTCACCCCACTTGAGGTTGAATCCATCATTCCTCGTCACTTAGCAGCAGAAGGAACAGCCATCAACAGATTGCAATAAAGGGAAGCTGAGGCAGTTCTACAGCTTCTTAATGAGGGATAACAAGGATGCCCCTCCCTATTCCTCCTTCTACTAGCCCTCGGTTTCCTTTTCGTAAATTAATCAACTAGGCTGAGTGATGGAAGGGAAGCCCATTTGTATGCTGGGTAGAGAACTCTAGGACTGTCTGCTTCTGGTTTGTCCAGTGGGGTAGGAAAGAGAGAGGGAAGACAGCACACTGAGGGATCAATGCCCTTTGATGGTGGCTACAAATTTCATTTTCTTTACAGTCAACATGGACCCATAAAAAAGCATGAACTTTGTGCTTTGGGCAACTTCCCTGCTGACCCACCTCTTAATTTAGGATAACTAGAAGAAGCCCTTCACCCTGAGCAGCACAGCACTGTGGACCACGCGTGGCGGCAGGATTCAGGCGGAGAGCAGTGCTGTAGTGTTTGCACCTGCTGACCGTGCTGTGAGAGCATTGTGGGCTTTTAATAACAACAGCAAAAGGATAATTAGGAAACTGTACTGGTAACTAGTATTGGTTGGAGACAGTGGGGCTGATTGTCTTTGATTGTCCAATAGCCATAGCAAATCACTGTTTGGCCCAATAAGTCAATAAACTCTTCTGGATTGGGTCAAAGACTGGTTTGTCATGCAGTGCAAGTAGCAAAGGGGAAGGCGAAATCGCCATCCAATCCTTCTGCTGTTCCCAGAGGCACTCGGTTGTTTTGCAGAAGATAGCCTGATGATGGTGCTGCTGGTGGGGATGTATCAGGGATCTGTCCCATTCCAGATAGATATTTAGAATGAGCATCAGCACTTTGCAGCTAGAGAACAAAATGAGCGCATAGATCACAACCTTCCTGCTATGTATAATTGTCCCTCATATAATTGTCCCTATGGTTTGGTTCCTGCAGGCTGTTGTGTACTGCAGAGCCATGTTAAGCAAATAATTGTTGCCTATTGAAAAGTAGAGGTAAGGGGAGCTGCAAAAGCCCAGTTTAATATGGTTAAGGTAGTGGTTGTTTCGTCACTTGCCCATTATTCACAAATTCTCATTACCCCCTCAGAACTTATAAAGCTACAGTTTGCACAAAACTCACTCCTTGCCAATTTGGTCTTGTGGTTAGAGTGCTGGGCTCATATCTCATACTCAGTGAGTGTGATTCCACACTCCTCAGTGAAGCCAGCTGGGTGACCTTGGGCTAGTCACAGCAATCTGCTGGGCTCTCATGGTCCCACTTATCCCACTGTGTGTTTGTTGTGAGAAGAACAGTAAGCTTTGTCAGCTGCTTTGTGTCCCCTAAGGTGAGAAAAGCAGGGTAGAAAAGCCAACTCCTTCTCCTATCCTCCTCCTCCCCCCCTTTTAAAAATGAAAGATGGCGGTGAAACACATCGAAAAAAGGACCACATGAAAGTCAATTAGATCTGTTTGAATGCTGCCATCAAAGACAGCAGCCTGATGTTGCCATGGCTATGAGGGAGACCTGTTTGGCTCAGGTGCTTTCAAGTTAGTGATTTGGGTGAGGTGTCTCGGTTGTGTAGACCAGAACAGCGGTGGAGCCTCTGCAGTGTTGCCAGTGTTGGTGCAGAACAGATGACATCCTGCCCTCATGATGTGGATGATGCCTGCTGAGCTTGCGTTTGGACAGGCTGGAGCAGACTACTTAAACCGCTTTAAGTGAGATCAGTGCAGAAGTGGCCACAGGCATTCTGGAAGAGAAAGACAGCCTCTGATGGCCAAGATAGACACCAAATCATGTTACTGCATTCTCCTGGGACTGTGATAAATGTCAGAAGTCACATTTGACTGTGTAAGAAGAATACCATGATGTACAAAACTATTCATTAAGGATGTCTGTATTGATGTTAAATGTTAGTTAATTTATAGCAACAATTCCAAGTTCCTATCTATACGTACAACTTTACACAAATTTTACACTGTTTGACACTCCTTGCTTTTTCTGTTTTTTTTCAATGCATTTCCTCTTGTTGACAATATGTATACAGTACTGCTACATTAAGGTATGTATTCAGTCTAGTCTAAATTTGAGGACAGGGACAACAATCCTGAAGCCAGACCTTGCATTGCTTGTCATTATAACTGAGTTGATCTTTAAGGGACCACAAAGCTCTATTGTTCATGTACTTGTGATGGATATGGCAGAACAAAAGAAACATATGAAATGTCCCACTGGACTGGATCCAATACCCATTTGGTCCAGCAGCCTTTCCTTACAGTGTCACAAGGAAGCTCGATAAGGAGACATGATGGTACTGCTTTACCTGCTCACAGTAGTTCATCAGCTCGCCTTCAAATAAATGCTGCCTCTTATTAACAGAGACAGTCACATTGCATCAGTAGCCATTGATAGCCCTGACTTTCATGAATTGGTCCAGCATTTTTTGCTTGTTTTTTGAAACCATCTTCTCTGCTGGCTTTGAATCCCAAAGTTTAACTATCTATTGATGGTGACAATTCTTTTGTCTGTTTGTATTCTTCCAAAAATCACCATCATTGGGGAACCCCTGGTTCCTGTATTGTTGAAAGGGAAGAAAAATATCTCCCTATGAATTATGTCCAGGTCAGCAGCACTAGTGGTGGAGGATCTTCCATTTGCAAGCAGAAAAATGCAGTGGTAGTTGAATTTTGATTTAATCAATTTAAGCTGATGCATGAGAATAATCTTTCCTACAAAGGCAAGAAAGACATTGCAAACTTCATTCAGACTTAATGAGAAACCATACTTTTCTCTATATGAATGAACCACAGTAAGCCTCAGGGTTTCTTGTCTTCCCCTCTGCTGTTGTCTGAATTGCTGCTATGATATGTTATGTAAATAAGGTTCAGTACCTTTGAATGAAAAAAAGTTTTCTGTAAAATAAAAGTGATGGGAGTATTATTGCTTCTAGGAGTTGGAAGAGGGTTGATACGATATCGTTACAGTCCACCAGATACAATGAGTTTTGGCTCATCTGCTGTGGGATTATGATTTGTGTCACTGCTTACAGTTGTCCCATGTCAACTGGTAACCTATGGAACAATTTTGCAAGGTGATGGGGAAGGAGGAAGGCTTTGGTTTGGGTTATCAGAATGATGCTTCCAACTAATATATTAATCTGTTGTGGATCAGAACATAGTTTAAGGCTTCCAATTGGAAATTTGCCCATCATCCTCATGATTGTGATCCTCAGATTTCTTCCTATCAACAGCAGCCTAGAAATAAGTACACCTACAATCTACTGTGATTTACATACATACATACATACATACATACATACATACATACATACATACATACATACATACATACATACATACATACATACATACATACATACATACATACATACATACATACATACATACATACATACATACATACATACATACATACATACATACATACATACATACATACATACATACGGAGGGGGGAAAGAGAGAGAAACTAACTAACCGAGTGTTCTATTTCTTACTTTTAAGTTTATAAATTTTCTTTTTGGTGTAATCTTGGAAGTTTTATGTCAATACAGAAATTCTGCAAAGACACTATATTAATTATGCTGCACAACATATGCTGTGTTACTTAGTTTGCATGTATACACCGTAAGAGTAGTCCACAAGGATGCCCTACCAGTAGAGTATAGGCCTTAATGGATCTTCTCATTCAGAATGCTTTTCACCAATATGCTTTTAACTGTTGTTTCCCTGAATGAAATTCTAGGTCCACAGCTTGGCATTCCTTGTTCTTACAATCACACCACCCCAACACACATGCAGAACAAACCCCACATCACCACTGTGCAGAACAAACACTGGAAGGCTGGTTGTGTCTGAAGTGAGATGATGCTGACCTTTGCCTACAGGAGGGCACCTGTAACCTTTTGCAGCTCTTTGCATGGGATATGAGGCCATGGCCTGATCTCTCCATAGCAGATCAAAACACACGTTGGGAGCCTTCAAGTGAGGCTTCCAAGTAATGCCTTGTCTGTCTCCTGCTGTTCTTGCTGAAGTGCTGTGGGTTGTAATCGCTAATTACCCTTGACTTCAGCCCCAGTCTTTGGCAGAGAAAGCCAATAGATGGCTCTGAATCACATCTCTCATCATTTCTTGCTGGGACTGATGGGAGTTGCCATTCAGCAACATCTGGAGGACCAAAGCCTTAACTATTCCTGACGTCAGCTCATTTGTTTGGGATTACTCTGCAGCCACACAAGGAGCTTTGAAGCAAATGGTACACATGCAAGCTTCAGTGTTTCACTGTAGCTATATAACTTTAAATCAGCAGCTGCCTTTAATGAGGTAGTTAACTTCCATTGATTTTGATGAATCTTAGTCCCTGTTTCCACATACCTGTATGGATGCCTGAGAGGAGGATCTTGGGCATCATATCTCTATGATTGGTGGCACAGCTCATCCATTAGGCAATGTGATGCCTGCCGAAGGGACCTAGGAGGAAGGACACAATATTGTTCTCCTCACTCATTCATCTGACCTGCTACTTCAACAGGCATCCATGTTTCTGGATGTGAAGACCAGAAGGATGTGGTGATGAAAAGGGGGAAGCACTGCAGCAAAGATACCCACCTCAAGGTGCTTCTTACCAGCTTTAGTTATAGGTTTTTCCTTTGTATCTGCATAGTCTATCAAGAATTTAGGAATCAGCAAGGTTTCTTTGAAGAAGGTAGCTAGTTCCAAGTGTTGCTGGTTTTTATAATATAGTATACTGTGTTTGTTTTATCTACTCTGATGTCATACAAACATTTCTTGAGCTTCTTTGGTGTTGCACCTAATGCTTCAATACTTACTGAAATTACTGTCTTTTTCTCCCCAAAGCATTGAATTTCAACTGAGAGAACTTGATATTTCAGGCTCTTCTGTAATTCTTTCTTTTCAATTCTACTGTCCCTTGGGACAGTCACATCTATTATTATGGCTTCTTTTTTATCAACCGTAGTTGTAGCAGTAATGTTATGATTCAGTGGTCTATCCACTTGAATTTTAAAAGCCCATGAAATTTTGATTTCACTATTTTTGACATTTTTTTTCTGCGACATGATCCCACTGATATTTTCAAGCTGCTGTATCATCACCACCATAGTTTAGTGAATGAATATTGTATCATTTTCTATCAGTGCTTAGTCATTCTTGGCTGGTCTGAAAAAAACTAAATAGTGTTGGGTCTGGTTAGGAAATAGATCACAGATATTCAACTAGGGCTGGCACAGAATGCTGGGAGGGCTGAGAATTTGAGAATATTTGGAGGATGGAAAGCTGAACAGCCTCAGAAACAACCAGGCAACCCAGAGCTGTAAGAAAGAATGGAACTGGAACTATATATTGTAGTGGTCATATAATAAAAAAGATTTTGAAAGATTTAAGAACTTAAGCAGAGATGTCTCTATTTTTTTCAGTTAACTGAATGGGAAGGGCAATTTCTTCCCATTCTTCCCACCTCCTGTTGTTATAGGTGGTAACACAACCAGCTTAGTTAGCTTTAAGAAAGGGTTAGACAAATTCTTGGAGGACAGGTCTGTCAATGACTACAATAATTGATGTCGAGATACTGCCTCAGGTTGGAGACACGGCTCTAAAGGCCATTTTCAGGTAGTCAAGTGCCTGTGGAGGTTTTGCCAAGGAGCAATTGGTAGGCCACTATGTAAGATGAATGCTGGACCAATGGACTGTGACCTGATCTAGCAGGACTTCTCTTATGTTTTTTTTGTGTCCCCCCTTTACATTCTAGAAGATATGATCTCTAACAATCAGTTATTTAGAGATTGTATCTAACACTGTGATTACAAGTAGATAGTCAAATCTGATGAGGATGACTTGTTGTGGCCTTTTCATAATCTAACTAGTGCTTCTTGGATTACTCAAATAAATGGTCCCAGCTGATTAGATAATGCATAATGAATGAAATGGCAACATGGTATTATATAGCCAATTGGATTATGTTTTGTGTTAATGCCTGTGAGATTCAAACTGGTGATCCAGCCTCTAGAATAAAGTATTTTATCTCCTCCCAATCACGGGGGGGGGGGGAATTGAAGATGTTAGTTTTGTTGTTTAAAATCTCTATTCCATTGGTTTTTAACATTAAGACCATGTTTGCTTGGAATAAAATTTCACTGTAGTTCAATTTCACTGGAGGACTGCAACTCATTTTTCAAATTTCTGTGCTGCAGTTAAAAATATTACTCTGTGGAGTAAATCCCATTCCCTAAAACCCATGGGCCACGGTCACACCTTTATTTAGATCTTCTTCAGTCCATCTTCTGATCACAACACTCATACTCTTCATTTCTATCCGTTTTATTTGTGGACTTTCCAACCTGGACAGAAATGAAAAGTGTAAGCGTTGTGATCAGAAGATGGACTGAAGAAGGTTTAAATGAAGTTGTGACCAGTGCCTAAGAGTATAAACTAGGCATGCGCCAAACCACACAAAGAGCATTTAGACAGTCAGGTGCTCTGTGCCTGAAGCCCAGACTCTCTATGGCAATGAGGGAAGGGTGGGGGGCAGGTATGGAGCATGTGAGTGTGGTGGAGATTGAATGGCGAATGGTTCCTTTTTGTTCTCCGCCAGTCGATATTTACACACTCATCTGCCTGTCTATCCTGATTGTCTTGATGGCATCTGCTGCAGATGTTGTCAGATGCTAACTTCCATCAGATGCTGACATCCACCAGCTTTCATCAATTTAGCCAATGGTTAGGGATCAAGGATGTTGTATTTCAGCAACGCTTGGAGAGCTGCAAGTTCCATAGATCTTTCCTATGGAACTTTTTATATTTATTTGAAGGAAACACAGAAAGATTGCCCTTTGGAAGCTTTTTTTGCTTTATGCACCCAGGCCATTGCAGATAAACACGTAGTCCATCAAGGTGTGCAGTGAGACTTAAAGCTTTTGTTGTTACCGTGGTATTCTTTTTTTTCTCATCTTCACTTTGAAGATATAGGAGGACAGGCAAACAGGCACATCATGCATGTGTTTTACATCTGAGCATCATAAGTCTGTGTCTGAGTCTGTGTGATGAATAGCACTAAAAGGAAAGTGACCCTTGGACTAAAGCATGTAACCAAGCAACCATAACAAGGAGTGGCCAGTGCTCAGAGGCACAACAAAAGAATGTGAGTTGTGATTTGTGATTTGCTACTCAACTTTTCATGTTCCTAATGCATGACAAATCACTCTTTGATTTGATGTGTTGGAGCAAAGAGTGATTTGCCATCCATTAACAACAACAAAGGTGAGTGACAAATTGCTACTCAGCCTTTGCATCCCTGTCCACTACTGACTATCACAAAGATTGCAGAACACATTTGTAAATACCTCTCCCCGAAGTTGGTTGTCAGATGTGAGCTGGGCAAAGCATTTTGTGATTTGTGCACACATTTGTATATTATCGTCTCACAATTTTTGCTAAGTCAAGTAATGCTAAAGACAAGAGATTCCTGTGAACATAAGATACTTATGGGTGGAGAATGAGCATGGACTCTCCTAGTTTTGTTTAGATAAATGTGTGGGTTGACTCTTGTTCACCCTTCCAAACATATTTTAGTTAGTTTTGTCTGTTATCATTGTTGCTGTCATCATACAAGTAATTGACTTTTCTATCTGACCAAACTTGAATTAGGCATGTTTTAACTGTTGTAGGTGCTAAAAGCTGTTTCTAATGGAAAGGAGATTGGCTTTGTGACAAGATCATGGGATGGCTGTTGAATATTGTGCAGTTATTGCTTCTGGCAGCAACCAAAAGAATAGGATTCCTGTAAACAAAAAATTCCCTACCTTATCTCCCATCCTTTTTAGCCACATTGAATGTGGGGCACACAAGTCAGAAATCCAGCTTGGCTTGGTCCAGAACCAATTGATTGGTGTTGCCAAGCATCTGAACCAGGAGTTGCTGGATCAGCTTGGTTTGGGCAGCTGTTCAACCAGGTCTGAGCAAGCTTTCCCTTCCTTGTTCTGGAAGATTTCCCAGAAACAGGGATGAGAGAAGGTGGAACCTTTCTATGCACAACAGCTGATGGGCAAAAGATGCCTTCCCTCTTGTTCTGTTACTCATCTAGAGAGAGGGAGGTGGAAAAGATCAAAACTGTTTTGGCAGAACCAAGCTTAGAACAGATCTGACCTGACACCTAATAGATTCAATCCTGAACCACTGCAAATGAACCAGATCATTCCCTCACCCTTACAGTGGATCAGTTTAAAAGTGGGTGAAACCTGAGGTCTACCTGAGCCCTAAAAATCATGGAAGTTGTAATCCATAAAAAAAAGAGAGTAAGAAATTGTTTCAAGCTGTGAGCGTGGTCAAGGGAAAATTTATAAGCACATGTTTATACAGCAGTAAGAGCACTTCTGCAATCAGCAGTGGAATCAAGGAGAAACTGATTTTCTGTTAATAGAAAAAGTATACTTGTTCTTTATTTTCAAATAATCTGCAAAAGACATTTCTACAGAAAAAGATTCATTATATCACCACTGACTAAGGCAAAATCAATGTTCTGAGTGATGTCATTGGTCTATTTGTTTTAATAACTGTGAAATGTTTTCCATTTTCCTGTTGT
Source organism: Aspidoscelis tigris stejnegeri (assembly GCA_023333525.1). Taxonomy (NCBI): domain Eukaryota; kingdom Metazoa; phylum Chordata; class Lepidosauria; order Squamata; family Teiidae; genus Aspidoscelis; species Aspidoscelis tigris. The sequence continues at coordinate 66,925,583 of JALMGA010000006.1, forward strand.
TTTCTTCACAGTTTTCCTTTGTGATATTCCAAACTAGACAACTTTGTGAGCTGAAATATGAATCTTTGGTTGGAGCAAAAGGGCTGAATGGAGAAGTGTTGTTCTCTTTTGATCTTCATACCCTGTTGCAAATTGGACTTTGATCCGATGCATTCTTTCCACATTGCAGTGCACCAAAGGCTAATTTGTTAGGCTGTAGGATTGAAGACATATAGCAAATCACTGTCCAGATCTTCTGTTCCACCAATGGCACCATATTTGCAATTTATGCCAATTTTAGTGTTTCTTATAGGTTAATATCCCAGATAGACCACTCTTTAATCTGGTTCCAGGTAGACCAGTCTTTAATCCAGTTCTTTGTGTTTTAAGATCTGTTTAGATGGTTTCCCAAGGCTTCCACTTCAAAGTCTGTGAATTGCAGTTTCACATTTTGCTGCAATCTCACTAGGGAAGTCGTGTGCTGCTGGCTTCACTGTGGAATCCACCTGTTATACTTCTATATTTTTAAAAAAGTTATTTTAACGCGGGGCTCACATACACACACCATGTGTCTCATAAGTTGAAATATTTGCATATTTAGCAGCTTGCCACAGTATGCTGAATGAATACAATTCATTTATACAAGTTACTTGGAAATGGTTTTGGAAAAGGCCAAATTCACAGAGGAATATTCATAGCAGTGCTCTCCTCTATACAAAAGGAAGTATGCTTGTTATTGTAGGTTAGAGAGGACAGGGAATGGACTGGCTTCATCATACCTTGCTCCTGTGATTTCTAAGGTAGCCAGCTAGGCAGTTTTTAAAGCAGTCGGAATAGAGCAACCTTTGGAAATCTGGTACCTTTCAGATATCTTAGACAATAATTCACTTGGGCTAACGGGAATTGTACTTTAAGCATCTAGAAGCAGCAGCTTAGAGAAAAATGAATTAAAAGTACCTGTCCTCTGATCTAGCCAGGCTTTTGTGATATTTTTGTCGATTTGATAGAAAAAGTCATGGGACCAGATGAGCAGACCTCCATTGCAGTGCTCTTTCTTAGAAACATTTTCCATGTCAATAGAAGTGAATAGTGCTTGGAAACTCCCACAGTTGTGACGTAAATCAGACAAGCAAAGAAAAACACATTATAATGGGACATGAGTCAGGTTGTGATAATCACAGTGGAAGAGTTGAGTGACTCTCCCTGGATTTTCTTAATGAGAGAGTCCCTTCTAAGGCAAAGATGTTTTCAAGTTTACATCGATACTGGAGCAGTGTCTAAGCCCCAGTATGAGGTTCCCACCCCAAGAATGTCAGAGGAAAGACAAGGCGACTTTTCAGAACTCACAAGGAATACTGCTGTGGTGCATTATCTCCTGCATCGACCAAAAATATGGCCAGACCTGTTGCTAGGGACTGAGAGTCCAGATAAAAGTTTGCTACAATTTTGGTCATCTTACAGCAATTATTCCTGCATTCTCATTAGTAGAGCTGCCTCCTGACCTCTGTGTACATCCAGATGGTGGCAGGGAGCTACTCCAACCATGGAAGCAGTCTGAGACTAGATCACCACCTAGTCTCAGGGTCTGAATGAGAGAATAAAAGTTTTTGCACCTTGCTCCACGTGCCAGATGCTTGGAAGAAAGGAAAAAATGGCTGTGTGGATGGTGCCTAAGAGGTAACTGTAGACTTTCCTCGGTAGTCCGGTTTTTTGGGGGGGTCTGATTTTAAAAGCTCTCCCACCTGAATCAAGTATCCATCTACTTTGGTGTTTATTCTGACTGGCTCTTTCCTTTTTTTGTACATTGGTGTGGAACATAGCTCGCTTTTGATCCAAATCAAGCTATTTAGACCAGAATGGTGGGAATATTGCCAGTAGGCTTATGCATGATAGCTGTCAGCATCAGCCTAACTCCAGAGGCTGGGAACACAAGTTCCCTAACCTCCAAAGTTACAGGCTTGGCACAGTGCTTGGGTGACCAGTTTAAAGTAGTGTCCTGTTGGAGCACCCTCTGGTAAAAAAAAATTGTTCCAGAGAGCACTTCCAAATATAAGGCCCATGCGGCTAGAGCATTTCCCTGGAGGCAAGGCCACACAGTAGATCTCATCTTCCTTGGCTGTCACTGACCTAGTTCATAAAGACTGTGCAGAAGCTGCCACAGTGGTGCAACAAACAGCAGTCCTTTCTACTCTGTGATTCCAAACAACTATATTTCGAAGGCATGCTGTTGCACATATTGGAGACAATGCAGCTATGACTAGTTGTCCCTTTTAATCTTGAGCCAGTTTGGTCTTGTGATTAGAGTGCTGCTCATATTTTGCAGTCATGGGGTTTGATTCTGCAGTCCTCCATGAAGCCACCTGGGTGACCTTGGGCTAGTCACAGCTCTCTTTCTGAGCTCTCACAGCCCTACCTACCTCATAGGGTGGCTGTTGTGGAAAGAACAACAGAAGGTTGTGAGAAAAGCGGAGTAGAAAGGCCAAATCTTCTTTGCCTTCTTCTTAAGGGATAAAAAGAAAGAAGATGCTTATCTCTTTGGACCCTTACTGGTTCCCAGAAGAAAATTGGTGATGCTTGAAAATCCTTACAGTTTCCATATAATTGCAAACACTGGGGAAATTTATCCTAAAACTGTGTCGATAGAAACTCTCTTGTTTCCCACACACAGACATTCAGTCATTATTTTAGTATCTTATTATTTTAATGTATTAATTTTATGTTTGTTATTGCTGAGAGCTTTGGTTATAGAAGGATAAAAATGCAGAGAGATGAGACAGACCAACTGGAAAAAAAGTATAGATTTCACAAATGTAGCTTAATTGAATGCAATAAACCATAATATTTTGCAATGTCACAGTTTCATGTTGTGTCCCGCAGAGCATGCAGCATGGCTTTCCAGTGGGTTTTATTGTTTAAATGTTAGAATCAGAGAATGCCCTACCATAAAGCATGTATTCCAGGTGTTGTGCAAAACAAATATGATTTTATATTTAGCACAAAGGATCCTGACCTACTTGATCTGCAGGAGACTGTGCTGTCTGGATGCTTGCCATAGGTCTTAGACAATTTGAGTCATCTGTTCCACTCATCTACTCTGATGGGCCTATATAACCTTGAATATATTCTACATCTGTTGGTAGCATCAGTAGTGACCACATAGAGTAATATTTCAACTCAGTAGGGTAAAAATGGGGTGGGGTTGTCATTCCCAGATGTTATTGAGCTCTAGCTACCACCTGTTCCACTGAGCGTGGCCAATGGATTGGAAGAGTTTGGGTTGTAGTTCACTGGCACCTGATGGATCAAAAGTTTCTTGTGCTTTTACTGTAGATGGTATTGAGAGGAAGAACAGAACACATTTTGGTTGGACAAAGCTGCTGTTCTGGTCTAGAATCTCATGTAAAATGGTAATTTGCTTTCTATCCTTTTTCCTATTTGACTTGATTTTATAGAACTACTAAAATTAATTACTTTATTCAGTAAAATGAGAAAGTCAGGAAGAGATAGACATGACGCAAGCAGAATTTAAATTCCAGATGCACAGGCAGATTTCTGCAACTCTTGATTGGTGCAATTGTACAAATTAAGCCTCAGTAAATACAGAGATGAAGAAGGAATGCATAATTGTGCAGTTGTTTGTGGCGATCTTAATTGTCATTAGTACAGGTGGAGTAACTTTGTACCCCAGGTATTTTTGCTTGTTTGTTATTCTAAAATATGATTATGTAATACGGTTTTACAGTTTTAGAACGTCTCCCAGGGGAAACAACCCTGCAGAAATCAGGTCAATACCGTAGATGGGCTGGCTGCAGGGATTACAAACAAGTCCAGGGGATATAAATGCAGGATTTTTCACTTATGCTGATGGAAGTTGAAAGGGGCTTGAAAATGTGAAAGATGGAGACAGGGTTTTGTTTTGGTTTTGGTTTAATGGAATAAGTCAACTGTATATAATACTGAGGTGTAGCCTCATGTTCAGATGTAATACAGATTTTTCATAGCATTTCTGTACCAGCTTTCTACCAAGTGGAAGAAATGCAGATGTGCTTTGGGGGGGGGGTATAGAATATATGATTACAGGGCATATCAAAGCCAACTGGGAGAGACCTTTTGATCAGGTTGCTGTGCCTTCTGGGTGACAGAAGGAATGGTCCCTCCTGTTAGATTTGCATCTGAATCAGTCCTGTGTTTAAAAAGAAAGTGTAAAACACTAAAAGGAAGATCAGGCAAAGCATATAAATTACTTGATTCCACTTGTCTATTCTATAGTGAGATATATTTAATTTCTGTTTAAAGTATAGCCATTATTTCTGACTTTACATGAGTGCATATAGATCCATGCATGGATGTTAGGCAAATTACTGTTGGTTTTTGAGGCGAGCGTGCATTTTCCTTTTTCACAGAACTTGTCTTATTAACTTAATTGTGGTAGAAGTATTAATGAAGAGCATAGGCTGTGGTCTCCTAATTCTAAACCCACAGTAAGCTACATTTTGAACTCCAAAGAGATGTCAATATGAGTAATAGAAATAATGTAGCTCAAATGTATTTGTATATATTGGCTGAATTTGCATATACAGAAAACCCAACTATAAAAAATATCCAAAATATACATCTTTTTTGAGAAAGCCCATTTGGCATTACCCTCCTGTTTTTCATGACTACCTTTGCATCTTATAAGAACCAGAAATTTCCCTTGAAAAAAATACAAATTTAAAAAGGTTCTCAATAGAATGAATTGGATCAGTAATAGATCCTTATGGCTTGTGGGCAGCCAAGTCATGATGTACTTGGCTAATTAATAGAAAATATATTAACGAATTATGTGCTGAGAATTGATAGCACAAACCACAATAGCCCTCTTGTGATGGATTAGAAAATTATGACATAGTTTGGAATACATTTTTAGGATCACAGGTCATAGATTATTTATCCCTTACTGCGTGCTAACTATTGTTCTGTTCTCCCTGACAAGGAACATTAAACGTGAATATACAGTTTTCCTTCCCTGTTCACAACTTACAGAATCATGAGATCCACAAATTCGCAAAGGGGTAGGATGGATGGATGGATGGATGGATGGATGGATTATATTGGCATCCCATATATTTGTGAGGTTTTGTTGAAGTCCTGCTCTTTTATGAGTTTTGAGGGGGCGGGGGAATATCCACTTATGCATGTGCAATTTCCACCTTTGCAAGGGATGATTGTATGTGAAGTTTGTGACTACAGAATACCCTGCTTCCATATTTGAGAGCTGCATCTCATATCTATGCACTGAGTGTATACTGCCATACAGATTACACTTTTATAGCACAGCTAGTGAAGATTGCTATACATATATTTTGATGTCTTCATTTACCAAATGTGGTCAGTATTGTCAAAAAATATACCCTATTACATATCTAGCAATGAAGACACTGCTTTATGCACTTATGGGTTTTCTATATTGGGGAAATAGATTCGTGCATATACCTAGGTTACCATAAGTACTTTGTTGGTTTGTTGTTCTAGATTAGACCAGGAGTTGTTGCCAATTCAAGGCTGAATTCATGGGCACCTCTATGCAGTTTTCTTGACAGAGATACATAGGTGATTTGCATTGGGTGTGTCCCCATGCACATTTTGGTCTGAATCGAAACCGGGTCTGTCAAGGATCGTCCCCTTGCACTTTTGATTTGGTCCAATTTCTGCTGACCAAATTGCCCAAACTCGTACCAAACCCGTACCAGATTTGGTACTGGAAAAAACAAGTCTCATCATGGTTTGGTGCCCGGCACACATTGCTTTGCGAGCCGAGACTGCACATGGGAACGGTCTCAGGCTATTTGGGGAGGAGATTGGCGCTCACATCAGTGGGAGGTGGGGTTTCGTGTCCTGTGCTTGCCGTTCCTGCCCTGTGCATTGGAGATCGCAACAGCTGAGATTTTTGGGGAGCTAATATGTACTTTTGGTGTTAAAGCCAAAATGATGAGGGGGTCGAATGGCCTTTGCTACCCCATGAGACTCTTTTATACAAGTATTCCACCCCTTCCCCAATTGCCAAGGCAGGCATGATAATGGCTTGATTTTCTACTTGCCGGGTGTTCTTGCGGTTCCTGGGAAGAGCGGAGGTGCACAAAACTGCTCAACCGTTCAGTTGCTGCCAAACCTCATAGTGGCTTTGCTCAAACAGCTGGGTTTATTATTACTATTTTTTCCCATTCAATCCTGGCTTCTCTGTGCCGCTAAAGGGGTGTGATGCGGCATTTGCAGTGGGTGGCACAGGGGTGGGGTGATGTCAATCCGGCTTCCAATGAGGAGAGAGGGGGCGGAGAGGAGATGGCATTGCACCTCCATGCCAGGGTTTGGCACGGTTTGCATAGGGATGGCTATATCCGCACCCAGCCCGCATCCAGCCATGTTGCTGGAAATGGCATGGGGATGGGCAACATCTGATCTTGGTCCCACACCCATCACATGCGTGTCCAATCAGAGCCAAACGATTTGCACGGGGATGTGGCCATGGTCTACTATTGGAGAGAGGCTGTGGATTGAACTGGCAACCTAGACTGCTTGCCCTACTGCTGAGCTACAGCTACACCCTCTTCACAAGCACACCACTCTCTTGTTCTTTTTATGGCAGAGCTGCATAACTTGATGCAGTGCATACAGAGCTCAGATACTAAGGTGTCAACAAGTGTCCTTAGTTTGTACCTTAAACAGGCACCAAACCTCTTCTCAGCCTGTATCCTCTTGGGTCGAAGGAGCTATTTTAGAACTAGAAGTTTGGTTTGCCAGGCACAGTGGCTGATAAGCAGTCCTCAGGGAAGATGAATTAACCAGGTCAGTTATGCTATATCTTTTATTGTTACAAAAAAAGCTAATACAAGTTCTTTATATTTATAATAAATGTGTGAAGTTGTGTGCTCATAGCAGCAACTGCAGTGAAAAACAGTTTTAAAAATCAAGCAGAGATTTTTGGTTTAGGACAGTGGTTCCCTCCCAAACTTCATCTCATTTGGCTTGGCTGCCCATTGCATAATTAATATAGTTTCTGGTATTTAAAATATTCTACCTTATTTATTTATTTATTTATTTATTTATTTATTTATTTATTTATTTATTTATTTATTTATTTATTTATTTATTTATTTATTTATTTATTTATTTATTTATTTATTTATTTATTTATTAATGCATGAATGCATGAATGCATTAATGCATTAATGCATTAATGCATACCCATAAATGGCTGGTTCATCCCCTAGTCAGCATGCTTTGCCAGGAACACCCCAGAAAAACTAAATTATTTGCCTTCAGGCTGAGAAACCTTTATCTGAGGACCAGTGGCTCAGCAAACTTAGCCACACCTCTTACCATTTAATGTCTTTCTTATTCTTTGGATCATATCAACCTGACCGTGCCTTAGGATCTGGAGGGGAGCCCCTCCTGGTTGTCCCATCACTCTCAGCAGCAAAAGGGGTGGGCACCCAGGAGAGGGCCTTCTCAGTAATGTCCCAATGGCTATGGAATAGTCTCTTCCTTGAGATGTGTCTGTCATCCTCATTGTACACATTTAGGAAGGCAGTGGACACACACCTCTTTGCCATGGTGTTCAGTTAAATAGGGATGCACTTTTCCTTTCTTACTTGCAGATGCTATTGTTTTAACACATACTGTTATTGTTTTAATGATGTCTGATTTTAGATGTTGTTACTCGCCCAGGGACCCCCGAGTATAGGGGAGGATAAAAATGTAAATAAATAAATAAATAACCCAGCTGGGTTATTCATCCCTATCTAAGCATCAGTTCTTTCCCAAATTGTTTGGGAGTGAGTCCTGCCAAGCCACTATTCCCCTTTATAAACCAAAAGAAATAATTTGTCATGTAAGTCAGGGGAAAGAGAAGGAAAAGTACTGTGAGGAGGTGTTTTTATATTGACTTTCAAGTTTTACTCAGCTGGATGGGTTCAAGGTGGTTAAGGATGTGTTTGAAACTTTTTCTTAACAATTTGGAGTGTAAATGTCATGGAGTTGAATTTCAGGTCTGGTTGAACTGGGGTAGCTTTCTGTCCGGTTCACTCACTTAGATCACAATCATTCAAGAGTCCTAAATCCAAGCTTTACCTTCTGCAGAAGCAAAGATATAGGCTGATGACAGAATCTGGTTGGGGGTACACTCTCCTAGACTGACACACTCCAGTGGGGTTGTTTCAATTTTTGTAAAAGTTCCCAGCACTTCAAAAACTCCTTGCAAGCAAGTTGGCAAGAGCTGAACAACTTCAGCTATCAAGACCACCAAAGGTCAGGAGTAGGTTCCAAAGAACTTCGAAGATAACTGATGGAAAAATATCCCCTCCATCTCAGGCTAGCAGGATGTTAAATGCCAAATGCAGTTCTCAAAGCTGGACTGTCCCAGACCTTAGCAGTGATATAATTCAGAAGGGGAGATGTATGGATCTCACTCCTATCCAAAGGGCCCAGGATCAAGCTCCATAGCCGACAATTGTCACTTATCCTTCCAGTCCCCATCTCCCATGTGTTAGGTATATACTGTATGTGAATCATAGCTAGCAGGTTTTGTAACAAAGGTTAGCTTGGTTCCTGTGACACAAAGTAAAATCTATGTGTTGCCCCATTTGAATCAGTTCGGTTTGGTTGCAGTAGTTGCTGTAGGTTGTCTTATGTTCACTGATGCATAGGGATATTTCAGGATAAATCATTTGTGAAACTTTAATTTGATTATACTGTTTGTGCATATATCTTGCATAGACATCACTTCCCAATGCATATTTCTGTGTGTGTTGTTTATGTGTCTGTGTACATAAGTAGACCCCCCCCCCTTTTTCCATGTGCAGTCAAAGATCCGGATCTTCAAGATCTGGATCTTTGAGGTCGGGTCCTCCTGGAGGTCCAGATCTTGAAGACACCTTTAATCAGTTCCTCAGAAAATCCAGATTTAAGGGCGTGAAGGACCCATCAAATCCGGATTTCCCCTGCCCTTGTGGGGACAGGGCTTTGCAGATGGGGCCTTCAATGGGTTCCAGGTGGGGACAGGGCCTTCTTAATTGGTACCAATCAGGTACCAATCGGGTTCCTAACAGGGTCTTAGAGTTCTAAGCCCTAGTGGAAAAAGGCCCTACAATCTATGTCTGTGAAGAAGACCTAAACATCTGTAGGTAATTATGCCTTATACATTCATTGTAATAGGAGTGTGTGGAGTTGTTACATGTGATGACCTGCAAAAGAACTTTCCAAAAGTTGTAATATAAAAACTAGTTGGCCATTGGGAACAGGATATTGAACTTAAGAGGCCACTGGATAGATCTGATAGGGTATTTCTTACTTCTTAACATTCATAAAATGTGTGTACAAAGATTTGAATACTATGAACTGAAAATAAGAGATAATACTGGTATTTAATTTTATTGCATGTAGATTTGTGGAAAGAAACTTTCAAACTGCAACGTTGAACAAGCTTTGTAGAGATCCATTCACAATCTCCTAATAAAGTAGTTATTCCCTTTTGTCTCCATGGGCTCCATATGTTATTATAATCTCTTTGAAATATAAAACTTTTTACCCTTGTGCCATGGGTAATTATTTCTTAAAAGGCAATTAGCAGTTGCCACAGGCTTAGATAGCAACTCTGCTTTTGAGCTGCACCCATCTCAATAGCACAAAACAAGCATTTAAAAATTCCCCACTCCTGCAAAACTATTGTGAGATTTTCCCCCCACCAGAGTCTGTGAAGAAGAATAACAATTGTGACAGAAGATCATTTTGCTTGATAGATGAGAAATAGCAGCATATTGTGTGTTGTGGTTATAGATTAACCCCAAATGCTATGAAATGCATAGTTATATGTGAGGCAGGAAAGGAAGTCTATTTGGAAACAGATCTGAAGATCATCTGCCAGTTGCCTGGATCATTTTAAGAAAGAGTTAAATAAATTCATGGAGTATGAGTGTATCCTGAGGGATTTCCGCACTGCAACGCGTTCCAAACGGAACGCGTGCAGGCGAGCAGCTTAAGACACTTCCGGGCGCTTTTACCGTTCACACACAGACGCGCCGGAACGCATTCCGGCGCGCCTGTGTGCGAAAGGTGAAAGCGCCGGGAGCTGTCTTGGCCGGCAAAGGCCGGCCAGGGGCGGGGATTCGGCCGCAGCGCTGCCCGCCCATTGGGTGAGAGCACCCAAGGGGCGGGCAGCGCTGTCAAGCCACCCGCCCCGTGCTTCGTGCCAGCTCTACGGGCTGGCACGAAGATGCCCGGGCACCCGGGCACCCATCATGGGGCCCGGGGCAAGGCCCCTATGGGGCCGGACCCCTTTGAAGATCAGAGCCCCTGGCTCTGATCTCCAAGGGCTCGCCCCGCGCCCCCATCGCGGCCATCTACGGGCTGCAGGCGCCTGGATCTAGGCGCCTGCAGCCCGCAGATGAGTCCCACCCCCCCCAGTCCCCAAAACCCCCACCCCCAACCACCCTCCGGCCCGGATCGGGCCCATCTACGGGCTGCAGGCGCCTGGATCTAGGCGCCTGCAGCCCGCAGATGAGTCCCACCCCCCCCAGTCCCCAAAACCCCCATCCCCAACCACCCTCCGGCCCGGATCGGGCCCATCTTCGCTCTCTAGGTGCCCACAGTGGGGCACCCAGAGAGCGAAGATGTTTCCCCCCCTCCCCCAGGGCCCTGGGAGGACGCGCGCGCGACGGAGGACTTACCTCGTCGCCGTCCAGCATCGAACTGAGGGTGGCATTGTGGGAGCGCGCAAGACGCAGCCCACCTAGCCCCCCTATTGGACAAGCATTTCATGACGAGGTAAGTCATTCCTCGCGCGCGCGTCCTCCCAGGGCCCTGGGGGAGGGGGGGGAAACATCTTCGCTCTCTGGGTGCCCCGCTGTGGGCACCTAGAGAGCGAAGATGGGCCCGATCCGGGCCGGAGGGTGGTTGGGGGTGGGGGTTTTGGGGACTGGGGGGGTGGGACTCATCTGCGGGCTGCAGGCGCCTAGATCCAGGCGCCTGCAGCCCGTAGATGGCCGCGATGGGGGCGCGGGGGACCCTTGGGGGACCGGAGTGATGCGCTCCGGCCGCCCAAGGCGTTCCTCGCCCCCAGCGAGCCCAACATCGACCTCCTGCCACCCCAGAAAGGGGCGACAGGACGCCGATGCTGGTGGCTCCTTCCCGGGTCCGGCAGCGCCATTGGGGCTGCCGGACCCGGGAAGGAGCCACGTCCCGGCGGCCGTCGGAGGCGACAGACGGGACGCACCGAATCGGGGTTCCCCTGTGCCATCTGCCAGGGTCACTGACCCAGGCAGATGGGAAAGGGGAACCCCAATTCAGTGGGTCCCGTCTACCGGCTTCGCCGCGCCGGCGCAATCGCCGGCCCGGCAAGTCGGCCCCTGGGGGCGTGCCAACGGCTGTCAGGGAGAGAAGCGTGCGAACGCTTCTCTCCCGGAACGCGCCGGGGCGGCTCGTCCGCGTTCGAACGGATGCAGAGCACTTTAAAGTGCTCTGCATCCGGAACGCGTGGAGGACAGCTCCGGACACGAGGCGGCGCAAGCCCCGCTCGGGCAATGCGTATGCCTCGTCCGAAGCTGTCCTCCACGCGTTCTGGAAAGGCCAATGCGAAAAGGCCTCATGTCTACTAGAATAAATTCCTAGGTACCACTTCCAGGTTGGAGAGACAGGCATGAGTCCTCTAAAGGCCATTTGCAGGGATTTGGGAGCAGGTGAAGGTTTTGCCTTCATCTTCTGCTTGTAGAACACCCAGAAGCAATTGGTGGGTCACTGTTTGAGGCATGATGTTGGATTAGGATGGATCCAGTAGGGCTCCTTTTATGTTCTTCTGCTTTTATCCAATATTAGTTGTTCCATATACACTCTTCTGTATCTGACACCACTTCTAGATGTGAGGTAAGCCCTGCAATTCTCTCAGCATTGCTTTGAGATTGTCAGACATACCTGTAACATTCCCAGTGCCATGCTGATTTCCACACATAGGAAATATGTAGCAAGGGTATAACGGAAATCCATTATGTGATGCTGGATTTGCCCTAATAATCCTCACTAACCTGCAAATGAAAACACCTCCATGGGCCTTCCAGAGTACAACCAAGTGTGCAAAACAACAACAACAACAAAAGAATGGAGGTGGTTTCTTGGGTGGTTATGGAAATTCCCACTGAGATGATTTGGTTTGCACCTTGCCAGATGTGCAATTCCGGAGGGAGCCAAGACAATAAGATCATGGGATCTTATTTATGTTCTGCATTGCCTCTTGCCATCTGGAGGCAGAAATCCATCAGTACACCTAAACACATAGCTGAAAGTAGCAAGGACATAGAGATTGTTCCCAAATGAATCTGTAGGAGCCCCTGGTATGTATTCGATCTGTAGAAGAAACTTACTTGTTTCTTGGCTCGCTCTGAAGAAGACTACACGTTGTGCAACTTGAATACAAACAGGCTTGAAAGCCTCAATTTTATTTATTTATATTTATATTCCGCCCTATACCTGTAGGTCTCCGAGCAGGTTACAGTTTTAAAACAACAGGTTAAACAGGTTAATGTGCATAAGGAACACATTAAAAACCAACCAGCAAACAAACAAAAAATACAGCCTATTAAAAAGTAGCCATATTCAACTATTAAAATACTATTGTCTACAGTGGTGGTGGTGGGGAAAATGGTCACATTAGCCAAAGGCCAGGGCAAAGGGGTGCATCTTTACCACCTTCCTAAATGTATATAGGGAAGGGGTGTGACATGCCTCGAGGGGAAGATTATTCCATAACCTGGGGGCCATCACTGAAAAGGCCTTTTCCCGGGTGCTCACCCACCTCACTCTTGAGGGTGGTGGGACAACCAGGAGGGCCTCGCCTCCAGATGTCAAGGCACGGGCAGGTTGGTATGGGAGAAGGTGTTCCTTTAGATATTTGAACTTCAAGAAGGCTCAAGCCTGCTTGTTGCTTAAAAATTGTCAGACCCCCCTGTTTAAGCACATCTCTATTATGTTGTGATTAATGCTCTAGAATGCCAATGCTTTTACAGCATTACCTGTTGGCAGAAGCTGGAAGAGTAGGATATTTGTGTTTCCTCTAGGGAACAAAGCTGCCGTTTGTCAGTATTTGCACCTGCTTGAGCAGCGAAGGCTGCCTGGAACAATGCTGATCAATTTCAATTTTATTCCTGACTTCCCCTCCCCAGACTTCCAGAGGAATCTGTCTTTGCTGTCACTCAAGATAATGATCCCCTGGCAAGCATAGCCAATATCCAGAAACTCACTGTAATCCCATCAAGACCTGATTCCCCAGCAGGGACTGTTGAATTTATACAACCAGGAGGTTGGGCACTTTAACTTCTTATGTCTGTGTGCTTAGCCTCCAAAATGGGCAGGTTTCCTTGGGGCTTTTTAAGTCTGGCAATTTAAGAAATAGCAAAATGTAAGGGATTATGCTTCATAAATGTGTGTTTAAAATGACCTTGGTATGTTTTACTTTTCCAGTCCTAAATCCACATGGTAAAATGCGTTTAAAAGCAAAGCCATGTCCAGCCTTGGGGATGCAATTCTGGAATGCTGCTAACTTTGCTGTGAATTGTGGGTGTACAGGTGTGCTCTAATCCCAGTCGTCTTTACCTGTAATCTTATTTTTATGAGGTGTAGATTAATTCATATTCATCTGTGCCCATTTCATATGTATGCATTCCTAACCATATTATGTCTTGTGGCCACATTGTCTGTGATTTCATAGAACTCATCAAAATATTGTTTAAATGTGTCATTTATGTCACATTATACAGTTTTTGTAGTGTATTTCATCCTAAAATACACATTTTCATGGTTTGATGCAGACTTGAAGTGAGAACTGCACAACTGAGAGATCTAGATCCAAACAACTGTTACTTTATAATTTACTTATTAGTTTGTGAGGCATGGATTATTAGTTTGTGAGGCATGGATCAATCTCTGTGTGACAAAATTTGTAGTAGTAGTAGTAGTAGTAGTAGTAGTGGTACATTCTTAAACATTCTTACCTTTCACATCTTGTAAATATTCTTAGGAGTGCAGTCTTTGTTTGACACAATTCATTTGTTGCAATATGAACCAATGAGTTAGATCACTGTGATTTTGAACACCAGCAACTGTTAACCTGTGCATTGCAGTTGGCATGTGGAAGCCATTTTAATTTGCATTGGAAGCCAGTTGTTATAGCAAGCTGTTCTGTATGTAAGGTTGGGTTGATGTCCCACTTTAATAATACCCTGGTTGACCCAAAATAGTCTCAATGGTATTCTTGGTGTCCATAAAGCAATATAACTTAGCTTCCATTTTGGTGGTTGGCATGTCTGCACATCTCTTTGCATCCATTTGTGTTGCTGAATTGCCAGGGAAGATACAATGAACAAAATAACTTTGCCAAACATTCAATAAAAGCAAAAAGTGACTTGTAAATGTTGGAGTAGTCTAAAACTGTGTCATCAATACATGTTAGATGAGACATTGGTCTTCCCACCTGAATGTCCTCTTACCAATTCTCAAGCCCAAATAAATAGGGTGCACACAAACATTGCACTCATAGTATCACTGTATGAGGATGTTTGTTTGTTTACATTTTTACCTTCCACATCATCTTGCAAATATTCTTAGGAGTGCAGTCTTTGTTTGACACAATTCATTTGTTGCAACATGAACCAGTAAGATAGATTGCTATGATTTTGAACCTCAGCAACTGATCAGCAAGGGTCTCCAGGCAAGTAACAACATCTAAAATCAAACGTCATTAAAACAATAAATGTATGTTTTAAAACAACAGCATCTGCAAGTGAGAAGAAAAAAATGTATCTCCATTTAACCAAAGGCCAGGGCAAAGAGGTGCATCTTTACTGCCTTCCTAAATGTGTACAATGAAGGTGATAGATGTACCTCAAGGGGGAGACTAGTCCATAGCCGAGGGGCCCTCTCCCCGGTGCCCTCCCTTTTGCCGTTGAGTCTGGTGGGACAACCAGGTGGGACAACCAGGAGGGCCACCCCTCCAGATCTTAAGGCATGGGCTGGTCAATATGGGACTAGGTGTTCCTTCAGATATTTGGGGCCCAAGTCATTTAGGGTCTTATAAGTTAAAGTTAACATCTTGAATTGGGCTCGATAGCGAATTGGCAGCCAGTGTAACTCTTTTAAGACCGGTGTGATGTGCAACTGACCAGTTGTCCTTGGTCTAGCTGCTGCATTCTGCACTAGCTGCATCTTCCAAACTGTCTTCAAGGGCAGCCTCAGCATGGATAAACTGTGGCTAAGTCATCTCTGTCCAGAAAAGGCTTCAGCTGGTGCACCAGCTGTAGTTGGGAATAGGTACTCTTTGCCATGGCCTCCACTTGAACTTCAAGCATCATCCCAGAGTCCAGGAGCACCCCCAAATTCCACACCTGTCCCTTGCAGGGCATTACAACCCCCATCAAGGACAGGGTGTCTCCCAACTACATGGACCCAATAACCTGTGACACACAACACCTCTGCCTTGTCTGGATTCAGATTCTTACTTCCCCATCAATCAAAAAGGAATAAGTAAATAGCGTTGGAACTTTAGGGAAGGGGTGGTGGAATAAGTGACCCTCAATAGAAAAAGTCATAGAAAGGAGATGAGATGCCCATAAATACATTTATCTATTACCTATCAGTGTCCTGTTAATAAGACATGGGATTTCAAAATCTTAAGTGGGATGGCTGTCTGGATGTCCGCCTGACACATGGGATTTCAGAAGCTTAAGTGATGTGTTCATGTGCACAGGCTAGGTTCTTTTGGGTTTGATTCATATCGAATTGAATGCATATTCATATTCATTTGAATATGGTAGGATTTGCATTCGATATGAATGTTCGATACAAATTTTATATGGATGTTCAGTACAAATTGCATACGAATCCCCTATATATCTGATAAGTATACCCTACCTATCCTCTCTGAATGTGTCAAATGCGTCCTGAGTCCACTTTGAATCTGCTCTCAATTGACTGGTGCAGATGTGACTGGTGCAATCGCTTTCCCATCTCCCCAGGTTCATGAATGTAACAAAGCTATGTATGAATGTCCAAATTCGGACACATTTTGAATGTTATGAATGTTCATGTACATCCCTATACCAGAGAGCAGTAACTGAATGTGTCAATCTGTGTCTCCCCAGCTAAAGTACATGGTTCTAGTTCTAAGACCACACTAGCTCATCATTTACATGAAGACTGTAATATAGGCATTAGAAATGTTCTTTTATGGCAATAATATTTTGCTTTTTAAGCCTCTTTATTGAATGCGGAGAACTGTACCATAAAGCATAGACTGCCGATGGAGGTCTAGCAAGGGTATTTGACAGTTTAACAAGAACATGGCCCCTCTCACCTAACATAGGCCCCACCTCCTACTAGACTAAACTGTCTGCATTAGATGGAGTGTACCCTAGTCTAGGCAGCCAAAATAGCCACCTATACTAGGATACTGGTAAATTTGTTTTAAAAGGTTTACTTGAAGTCCAGCAGGTGCTAAACAAGTCTTGGAGGCATGAGCTGGTTTAGCAGAGGAACCTATTTTGGTGGCACACAAAATAGTGCCACCAAAATGGATTCCCCGAGTCCTATCAAGTTCCTAGCCATTGGAGAACCTAGAGGCTGGCTCCAACAATCCTCCAATTTTTGGAGCCAGCATGCGTGGGCTGTCCTGGAAGAGCCTTCCAAGTAAGACAGGTTTATCCCAGTCCAGCAACTAGAATTGGTCTAACCTAGCCTGATCCTGATGGAAACAATGCAGAAATGTCCTAAAAAAGTTATCAAGTCAACTTGGCTAATACTTTAAAGAGGCTTCTTCTATGTTGTTGGATCTTTTAACTGATGCATTTATTGTGATTTTGTAAAGGGCCCAATTTATTATTCTACTGGTACTTATATTGAATGAATGCTGCTTGTCATATCTTTAAGTTGTGTATTACTCTGTCTTGCACACACACACACACACACACACACAGACAGACACACACACTTTCTCTCTCTGTCTTAGATCCATGCAGTCTCAAGCCTGCCCTGAAGCTTAAACAGACAGCCTTTAATTGCCATTTGTGACATTCAATCCCCAGTTATGTATGATTGGAGCTTGGGATAAATAAAAGCTAAAGAATTTAATCTCCCCAGGGACTTCAGCATTACCTGGTTACACACAATGTCTTTTTATTGAAGGAGAAAGGAGAGCTGAGATCATTCATTCAATTGTTAACACAAAAACGTCTCATGAAAACTTGTATGTATTGCAATTGTTCTAACCTGCCCTGAGATCTCACTATATAGGGCAGAATCTATCTGTAATAAATAAACAAACTTGTACAGCCATTTAAAAACTTGGCAATTGCAAAAGGCCTAGCATACAATGCAGGCAGGATCTGTACAATGGTGGTTCCTGCAGCTAGCAATCAAGAATTCCAGCCCATAGAACAGGTAGCATGCTGATCTCACTGTTTACCAACTCCAGGTCAAGAAAATACTGAAGATGTTTCTGGCTGGGCCCGTTTCCACAGAAAGAGGAAATGGCTGAAGAAGTCAGCCATTTTGTGTATCTACAAAAATAGGGCTGTGCTATTTGACCAAAGTACCACCAGGAAAGTCCATGCGTTCAGTGGCATTATAGCAAGACACAAGATGGGAGAAAGAACTTGCAATTGCTATTCCTTGCTCCTGCTATGTCATTAAAGAGCTGCTGACAGCCTGTACAGGGCAATATGTGCTCTACATGTGCCAAGATATGTGGTCCCTGTGCCCTTCAGTGCTCCCACAGCACCATTACAGTGCCGCAAGGATCTTGCCTCAATTTAGCTCAGACATTAAAACATAAGTAATATTAAAAAGAATTAATGCTTGTTAGTTTGGGGTACACCGGAAGGATTGAGGACTGATTTGCCTCTAATTTTTGATATCTGTAAGGCATGACAAATCACTCTGATCAAACATGGAATGGCATATTGTGAACTCGGAGCAAGCAATAATTTGCTGTGTGTTACAGACTAGGCATGTGCAATGGAGTGGGACCTGAGATCAAATATTTTCCCCACCCCCAATATTGATTGTTCTGGGGAATACACAGATATCCCGATCCTAGTTCAACAACTTGGCAGATGGATTTGTTTCAGTTTAGCAGAGCTCACTTGATGTTGCCAAATGGCCTAAAATGTGGTGCAGGAAGACAGCAGCCTGGTGTGATGCAAGTGCAGATTGTAAAAGCCTTCCTTCTCTCCCTGTCACGAGTAGGGATGTGCATGAATATTCAAAAATTCAAATATTTCCTTCGAATCCAACAAATGTCGACATTCAAATTCAAATCGGATTTTTGAATAATTCAAATGTGTAGATTCGTATCTGTCATATACGAATCTGCGTAAAAATTATATGTATCTTGCACTTAAAATAGGGGATTAAAACGGGATGCATATGGGATAATACGGGATGCATACGGTTTTTATGGAATGCGTACAGATGTGTACTGTATAACAGATATGAATGTTGTCGACATTCGTATCTTTAAATACAAATCTAACATTCGAGTGTACGGATTTGATGATGTTCGGATCTTAAATATCTGAATTGAATTGGATTTTATAACATTCAGATCTACTCAGATTCCAATGTCAAAAATACATTTGTGCACATCCCTAGTCACAATGGGTGATTGAGCTATAAAAATAATGTGGCTATATAGGAGGCCACTAATCCACTACATGTGCTACAGACAAAAGATGAATGGCAAGTTGCTACCCAGTCCTTTTGCTATGCTCCCTGAACACTGGCTACAACTGGTAAAAAGTTATTTCAACCTAACACAATGCATTTTCAAATTCTTCTAAAAAGCTACCATGGGTGGCCAAAAGACAGCTTCTCTGGGGAAGGCATTTCATAGGCTGGTGCATCCACATGTGAATTTTTGACTGACATAGAAATGGCTGAGGGGCAGGGTGGGAAAAAGTGGGGATGTTGCTGCTGAGTAGTAAAAACCATTCTGAGACCAACCCAGATAGCCAGTGGGGGATGATGCCTTAACTGTGGCATTGCTTCAATGCTGACTGAAAACCTGACTTCTTGTGAATTTCTGATATCTGGTCAGGGACTCCAGCCAAGAAATTCACCTCTGTGTACAATGTCCCACGTGCAGGGGCATTATGGGCTGGGCAGAACAGGGATTCAACCATTTGACCAAAGTTGTTGCATCCCTGCGCTAGCTGCTGTGGCTGCCAGATCAACCAGCCCTGACAGTGTCTTTGTGTGGATGGAGTTGTAGATGGAGGACCCCTTAGTTTTTTACTACCATGTGGATCATTTACAGGTGAAAGGACCTCTGACAGTTGTTTTTTTTTTTGGGGGGGGGAGTCTTGTTGCTATGGCGAGTGAAATTCTAACAGGTGTTGAAGTCTATATCAGTAAGGCATTAAAAGTTAAAATGGCATTTCAGCTTTGGTTGCCAACCTGTTTCTGAGAGAGCATAATTCTGTTGTGGCAAATATTAAGTTCATAAACCATCATTTAAGGAACTAGAAAAATGACACTTGTCCTATTGCAGTTTCTGAGGGAAGGCTTTTGAGTTCATCATGCTTCAGTTCTAGGCCCTTTCTGCATTTGCCTGGCATGGGAAAGGATTAGTTGGAATGGCTGCTGAACTGGAGCAGTCCAACTGTCCCAGAACAGTCCTGGCCAGCTCTGAAGTTCATCTGATGGTTGTTCCAGAACAGTTCTGGTCAGCTCCAAAGTTCATTTGAGTCTTTGATTTGGCTACAGTGGATCCAATTAGGGGTGTGCATGGAGCCAATTTCCACATTCTACTCAAGGTGAATAGAATGCGGAAATATTTGGCTCTGGCTGAATACCTCCATCACCCACCCACAGATGTGGGGATATTCGTATCTACAAATATCAATGCATGGAACAAATAAATCCTGCTCCCACCCCTCCCCACTTACCTCACCTCGCTGCCACCACCGGAATCCCCCCAAAGGTAAGGTAAGGTGGGCAGGAGAGCTCCAGCGGCATCCCGGGCCTCTTACCAGGGCTTCTGGAAGGCCCTGTCTCCAGCTTTCTGAAAGCCTGTTTGGCTTTCCAGAAGCCCCAAGAAGAGGCCTGGAGTGCCACCCAAGCGCCCCCAGGGGTAAGGGGATAGGGGGGAGGCAGGCGGGAGCACTCAGGCGGTGTTCCAGGCCTCTTCCTGAGGCTTCTGGAAAGCTAAAAGGCTTTCCAGAAGCTGGAGACAGGGCTTTCCAGTCCCAGAAGGCCTTGTTTCCAGCTTCCAGAAATCTGTTTGGCTTTCCAGAAGTACTGGGAAGAGGCCCGGGGTGCCACCCAAGCACCCCCACAGGTAAGGGGGTGCGGGGAGGCGGACCGGAGCACTCAGGTGCCACTGGAGCAGGTAAGTGGAGCCCGAGGGGGGAGACCCCAGCATAATCCAGTATCCTTAGAAGCTTCTACCAAAGCTTCTACGGATACTGGATTATCCGATCTGACCAGGAATCTCAGAATCTGGACGTATTCATCTGGATACCAAATGCATGAATAATTCATGCACATCCCTAGTTCCAATAGCCAGGAACTACAGGAAACTTGGCTTTAGAGGCATGCCATTTTTACACATCTCCATGATTTGGTTTAGCAGCCGTTAATCTTCCATTAGATTTTTTCAAATAGGTCTACGGATATCCCACACTAGGCAGCCATTTTGAGATACCTAGTCCATTTTATATTCCATTTAATGCTAATAGAGAGTGTTGCCAGGTGACAAGACCTCCCTTGCACCGTACCAAGGTGCGGAAAGGAGGCCCCTGGACTCTTTGCTATACTCCTTTATCAGGAAATGCAGAGGGGCATTTTGGTAGTATGATCCCCTGTGGAAACTGGACTGCAGAGATATGCTGTGTTTGTACACCTCTGTAATCTGGTTTAGCTGCTGCTAGTCTGGCAGTAGACCCTTTTTTTAAAAAAAGGTCTGCTGTTATCCCAAACTAGGCAGCCATTACATGCTCTATCCAGTGCAGATGGAGTGTATTAGTAGGGGACAGGACCTCCTTTGGAACATTCTAAAGTCTGGAAGGGAGGCTCCTGGGCTCCCTGCCACATTGCTTAACAGTAAATGTGGAAAGGTCCCTAGTGCATCAAAAGAAATAACAAGAACTTCTTTAAGTATATCAGAAGTAGGAATCCAACCAGGAGAGCAGTTGGACCACTAGATAGTAAAGGAGAGAAAGGGGTAATTAAAGAAGACACGGAGATTGCAGAGAGACTAAACGAATTTTTTGCTTCCGTATTCACGGAGGAAGACAGAAGACACATGCCAGTAGCTGAGCCTGTGTTTTCTGAAGAGTTAAACTGTACAGAAATAACCAAGGAAGAGGTCCTGGCATGTCTTAATAAACTAAATGTTAACAAGTCACCGGGACCAGATGGTATTCATCCAAGAGTCCTTAAGGAACTCAAATGCGAAATTGCCGACCTTCTAGCAAAAATATATAATCTTTCCCTAACATCAGGCTCCGTACCTGAGGTCTGGAGGGTAGCAAATGTAACACCAATATTCAAAAAAGGATCCAGGGGTGATCCAGGCAACTACAGACCAGTTAGCTTAACGTCAGTTCCGTGTAAGGTGATGGAAACCATTATTAAAGACAAAATTAGTGTGCATATGGAGCAGCAGGCATTGCTGAACAAAAGCCAGCATGGCTTCTGCAAAGGTAAATCATGCCTCACAAATTTGTTGGAATTCTTTGAGAGTGTCAATAAACACGTGGATAAAGGTGAACCAGTAGACATTGTCTATCTGGACTTTCAGAAGGCTTTTGACAAAGTCCCACTTCAAAGGCTACTGAGTAAACTCACCAGCCATGGAATAAAAGGACAGGTTCTGTCCTGGATTTGTGACTGGCTTAAGGGCAGAAAGCAGAGAGTAGTAGTAAACGGCAATTTCTCAGGGTGGAAAGAAGTAAAAAGTGGGGTCCCTCAAGGCTCAGTACTGGGACCAATGCTTTTTAATTTATTCATCAATGATCTAGAAAAAGGGGTACATAGTAAAATAGCAAAGTTTGCTGATGATACTAAATTATTTAGGGTAGTAAAATCTGAAAGAGATTGCCAAGAGCTCCAGAGGGATCTCTTAGCATTGGGTGAGTGGGCAACCAAGTGGCAAATGTGCTTTAATCTTAACAAGTGTAAAGTAATGCACATTGGGGCCAAGAATCCAAATTACGTCTATAAACTGATGGGGTCTGAGCTTTCTGCAACACGCCAGGAAAGGGATCTCGGGGTTTTGGTGGACAGTTCAATGAAGGTGTCAACCCAGTGTGCGGCAGCAGCAAAAAAAGCAAATTCAATGCTGGGAATAATTAGGAAGGGAATAGAAAATAAGTCAGCAAGTATCATTTTGCCCCTTTATAAATCTATAGTGAGGCCACATTTGGAATACTGTGTACAATTCTGGTCACCACACCTCAAAAAGGATATTGTGGAACTAGAGAAGGTGCAGAGAAGGGCAACCAGAATGATTAAGGGTCTGGAACACCTCCCTTACGAAACCAGGCTGCAACGTCTAGGCCTCTTCAGTCTGGAGAGACGGCGTTTGAGAGGGGACCTGATTGAAGTATATAAAATTATGCACGGCATAGAAAAGGTGGATAGAGAAAATTTCTTTTCTCTATCGCACAACACTAGAACCAGGGGGCACTCTATGAAGCTGATGGGTAGAAGCGTAAGGTCTGACAGGGGGAAGTATTTCTTCACGCAGAGGGTCATCGGCCTATGGAATGTGCTGCCAGAAGAGGTGGTGACAGCTACCAGTCTGGATGGCTTTAAGGTAGGGTTAGACAAATTTATGGATGACAGATGTATCAATGGCTACTAGAACGAATGCCTAGGTGCATCTTTCAGGCTGAGGGGGGGGGGAGGAAATGGGGCGCTTCTAGGGCCATCTGCTGGGACTCGAGAGCAGGAGAAGGTTTGTCCTTGTCTCTGCTTGAGATGCCCATGAGCATTTGGTGGGCCACTATGTGCAACAGGATGCTGGACTAGATGGGCTCTGGCCTGATCCAGCAAGGCTTCTCTTATGTTCTTATGTTCTTATGCAGAAAAATGGGGTCTTTTTTTAATGTGGTTCTTCCCTTCAAAAATAATACTGTGCATGCTCATTACTGAATCTTTATTAACCCTTTACTCTCAACTGATATGCCTTGACTAAATAAGGGCCTGTCCCCAAGGAATAAAAAGTCTGCCAAGACTCTCCTTTTGCCTCTGAGCGTCCCCAAGCCAGGGTTTTTAACGAGGTTCCAGCGCTACAAAATGTGGAAATCGCGCGACAAAATACATGCACTTTAAACAACTCTTCCAGCGCTCTTTCTGTAAGTCGCGGGTTTTCCTCGCTACATTTACCTTGAGGACGCTCCGTGGCAAAAGGGGCGGGGATTGCCGCCTGCACACACACAGCAGAAACACAAAAACAGCTTCACTTTCTAAAGCTCAGAACTAAAGAGCCAGAATCATGCAGAATTGCAACATTGTTGCAATCACTGTGAGGTGTGAAATGGGTGGATTATTGCTAGGGGTGGATTTTAAAGCGATAACAGGGAAAGTGATGAGTGAATGAGCGATCGTGCGCTGGACAGGGGGTGGATTTTTGAAAGCAGTAACAGGGCAAGTAGTGAGAGTGAATGTTTTCCAGCACGAGAAGCCATTTAAGGGGGGGAGAGGCAGAGAGCCGATCGCTGTTTTTCCTTTGGAGTTGTCAGGGATTGTCAGCGCTCGTGCGCTGGGCAGGGTGGATTTTTGAAAGCAAAAACAGGGAAAGTGGTGAGAGTGAATGTTTTCCAGCACGAGAAGCCATTTAAGGGGGGGAGAGATCTGGGAGACGAACAGAGAGGCGATTGCTGTTTCTCCTTTGCACCCTATGAACAAGAGCAGGGGTGGGGAGAAAAAGATGCGCGCAAAGAAAACAGGGATCCTATGGGGACGGAAGGTGCGTTAAAAACACGCATTTTCCTGGGCCTCATGCGGACACTTATTCCTGATTTGCATGGCACTTTTAAAGTCCACTTCAGTAGAGTCACAGTAGAGTGACAGTGGAGAAGTAAATAAGTCTTTTGGGGACTCAGCCTAAGTTAGGCAAAGGGTGGTGGGACCCCTCCTTAATCCATTCATTTTCAAAGAAAAGGAGAAAAATTCAGCAGTTCTCAATATCTTGCTCAAACAAGGATGTTATTTATATGGCCACCTACTTTTATGTTCCTTTGAATTTGTTTTCAGCACACACAAGTTGCTTGGCTTCATTCTGAACTTAAATCTTCTTTTATATTCTACTGCTTTATAAATTATACATCCATGTACCTTGTTTACTATCAGCAGCCATCTTACAGCCTATGCAGTATTGCACAAAAGATCTGGCAGCAATATGTTCCTGAGTTTTTGGAAGCTTTGAACAGCATGTTTACCTTTCTTTAGTACTATTAACTACCTTGCCTCAGCACAGAGCAGGGTTAGTTAAAGAAAATAAATTCCTGGAAATTTCTCAAACACCTTGGAAAATGGGTGAGATCCCCCTCACCTTATGGTCATACACATTGCGGTAATTTCAGAACAACTCGAGAACAAATAATACTGAGACAATCCAGTGCCATCTAAGTAAATGAACAAAGAGAATCTACTAGTGTTCAGACAGAGCTTCCAATTAGGGATGAGAAAATCCCATTCCTGCATAATTTTGAGGGAATTATTAGCGATAAACATTGCATTTTCATATATATATATATATATGTATATACAGAATTCTGTGCAACTGCATGAAATTCAAACAAATACATTTTCACTTGTTTGCTTATAATCCTGGTCTACATATTTGGTATAAATATTCATCCGTGTGTATAAACACAAGTAAATTGGTAAAAACATTGCATGTTCCACTCATACAAATGGGACTGAAATTAATTCTGGGGAGGATGGAAGGAAAGGAAGGAGGGGTGGTTTATAATTTAATTTTTCAGTTCTTTCTTCTACCCTGGTTAGTGCAGATTCTGGAAAATTATGTTGTCACTCTGACATCTCTAACAGATGATCGTCCAGCCTCTGATAAACCACTTCCAGCAAAGGAGAGCTCACTGCTTAAAAACTTGAATCATATATACTTTCCCCTCTTAATGTTTAGCTAAATTCCACTTCTTTGCAATTGTCATGGCTTTGTTGTAGTCCACTTTCTCTGGATCAATACCCAACAAATTCATGTTCCAGCTGATGTACCCTCATATGACTGAGAATTGCTATCATCCCTTTTCTTGAGCATCTAGTTTCTGTACTCCTTCACCATCCTGGCATGTTCACCAATATAGGATAACATTTTCTCTGTGAACAATAAAGGCAAAAAATGAATCTGTCATCTTACTAGGGGCATGCACGAATGCAACTTTTGATGTCCAAGTCATAATTAATCAAATATTTGAAAATCCAAATTCGTACAAATAAAGAAGACAAATATTTGTATCTATTCGTGCAAATATTTGATACATATTCAGTGATATGAATTTCGTATGCATCTGTACACATCCTGTTTTCATCACATACAGATGTGTACGGATAAGCACAAGATGCGTACATATTCGCACACATATGAATGTTTGAATTATTCGTACGAATAACTCAAAATATTCATATTCATACAAATACTGAAGTATGAATGTCTGGACATTTGATTTATATATGAATGTCCAACTGCATCCGAACAACTAATATTCATGTACATCCCTACATCTTACTGCTAATGTGGGGAATTATGTAGAGTTTTTCTAAGTAATTAATGGCTTTTGACATCAGCTTCTCAGTCCTCACTCACCACTAAAGAACATTGCTGAATTGGTGGCTAATGATATTAAGGGAGAACCTTCGGGAGCAGGGGCAAGGGGGAATGCTACCAGCATGATGTTCTTCCCCTTGTGAATTAAAGGAACTCTTAATGCTGTAGTGTTCTGACCACACACTGCCTACTATACCTGCCTGTCAAGATGGTAGCCAGAGAACTCTCATTCCTTTGCTTTGGTTGTGACAGTTGAGAAGGGTCATCAAATACAAGAAACAGTCACACGGGCCATTTCCTGTGTTGTCCAGGCCACTGAGGAGACAGGTAAGTCTTGAGGAGTGGCAGGGTGATAGTGGCAGTCCTCCCTCACCTGTTCCAGGAAGAGGAACAATTCCCAGAACTTTCAGAGTTCTTCCTCTCACTTTGCTGTTCAGAAATTCTAAGGGGTGCTCAGTTTGGCGAGGCAAGTGCAGGTCCCTGTGGTTACTGCACTCATCTAGTGTATCAAATGCACCATATTGGAGCAAAGCATGTGTGCCCTTATAACAAATTTACGGTGCTATAAAAGTGCTGTGTGGATTCTCTCCAAGTTGTTCATTAACTCCTGTCAAGTTAGCCTTGCAGTCTCTTAGTCCTGTAATTGCCTACTTCCTGTCCACTGGCAAGAGTGTGCTCTCAGCACGAATATAAAAACATAAAAGAAACCCTGCACAGCCCATCTAGTCCAGCATTCTGTCTCAAATAGTGGCCCACCAATTGTTTATGTGCATTTTTTTTCTAGCAGAAGACAAGGCCAAAATCAAGCTTCAACAACCAGGCCTCTTCATCCTTGAAAAGTGGCATTTAAGAGGTGTTCTGATTGAAACATATAAAATCATGTAAGGTGTGGAAAAGGTAGGTAGAGAAAAATTATTTTCTCTGTAACACAGCACTGGAAACAGGGGGCACTCTATGAAGTTGATGAGCAGAATTAGGGCAGACCCAGAGGAAGTATTTTTTCACCCAGAGGGTCATAGATCTCTGGAGTTTACTACCAGAAAAGGTGGTGACAGTAAACAGCCTGGATAACTTTAAAAAAGGGTTGGACATATTTATGGAGGACAGGTATAATAATGGCTACTAGAACTGACGACTAGGTGCTACCTCCAGGTGAGAAGAACAGGCAGGGAGTTGCAGGGAGTTGAGAGTAGGTGAAGATTTTG
The DNA here is from genome assembly GCA_023333525.1 of Aspidoscelis tigris stejnegeri. NCBI lineage: Eukaryota > Metazoa > Chordata > Lepidosauria > Squamata > Teiidae > Aspidoscelis > Aspidoscelis tigris. Next base: position 66,952,580 of record JALMGA010000006.1, read on the forward strand.
CCTTATCTTTTGTTTGACTATGTCCAGGAACAATTGGGGGACATTGTGTGAGACAGGATGCTGGACTGGATCAGATGTGGCCTGATCCAGCGGGCTCCTCATACTTTCTTGTATTTTTACAGTTATAAGACTGCAGCCATGAAAATATCTGTGAAAGATGTTTTAAGGGCCAGGGGAAGAGACCATGTAGGCACTGATAGCCTCCAAGTGAATTAGGGAGGCAATTCTATAAATGGCTTCTTCCAACAAGCAGGCCACTCCATCAGTAATTCCTCCAGTGTCTCTTGAGTGGAAAGTTATGTGCCCATTGTCTGACTCTCATCTCATTCTCTTTGTTAGTTTTTAAGGTATTACTAACCCACCCTTTTCTCATCTCTATGGTGCCACTGATTTACATTCATGAACTTGTTCTCGAAGGTTCCCCTAACCCCCTAGTTTTCCGTAGGTGACAATTACTATGCACCACACTACACCTTGTGGCTTACACAAGGGCTGGTTATGCTGCTTAGTGGAATTTGGAATCCAAAGCATGAACTGATGCCTTTAGATAGAATAGAGGCAAAGAAACTAATATTCCATATGTATCAACAAACAAATATTCTAGTCCAAGCATGTACTTGATTATGTCTTTGTAGATTTAAAAAATGCAGGAGAATATTTTTTACAAAGTGGCAATTGTATCCCCCATCCTAAAGTTACACATTGCTCTCTGCTACTAAAATATTGTCATTTGATTGTTAAAAGTCCAAGAGAGCGCGGAAGGGTTGGAGGCCAGTGATTGTATCATCTCCTGTGGCTGCTGACCACACAGGGCTTTTTGTCATGCAGAAGTCCTTCCTTTCCACCTATACCATTATCTTAGAAGGCAATTTTATTTTTCAGAGTTCTGTCTTTGCAGAATTATATAAAGACGTAAGCAGCTGGGTCTAAAAAGTTCTGTACATAAAGCCGCTGCCCTTTCAGTCTGAAGTGAAAAGATACTAGTACATTAATAGCCTCTGGCTCTGATGTTTGTTTTCATCCACTGAGGTTCTGCAGGGACTTAGACACAGAGGAAGCTAAATGGCCTTTAACTTGAGCTTATCACTTTGTTTGGTGGGTTATGCTGCTGGATCTCTTAATTCTGGATGCCAGGCTGCAATGCAGTGGCTTCTGTACTTTTTCTCTGTCAGACACAGCTCTTCCTTGAGGCTAAGACTTCATCCAGACATCTCTCACTTATTCCATATTATTTGGATAATCTGGAATAAAATATGGATCATTCAGAATAAAATGTGGCTGGATGTGGTTTATTATGGATTATCCAAATAATGTCAAATAAGTAAGTGATGTGTGGATGATTCTTAAAATGTTAAGATCTTTGACAAATATTAAAGGTGCAGGAACATTTTTTCAGTCTTGAATTTGTTCAGTCTAGATGTGTAAGCATGGCTCTTTCCTTCACAGAAGTGAATCACAATATTTGCATATTTCCAGTAAGACATGAATACACAAAACACAGGATCAGGGGAACTTGGCAAAATTTTAACAGCCTTTCATGTCAGAGACACCAGAGAGTAGAATGAAGTAGAGAACAGCTATTTGCCTGTGGCAACCTAGATCCTGGAACAGGTGAGGGAGGCTTCTTTTAGGGGACTGCCTTTGATCTCCTCAAACAGCATGTTGATCAGTTGCAGATCAAAATGTACTTTGAGGACATTAAAATCAGGCTTTTGATAGAAGTTTGACCTCCCCCCCCCCCTTAGGCCACATTTCCACTTACCCTACTAGGGTGCCCTTGTCAGTTCAAGAAGTCATCTGTTGTCATGGTGTCACTCAGTCTCCATCAGCAGAATCACCTCCTATGCAGGTGCTTTCTTGTTTCCTGCATGGAGGCAGAAGGTGGTATCTCCTCACTCCAAAATGAAGATGAGGAAAGCTCATTTTTCTGTGATGCCCACTATTCAACCTACATCAATCCAGACGTGGAGATGCAGCCTCAAATTAACTTCTGAAATAAAGGTCTTGCAGGGTGCTTTGTAAAAGAGTTGGTGCAGTAGATTTTAATTATACAAACTAACTTTTAAAAAGTTATTTTTTATGGCATGAGTTTTCACCAATCTACCCAAGATAAGGAGGCTAGAGGGAACAAAAAGGAAAGGGAAAAAAAGCAGTAGTTTAGGATCTACTCAAACTGTCTATGGGAACTGCTAAAATCTTACTCCCAATGAGTTGCGTGTAGAATTGCACATAAAAATTAGCAACCTTCTCAGAATGGCTGTCTGTTGATTGTTGAATAATAATCTGTTGCTCAGGGTGAAGTGGTGATTAGGGGTTAGGCTGCAATAGGAAGCCTCGAAATGAACTCCCCAAAACTGTATGTTAATCTGTTGCCTTTGATGTTTAGATTTGCAGCCCACTGCTTGTGTTAACTGGTGACCTTTGAAAATGTCTTTGTGTAGTGTGCTGGCCATTTTTAATTTTGTGACAGAATCCCATGTCTACAGTTGCTCAAATGTAGTTTTGTGCTTGTATGTTAAAGTCATCCAGATACATGGCTCTCACACATATTGAATTCAACTGCCCCAAACAGCATGTTGCATCTGGCTTTGTTCCCACTTGGCTTGAGGTCGAAGTCAAAAATTGGCAAACCATGGGATTCTTATAAAAATAGAAAATGGATCCCCTTAAGCATTGCATCTGCCCTCTAGTTCAATAGTCTCCTAAAGCTTACAGTGCAGGAAGATGTTGGGATGGATCCAGACTTAGTTTTGCTTAGAAAAGAGTCTTAAAATCAACTGGGTTTAAGTAAATCATTGATAATCTTAACTGTTAAGGATGTAAATGGACCTGTTCTAAGTATCGCTAAGCCTGGATTTGTCCCTTATATTCTGGAAGTAGCCATTGGATTCTCGTTTCTTTCAACAACATACTGATATCTGATTTGTTGCTCTGCCCTTTATTTATTTTATTTGTATTCATTTAACCAAATATGTGCTTCATGGCTAAAGAGAAAGAAACAAAGAAAAACTCAGTTACTGCGCGTATACATTCACCAGATGGTTGCATTGGCATAACCCTTTTTTTGTTTGTTTTGCCAATTTTGTTTTGAAATTAGCGGGTACATTTTATTTTTATTTTTAAAAGAATACTAAAATAGCACCATTTCTAGGTTGAGGCATTGCTTTTAATTATTAAACAGCGGGAGGTATTGCATAATACCTAGATAACTAAGCATATGATGATATGTGAAGGAGGAACAGAATTAGATGAATAAAAAACGAAGATCAAAACTTGCAATGCAATGGAAAGAAGGTTTAACTTGTTTTCTTGCTTTTTTTTATAGAGAACACCTGTTCCCAGCGCCGAAGCATTCCGATGGTTCTTTTAAGCAGTAGTATATCTTATTTTCAAGGCAGCCTGAAGTGAATGGCGAGCTAAAGTCTTGTTTTAAGAAACTGCTTAGTCCACCACTGAAGAATATATTAAGATAATATTTTCATTTATGTATAGGGGTTTCCTCAAAATAAAAATAAACAAAAAAGTCATTAAAAAAAGAAATAGAGTGGTCTCCAGGTAAGAGGGGTGGGGGAGGGGAACAGCTTTGAGGAACATGCTGAAAGAAGAAGTCCCTCCTTGAAATGCCTGAACATAAGATAGACCTGTTCCAGCGCCTTCCCCTCATACGCAAAAGTCCTGACTTGCTCTGACTGCTTGTTTTCCCCACCTTTATCACAGTTCATTGTCTTGTGTTTTCATGCTGTTCAGACCATTCCCTGCAATCACTTGTCTGCCTACCTTTTTACACAAATAACCCAGTTTTCATGGTTTTCAATTGGCTCCAAGTCTTAACTACTGTTAAAATCCCCTGTGAATAAGAGAACAGTAGCCAGGTTTGTGAGGGCCACTCTCTTATCAGGAGACCACCATATCCTGGAACCCTGGAGAATTGGCCAGTTTACTCACATTCAACACACCAATTCTTTTTTTGATGTGCATTAGCTATACTAGTGAAGTTGTTGTCTATTTTTAAAGTGGCTGTTTAAAATAATAAGAATAATTTTAAAAAAACGTTTGGGTAAACCCCTGCTATAAAATAATGTATCTTTTCAAAGTACCATATCTTTATTTCATTTTCCAATATATGTGTTTTCAGTACTGTAAACTGTACAGATAGCAGCTTGTATTTTGTGTGTTTTAGACACAAGGAGACAATCACGTCTGAGCATCTATGGAGAGTAACCATTTGTACACAACAGTGTGGTTCTGCAAGTTAAATCTGGAGCAATAAATTCAACTTCCGAGTCTTGTTTTTGCCAGGTGTCTAGCAGAAGCAGCATATCTATATTTTCAGAGTTTGGAAAAGTCCCCTCCTCCTTCTTTTTTTCATTATAGCTCCCATGATTGTTAGCCAAATTGTTATAGCTGTAACCCCAAAGAGGAGCTTTGTCAAACTTTGCCAATTTTCCCATGCAGCCTTCTGTTGTAATGTTAATTATGCATCTGCCAGATAACCTTCAGACCTTATTGCTATATAGGGAAAAAAAGACCAGAACTTTTATGAGCACACTTGCTTCAGAAAGAGCTTTACAGACTGATATCCCTTCAAAGCATGAATTTTGCACTGCACCACACACCTGAGTGTCTACCATACATGGGTGGGATATAGAATCAGTTTCACCAAGAAATTTATCAAAGTTGTTTTCGTGGTGGGGTGGAAGTTTCTTTATAGATCTTTGAATAGATTTTTTAAAAATAAAGTTTCTGAAAATATTTTTGTTCCATGTGCAACTTTTAGTTCTTAGACTATAACATTTAGATGAATGGAATGTTTTTCCCAGTCTTCTCTTAAGGCCGTAAGAGCCTGAAGGTGATCACAAATGCTAATGCTTTTAATAAAAATTAAAGTTGGGAACAAACAAAACCCTGTTACATTTTCCTCTGCCCTGTTGTCTGTATCAATCCCACTGACAGATACTGGAATTTTTCATCGTGAATTTTTTGAACTCAGATAAAAAAGACACTTTTTTTTTCAAGATCTCAGTGAGGTAACTTCATCACAATAACCACTTTGTAAAATTTACTCTCTGTGTTTTTCATTTTTAAACTGAAGTTTTTAAACCCTGAAACTTGGTAATTAGAGCTCAGCAGAATCAAATGACCCAGGGAGGGGAGAACAGAAGTTGTCATGATTTTGCTTGCTAATAATTGCTTGAATACAGACTTAAGCTGTCTTTGAATTCTCAGTCTTGTGCAAATCATTTTACCTACATTATTTTTCAAAAAAGCTTATGTTTATAGTGTATCAGACTGCAAAGAAGAAGCTGAGAGCTCCTGACAGTTTGCTAAATTTTTGCAAACCAACTGTTGAGTGGGAATGGCTGTGTTCACACCTAAATTTTAATCCAGCTTCAGTTCACTTTCAGAATGAGAGAATGCATCAGCATAGTGACAAGCTGATTTCTTTCAGCATTAACTAAAAAGAAAATCCACCTTTGAGTTAGATAATGAAGAAAAAAGACGATTGCTCAGTTTGCTGAGGTGCTCTTCCATTCTGAAGGTGGACTGAAGCTGGATTTAAAGTTAGGTGTGAACACAGCCAATGTGTATTGTAATTTCTTTACTCAACAGTCTTATGCATGCTCCCTGCCTGAGGTTGTGTGTAAGAAGAAAACAGCAGTGATGGACAAAAGGCTGCTGGCTTATTTCCAAGTCAAATCAAATAGTACTTTGCTGTCAGTTATAAACGTTAAAGGTGAGTGTTGAGTTACCTCCTGGTCATTATATTATATCACCTCTACAGGACTGGTAACTTTACATACTTTAAATTTTGTTCTTTTAGTTCCAAATGTGTTGTTATAGTCCAAGGGTTGAATTTTCCAACCTTGCAATTCAAGCTTAAATGTAAAGGTTTTAATCCATATTTGCTTATGTGAAGAGGCAAATATTCTTGGCCAACTATAGAGTGTAATCTTGTATATGTGAGATCTGGTTTTTTGTTTCCCTCCAATAGATGCTTAGGATTTTCCTCTCTTAATTCTGCCTCCTCACAGTTTACCATTAATCAACAACACAGATACTTTGTTTTACAATATAGAAAGCTCCTAAATTTGCATAGTATGTTTTTACCAAGTAATGCTTTCCTGCAGAATATGGAACCTGGATTCACATATAGACAGGATGGTAAGACAGTCTTGTGGCAGCTGGGTTGTGTGTGCTGTGGCAGGATTCAACAGTCAGTTAGTGTTTGTCTTTAATATTTGTGGCAAGACCAGGAGAGATTGCTCCTGACCTTGAATGCTTTATCAGGCCCAGGAGCAGGCAGGACAGGTGTTGCGTGATGCATCCTGGCCTATGTTAATTTTTAGGCAAAGTTTCTGTGTAAGGATATTTTGGGCCTTTTTGCACTTACCTGATTATTATATCAAACCAGTCAGGCAAGGTGCTAGTGCAGTGGTGGCCATCTGCACTTTGAGTGCTGGAAAAACTCTGCACTGGGCCAGCAGTACTTGAAGTGTGAATGCCCAGGGCAGGGCAGGGCAGGGCAGGGCAGACCAGATCACCATGGAAATGTCCACAGCAGCACCTGGCAAGTGCTCAAATGTTGTCATGTTGATCTGGACACTGCGTGCAGTCATGCTGCCATGCTCACTTGCCATGCTGCATCCAAAAAAGGGTGCTGACACAGTGACCAAGAGTGAGCTAGTTGTTCCTGGTAAGCATGTGGACTGCGTTTTAGCAGTGCCCTACTGGATGGCTCCAGGGGAGCCTGCAGCAACTTCTAATGAGTTACCACAGTGGGAACTGAGCTCACTTCAAAGTAAGTGCAAACAGGTCCTTATTCAGGCTTTGGAAATGACCCCAGAAGTTGGACATTTTCTGAGCCTAACAGAATGTGCCTGTGTGGGATGTAGGCTGGTCCTGCTGTCATTAACATTCTGCATGATGGCAGCAAAAGCAAAATTGGCCTGTATCACATTTCCAGAGCACATTTTCTTGCTCTTCAAATAGAGTGCTCCCAGAAGCAGATTCCTTCCCTGGTGGTAGGTTGCGTGCTAGCAATCATCAGGCCTTCTTTTGGCATGCAATAATGTATGGTCACCATATGCTGGGTGTCTTTTTGGCACTATCTAAAAAGACTCTGCTTTGATATGAAAGTAAGCAATTCTGCCTTAAGTCAAAACCTTGTTTGTCACACTTGAATGACATCATATGTAAACAGAGGATTGCTGTTCAGTTCACTTTTGATTTCAGAGTGCTACCTAGAAAAAATTGGGTCCTTTTGCTCCTAGGCAAATCTGTCATAGGACAGATTCAGCAGCTGGAAATGTGTTAATTGTTTTGAACATAGAAAAATTATTAAGATTTAAGAGGGACATGTAAAAAAGGAGGAGGAGTTTTGAATAACTTTCTCCCTCTCTAACTTGTTTTCTGCTGCTCTAAAAACAAAAACCAAGGAGCTTGTTCCCAGAAATTATTATTATTATTTTGCTTTGGAGAGGGTATTAATAATCCTTGAAAGAAACTTTAGTGAGATAAGACCAGAAGGGGAATTTGGTTCTCTCTGCTAATACACAAGGATATAATGGGCTAGTTCAGACATATAGCGGAGGTTCATGCTACAAGAATGAATCTGATCTCTTACTTGTGCGTCTGACGCTTTTTTGCACAGCAGTAAGGATGTCCTTCCATTTTAGATTTCAAGATGTACATTTAAGACAGTTTATGCATAATCTAAACTGTAGTTGGTACAAATAAGCTAATTTGAAGCCACAGAGTTTATGAAGCTTGTTTCTCTAACTACAGTTAAGATGAACCATGGTTCTCAAGGTGCTTTCAACTACAGTGGCTATTTTTAATTGGAAATGCAAGCCTCTTTTAAAAAATCATCTAGGAAAATAAGAGGAAAAGGAGGGTATGCACAAGTCCTTGGAAAGACTGCTCTCTTTTTGTAATCTTAAGCCATGGTTTAGGATTACATCTGAACATGCTGATGTGTCTTTGTACCTGTAGATTAGGACTATAGGTCTTGGAGAACAGAGCCACATCACATTAGAAGGACTCCTGGCACAAGACCAAATCTGGATCTGGACTGCCTTTCACTAATCGTTTTTTTAAATGCCTCAAAAGTGGCTTAGAGGTGGTATCCGCCACACACCAGTGTTCCCATCCTCTAATCGACATTAAAGATTAGAAAATGCACTTCCAAACTGCCACCTTTAAGGCACTTGTGAGTTGCTTTTTACAGTGTGTCTGTTTCCCAGTCTGTGTTTGGGAAAGTGAAAGCTCCATCTTGCTTAGGTCACCGCCCAAGTTTGTAGGTCTAAGCCTGCCGATGTGCAATCCAAAGAAAGAGGTAGCACTGATGAAACCGAGGGATCAATGGCACATTTGAGTTTACATTTGTGGCTTTAGCCTGTGCAGTTCTAGAAGCTTTCCTCAGGTGAACCTTGTGAATTTTATCTGTGGATTTCTGTAAGGAAGGAAGCTGATGCCATGTTTTCAAGAAGGGGTGAGGCAACAGCTGGTATCTTTTGAACCACACTGAACCATGTTTTGATCTGCAGCCAAGATGGTACTGAATCCTTCTATGGAAAGTTGCAACAATATAAGAAAGTGCTAATTCCATTGCATGAAAATGTATGTGTTTATGTCCCTATGGGCTTCTCTGTTCTTACTTCTGTTGGCTGGATTTTGGTAATCTTCCTGGGCTTCTTTCCTCTGTGTGCTGATGCAGACTAGAGAAACCCTACTCCCACTAGCCACCACTGGTACACCCTATGTGCACAAGATGGAGTATTTTCAAAATAAGGAAGCCCAAAATGACCTCCTGGTCCATTTCTGAACTAGAATGTCAGTATACTTCAAGAATGAGGTCAAGAGACAGAGATGAATCCAAGATCTCCAGATGGTTCACCTTCAGTTCCATCAAGATTGAGGTCTACCATCATACTGTGGCCATGGGGAACCATTTTGGTGGTGTGCCTTGTCACATCACTGAAATTGGTCAGCCAGGACCTCCAAGGTTAGGAATTTGCATTTGTGGCTATTGGAGCCAGCATGGGGGCTGGTTCAAAACAGATCAAGATCAACTGCTGCCTGATCCAGATGCACAGATTTCAGACCTGCAGAGGTAAATGCAGTAGCACATCCTATTTCATGTGCATGTTCATTAATTCAGCACAGATTGCCAAGACAGAAATCAAGAATCATGAAACAAGCAGGCAAGAATTAGCCTGCCCATTCACTATGCAGTAATGACACCTTAATCAGGAACTCAAAGACAGTTGGTCTCCGCTGGACATAATGAAAAATTAGCCTTACTTAATGTTCCTTTGCTGCACAGTAAAGATACTGCCATCAACAACTTTAGATGTGTATGTAAGGCAGAAAAAACTAGAGGCATGTAATGGAGCTAAAATTCTATAGAACATGTAAAAGATTTATACATAGCTTTTCAATGGGCCCGTAGCCCAGAATAGCAAACACAGGAATTTATATTTATAATTGCAGGAAATGATTCTCCCATATCCAAAACTATTGTTAATCTAATAAACACATTTCAATCTGGTGTCATTTGATTTGAAACAGTCTAACTACAGTAGCTTGAAAAGTAAGAATCATCTACACTGAGTGGCACCTATGAATGTACATGGACTTGCCAAGGCCTTTGCTGGCACTAGTAGAAAGCCTAAACCCATGAAAACAAAATGCCCCATACTTTTTCCTGGTTTCTGCAAAGAGTTTAACCAAGATTTCCTTCCTCTCTGATAGGACATTCGATCTGTTCTATATTTGCCAGAGTTGAAGAGCAACTATATTTGATTCAACATTTTCACACGCCAAGATCCCCATTTTATGACTGGCAACATTTCTAAAGAAAATTCTCAATTCCTCAGATGGCCGCAGGTCCACAAGGGTTGCAAACTGCTTTGGGCTTTGTTCACATGTAGGAAAAATGTAGCTCAAAGATGCCTTAAAGAGAGTCATGTATGACACTCAAGTTTTCATCCCATTTCTACTCCGCTTTTTCTAACCTAGCATGTTCATGAGAGAGGGGAGAGACAGACAAGTGAGGGAATGACCCACAAGCGTACCATCTTTAGATCACCTCAGAGGTAATTTAAAACCAAAACTAGTGAAGAAAGCCTTAGATTTGTTCCATGGGGTATTGTAACATATGTGATCTGCTTGAAACTAAGCCGCAACACCAGTGTGTCTGCTGCATATGTTCTTAACTCTGTGGCCCAGTATCTTCTACATTATCACACAAGTTCATAAGGAACATGTCTTGAACAACATGATTCATCTGTTTCCTACTGGCAATTTAACTTAGAATGTGTAACTGCCAAACATTTCAGAGGACCAGTTCAAGCTGTGTACTATATAGGGTTAATTTTTGAAGATGTACCTTCCAATAGGAATATTTTAATTTTTATTTTAATTCTAGGACACTGAGGTTACATGGTGCCTCTTTTTCCTCTAGGAAGAAAAAAAGGTAATAATTGATTGACAGTTATTGAGATTCTACATTGCTCTCAACCATCTGGTTACCAAACTTGTCCTGATTGAACTTCTATATATGACTGAAGTTTTAAAAAATGTTTGGAATTTGGACTGTAACTCCCTTGATGCTTAGCTATAGTCATCAATGGACAATCTGAGTTGTAATCAAAAAGTCTCCTCCTCTTAAAATAAAACTGACAGATAATAATAAAGAATTCAGTCCTGGCTACAAAAGGTATTCAATAATTCCATAGCCATTACTAACCATCTGGTACCACAAAGTTGTAAATTTTAATATAATTTTATTTTTTATTATTCTTTGACTTTTTAAAGTATGAACTGGTGAATTTGTGAATTTCAATGGTAATGTTCTCCACGTCAAATTTTTATTTTTATTTTAAGCACATAAATATATCCCCCTTGGTTTCTATCACTATCATTTTTATACATCATCATCAAGATTTTTCAGTTCTCAGATATATGTATGATGTTTGGTACATATTTTAGGATATTTTAGTGAGGGGCATATTCAAGATGGAAATCTCTTTTCCGTCCTGTTTTCCTTTTTATTCAGTGTTGACTGATTACAGATTAATGTAACATAGATTATTGCTAAGGTTTTAATCCTCATTTGTGATTATTATTATTATTTACTTAATTTTTGGTTTTTCAAAATTCAAAATATTTTTCTTTTCCAACTTTTTTTTTGCCTCTTTTTGTCATCCTAAACTTGGTGAATGGAAGAGGTTTAGATATGGCAGATTTTAGTACCTCCTCCCTACCCTGGAGAAATATCCAGGTGGAAGTTGTATTTGTCTATGCTGCCACTGGCCAATGTAAATAGATCTACTGTTGTAATGTAACCAGTGTAAGTAGACCTGCTGAAGTAACATAATAACTGGTATAAGGCTAGCTCAGCTGGAAAGGAAAATTTACTGCATCCAGCTAGTCTCCCTTAACTGGTAGATCTGATGCATGGATTATACTTTGGTGTATGTGCGTATCAGTTTCCTCCTGAAGGTCTTTTGCTTTTATTTTTTTACCTGAACCAGTGGGTGCAACTGGATGCCTCTGTTCCAGAGGAGCAAAACATATCTTTCACAAAAGGTTGAGTGACAATGGTGTGAACTTCTACTCTTAGAATCAAGGACCAATCAATATGAGAAATATATTTTTTGCCATCATCCAGAAAAAAACTGTTTTGTTACAAGGTTTCAAGTGAAATTATCCATGGGCTTTATTGAAGTTAAAAATTGCCATCTGTATAAGATAAAGAAAATATTTCTTTGTTCAGAACCCCTGGTATGTAAGCTATACAATTAACACTAAAGAATATGAAGTCTTTAAACTTACTATGTCTGTAATCAAATAAAAAAGAAAGAGAAAGAGAGCAATTAATTGAACATAGCATCTAGGGTCAAATACATCCAGCAAAAACAGTGGTGGGTCTTTGATCATGGTTGGGTGCACAGTAGTATCAGACAGTTGGTTCTCATGTAACAGCTAAATGTTTCAGATTTTGTTTTTATTAAATTTGGCAGTTTCACACTGAGATCTGCTGATTCCTGGCAAATAAGAGACAGCTCAAATGTGAGAAACTATTCCATTTTCACAATTGCAGGGAGCTAGGATTACTTTTTAGTTTGTTAGTTTGTTTTTCCTCAGAACCATGGGCCACAAAAATGTACTCTTTTCACACTGTTCTCCTTTTTCTGAACTGTGCAGTTATCTATTAAATTTTCTAATAGATCTTTGTGTAAAGTGTATGTATGCTTGTGCAATTATGGGAAAAACAGTTTTTGAAAATGGTGTATTTATTTCAAATCACTTATGGGGCATGTACAAAACTGTATAAACCCATTCAATTTGCCCAGTAAAGTTGTTTTTTTGTGATATTTCTGTGTTGTTGAATAAAGGAATTTAGTACTCTAAGGATCTCTCTTTTTCCATGGACAGATACTGATGGAGGGATCTTAATTGATAACAAACATGCAAAATAACCAAAAACAAGTTTAAATTCTTAACCCATGTTTGCTCCAATAAATATGATGAGGTTTTTAGAAAGATGTATGTATATGTTTTTTGTTCTTTATTAGCATTTGATTATGTGCTGATCGTAATATAAATGGTTATTTCTTTAAAATGAATTCTAACACAAATTTTTGGATAATAGTAATCTTGTTTTTTAAAATCTACTAATGGTAATGGAAAACTACACAGTTAATTCCCTATTATGGTATGTATTCCTTCACTGATGAAAAATGGAGGGATTGGGACAGAAAATTCTCATTGCCTTCTATACAAACATGAATCAAACAATATGGGTCTTCTTATAAAAATACCAGTTATCACTTTCTCAAAGCATTTCTGAGTTCTTAAGCTGTTGTGATGCTAGTGGTAACACTTACCACTGGTTTACTGCTTCTTAATACAAAGGTGTGTTTACTAGATGCCTTGTAAATCCCAAGAGATAGAGAAAAACCAGTTCCTTCACTTTGCAAATCATATTATAGTTGTTCCAGCTGTTGATAATCATGAACACCTTAAATGTTTTGGCCATAATCCAATACATCATTAAATTTGTTTATGCCCATTGAAGTATCTGTGACTGCAAACCTATTAAAAAAAAACCACACCTCCAAAAACTACAAGTTTGGTTTTTGCCCAAAAATACTCAGGGTGTAGTTACAAGCACATGGGATAGAACTGAGTTTACCTTTGAAAGTTCTTCCTATGCTTTTCCTCTGCAAACATTTCTGTGGCAAATACATATTAGAGTGTGAAATGTGGGTGTCCTAGCTGTGCGTACACAAGACAGATCCCTGTTCCAAAACTGCATGTAGTTTAGCAACCAGATGCAGAGATATAATTGGCTTATGGTGCCCTGCCTAAGCCTTCTATTGGTAGATAATGAAATTTGACAGACATCAGGTTCTCCATTCCCCATTAATCAGCATGCTCACTCCTTCCACCCTCCCACATGAGAGACTTTAATATTTCCTAAAACTTTTTCCTGAAAATCCAGATACCAAATTCCTTGGATATGAGAGTCACATGGTGGGATTTTATTTTCAGCTTCTTCCTTTTCATCTCTCTTCAGATGCACCTGGTAGGGATGTGCACAAATGGATTTTTAAAAATTTGATTCATATCAAATCAAATCCAAGAAAATTAGTATTCATTCAAATAGATCCCCTTTAAATGTGGTAGGATTCAACTTTGATACGAATGGTCAGTACGAATTTGATCTTAATCCCCACTACGAATGCCATACGAATCCATAACAAAGCTTCATACAAATGTATCGAAACATTCCATTCAAATTCGAATATCAGTCTTCAAACGTGCCAACATTCTATTCGAATTTAATGTCCGAATTCATACAAATTTTGAATGTTATGAATATCCATGCACATCCCTAGCACCTGCATATAAGCAGAGAGAGATCCAAACAAAAATGAACGCCCTTTTAGATCATGGTTACATCTTAACTTTTAACTGAGTAGAGGCTGTCCTGGGTCCAGAGAGATTTTATATGGAAATCTGCATCCAGTTATTTTATGCAGTTTTTCTTTTCCTGATTGGGATTCTCTGCTATTTGGATTATCCCAGCACTGAGTCTGAATGCACTCAGGTGAAGGGAAATAACTTGGACCCTCAGTGGAGCCAGGAGACCCCCATCCTTGTTCCCACTGCTGCCTAGAAACTGGTAAGCCTTGGCAAGCTGCTGCTTGAATTCTTGCCCCTCTGCCCCCCTCCTCAGTGTCAGTCCTGCTGCTGCCCTGATCCCACCCACTGAGACTCCATTTGCCCTGCCATCTTCTGCCCTCACCAAGACTCCCTCTGCCCTGCCGACACCCTATCCCCCTCACTAAGACTCCCTCTGCCCCCCACTGCTCCAATCCTCCCATTCCTCTCTGCCTCACTGAGATACCCCCTGCCATGCTGCCACTGCCCTGCCAACCATGTCAATCTTCAGCACACACACCCTCTCCAACCAGTCACTTGCAACCCCCCCTTGCCCACCCCGTGCATAAACTCACCTCCCCCACTGGTCACCTTGCCCCCCTTACCCTCGCAGAATGCCTCCCCATCAAGCTGAGCACTTTCCCCACACCCTCACCAGCTGAAGATTACCTTTTCAAGAAGGCTTGGTGGGAGAAGACAGCAACAGCAGCAGGTAGGTGTGGGCAGACCATTCCACGCTGAAAACAGCCTGGGTATGTCTGCCTTCCTTGTCTGCCTTGGAGACCGACTAAAACAATATAGTGTAACTGTGCCCTTAATCTGTGAATAAATTGAGTGTTACCTGAAAACATTGGTTAAATTTGCTATTGAGAGAAGCAAAGTAAAATTGAAATAGGAAACATGGAGATGAATTGTTAAGCAGAGGAGGGAGGAAATTGGTTTGATCTAGTGGTTAAGGAGCTGGACTCTTTATCTGGGAATACTGAGTTTGATTCTGCCCACCTCCATGAAGTCAGCTGGGTGATCCTAGGCTAGTCACAGCTCTCTTCTGAGCTCTCACAGACTCACCTACCTCACAAGGTGTCTTTTGTGGGGAGAAGAAGAGAAAGCTCTGTCAGCCATTTTGAGTCCCCTTAAATGGGTGAGAAAAGCAAGGTAGAAAAGCCAACTTTTCTTCTTCTATGCATTGTTATTCATCTTCCTTTTTGTCTTCCTTCAGATGTTTTCAGGCACCAGTAACCCCACATGTCCACACACAGGTACCTTTAATACCTTTTCAAATTTTCACAAATTCAGGTCCTGCTGTGTAAGGGGGAAAGAGGGAAAGGGCAGGGAAAAGTTCTATAGGTTTCGAGTGATTCTTTTTTCTTTTTTAAGAAAAGGGTGCTTCTTTCTGTGTTAGAGAAGGGCCCTTTCCACACTGGTCCTTAATCCAGAATATATCCTGTAATAGGAAGCTGCCATCTGCATCCTAGTGTGGACTACAACATGCCTTAGGTGTAGCCTGGTGTAGCCACACTAGTACGCAGACAGCAGGTCCCTATTCCATGATATATCCCAGATTAAACCTCAGTGTGGGAAGGGCCAAGCATTCCTTAAACAGCATAACTTTTTAACTCTTGTTTAAAAATAGGCACATGTAATGATCCCCTACCAATAAGGATTTCAAGGGGAGGTTTGGCATACTGCAAACAGGATGGTAGTCCATGTTCTCTGAAACCATGGATAGTATTTGGGCAGCAGTCTACTTGCCACATTTATTGTGTGCTTCTGAAAAAATATGTTTTTGGAGTGCCTCAATCTGCTTCCAAGCTATTTTCCATGGACCAACTTCACAAAATAATAGATATTTCAGGAGATATGAAGGCTCATGGAAGAAAGGAGCAGAAATTATTTCCTTGATGCAGTTTTTGTTAAACAAACCTGTGTGTGCCACCTTTGCAGTTATTTGCTGCCTTGTATTTAAATTGACCTTAAAAAAAAACTTTGTTTTTTTTTAAATTGCAGTTCACTTTGAGGAACATTGGTCTGATACGATAATCCTAGCATAAAGATTCCACTCACCACTATGCTACTTTAGCTTTTGTTCTTTCAAATATGGAGCAAAGATAAAACTACTTGAAATAATAGGCAAGATTTCCATTCAGAACATTGTTTTCCAAATGGGCTCTATAACCAAACAGAATGGAGAAGAAATCCATTTCAGCATATTAAAGGGACTTCAGATTGTTTAGAATAAAATAATATTAGGTTTTAATAAAGTTAAGAGTGCTGTTTTTTATCATCATCCAATTTTCTTTGGAAAAATTCATGAAGGACAGGTGTATCAATTAGGGACGTGCATGGATATTCGAAACATTGGAAATTCAATCGAATTTAAACACTTGAATGAATTTTGAATTTTTGAATCTGAGTGAATCATTCGGACATTCATATCTGTACATGCTGCATACTTGCCCGTACGCACATTTCCCACATTTGTACAGATCTGTATGGGCCGAAAACAGGATGCATACAGGATAAATACGGGATGCATACAGATGTGTATGTGATATGTACAGATGCTTACAGGCACATACCAGTATTGTTGACATTTATATTTGCAAATTCAAATTGAAAATTTGCGCAAATAGATTTGAATGTTTCTGATTCGAAACAAATGTAAATGCATTCAAATTTTAAAGATTCAGATCAATTAGAATTTTCGGATATTCAATTCGAATTAAATCCTGAAAATTGCATTTGTGCACACCCCTAATATCAATGCCTAAGTGCCCCCTCCAAGTTGGAAATCCAGGCAGGATACCTCTAAAGGTCATTTGCAGGGATTGCAGAGTAGATGACAATTTTGCCCTCATCTTTTTCTGCTTGAGAATGCATAGAAGCAAATGGTGGCACACTGTGATTTGTCTTACATTCTTATGTGACTTGTTGCAGCAATTCAACAAGTCTGGAGATGCATATTTGCTATTGTTATTGTTAGAGAACTGGATAGTTAGCAACACTTGTGGATCCTGATCACTCCAGAGTTTTACATCTGACATTCTGTAAAACAGCCCAATATGATTTAGAGCAATTTATTGGCCTCCAGGCCAGTAAAACCTGCTTCATATGCTGTCCCCTGTGTCCTGCTGGGCGATCAAAAAAATCACTATACTCTTCATCTTTTTAGAAGTGGAGGTGCTGGTCAAACATCTAAGCTCTCTTTTTAAGTAAGTGAGGCCTACCAAATTACAAAATGTAGTTTGTTGGTTTTCGTTAGGTTATTGCTTGTTTGCTGACTTATGCTGCTTTGAAGTTTGGGCAATTGTTTGCTTGGTAATTTCTTGGTTCTGTGATGGTTAAGAAGGGAAGTACTTTTTCTTCCACAGAAGACAATGGATCTGAACATTAGACATAGGAAACTTTGCCCTCCTTCTCGTCATCCTTTTTTTAAAAAGTGGGGTGAATTTTAATTCTGTTTATTGTATTATTGTTATTGAAATCTTCCCTGAGACGTATAGGGAGGGAGGGAGGAAGGAAGGAAGGAAGGACATTTTATGTACAAATTGTATGCAAATCAATTCTGGTCTTTACTGCTAGGCAGTGTAAAATTTTTGATTGAGAAGAGGACCCTGGTGGAATTAACTTTCCCTCTGGTATCCAGCACAATCTTTTTGCTATACCATAATTTTTTTCTCTGCTGCTTTTTTGCAACCCTGCCATTTCCCTTATATAGTTCAGACTGCAACCTCACCCTGATTTTTCTGGCAGACCAAAAAATTGTAGTGGTATTTTAAAAAAAAATTACCTGCACTATGGGGTGGTGGGAGAGAACAACGGCCCGAAGAACTGAAGGGAGAAACAAAACAAGCACACTGAGAGATGTATCCAAAGTACTGCATTCTTTTCCCTTCTTTCTTTAGTTCTTTAGCTAAAGTGACCATTGAGGTGTTTTAATGTGCAAACTTCATAGTCAGGATTGACACTTTGTAACTCAGAAGATACACCTGCTGGTCTACACGAGGGTGTTAAATTTAAGCAGGTGATGTTTTGGGGGGCAGAATGTTGGAGAATACTTTTGCTTTCGGAAGATGCTTGCTGTTTAGGTCTTTCTAATGTCTAGATCACAGAGGTGTCAGAAAACCCTTCAGGCATCTCACTGTAGGAAACCCCATCTCCATTCAGAATTCATTCAAAAGCCCAGGAACACTCCTACCTTCTGCCAACCCCTGTTGATGATTAAGCTTTATGAACTTCTGTATTAGCAGATGGATAAATAGTATGCTATACTGTGCCTTTAGTTAACAAAATGTGTCTAATGGCAAGACTAAACTTCTATAACCTATTGACCAGGGTTCAGCATGCCATAACCCCAGACTGACACAAGTCAACACAAACAATTTAATGTAGGAGCCAGCAGGTGAGATAACTGTATGAAATCACAAGAGTAGGGCAGAACTCACCTTTATTTTTGCATACAAAGTAAGAGTAGTGGCAAGGCAGCCTCTGGCAACCTACTAGTAAATCTCAGCAAAGACCTCCAAGAGCATTTTTAGTTCTTTTGCACCCCTGATTTCATCTAGAGAGACTGCAAAGATGGAGGTGGCTTACTTGTGCAGTTAAGCACCATAAAGAAAATTGCTTACTTCTAGGGACATTTTGGGTGCTAAATCACTGCAGGTAGAAAAATAGAAGCTGTATAACTTTTGTTCCCCTGGCTTCAAAATTTCTAGGAGTGGGAAGTGCCAGGCATGTGCAAGCCTTACCTCCCACCCCAGCAATGGCAAGGAATTCTAGGAAGTGTAGTTCAGAAGAATCCAAAGAACTTCCTGAATACAGCTTTTAAGTCCTCTGGTAACGCAAGCAAGTATTATGAAACGGTTAGAGTGTTGAACTAGGACCTGTGGGACCAAGATTCAAATGTCCTCTTATCCATGAAGTTCACCCTACCCTCTCAAGATCACCAACCTGCCATTACCCACCACCAACCTTTAAAAATCTTTGAACTGTACAGGCCAGCTGAGTGGCCTGAACAATCCGCAAACACAGGAAATGGTCGGGGGGGGGATTTCTGTGTTTGAAAACCCTTGGTCAGCTATCTCATAGGCAGGGAACAATAGTTCCCCAGCTTTGATGCTAGCATGGCCAGGGGCAGCAGGAGGCATCCAGTCAGCATGGCAGAAACAAAATACATGCACTTTTCCTTGTGTGGGTCTCTTGAAATTGGTTGTATTATTTTAAGGGTAAAAGCATGGGAAGAGTATAAACATGTTCCAGAAGTTCAATAAATATTCTTGTATGTTAGAAGGAAATATTTTCATAATATGATAGAAGAGTTGGCTTTTCGACCCTGCTTTTCTCACACATTTAAGGGAACTCAAAGCGGCTGACAAAGCTTTTCTATTCTTCTCCCCACAACAGAAAACTCTGTGAGGTAGGTGGGGCTGTGAGAGCTCAGAAGAGAGCTGTGATTTGCCCATGGTCACCCAGCTGGCTTTGTAGGGGAGTTTGGAATCAAATCCAGTACTCCCAGATAACAGTTTGGCTCCTTAACCCCTAAACCAAACTGGCTCTAATGAATTTAATACTAAAGAACTGAAAGAACAGACTACGGCAGTAAAAGTATTGCCAATCCACTTTGTGCATCAGGAAATGGCTACTTTTAGGAAAGCCACTAGTAGAACCAATCAATGCATAGTATATTTAAATTTTGTTACAGTGTCTTCATTGATTATTGGATTTTTATTTTGCTGTTAATTATTCTAATTGAAAACTTTGAACTGCCTTGGGAATATTGTGAAAATAGGCATAGAAACAAAAATATTGAGGTGGGGCAAGATGAGAAATCATTACAACTGAGCATCTAATAGAAATCTTGCCGTGATAAGATGTGGTGAATATTCCAAAGTGAAACTTTCTAAAAGAATAAAATGCTGATTTTAGAGATTATAAGAGAAGAAGAACAGTTGCAGAACTGGAATCCAGATCTTCTACTTGATAACTCCACCTAGAGATAACACCAACCTGATGACTAGCTTATGTCTGCAGAATCCTTGAAGCATTAATTTGGTCCTACAGTCCTTGCTCTTTTCAACAATATGTCTGACATTTAAGGGGTACAAACACTTAGACCCAGTGGAATAGCCTACATTCCATGTAGAAATCCCCCGTTTAATTCTCCTTCAGCCATCCTCTCAACTAGAGAAGGGGCTGGGAACACTTGCACCCACCTGGAAAGAGTGGCTCATGGTTTAGCAGCTAAACTGATTTGTGAACTATCTGGTAGTATTTCATCATTTTGACCAGTTTGTTACTATTTAATAATTTTGTGGTTGTTAATTAAGTATTAATTAGAAAGGGATTTACTCATTTCTTTGTGGCCTGATCTGAGATAGCTTTGTGGACTGTCCACTCTCCATTTGGACTTTCCTAAATGGAAACTTCACAATAAAAACAAATAGAAGTGAAAAGTTGTATACAGACCTGAAGGTGGACTGAAGCAGCTTTAAAGTGAAGGTGTGAACACAGCCTAATATTCTTTCTGCACTTGGCCTTATTCTGAAATATATTCTGGAATAGGAGCCTGGCACCCTTCATACTACTGCAGACTACAGCAGACCAAAATGTGTCACCAAAATGCCCCCCAGCAGGGGCTCTGAAGCTAGAAAATGTCATTCTTGGGTGTTGGGACTGCTTCTGAAGCTTGCATGAGGCTTGCGGTCAGCACAAGGATTTGTTTAAAACAGATTAAGACTGGTCCCTGCCTGATGTGAATCAACATACCCAGTCTGCACAGGTAAGTGCAGAAAGGTCTCAAAGGCTTTTCCTTTGAAATTCTACTGGGAAATGCAAGCCCCTTCTATTTAGCGAGAGATATTTAGTGACATTCTCATCTCTCCTTTTACCTCCTGCATCCTCTGTTGAGAAAGCTGAAAATTAAAATGAAAAAACTATTTTGACATATATCTGGTGCTGGTTGACTAAGCAATTATGAAAACGCGAGACCATATAGGATTTCCTCCATTCAAGCATCTGTAGTAAACAACTTTGTTTTGAGAGTCTCTTCAGTATAGCTTCTTTGTCATGATCCATCAGCCTGATGCTGATCAGAGTCCACTAAAAATTCCAATTTAGGATTTGAGATTTGTTACTCCAAGGCTTAGGCACACAGTAATTTATTTTCAGGGATAAAAATCTATGAAGACAATTTCTTTTACTTCTCTTTACCTGGAAAAATATGATTTGATTAGGGAATAAAAGCTCATAGTACCACACAAAATCACCATTACTTTATAAGACATCAAGGTTAACATCTTTCTAAAATTGCTCGATTCAAATTGGCTTTGTTCAGATATCTTGGTAATCACAAGAGGCATTTCACCAAGTCTTTTCAATATGATAAAGAATTAAACTACTTGATACCAAACAATAAAGATTGTCAAATATAGAAGTAAGCTTCTCCAAAATTTCCCCATGAACACTCAAGGTTAAATACTAATAAATCCTCAAATGCTTTTCTCACAGATTCTCTCTGAGCGTCTGAATGTTCCAAGATAGCTCTCACAAAGAATCGTCACACCATCTTAACCTAGTTTCCTTTTTCTCATTACTAAGGCCTTCTCGGGCTTTGAAGACAGGGACATTCAGGCATGGTCTGACATGGAACATACGCACACCACAGACTGGCTTGTCCAGAGCACTCCCAGAGTGCCTGAATGTCCCCATCTTTGCGCTTCTAGTACAGTCCCAGATACAGCCTTTCCACCTACTGTGTGAAGGATGAGTGGAAGCTGATGGGGCAAGACTGTGGCTGAACATTTGTATGCCGCATTGACTGACTGTCGTAATAACGGCCATGCGTGGCTGTTGCTGCAGCAAGGAAGACACTGACAGATGGCACTGTTCACACACTTAAGTCTGCTGCAGGTAGGGATGGGTGAAAAAATGTTTGTCACTTTTGCACGCCATAATTGTGAAGGTTTGAAATTTAGCATTCAGATTGAATATTGGCTATATTCGAAGACCTTTGCATATGAAGCAAAAGCTTTTGTGCCTTTGGTCAAAGCTTTGGAGTGGATTTGGAATGGATTCAGAAGCACAGTTGGTGGCAGCAGGGATTCAAAGCAAATTTGAATCCTAACACGTTCGGAGTGGCTCCATTTGCACAAATGCAAAGGTCCATTCCATTTGCTTTGATGGGAAGTGAATGGGGGTGGGGATAAACAATCGTGCACATTCCTAGTTGCAGGGTAGTTTCCCAGTAGGTTTGGGACTGTGCTGGCATTCACAATTTGAACACCAGCCTCCGTACTTGACATTAACTTTCTGGGACACTGTCCTATGGAAGATAAGTAAGTAAAGGCTCTTAGATTAAGTCTGCATTCACATGCAGTATAACAAAGAACCTCTGAGGTAACTGCAAGATGGCTTTAAGACTATTTGGAGGTGGGATTGTTCACACATCAGTATACCTCTCCCACTGTCATGAACATTCTAGGCTACAGAGTGGGGATTAGAAGTTGAAAACACAAAGGGCACAAGCTCCTTTTGGATCACATCTTTTGCTACTGAATTGAATCGAACCATTTATTTACATTGCACTTTACAGTTTAAGATACAAACTAGCAAGGCAGTAAGTCCTGCCTACCAGTGGCTTACAATCTACTAAAAAGATTTTTAAAAATAAGTTACATTAATAGTAAAATAAACCTAACACTGTAAAACCATGGAAATGAAAGTGCAGCACCAAAAGCGTGAAAATAAGGAAACACAGGAACAGGCTGTGATCAGACAGTCTTATGGCAAGGCCAGTATGCATGCATGACTGAAAGCTCATATGCACAAGTATGCCATCACAGAGATGCAAAAAGAATAGGGAGGGGAGAGTGCAGGATTTTGGATACTGGGAGTGCCTTGGCACCACTCCACCCATGCTGTGCTGGTGTGATGCCCAGTATTGGCACAGCTGCCAAGCAACCATCTGAAATGGCTGGCTGTTCAAAATGATGAATGGTCATCTTTGGGGCTGTAGATCATATCATGCAGCCATAAAATGGCACATGGTGCAATCTGGAGATGCAGCCATGCCAGGCTGATGCCAACAGTTTACTCTCACACAGTTTGTTCCTTGGAAATGGTGGTATCTTTTTTTATTTGGCTGATTGGTCACCACAAGCGAGACCCACTGCATGACCTCTGAAATCTTAAACAGTATTCTCTTCTTTCATATTATAAGTGAACCCAAAATCTTAATTTTGGGGGTAAGAGAAAATGCAAAACAAGTAGGTATTTAACCCATATTATTTGTGGTGAGGGATATTCTGGATGCTTATGTAGCAGGTAGATGGTTGGGCAGGAGTCTAGGAGACCCAGAGTTGGAATATGAATTTAGGCTGCATCCCTATTTTGGGCAGGGGGAGGATAAGCAGGATCTAACCTAGTGAAAAGATGGCTTGTGCAATGTACATGTAAGCTGTTGCAGTGGTGAAATGGGTGGGAGGTACAGCAAGCAAATGTGTCACACTTTCAGAGGGATCAGGAAGTGCCTTATAGGCCTGCAATATTGCTGTGTGTGTGTGTTTGCATTAGATTAGAGTGATCTACTTCCTGGGCCATTTCCTGTCCGGCACCAAAGAGGAATGAAAATTCTGCAGCTGTTGGGTTTCTAGAGGACAGGAAATAGCCAGGAAACGAGCCATTTTGGTCCAGCATGTTATGAAAACAGCAACACCCCCACCCCAGAAATTTGAGCCTGTAAGGCACTTTCTCACCACCCTGTTGCAGTACATGGAGGGAGAGAGAACCATCCACTGTCTGCAGTCCTGGTCACCACACCTCAGAAAGGATACTATGGAACTGGGGGGGGGGAGGGAAGTGTAGAGAAAGATAACCAGAATGATCGTGTGGCTGGTACAACTCCCTTATGAAATCTGACTGCAGTGTGTAGGTCTTTTTGAGCCTTTACATATGGCACTGAAGAGGAGATCTGACTGATGTTATCATGCATGGTGTAGAAAAGATAGAGAATATCTCTCTTTGTTTTCACACAACATGGGAACCAGTGGTGACTTTATGAAGCTGATGGGAAAGAAAGTTAGAACTGACCAGGCAAAGTATTTTTTCATCAAGTGCATCATTGATCTATGGAATTTACTACCGAAGGAGGTAATGGTGACCAATAGCCTGGATAGCTTTAAAAATGGTTTGGAGAAATTCTTGAAGGACAAGTGGATCAATGTCTACTTGAATGCATGCTTAGGTACTGCCTCCAGGTTGGAGGGACAGGCAGGATCCCTACAAAGACCACTTGCAAGGATTTAAGAGCAGGTGAGAGTTTCGCCCTTATCATCTGCTTAAGAATTAGTGGGTCACTTTGTGATACAGATGCTGGACTAGATGGGTTGTGGCCAGATCTATCAGGGTTCCTCTTTTGTTACTACATTCTTACCCTAGCTTCCACACCAAGCTATGAATGTGTAAAATATTTGAAAGATATAAAATTTCACACTGACTGTAATCTGTCTGGATTAGTGGCATTCATATTTGAACAACATTTCCATTTGAATAGTGTTCCCATTAGTGGCCTTGAGATTCTACATTCCATATGCTGTCCATCCATATAAATAGTCCATCCATATAAATAGTCCATCCATCCTGTGAGGATTTTTTGGTATCCTGGGAAAGAATCAGCTACATTCTATGGCAGTATGTTGCACGCTGGAGGAAATGCTTGTATATGAAGTAAGTGTTTATATACTTAATAAAGTGATGACAATTCCATCTGCAGCCCAGCTTTCTATTTCCACAAATTGTGGCTGGCGCCATGTAATGGTGACATATATTCCCATGTGAGCATAAAGCATCCCTTTGAAGAGTACATTTCTCATTATTTGTTATGTTTCTCAGATCTCATTTTGTAGCCTATGGAAACGTGTGTCCTCTTATTGCCAGACTTATTGTTACTCCTTAGTAGGGATGTGCACAAATATTTGTAACATTCGTTATTCACACAGATTCGTACAAATTTGGACATTAGTACATGAATCAAATATTACGACATTCCTACACTAACATTTGTATGAATAAGAATGTTTCGAAACATTTGTTTGAATAGATCATACATTTGTTAAACTGGGGATACATATCAGATACGTATCAATACGTATCAGTTCGTATAGGATACGTATTCGATATATATCCAATACCTATGCATTGGTATACGATCCGTATCTGATATAGGATGTATATCCAGGATCCATATGCATTCATATCAGATATTCATACAAATTCATTTGTATCAAATAGAATCCTACCACATTCGAAGGGGATCTATTCAAATGAATACAAATTTTCTAACATTCAATTTGTTATGAATTGAATGCCCAAAAACCCATTTGTGCACATCTCTACTCCTTAGCTGATGAAAGATCCTACATCTGTGTCTTGATTTCCTCGTTAACTCTAAAGCCAGCCGGCAGCCAGCAAAACTGCAGTGTGAGAATTTCTCCAGGCGTTCTGGCAAAGCAACAGAGCCTATCTCAATATCTTTGAGTCCTACTAGATCACTCCCATCCAACCACACTACTGCATTTATTCACTGTGGCAAAACAAGCCCCTTCTGTATAGTTCTTCTGCACACATCATTCAGAGATCCACACAGAGATGAGAAACTAGGGAAACTCCATTCACAACTTGTACATCCTGTAGAATGGAAAGCTGGAAGTCCAAATAATAGGGAGTTCCAACGAAAATTTTGGCAACTGTTAAAACAACTAAAAGTCCAATAGAAGAACTTCTTTGAGTGTGTCTTATTTCCTATCCTCAATTTCCTGTCTACAGTTTGAAGGTGAGCTCCTTTTGTCGATCGTATTCTTGGTTGGGCCAGAATAGCTTCATAAATGAAGAAGATCAGAAAATACAGAAACACTGAATGGATTCACAGTCTCATTATGGCTGCATAAAAGTAAGTCTTCTGTAGAAAGGAAGTGCAGTCTTCTTATAACAGCTAGTCAGTTCTTCTTCTTTTCTCCAAGGAACTTCTCTGCAGTTATTAATGGAATGATCCTGCAAGGTTCCACATGCCTGCCCAGAGATAGTGATCATCATTAAATTCTCACTTGCAAACTAATCAGTTTCTAATTATATGCATAAGTCTTCCTTAAAAGACAATTATTAGTTTAATTATTTGGATAAGAAGGAAGGAAGGAAGTACTAAAATGAACCCAACTAAGATTTGGTCCTATGGAGGTCATCCGTGCTCTAAAACGGTGATGTTAAAAGAGCCAGCAGAAGCAACACTTGGAGATAGGGGAGAGATACAGCAATGAAGTGACTTGCCAGCATATAATATATTAGTAGAGACTAGGAAAGTGTATAATTTTTTTTTCAAATCCACCCTGAATCCACTTCAAATCTGCTCTCAGTCCACTTTGAATCCATTCTGGATCCATTGCAGATGTGACCGATGCAGCTGCTTTCCACCGTCCCAGGTTCACAAATGTAACAAAGCTTCGTACTAATGTTCCAAAGCATTTGATTCGACTACGAATTACAATTTTCAAATGTCTCAACATTCAATTTGAACGTGAATGTCCAAATCTACAAATTTTGAATGTTACAAATATTCATGCACATCCCTAGTAAAGAAAGAAGGGCAATCCAGATTTTTGGACTTTTAAAATGATGCTTTACTGTGATTGAACCAGGCAGTTTCTAAATTACGTCACTCACAATCTTGGGGTGATTGAACATTGACATATATACCAGAACACCAAGCATATTTGAAGCCTCTTTCCTAAATGCCCGTGTGGTCTAAGGAAGGCCCCACGAATATAACTGTAAGAAAGGGAAATACATTAGGTGAGGTGCATCCTATAGATCAGGATCATAAAGTGGGGCAGGTGGCACAGCAACATGGCTGAGAACATGGTCTGGGTGTGTGTATTGTGTGGGGCAATTAACCTAATCCAGCCATGAACCACACTGAGAATGATGAATCAGCACTTCGTTCCATTAAAATCAAGACAGCAACAAGCAAGATAAATCTCAGAACTAGTTTCTTCCAATAAAATAATTAAGAAAGCAGCAGCAAAAATAGAAAAATGGCAGCTTTTCAGAATGCTATCAAATGTATCAAAAACACAAATGGGAGGGAGCCCCAAAGTGACACAGGCACAAGGCTTGACCAAGTGGAGTATTAGCTCGGCACACAGGAAAAGTTTTAATGAGACATCAATTTAAGGCAAACTTTGGTCATTAGAGTGGAAGGATGAAAAAGAAAGTAAAAGACCGTTTTTCCTAACAAAACTCTAAGCTAACAACCAGCCAGGAGCAGTGGTTCTTACCCTCACCGGCATGAAGACTTGAGATGAATGCACCAGTAGACTGTGAAACTGAAGCAGGGAAGAACATCTTTACTTTCTGAAGGGGTTTTGAGCATGAGCTTAACTTTGTTGCTTTGTTGGATCGTGGCTAATGATTGGTGGAGCAAGCCATCTACACATGAAGACAGCAAACTATCAGGAGTTCTTTGAGCAGAAAGCAATGTGTGGCAGCAGACAGATCACAGAGGCTTCTTAGTAACAACAGGATGCTGGAAGCAAAGCATCAAGGAGCACATGGAGAGCAGGAACTGGAGATCAAGCAACAGAGATCCGTAGGATCGATGGAAGAGGGAACCGACAGATGTACCTTACTGCTCCTGGTTACTATTTTTATACATTTCTAATCTGGGGGGCAGAGACTTTGTTCCTGAAGTCCAGTACAGGGGGATGGGGTCAGAAGCCAATGACAAATCTGGTCAGTAAAATTAAACAAAGAAAGATGCTACCCAGAGACGGGGGCTGAAGGTGCCATTCAGGTGAATGGAGAAAGGAGGGGCTAGGTGAGCAGTGGGAAGAAAACGAAGGGGATATATGACTAGAGGGGATTTTGATTACATCGTATCCAAACTGATGATCTGGCTTCACTGTGAACAATAATCTCATCAAAGTTTGAATCAGAACTTGTTTAATCCTATTCAGCATTCCTGAGAGATGTCCAGATATTTACTGTAAACAAAAAGTTTGTCCCTGTTGCAAAATAGTTTCTATTTTCTACTTCATTTTAGTATATACTTTATCTAGACTGTGACCAAATTGAAGTGATGCAATTATTCCTTCTGCCCTGGCCAATCTTTGTAAATGCAGATGTAATCAGCTGCTTGCTTCCTGAGACCAACTATTTTGTAAGTTTTTTCTTTACAGTCAAAAGAGGCTTGATACTTTAAAGTATATTTTCTATGTTTTTAATACCCACCCTCTGGAATTTCTTTGGCATGCCTGATACAAAATATCATACTTAATTATAATTCTGATGTCTAGCCTATTGCTAATAATAGTATGCCAATCCATAACTTCATGCAGGTTCTAGAAGTGTCTGTGCCTTGTCTTGGCTTGGCAGAACACTCAGAGTGGAGGATTTGGAGAAGCACATGGCTACAACTTCCAGCTGCCCTAATTGGTCATAGAGTAATGTAAGCTTTATAGGTAAGCTGCATATGCAGAGTAAAGCATGTCTTCCAATTACTCCAGGATCCTTCCTGCTGTATTATGTAGAAATTGATTTGCTCAAGACCTATAGGTGGACAAAACAAAACAAATTTACCAAAAGATTCTCTTTTGTTCGCAGTATTATCTCACATATACATCTTTGTAAGCTATATCCTTAGTTCAGTCCATGTTTGCATGGCAGTTTTTCCATAATACATAATTCCGTGCAAAACCGTTCAATTTTGTGCAAAATAAAGATAAGAGACTTTCACTACTAATTTCAAAGAAGCTCGGAACATTTCCTCAAAGGGCCATGAAGAGGAGCAGAGACTTGGCCTTGTTTGATTTTAATGAACTGTGGGTGGTTTGCTTGCAGTCAGAATGGACAGAATCAAAGGAACATTTTCATATGGAACCTTGTCCCTTCTCCATCAACCCAGTCCATGGGTTGTTGGTGTACTTTTGGTTGGCACATTTGTTTAGAGACTGAAGTCTTTGTACTTGAGGTGACTTGTTCAACTTCCTACCAAGTTTCATGTATTTTGTTTTTATATCATAATGACTCTACTCTGTTTTATAGCAGGTATATTTGGACACAGACCACCAACTGAGCGCTGAGAACAACTATTGTGGTTCAGAAAATTGCTGTTGATCTCTATCAAGAGATGAAGAATCTGGTTCAAACCTCAGAATGCTTCTGGGATTGAATTAACATTCCTGACATAGTTTAATGGGCTCAAAACTTTTGTGACTACTCTCCTAGGTCTCCCAACCAGTTACAGCTAACCAAATGTTTCTTTTCCATCCTATTTTTGTCCCCAAGGAAAGTTTTCCTCTTTCTCTCAAAATGTCTTTAATATATTTCTAAATAGCCAACCCCAAATTTTCTTTTGTTTTCTTTTCCTGTCAGGGCTGAGAGAAATCTGACAGCTGACCGACACAAGCCTTTCTCTAGCTTTCTTAAACATCTTTGCTAGAGCAGAATTACAAACAAATTGACAGTAAAACTGTGCAGATGTTGCGAGATTAAACAAAGCCACCATTAATTATTTGGTATGGGACTGTCTGCCTGATTTAGCTTGTGGAGTATAAACATACCCAAGGAAAACAGAGTTTTGACCTCTGCACCCTTTACCTCCTCCTCCTTTTTTCCTTCATCCTCAAAGTCAGTTTGAGTCTTTGTTGCACTTCTCCCAGAGAAAACTATGGGGATATAGAAACAGAATGGGCTTGATGGCAAGAAAGCTGTTTTACAGCACATGGAGACTCAAATATTTCAAGTCAGAGGGCTCTGTTCTTTATCCAAGCCACCTGACAGTAATCCTTATTAATGTTTCAACCCAGCCATCTTTCACCACCAGATGCTTCATGTCTAGAAGAGATACAAAAGGTCCAGAGACTAGGCTTGAATTTCTGACATACAGGACATTTCCATGTTGGAAAAAGGATAAAGAAAACATGTAAATTGTCATAGGTGACAATGGCATGTCTCTCTCTCTTCCATATACATGCAATGGAAAGCTATGTTTACAAATACAAAACTATCTTAACAGGGATGTAACTACTATTGAGTGAACCTGGCTTTCTGTCAAAGCACCCAGGAATAAAGGGTGGGGTGGTGGATCTAAGGGTGGCTTCCAAACATGTGACTGTTACCATACTTTGTTTTAATCTCCATCGGCATGGCATAATGGTTCCCTCTTGCTGTTTCTGTCAGAGGCGTTTCCCACCTTACCTATACTTCTGTGCATTATACTGAGTTCAGTGACTGTTTCATTTAATCTGTCATGACATAATTGTACTGTTTTGGACCTGAAAACCATATCTCACCTGCATATCAGTAGTCAATCTGGCCAAATATGGACTAGTTACCCTCACTTTCAAATGCACACATATATTGAAAAGCTGAGGAAAGTATGTTGTTTTCCCTCTGTGCTTTTTATGTAATCAGTTTATGATAAAATAGTTGGGAATGAAGTAGCTTGCATTCCTGTTAGAGTACCATTTTGGCAGCAGAGATTTGTGCATGTCTCCACTTACCTTCTAAGGAAGCTCTATTTCAAGTGGATAAATAACATAAGAGAAGTTCTACCGGATCAGGCCATAGCCCATCCAGTCCAGAATACCATCTTGCATGGTGGCTCACTACTTGCTTCTGGACATTCTTAAGAAGAAGTTGAAGGCAATACCCTCACCTGCTCTCATCTCCCTACAAGTGGCTTATCTCTTCAAGCTGGAGATAATATCTAGGCATCCATTCTCAGCATCTATTGACACAACTGGCATCCATTAATTTGACCAACTTTTTTTTTAAAAGCCATCTCAGCCAGCAGCCATCACCACCTGCTCATGTAATAAATTCTATGGACCAATTACCCATTGTGTGGAAAAAAAAATACTTCCCTCCTATCAGTCCTAACTTTCCTGTCCAGCAGCTTCATAGTGTGAAGATGCCCTATTGAAAAGGATGCTGCTATGACTCCATTTTGGAGTACAGAGATGCCATTTACAACAGTCAAACATGGTGCCTCTGTATAGTGCCTACAACAGTCATTACACTGGTAAAGAGGATGGCATAATTGCTAGTGCCTGTTGCCAGGGTAAATGAAGATGCAGTAGCAGCAGGCACCTTTTCCAGCAGGTGTGGATACCTGTTAGAGGCGTAACTGGAGATGCAATCTTCCCCCTCCCAACAACTAAAACAGTAAATTTGCTACCATTCTCAAAACCTATTAGTATTTCATATGTCAGAAACATTTGTTTTGAAGGCCACATGAAGCCACTGAATAAGCAGTTAGCCAAACTTACTTGAAGCACCCATAAGATGGAGAGACTGCAAAAACATAATGACCCTAAAGTTTGTTGTGAAGAAGAATGAGAAGAATTTGTGTGTCACCCTATAATCTTGGGAGTTTGCTTATGTTTGCTTCTGTTTCTGTATGGCATAGCAATGGAATAAGAGGGGAGGAAAAGGTTTTATAGAAATTCACCAATGCATTTCCATAACATGAAATATTGTCAAAATATTGTTACCATAAATCCCACCACAACAATGAATGTGAGAGACTCTCATATTAAACAAATCAGTTACCTTGTATATGAACATAAAAATCATAGAACCATAGTTCCATAGACTTGGAAAGGGTCCTTTGAATCCAACCTCTACTCTGGAATAATCTAAGGTGATTGCTTCATGCCATAAAGGCCAATATTGGTCCTGATTGAGTGAACAGGGCAAAGACTGGAGTGGCAACCAGAGATGCACACCAAGGACCATCTTCATTGCCACAGTCCATTCTAGTCTCATTTCAGAGGTTCCTGGCCTCTGGAGTGCCAGTCGGTACTGCTTTTGCCTAATGCTGAAATGATACCAGGCTCCATATGTTTGCTCAATCAGCCTAGCCATCTTCATGGTGGTGTGGTTCAAATGAAGCAGGAACACTTGAAAGCCTTCTTTAAATGCTTTAAAGAACACTATTTTTGCATTGGGGTGCAGGCTATCTGCTGCCATTGTGAAGACAAGCCATTTCCTGGGAGCTGTGGCTTCTTGAAGATCATTCAACTGTGTGGGTATGGCATTCCTTATAGGTACATAACATAGGCAAGAAGCACAGTGTAGAACCTGCATAAGGCTCCATCCACATGTAGCCCCATGGGGCCGAATGATGCTAGTGACCAAAGGAGCAAGCACAGATTAGAAGCTGTGCTCAGGCTGGTCCCCACCTCCCCATATTATCACCAAGAGTGTCTGTTCACAGAGATGACTTTCCTCACCAGCCTACTCAGCCAAGGACCAGAAATATAATCAGAAGTTGGGCTATGTGCCCAGTACATGGTCTGAAGTTACAGGCAAAGGGCAGGCATTGGGACAAGATGCTTCCTCATGCTGATTGCTTCACAAGGGTGACCCAGGAATACTCCAGAGGGGAGGAAGGGCAGGGAAACCACCACACTGGACCACAGCCATTTGTCCACCTACACCTGTATGCTCTACTTCCCTTCATTCTATCCTCACTATAAACTTGTGAAACTGGTTAGGCTGAGAGGCTGAGGTCACTTAGTAATCTTTCATGCCCAGACAGAGAATAATATTCCCCACTTTGAAATCTTCGGAAGAAAAACATTAATGCATACAAATATTCATTCCATTGACTAACACATTTAGCTCTTTATATCAATTGTTTGGTATTGCCCAGTTACTTGGAAACTCGAGGTGCGTGGGAGTTCTTATATATACTTTTAAAACCAGCTTATTGGCTGACTGAAATAGGTTCAAGTTTAATATATTTTACATTAAAACAGCTAACACAATGGGGCACATTAGTCCAGATCATTGATTCTAGGAACTCTCCAGATAGTTTGGGGAAAATCCTGGGTCTTTATGAAGAGTTGGTATTACCCCTCAATGGACGGATAACCAGGAACTTGCAGTCTCTTTCCCCTCTCTCTTTTTGCATATGTGCATCGTGAGTCCGTAGATGCCCAGTCTAAAACTATGCCAATACAATGTGCACCAGAAACGGATCTTCTGACAAGATGGTAGTGCTTTTAAGATAGTGCAGGAAATTCGATACTATACATCACCAGTGGCCCAGCAAGGCATTGGGTGGATCTGCCAATTCTGCCAGGATGCCAGCATGATATCACCACTTTCTTCATGTCTCCAAGTCCATATAATAGGGCACTTCTATAGTTTTTATCTGGGACTTGGGAGAGCTGTGATACTATTTCGTGCAGAATTTAAAAAGTCACTTTGGGTTTTTTTCCACTTACCTCCCTTCATCTGGATTTAAGATGATCGGGATATAATGAATGGGTCCTTCAACTAATCCAGATTTAGTAGATCTAGATCCAAAGAGGTACCCAATGAATCTCCATGGGTGGTGTAGCACCCAATAGCAGTGGGTGCTAGCATGCTCGCAAACTGCTCCGGAGATTCACTGGAGCTTTGGATAAAGCTCTGTAGAAATGGCATTGCTCTGACAGGTCACCTTTGAAACCTGTGCCATTCTCCGGAGTTTCCTTCGGAACTATCTTTGGAGCCATCTTCAGAGATTATGCCGTCTTCGGAGCTTCAGGTCATCCCCCCACCATGGGTGCCTCTCAAGCTCTCTCCTAGACCCCATTGCCTGATCGTGGTGGAAACACGCTCTATATGATCCGGATTTGATGTCTGAAGACCCCATTGTAGATCCCTTTACAGATTATAAATCCAGACTATAAATCCTGAAGGACCCATTTAATCCAGATTTCCCTAGAACAAATGTAGCTTTAATGGGGCCTGCAGTGGAAATGGGGTCTTCTTGCTTTGAGCCTAATGGGTCTTTAATGGGTCCCTAATGGGTACTTAGTGCTAGTGGAAAAAAACCCTTTGTCTTTCCATCTGATTAGGGACTAGGAAAACAGAATTTAATCCTTTTCTTGTGAGCCATTTTACCAGATCCTAATGCCCCCTTCAAAACATATTAAACTTATTTATTAGCAAATCCCAGATAATAAAGACAAAGAACAAAATGGTGACATCATCCATTACCAACAAAGATAATTTCACATTATTAGCACATGCCTTGGGAATTTTTGTTATTGTTTTCATTTTGCAAGGTGCTAAATTCCAAAGGCTGGCTGGCTCAGTCAAAAATTATTCTCCTTAGTGTATTCAGATGGACCAACATTGTGGTGTAGGGGAACAACCATGACTGTTTCATCCATGGATTTCAAGAATCAAGTGCCTATAAATGGGAAAAGATAAGCATTACTTAGGCTCCATGTGCTCATTATAAAACTTTAAACATGACCATAGAGCAAAGTAGCAGCTAACGTAACTCTGAGCAAAGGTGGCATATTATCATTAATTAATTAATGATAATTTTTATACTGCCTTCACAAATCCCAGGGGAGTGAATAAGTACAAACAACAAACAGAATCCATTAAGTTTTTGGATGTACTAAATTGCAGTTTGTAAGATCTTTATTGCTTATAAACTGCTTTGACAGTACAGAAAATTAAACATGGTGGCTACCATTATCTTTTTTTCATTGTCGGAACTATATTGTACAGATTTCCACATTCACCTAAAACTTCAGAGAAAGGAACAGGTTGATGAGGCTGTGGCTTCTGCTCTTTTTATTTATCTTTCCTGGTCTTTCCTGATTTTCCTGTAGCTTGATGCACATCAGGCAATCCAAATATCTGCTTTCATGCATTATCAGACTCCACCTTCTTGACACTTTGAGTATCTTTGTACCACATCCCACAGTCATTAGTCATCTACTATGATTAGTTTGAAAATGTGGCATTTTACAGGTTAATAAACATGGGCTTAATCAGGATTAAAAACAGAGGCCTGTCTCTTCCCTTCTGCAGCTAAAATAGCACAAACAAGCATAAGGCTCATAAATCTGAAGCTGGCATCAACTAGAAAGGACCAGATCTTTGCAATTGTGCCTACACCTGCTTCTAGTTGTAAACCCAGTAATGGCAGCACACAGAATACAAACCTTGTCTTCAGCATTCATTTCACATTTTGCCCGGGGTAAGCAAGGGAGAAAAGATTTTAAACCTTTTGTAAGCTTTTAGATAGGAGGAGCAAAGAGATAAAATTGTGGGTTTTTCTTTTCCTTTCATAGGTTATTTTGGTACCTTACTATACAAGAAAGAGTGGTTCTATGATTAGTTGAATCTAGCACAATACATTGAACTTCTCACTTGGCACAGCCAGATTACACAATGCCTTGTTTACAGGGATGTAAGATACAGGTTGAGCATTAAAACTGCTCTACGTGATTGAACAATCTCTGGACTTTTGTCTTAGGCTGCGAGGTATTCAGAACTGAAGATGCATTCCAGGCAAGCTTGTGGAAGCTGTTGCTTTCAGTCAATCACGTCCTTCAAATCTCCTTGCCGTGATTATCTCCACCAGCACAACCTCACCCATCCCCCACTGCCATAGTACAAGCACACATGAGAGAGAAGCAATACAACAGAACTCCCTGGCTTGGCCTGCTTATTGTGAAGTGCCACTGAGACTGTGATTAGATATAGAAAAAAAAAATTTAAAGCATCTCTGGCACCAGTCTGCCCCTCCCCTCTCTCCTGTATCCTGTGTGCTTCAAAAGGTGAATTAGAAAAGGTTTGGGAACACGAGGCCCACGCACTGCTTCTCTCTGAGGCACCTCTTTTGCTTATGGCTGAACACAGCCTGAATCAGATCAGACTCCTGGGTCCCTTCGAAACTAATGGAAAAAATCCACAGGAAGTAGAAAAATTGCAGCTTACCTGGCTGCGAAGTGACAACTTGTCTCCACCCAAAATGAAGGTCTGTAGCTTCCTCCTCAGCAGCTGTGAGACTTCTGTGGTGCATGTTACATGCGATGGGGCAGCCAATGAGAGGTGAGCTGCAGGCTCAGCTCTCAATTGCTGTTCTTGCCATCCTGTCCAGACTGGTAGGTAAATTTGAAATAGCGGTGGCATAATGCGCCACCACTATAAAGTATTGGGCATCAGGTGTGATGCCCATGCCCCAACTGCACACGGAATGTGCAGTATTCCCAAGTCTGGACGCATCGCTGATGACTGCATGGAGTAACACACCCTAGTTTGCTTTTTTTTTTTTCCTAGCTAGGGATGTGCATGAATATCCATCAGGCTCACGCTTCATACGAATTTGAACATTCGCATTCAAATCAAATATTACTACATTAAAAAATTGACATTCAAATGTGAAGCAAATGCTTTTGCGCATTTGTTCAAAGTTTCATTATATTCACAAAGTTGGGGAGGCATCAAAGGGGCTGCCCAGGCACATGTGCAGGAGATTCAGATTCAAAGTGGATTAAGATCAGATTCAAAGTGGATTTGGAGGGGATCCAGAGGGGATTCCGAGGCATGACTGATGGCAGGGATTCAAAGCAGATTCAAAGGGCATTTGCAGCAGATCCTACCATATTCAAAGGGGCTCTGTTTGCACGAATGTGAATTTCTTTCACATTTGCTTCAATGTGAAGCAAACACACACACAGAATCATGCACATCCCTATTCCTAGCCCTTCATTTGCTTGGAACACAAAGTATGTGAGTTTCAGCTTGATAATATAGACAAAGAAAGAAAGTCAAATTTTATTTGTTTCAGGACTCATTAATTTGTTCTTCTTGCAGTCCATGGTATACTAGTAAAATTGTTCGAGTTGGATCTAATACAGAGCATGAGAAAATAGCCAAAAGACCCCAAATAGTACACTAGCAGCCATTTTGGGGACCAACTTCCCCTGCATCGTAGCCCAGGTGACATCAAGAATTATAGGACAAGGGGAGGAAATGATACTGGTCTATTTATTTATTATCAAAGGAAAGGTCAGGACAATTCATTTTGAGCTTGATTGATAGGATAACCACCTGAGTTACTGCTTAACCAAGAACATCTCCCTAGCCTGTAGGTACAGCCTCTTCCCTTTTGAGTAACATGTGCGTTTAAAAAAGGCCTTTCTCCCTTTTCCCTCTTTCCCTTAAGATTTTGTTTGCTCTGTTTATTTTTCCCCCCGTCTAGAATTTACTGCCTCAGAAAAAGAAAATGTGTTGGGAAAGCTGATCTCAGAAAAAAATACTATTTGATTCACCTCTGCTGTAACAAGTTACTTGTCATTGCTAGTTCCCATGCTAAAACTTGTTTTTGTTTTATATTCCAACTTTTCCTCTTAGGCAAAACCATTTATTTTTGAACTTTTTGTTATCTCCCTCCCCAGCCTTCTCTGAATTTCAGTCACCAGTTGCACAGTGTGAAAACCAAACCCAAGGCTTAAAGATTATGTCAAATGTGGGAAGCCTTAGACAATCCCTTTGTAACAATCTCTTTGAAAGCACTAAAGGCTCTTGTTTGCTCTTCTCCAGCAAGGAATATGTGCTTTAAATTAATGAATCTGAGCACAGGAGGACAGCTGAAAAAAACACACACACACACGCCTGTGATGCACTAGAAATGATGCTAGCACAATTAACAAGGCTTTGTCCATCTCATCAGCTTCGTGGGATTGGAACTGACAGTGCTTCTCAGGTTCACCAGCCATGGAAACCCCAGAGGAAAAGTGGCAGAGGTTAAAGTTCAGGGAAATAAGCAGTAATCAGGTAAGGAGCCACACTTCACCTGCTAACAGTAGCCACAACATAGCGAGAGGGGAGCTGAAGGGGGGAGTTATCTGGTTGTGTCCACAGGTGTCACTGAACTCCTATCTAGTTACTTCTCTCATTACTCACCCTAAGATAGTAGCATGAAAGGAGAGTTCTACATTGTTATTTTTAGATACCATTAAGGTTAGGAGTCTGGTTGGTGACAACCTGGACACAACCATGCAGGTGGGAGGGGGAGGAATTGGCAGATATAAAAGTAGTTTGACATTACCTTCTGAGGACCAAATCTACAGACTTCTGCTTCCAGGCAGTGACTCACTAAGCTTTGGCCACTCGCAAGATACACACTGTGTTTTCCATCAGCTAAATTATATATATAGAATTAATATATATATGTAAAACAACAACAGTAAGTTGAACACATCTTTAGTTTGTGTGCTGGAAGGTAAAATAAAATTCTGAAGATGCACATGTAATATTAAAAAGGAAAATGGGGAATGGGAGATTAAAATACATTATTAGATTCTGTTTTTAATAGCTGGACAGAGTCTAATGAACATCATATAAGTATTATCAAAGCATTAACAGCATTCTAATTTTGAGGGGACCTATGTTGCACTTCTTGCAATTATTAGGTATGCATTTCAAGAAACAAGAGGGAGAAAATCCTTGTCTTTGCTGTCCCCTTTCAGATATTTGATTATCAGAGTTTCCTATAACTTTGGACAGAGCTACAAAATCAGGATAAATCAGGAGGGAGGAATGAATTATATGAAAAAAATGGATAGTTGAAAGCTAAAGATGCCCTTGAGACAAGAGACATGGACACTTTTATGAAGATGTCTTGGCAACAATATGGAAGTCAGATCCTTTATACACAATGCAGATGTGCTACTACTGAGCTGGGGTCACTCCCAGAATGGATCAGTTGCAATCCTGTACATCAGGGGTGGCAGACTAATGTATAAGAAGAAAGGAAACTTTGTTCCACTACACAACATACATTTTAATTCTGTATTTCTTTGTTTCCTCTTACGCATGGAAACACAATCCTTTAGGGGGCCTGTAGGAGCCCCAATAGGCCTCCAGATGGGCATCATCTTTAATATCTCTGTGTGTGATGTCCAGCTAGGACTGTTTCTATTTCTCCCTGCATTTTAATTAGTAATTAGTTCAGGCCTTGGTATGTTCTAGTATAGGAATTACTTCATTGTTTTAGTTATGGGAGGAGTTGAAGAAACCCCCAGCAAGCTCTGTTTTAGATAGAAACTTCCTGGTTTTTAGTGAGTCTTTGGGGAAAGCTTGCAGAGAGCTGTCCTGCTAAAGTTTTGGTGGTAAATAGGCCCAGACAGTCGGGAAGGGCATTTCTAATGCTTAAGCCAAATTAGTTACCAGAAATCTGAAGTTACTAAAGGAAAGAAAGAGGAACTGAAAGACCCTGCACCAGCTCCATTGAGTGAGGAGATAAAACCCAGAAAGATGACACCCTGAAGACTGCTGAAACTTTCAAACTGTAAAGTGTTCTTTATTTCAAGGCTAGCTAGAGCTGGGGAGGAGAAAGCCCCTTACTTCGGTTCTTTAAAATAAATTTCTCCCTTTTTGGATTTTATATTCAGCTTTAGAGCATTATTTGGGTTGAAAGTGTTTGGTTTCACCAGGGTACCAACATTGCACACGTGAACCTGACAGCACCTTCAGTCGGGCGTGTCTTCACAGTGTGCATTGTGATAAGATATTGCTTACCCTGTCCCCAGAATTCAGGTAGGCCAGGAATAATTCAGAGGCAGGTAAGCTCATAGGGAATTTTGTAAGTAGACTCCAACCTTCAAATAGAGGGGCAATGCCATTTTGAATGTTTCACGAAACATTCAAAACAGTATTTTGCACACCCATACTGTCTTTTGTTTCTGTGAACAAAGGATTGTGCTACAACTTTTTCACTTTTGTATGGTATTTACCTCATTAAATAAATAACTTTGAGTTCCACAATTTTAATCTTTTTCCTTTTAGTCAGTCTGGGAGCTTAGGGTGAGAGGTGGGTAATGAATTCAAATAATTCTAGTTTTAGTCATTTTAGTAATACTGATAATAGTTATAATAATGATAGTGATTCTACCTGCTCTTAGATGCCTTGTCCTCCACCATACCAACTCTAAGGAACAGTAGCCACCACTAAATTCAGTAGGGCAGAGTGACTAATCCCAGCTTCTCACATGTTAACAGTGCTAAAGTTCCTCCATTCCTGGTTCTGGCTGGCCTGGTTAGGACTGAAGGGTCCACCAGTCACTCTCTGACTAATCCAAGTGCTTATAAACATGAAGAAGTCTTCTGGGTCAGAAGCGTCATTTAGAACTGAGATTTGCTTTAATGTCTCCCTGCTTAAAAATAGACTTTTTAAAAAGAGAAATAACTTTAAAATGTTCAATTTGTTCCTTAGATCAGCAGCTATGCCTGGCCTTACACCCTTTACCTACTGCATCCTGATTAATAACATGCATGTCCACACATGCACTTGCACACACGCACACAGAGACACAAGCTCGCACAGCATCTCAGCAAACAGTCAAGGGGATTTGGATGCGTTGTCAGGTGGACTGTGATGTGCTAAGTGGAGTGTGCAGAAAAAAGCAATGCCAGAGAGGAGTGGGGGAAGAAACCCGGAGGGCTTTGTGCCAAATCAACCTTTAGTCGGGTGACAACCTCACCAGGCCATGGAAGTCAAATGTAGCTGAAAAGCCACCCTCGGGGAGGGAGAGGCACTCGGCAGCTTTGGCTAGACGTGTCAGCTACAGTAAAGATTTGCAACCCAACATTACCCTCACTTCCTCTCTCATACTGCAGCCCTGCATGCATGCGTGCATGCATGCACGCATGTGTGTGTGTGTGTGTGTGTGCTGCCAGATTAAGGGATGCGTGGATTAGTGATCACTTCAGAAAGGTGGCTGAGGAGAAGCTCTCTGCCTCTCTCTCTTTTCCCTTGCAAGCTCCTGTTCATCTACCCGCACCTCTGTGCATTGAACCAAGACAGCTTCCTCTGCGCATTGAAGTGAAAACAAAGAGCGAGGAGAAAAGAGAGAAAGAGGATAAAAGCCCGCGAAGCACCGTCGTTCCCTGTACACAAGGCTTTCAGACCTGAGCTTCGTGGCTGTCTGAGACGGGGGTTTAAAAGGCGGGGGGGGGAGGGAAGGGGGAGGGAGAGGAGGCTTTGCCTGTGCATGTGGCAGAGAAAGAGACGTAGGGAGGGAGCAGGGAGAGAAAGAGGTTTGTGTACTGGGGGAGAGACGGGCGGAGGGGGGACGCGGGAGCGTTAATGACCCTATTTCTCTCTCTCTCTCTCTGTCCTTCCCCCCACCGCGCTTCCCCCTGCCCAGTCGCTCAAGGATGCCAGGCAGGTAGGAGGCTGTAAAGGATGACATGACATAATTGACTAATAATGATAAAAAATTAATTTGGGCAGTTATTAATGCCCCTCCCAAGCCCACAGACGCCTTTCAGAGAGATAGGAGAAAGAAGGGTTGCAGGACTT
The DNA here is from genome assembly GCA_023333525.1 of Aspidoscelis tigris stejnegeri. Lineage (NCBI taxonomy): Eukaryota > Metazoa > Chordata > Lepidosauria > Squamata > Teiidae > Aspidoscelis > Aspidoscelis tigris. The sequence continues at coordinate 66,993,690 of JALMGA010000006.1, forward strand.
CTCCCTTACCCCCTGCGGTAATTTTAAGGTTTTCAAATTAAACTAAACAAACAAACAAACAAATAAGAAAAACGGGGAAAAGGAAGGTAGGAAAAAGCCCGAAACAAAGGGGCAGCCCGACAGAATCACAGCCTCTCCATTTGCACAGGTAAAATGGATGGTTATCGGATAATAGAGCAACCTTACTGGCTGGGATCTACTCTCTCCCCACCGTCTTTTCCTTTCTGTTTTCCTGAAACACACCGGATTGGGGTGTTTCCTTCCTTCCTTCCTTCCTTCCTTCCTTCCTTCCTTCCTTCCTTCCTTCCTTCCTTCCTTGCTCACACGCGTGGAGACACCAGAGGTTAATACTCCCCCCCTTTCATTATCTTCCCTCCCCCACGTATAAGAGCAAAATGACAACAACAACAATCTCCCTTCCCGGAAACCGAGCGAGACAATGTTGCCTTTAAGACGTTAATCTCGTCCCTGTTGTGTTTTCAATATATGTATGCGTAGATGCGCGTATACGTTATTACTTTAATAATCTGGGTCTGTACACGAAGTAATGCAGCCAACGTTAGCTGATTTTTATAATTGCTCTGCGTGTGTGTGTGTGTGTCCATGTAGGCGTGCGTGCGTAATGAAAGAAAGAGGGAGATGGATAATTGAAACAGCAACATTTGGGTTCCACCTTAACAGCGCACCTTAAAAGATTATCTCGGTTATTTCACAGGCACCGAGCCGGCACTAATAGTCCAAGGCAGATATTGAAAAGCAGCGCAGGGCCAGGCAGATCTATTAGAAATTCCCATCCACGCGCCTCATACATATTGATTTCTGACACCAAGCAGCAGTGAAAGCCCCCGTGGGAATAATATATTTAGCAGGGTTCGCTCTGAGGAGGTCACAGGGTGCATACAGATTAGCTACAGAGGACCAAGGCGCTGCTGTTGGAGCCAAATGCTAGATTTTATATCATTTTAATCTAAACTTTTATAATCCTTTTAGCTCTTCTTTCTCTGGGTGGCAGCCGCAATACACTTCTCTGCTTGGGTGGTGCACCCCCGCCTGCCCTTTTATTCCATATATTAAAACATGTGCCAATCCAATCATTGGTGACGATGGCGAAAAATTCAAAAACGGATCTGCTCGTGAAAATAAGCAAACAAATAAAGCGAGGAGATCATCCCACTGAAAATGAAGATATATTTGTCTTTCACTGGGGAAAGAAAGGTGGCAGGAGATAGACGGTAGAGAAAGACACAAATCTAAGGGCTGAATGTTCAGATATCAAAGCTATTTGCTTTTCTTGGTTTCCCCCTTCTTACACACATGTGTGCACACACACAGAGAAAGATGAGCTGCATCCAGATGTCATTTATCTCGCTATCTTTGGCTATTCCAGACTAAAGCACGTATACTCCAGAATGTCCATGCTTTATTTTGGAATATCCAAATATAGCAGAATAAGTAAGCGATGTCTGGATACAGCCCAAGCAGAAATGGTAAAGGAAAATATGCAAGCATAGAAAAAGCACAAAAACAACATTATGGAGTAAATAGTTTTAAACATGTTTCCTAGCAAGCCAGTTTATTATGCATAGAGTCTGCTGTGACTATATCAGATCAATGGTACTGTCACAGCACCAAGATAGCATTTTTAAGGACAGATATACAAGGTACAAAAATCAAGGTTGGACCTGCTTTGCCACAAGTCTTGTTTCATGTAAAAAGACACATAGGCTTCCTGTCAGTCTGGATGGGTGAGGGAAAGTAAAAGTTGTACATCAATACATATTTGCCAGAGGTCTTGTCCTTGTAAGGACAACTTCAACCGATCAAAGAATTAACAAAAGAAATGTAATCCTCAAGTGAGCTCCAGAAAAACTTTGCTGGAAGTTAACCTCCTGCAGAGCTGCTGTTTGTGTTATCACTGTTGTGCAAGTGGAATAATAAACTTGAATTTGAAATATTTTGCTTCGCTGAGCATTTTATTCAAGGGTTCAATGAGCCCTTCCTTTCAGGCCCATAAGAATTATGATCTGTCAATACTGTATTGCCAGTTCTGCAGACACCTGTAAGGTCAAGAGAGAAAAAAAGGGGAGGAAAACAGTTTATTTCCTATGGATCTTTGATGACTACACTTTTAAAGTGTTGGGGTGAAAGAGGGAAATACTCAATCCATTTCACATTTGTGTTATAAAAATGGCAGCTATAGTGAGAAAAGAAATGGACAAATATAAGTTTGGATATATGGCCTTTTTAGAGAAATAAAATAAATTTTATTCCCTGCTGCTCTGGGGGAAAAAGTTTTGACAATGTGCGTTACATAATGGAAGAGTTGAAGAGGTTCTTAAAAACAAAATTTCTGACATTAGCCAACAATCCAGAAGAAAGAAACTATATAAATGCTTCCTACCAGCATCTAGGAATGATGTTTAAAATTCATCAAAACCATAATCTATGAGGAAGGTTTTTGTTTTGTTTTCCTTCTTAACCTACACTTGCATTCCCTCTGGGGGGAGAATACCTGGTTCTCTTCAGAAATTGGAAGGCACGCAAGATAAGGGAAATCCTAATTGTTGTTCCCTTCCTCCCAAAACTCAACTCTTGGGGGGGGGGAGGGGAGATGATATCTCCATAATATTAATTCTCATTTCAGTTTGCCACAAATAAATCACCATGTCTTAAATGGGCCTGTTCACACCATTACAAATTTAACCAACAGGGCACTATGGGGTCTCAACCTGGTATTGGTGTGATCATACCCATCTGGTATTCTGCTCACTCAGTTCATCTTTCTTTGTCCACACTTTTCAGTGTCCCTTGCCTCAGTCCAGTGATGGAATATTTTTTCCTTCTTTACCCCTCCTATTTGTTCCCTTCCTGTGCCCTCTGTGCCTGAATTCCATCCCATCAATGAAATTTTGGCTTCTCAGGGGTGGGTAAGGCCATCTCCCTTTCTCTTCAATGCTGGAATTTCTTGGCATCCATTGACAGTAGCACCCAACATGTCTTTCTCCTTGCTCCATTTTGCCTCCACCTTCCCTTTTTAAAAAGCAAGCTTTGCACCTGTAATTGCACCTATGTTGTGATCTTCTAATAACTGAAAAATTTAATAAAATTAATTTAGAGTTTGCTTCTCTCTCCATTGTTCTTCTTTCTCTTTCTCTTCTGATTCTTTACACAGACTAATTACAGAAAATTACTGGTCACTTTGCTGTTGTGTTCTTTTGCTCTGAAAGTGGACTGAAGCTGGATTAAACTTTATGTGTGACCACGTGGTCAGAATACCAAACTAGTTATAAATACAGACTGGATGATGATGATGATAATAATAATATTTTTTTTAAAAAAGGTGGAGAACAAGTTTTATTAGATAAAACTAAAATTAAATGGAGGATAAATGTTCTCTCTCCCTGTTTTTCAGTTCAAGATGAAAACAGGGTACAGGAGGAAGGTGGGAAGTCAACCAGTCAAACTGGTTCTGCAGGAAGGAATCATTCTAATCTGTAACAGACATAAAAGTGTGTGGTTGGTTGACATGAAACCTATAGTACAAGGGTTTTTTTTGTTTTGTTTTGTTTTTTGCCTGCAATGATGTTTTTAATAGATTATTTTCATTTCAGCAATAACATAAATTTTAAAACACCCCTCAGATTGGGATTTGGAGTTTTTTATATAATGGAACATAGAAGGGGGTTGAATCAATCATTAGCCAAGGAATAAAAATAAAATCAAACATTTTCAGGATTAAGCTGACATCAGTCAATCCAATGAATCCATCCATCCACCAATCTGTCTGTCTGTCTGTGCCTGCCTGCCTGCCTCCACTACACATAAAAATTCATGTCTGTTAAGAACACTTTTTTTTAAAACAGATTATTGAGCTTTTATTCACATAAACCCATGCTGATGAAAAGGGCTTCAAAGGCAAATTGCTCTGCATGCCTGATATTCACTATAGAGTTCCCAATAGCCTGTCTTCTACCTTTACTTGAAGGTTTCAGGTCTCTTAAGATGGTGAGTCCATCACTTGCCTTGTGAAATAAGACTATAGCTTCCTGCTGGAGTAAAATGAATTTGTTCATACAATCTATTTAACATATTTGAAGAGGGCTATTGGATTAACTCTTTATCAGGCTTATAAAGAGATGGATGTCAGTTTTGATTCTTGTTCTGCCTCACAGAACTTGCACTGTCCTGTGGTTCTCCGGTAAGCAAGGAAAAACAAAATGGATGTTGGCTATAGTGTAGACAATGGAAAACTCACTACAAAATTTGTCATGTATCAGAACACACATCTATTGTGTGACAGTGATAATGAAGACCAACTCACCACTTCTGTGGGATTCCCAAGTAAATGCCTGGTGAAGTTATATAAGGCTGGATCCAGTGATTCAGTCCAGAATCAGAGGGGTGGCTGGAAATTTTCTGTATGGGGTGTGCTCCAACACCACATCCATGCAGATTTATCTTTCGCTGGAAGACATGGCTTCCCGGTAGACTGGTTTCAATAAAGATGTGATTTCCAGGGACTGCTGACTCAGGCTAAAAGCCTCTTGTGGAAAAGCCATCACATGGCTGAGAGACAATTTGCACTGTCTAGCTGAAGTGTTTGATTTGCCCCTTTTGGGGGAATCCATTTCTGCTCTGGAGTCATGAGGAAGTCAGTAAGATGCTTACAGTTGTTTGCCAACCTGGTTCATCCTTGTCCTTCACGTCTAATTCAAGCAAACTAAAAAGAGTGGGCAAGATGAGTTCAGAACACGAAAAAATACTTCAGAGGTGAATAAGGTGGTTAACCACTAGTCTGAAGGAGGTGGAAGAATATGCACTCCCACCTGAAGCAAGGTCTATTACATGTCCCCAGGATGCAAGTGCCACTTTTGAAGGTGCTTGAGATGCTGGAAACTGCTAAGCTCCAGGAATCTTGTAGGAAAAGTGATTCTCTGGAACTATTTTAGTTTAGGTTCAGACCTGAGGCCTTCTTGAACTTACCTGACTGGTATGGTACTTTAAACCTGTTCCTTCTGAGAACTGCAGGGGCTTGAATGTGTTTGTAAGGCATATGCTTCTCCTAAATCTCAATCTATGTGTAATAGCCAAAATTTCCCCAAACATTTACCAAATAACCTCCTCCTGCACACATACAGTTGTCAAAGTATTCAAAACTCCTCAAAGAGTTTGCAAAATAAGTACAATATTGGTCGGTCATTCTCCAGAAACCAAACAGCGATTTCATTATACTTAGGCCTGATCTTCACTTACAGGCCAAGGTGGTTCCATTGTGACTAGATGGAAAAGGCACCCCAATCCACCACTGAAAAAGACACCTCCATGTCTTGATTTTGGAGTAAGGAGATATTATTTCCAGTGGCCAATCACTGACCTCTGTGCAGGTGTGAAATCATGCCCTTCAGACATGGCAACTTTAATTGCAATCATGCCCAAAAAGGGGGTAGCAGAATCAAAATGAGGTGCCTGCTGCGAAATTGAAGACATGGCAACAGTGGGCCCCTGTCTAAGTAGAGATGCATCCATAAATGAAGTTGCCAAAAAAAAAATCCTCAAAACATCCACACCCAAAACTATGCACTCTTCATCTGTTACTACTATATTTCCATTGAGTACTGCTAAAACTGATCATTGCAAGAAAAGAATCTGGGCACTGGCTAGCTTGCTCCTATAGTTTCCTGTGTGTAGACATTTGCCTTGTTCATGGTGCATCCATCTATACAGTACTTCAGGCCCTCCAAAATACAGATAAATGGAGTTTGGTCATAAATTATTTGATACGTAGAAGGAGTTTAAGCACCAAGGATCCTAGACTGGATTTTTACTGAGACTTCTTGACCACCTTCCATGTAAATGATCCTCAATCTATTAATAGTACTGGAGAAGGAATGTGGCTAATTTATGCAAAAAGAAAAGAGCATTGCTGCATCCAGGGGTCTGTTACTTAATCCACTATATTTGGATATTCCGGAATAAATCCAATCTTTATTGTGGAATACCCACATATAGCAGAATAAGTAACTGACATCCGGATGGAGCCTTAAACACTTAAAAAGGCTGCTGTTAGTCTATGCAGTCCTTCCTTTAACAGAAACTTGTTTTACAGCAACAAGCAGATGAATAAGAACAGGAAAAGCTTTGCCAACTAATGTAGGCATCTCAGACCTGAGCTGCCAGAAGGCCTTGCCATTTCCCTACCCACAATTTGGCCAGTTAGCAAATCTACCAACTGGTTGCCTGTAGCAGAATGAACACAGACTCCTCCCCCTGAAAAACAAAACAAAACAAAACAGAATCCCCCACAGTTTGTAATCTACCAGGAATTGTTTTCAAGCTGTAACCGAATACTGTACCTATACTGCTGCCAGACGCACTGATAGAAAATGCCAGGGGTTTTTTGAGCTGATAAATCCTGCTCCTGGGATCACTGCCTAAAGCAAGCCTGAGAAAGCAGGGGATAGCATCCAGATATTCTTGGCCTGTGACTCCTATCTTTCTGGAATATTATCGTGAACTCGTATTGAAGCTGATGGGAATCTAGAAGTTTCTTAACACTGTTCTAGATAATATTGAACCCTCCAAAAGAAAGAAAGAAAGAATGAATGAATGAATGAATGAATGAAGTAGAATGCCCGTATATGGTGGTACAAGATCTTTAAGTACCACAGAATCTTTGCCTAAATCAAAATTAGAGAACTTCTGGACAGTGCAAGATGCAAATCACTGGTTTGTTTAATACAAGACAGAACAAATTACTGGAATGATCATATTATGGCTGCCTCCAGACAGTGGCTAGATATCCCTCTAGGAGGAAATAATTACTGACGCCTAGCTAGGCAATGCCAAGGGCATTTTGCATGTTTTAAGCGACACATGAATTTTGGCATCCAAAATGCCCAGATGTGCTTGTTACCTCTGCGCATGTGTGGTTACCTGTTCAACCTCCATGAATGGACACTGGAAGGAGCAATTGACTCCATTCAGAAGGTAACACGCTGTTGTTGTAAAACCCATGACCAGCCCTGGGTTTTTCAGCAGTCATTTATAGATTTTTTTTTTTGGGGGGGGGGAGTGGGGCTATGGTTGAGTTGGCTCAGATGCATGAGGCAATCCCACCATAGCAGCATCCTAATGGTGCTATATTCCCCCATCCGCCATCTGGACAGGGCCCATATGTCTGGTTATAAGAACTTGCCCATGTGATAAACTGAGTGGCAACTGCTCTGTTCTTATGAAGGACAGTTTTGTTTGAGGGGGCCATCTGCTCCAAACAACCCTAGGAAGGATTGAATCCACATAAGAAAAACAGCAAACAGGTTTCCAGACAGAAGCCCGAGTGAGGTATGTTTTCCACACACAGTTTTTTATGGAGACATATCTTTTTTGACTTTCTTTGGAGTGTTGAATTTCTTCTTTCTTGTTGGAGTTAGCACCCAAAATGCCAGCCAACTTTTCCAAGTCAAGTGAGACAGAGTTGATATCTACTCTTTCACATCTTCTGACAACCACTGGGGGAATAAGAGAAGCAATTCTTTCTTCTGCCTGTGTTTCTGCACTTGCCTTTGATTGGTAGACTGATCATTCTCAAAACTATCTCCCTTCCTTCATCTTCATTCTTTAATTTCTTCTTTCCTTTCTACCACACAGGGAAGATGGCTTGACAAGACATGACATAGACTTTGCTGTCCAAGTATATGTATGTACTGTATTTTCCTAATAAATTATATTTTTCAGTTTTGAAAAGAAAGCTCCTACTTCCAAGTACTCTTTGGGTGCCACCTGACAACAGGAGGCAATCACAGGATCTATGGAAGTTTCCACAATTGCTACTCACTATTCTTGCTAGATATGGGAGGCAATTGCAGGCTCTCAGCTGTCCGCCAGCTTCTTTCATGATTGTTCCTCTTGCAAAAACCCAGTGCCGTTCCCAGTTTAACCTGCATCTGAAAGCACGGTCGGAATCACACATGCAAGTCTACTGCTTTGTATGCGCTGCAAGAGAAATTGAAATATTTTAGGAAGAAACTCCATAAAATTACAGCAGCGTTGAAAACTTTACATAGATTTTCAGAAAGTCTCGTATCCTTTTTCCAAAGATTTGACAATTTTATGTGGAAAAGACCTTTTTGATGGTTGCCAGCTTCTTTTATGGAAACATCAATGGCCGGGTCTGTATAATTTATTATATTTTTACATGTTTAGGTACATTTAAATTTTATGTTTTAAATTAACTTGCTTACTTTTGCAAACATTTTGACTACCTGTGCCTATGCTGAATGTTTATGTATCAGAAAAATAATGAATAAAGAAAAAAAATATAAAATACAAAATTCAAGAGAAACTATTTTGAACTCATAAAACTGTAACTAAAAAAGAGACAAAAAGAGATTTCCCCTTCTTATAATATGCATTGAAGTAAGGTGAGTTACCTTTATGCTTTGTCAAAAAAGAGTAAATTTCTGCATAATGGCTCATGCAGAGGGCTTGGTACAATTACTGCAATTCTGCTAAATTTGTAAATCCCACAGGACATAAAAACTTCATTGTTCAATATATGTGCAAACAGGATACGTTTTATGAAAATTTAAAGCTTTGTCAGGGCCACACTTACCTGGGAATGCTGTTGAAAAGCCTCCTTTGCACGTTTCCAAGGATCACAAAACTTGTGGAAACAAAATGACTCCAGAGAGGCTTTCCAATAGCTTTACCAGGTTTAAAAAGAAGGGGGAAAAAAAACACCCTGAAATCTGTGATTGAAAGAAGAGGGTCAGCAAGAATTAATCCATTAGGCCATCTTGCTATTCCCACTGGATAGATGGATACAGGACACATAAACATAAGATTTGGATTTTCTTCTTTTTAAGAATATGTAGTTGAAGCAGAAACATCCTTAAAAGACGGGACTGATACGCAATTTATCTGCATATATTCTAAAACAGGAATGTGAGCGTGTGGGAGAAATTGAATTAGGTCCAGGATGTCTCCATCTGCGTGTGGTCCACGCAGCTTTCCAGATTGTGCAGGTCCAAGGCTATACAAGGGGCAGAGAATACAGAGGTGCCTTTGTTACAGAAAAGCAAGGCAGGCAGCGCTGATAGAGGAGAATTCCTTCTTCTTTTTCTGAAGGCGGACGGGGGATGGGGAAAAACCCCGCCAGCGCACACGCATTTACTTTCAGTGGAAGTGGAAGGCGACGACGCACTTAAATCCCTGCTGAGCAGGAGGGAGGGCCCGACGGAGCTGTCTAAAAAAGCATCGCTCTCGGCGGCGGCCGCGGCCCGCCTATTAAACATAAATATCTCTCTCTGGAAACCACCGCGCTCTCGCTCTCGCTCTCTCATCCCAGCAGCCTGTCTCCGTGCGCTGCAATGCAATGGCCTCTGCCGGGATAACAGAGCGCCAGAGGCCGCCGAGAGACAAGCCTTAATGCGTTCTCGTTAGAGGAGGCGGAGGCGGCCTGGCCGCGCGTTTGGGGGTGGGGGGTGGGGAGGAGGAGATGGCGGCGGCGGCGGTGGAAGCCCCGCAGCAGCAGTTCAACCTTTTCGGGAGGCACAACAGTTTCGCGCCTGCCTTGAGCTCAACTCCCTCGGTCCCTCGGCTTTACATGGTTCTTTTCGCGAGCAGCTCGGCAAAATACCTCCCAGGTCTGACGTGAAAGAGAGACGGGCCCGCCGAAGAGCTGCTGAGCCATTAACAGCTTGTTCATTTGGGCCTTGTGGAGAATTCCGTGCCCCCCCGCCGCCCCCCGCCGCTCTGCTGCTGCCTTTTAAGGCTGTGTGTGTGTGCGCGCATTCATTCACTCTCATCCATTCATTCATTCATCCATCCATCCTTACCGAGGCTGACTGAAAGGGAAGGTGGGGGTGCCAGGAGAGGGGAAGGGAATTGGAAGGCACTAAGGGACAAATAAATACTACTAAACGCCTCAGACTTGTGGAGGTGACGGGAGAATAAAAGCAATCTACACGGAACCTTCTAGAAAAATGGCAACGCTTTGCCAGCTGATAGCTGGATCGCGGAATCGGACGCTATTGTGGTCCAAGAGCTGCTTAGGTCAAGTAAAAATAGTGCTGGGAGATCCACCGCTAACGCAGAAGGCATGTAAAGAGCCTGCCGCTGGAAGTTTGTCAAAAGTCCTGCAGCGTGGTGTCGGAAAGGACTCCTGGAGGCTTGCGCTGCACATTAAAAAATGTGGAGAATGCGCCAAACTCCTGGAAGCCCTGCTGACACTGTACCAGAAAACTTTAGCAGATGGTCAGTAATCTGTTTATGCGGTGGGATCCATAGGAAAGGGCAAAAGTTGGCTTGCTGTTACATCCATCTGGAGGGTGTGCCCAAGGCCCTGTCCAGATTGGGGGGGGGGGATATAGCATTATTACGGCTTCACTGCGTTGGGCTGCCACCAACCATAACTCTGCTTTTCCTGCCCCTATAGCATGCAAAAAACTATTGCTGGAAAACCCAGCACTGATCATGGGTTTTCGAGCACAGTGCATTTCCCAGCCTTGTGGATGGAGCCACCATGGTTGCTCCGTTCACCATGCATGCATGGAGACCGAAGTAGTTGGCCACAACATGCACATGCAGGTATTCAGCCTTGTAAGAATTCCTGGATTGTGTGTCACTAAAAGATGCAAAGTCTAGCTAGGAGGCAATGGTTGCAAGGAAACAATACCCTGCATTATCACTTCGTAGTGTAGTATCTGACTGCCGTCTGGAGGTGGCCCAAGTCAACAAATCAAAGAGATTAATTATGGACCTGCAGAGAGTTCACGGCCTGCTATGGCTAGAGCTTTCTGGAGCAAAAAAGATTGTGACATAACTATTTTATTGTTCAGAGCTATGGGTTTTACAGAGGGTCAAAGGTGAGGAACTGGTAGATGGAAAAGCGTTGTGCTGTATAGTTTTCTTAGTGTCCTGGATGTTCCTAGAATTATAGGATATATGAGATTGATGATGTCATCCAGTTCAGCATCCTACTTAATGGAGATATCAACTGAGCTACCAACAACAGGTGACCAGTCTGTTTGAAGACTTCCAGTGTCTGTGAGACAGATTGTTCCTCTGCTTAACTCTTCCATAAGTCTGTTCCACCCAACATCTGGTATGGAAGAGGATAGTTAGCTGTCCTGAGGATCATATAATCAAGCTTTTGATGCCAAGAAAGTATGATTGAAAGTGAGAATAAACAGGGGAGCAATATATATTTCAGTTGCACATGCTTTGGAGGACAGGTATATCAGCATGGTTACCAGAATTGATCCTTAGGGACCATCTCTGGGTTGGGGAGACAGGCACAATGCCTCTAAAGGCCATTTGTAGGAAGCCCCAAGCAGCTGAGGGTTTTTACTCTGTCTTCTGCTTGATAAGGTAAATTTAGAAAATTCATGACTTGTAGTAACCACAAAGCTACACAGCTTTTGCCCTGTCTGCTTTTTCTTCAGCTCTTCATATTTACTCGACAGTAAAAGGAGCAAGAATTTTCCTTTCCATAGACTTGTAGTATATGCTCAGTGCCACCAGGGTGCTGAATTCTTTCTACTCCATGCAGCTGCCCTTAGGCAATGATGGAGTCTCTCAGGTCATGTCCCCATGCACTATAAAGTCTGAATCAAATCTGAATTCAGCAAGGAGCATCCCCATGCAAAGTTTCCAAGCCAGATTACATGCAGACTAAATTGCGCAAATCTGCACTAAATTTAGTCCTCTAGAAAACTGTTCTCACTATGGTTTGGGAGTGAAGTCTGCATTATTTTGGGAGCCAAGTCTGTTCGTGGGGATGCTCCCGTGCTATTTGGGGAGGGGATAGACTCTGGTGTCATTAGGAGGTGGGGTTTCATGTCCTGTGTTAACCACTCCTGTCCTGTGCATTGGGAATTGCAACTGCTGGCCATTTTTAAACAGGGAGAGGGGGTAAGGGTTGTGGGAAGAGGCTCATGGGACAGCAAGGGCCAGATGACCCCCCCTCTCATTGCTGCATCTTTACCTGTCAAATGGGGCCATCAGTTCTTTTATGTTTGCCTGGCGATCAGATCAGAGAGAGAAGAGGCTCGTTTCTGTTTGATCACTGTTTAAAAATGACTAGCAGTTGTAATTGGGGAAGGGGTGTTGGGTGTCATTTCCCCGCCCTCGCTACAGTGGGTTGTACAGGGGTTGGTGATGTCAACCGGTGTCCTATCAGGAGAGAGGGGGTGGAGAGAAAAGGATGCTGTTTCCCCGAGCAGGGGTTTAGTGGGGTTTGCATGGGGACAGGTATATTCGACTTGAGCCCCACTTTCATCAATAGCATGGGGACAGGTCAATTCGGACTTGGCTCCATATTTGGACTAAATTTTATCCAATTCAGACTAAATGGAGTGCATGGGGATGTGGCCTCAGCCATGTGGAGAGAAAAAGGCAACTTGCCTTCCCTTCCTGTTTGAGGATTTACCCCGCTTCTGACCTGAGGATATGACATCAGAAGGACCTCTGACCTGCCAGGCACCAGCTTTCCTCCAATCACCCCCACTGATGTTGCTTTAATGTCATTTCCCCCGTGCCCCTTCCTTTTGCTGTATAAAAACCCCTTGCAACATTAAATGGGCTCCTTTTCCACCTGTAACCTGTCTCCAGCTTCTTCATTTTACCCTTCTCCCATTTTCTTGTCTATCAGGTCAGCCATTAACATGTGGCTTGACTCCCAAGACCTGGGCTGGTGAGGAGCCCAGATAAGATCTATCGTAACACCTGGCAAGTAATCACAGCAGCTACCCAGCTGTAGCTCTCATCACAGCAGTTATGCAGCTGTTGGCCTCATCACTGCAGCCACTCAGCTGTGTTTCCCAGAGCCCTCGGATTTAGGTCCTGAAGCCTGATCACAACAATGACTGTAGTGTTTTCCAGTGAGTAGCCAGAAACTGGAAGTCCCTGGAACTTGTATGCACCTGTTTCTTAGCTTCACATCTCCCTTTTTGATCCAATCCATAGTTAATGCTCTGTCTGTTTCTAACAAAGCCAGCAAATTGGTATGTATGAATTCCAGGTGCTTCTGATGTAACCCCACTTCCAGCAGCTCTTAGATCTCCAGTAAGTGGACTATCTCTGTTTTAAAACAACAACAGGAGGCCACCATTTTTTGAAACAGTCTGACTGACAAATAGCTTGAAATACCAGGAATAACTTTAAATCAAAATCTTCTTTTTGTGATTTGAATTGATTGCTTTGAGACTTTGGATATCCTTGTGTAATATGCAGTTTGATCCCTTTGTGAAGCATTTACCTATTTTCAGTGGGACTGTGGAGGAAAACATGAATGGGAAAGGACATTAACATGGCAAGTTTTGTAAAGCTTGGTCATTAATGAGGCATTTATTTTACAGCTGCAGAACTCTGTTAGTGTTTCTCATACACTAGAACTGCTAAGTTTCTGAGAGTTCTGTTGGGATATCTGTATGATTCATAAAGTCCACACATTTCTAATAGCCAATGTAGAATCTTCCTCTTTAGGTTTATTGAAATGGGAGGGAGCACCTGGGTGCGGACACTTGGGAACTTTTCATAGGAAAGGATGGCAAATACATGGCAGCTGTCAAGGAAGGAAGGGCCACCTTTTAAAAACTGGACAAGTACAGCATTATGAGCTTCAGTTTCAAAAGATCCATTTTGTTTCAGTGCCACTTTGTCAAAATAAACCTCCAGCCTTTTTGAAGTGGCAGAAACTGAGACACTTCCCCACAACAGGATTTTTTAAAAAAGAAAAGAAACCAGTTTGGCAGGAACAACCTTTTTCCTTTAAAATCTTTTTATATATATGAAAACAATCAAAACTAAAATATTACCAGTGTCCTTAAATAAATAACAATATAGGGTTGTACAGTAAACAGTGGGAAGATATATTGTTTTCTTCCACAATATTCTCATTGCAAATCATTCTTCATTTAGTGTCTGATTCGGTTCTAAATCACAAATTATTTGGTTGAGATCACACCCAATGTTTAAGACAGTCTGAAACAGTCCTTAATTTCCAGGGATCTCACTCAAAATGTCCTTCTGATTTTCATCTCAGCTATCTCCCCCCTCCCCCCCTTCCTATCCACCCATCATTTGAAATATCCTGGCACTGAAACTGATCTTGTTCCGTAGTCTGGTTATATTTTCAGGATGTGACTGGGGGTAGTACCCAAAGATTCCTGGGGTAGTGGGGTAGAGGGATGCTTTTCCTTTTCTTCTCCAATTAATACCTGACTTTGTGAGCATTGAAGAGGGGCAGTAGATTCATTTTCCCCTTTTCCTCCTTGCCCCATGTCACCATATGCCTATTTCTATCATCATTTTGTATTACTCCAATTTTTGCAAATGTGTAAGTTTGCATCTTTACAAGCTGGAGGGAGGGATTAAAGGCAGGCTATAGTGCACTATTTGGTGTGTGTGTGTGGGGGGGGGATGAAATGCAGCATGCACTGCACCATTCTTCCAGGAAATCCTTGACATTTTCTTCACCTCTGGCTGTGTTGGAGTGGTGGAGGAATGGTTGTGACTGCCTCCTTTTCTCAGTATTGCTTTTACAGTGCACACTTTTGCAGAAGAGCACAATTCTGCATGCTTACTGGCTTGGGAGTGGCATTGAAAGTCCACAGGAACTTGTGAATACGTGGTTTTGATAATTGTGCAAAACTACAAGAGCAGAGTGGCAGCCAGCAGCAGACACCAGGGGGCTTCTGTATTCCATAGCCCATCCTTGTTTCTTGCACTTGTAACCCAAAGCTATTTTTGACACTTCCACATTCATCTATTTTATAGGATGCTAACAATATTTGATTTGCATATTTGCTGTTCTAACTGTGGGAAGAAAGAAGGAGGAGGAAGAAAAGTTGGCTTTCCTACCCCACTTTTCTCACCCATTCAAGGGGACTCAAAGCGGGTGACAAAGCTTTCTGTTCTTCTCCCCACACTGGACACCCTGTGAGGTGGGTGGGGCTATGAGAACTCAGAGGAGAGCTGTAACTAGCCAAAGGTCACCCAGCTGGCTTCATGGAGGATGGCAGAATCAAACCTGGTATCCCCAGACAAGAGTTCGGCTCCCTAACCAATAGACCAAACTGGCTTATCTCCTGAATTGGAAGAGGTTTGTAGTTTAGCAATTTTAAAGCAATCTGTTAGTGTTAATCTTTTTTTTTTTTTAATGAGATGCTAGAGACAGGACAGCTGGTCATTTTGTGGTTAAAATAGTTGCACTGTGGCCCACTGATAGCTGAAAACCTTGATATTTTGTCAGTCATATTAGGGGCTGAGATGGAGCCCAGAAAGTGGTGAAAGAGATCTGATCTTTCTCCTGGGTTATACAGTAGGCAAGGCTTTGCAAAGTCAGCAATCTCAAATTTCAACTCTCTGATGCAAAGAGAATAAAAGATCAGTAGAACTTGGAACATTTTCCTAATGGCAAGCACCATTTACAGTACAAGAAAAGTAAAAGGAAGGCAGAAGGGAAAGCATGATAGATACAGCAGTATGAAGGAATAATTTCTCCCGTGTTTTTCCTCCCAGTTTCCCGTACAGAATCAGCAGGTCTTTCATGCATATGCTGTTTTGTTCAAGGATGTTCATTTCAATTTCAAATGACTGTGTTGCCTCCTCTTTTGTATTTACTAGTATTTTGGATATTGTTCAGAAATCATGCTGCAATCAGCCTTGTGCCAAATGGCTTGATGGGATGTAATTAATTATTCTCACTGCTTTTTCAATGAAAATGTTTAAAAGGAGGGAGCTAAGACGTCCCTCTCCCTTCCCCTCTTGTAATCCTATACTACGACCAGCTTTATTGGTTCTAAGGGAGGAGAAAGAGGCACAATTTGATTCCCTGCTGACACTACACTAAGCATGCTCACATTACAGGCGGTGCAGATGAAAGTGTAATTGCATGGAAGGTGAATTGATTGCAATTAACCCCAAGACTTGGCCTCAGGCTGGGGTGTAGCACCTTCTTTGCAGGGAAGGTGCCATTGGGGGCATAATATGCAACTGATGAATACATATATCAGAGAGTGAAGCTCAGACATTTTGGGCAAAACTACATAAATCATATGGGGGGGGGAAACCATGCATTATACTGAACCACTCAAATTATAAATGAAGCCCATGAATCATAAGATTATGTTGTTGATTCATATCAGGAAACATAAATTATGGAGCTGGATCATAGATTCATTTAAAGGCTCAGTGAGTGAACCAGAACTTAAGGAAAATGGTTACATTTCTGTGAAACCCAAATGCATTGCTGCGGAATGCAAAAAAGGACAATGTTTTATTTGATGACTGAGGTAGATTGGGCTTGGCACTTCTCTAAAGTGGAAGTTCCTGCATACATACAGTTTGGACATGACCTGAACATCTATGTGTGACTGAGGAGAATATGATCTGTGTGCAACTGCCCCCATGTGATTAAGCCTCTGAAGTTCAGAAGATTACTTTTCAGCAAAGTTCCTTCAAAATTTGGCCCAATTCTACCTAAACATACTAAGTATTGGATCTTCTTGGGCAGGAAAAGATGGCCTCACATTGCCTCTGAGTTTTACTTGAGCAGCAAGAGAGTTTTCATGTGTTTCTGCAACCTAGCTCTGGACTTCTGATTCTTGAGATCTGATTCTGAATAATTCTTGGTCTTGACACCTGATTTGCCTCTTGGCTCCTGCTTCCAGGCTTGTCCTTAACTTCTAATTTCTGGATAACTCATTGGGGTTAGTTATTGACATGACCCACAGTTCCTGGCTTTAATGTTTGGCTCGGATGGTTGCCCTTTAACTAAGGTTGACATCAGCAGTGACTTTTGGATGGCCTTGCAGGCCTATGGCTTGCTATTTTTGCATATTTCAGAATAATACAGTCCATGATTTATTCTGGAATATGGCACTGTAGGGGTTGCACTTTGTCTTATTGACCCTACTTCATAAAATAAGCCATCTTGACTGTTGTAAAGAAGATGGATGAACTGCTCTATAAGATAGGGTAAGATTTAAGGCAAATGCTCTGGGTTTGGGGCACTTTCCACACCAGGCTGCCACCCAGAGTGTGCATGGGCATACCAGAGCACCCTGTTTCTTCATGGCTGTGTGGAGAAATAAAAATTTCTCCAGAACTTGACCTGGATCATCTAGTATGCTCCCAGTTTGTCCTGTATACAAATATTTGACTATTGTAATGCAGTCAACATAACGCAATCCCATTTGAATTCCTCCTTCCAGTCGTGCTCCAAATCCTGTCTAAATCTGCTTTGAATTAGCTCTGAATGCTTTGAATCTGCTCAGAATCCACTTTGAATCCAACCTGAATCTGCCTTGAAACTGCTTTGAATCCGCTGCAAATGTGAGTTGCTTTGCCGCCTCCCCATGTTCTCAAGTATAATGAAGCATCGAATGAATGCACAAAAACCTTTGTTGCACGTTTCAATGTCAATCTTTGAATGTAGCCAACATTTGATTTGAATGTGAATGTATGAATTTGTACAAATTTTGAATATGATGAATATTTGTGCACATCCCCAATTAGAATTATAGATGTAGCCATTTTGGGGAACAAAAAGGTACAAAATATTGAGAACTACAAATTGAAATCCAATGTCTCTGGGAGAAAAAAGCAATAGCAATTCCAGTAGTTACTGGTGAAAGTGGTTCAGTACCACATAAACTCAAGAAATATTTGGAAGCCAGTGGAATATATGAAATAGCAATTACACAACAGCTAGGACAATACTTTCAATGATACCTTGTTGATTCCTAAATACTAAAATAGGATTCAAATAATAATAAGCCGAAATTCCATTCATTGTATCTGTAGGGCTGCAAAGTATAAAGGCTATTAACCTGCAATGTCTAGAGACACTGTACCACCCTGGGTCTGAGGCCTTGTATATATGACATCTTTTCAGATGCTGCTGATAACATGGCCCAGGCCTCAGGGGAAGTTGTTTATATAACTGTTCTTGAATCAACTTGGGGGTTGCTGATGCCTATGTAGTAGGGCTGATTTTGAGTCCCCTGTGACAATGGCCACATTACACAAGGGCTGACAGTTCCTTCAGTTCAGCTGTCAGCAGGTAAACAGTTGTTGCAAACCACTTCTTCAGAGCATGTGGATCCTGGTTTGAGTTTAGGGTTTTTCCCCACTGACATATAAAGTACTTCAATGTGGCACCTAGTGCCCTTCTGGACTTCTCTCTACCACACTCTGGTGCAAACCAGAGAAGCTATACCTCTTGCCAGACTGTTCCATCCACATTGGATGGACCAAAAGGGCTACCTAGATCAAGACAGCATTAGAACTTTTAAGAAAGGTCTACCACTTTCTTACTTGTGAGTAAATTGGCTCAGGGAAGCAAGTGAAAGGCCGCACACCTCCCTTTTCCAGTTTAGTGGGAGATGCACAGAATTGTGTCACTGAAATGAGTCCCTCTGGGTTCCAAGGCCAGGACCTTCATGGCTTTTGAAGCCCTCACAGCAGGCTCCAAATCTTGCATGAACTGTGGGTTGGTGTGGGGCTGCCCATTAACAGTGCTCCAAAATGCAGATGGCCTTGTTCCAGGACAAGTGGGCCTCTCTAGTTGGAGCAGTCTAGCCCAGCTAAATTCAAAAAGAGAGTGAGGTTGACATCTGATCATGGTAGGATAAAGCTGGTTAGAACCAGAGCCTCCAAGTGCTGCTCACCTGGACCCACAGGGACAGCCTGGCTCAAGCATCAAACTATGCTGTATCAGACAACTGCTGCTTCCATTCTTTAGGTGGCATTTCACTAAATAAGCCTGCAGCTGGCATAATTCCCCTCTCTTTGGTCATTCTAGTTAAACACTGTCCTTCTTTTGCTTCCATTTGAGGCATAAACACAATGTGCAAAGCTTGAGAGCACATCAAAGGCTGCCTCTAGAGACATCCCCTCCCCCCTTGATTTCATCTGATGGGGTTCATTTGCTTTCCATAGCAAGGGGACTATTTAACTGGTTCTGTCTATTTGTTCAGAATGTCACAAATGGCTTGGGTGTTTGTGCCCATGGCCACTCAGCTGCACTGGCTATAAGTAAAAGAGAAGGATTTTAGAAAACACAGAAATGCAAGCTTGCACACTTCCACAATGAATCAAGCCCAGCAGGACCAGGAGATGGAAAGAAACAACAGCTTTGTGTTGTGCTGCATCTTTCTATGGAAAGAAAAAGGAATCTATTCGTTCTTTTCTTGGAGTAGGTGCCACTGAACACCATAACGCTTCTGAGTAGTCTCCACACAATTGCATCATTGGAAGTCTCATTGACTTGAATGGGATTGGTGGTTATTGCTTTGAAGTTTTTCTTCATTTTGGGACTAACTTTAGCTGGATTGTTTCTTTTCTTGCCACCGATGCCTCACCAAGGATACAGGGCATTAACTTTATGTAAAGCACCTTGCCCTATGAAAGCACAATCCTGCACATGCTGTACCTAGTTCCTAGTCTATATGTTTGCAAGATATGATACTTCTGGAATCCCATGCAAAGACATGGGGATCAAAGGCTTCTATAGCCATTTTCTGTCTCTTCCATAGTTCAGCCAGGTGGAAATTTCAGAAACTGTGGGGGAAAAGTTCTACAGCCTCCAAAGTTTTCTCTAGGACTCAAAGCCTGGAAGGGGGGTAATTGTGCACAAGCTTAGACACCACGCTTTCCACTCAAGAGGTGGGATCCATGGATCCCACCACACAAGTGATCTTTTCTCCCACTATGAAGAAGGACTTGACTTCCAAGTCCTGAAGAACATCTTACAAATTTGAAATGCTGATAATACACAGGGCAAGTCCTCGCTCACTGGGCAAAGTGCATGGTAAAGCATCTTTTGGTCACTGTATTTCCACCTGTGGTGACAGAAAGCACCTTGCAACACTTGCATTAGCTCATTGCCAGGTACAGTCACTGAGATACCATTTCATGAGAGCACAGTTTTGTTGACTCCAATGGAGGTGCTTTGGAGTATTGCATTGAAGAACCCTCCTTTTTCAGAAGGGAAGATGAGGAGGCATCCATTCAAATGGTGGCTGTGGTACCACCTCTAAAAGCCCAGTAAGCAACTGTTTCCATTTTTTTAGTGGAGATGTGTCTATACCCTTGTGTTTTCCCGGTTATATCTGTAGAGTGATATATATATCTTTGAATGAAAGCAAGACGGAGAGACTCAGTGCCCCACCCTACATGCTATGCTAGATGTGGTTTCCACTGCAACAGCAACAGCAGCAGGAGATCCGCTTGAATTGTCACCTATCTTATTAAAGAATTGACTAAAAGAAGGCACTCCTATCAATGGAGTGCATATATAGAGTCTAAGCACAATTATTATATGAGATGATGTATAGGTTTCATTAGATGAGGTACACATTTTGCCATAATGAATGTGCTTTGGCAAATGATCTATGCATTCTTTCGGGAATGTATGCGTTTCACTAGAAAAGGTATGCGTTCATCAACTATGAATAATGTTCCTATAACAGCATTGCATTATGATAATCCTTGACTGATATCAGCACTACATGGGATGGCCATTTCCTTGTCACCATTAAAGTTAGATGCTTTCTGCAAGGCAGCACATATCTGTGTCCATAAAAGTAAGCATTCAAGCAGCATCCTCAAAGTAAAATGCAAGACCTTAAAAAAAGAAAAAAGTTGGATGGTAAAAAGAACTTTCTAATTTTAAGAACTTCAGACAGTAATAAATTTCCAAAATGCCATCATTTGACTGAATATCCACAGTGGGAACATTAGGGGGATTAGGCAACATTAATATGAATTATTCCTGCATTGGGCTGTTGTTTGGATTGAGATTGCTAAGGACCTTTCTTTTAATGACTATATAGACATATTGGCAACATAAATGCAAGTTGCTTTCAGTTTCCACACTGTATAATTCTTGTGGCTAGAGTCCCAGACTCTTATCTGGAGATCTCTTGGTTCGGTTCTGCACTCTTCCACTAAGCCAGCTGGGTGACCTTGGACTAGTCACAGCTCTCTGCTGAGCTCTCATGGTCCCACCTACCTCATAGAGTGTCTGTTGTGGAAAGAAGTACAGAAAGCTTTGTCACCCCCTTTGAGTCTCTTTAAAGGGTGAGAAAAGCAAGGTATAAAAGTCAACTCTCCTACAGTTCCAAAGTAATTGACATAGGATTCCAGACATAGGATAAGCATTTAGTGGCATAATATAGATCATCTATATACACAAGCAGAAAGGTATATGCATATCTGAGCACCTATACACATCTAGGGCACACCCTGAGGGCAGTTAAGGTTGGTGACACAACTGTTTTGTAGTCCAACCCCCCCCAAAAAAAAAATCAATGGGAAGCTTCAAGTTGGAGCTCTGTCCCCCCCCCCCATGTGATTGGTGGAGTAGCATTATCATATATAATAGTTTCCAATGAATTCTGTTAAACTAATTGGGCTTGAATATCTTTGATAACATCTTGCAATTTCTGGCCACCTTTAAAACAGTTTTTGTAACTTTTGTTATTATTTTTTGTAAAAATAAATTTATAATGAATATAACAAATATAACAAATTTCAGGAATAACCAAGAAACAGTGCACTCAGGAAACAGTGGGCAGACTTGTGATATCCTTTCCTAACCAATATTTGAGTGGCTTGTACAAGATGAATATAATGCCATCGCAGTTCTGCTATGATGGGGTCATCTCATGTATTGTAATCAACCCCATCATAGTCCCATTTTTTTGTCCTTAAAAAGCACTTAACTGTTAGTGGGTTTGCTAGCTTTAGCGCTTTTTATGTTCACATCTTTCTGGACAGAGCAGGGAATCATAGCTCTATCCAGCATGCATGTATAGAGGCTGAAACAACCAATCACACATGTATGGAGGAGGTCATGTGCCCACCTGGGAATTTGATGGCAGCTGAACTGCCTGAATTCCACATCACCAGAATGCACAAAGACAACATGTTTGAAATACAGTATGCATATAATTGCATTCATGGTTCTGTTAAACCAAGGCCCCACTTCCCTAGTGAGTCAGTTTCTTCAGGGGTATGTGGAATCCCTTTAAATGGTAGCCTATGGAAGTCCTATGGCATGATAACATCTGGCATTCACCAATAATATTTGCGAAGCCTTACCATAAATTTTACCATCTTTTTTACTATGTAGGATCCTTACGTGCTCAGAAATGTTCTAAAATATGAAGAACTCAGCAGTTTTTCAACTAATTTCTTGCTGCATCTTAAGAATTTTACAGTAAGAAAAGAGGCCTTGCTTGTTCTGAAGCACTTTGTGCTACAAATATAAATCCATTTGATAAAAGACATGACTTCAGTTGCTTCCTTTGCCCTAGTTCTCCCCATTTCTGTTAGATCATAAGATTTTCTTTTGCCCTACTTTTTATAGTTAAAAACTTTCAGTGCCCTCCTCACAGATCAGATTGTCAAAGAATCATAATAGGGTAACATAGAAGGGAGTTCAAGGGCCTCCTGGTCCAACGATCTACAGACTCATCAAATTCAATACTACAGCCCCAAATACTCACTGAACTGGTTACATAAGAACAAAAGAATATCAGAGAAGCCCTAATGAATCAGGACATAGCCAATCTAACACAGCATCCTGTCCCACACAATGCCCCACCAATTGCTTCTGGGCATCCTCAAGCAGAAGACAAAGGCAAAACCTTCACCTGCTCTCTGTTCCTGCGAACAGCCAGGAGGCTATACCTAGGCATCTATTTTAGCAGCCAGGTTTGAACCTGTTCAAAGCCAACGAGGGTGTTCAGAAGGTTTGAGTTCAACTGAACACCAATCAGAGCTCAAATTCAAACCAGACAAAAAGGTGTTCAAACAAGCCTAGCAAACATTTCCTTCAATTAGAGTTCAAGGGTGTTCAAATCGAACTGAATGTCCTGGTTGTTCAAAGAAAAAAGTTTAAATTCAAACCAAGCAAAGGGGTATTTGGTTCAGCCCAAACCAAACAGCTAACTTAAGTTTGTGCACATCTCTATACAATACTCTTGATAGGTAACCATCCAGCTTCAGCTTAAAATGGAAGACATTACCCTCCCCTTTTAATTAGTTTTTAATTCTGACTTTCACGTGTTTTAGTCATAATAATCCATCAGGACATGACTTTAGGATATACATGAAAATTAATGAATGAAGAAATAAATGCATGTAACAGTGGTGAACTGCTTGCCTTCCATGACTGGCTGTTAGGCCCTTTCCACACTGGGCCTTGTTCTGGAATATATCTTGGGATAGGGGTCTGTTGTCCACAGGTTAATGCAGACTATGGTAGGCCTCATCTGCTTTCAGTGTACTGTTAAACCAAAGAACAATTTCTGAGCTCAGAAATATAGCCAATCGAGACACCTGGCAACAGAGGAATTCCCTTGATTAATGAAAAAGGAGCATCTTGTTAC
The DNA here is from genome assembly GCA_023333525.1 of Aspidoscelis tigris stejnegeri. NCBI lineage: Eukaryota > Metazoa > Chordata > Lepidosauria > Squamata > Teiidae > Aspidoscelis > Aspidoscelis tigris. Next base: position 67,017,092 of record JALMGA010000006.1, read on the forward strand.
CATAGCAGCACCAAGCAGTTACAACCCGGCCTTCCTGGAAGAGACATCTTATGTAATTGTTTTGATTCTCACCTTTTCGCTTTGAACATGCCTCCTAATTAAGCTATTCAGTCTCTTAACTTTCGCATCTGACCAGAGCTGTTTCAAAATGATTTATTTCACAACGATGCAGTGCCTCCCTCATCTATTTTTATACCTGTCAGCATCTCAGCGCTCTTAGGTAGAGGAATGCATTCCTTTCACTTTGTATAATCTCACCTTTCTCCTCCGTTCATTCCACATTTCCTGGGTTATGTTGGAGCAGGGAATGTTTTTCTCCAGGAGCAGGGTAAGGAGAGCTTGGCTAGTGCTGTGAAACAGACTGAGGGAACTTTTAAAATTGTCTCCCTCTCCTAAGCCTGATCAGTTCTTCCCACCAATGCCCCATTTGTTTGTGTTGGGAAAAAGAATAGGTGCCAGTGGGAACTTTTCTTCCCATTGCGAATGAAAGGTGCAAGACTAGAGCGCTAGAGCGCAGGTGGCATAAATCCGGCTGTGAGTCTGACCGAGCACAGGTTAGAGCACATTATTGTGCCTACCATGTGGTGGTGACAGAGGCGAACAAGAACTTTTTCTCTGCCACCATTGCGTACTTAGGTAGCCGTCCAGCAGAGCTTTTCAGTGTAGTAAATGGCCTTATAAAATCGAGCTCAAAGAAGCATGAGCCAGGGCCAATTATCTGCTGTGACAAATGTGTGAAGCACTTTGAGGACAAAGTCACCCAGATTCGTAGGGAATTGGATGTCACAATTGGACAGAGTCCAAACGAGGTGTCCAGAGAACTGTCTGGTCTCATTTGCTTGGATCAGTTTCAACTGCTGCAGTCTGAGGATGTGGACAAGCTGCTTATGGGGGGGTGGCCGACGACGTGCTCTCTGGATCCCTGCCCCTCCTGGCTGATAAAAACTAGCCAGCAAGGTATCACCAGGTGGATCCAGGAGGTAGTGAATGCCTCTCTAAGGGATGGGGTGGTTCCACTGGCCCTGAAACAGGCTGTGGTGCACCCCCTCCTGAAGAAAGCCTCCCTGGACTCAGAGGATTTAAATAACTATCGCCCAGTGGCCAACATACCTTTTTTAGGCAAGGTTCTGGAGAGAGCTCTTGCTTTTCAACTGCAGGGATGCTTGGAAGAAGCTGATTATCTAGACCCATTTCAATCTGGCATCAGGCCTGGCTATGGCACAGAAACTGCCTGATTATCTAGACCTTCTCTGTGAGAGGGACAGGGGGAATGCTACTCTGCTGGTTCTCCTGGACCTCTCTGCGGCTTTTGTTACCATTGACCATGGTATCCTTTGGGGCCCCAAATATCTAAAGGAACACCTTCTCCCATACCAACCTGCCCATGCCTTAAGATCAAGTGTTGAGGCCCTCTAGGTCATCCCACCACCTTCAGTAGTAAGGTTTGTTTGTTTACATTTCTATCCCGCTCCATACCTGAAGGTCTCTGGGCGGGTAACAATGGATTACAACAGATTAAAAATGATACAAATTAAAACTAGGTACAGATTAAAACAAGATGCACATCCAGGGGTGTTTTTCCAATGTCACTAGAAGTACCCATTAAGTACTCATTAATGAGTACAAAAATGCGATTAAGTACCCATTAATGGGTACTTCTAGTGACAGTGGAAAAACACCCCAGGAGAGAGCCTTTTCAGTGATGGGCCCCAGGCTATGGAATAGTCTCCCCCTCGAGGTGTGTCATGCCCCTTCCTTACATATATTTAGGAAGGCGGTGAAGACGCACCTCTTTACTCTGGCCTTTGGCTGAGATGATTATATTTCCCATCCCAGCACAGATACCATCATTTTAAACATGCTGTGTATTGTTTTTGATTTGATGATTTTTTAAAAAGTGCTATTACTGTATATTCTGTTTTTAATCTGTTGTTTTAATGGTTGTTACCTGCCCAGAGACCTTCGAGTATGGTGCAGGATAGAAATATAAATAGTAAATAAATAAATAAATGAAATATACCAGGAGAGACAAAGAGTTAAAGCATCTTTTTCCATGCCACACCCCTGATCTGGCTCCCCCAGCCACCATACCAGGTGTGTGTGTGCATGCGTATGTATGAATTTATAAATGGCATGGTTACTCAAGGAACTGGTATTGCATTTCTTTAGTCCATTAATATCTTGATTTTTGTTTCCTGAAGCACCAAAGTTCATGGATATTATTTTCTTCCTCTCCATTTCTCCCCTTTCCTGTCAACCATCCCATGATGTAGTTTAAGCTCAGAGGTAGGGGTGCACACAAATTTTCAAAGGTATTTGAAATTAGATTGAATTCATCTGAATTTCAACATTTGAATTCAAATTGAATATAAAAATTTGAACAAATTTCAGATCTATTTACTCGAATTATCCGGACATTTGCCTGTGTACGGGGTTGTACACGATGTGTACTTGCACATACATATCTTTTCCACATCCATATGCATTTGTACGGATCTGTACCAGACAAAAGTGGGTTGGATATGGGATAACTATGAGATGCATATGGATGTGCACGGATGCATAACAATGCGTAACGATACGTACGGGAACATATGAATGTTGACATTTGTAAGTAAAAATTCAAATTGAAAATTCAAACGAATAGTTTTAGTGGGATGAGAATGCATGTTTAGGGATTCTCTCCCCCAATAGCTTGCTTCCAAAGATAGTGATTTCATTGTAAAAATCCACCCGGTAAGCAGCCGTTACACTGTAGCAATCTACCCACTTCACACCTGATAACAATGTTGCAATTTGCGCAATTCTGGCTCTTTGAAAGTTCTGACATTTAGGAAGGGAAAGAAAGGAAAGCAGCTGCAGGTTCTGGGAGATAAGTGAATATTTAAGCCTGTGGCTGTGGAGTGAGCAGGCGAAGGGGGCTTGAGTTGCTGCTGCTGCTGCTGTGTGCCCTGGGCAATGGGGAGACGAGGGGAAAGAATCGCTTGCTGCCCGCTGCCGTTTTTCATCCATCCAGGCAAGCGGCAGCCACCCAGCTAGGCTCCGTGAAGGGGTTCATGCCAGGAGGAAGAGGGCAAGGCAGCCCTGAAAAGTGGCTTTTAGAAAGTAGCCACTTGAGTCCCCCCTTGAGTCACGTACGCCATGTACGATCCTCAGAATCCAGATCGAACATGATTAAGTTGAAAGTAATGGGATCAGGCAAATTTGTGTTAGCATCCGGTTCTATTATTTCGGTTTAGGAAAACCGTTTTAAGGTTGTAATGGGAACCGGGCCAAGGTCACCCAATGAAAGTGCATGATCAAGGGAACATAATAGGGATGTGCATAAAGCCCATTTCCCCCTTTGATTCAGTACAAATTAAAGAGGGCATATTCAGCTTTATGTGAAGACCCTCACCATCCATCGAATGTTCATGCTTGAAGGGAACACTTATCCCTTCTTTCCTGTCCTGTCTTGCACCCCACTGAGCCTTTATCACTGATGCTGTCATTGCTGTGGCCTCTGCTGCCATCACCCTCTCCTCTGAGGCTCAGCTTGGCCTCTTGGAGGTACATGTGCAAGTTTAGACGCCTCCCCCATCCAGGAATCATCGGAAATCCTGGGGTTAGGTTGTAGTTATGGCTTAGGTTCTATTTGTAAGCTTTCCATTTGGTATCCTAAAGAGAAGACAAGAGATATAAAGCAAGTACTGAGTGTGTGGAAGCATGTCAGTTTTCCTTTTCCCCACCTCTCCACTGAATAGCATAGCATAGCCAGGTTCTCATAATATGGTCAATGTTCTTATAACAAAGGCCTATCTTATCTGCATAGCCGATTAGCAGGCAAGAAGGGGGACCCTGGGTCTGTGAGAAAGAAAAATGGGTATAGCTGAGTCTGGAAAATAGATAGCCACAGTGTTGATCTTGTCATTACTTTTGGTTAACAGACAGGATCCTTCTTCAGTGTTCACATATCATGGAAAAATTTCAGACAAGTATACCATTATCTTATCTGCAAATATGCTCCTTCACACTCCCACCCACCAAAATATTTTAACTCTTTTGAGTGGCAGTGGGGAGCTCTAGTGGAAATCTAAGATGGGAATGACAAACTTCAGCATTGGTGCACATGTGGGGAGCTTGGGACAACCGGGACATGACTGAAAGCCCAGGACCGTATCTGTTCCACACTGGATCTTGGTTTGGATAGACTCAAGTGCACTGTTGACCAGTTTCCAGTGCCTTGTGCTCCTGATCCATGAGCTACCAATGGGGAACATTTGGCTTTCGGGATACTGTCAGATACTAACTCCCATCAGCCTCCAAGGATCAGGGATTTCTGATAGTGGTTCTCTGAGGTGTTCAGATATTGATATGCTTCAACTCCTGAAGCCTAATTTGTGCTGCATCTAGATGTCAGCTATTTATTCCACTATGTTTAGATATTCCAAATTAAAGCATGGATATGCAGCTTCGTATGTATGTATGTATGTATGTATGTATGTATGTATGTATGTGTGTGTGTGTGTGTGTGTGTGTGTGTGTGTGTGTGTATTTATTTATTTATTTATTTATTTATTTATTTTTAGGATGTCTTCGTTTCATTAGTGGTGACATTGTTGACAATTGTTTATTTTACCATGCTGACCATAATTTCACTTGATGTACTATTATATTATTCTTTGTTTTCAAACCTCTCTTGGTTATTGTTTTCAGGTACAAGTAAAATAAAAATAAAAATGCAGCCTTGTTTGGAAATTCAAAATGCCAGGAAAAAAACCAAGACCTTAAGGATGCAAGACATTTGCTCTGCTTCTGAGCCAGCCTTCTTCCTGAGTGTCCTCCAAGAGTCATTAAAAAGAGCAAAAATCATCTTGCGTGTGATCATTTCACAAGGGAGGCTGCACTGAGCAAAAGCAACACAGGAGATGTGTCCCGGAGGAATTAATGCCAGGGCTAAAGCAACAAGTGCTATGTCCCTTGGATTCATAGGGACATCTGTCCTTGATGGCCGTGTGACCCTCAAGGAGCCAAAGACACTTCTGTCATGGTTACTGTGGGTTAACAAAGCACAGGTGTTTGGAATGCCAACCTGGGATTGGATGATGGATTTCAACAAGTTGGTGGTAATTACACAGCTGCTTTCAAATTGCCATTAAGTGGTTTCAAACTGCCACAGAGCTCCACCCATCTGAACTCCTGCCTAAATGAAAAGGATAGGTATATTGTGATTAGGAGGCTGCATCTGAAAGCCCCAAGCTATGAAGGAGCATTTCCTAATTGTCAGCTGGACTGTGCTGTGTTTGTTGAAAATAATTAGACTGCAAGCAGCTTCAGCAGGCCTTGGGTTTTTTTTTTTAATAATAACCTCCTCAGTGCTGATTTTTATCAGTAACTATTGGCTTCCTGCTTATTTCTGACACTGTCATTCTGCCAGGCTGAGAAGCGAGGAGAGGAAGGGTGGAGGGGGGAACTGTGAGGCATGGAGGAAAGAAAGGTATTATCTTTAATGCACACAAATAATGCAGCCCTAGAGGAGCCAAGCGGTTGAACTGGACTCGACACGTGAGACAGACAGAAACAATTCACCAAATAAATTCAAAGCCAAGCTCTGCTGGGGAAAAGGATGACTGAACGAGCATGTTGGGGGAGGGGGGATTCATTCCCTCTCCCTTGCCCCCCTCCCCTTTCTTTCAGCCCACTTTCTTGAGGAGAGAAGAAGAAGAGGAAAAAAGGGAAGGGATAGCTGAAATCTTTCTTAATTACTGCTTATTTCAATGACAGAATTGTAATTTATCATTTAGTTGTAATTTGACATATGTTCACACCTTTGCCATTTCCAATTTCCTCCTTCATTCTAATTGTCTGCTTCACTCGCCTGTCATGCACCCCTCTTGGGATTAATTCAAGCTGTCTGTCTACGCCACGCTACCAGCACACTTGGGGCTGCGAAGAGCGTGACAGCGCCAGTGTGCCCACAGTTTATTCGACGCATTACTTCAGCATCAGGATCCTGAAGAGTCTCCCTTGCCACCCTTCTGCACTGCCACACTGTTTATTGTTTATTTCCCCCCTTTCCTCCCCCTCCTTCCTCCTGGTGACTTTTCAATGTTTTATTAGGCTCTAATTATGCTCTTAGCTGTCATTGGGAGGGAGGGGAGACGATGTTGGTGTTAATTACTAGGAGGAGGCCACCAGAAGGAGCAATAGATAGCCTCGTGGATGTCTCTCTTTCGCCTCTTGAATCTTCATCCATTTTAAATATAATCCCTTCACCTTTCTGTACAGCTACACATAAGCAAGCTTAAATGCCGTACCTCATCTGGCAACTTCAGAGCTCTCTGCCACCAATCTTACCTCATCCTCAAGCACTTTGCTCATGGTGCACTGCTACTGGTTACTTAGTTTCTCACAGCTGAGGAAGAAACTTTATTTAGGGTTGTACCTGTCCTATTTCTAAGGTTAGCGTCAGCTTCATTCTAAGCTGGGTGATAGTAACTATGAGGAAATATTACCCAAAATTATTTGACTGACAACTTATGACAATGCAGGACAGAAACATACCATTGAGAAAGGCACTTGACAAGAAAAAAATTAGCAGAGCTGATGCAAGCAAACAAACAAACAAACCCACACCTTTACTGGAATGTGATAAAATCATAAGCTGTGTCCACACTGGGCTAGTAGAACAACTCAACAGAGCCCCTGGAAGAGCTCATCCACACTGCAGCCTAGTCTACTAGAATGGCAACCTCTCTGTAGAATGCCAGGTCCTTATGGGATGAGGCATATGGCATGAAAGTTGTACCCCACTCCAACCATAGACCTTTGTAAGCCTGCAGAATTTCGGGTGAGAATACTGGACCAGCTGCTTATATGTGTATGGCACATGAGTGGCTGAGAAGCCTGGTGCCTGGTTGAAACAGCCCTGGTAAGCATTTGTGGAAATTTCCCAACTGCCAGCCTTCTGTGCCACTAGATCCAACAAGGATCAGTCCAGGATAACGTGAGATAAGGCATGCCATATGGATATGGCCATTAAATGAGTTGCAATAAGGCATTTGGGTTTGATGGCCAAATGCCCCCTTCTCATTTGATGGCTTCAAACACACTGCCTGACACTTGGGATGTAAGGCATGCAGACTTCCACAGGAGTAATTGAACATGGATCACATAGCTGAGGCCCTGAGGCCTCAGCAAGCAGAACCCTGCATAGAGGAGAATTCTACCTTCAGTGGTGGTGAATCCCAGCCAGAATTGTGGGAGAGGGAGCAGCCACAAAAGTGGTCACTTTGGAGTTCTGGGATCCAAGGAAAAACTTGGCTGAGATTTTAGCCTTGACGTCACCTTCCCATCCTTCATACAACCACTCAGTAACAAGAAGTCTGCCAAAGCAACTTTGGAGTGCTGCTACTTTCTAGCTGTTTACTGGTAGACTAAGGAAACATGTGTTCTGGATTAAGCCAAATGATGGAGATGCCCCATCCTCCTAGTTGCCCAGAAGACAGCCTAAGGTGATCATGTAGATGCAGCCAAGGATTCTTTGTTGTCATATTTTAGAGAGCAAGTTAGTTTATTGTCTCAATAGTGTTTCTAACTTAAATATCCCTTTTCAATAGATCCCTCAATACCGAGTTTTAACTTTCCAAGTGCTCCTTGCTAACCTTGTCAACTTCTTAACAAAAATATTTTAAAATTATTTTCTCAGAAGAACTTCAAATATAAAGAAATCCTTTGCTGGATTAGTTCAGAGGCACATCTAATCCAGCAGCCTGTTCTCATAGAGGCAACCAGTTGCATATGAAAGCACACAGGCAGGACATAAGTGCGTACCTTGCCTTGCTTACAGTCTTCCAAAAACTGGCCTTTAGAGACATTCTGCCTTCTCTATCGAAGGAAGTCACACCACCAGCAGGGCCAGAAGCTATCATGAACAGGTCCAGACCCTTCTTGAAGTCTTCTAAGCTGGTGGCCAACATCAAAACTAATGGTAGTCTGTTCCAAAATTTAACTGTCTGTTGTGTGGAAGAATGCTTTCTTCCTGACTCCTCCAAGATTCATTTTCATTGGATGACCACTCACTTTGATGATTTCAGAAAGGGGGTGGGGGAGTTTCCTTATCCAGTCTCATTCATAGCTTTCTACACTGTTATGTAATCTCCACTTGTTTGCCTACTTTCTAGACCAAAAAGCCCCAACCATTTCAGATTTTCTTTGTAGAACCATCTCTCAAATGCCTTTACCATTTTAGTTGCCCTCTTTGAACCTTTTCCAATTCTGCTACATCCTTCTGGGGGCAATAGATAAAGGCTCCTCCCCTTTCCTAGGGACTCAGAAAATGCACACTAGTTTGGTAATACCGAATTTGTGATTGTAAGTAATGATTTTCAGCATTTTGAATCAGTCAAATGCATGATAATAAAACACTGGTGCATAAAAAATGCCTTTCAACTTATGAAGGGCATAAGAAATGAAGATTGGGATTCACTGATAGGGCATGAAGGAGTTTAACTCCCAGTAAAGCCCACTGCTCTCAGTGATCTACACTATATAACTCATACTAATGATTATTTATAGAATGTTCATATTGGGGTGACTAGGTGTATTAGAAATGTTCAGCCCGGTCTCATTAGGTTGCGCACCCAAAACTTTTCACCAATAGAAGTTGCTGAAGTCAGTGTATTCAAATACTGAAATAAATGATTTATAATATCACCAAAATTTAGCTGTCCAGTAAACTACCACTACCTTAAAAAAAAATTGCAGGGTCTTGACATTCTTGACTTGCTAGGATAAAATACCAGTAAAACCAACAAGCATAAAATTAAAAACTAAATGAAATGACCTTTCCTTCTGCATGTATTATCAAAGGGGAAAGAAGATCACAAGCAGTATAATTTCTTTTCTTTCTTCCTTTCTCTTTCTCTCTAAACTCTTTTACTGCTGATAAAAAGTGTTGCTTTTTTATAATGAATGCTGATAGAATAGGAAATCTGTTGATGAGATGTTCCTGGGCTTGGGGAAATTTGCCTGTTTTAAAAGGGATCCAGTCCTTTTCAGGCTCCTTTTCTTCACATAAGAGTGGAAGAGAGAGGCCCCACCCTCCTCCTTACACTGATACGTCCACACTGGATGGAGCAAGATCTGCTCTAGGTGGCCAAAAATAGCTTCCTCTGCTAAGATAATGATAGGCCTGTTCTTTCAGGTCTACCAGCATTCCTGGAATGGCAAGACCGGCTCTGGGAGGCATGCAGAAGAGTGCACACTTCCCTGTTCTGGTCTAACAAGTGGATGCATTTCAGCAATACACCAAATTGTGCCATCAAAATGGATTCCAAAGGGGAACCAAGGCTAGGAGCTTTAATTCCTAGTGCTTGCGTAAAGCAGTTTACGACAACCCGTATTAGAAGAAGAAGCACACAACTATATGAATGAATGGTCTTTTAGTTTTGAAATACTCTGCCTGTGAACACTTTGGTTGGATTGTACATTCCACCAGCCCATCCCTGCAGGCCTCTAGATATAGCATGGGATAGAAATGTAATAAATAAATAAATAAATGATGCCATTAATTCCATCATATTGATAAAAAACATTATGTAGCTACTCAGCTACAACAGATGTGAATGAATAGGTTCGAATTTGCTTAATTTGAATCTCATTTGATTTAATTCAAATTTTAAATATTTGAATTGAATTTTGGGATATTCAAGTTGAATCGAATCCTGAAAATTGCATTTGTGCATTCCCCTATTCAGGAGCCTTCTTCATGTGATTCTTGTTTTGGAAAAATAACAGCCCAGAGGTAGGACTTGTGTACATGAGGCTTCTCAGACTAATTTTTGTATAACTGCAAACAAGAAGAGTTGTCTCATCAGGGCAAAGTAGACTGCATCTTGCCACCTCCAAAAGCTTTAGTTTTGCTTTATGGACATGGCAGCACAAAGTTTCTCTTCACCAAACACAGAAAGATGAAAATCCTTTAATATGTTGGAAAGAATAATATATAACAAATAATGGCTAAAAACAGCTCGTACTGTTTTTAAGGTCTTCTCTGTTTTCACAGGAGCTGTGAGAATTTGCTATGTTCAAATATGTTTTGGTACAATAGTCCCTGTTTTATATAATCCTCCTTGGAGTGAATTAATTGCCACTATGGACAGAGTAATGTATTCTCCTTTCTCTTTAAATTCTTTGAATGGGTCATTAAGGTCCAGATTTTAAATCTTCTTCAATTACAGGAGCTTCAGGAACATTTTCAGCTACAGGCCTGTAGCATATTTAAAACCACGTTGCTTAAAAATGCTTAATGTTCTTTGGGAGGGTCTCTCAAAGTTCATTGATTAGGCACAACAGTTGTGTGACACAGTGACCTCATAAGCTTTTATTCTTGAAAGACAGATTACTCAAATTTCCTTCTCCATCTGTGTCTTGTTTTGGCCACGGATTTAGATTCTCAAGACCTCCACATTTTGATAGAGGAACAAACCCAGGCAGCTGCCTATTGGTGTATCTAAACACTGATTCAATCCAGTGGCAACAGCCCATGCTGCACTTTCAAGATAGCCACAGGTCTTGAGTCAAAATATTGTCCAGAGCAGTCAACATGAGACACCGTACACATGATCAGTTTTAACTAACCTCTTGTCAGCTGGAGGAAGGATAGGAAGTTCCCTAATCATGCCTTACCTGTGGAGCATGAAATGGTGTTCTACATCCTCCCCAACCTTCCCCAATCACTTACCTGTTGCAGCCACCCAGGGAGCATTCACACCTCAGCTGGATGAGTACATTAACAGGGCTGCCGCCCTGATGCAGCTGTGACTGTACAGAGCATCAGCGTCATCATGACGACTGTGGTGACACATGCACAGTTGCGCAGAAAGCTGCAGCAAAAATGGCAGCTCCCTGAAGAGGACCTGCCCTGCAATCAAATCAAGGCAAGTATTTGATCATGGGGGAGGGAGAGATGGCTAATGTTGACTAGCACTCCAAGTGCAAGCGCTACTCAACATTGGTTCGGGAGAGGGAAGTGTGAAATCGCCTGACCTCTACAAAACGTTCCACCTGCCACATTGTTCTTGGGACCCTTATGTAGCTACTGCACCTAGGACACCCCTATCCAGTGGTTGCATGTAGTTGCAGACTGAAGCTACATTCACATACACTAATCATTATCATTATCATCATCACCACCTTCGAGGCATCTTAAGGCAGTTTGCGGGTAGGATTGTTCACACACTTGTTCACATTCTGGGCTAGTAAAAGCATATTAGAGACAGGAAGGATGAGAATACAAGAGCCAAATGCTACCATTTTAAAGGTGCTTTTGAGCTGCTTTGTTTGTGAACACAGCCTAGGACTCCAGCTGGAGCCTGGCATTCACTGCCTTGCCAGCCCAGTTATGCAATCCAGTGCTGGAACATCTCTTCCAAATTACTCTGCATTAAGCCTGGGACCCTTTGCATGGAAAACAGATACAACATGCAATAGCTCTTCAAACATAGGCAAAACCATCATCTCCATCTTTAAGAAAACAACAGTTCAGCAGGTGCAGCCTGCATTTCAAAGTACAACTGGTGAAATAATCTCTTCTACATGGCTATTAAAAATGCAGATGTCCTGGCCACTTTTTGATTTCTCAGTCTTACTTAAAAGTATCTTAAGATTATGACCAAAAAAAACCCCTCTTTCATTTCATTTTTGCCAAGTTAGTAAAGTTACTTAAGACTCCAAGAATTTTTTGTGCTTTTCTTAGAATAAGAGGCTGCCTGAAGAGTAACCCCATCTCTATTGATTTGGAGGCGCTGCCATCATCTCTCTTCCATGCTCACTAAACACAGTTGACTTATTATCTTGCACTGCACATGGTGTCCAATCTATATTTTTATTTGCTCATTCGCTGAATTTGAAATACATTGTTTACACCCACATCTGAAATAAAGGGGAGGAGGTGGAAGTAATGGATGTGAAAGGCCTTAATTTTAACTCCATAACATCAATCTACATTGAAACGTCTTGTGGCATCAGCTTAGTTTTGTAATTTCTATGGCCCAGTTCCCATTGGATCTGTGTCCCCATTACTAATCCATTTCAGGGGGTATTTTGAGGATTATTTGGCTAAAAAAACAGAATAAACAAACACCTGTCATTTCAGGTGGTTTCCCCCCCCCCATTTTTGTTTTTAAAATGCTTCTTCATTATTGCTGAAGGAATGCTACAGCAGTATTGGTGGGTGGGCTTTCACCCTGCACAGGGACCAGCCCCTTGCCAGATTTGTTAAAGCACCAGATCCATATTCAGCAGAGAAGTAACAATTCAGCCTGATAAGATGTAGCAATTCACCCACTCCACACTTCACACTATAAGATAACAAAGTTTCATTTTACACTTCCCCTTGCATTCTCCTTGCCGGAAACCACACACTGGAGGTGCCTCTTTTGCCTTGTTGAGCCCTGGGAAGGAAAGAAGCAACTGCCCCCATGCCCCGCCAGTGACTGAGCATGCATGTGTGCAGCCAGCTGGACAAGTGGGCACACAGCTCTCTCTCTGCTGCCACTTTTCCACTTCTCTGAATTTGTGGAGAAGTGAAAAGGCACCTGTCTGGAGTTTATGGGTATTTGTGTGTGTGCTGCTGTTTGTGTCTGTGTGTGCTGTGGGGAGGGGAGGGGAGGAGAGCGAAGGGGAAGAAGGTGTGTGTGTGTTTCTGTGTGCGTGTATATGCACAGGACTGGCAGGACGTCTTTTGCAAAAGTATGAGGGGAGAGATGAGAAGAGGAGAGGGGAGATCAGAAGGCAGGGGGTGGGGCCCCAGCTGGCAAGAGGGTGGAAGAAAAGATTCCCTTTCCCTAATGCGATTCTGAACCATTTTGGGTGGGGACAGCAGAGGGGTTGATAGCAATTTAAAGCAATTTAAAGCCACTGAAGTGGGGACTGCCAGAATCCATGTTTGAATTCCTTTTTTTTTTTTCATTTTTAAACCGTTTTAAGAGGCATGAGTGGGAACTGGGCCAAAGGGTACTTTCCCAATCTACTTATCACCTCACGTCTCAAGAATTTAGGTGACTGCTCTGAGAAGGTCCCATAGGGAATCTGTTCAGTCTCAGGGTTCCACAACTAGTCTTATTATGATGTCTTGGGACATTCACATTTTTTCCTCCAATTATCCTAGTGCTTCATTGTTAAATTTTGCATCTGGTCATGGCTGTGTCTCCATCCAATCACCTGGTATGTGTGTCTGGAGGAGGGGTCTTGAGCATCATGTCTCCATGTTTGGTGGGACAGCATGCTAGCAAAGGAGCATGATGGCTGCCCCGGGCACCTAGCAAGAAGGCTGCAAAATTGCACTCTTTAGAGAAGCACCCTTTTTCCTGCATCATATGGATAATATAAGTTATCATCCCCAGTTGCCTCCCACTGTGGATACAGAGCCACGGCTTTTGTCTGGGATATTTGGGGAGGTTTTCTTGGTAGCACCTCCCACTTTCAGTAGTTTGATATGGGGAGGAGCTGTGAGAGGGCCTTCCTGTAGTATTTTTCTGGTTATGGAATGAGGTCTCCTCTGAGGTGGGCCAAGAAGCATTCAGAGAAGATAAACCTTGGCTAGACTTTAGATATACTTTAGCTGCAAAGGATGTAGTTTTCTCTTCTCTTGCACTGTTCTGATATTTTTATTTTATAACAATTTTAATGTCCCAGTCTCCCCAAGACTGTTTGATATAGGCTAGGAAATAAATGCAAAGAAATAAGCAAAGTAAGACAACCACGCCTATGATGAATACATTGAGACTGAATGTAAGAAAAAAAGCATTTGTGAACATTTACCCATTCATGCAAAAAGGGGGGAGGGAATCAAGCTTCACTTAGGGTGCCTCCAGCTGTAGGTTCTGTGGCATTTCCATTATTATGGAAAATCCAGCAATGATGCCAGAATTTCTGTGATATCAATTGCTTACCTCTTCTGCTGGCTCTGTTAGTTACTACTCCTGTTCCAAATACACAGATGCTTAGCAAAGCACAGGAGTTTTTTTTTAAAAAAAAAAGGAAGTGGGTTGGTGCCTAGTGACATTTGAGTATTTTGAACAGGAACAATAACTGAAGGAGCCAGCAGACGGAGGAAAGTCATTGGGTTTGCTTCTTGCCATATGGAAGGGGCAACAGAACACAATTCCACTCTTAATGGTGGAAGCACAACAGTTACAGTTAACATTTGAGTATAAAAATATCTATTATTATTGTATTGTATTTAGACAACGGCCAGCACAATGTAACTTACAATTGTCTAAGTATTAAAGTTACAAATAAAAAATAAAGAAGGAGAAGACCTATTTAGACACACAAAGAATCTGATGACTATTAGCAAGGATTACACAAATGAAATATATATATAAATAAAAAGAAATGAAATCCCTTCTCTAAACGGGGGTAACTTAGTAGACTTCCACCACTGCAACTTCTAGGGAAATTATTTAAAGGTATTATAAGGAGGGAGCACTTCTATTGTAATCATGCAGATCCAGAGGGATATAAAGATGGTAATTACAGTATGTGGACTTGGAAGCAGAGGACACTGAATCACAAAGAACCATCTGGTGACAAATGAAGGGCTCTTCATACCTAGGAAGTGAAGGGCTCTTTATCATGTCATGTATTTCATTACTGGCTCAGTATACTCAGCATCATGGGTTATACTCAGCATCAAGTTATTCAGTTCTGTGAGCCTCTTCAGAAATGTAACAACGGCCAGCTGCTAATGTGTGTATTTTGACTTACATGTCATTCTTTTAATTCACATATCATTTCATCAACCCGGTGAGTTTCCAGATAGAGTTGGAGCAAATGTTGCATCTTTCCCGCAGTAAATATATATATCTGCAAATGGTAATTTTGAGAAATCAGCTTTTTTTTCTTTTTGCAGACTTGACACATAGAATTGTAAGTGATGAAAAAATGTTTTAAAAGCAAATGTAAGGGTTTGTACATTTCCCTTCCCTTGGTTTTTCAAAAGGCAATTTTGCCATTAACCTTTTCAACATAATTTCCCCACTCAGAATAGCTAAGTGGATCTCACAGGAGTTCTCAATTCTTCTCCCTCTCCCATGTACCCATCAAAGGTTCCTTGTGAAACTAAATTGGCCAAATTGTTGCCCTTCAGATATCACTGAACTACAAGGTCTAAAAGCTCTAAACAATCTAGACAATGGCGAAGAACAGTGATATTTATACATCAGCAACATCTGGGATCCCCTATTTTGACCAGCTCCAAGAGGCATTTTGAACATGGTAGTGTATCCCTGGCAAAGTACTCTTCAACATTCACTTTTTAAATCAGTAACAAAATGTCCCATTGGATTGGACCTTTCGCTCATCTTAGTCCAGCAGTTTACTCTCGGAATGGCCAACCAGATGCAAGAAACAGGTGCAGTGAATCCTTACCAAATATATGAATAACACAAGAATGGAAGGAACAGATGCTACCATCACAGGATGAAGAAGAATTTGTTTGCTTCACACAATCAACACACAAACTGAAACACAGCTATCCTCTACTTTCTCTACTTTTCAGGGGCACAGTTATTTAAAAACAAGCAAATTTACAGGAGTGTGTGAATGCATATATACATGAAAATGATATGAAGTGCTTTACATTAGAGAAAGTGATTAAAAATGGAAAGTTGGAAGAGATTGTCTACAAAAGATGTTCACATACATTTTAAAATACTGTACAGAAGTTAAAGGCAATACATTTTTAAGTGGAGTTTAAACATTTTACAACTGATATGAAAATAGGATAGACTGAACCTAAGGCTGCAAAAAATATAGGAACCACAAACCTGGATATTTAAAAACAGATCATAAAGTGACTAATCCACTAGCAACTGGCCTGGAAATGATAAAGTGATTGCTAGAATTCAACATTATGCTCTGGTTTCTCTTTTGCCTTTTACTAAGGATTTCTTGTGAGGAGAGAAGTCAGCATGGATTTGTCTTATAAAGCTGTCTCTTCTCTTACCACATAATTTCCTTGATCAATGTCATTTATATGGACTCTAGCAAAGCATAGGACAAATGTTGATATGTTTGATTTTCCAAACTGGAGACCAATGATTTTTTTTTTAATATTACCTTTGCTTTGGTTGTCTTTAACATAGTGCTTTGATTTTATTTTTATGTTATTAATGTTGATTTATTGTTCCTTGTTTTATAAGTTCAATCTTGGGCATTAATTGTAAAGATATATCTATATAAAGATATATATATAGATACACATATATACGTATATATATATAGACTTGCATAAACTTCAATTTCTGTACATGCATATAAAAATACTAACAGTATTTTGTACTTCTGATGGGTTGTTTTTCCATCCACCCATTCCATTCAGAGCAAGTAAAAAGGATAACTGCAGAGAATAAACACATGAAAGGCTCATACAGTAGTAGATACATGGAATCACTATTTTGATGTGGGCTTAATTAACTTCTGATAAGTGTGTGTGGCAGGGTTGCAACTGAAAGCAAGTAAGAAAACTTCTCAGCTCCTAGAAAATGGATTGGGCAAACAAATGAATCTGATTGGCTGACTGGGCTTTTCCAGAGATGCGTCTCAGCCCACCCATACAAGTCAGGACTTGTCAGTCACCATATTCTCCCCACAAACAGAATCTTATGTAAGCCAGACAAGTGGAGGGAGGGAGGGAAGAGGAAAGCCATTAAGAATGCTCTGCCAACCATTTTTAAAATTCCACAGAGGCATTTTAGTCAGGATTCTAAATTGTGTTGTTTTCTTCTCACTTAGGAACTTGCCCCATGGGAGATGGGGGATGCATTCTGCAACATCAGATTTTATCCTGATATTTTGTTTTCTCATCAGTGTTAAGCAAGGTTCATGGGCAAAGATCTTGGGATACAGCTTATGTTTTTCTTTCCCATACAATTTTTGTTTTAAAATGCACCTTTTCCCATCAGAACTCAAATTGCAGTCTAAACTGTCAGGTCACACTGAAAGTTTATAAAATGATTTCTAAAATGCACACTGACAAAATATATAAAACATAGGGGAAGTAAAGAATTCAGTTCCTGCTTCATTTCAAGCAAACTTTAAAAGATTCACCAAGAAGATTTCTGTCTGAGTGGATTTTTCAGTTTGTACAGAATTTCTTTGTTTCTGCTTTCTAAACCCAAACAAATGCATAAAATGCAAACATCCTATTTCCCCCCCCACACACACACACAAACAGTTCATGCCCCATCTCAGCAGACACAGTTTTGAATGTGTATTACATAGAATGGTTTTGTTAACACAGCTGCATACATTGGAATTTAGTATTACTTGATGAAAATGAATTCATTTATATTTTGTGCACAGGAATGGAACAGGAAACTCTGTACAAATAGAATTTCAATTTTGAAACAGAAGCTGTTGAAAATTCATGGATGTAAAAAAAAACCTAATTAAAAGAAGAAAGAAGAGGGGAAATCCCTATCCTATGCTTAGTTGAAAAGGCAATCTCAGTTTTACTACAAATGGATAAAGTTCTCTAGGATGTGAAAACAACTGTGACTTAGTTCCAAGTAAAATTAAACTGTGGATTCTCAGAGTTTTCTTGAGTTTCCAGTAATGGCCTCAACCTCCATTCATATAAAGAGTTTGGAAGTAAAAATTTTCACTTTGCAGTTCTCTGTGATTTTCAGATAGTGATTAGTTGTAGCTAATATCAAGGTTAGTCAATTTGATACCCTTCAGATATTGTAGGACATGAACCACCATTTGGTAAGACAAAGAAGGTTTATCCTGATTGAAAGCACACATTTAGCCCTGATTAAAACAACAGTAAGAAAATATGCGTAATATATATATATATATTTTTTTTGTCTTCACTTTGTGTCAAAATAAATATTAAGGAAATTCATATTCGTGGAAATGTAACCACTTTGAATGTGGTGAGGTTCTCATTCAGTTTGTATCCACTCTGAATGTTTGGTGAATGTTTGTCACAGATCTGGAGCCATCAGGATTCAAACCCATGTGATTGGGTGGCAGTGGTGCCTCAGCATTTGAATCTGTACATTCAAATCTGATCTGGAAGCACTGCCACCTGATCACATGATTCGAATGCTCTCTGGCGGCTGGCTGTTTTCTCCATCAGCGATCAGCCAGATCCAAATCCACTGCGGAAGTGACTGGGCAGCCACTTCTGCTACAAGCAACCACTGGGAAAAGCAGTCAGCTACCAGGATTCACATTATGAAGTCAAGTGGGAGCACTTCCAAATAACATTCAAATGTAGAGATTCGAATGCTAAGGTATGAATGTACAGATAAGATTTGAATGTATAGATCCAAATTCTAAGTGCTGTTACCTGAATGCCACCGGGCCAGCAGCAGGTGCTCATATTCACAAATATGGCGAAGCTTCGAATGAGTGCATAAAAGTATTTGCTTTGCATTCGAATGTCACCTTTCAAATGTAGTTTGAATGCAAATGTTTGAATTTGTACAAATTCATGCAAATTGAGAATGTGACAAATATTCATGCACATCCTTAGTGTCCTTTGTATTTGTGATTGTTGGGCAAACCTTTTAGGACCCACCAAGCCCAGCGTGCAAACAATACCTTGTCTCTGAGCATATAAAGACTGTGCCAGAATATATTTAATTACACAAATTAGGTTTAAACTGTGGCTTTATACTCTAGTTTACTAATTAAAAATAGTTAAAAAAAATAAGAGGATTTGTAGTAATATAATTATCAGGAGACATTGCTTTTCAGATCATGTTGAATTTCAAACCCCCACTATCACTTTCAATTCTCCATGAGGACTGGAAATGAAGGAACCAGGGATATGTTCACATGCAGTTTTTTCTTGCTTCTTTTCTCCTTAAGAGCACACTGCATGCATCTCAGAGATGGTTCTGAGGTGATGCTTCCACAGGTCAGTTTGCCCAGTGTGGTCAACCCACAGTAATGCATGTGAGAAGCCATGAAAACATTTTAGAAGCATGTTAGAAGTGAATTGGAGATGCTGTCTGAATGAGAGGGAGACATCAGCACCGCATGCCATCACCGCTAGGATGCTTTTAAGCCATAGGGTGTTTTTGCACTTAGCGTGTTAAATCCAGATTAAGAAGGACTGGATCTTTGGGATGTGGTTCTTGGGGAATCTGATCCATTAAGAACATAAGAGAAGTCCTGCTGGATCAGGCCACAGCCCATCTAGTCCAGCATCCTGTTGCACACAGTGGCTCATGGGCATCTCAAGCAGAGACAAGGACAAACCTATTCCTGCTCTAGAATCCCAGCAAATGGCCTTAGAAGCACCCCGGTTCCCTCCCCCATATATCCACACAGGGTGCTTAGCACACAATGGCAATGGGAGCTAAACAGGGCCACCATGCGGCCACTGTAGAACCCTTTTCTAGGCTCCGATGATGCCGGAGGAGGAAATTCTGTCAGTGGTGCAGTGCAATTGGCCCACGTATCCACCACTCAGGGGTCGCTTCCTCTAGGCCTACCCCTGGACCCCATCGGCCTGACACACATGCGGAAACACTCTCTATGATCCAGTCTTCATGGCGGAAGACCAGACCGAGGACACCATTTAGAGGGGTCAAGCAGGAGGCAGCAATGGCGGGATGGAGCAGTTTTGGGCAAGTCTAGAAGCACCCATTGATCTAGCAATAAATGTAAGCAAGTACCTGAAAAGGAATTATTTCTGACAGGTGTCCCCAGCAATATAGAGACAGAGAGATGATCACCCATTAAAAGCAAACCTATTTTCTTGCAAATTCCTCTTGGATATGGGAGCAATTGAATACTGCTAAAACCCTAGGGAATGCCACAGTCTTTGCCGTTGCTTCTTAATAACATAATTCCCCATAATTTCCACTGAGCATTCAGTGGTCCAAAAAAGTTTCCCCTCCTCCCAGGCATTTCTTTGAGCAAAATAATATGAAAAAACTTGAAAAGATTTTTAAAGATCCCCAACACATAGGGTTCTTCCCCCCACTCCTTTCTCACTCCCACACCCCACATCCGTCTGCGCATATAAAAACCGATATAAAGTATATATCTTATTCAGATCTATAAAGTATCATTATAGAAAAATTGTTACTTTTATTATTCTACCTGAACGCTTTATGAATAGCAACTATTAGATTTACACAGTGCCTTTTAAAGATAGAAATGATACTGTAAAATACAGAAAACCGTTCACTCTTCCTAGCCATTTTAAAGGCTGTTTTAGAAAGCAATTTCCTTAACAATAATTTTGCAGGCCCTTCAGAAAGAACTCCCCCCCCCCTCGCTCTCCTTTTATGGTTTCTCCCAGGTTGGCCTGCCATGGGTGCATGTGGTCATGCTATTAAGCTGCTCAACCTGGTACTCATCTGCCATCATTTATGATTCATTGCTGTCATAGACATATGTACCTGGTGAAATTTAAAACTGCAGGCAGGTTCCAGCAAGCATGACAGAGACTGCACATTCCACATAAAACAGACTTTTATTTTAGCCTGCAAGGTCGGAATGGAGCTGGCACAAGTTTGTAGGACAGTTGGGCTCTTGTGGCTCTATAAATAGTTCTTTTCAAGTATGAAACTCTAAACTTCCATGCCCCTTTGGAATAGGAATGGTAAGGTCCTGAATTACACTGAAGGGAAGGTTCATTTTTATTATGTCAGAGGCGATGTGGTTCAGAATTATGGAGCCTCAATGTTTAGGTATAACAGTGGATGCTGTTACGTGTATCTGAAGGGCTGTAACCATGCAGAGGGATCGTCCCTGTTCGCACTTGCACAGGATGGGAGGACTAGCAACAATGGTATGAAACTTCAAGGGAGTCAATACAGATTAGTTATTAGGAAAAACATCCTTAGGCCATGTCCCTATGCAAGTCTATCATCTCAACTCAAGCCCATCTTTCTTAGCCATAGTATTTGTGAGAGAGGAAAGGACCGACTGCTCTGCTTACAATCCCACCTGTGAACCATCTCTAAACCACCTCAGAGGTGCCTTACTTTACTGCAAGGGAACACAACCAAAGCCATTGAATTTTAAAAGGAAATGCAATTCCAGATATGTAGGTGGGAGCATTCCTTGTTTTTATTATTCCAAAGAAGAGCTGATTCTGTGTATGAAGATAATACTGTGTACATATTTCTAAAAAGTCAGTGAACATATCTGAAATTTCACTGCATACTTTTGTGCCAATGCCTGGTTTTTAGTCCTCGGGGGACACTGGTGACTATTGCTTCCTTTCTTCCTTCAGACATTAAGACAGATTTACAAAGCCAGCTCCAGACTGGAAGAAGGAACATGGTTTCTGCAGCACACAATCCGTGGTCCAGAGAAACAGCCTTCAAAGAGAGAAAGAAAGCGGTAGAGACTGTATTCACATGGGCCATAAAAGTGAAAATGAATCATGAAAGTAACTCTACTGAGTGATTTTCCTCCTTCCTTTGGGGCTGGGGGTGGGGAGAAGAGGAAATAGTTGAAGTGAAAGGACCTGAGGAGACAGGCAAAGCTTTTTTTAGCATGACAGACTGCAGTGCCAATGTATTATATCACCATGAATGTTGAAAGCAATTATGAGCAATTTTCTTAAATACAGAGCTGAACAGCAGGAGAGACTTCAGATATCCTTGGCTTTTGGCTTCTGAGAAAACCTCCATGACAAAACTACAGAGTGACATTCAGCTCCCATCGGAAGCACTCTGCTTCAACGAAATGCAACAGG
This sequence comes from Aspidoscelis tigris stejnegeri, assembly GCA_023333525.1. Lineage (NCBI taxonomy): Eukaryota > Metazoa > Chordata > Lepidosauria > Squamata > Teiidae > Aspidoscelis > Aspidoscelis tigris. The sequence continues at coordinate 67,038,810 of JALMGA010000006.1, forward strand.
AAGTCATACCCAGGGATAGTACATCAAACAACCCTCCTCCCAATTCAACTGCTTTCCCCATCATTTGGTCCAATGAAAATGAGCAAGCACACCTTGAAAAAATGAGGCTGTTGAAGCAAAGCAGAACTCTATAAAGGAACAATAAGTGCTCTGGTAAAAGACCCAACTGCTTGGAAGAAGCATCTCTCCAAAGGGATACATATGGCGGCTTAATATACTAAAGGCATTTGTTTACTTACCTGGGCTGGACCACTCCACCTGGAACCACTCCTATTGGAATGTGTTAGATGGGTCTAGCTGTCCTAGAACAAGACCATCTGCATTTGGATGGCCTGTTTTGGGATAGCCTCCAAGTTGAAGCAGCAAGGGTCAACTTGGGGGCTATCCCAGATCAGGCCATCCAAGTGAAGATAGTCTTCTTCCAGGACAGCTCTGCCAGAGAGGAACAAACTTGCCAGGCTTTGGTGCCCCCGGAGGGGGGCAGGAGGGGGGCAGCACAATTTGGTGCATCACAAAAATGGATGGTGCCTTTGTGATCTCTGGACTGCCAATAGACTTCTTTAAAAGTGCCTTAGGATTTGGAGGGGAGGACCTACTGGTTGTCCCACCACCTTCAGCAGTAAAACAGGTGGGGACCTGGGGCCTACTCAGTGGTAGCTCCTGGGCTATGTAATAATCTCCCCCTTGAGATACCTCAGGCTACCTCACTGTATATGTTCAGGAAGGCAGTGAAGACACACTTCTTTGCCCTGGCCTTTGGCTAAATGGGGACACCTTTCCCTTCCCACTTGTGGCCACTGGTAGTTATTTGCAGATACTATCGTTTTAATATAATTTACTGTTTCAATGTATTGGATTTTAAATGCTGTTACCCACCCTGAGATCTTCGGGTATAAGGTAGGATAGAAATATATATATATATATATAAATAAATAAATAAATAAATAAATAAATAAATAAATAGGTCTACTCATATGCCAGTCTCAGAAGCCATTTTGGCTGCCTAGGCTAGGTTACACTCTGTCCAATGTAAACTGAGCATGCTAGCAGGGGGTATAGCCCTCTGACTCCCTTCCTTGATCAACTTAAGAATACCTGGGAAGGTCTTCAGAATCAGAGGTGAAACCGGAGACTTTTGAACCAATCAAATGTTTTAAGGTAGAAAAGTTTAGCAGATTGTTCATTTATTCCTTATTGGTGTTGCAGAAAACAATGGCAGTAGCATTGCTGTGTTATAAAATGGATACCATAACATGTTTCCTTTGGACTGGTACTTCTCTACAGGTATAAAATAAATTGGAGGAGAGGGATGAGAAAGAGGAGGAGGATTTACTGCTTCATATCTCCTCCAGTGACACTGCTGGCCAGCCCAGGCTTGAGTGAGGTGTGGATGGTGGAATCTTCCCAGAATGTCATAGACATCCACAATTGATGTGGGGATCACTACTTTCGCCTCCTAAACTTGCAAATCAAGAGCAGTTGTTAGGTACAGGCAGGGCCTACATTGTCTTTACCTTCTTAAGTTCAGGACTCTAGCTGATCTTATGATCAGTTACAAATAGGAAAGAACCTATGAAGCTGTATTCATTAGGAATGTGCATGAATATCCAGCACATTTGAAATGCATACGAATGAATATGAATTACGATATTGTGTGATTCCCTCCTTACCTTTTGGCAGCCAGGCTGATTATGGCTGCCAGGGCCCGTCATGCTTTGCACGTACGTGCAGTGCACCTCCCTATTGGACAGAGCCACGTGTGGCTTCAGGAGGCCCTCTGCGCATGTGCGTGGCCCTGGCTAATAGGGAGGTGCACTGCATGCACATGCAAAGCGAACACGGCCCTGGCAGCCAGAATCGGCCTGGCTGCCTGAAGGTAAGGAGAGGATCGCACGTGCTAGCCCCAGGGTGGGTAGGGGGGGTGGAGCTGAAGTCCCCCTTGGCTCCAGAAGCCACAATCCATGGCTTCTGGGGCGAGGGGGAGCCCCGAGATAGGAGGCCCCCAGCTCGCCATGTTTGGCTCCAGAGGAAGGCCTTGGGAGGTGGGGGGGGGAGGGCCTTGGGAGGACAGATTGAGGTGGGTGCTGTGCTTCTTCACAGCATCCACCCCAAATCCTTATCTAAATCCGTCCTCCCCTTGTGGGTGTGGACAGAAGAGGTCTTAGTAGACATGGATTTCCAAAATACGGATCTAATGGATCCGTATTTTGGAGAGCCAGTGTGAAACCACCCTAAATTTCAGAACTCTACTTAACCCTTAGCTTCTGTTTGGATTACTTCACAGCAAGTTGGACTTCCATAAAAAAGAAAGAAAAAAAATTAATGATAGATTATCTCAATGCCAGCTAAGCTGCCCAATCTGGGGGAGCTGAGAGTGCCTCTCTCTTGAGGTCCTCTCAGTTTCACACGTAGAACAGCCGGGGCTTAAATAAAGATTCATAGAATTTTGGATAAACATTTGACATTTCAGAATTGATCTAGTCTACACCAGTGAGATTAAATAGTTTGTTACCCAACCAGTGTGGTCAAGTAGTTTTGTTACCCAACTTGTTTCCTTATTTCACATTTTGCTCCTTTGTAAAACAAAAAACAAGATAAAACCCAAGCAACTCACAGTGAAAGCTAATTTGGCCTGAAGCCGTCTGCTGGCAAGCCCCTCTGAGCAAGTATACAGGTGAGAGAGAGCAGAGCTCTTTACAGCTCAATTCCTCATGCAGGTGTCAGGCACAGCTGTAGCCCTTGCATCCTCCTTGGATGTGTAAGTGCTGAAGGAATTATGTTACGTACATAGTGGAGCCCATTAATTAAATTAGAGATCCCTGACAGCAGCAGCAGGGGGATCATCAATCACCACATGGAACAGGCTGGCACATGAGCAGCATTGCACAAAGGGAAGGATCTTAAAAGCTGGGGCAGTAAATAAAGCTCGCTACCCACTAAACTGGCCCATTATCTGGCCACTGGCATTTGACCACAGTCCTCTGCTTTTGGGAAACTTCACCCTTGTTTGTGGTGTGAGCACTTTGCCCAAAACCACCAGTTTATGAATGGGGTGCAGCAAAGTGCCTTCCTTCAGCACTAGGTGCGATGCCACTTAACTGTTTGCTTTTAATTCTTACTAAATCCAAAGCTCAGACTCTGGGTTGATGAAAATCATCCTTCCAGGTGTATAACGAGACATTGGCCAGGAGTTGCTTGGAGCTGTTGCTGGTTCTCAGGCCCAGCAGGGATGGTTACTGCTGACTTTGTGCTGTACTGGAGGCAATACATATATTAGCTCAAGTATACTCAAGAGCTTTTCACGTAACCCATAGCAAGAAAGACAGAAGTGTTATTGGACTTTATCATGAGCCTTACCTGACATTTTTTTTATTGGACATGAAAGGAAGATACCAAAGTTGTCATAGATAAATTTGTGAAATTTGAAAGAGTGCCATGTCATTCGTATAAGGAATAATCTGCATTTCTATCAATCCAATGTTAAGCAACAAGATCAAGGCAGCCATGTCAGCTTGCTGGCTGATCCACTCACCAAACACTATCCGTACCTATGTTCAAAAGCACATTAAAAACAGACTCTTCTCTCCTATAGGACTTACATTTATAGGTTTGGTGCTAAACATTGAGGGGAAAGATAGAACAAAAAGCCTCTTTGCTGAATTTCTTAGTTCTGGCATTAAAGCAAATGTCAAGAACTCCAGAGGCATCTATAAGTTTCCAGGGAGATTCTTGTGTGCTATCAGAATTGTGACAATGTGTCTTGAGACCCAAGGAAAAGTAGGAGCATTCACAGGTGATAAATGTCTACCATACTAGTTCTCAGGTCACCAAATGACTTTGCACATGAGCCAGGGCAACAGGCAGGGCCAGGGGTAATTGCTTGCACGCAGGATATTTCATGTGCACTTAGCAATGTGATGATTCCCAGGTCCACTTGGGCATAGTTTAGTGATGCGTAAACATGTAACAGCTGCTACTGGCAGGGATCACTCTGAGAAAAACACTCTCTGGTAATTAGCAGTGTGAGCAGCATGCTGTAGTCACATGAACCCTTTGTTCTTTGGCAGCCCTCAGTACTCTGAGATGCCAGATTTTAGACAGCTCAGCAAAAGGTCTTGAGCGACCATTTGTAGGAGAATAAAGAACTGAAATTCCAGGAGTGCTAGATTATCAGAATCAAGAACATTCAAGGTATGGCAATTGTTGCCATGAGATGAACTGACATTCTCTCTGTGCATCTCCTATTAACTCATTTGTAGTTGACCTTTCCATCCCAAGGTGGTGGATTGCTGATACAGGAAAGAACAAATAAGCCTGAAATCCAATCAACACTTAGATGATATTAAGGACACATTTACATCTTGCCCCTCAGGGGGAGGAAGTTATATACTCTCCTATCCCAGACTGGCTGCAATCCTAACACAGAGGCCTGGCATCCTGACATGAGTGCAGGGCTTCTTACTCAAATGGTGTCTTGGCTAGTCGATTCAGATAGCAGTAGATGCCATAGCCACCCTATTCATATTGACTGGGCTGGTTGGCAGCCACAAACAGACATACAATAAATAAATAAATGAAATGTGTCCCTGTTGGCAGCCCTGACAGTGGCCATGAGAGATGTGCATGAATATTCATCACAAATATTCATATTATTTATTATTTGTAAGAACAATTGCCCAGACAATTGTACTCTAGTATTCATGCAATTACAACTATTTTGAGTTATTTGTATGAATAATTTGGACATTCGTATGTGTATGGATATGTACGCATTGTGGGATATGTACGGGATGAAAATGGGATGCGTACAGGATGCGTACGGATGTGTACGAGATTTGTATCACTGGATATGTATTGAATATTTGTACAAATTGATAGAAATGTGTTCATATCAGTTCAAATGTCCAGACATTCATTTTTCTTTATTCATACAAATTTGGATTTTCGAATATTCAATTTCTTACGAATCAATGTTAAAAAATTGCATTCATGCACACCCCTTGTGGCCATTTGAACAGGAGGGCTGAAGCATGCCAAGGTCACCTCGCCACTTCAGCCAGCCTGAATGATAGATATATAAACATAGCCTAAGTGTGCTACCAGAATGGGACACAAGAAGAGTCACTCTTTGGGTAAACTCCAGACTTACAGCTTGTTGTGACAGTGGCTAATCAACAAGAAATGGCAATGCAAGGAGGAAGGAAACAAGCCAACACACACATACTCCAGGGGAAATTGCAGAGTTATCATTGCTTTTCTTCCTTCTTCAGAGGCATGTGTGAGGCAATTCTTTACTGGCAGCATTGGGGGTGGTGAGAAAAATGTTGGTGACTCTGACGCTTCCATGGATGAAGACGACACTATGGGCACCGAATCCCCATCCACCTGTAGCATGAGTAGATTGTTGTATCAAAGATATGCCAATTCAGAAGTGCATCTCCTCTTTAAAGAAAAATTGGCTCCTTTAGGATTGGGTGTGTTTTGTATTCTAAATCCCATGTATCTCAGTAAGATCTTATACAGTAGATATATATGGGATTATACTACAGGACCGCTATGCTGTGAGCTTTGCAACAAAACTGAAAGCAAACTACATCAGGGGCCTTTCTGCACTTGGCCCACTAGCTGCCTCAGGGTCTGCTCCCAGACGGCACATCTACACTTCAAGGAGCCATTTCTGAATCAAATGGCTCCTTCTGTACAGGAGTGCATTGCATGGTGACTACCTGTGGAGCACTATTGACCACGTGGAAAGGCAGACAGGGTTTTCTGCAATTTTAATTGTTCTGAAGGAGAGGGGATTTCAACAAATGATGCATAACATCCAACCAACACATGCTAATATTTCTACTTCTAGGAAACTCTTAAAAGTTCAAGAGATCTGACTTCCTTCCCACCAGGACATCCAAGAAGAAGCTTTCACTCACAAGACTTCCCTGCATAAAATACAAAATAAAAAAAATAAAAAATCTGGCTCCTCAAGGGGGAAGGAAGGTTGGGTGTGTAGTACAAAACTTGAAGTTGGGAAACAGGAATCTGGAGGGTTCCTTATTCTCTTTGTTAGTTTTGTTGTCCCATCATGTGCTTCTGGGAGAATGGTACAGGGTAGTAGCTGAGATGGAACTTCAGTTGATCTTGATATATTGAAACACAAGTCGAGATCCAGTTAAGATTTCTAACCATAGCCCCTACTTCCTTGTGAGGCCCCACTGTGTGCAGATTACCCCTGGTTCTGATGGCTTCTCCAGAGTAACCACCTAGAATCCAATTCAGGGCTTCTGTGCCCATGTTCTAGAGCAGGGTGGCAGTCACCTGGGGGCAGGCAGGTAGATGGAAAAGTCTTTCCTGTGGTCTCACCAGGCTCTCACACATCTGCATTTTGCACAGTGTGGGCCATTGGGACCATTGTGGTCAGGGCACCTGTCCTCTACATGCATTTTTTTTATTTACACTTTTAGCCATGTCAGGTGGCTGATGGGCCTTGCAGAGAATGTGAATACTCAATGGCTGGGCCAGACTATGGAGGCATGCCGCTCAAACTGTTTTGGAAGCAGAGTTGTTGGTTCAGTTCCCCATGCAGTTGGCCACAATTCAGTGGCACCCAATAACAACAACAATTTTAAACTTGCAAAGATTTACTTATTCATTTATCTATTTATTTATTTTGGTATTATGCCCTATACAACAAGGTTTCAGGGCAGGTCACAATAAAAAAAAATGAAACAGATAAGACAAATGAGCTAAAACAATAGCCATACCTCTAAGAGAGGGGGATTCTTTAATGATGGCCAGGTTATAAATGCTATTAAAGATGCAGAAACATGGATTTTGCATGGCAACTTTTAACTATGCCATTTATATGATTCACATAGGTGGGCCATTTTGAAAAAAATGAATAATACAGAGTCTGGTTATGTTTGCCTCTGAACAATCAACACCAGATTCTTCCCCCGCTTTTGCTAGGGCCTGTTTGCCCAACCTGTATATTTCCCATAATTTACCCTCTTTTGCAAAGCTCCTGCTGTGAAATTTCCAGTGTGTCAAAAACTTTATGCTTAGCTGGAATTTGCCAACGGAGACATTTCGGAAGAAAATCCCAGTAGGTATGAAGAAGGCTTTCACAGCCAACATGTTTCTATCCTACCATTCCAAAAGGAAATATCTATACACTTGAAAACATTAGGCCATTTTATTTTCAAATATTGCTTTTTTTTTCATGCACAATAAACTGGTTTCCGATATATTAAGGGACATTTGATGTGTTGCCTTCCTGCTGTTCACCAAATGTGCTACTTTCTTCAATAAACATGCTTCTTGATTTTTTTAAAAAACACCCTTCCATTGTCCCCACCAGGCCTTCTTCCTCTTTAAACTATAGCCCATCTAATCTACGCAAAGAAACAACAGCATATGCCAATCTCTTAGCACAATCATGAAGCAGCAAATAGTAAATGTTCTTAGCAACCAAGAAGCATGCCTTTGTGGAATATGTTTACGCAAGTGCTTTTTTTAAAAAGCAGAAACCACAACACAGGCACAAAGAGACCAACACAAGACTGCCAAACTTTTTTAAAAAGAAGAAAAAAAAAACTTGATGGGTAATTTATATATGAGGATAAGGAGTGTTGCTTGTCAGAACTATTATCTGCAGTAAGTAAGTAATTTGATCAGTTTGACCAGAAATCCTGTGAACAGGTTACTACCCGCAACAGCTGCCATCTAAATCTCCACGGACAAATGCACAGGACCTATTCAGAACTGCTTTCTTTCCTTTTAATTTAAATTGATTCTGGAAAAACTTGAGTATGGAGAGATACAGTGGGGAGGGGAGGATTAACTATGCACGGTGAAAAATTAGAAGAATGTCAGTGGGAAAACTGGTTTGAAAACCGCAAACAGCAGCAGAGCTGTAGGGAGGAGAAAATGAGCAGGTAAACAAGCAGGACGAACCGTCTGGGGCACCATATCCTCCTCTGTGCAACATTTTATCTCTATGTTTGCAGCACATATATATGTGCATGAAAATAACTCAGTGAGCTCATTCATGCTAGCTTCTAAATCATGAAATCACAGATGCAGCCGCTCTGTGCTGCATATTTCATGATCAGGGAACTACAGCAGAAGTGAAACACTAACAGACAGATTCCAGGAAAGTTACAAGGATAATTACATACAGTTTGTGAAAGATTCTAACCTTGTTGGATGTTTCCCCAACTCAGATGATGTAAAATTCTGATTATTCTTCAGTCTTTCATCCTACAGCGGTCTGTTTGTAGGACATTGTCAGTCCACACTCTAGCAAGTAAAATGAGAAAACAAAATAGCGATATGGTGTAGAAATGTGCACGAGTGTATTTTTGACATTCAAATCCGAGTAGATTTGAATGTCAAAATATCCAGTTTGATTCGGATATTTAAGATCCAAATGTCATGAAATTTGATTCGAATCCGCAACATTCGAATCCGTAAGTTCGAATGTTAGATTCATATTTCAAGATACAAATGTCTACAACATTTGTATCTTTTATACGTATCTGTGCTCATTCCGTAAAAATCTGCATGCATCCTGTTTTAATCCTACATTTTAAGTGCAAGATACGCATATTTTTTTGCAGATTCATATATGACAGATACAAATCTACACATTTGAATCATTTGAATATCTGTATCAGATTTTCAAAAATCCATATTCAAGTTCAAATGTGCAAATTCAGATTTTCAAAAATCTGATTCGAGTTTGAATGTTGACATTTGTTGGATTCAAACTGAATATTCAGATATTCAAATATTCATGTACTCCCTAATATGGTGTGGAAAAGCCACTCCTCATTATGTTAATTGGGGTGTTTTTCCATCCTAGGCTTTTTGTTGTGTTCTGATGATATTCTGATGGCTTCTTGCAAACTAAATGTTCATTTTTGCCAAAAAAAATTAAATATTAGCAATATTTTTATATATATCAGCAACAAATTCAAGTGTATGACACCATACATAAAATAACATTTGTATAAACTTGGAATTGGAAGACGATGTTTTGCCAACTAAATATGTTATAAATTTATGGACGTATGATATTTTTTAGATGAGCATTTGTTAGGTTACCAAAGATGGTTAGGGACTGTGTATTTAATAAGTATTGAAATCACAGGCATGCATTTTAATAACAGTAAATTTATTAGCATTATTACAAATAAGCCAGTTTTTATATTTCAGTGTTATTTTCCTTTTAATTATTTTTATTGTGTAATTTAATTGTGTGTGGGGGTTGTATACACACACACATGCACACTTAAAGCATGTAATTTTGACTTGTTACAATGAATTAAAAAATGAACAGCAAAGAAAGAAAAAGCTAAGTGACAGCTAACTTTTGGGGAACTTCACTATTGTTTATTTTGTGGCCACTTTGCCAAAACTTTAAGAATGGATTGCTGCAAAGTGCCACCCTTGAGCACTAGCAGTGATACTGTTTCACAGTTTGCTTTGAATTCTTACTTTAAATTCAAAGCTCAGTTTCTAGGTTGATTAAAATCATCTTTTGTGGTGTATAGCCAAATATTGACCAGGTGTTACGTGGAGCTGTTGCTAGTTCTTCAGCCCAATAGAGATGATTACTGCTGACTTTGTGCTGTGGTTGGGGCAGTTCACATTTTATGATTCTCCAGAAGACCTTAGAAGCAGGAAACTGGGCAGGGAAGCTGTTGAGTCTCTTGGATTACAAGGGAACCAAAAGGAAGCTAAGGTATGAAAAGGAAATTGCAGAAAGCTGAAGACTGAAAAAAAAAAACCTCCTTCATGTTCTCGTGGTGAAAAAGTCTTCCCTGAATCAAGTGACTATGGAACTGTGCTGCCAATAAGAACAGATAGCTTCTATGCTATCCTTGATAACTACAACTTGAACATTGATATCTGTTTTTGTGCAGACACATTGGGGGCGAAATTTCTCCCTTGGGGTGCAAAGTTGTACTTATGACCACCTTAGTGATATAAGTCCAGTAGATTCTGCTACTGTTATAAACTATCCTGGGGTGTAACTTCATTTGTTTGTTCCGCATTTGTTTTTCAGTAGTTGAAACAAGGTTGCAATCAGTTCAGGGCACAGAGGTTTATTTGTATTTTTATCTGTAATTTGTTCAGCACATTGATAGATGAGCCACCACTCCCAAAGCAATTTGACTGTAGTAAACAATGTCACCTTGACCACCAAAGGTTTTCAACTTGTATAAGACAATTTAAAATCAACAAATGAGTAAAGTGTATAAGAAAGGAAAGACAATGGAGCTTTGTTTACATGGATTTGAAAATGACAATTTGACACCGAAAAGAAGGTATTACAATATGCAACATTTCCTATATTCCTATATTCCAGAGTTGTCTTCTTCGCTTCTAGACCTGTGTCATCAAGACAAATGGTAAACATTTCTCTGTTTATAAAAATCTGCCAGAAACTTCTACTTCCATGACATTTAAAGCAGAAAAGGAGGCATTTGCAGGAAACTAGGCAAAAGGCAGGGAATTAAAAGCATTTTTAATCTAAAGTCTGCAAGAGTCGTAAGTCTGAGAGTTTCATGAAAAAGAATGGATGAATGGCTTTAGGAGTAATGTCTTGGGCAGTTTTAACCCTCAAAATTAAAGCCCAATTAAAAAATTCCCCAAGAGGGTAAGATGTTTTAGCATGAGTTCTCAAAAATGCAGAATAACCCATAAAATCAAATAGATCACACATAAAAACACATCTGGAGTAAGCATTTTTCTAAAAAAAAAATTCATTTAAACACAATAAAAACCCAGAAAATAGCATAAAAATCATGCATGCAGTAGGAAAACCCATACCATATTCTACAACCTCCTGCTTCCTGGTTCCTTAATGCCCATGAATCAACCCATTAAACTAAATGCAGTGAGCCCTCTATAGTAAAACTCAATGAAAGGGGGTCATTTAAGGTGAATGTTTACAGGTCTAAACTCCTGAATTTTAATCACATGGACCATTTCTCACCCTTCAGATCCAGATCATTGCAATCTTCTGCTCTGATGCACTTACATAGTTCAATGTTGGGGGGAAAAGACAAAAAGCTGTCTCTAGCCAAACCTCAAAGGGTTATTGTAACAAAGTCCTTAATAAAAGTACTTGCAAAAATAGCTTGGAAGAGTTTTTATCTAAAAAGCCAAACCTCTCCTCATTTAGAACAACAAAGCAGTGGGAAGCAAAGATAAGTGGCTGGATGAAGCGCCGTTATGATTCTTCCATCTATGATGATGCCTTGTGATGCAGGACTTCTTTCAGTGTCCTGGCAGTTGATCCAAAGTAAGGGTGGATGGACAAATTGACCAACTACTTGGGCTTTTCAAAAAATCCTAAATCGAACAAAAGACCAGTGACATCCCTTATGACCTCACAGCTACCCTGTCCCTAGGTGGGTCAGATACATGACCGCAATGACCATCTATGGGATTTTCACAGAACTATTTGTGGGTCAAAATGCTTCTGTAACTTTGGTGCATATGACTAACCACAATTAGCAGCAGTCAGTTTTCTTAACACTATATCTGACCTTTGATTACAAGTTAATTTTGATAGACAAAAACAAACATTAATTTTGCCACTTTCCCAAAACCCAATGGAAGTTAGTTAATGTTTGTAATGATGTTCCCTCTGTGACTGAAGGTTTACATGAACTCTTGATTAGGGATGTGCGCTCATCCCCCACTCCCTTAGTGGTACTGAAAGCCAGGACTGGGCTAGGAGGCACTGGAAAAAGTTAAAATAAAGCTTACTTCATAATAATAAATTTATTTTAAAAAATTAAAGATCGAAAGCCACTACACAGTTTAGCGGCAGTAGGCACTGGAGCAGTTTCGCACACCTCTGCTCCACCAGGAACCGCAAGAATGCCAGTCAGCTTTAAAAGGCAGAAAATCAAGCCTTTATTTATGATTGCCTTGATGGTTGGGGGGCAAAAATCAAGCCATTATGCAGCCTGCCTTGGTATTCATGAAATGGGGTTGGAATTACTTCTGTGGAAATGGTAAAACATTAAAAACTTAAGCCATTACCCAGCCTACCTTTGCGATCGGCATTTAAAAATGTCAGTGACTGCAATCTTCAATGGACAGGGCTGGACAGCAAGCACACTCCGCCTCCCAATGACGTGAGCGTCAATCTCTTCCCCATTAGCCTGTGATTGTCCCCATGCGTGGTTCCAGCTCTCTGAGCAATGCATGCCGGTCCCCCAAACCATGCCAAGACTTGTTTTTTCAGGTATCAAATTTGGCACCCTTCTGGCACGGTTTGGGGGGATTTGGCATGCTTTTTGCGGCCAAATCCAAAATGCATGGGGACTGCCCTTGCCAATCCCGCGTTCAGAACCATACCAAAGTAGCATGGTGACGCACCCAAAGACCCTTAGAAATGAAGCACTCCTGTTCTCAACTCTTCCCTGACCCACTTTTTTTTATCAGAGGCTTAATCTGATAAGGGACTCATTTGTTTCCATGATTTTAAATACAATCAAAATCAAATACTGACTGTGGGTGTTTTTCCGCTGTCACTAGAAGTACAAAAAATGCCTTTTTGTACCCATTAATGGGTACTTAATGGGTACTTTTAGCGACAGTGGAAAAACACCCTGTGTGATAGATTCCCCCCCCCCTCCATTAGCTGGTGGTTTTAAGGTTCATGCATGCATGCATGCTTATTTGTTTGTTTATTCAGTCCATTTCAATGAAAGCAGAATACCATTTCTTTTATATCTGAACTACAGGTAGCAAAACAGAAGTAAACATACTTTAGGAAGGGAAAATGAGGATAAGCATTTCTTTTTTGCAAAAGCCATCAGAACTGATCTGTCAAGTTGCCTTACTAGCCATTGGAATACAAATAGCAGCCAGTTGCTGTCGGTCATCTTAGCAAAGGAAGAAGAGATCAGTTCAAGCAGGGCCACATAGCCTGGCATTTTATCTGTTTTACAGTGGTCAGGAAATATCCACTAGAAGCTTTTTCCACCTGAAAAGTCTGATTTGTCAGAAATGACATTTCCACAAGAAAATGTCATCGCCAACAAAGCTTCCTGTCAGAAATTTCCAGCCGATATGTTCAGCTTTATTGTATGGATTGAAGGCTTAAGTAGAGGAAGGGGGGCTGGTCTGGGATGTTGGGAAATGAAGTCCTCTACAGCCAAAAGAAGAATGAAGATGCTCAGACAAACAAGATGGAGGCCCTCTTGATCAAAATTTCTGATGGTCTACGTGAAGATATACAATCTGTTCCTGATAGGGCAGCACTCCTAGTAAGAAGGTTGTGTGTCCTCTACCTGTACAGATAGTTGCAGAGATTATAAGTTTGTTTGTTTGTTTGTTTGTTTTTTCAGTAGGGGCTAGGTGTGTGTGTTTTTAGCGATACATTAAAGACAAAATATATACAAATACATATTCATTCTTGTGGATCCATGTTTTATAAACCTTACCAAAATCCAACTGATATTTATCATACTCGTATACCCACTACTGCAATTATTATATTTTAAACTTAACTCTTTATGATATATTAGTACTTGTTCTATCATTATTCATGTTTCCCCTTGCTCTCTCCTCCCATCCATGACAAGATCTTCTCCAATACTTAATATGTTTCAGCCCATTATAAACTTCCTTTCTTCTTTCAACAGTACATCTGCCTCAGATCTGTTACAGTACTGAATCAGATCTTTCCAGTCCTTCTCTAGAAGTTGGACAAAACTGAAGGATATAGTTATTTTAAACATTTCTATGTTACTTTTTATGAAGGAAAAAATATGAATATCTCAGAGTAGTTCACACATGTATTTTAAAAACAGGATACAGCTCAATATATACGGTATGTATTTAAAACGTATCTGAAAACCATGTGGGTTGGAGAGACAGCTTAAGCAATCCAACATTTCATGCAGGGAAGGTTCTGAATGAGAAAAAAATGACAATACATTCAACTAACAAAAGTTGAATAATTCAATAGAATAGTAGAAGTTTAATCTTTCTCTGTAAGGGGGGAATTGGGAAATAGCCTGTTTGAATATTAGGTGTGTGCGTACACACACAATTTCTTGCCTTTTTCCACTGGGCTTTCACTGATTTCTAAACTTCAGATAGTTGTACTGGAGATACTTTCAGTCATTAATGTTCCATTTCCATTCCATTTCCATTTTTATTTATATACCGCCTTTCCAAAAGAAACTTTTGCCCAAGGCGGTTTACAACAAGTGGAGAAGAAAAAGTACAAAGCAAAATACAATCATTATATCAAAGAAATATGACAAATATAATCAACGACTTTAGCACTGCATGGTGACTATTGGTCACAGTCTGCTTGGACATGGCTCATCCAATCCCCTGTTCTGCCTTGTTGTCATGCTCATAGACAGCTGTTCTATCTCGTAAATTTTTTCAAATATTTAACTAACTAAGAATTGCAATATAGCTGTTATAAAAATCACATAAATGCTTGCATCATCAAAACCATAAATAAAAGGCCTTCCTAAAAGGAAGCATAACTTTACCTCCTTGCATACAAATGATAAAAGAAGTGGCTTGGTGGATTTTGCTTGGGATCAAATTCCACAAGACAGGTATCAAGCCACAAATATGTTGGACAGGACCAGACAGATGGATTTAAAAGGGTTATTAACTTCTTTTTGATGATAATCCTCTGTATTCCACCTGATACCTTTGTCCTCTTTGCTTGTCTCCCCCCTTTTTTCTCTCTTTTACTAGTCTGAGTGCTCGTCCCCATGGCAAGGATATTGTGAGGCGAAAGTCAGTTCGCCTCGCAAGAGTCCCCATTCAAAGCCTTACTTCGGGCTACATGAGGGACAAATACCACAAATTTGCAGCAAAATAATCCCCCTTTATAAGTGTTCTCACCCCGAATTGCAGGGCAATAATAGGTTATAAAGGGGGCATGGGGACTCTCCCAGGTTAGGATCTTAGCATCAGCGGGTGGGGCTTCTTTGTCCCCACCTCTAATGCTGCAATCACAGTTGTCCCCCCTTACCTGAGTGCTTAATCACCCAGGTAAGGGCTTGAATTACCCCAAACAGTAGCCTGACAGCTGCCCTGCAGTCAGCTGAGCAGCTGTCAGGTGGGTATAGAGGCTGTCATATGTGCACGAGCAGAGCTCCACTTTTTTAAAACAGACGTGGTTTGAAGTTTACTCTGAAGATCAGCACAGACTTCAAAGACGCTCCAGAGCTATTTTGCACAGACTTCGAAATGACTTTGAAGTGACTTCGGAGCCGCTTCAGAGATTGCACCCCGTCCCCCCAAACACCTGGGGTGACAGGCAGACCTCTTGTGGGTAGATCCGGATTTCCAAATGGGTGTTCCGGTGTTTCCATGGCAGGGAGGCTAACACCCATTGCTATTGGGTGCTAGACCACCCATGGAAACACATTGGGTACTTCCCTTAATCCAGATCTACTAGATCTGGATTAAGGGAAGTACCCATTCCCTAGATCCAGATCTTAGATCCGGATTAAAGGAGCACAGTGGAAGAACACCCTTAGACTTGTAAAAAAAATACTATGGAATAGTTGTCTCAGTATCTAGACTGCTTTTTTCAAACTTGTCTAATTAGCTAATGAGTAAAAAAGAAAGGAAAAAAGAAGGCAGGCAATGGCATACCATTTCTATGTTGTCTATGTTATCAACATATCAGATCAGCCCACTGCCACCTTCTGTGCAATAAAGGATGGCCTTGAGTTGCCAAGTGACAAGGACAGGCTGATGTCCACAATTCAGTGCTGTTAGTTTTCCACCTCAAGCATCAGACAAGAAAATGGGAAATCCCCACTCTCTGATCATATCCTTTTGAAGAGCTGACTGCAAGTTGGCCATTTGTGCAGCACCCTGGCCCAAAGACAACTGGATGGCCAGATGGTTGGTTGGAAGTGATCATCCTTATTCCTTCTGTTTCTGTCCCTTGTCTTCTTCACAGGGGATACTGGTTCACTATCTTGTTGCATGGATTGTAACTGGGGAATTCCCAAGAACCCCCCATTTTTACATTTGAAAATATGATCAACACAAGAAGACTCAAAAAAATCTTTTACAAGCAAGCATAATTACTGAATGGGACTTGGGATGCATCCATAAGGAACAAAAATAGCACCATTAGAGCATTGCTATGGTGGGGTCAACTCACATATCATAGACAACCCCACCATAGTCCTGCTTTTTCATCCCTAAAAAGTGCTAAAAACTATCACCAGAAAACCCAGCACTGGTAGCAGGTTTTCCAACAATGGTGCTTTTTAGTGACGGCCTTACCTTTTTGGATGGCAGCAATAAGATCTCCGTCCAGCATGCTCGGGTGGAAACAGAAACAGCTGAACATGCATGTGTGGAGATGATCGTGGGCACATCTGGGAAGCTGATGGAAGCTGAATTACTTGGATTGCATGTGACCAAAGACCCGCAAAGATAGGGGCAGCACTATCAGGATACAAAACTGTAATAGCGGGGAGGAGGCAATACACCACATTATTGTCTAGGGGCAGCCTTTGTTGCTGTACTGCTTTGTGCTTGTTTTCACGGAGAGAAATACCATATAGTTGATACGACTCTTTGTTAATATAACTGATCAACATACAAAGTGGAGACTACAGCAGTTTCATCATGTTCTCTGCTGTCTGCTTTTCTTGAATGCAGCAATGCACTCAATGCAATATGAAGGTAGTGTATAAATAAACATAAATAAACAATCTAACATAGGCTCATGAAAGGGGGATGGGGAGTTAGCCAAAGAAATCCAGAAACTTTATTTCAGCCTATTTGATTTCTGCACAGCAAGTGCCTAAAAACTGTCAGCTGCAACAATGAAGCTACATGTGCAGAAAATATCAAACAAGCACACACCCCAAAAAAAGATCCCTAGCCTAAAAGCGTCAAAAGATGGACAGAAGAAGATGATTAAGGCATGCTTGTTAAATAGAAGACAGGCTGCTTTAGCCTAAGACAGGCTGGAATGGATGGACTTGCACATTAATTGAGGCAGACTTCACCTTGCTGTCAGTCATGGCCTTCAAGTTAGAGTTATTACAAAAACAAGATGCAGGCTCCAAGCGGAGGGTCTGAGTGTGGCAAAAAAGCACAGTAAGTCTTTCAAGGGGAGATGGCCTAAACTATCCAATGGATATTAGAGATGATCACAAATTATTCATCAGGTTTGCAATTTGGATGAATTTGTATGAATTCGAACATTTGCATTCAAATTGAATATTGGCTATATTAGAAGATTGACATTTGAATGCTTTTGTACATTAGTTCGATGCTTTGTTATATTTGCGAAGTGGTGAAGCGGCTGCCCAGTCACATCTGCAGTGGATTCAGAGCAGATTCAAACTGGATTCAAAGCAGATTCAGATTGGATTTAGAACAGATTTGGCAGAGATTCGATAGCACAAGAGGTGGCAGGGACTTGAAGAGGATTCAAATAGTACCCAAAAAGAATTCACAGCAGACTCGAATTCTACCATATTCATGTCTCTATTGGCATGAATGTAAATTTCCTTTGCATTCAATACAAAATGAACTTGAAAAAAAGTTGTGCATTCTTAATGAATATGCTATGAAAACCTTGGCCTGTGATCAAATACAGCAAAGAAAGAGAGAGAGAAAGCATATCTGAGGCAACATTGAGGTGGAATTGTTCACATGCCAATGTGTCCCTCCCCCTCTGCTAAACTTTCGGTGGTAGTAAAGGTGGATGAGAGAAGGTTTGGGAACATGAGGGCCTCACATGGCCTCTCTGAGGTGTCTCTGAGGCCATTTATGTATTTATTTACATTTCTATCCCACCCCATACCAAAGGTCTCTGGGTGGGTAACAGCCCGGAAAATAATAGATTAAAAATAGAATACAGAATATACGTTTAAAGCACTTTAAAAATTCAATAAATCTAAAACCAAATGAAGACATCAGCAAGAGGCAAGTTTCTTACAGTCCAAAGATCTTTAGTGTTGAAGGTCATATGAAGGAGAAAGCTGGGTTGACTCATCATTCCCTCTGTATTTTGCTCGTTGCAGGGTGTTCACTGGAAGCAAAAAGAGCCACACTCAATTGAACCTGCAGCCTTTTCCACACCAGCCTTAATTTGGGATATATTCTAGGATATTGGCCTGCTGTCCACATGTTAGTGCAGACTACAGCAAACCCCGTGAAAAAAGGACATCAGGCTCATCTCAATCATCTTTCCTCACACCACCACCACATCACTGGCTGACTAGATGCCTATTGGAATTCAGAAGACACCATGTAAATACAGCATCCTCTGCCCCACACATTTGTTCATAGCTGGTCCTTGGAGCCAAACAGCTCTAATATTGGAAGTTCTGCTCAACCGTTTTGTTTATCATGATGGTCATGAGCTGAAGTGAGGAGCTTTTTACCTTTAAGAACCCTGATGGTCCAAAAGGGTCTGTTAGGTGATGGAACCTGCATCTTTCCCACTATTGATGGATTATAAGTCCCACCTACCCCAGCTAGAACAACTAACAGCCATGTAGCTGTGACTTTCTATTCAACTGCAAAATATTCTTCTTTTAAAAAAATGTATCCCTTTTGGTCCCTATGTTTCCCAGCTAACAGAAATAGATTGCATGGGAGGCTAAAAAAAATAGAAGTCTCAACCTGTTACTAGTTGGCTAGTGATTCACCTTGAACTGAAGTTTTTCATAAAGCTGTGAGCAGCTACATCCCGATTCTCACCTTTTTTCTTAAGTTACTTGGGGAAGGGAGGATCCTTCCCAACCTCAGCATTTAACAAGGGCAGTTAATGGCTGAGGAGTAAATGCTCACACTGTGGCACAAAAAGCATTATGTTTTGGTATAGAAGTATAAATCAGAGATGTCATCAGAATGGTTTGGCTCATGGACCAACTCTGCAATCTCCTGCTGAGAATCCTGAACAACAGCAGACTACTAAAAGCTGCTTGCAGTGGCAATGAAAGACACTAGTTCACCTGTAATTGAAAAAAGGGGGGGGAGAAGGAAGGAAAAGGGAGAAAAAGAATTAAAGGAGTAGGAGTAAGCCATCAAATAACCACCTGCAACTAGTTTATTGCTCAATGCAGAAGCCTGTGCCTCACCCCTGCAGGGAGTAAAGATGAGCTGGCATATAGAAGAGAATGGGATTGTGCATCTAGTAGAAAACGGAAGGAGATCATTTAAGGAAGGGCTATCCTGTGAGAAAATTGACAGAAAAAGAGGTGATCACTATGCGATATATGCAAGACTAACAGGATAACAAACTAATATATGGTGTTGTTCAGAGAAGGAAGTTAAAATCTGAAATTTGTGAACAGCTCTAGATTAGAAAAACCTGATATAATGATGCTGTGTGCATACAAACACATGAAGATCTGGATATGTTTAACACAGTTTGCCACCATCTTTTCTAGATTCAGTATGTTCAGAGGTGGCTTGTCATTACTTCTCTTTAAGTCACAGGGATTGGTCTAAGCAAAGGTTCACACCATTCTTTGATGTAAGCAAAATTACAACACACCAGAGACTTCTTCTACAATACATCAAATCATCACCACTTAGCTGTCCCCTTTATTTGACATACTAGACTCTGCTGAGTTTGTTTTATCCATCTCATTTTATTGATATCCCCCTCACCCCATGAAGATACTGTTACTGTTCTGGTCATTCTTTATTAAGAACATAAGAGAAGCCTTGCTGGAGGACATGACCGTCTACATGTGAATGGTGTTGCAGTGCTCCTTGAGTCCCAGCAGATGGCCTTAGAAGCGCCCCAGTTCCTCCCCCCCCCCAAAAATATATTTTTTATTTATTATGATTCTACTGGGGTCCACACAGATGGACGGACGGACGGACGGACGGATGGATGGATGATAGGGCCTTTTCTCACTTACCACCTGGAGCACTCCAATCCACTTGGAGGTCATGACCGTCTACATGTGAATGGTGTTGCAGTGCTCCTTGAAGCCTTTCCTGGAGCAAGATCCTCATGGCACTTTGACCTGACCAACCTAGCATATTTTTATATCATACTAGTCTGGTCAGTGTGAATCTGCCCTTACATTCCAGCATGTGAGGTCCATAAATTTGTTGTCTGCTTCCTCTAGTGTAGATTTCAGTTTTGGAGGCTGGAGCATAGCAGAACTTCCCCCCTTTATACTGCATTTGATTTCAAGTTAGTTTATTTTTGTTTTAAAAAGTTGTAATGTATCGATCTAAAGTCAAATTCATTACTATCATCTTTTTTGTATAACATATTTTCATAATTAAGCCAAAATCTTCCTTCCCCAAATTCCTTTAGCAAACCTTCATGTGGTGATGCCCAAAGCGGCATTTTTCTATAAAGATTGTTTTTATAGCTCAACTAAGTCCTATACAAAGCTTTTCTCACAAAGTGATTCTTTAAATCTGTGTTAACTTTTGCGTTTTCATAACACAAATAACCATGCCAACCATATCTAAGACCTTCTCCTTCCAGCTTCAGTAGTCTTTGGCCTTTCAACAAAAACCATTTTGCAATCCAACCCAAGCAGGCTGCAGCATGATACAACTTCAAGTTCGGTAATCCCAGTCCTCCTCTTTCTTTAGGGTGCATCCCCAAGCAATTTAAAGTCTGCTAAAAGTCTTCTTTTGCCTCTGAGCGCCCCCATGCCAGGGTTTTTAACAAGCTTCCAGTGCTACAAAATGAGGAAAACCCGCAACAAAAAAAGTGCCCTTTAAAGAAGACTTTCAGCGCTCTTTTTTGAAGTTGTGGGTTTTCCTCTCAACATTTACCTTGGGGACGCTCCATGGCAAAAGGGGCGGGGATTGCCACCTACACACACAGCAATAACACAAGCAGCTTCCCTTTCTAAAGCTCAGAACTAAAGACCAGAATCGTGCAGAATTGCAACATTGTTGCAATCGCTGTGGGTGGATTATTGCTACTGTATGGGGTGGATTTTGACAGCAATAACAGGGAAAGTGGTGAGAGTGAATGAGCGATTGCGCGGCCACTAGCTGCAGTCACTGCCTTTGCCGGTACGAGAAGCCATTTAGTGGGGGCGGAAGATCTGGGAGATGAACAGAGAACCGATGGCTATTTTTCCTTTGGACTTGTCAGGGTTTGTCTTCCTGGTTGTGGCCATGCCGAGCGCAGTCCCTCCCCATTCCCACTGGCACCCTATCAACAAGAGCAGGGGCGGGGAGAAAAAGGTGCGTGCAAAGAAAACACATCTCCCATGGGGACGGAAGGTGCGTTAAAAATGCTCATTTTCCTGAGCCTCATGCGGACGCTTATTCCTGATTTGCATGGCACTTTTAAAGTCCGCTTGAGTAGAGGGACAGTAGAGGGACAGTAGAGAGGCAAATAAGTCTTTTGGGGATGCAGCCTTAGAGTCTTCCATCAGCTTGAATCTTATCCTGGGCTTCTTTCCCTGCCATAGGAATTTTGAAATGTCCTTTCACCAATTTGTAAAGTCCTTTGTATTATTTATGACAAGTAAAACTTGGAATAAAAACATCATCCTTGGGAATAAGTTCATTTTTATCCTTCCCATCAGTGATAACTGTAAATTGGACCATTTAAAGAGATCTTGTTTAATCCCTGGCCATGTTTTCAAGTGATAGTTTTTATCCAGTGCAATATTTTGATTGGTCAAAGTCACTCCTAGATATTTATTTGATTTTCTTTTTTACTACATATCTGGATTTCAGTTGGAAAGTTTCTTGTTCATGCTTTGCCATATTCTTTATTAGGACCTTAATCTTTAATTCGTTTACTTTCAGACCTGCACTTTTTCCATAGACATGAATTACTTTTTTGAATTCTTCAATTGAATTATTAGGATCTGTTAATATGCCCATTACATTTATGTGAGCATCTGTGGTAGCAGTATTCCTACCATCCAACCCCCATGACTGTCTTTAGGAGCTGTATATAAGGGGCAATTGCAAGCTTTGGGTTTCCTTTTTGTTTTATATCCAGAGCTCTACCTTCCAACTTTTTTTCTCTTTCCCCCCACCTTTCTTTTATTCTGATTCAAAACATTGTTCTAACAGAATGTTCTGGCCACTTCAGTTAGCTTTAAAACAAAGCTAAAAACAAAAAGTTTTATGTATCTCCAGAAGTAATCATTCTGGAAGAGAGTAGCCAGTCCTGTTTGGCAGAGGAGAGTAGCACTGTTTGGCAGGGAGGTGTTTTCATCTGTGTTATTTTAGTGGGATGATGGTCCAGCAGTGGAAAGTCACACAAATTGAAAAGTTTGTTGTTGGCTAATCCAAAACCAGATCCTAACCCATTATTTTTGTGAAGTTGCCGATCAGAAGTTGGTTGGTTGCACAAAACAAAAGATTCAAAGTTATCTGCACTGATTTTATTTTGAAAGTCAAAAGAATATTTATAATACAAAGATGCATTGACTTTTCTAACAATGGGTGTTTTTCCACTGACCTCCCTTAATCCAGATCTAAGATGATCCAGATCTAAGGAATGGGTACTTCCCTTAATCCGCATTTAGTAGATCCAGATTAAGGAAAGTACCCAATGCATTTCCACGGGTGGTCTAGCACCCAGTAGCAATTGGTGCTACCTTACTCACAGTGGAAACGCTGGAGCACCCACATGGCGAATCCAGATCTACTCATATGGGGCCCACCTGTCACCCCAGGTGTTTTGGGGGACGAGGTGTAATCTCCGTAGACGCTCCAGAGATTCTTCAAAGATCCTCTGGAGCAGATCTGGAGAATCTCTGGAGTGATCTGCTGCAAACTTCGAAGATTCTCTGGAGCCTTTGACAAAGGCATTGCTCTTTCATGGGGTCCTCTTTGTAGCCTCTGCTAATCTTCAAAGGCAACTTCGGAGCCGGCTTCAGAGGGACTTCGGAGAATGTGCACATGCTTTGAAGTTTTGAGTTTTCCCTCCCCATGGGTGCCCCCCGCTGAGCCTCCTCTAGACCCCATTGCCCAATTGTAGTGGAAACAGGCTCCGTATAATCCAGATTTAATGGGGTCTACAGAAAATCTGGATTATAGGTCCTGAAGGACCCATATGATCCAGATTTCCCCAGAAGTGGTGGAAACAAATGTAGCTCTAGTGGGGTCTGTAGTGGAAATGGAGTCATCCTGCTCTGAGCCAAATGGATCCTTAATGGGTCCTTAATGAGTCCTTAGGGCTAGTGGAAAAACACCCTATATTATTAAGTAATAAGATATAAGTTGTAGACAAGGCAAGGGATTATTGGAAAGATTTATAAACTTCTAGGGAATGATAGGAATAACGTATTGTCACTGTCTAACTTGTGGCAAATAGATATACAAATTTCTAGGAGAGAGATGGAATATGAAATCAATGAAAATAAAATGAAGAATATAAGATTGAAGGAAATGAATATGAAGATTATACACAGATGGTAACAAACATGGGCCTTGCTGTCTCACATGGTCTTGATATTTACATCGGTATTCTGGCATTCATTCAAAGAGGTAGAGTCACCACACATGTGGTGACTGTGCCCCAATGTGAAAAGATTTTGGAATAGGATTGTAATGTAAGTCACTAATATGTTACATAGAGATATTGGTGCTTACCTAGAACTGTGCATGTTACAGATATTTAAAGATCAGGATAATTTATTGCTAGATAGATATTTAATAAAAAGACTAATGTGGGCAGTTCAGTTGGTGATTGTATCAAGGCAGAATGATAAACTTTATTGGATGGTTGGAAAGTGGTATGACAATATTAGATATATAAATTTGATATTTTTAGGGAAGAACATCTTATGTATATGTGAGAAAGCCTGCTGCAGAGAGTAGTAGATAACTGAAAGAAATTGATAGATAATACAAACAACTCAGCTGTGCAGATCTTGAAAGATGGGATTCAGTTAATACAGAGGCTTTACCAACAAAGGAACTGGGATGTGGAGGGGAACTGGGATGTGGGGGGGAAAGGAAATTTGGCATGTGAATTGTACAATATGAAATTTATTAATTTTTGTGTTTCTTTGTATCCAAATTTAAAGATACCGTTAAAAAAATAGTGAGATTGTTGATATCCCATTCTTGATAAGTAGAAAGAAACTTGCCTACTTCACAACATTTCTCCTGATGTCAGTACAGTATATTCTGGCATATAAGGTGACTTTTTAACCCCAAAAAATATTCTGAAAAGTCAGGGGTCACCTTATCCACCGGAAATACCCTCACCAAGGTCCTGCTTGCCGCAGCCACCAGTACAAAACTGGGGTGTGCAGCCAAAATGGAGCCTCGGACTTCCTGGTGCTTCGGGAACTTAGGGAGAGATGCCAGCCTTACCTGCTAATCCCAAGAGTGCATCTTCTAGCTTTGCTGCCGCTTGGATGGCACTGATGCGAGGGAAAAACCTGGCTCCAATAAATGGCCAGCAAAGGATCTGTGGCTGCAATCCAGCCTTGGAGGCTGCTGCTCTAGCCCTCCGGGAGGGGAGGGGAGGGGGTGTGCCACCCAGCAATATACGAAGAATCACTGCCACTGAAAGAAGGAAAAACCGGCTGTTTTCTCTTCAAAAGTGGCTGTAAATAATAGTATTATCCTTTCCAATAACATTTTAATGAACTTTATTTTTATTCCTTTCCCCCTTAATTTCTACACTGGGACCTTTAATTGAATAATCCCCTTGGCTACCCCTCCCTGCCCACCCTCAAGCAGCCAACAAGTGAAAAATTGTTATTAACTAGTCTTCAGGCACACAACTCAACTGGACACAAATGTATTTAAGTCTTTGCATATTTAACTGTTTTCATTAATGTATGCCAAGATGCATATTTAATTTAATTCTGCATCTAAATCTATAAATTGAGGGTGAAGTATGGGCTTGTGGTTAGAGTGTTGGACACTTATCTGAAAGTTTCTCAATTTGATTCCACACTCTTACAGGGTAGGGATGTGCACAAATGTATTTTTGACATTTGAATCTGAGTAGATTCTCATGTCAAAAAGTCTGATTCAATTCAGATATTTAAGATCTAAATGTCATAAAATCCGATTCAGATTTGTAACATTGGAATCCGTACATTCAAATGTTAGATTTGTATTTAAAGATACGAATGTCAACAACATTTGTATCTGTTATACGTATCTGTATGCATTTTGTAAAAATGCGTATGCATCCTGTATTATCCCATATGCATCCCATTTTAACCCCGTATTTTAAGTGCAAGATATGTATAATTTTCGTGCAGATATGTATACGACAGATACAAATCTACACATTAGAATTTTCTGAAAGTCCATATCGGATTTTCCAAAATTCAATTTGAGTTCCAATGTGCAAATTTGGATTTTCAAAAATCTGATTTGAGTTCGAGTGTCAACATTCAATGGATTCAAAGTGGATATTCAAATTTTTGGATATCTGGGCACATCCCTACCACAGGGAGCCAACTGGGTGACCTTGGGCAAGTTGCAGCTCTCTCAGCTGTCTCAGCCGCACAGTCTGTTGTGGGAAAAATAACAGAAGGTTCGTTAGCTTCTTTGAGACTCTTTAAGGATGAGAAAAGCAGATAATAAAAGCCTTCACTTCTCCTTGTCCTTGTCCTCCTCCTCCTTTTCAGAGCAACAGACGATGCCCCCCTATCATAACAGCCATAACTGAACCCCAAGCACTTTTGTAGCCTTTTAGTGAACTGTTCAGCAAGTACAGGAATGGGGTGGGAAAGTGAATATGAAAGGAACAGCACTGGGTCTCCTTTATTACCATATTTATTTTAATTACTCCTTTGCTTCTCTCCATCAAAACATTTTCAAGTGATGCACAAAAAAAATGAGTATAAGTAATTTTCTAAATATAAAAAATACAATATAAACGCAAAAATATGAATAACAAAGTATAATAAGAGGCAAATAACAGTACAGATGTTCCGTAGGGCCCCTTTGAATTTGGCAGCATTCCTTCTTTCTGGTCTAGTTACCTAAGATCATTTTTCACTGCAAACACCTGGTGTGAAATTTGAGATCTTCTGCATAAAAGCTGTGCATTCTACATCTAAGCCTTTTTTGCTGGCAATCAAGTTCACTGGATTATTCTAAAACCTGCACAGGGAAACACTTTTTTCAGTATACAAGAAAGAGTGAGAACAGAATTAGCCCAGAAGAATCTCTGGGAATGCATATAGAAGAACATGAAACAAGAATACTTCCCAACACACATATTTTGAATTTATGGCAACTTGGAAGTGTCGGCAGATAATTCTTACTATAAAAGTTTCTAAGGCTGCATCCCCATGGGCTCCAGTTATTTCGCTGCTGAATCAGGGCATCCATAATCCGCATTCTAGTTCAAATTAAGATGTCCCCATGCAGTTGAGGAGAGCGCGGGTTGAAGGCAAATCCACCTGTCCCCAAGCAAACACGGTAAACCCCTGCATTGGGGAAACTGCATCCTTTTTTCTCCACCCTCTCTGCCCTGATAGGAAGCCTGGCTGACGTCACCATGCCCTGTCCCGCCTGGTGCAGTGATGACAGGGGAAATCCTTGGGAAATGCATCCAGGTTGCACATCCAAAAACACAACACACACCATAAATAAGAAAAAAAGATAAAAGGAGGGCATAATAGGATGGCAAAAGGACTGATTGCTTGAAGCCGCAGCTCTGACTTTAGCGGATGTGCACATGTCCGCATGACAGCAAGCACACCTCCACTTGACAGCAAGCCTCGTGTTCACATTAGCTTCCCTCTAAACCCTTGCAGCTTGGATCCATTTTCTTATCTTCTATTTAATGATGCCCTTCTGGTCCCCCATGCCTCCAGCTACTACCATTAGCAGTCTCATAATCCTAGCTTTGAAAACCATAGCTTTTTGGCAGAGAATGAATGATCCAGCGCACATGTGGAAAATCTACCCCTAAACCCATGCCTGCCTTGCTGATCGGGCGATCAAGCAAGGGGGGCATGCTTTTAGCCGGAGAGACACTCACAGGGCAAATTAGAGCTCATTTCAGCTTAATTTCTTTGCTGCCTTTATTTCTTTCCCCAAGCGATCGCAGTGCCCACCTACTCAGGATACGGTACTGATAATGATGCATTGTTTTTTTTAACATTTATTGGTTTTATTACTATTGTATTTTTTAGCACTGTAAAGAGGTATTTGAAAATATTCTAAAAACGGAGAAACAGATTTGTCTGTATGAATGATAAGGAAACGTAAATGGAATCAAATTTATTCAGTCCTTACCTGGGGAAATCCTTTCCACAAGTCTTCCCCTCTCCATCTGCACTGCTGTGTGTGCCAGAGATCAAAGGAGATTCTAAGCAACAGAAAACTTTTAGAGACCGTTGACTAGAGCATTTGAGAACATTAATTTGCTAAGGCTTTTTTTTTCTTCTTAATTATTTTCCCAGGTTTTCATAGCTTTCAACTATTTGCCTACCAAATGCTAAAGCAATGCTATTGTGCATTGCTGCACTAGGAAAGAAGAATTTCCTGGGAAGTGGGAAGAGAAAGAGGAGGAAGAAGAGGAGGAGGAAGAAGAAATCAAACTTGAGGCATAAAATTTGAGATTCTGCAACAAGAATTAATGAGGTTTTTTTAAAAAGAAGCTAGAAGCCAATTACAGTTCAGTTTTTTGGGAAGGCCTTTGAGGGTAAAGCAAAAGTGTTTGACCACTTTCCCCTCTTATTATAATGAGTTCCAGATTACAAAGATTAGATCGTTTGCGGAAGGGAAGAAAATGCAAGCCATCTTGCACACCAGGCCTGTACTCTGCTACATCATTACAGCAGCAGTACTTTGAGTGCTACATTTTCTAATGGATGACTTTTTCCGTAATACATCACTCATGTGACAGCACACCGATGATCTACAGCTTCTGAGTGCTGTAACGCTGATCATGGGGCTGTGGCTGAGATAATGTAGTTTTGCTTCAGGGGGAAAAAAACAAGCTGCATCTTTTTGGAGAGGTGATTCACATTCTTATTGTCAGAGGAAAAAGGGGAACAAATGTTACCAATACATAGGTAGCTATAGCTAGAAGTTGTGGAGAACCTATGGTCCACTGAGAGGGCTATAATTTCAGAACTAGGCTATAATAGGGGGCTTAAACTACCCCTGTATAAACAGCGAGAACTCTTCTTCAATCCATGAGAGAGAGAGAGAGAATTCCTGGTCATACTAAATGACTGCTCCTTAGGCCAGAAGATTGTGGAATCAGTCATGAGAAAGGGATTGGTCTTGATCCTGAATAATGTTCAGGATATGATACAAGGTATTCTGTGTCTGGTCCAATTAGGATGAGTGACCACAATGTGACAATGTTCAACTTAAATATTCACAGTAAGTTGTTGATAAAATTTAGCACAGAGACCTTAAACTTTTATACAGGAAACTTCTCCAAAATGAGAAAAAGATGAGTTCGCACAATACATTTGTATTGAATAAAATCCTACCACATTCGAAGGGGATCTATTTGAATGAATAAGAATTTTCTTACAGCAATCAGGTAATGTGGCACACAACTCCATAGTCACAGCCACCCTGCGTCCCCATGCAGCATTCGCATGGAAATATCTGGGGCTGTGCTAGGTATTAACGATGGGGAATGGCCAAGCATGCTTTTCTTGCATCCATTGCCCAGTTACATTCATACTAACTTGTTCTGGTCTCACATTCAGATACACACAATGCAATGAACACATGTGCATGTTGAACTATTTGCTGTCAGTAAAAAGGGGGATGATGTTAGGGGAACTTTCTGCATCACACATGAACATCCCACCACCTTCAGCAGTGAGGCAGGTGGGCACCCGGGAGAGGGTCTTCTCAGTAATGGCCCCCAGGGTATGGAACAGTCTCCCCATTGAGTATCCTGGGCTCCTTCTCTGTTTATGTTCAGGAAGGCAGTGAAGATGCACCTCTTTGCTCAGGCCTTTCCCCTACTATAAACACTGCTGTTTTACTTGATATGCTTTTCTTTTTAACATGCCAGATTTTAAATGTTGTGGTGGCTCTTATTGTTTTAATGTATATCAATTTGTTTGATATGTTGGATTTTAAAGTTTATCAAAAAAACAGGCTTTCACTGTCTCTCTCTTTTTCGTTCTCTTTCTGACTCTCTGCAAAACTAGATAAAATTTGCCAGCAATGGCTATGTTCACACCTTAAATTTTAATCCAGCTTCAGTCCACTTTCAGAATGAGAGAACTGGTCTATAAAGTGACAAATTCTTTTCCTTCAGTATGATCCAGCTCAGAAAAACCATCTTTGGGCTAAATAATGCGAAGGGAAAAGGACTAGTCACTATATGCTGATGTTCTCTCTCACTCTGAAAGTGGATTGAAGCTGGATTAAAACTTAGGTGTGAACACAGCCAATGTGTCCTTTCCTGAGAAGCTACATTGATGCAAGTACTAATAGTAGGTGTTTAGAGGGTGGGCTTGTTTCCTCCTCAATTGATAATGTACCGATTTTTCCTTCTACAAAACATTATGATTGGAAGGAGGAGGAGAACAAGGAGGAGGAGGCATTTCCATAACTATAGTTTTGATGAGGGTGGCAGATCCACATATCTGGAGGCATCATGAGGGTTTCATTTAATCCTATCTCTTTCAGCCAACAAATCAGTAAGTTTAGGATTTCCTCCTCACCACATAAAATACTTCGCTTAATACAAGGGGCCTATAAAATCAAAATAATGATTTCATTTATGATTGAGTATTGTGATACTTTAATTGCACACTTGTTCTTTTAATTCTCTTAACCATTGTCATTGGGGGTGCCCTTGACAGAAAAGTGGAATAAAAATAATAGATTTAATTGGTTATAATAGGCAATAATAGCAGGCTATCTCTAATGTACTGGATGGAGTAGGTAATCAGCGGCCTCATGGTTAAGGGCAGGATGAGCAAAACTAAAACTGATGGATGCATAAAAATCTCCAGAGCAGACAGTCATCATGCCTATTGTTCTCTTTGAACAGGATCCATCCATACACTATTTTCACAGCTCTTTTGCAAACGCTTTGAGCCTGTACATTTTGGCCTGATTTTTCTCCCTTAATAATGCAACAATCACAAAATTTTATCTGAGATGTCCAATATACCATGCTATGTTCTGGCAGAGTGGAGGGTAGTTCAAGATCAATTTGCCTTCATTTCGGTACCCAGCTAAGCAATCACAGGGAAGTTTCAGACAGATTATCTATGATTATTTCTAGCTTTTATCTTTCTCATGCCAAACCCCACCTCCCTCCATAGATGCAAGTGGCAACCACACAAACAGCCACCACCCTGATCTTTATTAGGTGATTATTCACTGCATTGGTTTCCCACATTCCAAACAGTTCAGGGACGTTCGCGTGATTCTCCCCACCTTTTGTCCTCTCAACAGCCCATAAGGCAGGTAAGGATGAGAGCTGGCAATTGATGCAAGGTCACCCAGCAAGCTTTCAAGGCTGAGCAGCCACTATAGTATTCTCATTTATTTATAACATTTGTATCCTACCCTGAACTGGAAGGTCCCAGGTAGGGATGTGCACGAATGCGTTTTTTGCATTCGAATTCGAGTCAATTCCAATATTCCAACATTCAATTCAATTCGAAATTTGAAAATCCAAATTTTTGAAAATCCAATTCCAATCCGGATTATCCGAATCCGTGTTTTTGAAAATCCGATTCGAATTGAATGATATGAATGTCGGAAACATTCGTATCCGATTTTTGAATTCAAACGCATGCCATTTTCATCCCGTTTGCATCCCATTGGCATCCTGTGTTATATGCACAAATAGACCCAATATTCGGATGCGATATAAACAGATCTATTCAGTTGAATTATTCAAAAATCCATATCGAATTTCCTAAATTCGAAATTCGTTCAGATTTGGAAATTCAGATTTTCAGATTTTTGAATATCCATGCACATCCCTAGCCCTAGGGCACATCACAGCATATGATAAATCATGAAGCATTAAAGCATTCCTGGGCGCTGCAGAAGAAATAAATAGGAACTGCACAAAAAAGGTTAGTGGCAAGTCATCAAAAGAGAAAACAACGTTATGTTTTTCTTTCTCTTTTTTAAAAATAAAAAATATATACGAGAAAGGAAAGAAGATGATAAAAAATTTTCTCGAACAATTGCCCTCTGTTTTAGCATAAGACTACTGTAGTTTCTTCTCACTTTAAATAATCCATGACTAAAGAAGTCCATGTTGGTGCACAGAACCAACATCAGCCTGTTGTCATGAATAGCTTCTTGTGGGCTTTTCACTTTCAGTAAATTGACACCCATTGAGGACTTTGCTGAGCTGAGTTGCCCTTGATCTTCTAATCCCCATGGGGCTGAGGGCTCTGGTGTTTAAGACTGTCTTCAAGAGCCTGGGAGCCAAGCCTTTCCCATCCAGTCTTGTTCCTCCCTTAGTTTGATCCCTGGAGCATGTCTCCGTCCTTGCTTTCCTTGTTCTATCTTCCACTCACGTGCCTACCAATATTTTTGTTCCCCCCTCAAGCATCCTCACACGATACCCCTCAGCACCACTGAGAACAACCTAAATCTTTCCCCTTGCCTTTTCCCCCTTGGTCCTATTCAGTACACTGGACTTCTTTCACCGGTTCTATTTGGATAGTATATAGTATTAAGAACTTTAGGACTGCAAGTGTATTCACATGGGCATGGTTTCATCTGAGGAAAAGTCTGACAATGTTTACTGAACTATCTGTTAGTTATGTTATCATTTTTCTTAGCATTCTAAGACCAGGAACTAAGATTTAGGGGGATTTTGTGTTACCATGGGCACTGCCTTCATCTTATTTTTTCCCTCCAAGCAGGAAAAAGGGGTATTTCAGAGGCACTTCAAAGAATTGTGTGGCCCTCATATTCCCAAGTCTTCCCTGATCCACCTTTTCTAACACAAATATTCATGAGAAGGGAGAGGCAGACTGGTGTGTGAATAGTCCCACCTGCAAGCCTTCTCTTGGGTGCCTCAAATATATTCCCCCCCTTCTTTATTTTTACTGTGTCTGGTCACAGCCTCTGTCAGTCCCTTTTCCCACTTTTCACAGATAGTTTTATGTAGGTGCCAGGTACAAGCTGGATCTTGACAATTAGAAATGCTGAGCAATAGCAGTTAAAGGCTTCCTATTGTTTTAGGAAATAAGCTTTTCTCCTGAAAGCATTGCCCTATGGAATAAAATGTTTCACCTGTCCAGTTAGAAAGTACAGTGGTGATTTGTAAGTGTTTCTGCAAGTGTGGGCGAAGTAGGACAAATTTCCAGCTGGATATCTCCCACTCCCACACCCTGCAAAGGCGCCACGATCTACCTCTGAGGACATAAGTGTTTTTAAAATAGATTTATTTTAAACGAATTCATACTCATTGACATAAAGGAAGAAGAGTCAATGAAAATGAAAGAGCGAAAATTGCTGCTCAATTTAAAAGGAAAGCAGCAAAGATGCCCAGCAAAATTCTGCTGAGAACAGCCTTCATCACCTTTTGAGGCAGTAGTTAAATATCTATTTGTCCTGTGAGACAAGCAAAAATGTAACCAAAGGCTAGAAGCTGCTGTGGAGAATCCACCAAAAGCTTGAGTGAACCTTGAGGGATATTGCTTTGCTATATATATATATATATATATATATAGTTTTTAATATTTATTTTTTAAAGTTTTAGGGTTGGGGCCACACAGGAGGTTTTAAACAGCTTGGAGACGAAGTGCTTCTTGCTCTGAACTCACATTTAAAAATTATTTTATTTTATTTTTTACCCAAGACGCTTCTCTGAAATTCACCCTATGTAGTATTCATAGGCCCTTTCTGAACTATCCTCTAGATCCAGATTAGAGAGTCTGTGGTTCAGATCCCGGAATTCCTTATCCACATGTTAATCCAGAAGAAGGACCTCCCCGCTTTAGTCCTGCCAGTGCAGATGGGAAAGTGTCTTAAGACACGTTCAGGCCTAAGTGTTCTACAGTGTATTAGCTGTAGTGCGAAGAGGCCTCTGAAATCCTTTTAGAAAAGCCATAAGAGAACACAAACTTAGCATTTTCTCAAACAGAGAGCATGGAAAGCATTTCTTGCAACAGTACAACACAAGAAATCATGAACTGCACAGCACATCCAAACTGAAGCATAACTCCTGAAGAACATTTAAACCCAGGAATGGAGGAGAAATTAATTTGGTTAGCATTTTAATATGAGTCTAGAGATTTTGTACTCCCAGTGCAAATATGCATGATGAAATGCAGCTAGTCTTCAAAATTTACATTTTACTAAGTTCTGCTATAAAATTCTCCAGTTTCAACACCTGTACAAAAATGGACACTAGAGAGCATATATATAAGAATAAGTATATATATAGTTTGTATAGGATACATAGGCGCATTATATCAAGAACATTTGCATGTAAATATTTCAAAAAGCATGCACAAATGTACAGTCATTTTCCAGTGTTGTTTGCTTGAATTAATGCAGAAAAGAATTGAATTTAATTCAAAACTGAAAAGAATCCATTTTTGTCAAAACATTCAATTTGAATCGAATGTTTAAAATCCAAATGCAACAAAAACCAATTTGAATCTGTTACATTCGAATCTATTCGTTTGAATGTTGGATATGAATTTAAAGACACAAATGTTGACAACATTTGTCTTATATGCATCTGTACACATTTCATATGCATCCTGTTTTTGTTCCGTATTATAAGCGTAGATGTGTACAGACACGTATAATATTTGTATAGATATGTATGTATACTTATCTGTACATTTGAGTGATTCAAACGAATGTTTCAAAACATTTGAAATCAATTCAAATGCCCACATTTGAACAAATTCAATCAGATTTTGAATGTTTTGAATATTCATGCACATCCCTAGGGAGAAAGGCTGCATCCAGGCATTGGTTACTTATTCTGCTATTGTATGAATATTCTGTAAATAAGCTTGCGTATTCCAGAATACCCAAATGTAGTGGAATAAGTAAGTGATGTCTGGGTGCAGCCTAATTGAGGACCTGCTATTCTTTTCTGAAGTCACCTAAACAGACATCTTTTTCTTTTCTTATCCTTCTATTTTGTGTTTTATATGGCTGCTTTTAATTGCACAGTATTGGATAGTATAAAATCTGCTTAAATAAAGTCACAGATTATGAAAATCATAAAAATGCATCAGAGGGGGAAAAGTATTCAGAACAGTCATGGGAAGGGAGGGGAACTCTTCTGGAAGGGAAAGCAGCTCCAAATCTAGGAATAATAAGGGGGTTCAGCTGTCACTTCAGCTACAAAGGACAAATTGAACCCAAACAATGAGATATAATCAAGCAGAGCTCCTCCAATAGTATCTGGATAGGAGAGCTCAGCTGCTCTTACTTATCTGCAAACTCAATAATAGGCAGGTAGAGGTAAGAAACTCATTGAAAAAGAGTTGGCCCAGAGGTTGGAAATAGAACCAACCTGTCAGCAAACTGTGTGAAATCCAGGGTGGTTGGACATGGGGCTCTGTTCCCAGTCTCCAGCTTACCTTTCTTTGGGTGAGGCCACTACTCAATAGGCAGGTGAGTTATACTGATTGCATTTTCCTCACAAAATCCTGTTGAAGGAAATATGAAAGGGTCAGACTCATAGATGTGAAATATAGTAAGAAAGGAGACCATCTGAAAGGCTTGAGGGTCAAATGATGCACATCAGTATTTGGATCCAAGGCTGTGTTCAGACATAACAAAAGGGATAGCTCACAGTTCTTCAGAGACAATAGCATATGGACCTCATGTTCCCAAGCCTTCTCCGATCCATCTTTTCCAGCACAGAATGTTCATGAGAGGAGGGATCCATCCCCAAATTGTCCCTGAGCCACCTCAGAGATTCTCTTTTTTTGATGTGTGTGATCACAGGCCAAATGTCCATTGTAAATACTTCTTTTTAAGCCACATCTTAAAGGCTTAAAAATTTCCTCAAACTACTTTTCCACCACTGCAGCCATTTCTTTAGGACCAGCAGTGATGGCAGCAGAAGTCTCCCCAGACCTGGTCAATCCATAGGCTTTCAGTGGCCATGGAGAAATGAAGAAGGCTCCTCCTCTTGTCATCCTATTAGAAAAGTGGAGTGAGCAGCACAGCTTGAAGCTCTGCTGACTCCTGCAATGTGTGTGATTTGTGCATGATGTGACTGGAGGGCTTTGAAGTACTAGAAGCAGGAAAGCTGGCTTTTGTGTCCCTGTTCAAACCATTGTGTTCACACCTGGATATGCCCTAGGACTGCTGCTGAAGAAAGCTCAGGAGAGACCCCTCACACGCTGCAAGATATGTTTTATTTTATGCATTTCTATAGCTACTCAGTAGTCAAAACTTTATGTTTAGCAATTTCTTGCTCTCTGACAATAGTATTGGCTTGCAAAAAAGGACATAGGGGATGTTAAGTATGTCTTCAGTTGTCATCCACACGTGTACAGAGCCCATCCAAAGATCTTTTCCATGAGGACTACCAGGCAAAAGACCAGTCACCCCCCTCTCAGACATACTAAATAGACAGAAGAATCAGGTCAGAACTATTGTGTGGTGAGATCTGAACACATCAGTCAGTTATCCATTTGGCTATGCCATCATCCACAAACCTGTGTGACACCTGGGGTCTGTTTATTGTATTTAATGTAGCATGTTTGCAAATGCATTTACAGTATTTATTATATTTAACATTTATACTATGGAACCATAGTAAGAACAGGTAAGCAGAGGGGGCTAGACTTCTCTAATTGGCATACCAAAGAGGGGAGAGTTCCCCACAGGGCAGCCAATCAGGCGAAGCCATGCCAGGAAGCCAGAAGTATAAAAGACATTGACACCTGAAGAAATTGTCCTATGCTTGGGATTTTTCTGGCTGGGTCTGGGTCAAAGTGCTCTGCATCCTGAGGGAGAAATTGCCAAGATAATTCCACATTGTTCCTTAGGGTCTTGGGCTAAGAAGAGCCAAGGAGGGACCCACATATACTTATAAATATATATAGCCTA
This sequence comes from Aspidoscelis tigris stejnegeri, assembly GCA_023333525.1. NCBI lineage: Eukaryota > Metazoa > Chordata > Lepidosauria > Squamata > Teiidae > Aspidoscelis > Aspidoscelis tigris. Next base: position 67,074,780 of record JALMGA010000006.1, read on the forward strand.
GGAAGAGTAGGTTGTCTGAACCTGTGTTTGTTACTGAGAGGTTATTTATTCTCTTGAAAGTACCTGCTATTATATTTATTTTGTTTATTTATTTTACTGACTTGACTACTTCCACAATTGTAACCAATAAAGAATAAGAACCTTATTTTTAAAAGCCAAGACCCTGCAGCGCTATTTATTATTTTATGGGGATTCCTAGAGAGAGGAACTCTGTGTCTTTAAAAACTAGTTAAAGTTGGCAGGAGAAAGTGAGCCACAGGATGCTGTTACATGTGCTTCTCCACTAGGGGGATTACTTGCTGAGGCACGGGGAAAGTGGTGTGCTCTTTAGCAGGGCTGAAGACTGGCCAGGCCAACATAGTTTATTAAAAGAGAAGCCATTATTTATTTAAAGAATAATTTAAAATGCAGTATAGTACAGCGGGGAAAAGAAAGGTCCGCTTGAGGCTGAAGGGCTCGTCACAACCTCTAACTCCAAAATGAAATGAAGGATGACAATAATATTTTCCACTACCTTTGTTGTTACTATCTTTCTAATTAAATGGCCATTGGTTCATAATTTTGGCTAGTTAGATGATCTGTTACTAATTTCCGTCTGTGCAAGATGATAAATATATCTCCAAGGAGGTATTTCTATCACCATCTGTTTCATTATCAATGCCTTAGTATATGATTTTGCCAATATTTAAGAGATGGCAAAGAAATTTGGACAGAGTTCCCGAAAAGATGATGGGGAAACCTCTTTCCCACACTCTTTTATTTGTGTCATGCCTTAATGAGTATGGAATTGGTCAAAACAGTTCTGTACTTTTGTTTATTATTTCCATCTCATTTCTATAGAGCTGATTTCCATGGCAGCCATGTGCTTCAATTATAGAACAATAAAAACAGACAACAAAAACTGTTAATTAAATGTGAAACCAAATAAATAAATTATTCTGCAGTCTGCAAAGGTCACAAACTCCCACAGACAGCAAACAGAGATGCTCTTTTAAGGAATAAATATCTATTTGGCTTTTGTCCCCACACCCTTTCCCAACCCAACAACGTATCCTTTGGAAGCATAAACTTGATGGACAGGGTCTATCACTATAATTTATAAACTTTATTTAGGAAGAGATGTTTCTGCTTGGTTTTTATATGGTGTTGTTGTGTGTGCAACCACGTGCTTGTTTAAATATAAAACAGTTAATCAGATTTATCTGGCTAAAATATACAATGTGTGTATTCTACTAAAACATTTTCCTAATTGATTCAGGAACCATGAGTATATAGATTTCATGAGAATACAGATTTCATCGAACTGTGTGTGTGTGTGTGTGTATTTGTGTGTGTGCATGTACTAGATTCTAACTAATGTAGGACAGCCACTTGAAATGTGTATGCCAAGTATCACGTGTTGAGCCTATTCATCAAAAGCAAGCATTACCTGTCAACAGGAAGGATGTTTCCATATGATAAGACCATCATCTGATTATACTCTGTGAACATGAGCCCCATTTCCTAATGTATTGAGATCAAGACCAAGAGAATAACACATGAGAATATATATATTTTCTTATGTGCTTTGCATAACCAACCAGTAACTAAGGCTCTCTGGGCAGCTTATAAAACAAGATAAAAGCATAAAATGCATAAGACTGGAAATCGTAATGTTAATAAATAAATAAAAAGCAATGCATCTCATTTGGGAAAAACTGAATGGGAGACCTGCACATCTTGAATAGTCTGCTATCCAGGTATTTGCAACTGTTCCCCATTCTGACTTTTCACATATATCTGGAGAAAAACAGGCTCCCATAAGTCACAGTTTCTCTTCTTTGGGTGTGCTCAGACTTGCTTAATGAGATGCCCTCTGGGCAAATTTAGGTTTGTAGGTGTAGACATAAAATCCCTAAAGTGACCTTACTTCTTCCTGAAATCTTGAAGTGGGCACCATTTCCTCCTACAGTGTTAAATGACACCAAGACTGACTCCTTCTTTCAGTTGCATCGAGAAGGGAACTTCATAAGTACAAAGGAGGGAAATCTAGCCAATCACAGGAGGGGGAAGCCAGGAGGGTGAGTGGCAAATTGGTTGTGAGCACTTGCTGTCAGGAAGGCATTGCCAGATTTCGATTCAAAGGACGATCAAGATGTGGAAACATGAGGTAGGCTTATTTGTTAAACTGTTTGAAAGCCTGGTTTTTGTGTGTCTGCTGAAGGGTCACATTTTCTAAAAGGGTAGATTGAAAAGAAGTCTTGTTTAGGGGTGTCCACGAATGTATTTTTTTGCATTCGAATTCAAGTCGATTCGAATATCTGAAAATTCAATTCGATTCGAATGCAAAAAATCTGAATTTCTGAAAATTATACTCATCTGTACATTTGAAAATCCGATTCAAATTCAAAAATGCGAATGTCAACAACATTTGTATCCATTATGCGAATTTGTGCGATTCCGCATGCATCCCATTTTCATCCTGTATTATAAACACAAATATGCATAATTTTTGCACAAATTCATATACAATAGATACGAATATGCACATCTGAATTATTCAAATATTTGCATCGGATTTTCAGAAATCCGAAAATCCATCCGAATGTCAAATTCAAATGTTTTTAAATCCAATTTGAATTTGAATATTAGTATTTGTTGCATTAGAATCATATTTTTGAATGTTTGAATATTTGTGCACATCCTTAGTCTTGTTTGATCCCTTGTCTCTATATCAGATTCCAACTTGGCAACCTGCATAGGCCAGAAATAGCCAGTATGGTACCTTCCAATGTTTTGGGGCCACAAACCATGGATGATCACTGCCCATGACAGCTGAGGCCAAAGTCAACTAGAGTTCAAGAATATCTGAAGGTCATCATGACAGATCTTCCTAAAACAAAGTATGCCTTCCAATGGAAGATGCCTGCAGCCATCACTGAAAAAACAAACTACTGCACTTTCTATCCAAGGACATATACAGTTATCAGAAAAGATACAGATGTCCTTGAATTAAGTTCAGTGATTATATGAGTACATCCATGCAGGGTTCCTTGTGCTGTCCCTTTAAAAAATAATAATGAAAGCATTTACCATTGTTGCCTGGGAGATGTTGACAACCGAACCTTACAGTATGCAAGGCAGATGGTGTACCAATGAGCTACAGCCACTTTTCCTGTGGATCAAAATGTCATTCAAACAAAAGAGAAGGCTGGAGCTTCCACTGTTTTCATTAGATTCACTTAGCGGCTTAGAAGCCGATTTGAAATCTGACTATTAAAAAATCAATATTGGCTTTTCTACAGAGTGGCTTTCTTCCCGTGGAGCCTGGTCCTCCCTGTTTTGCTCAGTGACTTACCATGCAGTATCATATGAGTGATGACTTGGGTTCAATATATTTAAGAAAACTCATCTCCCTCACAGTTTGGCCACATACAGAGATCCATTCAAATCACTTTTTAAAAACATAGTGATTGTGTAAGATGTTGTTCAGGACACACTTTCCTATATGTTGCTTATCCTTGGTATTGCTAATAAACTAAATTTCAATCCTCTCCAATGGTCCTTAAGACCATAGACACCTTTTTATAACATGAAAAAGTACTTTGGATTCTTGGAATTCTAACTAGACTGCCACAGAGTCCTTGATAAGGAAAAAAGGGAGATATATAAAATATGCATAGAGGGTATATATCTATATCTGTATCTTTCTGTCTGTCTGTCTGTCTGTCTGTCTGTCTGTCTGTGGAATGAGAGAAAGAGAGCTGCCTTGTGTCTATTTAGCAGCATGGTGCTGACGATTCATTTTAATAATTGGGTCTAAACCATATTCATGGCTGCATCATATATCAATCAATGGCCTGACAATATCCCCGCTCTGGTTGAGGCAACATATGGGAAAAGGAGCCATTAGCTTTGGTTCCCAGGACTATAAAATGTCTAATAAATTCAGCTGCACTTGTGCCAGATTTGTGCAACGGAAGCAGCTGGTACAGCTTTCTTTGTCTATTTAGCTATGTTTTTAGCCTCATTAGGATAGGGAGTGCTGAATGCAGACCTTTCACAAACAGTCTTCTCTCCTTGCAGGTTTCAAAGGATTTCTGGCACCATCTTCTACGTGCTCTACTATGAATAGGGTACCCAATTAGGAACACATCTCTTAATGACTCACAGTTTTCAACTAATTTCCTTATCTCTATAGTCTGTGTCATAGGTACCTTTCCAAGCTGCAAAAATGAAGCAGGGTAAGAAGAGATTTCTGTATGCCAGCCCTGCTGCCTAGTGAAATTAGGATCCCAGTGCTACCAATCAACGATTCATGGTGGTTTTGAATGTATAGCAATTGTGCTGCTTAAACTGACACTAAAGTCCTTGTGAAAAGCAACACCGACATTTATGTCACAGTGTCTTTGAATATCTCATTCACTTCTGCTACAGTTAGTGAGCATTTATTCTTTGGAAACAGCAAGGCCAGAGGAGGATGCTCAGTGCTCAAGACTGGAAAAAGTAGCCCTTTCTGAACTGAGCTTATTCTGGATTATATCCCAGAATAGGGCTCTGCCATCCACAGGCTAGTGCAGAATGTGGCAGGTCCTAGACAAGGTCTACCATAGTTTACACCAACATGCAAAATAAGGGCCAGTTCAGAAAGGGCCAGTGTACTGTGTGACAAATTAGTATCCCTTCAAATAGGTTTTACCCCATGGAAAAGAGAGCAGAAGTGCTACACGTTTAGTGGTTGTATAGAAGAGGCAATTTTAGCAGGTGTGGTTTGTTATGCATGTAACATCTACTAAAATTGCCTCTTCTATACAACCATTAAAGGTCCAGCTCTCCTGTACTCTTCCTTATAGTAATCCTACTTGTAGGGGTACCTTCAGATGCTTCAGCACGACACACAGCTTTTGACTGCCCACAGTATCCAAGGAGCATTCCCCCCGACCCAAAAAAGTGAAAAGCTGCTGATTAAGATCTGGAGGAGAGGCTCTTCTGGTTATCCCCCCGCCTTCAGCTTTTACTTTGGAATTTCCAGGTATACTCCTTGGATACTGCAGGTGGTCAAAGCTTCATTCCTGTCTGTCTGGCTGTGTATTCCCTTCTCAGCTTGCCACCATCCCATCTGTCCAAAAGGCAATGGCTGCAGAGGGAATTCGTGGTTTTTGTCATGTCTGGAAGCAGCTTCTGAGAGTTACTGGAGGATGTGCAACCTGCACACAAGTTACAATGATAGTCTGTATTTGACTTGATAGGTTCAGACCTTTGAGTTGCTAATATTACAGCCTAAATAGCAGACATGGCTTATGTAGGATGATGGCAACATGGCAGCAAGTAGCAGAAGTACACAGCCTACCTACCCCGCAAATCACTCAGTGCAGTAGGAAAATGAACATTTTTTTTTGTCAGAGCTGTTGGTTTGCTCATAGTATTACTGATGCTCCCATCACTGCTACATGTTGTGGCTGGTGAGTAGAGGCAAGCATTTACAGCATAGTGGTACCAATGAAGGCTTCCTTAACCCTTACAAAGATTCTTCCAGATGCTGCCAGAAGTGGTGGTGTTCTTGAGATGTTCTCAGAATTCCAAAAGATGTTCATGAGCCTCAAAAGTATAATACTCTAAATTAATGTCTGGATGTGGGGCCTCAGTTTCTATTGCTTATTTCACTAAGGAGTTTTAGGGCCTTTTCACACCTTGAGTGGTAGGGAAGTCTGGGTATACCCCAGAATGGGGCATCTGCACTGCATGGAGCCACTTCTATCCCAGAAGCAAAAATGTGCTCTACAACTATACTAGCCACTAGGCTAGCACAACACAGCATGTTCCATTTGCAGCTCTTTTGGGTGAACAGAGTGTGGAACAGAGTGGTACAGCCATGGTTGTTGCCACATCACCCGGTCACTACGACAATAACACTGCAAGTACCAGTTGTGAGGCAATCCTTTCTATTGCATGTACCAGTGCTTAGGAAAATACTGGGTAAGCGTGGAAGGGATCCCATGACCCAAAGTGGAGATGTTGGATCCATCCCTCATCTTAACTTCCTTGGGATGCTTTCCCTGGGAAGCGAAGGTACAAAAATACCTTTAGATTTATGCCTGTCTGCACATGCCTGGCCATGATCCAAACTAGTTTGTCTGGGCCAGCAGGGCCCTCTGTTTGGATTGTGTGAACACATGGTCCAGAACAGTGCTGTCTGGATGGCACCACTGGTCCAAATATGCCCCTGCAGTTTCCCAAAGCTCAAATGAGATTTGGAGCTGGCCTGTTTGGGCTCAAACAGCTAAAAAAGAACATATCTAGCCTAAGAGTTCCCTGAAAACCCATTTCAATGGCATGCCTTGGTGTGTGGCCATAATGGGTCCCTCATAGCCCAGAAAATGAAAATGTGCTTTCTCCATGCTTCCATGAACCAGAGTGGGCACAGTTCTAAACTGTAATAATAAATGGATAAAATATTGATATATGGCTTGATTATAACAAGTATTATTTTGTCCTGTACTTTTTCAGACTAGGGGATACCCTTGCTTCTCCTAGAACTCTATTTGAAACACTCCTGAGATTGGAGATCCAATGTTAAGGGCCAGTAATTGCCTTCTACCCTTCAGCTTCTCTTTTGGCACTATCTAGTGACATGCATCACCCACTGGCTGCATCTCTCAGTGCCTCTGCTCTACTATGCTGTTCCCTTTCCAGCACAGTTCTCTCCTTTCACCCAGCCCAGCTGCTTCTTTGTACTAGAAACTACAATGCCCCCCCTTTGCACAGCTGCATTTAATTGCTTAATTGAAAGGAGGAGAGAAGGGCAAGAGATCCCATAAAGACAACAAATAAAATAAAATCTACCCACCCCCATGGGTAACTGTCTTAATTTTAAAGCAGCACACATAACACAAGGGTTAGCAACCTCTTTTCTCGACGGCGCTCAGAGGACAATAAACCATGTTGCTATAGCGCAACTGAGAACAGAACTGGATTTCTGCGTGCATTTTTGTCACATTCTTTCCTTCTCTCCCCTGTCCCTTGCATGACCATATAAAAGTGTCCTCTCTCCTGCTCTGGTCCTGATGGGAGACACACAGCCCATGCCCATCTTTTTAGCTCATTGATATAAAAGAGATGTCCAGTTTATCTGTGAAATGAGAATGTGAAAATTTTTAATTGTTCACGTATGGCATTTTCTTCCCAACAGATGACGGTGACGCACACAATTTTTTTTCACCTCCATTTTCTTGCCCCCGTTTTCTGTTCCCACCAGGTTAGACTGAGAGGTGAGATGTTTGGCCTGAGGCTGCCCCATGAGATTGCGTGACTGAGCAAGGAGTGAAATACAAGGGCTACTAGATTTTGCTCCAGCACGCAAGCCATTATAGGGATTTCCCCTTTTCATTCTGTTCAAATTTGAGAAGTGCGAGCAAATGCATTTTTGCTAATCGACATCCAATCAAAATTTACACATCTGAGTACATTCTTAAATTCCCAACAAGGGCCATGACTAAAAAGTGATTTGACCTTGTTTTTTAAGTCCCCCAAATCTAGATCTGAAAACTTTTCCTCTCTCCCTTCCTTCCTTCCAAATTGTATACACTGTATCCTTGTCTTTAAAAGATCCCCAAATAGTTTACAATATAAAATTCAAAACAAAGCTTAAAATAGATAAAAAATAACCAATATCTTAAAACAATTAAAACTGGATACAGTGAAAACAGACACTTACGCCATGGTTACACCTTCCACTTTAAATCTTCTTCAGTCCATTTTCAAGTCTGACTGCTCACACCTTTTCATTTCTATCCATTTTATTTGTGGACTTTCCACCCTCTATCTGGACTTTGAACAATGGGAACGCCTGAGTGAACCAATACATTTTCAATAAGCATCTAAAGGAGGTGATAGTAGCTTCTTCACTTAGGGGAGAGCATTCCAAGGTATGGCCACCACCACAGACAGAAGGTGGCAAAGCCTGCAGCAGGACCCCCTCAGCTGATAGTGATCTAGCAAGTGCATTGGTTCCAAGTTGTTTAGGACCTTATATTTCTAAGCAAAGAGAATTACCTCTGTGTTTTTGGGGTGTGTGTGTCTCTTTGTTTTGAATAGTGAGTTACTATTATTCCACTAGTTGAGGAGTCTTATTTGTAGGATTTGCTTATCAGTAGGCAACCAGTGTCTTAAGCATAAACCAAAGCTGGAGCCCTGCTCAGGAACCTGACTACAGTATTTCGCAATACTTGCAACTTCCAGAGTAGCTGCAGGGGTAGACCCTCTTAGGGCATGTCCCCATGCAAGTTTTGCCCTGAATCAAAATCGGATTCAGGAGGGGTGGTCCCCATGCATTTTTTATTTGGTACCATTTTCTCGGACCAAATCGCCCAAACCAGGACCAAACCAGGACTAAATTTGGTCCTGGAGAAAGCTGTTCTCATCACAGTTTGGGTGATTTGGTCCGAGCCAAGCCTGTGCTATCTGTGGAGGAGATTGGCTTGGTTTTTCTCCCTTTTCCATGGCAGGCACACACACACACACACACACACATGTGCACAATCACGGATGGCAGGGCAGAGGCTTGGTTCCCTGGTGAAGTGGAGGTGTACAAAATAGCTCAAGTGCATGGGGACAGCAAGATTCGGCTTCAGTCCTGCATCTGGTCACAAGCAAGCCAGTCCTGCATCTGGTCACAAGCAAGCCAGTCCTGCACCAAATCACTTGCATGGGGAGTGCATAATGTTAACCTAAATGTGAAGTTAGTACAGCATAGATAGTGTTACAGCTATCCCTGTACAAGTAGGAGTGCAACTCCTAAGAGGCACTTCTAGCCACTTGAGCCTCCAATGATAGAGATAATTCCAGAAATAAGAACCTCCAAACTACACTCTTGTTCCTTCTAAAGAAATGCAGCCCCCATCAAAGACAAGCAAAATTCCCAATTCCTGAACTCGGGAACTTCCTATCCATAGAATCTCCATGATATCAGAATTCCCTCTCTGTTTATTGATGCTCATCCAATCCATCACTGCATCCAGGGTGCAATAATCCACAGAGCACAGTTTTAGTGTTCTGGATGTGCATTAAGTATGTAGGGTCTGTTCAACACTGCACCTTCATTGTGCATTTAATATGGAGAAAGAACCCAGCACCTCAAAACTGCCCACATATTTACAGATCCAGAACCTACAAATAAAGAATGTACTCAGCCAATCAAAATTTGGTCTAGTGGTTAGGGAACTGGACTCCTATCTGGGAATACCACATTCGATTCTGCCCTCCCACATAAAGCCAGCTGGGTGACCTTGGGCTAGTCACAGCTCTCTTCTGAGCTCTCACAGCCCCACCTACCTCATAGGGTGCATGTTGTGGGGACAAGAACAGAAGGTTTGTCAGCCGCTTTGAGTCCCCTTAAGTGGGTGAGAAAACTGGGGTAGAAAAGCCAACTCTTCTTCTTCTTCTTCTTCTTCTTCTTCTTCTTCTTCTTCTTCTTCTTCTTCTTCTTCTTCTTCTCATCTCCCAATGGTATCCCTGTAGTCACAGAATATATTTCTTCCCTCTTAAGTGCAACTTTCCTTATGTCTACAGAAGCATGTCAGATTGAAAATCATGAGCTGAAACCTTCCTGTTCCTTATTTCTGTGTTGGAAAAAGCTTTGCCTGTTTTGTTATTATTAAATGGGAACTCTTTTCTTTTCCCAGTTAGGGTTTCTTTGCTTTAGTAGTGTCAAAATGTAAAGAAATGCCTATTTGAGAAGATCTTTCAGGTTTTTTGATGGAAAACTTGGCTGCTTTAAAATAGTCAGTATTACTGGCATCATATTTCTCTCTCCCCCCACCCCTTCTCCAGCAGGACTTTTGTACCTGTAAGAGACGCACAGCAGGTGGAAATTCAGGTGAAGTTTTTCCCATCAGTTCATTCTGCAGCAAGAAAAGCATCATCTTCATACAATAAGTAGATAACTCTGGCTGTGTTTCAAGTCGACATTTGACAGGTGGAGCTTTGTCTCAGTATATAGACAAAGGAAGACAGGGGAAAAAACATTTTCTTGCTGCATTTTTCTCTCATCATGCATTTTACTGCCACAGGAACTTTGCAAAGGAAAAGAAAATGTCTCTTTGTGACCTCATTGGTGCATGCAAGGTTTTAAGAAAGGGCAGAAAGTACTAGTCAAAAAAAGGCTGTGTAAAGCCATGAAAATAGATATAAACTCTGGACCAAAAATAGGAAAGAATCCAAGTGAAAGTGGTAAGAGAGCAAGGTAAACTCTATCCTCACAGAATGAGAAGGAATGTCCTTACCTTGAGAAGCAGAAACTAACCCCACCAGCTGGTTGTTTTGTTGTCATGGATTTAGGTATTCTCACTGGCATTGGACATCACAGGTGCATGCTGAGGTACCATGCTGGGGATCCCTACCCTATGTCATGTTTTACCCTAGTTCAACAAGTCACAAAGATCAGGGGCCAATTCACACTTTGGCCTGTAGTTCATAATTAGGCAACATCTGGGCAAGTGCATCTGCACTTGCACTTACAGCCTTAAGTCCCCCCTGCCTTCCCACATGCTGCCTAATTATGAACAAGTGGTGGTAAATGAAATTGTGCAACACACCCAAACTAACAGTAACCAATGCTTACCTGAGGCCTCCAGTGGCAATCAACAGCACCTTTTCTGATGCAACAGGGGCCATTGTAGCTGTCGCGCAAGTGCACTGCAGCTAAAATGGCCCCTGATGTGACTGTGCTTGCGCAGAGTGTCAGCATTGCCATAGCAATGGTGCTGACACACGTGTCGTCGCTGGATTGAAGATGGTGGCGCACTGCAGAGGACCAGCCTGGCAACTGAACACAGGTAAGTTATTGATCACATGGGGCTAGGCTGTCGTTGACTGGTGCTCGCATGTGCAAGGTCTCTTGCACACCTTTTCCGTCCATGGGATGGGAAAGGAAGTGCAAAATTGCCCCAGACCAATTTTAAACATTTCAGATTGACCCATTTGATTGAATACACCCTGTTTAGTTATAATCAAACCAATCTCTTTTGAGCCAGGACTGGTTTGGTTCAGTTTTGTAAAAACTGGTTGAATATGAACCAAATTTGCATGTCTCTACTTCAGACTTTGGATTATCAGCCGTATCTCCTCTTCTGTGACAGCAAGCACCTAGAGCAAGCACCTCCATTGTTGTGGTTTCCCAGTGACCCAACCAGAGTTGGGCTAAGGCACCATCCTAACTCTGTGCCAGACTCTGGGCCTGTTCGCACTTGGGCTTTTTCTGGAGTATATCTCAGGGTAGGGGTCTGTGGTGTGCAAGCTAATGCAGACTCTGGCAGGCCTCACTTGGGGCCTGTTATACCCTGCACTAGCATGTGGACAGCCAGCTCCTATTCCAGGATATGTTCCAGAAAAAAGCCAAGTGCGAATAGACCCTCTGAGTCATCACAGCTCATTTCCAAAAAACTGATTTGGTGACTGAGCTTCACCAGCATAGTACACTTTAGGCACATCTGAAGGGTCCACATAGGATGCTGCTGCTCCTTTTCCTCAGATGCTTTGGTGAGAGGAGGGAATGGAGACTGGTTGCCCTAGATGTAGGTTGCAAAATGGAGGCATAGCCCTGTAACATAGGGACACCCTTCAGTCACCTTTAGTAGCTTCTAGCAACCTGATTAATCAGCAACAGTTTGAGGTGTAAGAGTTTTTAGACACATGAAAGTTCCTCATGGGCTGAGATTTTCTGCCATTTAGAAAAAGGTTGTTATTTTCTTTTTTAAAGGTTAATGGAAATATTGCTGGAAGCATGAGGTAATAAAACACTTAATAAGGTGGATAGTCTTTTTGATGGAAAAGATAGTCAGATCTATAGCTGTGCTACACCTGATGAAAGACAAGGCAGTTTAATTTATTGCCTTATAGTGGAAGTGCCATTTTAGACTTAAGATGAAGAGTAGATAGGTTTGTGGGAGGGGACACAAGGAGAAAAACATATAACATATCCAAACTCAACAAAACTAAAAAGAAAATCACTGGCATGACTAGAGCTCAGTTGCAAACACAGGACACAATCTGTTTCAGAATAGGGAGGTGCACAAATGTTTTTTGCATTCAGATTTGCGTTGAATTGAATGTTAAAACATTTGATTAAATTTGAATGTTTAAAATCCGAATGCAGCAAAAACCAATTCAAATCCAATATATTCAAATCTATTTTTTCAAAAGTTAGATATGACTTTGAAGATACGGATGTCAGCAACACTCGTATTTAAAAATATGAATGCCGACAACATTCTTATGTGTTATATGTATCTGTATGCATTTTGTATGCATCCTGTTTTATCCCATATGCGCCCCGCTTTCGTTCCGTATTATAAGAACAAATGTGTACAGATATGTATGATATTCATACAGATACATATGTAATACATACATATCTGTACATTCAAATGATATGAATCATTCAAAGAATGTTTTGGAACATTCAAAATTCGTTCAAATGTTTAAATTCGAACGTGAAGACATTCTATTTGAATTCGAATGTCCACACTTGATCAGATTCGATCAGATTTCAAATGTTTAGAACATTTGTGCTCATCTCTATTTCAGAATAATTTATTTGCATTTGTACACTGCTGTTCTTTCAAATACCACAAAGCAGCAACAATTATTCTTCCCCCTCTTCATTTTATGCATATAACTACCATGGGTAACTTGACGGCAGCCAAATTACCTGGATTGCAAGACAGGGCTGGGGCCAGAGCTGTCTAGATAAGAAGCAATAATACCACTCATTTTTGGTTTCTAATGGTACATATCAGGCTGCCATCTTGAGGTAGCCAAAGGAACTTTTCTGAAATCTGCCCTACAATAATAGTTATACATGCCATACAAATAAAATAAAATAGAAGCCTTCAAACTATTGCTACAGCGGATGGACATTTGCTGCATAGATATTCTCCAGATCACAAGGAAAACACTAACTTTCTTTCTTTTAAAGAAATGCTAGCTTTTCCCATTGCAGCCTTTTGGGAGGCTGTCAGATTGGCCATTTTGCAACTATTCCCAGGCAGTCTCCCATCCAAGTATTAAGTAGGCCCAACCCTGCTTAGCTTCTGAGATCAGAAGACATCAGGCACATTCAGGATGTTATGGGAGTAGGCTGCAGTTATTAGTGACCAAAAATCTGCATGGTCGATCTGATTCTGTTCTGGGATGAGCCTCTCCAAATGATGGTCTTGTCAACATGCACCAACATACCTGTTTGCCCCAGCTTCCATTTGTTCGTGTGCCAGATTTTTAAGTAAGTTTGGATGATCCGATGGATTGTTAATCACATCTTAAGACACCTGAGAAGAGGGCCTATCATGAGCCATGGGGGGATGAGGATCTCATTTGGAGCATTATTTTTTAATCACTGCCTTGTCTCTTGCTCTCCCCCCCCCCCTTCATTTATTTGTAGCCTGCTTTCCTTGCAGAAATATAAATGCACTTGGATCTATAACACGGTCTAAGATGCTGTGGCTGAAAACCTGTTCAGACACGTTAAAACAAATTTTCCATTCAAAGAACTGACCCTTTCTCACTTCCCTGAGGACCACAAGGTACAAGTCACGGTTGGGCACTGTGTATTTCTATATTGTATACAATAAGTAATTAACTGCAATTCTATATCTATGCACATCTGTTTCCTTCCTTCCTTCCTTCCTTCCTTCCTTCCTTCCTTCCTTCCTTCCTTCCTTCCTTGTCTGTCATCATCAGAATTGCATAGGAAAAGCATACAGCCTTTTCTGTATGACAGCTCCTTTGACAATGCTGCTGAATTCCGTAGGGAAGGTGCCCCCTGGTGGAATCAACTAGCAGATTTCCCAAGACACCTTAAAAGCACAATTGTTATTTTTGCTTACACAAAGGCTCTCTATTTCTAGGCTAAACAGACGGTAAATTTTGACCAAAAATTGCATCTTCTGTGATTTTTCCTGGGCCACATCATGAAATTTGCAATGAGCAATTGGCTGTGGCTTCAGAGAGAAAAAAAAGGGCTAATTTGCCAAAAGCATAGTGATTAAGAAATTAATTAGAGGTAAATGTTAATTTTATAGCAACATATATAGTATGGGGAGTGTTCAAAAATTCCTTTCTTTATTTTATAAGACAGAAAGTCAGATAAGATGGTTTGGGAAGGTCATCCTTTTTAATAACTATCTACAAAAGATGACAATAATCAGGAGTGGTTCGGTGATAAATAAGTGGTCTGCTGGTAAACAGAAAGAGACACACAGGAAGCAGATGAAGAGGAAGAGAAGATGTTGGAAAACGGAGGAAGTCATCAAAATAACAACAAGAAGATAGACATTGTTTGATGTGAATGGCTAATTATGTATTTTAGGTTGTTAAAGAAAAATCCTTTTAATAAAGAATACATTAAAAAAAATTAGAGGTCTGGCGCTCAGAGCTGACTTTTATTTAATTGAAGAATGGATGGATAAAATATTTATTATGGTCCAAAATCAGCATAAGAAAAATAAAAAAAATACAGTGTATAATATTACGATATAAGGTGATCTAATAAAAGCAAAATAATTCATTATAAACAAAGAGTAAAATGGAGTCAAGCCCAATACTGAATTCACAGTTCTATCATGAAGTGTCAGTAACAACACTTAAGTCCAGATGATACCAAAGAGTGGGAGCTTCTTTATGAGTAATCTTGGCATCAGAACCAGACAAGAGTAGGGAAATATAAAAATAAATAGTATAATTTATACTATTTAGTACTAGTTGTATAAAAATATCTTTTCGCTGTTTCAATTTAGCCACCACCACATGGGCATAAACATCCAGGTTTAAGAATTTTATTATATTTATCCTTTTCAGTCATGGCCCCCAGTCTAAGGAATAGTCTCCCCCTTGAGGTCCGTCAGGCTCCTTCAATGTATATATTTAGGAAGGCAGGGAAGATGTACCTCTTTCCCTCAGTCTTTGGTCAAATGGGAATATACTGTATCTTCCCACTTTACTGTTTTAATATATACTGTTGTTGTTTTAATATATGACTGATCTTAAATGTTGTTACCCACCCTGAGACCTTTGGGTATAGGGTGGTAAATAAATAAATAAGTAAGTAAGTAAGTAAATAGCGGTAAAAGAATAACATATCAGGCTAAAGTAAATGCTCTGAATAGGAATCTTAAAGTAAGATGTTTTCATATGTGTTGTATATTTTATTTTCTTAGAAAAAAGAGTTGTTGGAACCCAACTTAGCACTTTCCTGCAGTTACTACCTTTATTTGGGATTAGTGGGTCCAGATCAGTGTGATCTGGTTCAACAGCAGGTAGAGGGATCTACACTAAGTGTACTAGACTTCAGCCAGTTCTGCATCAATGGATGCAAATTGCCACCATAGGAACCATACCATGATGCAATTGGCTCACAGAATCCCCAACACTCATGCAATTGGCCATATTCCCATTAGCTGAATACTGCATCCAAGGATGAGGTGCCTTTGAAAGCAAATGTGTAGATACTTTTGCCATGGATGTGAGATGTCTTTGCAGGTGCTGTGATGACACCATTGCTATCAATGTCATTACTATTGTGGAGGCACTGAAAAGGCATCTTCACAGTTGTGCTGCAACTGTGCAAGTCACTCATAATCACATCCACTTTCTTCCTAGATCCATTCTATGTGTGGATGCTCTTCTCTTGATTCAGATCAGACAACACTAGGATGGATGTAGACCACATTTACTGGGTCTACGACTAATTCTAGATCAGTGTGCCCTTAGCACAGATCTGATCCAGAAACATTAGTCCTGTGCAGGTAATGCATACTAAGCAGCTCCTTGATCCAGATCAACAAGTAAGTGAAGAAAGAACCTTCGAACTAACTGTCTTTCTGTATCTATCATACAGTGCCTTAAAATATTTTCGGCCTGCTCATATTAGGTTCATTCAACTTCTTCAACAGTGAGTTGGGCAGAGACAGAATAATGATTTCTCCATGGTAAAAGAGTCAACTGTCCAAATTCAGCCCAAAATAGATTTCAGTCTTCCAAAATTTTCCCTGCAAAGATGCCTCCAAATTACATCTAAAATTGTACCCTGACACTTTTTGAAAAGTGCTTGTTCTCGCTCTTTTCTCTAGAGCTGTCATATTCTAGGGGGTCCACTTTTATAATCTACTTGATTTCACTGCACATCCCTGCAGAAAATCATGCTAAAACACAAAGTGCAACACTAATCTGCCAATTGTATGAAGACAAAACATTTGCTATATTACATTTTTTCATGGTATCTGTGCTATTCTGCAAAATACTTCCTGTTTGCAATTTCAGACCATTTCACTGTTTCCTGTTGATCTGGGCTTGAAAGATTAATGATAAATGTGCTCTAATTTCCTCCTGCATAAATTTTCTGTTTCCTCTCCCTGTTGGAATGTGAGCATCAGGAATGATTTAATAACTGATTTCTTCTTATTTCTCACGTTTCTTTATTTTTTAAGACCAAAATATCACTGTAAATTTATTGTAATTCCTAATGCGGTTTAATAAAAATTACAATGTATTATTATTATTCTACTACAGAGTAATTGTGGAACAATACTTGAGGAAAAGCCATTGCTCAATAAAGGGGTATACACACTGAATTGTATCAATAAGTGCATCGATTGATTGGAGCTCCTTCTAAACAGCAACTGGAGACATTTGTAAGGCACATTTGAGAAAGGGACACCCATACATCCCTTTCTTGGAGATGCCCCAAAAAACACTCACTGAAAAACAAAAAATACTAGTTCAGTATAAGAGCTGGTATTTGGAATGTACCTACTATTCCTTGGACAGGAAGTGTCCACCCAGAAAATAGGCCAAATTTGGCATGATGGTGGGATCTGTGACAAATTCTCACCTTTGATGGGAGGGATTCCCTTCCAACTTGCCTTTTCACAGTCTCTTCCCAGTCTCCTTTCAGTTGATTTTTAGTCAGAAAAGTGAGAAGACAAGACAAGGATGTCATTTCTGCTCTCTTCTTTCTCCCTCTCTCAGACTTTCTACATACAGTGCCTGACAAAAGTTCTGTCGCTTATCCATGTTGTTGAAACCAAAGCCTATAACCTGACTTAAAATTCATCCATTGGTTTTAGAAATGACTCATATGAAAGCTGAAACCCTCCCAAATGAGGTTTTTAAAAAGAAAATAAATTTGCTTCACTGCTGAAATATTGATCATTTAATGAACACAGAAAGGTCAGATTTTGGCGAGACAAAAGTTTTGTTGCCCACAAAAAGTAATGTGAAAATCAAACAGATAATTCACTTCAAATACAATGATATGTTTCATAACATTGGTGAATGAAGTTGTGGTGCTATTAGAGCCATATTTAATATTTTGTGTGACTTCCATGAGCCTGAAGGACTGCATCCATGTGTTTCGGCAATGATTCATACAATTTATTGATGAAGTCATCAGGAATAGTAAAGAATGCAGTTTTACATGCCTCCCAGAGTTCATCAAGATTCTTTGGTTTTGTGTACCAAGCTTCCTCTTTCATCCTACCCCAAACACGCTCAATGATGTTCATATCTGGTGACTGGGGTGGCCAGTCCTGGAGCACCTTGATCTTCTTTGCCTTGAGAAACTTTGATGTAGAGATGGATGTATGAGATGGAGTGCCATCCTGCTGCAAAATTTGACCCCTTTTATGATTGGGAATGTAAGAGGTAGCTAATACGTCTTGATATTTTAGGCTATTGATATTGCCTTCCACCTTGCAAATGTTTCGCACACCCCTATACTGAATGTAACCCCAGACCATGATCTTTCCACCACCAAACTTAACTGTTTTCTGGGTATATCTTGAATCCATACGGGCTCCAGTAGGTCTCCTGCAGTATTTGCGGCAGCTGTGGTGTAATTCAACTGAAGATTCATCTGAGAAATCCACCTTCTGCCACTTTTCCAGCATCCATCCGTTTAGTAGGCTGTGGGCCTTGGCAAATACCACACGGTTTTTTAATTGCCTTTTGTTTACTGCTGGCTTCTGGGCACTGATTCGACCATGGAGGCCATTTCGAGACAGAATCCTACAAACTGTTCTAGTTGACACAGGGACTTGAGGTGTCCAGGCCTGTTGGAGCTCTGCTGCAGTGGAAGAAGGGCTGGCTTTTGATTTTCAAACCAACAAACGTTCCTCCTGAGCAGTCGTCTTGCGGGGTCTGCCAGACCTGGGCTTGTCAAAAACATCTCCAGTCTCTTCAAATCTTTTTTTAATTCTTTGTACTCGACGCTGAGACACATTAAAGGTGCCAGCCACCTCTGCAGAGGATCTGGTTTTCAGTCTCCTGATAATCAAGGCTTTGGTCGCAGGGTGGATTTTTGGCATGTTGTCAGAGGTCAAGTTGCAGTTCAAGTGAAGGTCTGGAGTGCTGGAGTTCTTTTTATACACACCCACTAATTATCTGATCAATTAGTGAGCACAGGTGAGGCTGTAAACTAGGATTAGGTGCATTATATGACAAGGCGACAAAACTTTTGTCTAGCCAAAATCTGACCTTTCTGTGTTCATTAAATGATCAATATTTCATCAGTGAAGCAAATTTATTTTCTTTTTAAAAACCTCATTTGGGAGGGTTTCAGCTTTCATATGAGTCATTTCTAAAACCAATGGATGAATTTTAAGTCAGGTTATAGGCTTTGGTTTCAACAACATGGATAAGCAACAGAACTTTTGTCAGGCACTGTATATTGTGCATGTGGAATGCAGAGTGAAGCTGCTTAGGGGCTTCTTCCTGAGGATGATAGAAGCTTCCCTCATCTAGAAGCCCTGAGCTATTCTTGAACAGTATAGACCAGGGCCCTTTCTGCACTAGGTCTTATTCTGGATTGTATCCCAGAATAGGGACTTGCCGTTTGCATACTGTGGCAGACTATGACAAGCCCCACCCAGAACCTGCCATAGTCTGCCCTAGCATGCTGATAGCAGGTCTCTATTTTGAGATGCAGTCCATAATAAGACCCAGTGCAGAAGGGGCCAAAGATGAGCAAGCTATGCCCTTTCAGATATCTTCTACCCATGCCTCTGGCTAGGCTACCTGGGACTCACAGCAGCATCCACACAACAACAGGGCCCAGAGCCTTAACACCAGAGCACTTGTTCCTGCTGAAAGTGGGGCATGTAACACCTACATGCCCCCCCCACACACACCAATAAATCTTGAAAGGCCCCAGCTTCAGAGAGAGGGTTTCCTGTCACGCCCAAAACACCTCTGGGGATGGATCATTTTCAGCATGTTTGCCAGAGCTTTTTCAAATATTTATTGGGGTGGAAATCTTTAACTTTTTTGTATTTACTTGTACTAAGCCAAGGGAGGGGGGATACTCTATCAGTTTCAGATCTATTAATTTTAAGATATGTGGTACCCTATCAACTCTGACCAGGTACCTCCAAAAGCTGTGGAGTCAATATTATTAACTGCGACTCCAAACAGGATTTGCAGGCAATGTAAAAAGATTACCCTTTGGTTTTCTCCCCTGTGAGCCAGTTTGGTCTTGTGGTTAGCCTCTTATCTGGTTGTCTCCCAGTTCATTCCCACACTCCTCCATGAAGCCAGCTGGGTGGCTTGGGCTAGTCACACCTCTCTTTCTGAGTCTCACAGCCCCACTGGACTCACAAGGTGGTTGCTGTGGGGAGAAAAACAGAAGGTTTGCCAGTGTGATGCCTTATGTCCTCTCCGACTCTCTGAGGAAGGTCCCACTCCTGCCTGCCAAAATGAGGGAGGTGCACCTTAGGGGGTGAACTTGGAAACTGCTTCTGTCCCCCCAAATGGGGATAGTTCAGACTTAGATGATACACAGTGCCCAGAGCCGAGTTCTCTCTGGACAGAATGACAACAGCTGCACCGCTTGGCTCGCCTCCATGACAAACAGCTGTGCCACCAGGAGCGCAACTCTTCAAGTCCTACTTAAGAAACGCCCAACTCTGCACCCACCGTTGCAGACAAAGAATCTCCTTGGCATTCCCAGACTTGTTTAAACCCTGATTCTTGACTCCTGACTGATTTCCTGCATTTACAATGACTCTCTGGTACCCTGGTTCTTGGCCCATTTGACTCCACGTACTCTAGATCCCCGAGAACTCTGGAAACTGGCTTGACATGCTCCTGTCCCTAGCTGGTTGCATGCATGTGTGAGTGCTTTGCTGTGTGAATCCCCTTAGAAGAGTGAGAAAAGCAGGATATAAAAGTCAACCCCTACTCCTCCTCTTCTTGATTTAGGATAATACCTGAAGGATGGGAGAGAGAATTTCCTGGTCATGTGAGGAAATACCTTTAAGTAACAGTCAATTCAAATCACTCAACTGATAGCTTAATTAAGTAATTTAGTGATGCAGTCTCAGAACTGTGTACAATAAAAATAACTACATGAAAGAGAAAAGTAAAAATAAAGATAAATTACAATATATACACAAATAGAAGTAGACAAAAGCAAATAAAAGTGCAGACAAAAACCTCTTGAAACAAATGTGAATTGTCCACACTTGGTTGACATTCCACTGAGGTTCAGTGTTTACTTTAGTCTTGTACACTCATTCAGGAAGTTCTTGTGCAAGATGTCTCCTAGGAAAATGATCCATGAAAAATTGAGCTTCAGAAGTAATAAAATAATTTGCTGCTCTCTCGTAGAAACCCACAGGAGAATTTACATTTTGCTTGTGTGTCCGTGTGTGTGTGTGCTTGCTTGCTTACGTCCACATACAAATACCACACACACACATATGCAAAAAGATTCCCTCCAGAGGAATCTTCATTTTGGGCAAAGGACAGTCTGAGTTAGGTGCAGAAACCTGCACATATATCAACGATGTAGTGAAGCAAAAATCATCTTATATTGATTTATGGTGATTCTTCAACACAGACCCTGAAATTGTACTGAATGTGCAGTCAGCTGTGAGAGCTCACAAAACCTTACATGGCCAGCAAATCCTTTTTTTTTTTCTTTCATAAGCAAACAATACATGGTTCTGTCACAAGCATTCAGTATTTGTCATGGCTACTTCTTTGGCGTCATGAACACAGGAAAAATGAGGTGAAGCTCAGATTTCTGGTTATTTCCAGTTCTTAGGGCCAATACATGTTAACATCCATATACTTGGGGCTGCTTCCCTGGGGCATTTTCCCAGGGAAGTTGAAGTGCAAAAAAGGCCCACAGTCTCAGATGCCCTCCAGATAATATTAAATTCCAATTCCTATAAGTCTCAGACAGCTTTGCCTATGGTCCAAAATAATGAGAGATAAAGTGCTGTTTGTTTGTTTGCAATTTTATCCCCCCTATGCCCAAAGGTCTCAGGGCAGGTAACAACATTTAAAATAAAATGCATATATTAAAACAATAACAGTGTCTGAAAGTGGGAAGAGAATGTGTACCCCCATTTAACCAAAGGCCAGGGCAAAGAGAAGCATCTTCACTGCCTTCCTAAACATGTACAGACAGTGAAGGTGCCTGTCGCGACAACACCTTGCCCAGCACCTCACTACTCTCCAGCACTGGTCCCTAGCTTCAAATTGTTCCGCACCGCTGCAGCTTCATGTTGGCAGGCACTTCTGCATGACAATCTTAACCCCCTTTTCATTCCTCTCTCTACAAACGGAAGTGTTTTTCTCTCGCCCTCCGGCTGCCGGTCTCCTTTAGGCTCCTTCCTTCCACTCTTAAAGGCACAATACTTCTTTAGTTTGTCTCAGTAATAACGACAGTAATAACTACCCCACACTCAATCATAACCACTTAAAGCTTTATTGATATCACAGAGTTAGTGATGTACATGATTCCCCCCGGCCATTTGTTTCACATCAAGGTGAATGGGATAGAAATTAGCACTGTGTGAATGGGGCCACTTCAGATGTGCTAGGATTCAAATTTTCTCTGAATTCTCTTTCATTCCCTGCCTCCACCAGTCACACCTCAGCAATAAATTAAGGTCTACCTTTATCAATCCTATCTTATGGAACAAGATAATGACACCAGGGGCTTATTCACACTACAGCCAGTAGTACATGATTAGGGAACTTCTGGAGAAGGGCATCCGCACTTGGAGGAGGCTGAAACAGTGTGCCCTGCCTTCCCAGAAGTTCCCTAATTGTTGATTAGGTGTGGAGCCCAAAATTGTGCTTCACATCTTTACCAACATTAACTAGAAGCTTACCTGGCATGTCCAGGAAGCAGCCATTCGCACCTCTTCTGGTGCTCCAGGGTCACCTAAGGTGCCACACAAGCAGGCTGGCACCTCGGACACCATAGACATGACTGCACATGCACAGAGCATCAGCGTCATCATGGCAATGGCACTGATGCATGTGCAGTCTCAGAGGGCACCACAACCAAAATGGCAGCACCCAGAAGGGGACCAGCCCCTGGATCAGTCACACGTGAGTGACCGATTGCGCAGGGCTTAGTCTGTTAGTGATTAGTGCTTGCAAGTGCTTGTGCTAGTTAACATTTGGCCCTCACACTCCTTTCCCATGCAGCGGACAGGAAGGTGAAGTGCAAAAATGCCCCTGGTCTTTCTTTGCATTTCTGCAGCTCAGCTCCAACATTCTTGATAGTAGCGAACAGAAAGACAACTGAGTTTAGTGCAACTGTGGAAATACCGATTGCATTAGGATTGGAACCCCTTGAAGTCCAGATGGTAGCTTCCCCCACAGTTGATTTAACACTGCCATGATAAACAGGCAGTAAAAGAAAACATACATCAAAGGAGTATCAACTAGTGTGGGCGTTCTACACTGCGGTTGCTCTTTTGGACTCTGCCATCTGCAGTCTGAGGTTTACCACTGAATTGTAAGAAATTAGCCCAGGTATCGAGGAAGATATTGAGTGAAAGAAGCTGTGCATTTAGAATTATATAGAATTATATGACTGACCACAGAAGGCCCTCTAGGTATTGCTGGCCTGTTATTTCCATGAGCCTCAACCAACCTGGCCAATGGCAAGGACTGACAGTCACTCAAAACTTGACTTAGTTTGCATTTAACCAAGAGCTCAGATGAAGAGCGTCTGCCATCAAAAAAGAAGGCCCTGGCAGTACCCTGGAAGAAGGCAAGGGCAAAGAACTTCCACATTAACAAGATCTGCACAGCCCACACAAGCAAACAAATAGAGCATGTAAATGTTTTTTTCATGTACATCGCAAGCTGGAGTACCTGTTTGGGCCTTAAAAGATGGAGCTGCGCCATCTGCCTGCCCTCCTTTCTCTATTCCCTGGCTTTGAGGGTTGTGCCTAGGGCTGTTTTGGAAGGGGCTACGGACGTCATCCACTTTCTTTGCCTTCTAAAACAGTGCTGTGCTTTTCGGTATGAAAAACCACACTTTCAGGTAAGTGGTGTCAGTGGGGAGGCAGAGTATGAGAAAGCACCGTTAGAATGGAGTGTTTTCTCTCACTAAAAGTGCTTTGCACTTCTCTATGATGGGATGTAAGCTCAATGAGCAAGAGACCATGTGAGCCTGGTGCTCTTTGAGCTCTCTTATGGTGTCACAGAGCCATGCTGATCCTGCTATACTGTTAAACCTGATGCACAAAATGTTTCCGTATGCATTTCCCCCTCCCCCTCCTCCCCCTCCCCTCCCCTCCCCCTCCTCCCCCTCCCCTCCCCCATCTCCTTCCTTTTAATACCACTCATTTTGAATAAACACAAAGGCTAAACCTCAAAGCCTTCCTTGAAGAGACAAGCCCAAGATTAACAGAAGCCATACAATCCACTCCATCTTAATTTCTGGAAATGATTTATTTCCATCTCATCACCATGGTAACACCATTATTGGTCGTGGATCAAGCAGATAGGATGGTGAGCCAAGGTCCAGACATAAACAACGGTGGAATTATTGCAGCACTGTTATTGTCACAGGCGCCTTCTTTTTCACACAAACACCATCTCTCTCTCTCTCTCTCTCTTTTTTTTTTTTTTTGCAATGCATTTGCTGAGTGAGTTATGCTCAGAAAGAAGCCCAGAGTAAGGAAGAAGACAAAGGAACACTGGTAGAACAGGTATTGTGTATCCATAATGTGACCCTTTGTAGATGGAGAACACCTGGTGACTGTGAGAGCTTCACAAAACTTTTACCAATGCATTTCACAAAAGTCAGGTTTGGTACCTCTGCCTCATCAGCTCTTTTAACTGTGAGGTGATTACCAAACAAATATAAGGCTTGATGAGAGGACTGGAATGACCCTGAGGTAGAGCCAACAACCTTTTCCTTTCTGAGACATCACAGATATGAGGAAAAAACTAAAACATAGAAAAAGAAAAAATCCCCCTTCCATAGCATTTGTGTTTAAGGCTGTTGTAATGTATCGTAATGGCTTCTTCTTCTTCTTCTCTCTCTCCCTCTCTCTCTCTCTCTCTTTTTTTTTTTTTTGCAGTAACCAGGGAAACCAGAGTTCTAAGCAGTCTTATTTTATATAGTTTGAGAACACACAATGTATGCTTCGCTACACAATTTTGTCTAAATACTCTGAAGCCACTATTTTGGTATCCTCTACAAAATAAGCCTAGTTCATGTACTATGCTGAAGTACATACACTATGGCTGAGTTCACAAAAGTTAAAAACAACAACAATATATCTGAGGCACTTTAGAGAGATGGCTTAGAGAGGTGCTACAGGCAGGATCATTCACACACCAGTCTGCCCCTCCCCCTTCTCATGAACATTCTAGTCTAGAAAAGGTGGATTACAGGTGGGATGAGAACACAAGGAGTATATGCTACCTTCTAAGGTGCTTTTGGGTCACATTACTTATGAACACAGCTACTCTTAGGCCCTTGTCACACAAGTCTAAGACAGGACACCCTATTCATTAATTCAAACTGAGGTCATACCAGTGCTGGTCACACCTGGGTCATTACAGGTCTTCTTCATAGTTCACACCTTTCTGCATGATCAGCATGAGCTTCCTCCATGGAACTCTTGGCTTTCCACCCCTTTTGCTGCATCAAATCTATCTCCTTTGTTATCAGATGCCGTTGTGACACTCAAGGGAGGCAAGGGTGTGTCTTTGTGGTTGTTTTTTGAACAAGAGAGAAGGGGAGGTGCCTCATGAACTCTGGTGTGTGCTGATTGGCCAAAAGGAAAGACTAGACACCACCCACCACAGCGTGGTTTAGCGTCCATTAGCCTGTGCTCCCAATCAAAATTAAGGAAGCAAAGACATCCTGGCATGCCAGAACGTGCTGAGTCCTCCGAGTCCTCTAAAAATGAGGACTCTGGTCTAACGGGGGTAGGCCAGCTTGGGAAATGAATTAAATACTGTAAACATAATGTGAGGAACATGACCTGAGGATGACTTCAGGTCATCCTAAACTATTTGTGTGACCACGGCCCTAGATCCTTATTTCTGTGAACGTTCAGAAATAGTTTAATGAAAATGTTTTAAAAATAATAAAACTTTATAAGCCTCTGAAGGCCCAAATTATACTTCTTTTTACCTAAATCATGGCCTTTTCTGCACTGGTCCTTATTCTGAACAATAACAGGAAGAGTGAGGTGTCTAATCAGATACTACACTCTTCCTCCATGTTGAATTCAGTATGAGGGTGAAGTGTCAGATAAACACTGCACTGCTAGTGCACATTCAAGGTGCTATAACAGCACTATGTGGATTCTACTTCCCCGTTTTTCTGAGCCTTTCTGCACTTACCTTTAATCAGGATTACAATTCCCCATAGTCCTCTTCAGGACCTCTTCTGAGAAGCCCCACCTACCACTTGTACCCTCCATCCAAACAGAATGGAGCATAATCCAGATCAGGCAGCCCCTGGTCTGGATTACTGATGGACCTCATTAAACAGGTCCACAGGCATATTAGCTTGGGCCAGTACAGATCTCAGAGCCATGCAGAAGGCACACCACCATTTACTTGACCACTGGGGGAGCCATTTTGTGGTTCATCAAAGCACACTGCAGGATGGGTTCAACAGGGGCTGTGAGGCCAGGAATTTATGTTCCTAGCCACCATAAACTTCAGAGGCCAGAATTGAGGCTCATGCTAGCCAATGTAGAACTGTGTTAGAACAGCATCACCATGAAGATGATGCTGATCAGACTGAACCTTATCATGATCCAAACCAGAATCAGATAAGTCTAGAAAGGCCCTGTGTCTCAACATTCTATCAGAATTCCACATTAATATGTTTTAACTGTAGCTTGTGTGTCTTGGCTTTCACTGAACCAACTCTCCACATCTTCAAATCTATTTGAAGTACCTCATGGGAGTGCTGGTTTCAGTTTGACTCAGCTGGAATTGTAAGGGATCCCTGAGCAAGTTTTACAGCCACCTTTGTGGCACTTTTACATTCACAGGTGGCCCTTAACAATCTATGAAAGGGAGCCAGTTTGGTCTGGTGGTTAGAGTGCTGGACTCATATCTCGTACTTAGTGAGTTTGACTCCATACTCCTCCACGAAGCCAGGTGGGTGACTTTGGGCTAGTCATAGCTCTTTGCTGACCTCTCACAGCCCCACCTACCTCCCTGGGTGTTTGTTGTGAGGAGAAGAACAGAAAGCTTTGTCAATTGCTTTGAGTCCCCTTAAGGGTGAGAAAAGTGAGATAGAAATGCCAACTCCCCTCCTCCTCTTCTTCTTTATGCTTCATTGCACTTTTTATGGCCATGGATGGGCCTTCATAGAAGTTGTAAACACCATTATTTTGAAGCCCTGTCTGGCCAGGACACTCACCCTGATGAAGTTCAGCTTATATGCAAGATGATTCCACGTAGAAGGTGTCTGTAAACATGCATATTGTGAGACAATGCCTGTACAGAAAAGAATTCTAAAGAAGGATATTTGGTTGTGTTGAAAGGTTCAACGTACGTAATAGTTAAGGTAACAAAACTCCAGTAATGATAATACAAAGATAATGGTACAAGGATGTCTCCTGCCCTTCACATTAAAAAACACACACACACTTTTTGAAGAATAGGGCCTCGTGGGCAATTTCCTGGGCTTGATTACTAAGAATACCTTTGAGGAGACCAGTAGGTCCTCTCACATGGCAGTGGTGATGGAGTTTGGTGATGTGCCAGAATAACTATTGAGCTGGCAAGGTGGGGGAAGAGCACAACATACACACAGATGATACCCTCTTCCTGAACATGG
Organism: Aspidoscelis tigris stejnegeri; assembly: GCA_023333525.1. Taxonomy (NCBI): domain Eukaryota; kingdom Metazoa; phylum Chordata; class Lepidosauria; order Squamata; family Teiidae; genus Aspidoscelis; species Aspidoscelis tigris. The sequence goes on from JALMGA010000006.1 coordinate 67,101,877, forward strand.
AAAAGCAATGGCAGAGGAATGCCATGCAGATATTGCATATTCAAAGTACCACAAAGATGATGTAAGCATCCTTCCACAGATTCCTAATGATGGAGTGTGTAAGGTTTTGTGTGAAACTCATGACTTCAACAGCAAATAGGTTTTCTAACATATTTACTTAAAATAATTTACAAAAAAAAAAGAGGAGTTTGAACAGGACTGTGGAAGGGTCCTGTAATGACTGCATCCAGGCAATGGTTGCTTATTCTGTTATATTCGGATATTCTGGAATAGGGTATGGATATTCTGGAATATCCATGCTTAATTCCAGAATATCCAAACATAGCAGAATAAGTAACTGATGTCTGGATGCTGCCTAAGTGTGAAATATACCATTTCCCTTCTTTCCTCCAGGCTTAATTTTTGCTTTCTGGAAGCATTCATGCAAGTAACATTCCATCACTTTGAAGTTTTGAGAAAGTGAAACTAAGAAGTAGATAGGAGTTCAGCCAAAGGAAAGGCAGCTTAAAATTCAAGGCAGTTCTCACAGATATTTTTGTGTAGTATTCACCCAACTGTAACACCAGTATTTCCACTGATCTGCTTCAGGGAGGAGACAGGAGAAAGAACCAAAGAAGGGCTAAACAGTGCAAGCTCTCTGTCCATGCCGTGAAAGACAGAAGGTATTTTATCATTAATGAGGCCATAAATATTACATTGTTCAACATATTAAGATATAGGGCACGTCTCCATGGTCTCTTTTTGCTTCTCTCTTGTGTCAGATTTTTAAAATGAGGGTTGTAATTTGAAATAAAGCGTCCCCATGTGGTTTGGGGCAACGCAGATTTAAAACGTACTTTCCTGTCTCCATGCAAGCTGCTTTTTGTGAGCCTGCATATTTTTCTCCCCATCCCCCACCCCTGCCTGCTGCAGCAATGACAGGCAAAAACCTCAAATGAACCTCCAGAACACAACACAGAACATCCCTTTACTTGGATGCAAAGAGTTAAAAGCAGTTACAAGCATAACTGAAAGCAGCTCAGTCTCTCCATAATTGATGCTTGCAACATAGTTACAAGCATAACTGGAAGCAGGATCCCTTCAGCTGTCAAATTCAGCTGACTGCATTCACATAATGGCAGCTGATTAGCGTACAAGCAGACCTGCGAAGTGAAACTTTGTTGCTGAGAAACTTTGCTTGCTGAGAAACAATCTCCATGGTAATAATTAATATCACCTTTCCCCCCCCCCCTCCAAAGTGAAACAATGTGACAGTTCAGAGCTCTGCTCGTGCACTGAAAGAGCTGAATGCAGACTGCTGATTCTGACAGCTAGTTCTTCTGCAGGGATCAAAAATGCCTAAAAATTCAGTGGAATATGGGAGAAGATGTGGAGAAAGTATCTCCATGCTCCCAGGAAAATCCACAGCTTCCCCCTAAGTTGGATGTAGTCTTGTTTAAACAGGTTTTTTTCTGCTATGGATTTTCCTCCTTTACACCTGATATAGCCTGGAGTAAAGCTTTGCATGGAGATGCTCCTAGGCAAAACAAGCTTAAACCCATAGTGCATCTTTACATAAGAAGATTCATTTGATTTGACCATCATTTTAAACCTACGGCACTTCACCAGGCACAGGCTAAAACCCGAAATTCTCTCAAAACTACATTGGAAATGTCATATGCTATCAAAGCATTCCCAGTATAGTCCCAGGTTAGTCAATAGAGAAACTCAATATATCCATTTTGGAAGAAATATGGCAATGATGCCAAGTTTTCTGTAATCGTTCACCTTACCTGGATGTGTGCTGGGAGTTGCTGAAATGAAATGAAATCATGTAACCGGAAGCCAACTAAGCACATGAAAAATTAGAAAGCCAGCACAGTTCAGCTCCATTTTGGCAGCTCCCACCAGATGTCCAGGTAAGAAGAACTACAACTGCAATTGCTTTTCATGTCAGTCAAGGATCAGCAAGAGACAACTGAGGGAACTTTAGATCCCTCAGTGCCTCTTGCAACCCGATGGTTGCCTTATCATCTATTTGGATTAAAATTGTGCTATACGATCAGGCCATGTCTCCAGCTAGCTCACTGGGTGCCTTTCAGAAGTTGCTAAATCATCATGGCTCCACTTTTGGTGGCACAAAGCACAAGCTGCTTGAACAAAGTGCTCACGGGTACAGCATATGACATTGTAGACTTTGGACAAGTGCCTTATTTGCCACTTCAACAGTCACTTTTTGCATGTGAAAAAGATGTGAATGTGTCAGGTGACCCATTTTTGCTTAATGAGGCACTTTTGACCACCTCTGGACCCTCCCAATCTTGTGGTGGAGACACCATTTCAGCTGAAGCCACAATTCCTCATTCTCCATAGGTTTCAACTGCTCATCCTTCTCATCCTCCTTGGTCATTTTCAGTACACTGCTGGCTGAAGGTATCTCCACTTGGAGCTTTATAAGTTAATTTTAAGACCTTGAATTGCACTCAGTAGAAAAATAGCAACTAGCACAGTTCTTCTGAGGATGACTTGATGTGCCTCTGGCCAGGCATTTCCAACAGCAGTCTTGCTGCTGTGCTCTCCACTAACTGCAGCTTCCAATCCATGGTTGTTTTGTTCGTTGTTACTGGTTGCTACGTGCTTGTTTTGTTCATTTGTATTGCTCCAACTCTGCACCATCACTGATAAACTTTAATATTATCATTAATAATAAAAGGTCAGCTGACCTTGGCACCTGAAAATAGGGTGAGTCCTACTGAAAAGGTGACTGGAAACACAGCTGCCACCATTTTTGCCCTCTCCATGGGCACTGCATGGAGAGTAGGAAAAAAAAGGAGACGTGAAAAAAAGAGGTTAAAAGAAAGCAGACAAGCATGCTTTGGAACTCAACTTCATGTGAGTGAATGATTAAAGATGTGTCCATCATAAGTAGAAGGTGGATTTGGAAGGACAGCTGCGTTACAAATGTGAAGCTACCTTGGAATGAGAGGTTTGTCTCACTCTGTATCATTATTTTGCCTGGAAAAATCTATCTAAAGTCTCAGTCAGATTTCTTTCCCATCTCTTTGCTATCTCATCCCTTAAAGAGAAATACTTCAGATTTGCCCAGGTTTTCTTCATGCGGCCCTCAACTATAACTTGCCCCTGCTCTTCTTAATTCACTGTTGTCATTTTGAACCTTACAGAATCAGCAGTGTTCCTGAATACTTTCACTACAACATATTTCCTCCCAAATATGCAAAACCTACCAGCATCCTGTAAGAGTCTGAGAAAATGTACCATAAACCTGGGGCCACCTCACCCACTGGATAACAACCTCCTCTCCAATGGCTAGGAGTTCCTAGACTTATGAAGCTGCTAACATCTCAGATTAAAAATCAATTAAACTCAGGCAAAAATTTCAAGCTAGCCTTGAGTTGGTCAATCTGTGGACAGAAGAGGTGGTGTCAGCAGCCAGCCTGGATAGCTTTAAGAAAGGGTTAGACAAATTCATGGAGGACAATTATATCAGTAGCTACTAAAATTGATGCCTATGTACTAGGGATGTGCAAAGGGACCAAGCAAGGGTCAGCTGCCACCGCTGCCACACAGTCTCTTGTTCTCCCACGCTCTTTCCGGTGGCGATGGGAACCAAATGGGGTGAGTTCCTGGTGAATCGGGGACCACATGCGCCATGCGCAGCACTCAACCAACCTGACCAACTCAGTTGCGAGCCAGCAGCAAGCAGGTAAGAAGTGTTCACCTGTGCATGCCCCCGGGGTGGGTTGGGGGGTGTAAGATGTGGGTCCTGCTGTCCCAATCTGTGATGCATTGGGAAAGCGGGGTGGCTCGGAATGGATCCGGCTGCCCCAGAAGAGTGAATGCTCCATCCCAGCATGTCATAGACGTGTTAGAAAACCCCTCATGCAAAAAGGCCTCATGCTAAGTTTTAATTAAGATATTTGTCTATGTGTCTCTCAGTGAGTTTTCCCCCTTCTTAAAAAAAATGGACAGAGTTTTATAAACCTAAGATTCACCCTTGACTGCTACCATTCGTTCTGGTGGCCTGGCTGCATAAGAAGGACTGCAAAAATTGACCATGCTTCAGATTTTTAGATGATGTTTCTCAGCCTTTTGAAACGTGATTGGCTGGATTCCATAACAAATGATAAAACTTCAAATGTAGAAAGCAAGTTTTTAAAAGGCTCAGTGCATGCCCACAAAGGAGCAATTCCTCTCATATCAATATCAATTATACTTCTTTTCAATAGCACATTGCTCAAATTTGAGGAAATAAATCCATTACCTCAAGCTGTGATTCAGAAGAGAATAGGAGTAGGATCTTTTGACATATTAAAGGAAACAGAAAGAAAGCAAACTGTGTAATTGGGGGGTATGTTTTCACAGACACATGTTATCCTGGGACAGGGCAGGCTGTCCCTTCCTGGAATTAGCAACCCATTCCATGTTGGGTTGGGTTCTTTCTGGTAAGAAATAAGACTCTCCACATGCCAGGCCCTGTGCCAATCTCCAAAGGCCACAGCAGTTTTAGAGTTGGCTCTGAAGGCCAAAACAAAAGTTCCTGGCCTTTAGATCTTCAAAGGGGCCCCTTTCAATGATGGACCAACAAAAAGGAGGCTCCCCATTAGTAATCTGGACCAGGGAGGCATCTAGACCTCTTTTTTCATGAAAAGTCCCAGGAAAAAGTCTATTTTGTGGTCTACAACTCCTTGGTACAGGTGACCCACTTGGACAAAATGTCCAATATATCAGGACTTGAGTTAACCTTTCCTTTCTCCTTTATGCATGTATCAATTCAGCGTCAGTTAATGTATGTGCAATCTACCTATTCTGACTTCTAGTACCTTTTCAACTGCATTGTCTGCTGTTCCATAGGCACAATGGAGCACCATCGTTAATTTCATGATTCTCAGCCAAAACTAATTCATATTCAAGCAAATTCACATTGGCTTTGTTATATTGTTTATTCCTTACCAGATTGTCACTGTAGGCATGTTCAATTTTATACATATTTATCATACGGATGTATTTACTTTTTATTTATGATCATAAGATGAACAAGTGATCCACCTTTACAGGGTACAGTTTCAGAGACGTTTGACACACAAATTTTGTTTAGAGGAAAATTAGGACAGAATGTTTTCTTCCATAGTTAGCTGAAGAACCAGAGTACAGCCATGATGGGCTTTGTCATGTAAAAATAGAAGCCTGTAGTCGATTCTCTTGTTTTCTTCTTGATGTTCTATTAAGAAGCAGAAGCAGGTAGTCTTCTGTCTTATAGGAAAACAGGTGCATTGCAGCAAAAGTGGTAGAGTAGGGAAGCGCATACCACAAGCAGAATTTTAGGCTCTTTTTATAAAAGATCATTAAACTTGTGATTTGATCTTTTAAAAATGGTCACATAAGAGAACGGTAGAGAATAGGGATGTGCACAGATATTTGTAATATTAAAAATTTGTACAAATTTGGCTAAATTAAGACATTCGTTTCCGAATCGAATGTTGTCACATTCAAAGATTGACATTCGAATTTGAATCAAATGTTTTGATACATCCGTATGAAACTTCATATAGGATTGGTATGAGATTCATATGGGATTAGACATTTGTATCAAATTTGAATCCCACTACATTTGAAGGGGATCTATCTGGATGAACACAAATTGTATTGTATTCAGTTCAATACAAATTGAATACAAAAAAAAATTGTGCACATCCCTAGTAGAGAATTATGAAATTATAAAAATGGAGAGTTGTGGTCAACAAAGAGCTGGAGAACAGAATCATCTTTTGATTCTGAGCTCTGGACCCCCTGCTATTCCACTGGCTAATGTGCGGATTAGGAAATGATGTTATTGTTAATGTGGGTATTTTTCATATTTCTCTGTTTTGTGTACCATCATTCAAAAGTCTACCTGGTGTGGTTGTTTGTGTTTTATCATCCTTGGTTCCCCAAGGTCAAAGAATGCCAGAACTTTGTAACAGTGGCCATGTTTACACCATATTGTTTTAGTCCATCTCCAGGACAGACAAGGAAGGCAGCTGTACTCAGGCTGTTTTTGGCCTGGAATGGCCTGCCCACACCTACCTGCCCCTACTGCTGCCTTCCCTATCAAGCCTTCTTGAAAAGGTAATTTTCAGCTGCTGAAGGGGTTGGGGAAATGCTCGGCTTGACGTGGGGGCATTCTGGGAGGGTAAGGGGGTGCAGCGACAGGTGGGGGAGGTAAGGTTATGGACAGGGTGGCAACGTAGCTGCAGAGGCATGGGTGGGTGGATTCCAAGAAGGTGATGGTGTTGTGGGAAGATGAGGGGCTGGTTGGGGAGGGTTTGCACGCCAAGGGTTGTTGGGTTTGGGAGGGCAGTGGTGTTGGGGTAAAGGGAGTTTCAGCAAGATGGGAAGGGGTGGGGGGACTGGAGCTGTGGTGGGGCAGAGGGAGTCTCAGCAAGGGGAGGGGGAGGAGGATTGAAGCAGTGGCGGGGCAGACAGAGTCTTAGGGCAAGGGAGAGGGGAAGATTTCATTCAGATTCAGTGCTGGGATAATCTGCATAGCAGATAGTCCCAATCAGGGAGGGAAAAATCTTTATTAAAAACTGATGCAGACTTTCAAGTGTAATCCCTCCAGTCCCAGGGCAGCCTCCAGTCAAATAAAAGATATGGTGTAACCACAGCCCAAATCATGTATAATAAGACATGTAGCAAAATATCCAATGTCAAAGTTCTTAAGGTTTGATGGTTTCATTGTTAAGGCCTGGGGCAGGAAGCATTCAGACTGTGTGCTTCTCACTACTGCTTTTAATTGGCCAGTGACCACAAAGGTAAGGTAACTATTATGTCAGGTAAGGGCAGGAGACCAATGTGAATCGTATCCTCCAATTTTGTCCTCTATGTATTTCCACAGATTTTAAAACTTACTGAAAGACAAGGATAAGACTAAGTGGGCAAAGAATATTCAACACTTTTCATACTGTTTTAACAACCTCCTTCCTTCTCATTTAACTGTTTCGGCAGACAACTGACGTGGACTGTTAAAAAGCCTTTGGCAGTTTATTATCCTTTCCCCGAAACTAGCAGAGTTGGTGTCAAAATCATCAGCATCCTTTGATGGGAAATTTCACTCAACTGTCTCTCATTATATATCAGAGTCCATATGGAGCTGCAAGTTACCCATAGGGGCAAATAAATTTGGAATATTTGTTAATTGCTGCAATTAAGGGAGTTCCATATATGGAACAATAAAAACAAAAACAAGCCAACTGTCTTTGAAATATTCTCACTGCATAGAAGATACATTTTTCATTCATAAACTACATTATTTGACATCCCCCCAAAAGCATAGAGTTTCAGCTGCTAATATTGAACGGAGGAGGAAAATGGGGGGGAGAACTTTCTCTTGCTTGTGTGGATGGATAGGGATGGAAGAGGTGACTTTCCAGCCTAGGTTTTGGTTGCTTTTGTGCCAGACTGAAATTGGTTGATGTCTGAAACCATTTCCAGTTTGACACAAAAATGGGTCTCCACAGCAGTGAGATTTTCAGGCCTGGGGAACTGCCACATGTTTCATAATGTCTCTGTGTGGTCACATCTCCACCGCATATGACCTTCCCTCACCCCAAGACAGTATATATGCTTTGATTGACACATCAAAGTGAATGGAGACCATTTCATGGGAACGCTAGTGAGAAACTCACAGGGCTGCCGGTGTTGGGCATGAAGGCCAGCTCACACAGAAGTTGCATACCTTGGCTTCTATGTATAGGTGCTGACCCTCAACAGGGCAACCTGGCTGATGGCAGATAAGATGCCTGCCCCTGCCACATCAACCAGGCCATGCAGGCAAAGCTGTCCCACATCAGAGGTGTTAATGGGGATGCAGCCTGAGCTTGCTGCTACTTGTTCTCTTGCTTGAAAACATTTTTGCCACATACTTAGTTAAACTAAACACTGTAATTGAGGAGCATTTTGGAAAAACACAGGATCCCTAAAAGGTGTTTCCATGGAACATGTTCTGTCTGCTGTCTGAAGTCTAGTTAATACAATTTCTAAGTTTGAGTTGGTGTTTTAATGTGATATTGAGCCCATAGCCTTTGCCAGTGATGATGACACATGATTTGTAGAATTTAATTAATGATCTGACATCTGATTTTGTTTCATTAATGCATAAGCCTCATTTATCCTCTTGACTGTTTATTTCTTAATAAGCTTTTAATTAATGTGATTTTGAAAAAGGAAAAAAAAACTTTACCATTTAAAAACAAATGAATGGCTCCAGTATCATTTTCATCAGATATTAATTCCCTTAGCTTGAGATTTTTCATTATGTCAGAAAATTTGCAAAACCATGCTCCACTGTTTTAAAAAGTGTATCCTGAAACTGTAAAACAGCAGGCGCAGCTTTCCACATTGCTCACAAATGCATAATAGCTACAATACTTGAATTTCTTGAGTTACCAGCCATAAACCACACACTACATTCTGCAGTTTAAAATGATTCTGCTAATTGCTTTTTACTGCTATTTAGGGGTGTGTGAGAGAAGGAGGCTGATAAACTATCCTGCTTCAAGGCTATCATTAGGATTTAGATATTTCCAGGCAAGATGTCATTAATTTCTAAATAAGCAAGCCCAAAAACAGACACGGTATGGAAACACAGAGCACAACCAAGTGTCCTCTCCTAGGGAACATACAGGGACAAGTCCCATTCCACATTGTGCCATGGATAGGGGCGTGCACACATGTAATTTTTGGAATTCAATTTGAATTGAATACTCAAAAATTCAATACGATTTGAATTTTTTAAATTTGAATTTAACCAAATTCAATATGAATTAAGCAAATTTGAATCTATTCGTTCAAATTTCTCATTCAAATTTGCACTTACGAATGTCGACAACATTTGTAGATACCCTTACGCATCTTCCCCAGGTCAGTACACACCCATACGCATCTGTACACATCCGTGTGCATCCTGTAGTTATTCCGTATGCAACCCATTTTCATCCTGTATGGATCCATACAAATGCATACGAATGTCCAAATAATTTGAATGAATAGATCCAAAATTTGAAGCAAAACTTTAAATTCAAATTTAAGGACATTTGATTCAAATGTCGAAATTTGGTTGATCTGATTGAATTTTGAATGCATTTGAATACTCATGCATATCCCTAGCCAAAGATGTATACTGATATTTTGATATATCGATCAGTGAACTCATGCATGCATGCATGCATTTAAGATGAGAACCTGGGGAGGGCAAACTTCCTGTTAGATCCCCACCTTTGATCTCTTGTGTTGTGATTTGATTTGCATCTGAATAAAAAGTGGTTGGACTGAGCGCCTCTTCACTGTACGGGCCAAACTACAGTCCTTTTTTATGCTTTTAAGGAGTCTTTTGTGATTAACACGATAACTTGTCACCCTATGGAACATTTCTGTTCTAACATTTGCAACGAGCAGAACACTTCAGGAAGCTGGGAGAGCTGGCTTGTTGTTACCCCAGTGGAAAGCTGGGCTCATTGAAAACCAGAGATGTTTGGCCCACTGAGATAAAGGGAAAAGGTTGTATCCTGTCCTATCACATCTTCAGGATCTGGATGAAGCTAAAATGGAAAGGATCCCTAGTACAGGAAGCAAAATAGGCCCTCATATTGCTTTCATGCTGCAACCCAAATCTTACAATGATGCAATAATCAGTGAACACCATCCTCAATGGCCAGGCAAACTCTTGGAAATGATTTCCCCCTCCTTCCTTAATCCCTAGCAAGAAGTCACATTTACACAACAGCAGTTTCAATCCTGTTAAGGCTTTGGCAGAATTATCATCGGATCTTCAGATTGCTGTAGGCTCATACTGGAGATGCATTAGCTGCACATCTGTTTGGACTAAAGAGTCCTTTTAGGACACTGGATCCACATGGCCTTGTTCCTGGGACCATTCAGTGTGCCCTTAGAGCTTCACTCTAGTTCTTGATGCTATAAAGGTAAACTGCTGTGGAGAGCTCTAACAATGTTCTACAGAATGGTATACTGTCCAGACCTACTTGTTCTGGTGTACTCTTCATCACTGAGCACAGGAATTCGCTGTAAGGACTCTGAGTGGAATACTGAACTGGAGAATGAAAGTTCTTTGGTTCAGTGTTCCTTTAACTTGGATAGGGGCAGGCATGCAAACAGCACTCTACTGCACCTGCAGTTTCATTTCATTTATTGAAAGAAAGAAAAAATATGTGTGTTTGGCCCTTTTATATGTGAGATTTCTGCAACCCAAGCCATTTAGGGCATTATATGTTAACATTGAACCAGTTTGATCTTTTCAGACTGGCATGATGCACATAATTTGCCAGAGATCAATACCAGACATAGGAATCACCCACCACATACAGGAGTACATAGTTTGTGGTTTCAGCTTTAACTTGAAAGGTCAGAGACTAATAGGACTTCAGAAATTTAGTCTGAGTTTTCAGTTTCTAGAGGAATAAGCTCCTGTGAAGGCATCTCTGGCCGTGTCTTCATGGCAACCTTATCTCGAATTCAAAATGTTTTCAATCCTCGGAGTCCGCACGGCAGTTTGGCTTAACACGATTTCCCTGTGTTAAACCACCCCAAAGCGTGATGAATCTCAATCCTGATTTCAACAGGTCTCACTCTGGTTCATGCGCTTGAAATGTTTTACATTTTTTACTGTGGGAACCCTTCCGTGTTAAGGGATGAGAGTTTCCCTCCCCCACTAGCTTGCTTCCAAAGCAAGCTGTAAAAGCAGCAGCAGCCCGAATAGCAATCAAGCAATCCACTGTAGCAAACAAGCAATTCACACCTGATAACTATCTTGCCATTGAAAGTGCCGACCTTCTAAAAGGGAAAAGAAACAAAAGCAGCTGCCGTTTGGAGAGATGTGTGAATGTTTAGCTGTGACAGTGATGGACGAAAGGGGCTCAACTTGCTGCCGCCACTGCATGCCCTGAGCAATGGGGAGAGGAGGGGAAAGAATCGCTGGCTGGCTGCTGCCGTTTTTCCTCCATCCAGGCAAACAGCAGCCACCCAGCCACCCAGCTAGGCTCCGTGAAGGAGTCTGTTATTGGTGGTACATTCACGCCAGGAGGAAGAGGACAGGGCAGCCCCGAAAAGCGACTTTTAAAAAGTAGCCACTGGAGTCTCCCCTTGAGTCACGTACATCCTCAGAATCCGGATTGAACGCGATTAAGCTGAAAGTAATGGGAATAGGCGAATTCACATTTGCATCCGGTTCTATTATTTCGGTTTAGGGAAAGCGAAATAAGCTTGCTGTGGGGATTTGCCCTCTGTGTCTCCATCTGGGGGCATGGAGGTGTTATGTGAAATGGTGATCCACTTAACGATGATGGAAAATTGTGCCCTGCACCATAGGCACATCAGATAGCAATCATGCCCACAAATAGAGTCGTGTGCTTGCTGTGAAGCACCTCTTGCCACTGCATGTGGCCATATAGTGTCAAAGACTCTTTATAAAGAGGTCCCCATAGGTGAATGCAGCTATGGCCTTAATGAGCAGGAAGCATACCAATTTAAAGTGTGTGTATGTAAGAGAAAGAGGAAGGAACAAAATGCTTTTCCTCATAAGAAAAATCAAGTATGGATATCTCTGAATGTCATGAATCAGCCATAAAAGAAAGATAGGAAACCTCTTGTGACTCTGAGCACCCTATGGACAAAGAACTGCCAATAGTCCATCTCCATCTGAGAACTGTTTCTCTCAGACTTAGCCATGGATCACTATCATATGCTGAAAGGACTTGCTCCTTCAGCTGTTGGGTCCAAAACCATTTGAATCTTTATAAATCACAATCCACACCTCCAACTCCAGACTCCTTGGACTAATAAATGTTCCTCCTCTTTTCTTCATAGAACTCTCTACAGTCAGGAAAACCTAACAACAGCCAAGGGAAGGTCAAAAAATATAGTACAGTGAATAAACATAAGCATTGGAACACAGTCTAATCTTTCCTTGTATGCTGGAAGTTAATGAGATTTTGTAGTATGTGTACATGTTTACCTAGAGATTCAGAGTCTGACTAGTTCTTGGGCTCATTTTACTTAGATTTGGATTATAGCACAACTGTTTCACAGCATCTCTATCTGTATTCCGCAAGCATCTTTTATTTTACAAGCATAAGGTCAGTTTAAGAATTAATCCTTCTGTCTCATTTATTAACTAGCTGAATAATAGCTGTATAATTTGAGAATACAAAATATATGCAAAGCTTAAAAGTTTATTACTGCTTCTTTCTCTAACTTGCCTTCGTTCCTGGTGAACAATGGAATCAATATGCCATCTGCTGGTAGCTGACAACCTTGGCAATTTCCAAACTAAAATACATACAAGGTGCATGGCTATGATTAGACAGGGTAAAAGGGCTGGCCCAGGGGCAACTTTGAGACTCAAGGGACAGATGGGAAATATTCTTAAAATGCTTTATAGTGTGCCAAAGATTCTACTTGTGTGACCCTTTCCCACACACAAATCAGCACTCTGAGCAACTCACAGTTTGGATAAAATGGAATGTTATTAGTATGCTGATAACATACACCTGTATTTCTCGATAACACCTGTATGCTGATAGCATACACCTGTATTTTTTGATCACACTGAGGACAAGCTGCAGTGCACATGTTGTGTGAACTAGCTGAATCTGAGTCCTGAGTAGGGAGATGCACAAATATCTGAAACATTTGAAATCTGATTGAATTCATTCAAATGTGGACATTTGAATTCAAATCAAATGTCTTCACATTCAAATTTAGACATTCGAATGGATTTCGAATGTTCCAAAACGTTTGCTGGAATGATTCAAATAATTAAAATGTACAGATGCGTATGTATTACATACGCATCTGTATAAATATTATACGTAACTGTACGCATTTGCGCTTATAATATGGAACAAAAACGGGATGCATATGAGATAAAACAGGATGCATACAAAATGCATACATATGCATATAACACATACGAATGTTGACATTCATATCTTTACATTCATATGAATGTAACAGATTCAAATCATTTTTTATTTATTTTTTTTGCATTCGGATTTTAAACATTTGAATCGAATTGAAAGTTTTGACATTCGATTCAACTCGAATGTGAATGCCAAAAAAAAAAAAATCATGTACACCCTTAGTCCTGAGTAAATCTCCAAACCTATTCTGGATTTTATGTATCTGGCCATAGGTCAAACTGCCAGTTTCCTTAACCCCAGTGTTCTAGTTAACTAAAAAGCAAAGCAATCCAGGTAGTACAAAGGATGTGTATGAATATTCAAAATATTTGAAATTCAATTGAATTTGTTCAAATTTAGACATCTGAACTCAAACTGAATGTCTATAAATTCCAATTTAAACATCTGAATGAATTTCACATTTTCAAGTCATTTGTACGAATTAGTCAGACATTCGTATGTGTATGTATACGTACACGATACGTTCTTGCCCGTATGCATCTTTTCCGCATCTGTACGCATATGTACGGATAAGATGTTACTAGAAGTACATTTATAAATATATATGTGACTTTTGAAAATCTTCCTGAAGTGATATGAAGACATGGAAATATTGGCATATGAATTTTGCTATAATTGGCTTATATAGAGAGGAAATTCAGCCAGGCTGGACCATGTACATGGGTAAAGTCGGGAGAGAAAATATCTCTATATTAAAATAGATATTAAATTATACACTTCTTTAAAAGCCACGAAGATGCACAAAGCACGCCGGGCCCCAGCAGCCAGAATTGGGGTGGGTAGGGGGCTGTAGTTGAAGCCCCCTGGCTCGAGAAGCCATGATGTGTGGCTTCTGAGGTGTGGGGGAGCCCCAAGATAGGAGGCCCTCAGCTCACCATGCTTAGCTCCAGAGGAGCCAATCAGGGAGGGAGGGGGGAGGGCCTTGGGAGGATGGATTGAGGTGGGTGCTGTGCTTCCACACAGCACCCACCCCAAATCCATATCTAAATCCATCCTTCCCTTGCAGGTGCGGATGGAAGGGGTCTTAGTAGATCCGTATCTACTTGATGCGGATCTACTAGACACAGATATCCAAAAAACGTATCTATAGATCCGTATTTTGGAGAGCCAGTGCAGAACCACCCTCTGTCTAATACAGATGGAGCTGGATCCACAGAGGTGGGGCTTCCTTGATCCAGATTAACATGTGGATGGGAGGCTCAGAATGTGTATCACATGGATCCTTAGTCCAGATTAAAGGTCCATACAAAAAAAGGCTTATGATTCCAGGAATCTATGATTCTATGCTTCTTTTATACCTGTTTTGAGTCCTTTATAATGTTTGGGTTGTTGTTACTTTTATTGTGTTATTTGCTGGGTTCAATTTATCTGGTAGATTTGTTACCTTTTTCAATTGCTGTGATCTGCTCCAAGATTTGGAGTGGCAAGACATAAATGAAAATAAGCAAATAATAATATAAGCCAGTACAACTCTGGAACCATTTCTAAGCTTAATGTTTATTTTATTTCTGTTATCTGAAGTGCGAAATCCAAAAAGGAGTATGGCTAATAAACCAATTGTGGTGCAGTAGCAGCTGCATTTGAAGCACCCAGCACCTGTTGAAGTATTCTCTGGGGGTTTAGTCCCAATCAGACAGTTTAGAATTAAGCAGAGTGCATGCAGTTAGTTTAGAATTAAGCAGAGTGCACACAGTTAGAAGCCCTAACTTCAGTAAGTAGAGCGGAGATTTAATTGCAGCAATAACATATGTGAAGACTGTGTTCTTAAGGTTAACTATTTGGAAATTCATTACATAGGAAAAGCCCAGTTTAAACTACTAACCATATAAGCTGGAGAGAAAGGGGAGCAAAATACTTGCATGTCTTCCCTAGAAGAAAAAAAGAAATGAATGGGTGATTTCAAGTCCATTAACTGGGAGATACAAGTATAGAACCCTAGAGCACAGGCAAAACAGGAGAGAAGGACAGGTCATTTAGTTAACTGTCCCAACTCGCAAAGCCCCCAGTGGCCATCTGGGATTCTGCTGGTCCAAAAGATGATCCCTCTGGAACTGCCTCTCCAAAGCTTCAGCATTCCGTCCATATGGGCTTTCATAAGCATCTACCATTCTTCTTACATTCTTCTGCTCCCTTTCTTATGGGAGAAAATAAACTTCTTCTGGCCCTGAATGAGAAAAGAAAATAGGAGTGCATCTTTTCCTCACAGACACATTTAGAAAAGTTCCTCTTTTATATTGCTGCTCCCAGAATTTATTACTGGTAAAAGTCATGATAGTTTCACTGTAAAGCAAATTTTAAAATGCACACTTTTAAAATTTTCTGAGTTCTGAACATAATTCATGATGATTGGGGGGGGAATGGTGTGGAGAAAACAAAGAATATGTCTGTCACAGTGACTTTAGGCAGCTCTTTTTGACAGAAACAGAAAATACTCAGAGGAAACTGCTAAATATGATTAACATCATTTATAACTGAGCGCCACGTGTCAAATTCACTTGTAAATATTCTCATTCTTCTAGTATTTTACATATATATGCATGAAAATTATTCCTGCATGTAACCTGCAAACCATTCTTTTTTGCTGTTGCTCACATAGCTGTACCACTTGATCTGTCTCCAGTTCCTTGCAGCTTTCCCACCCCTTTTGAGTTAAAATGTTTATTCCACATGACATTCCATTAATTGGTAATGCAATCTGCTGCAAAGCCTTATTTCCTTTCCTTCTGCAGCTAAGTGTAATCTGAACTACTCAGAAAGCCATACAGGAAAAATAATTAACTAAACTGCAAAGGGCAGATTACAACTATTTCACACCAGAATTTGTTTCTTCTTTTTCTGGAGCAATGGGTTCTGGCATCCTCAGAACTCTGGGAAAACAAGAATAGACTTCACAGCCTTACCTCAGATGTGAGATGATCAGCATGTCCACAGAGGTTATCTATGTGCTTCCAGAATGGTAAAAAGGGGGAACCAGCAGCAAACTATGCATTTAGTAAGCGCAAGGGCACAGCTGTTGTTATAAAAAAAAAAAGCAACAACCAATCTAGTAGCTTCTGTATAATGTGGCAGGTAGGTAGGTAGATGGAGAGATGGAAGGAAGGGAGGGATGCTTTTATTTGAAGGATTCCTATGAGAGGTAGGTTGCAGTAAAAATATAATGAAATAAATAGCTATCAGCCTTCTGTTGGAAGTCATCTCCTATCTGTGAAATTTCTACCCTAATCTAGTAAAGGAGGGCAGATATGGTTTGTGGCCCTTTCTGTACTGTCCCTTACTCTGGATTGCATTCTGGAATAGGGGGCTGTCATCCATATGCTCAAGCAGGCTACTAGAATCTGGACTAGAAGGTACACAGATCATCACGTTTCGCTAGAGAATTTCAAGAATTAAAAAGAAGAGTCATGTTCTTGCTTATTAGTATTGTATTACTGTACTCACACCTGCACACACTATCCCATTATGGTGAACTGAATCTCTGTTTTAAAATAAAATTACATGTATAGTGTGTGATATATATTTCCTCTTTTTTAAAAACTTAGTTCATTCAGTATAGGATGTTCACTTACATGAAAAGTTAAAAGTAAAGATACCCTGAAGTAAAATTAAACAGCAAGCAAGGACATGGAAACATTTGCTGGAACTTGCAGTACTTGATGTGCCACCTTGTGTTACAAGAACTCCCTGAAACATGTGTAAGGCCCTGTTTGTATAATACCATTCCAGGGAGAAAAAGTTCAATGTGGAGGAAGCCATCCGCACTTCAACCACTAATGCAATCCCAAGCCAAGGACCTTTTTGCACTTCGCTTTTCTTGGGAAAATGTCTCAGGAAGGCAGTGTTGTGGAGTGGTTTGGGAGTCCGCACTTCAGGATGACCAAATTATTTGAAATTTAGCTGGTGCTTAATACATACTAGCTAAGTGTGGATTGCTTCCACACTTGTACCACCTGGTCACACATTCCATTTGAATCTCTTCCACTCCGAAGAGATGCAGATTTAACATGCAGGAGTTTTCTGACTGGCAGCTAGGTAAGTTGTGAAACATGAATATGTGCTTTGCACTAGGGAAGTGCACGAATACTTGTGGCATTCGTTATTCATCCGAATTCAGACATTTGGATATTCGGACATTAACATTTGTACAGATACGAATGTTCTGGATATTCATATGAATAGTTCAGGCATCCATACAAATAGTTCAGACATTCGTTAAACTGGGGAGGTGGGAAAGCGGCTGCGCCAGTCACATCTGCAATGGATCCAGATTGCATTTGACATGGATCGAGAGCAGATTAAAGGTGGATTCAGGTCGGATTTGATGCTTTCAAAACGGATATGTTACGAAATATGTATATCGGGTACATATTGGATATGTATGCATTTGTGAGGATACATATTCGTTCATATTGGATACATATTTGTTTGTATCGGATACGTATCAGATATTGTACAAATACATTCATATCAAATTGAATCCTACCACATTCAAAGGGGATCTATTCAAACGAATACGGATATTCTAGCATTCAATTCCTTAGGGGAAAAAAACCCACTCATGCACATCCCTACTTTGCACCTATCCTGGATGCTTTACACTCAGGCATGCACAGAGACACTTCTAGTATAGAAGCATACCCAGAGTGTCCCTTTTCCCCCAGTGCCAATAGACCCTGAGTCACCAGTACTTTTCTTAGGGGCTTCTCCAAGCACACTTACAAAAGAACACAAGAACACAACCCATCTAGTTCAGCATCTTGTCTCACACCAATTGCTTCCGGGCATTCGCAAGCAAAAGATGAAGGCAAAACCTTTCACCTCCTCATAAATCCTTATAAATGACCTGTCTCTCCAGCCTGCAGGCAATATCTAGGCATCACAGATCCTCGTAAGGCAGGACGTAACAACATCCTAAAGTAATCAGAGGTGTTGCCCCAATACAATTTGATATACAGGGTTGATCTTTACAGAGACTGTGGAGGGAAGGCTTATACCACTTTTATGCAGTGCAGGGCCATTTATAATTACCTCCCAATGTGATGCTTTAAAAAAATGTCATTAATATAACACCTGAGTCTGCACAGGTATATGGACCACTGATCTCACTTGGTGCCCAACAGCTTTCTAATGTCAGTGTTTTCCTTCTGCTTTCCATGCACTTGAGCATATTGAAATCTATTCTATTCAGATTTAACTAAGAATGTGCACGAATATTCAAAGGTATTCAAAATTTGATCGAATTTGTCCGAATGTCAACATTCAAATCTGAATCAAATATCCATTAATTTCAAATTTTAAACATTCACACAAATTTTGGATTTTTTAATCTATTCATTTGAAGTATCTGGACATTGCATGTGTATGAGTTCATACATGACGCATACTTGCACATATGCATCTTCCCACATCCGTACATATTTGTGCAGATCCTTAGGGTATTTTGCCTGCTTATATTTAGGAAATAAATCACTAGAGCTCAAAATATATCAGTTTTTATTTTTAAGCAGAAGTAGTTAAATCTAGGGGTGTGCACAAATGCAATTTTTGGGATTCAATTTGAATTGAATATCCAAAAATTTGATTAGATTCAAATCTTTAAAATTCAAATTTAACCAAATTCAATTCAAATTAAGCAAATTCAATCTATTCATTTGAATTTTTTATTCAAATTTGCACTTACAAATGTCAACAGCATTTATGCCTGTATGCATCATTATGCATCTATACACATCCATATGCATCCTGTAGTTATCCTGTATACAACCTGTTTTTGCCCACTACAGATCCCATCAATCATTTACTGTATAAAGGGAAAGGAAAGAAAATAAATTTTCTTGCACCAAATCCCTTTTATCATTGGCCTTTATTCCTAGAAGAAGAATTTAAAGCCGGAAGAAGTTATGGGGTGTTTTTCCACTGGCAGAAAGTACCCATCTTAGCACCCATTAAGGACCCATTTGGCTTAGAGCCGGATGACCCCATTTCCACCGCAGACCCCATTAGGGACACATTTGTTTCCACTGCAGCTCAGGAAATCGATCATATGGATCCTTCAGGACCTATAATCCGGATTTCATGTAGACCCCATTAAAGGGGTCTACAATGGGGTCTTCAGTCTGAAAATCCAGATTGTAGGGAGCCTGTTTCCACTACAATCTGGCAATGGGGTCTAGAGGAGGCTAGGGGGAGGGGTGCCCATGGGGGGAGCCCCAAAATCAAAGCTTCGAAGTCCCTCCGAAATCCCTCTGAAGTTGCCTTCGGAGATTAGCAAAGGCTCCGAAGATAACAAAGCCGCCTGTTACCTTCAGGCATGGAAAGAGGTGCATATTAATGAGGCTGACTCATCCTCTTACCTTCAGGCATGGAAAGAGGTGCATATTAATGAGGCTGATTAATTGGTGCTCACAAGGAGCTAATTAATATGCACCTCTCTTGCATTGATCTTGCAAGGGGTTTGTCTTCAGAGCCTTTGATAATCTCCAAAGTTGCCTTCAGAGGGACCTTGGAGCCTTTGCTAACCTCTGAAGGCAACTTTGGAGATTGAACCCCCTGTCCCCCAAAACACCTGGGGTGACAGGCAGACCCATAGTGGGTCAATCCAGATTTGCAAATGGGTGCTCCGGTGTTTCCACAGCAGGGAGGCTACCACCCATTGCTATTGGGTGCTAGACCACCCATGGAAACACATTGGGTACTTCCCTTAATCTGGATCTACTAAATCCGGATTAAGGGAAGTACCCATTCCTTAGATCCAGATCTTCTTAGATCCAGATTAAAGGAGTGCGGTGGAAAAACACCCATGATTCACCTCTGGTTATTGTAGTTAGGCTCACCATGTTCTGGAGATGTAGCAGAAAGCCACAGTGGTTTCTAATCAGAGTGACTTTTACAGGTATTCCCTCACCTTTATTTTTTTCTTTTCTTTTAATGGCCAAGCTTTAATTTGTTTACCTAGAACTCTCCTACTAAATCACTTCTAAGGAAATGTGCTATGCCTGAGGTTTAATGATTGTGATTAATCTTTATACTTGAAAAAGTTTTCCTCTGAGTGATGTTTTTGTGATAAATAGGTCTGGTTAGAACTTCCAATTAAACACAGTGACCTGCTGTGAAATCAGGATGAGGCTTCACATGGCAGGCATTTATTAGTTCATTTCCATAAGGAATAAACTAGATTATATTACAGTTTGACTGTTTTTCTTATAACCTGCTTTACTAACATTGCCATTAACCTTTTTAACCCATGCCTGTAAAATGGCATACTAAGGATCTTTTAGAGTCTTCTCTCTCACCCGCAAACCTTTGTTGTTGTTTTAATCCAAATTTTGCACAGAAGAAGAGGAGGAGGAGGAGGAGGAGCTGGCTATTCTACTCTGTTTTTCTCACCCATTTAAGGGGACTCAAAGTGGCTGGCAAAGCTTCCTATTCTTTTCCCCACAACAGATGCCCTGTGAGGTAGGTGGGGCTGTGAGAGCTCAGAAAGAGAGCTGTGACTAGCCCAAGCTCACCCAGCTGGCTTCATGGAGGAGTGAGATATGAGTCCAGCACCCTAACCACAAAACCAAACTGGCTCACAGATGAAAGAAAAGTTGCCCTTTCTATATAACCTTGTTTTGTCAATGGTCTTTCCTAATTATTGATCTGGGCACCTGGGGACTCAAGTTATCTATTGACTTCATACAAGAAGTTTTATGCAAGATTTGAGTGTTATGTCCCTCTAGTGAAGCCTATAGCCATTTTGTATTCAAAATGTGATACAAATAGTAAAGACAACTAGCTATATATTATGGCAAAAAATTCAAAATGCACCTGATTATCCACTGTGGGCCTTTCCACACTTAACTTCAGTGGGATGGTATCCCACTGAAGATAAGCTCAGGGGTGGTGGCCAGGTTTTGCTCTTTGTGCACCAGCACCATCGTCGACTTTCTTACTGGCTGTTGTAGTGAAGATGGGGTGGCGAATGCTCCTTGCATACTGTGGGTGATCAGTAGCTCCTGTCCCATCTAGAGGCACCCATAGTATCGTACATCCATGGTGTCAAAGATTTGATAGTCAAGGTTCCTAGTGGCTGAAGAGCAAAAATCGAAATATGTTTAGGAGGGATTAGAGAGGCTTCCAGTTCTGATTCACAGGCCCATCAAGACCAGCATCCAATTCTTATAGTAGCCAAACAATTGCACAGTGGTATGACTATGCAGGGTGGCAAATAATGTTTGATTTAGGGATGTGCATAAATATTTGTAACATTAAAAATTCGGCCAAATTTGGACATTTGAACTCAAATTGAATGTTACAATATTTGTATGCTAACATTCAAACGAATACAAATGTTTGTGGACATTCGTACGAATAGTTTGGACATTTGTTAAGCTGGAGAAACATATCAGATACATATCTGTTCATAGCTGATACATATCTATTCATAGCAGATACATATTGAATGCTCATATGAGTACATACAAATAGATTTGTATCGAATAGAATTTTAACACATTCATATGTGTTCTATTTGTACGAATATGGATTTTTGAACATTCAATTAATTTCAAATCGAATGCCAAAAAAAATTCATGCACATCCCTAGTTTGATTATTCTATTATTTGGGACAATTAGTGAAAATAAATACACTTCAAAAGTGGAGCAAAGTTATGGAATTTTCAAAGCAGTGAACAGGCAACATGCCCCAACAAGAGACGTTTTCGCACGGGGCTGAACGGAACGCGAAAAAGACAGCTGCGGACACGTCATCCGCATTGCCCGAGCGCGGCTTGCGCTCCGACGTGTCCGCAGCTGTCTTTTCCGCGTTCGAAATGTAGAGCACTTTAAAGTGCTCTACATGCGTTCCAACGCGGACGAGCCGCCCGCAGGCGTTCGGGAGGAGAAGCGTTCGCGCCTGCTTCTGTCTCCCGAACAGCTGCGGGCTCGCCTCCGACGCCGGCGCGGCTTCGACAATCAGCTGTTTGACAATCAGCTGATTGTCGATCTGCCTCCACGGCTGTCTCCACGCCCCTGGCCGGCATTTGCCGGCTAAGACAGCTCCCGGCGCTTTGAGCATTCGCACACAGACGCTCCGGAACGCGTTTACACGCGTTCTGGCGCGTCTGTGTGTGAACGGGGAAAGCGCCCGGAGCTGTCTTAAGCTTTCCGCCTGAACGCGTTCCGTTTGGAACGCGTTGCAGTGCGGAAATGCCTAAGGACTGGTGAAGCAATCTCCCAACAGGAAAGTAAAGGACTTTGATGTATTGGTTCCTCTAGCTAATAGTGGAGGGAAAAGAGGGAGATGAGGAAGGGTGAGACGAAGGATAATATTTTGAATGTGAATTATGAATCTGATGGAATTTTAAAGTACAATGAAGGTTGGGACAACTTTTTTGCATTTTTTATTTTTAAAAAAACACATAAGAACATAAGAGAAGCCCTGCTGGATCAGGCCACAGCCCATCTAGTCCAGCATCCCGTTGCACAAGTGGCCCACCAAGTGCTCATGGGCACCTCAAGCAGAGACAAGGACAAACCTTTTCCTGCTCTTGCCTGGATCACCCCTGGATCCTTTTTTGAAGACTGGTATTACATTTGCTACCCTCCAGTCCTCAGAAAAGAACTGGTGTATCAGAAGAGCAGTTCCAGGGTTGGTAAAGAGTATGTGTGCACCTGGATCCACCCCCTGGCAGCCATGTATTTCTAGGCCCTCACCCCGAACAAGCAAGGGGCACCTTAAGGGCTTCTGTGATTGCAGCCCTTACTTGTTTTGACTCTATTTTATTTCTCACTAGCTGAGTGAAATGCTGAATATGACGTTAATAATTACAGTCACTTTCAGTGGGGAAGATTTGGCATTCATGATTCTAGGAATGCCTACTTTTTCATACACAACCATTACTAGCATAACTCAATTTTGGAATTACACAGTGGATTCTGGGAACAAAATTAGAGTGATCTGTGAAGGACATCTGCACTAATCTTTTTGTAACCTGATTCCCTTCCCTTGAAGTTTTTTCTTTTTGTGTTAACTTTGTATAATCAATAGTAATCCCAGTGCAGCCCATGACTCACATGGCACAAATGTCTTTTAGATGAATTGAGGCTTGAATATAATCCAAAGGCCAACTAAGTTCTTGCCAGCAATACAATCTCAAAAATCAAGCATGTATCTGATATAACTGTTCAGGCCTTTAATTCAGAGAAGAATGTAGCCAACTTCCTTTGAAAGTTCGGAATCAATTATCCAAATGCAACAGGGGAAAAATCAATTATGTTAGCAAATTAGAATGTGATTACTAGTAGACAAATGTATTACGTATTAATGAGAAGGCATACCCTATTTAATATTAAGCCAAAGTTGACATCTTTACAGCATCTTCTGGTGGTGTTTAGTGCCCTCTCCTGTTACATTTACAGTATGAAGAAAAATGTAAGCAAATTATTTTCCTTTCCCCTTCCAGTGGGATTTACTTGGCTGCAAATTCTGCATGAAACACTGATCAAGGTAAGCCATAATCCAATAGAGCCTCACTAGGACATAAACCCCAAAAGACCTGAACTCAGTGGGTCTTTCTCCTGCTTAAGCATGTACAGGATTATTCTGTAAGGCTCTCTTGAGCTAAGGGTATTTGAGCATCTTAACAGATGTTTGAGAAATCTGGGTATAATACAAATACCTCCCACATGTGCCTGAAAACGCACACAGCTTTGGTTTTCTCCTACGTCTAAATGCAATGCATAAGTTGATTTGTTCTAGTTCCTATTCTGAATATGGCTTTCTCTCAAACTCTGGTTAAGCATTTAACTATTTTATAGAACACCAAGTCTCCATGGTGTTCCATTTCCATCCACCATGGGAATAATAGAGTACAGAATGGAATTCTAGTTCTTACTCCTAGAATTCCAGAAGAACACATGCTTAATTCTTATACATAAGGCTTTCAATATATAGCACATTTCTGTTGTAGTGACTGTGCTGGAGACTGAGGGAACCACATGCAAGTTTGTGCCCTAAAGAACTTAGTAAAGATTATGTTATGACACAGTGTGTGGAAGCTGCCATTTTCTACTGCTTCTTGCTTATTTTCTTTTCTGCATGATTCAAAAGATGGAAGAGCCAACCTTTCAACTAAACCACCTCAGCTAAAGACAACAACCTATGAGTTATTTATGTAAATTAATGGACAAGGAGCTCTGCCTAAGAATTTTTTGCCAGAATAACTTGGCTGGTCTTCATTGTTCTTGGGGTCTTTTTACACCTTAGTTTGTGGAGAGGAAAATATAACCCTGAGGATGATAAGAACATAAGAACATAACAGAAGCCCTGGTGGATCAGGCCACAGCCCATCTAGTCCAGCATTCCATTGCACACGGTGGCCCACCAAATGTTCATGGGCATCCCAAGCAGAGACAAGGACAAACCTTTTCCTGCTCTTCAATCCCAACAAATGGCCTTAGAAGCATCCTGCTTCCCCCCCCCCATCCTGAAAGATGTACCTATGCCAGCGGTTCTCATCCTGTGGGTCGCAACAGGAGTGTGAATGTGTTGACCCCAAATCAAAAACAACTTCTGGTATTTACACGGATGTGACAGAAGGACAGAAGATAGATGCTAGTGATGTGCACAATTTTTTTGTATTCAATTTGTATCAAATTCAATGCAGGAAATTTTGCATTCATTCAAATAGATCCCCTTTGAATGCGGTAGGATTCGTATTCAATATGAATGTTCAGTCCCATATGAATCCCATACAAAGCTTCATGCAAATATCTCAAAACATTTTATTCAAATATTAATTTTCAAATGTGCCAACATTCAATTTGAATTCGAATGTCTGAATTTGGCCAAATTCATATGAAGAGATGCTAAGATAAGTACTAACCTTGTTTTAGGGCCAGGTGTTCCTCGTATCAAACCTGACTCTCATATAAGTATTTGAACATCCCAAATTCTGATCCCTAATACCACTTCATTTTATATACCTTGGCCTGTAGGGATGTGCATGATTATACATACAATTAAAAATTCATATAAATTTGTACAAGTTTCAACATTTGCAGGCAAATTAAATGGATCTGGCCTTTGTTAAAGCTTTGCTGCAGCTTCAATGAAGGCTGGATCTGGCTGCTCCTGGCCTCCCATCCATCCCCCTCGCCATGCCCCCATACCCACACATTCAGCTCTGACCATATCCTCCGCATCTTCCACCACCATTCAAGGACAAGGTAGGCCTTCCAGAGGTGCACAGGCAGCTCCCTCATCCAGGAATCACCACGATTCTCAAATGAGGGAATTTGGCTTCATGCACATCCCTTCTTGGCTGTAATAAATAAGAAATACCAGATTTGCACCAAGAAGGAAGAGGAGGAGAGCCAACCAGAAACGTGACCACTATTGGTTGCTAAAACACACTCAAAAGTGAGCAGATATCAAATTCCATGTCTACTCCTAAGTACTGTATTTCTCCCAGTGATTCATTTCAGGAACAGGAAAATTTTTCTACCAGTGGACTAAGGGCTATGTACCAAGTGGTAGGACTTTTAAAAGTTCTATCTTTTGCTTTTTTTTTTTTTTTTTTGGCTTTCTTTTTTTCCTAATGAAAATATTGCGACATTGTAACCAGATCAGCTTTAGGTGCACATATATTATAAGAAGTTTTGACTGCAAAATCTAAATTTGAAACGTACAGGGTTTTAATTTATGGATTTGGCTTTATAATTGGCATAATTAGAAGCTAAAGGCAGACCATGAAACATGGAAAAGCCTGAATATAGCAAGACTGATTCCATATTTGTCTGAGAAGACAAGCCTGAAATTTAAAAAGACATGTTTTTTTCCTCTCTCAAGTTACAGGTAAAGCCTGAGATTTAATCTTGATTAGATCAAGGAAGAAGAACTGACACCTGGAAAGCTTATTTCTCTTTTTGGGGTAACAGATTTTTAAATAATGAAAGAGAAAAAGACATAGAAACTGGGACAGAGATTGGTTTGCCTAATTTTGATAAAAGGATAAAGAATAAAATGGAATGGATTTCAGAAAAGATCTGGGTAAACTGAAATATATAAGAATTTGGAATTACAAGCCAGATTGTGGAAGGTCTGTTTAAAAAGTTACCAGTACTTTACATGACTCACTATTGAAACTTTAACGAAAGATAGGTAAGAATGGTTTACTCATGTTTACATGCCCTGAGTGAATCAAGTTGAAGAGATCAAGCTAAAAGTAAACTGGAAGAAGTGCTAATTAGAAATTTTAATTTAAGGTACACAAGGCAGTGGCTTTTACAATCATACTGACACACAATCAGACAAACACACATGGTTTTATATCAATAAGAATTGAGTTTTCCTTATGAAATCTGAAAGGAGAAACAGAAGTTTAATGGGTTTTTTTGGGGGGGGAATTATTTAACCTTATTCTCAGAAATAAGATGGTTTTATATTTTGTTCATTCTTTTCTGTGTGGTTTCATTGTGAGCACAGAGGAATGATTAACTCAAAGTTTGCTCCAAGGCTTGATTGGATTAACTTGAAGTGTGATTTCTTTCAGTGTAGCAAGAATCAAGAGGAAATAATCTTTTCTTTTTAAACTTGAAGAATAGGAAATAAAATATTTGTGTTTGGGATAATATATTTTTCTGTATTAGACAATACTATCTCGTCTTACCTGTGTTATTTGTTTCATTAGGAAAGTGTTGATGAAGTCTGGGTTAAATTGTAATTCAGGGATTTTCCAAAGGAATACATTGGTTTTGAGTAAGACATAGCTTTTCCAGGAATCCAAAGCCCTCAACAGCACTCTTGGCTGCTGTGGGAAGAAGCAAGGGTTTATTCTGAGGTCACAAATTCTGGGTTAAATTGTGTATAAAACTAGGCATCAGGGACAGGTAAAAAGTTAAGTTAGGTTTGGGGTTGAGTTAGGTACGGAAATTTCTTTCTTGCATTGGCATGAGATTTGGGTTTTCCTTCCCCCTCCCTTTTTCCTGTTTGGGAGAAGAATTGGGTGTGTGTTTTTTCCCTCTGTGAGCGCAGTTTGAATTTCCCACTTGCAGTCTGATTTTGGGTGAGGCTGGAGGAACTGTTATATTTTAAGGTCATTTCGTGTGAAGACCCTTGAATTTATTTTATTTTTAAAAGTCATTTTTGTTCTTGAAATGGATATAGTTTGCTGAAATCTCACATCTGCAGTCTAGGAATGCTGAAGGATACATATTTGTGAGAAGATTCTTGTCTTTCATTCCATTCCTCCTTATTTTTCTTTATATTTTCCCCTATATTTCTTAATTTTTAGCTAGGACTAGGGAATTTTTTTAGTATTAGGAATTTTCTATTCTCTTTCTGGCTTTTATATATTTTTCTTTAAGATTTGAAATTACCCTTATAGGAATTTTATTTTCATTTTCCAGGTTTTTACCCATAAAAGGCAATTTTATGGTGTTTTGGGAATTTTTGCTGCATAACTACAAACTAATTGTTTTAATAAAAAGTGATGGGCTCAGTTTAATGCATAAAGATATCTTAATATAAAATGCTCATTTATTTAGCCATGTTTGGATTGTGCATGTTTATTTCTGTTCCTCTGAATGTTTAAATGGAATATGTCTCTGAAATGATTTTACTTTTCTTCTGTATTTCTTAATAAATTATTTTCTAATGATTTAACAAGAAATACTGGCTTTTTGAGTTTGAAATGAGTTCTGTCTCTGTTTATGGTATTTTTCATTAAATAAAAGCCTATGCAAATGATCTGACTACAAATTCCCTGGGAGTTTAAATTTGGTGTATTTTTGGGCTTCAAATTAATCCAAATTATCCAAAATTTTACTCTACATTTGGTTACAACATCATTTTTATAAAAGCATAAAATTGTTATTTTGCTATGTATATACAATAAAGAATTCAGGATTCATCCCTTATATATCTGTGAAGTTCAGGCCAATGAATCCTGCAGTTTCTTAAGTACAGGAACATAGAATAGTTTGCTTTCAGATAGAAGTATTGAGCAAATTTTTCTGACTTTGGTTGGTACAACAAATAATTATTATGCTGCATGGCTGCTAATGAGGATTTCAGTCAAATATCTCAAAACCAGTAGTCTAGCAAAATACTGAGCTGTCAGTTTTTGTTCAACAAACAAGGATATGTAATAACTACTCATGGTACAAGTGAGTACAAGTCATATATGTTGTTGACTGAACCAGTGGAGAGAGAGATTAAAGAGAGAAAAGATGAGAACACTACACGGAAATTTAGCAATTGGAAAGGAAAATGATAAGGTGTATAATTCCCACATGCCACCCGAGGAGGGCTCTTATGGGCTTTCTGTGCCTTTAGGATGAGCTTTTACTCCTTATTTCCCATGGTAACATCTCAAAGGCATAAATCAAACACAAACGGATAACCTTTGATTTATCCTTCCTAATGGAGATGTATATCATATTGATGTGTCATCACATTTCAACACCAGCCATTACAATGCCAATCACACAGTAATTTCCCTCCATGTCTTAATCGGCAATGAAGATGTTCATTTCTAGTCGGCACAATTAGATTTCCTTGTTACTTTAATGTTAGCTGAAAGTATATGACAGGCATACCTGCTCAAACTATTTCAGATGCTTTCCTGTTTGTGCTGTGAACTAATAGTAGCCATTTTCTTTTTACATGATGACAGTGCATTGAAAGGTCACCTTGGCTGAAACAAATCAAGAAGTGTGGGTTGGGGGGTGGGATTTAAAGATTTATTGTTAAAATTATTATTGGGGGCAAAGCAAAGGTAAATGGACAAGGGGAGATGGAAACATAATGCATGGAAACTGTTTATATTTAATGTAAGAGATGGAGGAAGAGGGAGGAAGGAACTTGGGTCGATTTGGGGTACTTGGCTATTCAATAATATTGAAACCAGAAAGAATAATCAAAGGTTGCCAAAAGGCAGAAGAAATAATTGGGGAATGGACTTGCAGGAGAGGGGAGAAGTGGATGGAAAAAAATTAAAATTGTTTTACAGGGAACAATTGTAATTTATATAAATAGTTTTGGAATCAATTATTTTCTATATATCCAGCAATAAAAAGAGAGAGAAGCATGGGGGAAATGAACACAAAAGGGCATAATTCCCCAATATTGATGTTGATATAAATTCAAATTACTTCTAATTTTTCCCAAAATTTTATGGGGAAATTCACCGAGTTTTTCATTTGTCTTTTGGTTGATGGCTGTGCATCGCTATTAGTTTAATTTACATAGTGTATTAGTATTTTCTACCTCCTAATCTTGCAGATAAAACTCACTGTTGGGTAGGATAGAATACTTTAACTCCATGGTTCAGTCATGTCCCATGGGACATATGGGAGGGATTTCTTGACCACAGATTTTCTGCATGTAGGACAAACATTTTGGCCAAAGCACAAAATTAGCTTCATATTTTTGTGAGGCTGTGTATATGTCTCCATTCACCATTCAGATACCATTAAGGTATCTTCTGCTACCAGAGGGAAGCTTGTACTTTGCTTCCCATCTATGGAAAGCAAAGTGCAAGCCTGCTTCTGCATGCACTAAGTACATGCAGTCCCTCCCCTCACGTGTTTAGACAAATAATGTGTGAAGGTGTGTCCAGGCATCTCCATCTTCTTCACTAGTGTCGGCACCAGCACCCATGCATCAGTGTCATCCCTGGGGCAGCCATGACGCTTCACACATGTTCTTGCAATAGGGATGTACATGAATCAAAAATGCATGTTTGTTTTGCAATAGAAAAAAAAATCTGAAATCAATACAATACTTTGAAATACTGTGAAATCAGTAAAAAAAAACTGTGAAAATTTGATCAAATGTTCGTATTTTCAAACAAGGAGTTTCATTTGGATGGTTGAATGTTTGTACTTTTGTCTTAGTGCAAAAATTTGCAAATTTGAATTTGCAAATGCGGATTCATTTGTGAACATTCCTAGTTTGCAAGCGAGACAGTTTGCAGGATGTGAAGCTTCAAGGATTCTCCATATTTGGATGCAGTTGAGAGCATGTATGGAATAAACCCAACATAAGGCATCAAGGGGTAGATTTCATGCTTGGTGTATCCAGTAATCATGCAGGAAGCAAGCACTAAAGTGGGAAACCAATATGCAGAAAAGGCCCTTAGTGTGCTCTTCCAACAAAAGAACAGCATGGATCTTGTGTTAAAACAAATTAGGATCCCAGCACTGTACATTAGAGAGGCATTGCTTCTCCCCAGTTGCATATTTACAGCAGAGATGTCTGCTAAGTTGAATTTATAGTATTTAAAATAATTTGCTATAGCCTTCCTGGTTCAGTCACAATGCAAAATGGCTAACCACATTTTTTTTTCTTCTGCATCTGAGCTTTATTCTGCCTTTATAAAATAATCCTGTGAATTGTAGGACGCATTTATACCTGAAAACATTTTTGTGAAACTGACCCTTAGGGTGTTTTTCCAATGTCACTAGAAGTATCCATTAAGTACCCATTAATGGGTACAAAGATGCCATTTCGTACCCATTAATGGGTACTTAATGGGTACTTTTAGTGTCAGTGGAAAAACACCCTTAATTGCCCCAAACACAGTTCTCAATCCAACTGCTTTCCTCATTTTGTTGCCAACAATTTCTAGTGCAAAAAAATCCAAGAATTGGGGCAGATTTGGACAAATTGATGACTCTTGTAATCCCAGGTATGACTACATTGGAGTAAAGGAGAAAAGGATGCTTCACAAGTGGCTAGTGCAGTGATGGCCAATCTATGACACGCGTGTCACAGGTGACACACCAAGCCCTTTTGGGTGACACACATGGTCAAACTGGCACCTGGGCGTGTAGTGCTTGCTTGTTCTTGAAGTGTACGAAATACCAACTTTCAATTGAAGATTTAGCAAATGAAATTCAGCAACAAAAGTCACGAATGTAAAGAATTATTTTTTCTTTTAATAAAATACATATATCAAAAATATAACTTTTTTACTAGAGCTACAAATATCACAAAATATGGATATTTCTAGATGTGACACAGCACCTGAGTTAAGCTAGGTTTTCTTGCAAACTTTGACACACCGAGCTCAAAAGGTTCACCATCACTGGGCTAGTGATTAATGTATGTAGAACACTAGATGCAATATTTAAAAAAGAAACAGAAAGAGCTCTCTTATACTTAAGAGAAGAAGGAAATTTTGAAGCATAATTCACATCATTCCTCACTACTGAATATTCTTCCTTGTGCTGATGAAAGGCTTTGTCCAAAACAGCTGGAGTGGAAGGAATCACTTTGGCACTGTGAAGCTTAGAAAGTAACAGATAACAGCATAAATATTTATGTACTACGGACCATCCCATCAGATGCATATAACATATCACAGGGTACCTCCAGAGAGGGACAGAAGCAGCAAAGCAAGTTCACTGCTTCCTTGCCCCACAGTAGGAGCATGGCATTCTTCCCCCACTCCCCACCCCCAAAGTAAAAAGATGCTGGATAATCAGCATCTTTAACTGTGCGCTAAGGGGTACTTAACTGTGCTCGTATCATCTCTGATGGAGCTTCCTGTCTGGTGGATCGGAAGCAGATCTGCCAGAAATACGAAGCTTCCAATCCTGCATTTAAGGCAGAGCATGGGGAGTGTCTGGAGGCACACACACACACACACACACACACACATTTAATTTCCATAAGAACACTTGAACATTTGAGTATCCCAAGAACACTAGAGGATGATTTTGTGGTTTTGGGGTAGAGATTTCCCCTGATTTTTGGTGCTTATTGTATGATCCTTACAGAAAGCACTTTCCTACAATGCTTAACCCTCAATTTTACTTGTTTCTTAGGTGTTTATCTCAGGGCCTGTTTACACTTACCTTCCTGGAGTGGTTCCAGCCACTTGGAGGCCTGTCTGTACATCATGCCACTGTTATCATCTTGCAGTGTCCAAGAGTATCCAGGATGCTCTTTGTGTGAGCCATTGCAGTGTTCTTGAAGTGTTCCAACAGCCCTCCCTACTCTTCTCCTGCTATGGACAGGTTAAAGGTTGGATACATGTGTTCCTACAGCAGCAGCAATAGTCCAGGAGTGGTGCTTCCATACCACTTCCAGTGCTGAAAGGACAGGGGGAAGATCTGCCTCCAGGGTCAGATGGCTAGGTCCAGACCCTGCAATCCTAGGTCTGAACCCTGGGTGTGGAACCTATGATGCTAGGTCTAGAACCTGGGTCTAGAACCTGCAATGGTACGTCTGGACCCTGTGTTCTGTCTCCAGCCAGCAAGGTCCAAAAGAAAACACACACACACGTGCACAGGCTTAGTAGCAGCAAGAGACAATATCAAGGCAATATCTAGTCTGAGCAAAAAGGTAGAAAGATCCGCAGGCAAATCTCCCCTCTTCCTTGGTGCCCTTCAGCAAACTGCAACCAGGCTGGGGGAAAACAAAACCCACAATTTTCCACCGGGAGGCTTGTAATAACCATCATCTTCTCAGTTTTTGCACTTTCTCTCTTGGAAATGTAAAAGGCATGCCTGTATTTACTTTGCATATCACTTAATGGCTTCTACAGCTTGGCTGAACTGGGGATGCAGGGCTGGCTGGGAAGGAGTGGAAGAAAGGGGATCAAGTCCCTTTCTCATGGTGTTCAAGGTCTTTGGATTTGTCTTTCAGCCAGAGAAGACAGCAAGTAACCCGGAGAAGCCAGGTTACCTGCAGCCAGATAAACGAAGAAAGAAACTTCTCTGCCTGAATGGGGGCAAGGAGAGAGACCCATCACAGTTCAGCTGTCAGGAGGGTATAGGGGCTGTCAAGAGCACTGGCAGAGGTCCAGTAAGATGATTAAAACAGACTCAAAAGCCGTGTCTTTTTAAATCATTTTAGTGGAGCTCTGCTTGGGCACATCTCAGCCCCTATACCCTCCTAACAGCTGCTCAGCTGACTGTAGGGCAGCTGTCAGGAGATAGTTTGGGGTAAATCAAGCCCTTACTTGGCTGGCTATTGCAACTTCTCCTTCATTGTTGGAGGAAGGGGGACTGCCAGGAGGAGGCCTGGGAGGAATGGCTTGTGTCTTTGAGGCAGGGCACAGTGGGAGCAGTGGTGGCAGCAGAAAGTGATTGGGATGCAAGTGGGGGAGGACTTCTCTTCAAATGTAAATCCTTTGGATGTTCGTGCACAAAGAGAACCCCATCCCCAATTCAACTCAGAATGTGCTTAGTGCACACACCTTATCCTCAGCCATGATATCAGTGGTGGTAGGTGTGAGGTACTGAATGCAGGCAATGGCCCTAAGGCATTTCCACTGGGGCCATTAAATCCCCCTGGATGGCTGCAGCAGTGGCAGGGCCCACCATGTAAGTGGAGAACAGAATGAAGAGCTTTGAGCTTGAGTCTCCATCCCACTCTGCCATTACAGAGCTGTACAAGCACTTATGGTGACGGGGAACCATAAAGTGCCATGTGCACCCTGCCTTAGTGTGTGATATTCTGTCTCTTTTTCTCATTTCCTTTTTGAAACCAAATGAGTCCCCTTACTCTCTATTTGTTCCCCAGATTCGTTGTTGTCTCAGGTGCTTGATTCGTTCCCCACCACCACCATATCCCCTCCTCCATCTAAGAACTCTCCTCTCCTCCTCTCCTCTCCTCTCCTCCCCTCTCTTCCATTTCCTTTCCCCCTTGTCTCTTTGGTTGGAGAACTGCAGTCCTGCTGGGTGATGTTCCACCTCCTGCTGTGCCTGAACAGTGAGTGCTGGCAGACAACAAGGCACTGATCAAATGAAAACTCCTTCTCTTTTCTCAGCAGTGCAAAAGGGTTGCACTTCAGTGATTAGTGCTTTGCTTGAGTGCTGTCAGTGTGCCGCAGACAGGCAACACAGGTCTACCCAGTGCTATTGCACCATCATCCAAAGAGAAGAGGAAGTCTTGTTTTAACATTTGGATCAGAAACAGCGTATCAGGAGGAAAAAAGGTCAGAACTCCTGGATGTTTCATAGTTACAGAAAAGAAGGAATTTCAGCTACTCTTGTCTGCGTGATATACTGTTTTCTTCCAGTTTTCTCCTTCTCCATGCATTATTAAGGATGCAAGACTCCTGTTCTTCTTTCAGTTTATCATAACCAGAAGGCCCTGTCTTAAATATACAAGTTTGGCTCCCAGTTCCATTTGTTGCACAACTAAGGCCACAGCCACACCATGATAGAATTGCATTTTTTTTATTGCACCCATCCACTTGAATGCAGAGTCAAGCTTCAGACAGCACTTACCTATTCCATATTAATTGTATAATCCAGAATAAATCACATCCACACACATTTTATTCCAGATTATCCATGCTTTGTTGCAGATTATCTAAATAATGCTCAGTCTATAGCACTATCTGGATGAAGCTTAGTTTGCCTTTCTTTGCCCACACTTTACAGTCTCCCCAGCCTTAGTCTGTTAATAGGGAACCTTTTTTTCTCTACCCATCCTATCCTTCCCTTCCCTATGCCCTGTGAGTCAAATTTTGGCTTTTCAGGGGACGGGAGGGCCACTGGCCTCTGTCCCATTTTGTGGTTACAGCTGAATTCTTCATGTTCTCAGACTGATGTGTGTGTGCTTGTATGAATGCTGTGCTCTTCTGGTGTGTTATTCATTGCCAAAGTTGTAATGGATGAGGCATTTTGGTTGGTTGAACAGAATAAGGCTGCTTCCAGACAGCGAGCGGAAAATGCAGGATTTTCTTTAGATCCCTCAATTGCCTCTCACCATCCCTGCCAAATGGCAGGGCAAGCCTGAGCCCTCATTTTGTTTAGTGCTTGCTCTTGGATTGCATATGATGATGAAAATGCCTGGAACTCTGAAAGTACCTGCCACCCTGCTTTGCACAGTGGGTATTTATAGTCTGGTTTTGTCCTTGTGCATGCACAGCAGACATTTCCTCAAGGAAGAATCCTGAGACCAAGCACCAGGCAAGATAAGCCTCCATCTTTATGCAGGAAAACCCAAGTTGGGTGTTCTTTTTCCCACAATAGCTTTATTCCAGGATTTCACCCCTATATCCCAGAACTATGTTGAGTTTGCCATGAATATGAGTGACAATCCCAATAATAAATAAGACCAAAATAGCCGCAAGGGCAGCGTCTGCATTCGGCATGTTAGCATGGGACTTGGGTCAACTTTTCTGGCCTGAATCAGGTGATACTGTCCAGGAAGGTGGAGCTCACAGGAAGCATGACCAGATCACGTACATATCCGTACACATCTTGTGCATATCTGTACACATCTGTACAGATATGTACCTGATAAAAATGGGACATGTACAGGATGCATACAGATATATACAAGATGTGTATGTACCAGTAGAGATACGATTGTATTATTCGTATGAATACATACAAATGTATTCATATCGAATTGAATGTCCAGATATTTGTGTGTGGGGGGGTTGTTTGTTATTTGGATACATTTGAATTTTTGAATATTTGATTCGTTATGAATCAAATTCAGAGATTGCATTCGTGCACAACCCTAATTGGGAAGCAAATATCTTTCCACTTGTACTTCTCTAAACTAGTGTCATACAGAGGCATCGGGAAGTGCACATTTTAAGCAAATCTCTGCCTCATTAGGGGATAAGTGTCACTGAGGCTGAAGATGCAGATTTGGCCAAGTGACTGTAAAGCAATCTAAATTTTTTTTTAAAATAACATTGTTGTTTCTCATGGAATTGGAGATGATCCCTGACTGTTACATAGGTACATCCATGGAGGTTTTCTGCCAGATACAGAAATAGTTTGCCACTGGCTTTTTCTGGAAAGATGCTAGAGGTTTAACTGGCACCTCTCTGCTACAAGGGCAGTTGCTGTGTGACACTGACCTACACTTCTGTCTGTAATTAGATTAATTGTCTTTTTTTTTTTAATGATTTCTGTGGTCCAGGATATCAGCATGGTGCACACTCAGCTTGTGCTGAATCTATGTTTGGACCAGGACTGTTAGGACTGAAGTTAAATGGAGAACACACAAGGGAATAGGGATGTGAACGGATGTATTTTTTGCATTTGAATTCGATGTGAATTGAATATTCAAAAATTCAATTCAATTTGTTTGAATGTGTAAATTTGGATTTTTGAAAATCTGATTCGAATTCAAATATCGACATTCAGTGGATTCAAATCGGATTTTTGAATTTTTGAATATCCATGCACATCCCTTTTCTGGAATATTTCTCTGGATAGCAGCCTGCTGGCCACATGCTAATGAAGAATATAGCAGGGTTCACTTGGACCCTTCCATAGCCTGTATTAGCATGCAGATCGCAGGTCCCTATTCTGAGAAAAATTCCACAATAAGGCCAAGTGCAGAAAGGCTCCTGTCCTCCTAATCACTAGCCCTCTGCTGTTACTTCCTGTTTCCCAGGCAACCATGGAACTAGAAGTGGCAGGCGCCATGTCATACCTGTGTTAGGAATGGGTCATTTTCTTGCCTTTTCTTTTACCATCAGGGTCCTGTCATATCACCTTCAAGACCCTTCCTCAGTCTCCATTTTTTCTCCCTACTCTCCCTTTCAGTAAGGAAGACACAGGCAGAGAAAAAGTCAGGGAAACAGTGTTAAGGTGTAATAGGGATGTGCATACATTTTTTTGACATTCTATTCTATGCAAATCGAATAGCCAAATATGCAATCCGATTCAAATCTTTTAAATTCAAATTTAACAAGATTCAATTCGTATTTACTAAATTTGAATCTTTCCATTCTATTTTTTATTAGAATCTGCACATATGAATGTCGACAACATTCGTATGTGCACATATGCATCTTCCTGACATCTGTACACATCCTTACATGTCTGTACACGTCCATATGCATCCTGTAGTTATCTCGTATGCAACCCGTTTTCATCCCATAGGGATCCGTACAAATGCATATGGATGCAGGAAAGATGAGGATATTCAAGCACGCATTGTGTATGAACATGTACACATACGAAAATCCAGATAATTTGAATGAATAGATCTGAAGTTCAAAATTCAATTTGAATGTTTACATTTGAATTTTGAGACATTCTATTTGAGTTTGAACGTCGAAATTCGGCCAGGCATTCCTCATCAAATTTGGCACATTTGATCGAATTTTGAATGCCTATGAATATTTGTGCACATGCCTAAAGGGTAATTCCGTTACCTTCAGAGATGTCAGGCATCGTAGCATTTGAGTGGTGCCCTTTGGGTGGTGGCCCATAGGTTTTGGGACAGTGTAATTTTTTTAAATTAAAATTTAGAAAAAAGAACAGCCTGCTAGGTGAAGATAAATCGGTCACCAACATTCTGGCTTCCACTGCCTGGTTAAAACAGCCAGTTCTTTAATGTTTACAATCCTCTAGAATGTTATATTTAAAGTATGTTTTATAGATTCTGTCTTATGCTGTAACCTGCCCTGGAACCTTTGGAATGCACACACACTTGTATACATGCAGAAACGAATGAAAGAATGAATGAATGAACATGTCCCACTCCAGTTTGCAAAGGAGAACATGGGGAAAGCTTCCCACAGACTCCTCAGAGTCTAGGCTTCTTAACTCTCTTTTCCTTCTCCACAACATCACCTAGATGGCCAATCTCCAATTTCTGCAAAACAAACCGACAAAAAAAGTTCTGCAAATATACTACAGACTGAAAACTGATGGTTTACAAAATGGTGCCAGCTCACAGATCACCCACATGAGTTGCACTCCTGTAAGGCACTCAGTGCAGAACTGCACTTATAGTTATCCAAATGCCGCATCGTGTGCAAAATCTGGTGGCTAGACTGATCACTGAAGCCTCCCACCATCAAAACATAACAGTTTTGTACCAGCTATTACAGCCACAGATTGCTAGTGAAATTTGTTATCCTAGTTGTGCTACTGCCGCAGAATGAGAGCATCAGCCACAAGCATGTCATCCACCCTGCTGGGTAGCGCTGGTCCTATCCAGTTGTTACTTTTTCTTTTTGTAGAGAAAAACAAGTAAATAAAAGCATTTACTTCATGTGTTCTACTTAACTGCTTGCCATATGAATATCTTCCACTAGAGGGTTCCCTTTTCCTACAAATAAACTCATATTCAGCAGCCATAATCACTCTATCAAACAATTACAAAAACAGAACCCCTCTCATTAAACATTCCATCTTTTAGTAAATAAGGCAATGCAGGCTCGGAAAACTTGTGACTGTCCAGATCATTTTTTGAAAGGTCTGAGTAAATGTGAGTAACTGGAATGGTGAGGACTGAGACCGAGCAGGCTAAAACTACAGCTGCATGCACCAGGGAAAGTCCTGCATGCATGGGGCCACCTCTGGGGAAGAAGCTTTGTGGAATGCAGATGGCCCATTCAGGAGTTCCCTCAGAGTTCCCCTCACTCTTAAGTGTAAAAAGGCTCAAAGATGAGGTGCAAATTAGGGATGTACATGAATATGCAGAACATTAGTTATTCATATGACATTCGTACATTGACATTCATACCAATGCGAATGTTTTGGAATATTCATATGAAACTTCAGAACATTCGTGAAACAGGGAGGTGGAAAGACGCTGTGCCAGTCACATCTGCAATGGATCCAGAGTGAATTTGACATGGTTTGAGAGCAAAGTGGATTCAGGGCAGATTCAGGGCTTTCAATACAGGACGTGTATTGGATATGTATGGATAGGTATCAGATAGGCATCAGGTAGGCATTCATTTGTATTGGATATTCATACAAATTCGTACAAATACATTCAAATCAATTTGAAGGGGATCTATTCAAACGAACACAGATTTTCTTACATTCGATTCAATGCAAATCAAATGCAAAAAAATCCCATTTGTGCACACTCCTAGAGCAAATAGCTGCCCCTTCCTCCCCTTTCCCACCACCCCAGTGGTTTGTTTTGCCAGTCAGTCTTCATACTAAACCCATAAGAATGACATTTCTGCAAGTTTGCAGGACAGAAGACTATTGTTCTCTTGTTCTCAGTATCAAAAAGGAAATATCCTCCTTCCTCTGGCCGTTGCCAGAAACAAAGAAGACTAAAAGATTCTTGTTCTTTGAATAATTTTGTAGAAGAGGACCCGGAATAGGTGCAGCTTGCATGAATTTCATCTCCTGTTAAAATTTCAGCTTCTACTCAGCTATTACAGGTTCAGGGGACCCTCCTTCTTTTCTACCTGGCTACTCTATGGATCAGGTGGATCAGCATCCTCATGAAAACTCTTTATAGAAGAAGGAACACCTCAGCTGATGTCATATAACTGCCAACCTCCCTCCCATACACACAAAGTCATTGGCAAATGTTGTATAAATTAAGGACACTATATATTTCAAGTACCTGTAATTGCATTTAGCTGTCAGCGGGAATAATTGAACAGAGTACCTATCACAGTTTACTAGAATCAATGGACTTTGGCAAGAAAAGCAAAATCACTGCAATTATTTTAAATCATCGTCAGAGAAAGAAATCCATTTGGTCTGGAAATAAAAAAAATATATACAGGAGAAAAAGTAGCAAC
The DNA here is from genome assembly GCA_023333525.1 of Aspidoscelis tigris stejnegeri. Lineage (NCBI taxonomy): Eukaryota > Metazoa > Chordata > Lepidosauria > Squamata > Teiidae > Aspidoscelis > Aspidoscelis tigris. Next base: position 67,141,323 of record JALMGA010000006.1, read on the forward strand.
TGCTGAATTAAGGATAAAATAAAACTTCCGTTTAAAATGTAGTGAGAGTTTTTTGGTTCCTTTGTAGCCTGGGGCACCATTGGACAGCATAATCAGGTTCATAGAAAAGGAAAAGGAAGGTGAGTTACCTTTCCCAGTTATTCTAGCAAGGAGGAAAAGCTCAGACACTATTGATTCCTCCAAGAGGAAAATCCTCTGAGGATGGATATCGCAGCTATATCTGAAAGCTTAGGTTCTCAGAAGAAATCTCAAACATGACATAACAGCCCAAAAAACATGCTTCAAATATGATGGAAAGGTTTACACTGGGATGACCGCTCACACTATAGATATAAGAAAATACGTGCATGACAGACATAGCAGCAAACTGACAAAACAGCAGTTGAGGAACAGGCATGGACTGAAAACCACAAAATTCCATTTGAACACACAGAAGCAACAGCCAGAGTTAAGGGGTGCTATGAACTGGAGTACAAGAGAGACCACTGAAATAAATCAACATCCATGTAATTTTAATAAGGTCCAGCAAGTATTCCCAGCAATACTTCAAAGTCCCTCTCTGAAAACAAACAAAAGAAACCATTAACAAAAGAAAAAAATATGTAACAGCTAAGGCTAGCAACCACATAAAGAATTAAGGATTATGTTAATGGATAACAGCCCAGGAACAGACCAATGATTCATCATTCACAAAGATACCATCAAGGTCACTAATGGACAGCAACCAGAAGAGGATCAACAACTCATTATTTACAAGCACACAAAGGACCAACCAACACAACTGTATACAACCAACTTAACAGCCACCCACCAAGAAGGATGACAAGGTCCATGACCATCAGATGCGTTGACTCTTCTTGAATGAAGATCCTCTGAAAACTAGTTCTCCAGCCTTTAGTTCATCAGAATTTTAGGATCATTGTTTTCTCTTATGTGGGCTATTGTTCTCCAGTACCTTGTGCTCTAGGTGAGTGAGAATTTTTTATGATACAAGCAAGATTGATTGGGTGAATGATGCTAGCAATTTATTGATTTATTTAATACAATTCTGCACCCTGTTTCAGGAACAAAAGTCTTCCCAAGATAGTACATAATGTTAAATACAGCACTGAAAAATAAACTTCTCAGTAAAATATGATCCAACAAAATTAAGGACCAACAACATAACACAGTTCCTCTCCCCACCAGGCAACAGCTCACACAATCAGATCCTCTTATTTCAGTGGGTCAGGGGTGGTAGCATGTGACAGCTAGTGTTCCCACACCATATCTAATCCACATTAAATGCACACTGGAAGTCCATTTTGTGACCTTTAATGTGGTTTAGGGATGGAATGGGAACATTAGTGAGTGTTAGGTAACACTAAGCAACTTTTGATCACCCTTAGGAGAGCCTGCTGTAGTCTGCATCAGCATGCAGATGGCAGGCTCCTGTTCTGGAATATAATTTAGAATAAGCCCCAGTGCAGAAATCAGTTAAGATAAGCAAAGACAAAAAAAAAAAAGAGATAATTTCTAGGAACAAGTGTTGATGTGGGCACCTCATCAGTTTACAGGCTTCTTTCTCCTAGGCTGTGTATCTTCAGCTCACTCAGGGCTTGTTCACAGAGGAAGTCATGTGGTACAAAAGTACTAATGCTACAGGGATGCTACTAAAATGGAAACGGTGAGGAAACAGGCAAGAGATGTTGCTGTATCTAGTTCTTGGTGTATCAAAAACCAATTCTGACCTAGATGAATGAAGTTTATGTATAGTCTTCGACCAGAGTCTCAAGCATTTCACAAATTTCAAAGTAATCTCCTGCACTCTAAATATGGCCCAGAACACTCTGGAAACTAGCATAAAGGAACAATGCTGGTACAATATGCTCTGCTCACTAGATATAGGTAATAAATGTGGATGGACACATCTTGTACTAAGTGAAGTTTCCAAGCCTAATTTGTGGCGGGCATTTCCAGTAATGGCCACATGAGGTCAGTAACACACAGAGTCATTCCTAAGTTGACAGAACTTGAAGTGGTGTAGCCTTCATTATCTGTGTGGACTATCATTTTATTGGTGAAACTCAGGTGTCAGATCTTGACTGCATCCCCATTCAACTTTTAAAGAGCTTTGAATTCATTTTCAAAGCTAGCAATTCCCACATGATCAGACGAATCTGCATTTTCTGGGGATTAAGGGTGTGTCGAAACTTACTGATACTGTGCATTCTGATGTGCAGTTGGAGCATGGGCATCACACATGACACCTGATATTGTGTAGTGATGGTGCATTATGCTGCTGCTACTTCGAATTTACCTACTGCGGAACTATGAGCACTCGCTTCACAGTATCAGGTAAATTTGAATGTTCCTGCCAATCTGGACAGGTCGGTGAGAACAGCAAACGAGAGCTGAGCCTGCAGCTCAGCTCCCATTGGCTGCCTCATCCCATGTGCCACCATGGAAGTATTGCAGCTTTCTCTGAGGAAGCTGTGGGGAGGCTGCTAAAGTCCAGACAGCCCATCGTGACTTTGCAGCAGGTAAGTTTCACAGCAGGATTTTATTCTGGTAATCTAGATGCTACCTAAATGTCACTTAATGTGGATTATTTGTACTCAAATCAAAAGAACTCTCACTGCAGAATTTAGGAATAATCTTGTTTTGCAAAGATGAGAAGGCATGATTATCAGCTAAAGGAATCCTCCACTGGCTGAAAGGGGAGGGAATGGAGGGGAAGAACAGAAGTTGTAACAAAAGATCAGATGGGCTGTGATTTTACAAAGTGTCTGATTTTACAGCTATCATGAAAGTGTGCCTGCTCCCTCCCTCCCTCTTCCTTCCTTCCTTCCCAATCCATGCCTTTTTGCCTCCTCGCTCTGATCTGCTATAGCAGTCCTGCACTAAACTCTGTAAAAGCCTGATCTTCCATGTGAGAGGGGAATCCAGTCAGCAGCTCCGCAGACTGTTAATTCCTCTTTAAATCACCGCTGTAAAACTTCTTCAGAAGATCACAGCCAGCATAAGATTAAAAAGAAAAAGTTCTTCTCCCATCTCTCCTCTCTCCTCTTCAGATAGCTGTGTGTGTGAGAGAGTGGGGGATCACTTTTTTTCACACATTTTCCCTTTAATTCAGTTATTAAAATGATGGGGGTGGGTGGGATTGATTCTGCCTTAAGGAAGCAAATGGGAAAGATCAGCAGGAGGCAGCTGCTATCAGGAGGGAGGGGGAAAGTATATACAAGATGGAGGGGTTCGGAATAAACAGGGAATGAAGAGGGAGTAAGTCTGCATTATAAGTTAACAATGGAAACACACAAAAATTTGACTTTACAGCCCCTTAAAAAAAAAGATTTAAAACCAGATTAAACTGCCCAGTGGGGATGCAACCTTCGTGTGGTTATTTGATGTGAATCCTGAAATAAAATTTCTGAATACTCAGGTATGTTACTGGCCAATGATGTTTCCTGATCTTTATTCATTGCTCATTCTCTCATCCCTGGCTTACCCAGTAGCACTTAGGCTGAGTCCCCAAAAGACTTATTTACTTCTCTACTTTTACTCTACTGTCACTCTATTGAGGGGTACTTTAAAAGTTCCATGCCAATCAGGAATAAGTGTCCGCATGAGGCTCAGGAAAATGCGTGTTTTTAACGCACCTTCCGTCCCCATGGGAGCCGTGTTTTCTTTGCGCGCATCTTTTTCTCCCCGTCCCTACTCTTGTTCATAGGGTGCCAGTGGGAATGGGGAGGGACTGTGCTCGGCGCGGCCACAACCAGGAAGACAATCCCTGACAAGTCCAAAGGAAAAACAGCGATCGGTTCTCTGTTCGTCTCCCAGATCTCCCCTCCCCCGAAATGGCTTCTCGTGCTGGAAAACATTCACTCTCACCACTTTCCCTGTTATCGCTTTCAAAAATCCACCCTGCCCAGCGCACGAGCGCTGACAATCCCTGACAAGTGCAAAGGAGAAACAGCGATCGGCTCTCTGTTCGTCTCTCAGATCTCCCCCCCCCCCCGAAATGGCTTCTCGTGCTGGAAAACATTCACTGACAATCCCTGACAAGTGCAAAGGAGAAACAGCGATTGGCTCTCTGTTCGTCTCCCAGATCTCCCCCCCCCCCCCGAAATGGCTTCTCATGCTGGAAAACATTCACTCTCACCACTTTCCCTGTTATTGCTGTCAAAAATCCACCCTGTCCAGTGCACGATCGCTCATTCACTCATCACTTTCCCTGTTATCGCTTTAAAATCCACCCCTAGCAATAATCCACCCATTTCACACCTCACAGCGATTGCAACAATGTTGCAATTCTGCATGATTCTGGCTCTTTAGTTCTGAGCTTTAGAAAGTGAAGCTGCTTGTGTTTCTGCTGTGTGTGCAGGCGGCAATCCCCGCCCCTTTTGCCACGTAGCGTCCCCAAGGTAAATGTAGCGAGGGAAACCCGCGACTTCCAGAAAGAGAGTGGAAGTGTTGTTTAAAGTGCATGTATTTTGTCGCGCGTTTTCCACATTTTGTAGCGCTGGAACCTCGTTAAAAACCCTGGCTTGGGGGCGCTCAGAGGCAAAAGGAGAGTCTTGGCAGACTTTTTATTCCTTGGGGACAGACCCTTACTGTTCTTCTCTCACCTTTACAGTACCATGTAAAAAACTGAATATTTCAGATCACTGAATATTGAAAGGAAGGGGAAGAATTTAAAGATGAATGCAAACTGAGATTAAAAATCCCATATGAATAGCAGCTTCACAGCAAAAACATAAGTGGGAGAAGTCTGGGAAAAAACTTATTTGCCCAACTTGTTTTATTTCTAGATTTGTCAGCTTAATCTCATGCTGACCAGAGAATAGTCTTTCAGAACTATAGCTGTTGTAATTTCTTGACACTGGCAAGATCAGGAATGGCATTAACTTTTAATTTGGGGGGATTGTGCATCATCAATTCTTCCCCTTCTCCTTCATCATCATCTGAATAAATGGGCCAGGGGTTTAGTCCAGTGGGGCTTTCCTTATGTTCTTATTTGAATACCACCTTTTCATTGTATGCTCAGGGCAGCAGAAATGTACATAAACTTAAAATTGGCTATCTTGTTCAAGTTCAAATGGAACATCCTTGGTCTGGTTTCAACTTAAATTTTCCTACCAAACTGGCAAGGTGTTTGGTTCAAATTCAGTAGCTGTTTAAGGCAGTTTGATTCTTAGAGAGAAAAAAAAGCTTTTTAAAGAGGGTAGAATATTTTGCCATCCTAATGAAGCTATTGTCTGAGGCAACTGCCCCTTTATTAGTGGAGAAATATTCTGCTTTGCTTTGTTTTCCATATTTGTAAGTCTTTGAGGCCTAATTAAATTTGTTTAATTTACATACATTGTGACCAGCACTGGCCCACAGACAATTTCTGGGTACCCAGTGGGAGGTCGGTCTAAAGTTGCAAACCTTTACCAAGCAGTATTTCGTTCCATAACAGATCAAAACTTGATTCAGTAGAATCAGAACAAAGGGCATTTTCATGCTTAGCTTCCATGGGATTCTGTTCTATTTTGTTGGCCTTCCACATTGCCACAGCAGTCCCACTGTGCAGCCCAACCCCTGGGCTTCAGTCTAGGGCATTCTTCCAATTCAGACAAACCAATACTGAATCAACAGTTGCAATCAAATCGCTATGCAATGGCCAAGTAATGGTTGACATCATGATTCAGCATTGCCACAATCTCTTCAAACTTGTCAATTTTCTTTTGCAGGGAAATGAGCAAGCAGAACAGACTTCATTGCCTCCAGTATACTGTAGAATGTGAATCTATCTATTTCAGAATAGTTCAGAATACCAAATACAGGTTCCTTATTCAAGAAAAAATGATGGTAGCAATTTGCTCAGGAAGTAAGCACGGTGGAATTCAACTTGGTAGCATAGATAGCTAAAATGCTTCTTTGTGTGTGAATGTGAATGTTAACTTAAAGGCAAGGAACAGGATTTAAGAAATGGTCACACTGCAGATGAGTTGTGGTGTGATCCAGGAAAGCTCATCATCATGTTCTTTTACTGTACTTTGACCTAGTCCAGCTCTATGTGGGGATGATATTCTTCAGTATTTCTTCATTGCTGAACATAATCATATTCCACGTGACTTATTTATGTTTATGAGTACTGTAGTGAACATAAAATTTCAAAATAGAATAATTAGAAACATATCCTCTGAAAATGCTCTGAGACAGATGGTTCAGAACCTTTCTAACTGTATTTGTTATTTGAATGAGGATCATGAATTCCCATAACATTCGGATTAGGCTGTAAAAGAACATGAGCTGATGGATTTTATCAAAAGTGGCGATATTCCAAGTCAAAAACCACATGAGATCTGCTCTAAAATTAGATTTATTTTTCTTTTGCTGTCTCACAGAAAGCAATTTAACAACTGTAACAATTGTACAAATGTTTTCAAATTGCAGAGATTGTGTCAAGGATGTCCTCTTAGCTTCTTAGGAAACAAAATTACAGTTTGGAGAAAAGAAGCAGTTTGAAAAAGAAAGGAAAGGGGGGGGAAAGCAACCAGAAAGGTATCTTCTGCTCAATGTAAAATAATTGTAATATATCCAACATCTTGAGTTATGGCTTAATTTGAGGACAGATTCATATCATATGTTTTTAATATGATACACTATATTAAGGATTACACTATGTATTAAAGTGTAGTCCTTTGCATAAGAAGAATATTTCTTTTTCACTGACATGTAATTATATGTGAAGAAACAAATCTTTGTGGTTTCCAGTAGGATCTACCTTGCTTTGCACCTCCAGAAATCAGAATCAATGGGTGTTTTTCCACTGTCACTAAAAATACCCATTAAGTACCCATTAATACTTAATGGATACTTCTAGTGACAGTGGAAAAACACCCAACAAATCATCTTCCTTTCCAGAAGTTTCAATACAGTTAACTTCCAAAAATGTATGTTTGACAGAAATGTCAATATTGAAGTACAGTGTGAATGTATAAAATCAGAACCTTTAGGTTTTGGGGAAGACAGAATTATTAAGCATTACTAATTGCTCAAATTGTTGCAGAAAAGGTATGAGTGTGTCCTTCCATAGAAAACTGGGCAGATGAGTGGCTAATCACTGGTGGTCACTCATTGTCAGGAAGGCATTATCCAGACTTCGAGATGAATAACACTGAGCTGAAGAAAAATGAGGTAATCTTTTTTTTTTTTTAACATTTGTAATCCCTTTTCTGGTGTGTCTACCAAAGGAACCTTTTTTCTTAAAGAGGAAACTTTTCTGATCACACCCTTAGAACATCTTCCACCTCCCTCCTCTGCCTTTCCCCCCTTGGAAGGCCCATGCAACAGTTTTGCTTTTCTGCATCTGAACTGCAAACAGGGTCCTCAGCATGGAGATTCTGCTATAAATCTGTAATAGGAAATTGTTGACCATCACAAAACCACAAATGCGGCCTTGGATTGACTGTTTATTTCCAAGCATTTATATCCTGCCCTTCATTTGAAGTTTCCAGTATGGATCACAACACTCAGTAAAAACATCAGTAAAATCACTGAAACTTGGAAGAACCCAAGCATTAAAGGCCTGGGTGTAGATATATACTTTAGGAAGCCATACAATGTTGGCAGCTGGTATATCTTCACTGGCTGGCTATCTAAAACTATGGAGCCACCACAGAAAAAAAGCCCTCTTGAATGTCAGAGATATTTGAAACTCAAGCCATTTATGCCTAATTGTATAGTCCATACATAAATATATATTTCAGAGAAAATGGCTCTTTAAAAAAAAAAAAGCGATGACACTCCTGGTGAGTGGCTGATTTAAAAGAGTGTGAAGGAGAAAATGTGGATGCTGGTAGAATCTTTACAAGTGCAGGTGTCATTGTCATAACTATGGCAGCAAACTTCCAGCCCCCTTTTTGACACGCAACATAACCTTCCTTTGCTTGCCTGCTATAATACACCTGCCATTAAAAGTCTCCTGTACCTCTGCAAATAGGCCCAAGGGATTAGAAACAGTACAAATGGGAGGAGACAAGAATGACAGGCAGCAACAATAATATAGCGGTTCAAACTTCATTATGATAGTGGTTCAAACCAATAGATAGTGAAAACAATAATGATAGTGGTTCAAACCTCTGTCACCATAATCATGCCAATTAGATAGTGAAAAAAGAACAAAAAAGGGATCTTGAAATATCTATGCAATCTGTGAGTTTAAATCACCACAAAGCAAAGTGTGGTTGTCATATTTGTGGCATGTGTATTGCACAGGTCTGTGTCATGTTTACAGACTTTTTATGCTTTACAGACTCAGATGCCATGCATGGCCATTGCTGCTGTTGCTGTGGTGAGACAATCTCCTCTAGAATAGAGGAGATTGCATTTACCAGGCACTTGGTGAAGCACCAGGTAAGTCTGAGATACTTTGGGCGTTGTAAAGTGTGAACACCCAATCCATCCCCCATCTTCACATCCCTGGGATGATTGCTTAGGGTAGTGAATGTGCCATTTCACCCTCTGATCCACAATGGTATAACACTAAAGAAAAGAATATCTGCCATGAGTCAGAGTGATACACATTTTGGAGCTGTCAATACGCTATGTAAAAAGCCAGACTGAATGATTTCAAGGGCCTTGAAAAATAGATGGAACTATACTGGGACACCATATAATATTTGTGGCAGATCTTTTGCCAGAAAATCTTAGCCAGCTCTCACACAGTAAAATATCAGAACGGTTGTAACATTTTTGTCTTTGTCTCTTGACAGTAAAAAGTCCTGGACTGGCAATATCTCGCTGTCTAAATGGAGAACTAAATGGACTTCCTTCCTTCCTTCCTTCCTTCCTTCCTTCCTTCCTTCCTTCCTTCCTTCCTTCCTTCCTTCCTTCCTTCCTTCCTTCCCCCCTCTCTCCCTCCCTTCCTTCCTTTTATATACTGCACTTCGCCTTGGGGTTGCAAAGTGGTTTACACAACAAAAATATAGGGTGGGATAGAAATACAAACAAATAAATAAATAAATAAATAAATAAATAACAAAAGGGGCACCACTGAAGTGCCTCAGAGAGACAATGTGTGGCCCTCATGTTCCAAAAAACCTCTCTAATCAAACCTTCCTAGCAACAGAAAGTTCAAGAGAGGAGGGAGGGGTAGACTAGAATCTGATCAATCCCACCTTGGCTTTGAAAGCACCTCAGAGATGCTTTGCTTTTGTTGTTTTTATGCCTGATCACAGCCTAGGATGAGGCAGGGTCCTGCATATATGCTGCTTATCTTCCTTCAGCATCTGTGATGAAATCAGCTTCAGCAGGATGATAAATCCACTGTTTTGGGCTGATACTGTGGCTCAGCTAGAGTCCTGCTTTTCTTCTTCCTCTTGTGCATGTATGTCACCTCCCTAAAACATGGCTGACTGTAGACTTGTTTCTGCTGCCAGAGCCACTGCCACTGTGCCAGGGCAGATGGAGTGGCCCTTTTTCCCCTCCATTCAGCTACAGCAGACAGTTGTGAAGGCTATGAAGAACTAGTTCCCATTACCTGTTCTGATACCAAATGCCTCCCGACAGCCAACTCAAGCAATGGCTTGAGGCTGTGACTAACAATGTTCTCCTTCTACTTAAAAGTTACACACACATCCTGATAGTTATCGATGCTAGTCTTTAGCCTTCTGAAGAAGTAAGTAGTCGATGCAAACAATAGCCTATAATTGGCTCTATGAACTCTATCATTGAGAAGCCAATAGGTGTGTTAAGGACTAATTGCTCCAATCCTGCTTAAGGTTCTGCCCGTCATCAAATCAATCCCTTAAGTCTAAAACAGTCTACAGTCAGAAAAAGCTGGGAATAAGAGAGCAGGGATATAGAAACAAAATGATCCATTTTCTAACTTTTTAGCTGCAACTTCAAACAGAGAAATCTTCAGGCAGCTTGCAGTTATAAGTGGTGTAAAAAAAATGACCATTCTTAGAAATGACATAGAAACATTTTTCTCCTTGTATAATATGGCTCTGCTTTTATGCAATTGTTACACAGCTTTGTTTCAGCGTGGTTTAGATTGTCTGTGGTTAGAAATTATAATTTCAGATGTTTAATGTAATACTGGAAACTTCCCATAATGTGCCTCTGAGATGCACTGACTGTTATTAATAAAATGGGCACTCATTACAGTGCAACTAACTTAGGTTGCCTCCAAATGAGATGTAAAACTCGCTTATGGAGGCATGAAATGCAGCTCCAGTGCAGGCACTACACTAATCTTGAGCATTAAATGCACCATGAGGAGACAGGGCCATGCAGACCTTGCCTACTTATGGCACATCCAAGGTGAGATAATGTGCAGTATGGATCCACCTATTTTGAACAATCAGTCAAAATGCAATTCTCTTTTGGAAAGCACCTACTAATTGAGAAGGTGCCCAAAGTTTGAAAGGTAGAATCACATGGGCATGGAATTTGGCTGTTCAAAATCAGCACCTGGACAGCACCCTGAGTCCCCATACAGTGCAAACCTGTGTTATGCAAGTAACTTTGGTCAATGGAAATCTAACAGAGTTGATCACCAGTCAACCAATGTAAGTCTATGGCATTTCATACAGAAGTATCAGTAAGTCAGTGATGCAGTAGAAAGAAGGCTCAGTCTAACAAGGACTCTAAGATATCCAGTGTAAGTTAAGTTAATGCACCAAAACCAAATCACACTACTGAACATTTCTAGGATTGCATTAAAGAAAACACATTTTGAGAGCCATGTAAGACAAAACTGTTGTACAAGAGACAACCTTATAAGAACAAAGCTGCTTCTGTTCTGGGTTGGCTCCCAGTGTGCATGGCAATCCACATCTTTGAGAGTAAAAACTGCTCCTCAGCTATACTGATTGTGCTCCTAATACAGTCCCAGATGCAGCCTTCATATCTGTGACAACTTGACCCCACCCCCACCCTCGTGTACTTGTATTTGCAGAGTAATGCAGTCAAGGAAGCAGCCGTCGAGCCATATGGCCCCACTGCCTGCCCAAAGGGTTGGTGTCAGTATATGAACTGGATTATACCACCTGGCCCAGGCGTCCTGCTTCAAAGGCTTACTGCCAAGCCCCCTTTCAGAAGCAGCACTATAAACACCAGTGTAATCCAACACTAACTGTTTATTATTTACAAGCAGATAGATAGATAAATAAATAAATAAATAAATAAATAAATAAATAAATAAATAAATAAGGATAATTAAGGATAAAGGTAGCTCAATAGTTCTTCAGTAGTCAGAAGGAAGAAATAACCAAAAGAACTCGTACAGCCTAGCTATCACCAGGCTAAACCTTCAAAAGTAAAATAAATAGCAAAAGCCCCTGGCTCCCTTCTAATCCGAAGGAACCTTTCAGATGTTCAGTGTGAAACTTCTTCTTAAAATAAAAATCAAACCCTAGCAGTAAAAGCTAACTGCAAACCAGGAGTCTAACTTGCTCAATCCAGAGCCAAGCAGCCCCCTTCAGTGTTCCTGTATCCTCCAGGTACACCCTAAGACGGTGATGGCCAACCTATGACACGCGTGTCACAGGTGACACGCCAAGCCCTTTTAGGTGACACACCTGGTCACCCTGGCACCTGAGCATGTAGTGCTTGCTTGTTCTTGAAGTGTACGAAATACCAACTTTCAATTGAAGATTTAGCAAATGTAAAGAATTATTCATTTTTGCTTTTAATAAAATACATATATCAAAAATATAACTTTCTTACTAGACCTACAAATATCACAAAATTATGGATATTTCTGGAAGTGACACAGCACCCGAGTTAAGCTAGGTTTTCTTGTGAATTTTGACACACCAAGCTCAAAAGGTTAGCCATCACTGCCCTAAGATCTACCCCAAAGCAAGGCATGATCTCCCCTTCTATCCCCTGCCCCACAAGGAGTGGGTGCAAGGCTTAGAAGCCCAAAGAGTTCAGCAAACTCTCCTATGATCACACACACACACCCTGCAAAATCTGTCAGGTGAGAGACACTGAGAGCCTCAGACCACTGGGTTAACTACAGTGAGATCCTGGCGCTCTGACTGGCTCCATTTTGGCGCTTTCTGAGGGAACTCCTCCCTCCTGTCACTCAATCTTGCAAAATCCCTGGAAAATTCTCCCGCGCTTTGCAGCTTGCACAAAATACTTGCAAAGAGCCTGGGAAATATTCTCGCTCTCTGCAGCCTTCGCCATGAATCCATCACAATACCTACTTCTGTGCAAAGGCTGCATGGGGGCAGGATACAGTCATGCACAACATTTCCTAATTGCTACGGCAACAACCCAGCATGCATGGCCATTTCTGCAGTGAGGCAGTTGCTACTGCTGAGAAATGCTTGCATTTACCCTGTTTCAGGGTAAATTCCAGGTAGCTTTGGCCCAGGACCAGCATTCACAGTGAAAATGCTAGCACCATCGCATTGAGGTTAAGCATGGAAAGCCTCTTACTCTTGTCAACTTTGTTATAATTCATAATTTAACAACACAGTTTTCCATTGCTTAATCCAAGGAACTTTGACTGGCTACTCCATCATATTTATATATAATGCATATGAAGATTTCATTTTGTTTTATATTTTTGAATATAGCAGGTTAAGAGCTCCTTCATGATAAATGGTCTTTTTGCTAAATAACATCTGAGGTATTCATAGCAGCCTTTTTTGACACTTGCTCAGATTTTCAAAAGGAAAAGGAAGCATGCATTTTAAAAAGAATATTTTTAAAAAACACAAACTTTAATATCTTTACAACGTTCTAAGGAAAATAAATTGCTGGATAAATCTTATTGTCAGCATATTAAACTGAAGAATTGCTCTTTTTTAAAACAACAACAACACTGATGCAGGTTGTCACTGAATACTCTTAAAGTCAACTCTAGGATAAAATAAGTCACAGTTTATTTTTATTATAGTGTTGTAAATTGCTGCCAAAATAGCTTTTATATGATGTGAAGTATGTCTGAAAAATGGCTACATTTTGGCTCTCTACTAACAGCAGAAATGAATCTTAATTTAATTATAAGTAAATATGAACAGTGTGTGGACTGGAGACACTTAGCACAGTCTGAAGAACTAAGATTGAAACCACCTAAATGAAGGGGAAAGATACTAGTTTTTTATATCTCTCTCAATAGATATGGCCTAAAGATGAATTTTTGAGATTTTTCAGAGTATGGTTTATGGACAGGTATTCAGTGAGGACTTTCCCACATTCAAACTAGAGAAGTAGAGCTACATATGGATTTAATACGGGCCCCATGTAAATAGGAAACAGGAGGAAATTCATTGGTTCTCTTATAAATATGAATTTACCAAATTTCAACCTTGCAAAAGGATGTGCAAATCAAAATGCAAAAGTGCTGACTTTGGCCTTGAAATATGTTTGAAAAGCAAAAATTGCAATGGTGTTTTTTTGGGGAGAATTGTGTCTATTATTGAAAATAATTTTTAAAATGCACTGTATTACCAAAATCAGCTTTTGTACAATTCTGGTCGCCACACCTGAAAAAGGATGTTGTGGAACTGGAAAAGGTGCAGAAGAGGACAACCAGAATTATAAGGGGCTGGAACACCTCCCTTATGAAACCAGAGTGTGACATCTAGGCCACTTCAGCCTGGAAAGACAGAGTTTAAGAGGGGACCTGACTGAAGTATATAAAAAAAATCCATGCATGATATAGAAAAGGTGGAAAAAGAAAATTTCTTTTCCCTATCACACAGCACTAGAACTAGGGGGCACTCCATGAAGCTGATGGATCCCACAAGGGGAAGTACTTTTTCACCCAGAGGGTCATCGGTCTATGGGATTTTCTGCCAGAAGAGGTGGTAACAGCAATCAGCCTAGATGGATTTAAGAAAGGGTTAGACAAATTTATGGATGACAGATGTATCAGTGGCTACTAGAATGGATGCCTATATACATCCTTAAGGCTGTGAGGACAAGCAGGATGCTTCTAAGGGCATTTGCTGGGATTCAAGAGCAGGAGAAGATTTGCCCTTGTCTCTGCTTGAGATGCCCATGAGAAACTGGTGGGCCACTGTGTGCAACAGGATGCTGGACTAGATGGTCTGTTGTCTGATCCAGCAGGGCTCCACTTATCTTCTTATGTTCTATAATGATAACAAAATGCCCAGTATATTGAAGCAGAAAGTGTATTAGGAGCCTCCCTTTCGCACGCTGGTGTGGTCTAAGAGAGACTTTGCCAGTGCAGAATTGCCTATATAAACAAAATGATGCAGAAAAGGTGTAAAGTGAACTTTAGTTTGAAGATAAGAAAGTGAAACCTGAACTCTGACCAAGACTGCATTCATACATAGCAATAATAATAATAATAATAATAATAATAATAATAATAATAATAATAATAATAATAATAATAATAATAATAATAATAATAATAATAATAATAATAATAATAATAATAATAAGCTCAAAAGCACCCTAGAGATGCTGGCATGTGATCCTCATATTCACAGCCCATCTCTTATCCACCTTGTCTAGCCTAGAATGTTCATGACTTGAAGCGGCAGCCTTGAGTGTGAATGATCTCTTCTGCAAACCATCTCTGAGCCACCTAAGGGTTTTTTTTAAAAAAAAACTTCATGTGAATGCAGCCAAATTCATTTATTTTCTTACCCATGTTGTCTGCCTCTCCCTTTTTGCTTAGGACAGGAATGGATGTGATGAAAATGTGTCTAGCTCAACAAATATCTGGAGGATTCAGGATCATCGTCTTTGCTCTGTAGTCTGATCCTACTGAAAATCCTTTTAGGTTGGGAGCTGAGAAAGAAAGGAAGAAAATAAATAAATAAATTGAAAGTATTATTTTTAAAAAAATTGGACTGCCCCACCCCCACTTATCAGTGCTTTTGGCCTTTGTTGTATTTTAGTGCATTTTTATATTGACAAACATTTGCTGGAATTTTTATTATTTTGTCTGGTAATGTAATTAGAAGTTGCTTAAGATATCCTGGTTAATACATTGATGCTAGAAGGGAAGGGAAGAAATTGTTTTGTTAAGAAAATAAAATATGTAATGTCCCAGTTATGCTGTATGAACTGGCTGGCCACCATTAACAGTACAGGGGGCTATAACTGAACTACATAAATTGCTATGCTTTGAGCAAGGCAGGCTAATGGACTACATTGTATCCCTGCTCAGAACAGAGCTGATTAAATTGTGAAGTTGACCTCTCTTCATGTTTAATACCAATGGACACTATCCAGTTCTTTTCTGATACTCAACCCATATTTCTTTTTGAAATATCTTTTCTCCTTGTCTCCTGTGTAGTAAAACTCCTTTCGGTATCACAGAAAGCCTTGTGGAGTTAAACTTTGGTCCAGGTGGCCTGCTTCTATTTTGATTTCATTGTGCCCATCTGAATTATCTCAGTGCATTAACAGGATAAGGTCAAATCCATAATACTTTTTTTTTTTGCATTTCAAAAAGAATTGTATTTCATAAAAGTACAAATCAATAACATGTTTAACAATGTACAATTTCATTTATTTCCCCCCTCCCCCCCCCCCCACTTATATCCCCTTTACTCCCAACGGCTGTCTACTTTTTAACTCAAGAAGGGAAACTAGTCAAAGCCATAATACATTGAAAAATGATCAGGCTCTGCAAGGCCCTTTGTTAGAACAGAGTTGGGTCAAAAAGCTTCAATAAGAGGAAGCTTTGCCTAAAGTCTTAAGACTTTTGAAACCATTAGGCCACATTCCCATACACGTTTAAATCCGAATTTGGTATCCAACGTTTCCATTTAATTTTTTATTCCCGGATTTTATGAGGACTATTCCACAAAAATCCACAGAAAAAAGTCCTGGAAAAAACTGTTCTCGCCTCCCCCCCCCAAAAAAAAAAATAGGAATGATGACAGACTATTCGGGCCAGAGATCTATCCTTCTGGTCAATGCCTGCCAGTCTCCTCCCTCTCCTTGCTATGCCTGCTTTGAACTCGATCACAGAGGATAAAGAAAAAAAAATTAAAGCACCAGCCATCCTCAAAAGATATAATTGTTGCAAGGAGTGCATTGCAGGGAAATTATTTTAAAGTCACCAGCCTCAAGAGATTAATTTGTAGCAAGGCAAGGATGGCAGAGCAAGGAAGGAATAGCCTCTCTCTCCCCCCACTCCATGCAGGCTGTCTTTGACAGAGCGTCCCCATGCAGGTTCTTTAATGAGAGCTCAGTACTGTCTGGACTATTATTTTTATTCTGAATTGAGTCTTTGTCAGTTACTCTGATTATAGCTGTCCCCATGCACTTTTAGTCCAGGTTTTGGGACTATATTTAAATGTAAAAACAAGGCTTTCAAATCCCCCCCCCCCACAATGCAAACTTTGCCTGCAGCAGAACCCAGCACATGTGGCTGCATAAGACAGAGGAACCATGAGAATCAGAGAATCAGAGACACACGAGGGTTTCGTGTTTAAGACGGGAGGGCAGAGAAGGAACTTCAGAGACAGAGAGCAAGCGAGATGTGTGTGGCTGCATAAGACAGAGGAACCAAGAGAATCAGGGAATCAGAGACAGAGAGACACAAGGCTTTGTGTTTAAGGCAGGGGGGCAGGGAAGGAGGTTCAGAGAAAGAGAGCAAATGAGATGTGTGGCTGCAAAAAAGTTTTAAATACAAGAGAAATACAAGCCTCGTCTCCCCACTTTCTGCCTTCTTTGTGCGGTACGGAGCTTTTGCGAGTTTGGCAAGGGAGGGGGGAGCTTTACATCTGTAAAAAACCACCCACAGCTGCCTGCCACTGGCCAGAATGCTAGACCTCCACGCCCAATAGCCCGATATCATTCCCATGTGTGTGGGGGGGGGGAGCGGACTTGGCTCCAAAAAGGGGGTGGAGTTCAGTTTTCATCAGGACTTTTTTTTCCCTCCTGATTTAGGCAGGATAGCCCTCATATAATCTGGGAATAGGGAATTGCATGGGGACGTTGGGTGCCGAATTTGGATTTGATTAATTACAGTGGCTATGGGGACACTCCTTCCTGAATTTGAATCAAATTCAGATTAAAATGACCATGGGGACACAGCCTTAGCCTTCGTTGCTTTCCACTGTCTGCTCCTTTGCTCCTTTGCTTCAGTGCAAACTTGCTAGCTTCTGGGTAACGTGAATGGAGGTAACGTTACCGGGAATCTCCAATTTGAAAGGGAGGGTGTGAAAGGGAAAGTATGATTGCCCTGTGTGTGTCTGTTCTTCTGCTCAGCTGATTGACCAGGGTAGGCTTACAGGGCTTGCACTGGGGGGTAGTGGGATCCTGTTTCTCCATGCTGGGGATTTGGGTGGGTGAGTGGGAACAGCAATATTCAGGTTAAGCCCTGATTATTGTCTGGCAAATGGGAACAGCCAGTATTTTATTTTATTTGAACAGCAGATTGCTCTTCATAACATTTGTTGTAAACCGCTTTTGAAATTACTGTCTTAAAAGAAGTTGCTATGGGATATGACATAGATATTACTTTTTCTTCTGTAACAGTGAGGCCCTTTCTGCATTGGGTCTTATTCCAGATCATATCTCTGAACAGGAACTTTCCATCTGCACTATCACTCAAATGGCAGGCTTCTATTCTGCATTAAATTTCAAAATAAGGGCCAGCACAGAAAGGGTCAGAAAGAGAGAGATAAAGAAGAAAGCATGAGGAAGTAGTTGTGCAACTGTCTGAATCCCGCAAAAGTACTGATTTCTGAAGCACACCACTATATAAAATATATAAATATAAATACAATCATATCTACCACATACTTTCAAAGGAAGACTCTGGTACCATTTTTACTATCAGGGGCCATCACAGATGTGAAGCAATAGATCTATATTTTGCCATCTGCCAACAACAACAAAAATCAATAAACTATTTTTCTTCAATGAACAGTGCGCAGTTATTTGTATTGATATCTTTACAATACTCTCCAGGGTGCTGCAGAAGAACAGAACAGAAAGATGGGCTATTTCTGCAGTTACTTGACATAAGTCAAGATCAGTGGGCCCAGAATATTCCAGCTCACTGATTTTGACCGCAGGAAGGTGTGGGTGGGATTTCAGGTGCAATTTGGTGTGCCACCAAAATTGATCCCCCATAGTCCTGAACAAAGAGTCATGCCTCTCAATGGTACACCTCCTTGTTTGGGATTAGAGTCCACTGGTAGGCCCAGTAGTCACAATTCATTGTAGCTATTGGGACCATACTCTCTGTAGTGGTTGGTGCTTTCCAAAATGGAGCATGTCCACTAGTTCCACACTAATGTGTAGATTTATGGGACCTACAGCCTTTGTATGTGGGGCCTTAACTCTGGTTACGAGTCCATGCAGAAAGGGCCAGAGAGCGCAGTCAAATAGTCTCCTCCTTCCCATCCTCAGGATACAAACATTAAATTAAAGAAATAATAAGGTTTTTGCAGAATAAAGCATTGTTTGCTAAGCGTTCCATCAGTTTTCAAATGATCTGTAAGGCTGAAAAAAAAAGCAGAAGAGGTTGAATATGGTGTAGTCCGAGTTAGCTCATTCTTTGGATGGAGTTCTGCTTGTGAAAAATAGCTCAGGATCCAAGTCATTAACTTTCAGTCTGTTCCTTTATTATTATTATTTTTAAGGGTATTATTTGCAATGTGGAGGAAAAGCAATTAGATTTGGTGGGGGGACCTTAGGAGAGAAAACATAAGCCTCTTCATCTTTATATATATTTGTAGAAGAGGGCTGTGAGGCCACTTACAGGGAAAGGTGTAATGATGTTATAAAAATTAAACCTTGTGTTACTAATGCAGCCTTAATGTTGGCTATTAGTCTCAGCAGGTGCATATGTGCTGCATAAATTGTTGAGAACACAAATTCACAGCTTGTCTTTTGTTCTTTTCCTTTTCTATATAGTATGCTAATGAACAATGAGGGAATTGAAATTACATAAATATCAACAGACCGTTTTTGTTTGGAACCATTAAGCAACTAGGAGCTTCCAAAATCTGGCCTGATCTCCAGGACCTAAAGACCTTTTCCTTTCAAGAAATGCAGTGATACAAATTATTATATAATTATTTAAAATAAAAGCAGGATAAACCAGCATGAATGCGCTTTGTTTCGGAATTTTAGTTCATTGCAGCATGCTTTACAAACTCTTCTTAGACCTATATTTTATCAAAGGTAACCTTAGCACTCTCATAGGAGGAGACTGTTTGAACTTACCTGTTGGAGCTCACTGGTCAAGCCCGTCTGCATGTTGCCACCACTGCAGCTGCTGCTGCATTTTTAACTGGCTGTCTGGAGGCACCTTTAGTCTAATAAGACTGCGTCTGGATATCTCTTACTTATTCTACTATATTTGACTCTTCTAGAAAAAAGCATGGATATTCTGGAATATCCATGCTTTATTTCAGAATAATCAAATGAGGCAGAATAAGTAACTAGTACCTAAATGCAGATAAGACGTGATGCAGTATAATCTGTTTTAGGCTGCATTCAGACATAACAAAAAGGGGCACTTGGGGGTACATAGTATGTGGCACACATATTCCTAACCCTTCTCTAATCCACCTTTTCTAGCAGAGAATGTTTATGAGAAGTGATGGGGCATGCTGCTGTGTGAACAATGCCATATTTAAGCCTTCTCTGAGGTGCCTCAGAGATGCTTCCACCACCCCCACCCGTTTGAAATCACAGCCTTACTTTCCCAGTCAGATATCACCTTATCCATCTTAAACATTGAACACCTGAGGTTATTACTGATAGTTACCTCACAACAAGGCCAGTTCAATTTCAATTTGTTCCCTTTTTTTTCTTTTAACTGCATATTGTTTCCATCGTCTGAAGTATGAGAAACTCTCAACCAACTTTCATGATTGACCACCAGCTTTTTTTTTACTTTAGATTGATCTGAAACAGTATCATTTTCTTATAATTGACTTTTTCCAAATCCCTTTCCAGTGTAGCCAAGTTTGAACTGAAAGAGCTGAGTCTGAAACCTATAAACAGTTTTGATCTGTATCTAATGTGCCCATTTAACTCTGATACCAGGGCTGCATCCAGACATTGGTTTATAAACTTAGCTTTATAATATTCATGCTTCATTCCATAATATCCAAATATAGTAGAATAAGTAACCAACATCTGGATGCAGCCCTAGACCTGATATCATTGTGTTTGCATGTGGCTTAGATAAGTTATATATTTTTATATTATCTTTTTAAAACCTTTATACACAAAAATCAGGACAATGTTCAAACACAAAAAGTTATGATACAGAGCAAAACACTACACCTAGTCTGTGATCAGACACAACAAAACAAAGCATCTCTGAGTTGCCTCTGAGGTGCCTTAGAGTGAATTCACACCTTCGGTTCCTGGGAAGAATCTCCCTGGACTGCAAAGTTGGGGGATAGTGCCAACATTTGCATTTTGGTTTTTGGATCTCTCCCTCACTTTTCCAGCACTTCATGAACCACTGGTGCAAATCACCGCCATTACGGTGGCGATCACTGAACCATGGTGACAGAGTGACAGGGTGACGCAGCACCAATTGCAACTGTGCCACCCCTCCCCAGGCTCTCTTCTAACTTCTCCCAGGAGGCAGAACTGTGGAAGGAACCACACTGGGTGGCAAGGAGCATAGGAGAATTGCTGCATGCATCCAGCCACCCCTGGAATAGTAACTATTCCAGGAATGCGGGTGCTGCATGCAGTGGTTACCCCTGGAGTTCCGTATGCACCTATGTGAATGTCTCTCTGTGGGCCCCCTTTCGTTAACTCTGAATATGGTCCTAATGTGAAAAATTCCAACAGACACTTCTCTTTCCAGTGTCTTGATGGCTGACAAAGCAGAGTTGAACAAAACTCGTGTTTTTTGTTGCATGGTAGTGGTCACTTAGAGCCATTTGTATTCCTGACCACTGCTTGGGTAGCTGAGGTCTGGACCACTGGGATTATGGTTTCTGCAGATGGGCCTGGGATCGATTCTCCTCTCTGCTCTCCCTTTTCATTATTTTTAAGATGATGTAGTGACTATTCCGTAAACTACATTATGAGAGCAGAAAAGGCTTCCTTTCTGGTTGTTTCCAGATGGACCTCTAAAGGCAACAAAACAAGTAGGAGAGACTTTCAGGTATTAAGGAGATTTAGAGGGAAGAAGGTATTTCTTCAGGCAGCATATCCTCAAATTGCAGGGCTTTATATGTCAACAGGAAAATCTTACATTTAATCTGGTAGCAAACTGCAGCTTGAGCTTCTATGTGTTTAATGCCCCGGGTAGATCATTTTGCTCATCAACTTACCCCTGTCTATAGTAGTCCCAAGACTTCTGTGGTTTATTTATTATCACAAATTTCTGTCCTTAACAGCTGAGTTTGCAAGGATTTCAGGATTTCATTGAAACAAGCCTGGTTTGGGATGAATAGGACTTTTCTCATTTGAAGCTTTAGTAGAGGAGTTCCTTGAGCATTTTATTTTTATTATTATTTTATTATATCTGTAAGGCTTGTTGGGTTTTGGCTGGTTTGGACTAGGTCTGAGGCCACATCTTCACTGCACAATGCAGGCACAGTTCTCTAATCTCCAGGGCAGCATGTTTCCACAGGCCCTCGTTCTGGTTAGGACCCAGCAGCTGAGGAAGGGTGTCTTAGCCATGCAGTGGGATTTCACCATCAGAGGATGTTGAAGCCTCTTAAGTCAGTTTGCAGCATTTCAAAGTAACTGTGAAAATGCTCTCTAATGAGCTGGTGGCCACTACCACTCACACAGCATGGCCAGCCTCCAAAGAGGGTGGAAACAGCGTCCATGAATAAGTCCTGACACTTTTGAGAACAAACTTCCACCTCCAGCTAACTTACTTGGAGGTGAGTGAAGATGTGTTTTGTGAAACTATTTCTAGGCCCTTTCTGCACTTGGCCTTATTCTGGAATACATATACTGTATCCCTGGATAGCGGTCTGCTAGCCATAAACTACTGCAGACTATGGTAGGCCTCACCTAGGGATTTCTATAGTCTGCACTAGCATGCAGATAGCAGGTCCTTATTCTGGAATATATTCCAGAATAAGGCCAAGTGCAGAAAGGCCCCTGGTTTGCGAATTTCTGGGCTCTTGAGAAGCTTTTGAGGAATTTGTTGAATGAGAGGACTTGTGTTTGTTAACTGTCTGGAGAGTGAGGCCCTTGTGTTTCTTGTTTTTGCTGTCTAGCCTTATTTGTGGATAGTTGTGCAGTACTCTCCTCTGTGTATTTGTTCCTGTTCATGTCTGGATGTGCTTGTAGTCACTTTCTTTTGTTAATGCTATTTGGAGGTTTGTGTTTAGTGTAAAAATGGTCCTAAGTGTTTCGCCAAGGAAACCTTGCGGCCAAGCAATTTGGGAGTGCTATGTCCCTTGCGGGCCAAGTTAATGTTCTTGGAAACCTGTGTGAGAGAAACAGCAATTATGTTTAAGGCACCTTTTAGGTGTATGACCAGGCTGACCATCTGTTACATCAAAAGGAATGAGGAGGCAATCTATGCCTGTTACTACCAAGAGAAACAGTGTCCCTTGAGGGCTTTATTTCGTATGTTTCAAGGATCCATTTGAGAAGATACAGAAAGTGCTTGATATCTATGTAGAGGATTAGCAGCCAAGAAAGTTCATGCTCAGCACTGCAATGATCTCATTCAAGATCAAACATATCTAGAGACATTGGCCAAGAAATTACTGCTGGTTTTTCACCAGTAGAGGCTGATTTGAGGATTTACAAAGAAGTTTAGACTGCACAATAGAAAAATCATGGCCAAACTTTTATTGATAAATGAAGATGCAGCAGCACATTTTCCAGCACGGTTCCAAGAGAACTCCAAGTGGAACTCTCCAGAACAAATCTTAACTATCGATGTGAAAGAAGACACCAAGACAAGGAAAGGCTGCTTAACTGCTCTGCTGTCTGCTAATACTAATGTGACAGATGTACAATAAAGCCACTCTCTGCCAGTTTCTGAATGCATGCACATGAAAGAGGAAAGCAAGGACCTTCTCCTTAGCCTTCTTGGATTAATTCAAGAGCTGCTGTGCCAAGAAGCTAGAGACTAAAGAAGTTGAACATTAGAGCCCTCCTCATCCAGCCATGACTGCAATCAGCTCACATTTATTCATCCATAGATAGAGATTATTTCCTCTTGCCAAACACTAAGAATTTCCTCCATTCTCTGAAAATCAGCTACTAGAAGACTGGGCTTTTCCACACTTGCCTGGAATACCAGAACAAGCTGTCTGCTATTATGCTTCTTCTACATGGGTCTAGGGCCATTCTGGTCCAGAACCATCCTGAGGGTTCCTTAGTATGTTTTAGTAGTGAACTTGTGTGAAAAGGTCTGCAAGCAGAATAACACTGTCTGTTCCAGTCAAGTCATCAGTGCTTCTGCGTCTGGCCTGGAAAAAGGAAAATGCTACAGCTCCATCTCTGAAGCTTCCATAAACTTCTAAGGTAAGCTTCAAAGCTTGTGTAAGCTTGAAAGATGGGGCTACAGTGTTTTCTATTGTTTCTTATGCATGCTTTGAATACCATCTTTGAAACCCCAACACAGAAGTAGTTCAGCCCAACCTTATGCTCCAGATAAAACATTGGAGTGACAGGACATGAACCAATTGCAAGAAGGATGGATGATGCTTGTGACCTCGAGTGGAACAGGGAAGGTGTGTCTGTATTGCTCCTGGTGCTGGACTAGGACAATGGTGTTCCAGCCCTCACAGTGTGGACAGCACCAGCCTATAAACTAAGCAAGCTGTAAGCTTGTGTCCTGCTGATGGGCTTCCTTGTGCAGTTGGTTAGCCAATGTGTGAACTGACAACTGGAATAGATGACCAATGTAGGGAGGTGCGCAAATGTTATATATTTGTGCACATAGACAAACAGATAGATAGATAGATAGATAGATAGATAGATAGATAGATAGATAGATAGATAGATAGATAGATAGATAGATAGATAGATAGATAGATAGATAGATAGATAGATAGATAGATAGATATGATTCATATTGAACTGAATGCAAGAAAGTTCATATTCATTCAAATAGATCCCCTTCTAATGTAGTGGGATTTGAATTCAAAACTGATGTTCAATCCCATACAAATCCCATTTGATTCTAATTCAAATGTCAATCTTCGAATGTGCCAATGTTCAATTCAAATACAAATGTCCAAATTCAGTCAAATTCATGTGAATTTCAAATGTTATGAATATTTGTTGTGAATATATATGGGTCTGATATAGTGGGGCACTTCTCATGTTCTTATGACAACAGATAACAATATTTTCTGAGATCTGAACCTTCATGAAATGCCACACAAACTATAATTTACAGGATGATGTTAATGATTGCACCACAGTAGTGCAGTCTTGAGGTTACAAAGTCATGAATCACTTCAGGCAAGCTATTTGCATGTAAGAATCAAGGCTGATACAAAAAGCTCTTATCCTCTCAGGCCACCTGAACCTATAGTTTCAATTTACCTCAGTACGTTGTTGGGTTGATTCTGAATTGTTCTTCTGAATTGCTCTTTTTTCCCCAGACTTAGCTATTATAGTTCAATTTCTATATTATTACAAGTTTTATTTGCACTTCCATACTCTCATTCAGTTCACATGGCATCAGTCCAAGTTTAGCACAGCCTGGGTAGAACAATTGCTTTTCTTGCCTGAATTATGAATACGAAAATCGTACCGTATTTATCATGCTAGATGATATTTCCTGTGAAACTGTTTTTGAGTGAAGATGGGATGAATACAGAAGTACTGAATACAGAGAAAGCAGAAACTGCTTCAAACGGATTAGTAGGTGCCTAAGCCAGCCAGTGCTAATAAGCCAGCACATTAGAAGATTGACAGGAAAATTCCTGACAAAGTTTCCCCTTAGGGATAAATTTGTGATTTATAGCAGGATTAGTTGTGAAAAAGTAAAAATGGAAAGAGGTGACAGTGATATACATGCCCGCAAGACTTTTGGTGTCTTTGCTTTCCTGCCTGAATCAATGTTGCATAAACATATAAAGAGTGCCTGCTGTTTGTGATTCTAGAAGCATCCTCTAGAAATTCCACATCCAAGTAATAAAATGGTGCTGCAGACTGCTCCAATCACTTTTAAGCAGTTTCCCACATCCCCTGGTGGGAACCCAGCCACTCTTGTGCAGATAGCAATGAACAGTTGGGCTGGTCTACCAGCCTATAGACACCAGTGGCCTCAGAAGTGTGCTGCTTCTATGTTGCCCAAGTTAAACAGCCCCAGCTAACAACTTCCCTTGGGACTTTCATTCCCGTTCTCTGAATTGCTGGCCAGACTGGGTTGTCAGAGTGCAGACGGGCCTTGACCTACACCACTGGTGGCCTTCAGTTGAATCAATCAATCCAGCTCAAATTGTGCATTTTGTGGACCCAAGCACTGTTTTACCCCAATTGACAGGGCCACTTCTCAACAGTGCCATGCACTAACACTAAGCCAAAACAGTTCCTGTCAGAATCTGTACAGGACAGGAGGATTCACATAGCACCTGTATAGCACCTGTCATACTTGTAGCAGCATTCTTAATGGGGAGATGGGCTATTCACACACTGCTGCCTCTCCCCACTGACAAGATCAAAGAACCATCTTTGATCTTGATGAAGTTGTAGGCCTTTTTGATTCAATTATTAAGAATGCTACTGAGGGAGCCATAACATTTCCTTGCGTGGCAGCAACTTTGAAGAACTCTAGGCTACCTCCAGATATTGCTTACTTGTTTTGTTATTTTATTTATACATTCTGGAAATAAAGCACTTTGCTCACATTTTAGCATGTCACACAATAACGCAATACCTTAAACCCAGGGTATCAAGCCTAGATTCCAGGTTAAGGATGGGTGAAAAATGTTCATCACCTTCACAAATTCGTATGAATTGCCAAGCTTTTAACTTCTGCATTCAGATCGAAGATTCTGAATTCAGAATTAGGGGACAGTGTCTTCAGTCACTGAGCCCCCTCATAGAGCATTCAAAGTAACATAAGTCACTACGCAGATCCTGCACCTGTAACCAGCTTCCAGAGATGACAGTGACTTGCATAACAAACGGTTGAAGGTCACAATGGTTCCTGGAAACCAAATCATCACTTAATTTAAAGGATTCCTTTGCTTAATTAGGCATGCTGTTTACAAGTGTAGCTTGCTAATTTCTATCTCTTCTTTATTCCTCCATGGTTTTCAAGCCCATTCTTATTATTTGTATTGTTTTTCTTTTAATTACAGTCCTCCTTTCATTATAAATCTCCATTGCTCATTAACCATTGCACTGGTTGCTCTTCACACTAAATGCATGTAACTGCATTGTTCTTCTATTTATTAAACCTCATCTGTACAGGGAAGGCATTATGCCACTTTGTACAGTAGGGTTGTTTGGTATCTCTCTTGTTTTTAATGCCTGCAGCTGAACTATAGATGGTAGTGGTCCATTCGCTACAAGTGGAGTGGGGTGTCCTAAAATTATATTACATACTTATGTATTTTTGAAGAGCATCATCCACACTTTCAGTTGACCTGGGGTATAATATTACTCCACTGATACTGATTAGGATTAAGAAAATATCAAGTGTTTTGTGCTGTATCAGTGCACCCCTGTATGCCTCCAATTTGCGCATTGATAAAATCACACGGGTGTCAGGCTCTACCTAGACGGAGACGAATTGAGTAGCTCTTCGAGAGAATTGCAAGTGTTCCTGTAATCAAATTATGTAGTCTCCTGTCAGAATGAACACTAATTGTCTCCAGCTTTAGAAAAGTGAATTGTACAATGAAAGCAGTTTTATTTGCTTTTCTGCACACACTTCTGAAGAACCGCAGCACTATTTTCTGCTTTTGTTTTTTGAGGGGTCATTTTCTGGGACCTGCAGAGAAGCACATCCACACAGAAGCACCCCATTCCCAGCACAGCCACAGGTGGCGCACTGGCCTCTTATTCTGGTGATGTGGCATCTGTCTTCTGCTGTCATCCCACTGGACTACATTTTATTTCTTTAGGGAGTAGCCGCACAAGATACCCTACAGGAACATAACAGGAACATTGAACAGGCGCAAAACTATCAGCTCAGTGTGGCTTTCCAAGTCTACAATAGGGCCTGTAAGGAAGTGAGGAAGACTAGAATAGAACGGATACCCAATGGCTCCTCCTGCACTTTTCCTTATTCTGGATTGTGTGTGCAATAGAGGCCTGATATCTGCATGCAAATGCAGAACTACAGCAGGCCCCAAGCAGGGACTATCATAATTTGCATCCTTATGTGAATGACAGAATCCTATTCTGGGATATAATCAAGAATAAGGGTCAGTGCAGAAAGGAACCATGGCTCCTTTTCATCCTAGGCCACAGTCACATCTTCACTTTAAACCTTTCTTGATCCATCTTTAGGTCTGACTGCTCACACCTTTTCATTTCTATTCGTTTGATTTGTGAACTTTCCATTCAAGAAAGTCCACAGTCAGAAATCAAACAGTCAGAAATGAATAGGTGTGAGCAATAAGATCTGAAGATGGGCTAAAGAAGTAAAGGTGTGACCTTGATCCTAGGCCTTCATTCAGCCAATTGAAACAATATTAAGACAGGATGTTGCAAGTCAGGATCTCAGCGAGGAAACACAATCTGTGCTGAATTCTTGCCCTCTGAAATGTATGGAGGGGAGTTGCAATAAGAACGTAGCACCCACTTCCTCTTATTCTTCTCTCCTATGAACATGGATTCATGAAGCATTGTCTTCAGTTTATTTATCCAGTATCCTAGGGAAATGTAGTCCTGAGGTTACATCCCTATAGCAGCACATTAAAGCATCTCCCCAGAATGATTCCTCCAGGAACCAGCATGGAAGTAGCAGCATAGTAGACAAACAATATTTGCCTCACCACAGTTGCCATTTCAAAGGGAAATACAGTGATGAGGAGGAATCTTCTTCTCATCTGTGTTGTTTCTCTGCTGGTTGATCCTCCGGCAGACAAAATACAATAAATTTCCAGCCACTTTTCTGGTCCAGTGGATGACCGATCAGCAAGGACAAAAAGGCAGGTAGGAAGTAACTTCCTTTTCTTTGTTTCCACATGAGGAGAAGGAAAAATTTACTCGCCACATCAGTGTTCAAAGTTGGTTTTCCTTCCTTACAGGACAGTTGGGTTGGGGCAGGACTGTCTCTGTGTGGGCCTATTTATTCAGTAAGTGCCCAGTGATCTCTAAGATGATCTCTTGGTGCTGTGTGGATGCAGTCCATGTTTTGGCGCACATTGTCTACTAGGGGTGTGCATGAATATTCGAAGTATTTGAAATTTGATCGAATCTGTCCAAATTTTTACATTTGAATTTGAATTGAATGTCTATAAATTCAAATTTAAAGATTTTAACGAATTTTGGATCTATTCATTCAAATTATCCAGACATTCGCATATGTATGGGTTCATACACGATGCGGACTTGCAGATACACATCTTTTCCACACCTGCATGCATTTGTACAGATCCATACGGGATGAAAATGGGTTGCACATGGGATAACTATGGGATGCATATGAATGTGTATAGATGTATAGTGCATAATGATGCGTACAGGCACATACGAATGTTGTTGACATTCCTAAGTGCAAATTTGAATCAAAAATTCAAATGAATAGATTCAAATTTGAATTCAAAAGATTCTAATTGAATTGAATTTTCAGGTATTTGATTTAAATTGAATCGATTCCCAAATATTGCATTCATGCACACCCCTGTTGTCCACCACACGGCAAAAGCCTTTTCTTTAGAAAATCTAAGAAATCTCACATACATTCATACACTGACTGAGAAGTAAGTCCAAAACTATTTCATGAGGTATACATTCCAGCAATCCTGTTTAGAACTACAGCTTTAGTTGATAGATATGCATAAGTTAATCAACAACAAATCTCATAATAAAAATCTGCTTAAATCCATACTTAGAAAATGAAAGCCCTTCATGAGAAAGGGATGGGTAGATACTCTACAGTTTTAAAAAAATGCCTTCTGCCTGTTTACTAGAGGAAGTTTTAGCCATAGAAGATTTTTTGGGCAGAAGCAACTGTTAAATTTTTTCTTTTCTACAAGAATGCAGAAGACCTGGCCTTTTTTTAATAACAGCAACTGCTAGGTTGCTGATGATATCTGTAGTTTTATTTTGTTTGACAGATTGAAACTTGCAGCTCCTTGTAGGTGATTGAACATATTGTACATATTGTAAGCCAATGATGGCTATTTGCGGCACTTTAATGGTCTTCTCTTAGAAGTAAAGTTCTTCTTACAGACTGAGTCACTGATTTAATAATTCAAATTAAAACTTGTTACTTGATTAATAAGCTTTACAGCCAGATTCCCATCACCTTTGCCTTTTATCCAAACAACTGACTGATACAAAGGCTGTGTCCCCATGGCTGCCGAGATTATGCGTTTTGGAAGTGTATGTTTGAAATATGTGTTTAAAACGCAATAAATCGTCCGCATGCATTTTAAACATACGCTTCCAAAATGCATCATCTCAGCAGCCATTGGGACAGGATGACACGGAATCCAGCACTCTCCTCACCCATCGGCGGCGGCCAGGTCATGCGCTGATCTGAGCCCCAGGGTGGTGGAAGCAGCATTGGTAGCGGCAGCTGTATCAGCCAGGTTGTGCGCTGATCTGAGCCTCTGTTGCTGCCACCGCCAGAAGGCTGTGAGCTCTCTGCTTGGAGAGAGTGCGCTGGGGTGGCGGATGTGAGCCCTGGGGTTGGGGAGGCAGCAGCACCAGCAACGAGGCAGCAACATGAGTGCCGGGGGTGGGGGGGAGAATGACAGCAGGGAGTGTCCCCATGCACCCAGGCCAATACGTGTTAGCCCCTTATTATGTGTGCAGTACACTTGTCAATTGGTTTTTTAAAAAACATATATTGGCTGGCATGTAGCACGAATTATGGGCTTGCATGGGGACACTCCCGAAGCAGGCACGTATTCATTTCGGAATACTTTGAGCATGCCGACAGGGCCAAAGAGGAGCATCTTTCTTAGTCCACCATTGATTGGGGTGTCCCGCTACTCACTAGGGACATTTGTCCACTACTGCTACTCTTTACTTTTAAATCACATATTCAGGACTGTAGGTTCTCTAGAGAACTTTTTGTCCCTGTCTCCAGTGGAGAAGCGGAGGAAAACATGAGAACTGTGCTGTGCAGTTAATTTTGTCTTTGAATTATGAGTACACAAAACACAGGTGTACTTTACAGTATATTGTATTTTTAGGTAAGATCCAGAGTGCAGGACCCTTAACAGTACAATATTTGGTATTTTCTAAAATTATAAATTTGAATTTATGATATCTTGGCTTTGCTTTATGGATCAAGTCAGCCAGAGCTGCTTTATTATTTTTTTAAAATAACAAACTGAAGACTTTCATAGTGACCTAAATCCCTGTAATACCTGAGGGGTTTGTGAGCATCTGTCACCCACAAGTCACTCAGTGTCTGAACACCCAGAAGCCAATCTAGGAACTGTGACAGTTACAATATACATACAGAGCTTTACAGCACTTATCATGGACAAGCCCTTTGACAAAGGAGTGGAGGGAGGGGCATCCACCCCACTGCAAACATGAGAGCCACTTCAGTTTAAAATTCTTGTTTGTTTTGAAATAAAACCAGGAAAGTGACTCTCTCACTTGCATATTTCTAGGGTAAGCATGCCAGGGATCTGGAGCATGGAGCCAATGGAGAGGCATCCTTGATGTCTCTAAGACCTCTTTAGTTATAGCTAGGGATGTGCATGATTTTTAAAAAAATTCAATTCATATCGAATGCAACAAAATTCATATTCATTTGAATAGATCCCGTTCGAATGTGGTAGGATTCATATTCTATATGAATGTTCAATCATATACGAATCCCATATAAATGCATACAAATAGTGTATAAATCCCATGCAAAGCTTCATAAGAATGTATCAAAACATTCCATTTGAATTCGAATGTCAATCTTCAATTGTGTCAAACGAATTCAAATTTGAATGTCCAAATTCGTACAAATTTTGAATGCTACAAATATTCATGCACATACCTAATTATAGGAATGTGTCCTCAAAATCTCTCAACGGCAGCAGTAGAAAAGAAAAATCATGGGTAAGCGGCCTCCTTCTCCCTCTTGCAGTGCAGGCTACTGTCTGTGTCTTCACCTGTATAAGAAAATAATAGAATTATCAATTGAAATCAGTGGAAGAACACAGCCCCCTTGTACTGATTTGGCTTGAGTCAACCGCAGTTTGACTGCATCCCTCAGTGTGCTGTTTGCCTGGTCATAAAAGATTTAAGTAACATTAAAAAATAATACCTAAATTTCCTTGCTTTTCTGCCCTTCCTTCTCTGTTTTCCCTTCTTCCTGTGTAGGTGCTCTTAGCAACAATACAGACTGAAAAAAACATGTGTCATTTACTTACAACAACTAGGAAATTCTAAGCATGGAATGGAACCATAAAAAAGCAAACAAAAATTACAGTTTCAGTGCTTTTTTTACTTCATGAATTTTTCAACAGTCTTTCTTGTATTTGCAATGAATTCAAATTGGAGAAATTCATATTTTTTCCCACTGAGGTGGATGGCCCATAAGAACAAAATGGGCAGCAAGTGGTGGCTAGCATGGGCTTGGAACCCAACTGCTTGAAACTG
Organism: Aspidoscelis tigris stejnegeri; assembly: GCA_023333525.1. NCBI lineage: Eukaryota > Metazoa > Chordata > Lepidosauria > Squamata > Teiidae > Aspidoscelis > Aspidoscelis tigris. Next base: position 67,172,955 of record JALMGA010000006.1, read on the forward strand.
GAGTGTGATAACTCTGAGTGTCTGTCTGAACCTAGCATTGCTGTTCAGTGAACCAGTTTGGTCTTGTGGTTAGAGTGCTGGGCTCATATCTCATACTCAGCGAGTTTGATTCCACACTCCTCCACAAAGCCAGCTGGGAGACCTTGAGCTAGTCACAGCTCTCTGCTGAGCTCTCATAGCCCCACCTTCCTCACTGGGTGTCTGTTGTGGGGAGAATAGAAAGCTTTGTCAGCTACGTTGAGTCCCCTTAAATCTGTGAGAAAAGTAGGGTAGGAAAGCCAACTTTTCTTTTTCATGCTCATAGCAAGGCAGGGCTTGCTGGCAGGGCTACTTGATCCTGCCCCAGAGGTGATGTATGCAGTGTCTTCCGATTGTATCGCTCATAAGGATGTGCATGCGTGAATGAAAACCATGCTATCAAATTGTCGTCAAATCAAACACCCTTTATTTGTCTTAGAGCCAGTTAATCAAACAATTGTTTGTGTTAGTTTCCCAATGTGCTCAAACACACAAAAAATACATTTTTTTCCATTTAAAAAAGCCCCTTTTGATGGCAAAAAGTTTGTTAATGTTCACAGGCGTCATACTGATTCCATTCAAACAAATATCCAGATATCCAAACAACTGCATGTATGCTTTGATGTGAACAGTTTTGAACTGTTTCTATCTCAAAAGGCAATGGAAAGAGCCTGAGCCGAAGACATGGCAACTGAATTAATGAGACTTCCCACTCAGCTTCTCCCCCGTTCTTGTGATCAATACATCCTGGTGTTTATTTACACATTATTATATCCACCCACCCACCCACCCTTCCCCCCCCCCGATAGTATTGACTGGTTTGTATTCTTGGTTTGTATTTATGTGTTAATGTATGTGTTAATGTACTGTATTTTCTGGCGTATAAGACTACTTTTTAACCCATGAAAATCTTCTCAAAAGTCGGGGGTCGTCTTATACACCGGTATTGTCTTCTTATATGGTGAGTATATCCCAAACTCTATATTTTTACTGGAAAGTTGGGGGTCATCTTATACGCCCAGTCGTCTTATACACCGGAAAATACGGTATGTGAAAATGTGAATAAAATGTTTTTTTAAAAAAAGCTTCTCCAGTTTGACCCAAAAGAGTGTCCATTGGACTGCCTTAGGGACTCCACTCCAGATTTTCTGCTAGGGCAGGGGTAGGCAAACCACGGCTCAGGAGCCACATGTGGCTCTTTAGCCCCTTGAGTGTGGCTCTCGCAGCTTAGGAGTACCCTAATTAAGTTACTTACTTGGAGACCAAATGGAGAAGGGTTGGTGGCATGAGCTTTCTTAGACACAGCTATTTCTTCAGATGCTGGCGGGGCAATGGGCACGTCTACTTCTTCAGATGCTGGCGGGGCAATGGGCACGTCTACTTCTTCAGATGCGAGCGGGGCAATGGGTACGTCTACTTCTTCAGATGCTGGCAGGGCAATGGGCACGTCTACTTCTTCAGATGCTGGCGGGGCAATGGGCACGTCTACTTCTTCAGATGCTGGCGGGGCAATGGGCACGTCTACTTCTTCAGATGCTAGGGGGCCCATTTGGGCCCCCTAGCATCTGAAGAAGTAGACGTGCCTAAGAAAACTCATGCCACCAACCCTTCTCCTGTTAGTCTCCAAGTGCTACGAACTACCTTGCTGGACAGCTCAAAGATGTACATCTGAAGATGTCTACTTCTTCAGATGTACCTACCTGTATAGTTCAAGATTTAAAAACTTGGCTCTCAAAAGAAATTTCAATCATTGTACTGTTGATATTTGGCTCTGTTGACTCATGAGTTTGCTGACCACTGTGCTAGGGTTTACTTTTACTCCCACTCCCCCTTTCCCAGGGCATTCTACCCATAGCTGGGAGGACCCAGTGAATTTCTATGACAGGGTGTCAATTTGAACTGAAGGGCTGCTGGATTCAGGCCTAGTGGACTTAACCATTTCAAGTCCAGTCATGCTGTGCAAGATTTCAAAGCACTGCAAAGTTTGTTTAGTCATAGGTTGCAATGGGCAATCTCAGTCCATGGTTCAGAACGTATTGAGCAGGAAAGGTTGGGCACACACCATTCACTCTTTTTCATCTTTCTACAAATTCAGTTCAGGGAGCATTAAAATACAGTTGAGAAAGATCAAAAAGAAGTGTCCCAAATGTATGTCCTCCTGTTCTTGTTGCCCAGTGAATGATCCTCACCAGGGACTCTTTGGATTCACCTGGCCCTTTCTGCACTGGGCTTTATTCTGGACTAGGCAACTGACATTTGCATGCTGCTGCAAACTATGGCAGGCTTCACCTAGTTTGAGTTCAAACCTCAGTTTTGAACCTGCTCATTTTTTTTAAGCTTTTAAAAATCAATGGGGAAACCCCCCATTTTAAAGAGAATTGCAACTGAACTCAAACTAGGTGGTTTGACTAATTCAAATGAACATCCCTTGGTTTGGTTTGAACTGGCCTATTTCAAAAGGAGAGGGGTGATTTGGTACAATTTAAATTGGGTCATGCCCAGTTCAGTTCAAGCCAGGCCAAATCCAAACTGGTTCTGACACCTCTCTACCAGCAAATGCCTTCATGGCATATTAGAGTAACAATACTCTCCTCATTAACTTTCAAAAACCAAACATCTTAGATGTGTAAACCAGACCTTTATTATTGCAAGTCGTTTGCTGGAGAGGTCTGTTGTTATCTAGGGATAACATGTACAGATTCACTGACTTAGAGTCCCCATCTTATCTCAGCACACCAGAAGGTAAAGTAACCCTCTTGGCTTTGCTGTGCTTTTCCTACATGAAGGAGGGAAGCATCCACCCTCCACCATCTGCATAATGAATGCCAAAGCCCAATTATTTTCACAACTGCTGGATGGGAGCCAAATCTTGACAGGGAGGAAGGGATCTCTCTGCACTATTCAGGCAAGATTTTAAAGAGTCACTTCAAATATCACATCATGCATTCCAAATGCAGTTGTTTTCCTTCAGACTGGGCAACGTCCTATAGCAATATAAACCTGGCTCTCAGTTATTAGGTTATGGATCTTTTTTCTTTTAATTCTTTAAATGGGCCTCTAATAGGACTTGTAAGAGGCATCAACTTCAGCTCAGGGTACAAAAAACTATGGCAAAGAAGCTCCTTTGTATAAATGTCTATATAAGTGACTACCTTTTGCAAAAGGGCTTAAAGCTGTACCGTATCCTTTATTAAACAAAGATCAAGGGACATTTGCAGCCAAGAACAGATAACCTACTGTCCCTCCAATGTTGGTATCAAATAGGCATGTGCAAGTTTAACAAGTTGAGACAGCTACTTAGAGCCTTTTCACACTTTGACTTCTCTAGGAAAAAAATCCCAAGGGGGTGAAGTTCTGAAATGGTTTGATTGTCTGCACTTCCGGACACCTAAACCATTTGAAACCTAGCTGGTGGCTAACTAAGTGTCAGGTGAGTGTGAATCATTTCCATTAAGGAGGTAACTGCATTGCTGTGGCAATGGTGCGTGCACACATATGTGGTGTCTTTGCCACGGTGACCAGGCAACACAGCAAACTACCACACCTGCACTGCCAGTCACGAGCTCCATTTGCACCTGTTCCACCTAGCCTTTAGTATAGCAGTAGAGCAGTTAAAACTGTTTTACCATCATATGTGGTAGTGGGGAGGGACTCCTGCATGTGCATAAACACTTCTGGTAAAGAAGAGGCTTCAAGCAGTGTGGATGCTGTTCCCCTCATCGTCACCTTTCCACCTAGTGCCAAAGGGCTCTTAATCTGTGTATATCTCTCCTTCCTATGCCTGTCATGGCCCTGCCCCCTTTTAAGATGGAAGCAGCTGGGACTCAATAGCACAGCCCTGGGCCATGTGTCATCACTTTACAGTGCAATGTGATTTTTGGACCTCAGTGTCTTCTCTCAGTCTGCAAACAGAATACACTACTGGGAAGAGGAGAGGAAGAAGAAGTGAAACTATAGCAGAGGTCACAGCAAAAACCATCTATTAACATCCTGTAGTGCACGGTTAGGGAACTTCTGGGGAAGAGCATATGCACCTTGAGGAGGCTGTTACAGCCTCCAGGTGCCCCCTGCCTTCTCAGAAGTTCCCTAATCATGCACCAGGTGTGGAGCACGATTACCCAATTACTTACCAGAAATATCCAGTGGCAAGCATCTGAACCTCTTCTGGTGCTTCAGGGTCATCTGAGGTGCAGCACAAGTGCACTGGCACCTTGAATGACCATAGACATGACTGAATGTGCCCAGAGCATCATCATCATGGTGACAGTGCTGACACACACACAGTCACAGAGGGCGCTGGAAAAAATTGGCAGTACCCAGAAGAGGACCGACCCGGGATCGGTCACAGGTGAGTGACTGATCATGAGGGGCTTAGTCTGTATCTGCCAAGCGCTTGCAAGTGTGAGCGCTAGTCAACATTCAGTAATTACACTCCTTTTCTGTACAGCAGAAGGGAGGGGAAGGGTGAAATCACCCCATATCCTGATCCCTAGAATGTATCTTTTTAGACAGAATGTCTGAGCTGTGTCAAAGCCAGCATCTGGACTGAGCTGGGAGCCGGCCAACTGATGTGTGACAATATCATAATCCTCATACCCAGCCAGCTTGCTTAAAATCAATTGCCACATGCTTTTTTTTAGACTGTTTTAGCATTTATGGAAATTGTCTGTCATTTGTTGGCAGACATCACTGCCTATGCTGAAAAGGTTGATTCTCTAATGTAACATTTCTTCCTTCAGGAAACTCCTGATTCCCCTGCAGATGAAAACCATAATTTGCTCTTTTGTGCTTATCTCGGTCTGACCAGTGAGGCAAATTTATTTAAAGGGGAAAGAAATAGAAAAGATAATCCAGATAATGAAATGAACCCTTTTCTATGCAAAGTGGGGAAGTTGTTCTTTTTCAAAGACATCTTTTCAAAGGACATTTTAATATATGATCATTTCTCTAGCAAAACCACAAATGATGTGTTCTGGTTAAACAGAACCACAAGGTCCTCATCCTAAGAACTTTTTTTAAAAAAGAAATTTTAATTTTATTGATTTAGATTTCTCAGTTACTCAGTTTTATCTGTTTGTACTATTTGTGTTATTGTGCTGACCTTAGATTTTAAAAAGACTCAGACTGAAGCAGTACTGAATTGATGTCAGATACTTTGCTGCAATCTATTTTTGATTTTTTGATTTTTATTTTTTGCTAGTCAACTACCTCTATTCTGCAGTTGTGCTATTTGAAGAACTTGGTAATTATGTTACCATTCATGGCATTATAGAATGTCTTTGTGGCTCAAGGACTTTGTTAACTTTTCCATGCAGCCTCACTCCATTAAGGCCCATCCTGTGCAAAATTTGCCTTTCTGCCCTGAGCTTGCGACTAACTGCAGCTATGATCCCTAAGGTGTGTACAGGTATAGTTGGCTTTTGGTTGTCTGCAATTTTTCCCCAAGGGTCAAAAACCAGTTTGTTGGTGATTCAGGTTTCCTGACGCATACACTGGTTGTTCAGCATTCCATCCTATAATCTTGTAGTTTAACACAACCTGTTCATTCCTCGTTCCATTCACACTGTTTTAATAAGATGCTAGATTTATTCATATCTTTCAGTCATAACAACTCCCAAGTTGCCTTATGGAGGTGAGTTAAGGAAGGAGAAGAATTAAAGTAATTCACAGAGACAATAATTAATTCTGGAAAAGAATCTAAAAATAGGGGGGGAAAGTTGAACCAAAGATCAGCAACAAGAGACTAATTAAAAGAGAATGACAGAATGAATGAAAAACAAAACAACAAAGTGTCTTTGCTAAATCAAATTGCCTAACATATAATTGGAAAAATTCAACACAAGCACACTGGCAGAGGTCACAGTGAGAAGTTCACTATCAGCATAATGTCATCCATCTATGAAATTTACTACCAGACTGGGTCAGCAACCAGTCTGGAAAGATTTAAGAAAGGTTAGATATATTCATGGAGGACAGATATATCAGTGGCTACTGGGTGGATATCTAGATACTGCCTCCAGGTTGGAAATACAGGCAGGATGCCTCTAAAGAGCAGTTGAAAATTTTCCCTTTGTCTTCTGCTTGAGAACACTCATGGGTGGGACACTGTGAAAGAGGGTACTGGACTTAATGGGGTCTGGCTGATCCAGCAGGGCTCCTCTTATGTTCTGACGTTCTTATGAAGTGGAAGCAGGCTGGCTGAATGTAATCTAGTGCCTCACCTGTGTCAGCCTCACAACCACAGAATTTTCATCTCCCAGCTGCCATGTTGACAGCTGAGGTCTACAAACACAGGAAATTTCCCTACATTCAGCATGTCAAATGTCTAATGAGGAAGCAGAATTGTGTGGACCCTTCTCCCTCATGGTCCATTCATAGCAAAAAAAAAAGAAGAAGAAAAAGAAGGAAGGAAGGAAAGAAGGAAAGAAAGAAAACGTGGGACTGTCAAACTTTCTTTATAGTAATAATTCAGAGAAAATGGATTACCACAGGAAAAAGCTTTAATATTCTAGAATAGCCTGGAATCCCTTCTAAGTAAGACTTTATACAGAATTCTGTTACTGACATTAATGCAGCCTTTGCTAAGGTGGTGACCTTCATATGCTTTAAATTACTGTATAACTCTCAACATTGGTAAAGACCATCCATGCTGGTTGAGAAAGCCACCCAAGTTTTCTGGAAGGCATCGAGACATTACTCTGGATATGTGTATAGCAGTCTTACAGACATGGAACATACAAAAGGCACTGATTTATGGACTTTGAATTATACAAATATATGGGTGTTCTGAACATGGCCAGCTATGTAAGGCATCTGAACAGTATTGTAAAAAAGCCATATTGGAAGAAGATAAACTCCATCTTAAACTTGTTCCTTTACTCCCCACCCCACTGCCCTCTAAATTTCATGCTAAGACAGAAGAAAGATTTTAAAGTAAACAGGAAATCCCTCAAAGTATATCCCCAGACTTTGTTTGCTCTTTCACACCTCTTCTTAATCCTTGGCACAGTATTTTGTGGTATAGTTAGTAATTCAATTATCTTTAAACTCTGAGTTGCCCTCCAGTCTTGATTATATCAGTGTTCTATTACATTTAACCTGTAAACATGTTTATTTGTCTCTCACTTCACCTTTCGCTTTCCACTGCTCTGTACCAGCCAACAGTTTAAAATTCTTGGGTTGAATTCACCCATCAGAAGAGACAGATTTCAAGCCATCTCTTGTCCAATGACCTGCTTATTCTACTTCAGTAGGATATTTACTGAGTCTAAGCAGGCTCTCTTCCTGCCTTAACTCAGCTAAGATTCCTGAAGGAAAATAATAACTGCAAAGCCATCCTTCCCACACTGCTGAAGAGACGCAAACTACCAGTTGATAGCTGCCTCTTTGCCTTTCTGGAAACTTGAAGCCTTGTTTGCACTCTTTCTCTTGCTACTACACCAAAGTTTGGCATTAGGAATGTGCACGAATATGTGTGTGTGTGTGTGTTTTGTATTTGATTCGTGTTGAATTGAATGCAAGAAAATTAATATTTGTTCAGATAGATCCCCTTTGAATGTAGCTGGATGTGAATTCAATACGAATGTTCAATCCTGTGCGAATCCCATGTGAATGCATACAAATTCCATACAAAGCTTCATACAAATGCATTGAAACATTCTATTTGAATTTGAATGTCAGTCTTCAAATACGTGCCAATGTCTGAATTCAGCAAAATTCATATACATTCTGAATGTTATGAATATTCGTGCACATCCCTACTTGGCATTATCCTGAGATCTTGTGACATAGGAAACTCACTGCCTTCTGGAATCACAGCAAGAAGCCACAGCTCTTCTGAAGATCCCTCCCCCCTCTTCATCTGTGAACTGACCTTATCTGGCCTTCGTAGAAATATCATGCATGACAGATATCACATCTGTGGATATCAAATTCTTGACTCTTAGCTTAAACTGAAACTTGAGATTTCCCCGTACTACATTTAGAACCCAGTCTGGGACATGTCCTGTTCTGTACACACCCTGCATGCTGCAGCTTGGTTAGATTGAATCTTTGGATGCAATAATGTTTGATGCTTAAGAGATACGAAGAGATAAGTGTCTCATTGTGAACAGTACTGTATGGTAAGTTTAAACTGAGTATGGCTGGTGAAGCACAGCGACAACCAAAGCTATGCCGAAAGGAGTGGATGGGAAAAGTATATCAAAAAAGGTCAAAAACTCTCTGGCCTAAGGAATACATACGGCTAGGGGGCAGATGGTGTTAGGACAGATTTATTTCCCAGTTTTTTTTAAAAAAAACTTGCCAATATTGCCCACGTTATTTTCTCAGTCTCAGCATAGTTAAGAACCTAATGCCTCAAATAACTTCTTGATATGTTTTTGAGCTGGTATTTTGAAATAGAAAAATGGATGGATATATCACTGATATCAATGACATTTCTTCCAGTTTGGTCCAGTGGTTAGGAAGCTGGACTCTTACCTGGGAATACTGGGTTTGATTCTGCACTCCTCCACAAAGCCAGCTGGGTTACCTTGGACTAGTCACAGCTCTCTTTTCAGCTCTCATGGCCCCATCTACCCCACAGGGTGCCTGTTGTGGGGAGAAAAATAGAAAGTAGGGATGTGCACAAATGGCCGTTTTGGCATTCGATTCATAATGAATCGAATGTTAGAAAATTTGTATTCGTTTGAAAAGATCCCCTTCAAATGTGGTAGGATTCTATTCAATATGAATATATTCATACAAATTCATACAAATATCCATTACAAATGCACACAGATCCTGCATACGGATCCTATACAAATGCATACATATTGGATATGTATCCTATACCAATGCATACATATCAAATACATATCATATACATATCCTATACAAATGCATACACATCGATACGTATCCGATACGTATCCTCAGTTTAATGAATGTATGAACCCTTTGTACATATGCTCTGAAATATTCATTTTCGTATGAATGTTAATGTATGAATGTTGTAACGTTCAATTTGTATACAAATGTCTTAATTTGTATGAATTTGTACAATAATGAATCTTACGAATATTCGTGCACTTCCCTAATAGAAAGCTTTGTCAGCCGCTTTGAGTTGCCTTAAATGGGTGAGAAAAGCAGGATAGAAAAGCCAACTCTTCTAATTTATTTCTTTTGGTGTTTTCAGGACCAATGCCTAAAATACTCGTATACAATTAATTCAATAATACAATCTTTATATTGAAATTTCTTTTTTTATATAAAACACTGCTTTATCATCAAGTATCCTCTGCTGTCACACAAGACTAACTTCTCTAATGTGTGTTTTTCTTTTAAATGTTTGGCTCCCCAAGAGGTGTTTTCTTGAAAACATTAGCAAGTATTAACAGAGAGAACTGATATTTTACCTACCATTTTGATCTCACCTTCACTTAGTATAATGGGCCATTTACTTTACTTTCATCAGCCATGAGAATTGCCCCATTGTGCTTTATTGTTCCATATACAAACAGAATTTCCCCCTGTGTGAGAGTACATATAATTTAGAATCCATTCATGTGCAATAATTGAGCCTTTCCCCCTCTTTGTAATGAAGGATAATTTATTTACATTTAATTTAATCTGTTCTTGCTTTAATGGGTAAATTGCCACCCCAGCAATCTCATGTTGGGACTCCAGCTGCAGAAGCCCTAGATCATTAGCTGTCATTAAATCTCACATGATTTAAACCTCCAGAGGTTTGAGGGATAACTGTAGATACAGTGATTCATGTATAGAGAGAATATAAGAAATGCCCTAATACATTGGACCTGTGACCCTTTAAACTTTATTCCAGAACAAATTCCAGGATAAGAGACTACCATTCACACACTACTGTAGACTGAATCAGCACACTTCATGAGCACCGGATGAAGCATGAACAGGGCTAGGGCACCCCAAATGCTGCCCTAAAACTGTATAGCTGTGGATCCCAACATTCATGTCTACAACTAGGCCAGAGCTGATATATTGGACACAGAGGTGTGTAGATGGCGTGTTCCTTTGGTCCAGTATGCCATGGGGGACTCCTTTCAGTGATGCTCCAGGAAGCGCTGTTGAAAGCTGATCCATGACCAAAACATTCCTTTCCCTATTTCAAAAGCTGCTACCTTACATATTCTAGTTTTTGGCTTCCTGCCTAGCAACCTCAATTTAGCTTACAGGACTTCCCAGTTACAGCACTTAACTCCTCCCCAGCACTATCTAGCAGCCTGTCTAGATGATGTGTGAATCTGAAAATTTCACACCAGGCAATCAGCAGACCTATCACACACTCAGTTATCTATATTCCTATTGATCAAATCACCTACTATAAGAAATTCACTCCCCCTAGATTAGGCTCCTTGGTGCCTGAGGTTACCTGTTTCCTCTTAAGGGGTTCCCTCCTAAAGTAGAACTTCATTTTTCCTTAGACTGATGTTCTCCTTCCCCAAGATCATCAGTCTCTGTAATAGCCACAGTACTGTCATTCTCCAAATGGAACTTTGCTATCATGTACCCAGGGAGTCCTTGCCAAGCTGTTCCAGTTGAGATATCTTGGCCTTAAGAAATTAAACTTGTTCCTAAAACACCAGGAGTTACATGCAGTGAGTAAATACCCAGAGTCAGACTGTCATATATGTGGCATTCAGCACAGTACACCACATATGTAATACTAACTTTTTACCTTTGTACCTTTTTAGAGATTAATATAAGGAGGAGGGGGATCCATCTCCAAACCCCAAACAACAGGAACATTGCCCAACCCTGTTGTGAGCTTCATCTACTAACTGCCTTAAAGTAATGTCCAGACCCCATTAGAGCTCATCAGTTCAAGTTAATCTTACCTTCCAGTGACTGACCCAGCACTAAGCAGGATATGTTCGAGCTCCTCAGCTCAGCATGCTTCTACAATAGTTTTTAAATGGCCTTCATTGGTGTAGCCCCATATCATTTCTAATTAGGACTCACAAATTACTGTTATTTCATATTTATTTTTCAACACCTTCTGAATCAAAGCCTCAAATGATACACAGTCCAACATCATACACACGGAAGCATAAGGTACAGTCTAAAAGACCTCTTAGTAGTTCATTCAATTGTCTTTCAACCTTCAATGAGAGATATTACTGAGTCAAAACAAAAGAATTTAAAGATGTCTGTATTTCAGAATTACACAGGTGAAAAATTTTCCTCTTCCATGTTATGGGGTTTCTGGCTTAGCTAGGCAAGTAAAACATCCATATGGAATCTGGCACCAAATTCAGCAATGTTCTTCTTTCATTAAGCTTTGAACTCAAAGTTGTACTCAGTATCTATAAAAAAGAAGAAGATAGTGCAAACAAACCTTTTGCAATCTGCAAAAGCATCTTGCTACATAAAAAAACAGCATTAATAATCCCACTTTTTTATTTCTTTCCCGCTTTGGTAGAAAAATGTGTATCAAGTTACCCAAACTGTGTGCCAATTGCAAAGCCATTTATCTGGGATTTTTAAAAAATTGCTGCATCCTAGCTATTTTTTCTTTAAGTAACAGGAGGTAGTAGCGTACATCAGGTATTTGAAGTACCTGACCTTCAGAAGATGTCTCTTTAGAGCTTTCCCATAGTTTGATTTGACCTTTAAGAAACCATTAGTACCAATCCACCTCCTTTAATGGGTCCCTAGATAGTTACCTAAAGCAAAGCTTCCAAGTAATCATTACGGTCCATTTCTAGAAAACAGTTTTATTTGATGTAAAAGTCTGAATGCTGCTTTCCCCCCTGCCTCTCCCGCACAAAAAGCGATGGGATGACCTGACCAGTATAGGTTTATTTTAAAAAAGAAAATATTAACTGCAACCAGTAATGGCATGAATAGCCATGTTTATGGGGATAATTGTTCAGAATGATTTCAGTCATTTTGTTAAGTAGAATGAAAGGCTGTGATTCCTTCAGAGATGACTGGAGCAAACCCAAATTCTCTGGATGGAACACAAGAAAGGAACTAAGACTTTGCTCATTTTTAAAAATTGTCTAACATGTTCCTGTTTCTTTGTTACTCTGTTAAGTCTCCCTGTACACTAAAAGTAAGAAGATAGGAAGATGCTGTACTTAAACCAGAGGCCTTTTCGCACACGGGCTTTTGGAACGCGCAGAAGACAGCCTGGAACACAGCATTCGCATTGCCGTGGCCGGGTTTGCATCCCAGCCCATTCCGGGATGTCTTCTGCGCGTTCCAGATGCAGAGCACTTTAAAGTGCTCTGCATCTGTCCGTGCGTGTTCGAAGCGCCCCAGGCTGTTCAGGGAGGGAAGTGTTCGCACACGCTTCGCTCCCTGACAGCCGTGGGCACACCCCTCCCACCAGCATTGGCCAAACATTGGCCTCACAGCTGGCGAGAGCCACACTGATCACCAGCCTTGCTGGGCTGGTGATCGCGCAGGCATGCCGTAACCGGTAGACGGGACAGGGGACCCACAGAATCGTGGGTCCCCTGTCCCATCTACCAGGGTCACTGACGCTGGTAGATGGGAGAGGGGACCCAAAATTTGGTGGGTCCCCTCTGCCATCTACCAGGGCTGGTGCACCCACGTGATAGCCGGCAGGGCAAGGTTGCCGACAGCCTCGCACGCGGGGATGTGGCTCCTTACCGGCCCCGGCAGCTCCATTTCGGCTGCCAGAGTTGGGGAGCCACCAGGATCGGCTTCCTCTTGCCCCTTTCTGGGGTGGGAGGAGGCCGATCTCGGGCTGGCTGGGGGAGAGGGACAGAGGGAACCCTTCTTAGACAGAACCCACATGGGTTCCGTCCAAGAAGGCTTCCCCCCGACCCCGATCACGCCCATCTGCGGGGTGTAGGTGCCTGGATCTAGGCACCTACACCCCGCAGATGGGCGTGATTGGGGTCGGGGGGAAGCCTTCGGAGACCAGAGCCACACGCTCTGATCTCTGAAGGGGTCCTGCCCCATAGAGAGCTTGCCCCGGGCCCCGTGATGGGTGCCCGGGTGCCCGGATACCTTCGTGCCAGCTGCACAGGGCTCAATCAAGCCCCGTGCAGCCGGCACAAAGTGGGGCAAGTGGCTAGACAGCACTGCCCACCCCTTGGGTGCTTGCACCCAATGGGAGGCCACCTTGCAAGCCAAATCCTCGCCCCTAGCCGGCCTTTCCCAGCTAAGTAACTTCAGAACGCTTTCAGCATTCGCACACAGGCACGCAGGAACGCGTTTACACGCATTCCTGTACACCTGTGTGTGAACGCTGAAAGTGTCCTGAAGTGACTCAGGCCTCGTGCACTACATCCGTTCTGGATGTAGTGCGAAAAGGCCTCAGGATGACCATCTCCACTTGTTCGCCCATACAAACTTATTTAAATTGCCTATACTTAAGAACATAGGCCATTTCCTCACTTGGCCAGTAAGCTACAACAGGAAGGGTCTACAGGTCTCTCTTCTATATGCTGGTTCAGAATAAGGGAAGCTTCATCCTGCTGAGTACCCTCTGTCCACATAGGACAGAGAGTGGGGATGTGCATGGATATTCGTATTATTTGCTATTTGTATGAATTTGGACATTCTGATTCAAATATAATGTTTCGATATATTCATATGAAGCTTCATTACATTCGTGAACCTGGGAGGTGGGAAAGCCGCTACAATGGACCCAGAGTGGATTTGTAGTGGACTGAGAGCAGATTCAAAGTGGATTCAGGGAGGATTTGATGTGTTCTGTGCAGAAATGTATGGGATACATATGGGATTTGTACTGGACATTCATATCAGACATTTGTACTAAATTCATATGGAACATTCATATCAAATTCAAATCCTGCCACATTTGAAGGGGATCTATTTGAACAAATACAAATTTTCTTACACTCGATTCAATACAAATTGAATTCCAGAAAAACATTCGTGCACATCCCTAATGGACAGTAGACAGAACTGGTGCCCTGGTCCAGTCTACCAGTAGACCTCTTTTTTAAAGGTCTAGTGGTGTGCCAATGGCATGGCTCTGATGTTCAGTGTGCCACAGGCAAAGTGAGTTTCAGAATCAGCACAGACTGGCAGTACAGGCTGACACCCTTGTTCCACATCACGAGCAATCCTTCCCAGCATGAGAGAGGCTCCTTATTCTCATACAGAGTAGCCTGCCATGTACCACAGGTAAGTGTGTGAATATCCAGAGAAAGCTACCACACATAGTGTCACACTGTCCATGCACCAAGTTGAATAATTTCACCTCACTGGTAACTACTCTCAAAGGAGCACAGGGACATGCTTTAAATGTTATAATTTTTAATGCATACAATTCATCCATAAGCAGTTAGATTATTATATCCATGGTATCAGACCAATATGGTGCAGTTTTAGACTATGTTTGCTTAGACAAATACACTACTGAGTTTGTATGTATATGCTTATAAACTGTTTGTAGCTGTTATGATTAATGAAATCTAGAACTTAACGGTTGGTTGAGAGCAGTTGCTTATGTTCTAGATTTGTACCTGATCCTTCACTTGGGCAGCCATCTTAATCTCATGTGTTTGAAATAAGCACCAATGAGCACACTGATGCTTAATTCCAAATGGGTCTCATTGAATTTAATGTCATGAGTACCTGTTCAGATTTTTCATTTATACAATTGATATATATTTCTACTACCACAAATGCTGTAATCAAAGACCAATCTATTTAAATGGCACCTATTTAGGGCAAATGTAGTTGGGGGAGGGGGGAGTAGCTCAGCCACTGGAAACCTTGGCTTGCATTCTCTTGTGCAATTAATTTTCAAGCAGATGACTGATATATACAAGCCGTTGGGGGAAAACCCCTCTTGGGTTGCCTTGACATCCCAGCCCTTCAAAATAGCCCTCTTGACATTTCCCTGTGTTAGAAAATGAAGAAAATAATGTGAAGGAGGAAACAAAAGATGGTCTTACCCCAAGAAATATGCAGCAATAAGTTTAAAAACACAGATCACCCAGTTGATTGTAAAGGAGGAAGTACTGGAAACTCCTATCCAATCAAGCCAAATTTATTTTCCCTCCCTCCTTCCTTCCTTCAGAATAAATAGTCAGGTCTAAAAATGCAAGAAGGAAAAATGTATCTTCTCAGATATAGAGTTTCAGAAGTCCTTTCTTTGTCTTTGTACGGAGTTTAAAGCTGTGTTAGCCTTTCAAGAGATCAAGACCTATTATACATCCAACTGGTGGAAAACCCCTGCCTATAGTAGCAATAGTACATGGGAAGATCAAGCTGCCTTGATCTCTTAAAACACAGCAAGCAAGTAGGAAAGGACAGTGAGTTCAAATTTCATTTCCAGAGAAATTTCAGCAAAGTACTTAGTCTGCAACTCTCTGGAACGCAAGCATACGCAGTTCACAGAGGTCAGTTCTTACAGGGATGGATGAGGTGGACATCGAAATGGTCAAAGACCAGAGTTCGGCTCTTGAAGAAAAAATGAAGTGTAGAAAAAATGTCAGTTCTTGCAGTAATGGAATGTTATTTGGGGAAGCCAAAGATGTAATGGACTTTGGTGGAGCCAAAGACACAGAGTAGACAGGGGGACCTATTCTTTCACCCAGAAAAACATCCTGGGCTTAGGTGGGAAAATGGGTTGATCAGAAAGGGAAAGGAGCAAATAAGGAAGTTGGGCAACATCTAGGCTTTCCAAAACACATAAACAAGTTGCATTAATCCAACCAGCTATTCTGTTTGGGCACCCATATTAACATGTTAATCACTGAAGCTGCTCTAGCCCAAGATGTGAACTAAGGCAGTTTAAGCATCAACTTCCTTCAAGGAGTTGATAGGATTAAGTTGTGGTGCAAAAACAACTCTTAGCATGGAAATCAAGCACTGTCAAAATGTTTGAGCCAGTATACAGTACCTAAGATGTTCCAATCCCACACTTTCCATTCCCTGAAAAGGGAATGTGACCTGAACAAAAGGTCCACTGCTGTAAATAGTCTTTGACACCATCTGGTCCAGATCCCAGAGAAGAGATTCAATATATATAACAGAAGGACAACTTTGCAATCCTTCTCACAGGCTGCCATTGACCGTGTGGAAAGATGTGACATTGTCATTGTATCTTTAAGCTTCTTCTGTCTGGGCTCTCAGTTTTGCTTTCAGAATCTTGAGTAGAAAAGCAAAAACACTTGGACATCTTCCACTAGCCACAGTTCCATAAGGCTTTGAACATGAGATAATTGATTTAGCTTGCTTTTCTACCATTCCCCTCATAGCCTACTGATTCCCAAAACACACATGAGTGGTTTGATCGCTCCTTGTTTGCCACCTCCTCCCTGCACAATCTAATTGTTAATGCTATCGACTCCTATCTCCTGCCTGACTCTGTCTGCGCTCTAGCTAGATATTTTCCTTCAAATTGTTATGAGTACCTGAGGTCTTTGTAATGACAGCATTGTCTTTGAACCCCTGGACCCAATCTACTGTATGTCTAAATGTCCATGCAAATATGTATTATTTTTACCCTGCACTACTTTATTTGCTATTTATTTGGGAGGGGGACCTCAAAGCCATTTCCATAAAACCTCTTAAAAACAGTTAGTGTATGTAAGAACAGAATTAAAGCTCATAATAAAGCCTTGTTTGGTATTAGACACATGCATATGCATTTAATACATTCCTCTCCTCCCACCCACCCACCCTTTACCTTCACTCACCCATCCATCTTTGGTCTACCTGACATTCTTTGAGCTTGAGTCATGTTGAATGATGTCACACATTTGGGGGCCCATTGCAGATTCCCTTAGCTGCAACAAAGGCATTCTTTGTCTTTTGTGGGGCCCATGTCATATGGGCTGGGAAAAGCCCAGAAAGGATTCAAAAATGCATGCCACCTTCTCTATATGATACAATGGTATTCAGACCTGCTTGCAGAGTTAGGACTTTGCCTTGTGCATTGGTAAAGAAGCACTAGCAAGCCCAAACACTAGCCTTCTTATGTAGTGTTTGCATGACTGTTCTAAGTAGTTCAAAACAGTGTTCTGCATACACTTACTAGGGCTATGAACAACCCCAGTGAATACACTGAATCAAGATATGCAATGGTATTTAATGGTACTATGGGATCAACCTGACATTGCAGGGGCTGCAGCACAGGGGTGACCATAGGGCAAAGGATATAGGCACTCCGAGACCCTGAGATGACTCTCTAAACTACAAGCACCCATTAGATTACTATAATGGCAGAACAATAAGAAAAATAACACTGGCAGCTCTTCTGACCACTCCTCCTCCTTCCCATGCCATGCAGACATACCTAAGAGCACTCCAACTCCAGCATTTTCACCACTGGGAGCAGTGGGAGATGTGCTCGCCTGGCTTTGAATAGCAGAGGTGCCATGAGGCCTTTACTATACTAGACCAGAGCCCATTGGTGCACAAGTAGCAATAGCCAATAAAATGAGAAACATATTGAATATTGCAATCTATGCTGCAAACATACAGAAAGATCCAAAATAGTATCATGACTTGCTTGAAATTTGCCCATCAATATACATCCATCCTTCCTTAGTGAGGTTTCTTTCTTTCTTTCTTTCTTCTTTCCATGGTCCCATTGCTTAAACAAAATATTAATATTCTATTTTACTGCATTTCCCCCCAATAAATAAAGGCTCCTTATCAGTCTATGTACAGAAAATGCCAAATTTGTGGCTGGTTAGCTAATGCATTGGAAGGCATCCATGTGACTTTGGGAGCAATGCCATCCCAGCAAGTAACTAACTGTTAGACTGACACTGATTCTGCCATAGGTATCAGTGCTGTTTGCAATGTCCAGTGAAGACATTTGACATGCACTAGTCCACAAAATTGCAGTTTTGGGAAATCAGCTCTACCCCACTATCCGTAAATTGGATTCCTCCACCCCCACCCCACTATAGTGATGAAAGGACAGTAAAAAGCAAATGCTCTGAATTCTACTATTTCCAAACTCAAAAGAAATGTTGCTCGGTTATTTTAAAACATTCATTTCTTCACCCAAACTAAATAACAGGCCATAGAATAAGTACAGAAAATAGATGTGAATTAGTTATATGTTCATGACTGAGTATCTAATTGCAAAATAATCACATCATTATCTCAATTTGTTTTAACTTTTCCATAATTAATGGACAGCTGTAGCTTTTTTCTCTCTATCTAATTTAAATAGTTTTGAAAAGAGGCCCAGTTTCTGATTCAGCATGTAGGAGATTGATCTTGTGCTGTAGTACATAACACAAATGTATTTTCACTTCAAATTACTTTAAACCTGTAGAAGCAAGCATTAGGAAGAATGCTGTTCCAGGGTTTATTTCTGAGTAGGTAGGGGTAGATTTTGCTTCAACTTTACTACACAGGTGTGACTTTGCTGCCTCATATGATTACAACTTTCTATTTTCTGGTTACACTGGAAAGCAATGACTGATTCTGAGTTGGAATTGACAAAAGAATGCTAATGTTCCTTAATTATTTGCTGATGTCTCCTTCTGAGAGATAATTGTTTTTAATAAATACCAAGTTCTATTCAAAATATGAAAATCCAAAGACTTATAAGGAGATGATATACTCATCCCTCCTACCTAAACTAGCATTTCAGGCTGTTTTGCTCTGCCATTTTGGAATTCCATCTTGGTGGCATTTTATCCCTTTTACTCTTCCTGGTTGGTCAGGAAAAGACCATCTTGTTGGCCATTTTCTTATCTTCTTCCAGAGGACCATGAAGGACCAGTGCCCAGAAGCTTTTGCTACCCATGCATTCTGGTTTGTCAACTTTGTTTGAAACTCACCACAGTTTTACAGCAAATAGTCCTTTGGTCCAGCTTGGGTCTAATTGAGTGTGGAAGATAAACCAACCCATGGCAGTACCCGGTTGATCTGGCTATATCCACATTTGCCAGGTGTAACCACAAGACAGAATGCTTGATTCCCTACCCGTGGCATTTAATCAGAGAGTCAAATACTATTTTGATGGTCATTTATCTTATACTAGAAGCACTTGATCCAATTGAAAGTATATATTTGGTCTTCATTTCAGACTTGTTCAAAAAAAGTTAGAATCTAACTGAACCACTTAAGGTTCAAATTGAACAGTAATTTTCAGGTTTGTGCACATTGCTACATGGCCATATTTTCAACCATTACAAAGTACATGGACCGTTGCATTCAGAACCAGTTGTAGCCTCCAAATAGAATCCATTTACATTAGTCCAGTTTAAAGATAATGGCAGCATGTGCCAAAGCCAGGAAAAGATTTCTATTAATCTACTAAACTCAGTATGCTGCACTTCTAGCCTTTAAGGAACGTTATGGACATCTAAGAAGTAAAATGTGACATTCAAAGAACAATAGAATCTGGTTGCAACTCAAAACAAGACAAGGCTTTTGACCTGATAAAATATTTCAAAGTATCACATATTGACTGTGGTTATACTTATGCTACATGTTTTAGGGCAGAGTCGGTGGCTCACATTCAGTAACACATTTGGGCCACATCTCCCCTTCTCATTCCAGACACCATGTCATCCAAGCAAGTGCCCACTGCTGCCACATCTCAGTATGCCAGCTTAGCCACTGTGTGGCCACCTTTGAAACTCTGCTTATTATGACATAATTGGGACTGGTGTAAGTTTAGGGTCACCTGCATCCTGGGAAAAGGGAGTTAACCTTGGTATTTGAAGTGTACATTTCTCAGGCTAATGTGGCAGAAAAGTGCTTAAGGATATACGTAACTGCTGGTACTATATTCTACATGCTGCTTTATCAGCAAATGCTTACATGCCACCACTTAAGGAGGTTTCTATGCTCTTGAATTTGGAACCTGGCAATGGTGACAATAACAGCAGGGGTTTTGCAGTGTTTATGCCACTTCCTTTACCATTGGAGGTGCCTTATTTGCAGGACATGATTTCATACTCTGCATGGTGGCACAGTTGAAAATAATGCCTTTGTGCTCAAAAACAGAGAAGTGGTAGGTACCCTTTTCCATGATGCATCAGGTTTCAAAATAGAAATCTGACTTTAATTGCCCTCTTTCTAAATATAATTATTCACACATATTATTGCCTTATAATAATCTTGCATCTCAGTCAACACTGTCCTTTAGGTAAACTAAATTATTCTTAATTAGAGCATTAAACATAAGAGGAGCCCACTGGATCAGGTCAGAACCCATCTAGTCTGGAATCCTGGCTCACACTGTTATCCACCATTTGCTTCTTGGCATTCCCAAGCAGAAGACGAGAGTGAAACACCTGCTTTCTCTTGCCTGTTTCTCCAATTTGTAGTCACTGATGCATTGACGCAGCTATCCTCCATAAAACCTGTCCACACCCTTCTTAAAACCATCCACACTAATGGCTGTCACCATCCCCTCTGGTAGTAAACCTCATTGACGAAGAGATTTCACATGGTAGGAGGAAAACACAGCAACTTTATGAAGCAAAGTTTCATTCAGAAGCCATGTTTATGGTATCACGCCATTAAGATAACCACAGTGCTCACAGCCTCCGGCAACCCTTATATCACTGTGCCCACACTGTGTGCTGGCAGATGGTTGCCATGATGCTGTGTTACCAGAGTCCTGACCCCATGTGAACCTGGCCCAAATTTTAACACTGTATATTTCAATAGTCCCATTGCTCATAAGAACTGTAGTAATATTACCAGGACTACCAGGACTATAAAAACATCATGCTGTCACACAAATGCCCACAATTCCTTGTCTGTGTTTGAAGGAGTCTGTGGACTCCTGAAGTAAGAAGTGGTCAGATGCTTCTTATGCAGGGTAAATGCAGTGCAGTAGAGTAAGCTCAAAATCATTCACACAGAGAAAAGCTACTCCACGAGACTGAAAATAGAAAATGCTTTGTTAAAAACAAAAACAGCTGCTTGGAAAATAAAAACTTCTGACCTGTCACTTTCCAGGTAATTTGCTCTAGCAATGAGCTACAGCTATGCCCAGACTCTGTTCCATATGTCTCAAAAATTACCAGATCTGGCCAACAGATATTTTGAGTTAGGTGAAAATCTGTCTTGTCTCTCTGTGTTAAGAACTATTTTGGTATGTGAAAAGTACTCTATTTCTATCTGTGGCCCTGTCCCCAAAAGACTTATTAGCCCCTCTCGGCTTCCTCTGCCGTCACTCTGTTATAGCTGACTTTAAAAGTCCCCTCCACTTCCGGAATAAGCGTCCCCATGGTAGCCGCTATCTAAACGGACTTTCCGTCCCCATGGTAGCCGTCTTCTCTTTCTGGGCATCTTTTTCCCCCCGCCCCCTCTCTTGTTAAAAGGAAAAATAGCCAGATCTCCGGCTCCTGAAATGGCTTCCCGCCCCTAGCAAAGGCAGATGATCGCTCATTCATTCACTTTCAGCACTTACTTTCACTCAGTTCTCTGTTAGAAAAGGCTTTCTGCCCCGGCAAAGTCAGCGGCTGCAGGCATCGGCAGCGCGATCCTTCGCTCATTCTCTTTTAAGGCTTTCACAGATCACTTGATAACAATGTTGCAATTCTGAGCAATTCTGGCTCTTTTTACAAAGGAAAGGAAGCGAACCTGCTGCATTTCTCAGATGTGTGAATGCTTTTTGGCTTTTTCCCTTTTACCATGGAGCATCCTCAAGGCAGATATAGCGAGCAAAAAACGCGAATTGCCGAAAGAGCGCTGGAACTCTTCTTTAAAGTGCACTTATTTTATCGCGGGTGTCTCACTTTCCTAAGCTCCCTAAGCGCCTTGTAAAGCTTGGGATGGGGCCGCTCAGAGGCAAAAGAAGAGTTCCAGCAGACTTTCAATTGCATGGGGACAGGGCCTCTGTGTCTGTTTTTCCTTGTAATAATCTCTGCTTAGCAAGAAATACCCCCTTCCATTTTTTAAGTTTTTACCTTCACTTGTTTTAATAGGTTTGTCCTTGTCTCTACTTAGGATGCCATGAGCATTTGGTGGGCCACTGTGTGCGACAGGATGCTGGACTAGATCGGCTGTGGCCTGATCCAGCAGGGCTTCTCTTATGTTCTTATGTTCTAAGACCCCTGCCCGTTGCTTCAGAGCACTGGGGAAATATGGGGATGATCCATTCTCCTTGTGAACTTTCTTAACCCTGGGGAAAAGATAAGCTTTGGATTTTTTATTTTATTTGTGGAGGTACCTTCTCTCTACCTCCCTCTCTTTTTTTACTGTGTGTGAACACATCCATAGAACTGGAGGCTTGGAAGATGTCTAAATAGTTGTCCCTGACAAGTTAACTTAAAACATATGTTTGCTGAATATATAACTTCCTTCCACCTAGTTTAAAAAGACTCACTGGGATGGCATAGCAATACTTTCCTACTGAGGTTAAGATCAGGCACAGAGGGAGCCATCCACATTTCAAGTGCTGGACTCCTAACATTTGAATAGTGGATGGCCTGGCCAGGTCCAAACAGATTGCCATGGCAATGGTCAAGGAAATGGCCAGTGCCTGCCAGAACATTGCCATGGTGATCTGCCTGCGGTGTGCAACTGTGCTGCCTCAGCTGTGCTACTCCCTCGCAGTGTTTGCACCCAGAAGAAAGCCCGAATGCTACAACTAGGAGCTCAAGCTGTGGGCGAGTTTTTATATATCCACAGCTATGGAAGATTGGGACAGCTGGAGGGAGCTCACAGATACTCCAGGATCATGGCAGAGGTGCAAAGTGTGGATGGACATTGCCCAGAGCATGCAGAACTGCTCCATTAAGGTAAGTGTGAACAGGTCCTGAAAGTCTTCCTAGGGTGAAATCTTGAGATATAACAATTGGTCATATTATGTAAAGAACCATTTGCCCAATATAATCCCATTCTTGAATTAGAAGCTATACAGGGAACTTATGTGAAATCCTCACAGTCTCCATTTCAGGTATGAGGTAGAGATGTGCACAAATATTTTTTTTGACATTCTCTTCTAATCAAATTAAATACCCAAAAAATCCAATTCGATTCGAATCTTTTAAATTCAAATTTAACAAGATTTGATTCGTATTTGCCAAATTCGAATCTATTCATTTGAATTTTTGATTTCAATCTGCACATATCAATGTCGACAACATTCATAAGTGCACATACGCATTTTCCCCACATCCATACACATCCGTATGCATCCCATAGTTATCCCATATGCAACCCATTTTGTCCCGTACAGATCCGTACAAATGCATACGAATGCGGGAAAGATGCGTATCTTCAAGTACACATCATGTATGAACCTTTACACATACAAATGTCCAGATAATTTGAATGAATAGATCTGAAGTTTAAAATTCAATTCAAATGTTTACATTTAGATCTCAGAACATTCTATTCAAGTTTGAATGTCGAAATTTGGCACATTCAATCGGATTTCGAATGCCTACCAATATTCATTCACATCCCTATTATGAGAGGCCGTCTTCCATCCTATGAAACTCTTACAAGACCCCCCAGTCTCAAAAAAAGTCTGATGCTGCAACTGTCTGCCAAGTGCTTCATTTAAATTTGAATTAATATAGACTCCTCAGGTTAAAGAATGAAAAGGTTAACACTCCAACCTTCCTTGTTTGTTTCTGTTGATTGATTGTTTTCAATGCAAGGAGGGAGTGTGGGTGTGAATATGAATGGGCAGTTAGGGATAGAGATAAGGTAGAAGAAACTCAGAATATTCTCTACAACGAAGTGGTAGCCTAGATGAAAAGATTTTGATTGCTGGGGTCCAGACTTATTCCCATAACAATTCCTCATTGATGGACTTATCCCAAGGACAGAACTAATTTAGAATAATAATCATTCAGATGGTTTGGGAACTTGAGAAAAGGCATCCCATGAAGCAAGAAGGACAAAAACATGGAAAGATGTGGTGAAATTTGAGAGCCCCAAAGCTAGAGGTCTGAGTGATGTGTTGGGTTGTGAAGATTCGTTCTTCTAAGCAAACCTGCTGTTTGTTTTAACCACTCCCCCCCAACACTCACATTTATACTTTGTTCCATTGTTGTTGTTGGGCACCACTGAGTTGTTCATAGGCACCTCTTTGCAGTTCACTTTGCAGGGATAATTTCACACCAGGCAATCAGCAGACCTATCACACACTCAGTTATCTATATTCCTATTGATCAAATCACCTACTATAAGAAATTCACTCCCCCTAGATTAGGCTCCTTGGTGCCTGAGGTTACCTGTTTCCTCTTAAGGGGTTCCCTCCTAAAGTAGAACTTCATTTTTCCTTAGACTGATGTTCTCCTTCCCCAAGATCATCAGTCTCTGTAATAGCCACAGTACTGTCATTCTCCAAATGGAACTTTGCTATCATGTACCCAGGGAGTCCTTGCCAAGCTGTTCCAGTTGAGATATCTTGGCCTTAAGAAATTAAACTTGTTCCTAAAACACCAGGAGTTACATGCAGTGAGTAAATACCCAGAGTCAGACTGTCATATATGTGGCATTCAGCACAGTACACCACATATGTAATACTAACTTTTTACCTTTGTACCTTTTTAGAGATTAATATAAGGAGGAGGGGGATCCATCTCCAAACCCCAAACAACAGGAACATTGCCCAACCCTGTTGTGAGCTTCATCTACTAACTGCCTTAAAGTAATGTCCAGACCCCATTAGAGCTCATCAGTTCAAGTTAATCTTACCTTCCAGTGACTGACCCAGCACTAAGCAGGATATGTTCGAGCTCCTCAGCTCAGCATGCTTCTACAATAGTTTTTAAATGGCCTTCATTGGTGTAGCCCCATATCATTTCTAATTAGGACTCACAAATTACTGTTATTTCATATTTATTTTTCAACACCTTCTGAATCAAAGCCTCAAATGATACACAGTCCAACATCATACACACGGAAGCATAAGGTACAGTCTAAAAGACCTCTTAGTAGTTCATTCAATTGTCTTTCAACCTTCAATGAGAGATATTACTGAGTCAAAACAAAAGAATTTAAAGATGTCTGTATTTCAGAATTACACAGGTGAAAAATTTTCCTCTTCCATGTTATGGGGTTTCTGGCTTAGCTAGGCAAGTAAAACATCCATATGGAATCTGGCACCAAATTCAGCAATGTTCTTCTTTCATTAAGCTTTGAACTCAAAGTTGTACTCAGTATCTATAAAAAAGAAGAAGATAGTGCAAACAAACCTTTTGCAATCTGCAAAAGCATCTTGCTACATAAAAAAACAGCATTAATAATCCCACTTTTTTATTTCTTTCCCGCTTTGGTAGAAAAATGTGTATCAAGTTACCCAAACTGTGTGCCAATTGCAAAGCCATTTATCTGGGATTTTTAAAAAATTGCTGCATCCTAGCTATTTTTTCTTTAAGTAACAGGAGGTAGTAGCGTACATCAGGTATTTGAAGTACCTGACCTTCAGAAGATGTCTCTTTAGAGCTTTCCCATAGTTTGATTTGACCTTTAAGAAACCATTAGTACCAATCCACCTCCTTTAATGGGTCCCTAGATAGTTACCTAAAGCAAAGCTTCCAAGTAATCATTACGGTCCATTTCTAGAAAACAGTTTTATTTGATGTAAAAGTCTGAATGCTGCTTTCCCCCCTGCCTCTCCCGCACAAAAAGCGATGGGATGACCTGACCAGTATAGGTTTATTTTAAAAAAGAAAATATTAACTGCAACCAGTAATGGCATGAATAGCCATGTTTATGGGGATAATTGTTCAGAATGATTTCAGTCATTTTGTTAAGTAGAATGAAAGGCTGTGATTCCTTCAGAGATGACTGGAGCAAACCCAAATTCTCTGGATGGAACACAAGAAAGGAACTAAGACTTTGCTCATTTTTAAAAATTGTCTAACATGTTCCTGTTTCTTTGTTACTCTGTTAAGTCTCCCTGTACACTAAAAGTAAGAAGATAGGAAGATGCTGTACTTAAACCAGAGGCCTTTTCGCACACGGGCTTTTGGAACGCGCAGAAGACAGCCTGGAACACAGCATTCGCATTGCCGTGGCCGGGTTTGCATCCCAGCCCATTCCGGGATGTCTTCTGCGCGTTCCAGATGCAGAGCACTTTAAAGTGCTCTGCATCTGTCCGTGCGTGTTCGAAGCGCCCCAGGCTGTTCAGGGAGGGAAGTGTTCGCACACGCTTCGCTCCCTGACAGCCGTGGGCACACCCCTCCCACCAGCATTGGCCAAACATTGGCCTCACAGCTGGCGAGAGCCACACTGATCACCAGCCTTGCTGGGCTGGTGATCGCGCAGGCATGCCGTAACCGGTAGACGGGACAGGGGACCCACAGAATCGTGGGTCCCCTGTCCCATCTACCAGGGTCACTGACGCTGGTAGATGGGAGAGGGGACCCAAAATTTGGTGGGTCCCCTCTGCCATCTACCAGGGCTGGTGCACCCACGTGATAGCCGGCAGGGCAAGGTTGCCGACAGCCTCGCACGCGGGGATGTGGCTCCTTACCGGCCCCGGCAGCTCCATTTCGGCTGCCAGAGTTGGGGAGCCACCAGGATCGGCTTCCTCTTGCCCCTTTC
This sequence comes from Aspidoscelis tigris stejnegeri, assembly GCA_023333525.1. Classification (NCBI taxonomy): domain Eukaryota; kingdom Metazoa; phylum Chordata; class Lepidosauria; order Squamata; family Teiidae; genus Aspidoscelis; species Aspidoscelis tigris. Next base: position 67,199,442 of record JALMGA010000006.1, read on the forward strand.
TGGGGTGGGAGGAGGCCGATCTCGGGCTGGCTGGGGGAGAGGGACAGAGGGAACCCTTCTTAGACAGAACCCACATGGGTTCCGTCCAAGAAGGCTTCCCCCCGACCCCGATCACGCCCATCTGCGGGGTGTAGGTGCCTGGATCTAGGCACCTACACCCCGCAGATGGGCGTGATTGGGGTCGGGGGGAAGCCTTCGGAGACCAGAGCCACACGCTCTGATCTCTGAAGGGGTCCTGCCCCATAGAGAGCTTGCCCCGGGCCCCGTGATGGGTGCCCGGGTGCCCGGATACCTTCGTGCCAGCTGCACAGGGCTCAATCAAGCCCCGTGCAGCCGGCACAAAGTGGGGCAAGTGGCTAGACAGCACTGCCCACCCCTTGGGTGCTTGCACCCAATGGGAGGCCACCTTGCAAGCCAAATCCTCGCCCCTAGCCGGCCTTTCCCAGCTAAGTAACTTCAGAACGCTTTCAGCATTCGCACACAGGCACGCAGGAACGCGTTTACACGCATTCCTGTACACCTGTGTGTGAACGCTGAAAGTGTCCTGAAGTGACTCAGGCCTCGTGCACTACATCCGTTCTGGATGTAGTGCGAAAAGGCCTCAGGATGACCATCTCCACTTGTTCGCCCATACAAACTTATTTAAATTGCCTATACTTAAGAACATAGGCCATTTCCTCACTTGGCCAGTAAGCTACAACAGGAAGGGTCTACAGGTCTCTCTTCTATATGCTGGTTCAGAATAAGGGAAGCTTCATCCTGCTGAGTACCCTCTGTCCACATAGGACAGAGAGTGGGGATGTGCATGGATATTCGTATTATTTGCTATTTGTATGAATTTGGACATTCTGATTCAAATATAATGTTTCGATATATTCATATGAAGCTTCATTACATTCGTGAACCTGGGAGGTGGGAAAGCCGCTACAATGGACCCAGAGTGGATTTGTAGTGGACTGAGAGCAGATTCAAAGTGGATTCAGGGAGGATTTGATGTGTTCTGTGCAGAAATGTATGGGATACATATGGGATTTGTACTGGACATTCATATCAGACATTTGTACTAAATTCATATGGAACATTCATATCAAATTCAAATCCTGCCACATTTGAAGGGGATCTATTTGAACAAATACAAATTTTCTTACACTCGATTCAATACAAATTGAATTCCAGAAAAACATTCGTGCACATCCCTAATGGACAGTAGACAGAACTGGTGCCCTGGTCCAGTCTACCAGTAGACCTCTTTTTTAAAGGTCTAGTGGTGTGCCAATGGCATGGCTCTGATGTTCAGTGTGCCACAGGCAAAGTGAGTTTCAGAATCAGCACAGACTGGCAGTACAGGCTGACACCCTTGTTCCACATCACGAGCAATCCTTCCCAGCATGAGAGAGGCTCCTTATTCTCATACAGAGTAGCCTGCCATGTACCACAGGTAAGTGTGTGAATATCCAGAGAAAGCTACCACACATAGTGTCACACTGTCCATGCACCAAGTTGAATAATTTCACCTCACTGGTAACTACTCTCAAAGGAGCACAGGGACATGCTTTAAATGTTATAATTTTTAATGCATACAATTCATCCATAAGCAGTTAGATTATTATATCCATGGTATCAGACCAATATGGTGCAGTTTTAGACTATGTTTGCTTAGACAAATACACTACTGAGTTTGTATGTATATGCTTATAAACTGTTTGTAGCTGTTATGATTAATGAAATCTAGAACTTAACGGTTGGTTGAGAGCAGTTGCTTATGTTCTAGATTTGTACCTGATCCTTCACTTGGGCAGCCATCTTAATCTCATGTGTTTGAAATAAGCACCAATGAGCACACTGATGCTTAATTCCAAATGGGTCTCATTGAATTTAATGTCATGAGTACCTGTTCAGATTTTTCATTTATACAATTGATATATATTTCTACTACCACAAATGCTGTAATCAAAGACCAATCTATTTAAATGGCACCTATTTAGGGCAAATGTAGTTGGGGGAGGGGGGAGTAGCTCAGCCACTGGAAACCTTGGCTTGCATTCTCTTGTGCAATTAATTTTCAAGCAGATGACTGATATATACAAGCCGTTGGGGGAAAACCCCTCTTGGGTTGCCTTGACATCCCAGCCCTTCAAAATAGCCCTCTTGACATTTCCCTGTGTTAGAAAATGAAGAAAATAATGTGAAGGAGGAAACAAAAGATGGTCTTACCCCAAGAAATATGCAGCAATAAGTTTAAAAACACAGATCACCCAGTTGATTGTAAAGGAGGAAGTACTGGAAACTCCTATCCAATCAAGCCAAATTTATTTTCCCTCCCTCCTTCCTTCCTTCAGAATAAATAGTCAGGTCTAAAAATGCAAGAAGGAAAAATGTATCTTCTCAGATATAGAGTTTCAGAAGTCCTTTCTTTGTCTTTGTACGGAGTTTAAAGCTGTGTTAGCCTTTCAAGAGATCAAGACCTATTATACATCCAACTGGTGGAAAACCCCTGCCTATAGTAGCAATAGTACATGGGAAGATCAAGCTGCCTTGATCTCTTAAAACACAGCAAGCAAGTAGGAAAGGACAGTGAGTTCAAATTTCATTTCCAGAGAAATTTCAGCAAAGTACTTAGTCTGCAACTCTCTGGAACGCAAGCATACGCAGTTCACAGAGGTCAGTTCTTACAGGGATGGATGAGGTGGACATCGAAATGGTCAAAGACCAGAGTTCGGCTCTTGAAGAAAAAATGAAGTGTAGAAAAAATGTCAGTTCTTGCAGTAATGGAATGTTATTTGGGGAAGCCAAAGATGTAATGGACTTTGGTGGAGCCAAAGACACAGAGTAGACAGGGGGACCTATTCTTTCACCCAGAAAAACATCCTGGGCTTAGGTGGGAAAATGGGTTGATCAGAAAGGGAAAGGAGCAAATAAGGAAGTTGGGCAACATCTAGGCTTTCCAAAACACATAAACAAGTTGCATTAATCCAACCAGCTATTCTGTTTGGGCACCCATATTAACATGTTAATCACTGAAGCTGCTCTAGCCCAAGATGTGAACTAAGGCAGTTTAAGCATCAACTTCCTTCAAGGAGTTGATAGGATTAAGTTGTGGTGCAAAAACAACTCTTAGCATGGAAATCAAGCACTGTCAAAATGTTTGAGCCAGTATACAGTACCTAAGATGTTCCAATCCCACACTTTCCATTCCCTGAAAAGGGAATGTGACCTGAACAAAAGGTCCACTGCTGTAAATAGTCTTTGACACCATCTGGTCCAGATCCCAGAGAAGAGATTCAATATATATAACAGAAGGACAACTTTGCAATCCTTCTCACAGGCTGCCATTGACCGTGTGGAAAGATGTGACATTGTCATTGTATCTTTAAGCTTCTTCTGTCTGGGCTCTCAGTTTTGCTTTCAGAATCTTGAGTAGAAAAGCAAAAACACTTGGACATCTTCCACTAGCCACAGTTCCATAAGGCTTTGAACATGAGATAATTGATTTAGCTTGCTTTTCTACCATTCCCCTCATAGCCTACTGATTCCCAAAACACACATGAGTGGTTTGATCGCTCCTTGTTTGCCACCTCCTCCCTGCACAATCTAATTGTTAATGCTATCGACTCCTATCTCCTGCCTGACTCTGTCTGCGCTCTAGCTAGATATTTTCCTTCAAATTGTTATGAGTACCTGAGGTCTTTGTAATGACAGCATTGTCTTTGAACCCCTGGACCCAATCTACTGTATGTCTAAATGTCCATGCAAATATGTATTATTTTTACCCTGCACTACTTTATTTGCTATTTATTTGGGAGGGGGACCTCAAAGCCATTTCCATAAAACCTCTTAAAAACAGTTAGTGTATGTAAGAACAGAATTAAAGCTCATAATAAAGCCTTGTTTGGTATTAGACACATGCATATGCATTTAATACATTCCTCTCCTCCCACCCACCCACCCTTTACCTTCACTCACCCATCCATCTTTGGTCTACCTGACATTCTTTGAGCTTGAGTCATGTTGAATGATGTCACACATTTGGGGGCCCATTGCAGATTCCCTTAGCTGCAACAAAGGCATTCTTTGTCTTTTGTGGGGCCCATGTCATATGGGCTGGGAAAAGCCCAGAAAGGATTCAAAAATGCATGCCACCTTCTCTATATGATACAATGGTATTCAGACCTGCTTGCAGAGTTAGGACTTTGCCTTGTGCATTGGTAAAGAAGCACTAGCAAGCCCAAACACTAGCCTTCTTATGTAGTGTTTGCATGACTGTTCTAAGTAGTTCAAAACAGTGTTCTGCATACACTTACTAGGGCTATGAACAACCCCAGTGAATACACTGAATCAAGATATGCAATGGTATTTAATGGTACTATGGGATCAACCTGACATTGCAGGGGCTGCAGCACAGGGGTGACCATAGGGCAAAGGATATAGGCACTCCGAGACCCTGAGATGACTCTCTAAACTACAAGCACCCATTAGATTACTATAATGGCAGAACAATAAGAAAAATAACACTGGCAGCTCTTCTGACCACTCCTCCTCCTTCCCATGCCATGCAGACATACCTAAGAGCACTCCAACTCCAGCATTTTCACCACTGGGAGCAGTGGGAGATGTGCTCGCCTGGCTTTGAATAGCAGAGGTGCCATGAGGCCTTTACTATACTAGACCAGAGCCCATTGGTGCACAAGTAGCAATAGCCAATAAAATGAGAAACATATTGAATATTGCAATCTATGCTGCAAACATACAGAAAGATCCAAAATAGTATCATGACTTGCTTGAAATTTGCCCATCAATATACATCCATCCTTCCTTAGTGAGGTTTCTTTCTTTCTTTCTTTCTTCTTTCCATGGTCCCATTGCTTAAACAAAATATTAATATTCTATTTTACTGCATTTCCCCCCAATAAATAAAGGCTCCTTATCAGTCTATGTACAGAAAATGCCAAATTTGTGGCTGGTTAGCTAATGCATTGGAAGGCATCCATGTGACTTTGGGAGCAATGCCATCCCAGCAAGTAACTAACTGTTAGACTGACACTGATTCTGCCATAGGTATCAGTGCTGTTTGCAATGTCCAGTGAAGACATTTGACATGCACTAGTCCACAAAATTGCAGTTTTGGGAAATCAGCTCTACCCCACTATCCGTAAATTGGATTCCTCCACCCCCACCCCACTATAGTGATGAAAGGACAGTAAAAAGCAAATGCTCTGAATTCTACTATTTCCAAACTCAAAAGAAATGTTGCTCGGTTATTTTAAAACATTCATTTCTTCACCCAAACTAAATAACAGGCCATAGAATAAGTACAGAAAATAGATGTGAATTAGTTATATGTTCATGACTGAGTATCTAATTGCAAAATAATCACATCATTATCTCAATTTGTTTTAACTTTTCCATAATTAATGGACAGCTGTAGCTTTTTTCTCTCTATCTAATTTAAATAGTTTTGAAAAGAGGCCCAGTTTCTGATTCAGCATGTAGGAGATTGATCTTGTGCTGTAGTACATAACACAAATGTATTTTCACTTCAAATTACTTTAAACCTGTAGAAGCAAGCATTAGGAAGAATGCTGTTCCAGGGTTTATTTCTGAGTAGGTAGGGGTAGATTTTGCTTCAACTTTACTACACAGGTGTGACTTTGCTGCCTCATATGATTACAACTTTCTATTTTCTGGTTACACTGGAAAGCAATGACTGATTCTGAGTTGGAATTGACAAAAGAATGCTAATGTTCCTTAATTATTTGCTGATGTCTCCTTCTGAGAGATAATTGTTTTTAATAAATACCAAGTTCTATTCAAAATATGAAAATCCAAAGACTTATAAGGAGATGATATACTCATCCCTCCTACCTAAACTAGCATTTCAGGCTGTTTTGCTCTGCCATTTTGGAATTCCATCTTGGTGGCATTTTATCCCTTTTACTCTTCCTGGTTGGTCAGGAAAAGACCATCTTGTTGGCCATTTTCTTATCTTCTTCCAGAGGACCATGAAGGACCAGTGCCCAGAAGCTTTTGCTACCCATGCATTCTGGTTTGTCAACTTTGTTTGAAACTCACCACAGTTTTACAGCAAATAGTCCTTTGGTCCAGCTTGGGTCTAATTGAGTGTGGAAGATAAACCAACCCATGGCAGTACCCGGTTGATCTGGCTATATCCACATTTGCCAGGTGTAACCACAAGACAGAATGCTTGATTCCCTACCCGTGGCATTTAATCAGAGAGTCAAATACTATTTTGATGGTCATTTATCTTATACTAGAAGCACTTGATCCAATTGAAAGTATATATTTGGTCTTCATTTCAGACTTGTTCAAAAAAAGTTAGAATCTAACTGAACCACTTAAGGTTCAAATTGAACAGTAATTTTCAGGTTTGTGCACATTGCTACATGGCCATATTTTCAACCATTACAAAGTACATGGACCGTTGCATTCAGAACCAGTTGTAGCCTCCAAATAGAATCCATTTACATTAGTCCAGTTTAAAGATAATGGCAGCATGTGCCAAAGCCAGGAAAAGATTTCTATTAATCTACTAAACTCAGTATGCTGCACTTCTAGCCTTTAAGGAACGTTATGGACATCTAAGAAGTAAAATGTGACATTCAAAGAACAATAGAATCTGGTTGCAACTCAAAACAAGACAAGGCTTTTGACCTGATAAAATATTTCAAAGTATCACATATTGACTGTGGTTATACTTATGCTACATGTTTTAGGGCAGAGTCGGTGGCTCACATTCAGTAACACATTTGGGCCACATCTCCCCTTCTCATTCCAGACACCATGTCATCCAAGCAAGTGCCCACTGCTGCCACATCTCAGTATGCCAGCTTAGCCACTGTGTGGCCACCTTTGAAACTCTGCTTATTATGACATAATTGGGACTGGTGTAAGTTTAGGGTCACCTGCATCCTGGGAAAAGGGAGTTAACCTTGGTATTTGAAGTGTACATTTCTCAGGCTAATGTGGCAGAAAAGTGCTTAAGGATATACGTAACTGCTGGTACTATATTCTACATGCTGCTTTATCAGCAAATGCTTACATGCCACCACTTAAGGAGGTTTCTATGCTCTTGAATTTGGAACCTGGCAATGGTGACAATAACAGCAGGGGTTTTGCAGTGTTTATGCCACTTCCTTTACCATTGGAGGTGCCTTATTTGCAGGACATGATTTCATACTCTGCATGGTGGCACAGTTGAAAATAATGCCTTTGTGCTCAAAAACAGAGAAGTGGTAGGTACCCTTTTCCATGATGCATCAGGTTTCAAAATAGAAATCTGACTTTAATTGCCCTCTTTCTAAATATAATTATTCACACATATTATTGCCTTATAATAATCTTGCATCTCAGTCAACACTGTCCTTTAGGTAAACTAAATTATTCTTAATTAGAGCATTAAACATAAGAGGAGCCCACTGGATCAGGTCAGAACCCATCTAGTCTGGAATCCTGGCTCACACTGTTATCCACCATTTGCTTCTTGGCATTCCCAAGCAGAAGACGAGAGTGAAACACCTGCTTTCTCTTGCCTGTTTCTCCAATTTGTAGTCACTGATGCATTGACGCAGCTATCCTCCATAAAACCTGTCCACACCCTTCTTAAAACCATCCACACTAATGGCTGTCACCATCCCCTCTGGTAGTAAACCTCATTGACGAAGAGATTTCACATGGTAGGAGGAAAACACAGCAACTTTATGAAGCAAAGTTTCATTCAGAAGCCATGTTTATGGTATCACGCCATTAAGATAACCACAGTGCTCACAGCCTCCGGCAACCCTTATATCACTGTGCCCACACTGTGTGCTGGCAGATGGTTGCCATGATGCTGTGTTACCAGAGTCCTGACCCCATGTGAACCTGGCCCAAATTTTAACACTGTATATTTCAATAGTCCCATTGCTCATAAGAACTGTAGTAATATTACCAGGACTACCAGGACTATAAAAACATCATGCTGTCACACAAATGCCCACAATTCCTTGTCTGTGTTTGAAGGAGTCTGTGGACTCCTGAAGTAAGAAGTGGTCAGATGCTTCTTATGCAGGGTAAATGCAGTGCAGTAGAGTAAGCTCAAAATCATTCACACAGAGAAAAGCTACTCCACGAGACTGAAAATAGAAAATGCTTTGTTAAAAACAAAAACAGCTGCTTGGAAAATAAAAACTTCTGACCTGTCACTTTCCAGGTAATTTGCTCTAGCAATGAGCTACAGCTATGCCCAGACTCTGTTCCATATGTCTCAAAAATTACCAGATCTGGCCAACAGATATTTTGAGTTAGGTGAAAATCTGTCTTGTCTCTCTGTGTTAAGAACTATTTTGGTATGTGAAAAGTACTCTATTTCTATCTGTGGCCCTGTCCCCAAAAGACTTATTAGCCCCTCTCGGCTTCCTCTGCCGTCACTCTGTTATAGCTGACTTTAAAAGTCCCCTCCACTTCCGGAATAAGCGTCCCCATGGTAGCCGCTATCTAAACGGACTTTCCGTCCCCATGGTAGCCGTCTTCTCTTTCTGGGCATCTTTTTCCCCCCGCCCCCTCTCTTGTTAAAAGGAAAAATAGCCAGATCTCCGGCTCCTGAAATGGCTTCCCGCCCCTAGCAAAGGCAGATGATCGCTCATTCATTCACTTTCAGCACTTACTTTCACTCAGTTCTCTGTTAGAAAAGGCTTTCTGCCCCGGCAAAGTCAGCGGCTGCAGGCATCGGCAGCGCGATCCTTCGCTCATTCTCTTTTAAGGCTTTCACAGATCACTTGATAACAATGTTGCAATTCTGAGCAATTCTGGCTCTTTTTACAAAGGAAAGGAAGCGAACCTGCTGCATTTCTCAGATGTGTGAATGCTTTTTGGCTTTTTCCCTTTTACCATGGAGCATCCTCAAGGCAGATATAGCGAGCAAAAAACGCGAATTGCCGAAAGAGCGCTGGAACTCTTCTTTAAAGTGCACTTATTTTATCGCGGGTGTCTCACTTTCCTAAGCTCCCTAAGCGCCTTGTAAAGCTTGGGATGGGGCCGCTCAGAGGCAAAAGAAGAGTTCCAGCAGACTTTCAATTGCATGGGGACAGGGCCTCTGTGTCTGTTTTTCCTTGTAATAATCTCTGCTTAGCAAGAAATACCCCCTTCCATTTTTTAAGTTTTTACCTTCACTTGTTTTAATAGGTTTGTCCTTGTCTCTACTTAGGATGCCATGAGCATTTGGTGGGCCACTGTGTGCGACAGGATGCTGGACTAGATCGGCTGTGGCCTGATCCAGCAGGGCTTCTCTTATGTTCTTATGTTCTAAGACCCCTGCCCGTTGCTTCAGAGCACTGGGGAAATATGGGGATGATCCATTCTCCTTGTGAACTTTCTTAACCCTGGGGAAAAGATAAGCTTTGGATTTTTTATTTTATTTGTGGAGGTACCTTCTCTCTACCTCCCTCTCTTTTTTTACTGTGTGTGAACACATCCATAGAACTGGAGGCTTGGAAGATGTCTAAATAGTTGTCCCTGACAAGTTAACTTAAAACATATGTTTGCTGAATATATAACTTCCTTCCACCTAGTTTAAAAAGACTCACTGGGATGGCATAGCAATACTTTCCTACTGAGGTTAAGATCAGGCACAGAGGGAGCCATCCACATTTCAAGTGCTGGACTCCTAACATTTGAATAGTGGATGGCCTGGCCAGGTCCAAACAGATTGCCATGGCAATGGTCAAGGAAATGGCCAGTGCCTGCCAGAACATTGCCATGGTGATCTGCCTGCGGTGTGCAACTGTGCTGCCTCAGCTGTGCTACTCCCTCGCAGTGTTTGCACCCAGAAGAAAGCCCGAATGCTACAACTAGGAGCTCAAGCTGTGGGCGAGTTTTTATATATCCACAGCTATGGAAGATTGGGACAGCTGGAGGGAGCTCACAGATACTCCAGGATCATGGCAGAGGTGCAAAGTGTGGATGGACATTGCCCAGAGCATGCAGAACTGCTCCATTAAGGTAAGTGTGAACAGGTCCTGAAAGTCTTCCTAGGGTGAAATCTTGAGATATAACAATTGGTCATATTATGTAAAGAACCATTTGCCCAATATAATCCCATTCTTGAATTAGAAGCTATACAGGGAACTTATGTGAAATCCTCACAGTCTCCATTTCAGGTATGAGGTAGAGATGTGCACAAATATTTTTTTTGACATTCTCTTCTAATCAAATTAAATACCCAAAAAATCCAATTCGATTCGAATCTTTTAAATTCAAATTTAACAAGATTTGATTCGTATTTGCCAAATTCGAATCTATTCATTTGAATTTTTGATTTCAATCTGCACATATCAATGTCGACAACATTCATAAGTGCACATACGCATTTTCCCCACATCCATACACATCCGTATGCATCCCATAGTTATCCCATATGCAACCCATTTTGTCCCGTACAGATCCGTACAAATGCATACGAATGCGGGAAAGATGCGTATCTTCAAGTACACATCATGTATGAACCTTTACACATACAAATGTCCAGATAATTTGAATGAATAGATCTGAAGTTTAAAATTCAATTCAAATGTTTACATTTAGATCTCAGAACATTCTATTCAAGTTTGAATGTCGAAATTTGGCACATTCAATCGGATTTCGAATGCCTACCAATATTCATTCACATCCCTATTATGAGAGGCCGTCTTCCATCCTATGAAACTCTTACAAGACCCCCCAGTCTCAAAAAAAGTCTGATGCTGCAACTGTCTGCCAAGTGCTTCATTTAAATTTGAATTAATATAGACTCCTCAGGTTAAAGAATGAAAAGGTTAACACTCCAACCTTCCTTGTTTGTTTCTGTTGATTGATTGTTTTCAATGCAAGGAGGGAGTGTGGGTGTGAATATGAATGGGCAGTTAGGGATAGAGATAAGGTAGAAGAAACTCAGAATATTCTCTACAACGAAGTGGTAGCCTAGATGAAAAGATTTTGATTGCTGGGGTCCAGACTTATTCCCATAACAATTCCTCATTGATGGACTTATCCCAAGGACAGAACTAATTTAGAATAATAATCATTCAGATGGTTTGGGAACTTGAGAAAAGGCATCCCATGAAGCAAGAAGGACAAAAACATGGAAAGATGTGGTGAAATTTGAGAGCCCCAAAGCTAGAGGTCTGAGTGATGTGTTGGGTTGTGAAGATTCGTTCTTCTAAGCAAACCTGCTGTTTGTTTTAACCACTCCCCCCCAACACTCACATTTATACTTTGTTCCATTGTTGTTGTTGGGCACCACTGAGTTGTTCATAGGCACCTCTTTGCAGTTCACTTTGCAGGGATATCAAAGTGCTTTCCATTGCTTACTTCTGGGGAGAGGCTGGGGATGAACTTCTGACCTGTCACTTTCCAGGCAATTTGCTCTAGCAATGAGCTACAGCTATGCCCAGACTCTGTTCCATATGTCTCAAAAATTACCAGATCTGGACAACAGATATTTTGAGTTAGGTGAGAATCTGTCTTGTCTCTCTGTGTTAAGAACTATTTTGGTATGTGAAAAGTACTCTATTTCTATCTCTGTGTCTGCTTTTCCTTGTAATAATCTCTGCCTAGCAAGAAATACCCCCTTCCATTTTTTATCTTAAGTTCTGGACTCAAGCCTCTTCCAAAACATGAAATCAACTCTTAACACCTGCAATGAAGTGTGAAGCAGTAGGATTTCTTCTTGATTTGTAGATTTGTAGGAAGAAAGCATAGCACAAATCGTAATACTCTTTTCTTGTAATCTTCCCGCATCACACACAAATACTTTCCCTCTGCTATGCTTTTTTGCTTTATAAGTGACAACATCCTGGACTTCCAACTTATTTTAGGAGAGGAGCACACAATGGGTTCTGCACCAGCCTCTAATGATCTGAAACCATATAGTAATTGCAAAAACATTTTAAAAATGAATGATTATTTCTCCTCCCATCTGCACCCCTCTTCCAAAAAATCTAAAATGCTGTATTTCTCTTTGAAGAGCTGAAGGCTTTCTTCCGTCATCCTGCTAGCTCTGTTTTCAGTCAGCTTGAGATTTTCAACCCCCCCCCCCCAAAGACTGGAAAGAGTTGATAAGAGGAAGAGTTCACACAATGTTGGCATGGGGGGGGGGGATCTCCCCAATGTGAAGAAAATGGCAAGTGTAAAGATGGCCTTCCACAGGGTTGAGGAGATGGTCATTAAGACAGCGTAGGCAGTGGCTCCCCAGACCTTCTCAATAGCTGTATTCAGACTTACAAAAATGGTGCCTCAGAGGTGCTTTAGAGTGACAGCATGTGGTGGCCTTCACGTTCCCAAACCTCTTCTCATCCACCAGACCAATGTGTGAACAATCTCACTTTGAAGCCTTCTCTAGGCTGCCTCAGAGGTGCTTTTTCTTGCTGTCTCTGACCGCAGCCATTATCTTCCCTCTTGAATCAACACAGAGTTGACTAATATTCACCATCCATTTCCATACAGATTTGCACAGACTTCCAGCCTTTTAGTGCCTCATTTACCATTAACTCTGCCAACTAACTGGCCATACCGCTTCTGTTTTCAGTGCCTGTCCTCTTCCACATCCATCCAAACAACATCAGTCACAACCACCAGAGATGCTGGGGGATTGGTGCACTTGCAACTCCAGCACTATGTTTGCAAATCTTTCTGGCAGTGTGCTCTCTTTTAAAAATATCTGAGAACTAAAGGACTTGCAGAAAGGTCCCCGATGACTGGTATTTTTCAAAGTCTGTCCACAAATGGCATAATTACAGGAAAGAGTAAATGAGGGGGAAATGCCCAGAACAGTCCACCATCTAATCAAGCTCACAATACAGAAATTTAAAAACAAACATGATAGAGTAACCTAGCAATGCCAAAAACTCCTTTCCTTTGCTTCTTTAAATGTATCTATTCTTATAGTATTATCTCTATAGTATTATCTCAGCAGGGAAAAGTGAGACTAAGATGAGATATTTATAAAAGGCTGATTGCACATCCTTAGAATAATAACCAGTTGCTCAAGTGTGTACAATATATAATCTTGTCTGTGTGTCTGTGTGCATATACACAAATGTGCTCTTAAAAGAATTCCAATTGGCTTCCCTCCAATTATGATGTTTTGACGAAGGGAAAAATTGATAACTTATAATATCACATTGTCCAAGTGTGGAATGTTTTCAAACTACATTTTAAAAAGAAAAAAATCCTCCATCTTTGGAGTGGCACTTTATATATGCATATATGTTGCCAGTATGGAGTTCTTATGTTCTGAATGCTAATTATTTTATAAAATTTTGTAATTTCCCCTTCATTTATTTGAAGGTGGCCCCTCTCTCACCAAATGCCACCTCACATGTTTTTTAAGAACCGCCTTGCTTGAAAGGCACACACGAGATGTCAAGGAACAAATGTAAGGGAACAAACCCCTGATTCTACAAAGTATTTTCTTCTTTCTTCTTTTTATCTTCACATCTGCTTTTCTTATGTCATGTGTATCCATGTGACTGTAAGCCTGAGGGCAGGGAGCAGTCTCATCTTGTCACCATTTCATAAACTACTAAGAAGTTTTTTTCAGCCTTGGGAGAGACTTGAGACTGAATTGACAAAAGAATTGTAGTTATGGTAGAACGTATATATCCTAGAAAAGGGGCCTGCTGTCTACATGCCAGCACAGGAATAAGACAGGAATGGGTGAATATAATTCAGATGACCCTTATATCTCCTACTATGGGCAAGAATCACTCACAAGGAATGGTGGCACCTACATAGTCAATAAAAGGATGAGAAAAGTAGTGCTGAGGTACAATCTCAAAAACGATGGAATAATCTCTGTCCAAATCCAAGACAAACAATTGAACATCATAATAATCCAAGTCTATGCTCCAACTACTGATGCCAAAGTGCCTGAAAATGGCCAGCCCTATGAAGACCTACAACACCTTCCAGAATTAACAGCTCCCAGAAATGTGACTTTTAACATAGGTGATTAGTATGGTAAAGTGGGAAATCAAAACATAAGTGGAATAACAGGCATGCTTGGCTCTGGAGGACAAAATGAAGCAGGGCAGATTCTAACTTTAGCCCTGGTCAGACCTTCACTTTAAACCTTATTCTGTCCATCTTCAGGTCTAATTTCTCACACCTTTTCATTTCTATCCATTTTACTTGTGGACTTTCCACCCTCCATTTGGAATTTCCTGAAGGGAAAGCCCACAAATAAACTAGATACAAGTGAAAAGGTGTGAGCAGTCAAATCTCAAGATGGTCTGAAGAAGGTTTAAACTGAAGGTGTGACCACAGCCAGAGTTTTGTCAAGGTAACTTGCTGGTCAAAGCACATGCTCTTTTTCAACAGCCCAAAAGGCAACTCTACACATGGATATCACCAGATGGTCAAGACTAAAATCAGATTAATTATAATATTTGCAGCCAGAGATGGAGAAGTTCTATACTTCCTAGAGTTTTTGATGATGATGTCAAGGAAGATAAAGGACACAGACAGGGAAGAGATCTCAGAAGAATGGGAATCAGGGCAGTCAAACTTTGCCATGTGATGATAGATCTAGGAAAGAAGCCCACAGATGAGGGAGTGGGTGAAATTATGAGAGAAGATACTGATGGAGACAAGCATGTCAGCTATGAAGAATTTCCACAGTTGATGACTGCCAAGTAAAGCATGCAGACTGGGTGTCTGGCACGGCCCATTTTCCTGCAATGCTTTTCTTCAATACTCTCGCTACTTAACTTACCTGATTCTCTAAGCAAGCCAGCAGCTAGGAAATAAATATGACCAAGCAGTTTAAAAACCACTAGACTATACGGCTATGACATAAATAATATCCCTTATATATGTGCAGGGGAGGTGATGAATAGACTTAAGGGATTTTATCTGGTAGACAGAGGACAGAAGTTTGTAACATTGTAGAGGAGGCAGTAACAAAAAACTTTCCATAGAAAAATAAGATAAAGAAAGCAAATGGCTGTCTGATGAGGCTTTACAAATTGCTAGGAAAAGAATGGAAGTAAAAGGGAAGGGAGAAAGGGGAAAAAAATACTTAGCTTCCAGATAATAGCAAGGAGGGATTTAAAAAGGCCTTTTAAAATGAGCAATGCAAAGAAATAGTAGAAAACAACAGAGTGGGAAAGACAAGAGATCTCTTCAAGAAAATTGGAGTTATCAAGATAATGTTTCATGTGAAAATAGGCATAAGAAACAAAAATGGTAGGGACCTCAGAGAAGCAGGAGAGATTAACAAGAGACAGAAAAAATTCACAGCAAAAATCTATACAAGAAAGACCTTAACCCCACTGATAACTACAGTGCTATAGGCCCTGACCTAGGCCCTGACATCCTGGACAGAAAAGTCAAGTGTGCCTTAGGAAGCACTGCTAACAATAAGGTTGATGGGGCATGGAATTTCAGCTCAGCTGAACTATTTAAAATCCTTCAAAAAAATGCTGTTATAGTGCTGCCCTCAATATGCCAGCAAGTTTGGAAAACTCAGCAGTGGCCACTGGATTGGAAAAGGTCAGTTTAAGTTCCGGTTCCAAAGAAGGGCAATGCCAAACATAATTCAAGTTACCAAACAATTGTGCTCATTCCACATGTTAGCAAGATTCTGCAAGCCAGACTTCTATATGTGAACTGAGAACTACCAGAAGTACAAATTCATTTTCAAAGAGGCAGAGGAACTAGAGATCAGGGTCCAGTTCGTGCCTGGAGTCTAAGTGCCTAAGTAGTGAACATCTGGGAAGGTTCATTTGCACCTGTAGGAGGTGCTTGCAACCTGCAAGCATCCCCTGCCTCCCCAGATGTTCACTCATCATCCACCAGCAGTGGAGCATGAAATCACCAGATGTTCCACATGCATCCAAATATGACTTCAACCTTACCTGCTGTGTCCAGCCGGTGAGCATTCACAACTCTGGCAGCTGGGAAGATCATCAGAGCTGCCACACAAGTGCACTGGTAGCTCCGATGACTCCCTGAAGCGGCTCTGCAGAGTGCCACCTTCATCATAGCAATGGTCCTGATGCACGCGCAGTCAGGGAGGATCCTGCACTCAAGATGGCAGTGCTCAGAAGGGGAGCAGGCTGGCGATCGAACATGAGTGAGTGTTCGATCGCATGGGGAGTGGGCTGTTAGCGACTAGCGCTCGTAAGTGTGAGCACTAGTTAAGGTTACTTGACTGCACACATTCCCCATCCATGGGATGGAAAGGGAAGTGTGGAAATGCCCCAGATCACCAATATTCACTGGATTATGGACAAAGCAATGGAGTTCTAGAAAAACATCTACTTCTGTTTCATTGATTACATTAAAACCTTGGATAGTGTGGATCACAACAAATTGTGGCAAGTTCTTCGATTGGTAGGAGTACCAGACTACTACCTTATCTGTCTCCTGAGGGACCCATATGTGAATCAAGAAGCAACAGTTAGAACTGAACATGTATCAACTGATTGATTAGAGAGGGTGAAAGGAAGCACAAGAAGCCTGTATATTGCCCCCCTATTTATTTAGCTTATATACAGAGTAGATGATGCAAAATGCCAGGTGGGATAAATCAAAAGCCAGAATTAAGACTGCCAGGAGAAATAACAACAGACTCAGATATGCAGACAATATCACTCTTATAACAGAAAATGAAGAAGAATCAAGGAGTCTCTTGATTATAGCCCAAAAGGACAATGCAAAAGCTGGCTTGAAGCTGAGAAAAAACTAAGTTCATGCCTTCTTGTCTTCTCATTTCCCACCAAACAGAAGGGGAAGAAATGGAAGCAGTGACAGTTTTTGGGTGTTTTTCCACTAGCACTAAGTACCCATTGAAGCACCCATTAAGGGCCCATTTGGCTGAGAACCGGATGACCCCATTTCCACCACAGACCCCATTAGGAACGCATCTGTTTCCACCACAGCTAGGGAAATCCAGAACATATGGGTCCTTCAGGACCTATAATCCGGATTTTGTGTAGACCCCATTAAAGGGGACTACAATGGGGTCTTCAGCCTTCAAATCTGGATTGTAGGGAGCCTATTTCCACTACAATTCAGCAATGGGGTCTAGAGGAGGCTCAGGAGGGGAGGCACCCATGGGGGGGGGGTGCCCCAAAGTCAAGACTTTGGAGTCCCTCCAAAGCCAGCTTCAAAATCCCTCCAAAGTTGCCTTCGGAGATTAGCAAAAGCTCTGGAGCGATCTGCCACTAACTTCAAAGATCCTCCAGAGCACTTGACAGCTGCATTGCTCTCGCAAGGGGTTTCTTTGCAGAACCTGCGCTAATCTGTGAAGTTGCCTTCAGAGGGACTTCGAAGCTGGCTCTTACAAGGGGGTTTTCTGTGGAGCCTTTGCTAATCTCCAAAGGCAACTTTGGAGATTGCACCCCCTGTCCCCCAAAACATCTGGGGTGACAGGGGGTAGATCCAGATTTGCAAATGGGTGCTCTGGTGTTTCCACAGCAGGGAAGCTAGCACCCATTTCTATTGGGTGCTAGACTACCCATGGAAACACATTGGGTACTTCTCTTAATCCAGATCTTCTAGATCCAGATTAAGGGAAGTACCCATTCCTTAGATCCGGATCTACTTTTCCTGAGTTCAAAGATCACTCCATATGATGACTGCAGCCTTGAAGATAAAAGATGCTTGCTCCATAGCAGGAAAAGCTCTAGTGAAAGTAGACAACATACTAAAAATCAGAGATACCACCTTGCTGGCAAAGGTCCAAATAGTCAAAGCTATGACATTTCCCAGTAGCTATGGATGGCTGTGAGAGCTGGATCATAAGGAAGGCTGAACACCAAAGAATGAATGCTTCCATACTGTTGTCCTGAAGAAGACTTTTGAGAATGCTTTGGACTGTGAGGAGATCAAAACAATTAATTAAAAACCAACCATGGCTTTTCACTGGAAGGACAAATATTGAAGCTGAAGTATAAACACTTTGGCCACATAATGAAGAGACAGGACTCAAAAGCAAAAAGAAAAAGGGAGGGCAGAGGATTAAATGGATAGATACTGTAGTTTAATGAAAGCAACAGACATGAGCTTGGACAAACTGGGAAATAGTAAAGAACAGAAGGGCTTAGCATGCTGTAGTTCATGAGATCTCAAACAGACACAATTCAAGAACTGAACAACAATGACAACAATGACAAGGTATATCATGCAAAGGTCAAAAAGCAGAAAGAACTCTAACTGCACACAGGAAGCTTGCCCAAAATTCCAGCCATTTAGTCAATAGCACAGTGATGTTGCAGTAGCAGGATTTCCCCTGGTGCCTGACTGTTTTGAGTTTCTCACCCAGCCCTGTAGGCCACACATAAATGCAGCCTTGATCTCACTAATGTTAGGGTCCTTCCTCCATGTTTTTGTATGATTATTTCATAAAATATTTATTTTCTCTTTCACTCCAAATTGCAGTTTTAGAAATAGGAAATGTCCTATGGTAATCAGTATTTCCATTAAATCATAGTCATCATTGTTTTTTATCACTTAGGGGAAGAGTTGCTGCTGAATGAATATCATTGTCATCTTATGCAAAATGGCTCTAAGGAAGATTTTATTGCTCATTTCAAAGTGGGAAAAGACAAGCAACTTTATCCTTCATGTTATCTCGTTATTAACTGCCAAGGGAGCTGTTCTGTTGCAATAATTCAAGTCACCCATCCAAGGCTGAAAAGGACACACCATTTTTTACTTTTCAGTAACAGAATTCCAGAAGTCTCATATTTTGGGTTTTGTACTCTTTGTTACCTAATGCTGACTAAAGTTAGGAAGCCTACTGTGGCCTCCAAGATTGGCTCAGCTGTGGGAATGCAGGTAGGTGAACCAAGCTATTAGGCAAAAGTATTCTATTTTTAGTCTCCTTCCCAATGAACACAGCAGTGTACTTTTTTGCACAAAGTTCAGACTGGCACTGCCAGGAAAATAAAAGGCCACTCAGCTGAGGGTAAAACTAGGGAGTAAAGAGTCTTAACAGGGTGACCATTATTAACTGTGGTTATTTTTTATCTCTAACTTCATTGTTTTATTTTGTTGTAAACCACAAAGAGTGTTGAAAAATCTGCAGTGCATAAATCCAAAAACACCAAACCAAAGGGTTCTGCCAAAGAAAAAAATCAATAAACAGAATAAAATATGTACCACTCCCAAATATATAAAGAAATAAAGAAATAAATGCACTCTGGAGCCAAAAACACCCAGTATAATTACTACAAGGGTAGCAATACCCCACTGGAAATTGCTACCCTTGTAGTAATTATACTGGTTTTTTTTTGCTCCAGAGTGCATTTATTTCTTTATTTCTTTATATATTTGCCTTTTTATATTTGGGAGTGGTACATATTTTATTCTGTTTATTGATTTTTTTTTTTTGGCAGAACCCTTTGGTTTGGTGTTTTTGGTCTTTTTACTTGGGTTCTGGTCTATAGGGACTTGTGTTGGTTTGTTGTGCATAAATCCAATCCATAATAAATAAATAAGGTAGCCAGAATAAAGTCTATATAAATAAATTTTGAATATCTGTTGTACCTGACTGGAAATGGACCAGTAGCTCTACCCATCCCTTTAATACCACTCAATGGGGCTACAATGACTTTTTTTTTTAACAGAAAGAGGTCTCTTCTGGCTTCTAGCTTTCCCACCAAAAGTTGAGCCTCCCAGTTAGATCCCACGAGCCACTGGGGATCCCACTTAGGCTGAGTCCCCATGGGACTGCCAATGCCCCGTGGTGGATTAGGGGGACCCTTAATGTGAATCTAATTCACATTAAGGAGTCCCCATGGCAATGGATGATAGGCTGGGTTCAAGATGAACCCAGCCATCCCCATGAAAACTGTGGCAAATCCCTGCATCAGGATGCCACGGTTTTCTCCACCCACTCCCCCTTACCTGGGCACTTAATCACCCAGGTAAGGGCTTGATTTACCCCAAACAACCACCTGACAGCTGCCCTGCAATCAGCTGAGCAACTGTCAGGCAGGTATAGGGGCTGTCAAGAGAAGGGAAGATTTTTAAAACAGACACGAAAGCTGCGTCTGTTTTAAAAATCTTCCCTGCTCTTGACAGCCCCTATACCAACCTGACAGTTGCTCAGCTGTGCAGGGCAGCTGTCAGGTGAGATTGTTTGGGGTAAGCGATTAAGTGCCCAGGTAAGGGGAGACAGTTGCCATCGCAGCGTTAGTGGCGGGGACAGCGAAGCCCCGCCCACTAATGCTGCGATCGTAACCCAGGAGTGTCCCCATGCCCCCTTTATAACCCACTCTTGCCCCATAATTTGGGGTGAGAACAGTTATAAAGGGGGGGTTGTTTCGGTTTAGAGGATTTTGTCCCTCATGTAGCCCGAATTAGGGCTTTGCATGGGGACACTTGTGAAGCGAACTAACTTTTGCCACACAATATCCTTGCCATGGGGATGGGCACTTAGACTCACAGCTTGGTTTTGCCAAAACTGACTTCCTGCTTCACACCCAATGCAGAGAAGACATGGCATTGACTAGATGCCCAGGATTTCACTCCTGGGTTTCTGGATGCCCAAAAAGCAACAAGACTTGAATATTCTCAGCTCCAATCACTAGATTAAATTTCCCATGCTAGAAATGCAGATTTGTTGGTGCAGGTTTATGGGGTCAGGTATCAGACTCTGTCCATCCCATCTGTGTCCTGAACTACTAACTCAAGTACTACTTGTGACTGTTTTCTGCAGCTCTTGCAGAATCAGCCATTAAACCTTTCCCTCCCTTCTTTCTGCTGTTTTCAATTGCTCTTAAAACATAGGGCAATTCTGCATACCAGACGAGCAAAGATACTACCTGTAGCTCATGTTTCAATGAACTACAGTTTAGCACATCCCTATTGTGATGCCTTCAGAAAATTCTGGCAGGATTTGGATACAGCATGTTCTCCTTCACTGTATGAGGTTGATAAGGAGATTAGAGGAGAACTCTGTGGGGTCCATCTGCATTGTGGAAGTCTGGTCCAGCACAAACTAACTTCTCTATACAGAATAAATAGACCTTGTATTCTGAAACTCAGTATCCTTATGCTGGTGTCTACACCAGCTAAAACCCGAACCAGGAATTATTTTTACAGGATACTGAACTACGGGGGAAAGGGGGTGTTCGTCCTTGTTAGGTACCAGAATGGCTAAGTCATCTCCTACAAAATCGCCCAACCTTTGAAATAATCAGAAACCATTCATTTATTCAAGGTCCCAATTTCATCTATTTTATCCTTCTTTTCTTTTCTTTTTATTTAATTATTTATGCACAAATATGTTTTCACATTCCCCTTTAGTCCTGGCTGTGTAGGAGCAAGGGAAGGTACCATGGTTGCTGTGGCAACATTCAAGATGTCCTTTCACTGTGTTTACACATAATACTGCTATGTCAAAAAGAAAAAGAAAAACAGAAGTTCTTTTGAAAATGGTCAGCAAGGAGAGAAAACTGCACTGAAATTCTCCTGGATGGAATACAGAATTTTGGTTGGCTTCAGTTACTTTCAAGGTGACCGAGGGGGTGTTCATGAATGTTCTACATTGTGCAAATTCTCTGTCTGAGGATGAACAACCTCTTTTCAATATCCTGTAGTTCAATATCCTGTAAAAACAATTTTTGGTTCAAGTTCTAGCTGGTGTAGACACTGGCATAAGGATGCTGAGTTTCAGAACACAAGAATGGCTCTATTTTCTAACCTTGAAAAGTACATGGCATTCACAGCTGGGCTTCCTTTTGAGAGCTGCCTACTGTGTACGTAAATATCAGCTGTTATGGCTTCAGAAGAATTATTTTTATTTAATAAAAGCATGGGGATTTCTACATTTCTGAACTTCTATTAAAAATCACAGAGCACCCCTCTCCTAGCTATTCAGTGGTGACAGCTGATTCCATTTGCTGCACACAGTGTTATTATTAATTTCATTAAAATTTTAGTAAATCTTAAAAAAAAAGAATATAAATGTCAAACAACATCAAGTTAAAGTCAAATCCAATACTAGTATACAGTAACAATAATAAATTTGCTAGGGTCATTTAGTGTATTAAAAGATTTATTACAAAACAAATGGCCAATCAACAATTAAAGGGGAAAAAAAACATCACCACTGTGTGAGATAGGATGCTGGACTAGATGGGCTATGGCCCAATCCAGCAGGGCTCCTCTTATGTTCTTATCAAGAAATGCATTATTCTTGTAAGCCTCCAAGGAAGCTTAGCTGAACTTTACAACTGATCTGCAAAGTTAGCCTATGACTTCCTGTCCTTAGCAGTGATGTGCATTTGGCCGTTCTACCAGGGGCTATGGAGAGGCACCAAGAACAGACACACATAAGTCACCACATTAGTGTCATCACAAGTCATCTCATACAAATCCACGCTTCACCCTTCCCTGCAGTCTGAGAAACAGATGAGTGTAGGCACCTGCTCCTCTTCTTCTCAGGGGACTGGTAAAGACATCTTAAGCATATATAAACATCAAGCTTCCAAACAAACATAGCATTTAGAAATGTCAATATGCACACTTCTAGTCTTCAGCAAGACTTCTGCTGCAAAGGAGCAGTTTAAGTGATGATCTGAATGAAGTTTATAAAATTATGCACAGTGTAGAAAAGGTGGATAAAGAAAAATTGTTTTCTCTTTTGCATAATGTTAGAACCAGGGAGCACTCTATGAAGCAGATGGGCACTTGCTGCCCTGCACTTGCTGGCATCCAGGTATTCTGCAAAACCAGCAGCTATTTGCAAGCTGCCAATAGATGAGGTAAGTGACCATGTTGGTACAGACATTACAAGAAATCCAGCATCATTGGCGGATTTCTCATAATATCAATATTCCAGAATATCATCTCGCTTATTCTAGGCCAGATATGTGTGGCAGTCCCAATACAGACCTGGGAGAATCATGGGGTTTTACCCACATCTAGAGTCACCTTTGGACAGCTCCATATGATGTTGCAGCAACAGTCCTTCTTGGCTTGGGCATTCACTTCCTTATTTGCATATTTCTCTGTAGGAACCTATTCTCTCCCCATGGATTCTAGTACCCCACACACTGATTCTAGGTACAAAGGCCATAAAATATTTGTGGGAAGGTAAGGAAGGACCCCAAAAACA
This sequence comes from Aspidoscelis tigris stejnegeri, assembly GCA_023333525.1. Taxonomy (NCBI): domain Eukaryota; kingdom Metazoa; phylum Chordata; class Lepidosauria; order Squamata; family Teiidae; genus Aspidoscelis; species Aspidoscelis tigris. The sequence continues at coordinate 67,222,543 of JALMGA010000006.1, forward strand.
TGAAATCTGCTTATTGCCATATAGTAATTAGGGATGTGCATGAATATTCGCAATTCGGTTATTTGAACTCAAATTGAATGTTACAATATTCATATGCTAACATTCAAACAAATACGAATGTTTCTGGACATTCATACAAATAGTTCAGATGTTTGTTAAGGTGGCTGGGAAAACATATCAGATACGTATCTATTCGCAACAGATGAATGTTCATATGAATATGTACAAATAGATTCATATCAAATAGAATTTTACCACATTCAAATGCGATCTATTAGTACGAATATGGATTTATGAACGTTTGTTTCATTTCAAATCAAATGCCAAAAAACATTTGTGCACATCCGTAATAGTAATGTTATTAGGAATGTGCAAAACACTGTCTTGAATGTTTTTCAAAACCTCCAAAACACAGAGGACATGTTTGCTAGATGGAATACGTAGGAAACTCATCTCTAGGAGCAAGGTGATCACTTATCTTACGGCCTTTTCACACTAGCTCTGGTGGCACAGCACAGTTCGGATCCAGACCTACTCTTCCCCCATGCAGACAAAGCGTTCTTAGCTACTCCTTGACCCAGATTAACAGGTAAGTGCAAAAAAGGCCTCAGATGGTAAATCATGTTACAAGCAAGTAAACATGGGAGAATTCAGAAAAATAAAAATGCACTATTCTGCACTTGAAGAATTATTCCAAATGCACAATAACTGTATTTTTACTGTCACACTTAAAGGAAAAGCAAGTGGGATTCCTCTAAGGATCATTAACTCTTATGTTCTTATTCTCCCAGTTCACACATAGATCGGCCTGTCTCCTGGCTTCTCCCCATCCAATTTCTCAGGAAAAAACAACAACTGCTATCTCTTTCTTGCAGCCAGAGTGAGAGGAATGCATGAGCAAAGCAGGCAGAGCTGCCAAAAAAATTTTTTCCCTTGGAATCTAATTATGAATGAGGTATAGACACTAAAAATTCAGTTAATCACCATTAATTCATTGATTTCATTTTTATGGAGTTCATGATAATTAACATGAAGCAAATGAGTTAATTAAATGTGAAGGATTCTGTTTTATAGATCATTGCTACAGTAATTGCTTACCTAGGCTGTATCTAAATGGACCAAACTGGGTACTTAGTTCTCTGGTGGTTAAGCAGAAAAATGGATGTGCAACAGTGTGACCTGCTCCCACCCAAGGACCTGGAAAGGGAATTCCAAAAAGAAGGTAAATAATCCCCCATTTGGATAAAACATTTCCCAGACCTATATCTGGTGTGCAGTGCTGACATGCAGATGGCTCAAAAGGGCAGGATTTGCTGCATCCAGACATTGGATACTTATAATTTCCCAGAAAACCAATTCTTTATTCTTGGGCTGTTTTTACACTAGGGACTAAGAGCCCATTAGGAGCCCTTTAGGAACCTGATTGGTACCCAAATGGTATGGATCAGGCATGCCCTATTCCCATGCAAGACCCCATCCTGAAGGCCCTGTCCCCATAAGTGCTGGGAAATTCAGGATTTAAATTTGGGCCCTTAAATCTGAATTTACTGTAGACCTCTTTAAAGGTGTCATAAGAACATAAGAGAAGCCTTGCTGGATCAGGCCACAGCCCATCTAGTTCAGCATCCTGTCACACACAGTGGCCCACCAAATGCTCACGGGCATCTCAAGCAGAGACAAGGACAAACCTTCTCCTGCTCTAGAGTCCCAGCAGATGGCCTTAGAGCGCCCCAGTTCCTCCCCCCACAATCTAGTGTCCACAATCGGGTCTTCAGTGTCAAGACTGGATTGGAGGGTGCATATCCTTGCTACTTATCAGGCTGATGGGGTCCAGGGGCAGGTACAGTGGGCGCCATTTGCAGCACGGTAGCTCTGGCTCCACACCACCACTCACAGCTACGGGGGCCTGCATGGCCTCTGTAGCTGTCTACGAAGTCCAGAACAAGCTTTTTAGTTGCTGCATAAGCAGCTACAAAGCTGTGTGCCCTATCCTCTGTTAGTGGACATCCGCTGTGAGTGATGGTGGTGCTGGCCCTTCTGGCTCCAGTGAAACAGAGCATTGTGATGGGTGCTACAGTGCTCGTTTATCACCCATTGCAATCGAGTGCTAGAGGGCTCATGCAGACACATGGGGCCCTCCCCAAGATCCCGATCTTTGAGAGATGTATTCCAAGGAAGACCACATCTCAAAGATCCAGATCTTCTATCTTTGAAGGTAAATGCAAAAATGGGGTAGAGAATATCCAAATGTAGCACAATATGTAACTGACATCTGGATGCAGCCCCAATTCCTTTCTGCATTTTCTGTATTAGCTAGATCAGAATCAACCACATGTACAAACATCTGTACTAAGTGGGCTTTAGAACAGCAAATGTGTGCTAAAGAGTGCTTGCATAGATGTAGACCAAATTTATCTGGTCTACCACTAATCCAGATTAGTGAGCTCTTAGCACACTTCTGATCTGGGTTAGGGTTATTATCCCATGGAGATAATGTGTTCTTAGCAGCTCCTTGTTCTGGATTGCCAGGCAGTTGACATGTTTTTAGCACTTCTGCATTCACTAATAAATGCAGAAAGGGCTTTCGGCCACATTCCCACCTACTGTGATTCAGGATTACTCTGGTCTGGAGTAACCCGGGTTCTGCTGTGGGTTTAAGCTGGAGGCTGGGAACAGCAGCAAATGTGCATCAGGCTGTTCCGAAACCTCACCTGCAAACAGCATGGTGCGGCAGTTTTTGGACAGGAACTGCCGCTGCTGGCTCCTCCTCCTCTTCCTAACTCGAAGGGAAGCTGGGGCCCAGCCATGTCCAGCCCCGAAGCCCTTGGCCCTGCAGAAGGAGGCTGAAGAAAGAGATTTTTGCAAATCTTTCCTGCAGATCTTGTCAAGCACCCGGCGGTGGTGGGAGTGGTAGAGGCAATAGTGGCAGTGGCAGCAGGCTGGCGGTGGTGGTGGATCCTGCTCCTCTCCCACACCTTCAAAGGGAAGAGGGCATCCAAGGGGCGGCCTCCCGTCCCTGCATCCACCTGCTCACCCCGGCCGGCGGCTGTCCTCCTTTGTTCAGCTTTAATTCAAGTCAGAAGCAGGGGTTTTCTTTCCCCAGATTTCCCCTGGAAAATCCATGGAAAGAGAACTGTTGTGGGAACAGGGGGCTAAAATCTGGACTGGATTCAGACTACTGGGGAGTTTAATGGGAACCCTCGATACCAAAACCGAATCCACTCCGGATTTTAACTCCTATGGGGACAAGGCCTTAGTCCCAGGCTACAGCAGTCCAGATCAGTTCTCTAAGGCAAATTGAAAGCAACCTTAGAAAATGTTTATGTTTGTCAGCAGGTCACCCTCAAGGAAAAAAGAAATCTTTTAAAAAAAGGATTAAGAAATTCTAATAATAACTATATTATCACCGGATCTCTATAAGAACATAATCCCTTATCTGTAGCAATCATTCTATAATAAAAAGTTTTAGAATCAGTGCTCTAATATAGGCATAATTACCCATTGCTTAATTCATTACTCACACAAAATGTTTTCCTAATGAAATTTGTGATATGCACTGTAATTTAGTTATATTTGTAGCAATTTCTCCCTACACACAAACAGAAGCAATAGGATCATTTTGCAAAGTACAAATTTCCAATTAGCCTCTGTTTCATCATACCCACTACCCTGATTATGTTCTCCTACTCAAGGATTAGACATTATTAGGGAGCAAAAAATACTAAATCACTAAAGTGGCTCTGTGATTACTTGGCATTTAGTTTGGGAAATTTCTACTATTGCATTTAACAGACAGTGAATCCCCACAGCAAGCTTATTTTGCTTTCCCTAAACCGAAATAATAGAACCGGATGCAAACGCGAATTTGCCTGTTCCCATTACTTTTAATTTAATCGTGTTCGATCCGGATTCTGAGGATCGTACCTGGCGTACATGACTCAAGGGGGGACTCAAGTGGCTACTTTTTAAAAGCTGCTTTTTGGGGCTGCCCTGCCCTCTTCCTCCTGGCATGGACACGCCACCCATAAGGGACCCCTTCACCAAGCCTAATTGGGTGGCTGGGTGGCTGCCGCTTCCATGGATGGAGGAAAAATGGCAGTGGGCAGCCAGCCAGTGATTCTTTCCCCTCCTCTCCCCATTGCTCAGGGCACACAGCAGCAGCGGCAACTAAAGCCCCTTTGCTTTAAACATTCACATTCAGCTGCTTTCATCCCTTTCCCTTTCTAAAGTCAGAACTCCAAAGAGCTAGAATTGCGCAAAATTGCAACATTGTTATTCCAACCATCAAGGTGTGAAGTGGTTCCATCGCTACAGTGGAGCGATCCCTGTTAAGTGGATTTTTACACTGAAATCACTGTCTTTGGAAGCAAGCTATTGGGAGAGGGAAACCCTAAACATGGATTCTCATCTCTTAAAATGGTACTGTCCACACAGTAAAAAATGTAAAACAGTTCAAGCGCACGATCCGGAGTGAGACCTGTTGAAATCAGGATTGAGATTCACCATGCTTTGGGGTGGTTTAACATGGGAAAAGCGCGTTAAGCCAAACTGCCGTGTGGACTCCAAGGACTGAAAACGTTTTGAATCCGAGATAAGGTTGCCATGAAGACACAGCCAGAGTGTCTGCACCTGAGGAACACACACACAAAAACCACCCCTAAGTTTCTGGTAATTTACCATCAAGATTTTGGCACCCGTCCATCACTGTTCCATAATTCAGGTACAAATTGAAGCTGGGATAAAACTGAAATCATCTTCATATGCAAGCTGGCATCAATACAACTGCTGTACTAAAGCAAAAAAAAAAAAAAATCCTACAAATTGCTTGTGCCAAAACTTAGAGTCCCCAAATACATATGATAATTAAATTTAGGAACATGCTTTTCTTTCATTCTTTCATTCTTTTTTCTTTCTTTCTTTTTCAGAAATATCTAATGCAGTTATGGATTTCTTCTAACTTCTAAAACTGAACTGGGAACCTGCAACTTTGCATTTCATGTGAGTAAAGAGATCCAGTGAAAGGAAGGAAGGAAGGAAGGAAGGAAGGAAGGAAGGAAGGAAGGAAGGAGTCAAATAGTTGGTGACAGGAGGAAGAAAACAACAAGAACCAATGTTGGATAAGGATTTAATCTATTTTAGGCTGTGATCAGACTTAGCCAAATAAATAAATAAAGCAACTGAGGTAGCTTAGAGACGGACTCAGGGAGGGATTGTTCACACACTAGTCTGCCCTTTCCCCCTCTCCTCAACATTCTGTGCAAGAGAAGGTTGATTAGAGAAGGGTTGGGAGCTGGAGGTTCACACACTGTCTCTCTGAAGCACCTCTGAGGTGCCCCTTTTGATATGTCTGAACACAGCCTCTGTCTCAGAGGTTGATTGTCTAGATCAAATGGGCAAGCAGAGAGTGTTTCCTTCTTTGAGTTCTTTGGAAGAAAAGACAGGATATAAGTGCAAAAGGATAAAAGGAAGAAATGAGAAATAAAAAGAGTGTGTTCTCGTCCCACCTATAACTGGCATACAACATCTGCAGCCATGGTTACAGCTTAGCATTTTAATCCATGTCAGGAAGACAGACGAATCCAAGCCATTTTCAGCCTGGAACGGCTTGGTCACACCTTCTTGCTACTGTCAAAGTGAATTGCAGCAAGGGAGGGGGCGAGGAGGCAGATCCAATGACAGAGCAAAGGGAATCACAGCAAGTGGGGTGAGGAGGGACAAGAAGGACTGTCATGGTAAGGGGAGGGGGGAGGGGAGACTCAGAGCTGAGGCTTGCGTGGGTATCATTTTCTGGGCACCATGGGAGCCGGAATCTTGGCCGCCTGGAAGAGGATTAAAACTTGGCCCAAATGAAGGAAAACCCAAATAGAGGGAGGAAAATCCACACAAAAAATGGGCTTAGCATTTAAAGATGTAACCAAATGGGCTGAAATTTTGGCTGAAGAAGAATTAAAGTAAGGGTGCAACCGTGGCCTGAGTTACTCTGCTAGTAACTGGTTTCAAATGAAAAGATTCTACATGCCCCAGTTCAGAGAATATATCAACAATATTACCATGTGAATTTATTAATGCTATTTTAGAAAGCATTAGCTAAACACATTACAGAGGTTCTATAATCTGATCATGGAAGAAGATAATTTAAGTTTTGCAAGCAACATTGCACTTCAGTTCTATTGAAGTTATTTAAATGCATAGAAATGATAGCATTTATTTTTAAAAAAGAAACTTCTGGTGATGTCATAAAGCATAAAAATAATATGAGCAAGAGCATAAGAAATCAGTTGACCATGGCCATATCTCCACTCACCTCCTCAGCAGCACAACACCCCAGCCAAAGTCTATAAGGCACACCCAAGACAATATGAAATCATGCTTTCTGCAGAAGTGCCATGTCTGCTGCTTCATTGGACACGTGCATTGCTAGAAGTAGATTTGAGGAACCTCCTGGTGATGTCAGGAAACAGCACTTCTGGGGAAGAGCCTACCCAGAGATGGCTTCCACCCCAGGCATGAAGAGAACATGTTATTGTTCTAGGTAAGTCTAAAAGACACAGAAACCTCTCATGGCTATTTCTGGTTATTATTATTTATAAGCAACAACAACACTGAGAGAAGATCTATCACTTGCCTATTTTGGTAAAATACACATATATAGATAGATTTAAAAATGCATTTAAAGCATTCCTTTCTTGATCTAGAAGGAATTACTTATAATGTTCTGCAATTATGGTTAGAGCCCATCTGAATCCCTTTAATTAGAAGGGATTCTGCTACTGATTGAAGTCAAGACTGGTGTTACTATGCATATTGTGTTGATTGCTTATTAAAACATTATACACACAGGAATAAAGACTGAAACACAGTCAGCAAATGAAGTATGGTCCCTGAGAATATACCTTTGAAGTACATCTGTTGGAGAAAAAGTTTTGTTGAAGTTAAACTGCATCCTAAGAGAAAACGCTTGTATCTTACTTGCATATTGCAAGAACTACTTCTCTGTAATTGAAATCTAATGTTCCCGGGACTCCAAGCTAAATTAATAATCTTCATAAACTAGCAAATTCAATCACCATTTTATTGTCTTCCCCGAAGTATGTCCAATCTTAAGCATATTTACTTGAAAATAAATCGCATTGATAGTCTTGGCTGAGTTTCCTTCATTATATATGCACACTTACTGATATTGAAGTGAACAGGATGTGTGTTCAGTGTGTTGCAGCACACAATCAACCATTATTTATTTGCATTTTTATCCCATTCTATACTTAAAGGTCTCAGAGTGAGTTACAGCAATAAAAACAAAATATAAAATGAACATATTAAAAATATCAGAGCCTGATAGAGGGGAGGGGATGCTTTTAGATGTGCCTCGTGCAGGAACAGCTCACAACTCAGGTCCTGAGAGGAGGCCAAGGTGGAGAAAGGTATTGGTTGGAGCTTTGTTTTCTGATCTAACTAAGAATCAGTCAAAACAGCATCCCCTCCCCTCTCTCAGGCTCTGATATTTTTAATATGTTCATTTTATATTTTGTTTTTATTGCTGTAACTCACTCTGAGACCTTTAAGTGTTGTCCAACAACACAAAAGGTGTAGAGTCCATATATTGGCTCAATTGTTCGTTCTTGATCCTCTTTAAAAATGGAACTCTGCAGTCAGAAATTGTCAGTGGTTCTTTCCCTAAAGAATATCAAAGCCAAATATATTTTTCTTACCGCATCAATAAAAGCAGGTAAAACATTCTCACCAAACCCGGGCAGGATCTGCATGACAGTGAAAGCTGTCATAAACATGCTGAGATGAGTGCTAGAAATGTGTGCCTTTGCTCATGTTCTCACTCCTAACTTAGCCACACAAACACTGCAGGTTGGGAACGCTGATGTCTCTGACTGGAAATGTTTTCAACATGACAAAAGAGCCGCAGAAAGTGCATCAGCATTCATCCTACTGTCTGACACTAAGTTGTTAGACACCAGTGTGTCTAATGAGGACTTGAGCCAGGATGTTTCCTGGATGAGGTTAGTACCAAGAGGGCCCTACACTCTTCCTGTGCAGCTACAGAGTGCAAGGATACGTGAACCCTGTACCTTTGGAGGACTCTCACAGTGCCACAATCACTCTAGTCACTCTAGTCCATCCAAAGTCCATTCAAAATTATTCAGTAGGCACCATCAAATCTCACCAGGTCCTCAACATGACTGCTGTCAAGCTCTACTACTATTTCTACAAGTGAGAAAAGATAATGTTTAATCAAACGTTGTTTTGTGATTAATTTGTGAGTACCCATGCCACAGAAATCAAAACCCTTTTCATTGTCCCCTTTGGAAATTTAAAGTCACAAGATTTGGGGGGATCTGTTCAGATCTTAGCCTTAATTCTCTAAAAGTGCTGTGGATGCTGTTTCCTTTTAGAAGAATAAAAGACAACTAGAATAGCGGAAATTTCCATGAGGAGTCAACGTAAGTTTTCTAAAAAATAATAGCAAAGATCATTTACTCTGGAGCCCGGAAATGACAGCAAAATATAAAAGATATTTCCTGCTCAAATACGTCCTACTCAACTGAGTTTTGCTACTTATAGAGCAAAATATATAATGTGACTCCTACTCAGTTCCTACTTCTACTGGGTAAATATATTAGGAGTTTCTTAATGATCATTAGAGCATAATTAAGGGAGAGCAACATACTGAAGACCTTTAAATTTATTATTGTAGTGGCTTAGAACTCTATACAGAGGGACTGCATTGTGGCTGAAGCTGCTTCCCCTGTTCTAAGAACTCAGAAGACTCCAAGTGTAGTGAGAAACTGTCCTACTACCCCTAGCAGTGCTTGAAAATTAGACTGAACGTAGGCAAGCTAAGTCTTCTGCAGAAGTAGGGCTTAATGCCAGTAGCTTTGTCATCAGGCCCTGAAACAAACCAGTCCTGGGGAAAACAACAGCTTCAAACTATGCTTTGGCAGATGCATGAGAATGATGCCAGGGGAACCTAATTCCTACATGTTCATGACAGGCTAAGCTGGTGGTTTCCAATGTGGGGTGCAGGTCCCACAAGTTGGCAATTTGATTTTTAAGGGGGGGGGAATTCGAGCATGAGTTATTAACACTGAATTTTTTTGCATTTCTTACGGTTCTAGGGGCCTCATATACAGTAATAATAATTTTATTTGATCAGTCATATGATCATTTCAAAATACCGATAAATAGCAGCAAAAACAAAGCAAAATGGAATAAAGGAGGGCAGCCGACATTCCATTTACAGGCAGAATCTTATCTCATATAGAGTATATAAATATATACTAACATACACATTTTTAAAATTAAAATCAGCATGTACACGGGGGGGGCATCAGGATTTTAGAGATCCTAGGTGGGACATGGACCAAAAAAAGGTTGGAAACCACTGGTTAAGCCCATGTGACCAGTCTGAATATATTTGAGACATCTTGAAGATGCAAATCTGCAACAGACTGCTGGTCCAGAGCTCTGTAAGCAATATCCTTGTTCTGATTAAAACTTTCTACAAATCTCAGGATTTTGGGGTGAAGAAAGCACTGCAGACACAGGAGCATTCTATGTATAGAGTGGTGGTGAGAAAAGTTTTATAGCCAAATTGTACAAATGACTAATCCAGAAACTTTCCTATCCTTATGTGGCTGTTTTCAGCTACAACTATCAGCTAAGCCTCAGTCAGTAGAATCCAAAACCACACATGAGGACCAGGAAGGAAGCTTGGGCTTGACAGATGGGCAAAGTATTTTTCTGCTGCAAATTTATAGGTGAAATTAATAAGATTTAACAGTCCTAACGAAAGAGCATGCTTTCTTGAGATAACTCTGCAATCCTCTTCTGCTAAGCTACATCTGGTGTGATTAATAACATGCAAAAAACCAAAAAACCACAGCTAAAATGACATTCAGATGTTGTGTACCTTTTATAATGTCAACATAGGAGTGTAGTTTGGTGCTCAGTGTACAAAATATAGAAAGGTCCATGACAAAGGCTCACAACCCTGATTTTGGGCACACAATTAGAATTCTGCTTGTAGCTTTCAGTAGAAAAGCAGTTTCTATAGTTTTGTCATACTGTAGAAGGAACCTTCAGTCAAGGAGGTCTTGCAGTGTTCCTTGGCCAAGTACCACTGCCCTAATCCAGGTTTGCAACTAATTCTGGCATCGCACCAGGCCTCTGATGTAACTGTAGGGGTGAATTCCCATTACAAGCTTAAAATGGTTTTGAAACGGTTTCAATCCTTGCAATCCCCACGTCAGGTTGGCTTAACACGCTTTCCATGTGTTAAATCGCCCCAAAGTGTTGTAAATATTAACACTCATTTCAACAGGTCTCACTCCGGTTCATGCATTTGAAACGTTTTACATTTCTTACTGTGGGAACCATACCATTTTAGTGGGATGAGAATGCAGGTGCAGGTTCTGGGAGATGTGTGAATGTTTTTAAGGCTGTGGCGGTGAGTGGGCGAAGGGGGCTTGAGTTGCCGTTGCTGCTGTGTGCCCTGGGCAATGGGGAGAGGAGGGGAAAGAATACCTGGCTGCCCGGTGCTATTTTTCCTCCATCCAGGCAAGCGGCAGCCACCCAGCCACCCAGCCATCCAGCTAGGCTCCGTGAAGGGGTCCCTTATGGGTGGCACCAGGAGGAAGAGGGCAGGGCAGCCCCTAAAAGTGGCTTTTAGAAAGTAGCCACTTGAGTCCCCCCTTGAGTCACGTACACAAGGTATGATCCTCAGAATCTGGATCTAACGCGATTAAGTTGAAAGTAATGGGAACAGGCAAATTCGCGTTTGCATCCGGTTCTATTATTTTGGTTTAGGGAAACCATATTAAGCTTGTAATGGGAATGCGGCCTAGCTGACATTACTATCGATCTTATAAGAACTTGCACCAGAACTTTAATGCTCCAACTACGGAGAGACAACAGTCCTTGTTTAGGAACAAGAATGTTAAAATATTGTGCAGTTTGTTCTTTCAAGCATTTTGTGAGGAGCTGAGGGATAGAGTGGGAGTGTCTCAAAGGCTGAATATGCTCAATCAATTTTGATAGCTTTGGTTAAGGTATCGATAATGTTGCCCAAAACTCATATTAAGACAGAAGTTGTTTATGGGATACATCATGTTAATGTGGGAGGCATAACAGTAGTTCAAAATGAGAGACAGAGAAAAATATTTTATCTGTCACTTTTTCCGTCCTTTTAAATTTAGCATTTTAGAAGCTCAAGAGTTAATATTGCCTTGAGAAACTCAAATTACTTTATGCAAATAAGTGTTTCTGGTTTACCAAGCCTGTGAACCAAAAATACTTCCCTTATTAACTTAAAACCATTTAGAAATCTTTAGGTCAAAATGCACTTTGTTTCACATTACCAGTTCAGCAGTGCTGCGAAATGCATGTAAGAATTGGTCCTATAAGAGAAAATTAACTGTAACTTGAAAAGTTAAGTCAGACATAAAAACATAGGAGGAGCCCTACTGAATCTAATCCAGCATCCCATCCCACATAGTGACCCACCAATTGCTTCTGGACATTCTCAAGCAGAAGAAAAAGGCAAAACCTTTACCAGATGCCAATCTGCACTTGGCCTCTTATTTTGCCGTTAGTTAATATCTGGGCAGGCGCATCTGCATTTGCAGGAGGCGTTTACAGCCTACAACACCCCCTGCCTGCCCAGATGTTAACTAACTGCAAACTAGCTGTAGTGAACAAAATCGTGCATGACAAGCCACCTTACCCTCCCCAGTCCTAACCCAAAGCTTACCTGGTGTGTCCTTTTCTGATGCAAAGGGTCATCTGAGGTACCGCGCAAGCATGCTGGTACCTCAGATGATCCCTGGTGCAACTGTGCATGCACAGAGCATCATTGTCACCATAGTGAGGGCACTGGTCATGCAGGGCACCGGAATCAAAATGACGGCACCCTGCAGAGGAGTAGATGTGCAACAGAATCCAGGTAAGTTTCCAGATGCATGGAGGCTAGGCTATCATGTACTAGCATTCCCTAGTGCAAACACTAGTACACTTTAGTCTCTTCTGCACCTTTCCCATCAAATGGACGGGAAGGCAAGTTTAGAAACACCCCTGCTCTCAGTTCCCGGCAAATGGTCCCCAGCGCTGGCCTGCCTGTCTTTTCAACCTGGAGGCAGCATTTAGGCAGCAATTCCAATAGCCACTGAAACACCTGTCCTTCGTGAATTTGACAAGCTGTCAAATTGAAGCTGTCGAGGCTGGTTGCTGTCACCACCTCTTTGGATAGTAAATTCTATAGACTGATGACCTTCTGGGTTAAAAAACACACACCCATCCCCTTGTCAGTCTAGGCACAATTTAGGCACCAACCCAGCAAGCACTGAACTGGCAAACTAACAGATACTGTGGCGTGAAGTGGTCTGATGCAAAGCTTTGAGCCATTGTACAATGCTTTTCTGAGCATGTTCTTTTTGACAAGTAGCTGTGGGCTAGAAAAGGAGGACTAAAGACGAGAAGGAAAAGGAAAAGAAAGCTGGCTTTTATACCCCACTTTTCTCACCCACTGCACTTTCTACCCTCAACTCACCCCATTGGCATCTTGCAAATGGACAATGGCAGCCCTTCTGACCTACCTGTTGTGTGCTATGTCCTGCATTACTTTGGACACTGCAGGAAATGGCCAACTTTAAAGCAGGGAAGTCAAAGCTTCCCTGGCTTTGACATCATAGCAACAGGGAACAGGGGTGCATGCAAACAGCCTCTTCCAACTTCCCCTACTTGAAGCAGCTGACAAACCTTCTGTTCTTCTCCCCACAACAAACATCCTATGAGGTAGGTGGGGCTGTGAGAGCTCAGAAAGAGAGCTGTGACTAACCCAAGGTCACCCAGATGGCTTCATGGAAGAGTGTGGAATCAAACCCCATAACTGCAAATTATGAGCTCTGACAACCTTGATGCTCTGCACAGTTGCATCTGGATCTGGATCAGGAGACCAGTGAAGCTGCCAGTACACTTGCACAGCAGCTCCAATGACCTCCCCTTCCAGCCGAGGTGTGAATGGTCAGCAGATGAACGCTTGCAGGTAAGTTGGGGCAGGGGTTGGTAAGGTTGTGGAGCACGATTTCATGCTCCACACCTAGTCAGCAATTGGGCAATTTCTGGGCAGGCAGGGGGTGTTTCTAGTATGAAACCATCTCCTGCAAGTGCAGATGCACCTCCTTGTTGACTATGGCTAAAGTATGAATTGGCCCCTGATCCTGTGGCAGACTTCAGCTTAATAGGAACAAGCTATGCAAACATGCTTCTGTCTTGAATCTCAGGTAGAATTCTTAAAGGATCACCTTCAGGAGGGCAACTGACATTTCTTTCTTTCTTTTCTTTTCTTTCTTTCTTTCTGATTGTCAGGATGACCTTGCCCATGCATGCTTATCACAGAAGCATGGCCGATAAGGATATCGTGCAAGCTAAGCTTCATCCAGTCAGCACTTACTTAATCCACATTATTTGGATAAACCAGAATAAAGCACGGATAATCCAGCATAAAATGTGTCTGGATGTGCTTTATTCTGGATTATCCAGAGACGTTTTCGCACGGGGGTGAACGGGACGCGTGGGAGACAGCTGCGGACACGGCATCCGCATTGCCCGAGCGCGGCTTGCGCTCCGACGTGTCCGCAGCTGTCTTTCTCGCGTTCGAAATGTAGAGCACTTTAAAGTGCTCTACATGCGTTCGAACGCGGACGAGCCGCCCGCAGGCGTTCGGGAGGAGAAGCATTCGCGCCTGCTTCTGTCTCCCGAACAGCTGCGGCCGCCTCCGACGCCGGCGCGGCTTCGACAATCAGCTGTTTGACAATCAGCTGATTGTCGATCTGCCTCCGCGGCTGTCTCCGCGCCCCTGGCCGGCCTTTGCCGGCTAAGACAGCTCCCGGCGCTTTGAGCATTCGCACACAGACGCTCCAGAACGCGTTTACACGCGTTCTGGCGCGTCTGTGTGTGAAAGGGGAAAGCGCCGGGAGCTGTCTTAAGCTTCCCGTCCTACTCCCGTTCCAAATGGAACGGGAGTAATGCGAAAACGTCTCAGATAGTGTTGATTAATTAAATGCTGTCTGGATGAAGCTCTAGTCTGGCCAATTCAGCCTCCAACCAACACAACAACTTAAAATACTGCAGTTTGGCTTCTATTTGACAATCCTCAACTACAAAGACTCTGCTAGATAGCAGTGTTCACACTTCACATACTGCAGGGTAAGACCAAGGTAGTTTGGGACAGAGATACTGTTTGCACTTCAAATGGTGGCCTCCATCCCTGCTCTTAACTTCCCTGGGATGCTATCCCAGTGAAGTTAAGTGAGAATACCCCCTTACTCTCAATTGCCTGCCTTGCATCTTTTTTTCCATGTGTGAGGGCACAAAAGAACCATCGAGTTTTATTTTAGCATCATACTGAAAACAACGTTTGCTGTGTCTCTGTGCTTGCACATGACAACACTAATGGAAGTCAATTAGCTCATAAAGTTGCAATGACTTCACTTGGATGTGGTCAATGTGTTCTCTATCTAACGCCAGAAGTAATACACTTCTGGAAAGACACTGTTCTTCTAAGTCTTCTCCATAGTTGCATTTCCTGCTCTTGCCTTTGGAAATAAATTGTATTCCATTATTTTCTCTCTTGTTTAATTGAAATTCCCCAAAGAACTCCTTTATGGCCTTCAGCATAGAATTTAAAATCTAGGATTTTTTGTTAGCAGGTTTCAGGGTCATGCTATCCCCCGTTATGTTTCATATATTGCTGCTGTAATTAAGGAAATTATAATCTCACTCTGAAACAGACTGGAAATAAAATGTCAGAAAAGCAATAAACTGGAGACATGAAGATCAGAATAGCTTTTTCTGATCCAGTGTTGTCTTTCTGTCAACAAAGAAGCAGCACCAAACTCTAAAAAACTTGTCATGGACCAGAAGAACTAACAGTATCCCTTAAAAGCAGAAGCAAATACGAGTCCTGCATATGTGCTGGTTAGACAAATTCATGGAGGACAGGTGTATCAATGGCTACTAGAATGGATGCCTAGGTATTTCCTATAAGCTGAAGAGACAGGTAAGATGTTTCTAAAGGCCATTTGCAGGAATTCAAGAGAAGGTGAAGGTTTCCCTTTGCCTTCTCCTTGAGATACCCAGAAGCAATTGGTGGACCACTTTGAGAGACAGGGATGCTGGACTAGATGGGCTGTGGACTAGTTGGACTCCTATGTTCTTGTGGTCTGTGCATAAGCCATTGATGTAGCAAGCATCCCAAGTAGACATGGGTGCTTCATTTTGGCTATCTTTGGAAGGTGATTTGTCAGAAAAGGACTTTTTAAGATACTCTGGCAGAAAAGACTTTGTGGAAATCTACTTCTTGAAATGGAATCTAAAATTCATTATAGATACTAGAGTCTCAACTTAAACAAACTGAACTGATTATAGTAGGTTCCTCAATTCTAGAGACTCCATTGACAATTGAATTGTTACCTGGAGGAGGGGAGTGCAATGAAGTCTTAAGGTTGTAAACCACCTAAAGGGCCCTTATCTTCTCATGCCATTCACATCACTTTCGCATTTAAAATATGAAATGAAGCCAAGGAAGATCATAAACTATAGCTCTTTGTTCTCAGCATCCACAGGAAGCCTGCTTTCCTTTCAGATCTTTTTTTAGTGAACTTTACTCAGCTGCTCTTCATGTTTTAAGAATGAGGATGCGGAGGCTATTTAGAAGGGTTGCCTTAGCAACCAGGTTCATGAGCCCAAGACCTGAGATTGCTATAGTTCAGAGATGATATGGTACAGAATAACACATCAGCATAGCATGCCTCTACACATAGTGCAGAATAACACATCAGTATCACATGCTTCTGCACTTGTGCCCTGCAACTAGGGTTGTGCTCAAGCAGGTTTTTTTTCAGTCGATTCATATAAAATCAAATTTGTATTTGTTCTATTAGATCCCCTTCAAAGATACAGAAGGATAGAAAAAGAGATTAAGTTTTGAGTGTGGAGCATGTTGGTTTATACATGATCTCTCCTTCCACAAGGAGGCAGCTCTTGGGTGGCTGGGGGTTCTGTGGCAGGCTAAGGTTCCTGGGCTGTCACTGGTTCCTCCTCTGGCAGTCTGGCTGTCACTGGCTTCTGGATAGCTGGTTGACACACCTTGCTGGAATCCAGATAGGAGAACCGATTCATGTGGGGTTCACCTTGTTCCTGCAGTGAGATGCAGGCTGTGAGGTCTCTTCCTTTAGTGGCATCACAGGCTTTTTGCTGGCAGGATCGCCTCTTTGATGACTTTGGTGATAATCCTTGGTCTGGATCTCCCACATGCGTTCATTTGTTTTGCCCCATGTTGAGGCACCAGCTATCATGTTCCAGATACGTGATCCACAACTTGGCTCAGAGAAGTTCTTGGCAATAGCTGGGGAGCTGCTGCGATGCATGGCTTTGTTGCGATAGATTTACCCAGGCTTTGACCAGCTTCATCCTGGAGGTCAACCACATGTAATGGCTGACCTGATTAGGCTAGAAAATGGGGGAAGGAAGTGAAGAATCTGGAGACATGAATCAGCAGGGAGAAAGGGCTTTTTAGTCTTGCCGGGGGGGGGGGGGTTATACAGCCAAAGAAGGGACATGGGGGGAATAACATCAAGGTAGCATCTAGGGAGGTGATTGGAGGAAGGCAGGAGTCAGGCAGGTCAGAAGTCCTTGTCATGTCACATGGGAAAAATATGCAGCCGGAAGAGAAGGAACAGCTGTAGTTTAAAGCTCCATGTGTCTGAGAATCGCCAGTACTGCCTGCAGGCATCATGGTGAAAAGAATTCAGCACCTTGGACAGCGCTGAGCATGTAATGTAAGTCTATGGAGAGAAACGTTCCTGGCCAAGGCTTATTTTTAACCAGTGAAGGAGCTATACAGAGAGGGGCTGAAAATGAAGACGGGGGCTGGGGGTGGGAGAGAGAACGCTGAGCAGTTTAGTGGTTACTACATCCTTCCACACTCTTGGACTGAGAAATGCATCAAAATCAGAAAATTCCTGCCAACAGACACGAAAAGCAGCTTACTGAAGCAAACAGTAGATTATTCCACAGTGATTCTCTTACACCTCTGTTACATATAATTTCTCTAATATCCTTGTCAATACAGTGACTACAAAATATCAAAACAAGGTAGGAAAATAGGTCCTCTTCTGTACATGGATGATTTTAATCATCAGCAGAAAGTGAATTGTGGAACACATTCAGAAATCATAGTCAAATATAGCAATAGATTTCAGAAATGAAAAATGTGCCAGTTAATTATGGGGAAATTGTTAAATCAGATGGAATAAATTTTGGAGATTGAAAGTTGATGCCTTCATAAAAAAATAGCATAAATATTTGGGCATTTTGTTGTCTGAAGATATTCCATATAAATGGAAAAGACAATTAGCATTAAATATATAAAAGGATTCATCAAATCTTTAACCAAAACTTAATGGAGCAAATACAGTTGTGGCCATAAGCACCTGGAGACAGCAATAGTTCAATATAATGGCAAGACTGAGACTGAATTACATTCATTGGATCAAAAGCGCCCCCCTCAAAGATAAGAGCATGTCTTCCATAACACCCTAGAAATTAGGATTATTGGTTATACCTAAGCTACCACTTAACATTGATGACCAAGAATTATTCTAAGTGAAACAAATTGTTGAAAAAGAGTGAAGCAAAGAAAAAATGTCAATGAGCATATGCAACAAAGGCATGATAAGTAGTAATGGGACAAAAGATTTTAATAGAAAGGAAGCTATGAAAAGTTAATTGGAAAGAGGGAAAGAAAGAAGTCCATTGTCAGCACATGAAAAGGAAGAAAAGGGGAAAAATGGAAATGGCTGCAGAATGGAATGCTGAGAAAAGAAACAGAAAACCATTGTGATTGACCTTTGAGCAGACTCTACAAAGGAGTTCTGTGAGGTAACTGAAAAGGTTGCAGATAGCAAAAGCAGATTTCAGAGAAACTGTTGGATCATAATATGCCTGACATATGGTTCAGAGGGAAACACTTTCAATTAGAGGTTTGTAAAACATCATCTCACAATGCTTTTTGAAATGCTCAAGGCAGCCAGGTTCCTCCACATGGGAACATAGGAACAAGATGACTACACGCCTTGCTCCTGGCTACCTCTCTTGGTCTTTTCGCAGTTCAGGCATGCTGGAGCATCCTTTGCCCCATGCCAGGCTTCTAGAGACTAAATAAATGACCCAGTGGAAGGAGTTGAAGGGAAGGACCACTTCCTTCCTAGGTTATGCTCTAGCTTTTGAGAAGAATTATATCCAGCTGGACTTCCCACAGGGCAACTCCCTGAACGTTCCTTGCAGATGATACCTTTTAAGTAAGTAGGAGGAGGAAGCTTAAGGGTTTTTTTTTATTGCCTTTAGATTGGCAAAGATTGGAGTTGGCTGGCAACTCAGAACATCCTGGGTGGCTAATCAATATGCTAAAAACAATTATTTTCTTGGAAGTGCCCATAGTTCAGTAGTAAAGCATTTGGTTTGCATTTTTAAAATCTCAAGTTCAGTTCCTAGCATCTCCACGGAAGGCAATGGCAAACCATTTCCATTTCTATGCCACTAAAACTGCATGAATGTAGTCAGCGGGAGTCAAATTCAGCTTGAGGCATCTTTACTTTTGCTAGAACTTGCTCAGTATTATCTGAGTTGAATAAGTAAAGGGAAAGCTTTTTATGCTCAGAAAATAGGTTCACGGGCTCACTGGAGAATAATTGTCCATAAAAAAGAGGTTTATTAAAGATACCAGTGATGTTTTTTCTCTTAGGCTGCACCTGGAACCTCTTTTGGTCTAGTGGTTAGTGAGTTGTACTTATCTGGGAATACCGGGTTTGATTCCGCCCTCCCCCACAAAGCCAACTGGGTGGCCTTGGGCTAGTCACAGCTCTCTTCTGAGCTCTCACAGCCCCATCTACCTCACAGGGTGTTCTGTTGTGGAGAGAAGAATAGAAGCTTTGTCAGCTGCTTTGAGTCCCCTTAAATGGGTGAGAAAAGTGGGGTAGAAAAGTCAACTCTTCTTTTTTTTTAATCTCAGCACTAACAATTTTCTCAAAGCTTTTTATGCCTGTCTTGAAATCATGTGATGACAATAAAATAAAAGTTCCCAACATTGTGATCATTACTTCCAAACTAATTTCTACTGGGCGTGGAAAAGAAGATAGTTAAAAATGTTGAATAAAACCTGAGTGTCTTGCTTCTCACCTCTGGTTAGGACTGACAGGAGAAAAAAAGTGTCCAGAAGTATAGGGGACATGATTAATGTTACATGGAAGGCAGAGCATAAAGAAAAACTGCAGAAAATAAGTCTTCCAATCTGCCATTTGCTTTCAGTGAATTGAGAGGTTCTAAGAGGTTCTAGGAAGGCTTTGGTGGCACATCATGTTGTTGATCCCTGCAGTAGACAATAATTTAAGTCTATTTGCTTTCCATTGCTAATGTATTTGTAACTTGTTTACTCACTTTAAAAACATATTAAAGATGAAACTATAAAAAAACTGAACATTTAAAGGACCCCTCCCCCCCCATAAACTTGCCTATGAAGAAAGAGACACAGGAGAAGCCCTCTTAGCACTTCTAGCGCTTCAGCAGTCAAAGGTAAAGGGGTTACATGTATGGGCCTTCTTTGTAGTGGCTCCAGGATATGGAATGAACACCCTTCTGAAGATCATCTAGCCCTTCAGTGCACTGTATGTTTTTAGGCATATGTTAAGATGCATCTCTACTAGAAATGTGCATAAATTCTAATTCATGGGTTCATAAGGATTCCTACACTCCTGTGTGGCTTACAGGACCTCCCCTCTCGCTGAATCAAATCCATTTCTTGTCTTTGAAAGCATGAACACTGCCAAGGGGACAGTAAGTCCACTCAAGCCCACACATGTGAGACAGTGGTTGCCTGGGATCTCAGATCTCTTCAAATTCCTTTGCAGGTACAACACTATAATAGAATTTGTAGTGGCATATCAGGAGAAGAGCATGGCATACAAGTTGACAATATGCAGACAATGCACCGTCAGTGTGGACTCGAGCCACCAAAGCAGCACTATGCAGATTGTGCCTAAAGGAGGGAAAATAAGGAAAATAAAGGAAGGCTTGTGGTTCTAAAAACAGCCATGTGTTTAAAATTAATTCTCTGTGTTGACAGCATCTTCCAGATTTCCTGATGTACAACAAAGAAGCAAGGAAGCAGTCAGTTCTGTAGAGAAAAATGTGGTCTTCCGCTTGGACCTTTTTCTCAGTGGGCATCACAGAAAGGGAACAGGCTGGGAAGGGATCAGGTCAACAGGAGGACAAAAGACTCCATCTCAACAAAGAAGGCATCACAGGCTCTTTGCACCATGTGGGATGTCTGCCTCCAATGCATATTTTTAGATTTTGTTTTTGTTTTTAATCTAGCTTCCCTTCATCCATTGGCTTCCTTGTTGGCTACATATCTCTGACAGTCTTGGTGAATATCAGTAGGACATTATGTGCACTGTTCAGTATTAAGCCTTGACAGTTAGATGAAAAGTCTTCAATTTATATCCAAATCACTGCACATCATAAATTGCAGGGCTGGAAGATCCTTGTAGTTCCAGCTGCTATTAATTGGATGCAAGCAGCTAATTGCATTTTAAAAGTGCACCTAAAATTAGCAACCTCTCTGCAAAAGAGACATAGTTTTGTAAATTTGTTGTCATGTCAAGATGGCAAGTTCTACACCCCCTCCACCACTTCCCTGTTTTTGTTATTTGGTTATAAGAATAGAATTGTAGGAATGGAATATTTTTAAAAATCTAAGGTTACATTTAAAATGTTCATAAAACTTCGTCTCCATGCCTTCCTTTGCAGAAAATGGGGAAAGCCTGGGTTTCAATGCCCACTGAGTTATAAAGGAAAATCAATCAGTCTTGTCTGTCTCACATGTATAAGCAAAGGGCTTCCCTTGAACGTTGTTCTTAGGCTATGTCTCCAGGAACACCAAGGAAAACACCTGGGTGTGGGCACCTCCATGAAGGAACATCTTCCTGCATGACCAGGTACTTCCCTGTATCCACTGGTGGAAGGGAGAAACATCCAAAGACACCAGGTCCAAGACATTTCCTATTAGTGTGATATTTCACATCCCCTCTCCAGGCACCTAGGTGGGGATCATAATTTCATGTTGCCAAAATGGAGTCACAACACTCAAGACTCTTCCCACAGGCACTTGCAGTGGTAAGTAGAGCCACAACCATAATCAATGTAACTGTAGTAGCAGTAGCAGTAGCAGTAGCAGTAGCAGTAGCAGTAGCAGTAGTAGTAGTAGTAGTAGTAGTAGTGGTGGTGGTGGTGGTGGTGGTGGTGGTGGAGGAGCAGGAGGAGCAGGAGGAGGAGTTGGTTTTTATACCCCACTTTTCTTGCCCTTAAGAGTCCAAGCAGCTGACAAACCTTCTGTTCTTCTCCTCACAACAGACACCCTGTAAGGAAGGTGGGGCTATGAGAGCTCAGAAATAAAGCTGTGATTAGCCCAAGGTCACCCAACTGGCTTCACGCAGGAGTGCAGGATTGAACTAGGAGACTACCAGATAAGAATCCAACACTCTTAACCACAAGTCCAAAAACTGTTTTCATAGAGTACTGAATATAGTACTACACACCTTAAAAATAGGCATAGAAATGGGCTCCAACCATCAGTGTGTGTTTGTGTTAAATGTAACATCCATGTATTCAAAGTTTGTCACACATAAGTTTCTGCTGCATTCAGTTGCAAAGATTTGTTCTCTATGGACACGGACTTCAAATAGTTTTACTAGGTTAATTAATAAAACTCCATCCATTCAAAGTTTGCTCATTCAGATGGAACAGATGGACTCAACTGCATTTGAATGTAAATTTTATTCAAGCAGAGCTTGATGTTCCAGCATAATTCACCAAACAAATATTTTAAAATGTGAACTAAATCAAACAGGAAATGAAGTTTTGACCCATCTCAGAGTTCAACTACATGTTTAATTCAAAGCAAATTCTACTTAGGTTTCATTTTTCCCTTCAGTTAAGTGAGTGATTCCAAACCAAGGGGTACGAACCAGAACATTTAGAGGTATTGGGGGTGGGAGGAGGGAGAAGAATGATTGGGAAAGGCACTTACAGTTACATCATATAAATCTGATGTAAAATCAACTATTATGAAGAGTATGATTTATGGAAATGGGCTGCCAAGGGGTACACAGGTGAAAAAAGGTTGGGAATTAACTGGTCTTAAGTTGTCACATGTTTGCTTTTTCTTATGTGGAACTAGTTGGCAGCTTTCTGATCATTCTCCATGGATCCAAAATTTTTGGCTCTTTCTGTATTAACGAGACGTGTATTAGCTAGATCTAGATTACTGAGATCCAGATCAATCACAGGCAGAGGCATCTTCATTCAGTGGGCTTTTGAACAGCAAATGTGTGCTAAAGAGTGCTAGCACAAATGTAGACCACGTCTCTGGGATCTCCTCTACTCCCAGGCAGACAATGTGTTCTTAGCAGCTCCTTGATCCAGATTAACCAGTAAGTGCAGAAGGGCCTTTATAACAGTCCATTTCTTTTCCCTCCAAAGGTGTCATTATACCAGTAATCAAATTTAACATGCATTAGCAATAGCTTAGGAAGCAAAGGAGAAAGAAATAATTAAAATGTGTTCAGGGATATAAAATTAGTTGAGAGCAAAATATAAACCACCTTGTCCATGAAGGATGAATAAAAACAACTAAACGCATGCTTAGAAGGGGAGAAGTCACTAAATCAGAACAACTAACCCATAGAAATATACACGGTGCTTTGTTATTGGCCAATGATCCAGTGGGGCTTTCTATAAATAGACAAATAGTTGAAGGATCATATAAGGTTTCTTCTTCTTGCACAGAGCTCCTCAAAACCATAATTCACATTAAACACTACTGTAGGAGCAAATAAGACCAAGGGTGCATTCCCATGGCTCTTTGGTGCGGTTCCAAGTGCGGGATCGGCATGGGGCATCACCATGCGTTTTGGATTTGGCACGCAAAAAGTATGCCAAATCGTGCCAGAAGGGTGCCAAAATTGATACCTGAAAAAACAAGTCTTGGCACAGTTTAGGGGACCAGCACGCATTGCTCAGCAAGCCAGGAATGTGCATGGGGACAATCGTGGGCTAATGGGGAAGAGATTGGCACTCACGTCATTGTGAGGTGTGCTTGCTGTCCCTGCCATATCCGTTGAAGATCACAGCTGCTGACTTTTTAAAATGCCGATCCCAAAGGCAGGTTGGAGAATGGAGGTAATTCCAACCGTGTTTCAAGAATGCCAAAGCAGGCTGCATAATGGCTTGATTTTTGCTCCATTTGCAACCCTCGTTTCCCCAATCATCAAGGCAATCATAAATAAAGGCTTGATTTTCTGCCTTTTAAAGTTGATGGGTGTTTTCGCGATCCCCAGTGGATTGGAGGTGCGCAAAACGGCTCAAGCACCTACTGCTGCTCAACGTCATAGTGGCTTTTGGTGTTTTAATTTTTTAAAAAAAGTTATTCTAAAATTAAGCTTTATTTTAACTTGTTTCAATCTGGCTTCCAATGAGGAGAGAGGGGGTGGAGAGGAGGTGGCACAGCTCACCTGTACCAGGGTTCAGCACAGTTCTCATGGGGATGCCTCCATCCATGCCCAACCCATACCTGTCCTGCATTGCCAGGAATGACATGGGATGCCCAAGATGTGTTCCTAGTTCCGCGCCTGGACCATGTGTGCCCAGACAGTGCCCAAAAAGTGCCAAACGGCCAGCATAGGGACATAGCCCAAATGAGCCCTGGCATTTCTTGCTAACACTGTGAGTGCTGGCATGCACCAAAATGACAGCAGTGTAGTGGGAACAACATGTATCCTGGATTATTGTTGACATTGTTTTTTGTTGTTATAGTTTTCTACAGTAGGACAGCTCAGATCTGCTGCAAATAGAAAGGAAAAATGAGGGAAATATGGGGAATATTGGCTCAGTCATTTTGTTGCCATAGTGTTAAATGGTCATTTTTTTGAGGTCTGATAACTGGAATCTCTGCACAAGAAACTAAAATACTAGGGTCTGGAGGGAGCAGGGGATTTAACAGCAGGGCAAGTGGAAAGGGTCTAGTCTCCTGGCATCATCTTTCTTTCCTGCGTTTCAGTAGTAGTATGGTTGTCTGGATGGGTAAACTAAGATTTAGGTAATAAATGACATCTTTGACTGAGCTTTCCTCAAAGTTCTGGCGAGATACTTACAAAACTTGCATCTTGGTACAATGCATAGCTGTGACATGGTATGGGGCTTGTGTCCTTCTGAAGGCAGAAGATGCTTAATACTCAAACTGACTTGAAACTTTGTGTTTCTTCTGTTTTTTATTATTATTATTATTATTATTATTATTATTATTATTATTATTATTATTATTATTATTATTATTATTATTATTATTATTATTATTATTATTATTATTATTATTATTATTATTATTATTATTATTATTATTATTTCTTCCTGCTCTTGTTATTTCTGGTCTCTAGTAAGAAAAATGGAAGGCTCTATGGTATTATCCCCCATCTCTCCTATAGCTAGTGTTGGAATGAATGACAATTCACAGTCCTAGAGTGCCACCAATAGCATGCCCAGCTCTATTTTGTTGTAAGGTTCACGCAGAAAGGACAAAAGACAATGGACAAAGTGAGCATTAAAAAGACTGTCTGAAATGTCCCTGAAACAAGTGCATTACTAAAAGCAGTTCAAGGTGGTGAGAATCTACTCATACACACACCAAAATAATAATAGTTGAAATGATAAAGAGTCGTGAAATATAAAAACAGAAATACAATGATCAATAATCAAGTCCAAGAAAGGAAAATTGCTGTAATTATATAAATAAGTGTACAGCCAACTGATTATGTGCACACACAGAGACACAATAAAAAAAAAACCCTCACCATTTACCATTTGCTTGTTTGTTTCTTTTTTCTTAAGAAAGAGTTGTATTAAAACTGTCAGGTAAATATGACAAACACATATAGAATTTTGTATAATCCATGCATGTCCAATTTATTTCATTGCAAATCATGCTGCTTAATTGGGGTAGACAGGAAGCCTTCTAAATTCTTCTTTGTAGTTCTTTATAGGAATATAAAGAACTATCGAGCAGCTTTATTGTTTTGCTCTAATTCCACAGTATGTTAATTGCCATCTAACATAGTCCACATTCTTATGGGTGCCTAGCCCTCCCCAGCCAGCTCAGGATCTGGGCATTCACACATCTGGATGATTCTAGGGTTACGCATTCACATGCTACCACCTCCTACTCTCCCCAGAAGTGCCACAATCCCCAAAAGAGGTGACCTCAGAGGTGATCATTCACAGCAAAATAAAGCATCTCTGAGGCAGATTATTAGAGACAGCTTCAAGGTGGGATTGTTCACACACCAGTCTGCTCCTCATCCATACCCCGGGAAGTTCTGTGCTAGAAAAGATGGATCAGAGAAGGCTTTGGAATACCAGTTGCAATTTTGCACTTCCCTTCCTGTCCGCTGGACAGGAAAGGAGCATGATCACCAATGTTGTGTGAGCACTAGTCACTTACAGCCTAAGCCCCTCACAATCAGTCACTCACCTGTGACTAATCCTGGGGCTGGTCCTCTTCTGGGTGCTGCCATTTTGTTTCCAGCAGCCTGCATGATTGTGTGTGCATCAGTGCTATCGCTGTGATGACAATGATGCTCTGTGTACACGCTGCACAGCACCTCAGATGACCCAGGAGCACCAGAAAAGTTGCAAATGGCTGCTGCCTGGAGGCACCAGGTAAGTAATTGGATAATGTTAGCAAAGGTGTTGAACACAATTTTGTGCTCTGCACCTGATACATAATTAGGGAACTCCTGGGAAGGCAAAAGGCACCTGGAGGCAGTAACAGCCTCCTCAATGGGTGGATGCCCTTCCCCAGAGGTTGCTTAATTATGCTGTCTCTTTTGCTATGTCTGTACAGAGCCCTACTTTTAATTCTCTTTAAACAGCTTTAAGAATATTTCTTTATTTTTGTTAGCTTGCCAACATTTTACAATTAAGAAAAGTTCGTTTTTGAAAACAGATAAGCAAACAGAAATTGCTAAGAAATAGTTCAATAACTTTAATGGGAACCTAGAAACTTTGGTCTATATTCAATGATTTTATTTTTTATTTTTTACTCATTATTGTAGCATAGCATAATAGAAAGAAAAAACAAAATCTCTTTTCTTATGCATATTATATTGAAATAGGTATGTGCCATTATGGGCTTTGCAGATTTCTTTAATGGACATGTAAAAACCATACGAATTGTTTAAACTGCCAATAGATTGTGCATTAGAATATATAACCCTGTTACTGACGTTTGTGCAATCAATAAATACATTCCCCTTTGCAAATAGCTTCTACTGTGAGAGTGAATTTAAACAAACCAAAACAGCACCATTAAGTTGCCCCAAGGGCCCAATCTAAAACAACAACAACATTGAACAGTATTGTTGCCTCTGAATGTAATGGGTTTGGGATGGTTTAATAGTAAAGATCTTTTAACTCAAGATTTATTTTTCAAATGCCTATTAGGCAGCTATGACCATGCTGTTACTGTTATTATTATTAAGCCAAAATACTCCTTGCCCATTTAATGAAGAGCATGTTCCTACACTAGGGAAGAATATTACCCCAGGTTTCTGCGTGAGCACTTTAGCAATTAAAATGCTGATAGTTAGAGGCATCTAGATGCTATTAAACTGAAAGGTGACTTTTTAAGACAAATGCCTTTTTTCACTCAATTTCCCAGGGAAACTTTTCCACAAAAATTAAATATACGGATAGTGGCCAGCATACACACTGTGAATACCAGTCCTGTTCCAAATCTACCTGGTGCTTACCTTAGTGTTATCAAAGTGCAGACGCTTCCTTCTCACAGTATCTGCCTCACTTCCCTGCTCCGACAGCCTTTGAACATAAGAAGAAGAAGAAGAGTTGGCTTTTCTACCCATCTTTTCTCATGTATTTAAGAGGACTCAAAGTGGCTGACAAAGCTTTCTGTTGTTCTCTCCACAAGAGAACAGAAGAGAGCTGTGACTAGCCCAAGGTCACCCAGCTGGCTTCATGGAGGAAGGTGGAATCAAACCCGGTGTTCCCAGATAAGAGTCTGGCTCCCTAACCACTAGACCAAACTAGTGTGAAGGCTGTATCTAGGGCTGTAAAGCTTCACAGCTATCAAAGATGGCGATGGCCGAGCATGCTGGGAGCCACCCCTGTTAGAGCTTTAAATTATTAAAGTAGTCTTGGGCTACTTGCCTGCTTGCAAAG
The DNA here is from genome assembly GCA_023333525.1 of Aspidoscelis tigris stejnegeri. Classification (NCBI taxonomy): domain Eukaryota; kingdom Metazoa; phylum Chordata; class Lepidosauria; order Squamata; family Teiidae; genus Aspidoscelis; species Aspidoscelis tigris. The sequence continues at coordinate 67,249,897 of JALMGA010000006.1, forward strand.
AATTGTAAAGTCATGGCCAAGAATGTCCTGGACCTTCTAATCCAGCACACCTGTTTCAATTAGCCAGGTTGGTTGTGCATAGCACCTGGAGAAAGGTCCACTTTGGATTGGTCAGTTCTTTTCCCCCTTTCATGACGTCTCTTTCTGACCTGTATAATTGTGCCAGTGTTTGACTAAGTCTCTGCCTTTGATGCCAAATACCTTACCTTATACTTACCTTGCTGTTCCTGTAAATACTTCTCCCTGCCTGTCCTGTACTAACCTTGCTACTGCAAGAATAAAGCTATATCTTGGAAGACAACTCCAGCCTGATTCCAGTCTGTGACTTCACCAAACGCTAAGCCTGTATGTCTACATGAATGTGTAGTCAACCCAGGTTTTGACAGGTTATGGGCCCAGCTTACGCGGTGTGAAAGTTCGCCAGAAGTCCAGTTTGGAGGTTCGTGTGTCTATACCAGAGGTTAGTTTGACAGAGCAGTGCCTCTTAGAGTCTGTTTGCTGAAGCCGAGCATAAGACACCCCTGTGCCGTGTTGTTCCGCCAGGATGGCTGCCTCTTCATCTTATCTCGGTGCTTTTGAGAAGCTGTCGGACTCTAATTTTCACTCCTGGCAGCCAAGAATGCAGTCTGTGCTTATTCGTGAAGATTTGTGGGAGTTTGTAGAAAATGCTTTACCGGCAGCTGCCTCTGCTCAGGACAGGGCAAAGGAAAGGAAAGCAAGGGCTACAATTTTATTAGGCCTGGAAACACCGGTCTTAACAACAGTAAAGAATATACCCACGGCTAAAGATATGTGGGACCGCTTGCAGCAGACTTATAGACGAACGACAGGCGGGTCAAAGCTGGTCTTAATGAAACAAATTTATGCAAGCAGACTGAAACCGGGAGGTGACCTAAGAGAACATGTAAATCATCTAAGATATCTCCTTTCAGAAGTCCAAGAAAGGGGTCTTCATCTCGACGATCCACATGAAAGCTACATTTTGCTCGCAAGTTTGTCTCCAGAGTTTGATGGTTTGGTGGACAGTCACGCTACAGTCCCTGAACGTGAATTAACTTTTTCATCGGTTGCCCAGCGTATCCTGGAATATGCACAAGAAAAAGTTGTAGCACGTCCACAGCCACCTGAGCAGCCGAAAGTGGAGATAAAGACGGAGCCACTGCTGTTAATGAGATGCCGTTATTGCCGGCGAAAAGGTCACCTGGAACGCGAATGTTATAAGAAGCAACAAAAACAGAGCCGAGACTACAGAGACAGTCCGCCTCGTTCTTCAGGGTCACAGAGGCCATTTGTCAAGAAGGAGGACAGTTCCTATGCTCCAATGTTGCTGACCCTCACAGTGAACCGGGATGCCGCAGCCGTGAGTAGTCAGAACTGGGTAGTTGATTCAGGAGCAAATAAATCTGTCACCTGGAGTTTGGACTCTCTGCACAATGTGAAAGAAATAGAGCCGGTTGATATACAGCTTGCGGATGGTACTGGACTGAGTACAGCATTAGCTGGTGACCTATACTTACCCTGTCTTGATATTGTAATTAATAATGTATTATATGTACCAAACATTGAGTTTCAATTGCTATCTGTAATGCGCTTAACCAAGCTAGGTGTTACTGTAACTTTTACAAATGGAAAATGTATTCTGTCTAAGCATGACATGTCAGTTGCCATACCAAGGCAACAAAATGGCTTGTATATCTTAAACTCAGAGGAATGCCCTGAGAAGATTCCCACGGTAGCAGCTCTTAAAGCATGCTCCGGGACCTGCCTTCACAGTTTGCATAAAAAATACTGTCATGCAGATAATGAAAACATAAGAAAGCTAGTTAAAGAATTGGACCTGCAAATAACACCCTGTGATATACACCAGGAGGAGTGTCAGTCCTGTGCGCAGATAGAAGCCGATAACCAGTTCACTCCCACAGTTAGTGGCAGACAAAGTACTAAGTTGTTCCAGATGGTTTACTGTAGCCTATCTAAAATACAACCAAGATCGCATGGAGGTGCAAGGTTGTTTTGCATAATGATGGATGAATATAGCAGGTATAGCTCTGTATTTTTCCTTAAACATGTGTCTCAAATGCCAAACATTATACGAGATTATCTGCTGCACGTAAAAGATCAATTCAACTGTAAAGTAGAGGAACTTTGTTTAGATGCCCATGAGATGGTAACGCCAGCCATTCTACAGTTACTTACAGAGTTTAAAGTGACATGTACAATTATTCCCCAAGAGGAGTTTAGCCTGGGACGGTATACAGTCACTCAGATGGCTATAAAAGCATCTATTTTGCTGTCTGAGGCACATCTCCCGACTGAGTATTGGGCTGAAAGTGTTTCCTGTGTAAATTTTGCTATGAACAGATGTTTCAATCCTCATATAGAATGTATCCCTCAATTGTTATTGCCTAATGGGAGTTTGGATATAAATGTCATGCGCATTTTCGGGACATACACTGATGTGTTGTTGCCAGACCAAAAGAAGAAGAAAAAGTTATTATTTCTAGGCTATCAAGCAGGCCAAAACAGTTATCGTTTCAGATTAGAAAATGGAAAGGTGGTCATTGTAAAATATAACGCCGTTGACAAAAGTGTAAAAGATTTCAATCCGGAACTATTTTATCATACTTGGGGACAAGAGGAAAACAAACTGATTCCTCTATCAGCGGATCCTAAATGGCTAGCATACCGTTCATCCCCTGAATTAAGCGACTCTGAACAGTCTGAAAGCCAGCCTTCTACTAGTAGTGAAAATAGTCCACAGGTCTCTCCTGTAAGAAGGTATACGGTACCAAGACGATCTAGCCGAGTGACCAAAGGGAAGAAGCCAGAAAGATTTATGATAGGTCTTCTTCATAGCACTGTAACTAACCAAGGTCATAAAACAATTAGCAGTTTGAATATAACTAAGCCTCCAAAAACAATGTATTCAGAGGGCATAAGATTGTTAAAGAAAATGTATGCTTTTTTCCTGTATATTATGTCTATGATGATGTTGTATTTACAAATGTTTGTTGAAATTTCTAAGGTCATTATTAAGCAAATGGTTTGTTGTAAATCCACTGTTAAAAAATGCCTTGTAGCAGATAAGGGCTATAAAAATTCCTCAGTAGCTTTGAGAGGAAAGAAAGCCAAATGCCAGGGCAACCATAAATTGAAGAGAGTAGAAAGTAATTTGTTTGAACAACAACCCTTTAGTGTGGGTGCAGGACAATTAGCCCAACGGGGGGGTGTTAGAGCTTTAAATTATTAAAGTAGTCTTGGGCTACTTGCCTGCTTGCAAAGAATTGTAAAGTCATGGCCAAGAATGTCCTGGACCTTCTAATCCAGCACACCTGTTTCAATTAGCCAGGTTGGTTGTGCATAGCACCTGGAGAAAGGTCCACTTTGGATTGGTCAGTTCTTTTCCCCCTTTCATGACGTCTCTTTCTGACCTGTATAATTGTGCCAGTGTTTGACTAAGTCTCTGCCTTTGATGCCAAATACCTTACCTTATACTTACCTTGCTGTTCCTGTAAATACTTCTCCCTGCCTGTCCTGTACTAACCTTGCTACTGCAAGAATAAAGCTATCTCTTGGAAGACAACTCCAGCCTGATTCCGGTCTGTGGCTTCACCAAACGCTAAGCCTGCATGTCTACATGAATGTGTAGTCAACCCAGGTTTTGACAACCCCAAGATGGAAGCAGCTCTGTGTTGCACAGGTGCTACATGTGGGAGCATCCCCAAGCCTTCCCCATCTTCAAAGGGTGAACAGGCCCAAAGAACAGCAACCGATAAACTGAATGTACCTTCAGTTCAGATAACCTTTGAGGGACTTTGCTGGAAGCAACAAGAAAGAAATACTATAAAAGAGAGGGAGAAGAGAAACTGAACTCTATTATAATGGCTATTAGTTTAAAAGCATGCTTTGGTAAGGTTGCCACAACACCATTGTAGCACCAGGAACGTGCCATAAGTATGTAGGGTTCATATGTTCCTGCACATTCATGGCACAACAGGTGCACGGGAAGCATGCAGGATGCACATGGCCCCCCACTTACCCAGCTTACCCTTCACTGCCCTTGCACAATGTATGTGTTCTCCCTCATCCAATTGTCATGAAGGGTGGGCAGCAGCTTGTGAGGTCAGGTCACAAGGCCTGGAATGTAACCATTCCCATACCTCCTGCTGCTGGGCACCCGGTATGCCAATGGCTCTGGCCGGTCCAGACATCAACTGTAGAGATGTGCACACATTTTTTTGACATTATATTTAAATTGAATAGAATAACCAAAAATCTGATTCAGTTTGTATCTTTTTAATTCAAATTTAACAAGATTCTATTCAAATTTACCAAATTTGAATCTATTCATTTGAATTTTTGATTTGAATCTGCACATACGAATGTCAACAACATTTGTATATGCATGTACGTATCTTCCCCACATCTGTTCACATCCATTCACATCCATATGAATCCCGTAGTTATTCTGCATGCAACCTGTTTTTGTCCCATACGGATCAGTACAAAGGTGTACAGATGCGGGAAAGATGCGGATCTTCAAGTATGGATCGTATACGAACCCATACACATATGAATGTCTGGATAATTTGAATGAATAGATCCAAAATCTGATCCAAATGTTTACATTCAAATTTTGGAACATTCAGTTCAAGTTTGAATGTCAAAATTTGGCACATTTGAATGCCTATGAATATTTGTGCACATCCCCAATTAACTGGCTTAGAATGGTCTTCCCAGACTATTCCATTCAGACAAGTGCAAACCAGGGCCTAGAGCCAGGCTTTCTGAGGAGTGAAGACACATAAGGCCTAGGAAGCACTTTTATTACACAAGACTAGCAGAAGTGATGGGATTCCAGATGTCCTATTTAAAATCCTAAAAGACTAAATGGTTAAAGGGTCTGGGACTTATAATCTGTTAACATGCAGTTTCTTTGTACTTATATGTAGCTTCTTTGTTCCTTTTGCTACAAAAGCTTACTTTCAGCAAGTGAGATCCTACTGTATTTAGGATAGTAGCTCAGCGGTGGTGCTTTTTACAACATAAACAATTTTAAGGAGTTTCACATGTCCGTGACAGATCCAGCCTGTTAACTGGAAATTTCATTCTGCTTCAAAGTCAGGATTTCAGTTGCTTTTTCTTTAGGTTAGCAAACAAACACTTTAATTTCAGTTCCCCTGTTCTTGTTTTCCTTCTGTAAAATGTTTGCCCATCTTTTCCCACTACTGGCTTTTGAGAAATTGATTGTTCACTTGCCAAATTTTCAATAAAGAATGTTCCACTTCTCAGCTTACTGAATTCTTTTCATCTTCTTTCATCTCTTGTTCTCTGAGTCCACACAGCAGCTAAGCAGAAGCTCTCCTGAGACAGAATTATGTGCTATTAAGTGTTCCTTCCTCTAAGTAGCCACTAAACTCTTTGGCCCTTTCCACACTGTATATGCTATTCAGTGCCATGTTTGGCAAAAATCACATAACTCATTCCACCCCAACTGTGGTGGATGCCCATACCAGCCCAACTGTAGAGGCCAGAAACAAAAATTCCCAGCTTCTGTAATTCCCAGCTGGGGCTGCTTTGGCCAGATATCCAAAAGCAGTGGTATTCCAATGCTACTTCCACATGTCTGGGAAAATGGCATCAGGCTCTTAGTCATACAGCACAAGTCACTGGTTCGGTATTCCATCCAGGACTGCTTACTAGGAGTGTACATGAATGCAATTTTCAAGATTCAATTCTATCTGAATCAAATATCTGAAAATTTGATTTGATTCGAATCTTTAAAATTTGAATTTACCCAAATCCAATTCGAATTAAGCAAATTCAAATTTGTATGTGCTTGTACATATTGTTATGCATCCTATAGGCATCCGTACATGTCCATATGCATCCCATATCTCATATGCAACCCATTTTCATCCCGTACGGATCCGTACAAATCCGGGAAAGATGCGTACATGGAAGCACACATCATGTACAAACCCGAACACATATGAATGTCTGAATAATTTGAAAGAATAGATTCAAAAATTGAAAATTCATTCAAATGTTTAAATTCAAATTTATGGACATTTGATTCGAATTCAGATGTTGAAATTTGGATGAATTTGATCAAATTTTGAATGTCTTTGAATATTCATGCACACCCCTACTGCTTATAAAGTGACCCATTCTTTGGTTGGGCTATGGAACCATTTTCACACTGTAACCTGTTCCACCAGCTCATTCAGTGTAGATGCAGTGATCAGTCCATAAAGCAGGCAAGGTGTTCCAGAGGCCTGCTAAGAAAAAGCCTTTTCTCCCTGGGAGAAGTAAAGAACCTTGGGAATGGGAATGGGGCAAGCTGTGGCTATCCTCTCTAATGGCAACCCCTTCCACCATTCCGGTAACCTGAAAATTTAGGAGAAATGGCACTGATAAATGATGACACAACAAGGAATGTCAGCAATATCTTGACCCACTGATCCGAACACAAGCGTAGAAAAGGCCTAAGTTTACTTTTGTTCCCTTTAGTTCATTTAATATTTCCAGAAAAATAGTTTCGCAATAGTTCCATAAATCAGTTGGCACTTGATTAAACAGAGATTTCTGCACATTCTATTCTGAGCTCTTTCGTGGAAAATCATTTAAAGGCTTCAGTCATCCTCATAAAACTCCCAAATCCCCCTCATTTTAATTTGGGCTTGGCATTCTTTATCCACGATTTTTTGAATGGGTAATAATATGCCAAAGCTCATCTTGCCTTCCAGACTGAATTTCTATATTTGGATTTCTCAAATATCATTGCAACTAAGGAGTTTCTCACAGCATTAAGGTCATTTTTTCTGGGTCATTCAATATGTTTGCTTGAATTGTCTTTTTCACCATTTAATTGCACTGATACTGGAATGTGTGCTTCTAAAGCACATTTATCAGAGACTTCACTGAAACGCAGGCTTTTTTGTTTATTTATATTATTGGTTTATAAGGAGCCTTGGATGGTTTACAATCTTATAAAAAATTATTAAAAATAAAATCAAACAATTTAGGTCCACCTATAAAACTGAAAATTTAATGATTTCTGCAGATACCAAGAAAGACCCCAAAGAAGAGGTAACTGAACTGCAACCTTCCAGATGCTTCTTAAATACAGCTCTCAATTGCCTTTAGACAGCCTAGCCGAAGTTGATGGGAACTGTAGTTCAGAGTCATCTGAAGGGGACAGATTTTGAGCACCATTGTACTAAAGACTTACTTCCAGCCAAAATCTGTAGTTTTCTAGAAATGTTTGCTTAGCATGGGGTTGTATGATCCATTTTACGAAGAGACGTGTGTTGGTGGCCATGGTATGTGCATACATTTGCCAGTGCCTCCTCTCAGTAAAGGCTATTTCTTGAGTGCTCCTCAGACTCAGTGAGCAAACAAGTTCAACTACAGCCAGCCTGGAGGTTCAGAACCTGCCTTTGGAGCTACTCTAGACATAGGGGGGTAGAAACAATTCTGAAGGTGGATTGGATCCCAGTTTGTCTCCTCTGCCACTGTACAGAATGATAGCAGAAGGAAGAGGTGAATTATTGTGGCAATTTACATCTATGCCAATTTAGCATTGGAGTAAAAATAGCTAACTTCAGGGGCCAACTTTAGTATCTGATACAGATGGTGTTGTGTCTTTTGCAAGTGCTTGTCACAGAACAGCAGAAAAGAGTTAACTGGGTAAATGTAACCTTGTTTGTTCCTGCCCTTTTCTGTAAGAACTGAGATTTGTTCCAGTTTTGCTTTTGTAGTTGGTTGGTTGCTGTTCAACAGGAGAAGAAGGAAAAAGCCATGTAGTGTAACAGGACAGAATAGGCAAACTGAGATGTTATTGTTTTATATCCAAGTAACCCTACCTTGTTAGGCTCAGTAAACTATAAGTTTTGAAGCTAACAAAACTTGTGGACTCTATTCTTGGTAACCAGATTGCTATTGTACTCTAGCACAGAAGTACAGCTCTGCAACTAGAAAAATTCCGCACACGCATATCTTTATCCCCAACAACACATCTACAACACACTGGGATGGAGCATTTGCTCTTCTGGGGTTGCTGTTCTGAGCCTCCTCAGGAATCCCGATGTGTTGTAGACGCATTCAAGTTTCAGAGCACAAAGAAGTGCTCTGAAACCATCCCAGGGCATTCCCAGCCATACCGGAAGGAAAGTATTCGCATACTCTCCCTCCGTGACAGCTGGGCCCCTCCCCCCTAGCTGCTCCCACTGGCTCCTATGGAGCCAGGGGTGGGCAGCCCAGGCACCTCCTTTCCCTTGGTTCCCACTCACTCCAGGAGCCCAGATCGGGCTGCTAGGGCCAGCAGGACCCACACCCTACACCTCCCAACCCACTCTGGGGGCACAAATGCATAAACACTCCTTACCTGCTCATCACCGGCTCGCAACTGAGGCAGTTGGGCTAGCACCTCACAGACGCAGGTGCCTGGCAAATCAGGGACCACCCCGCATGCATGCGCAGAGCTCAGCCACCCCAATCACCTCAGTTGTGAGCCGGCGGCGAGCAGGTAAGGAGTGTTCGCGGGCACGCGCCCCCGGGGTGGGTTGGGTGGGTGTATGATGTGGGTCCTGCTGGCCCTAGGAGCCCAATCTGGGCTCCTGGAGTGAGTGGGAACTGAGGGAAGGCAGCCAACAGGCCTCCAACCCTGGGTCTTGCCTGACCCAATAGCGGGAGGCCAGGGGAGGAGCATCCCGCCCCCATCCTAGGGCACGCGGGAACGCTTTATCCATTCATATGGAGGGAGGCAAGCAACATGTGTAGACACATTCTTGCCTCCGTCCATGCGAAAGGAGAAATCGTTTCCGTGTGTCCTAGCCTTCTTCACTACAGCTGTTCCAACTGTAGTGTGAAGAAGCCTTATTTTTCTAACCCGATACAGTATTGGATTTGATAATGCATCCATCCCTTGTGACAAAGGTAAGGAGTTTGGTTCTCCCTTCCCTGAAAATTCCTAAATCTGGGGAAATGGCTCCCTACTGTTGGAGCTCTAGGCAGAATCCACACATGCACTTTGCCTTATGCTATTGTTGCCCAGCCAGCAAGTTTGAAGGCGAGGAAGGAAAGTTTCCAGCCTCCAAAGCTGGTAGGTAGGTCACCTCCAGCAACCCAGCAAAATGGCACTAGGCACTGTGCACCTGGTAGACCAGACCAACTGCTCCCTGCCATCCACACATGAACGACTGGGTCTGGCAACCTCTGAGAAACACAGGAGAGATTGCTTCAATATGAAGCCCCCCATATTTGTGGAGATAGGATTTGGTGGAAGCCAAATTTTTCCACATTTGATTCAGAGCACAAGAAATGGTGACTAAACATTAATTCCATTTTAATATATGTGTGCCAAACATCTTTTGCTGAAAACAACCCTAATTTCTGCTAATAGTATCACATTTCATAAGAACATGTGAAACACATAAATATAGATTTTTGATTATTCAAATGGAACTGGCCAGCAATTACCTTCCATTTTGAAAATAACTAAATGTGATCATGCAAGGGTTAGACAGAGGTTTATTGGAGGTGCTTTGATCTGGCTCCATTTGGACTTAGGTTCAAGATTCTAAATGGAGCCTTCTATCTCTATAATCTTATGAATCAAAAATGCCTTCTTTCAGAAAACATCAAAGGAAAGGATGTTCCTTCTTTTCAGTATATTTTAAACATGTTTCTATAACGTAACTTCAGAACACAAATGCTCAGGGTTGTGCATTTATCTTTTGTTTTAAGCAACAGAATGACACACACAATGACATGTCCTTTTCTGTCTCTCTATTTCTCTCTCACACACACCTGCTCTTATGTCTACTGGAAAGGTAACAGTACAACAATATTAAGAGCATCTAATAATCCTTATTAACTCTTTTTCAAAGAAGTTTGTAAGCTAAGAACTCTGGACCCAAAGACATGAGGAACCATGGGGATCCATTTTCACTGGTACTCCAGGAAGCACTGCCATAATGGTGCGGAAGTGGCACCATACAAAAGGGCCCTCCTAGAAACACTGAAGGCCCAAAATGAATGGCTACCTTCAAGGGAGAGGTGGGAGAGGGCCCTGTCCAGGGGCAACAAGGAGGGATGCAGAAAAGCCCTTTGAGACAATAGCATGTGCCACCCAACCCATCTAGCATAACTTTTCTAGCCTAGAATGTTCATATGAGGAAGTGGAGCAGCACACTGGTATATCAGCAGTCCTACCTGTAAACCACCTGTAAGCCATTTCTAAGCCACCTCAGAGGAGCTTTTTGCACTTCATGTGAGTACAGCCTAATCAAAAGGTCTTATTTCCCCTGACTGCAGATTGCATATAGTAATTGAACATTTTGGTTTGCATAATGAATTGCAGAAGGCATCTGGTCCAGTCCATATGCACTTACCTCTTAAAAATTAAATTTCACATTTTTATTTTTATTTATTTATTTTCAGATAGAATGTTGTTATCCATTGATTTTTTTTCCTTATGGTATTAAGTTTTATGTATTAGCTATGTAAGTATTTAACTTGTATATTTATTTATTTAAAATACAACTATACTGCTTCCGGTATACAAAATGAAAATAAAATCCATACATGAAACTACTGCTTGTTGGTACTGCAAAGACAAAACAGTCCAGCTTGCATAGAGAATATATGGCATCCCAGAGAGACTTGGGGCCTGGTAGTTATTAAACTGTGAGCCAGTTTGGCCTTGTGGTTAGAGCATCAGACGCATATCTCACAGTCACAAGGTTTGATCTCACACTCCTCCATGAAGCCAGATGGGTGATCTTTAGCTAGTCACACCTCTCTTCCTGAGGTCTCAGAGCCCCATCTAACTCACACGGGGTCTGTTGTGGGGAGAACAGAAGGTTTGTCAGCTGCTTTGAGTCCTCTTAAAAAGGGTGAGAAAAGCAGGGTATAAAGAACAACTCTTCTTCAATATTATTCTTTTAGGCAATCTTTGACTTTTTAATCCATATATAATACCCGTTTGTGATCCTTTTATTTTTCGTTTTCATGTTTCTTTTGTGGGGATTCTCTGCACCCCACCTTCTACATCATTTAGAAGCTAACTAGTTTCTACTGAACCATAGCTCTGCATAGAAGAAACACACACACATACATCTATATTGTTGCATTCATGAATTATCCAGCAAAAGCTTTATGATTTAAAATGATAAAATAGAAGGGAAGGGTTACACATCACCTGGAAACTGTAGCTGTAGCCAATCCCTGAAAGAGATCTCAGGGGCTGTTTCCGCACAGGGGCTAATAAAACCGGATCTCTGGCACCTGGATTTAGTAAAACCGGTTCCCTAACTGAACAGTTTTGTCCACACCAGTCATGGGGTGTGAAAATTTCTTCCCAAGCAGCTCACACAGAAAGGACAGATTCCAGCTCCCCTTCATCAAAAGATTACTGGGCAGACTCAGAAGCCCAACTGGGGTGGGGTGGGAAACAAAAGGCCAACATTATGGTCAGAATCTGAGGATTCTAGGAACAAGTGTTGTGAGGATTTGCTGCCTTGGTAAACAGAGGGGAGAGTTTTCAGCATTTTTATAGGCAAAGAGCAAAATAATAACTAAGGTGCCTTTTATCCTTAATGTGGCATTCATGGCTTCTCCACACTTCTCATGAGTGTCTTGACAGTTTAAAGGTAGGAAGGTAGGAAAAGATCCTTATAGCAGTCCAGAGGCCTATTGGCATGAGGGCCTCTCGATCGCATGTAGGATGCCCTGGAACGGAGCATGTGCTCTGCTGGGCCAGTGGTTCCATTGAGAACCGCCCCAGGGCGTGCTACATACGTTCCGGGTGTAGAGCATGAAATCGCCCTCTACACCCTTTCCTGGCCATCCTGGGCCGTCCCACAACTGTATCGGAGGGAGAGCATCCGCACTGTCTCTCCCAAACAGATGTGGGCCCTGCCCCCCACTGCTGCTATTGGCCCGAAAACAGCTCAACAGCTGGCAGGCCAGCACAATTAACTTAACTTACCGGGCCCAGGATGCTCCTTGCGTGGCCTCGAGAGCAATCTGCTGTTCTCTGTGCAAGCGTGCACTCCAATAGACCGACCCTATGCTGACAAGTCAGGTGAGCAGACACAGAAGACCACCGGCCAGGCCCACCACTTCAAACCCGGCAGCAACAGGGTAAGTCGTGTGCACGAATGTGCATCCCCAGGTAGGCCCCGGCCTGTGGTGAAGAAACAGGACTGGTCTGCCCGCCCCTGGGTTGAGTTCGACCCAATGGCGGCAGGCTTTGGAGGAGTTCCCCGCCCCCGGGCTGGCCTTTTTGGGCTAGGCCACGTGGGGACGGATTCTCCTTTTGCACCTAGGCAGGAGGGAATGTATCCCCACATGTTCCTTACCTACCTAGGTGGGAATGGGGAGCGCTTCCCCCTGTGGCCTAGCCTTCGTTCACTATAGCCATTCGGCTGTAATGCAAAAAGGCCTCAGTTCTCTATGTAAGCTCTTCCAGTTTTATGAGCATTATCTGCCTATCTTCTCTCTATCAGCTATGCAAAGAGAGAATAATCCAAGCAGAAGGACAGGCAAGGGACAGGCAAAATTGCTTCCAGTACTCTTTTTATATGAAGGCTGTTTTAAACCACCTAACTAATTGATTCACTTTTGCTGTACCTCCACAGCCTTGAATGAAGCTCTCTCAAGGTTGTTGTCTTTATGGTTGCAAGGCAGACGTGACACAGGAAAGAAAGAACCTTTGAGAGTTCACACATTAGAGACTTAGAGAAATTCAGCAAATAATTCTGCATTTTTTATTTTCTCAGGAGAATGAGTCAATTGTGCTGCCATTTATTAGCCATTCATTTCAATGCACAGAAGACATTAGCTATCAGCCCAGGTGCGAGCAAATTATTTCTCCAAATGTCAGAAGCTGCTTTCATTATTTAGAAACGCAAAATGGGAAATAAGGAAAATCTGCTGGAAGCTTCCTGGTAGAAAGGTCCAGCATCTAGAGGACTAACGCTTTCCCAGCTGTGGTCTAGAAGTTCTCTTTAGCTTCTTCTGCAGAAGTGAGGATTTGAAGCTAAAATATCTTGCATGTGAAAGAGATGGGCCACCACTGAGCCGTGGGCCTTAAACTAAAAGCAGTGCTAACATAAGCAAGTTTTGGAATTATAAATAATATCCTACATAGTACTGGGACTATTGAAGATCTGTTTTATAAAAGTTGAAATGAATTGTATGATACTGCATTGTGTTATATAGTGCATTAATAATATCCATATTTTCTCCCCAAAAGAGAAAAGTGCAATGGACAGTACTATTTTCAGCCCTTTCTGCATTGGGTCTTATTCCAGATTATATTGTTGAATAAGGCTCTGCCATTTGAAAGCTACTACAGACTACAGCAATGCCTGCCATTGTCTTGACCAGCATGTAGAATAAGGCCCAGTGCAGAAAGGACCATCCTTTTCTTCTTATCGGCTGGCATCATTGTGCGTCTGCGTGCGACACTGGCTCTAATTGGCCAGCCAGCCAGAGACGCACAGCGTCGCCAGCTGAACCGGGCCACTTCAAACCTGGACAGCCATGAAGTAGGTACTGCATGCATGCACGCATCCCTGGGCCAGGTGTGTTGGTGCCTGGGAGGTTTCCTGAAGGCCTAGGGGACCTGATCCAGCCCCCTAGACCCCACAGGGACCCGGGGAAGGGCCCTGACAGGTCCGCCCACCCCTGGGTCTTAGCTGACCCAATGGCAGCCAGGCCTGGGAGGGGTGTCCCACCCCCGTTCCGGCCTTTTCAGGTTATGACACTCAGAGATGCTTTCCCCTTTTGCACACCGGCAGGTAGGAATGTGTGTAGCCGTGGTCCATACCTGCCTCCGTGTGAATGGAAAAAGCATCCCAGAGTGTCAAAAAGGCCTCAGATTAAAATTTTGTGATGTAGATGAGGTCCTCAGTGAACTTCCATATGTTCTTAGCTATCCGGACGACGTGTTTCTCCTAGGGAACGTTAGAGCTACAGCTGCTCTTGAGTTTCTAAAGATGGAAAATCAACCACTGTGTCTCCTTCTCCTCAAATGCCCATAGCAGTACAAACTGATACTTATCCAGTAGCTACAGATTGACATTTGAAGGGTTGTTACTAGACCCTTAATCTGCATTGAATGCACAATGCCTTTCCACCAATGCATTTTACCTACTCCATCACGCTTGTCTGATTTTCTAGTATCTGGCTTAAAGAACAGTTCTGAACAACTCAAAAGTTTGCATACTGTTTTATTTGCCTAATAAAAGCACTGATTTAACCACTTTGTATTTGTTGTTGTTTTTATGGATCCAAACAGCTTTTTTGCCTTTTTTCTTGGGAAGGCGGGGTTATGTTTGATTTTGTCGTTAAGGATGTTGTTTTATTACTACTACTGATGCCAATGATGACAGTGACCATGTGGCCATATATCGATGCCTTCTTAACTTGTTCTCTGAACCATTGCCTGATTTATGTGTTTGACTTAATGGCATCACAGTCACTGCTTTTAATGTGGTTCATTCACTCCTGACTCTCTTGCTTGATCAATTACCAGAGACACTCCCATTTGGCCCATCTAGCTATAACATTATCAGAACTGCTTGCAAACCAACCACAGCTTATTAGAATAATTTAAAAAGAAATCTAAGGACAACACAACTGAGCAGTTATTTTTCCTAAAGCAGTGATGTGTAGGGATGCGCACATATATTCAAAACATTCAAAATTTGATTGAATTCTTTCAAATTTGGACATTCAAATTTCTAAACATTCAAATTTAAACATTCAAATTTTTGCCCGCACGCACGCATCTTTCCTGCATTCGTACGCATTTGTACAAATCCGTACTGGACAAAAACTGGATGCAGATGGGAGAAATACAGGATGTGTATGGCTGCATATGGCTGCATACAGATGCATACAGGATGGGTACAAGCACATACAAATGTTGTTGACATTCATATTTGCAATTCAAATTGGAAATTCACACAAATAACATTCATTTTAAACATTCAAATAATTCAAATTTTTGTATATTCAGTTTGAATCTCTAAAATTGCATTTGTGCACACCCCTAGTGTTGTGGTCGGTGAATGGCAGAACGCAAAGATCACTGGTTGACGCTGGTAACACATAGTTAATGTTGCAAGTAGTGGGGAGGAGAGAAAAGCACTAAAGGCTTGTTCACACTATGAGTTCTTCACACAAAAGTCACCCAATCTGTATAAATTGTATTGTCCTGGGAATATTGCACCCCATTTGCCCAAACAGCACCTGATATTCACATTCCATCAAGAGTCTTTGTACAAACTATCTGCTTTCTTAGTTTGTACTTCTTCCCAATTGCATGAGTACATTTATTATAGTTTTGGAACTCGAAAAACTGAATGTGAATTTAAGCACCAAAGCGAATGTCCCTTTACCTATAATATCAACTGTGACAAAATACCCTCTAGGGAAGCTTCAGTTCCAATCAGTGCTTCACTAATTAGTCTAAAGGCCATATCGAAAGAAGTACAGTTAGAAGAATATGAAAGAAGAGTTTCTTGTCCTGTTCTAGTCTCAAACCTTTGATTTCTTCAAATTTTATATTTATATTTTTATCTATGACCTTTTCTAAATTATCCTTTTCTCAATAGAGCTGTTGTGGTGGTGCACAATGGAAATGGAATAGAACAGTCTAAGACAGGAACATGCCAAACAAAGCATCACCTTGCAAAACAATCATTCTTGCAAACTTATTATAGTCCTTCTGAACTTCCCGATAGCTTTTCATCCTGATGTGACATTGGCTGCCTCTGTTCAAATCTATTTGATGATAGCTTGGCATGATGTTTGCAGGGCTCTGGGCTGCTCCTGGATGGGAAACATACATTGGACTAGAATGCTCTTTTGGTAGCCCCTCAATCAGTGGAAAATTCAAGGACAGATTGTAAGGCACAAACTAATAAAACGACAACACAAAAATGCAGTAAAAATTACCTTTGCTTAAGCATAATAATGAATTTGCACTTCTAGGCTGAATAATTCTCACCTAAGAATGGAAGAATACGTCAGCAAAGTGAACCGTAATTTTTGGTCTTTATGCACTTGGCCCTCTGGGACAGCCATGCATGCCCTCACAACAGAGCATTTCCACATGGCAGAGCATGTGCAGCCGCTCCCGATTTTTAAAAGCCATGGAGTGCTCCACAGCTTCATTAGGAGCACCTCCACACTAATACAGTCCTGCATGAAACCTTCCTATTACTTCCATGTGAAGACTGCATGGGGACAGGGAAGCATGGCTGTGGCTGCAGAGTCATGTGCCACATTGCCCAATTGCCATAGCAACAGCCTAGCATGCATGGCTGTTGCTGCTGCAAGGCAGATTCTCCCACACAGCAGGTAGGTCTGGGTGCAGTTACCCAGGTAGGTCTGGGCGAAGTCTGTATGGGGATGGTGCTTGCAGTATGAACAACAGCCTCTGACGTTTATTTTAAGCACCATGGGATGGTATTCCATGGCAGTTATGTGTGAAAATGCACTTTCTTTCTACATTATCCAGTCCAAAGATGGTTTTTCTGAGTTAGATAATGCTGAAAGAAATCAGCTTGCCATTTTTGTGAATGTGTTCTCTTACTCTGAAAATGGATTGAACATTCAGCCTAGTGTAAGCAGTGGAAAAAATGTCTACCATTTTCTCCCAAAGATTGGCATTCAGAGCTTAATGTCAATACATTTTTGACAGCTGCTGGTTATGGACATTGTGGCCAATTTCTCCCTCCTCAAACACTTAACATGAGAAGAGATTTCCTATAAACCAGTATTATCAGGTGTCAGGAGAAATTAAAACCAAGAGGAAATGCATAGCAACTGATATAATAATTAATCATCCAGTTGATTATAGCAGATGAATATTTCTATTCATATATATGTTATAAATAACTTTCCAATGACATATAATTAAGTACTGCCTATTAGAGTTTTGAATGCAAGAAAGAAAATGAATTTTATTTACGGTCACAGACCAAAATCAGAGAATAAAAATACATTATTATTTCAGTTCACAATATTAGAGAAAGGTTTTACAACGCAAGTGTGTGTTCTTTGAAATTAATTTTTATTTATTTTTAATACTACAATAATAAAACTTCAGGTTTCATTGACAATGAACCCAATGTACATGTTAAAATAATAATAACATTTAAAAAATTAAAAAGTATGATGGTAAAATTTGAGAGGGGGAGGGTCCCTTTCAGAATTTAAACTGAGAGCAGTTGTACTTGTTCTCAGTTTGACTGCAGTCAGGCAGAACTTCGCCAGGGTCCAAGTGTTCTGGTTAACTTGTAATAGGTACTTCAGACAGTTGTCTTCCCCTATAGAGAGAGTTCGGAACATGATGGGAGAGATCAGAATTGTGCGAGCCTCCTGGTAGAAGAGACAGTATAGTAGTGTGTGAACTATATCTTCTGCTTGGTTGAAACCGCATGGGCAGATACATTCAGAGTAGGGGATGCCTTCAAATCTACCCTGAAGGAGAGCTGAGGGCAGTATGTTAAATCATGTCCGGGTGTCTGCATTCCTATATTTGGGAATATGCAATTTTTATAAGTAGCTGGCCAGGGTGAGAAATTTTGCATTTTCTTTTATAAATAGATAGCCAGCTACGGCGCTCAAATGTTCTTGGTAATCTATATCTCTCAGTCTTTGTTTAACAATATTCTTTGCTCTCCCATGTCCTAATGTTAGCAGGAACTCGGAGGGGTGGGACAACAATATTTCTCAACTTTCCATGCAGTGTATGTTTCCATTTTGTTTGAAAGACGTCCTGAAGCATCAAAGGGGTTAATCCAATTGGGGAGAAAAAAAAAACAATTTTAGCCAGTAATGAATCTTTGAGATCCAAATCCAGGTCTCAATTTTAATTTGGCCCATTTCTAGTCTTACAGCTGCATTGGAAGCACAGGTTGGTCGGGCTAATATGGTGCAAAGAAATTTAGTTTGTAGGATTTCAAAAGAAGCAGTTCCATTGTGTGTGTACACCTGAGATCTATACAAGAGCTGAGGTATAACTGTAGTTACGAAGACTTGAATAGCTGCTGGGACAAACTGTCCACCAGTTTTGTAGTAGAATCTAGTAATTGCCTTCACATTCCTTTGGGCGATTGCTGTAACACTTTTGATATGCATGGACCAGTTATTCCTTGCATTAAAATGTATTCCTAAATATTTAGATGATGTAACTTGTTTGATTGGGTGAGTGCCAGTCTTCCAATTACATTTGACTTTCTTTTTTGTGAACACCATGACCTTTGACTTTGTGTAGTTTATTATCAAGCTTTCCTCATTACAATATAACTCCAGTTCTTTTAACAAGTGCTTTAATCTCAACTGGGTTAGAGAGAGAAGCTCTACATCATCAGCATACATAAGAGGAAGGAAGGAAGGAAGGAAGGAAGATGGATGGATGGATGGATGGATGGATGGATGGATGGATGGATGGATGGATGGATGGATGGATGGATGGATGGATGGATGGATGGATGGATGGAAGGAAGGAAAAGGGGGGGAGAGAGAAGGGTCTTTTCTGCATGTCTCTGTCTTCCAAACTTCAGCAAATGATGGTTTGACCATGACAGCAGGCTTGTTGCAATGTTTATACATTTTTGGCACATCTGCCCACTTCACCTGCACTCTGATGCTACTAAGAAAAGACACTTTTGTTTTTCTGAGAAGGGAACTATGCAACAACTTCTGACTTCTGCTCACCAGCAACGTTCCTTTTGTTAAAGTGAGCTTTGCTCATGAGTGTGTGACATTAGATTGAGCCCTGTGGCTGTTGATTCATATGAAAAGAATCCTCGCTGAAAAGCTATCCATACATATTCCCCCATTCCTTCTCTTTTCTTGGCACACTGGCTTACAACATGCTTCTTCCTTCCAAACAATGAATGAGAAAGGCATGTCTACCTGTTACATTTAAGCAAAATGTCATGGCATGGGGAAAATTTGCAAGTGATCTAGACAAGTTACAATTACTACAGTTTCATGGGAACAGTGTGTTCTATTTATTTTCAGCCCAATTAGATATGTCCTATGTACCTTTTCTGCTCCACAAGAAAAGGTGGATACAAATGGGTAGCTTGCTAAAAGGTAAGGAAGAAGCACTTCAACATGTTATTTATGGTGCAAAATGGTCTTGATGAGTCATTATAATCCAATGTCACTTATTTTCCTCCCCTCAATAGGCATTTGGGAACATTTAATTCACTAGCTATAAAAGAAGAAAATAAAGTTGTTAACTATGATCCAACAAAAGTCTCAATGAATGGAGGCAGATGGATTACATGTGGATGATGATAACTTGCAATGTTGGGCTAAACTAATCACTAAATTGGATCTCTAGCTGTGTCATTCAACATGTTTTAAAAAAACCTAAAATTGGAGGTGTGAGAAACCCAATCCATTATCAGAGCTACAGAGAGGAAATGCTGATGATGACTTTAATGTAACTAGAGACTGGCCAAGGCCACATATATGGCAGCATGGTGAAGAAGGAGCACCACACCAATTTATGTAATGCATCTGACAGTATTACACCTGAGGCAAGTCCACACTTAGGCTTCTAATCAGCAGTTAGTGCAGCTCTGGTGAAGAGCATCTGCACATCCACTAGGCTGTTCCACACATTTATCAATCTTTATTGCAGAATTACCTTCAGTGTCCAGCAGCATGCCCATTCACACATCTTCTGGCTTGCTGCATGCAGTTGGCAGGGAGCGTGTTGTCTGCACAGGCACTGGTCAGTTGCTGGCACTGGTTGGTTACCGACACTGGTTGGTTGCCAGCTGTTGCCACAATCGGACAGGTTCCCATGGGATTGGTCACCAGGATTGTTCCTGCCCCTCTGCATCGGCCTGATGGCGCATCACACCACCAGTTGAGACAGCAAGGAGGTGGGACTCCTGGCTTTGGCAGCGGAGGCACAAGCTGGTCAACGAAGGAGCATTTGCATTTCTGGCAGGTGAAGGGACACTTTGGGAGAGAGTTCCTCCTTGCAAATGTAAATGGTCCTCCTCAAGAGTACTGGCCCTTGTTCACGGCAGACTAATGTGGTAAGTACAGAAAGGCACCTGATTCTGATCCATAGCAAACCAGAGCCATGTTTATGAGATGGGGAAGACAACAACATGGCATACTAGGACAACTGTCTGTTTTCTGCTGGCTGACCTTGTGATTGTTTTCTACTCACTAGGAGCATTCTTCCCTATGCAGATGTAACTTGTAGGATGTAATCCAGTTTCAAGTATAGTTGTGACAATGTATTAAAACCTTCTAATGTCCATTAGGATTGTGAAAAAACATAAAAGCAATGCAGTGGAATAAATAGATTACCAATAAGTATCTCATGAAGCAGCAGAATGGTTGGATTCAAGCTGGATTCTGTGATGAAAAGAAACACAGGAAGTAAAGCCAAAAAAAGAGAATGAATAAATCAATGTTACCTTTGAAGAAGTCAGAATGTTCCATGAATTGAGTACATGGTAGGAAGCAGTTATGAAAATGCTGATAAGGAATGGAAAATTTAGAGAGCTGCTATATTGGAGTCACCTGTATTATAGAGTTTTATAGACTTAAGCATCGGTCCTGTTCATACTTACCATCTAGCAAGTAGTAGTACAATCACCTCCACCGCTACCACTACCATCCTGAAGTTCACCAACCCTTCCCAGATCCTAACTAGCTGTGAACAGCTAAAATTTAGTCCATAACTTGACCAGAAGTGGGTAAGTGGTCCTAGGCAGCAGTGTTTGGACCTTCTTCCAGGTGTGACACTGTGAGTAGGTGTGGCCATGTGGCTGCAGCTGTGGCTGCACACTTGCACACTGACAATATCTGGGTACATGCCAGATGTTGCCACAGAAGTTGCCATGGCGATCTGGCCTGCCCTGGCCTAGCCATCCACACTTCAAGTGCTGGTGGTCCAATTTGGAGCTTTACTAGCCCTTGTAGTACTGATGGCTCCCACTGCACTTGGCCCTTTCTACACTTGCCCTGGAATATATCTCACTTGGGGCCTTCCATAGTCTGCAGATAGCCTTATTCTGGAATATATCCCTGAATATCTGCTAAGTGCAGAAAGGGCCTTATTATACTAAACCAGTCAGGTTAGTACGAACAGGCCCAGAATTTACTTTCTCTGAGCTGTGCTGTCATTTAATAATGTTTACAGTACTCTCAAAAACAGGAGACTGCAAGTAAAACCAAACAAAACAAAAATACCCCAATAGTATTATTTTGTCATGTGAGCTATTGAAGGACCTGCTCAAATGCTGACAGATCAATATTTTATCTCTTTTTCACCAGATCAAAATGTAGCTCTGGAACTCTGAAACAATGCTTTGAGATATTAAAGGATGGCATGATAACAAATAGACTGAAGTTCAGTCTAGCCACTCATGAGAGGGAAAAGGCCCTCATAATGGCTTAAGGGTCATGGCATCCCCATGCCTGCATTGCCTTTGGGTCTGCAGGATACCTTCAAAGGGTAGCTAGTGCCCCCAGAGGCATCCTTCTGGGGGAGCATTGTGGGAGGAGCCTTTGCACTATCATAGCAAACCTACAGTTCCATTAAGGCCCCAGTATGGTTTGCTTTCAGAGTGATCTGGATGGCAAGTGTATTAATAGCTACTAGAATAATTCCTAGGAACTGCTTCCAGGGAGGATGTCCCTAAAGATCATTTGCAGTGAGTCCACAACAGATGGTGGTTTTCCCTTGTCTTCTGCTTGAGAATTCCCAGAAGCAAATGATAGGGCACTGTGCAATGTGGTAGAATTTGAATTCAATAAAAATGTTTGATACGAATCTGATTCTACAGTAATCCCTGCTATGAATTGCTTACAAATCCCTATGTATTCCCTACTTATCCCTACGTATCTACTATGTATCCACTCTGAACGTGTCAAATCCATTTTCAAACCGCTTTGAATCCACTCTGGATCAGCTTTGGATCCATTGCAGATGTGGCTTAGTGGCTTCTTGTTTAAGAGAGAGGTCTCTCTCTCAGAAAAGGACTCTGAAATAAAGTTGCTGAACCTTCCACTGAGGAAAGAAAAATACTCTGTCTCTGACTCTGTAATCTGACTCCAGTCCAAATCTGCTACACAACCTGACAAGAAAAGCTGGGTAGAAAAGCCAACTCTTCTTCTTCTTCTTCTTCTTCTTCTTCTTCTTCTTCTTCTTCTTCTTCTTCTTCTTCTTCTTCTTCTTCTTCTTCTTCTTCTTCTTCTTCTTCTTCTTCTTCTTTCCACCAACATACTATCTCTGGCAAGGGTTTTCCTTGACCAGGAAAAAGGAAGGGGAAAGAGTTCTGCTGCCATTCCTCTCCAGCCATGCTCCCTGCTGTGACAGCAATCTGGAAAGTCTGGTGGCCACTGGCTAACTCCTTCACCCACCAATGGCCCTGGAACTGGATACCAGTTCCTGAGTCAACACACAATAAAGCACAGAGACCATCCAAAGTGTTTCCCTCATGAAAGTGCTCCAATGAAACAGCGCTTGTGTCTGGCAAGGACATGTGCAGCCCACCAGAGTACTCCTTGACACTGCATCTGTTTTCAGATTGGTTCAGCCACCTGCAGAGCCTTAGTCTGCCCACCGCCTGTGCAGACTCCTGTTTTTGCATCTTTCACAGATATAACAGCAATAGCATCCAATACATGGCATTACGTTATAGTGTGCAGATAATCACTAGGCAAATCTGTCCTGCGTTGTACCAAGTGTGATTTCACATTTCCCTTCCCATCCCGTGGACAGTAAAGGTATGTGAGAGACTAAAGTTGACCAGTGCTTGCCCCTGTGTGATTGATCATTTACCTGAGATCGATTACATGGCTGAGCCACTTCTGGGCGCGTCATCTTGAGCATGCCCCCCTGTGTGGCTGCACATGCATCAGCACCATTGCTATGGCAACACTGATGCTTTGTGCAAGTGCAGTCACATCAGGGGATCGTGTGAGCTGCCAGCGCACTTGTGCAGCAGCTTAGATGGTCTCCCCAACCAGAAGTGCCGATGCTTGCCGGCTGGACAGTTCCAGGTCATGTGCCACAGCTAATTTACAATTAGTCAGTATCTAGGCATGCAGGGGACACTTGTAGGCTGTAAACACCTCCTGTAAATGCAGATACACCTGCCCAGATGCTGACTAATTGTAAGCTATGGGCTGAAGTGCAAATTGGCCTCAGATGCACACAGGGGGTGAACAATTAGCTATATCTGTCCATTTCCAAATAATAAGACTATGTCACTATTATACATTATTTTCTGCCTGGGGGTGACCTCATTGCACCACTGCAACTTCATTGCATTGCCTCTGTTAATAGGGTATGCCTCAGAGGCTACTGGGACCAGATGGGCACAGTTCCAATCTAGCGGAGCCTTTCTTACAATCTTAACATTCACTACCATATTGCTGTAACACTGTATGGCATCTGTCCTCTGTACAATAAATATATCTCTGTCATTTTGAGAATCCCAGGAGCCAGAAAACAGCCAGTTCAGGGACAAAAGCTTTCGAGCGCATCCTAACTGTTGTCTTCTGTCAACACTCAAAAACTTTGAATTATTTTTCATTTAAAATGAAAAAGACTCTCTAATTGCAAGAGCTAATGAGGTCTAATTATGCAATCAAGGTTCAAGATATGCTTTTGTTTATCAGACAAGTGACAGCTGAGGCAAATCAAGTTAATCAAGTGACTCAGTTTGATTATTACCAATAATTAGATGTTCACACTCTTTTAATATTCAGGGTAGTTGAAAAGTGGCACACATTATTTCTCATTTACAGCATTTTCATGGGGACTGGGGAAAAGTCATCATGTGCTCATACAACATTCCGATTCATTGATAGTGTAATGATAGTGATACCCTCATGCTGGCCTCAACGCTTTGGGCCTCAGTGCATGGAGCCATGTGTGCTGGAAATGCTGCATTGAGGTGACAGTTCCCACATGACCCCAGTCTTAGCACACGGCCCATCAATAGAACAGTGCTGCATTGCTTTTTACCACTGTGCTCCATGTTTTATGACTATAAACATGATCAAGCAACACTCAATTGAACAGTGCCGCATTGCCTTTTATCACTGTGTTCCATGTTTATAAAACATGTGGGAAGAAGTGCTTTTCTTCATACTCTCTTCAGTCCAGGTTTTCCATATTCCTGGAATCAAGTGTAGACAGCAAGTGTGTGCCTGCCTCTGGCAGGGATAATGCGGGATCATACGCCCAATGGGTAATTTGGAGCACTTGGCAACAGGCTGTGTGGACAGACCCATACAGTTTTCTAAGCAAAATCAT
The DNA here is from genome assembly GCA_023333525.1 of Aspidoscelis tigris stejnegeri. Lineage (NCBI taxonomy): Eukaryota > Metazoa > Chordata > Lepidosauria > Squamata > Teiidae > Aspidoscelis > Aspidoscelis tigris. Next base: position 67,274,231 of record JALMGA010000006.1, read on the forward strand.
AAAAGCAATTTCACATTGTGTTCTTCTGGAGAGGGGTCAGGGATTGACTTAGGAACCTCCAGTAGTGCAAAACTGTAAAACTTTTATGCCCATGCCAGTTTGTTCTAAATTACTGCTCTCCATAAGTTTTGGTCTACAACAATTCCTTTCAGCCCCAGAAATCACAACTGATGAAAGGATACTAAAGTCTGGCTTATATTCCCATCCCCTCCATCACATCCCCTCCAACACAGAAAATGATCATCTACCTGAGATTGGCGGTCTACTTGGGAGCAGATACCTGGAGGTCTACTGCCTCTGTTCTGCACTCCCCCAACTTCTGTGTAGTTTTTATAATACATTATTTTGTATTATATGTAAATTTCGGGGGGTGGGGTTCTGTAAGCTGTCCTGAGCAATTTTTATTTTTATTTTTTGAGAGAGGCAGTATATAAATAAAAATGGAAATGTTCTGAGTGCAATAATAGGAAACATTAAGCTCAGCCAGGGACCAGCCAATCTTGTTGGCTACCCCCTGCCTGAACCAAGACTTAAAATTACTGCCCCATAACAGCACTGCAGCTTTCACTTTTAAATGTCAGTATTTCAGCTAGGCCAGAGCATTTCTGCAGGGGTTTTTGCTTTGTTTGATATTGTTAGATTTCAAGGGTGGAACAAACAATTTAACTTTCTACCTAAGAACATAAGAGGAGCCAAACTGGACTGGGCCACAGCCCATCCAATCCAGTATCCTGTCTCACATAGTAGTCCACCAATTGCTTATGGGGATCTCAAGCAGAAGACTAGAACACCTTCATCTGCTCTTGAACCCCTTAGAGGCATCCTGCCTGTCTCCTGAGCCTGGAGGATGTACCTAAGCAACTATTCTAGTAGCCATTGATACACCTGTCATTCAGGAATCTGTCAAACCCTATTTTAAAGCTATCTAGGCTGATTGCTGTTACCACCACCTTGTATTGCTGTTCCTGTTGTAAATTCCTAGATGCTAGTCAAGCGGTTTGTCCTTGCACTTCCAGTGGGAATGATCTTTTTCTAGCAAGAGAAAGGAGGAAAAAAAATTTGTATCAGGTTTGTGACACTGGCTGTCTACACTTTTTAATTTTCAATATTTCAACAACGGTGAACAAAAATTAAAAAGTATATTAAAGGGGGGGCATAAAAGTGAAAATAACATAAAGTGATAAATATTAAACACCTAATTCCAATGACAGAGGGGAAAGGAGGAAACAGTTTTGTTTCATGTGGTTTTTGAGTTTGGTTTCTGAATAATAAATAATCTGCCATCCAGATCTTCTTAGCAAACCTATATAACTACATGACCTTGCAGGGGAGGATGTTCCACAGTAAACACTGAATGCCTGGTTAGGGCGTGATCAGCAGAGCACCTTCCAGTCACCCATTTATGAAGAACTGCCCCATTCTCAGAAACAAAATAAAATTGTCTTCCAAACTGTCACCCCAAATCCTACCTTTTCTTTCCACACAACAATCAGCACACACCTCCAAGTTCAACAGATACTACTCTATGATCTGTGTCTCATCCGCTCAGCTTCCCGTGACCACGCCTGGTTGTCATAGAAGCACGTTGCTTCCTCCATCAATTTGCTGTGGTCTTGACAGTCAGACTTGTGAGGACTATGGGGCCCCACTCTCCTCAGGACAATATTGTTCATAGGGCAGCAGCTTTGTCAGTGCACTCTTGTCAGCTGTGTTGCATAGATCACTCACTGCTCGATAATTTCCCATCAGCTGTCAATTTCTCTGAAGGCATACACGCCTGATTATTCCATCCTTTGTGACCAACCACCTGCTCCTCCCCCTCTCACCTCTGCTTCCTGCCTCCTTCTCAACCAACCTCTTTCCATGCCACCTGGCATCACCCCTCCCCCAATGCAGCCGGTCCTATTCCATGAATGGAGCACACTGTCCTCAAATTTAGACACATCTCCTTTAGTTTCTTCAGGAATGGTCCATTCACTGCGTAAGAACCCCAGAGGCAGTCCAGTCTTCTTCTGCAGCAGCAGCTGTGGAAAAAGATTAGAAAACTCCAACTTTGATTATGTCCCCACCTTCTTCTTTTCTTTAGTCTATGGAGGGTCAAAGCTCAGTTCCTCCTCTTAATGCACATTCTTACATCAGCCATTTCCAGGTTTATCATTGGCTGAATAAACCTTCATAGCTTCCTGCCCAATCGAACCCAAAAAAGGAGTTACACTCAGAGTTACGTTTTCAGATCTGAGAAATATATGCCTATCTCTAGTCTTTGGGATGCAATAATGCATTTTTAGATATTTACTGTCTGTCTCTAAAGTTTTAAATTCACCCAGAAAGTGACCTTTAAATGTGTCTGATCACATGTTTAGTCAGCTTCTGAATATTTTTTCTCATTTGTTCATTCCTGGCATAGTGTAATTTTGGGACAAATAAACTGGAATTAATTCTATCATTTTTGTAAAAAAAAATCTGGAAATCCAGCAGATGCAGTCCTCACACACATTTCTGAAAAAGCTTTTCTAATTTTATTTGTTTGTGAAAAAAAATGACAGTATCATTATGGGAATTTGCTAAAGTATAGAATCTGAATTCTGCTTTCAGGTACAAAGAAAAGTCAGTCTGTGTGGTGGGCCCCAATCCTGGCACTGAGGTGGAAGCCACATTGTTTATATAGCTGGTGCCTCCCATTTCTGGAGTTGTATAAGTTTCTGCCTAGCACATTTTAGACAGGAAATGACCCTGGAAGTTAGCCATGAAACAGCCAGAAACAGCCCCTGGTAAGTCACCTTTCTACTTCCAATTCTCTACACAGCACCATCAGGGTTCCATGCAGGTAACACTTGCCTTTGATTATTTTTTTCCCAAGGTTTAAGCATAGGTCACCTTCAGTGGCATATTCCACACCTCAAAGATGGGCTGCAGGTCCAGTGGGGAATGGTAACATGGAGCATCCCAATTGTACCCTGGGGATGGAGCCACACTCGTGCCAATCTATAGGGTTAGTCCAGAAATGCCAACTATTCTAACTTAAAAATGTATCTGTTTGCCTCTTGCTTTTTAGCTTCTTCCTTAAATAATTTCCTTTCTTGATCACTGCTGCCTTCTTGGATTCTCTCTTCAGATACTTCCTGTCAAGCTATCATTCCTTTCTATATACACACACAGTTTGTACTGTTGTTCTCTAAATCAATTTCTGTCAACATGTTGTCTTCAGTTAAGTTTCCAGAAGTTGTTATCCAGCAGCCTGTCAATGGGAGGACAGAGCAACTCACAGGGGCATTACCAGAACTCACCAAAGGCAGCAAATTGGCAGTACAAACCTCCCTTATCAAAGTCAGCCATGAAAGAAAATGTGTGTTTTGCTGTTAGACTGATAAAGGACTTTGTCAAACATATTTACTGGGGGGGGGGGGGAGACACACCATCCAGTTTTTTGCAAAGGGCCAGTCATAAAGAATAACTCTTAAGTAGTACTGCAGCTTGTCATCAAGAATGTGACTGCATATTTTTGTCTCAACAGGAAATAAAAGTGGTTACAAAGACAGCTTCATGAAGCCTGTGTGGTCATGGTCATGCCTTCAATTTAAAGCTTCTTCAGTCCTTCTTCTGATCAGAATGCTCACACCTCAGAACACAAGTCAGATGTTCACCTGGAAGCCATTTTTATCTGGTTCCTGAAGGACCTGATTAGGGCAACCTCCGCATGGTGAAGGAAACAGCACAGCTATCAAAGATCACTCCTGCTGTTGCAGTGTGCTGTTTCCAAGGCTGCTGCTGCACTCAGTCAGCGAACATTCATTCCCTGGGCCTGCCATAGTCTGCATTAGCATGCAGACATCAAGTCCCTATTTTGAGAAATATGCTAAAATATGGCCAGTGTGGAAAGGGACAGAGTCTGCCCAAGTACGTCTGATCTAGAATTTATCTTTCCCTCTTGGGTGGTCATGTGCATATTCATCAAAGGTGTGGACAGGCCAAGAAAATTCCAGACTGAGAACCCTTTGAAAGCCACATGTAATCATAGCTCTTTGGAACCTTCTTCAGTCCATCCTTAGGTCTGACTGCTCACAACATTTCATTTCTCTCTGTTTTATTTGTGGACTTTCCATTCAGATAGAAATGGATAGAAATGAAAAGGTGTGTGAGCAGTCAGATCTGAACATGGCTGAAAAAGGTTTAAAGTGATGGTGTGACCATGGCCCAAGTGTTTTTTATCCACATGATGAAAGGAACAGCAAAGCCAAGTCATCAGGAGTTATCACTGGAATACGTCCATCTCTTATTCTCCCATTAACTATTTCTGTGTAAAGTAACTATAGTAATGCCAAACTAACATGCAATTTTGGTGCACCTCTTCACCTCCTTCATCCATGTGTGTTCATTTTTTTTCTTTTGAGTTAAAGCAGAGGCACTGTGTGCTAGTCATGTGCATGAATATTCAGAACATTCAAAATTCGATCGAATTCATTCAACTTTGAACATTTGAATTTGAATCAAATGTCTATAAATTCTAATTTAAACATTCAAATGAATTTTGAATTTTTAAATCTATTCATTTGAATTATTTGGACATTCATATGTGCATGGACAGGTACACAATGCATACTTGCCCATATGCATTTTTCCTGCATCCGTGCCTTTGGACGGTTCCGTACGGGATGAAAACGGGATAAATACAGCATGTGTACAGATGTGTACGGATGCATACAGGATGCATATGGATGCGTACAGGCACATACGAATGTACAAATTCAAATAAAAAATTCATGTGAATATTGGATTTTTGTACATGTTCTGATTATCAATAGTACACATATAAATGGTTTCTTCTATGTACAATATTCGTTTCACCCATAACCCTTCACCCACCCTACCACCCCCTGATCACTTCATGAGCTCCAAAATTTAATTTATCATGTAGTATTTCCAATCCATTTCATTAGAAAATCTTGTTCTGGTAGTGTTGAGCTCGTTGTTGTTAACATTTCATCAATACATATTGTCCATACATGCAAAGTCTTGTTACCATCCAGATCTCTCCAATAGCGTTGTCCTTGATCATTCATTATCTCGTTTAACATAATATATTTAAATTATCTGCGTACTTCCATCTTACAACAATTCTATGGTGGGCAGCAAAAATTAACCAATGTAACAATGAATGTAGATGTTGTGGTACATTAATGTCCTCAGATGAGTGGAGTATAAAAATTTCTGGCTGGAGAGGTATTACTTATGTTTATTCTCATACTGACCTCCTGCCTGAACTGTCTAATTGGAGGACATTCCCAGATTAGATGGAAATAGGTAGGATCTTGTCCACAATTCCTCCAGCAATTTGTTCTACCACTCCCGGTTATTCTAGGTAATCTTAAAGGGGTATAGTACTACCTATACCATATTTTTAAAATAATTTGTTTCATCAAAATCGTGGACCACCATTTATGCTTTTGATTAACTAATTTTACCCATTTTTCTCATGGGAAATTCATTCTCAGACCCAGATTCCAGATTCCTCTCGTGGTTTCTAAGTCCTGATCTATTATATAATTCATTAAAATTTTGTATATCCTAGAAGCTAGTCCATTAATAGATTCAGAGACTAGTGTAATTGTATTCTCATACTTGCTTAAAGGTCTTTGTGTGGCACTTATTGAATCCTGCATGGCTAATACTCTTTCTATACTCATAAGGGAGAGCCAGTTATTTTGGAGAGGTATACATGCTGCAGTTATTTGATCAATTTTGATTTGGCCTTGTGTAGTATATTCACATGAGTATATGTGAATATATTCAATTTGAATAGAATGTGAATACATTCAAATTTTAAAGATTTTAATCAATTCAAATTTTTGGATATTTGATTCAAATCAAATCCTGAAAATTGCATTCGTGCACACCCCTGCTATGCACATTGCATCCTATTTTAATTCCTTACTATTTAAAATTGTAGTTTGATGTCAGACAAGTCTACAGTTGGATACAAAGTTATATTACGGTGAAAACTCTTCATGGCATTCCCAGAATCTGCCCTGGCAATGTTGCTAGAGATGGGCAGACATGAGTAAAATTCAAGCTGCTGAAAGAGGAAGGTATTGCATGTGAAAGAACCTTTCTATGTCCCCTTTTTCCTTTTTTTTCTTCTTCTAGTGCCGCTGTTTTTCATACAAAATCAGTCATTCATGGTTGCGTCCTAGAATTGGCTTCAGTTTATCTGTACCCTCAATCTGTATGTATTTAGCCTAAATGATAATGCAGCTCTTTTCAGAAAGGTGCTTTGTAGGAAGGGAAGAAACAGAAAGAAAAAATAAACCCCAACTCATATATTAATAATAAGGCAATGGTTTAGAATCATCAGTCATTTAAAGCCCATAAGATTTCATGAGTAAATACAACAAAGTTTCTTTCCTGTATCTACTCATTGTGCAATGCTACAAAAGGTTTCCAAGCAAACATTATTTTGAGAAACTGCAAAGATAGGGGGAAAATATTGTATGAAAGGCTGTTGAAAGTTTTTCTCCTAAAAATGTTTTTTTTTCAACATCCAATTAGAGGCCTTATGTTAGAAAACACAAATCAATCTAGCATAATATAGTCCACACTAAGAAAGAGGGATCTTATAGTCTTACAAATGTTGCTGTTCTCCAACTTGCATCAGACTTAGCTAGCATGGCCAACAGCTAAGACTGCTGGAATTCATGGTCCTTCATCATCCCATTTGGCTATGAGTTTATCACCACCAGCAGATCCTAAACTCTAAACTACCTCCATGACTATTGACTTTCTGACTATGGAGCATCGCAGCAACATTTGAAGAGTTACACATCCTTGTGCCTATTATCAAAAATATTCCAGTGCCTCTAAAAGCAGAATGCTTGAAAGAACATTAAAGATGTCTCTGGAAAAGCCCATGTTTCTTTGTGGCCATGGTCATACCTTCATTTTAAATCTTCTTCAGTCCATCTTCTGGTCTGATTGCTCATGCCTTTTCATTTCTATCCATTTTATTTCTGAGCTTTCCATTTAGGGAAGTCCAAATGGAGGGTGGTGGAAAGTCCACAAATCAAATGGATGGTGAAAATGAAATGATGGTGAGCAGTCAAACCTGAAGATGGACTGAAGAAGATTTAAAGTGGAGATGAGACCATGGCTTCCGTCATTCTAAACCTAGCAAACCTTAGGTGAATGAAATCATCCACACACGTTAAGAACCTTCCTGCATGAACTAGTTTATCCTAGACCAAGGTGAGACATTCTGGTCCAGGATAGACAACACATCCCACCTTGGGCTAAGTGGCTAGTGGCACATATGAGAGCACTGCCAGAAGTAGCATCAGAAGTTGGTGAACCACCAAAAAGGGCTTTCACTTTTTCACTATGGGCTCAGCCTATAGATTCTTCTTCAAAATATATAGCAGCAACAACAACAATACTAGGGCCAACATTACCAGATGAAACATCTCACTTTTTCTCTCTTTCTAAAAAGGTTTTCTATCATTGTGACAGAGAACCACAAGAAATGTGAAGATGAAAATAGTATAACTATCCTCCTACATGACCGTGGAGCACCACCATTAACTGGCTTTGTGTTTCTTGTTTACAACAAAGGAAAAATCAATAGGATCATTATTAAAGGTTGCATTGGGTGTGCATGCACTGTAATAAAGGCCATGCATTATGGCCTCAGATTGGTAATTCCTTTAAGGTATCTTCTTGTCAGCTTTTGAGGGGTAGGATCCAATACTGCAATGACAGGCAGCCCAACTGCTGCTGCTGCTGTTCTAAGGTTTTATTTTGTCATGTTCAGCAGGGATGGAGGAAATATCCTTCCACTAATAATGACGGCAGATTTAAGATCCTGCTGTTCTTGTGTTCTGAACAGCTGGCACAGATCTCCAGATAGTTCATCACTCTAAGCATCTCTTCATTACTTGGAGGTGAGTGGCTGAGTTCAATTACCACCATCAAAAAGTGTCATATCTGAAGTGATATAGCATTTTGATTTTGGATTTTGATTTGTGACAGTTATTTCCCACATGCAGATTGGTCCAGGCTGTTTCTTATTCCTTTCATTTTTTTTCCGCAGAGAAACGCAAGTATACTTGTTTTCTCCTCAGAATGTAAGAGGCAATGCAGTTGGACCTGCATTCACCAAGCAAACTGAGCAATCCTAAACAGAGTTTAAAAATGCATAGTTTGGAAGTATGTCCCCCTGCATACAATGAGGTTTTATTCCTAATAAATTTGTTTATGGCTGGGTCTCCATTTACTCAGTGAGAAATCTGGATTCTGGAAGCATAAGGCCTTATAATTGGCTGCTGAAAAGGGCATTGCTGTGTCTCCAGTTGTGAGCACAGCATCCAAAAACAAAGCCTTTGTCCAGGGCATGAAATCACTCTCTGCAAAAATGGTGCCTCCAACAGTGATTGTGGCCAGAACTGGGGCAGTGTGATTGCTATAAGGAGCCTGTTGCTACCACAAATGGACACACAATGCTACTGACCACTTTAATGGGCACCTCCTATAGTGAGTGAAGACACACACCTTCAGGCTTCTTCATTCTTCACATCTCCTTTCTTTTCTGTTTATTAGAACATAAGAGGATAAAAGGAGTCTTGCTGGATCAGGCCACAGCCCATCTAGTTCAGCATCCTGTCTCGCACAGTGACCTGCCAATTGCTTCTGGGCGTCTTAAGCAGAGACAAATACCTGATAATCCTTCCTCAGTTCATCATCAGTTTGGGCCACTATGCTCCCACCCTTCTGTTTCCATCTTGAGACTCCTTTATAAGACTTTTTAAGATATCCACCCATCTCCACTGTCATAACTCCCCCTGCACTTCGATAGGATAAATGTAGGGGTGTGCACAAATGCAATTTTTGAATTCGGTTCAAATAGAATATTTGAATGTTTGTCCTGTATGTATCGGTACAACTTTTTACGGATACAAATAAGATGTATGTAATGTGTACATATCCGTACACATACGAATGTCCAAATAATTCGTATGAATGATTTGAAACATTCAAATTCGTTCAAATGTTAAAAAACGAATGTATAGACTTTTGATTCAAATTTGAATGTCTGAATTTGATCAAATTTTGAATGTTTCAAATATTCTTGCACAGCCCTACTCAACAGCGTGTAATCACACATTGGGTGAATAGGAAGGCAAATTCATGACGTCTTCACCCACTATAGTATGGTTTGGCAGCCTTGAGTCCCCTTCCCCAATCACACCCCAAAAATGAAAACAGATTAACACTCTATAAGGGATTGAGACCTGTAAAAATCAGGACTCAGGAAAATACAAGTGAAGGGAGGAAAGTCCACAAATAAAACTTGCTGGACTAAAAAGGTACGAGCGGTGGGACCAAAGATGGAGAGGAGGATTAAAGTGAAGGTCTGACCTTGGCCTAGGAAAAAGAAGGAGCAGGTTGGAACAGTACTCCTGCTTCCACATCAAGCTTTCCATTTTAAGGCTGCAAATCATGTCTTATTTTTTTCTTTTTGTCCTTCTCCCCTCTCAATCTCTCTCTTCCTCTTTCAGAAGTAGAAAGAGATTAGAAAGCAACAAAACCACATCTTAAATCTATCAATTGCTAACAGAAACAATACAATCCAAGTGGCCTGGAATATTAGCAGTTGAAAGACTACTAATAAGATAGTACTTTAATCTTGAATACTTCAGAATTTGTCAAAAGTCCAGGCTCTCCTTATTTGAATGCTACTAGACGCTCAGAATTATTTTTTATTCTATAAAACTACTCAGGTGGCAATTATCCTTCCCTTCAAAGTCATTTCCATGTTGATGCTCAGAAGTATTTGGATTCTGGTAGGAATGAAAGGTACTTTGCTTTTACAATATAATCATCAGATGTCATAAAACTCTTGCATTAGAAACAATTCTACAATTATCCCTCCTAGGCTGCTGTGGCTTGATTCCAACAAATTGCCATGTACTGTATAATGGTGTTATGCAAATAATCACCACCTATGGAAAACTGGAGGTTGGGAAGCCACGGGGATTGACAACACAGAGACACAAAGAAGATCCACACAGCACTTTTATGCCTCTCTGTGTGTACCATGAGGTTACAGTGGTTGGAAAGTGGTTGACTTCCTGCTAGACCTTGATTTTGAAGTCTATCAGCACACTAGGGGGCAGTATATCAGACCAGAGAGGCATATGAGTGGCATGGTTCAATAATCTAGTATGCCACAGGGGTTCTGTTTTGGAAGCACAATAAGCCACACCACTGTAAAGGGTCCCTTGAAGTTCCCAAGCCTCCCTGTGACTGCTTCTAAGCTGACACAAGTCTCAGAGCCAGCATAGGGGCTGGTGTGAAACAGGCTGTCTCAGTGTGGACAGCCTTGTTCTGCATCAGGAGCAATCTGTCCCAGCTTAGGATGGATCATATATTCCAGTATGGGGCTGCCCATCCAGTACTGGGATGGCTTCCATGAGTGCAGGAATGGACTTAGTGTGTTTCTTCTTAAAATTCTATTGTTCTAGTGTGGGCACGCTGTGGTCTGGGAGGGTGGACTTATCCATCTTGATTTATTGATACTTGATTTCCTGTAGCAGATCTGAATCCATTTATTAGTTTGTGGTGTACTGCACATGCTTGTCATGTGTAAAGTGCAGAAAAAAGATATTTTCCAGCATGGGCTGGAACATAAAAATAATGGCCTGTTTAAAATTTGTTTAATGCATACATAAATAATACGTTTAATTCAATTTATCATGCTCTTAAAAAGCAACTTACAACAATTATTGAACTACCTGGTCTGTCAACCTCAGTCTTTAAAACACACACACAAGAAAAGGGAAATGCAGGGAAAGTTGATGTTATTTGTTAGTTGCCAGGCAGATGGAGAATCCCTACAGTGTCATTCTGCCACCCTCTCCTTCAACCTGATTGTAGAATGGCTGCTTGAGTGACAATTACCTATCGTCTCAAGAGCAGATACCTTCAAGGAAATCCTAGCTCTAATGTACAACATGCAAAGTGTGATCCAAATTATGGAAACCCGTGATTTTCTCACCCATATCTCTTTTCTTTCCACAGGAGCTCCCATTCCTCTGAAGGTTCCTCCTGTTAAGGAGGTAGGACACAGGAAATTATTTCCCCACCCAGAGTAACTGGAGAAAACTGAAGGGAAAATTGCTGGTAGGCAATTTACAAATTAGAAGATGACCATGGGAAGGAATTCCTGTTGTTGGGGATGTTTTTATCAGTATCTTGCAGGTAGCCAGAGTAAATGAGCAGGATTGGCATCAAGGTGTGTCACAAGCTTTGAACAACATCTATGTGGTCCGTGAAGAACTTAGCAGATGTGAGTCTGGACTTCAGGGTCTGCATGCCAACACATTCCACCGGGGTAGGTGTCGAATGGGCCTGTGCTAATGGAAGACCGCTCCCCATTCTTGCCTCCACTGTGCAAATAGGCAGCACTGGCAGGAACAGACTCAACCCTATTCCTGAGTCTGGCAGCATTTTAGGAGGCTCCACGAAATGGTCCACTTCCATGGCCATTTTCAGGGGTGTGGCAAAATGCCCCCTAGCCTACAACTTCAAGGGCAGGGGATTTTTGTCCTTTGATTCTGAAACTAGGCTGGGCTGAGGTGGCCATAATGTGAATGGCTACCCAGCATTCTCCAAATGGTTTGCCATGTTCTTGCCCCAAGATGCTATCTCTCACAATATAAGTCAGTAGCACTACAGAGATGTGGATCATTCAACCAATTTATATCAGTACCACTGCAGAAAGGAGACCCAGTCTAACAATATAAGTTCTGGTGCACTGTAGGCCAAATCACATTAACAGTTTCAGTGACTACATTAAACAGGAGAACAGCTTACTAATGGTAGGAAAGTAAAACCATGTTATCCAAGGGCCTTTCCATACTTACCTCATATACTAGAATATTGCTTCACCACTTCTTCTGAATGTGGAAATTCAAGTCACCAAAGTTGTCTACTAATCTCCCTGGTCTGGTTCAATTCCACCTGGTCCAGTTCACATGGCAGCCCTGGTTTTGAAGCTTACCTGAGCTTCAGAGATGAGGGTTGTGGAGGTTTCCATTGTTCCCAGTGGAAACTTTGATGTTCCTCTTCACAACCAGAAATGGAAGAATGTATGCCTGGCTCTTGTGCATAACATGCAATGGTTGAGTGACAGCACAGGGACCAATAACATGGAAAAGGTTGGTGACACTTGTCCTTGTAGTGCCTATCACCTGAACTGGTACAGGATGTGTGGATTTGCATTGCTGTGGGTGTTGGGCTGGAACATCACTAGTATAGTACTCGTAATGTGAATGGCACCAACCAGACTAGAAACTGGACAGCTTGGACCGGCAAGTGTGGAAGCAGCCCAATATTGTTTTATACCAGGCATGAATTTTTCATTAATTATAAAAAAAGTAGATTTCCTTTTTAAAAATTCACCTGTAACAAAGATATAACAAGCAAAATTTATAAACATTGAAATTAGACAAAAAACATTAGTGCAAAGCAAGGAAACCATAAGGATGTAGTAGGAAAAATAAGATTTCTTCTTGATGAAAGTGCATTTCATGAACCTCATCAGATTCTGCCTGAAATATAATCTGGTTTGCTGTAATCTCATGCCTCTGCAAATCCATAACAAGGTGGATAAAAACATTGAGCCTTCAATGAACATTAACAATTATGGGCTCATTTTGAGAAATGTCATTATTATTAATAAAATACTAATTATATCCTTAGTCTATCAGTTGGCATACACCAAGTCAATCTGTTTTCTTACAGTTAGTATCCTGATCTCTATGACAGGTGGTTTCTGTTTCTGTTTGTGTGAGTGTGAATGGCATCCTGCTAATATTAAAAATACATTCATTCTGAATTCCTTCCCCGGTTGGCCCTTGGAGGTGTGCTGCATACCCAGAGGTGGCACACGTAGAAACCATGTCCCTTGGAGCCTTGCCTAGTGTGGTTTTCATCTGATTTACATATAGTATGAGGCCCTTTCGGCACTGAGATTCCCCAGCTTTGAAGCTAGTGCTGCCTTGGGCAGAAGACAGCATGGAATCCAATGCTGCTCATTCAGTGATCATAAGAAGTTAAGAGAAGCCTGCTGTATCAGGGCACAACCCATCGAGTCGAGCATCCTGTCACAATGGTTCACCATTTCCTGCCAGGTTCTTGCAAACAGAAGCACCCAACAGTGGTAGAATCCTGCAATCCCTGCTTGAGTTGAGCAATGTATTGAAATATAACTCCTACAGCAAAAGAATAAGCACCACTGATGGGTAAATGTACATTTATGATGGATACATGCATACTCATATATAAATTGATTCTGAACAAAATTGAAACCAAGATGAATATACTTCAAAATTGAGATTAATCTGCTTGGAAAATAGATTGCTTGTTTGCTTTCATTAGCTCAGTGTAACTTTCCTCTCAGATTAATAAAAGGTGAATCTGTGCTGAAAGAATATTGTCCAACTGCTAAGAAAAGGTTGATATGGTAGAAAGTGCCTCCAGCTCACATTTAGTCTGAAATCAGAGGAAAATATAATTATTAAAAATGATTATTTTCTTAAATTATTTTTAATTACAGAACACTCCATGCTCTTCTTTCTGCTTTCATGTTCTTTCATGTTCTTAGTACTATGCTTTTTACTGAACAATGTAGGTAATGAATAAGATAAATAATCTTTGGAGGTTATTTATGAAACAGATGTATTATTGACTGGATTCTTCAAACGCTAATTAAGTTGGGCAAAATGAATATCCATTTTATGTCAAATCTGCTTTCTCAGAAGACACATTGCTGTACATTACTATCAGTGAAATCATGACTGTTCTATACAAGTGCAACTAACATATGTTCACATTTGTTCCTTCTGTGTGTCTTCTTCTGTTCACACTATGAAATGAAAGAAATGAAGTTCATTGCGGCAAAGCATCTGCAGGACAGAGAAAACATCTGCTATCTTCCGTTGTCTAAGGCCTTTTCTAAAACTATTAGTGAGATTAATCACTAATAATCAGGAATTGTACAGTAAGGAAATACAATAATAATTACAATATGGTAATTACATACATATATATCCAAAAGGCATTTCCAAAAGTCCTCTTAAAAGATCATTTTCAATACTAAGTCTTGGTTCAATACACAATTACAAAAAAGCAAAATTTAAAATGGACATATGCAGGCTTTCATGGCCAGATTCCATCTCATTTGTAGCAGTTTTTGGGCTCTTATGCCATTTTCCAGGGTTCTTCTTCTAAAGTCCTATGAGGAGCCACAGTGCTCCCAGCAGCCTCAGCTCATTCCAAACCGACAGAGTGAAGAGATAAGGCTTGCGCATGTGTGGTGCATCCCCGGGTCCTGGGGTGGGGGTGGGGGTGAGGGGTCATCTGTGGGGCATAGGTGCCTTGATCCAGGTGCCTACACCCCACAGAGGGCTGCGGTTGGGTGGGGAGGCCTTGGTAAACTGAACCAACTTGGGTACGGTCTACCAAGGGGTCCCACAGCCCCTGGCCCATAGGCAGCTGGCTCCGGGCCCCAGGGTGGGTGGGTGGGTGGGTGGGTGACTAGGTGGTTTAGTGCCAGCTGTACAGGACTCGATCGGGTCCTGTACAGCTGGCAGGAACCGGGGGAAGTGGCCTGACAGGGCTTCCCGCCCCTGGGTGTTCCCACCCAATGGTGGGCAGGCTTGCGGGAGGTGTCCCCACCCCTGGCTGGCCTTTCCCAGCTAAGTCACTTCAGGACACTTCACCCATTCGCACACAGGCAAGCAGGAATGCATGTAAATGCGTTGCTGCCTGCCTGTGTGTGAATGAGTGAAGTGTCCCAAAGTGACTTAGCCCACGTGCATTACAGCCTCTGGTTGCACAGATGATGGGGCAGAACATTGATGTTGAGGTTAAGCCATTGGGAGCGGCAACCTTACTTTGCATATATTACAAAGAATTCTAACAGCTTTGCTGACCCATGGGTTGCTGACAATAAAGCAAAGCCTAGGTTTCATTTCTTAAAACCAATAGAAATTAATTTCTCAAAACACTGTGCCTTAATTATTTTTTCTTTACTTCATTTGCCAAATCCAAGCTAATAAGACAGCCATTCTATCTGCTTCATCTGGAGCAATCACCATGAAATCAGCCTGTTGGCGGAGTGGCATTTGTGAAATTACATGATTTCTTTTTGAAAGGAGCTCTTCATTTCATGCAAAAACAAAACAAGGCAACTATAAAAAGTCTTCAGTTGGAAATAATTTATGATGAAAGTAGCCAGGGCAATGGATTGCCAAGTGAATATGATAATCTATACTGAATTCAATTTCCTGAGAACAAAAATAATAAGTTTTAAGCTCTTATTGCTATGAAAATAGACTCAAAAGAGTGGGAGCAATATCTGCAGAAGTCTTTAAAGTCCAAGGAGCAATTAAGATTTCTAGAAGCTGGCAGTGGAGATTTAGTGCAATATGTAATTCATTGAATTTCCCGAAGTGGAATAAACAAGAAAATCATCAGCATACGTTATATAGATCACAGAGGCCAGGTTTACTTATAGTAGACTTTGAATTACTTGGGAACCTCATTATCACTGACCTTAACACAGTTATTCATGAGCAAATTTTATATATAGCACATTGGCCAATGTGTGTGTGGTACAGGAAAGAGACTAGACATCAAGATGCCATTATCCTTTGACACTGAAAAATGCCATCTCTGGAGGAAGCATTTCAGTGGCACATTTTAGCACACCACTGAAATATGACTTCCTTCTGCACACCTCCCATGTTCTCAACCATGGCTCTCTGATCCACTGGTAGACTATAACAGGTCTACCTGTGATCTAGTGTGGGTCTTCCTATTCTGGATCATGCTTTAATGCACCCAGAGGGTAGCAGTGAGGAGCAGAGCCTCACAGTTCCACACTGACATGTGGATCACTGGGGCCCAGAAACTGACCATGGGGGCTCCTGATAGGAATTAAAGTATGTGCAGAAATGGCTTGAGAAATCTTCCAGAAAAATTACTCTAATGGCAGAATCCTTTTCATCAAGGAAACCACATCATTTCAGAAAAAAAGCCACTGTACATAAAGTAAGGACCACCACCACCCCTCAACTGTAATTATTTTTATTGCAATGCTTTTTATTAAAGGTTTTTCAAATTTACAACATTAAGATATAGATACAGAAATAAATATACTACAGAGACTGACCCCCCAACGCCCCGCCCTCCCACAGACTGGAATCATACACTCAGGTGGAAAAATGATCTCAATTTTTCAAGTCCATCTTTCAAGAGCTGTAGAGCAGTATCATTCTCAAGGGTCAGCAACAGCGTTTTCCAACAATAATTCACCAAATCCTAGATCATCTCCCCCATGAATGACTGGGAGCGTTCCAAGAGCCTCTAAACATTGTAGCGGTTTTGGTTAACTTTTTAGCTGGCAAACTTCAGAAGCTGCTTGTCAGCGATCAGACAGCGGGGGTGGAATAAGGGTTGCAGGAAGAGGCTTACCCCCCTCATTGCTGCATCTTTACCTGTCAAACTGGGGTGATCAGTTCTTTTACGTTTGCCCAGCAATCGGATTGCAGAGAGAAGAGGCTCATTTCTGTTTCATCACTGTTTAAAAATGGCCAGCAGTTGTGATCCCCAATGCGCAGGACAGGAACAGTGAACACAGGACATGAAACCCCACCTCCTAATAACGCCAGAGTCTATCCCCTCCCCAAATAGCCTGGGAGCATCCCCATTCACAGACTCGGCCCCCAAAATAATGCTGACTTTACTCCCAAACCGTAACAAGAACAGTTTTCTAGAGAACTAAATTTAGTGCAGATTTGGGCAATTTGGTCTGCAAGTGACCCAGTTTGGGGGCTTTGCATGGGGATGCTCCTTGCCGAATTCGGATTCAATTCAGACTTTATAGTGCATGGGGACATGACCAATAGCGCCACCCAAAGTAAATGATCATTGATGAATAATTTAAAAAGCATTGGTCTCAATGCCTTGAGGGACCCCACTTTTTACCTCTTTCCACCCTGAGAATTGCCCATTTATTACTCCTCTCTGCTTCTGGCCCTTAAGCCAGTCACAAATCCAATACAGAACCTGCCCTTTTATTCCATGGCTAATGAGTTTGATGTGGGACTTTGTCAAAAGCCTTCTGAAAGTCCAGATAGACAATGTCTACTGGTTCACCTTTATCTATGTGTTTATTGACACTCTCAAAGAATTCCAACAAGTTTGTAAGGCATGATTTACCTTTGCAGAAGCCATGCTGGCTTTTGCTCACCAATGCTTGCTCCTCCATGTGCATACTAATTTTGTCTTTAATGATGGTTTCTACTGCAGTTTTTAGAAAAAGCAGATGAAAAGAAGCTTAGAAGTGGGCACTGCCATATGTTGCTCACTCCATCCCACCTCCAAATGGATATTAAATAGAGATGTGCACGAATATTCATAACATTCGAAATTCAGCCGAATTTGGACATTCATATGCAAATCGAATGTAGGAACCTTTGAAGACTGACATTCGAACTCAAATCGAATGTTTTGATACATTTGTATGAAGCTTTGTTATGCGATCTGTATGCTATCTGTATGCATTAGTATGGGGTCCGTACGCTATTGGTATGAATTTGTATATAGGATCTGTTTGCTATTTTGTATGAATTTGTATGGGATCTGTATGAGATTGAAAATTTGTATTAAATATGAATCTTACCACATTCAAAGGGGATCTATTTGAACAAATACAAATTTTCTTGCATTCAATTCTATACAAATCAAATAAAAAAAATTGTGCACATCCCTAATATTAAAAGCCAGAAAATGCTAGGGATGTGCACAAACAAATTCACGTCTGAAAATTCAATCAAACGTTTACATTTATGTGCTGGGCGTCTTGTTCGTTCTGTAGTATTCTGCTTCCAGAATTTTAACAGAAAAGATGCAGCATAATCTACTTTTGTCCTAAAAGAAAGCAGATGAAGTTTATGAACTACAAAGCAGTGGCAACGTATCTACTTCACATGCAGAAGATCACAAGTTCAGTCCAAGTTGAGTTGTCAGTTGTTTATAAGTTGTACAGGTAATCTGTCCAAGTGACTATAAACTTTTTGGCAGATCTGTCTGAGAAATACCAAAAAGGGTATCCCAATCCCATCCATCCATCCATCCATCCATTATTTGAGTAATTACATTTCACGCTTCTGAGAAGGTCCCAGGGTGGGTCAGAACGATAAAAATATTTTTAAAAAAGATAAAACACTGTAAAGTACATATTAAAATACAGCCATCTCTCACCTCTAGGAAGCTAATCATCAAAAAGGCCTGGGTGAAGAGTTGTGTTTAACCAGAGGCCAAAGACATACAAAGTCAACACCTGACATATCTCCATAGGAAAGTTGTTTAATGTCTGGGGGCCAACACAGAAAAGGCAGTTTTGTGTGTCACTGCCCCTCACACATCTGAAAACGGTCAGTCCCTTGTGACAGAAGAAGAAATTACCTTCACTAAAATTGGCTTCTCCTTCTATTCTTTCTTTTCAAATGGCAGGTGATTGACTTAATAAGCCCTCATTAACCAATGGAACTCCTTTTAAAAGCACCAAACTAAACCATGCATGTGCCACTTAGCTTTTCCCCTGATGGATAGGGAAATCAAAAATATTTTACAGATAATGACCACTATCCCCGGCTACACCTTGGAATCATCTCTGAACAAAAGTTTCTCAGTGATTCATTGGTATTAGAAAAGGTGGAAGACACTGAGGTATGTTTAATGACTCTTCTGAGAAATCCAGTTGTCTTATCTTTGTTATATTCAATCAATGAAAAATGACGTATAGTGATGATAAAAAAGAAGATATTCTGATCACTTGTAGCTGTTCCCAATTCACAGTAAGAGGATGATTCACAGAAGCAGTAGGACTGGAATGATTTATCTGACTGTGTAAGTTAATTGCTTGCTTGAGAGTAATCCTGGCAGGTGTAAGTTGATATCCTAACTGCATTTGCCCAAAAAATAAAATAATCAATTCTTGTACAGGGAAACAGGAAAAAGAAAATGCTGTGAAAGGAATGATGGAGCTCTCTCTCTCTCTCTCTCTCTGATGTACATACACACACATGCACTGCTGTTTTGCTAGCAAACATCTACAGTAGTTGTTGGTTGGCTAGTGCACCTAAACGTAAAGATAACATAATAATTTCTGCTCAAATCCAAGGCAAACTGTTTGACATTGCAGTAATCCAAATCTATGGGCCTTTCTGCACTGGGCTTTATTCTTGGTTATATCTTAGAATAGGAATCTGCTGTCTGCATTCTCATATCCATCAACAGGGTGGATGGAAAACCATGCTGGGCTTTACCTAGGAAATATTTTTACCCATCATAAAAAAAACCCAAAACCTAAGTATGACATCAGTTTGGATCCTCCTAAAATGATGTGACTAAATGTGATTCAGCACATCCCCAATGGAACCTCCAAAATGGAAGCAACATACTTTTAGGGTCATATGGAAAGAATATGCTATGGCTGCACAATCATGCACCACATCATGATCTCCATAGCAATGGCCCGGCATGCAGCAGAGGTTGCTGTGGCCAATGCTACAGTGATGTGGATGGTCCGGGTTGGACCATCCACACTGCAAGGGCACAGGTTAAACTTGGCACAGTGCCAGCACTTATGATGCAAACACTGACCTCCATCTTTGAACATAACTGTAGTGGGATTCTATTCCACTGCAGTTGAGTGCAAAAAGACCCCTAGAGTGACTTGTGCAGCCCGATGTATACTTGTGTGAGGACAGTTGCATGTTTGGGGGCTGCTAATGCTCTACTGATGCCATTGATTAATTACTATTTCATAGTAATTCCTTCCAAATGGCCATCCATTAACACAAATCTTGTCCCATTGAATTTGTCCAATATCTTTAATAACTGCAATCTGTTTATTAAAGTAACTCTTTTAATTGCTCCTATTCCAAAGATCAGCACAGTTTCCTTAATGTCTGTTAACTTGTAATAATCTTTAGCCAGATTTTGGCTCCTTGTGTTATTTGGAAGGTACCAGAATCTTTTAACTATGTTTGCCCAGTCTTCAATTAATAACTGCCATTTCTTATTTCCTTTTTTCATTATTTGCAAGTAGCAGGGAGGATAAGGAAGAAGAATAAAGAAAAAAATTCCACTGTTATAATTCAAACCAGAGGCTAGACTTTGCTTTTTCAAAATGGAGTTAGTCTGGCATATGAATGTAATGCTTAAATGGCCCATTCCTATGCTTTTAACTTATTAAATCAAATCCACCTATACACAAGCCTTTAGCAAGAGTCAGCATCCTGTCACGCGCTCACAAATCCTTTTTATACTCCATATTTCTGAGAATGTTTTCTAAGAAAGCACAGGAAAATAGCCAGCTTCTACAGATATTTACTGTATTCTACAAAATAAAAAATAAAAAAAATCCAGGACAGAAAGACCAAATTGAGGAATGAAAGTTCCCCATGTTTTGATGTTCTTAACATCAAGAGCTGAAGTGACTGTCAACATGATGAAAAAATCTTACTGCACAGGTCTACCTTCACAGGTAGTGTAGGACAAAATAGGAAACAAGAAGAAATGTACACAATATTTTACCCAAGAACGCCTGTAACGCACTTCGGCTAAGACACTTTGGGATGGTTTCCCCATTCACAAGTAGGCAGGCAGGAACACATTTACACGCATTCCTGCCTGCCTACATGCAAACAGAGAAACTGTCCCAGACTGTCCTAGCCAGGAAAGGCCGGACAGGGGCTTGGATGACCCTCCCAGGAATGCCCACCCAATGGTGGGAGCACCCAGGGGTGAGCAGACCTGTCAGATGGCTTCCCCCCATTCTTGCACATTGTAGGGGACTGGATCGGTCCCCTACAACTGGCAGGAATGGCTCCTGCCCCCCCCCACCCACCCCGGACACCCACCCCGGGTCCCAGGAGCGCATGTATGCCCACCTACCTGCTGGCTGCTCTGCTGGCAAATGGCCCAGCTTGGTGGTGAGGCGCGTGTATGTGGGTGCATGCGCTCCGTGGTCATTTGCTGGCAGAGCAGCCAGCCGGTACATGGGCACGTGGGCGCTCCCGGGCCCGGGGTGGATGCCCAGGGTGGGTGGGGGTTCCCGATGGCCCTCTGCGGGGCTCAGCTGCCTGGATCCAGGTGGCTGAGGCCAGCAGAGGCTGGCAATCTGCCCCAATGGGCCAGGGGATGTAGGATCCCAGTAAACCAGACCCATATGGGTGCCGTTTACCGAAGGGTCCCACATCCCCCAGCCCATACACAGCCACAGATTGGCCTTCCTCCACCCTGGAAAGGAGTGAGGGGAAGCCAATCTGGGTGTCTCCCTGACTCCTGCAGTCCCAATGGGACTGCAGCAGCCAGGAGTGAGCCACCTCCACCCCGCCACACGGCAATCCCTTACCCTGCCGAGCCAGGGTTGTCATCACACAGGTTCGTGCGCTCCTGGTAGACAGGGCCCTGTGGATCCCGTCTACCAGAGTCCACGTGACTGTGCAGACCACGGCAGATGGCAAGCCCAGGGTGGGCAAGGTAAGTGATTTGCGTGGCCACCCCACCTGTTTGGCCAATTTTTGGCCAATCATGGCAGGGGGGCGTGCCCGTGGCTGTCAGGGAGGGAAGCGTGTGTGAATGCTTCCCTCCCTGGGTGGCTGGGGACGCTTCGAATGTGCTGGGCCATGTGTAGAGCAGAATTAACTGCTCTACATCTGGAACTTGTGGAGAACATGCGGCGACGGGCTGGGACGGAACCGCCGCCCCAGCAATGCGAATGCTCCATCACCGTGTGTTCTCCGCGCATTTGAGATGGGCTCATGTGAAAAGGCCTCAGCGTGGCTCATTCCACTGAAAATGTGGTGGGAGGACCATAGAGACAAGGCAGCTAAATAAATCTATAGGGTTAAATAATACAATTCTACTCAAACACACATAAAAAGGGATGTCACTGAATATAATGAATCATTTCCCCTAAATATACTATCCAGACTTTGCCCAGACTTTGTAATAAGAACATGATTTCTTCAAAGTACAGAAACCACAACCAGAAAGAGTCATCCAGAGGGTGGCTGCCAGCGACTTTGATGAGGGGAGCTTCATAAATAAAAACAATGAAAATTATCTCAGTTCAGGAACCAGGTAAAGCTGGCAAGCTCAGGAGAACAGCTTAGCACAAATAAGCTGCCATAACAAGCAGGGAGTCACAGACTCATTTATGAATGAGACAGATGAGCGACCTATGAATCCCAGAACAGCCAGAAAGCATCTCCAGTGTATAAGCGTTTTTTTCATCTGTCAAAATGCTTGCCAAAAGAGACAGCTCTTCCAGCTCACTCACTAACCACACAGAGGAAGATGGACAGAAAGAGAATTAAAACTGCCTTTGACAGAAAATAAAACTGCAAAATGCAAAGATAGTTCAGAAGGGCAAGGCAAATAGGGGGTTATGTTGCCAGTTGATCCCCAAATCTGCAAAAGAACACTACTCTCTCTCTCCAGTCCCATCATGCCGAAAGAAAGGGGCCTTTGACTAAATGAACTGAGTAGCAGAGAAATGCATTTCTTTCCCCACACATGGACCTCTGGATCAGTGGACCTGTTCACACTTAGGCCGCATCCCCATTACAACCTTATTTCGGTTTCAAACCATTTTCAATCCTTGCAGACCCCACATCAGTTTGGCTTAACACGCTTTCCGCATGTTAAATCACCCCAAAGCGTTGTAAATGTTAATCCTCATTTCAACAGGTCTCACTCCGGTTCGTGCGCTTGAAACATTTTACATTTTTTACTGTGGGAACCCTTCCGTGTTAAGAGATGAGAGTTTCCCTCCCCCAAGAGCTTGCTTCCAAAGCAAGCTGTAAAATCCGCCCCTTAAAGCAGCAGCCCTAGTAGTAATCCAAGCAATCCACTATAGCAATCCAAGCACTTCACACCTGATAACGATCTTGCCATTGAAAGTTCTGACCTTTAAAAAAGGGAAAAGAAAGGAAAGCAGCTGCTACAGGTTTGGGGAGGTGTGAATGTTTTAAAGGCTGTGACAGGCAAAAGGGGCTTGAGTTGCCGCTGCTGCTGCATGCCCTGAGCAATGAGGAGAGGAGGGGAAAGAATTGCTGGCTGTCCGCTGCCGTTTTTCTTTCATCCAGGCAAGCAGCAGCCACCCAGCCACCCAGCTAGGCTCCGTGAAGGGGTCTGTTATGGGTGGCGCGTTCACGCCAGGAGGAAGAGGACAGGGCAGCCCCGAAAAGCAACTTTTAAAAAGTAGCCACTTGAGTCCCCCCTTGAGTCATGTACGTCCTCAGAATCCGGATTGAACGCAATTCTGGCTGAAAGTAATGTGATCAGGCAAATTCGCGTTTGCATCTGGTTCTGTTATTTCAGTTTAGGGAAACTGGACTAAGCTTCTAATGGGGATGCGGCCTTACTTTCCTGGAAAGGTTCTAGCTGCTCTAGGAGAGTAAAACCTTGTCCACAGCTTGACCAGGAACAACTGGTGAGCTCCCAGACACAGCATTCACTTCTTCTTATAGGTGCAAAAGCAGTGAGTGGACGGGGGTGGCTGCGGCTGTGGCTGCCCAATTGTGTGCTCTGGACTGATTGCCAAGGCAAGTCAGATGTACCATGGCTGTTATAGACTGTGCCATCTGCACTTCAAATGCTGGTAGTCCAGTTGGGGACTTACCCATCGCTTAAAGTTCAGGGGACTCGCTTCATGCTTCATCTTTGCCTCAGATGTTATACCATCCCACTGACTTCAGTGCAAACAGACCCAGTCTCTCTTACAGCCTAGCAATGGCCAACAGTAAGTTTACAAAAAATCTTCCCTTTCAAGAACCGTATTTGCTCATTTATTCAGGCTGTGTTCAGACATCACAAAAAGCTTGCCACAGAGGACCTCAGAGAGACAGTCTGTGGCCCTTGTGTTCCCAAGGCTTCTCTAGCACAAAATGTTTAGGAGCAGGAGGGGGAAACTGGCATGTGAACAGTCTCACCTCAAGACCTTCTCTAAGCTCAGAGGTGCATTTTGCTTTTGTTTTTTTACTTGACTTGCAATATTCTATCTTTATAAATGTTGAATTTTATAGCACTATGGTTACTTTCTGCTTCTGTGGAGAAGTTCTCAGGATATCTCAGCCTGACCTACCTCTGAAGACTGATTGATGTATATAAAATCATGTATGGTATAGGTGGATATAGAAAAATATTTTCTATATCACACAACACTAGAACTGGGGTGGGGAGCAAAGAGTGCTGCCTGTGCCCCACTCTCCTTGAAGGTATAAGAACTAATGGCTGGAGGAGAAAAAAGAACTGGCTAGCTGCTGCACTGAGGTGCATGCTACCTTTTCCCCACAATTTTGGGTGATTTTATAATGTACTATTTTGTAATGTATAAAATGTTGTTATATATTTTTTATATGTAATTTTATAATGAATCATTTTGCATTGTATTTGTTCTGTTTGTTTGCAAACTGCCTTGAGTTTTTTTCTTTTTTCTTTTTGAAGACCAGTATATTAAAAAATAGAAATGGAAATGGACTGGGCTTTTGGTCAGCTGTCCTGGACTCCACTTGGCCCCAGCTGCCTCAATTTGTTTGTATTTTGGCTTATTTTGCAATGTTTTGTGTAATGTACAATCTTTATAATGTTTTGATTATTATTTTGCATTTTATATTTTCTATTTGTTGTAAACTGCCTTGGGCAAAATTTTCTTTTGTAAACTGCCTTGGAAATGAAATGGAAGCTGATGGTTAGGAAAGTCAGATCAGACAAGGGAAAATATTTCTCCACCAGAGAGTCATCAGGACATGGAATTTGCTGCTAGAAGAAGTGGTAACAGCCAACCAGCCTAGATGGCTTTAAGAAAGGGTTAGAAAAAATTATGGATGACAAATGTATCAACGGCTACAAGAATAGATGCCTAGGTACATTCTCCAGCTAGGGGTACAGACAGAATGCCTCTAATGCCATTTGCTGGGATTTGAGAGCAGGTGAAGGTTTTTGCCTTCATCTTCTGCTTGAGACGCCCATGAGTAATTTGTGGGCCACTGGTTGAGACAGGATCCTGGACTAGAGGGGCTGTGGCCTGATCCAGCAGGGCTCCTCTTATGCTCTTAAGATGGTTGTGAGCATAAAAGAAACAAATAAGGGCTTTTTTGCACTAAAAGACCACTCCCTGTCCCAGCCCTGAAGCTCTGGTGTAGGTCAGTGAGGCCCAGAAGAGAACTCCGTGGCCCCATAGTCCAGACTATAGGTAAGCGCAGAAAAGGCCTATATTTTTCAGATGAAAGAGTATAAAGGCCATATAATCAAACAGGCATTAGTTTGAAGGATAATTATCTCTACACAGGCGAGAGATGCAGGGAAAACTGTACAAAAGCTGCCTTTCTTCAGTGCTTCTCAGTCCTATGGCCATCAGGATCAGCCCAGAAAAAGACACAGACAGAGGAAGAGAGAAGGAGAAACAAAGGGCATTTTCTGTAAACACATAGGAGGGGGCGAATAAGGAGCATATCTACTTCAAGAAAGGGAGAGAGATAAACCTATTACTACAGATTATTTGTCCTGAAGTTCCATTAACCAAGGCAGCTCTAAAGTGGATATATACAGGAAAACACAATTATAATTAATAGTACCGCAATTCTCTCAAAATCTGAAGCAAATTTCTGTAATGTAAATAGGCCACAGTCAACATGTTTGAACTCAACTCAGCATACTCTTTAGTTTATTCACTAAAAGAGCACGCTAATTTCTCCACTGTTCCTCTTCTAGCTGGATATTCTAATTGGATATCAATAACGAGCAATCAATGCTTAAAACAGCTCTGTACCTCACACGGCAGCTTGTTCTATGCAAATAAGCAGGCAATGAGTTGAAGCCGCTATCACCAGTCAGGATCTGACAGAAGCTGATGTGAGTCCCAAATATCTGGAGGGCACCAAATTAGCTTAAATGTGTGCAGGCTAATGTTCTGCTTGACAACAGATTTCTGGGACAGCTATGGAGAAGGTGAAAATTAAGATGCAATACAGAATAATTAGGATTTTAAAATAAAAATGCAGATGTGGTTTGCTTTGATAAAGGTATATGAGCGGCGGAGGAGGATCAGATGCTATAGATGGAATCACTATGAACTATTTGTTCTGGAACCGTGATGCTAAGTGTCAAAAGTGTGCCTAAAGTTTTCATCCCTGTGACTCATGAATAGTCTACTGAAAGGAAATAATAGCCCTTAAGATACTGCTGTGCAGTAGGCATGGATTGTGACAACCACCAGCTAACAACCTCCAGAAAACTATGGGTTCCTCATCTTTGGTCTGCAATTCTCTGAAGTCTTTGGAGTAGCAACAGTAAGACTCATAATGCAAAATTTTCTATCCCTCTCCAGTCACCACAGTCCAGTATGGTTCCTTTGCTTTCTTCTCAACAATTTGCTGCAGCTGGAGATCCTACCCAACCTAATAACTGTGTTTCTTTGTGGTTCTGGGAACCACACACCTATAAACTAGGATCCTGTCTGCACTGGGCCTATTCTGATTTTTATCACAGAATAGGGACCTGTCATGTGCATCCTGGTGCAGGCTACAGCAATCCCCAGGTGAGACCTGCCATAGTCTGCACCAGAATTGCAGATGGCGGGTCCCTCTTCCAAGATTTACTCTAGAATAAGGCCCAGTGCAGAAAGGCCCTAGAGTTTTAATGCCCCAAACAAATGCAGTGGTGGCAGCAGCTACAGTTCCTGCTAGCTGTAACAAGAAGTATGTGTAGAACTGATGCCTGCAGAAGTCGGTAGCTATTTCCAACACCTGCCTAGATCAGAAAAGTGGCTTATCAGGCAGCATGGCCTGTGGCAGTAGGCCTCGGTTGGAGCACTCACCACCACCAAAGGGGTCACTTTGGAAGGCCTCTACCCAGTGTCTTGTTTGGTTTGACTGTTATACATTTTTAAATAAATTAACTCATCTATCCTCCTGTTTCCTTTGTGTGCTTAAGTAAATGTCAGGGAATAAATGGAGTGGAGAAAGAGAAGGAAGGAGAAGAGTCACACCCCCACACCAGGGATCACAGGGCAAGGGTGGCAGGATGTTAGAAGACACTACTAATGGTTGCCTTCCATCGTTTCTTCTGCCGTCTCTGTATCAGGTGGCATAGTTTCTGAGCTCTCTTCCCTTGTGACCCTGCTGTTAAATGCAAAATTAATTTATCTTAAATTTCTTTCCATTATGGATGCAAGAGCTAATTTGTCATGCACTGTGGATGAGGGAGCTGACTATTATGCAAACCTAGATGGCAAGCAGATCTAACTCAGCTATGCCCTTCAGTTATGCCCCTTTTCAGCTTCAGCTGAAGACTCAGAAATAGGTAGCTGCTGTGGCTTATAAAAATACTGTACTGCTCAACAGAAAAACCCTATAGACTGAGGTGGACTTTGAGGGCCTTCATTTGCCCTTCAGCATAATTCTGAAACTGTCAGTTATAAACTCAAACCACCACTGATCCATAGCATGGGGAAGACCATTGGAAGGTCTCAAACTGTGAGGAGATACAGGATATTGGAGGGAGACGTTAGGCTATCTGGTAAAGTCTATATTTTTAACACCACTGATCAACATCATTTCCATAGTTTAGGAGTCATTGAGGTTCTATTCCTATCTGCAGGAATACTCAAGACTGATTGTGCCTCTCTAAATCTGCTGGAAGTGGTCTTCAGGAGTTTTAGAGGGATATGTCTCCAATATGTTGCTCTCCTTAGGAGTAGGGTTTTATACCCTGCTTTTCTCACCCTTAAGACTAACAAACCTTCTGGTTCTTCTCTCTACCCTATGAGGTAGGTGGGGCAGTGAGAACTCAGAAACAGAGCTGTGACTAACCCAAGGTCACCCAGCTGATTTTGTGTAGGAGTGCGAACTGAACTTAGACAGAACCAGATAAGGCTTCAGCTCTCTAACCACAAAACCAAACTGGTTCCCCATACAAGGCAGATATTGCTCTGTGTGTACCTTGGGATCTTGAAAAAGAGAGATGTCTATATGAAATCAGAGAAACATTATGGAAAGGAAGTTTTGTAATAATGAGAGCCATCAACTGCATCAAATCATGACAGAGAGGGAAATTCTGAGAGTCTTAGGAGGAGGAGGTGGGAGAAAAGGTTTTCAACTTCAGAATTATTCACAGAAGTAGCTGTTGAGGTGACTCGCCTCCCCCATTCCTTTCCAGCACACACTATGGCCGCGTCTTCATGGCATGCGTTATTTCAGTTTAAAGAATTCGAAATAAAAGAAACGGAACAAAGCTGTCCACACGACTTGCAAGTTGATCCGGTTCCAAGAGCATTCTGACTGCAGCCTTAACGCGGAATCAATCCTGGGAGTCCAGACAGAAGCCCTGTCCTCCCGCCATTGCCCACCCCCTCTCTTGTGATTGGTGTTCCGTCCCAGGATCCCACCCTCTCTTCCCTTTGCGTCATCCATGCTCCGCCGGGGATTCCCTGTCTGATCCGGCCCGTTCTCTCCCCTCCCCCTTCCTAGCAGCAGCAGCAGCAGCAACCATCCATCCATCCTGGCGCTCCTTGTTGCCCGCCGCCGCCGCCCGGAGCGCGCTCGCAGCGCCCGCCACTCCATCCATCCATCCATCCATCCATCCATCCAGGAGCCCCCTTCGCCCTCCCCGCAGTGGGCACGCTGAGCCCGCCTGCCCTCTCGTCCGCCCCTCGGCTCTCCTCCTCTTCCAGCCTCGCGCCGAGGGAAGAGCAGCCGGCGGCAGAGGCGGCAGCGGTGGCATCCATCCATCCATCCATCCATCCATCCAGGCGCTGCGGCGCTGGTGGCTTCGCCCTGGGGCTCCGCCGCCGCTTTTCCCCGCTTTGCCGCCACTTTGCCCCGCAGAGCCGCGGCCGCCGCTGGCTGGAAGAGGAGGAGAGCCAAGGGGTGGACAAGAGGGTGGGCAGGCTCAGCATGCCCACCGCCGGGAGGGCGAAGGGGGCTCCTCGCTCGCTCTTCCCCCCGTGGCCGGGAGGGAACTCGGAGAGCGGGGAGAGTGGGCAGGAAAGTTCCCCGGGGACTTTCCTTTTGAAAGTTCAAAAGTTCAGAACTGCGCAAAAGTGAAACTGTTATTTATCGACATTGCTACAGTGTATCTTTGGAGGTAGTGGCTGGATTCTTTCAATGAAATCACTCTTTGAAGGGAATCCTAAACATGACGTGCCTACAATACGGACAGCCCATTGGTTACAGTGCGATTGGGGGCGGGACAGCCTTAAGATGGAATCTCATCCCGGAACGATACTGTCCACACAGTAAAAAATTAAACACGTATCAAGGGCATGTTCCGGAGTGAGACCTGTTGAGATCAGGATTTATTTCAAATCGGGATAACGTCGTTTAACACGGAAATACCGTATTAAGCCGAAGTGCCGTCTAAACTGCCCGAACTCAAAACATTTTGAATTTGAGATAACGACGTCGTGGGGATGCGGCCTATGTTTATCCCATTTCAAGGCATATTGAGTTAATCTTGCCCATTTCCTCCCCTACCAACAACACAATGTGATTGGCCATCCCTTTGTCAATCATGAGCTTTCTTTTCCTGATTCTGTTTTCATTTACAACTGCCACTAGCACTCTTCTGCACAGCCACTTGTGATAAGTTTTGCATTCCCCAGCAAAATGGTGTGCTGTTGCTCATCTGAACTTTTAATGTATTGACTTGGCCACTAACAAGAGCCTATTACAATTTCTGTATATAAGGAAGTTCATACTTTCCCCCTGTTTGCTCATTTCTCATCTTTTTCAGCTAAAAGATATTTGCATTGAGAAGGAGAGCAAATACCCTACCACTAAACCTAGATGGGTAAGGTTTGGAGTAATCTGGACTATGTTCACACCTAAGTTTTAATCCAATTTCAGTTCACTTTCAGAGTGAGAAATCACATCAGGGAAGTGTCACACTGCTTTCTTTCAGCATTATCTCACTCAGAAATTCACCTGTGGACTAAATATTGGAAAGAAAATAATCACTTTGCCAATGTATTTCCTCACTCTGAAAGTGGACTGAACCTGGATTAAAATTTGGGTGTGAACACAGCTTTGGTCACTTAATTCTAAAGTTAAATTTTCATCACGCAAACACAATATTGCTATAAAACTGTACACTGCTTCTAAGCATTGCAAACAAGAAACTTGATAACAATTGAAGTACTTGGAGTCTTCTGTTCCACAGTAAACACGAGCTTTGGCAATTCTGTCCTTCTAAAAAGAGAGAAATACCAAGTTGTAAGTTCCAGATTATCTTTGTTCAAATAATCATTTTAAATGAATTGTGTTTTCTTCCCCGGTTCATTCATTCCGAGTAGACCAGTAGTGGTAGAAAGCAACAGCCTTGTTTCGTTGGTCTCAGAAGGACACTGCCTACTGCTGCCTTACATTCCCCTGCGTTATAACACCACAGCAGAGTGCAAATTAACTTCTGGGAAGATCAATGTGGATTCTTCATTGACTTTAGTGGGATGTTATTTCAATGGGATCCACATGGGATGATAGGAAATAAACAGATCGTTTTGTAGGGAGACCTCCATTCCCAATCAGTAATTCTCACAACTCTTAATTACAGCAAAAAATGAGCGGGTGGGGGGGGGACTCTAGAAGTACATATATATTATGCCCACTGGCAAGTCTGAAAAGAAAAAGGCACTGAAATAGAACAATATGTTCCAGCTACTTTTGAGGGTGGCGGAAGTTCTGGTGAAACAGCATTTCACAAGTTCCCAATAAAGCACTTTGGAGGCTACAATCATTATTCTCCTCCTCACTATTTTATCTTCACATGAGCCCTGCGAGGTAGGCTAGGCAGTGACTGGCCCAAGATCACAAAGGAATCTTTCGTGGACCAGTGGGAATTTGAATTCCATTCTGCCAGATCTGAGGCAAAAGCCTTGCTGGGTCCCTAAAGTTGAATGAAGCTTCTTCTAGACTGGTTCAGGTATACTGGGCCTTATCCTGGGTCATATTCCAGAAGAGAGACCTGTCACCAGCAAGCTGGTGCAAATGTAAGCAGGCCCTGGTTGGATCCTGCCATAGTCTGCATCAGCATCCAGATAGCAGGTTCCTCTTCCAAGAAATAATCCAGAATATGGCCCAGTATAGAAAGGATCTCAGATTACAATTTCCATCATCTCCATCCAACAGTCCCAAGCACCTGGAGAGCAAAAGTTGGGAAAAGCTGGAGTGTGAAATTGCAGCCTCTCCATATTAATTACTTTATATGAAGTAATGTGCATCAGTTTCCTACCACAAGAATGGGATTATTTGTTACTCTTTCTGAGGACCATCGAGTTAAGTTTTCCCGGGCTGTGGTCACACCTAAGGTTTAATCCTGCTTCAGTCCACCTTCAGAGCGAGAGAACACATCAGCAAAGTGACCAGCAATTTCTTTCCACATTATCTATCCCAAAGGTCTTATTTCTGAGTTATTTCACATTGAAAGAAAACACCTTGTCACTTTGCTGATGTGTTCTCTCGCTCCGAAAGTGCACTGAAGCTGGATTAAAGCTTAGATAACCCCATCCATTTAGATACAGAAGTTGAATCGCCATTAACCTTCTTCTGCTTGGGATCAAAAGGTGCCCCCCCCCTTTTGCTCAACCATCTTGAGCTGCAGGTACAATCCCAGATAAAGTGATACACACACACCCCAAATACATCCCCAGTGAAGCCTGTCCAAGGTTTCGCGCCTTCCTAGGATGGGTATGTGGTCCAACTGCCGGAAGCTCAGCATCCTTCTGAGCACGGACCAGCCTGTGCGCTCAGGTTAGGGCCACTTTGGGAAGCGCGCCACGTTGACAAAACTGGGGCGGGGCCACGCGAAGAAGGGAGGGGTAAGGGAAGGGGGGGGACTGGGAGAAATCTTACCATCCTATAGACTTCGGTGATTTCGACGCCCGATTCGTTGAAGCTTATAAAAGTGGCTTCAGCTGCCCCTCGCCCCTCTTTCCCTCTCCCCAGCCTTGCTGGATCGGCGGCTCCCGGGCAGAGCGCTCGGGTACCGGACTGGAGAAGGAACGCGACCGCAGCCCGGGCTCGCTGGAGGCAGGCGCCTCGCTTGTTTGCTGGCTTTCTTCCGACTGCGCCTCCGCTTCAGGCTGGCGGGGGCCGAGGAGGGTCGTGTCTCTCCCGGGCGAAGACCGCTGGGCTAAGATGACTTCTGCCCCCGCGGCCAACTGGAGCGGCGCCGAGCTGGGCGGCTGGAACGGGAGCCTGGCGGCTTCTGCTGGCTGGAACTCCTCGGCGTCGCCGTCGGGCAACTTCTCCAACCAGTTCGTGCAGGCGCCCTGGTGCATCGCGCTCTGGTCGCTGGCCTACGGGGCGGTGGTGGCCGTGGCCGTCTTCGGCAACCTCGTGGTGATCTGGATCATCTTGGCCCACAAGCGCATGAGGACGGTGACCAACTACTTCCTGGTCAACTTGGCTTTCTCCGACGCCTCGGTGGCGGCTTTCAACACGCTCGTCAATTTCATCTACGCCCTCCACGGCGACTGGTACTTCGGCCAAGCCTACTGCCGCTTCCAAAACTTCTTCCCCATCACCGCCGTCTTCGCCAGCATCTACTCCATGACCGTCATCGCGGTGGACAGGTGAGGCCGGTCAGGAGAGGCTGGACGGGTGGGGGGATGGCCCGCAGACCAGCAAACGGGCAGGACGACCCCGGGAACTCCGGGGGTGAGAAGTCTAGACCCCTCGCATGACTAGCTTTGCCTTTTCGGCCCCGGGCTCGACGGACGTTGGACTCTGTTGCGCGCCTCGGAGACGCACTCGACCGACAATGATGGGAATGATTAAACTTATATACACTAGCAGCCCCAAACTAATTTTGGCTGAACCGGTTAGTACTTGGATGGGAGACCACCAGGAAACCCCAGGGCTTTAGGCTAGACTGGGGAGGTCGAAAAGACATCCCTGGAGAAAGCAGCGGGAAATGATTTTCCTTCTATTGTCAAGAGTAGAGCTGATCCCCAGAACGTCTTTACTTTATTTCCACCCACCCAGAAATATCCGAGAGCTGTACAAATATTATTGTTAACTGCAATATTTTTTTTAAAAAAAGATAACTTTTAAAACGAGTTGGAAAGATGAGCGTCTGAAATGGGAGTATTACTCTCCCGATCTGTCAGACTCAAAGCCGCCTTGTTGTTCAGAGGAAGGCCAGGTGGGAGACTAAGAACGGCCGTTCCCTGTCCCCAGCCCGCGTTCAGAGCTGCACTGCCTTGTGCGTGGGACTTCGGCATCTTTTAGCCTAGCGTTTGCCTGCCCTGCGCATTTCCCCACTGCTCTGCCTGCGGTGTGTCTTAAAGCGCCCGACTGTTTGTCGCTTCGGAGCATCCCCGCGAGATGCGCGCGCGTAGGGCACACATATTTGGTTAGTAAAAGACAACGCGTCAGCCCCCACCCCTTTTGCTTCCCCCAATTCGCTTAAGATCGGCGATCTCCTCTTATAGCTCCCCTCGGTGCTCGGACGCCCCTCTCTGCCTCTGCGTTCACGGGCTCAACGGATTTCCCGCCCTCTCCCTCCCCCCTTCTTTCTCTCTGTCGCGCGCCCAGCCGGATCGCCGGCAATCATTTTACTGATCAGTTCGTGGGGACAGATAAAGCGCTTTCAGTTTCCCTCTTCGCTCGGGGAAAGAGTAGGGGTGTTTTTCCACTAGCACTAGAGTACCCATTAAGGACCCTTAATTTGGATTTATGGCAACGGAACGCCCCAACGCTTTCCAAAATGTTCTCCGGGGGTGCTTTTCCACTTAACACTATAGGACCCATTAAGGAAGGGTCCTTAATGGGTCCTATAGTGTTAAGTGGAAAAGCACCCTGGAGAACATTTTGGAAAGCGTTGGGGCGTTCCGATGCCATAAATCCGAATTCACTGCATCCTCTTCCTCGTTGTTGTCAGCCTTGTTCCTTTTGCCTTCTTTCCCTGGAGGAGAGGCGGCGCTGGGGGCGCGAGCAGGCGTGGCCAAGTTTGGCATCTTCCTTCTTACAAGCTTTGGATGCGATCTGAAGGTTCCGCTGATGAATGAAAAGTCGAGCCGTTCCTCCCCCTCCCGCTCCCCAAAGCTTCAGCTTGCTAGAATGCGCTCAGCAGCGGCGGCGGCGGCCCTTCCCCATTATGGTTGCTCTTCGCTTCCTCTGTTCAGGAACCCAAGCTACCAGCTTTGCACTAGTCTCCCGTTTCAATTGGTGGAGAGAGATCGAGAGAGCTTCAACAGTTTAATTGCAAATGAAGGGTGGGAGGTTTATCCACCTTCAAAGCTAGGGAAGAGTTCACTGCGCTCTGGGAAAGATGTTGTGGTTGATCAGCCAAGAGGCAATATGCATTCTGTACTGACTCAGAGGCGGTTTCGTGTTATGATTCCAAAGAGAGCCCAAGGATAGGTTAGCATTTTTAACCCCTTAGTTTGAGAAAAATGGGTTGTGGACAGTTTAGCAAAAAAGAAAATGCCTTGAAGTCAGCTGAGATCGTTAAACTTATTATCCAATGGACAGACGTCAGTGGCAGATTGTCATTTCTGTACCTGGGTATTGTGATAGAGGGTCAGGTTAATACAGTTGCTCATATGTAAGGTGGTATTATGTTTACATGGTTCACGGTTGGTGAAATGTGACTTTTCTTGTAGAATGGTTTCTTACAGCATGGTTTTGCATTTATACAGCAATCCTAACATGCCTTTGACTTATCTTGGGCCTCCCTTCCATATTATCCCACTTTAGTGGCCATTTCTGCACTCGGATTTATTCCAGATGATATCCTGGAAAAGGGGCCTCCTGTCCAAATGCTAATGCAGACTGTGGCAGGCCCTCAATATTCTGGAATAAACTGGAAAAAGTCCCAGTGCAGAATGGGTCATCAATAGTCCTGACCACCCATCTGTACCATCAGTGGACTAGGGGCCTATTTGCACTCGGTGGTATTCTGAAATATATCTCAGGACAGAGGTCTGTTGCCCACATGCAAATGCTGACTCTGGCAGGCCTCACTTGTGGCCTGCTATAGCCTGCATTAGCATGTGGACAGCAGGTCCTATTCCAGGATGCATTCCAGAGTAAAGCCAAGTGCAAACAGGCTTCCACAATTACTCTAATCCCCAGTTTTCCTTAGGTAGCAATTACTTGCATGACATCTTTTTGCTCTACATCATCAAGTGTGAAAACCAAACTCTGGCTTCATGCAACAGATGCCTGTAATAGAAAAACCTGGATCCTACATCTGTACAGTGATGCAGATGCCATCTCTAAACACAGCCAGTTTTCAGAATGGATAGAGATGAGAAGTGGGGTCCTTCAAATCTCAGGATTGGGACCGGTGTTTTTCAATGTGTACATAAATGATATAGACATGGGGTTTTGCAGTAAGATAGCAAAGTTTGTGGATGACACTAAATTATTCAGGATAGTAAAAAGTGAAAGAGTTAACGATCTCTTCACATTAGATGAGAGGGCAATGAAGTGGCAAATGTGCTTCAACCTTAATAATGAAGTGCAATATTAATTGGGAGAAATAACCCAAATTATGTCCATAACCTTATGGGAAGTGAGCTTTCTGTGACGCACCAGGAAAGGGATCTTGGGGTTCTAGTGGACAGCCCAGTGTGCAGCAGCAGCAAAAGGAGCTTATGCAGTGCTAGGGATAATTAGGAAAGAAATAGAAAGGAGGACAGCAAGTATCATTTGGCCTCTTTCTAAACCTATGGTGAGGCCACCTTTGGAAATTTGTGGAACTGGAAAAGTACAGAAAAGGGCAAGCAAAATGATTAAGGGGCTGGAATGCCTCCCTTATGAAATCTGGCTGCAACGGTTAGGCCTCTTCACCCTTGAAAGGCAGCATTTAATTGGTGACCTGACTGAAGTATATAAAATTATGTACCATATAGAAAAGGTGGATGGAGAAAAATTATTCTTATGGCCCAAATAAGGTCTGTAACATAAGAAATATCCTGCAAAATCAGTGTCTACTTGGTAAGAAGTCTGTTCTTACACTGGTCAACCAGGTGTGTATAAGAAGCACATCACAAATGCCTAGTAGTTCTCTAATTTCTCATTGGCCCCAGCAACTGCCTGTTAGAGATCTAGCCCTTTTTTTCCCATGGTGCCTCTGCCCTGCAGCTCAGAGTCCCAAAAGACTCAGTGCTCATTTCATTCTCTTGGATAAATTTCACCCCTGAAGCAGAACACTATATCTGAAGAACTGTGTATATTTGTGTCTTTGTGAACTCTCTGTCCTTTCTAGGCAATGAAAGGGCAAAGGTTATACTTCGTAAGTGCTATTAGTGCACCGAAAGGCAGAATGATTCATCCATGTTATCCAATTCATACCGGATGTTAAGATGGCTGATTAGCTTGATACAGTTACCATTTCTAAGTACAGACAAGCAATTAGAAGAGCCCATTTCTTCTAAAACGTTGATACTTTCTGCTAACCTTCTTAAGACTTCAGTGAGTAAGGCTGCGTCCCCATGCAAGCCATTTGAAGCGGGATTGGAACGCATGGAACCGGGAGCGGGTCGGAGAATGCTCCCAGCCTGTCCCCATGCCATTCCCGGCAACACAGGCTAGGTAGGGTTGGGCATGGATGGAGGCATTCCCATGCAAACTGTGCCAAACTCTGGCACAGGGGAGCAGTGCCACCTCCTCTCCACCTCCTCTCTCCTCATTGGAAGCCGGATTGACATCAGCCCACCTCTATGCCGCATCCCACCTTCCCTTAGCGGCACTAAAAGCCAGGACTGGGCTGGGAGGCACAGAAAAAAAAGTTAAAATAAAGCTTACTTCATAATAATAAATTTATAAATAATTTTAAAAGACCAAAAGCCGCTAGCGTCAGTTAGGCGCTTGAGCAGTTTTGCGCACCTCCGCTCCACTGGGAATTGCGAGAACGCCCACCAAGTTCAAAGGGGAGAAAATCAAGCCTTTATTTCATGATCGCCTTGGCAATCAGGAAATGGGGGCTGAAAATGTTTGGAATTTGAACAAAAATTAAGCCAGTACCCTGCCTGCCTTGGCAATCAGGATTTTAAAATGTCAGTGGCTGCAATCTCCAATGCACAGGGCAGGAACAACAAGCCCACATACCCCTAATGACGTGAGCGTCAGTCTCCTCCCCTGATAGCCTGGGATCATCCCCAAGTGCGGTCCCGGCTCACTAGGTAATGCGTGCCGGACCCCCAAACCATGCCGAGACTTGTATTTTCGGGTGTCAAATTTGGCCCTGGTCTGGCACAGTTTGGGGGGATTTGGTCCCTTTCCGCTGACCAAATCCAAAACACATGGAGACGTCCCTTGCCAATCATGCATTCGGAACCATACCAAATGTGCATGGGGATGTGACCTAGGAGATTGTTGTGAGGTCAAATCTATAACCTATGTTCTGTTTTGCTGAGGTATTTACCAACACTTTCAGCAAGCTCTAAGTCTATAATAAGGACCACAGAGGAGATGGAGCTGTATGCAACCACTTCGAGTCATGCCATGATGTCATTGGGTAGCCTATCATGCTTCCCCCAGCCCCTGCCAGGCCTCTAAATGACTGATACATATTTCTTTATTATTTAGAGGCCCAGCAAGGGTGAAGTGAATCGCCCAAAGCATGATGATGGGTGTTTCATCTTATGAACACTGCCACCATTTAAGAGGGCACTGACCATTTTGAATGTTTTCAATAACATTTGAAAGAGCATTTTGCACACCCCTGTAAGGGAGGCCTGGTGTCGAGTCTACTTTCAATCAATGTTGCAATATTTAAAATAATTATTTGCAAGGGTCAAATGTTTCTTGTTTGCTCTGGGGATGGATCCAGAGATCTTTCTCTTGTTTTTGATGTGACTGTTTTTGCTAATGCTCCATGAACAGGCAGCCTTGGATGATTCACTAGGGCACAATTCTTTCTCGATCAATGAATCATCTTTGAGACCACTGACTGAAGATTAGTCCCCATGAAAATTTTCCTTCCCAAAGGGGGCATTATTCTCAGCCAAAAATAAGAAAATAAACATTCCTTCTTGGTGTGGGTATAAAGGTCCTGTGGATGATATACAATGACAATTCTTCAAATAGCTCTTTACAAGAATTAGCCCAAGGCTGTGGTCACACGTAAGGTTTAATCCAGCTTCAGTCCACCTTCAGAGGAAAAGAACACATCAGCATTAAGTGACCAGTAATTTCTTTTCCACATTCTCTATCCCAAAGGTGAATTTTCTCAGTTATTTAACTCTGAAAGAAAACAGCTTGTCACTTTGGTGATGTATTTTCTCACTCTGAAAGTGAACTGAAACTGGATTAAATCTTAACTGGGACCACAGCTGAAGCAGTATTAACACATTGAAAGAGACTGAACACAGGGATACCTCCTTCCTCCCATGGCATTTTCTAGTATTATCTAGGCTGTGTTCCGAAATGACAAAAAATCCAAGGGTAATGAACAGCAGTATTCAGTTTGACAGACGGGTTTAACGATTCTCTGTTGCAACTGCACAGTATATACCTGATATTCTGAGTTTAAATAATAGTGGTTGTTTTAAGCACTGGTGCCACAGAGTATCACATTGCTCTGCCTTTTTTAAATCTAATTGGATGAACTGTGTAAAAACTAATGAGAACTCAACTTCACCCAAGAATACATGGACCAAACAGAATCTACTTCATGCTGTGAATGTAGTATTCACATGCAAACAGAAGAACTCACTGCTGTGGCATCGCAAATATTCTATAAAAAATGCTGCGGTGGGTCTAGGTGAACCTTTTCCCCTCTAGAACTGATTTACTTAGGATTATTGGTAAAAGTCAGGTTTTTAAAGCAATGTCTGGAGGAACCCCTAATCCAGTGATGGCCAACCTATGACACGCGGGTCACAGGTGACAAGCCAAGCCCTTTTGGGTGACACACATGGTCACCCTGGCACCTGGGTGTGTAGTGCTTGCTTGTTTTTGAAGTGTGCAAAATGCCAACTTTTAACTGAAGATTTAGCAAACGAAACTCAGCAACAAGTCACTAATGTAAAAAATTATTCGTTTTTGCCTTTAATTATGGATATTTCTAGAAGTGACACAGCACCTGAGTTAAGCTAGGTTTTCTTGCAAATTTTGACACACCGAGCTCAAAAGGTTAGCCATCACTGCCCTAATCTGTACTCAATCCTACACATTTTATTCATAAGTATATCTCATTGTATTCAGCTGTGCTGATCTCATGTAGGTGTGCATGGAACTGTAGACTTAGTACCATTGTGCTTAGTACCATTGGTTCCACATGCCTTACTGTGCATGACATCTTCTGTTGGTTGCCCTGTCATCTGCTTCACTAGCTCCAATGAATCAAACTAACTACAGGTGGGAGTTCACAGCAAGAAACCTCTTAACTCTTAAGTGATCATGCTGTACTGTACATGGCATGGAGCAAAGAGGAAAAGCATTTGACTTGGAGCTTCTGGAAGTCTCAGCATTTAGTACAGTCTTTATCTTCATAAGCTGATGTGCTGCAGATGAGTTCAGCTGCAACTTTAAGTGCAGCTTGTAGTCCAAGATGTGTAGACAGCATGAGTTCAGTAACGACTGTGTTCCTCTGTTTGCTGTTGGGTTTATTTTGTCCTCTTTTTAGATGGATATTAAATGCAGGATAATTTCCTCGTGTTTCCACAAATTCAGGAAAAGAGTGAATTCTTCACTGAACTAAAATGACATCATCCATTGAAAGAATGTGTTACATGTCTTGGTGAAAACCTGATGCTTGCAAAAATACGTTTTAGGACAAATCAAATTACAAGCTTAGGTAGCTGTAAGAAAAGGTTAGACAAGTTCATAGCTACTAGAACGGATGCCTAGGTACACCCTCCAGGCTTAGGAGACAAGCAGGATGCCTCTAAAGGCCATTTGCAGGAATTCTAGAGCAGGTGAAGCTTTCCTTTTTCTTCTGCTTGACATGCCCATAAGTGATTGGTGGACCACTGTGTGGGACAGGATGCAGGACTAGATGGGCTGTGGCATCTCTTAAGAGAAGAACCCCCAAATCTTCACTGCATGGAAGTTTTTACTCTTACTTTTCTCCAACTAAATGGGCACTTAATCACTCTCAATTAGTAGGCACTAATGAAGTAGG
This sequence comes from Aspidoscelis tigris stejnegeri, assembly GCA_023333525.1. NCBI lineage: Eukaryota > Metazoa > Chordata > Lepidosauria > Squamata > Teiidae > Aspidoscelis > Aspidoscelis tigris. The sequence continues at coordinate 67,314,434 of JALMGA010000006.1, forward strand.
TTAACAGACATCCTGGCAGTGTGGCAGATTTTGCAGCACAGTCTCTATTTGATGACAACAGCGCACTCATCAATATGTAAGATTAACGGGTTGACATTGTACCTAAACTCCACATGGCTTTATGCAGCCACAATCCCCAGAAGTACATATTATTTCCTGGAGCAGCCATGGACAGCTCCACTTCAATCGATTCTTAAGAATCAAATTGCCAATTAGGATTTAGACAGGGCTGGTCCCAAACCTGTTTCCTCTCAATCTGTGGTAGATCCTGGGCCTGATATAGATAGCAGATGAAGAAAAAGGTCTGCTAGAGATTTACAATTGAAGCTTTTCAGCCTTTACTTACAAGGCCTTTGCAGATATCCTCCAGAAGTCTAGGTGAGATCACGAGTCCTCACAAGCCAGCAGAAGAAAGGAAAGATGATTACATTGGGGACAGCCCCACACATTCAGAGCTGCTTTGGAACAGAAGCAAATTCTTCCTGTCAGATGCTCCAAACTGGAATGTCCCTGGGCTTCCCTAATGACCAGAGTGCAAAAAGGCCCCATGTTTTTATATTGGGGATATGAGGTTACATTTGATCATGCAGGACTACAGCAGCCTTTGCTTTGTCCTGGAAATGTTCCATTTGTGTACTATCGCCATGAAAAATATGTTCAAGTAGAAATCTGTAACTTTTCTGATAGTATAGATGTCATTTCAGCTGTCGACCAATGCCAGTAGAACTCTATTTACACTGTCTGTTAATGTCATGCAATCAGACTTCAGCTAAATGTTTGATGGTAATATAAGTAAAGGAAATGCCTGTCTTTGTGCTACCATTTTACTTATGTGCTGCTGTTTTGTGGCACTCCAAAACATGCTGCCTAAGCTGCTTCAGTCTACCTAAAGTATCCAACTAATTTTCAGGCTGATCATTGACTCAATAAAACTAAGACGTTGTTAAAACAAAACAAAATAAATAGTGGTGTCTGATTAAAGAAGGTGTTTTTCCCCATTATGGGAGCAAATGAAGCAATTTTTCCTGTTTTCTACTTCTTGGGAAGTCTGAAAGGCTGAACTGAATGGAAGTCAATCATGCATTCTTATGCTAAGAAAAGCATTAGACAAAACATCTTATTACAGCAGTTATTTTGCCAGCAAATCATTTCCTCACATCCAGCCTATGGAGAATGGAGAATTTCTTGCAACACTTCAATTCATCAGCAGTAATTGCTACTTTTTTTCTTTCTTTTTTTAAAAGGAAATGAAGGAAGAAAAATTGCATGAAGGATTTTTCAGGCATTAGGTCATACCTATACAACTCGATAAGTAAACTTATCGACGGGAGGCTCTTTGTATATTTGCTGGTCTGATATACTAGCTAGAGCAGAATCACCCTAAATTATATACAACACATAGGTTCTGGGAATGCCCCAAAAGTCAACACCACTTTTTGGTTTAATTTCAGGTAAACACATCTGAAGCCCATAGTGGCACAACCATACTTTCCCATACCTTTTGCCGGCATATGTTATTGCATCCCTTTCTGATAGCAAGGCTTGAGGCCACTGACTAATCAGTCATGCTTTGGCAAGGAGGCCTGCCATACTTGCCTTTATAGTGCAGGGGTGATCAGTTCTGAGACGTGCCATACGCATGTCACAGAGCCGTTTCAGTTCCCGAAAAAGCTCTGTGCATCTCAGAGAGTCCCTGAGCTGACCATGCACAGTACAAACATGGAGCACTAGCACAGGGTTGGTTAGGCCTTGGTAAGTTCCTTCTGCACCTCTCCCTGGTGGAAGAGGCCCTGGAGGAGCATGGGATGAACTGCACCCAGGATGTAAACAGGGCTGCCATCCAACAACCATTCACATTTAAAGTAAGGCACATTGGCCTGTTAACAGGTAAAGGTAACAGTGGGACCCATTGAATAGAGGCAGTCCTCATCTGGAAGAGACTGACGTCCAAACTGCCCTGGGGAACAGAGAGTTCAGAAACACTAGATCATAAGCACTAGGAGTAATAAGATTAATAAACCACTTGTAACTTGTTTATTGGTGTCTGCTAGGCCTATAGGTATTCACTGGCAGGACTACAAAGAAGTAGGGAAATGCTACTTCCCGTTTCACACGGAGAGAACAGCACCACAGTCACAGCACTATTCATAATGTGGAAGCCTCTGTTTCGACACTGCTGTTCCCCACTGTCACTTTTGAAGACCTGTCTTCAAGACAGCCTAGGAGGAGAGTGGGTCAAACAGTGCTGAAACCTCTTTAAACCACATTACTGCTATCATGCCATAATGGTCCTTACGGCAGCATGGTGTGTACAAATGTGTTCTTCCTCCGCATAGATTGTCCAGTGAGGGAGGCATTGTCTTGCAGACACTGAGGTCTCATTGCACATTCAAAGCATCATAAAGGCACCATGCAGATCCTACCTGTAAGTCTAGACAGCTTGAAAAGATTGGCCTCCGCTTATGCTCCCTTATGTCCTTTTGCTTCTGCTTACATTCATCATTTCTGACACAGCATCCAAGTTAGGTAATTTGTGATTAATTCCCCCATCTCTCAGAGTATGTGTACATGTGTGCTGAGATTAAAGCAATAAAGCTTCACAGATTTTCTTGATGATTGCATTGTTAGAACAGTGAGAAGTCTGAGTGGATTATTTCTCCAGGGTTTCCCACAGCACATGCTTTTTTATTGTGTCCTCCATAAATGGTGTTTCCAAAGAGATGGGGGCTGAAAGAGAAATGCTCATAAGTATTCCCTCTTACTTCTTCTCATTCTCTGTTTCACAAGATAACATTACACGGACAATTAGCTTTATTTTTCTCCAGTGTAAGCATAGCATATCAAAGACTATTCCTTTGATGGTCTTTACAATAATGACTCTAAGGAGATTCACCTTGTGCTAACTAGCAGAAACAAGAATTTAAATATACTAGTTTAGGTCACTGTTTCCTGGAGACAATCAGGGATTGTGTTTATTGGTGGGTCTGTTGTTACTGTTGTTCCAGGTGTAAAGACAAATTGATTTGAAATGCCTTCACCTCTGAGGGCAACACCCTGTCCCCTTGGAAATGGTCTTTTCACAGAGTGCTTCTACAAGGTGCTAGTTATCTTTGGGCACCTGTGTCACCACCCTGAAGATGGATAGTGATAGCAGGGCCAGCTTGCCTGGGTCACCATCTGCCTAAGCCCATTAAGCAACATGCAGACAATGGCCCACTTCCAGGGTTATTTCTTGGAAATTTCACTCCTCGCCTTCACAATTTGTCAAGGTAGCAGGTGGCAGGCTTGCAGTCAGCACTCATTAGGGTCCTTCTGCCACTGCCACCTCCATTTGGAGGCAGCCTCTCTGGATACATTTGATTCACCAATATTAATGGCTACAAAAGGCCAGAGCTGGTTGAGAAGCATGTTCCGCTACCCATTAGGTCTTGTAGCTGTACCTAATAGCCTTCCCACTTCAAAAAACCTATCAAATTGTAAATTGTATCTTTCTGTGGTATGTTTTGCTCAACTCCTGGAATCTCCAGACCTTTGCTTTGGCAACAATGTGGGTGTGCAAGACATGTTGCCCATGAATGACAAAGCTCCAGGACTAATCAATAGGCTCCAGGACTAATCTTGTGCTTGTAATCTCATAAACAATTTCTGTAATATGTTCTATATTTATCATCCGGAGCCCTACTGGAGCAGTTAACAGCCTATCTAGGCCAGCATCCCATCTTGCACAATGGCCAACCATTGCTTCTCAGCATTTTCAAGCAGAGGACAAGGATGAAATTCTCACCTGCTCTTGTCTCCTTGCATCCTGTTTCTCTGACTCAAGAGGCAGCACCTAGCTATCCATTCTAATGGCCATTGATAAATTTTCCTCCATTAATTTGCTTAGCTTTTTCTTAAAGCCATTCAGGCTGACGACCATCATTACGTCTCCAGGGTTCAACTGGGAAGTGGTTGAAGCTCAGTGATGGAGCAAACTGCCTGCAAAGCAGAGGGTAACAGGTTCAGTCTGCAGCCTCACCTTGGAAGTAGTCGATAGCAAACCGTTTCTGTGTCTCTGCTAAGAAAACTGCACAGAGGTGACTATGGGGTGTTTTTCCACTGTCACTAGAAGTACCCATTAAGTACCCATTAATGGGTACAAAAATGCCATTATGTACCCATTAATAGGTACTTAATGGGTACTTTTAGTGACAGTGGAAAAACACCCATGAATGCACCTGTATAGAAAACCAGGGGTTGGACTCAACTTGATGGTACCCAACAATGGTATTAATTTATCAATATGGGGAAATGAAAAATAGAATAATTATGCTGCTTCATAGATTTAATTTAGTGTTTTTCAGGTTTTGCCAGAAGCACAGAAGGCAGAAAAAAGTCACAGCTTTATGAACATAATAAAAATAATACATAAAAAGGGAGAAAAATAAATGGGAATAAAGCCTTGACTGTTACAAATGCTATCCAGTGTTCATAGGTATTAAAAATGATGTGCATCTTAATCTTGAAATGTCAGGTGAAATTGTTGCCACCTGTAGCTTTGGGACTGGAAAGAGAACTGTGAATAAAGGAAGGGCTGTAGCTCGGGGGTAGAGCAGTTAATTTGCATGCAATATGTTCTGGGTTAAATGCTTGGTGCTGGGAGGGAGGTTTTCATGCAACAAACACTGCAAATTATTTAATAACATAGATTGTACACTTAGCAATCTTTCCTCTTTTCCAAAAGGAAGAAAAATTGCATGAGATCAGCTAGCTTATGTATACTGCTATGCACAGAGCAGATGTGATACCTGGACAAAGCTAGATACGTCAGAGAGATACATCAAGAGGAGGTTTTCCCTTGTCTCTGCTTGAGATGCCTGTGGGCAATTGGGCAGCCACTGTGTGAGATGGGATGCTGGACTGGATGGGCAATGGCTTGATCCAGCAGGGCTCCCCTTATGTTCTTATGACTGCAGGCAATGCAGGAGGAGCGTAGTCCTTTTTATGTAGGAGACATATAGCCACTACAGGTGGCAGAGATGTTGAACTCATCATGCAAGCTAATACAGTCAGTCCCAAGAAAGAAAGGATAATGATTTCTTAGTCCCTTTCTGCACTGTGCCTTATTCCAGATTATATCCCAGAATAAGGACCTTCCCATTAACGTGCTGGTGCAGGCTACAGCAGGTCCTGCATGAGGCCTGCCATGGTCTGCACCAGCACGTGGATGGCAGATCCCTATTCTATGATGCAATCCAGAATAGGATTCAATGCAGAAAGGACCTTAGTAAGAAATAGGAAAATAAGGGCCTGTTCACACTTAACTGTGTAGAATGGTACAACTATACGGTTCCACTGCAGTTAAGATCGGGTGCAGAGGGGCATAGTTGCACCCCAAAGGCTGGCACACTCCCCAACCTGAACACCAGAATTCGCAGAGGAGATGGTCCAGCCTAGGCCATCAGGATCACCACAGCAATGGCCACAGCAACATCTGCCGTGTGGCCTGCCATTGCCATGATGGTCATTGTGACATGGTGTATGATTGGGCAGCTGCTGCCACACTGTCACCCCCATTTGTAGGATTTTCACGCAAAAGAGTGCAAATGCTGCATCCAGGAAGCCATAACAATCAGGGCAGCTGGAGGGAACTCTGAGATGCTCCAGGACCCTCCAGGTTGGCAGAGGCAATGCAGCATGCATATGGGCTTGCCTTAGAATGGCTGCAGCTGCTCCAGATAAGTGTGGACAGACTCTATGTCTTCTTACAGGCAAACTGATTAAGGGACAGAAAGTAGAGAATATGAGTAAATGGATTTGTCATAGTGGAAAGCAGTAACATTGGGACCTTTGCTTTTTAAGCAAGTTTGTACAAAACAGGAAAAATAAATAGGAATGATTAATAGCTCCAAAGGGTTCTCTCCATATAAGAAGAACGGGCATCAAAATGGTGGTGCTGTTCAATATGAGCAAGTGTATAATGATGCATTTTGGAACAAAAAATATCCAAACTTCACAGCTGGTTGTGATTTGGTGACCTCACAGGCTGGAGATACACGCTGCATACAAGTTGGCAGCTCCATAACAGATGTGCCATGCAATGGGTTTTCCAGCAACAGTATTTAGAGCTTTTGGGGGAAGGGGGAGCAAGGCTCATGGCAGGGTTGCTTCAGATATGTGGGGTGTTATATTCCTCATGTCTGGATGGAGCCTAAGTTAGGAAGAAGGACCACAAACAGTAACCCGGGCATATCAAACAGATCCAATCATGTAAAGGAGACATTGCATTGCTCTTTCTCGGGGGAAATAATGGAGTGTGTGCTGGTGGTAGTGAGGGAGCCCAGAGCAATGAATCAAGCAGAGGACTTGGTAGGCAATTCTTCTGGGAAAGATTACTTTGGTTTCTTGGAGCCTTTGGTTATTCAGTTTATGTCTTGTGGCACAGTGAGCTCTTCCCTTGTGAATCAATGTTCTTAACTATGGTGTGTGACAGAGACAATGTGAGAGAATTACTTTAATTTTCTGTATTGTGTGGCTAGAAAAAAAGGTTGCCTCTAACTTACACTTCGCTCCCTCCTCCCCATTTCTAATTTGATAACATTTTCTATGTTTCTTGTGCTTGTTTTTAACAGATATATGGCAATTATTGACCCTTTGAAGCCTCGGTTGTCTGCCACAGCTACAAAAGTTGTGATTGCCAGTATATGGATTCTGGCTTTCCTGCTTGCCTTTCCACAATGTCTATTTTCTATGATTAAAGTAATGCCTGGCAGAACTGTGTGCTATGTTTCCTGGCCTGGAGGAATGAAGCAACGTTTTACGTAAGTTGAATCTTAAATGATAATGTGTATTCTCTCTTATCTCCCACCCTCAACCCTAAAAGTCAAAATCTAGATTGTACAAATCACAGCTTGGGCCATGGTCACACCTTCACTTTAATGCTGCTTATGTTCAGTCCATCTTTGGACCCCAGTGCTCACACCTTTTTAGTTCAATCTGTTTTATTTATGGACTTTTCCTTCCTTTTCATAAGTCTCAAGCTGTTATAGAGTGTTAATCCATTTTTATTTTGGGGGTGTGATCGGGGATAAGGACTAAAAGGGGCTGAACTGTAGTGGGTGGATAATACATGAATTTCTCTTCCCTTTCACCCAATGTGTGAGTCACAGAAGGTGTTGTCATGGTGGAGAGGGGCAGGGATCTAAAAAAGTCTCATAAAGGAGTCTCAGGATGGGAAGAGAAAGGTATGAGCATAGTGACCCAAACTGAGGATGAACTGAGGAAGGATTATCAGGTATCAGGTGTGGTTGGAGTTAGTGGGTTTTGAGTGCTGTTTCTTAATAAGATGGACTGTTTCAGCAAAGTGTTACCACAGTCTTGGTTTAGGAGCTATTTGATAGATCTCAACTAAGAACCTGATGTAATTAAAAACAAAAAAACAAATGAACTCTTCCCCATCACTTACACTGCTATTGATATATCTTCTAGTGAAAACAAAGTAGAGAGTCTGTTCTTATGAGACTGTGGATTTGCCTCCTGTCAATCACTTCAACTGCGTATCTGCACAGTAGCAATCATATTTATGTCCTTTTCTAGCACTGATGCACTTGAGGCATTTTCGCACTAAGGATTTTCGAACACGTGTAGAATGCATTGGGACAGAGCATTCGCTTCTCTGGGCCACACGCATTCGTGTTTCAGAGCACAAAATTGTGCTCTAAACCCATCCCAGTATGTTTGGCCCATCTGAGGGCGTTCCCAGATGTTAGGGAGGGAGATCTCTCTGACAGATGCAGGCCCCGCCCCCGGCCTCCCCCCATTGGCTTCCTTGGAGCCAGGGGTGGAGAGGCCTGTCCGGTGCCTTCCCTGGGGTCCTGTGAACTGCATTGGCCCGGATCAGGCCCATGCAGGTGGTGGGACCAACAACCAACAACCCACCCCAGGGGCACACGCGAACGCTGCTTACCTGCTTGCCGCCAGGTCGCAACTGGTGTGAGGAGACCGGCGACACTCTGCATCTGTGCACGGCACAGCCTCTGATTGGCCAGGTACCTGTGCCTGCATAGATCGCCCATCGAAGCCAGGCATGTGCCTGGCCAATCAGGGACTGTGCTGTGTGCAGGCCCACAGAGCCACCGGCCTCCTCACGTCAGTAGCAACCCAGCGCTGAGAAGGTAAGCAGTGTTCGCGCGCGCATGCTCCTGGGGTGGATTGGGAGGTGTTGGGTGGGGGTTCTGTGAGCTGCGTGGGCCCAATGTGGGCCCATGCAGGTCACGGGACCCCAGGGAAGGCAGTCAACAGGCATCCCGACCCTTGGTTCCAAGGAAGCCAATGGCAGGAGGCCAGGGCCAGGACTTGTGAGTCCTGGGACGGTCCTTCAGCCCAAACGTATGGAAGACAGCTTGCCATCTGCACGTAGGCAAGTAAAGGACGCGCTTGTATCCAGTGTGGACACAGCATTTGCACTAGCAGGGAAAAGGAAGGCATCTGACTGTCAGCCATTCAGTGGCCCAGGCCAAAGGTAAGTGCAGCAAGGTCCAAAGCCCTACAGGCTATATTGTGTCATTAAGATGATGGAGATGGAAGAGGAGGAAGACAAGGAGCAGTGATAAACAATATATATAATCTTGGCAAGAAAACAAGCCTGTTTCGTCCATCTAATCACTAATCAAAAGCAAGTTCAGTCCAGTTCAAGAGCAAGTTCAGTCCAGTTCAAGAGCCCCTTTCCATAGATGTGATTCTCTCTCGTGATGCCACTTCTAAGAAAACATCTCTAGGTGCGAGATGTTGGAAAGGAATGAGCAAGCCACAGTAAGAACACTAATGTTCCTAACATCCAGTGTCCTTACAGTGGCCAAACTGATTTCCCCATCTTTTGCACGAAGACTTATTTTAACAGTGCAAGTAACAGCCTCTCTGGGTCTGTTCACACTTACCTTCTTTCTAGCTCTGTTCCACTTGCTGGTGAGACCTGTCTGCACCAGGGAGATGCCATAGCTCACAAGGAGTTGCTGTTAAGATGTGAAGGTTAATAGGTATGGATGGAGTAGTTGTAATGGATTGGAGTAGTTGTAATGGATATTTACTTGAATAAAGAATGAAATGGTGCAAATAACTCCTTTTTGTAGTATTCAAACACAATAACTTCTCATTTATTATATACAGTTATGTGCAGTTTCATATTTTTAGTATTCTTAGTCTGTTTTAGTTCACTATAATATAATCTGTAGCACATTTTGGTTGTTTTTGAACTTTCCTTCCCATCCGCTGGATGGGAAAGGTGCACTTGGAGCACTAGTCAGCTTCAGAAGTTTCTGGTTACATTTATGACACACTTTGTATAGTATACTATTTATATAGTACTGCTGTTTCTTATATAACTCACAGAAACAGAGTTGTTCTAGCACTTGGTATACAAATGGGCACTGCCACACTGGATCTCTACCAGCCTAGTATGCTATTATTAAGCCATACTAGGCTAGTAAGTGTGAGCAGGCCTTCTGACTGTTTTCTCCTTAACCATGGATGAGTTCTGTATTCTTTACTTACAGGTACCACGTCATTGTGATCGCCCTTGTGTATTGCTTTCCACTGCTTGTCATGGGTATCACTTATACAGTTGTTGGAATTACACTTTGGGGTGGAGAGATTCCAGGCGATACATCTGACAAATATCATGAGCAGCTGAAAGCAAAAAGAAAGGTATTGTACCACTAAAATGCTACAAAGACATTGATATGGTAGAGTTAATTTCTGTAGATTCATGGCTGGGATTCTCAGGTTTTTCAGCATGTTATTAAGATTTTCCTGACTGAAATAGAACAAACACTAATTGATACAAGCTATTCTTCACTTTCTGTTTTTCATTGGTTTTCTAGTGTTTGCATAATACAGCACATTGGCTTTGAGAATTTTAGTATAGTTTATGTATAAAGTTTATGTATAAAAGCTAATATTTTCCTGCCAAGTTTTTGAATGTACCGAACAGCACAAATTTTGTCAACTGTACTAGATTAAATTTGATGAGCAATCTAGGGCCAACTATTTGTGACTGTTGACAAGTGAAACTCCTAGGCTGCCTCCAGAAAACAAGAGGAAAATGCTTTTGGATCTCAGAATTGCTTCTCACTGTCCCTGCCAGATGGCAGGGCAAAATCACAGGACTAGGGCGAACACTTACCTTGTCTGGCACTGCTCCTGTGATGGAATTTCTTGCAATCTGGGAATTTCTATGACCTGGAAGTGCAAAATTGCACATGCATAAGCACCATTTTGGGGGGTAGTTTCAGTGCCACACCTTCATGTGGACCATCTGCAAGGTGACATGCAAAACCATATAGGCAGGTAAGTCCTTTTGCTTTTTACAGAAAACCCAAGTTGGGAATTGACGGTCCCGCAAACTCATTAAAAGAGGTATCACCCCCAGTAGCCTGACTAAGCTGGGATTGCAACAGATATGTGTAGCAATTCCAACACAGCCCCAGACAGCAATGGGTTTTAGGTCCTCTGCGGAGGCAACCTTAGTTGCTGAGTGTCATATATATTAGATCAATTTTGCCATTTTGGCACTAACCAGATGAACAGAAGGCACATCTCCTTGGGAAATCTCCATATTCATCCATCCTTAAGCAGCCCCTGAGTCTCTGCAGCCTGCCCTGCAAGCAACTTACCCATCAGCCGAAGAACCTACTGCACGTGGATGCACAGTAATTCATTCTTTCCAGCTTTGGCTGTATGTGGATGCATAGACAGGGAACGAGCAAGTTATCAGGCATGATTATGCCAAGTCCCCATTTCTGGAGCATCAAAAATGACAGGGCCATTTCCACTACTATATAACAAACCCCACTGAACTAGGCAGATGTTCCAGAAGTTGTGACAAAGCCTATGGAATCTGCCTGCCACAGCTTCCACCTATATGCCAGATCCCATGATTCCTGTCCCAGATTCTACAGTATCACCCCTTTGATCCCAGGAGCTTGGATCCAGCACCTCGCATTATTGAGAATACATAACTGTTGCTATGTCTCTTGCTTTCTCCCCTGTAATATTAGTAATGCATAAAGTTGAAGTAGTGTCATGATGCACTCCACTTTCTTTGCTGCTTTACAACCCAGTATACTCAGGGTGACTACATCCCAGCTAGGATTTTCTTGTCAGTGGTGGAAACTCTGAAACATCTAGTGTTAGACAAAGCAACTGTTCTCACAAGTCCAAAATGGCTTCAGTTCAAGGTTTCAGTCTATAGTCTGACACAAGGCCTTTCTTTGCATCTCAACACTATTTAAATCATTACTATGACTCACCTGGGGTTGGATAAATATGTATATAAACAAGCAAACAAACATGACTGAATATTCAGCACACAAGATGGTCTTTTCTGTATTCAGCTTGCCGCCCTGCCAGTAGGAACACTCTCTCCTGCAAACATTTTATTCACTCCTTATTTTTAAACTAAGGGCCTTTCTGCACTTACCACTGCTGCATAATAAGAAGGGGTCTCTGGTGCAGTTAATATGCATGCTCCTAGCATGCTCCTTCTATACAGGACAGAGTGTAGACTGGTCTGGAGTACCCAAAATGCCATTCCAGTCCAAGCTAGCTGTAGACCTCTATTTCAGGGTCTACCAGCATACTGAGAAGTGGTAGACTGGACCATAGAGGCATACAGACAGCACACTGCCATGATCTAGTACACCAGAGAGGACCCATTTTGGTGGCACATCAAGACGCACTGCCAAAATCCCCCCCCCCCCAAAAAAAAAAAAGCTCCAAAGGCCAGAAATATACATTCATAGATTCTGGTGCAGGACTGATACAGAAGGGGTCATCCCAATGCAGATGGAACAACCCATACCACTTGCAATAGATTATGGAGTCCAAAGAATATCACTCTGATTTCTGGTAAGTGCAGAAACAGCCTAATGTTGAATCTATACAGATTATACAGATTGGCTCTGAGAAATTTCAGCTTTAATTTTCTCCTCTGGCACTTTGACTGGAGAGAAGGGTTTCCATTTCAGAAACAAATGTTGATTGCTCTGTCTTTGCATCAGCATGTGACAACTGGCAGGAGAACAGTATGTGCCTGATCTAGAGAGTTGTGATATTTTTGTTATTGTTAATCATAGTTATAACTTGCAAATCACAAACATCCTCCAGCAGCAGGTGCGTACATATCGAAATGCACATCACCTGTCTTTGTGTCTTGTTTCCTTAATTAAAGTACTAGCTGAGACCTTCTGAGAGGAAATGGGGGGGAAAGCTTAAACACAGGAACAATGCAGGGTTTAAATTAGACATAAAAGATGTGAAATCTAAATTGGACTCAAGGGTCAGCTATGCCTATTTTTTAATCCATATTTGATCCCTCTTTAGAGTGAAGGAACACAGTGCCAAAGTGCTAGTATTCCTTTCACATTTACCGAATCCAGAAACATCCCCTTTGGGTTACATAATGCAGAAAGAAGAAGTCTGGTAGTTTTGCTGATGTGTTCTCTACCCAGAAAGTGGAATGAATGTGGATTAAGACTTGGGTGTAGCTAGGCCATAGCCGAATTCCTACCTTCCCCAAAGAGTGCACCCAGAGCAACTGTGTTCCACCATGATCCCTGATCTTCTGCACAGATAAGGGGATGCAAGAACTGTTCAACCAATCCTTCCCACTTTTCACATTTACTTGATACATAGTCTTCCCCAAGCTGTGGGAATGAAGAAGAGTTGGCTTTTCTACCCCACTTTTCTCACCTATTTAATGGGACTCAAAGTGGTTGACAAAGATTTCTATTCTTCTCCCCACAAAAGATAGATGGGGTTGTGAGACCTCAGAAAGAGAGCTGTGGCTAGCCCAAGATCACCCAGCTGGATTTGTGGAGGAGTGCAGAATCAAACTGGGAAACCTCCAGATCACAAACCAAGCTGCAACAAGGCTGTCTACATTTAGACAGCCTGCCCCACACAAGGTTCAGATCTGGGAGGGGGGCTCTGAATGGTCAGAAGCCTGGGATCATAAGTTCCTGGGTTTCAGGATTCCCAAGGGATTCATTTCAGTGCCATACTGTGTTGCATCATCAAAATGGGTCCCCTATGGCATACTGGACCATGGAGCTATCCTATCTTGCATGCCTCTATGGTCCATTATACCATCAAAGTGTACCTCTAAACTGGACTACAACTTCATTTTGGATGCCCAAGACCATTCTGTTCTTCATCCTATGTGGACCATGCTTACTATGAAGGACTGGAGGTTCCCTTATCCCGGACCAGCATGGGAAATGAGGCCCATGGATCCCTCTTTGTTCTGGCCCCTTGTATTAATATGGTAATGGTACACATGAGTTGGCATTTACTCCTAGTGACTACCTTTTCACCTCGATGCCATTTTCATGGCAACTATGCAGAACTGAATTGCCATTGCCTTCTTTCAGGGAGATACTGAGGATTAACAATAGCAATTTTTATGTGCAAAGAAGATAATTTACCACTGGCCAGGGTTCATACATCTCAAAGGCTGCATCCAGATGATGCTCACTTATTCCTCTATATTTGGATATTCTGGAATAAAACACAGATATTCCAGAATTTCTATGCTTTGTTCAAGAATATCCAAATATGGTTTTAATAAGTTTAATATGTCATGGTGTTAGTGTGTTCATTTTATATGTTGTAACATGCCCTGAGACCTCTGGGTATAGGGCAGCATAAAAATTGAAATAAATAAATAATAGGAATAAGTAAGCAACATCTGGATGCAGCTTAAGAGTTGTGTAGGAGACACAGTTTTTTATGGAATTAATGCATGTTGAAATTTCTTCTTATGTACAACTTTGAAGATGTAGGAGTTCCAGTCTCTTTTTGATATCCCAGTAATAAGAGAATCGTGAATGCATATAAACGGACTAAGAAAGAGAAAGAACACTAGGAATACAGAGAAGAGAATGCTAAGCAAACTACAAGAAGATCTTCTTTTGCATTCCCCATATAATCATTTCTGATTGAACTCTGGATGGCCATGGGGGCAGGGCAAACAAAGGGCATGTGCCAATATGTAACTTCCTGCCCCAATGACAGTCTGCACAACTTTAATCATTAGAGGACGATTAACCACTCTGGTGGTGTCCTGATGGCCTAATTGCCATGGATGCAACTGTTCACCAGTTACTTTGTTTCCATGCCAGAAATCCAGAATTTCAGACTGCATACAGCACATTTGGCCAGACTTCTGGGTGTATTTCCAAGGCCCTTGCCAGAGTATCCAATGGGGGAACTTGGCTTTTGCAGACAGGTTCTACCTGCAGAAATGATCCAGCCACTTTGCCTCTCAGACAAGTGCCCAAGGCCCTTATGCCTCCTTGCTAGCTCACATGGCTGTTCCCCTCATCCCACTATAATAGGGGCTGCAGCCTCCTGCCCCTTCTTCACTATTTATCCTGTGTAGCCCCTGACTGGGTACAATTTTGTAAGGTTACCAGAGTGAAAATAGAGCGTGTGATGCTCTGAGTCTAGTTCCACTGCTTTCTCACTAGCATGAGCTGAACATGCACAAAAGTAGGACAAGAAACAAAATAATGAGATAGCACTCAAAAGGCGCAGAAAATGGAGAGATTCAGGTCTCGGTGCACTATTAAAATTAAAGGGATGATATAAGAATCCAAAAAATATTATAAGAACAGTAAACATTGTGCTGTTAAAAAATATTATCTTTTCCTTTTCCATTGATGCCAATTACTTGCCTCATACAGTTTTGCAGCACATAATGGTTAGTGGGAACCAAACTGCAGTATTATGGAAGGAATGACTACAACTAAAATCCATCAGCAGAATATCGGGAGGGTATGAGGGCAGTTGATAAGACTAAGGTTTAATGACACCTGCCAAGTGCCTTTTACAGGATCTCTTGTCTAACACCATTTGGAATAACAGAATTTTTATTTTACAAAGGTAGTAAAATGTGCCTTCCCTTTTATTACATCCCTTTTCTTCAGTATGGTTTTGCTCTTACATTGGTTATAAAATGTAATTTATCTTAATGCAATCTCAGTCATTTCCAATAATGCACTTTGTGAGTACCATAGACTTACACTGGTAGACTATGCAACATCACTGGGCCAATTTGGACCTTTAGTAGGTGCAATGACTGCTAGAATGGTTCAGACATCCACTCCTTGTGATACCTGAACTATTCCAAGCTTAGCTGGCGAAGTGTGATCACCTTTATCCTAGAGGCAGTTGCAGTGCCATGGCAACAGCACCAATGGGAATGCAGCTTGCCATGGCAATTGGGTGATGCAGCACACAACTGCACCTGCACCACCAATGGCATGCTTCATTTGGCCAGAAGAGGTGCAGAGTATGCAAGGCTTTACTGGCCAGCTCCACAGCAATCTGGCCCAGGGTACACCCCAGTATGAGGGGAGCCACTTCTATGAGAGAAGCAGTTCTGCTCAATGCATATGCCCTGGGCAGGGGCATACCAGGAGATCCCCTTTTTGCCTAGTGTGAAAGGCCCACTGACTTACTGACTGTCCAAAATTGTTATTTGCAGTGCCCATGATTTTACACTGGTAGACTAGTGCTTTACAGTTCCCCCTAAACCCCAAAGTTTTCCATAGGTGGCAGCTAGGTGCATAAGCAGGCTGTAGTGTTTTCTAGAGATACATAAAGATCCTTAGCTTTCCATCTGTGTGTTTGGAGTCCTTTACTGGGCTTCAAGTATCGAGGGGAATGAAATGAAGGTTTGTTGGATGAAACGGGGAAACATAGGGTTTGCAGATTTGGTGCCTGGGTGAAGTTGAATGAGAGAGAAATATGTTTGAAAATTGTAGTGTTTAGGGGGAAGAATGAGGGCAAAGAGAGTGAAGTCTGTGGGACTTGGAGGTGAGAAAGGGAAAACATTGAAGATGTGAAAGTACACAGCACTCAGTTTTACAACTGGACTTAGCATCTAATCTTTAGTAACTGTGTATAAAAGGCAATTTCTGCAAATATAAATCCTCATGCAAGCATCAGCTGCCAGACATCTGTTTCCTGCCCAGTTATTAAAGCTGTATGAACTGTGTCCTCAATTCCATCTGGCTACTTTTTTTCTGCTATCTCAGCTGCAATCACACAATTAAACTAGCAACAGTTGGTCTAGCGCTTGAGACTGCAGTTGTGATAAATGGTGTGCTTGACAAACGTTAGACCACCAGCCTCAATACAAGGATTACACAGGATTTTTTCCATGCAGTGTTTATTTGAAGCTAATGCTAAGCCAGTTTTTAGTAAACAATGCAGAAAACAGCAACAATTCTTTATTTTTTTCCCAAATGAACTTTTATTTCTGTTCAACTGTTACAATATAATAAGTCTTTCTCTCATAAAAACATATACAAATAATGTACCTAACTACAAACAAACATGAACTATTTACATAATGGCAGCAATATTTTGTTATACATTGTTTCAATCACTTAAACTTCATTTGTCTTTAGTTCTGAGCCAAGGTATAATACAAAAACCATTTTATTACTTCAATCAAGCAGGAATTTCGCAATATGGAGTGGAATCATTTTGTTTCCATTCAGGTCATTAAGTTTTGTTATAAATGTGGATCACACTTCTTTGTATTCATATTGGGGTTTGAAGTCTTTTAAGTTTCTTTATTGTCAACAACATTCATATGTGTCTGTACGCATCTGTGCGCACTTGTACGCATCCCGTTTTTATCCCGTGTTCATCCTGTTTTTGTCCTGTATGTATCCATACAAATATGTACAGATACGAATAAGATGCATATGGATACGTATCTAATGTGTACATATGAGCACACATATAAATGTCCAATCAATTTGTATGAATGATTCGAAAGATTTGGAATTTGTTTGAATGCTAAAAAATGAATGTATAGACATTCAATTTGAATTCTAATGTTCAAATTTGAATGAATTCAATCAAATTTTGAATGTTTCAAATATACTTGCACATTACTACTGACTCTAGCCTTAAGGGGCTTCAGAATTCATTTTTCACCCCCGTCCAGCCTAAGTGTTCTAAAAAGTAAAGAATTTTTTAATAAGCGGGAAATGTTGGGATGATGAATGAAACAAACACATGGATGGTTGCGAAGTAGATAGGAAAGCTTTACTTACTACTGCCTCAAAGCATCTCCAGGCTTTTATGCCTCTTACATTCAACAGTGGAAAAGTACTACAGGATGTCCGTGTATGGCAGCTCCCGTAGAACTGGATAGATCAAGCTTAATACAAGAATAGTGCTAACAGGAAGGGCCACATTTGGTGTTATGGAAAGAAGCTCAGGAGCCAAGAGAAGCCTTCTTCTGGAGCATGCTGCACACCTACGTAGATCGTCCCTGACTACTGTATGTTATGGATTCTTCTAAGAGAGATATGGACAAGAGTCATTCTGCCCTGGAATGCAATCTTTGTCCTAGTTGCTTTCACTTCAGCTGAAATGGGCAAAAATGCAGTTACCACAGGGAAAGGAAAGAAAAAAGGAGCTATTCCTCACATCAAGAGCCATGCCTTGCAATGCTGGCAATGAGGGGGTGGAAGTAGGAAGAAATATCTGGATGGGTAAAGGCTGAGTGTGAATTTTACAACTGTTTTATCTTTTTTATTTCATATCTACCTTGGGACTACTCAGTGAAGGATAGGTTTATAAATCAAACCAGTAATTATGTCAGCTTCCCTTGGTGCATACCACAATGACCCTACAAGCCGTGCCAGATGTCTGTTTGAGGTATCTCTTTTCAAGCCACTTTTAACCAGTTTTAGGCTATAATCAGGCACATCAAAAAAAAGTATCTCAGAGGCAGTTTACATTTGATTCCAAGGTGAGATTGCTCACACACCAGTCTGCCCGTCCACCCTCTCATGAACATTCTGTGCAAGAAAAAGTTAATTAGAGAAGTGTGGGGAACATGAGGGCCACACACTGTCTCTGTGTCTGTGAGGCACTCCTTGTGTTATGGCTGTACGCATCCCAGTCACTCATCTTAATGGCTTTTTTCTGGGACTCTGTATGATGGTTGAAATTGCAGTGGATTTGGCCACATACTTGCGTGATCTGTCTTCACAGTTTAAAAAGCATTGTCTTCCAGTAGTCTAAAAGTATGCAGATGCCTTGTTTCCTTTTAATCCCTCTTTACTATCATGCACACAGTCAAAATCACTCCTTCTCTCCCCCTCATTGTCATCATTGGCTAGGAAGAAGAAGAAGAAGAGTTGTTTTTTCTGCCCAGCTTTTCTCACCTATTTAAGGGGACACAAAGCGGCCGACAAAGCTTTCTATTCTTCTCCCCACAACAGAACACCCTGTGAGATGGGTGGGGCAGTGAATGCTCAGAAGAGAGCTGTAACTAGCCCAAGATCACCCAGCTGGCTTAGTGGGGGAGGGCAGAATCAAACCCGGCATTCCCAGATAAGAGTCCAGCTCTCTAACCAGTAGACCAAACAGTTGGACAACTGCTGTCCTCCAATGTCAGGAACCAAAAGTACTGATAAGGAGCCTTTTCGCACAGGGGTTTTTCAAACGCATGGAGGGCACGTCAGGACGCAGCATTCGCTCTTGCGGGCGACGGGATCCATTCCAGGCCGCCCGCAAGCGTCCCAACGTGCCCTCCATGCGTTCGAGTTTCAGAGCACTAAAAAGTGCTCTGAAACCATCTCAGCACGTTCCGACCTGTCCCAGAGAGAAAGCATTCACATGCTCTCTCTCTGTGACAGCTCGGCCCCTCCCCTGGGCTGCTCCCATTGGCTCCTATGGAGCGAGTGTGGGCAGCCGGCTGCCTTCTGTCCCTGGGTTCCTGCTCACTCCTGAACCCCAGATCGGGCTCTGGGGGTGGGCAGGAACCCCAGCCAAAAGCCCCCTACCCATCCCAAGGGTCTTACCTTCTCCTGCAGGCTCCATTCTGTGTAGAAAGGCCGGGCCGTTCTGAGCACGCTTGAGGGGGCGGCCCCTCATTGGCTGGGCACCCACACATGCTCAGATGGGCAATAGAAACCAGGCGGGTGCCCCCTCAAGTGTGCTCAGAATGGCCCAGCCTTTCTACACAGAATGGAGCCTGTAGGTGAAGGTAAGACCCTGGAGATGGGTTGGGGGCTTTTGGCTGGGGTTCCTGCCCACCCCTGGAGCCCGATCTGGTGTTCGGGAGCGAGCAGGAACCCAGGGACAGAAGGCAGCCGGCTGCCCACACTGGCTCCATAGGAGCCAATGGGAGCAGCCCGGGGGAGGGTCTTTTCCCCGAACGGGTTGAGAACACTTTCCCGTTCGCACTGGCAGGTAAGAAAACTGTTCTCAAAGCGTTCCTTACCTGCCCTTGTGTGAACAGGAAAGTGTTCTCAACCCGTTCGGAGGGAAGCGTTCCGAGGCGTCTTCGCCTTAGTGCAAAAACGCCTAAGGACTTCATAAGAAGTCTCTGTTTGTTGTTGTTGTTGTTGAAGTCGTTCCAGAGCTGCCATTTTCAGAGCTCCCTCACTATATCACTATTATTCTTTTTTTGCTTGAATGTTTGGTGGATGGCTGAGTTTACCAACTCATTAAGCTTGCCAATAGTGAAGAGGCAAAGAGAGTCATAGCACCAGGAGATGATTTGTCTTAACCTGTAAGGATAGCAGAAAGTCCAAGACTACCTGCAGAGAAATTATCACAACAGCAACTCTTTCAAGCTCATAACCCAGAAGATGCAGAGGAGAGAACACAACAAAATTACCCAGGAGTGCCATAATAAACTTAAGAACAAGTTCCTGGAGTACCACTGCATTGTGAAGTACAACATGCCTTCTGGAAATAGCAGGACACATCCCCATCTTCAGTTACTACATGGTAGTCTTCAAGGGAAGATAAGCACGATGTTCAAGCATGTAGCCAGAAGACATAGGTAGGCTGCATGAAAACATAAGAAGATGCCACTGGAGATACACCTGCCTCTCAAGAGATCCTCATCAGAAATCTGCGCACCTTTGATGTTCAAGACTTCCTTGACACAAAGAAAGAAGTTGATGGTAAGCATACAATTAGACAGCATACTGTTTTCTCCTTTCCCCCTACCTTTAGATCCCCACTCCAGGCCAGGTGTTAGTGACCAGAAGTAATCTTCTGAGGGAAGGCCATTCTTTCCCCTCTCCTCCCATTTGATGGGGAAAAAAATATCCTGATGGAAATGTGACCAATTCTCTCTTGGTCAGGGTGGGGCAAGTGCTTGAATAAGTTTCCATTTAGTTATCTTCCTAATCGTCAAGCTCATCTGCATTTTCCCAATTCTTCAATTTTCCCTGAATTTTTCAACAAGACCTCTCTGTTCTAAACACTACCATCTTGTCTCCACTGAAATACACTTTATTTTTTCCCCCTCTAACAGAATTTCAATTTTATCTTGCCCAGAAGAATAGCATGAAGAGCTCAGGAAGATGTTTGTTCAGCCAGAAGGTGGTGGTAAGCAGACTTCTGTTTGTGGCATCATTGGGGTGGTGCATGTAGGGGCAGAAGGAATGGATTGGATGATTAGGGAAACATTGCTGCAGAAGAAGTCATCCTACACCTACCATAGCACAATATAATTCTTTCTGTCTTTGATGAATCACTCTCACTTTGCCCAGCCATGGATTACACCGCAAGGTTGGAAGGAGCAAGGGCTCGGTGCCTATAGCAATTAATCTAGGCAGAATCGCAGCCGTGTAATGTGAAACATGTCCTGATCTTCCCACCTCTATTTGTAAGAACAACTCAGAAGCAGTTGATTCACCGGGCCATAGAGAGAGTAGGAATGCTTTACTACACACATGCACACACACAAGTATGTTGAGCTGCTGCTTTTTCCTTTAATGTCTGTGGTTCCTATTGCCTGCTGAATCTCCCAAAATTGTGCATGTCTACCTTTACCTCTACTAGGGGGGAGTTCTCCTCTCTCCAATCCTCCTCCACCCACAAGAACAAGGCAAAGAGAAAATATTGCTGGGATTGAACCCCCAGCTAGTTCCAGTCCTGTGCATATATAGTAAAAATCAGATTTTAAATATGTGCCCTTGTTTTTTTATTCCAGGCTTGATTGCAAACAACCCAGCAACATCATTTTCAACAGAACATAGTTCCTATAGAGATACTGCATGACTGGGCAAGATACTCTGTGGCTGAAAGCATATGATTCCTGGAGATGGTGACATGCTCAACTGATTAACCTAATAATTTGTACCAAGAACTCTTCAAGGAGCACGTGGAGAAGCCCAACAAGAATGAGAAGGACAAGAGAGAGAAGATATTGATAAAGCAGGCTGTGGGTCAGCCCCTGTTACTACTGGAGCTCATTTCATGCAACATGGGTGGCTGGATCACAGCAAAATCAAAAAGGTGTGGAACACCATGTGACTGTTTTCCAAAGAGGAAAACAGCACTTTCATCCAGCACTACTCACCACAGAAGTCCTCAAAAAGAACAACAATTCATTCCCCATAGGTTGCATTTTAAAAAAAAAAATGGTTAAAGAGTTGGACATGTGTCAGATTCCTTCCCACAACACATACAAACTTATTTTCAAGTCATCACACAGCTTTGGCACCTTTGTTGACTTCAAGACACAGTTCAGCACTGTTGCGCAACCATATGTTTTTACATCACTGCAATAAATTTATGATCAAAAAACTGTTACAGGAATATTCTTTTGCCTGGTGGACCTCTGGCCATTTCAAAAATGAATGTTACAATGCCACAACAGTGCATGCATGGTTATTATTCAGCAGGCCCTCAGTTCCCTAAGCATAGGTAGGATACCTGTGGATTGTTAATGGGTTTTTTAAATAACAACACCAGTAACAACAACCAAGGATGATGGAACTCTGGGCATGATTTGCATGTTGCAGTCTTGCTAGTGCCTATCTATGGCTCCAACATTCTTTTAAAAAACTGTGATTACCATGAAGCTGGCTTGAATTTCATATCATGATGCCAGTCATTGTGCTTATTTAAGAATATATTTTTTAAAAATCCCTGCTGAAACTGTTCTCATAGGTCCTTTCCACAGTTGCATGAGACGGCATGGGCTGCACTGTCCTGTACAGCCCATCCCAAACTGGGGACCTGTTCACTTATCTGAAGGGACCACTTCTGCACACTCCAGGCGAGGTCTCTTCATGGTCTGAGCCACCACTATTGTCCCAAAGCATCCAGGAGGTCCCTCCAGCTCCCCTGTTTGTTATTAGCTGTGGAGAAGTAAAGCTTTTCCACAGCTTCAGAAGGAGCAGCTGGCAAGCTCCTGGAGGCAACGTTTGCACTCTCTTCTGGATGCATATACTACAAGTGGATAGAGCAGAGCAGCTACAGTAAAACAGCCCTGGGATGGGTTGTATGTGTAGCAGGACAGGGTGGCCCACAATCAGACAACCCATCCTTCTTCAGTCCTTGTCACTGCCTCTGGGGAAACCTCAGAGGCAGTAGCAAGGCTCCTTTCATTCCCAGCCTTCAGAGTTTCCTGCCTGGGTAGGTTTGTAGCAGACCCAAACATGTTGCTAGAAAGATGATTGTCACTGTCATATTCTATGGCTTTAAGAATGACCACACTGGGGGACTTAAATTTTGTACTCACCAGGTGGCTGTCTGCAGGAGATCATGAGCTCTGCATTAATCTGTACTTTGGTTTCCAGAAAGAGCTCAAGCAGTGTCTTGTGCTGTTTCATCTGCCAGTAGGCAATCTTTTTCAGAACCTCATTGTCCGTGTAGATGACCTTCAACTGCTGAGGGATTGGAGGGTTTCTGATTGACCCAATTCAAATATTTATATTTAAAAGCAAATGTGCACTTACACAGAACCATCTCATGACAACACCAGTAGCTGTTGCTGCTGCCCTCTTGAACATATGAGACAAAGATTTATTTCCATTTTCTCTTTGCTTTTATATTGTAAAACAGCAAATACAACAGGAAAGTTCATAAGAATAACCCTTTATTTCATGAAATATCAGAGTTGGTACCCAGAGAAACTGGTCAGTTCTGTTCTCTAAAGAATGTTCTGAAAAAATGATACCCCAGGCCTTAATTTATTTACAGGGCCAGAAATAACAGGTGAAATATTATCTTTTGTTGTTACCAAAGTCCCTAGCAAATACCACCAATGGCTCTTAAAACTGCTAAAACCTGCATGGAATCCATTATCTTCCCCAAAAACGCTTTATCAGCATAAGTATCAGCAGCAATAATTAGAGCACATTTGCCAAGAAAAATGATAGCAGCACCAATAGCCTTGCAAAGCCAATTATTTCAAAGAGATGTACTTTCACCATTCTTACAAACTGATCTCCTAGTGATCAACTAAGCTAAAGAGTGGAAACCAAAAAGGGTTTTCCAGTTTAGGTATTAGGGTGGTTCTGCACTCGGTGGTTAAACCAGGTTAAGCACCCAGTTAAGACCCATTTTAGACCCTTCCCTACCTCTTTTGGCACCCTTCCAGGTAGCCACTTCCGCATTTCAGCAGACAAGATCTGTTTCTAAAATGGGTCTCACCGCCGAAAACTGGTTTAAACCAGTAATATGTTATTAAAAGCTAGCTGGTTGTGAGACTGTGAGCAAGGTATGTTATGGTGCCCTACTCATGGGCTCCCATAGGCAGCTGTTTAGTCAATGTAAGACTAGATGGCTCACTGTTCTTTTCATTCATTCATTCATTCATTCACTCATATATTTTTAATTGAATTGTATTAAGTTTACAAAAGAAGAATCCCAGTAATATAACAAAATCCCACTCAGTTCCATTAAAATATGCCCTCTCTCTCTTCTCATGCAGCCTCTTGCCTTCTTGACAAACAATTTTTTTTCCAACTTGATAAATCCTCCTTTCTGTGAGTGTGGTGTTGGCAATTGATTAACATACAGTATTAATGTCTGTTCACATCTACTCTGGGTTGTTCAGATCCAGGAAAATATTTCTGTTGTTCTTAGGCAGAGGTCTTGTAAGTTGATTTCCTTCATCATTTTGACATCACTATAAACTGGAAATGCAACAATTAATGTGGTTGGCTACTCATGCCTCAAGTTACTACAAGCCAATTTGGTTTGCCATGGGTCACTTTAAAGATGACCTATGAAAACATGGCCCTTCTTAGAAATGTACAACCTATGCTTCTCTGTGTATATGATTTATTTTGAAGGGAGTCCTGTCTCATTGAATCTATTTGTTCTTAAGTGGTAGAAGAAGAAGAGTTAGCTTTTCTACCCTGCTTTTCTTACCCATTTAAGGGGACTCAAAGCAGCTGAGAAAGCTTTCTATTCTCTAGTTTTTTGGGCACAATAAATACTTTGAATTGAACAGAGAAATCCAGGGATTCAAAGCAGCCAGGGCTAGATAAGTCCATCTTCAAAATGTTTTTTCCTGAGTCTGTAAACATTAAATATTGTGGTACTGTAAATAAAAAATGAAATGTGTCACCAGTGAGTCCTTGTTGAAAAAAAGGAAAGAAAGGAAACAAGAAAGCACAGGTTGCATCTTTCTGGAAAAATAGTTTTACTGTATTAATATTTTGGCACAGGGGAGACATAACATTTTGAGGTGTGATTGTGTGATATGGTAACCATATTATCACACAGTGTTTTGATACATTGTTATTGCTGATGCTAAGGAACATTCATTCTGGGAGAGGCTATTAAGCTGCTAGTAGTAGACCAGTAACATTGCGGAAAGTGTGATTAATAATCTAATTACCCATAAGGATAACATGGGAGAATTCTGGAAAGTATGATGCCGTAGGTGGTGCAAACATGTAACCAAGTATATTCATATCAAAGGCTTAAATCTCTTTTTATTCCTCACAAGCACAAAAAGGAGAAAAATCTAATATTTGCTGTAGTGTGCTAGTTCTTCTGAGATTTTAATTACATAGCTGCTGCTACTGTTTTGAGGTGCTACTCTTATTGACCTCACAGAAATATCCATGGAGTTTTTAAGGCAGATTTATTTATTTATATTTATACCCTACCCTGAACCTGAAAGTCACTATAAAACAAAATATATTCACTAAAATAACAAGGGTGTTGTCCGGGAAAGCTGCCCGCTCACCTACAAACACACAGCTGGTAAGAGATTGCTCCGCAAAGATACAGCCCCAAACGATGTCCAAAAAGCAGAAATCCAAAACAGTCCAAGTCCAGGGTTAACGAGGGTCATACAAACAGTCCAGTCCGAGGTCAGGGCAGCCAGAAGGGTGGTCAACGGGTACGTTCCAAGGTCTAGGGTTTCCAAGCAGTCCAGGAGTCAGATACAGCAACTTTCTCTTAAGATGAACAAATAGTTTCTGACAAAGGGCTTGAGCATCTGCCTCGTGTTTTAACTTTGCAGATTGAGTTCACAGGTGCAGGTGATCTGCATGTTTCTGGGCCAGCCTTTTTGATCTTCTTAACCCTTGCTTCTCTGCTCTCCTTTGCTTAAAGCTGGGGATCTCTGGGCTCTGCTGTTCCATGTCTCCCACATCCTGCACCTCTGCTGTGGTAGGGCTGGGCTGGTGAACCCCAGGTTCCAATGGGGCTGGGGGGTCAGAACTGGGTCCTGGCATCACCTCAGGTTCCTCCTGTACCTCAGGAAGTGAATCCTCCTCATCCTCTGAGTCATCATGCTGGCTGACCATGACAGGTGTCTCTATGGGGAGGGGATGCTGTTCCCTCAGCTGAAGGCCAGGATAAAGATTTGCATCTTCACTAGGGATGGATGAAAAACGTTTGGCACATTCACAATTTGTATGAACTGCAAAGGTTTGAAACTTCGCGTTTCAATCAAATATTAGCTATATTTGAAGACTGACCTTCACATGTGAAGCAAAAGCTTTTTGTGACTTCATTTGAAGGTTCGGAGTGGGTTTGGATTCAGAGGTGCAGCTGGTGGCAGCAGGGGTTCAAAACAAATGTGAAGTGAATTCAAAGTGGCACCATTCACATGAATACAAAATTCCTTCCCATTCGCTTTTTTATTATTTATTTATTTATTTATTTATTTATTTATTTATTTATTTATTTATTTATTTATTTACATTTATATCCTGCCCTATACCCTAGGGTCTCAGGGTGGGTAGCAGCATATTTAAAAGATAAAAATATTTAAAATAAAACCATATATATAAAACAGTATAAAACAGTAATATGTGCAGTAGGGGAAAACTACTGTAAGAAAAAAATCTGTTTCCATACCATTTTGGGAATTTTTATTTCTGGACTTTATGAGGCCTGAATTGCTAAAATCCACAGGGGGGAAAACTCAGAAAACAGTTCTCAGTCTTATTTTCGTGGCTAGCCCGCTTTATTTTATTTTATTTTTTCTAATGGGAATGGTACAGGACTATTTGGGGAGTTCATGCCTTTTGGGTTGTACACACACACACACACACAACAAATCCTTCTGTCAATCCCTGGTGCCACTGTGGTTGCAGCATTAAATGGGTGGGGTTTCATTCTCAGGAAGGGCAGCCCCCTGTCCTTTCCATCCATCCTGCCCATTCCGCTCCTCTTTTCTGTATATTGAATGCCGCCTCCACCACTGAACACCAAGCATGTACTTGATCTTGGCTTCTGGCATGTTTTGTGCACAAGCGCTGCACTGTGACATCAATGCTTTGCCCATTCACACCACAGGCTTTTCCACCCACCCCTCTGTTCCTTGGATGGTGATTCAAAATGATCAACAGTGCTTTTTTTGGCCCTTGCCATGGATCCAGCACGCTTTGTGTGGTGGGTGGCAGTGCCATGTGAGCCCAGGAGGAGTGAGCTGTGATCATCCTGAGAGGGGGCCGTGGAACGATGGATCAGTTCCTATGCAGCACCCAAAGGTGGCCCAGGGACAGGCAGCCGCCAGGTGATTCCTCCATTACAGCAGAAGAAGAAGCTGGCTCCACCCAAACAGTTCCCTGTATGGAGATTCCAAATGGCTGTCAATGCTTTCTTTTTTCCCATGCACCCTTTGCATGGTGGGTGAGTGGTGATGCAATGGGAGGCCAGGGGCAAGCCATAACCAGGGCAAATTCATGCAACCTGCTTTATGGTGGGAGGTGGAATCTAACCTGGAATTCCCAGGTAAGACTCCAGTTGCCAGGACAGTAGGGCAAAGCACACCATAAATAGGTGGCCACTAGGAAATCCCAGCATGCCCATAGATTAGCACAGGATTGATTATGCCTCCAAATCCCACATGTCACTGCCAGGCCTGGCCATGGGTCAAAATGGGTGCCAAACCTGAAGGGGGCAGCTAAGGGTGCTTGCAGAATTGTTCATGAATGCTGAATTGTCATTCTCCGGCTGTGGTGCAGGGGAGTGCGACACCCACCCATTACACCCTTGGACTACCAGACATCAGGCGATCCCTGACCCTGCACCAAAGCAGAATAAGAAGTTGGCTTCTCCCCCATTCCACTGTTCCCAGAATGGGGATTCCAAGTGGCTGTCAATGGTTTCTTTGTTCATCCACCCCAGGTCAGGTACCCTTTGTGTGGTGGGCGGCAATGCCTTGCGAGCCCAGGAGGAGTGAACTGCAGCCAGGTCAGGTAGAAGGTGGAGGGGTGTGGCCACAATGATGCCAGGAGTGCACCCAGGGGAATATGTCTGGCCATGCTGCCTTCCACCAGGAGCACCCCCCAAGTCAGGATGGTCAGCCACATGAAGCAGAGCCGGCAGGGCACAATTTTAGTATTTCCATCACCTTTCCATTCATAATCTGGAAAACATGGATTTCAGTTTTCTCTGATGGGAAAATGCACTTCTGCACAAAAGTCCTGCCCTGATGAAAGGGTGGAGCTGAGCCTCCAAAGCCCAGGCTACATCATGTTTGGGTGGTGGGTGTGAAGCCAATCAGAGAGAGGAGTGGGATGATCAATGGATAAGGGGAGGAAAGGAAAAGATCCTGTTTCCCCATGCTGGGAACTTGAACAGTTTCAGTGGGAAATGCAGTATTCAAATTGAGGCCATTTTATCGTGCAGCAAATGGGAATGGCCAGAATGCACATTCAGTTCTGAAGGTAAATGCAGTTCGAATTAAAATCCAGTGGGAATGCAGCCAGATTCTTATGTTAATATTAATATGCTGAACTAGGCTCAATATGATGTATATAGTGTGTGTAAGGGTGTTTTTTGTTTAGTAAGTATTGGTTGTTGTATTTTGTTTGTATCTTATTTTGTTTTGAATGTTTGTATTTGTATATTTGGAAATTTTAAAAAATTACCAAAAAAAATGCATACCTTCTTATAGGGAGAAGCTGATCAAACCTGCAATCTTGCTTTCTTGTGCTTTGTTGTAGGTGTAGCTATATCCGCTCCTCATCCCTTATACTGATAGCTCAACTCATAGAAACTGAGTTTCTTGTATAATTTAGGTATGCCACTGAGAAACAGATGGTTTATGAGCCTTTGACAATTGGGTAGCAGGCAAAATTCTGATGGGTGAAATCACTTCTAGAATAGAAATGCAATTAAGAGGGGGGAAATCCTGCTGATCTCCTGCCTATCAGGCTTCTTGTTGATTATTGGACTTCTCACCCTTTAGAAAAGGTACAGATTTGCGTAAGATGGAAAGCGTTCAATGGTTTGCTATTATTCATCCCAGTTTTGCAGATGAGAATCCGGCAATCTGTGGCCTCATTAGTTGATTTGTTATGTGCAAAACAGAAATGCTTGACAAGTGAAATTCAAAGCAAGCAATGCTACATTGGTTTAAAACCTATTAAAGGTTGCAGTACGCTTCCAAATACTTAATATTCTCTGGAAAATTCAAATAGAGAAAACTGAAATCCATGTTTTCCAGATTATGAATGGAAAGGTGATGGAAATACTAAACATCTTTATTCCATAAATCTGACAACTTTACTTAATACTAGATCACCAGTAGGGACAGAGGCATCAATATACTAATTTGCTTATTATAGCAATCTAGACACCATAGCTAATGAGAGTGGAATCTCAAGTACCAATGCTAGTCATTTAAATATTTTCAGTTATGTTCAGCTTATATTATAAATATTATAATAAAATAACAGCCGGAGAACTTCTTCTGAAAGCTGTTTTCTTAGCTATTACTGCCAGTTCCATTTGCGTTAGCAAAAGACCTTCTGCTGCTAAGAATTTGCCAAAGTTCTGATGGCAATGATAAAGCGAGAAATAATTTGCTTTGACAGATGCTGTATTGAACACACAGAGGATTTCTTTTGCTAAGCTTGCATGGGGCTATGTGTTTGTTTGTCAACAATGGAAGCTGGTGCCTGTTGTGGTAGTTAAAAGAAAGTGGTGTTGGTCAAAATAGATACCACTGATTGTAGATGAAATGCTAGAAGCTGCTATTGCATTCAGAGCCACAGGAAAATTGACTCTAGTTCATATACTGGATTCTGCCCACTAGCCAACTTTGAACCAAAACATGCAAGAGAAGGGGTGAGTGTGCTAGATGACATTTTGAGGCAGAAATATAAAGGGAGTTCAGCCCTGTTGATCTTCCTTCATCTCTCAATGATCTTCAGTACCATTGGCCATCATAACTTTCTCAATTTGTCTCTGGGAGATGGATATGGGAGGAACTGTACTACACTGGTTCTCCTCCTACCTGCAGGTAAACATGACAGAGATATACACAGTCCATAGTTGTGGGCATCCCCATGGTGAGGATACTGTGAGGTGAATGTGAGTCTACCTCGCAAGAGTCTCCATTCAAAGCCCTAATTTAGGCTACATGAGGGACAAAATCCTCCAAATAGAAGTAAAAAAAAACCACTTGATAACTGTTCTTGCCCCGAATTACGGGGCAAGAACGGGTTATCCTGGGGGCATGGGGACACTCCCAGGTTACAATGGCAGCATTAGTGAGTGGGGTTTCACTGTCCCCATTGCTAATGCTGTGATCACAACTATCCCGCCTTCCCTGAGTGCTTAATCTTCAGGTAAGCCTGACAGCTGCCCTGCAATCAGCTGAGCAACTGTCAGGGGGTTATAGCAGTTCTCATACACACAAGCTGGAGGTAACAGGCAGCACCGAGCCTTGGAAAGAGGTGCATATTAATTAGTTCCTTGCTCGCATCTCTCTTTTAATCATTAGCTGAGCTTGGCTTGTGCACATGAGAGCTGCTATAACCCCCTGACAGTTGCTCAGATGATTGCAGGGCAGTTGTCAGGTGAGTGTTTGCGGTAAATCAACCTCTTACCTGGACGATTAAGTGCTCAGGTAAGGGGGAGTGGAGAAAACAGCGGCATTCCGATGCAGGGATTTGTCATGGTTTTCATGGCGATGTGCGGGTTCGCCTTGAACCCGCCCTATCCTCCAATGCCATGGGGACTCCTTAATGTGAATCTTAATTCCCATTAAGGCTGCCCCAAAGCCATAGAGCATCAGGGCAGACCCATGGGGACGCACCCGTTGACATGGTTCTTTGATGTGATAAAATTAGTTGCTGCTAAAGTTTAGATTTTTGGTAAATTCATCCCTTTGCAAGTGTGTGTGGGGAGTGGTTTGTTAAATTGTACAGAGGACACTGTGGGATTTTCCAGTTGGTATGACTGGGACTCCTGTTGAAGTTCTAGTTGCCTGCTAAAATGAAGAGATATCTCAGGATTGATAAAGGCTATATCTCCATTTTGTCAGTAGAGATGCCTAGGGGTGGATATCTCCACAGATGCACCTTGTTTATTATGTCAAAGGACACTTCCATATCTCCCTTTTGGCATGAGAAGGCACCCTTGAGGCCGCATGGGCATCATGTTCCTTAGTGGCCATTAGACCACCAAAGTGGAGACACAGCGCTCATAGCTGTGCCTGTGGGTGCCTTAAATGACAGCACAGCCAAAATCATCCTAGATACCTTTCCCCATTGTATGAGCTAAGGGGATTACAGCAAATGGAAATGTGGCTGGAATGCAAGTGGAGGAAAAACCCATGACAAATCTGATCAAACATGAGTTACAACCCATTAATGAGTTAGAATGAATTACCACGTCTGCTGAGTGGCAGTGAATAAGGTAAAGAACTGACGGTTTGGTCGAATGGTTAGGGAGCCCAACTCTTATCTGAGAATACCGGGTTTGATTCTACACTTCCCCATGAAGCCAGTTGGGTGACCTTGGGCTAGTCACAGCTCTCTTCTGAGCTCTCACAACCCCAACCACCTCACAGGGTGTTCTGTTGTGGGGAAAAGAACATAAAGCTTTGTCAGCTGCTTTGAGACCCCTTAAATGGGTGAGAAAAGCGGGGTAGAAAAGCCAACTCTTCTTCTTCTTCTCACCCTAGTAGTTTGACAACTGGTGAACTCTGATACAGGCTGCATCTGTACGGCTGAAAAGGGTCTGAGGAGCATGGTGACCACACATCAGCAGAGAGTGGCAGCTGATCTCAGAAACAACCGTTTCCTGGAGTAGGAGAAGTCACTCCAAAGGTGCTTGTTCCGCTCATTCAATCCTGCTACCACTGTGTGGAAGATAGTAGGAGTGGGAGTGGCCTGCCTGCTTGCTTGCCAACCCAGAGGAGCCTCTTTCCACTGCCAGGAGGAAGCAGCTGTATGAACCTGCCATCCAAATATAAAGAAGTACTTTGATGCTTCATACTGTTATTATGAGGGACGAACAGGAAACAGCATCCTATCACAGGCCAGCATCATTAGCCAGCCACACAAAGCTTCTGCTTGAGTGGCGATTGGCCAGTGCACCTGGCATATCACAAGAATGAGGGAATGCAACACCACAAATAGGGGCGCAGATTTGCATAGCATTTGGCAGTGCTAGTATGTTTGTACAGATGCAAATTCAGACATAATTGCCGTTGTGTTGATAATAATATAGGACGTCTCCCTTTTCTGTAGGAGAAATGGGTCAGGAACCATCCCTCATACATATTGATGGGACAATATCCTACCCCAATTAGCCTAAAATGCTGGTTTTTCTTTGCTTTTTATTATTACTATTATACCTAATATTTTGCCAAAAACCTCTCACTGAGCAAAGTCTGGAAAAATCAATTTGCTGCCATAAATGATTTGGCCTCCAAGAAAAAAAAATCTCTATTGGGGTACATAACTACCCCATGAATAGATCGGTTTATACTTTTTTATTAATTTGCATCCTTTCATTCATTTATGCAACTTAACTGAAGCCCTTTTGCAGATTTGGTTTATACAAAGATCAAGTTCCTAAAGGTTCCTAGATATCTTAGAGTTTACCTTTCTAAGAAAAAGATTCTCCAATGTTTTTTTTAATTCACTTATTTTGAATTTGGTATATTAATTGGCAACATCTGAATCAGAAACAGGAATTTAGGAATTATAACTATTTGGACAGCAGCTATATGTCCTTTGATTGATTACATCAACTAAGTAGAAACAGTCTAACTGTTCAAAAAAGTATTCATTAAAACCCCACTTTTTTTAAAGGGCATATCAGGATTTCAGTTTTATTTTTTTAAAAATGCAAATTTCTTAAGAAATGGTAGAATTGGAAAGAAACATTCAACCCCTAGAGTTTTAACAGCTTGGCATATTGCCAAAAAGCTTAATCATTTTGATTGATCGAGGCCATATGTCTTCTAACTGGTTGCAAGGAATTGCCCAATCCACCGGGAACAGGAGTAATGGAGTACAGAAATGCAATTTGCCGTGAAAATTACTATATGATTTATGACAAAATAATAATAACAGTATTGCTTTCCAGTCCACTTCAGATGACATCCTGTAGATAGACAAGTCAGCAGTTCTAGAACGTAAGTTAACAAAAACATTTATTTAAAAAATCTAGAGAAGGGTCAGAATGATACCTTGAGTATGTATCCATAAACAAAGGTAACCTTGACATAGTGGAATGATTTAGATCAATATAATTGATTTATAGTTACTGGTATATATGAATTTATTTTTAAATCACTACATGACCTACAGATATTTCTTTATTTATTCTCAAACAATGATGCAGTTTTGACCACTAAAACCACCTGGGGCTATTCGCACTTGGCTTTATTCTGGAATATATCCTGGAATAGGGACTTGCTGTCCATATGCTAGTGCAGGCTTCAGCAGGCCCAAAGTGAGGTCTGCCAGAGTCTGCATTAGCATAAGGACCACAGACCCCTATCCTGAGATATACTCCAGAAAAAGGTCAAGTGCGAATAGGCCCCTGGTCTGGTCTTGCAGGACCGGGCCAGCCAGGTAGCTGCAGAAATGGTCATGTTTTTCAATCCAATGAAGAGTATTGGTTTATGTTATTGGGGCAGGGGGAGAGAAAATTATTTTTAAGAGATTTTAATATTTTCAAACAAGTCATTGTTTGTTTTTCTTTATCTTCTTTCATCCTTGGTTCAAAAGCATACTTTACCTGAAAGCTCATCCATCAGAGAAATACCTAAAGAATAAGGACCATCAAAAAGGAAAGGGGATATTTTGAATCCAGGGACCAAGAGTAACTAACACCTGGGTTACAGACCAAACCACACAAGGGAATTTCTTGAAACTGTTTTGCCCAGTAGCCCTTGCGTGCATACAGTACAGCAAAATTTATCATCTACAGCTTATGCATACCAGCAAAGGCTGCCTATATACTTCCACCAATGTAGTAAAGGAAGAAGCAAGGCTTCGCTTTGATTTTAACCTGCAGTGTGTAAAAACACCATTCAAGAGGATCAAACAGAGGCTTCCATTAACAGTCTCACCTATTACCCACTGTCCTCATGATCCTGATCTGTGGGGCCTTTCTGCACTTATCCCCTTTTATTCGGGACCAGTGGGTCCTGTCTGAGAGTGCACTGCACATTGACTATGGGGCCAAGTGCAGAAAGGCCCCAGGTTTTCCGAAGTTTACTAGTATTAAAATAGTATCTCCGGCTGTTCAATCCTCCCCTCTTTTTAAAACAATTGGGGAGGCAGCCAATGTTCAGTGTAAAGCAAACTGGCTGGAAAGCAGAAGGTTGCTGGTTCAATAAAAAAAACTCGCCAGGTCCTAAGGGAACACCTTCTGCTTATGGCTTCCCAGCGGCTGGCCTCCAAACATATCTGCCTCCTGTATCAGATGAATCCACCCAGCTGTCTGAGCTAGAAGCCGCTGATAGCCTTGTCTCTTACAAACAGCCATCTGGGCAGTTACAGCAGTTCCCTATTGGCATTGTGGACAGTGTAACTGGAGCAGAGATGACAAAAAGCTACTGAAAGAGAGCTGCTCCTCATGAGCAAGTTCACAAACGTCTTTATTAGTGACTGTTAAAGGGAAAGGATTTCTGTGAATGAAACTATCTGGTTTTTGAATGGCAGTGTTTCTGCATTAGTATTGCCTCATTAAAACCAGGGCTTGATTCCCACCTGGTGACTATTGGGCAGGAGTTAAGCACCCTTTGAACTCACTCTGCAATCACTTTAAATCCCGCAGTGTAGCTGATTAGCAGGAATCAGGCCCTGCAGTTTAAAACTGAACTCTCCTCTTCCTAACCAAATTGCAGCAGGGGTGACACAGCTAGAAATGGAAGGCGCTTTCCCTCCGCTCCCTGATATGACATTCTAAAAAAGCCAGAATGTCCTGTTGCAGCTGGTGTGCCTGCGGTGCCTTTAAATTCCACAAGGAACTACTAATTTTCAGGAATTTAATAAAACTGCAGCAGGAGACTGTCCCTTCCCTTCCTAGCGATGATCCATTTGAAAATGCTGCTGGCTCATTTCATCAGAGAAACATGCCTCTCACTGACTGCAGCAGAAGTATTTCTCCACTAAATCATGCTATTAACTTTTTCACTGGGGATGGGGTTGAGAATGTAATGCAGAGGTAATGAATCCAGCTCCACCTCTCCCTTCATTGGCTGTGGCCACAACTAAGGTTTAATCCAGTTTCCGTCCACTTTCAGAGCAAAATAACACATCAGCAAAGTGAGCAGTAATTTTCTTTCCATGTTGTCTATCCCAAAGATTTTTTCTGAGTTATTTATCACTGAAAGAAAACAGCTTCTCACTTTGCTGGTGTATTCTCTCACTCTGAAAGTGGATTGAAGCTGGATTAAACCTTGGGGGGAGGGGTTCCGCTGACCTCCCTTCATCCGGATCTAAGATGATCTGGATCTAAGGAATGGGTCCTTCAGCTAATCCAGATCTAGTAGATCTAGAAGATCTGGATTAAGGGAGGTACCCAATGCATTTCCAAGGGTGGTGCAGCACCCAATAGTGTGATGCCCATGCCTATTTAATGTATTTATGATTTTTATATGAAATGTATGTAAATGTATTTATTGTAAGAATTGCCTTTGTGACATGCTTAGTTAGTGACACAGGTAAGCAACAGGGCTCTGATACCCTAATTAGCATAAGGGAGCGGGGAGTGAATACTCCAGGCACAGCCAATGAGAGGGAAGGCTCATGCCAAGCGGGAGGTATATAGACCACCTGCCAAGAGAAGAAGAGGTTTTTGCTGGGAGATTTTGGGTGGGAGGTTCAGGTGATACTGTTGCACATCCTGAGGGAAACCTTACCTGAATTGATCCCCACTTCTTAGGCTGGGACAAGCCAAGAAGGGAAGACTAGGGTAGCCTAAGGCTTTAGGGAGATAGCTGTGTGTTTGTCTTACTTAAGAATTTTGATAAACTTAGCAACTAATCTACTTTACTTCACAAATCGCAAATATAACAATAAATACTGAAACTATTTATTTTACAAAGAAAAACTTTGCCTGTGTTGATTTATTAGAAAGCTGAAGAGGATTTTGCCTTGAAAGGGGCAGCTACAGCTTTAAGAAGCAGGAAAGTGAGAGCCAGAGAAAGTGAACCACAGGGGGCCGGTTAGAGATGCTTACAGCTTATTTCAATAGAGGAAGAAGAAGGAGGGTGGTGCACCCACTCACATGAGACTGGGAAAGCATGGCCGGCACAGACTTTTTTTGCTACCAAATCTGAATAAACAGGAGAAAGGGGCAGAATAAAACCCGCTTTGGGCTGGGAGGGGGGGCTGCAGCACCACAAATAGCAATGGGCGCTAGCCTGCCTGCGGTGGAAACACTGGAGCACCCATGTGGTGAATCTGGATCAACCCACATGGGGCATGCTTGTCACTCCAGGGGCCTGTTCGCACTTGGTGGTATTTTGGACTATATCTCAGGACAGGAGTCTGTTGTCCACATGCTAATGCAGACTTTGGTAGACCTCACCTAGGGCCTGCTGTAACTTGCACTAGCATGTGGACAGCTGGCCTCTAATCTGGGGTATATTGCAGAATAGAGCCAAGTGCGAATAGGCCCCAGGTTTTTGGGGGGGACAAGGAATGCAATCTCTGTAGACACTCTAGAGATTCTTCAAAGATTCTCCGGAGCGGCTCTGGAGATTCTCTGGAGTGATCTGTTGTAAACCTGGAAGATTCTCTGGAACCTTTGACAAAAGTCCGCAAGATTGACATTGCTCTTGCATGGGGTCCTCTTCGGAGCCTGTGCTGTTCTTCGGAGCCAACATCAGAGCCAGCGTCAGAGCCGGTTTCGGAGATCGTGCACAAGCTTCAGAGCTTTGGGTTTCGGGGCACCCTCTCATGGGTGTGTCCCCAGGAGCCCCCGCCAGACCCCATTGCCCAATCGCAGTGGAAACACGCTCCGTATAGTATGGATTTGTTGCCTGAAGACCCCATTGTAGACCCCTTTAATGGTGTCTACAGGAAATCTGGATTATAGGTCCTGAAGGACTCATTCAATCTGAATTTCCCTAGACTTAATGGAAACAAATGTGGCTCTAATGGGGTTTGCAGTGGAAATGGGATGACACAGCTAGAAACAGAAGCTGCTGATGGGTTCTTAATGGGTCCCTAATGGGTTCTTAATGGGTACTTAGTGCTAGTGGAAAAAAAACCGTTGTGTGACCAACAGCCTTACACCCTACCACAAAAAACATCCCATCACCATTGAATTTAGATCATTGTATTTCTATGTCCTAGGCCCTTTCTACACTGATTTGTGGTTTGGATTAAGAAACCTCTTGATGTGGATCACTGGCCTCCTGTTTTGCAGATTAATAAGGATCAAGGAGACCTTGCCCCTACTGTTCTGGGTCAATTTGCACTAGATGGAGCCAGATCTAGACTAAGGAGGCCCTGAATCCGGGATCTCTTGTAGACCCATTTAATCAGGTGTATAAGCAAACCAAGGACCTTGTTCTGGATCATGGAAGGTTGGCTTTTCTACCCTTCTTTTCTCACTCATTTAAGGGGACTCAAAGCAGCTGACAAAGCTTTCTATTCCTCTCCTCACAACAGAACACCTTGTGAGGTAGGTGGGCCTGTGAGAGCTCAGAAGAGAGCTGTGACTAGCCCAAGGTCAACCAGCTGGCTTCATGGGGGAGGGCGGACTCAAACCTGATGTTCCTGGATAAGAGTCTGGCTGCTTAACCACTCAACCACACTGGCTCGAGGTGTGAAGTCTGTGTCTGGAGCTGTACCAGAACCACCAACGGTGATTCTAATATAGCTGTGGACTAGCTGCTGAAGATGGGAGTGGCCACTCGTGCTGAGAGCTGTTCTGTGCCAGAAGCACCCCTGCAGTGTGTGTACACTCTGTGCCAGAGCATGACCAATCACCCCTGTCTTGCAAGTACAAAAAGGGCCCTTTGCTGGCTTTAGTGCTCCTGGTCCTTCCCAGAAATTATGCCTTTATTTTATTATTATTATTTAAACCCAACATTCTTGCAATTTCTCTGATTCTGTTCTAACTGATTCTCATACCAGAAAGCTTTGAGAAATGTGTGCTAAATAATTGTGACACAAGACTGGGAATACGAAGAATGGTAACAGGAAAGGCTCTGACCTAATGCTGTGCTTTCCTTAGCCCTACAGAAAGTTCTTTTTAAAAATAGTCCCACTATGAATGATCTTGCACTGCATTTTAAGTGTACATTTATGTACTGATCACATTGTTTTATCACCAAGAAAGGTATGTTTTCCCTAAAGAAATTTCCTGCTTCAAGTGTTAGCAGCATAATCCCCTGAGATTGCCGTAGGGGAGGAAGTTGCCGTTTATGAATAACTTAGTTACAGTCTCCTTGCAAAAGTAGTGAAGAGCTGCAAAAAACAAAACCAATCAATGTTTGATGACAGCAAATTATTCATTTAGGTCAAAGCTTAAAGCAGTGTGCCATGTTCATTTACATTCCCTGTTTGGAAAGCTCCCTTTTTAAAATTCTTTAGCTCCAATACAAATCCATGGCATTAGAATTATTTCAATAAAACTAATATATTTCCAAAAAAGCTATGTTCTCTCTTGAGTTAAAGCTTTAAATTTAAAATTAACTTAAAATATGTTTTTCTTCTTCTTCTTCTTCTTCTTCTTCTTCTAAGAATACCTCTGCACTTGGCGCTAGCAAGTTGATGGGGGGGGGGAGTAAATCAGTGAACCAGTTTGGTCTTGTGATTAGAGTGCCAGACTCTTATCTTGTAGTCACTGGGTTTGATTCCACACTCCTTCATTAAGCCAGCTGGGTGACCTTGGGCTAGTCACAGCTCTCTTTCTGAGCTCTCACAGCCCCACATACCCCACAGGGTGTCTGTTGTGGGGAGAAGAACAAAAAGCCCTGTCATCCACTTTGTGTCCCCTTAAATGGGTGAGAAAAGCAGGATATAAAAGGCCAACTCTTCTTCTTCAAAGGGCTGTTGTGTATGTGCATAAAGGCTGAGGGAGCCTTCCATTCAGAGGTGTATAGATGCTCCATGTGGTCTAGCCCATCAGCAGTGTGGAGCCAGGGAGGTACCATGGCCAACCATAGCAAGATCACAGTGAGGCTTCTCCCCACTGTAGACACTTCTGGCCATATGCATGGAGCCATGTCCTGAAATAGCCAAATGAAGCAGAGACTGCATTTTTATGAAATCCACAGCTAAAAGTCATTGTAGTGTAACACCGAAGACATTCAAGCTGATGTGTGACTGTGGAAATACTCTTGTTCAGCCTTAGATACAAACCAAACCCATCCATTCAATAATGCCACATGGAGCAGCCTTAGTAATACAGACTGCAGCTCATTATGCACAAGTGGAGAGAAAATGTACAGCAACAGAGGAACTGGTCCTTCAAAATCTTGACCAGAGTGATTAAATTCTGTCTTCTCCATTTGCATGGTTGCAAATTGTCTACTCATAATAAGATTTTCCCCATTTTAGTAATGCTTTCTGCTTCTTACTGCTGTCACCCATATGTGCAGGATGCAATTTGAGGAGCTACATTAATAATCTACCTTCACAAAAAATACACAAACTTCATGAGATATTGTATTAAAAATGAACTGGTTATCCCACATGGATGACATGTATGATATTACTAGCGATATATTACTTTATTTCTTTAGTGATCAGGCTATTATTTTATGAATTCTGTTGCATCATTATTTTTTAACTCTGTTTAAAAATAAAGTAAATTTCCCCAGAGTTTAGAAAAGTTTGGATTAAAACTCCCTTGATCCTTAAGCAAGAAAGCAGATTTTTGTTTAAGGTTCGTACTGTAAACCCCCCCCCCTTTTTTTTTCTTTTTACTAATTGCTGGAAATCCAGTTTTTAAGGGATTAAAGATAAAAAGATATGGGTATTCATACAACTTTCAGCAACAAATTTCTTCTTTTCCAGGTAGTAAAAATGATGATTGTGGTCGTGCTGACATTTGCAGTCTGTTGGTTGCCATACCATATTTACTTTATAGTTATCAGCATTTATGAGAACTTAAATCGGTGGAAATACATCCAGCAGATCTACCTAGCTACTTTCTGGCTTGCCATGAGCTCTACAATGTACAATCCCATTATCTACTGTTGCCTCAATAAAAGGTAAAAGTAACTTGTCCATCTATTATTTTGTTTAAAAATTCTATGTCCATTTGTGGGAGTCTTAGGGTTTTGCTTTCCAGTTTTGTTGGATTGTTCACCATGTTTGTATTCCAATGCCTGTATGCCTAAAAAAGGCACTCAGAGCAGTTTATAAGATGCATTGCTTTTAGAATAGTCCCAACCTCCCAGGTTTATCATCTAAAAGAAAATGGTATTGGGGGGGGGGGGGAGAGAAGTGAAGATTGTGTCAAAGCAAATAGAATATCCTTACAATATATCATCTATCTTCACCCTGTCCTGCAGTCTAATGATGCGATGGCAGCTTAGATGTCAGTGGAGGGGGCAGCCTGATGTTGCTGGTCTTCAGCGAGGCAAACAGTGAATTCCCTTTGCATCATAAGATCTGGTGCAACTGCAGAACTGAGATGGTCAGAAGCTGATGCAGCAGCAACCACTGGGGCACATTAGAATGCTAGCTAATTCACAATTAAGGTTACTTCTACTTGCAATTAGGGGTGGGCATCCCAAGATCTTGTAGATTGTTAGGGTCTCAGGAAGTCATGATAAAATCTACCCTGAAATGGTAGGAGTGGGTGAACATAAGAAGTGTCCCACTGGCCAATCCAATCCAGCACTCTGTTCTCTTGGTGGGCAACCAGATGCATGAGGAAGCTTAGTAACAAGGAGAATTCAAATAGCTTGCTTTGCTTACAGTCTCTCAGTAGATACCCTTCAGAGGCATATTATCTCATACTATCAGAAGTAGTCACATTGGCATCAAGGTTAATAGCCCTTGATAGCTCTGACTTTTACGAATTGGTCCCCTAGCAATGATTAAGTTCAATTCAGCAGTTCAGGGTGCAAGATAGATAGCTAAGAGATAAACAAGAGGCTTTCAAGATTAAGTAAAAACTCTGAGTTTAGCTATAGGACTGGTTTAAGCACAAGAATAGTCAGTCTAAGAATAAATGCGACCATCACACAGAGCAGAAAATAAAAATCAAGAGAAAGTCAAACTAAGAAACCATTCATGATCAGAGGAGCTGGGATTGCAGGCTGAATCCAGATTACGCAGTGAGTGGAAGCTTAAAGGAATAAAAGGCTTGAACAGAGAGGCCTCTAGACAGAAAATGTGAGAGCAGGTCAAAGAGCTGTTAGATTATTTATTGTCAGATGAGTTATTACTAGAAGCAGGTATGAAAATGGGTAGAGCGTAGATTAATGAGCAGCTGTGGCTTCCACCTTAAACTCTTTAGATAAAGCTCTCATCCTGTTTCCTACTCTAGTGCCAAATCTGTACAGTACCAGATGTGGTTTTGGGTAAGGAACATAAAATTTTCAGTTATTGTGGCTTCATCAATACATCATCACCCAAACAACATGGACAAACCCATCTTTGATAGCTTTGGTCTAAACCAGCCCCTGCATTGGTCCCAAAACTCACACAAGCTTCAGGACTGGGTCCCAAGGGCTCCAAAGGGCTAGGAACAAATATTCCTAGCCTTGGAGCCCCCAGGGAACTCATCTTGGCAGCATGCTTTGATGCATCATTAAAATGGATCCCTCAGTAGTCCAAAAACTAGTGCTATCCCTTCTGTATGTTCCATCTTCCAGACCAGGGCCCACTAATATGCCAGTAGACCTACTAAGGGATCCTACTGGACTACTGAGGGATCCTACTGGTCTACTGGTGATCCAGATCAAGGGCCTGTTGATCTAGATCATGTTTAATTGATTGTACTACAACAAACCTCTTTAAAAAATATGTTACAGACCAAGTCATATTTTGACGGAGAGTCTTTATTTTCAGGTTCCGAGCTGGTTTCAAGAGAGCTTTCAAGTGGTGTCCTTTCATTGAAATATCTAGTTATGATGAACTGGAACTCAAGACAGCAAGATTCCATCCTACCAGGCAAAGTAGCTTGTACACAGTGTCCAGAATGGAATCCAGCATGTCCGTGGTGTTTGACCCCAGTGATGGAGAGAGCTTCAAGTCCAGCCGCAAGAAGAAGGCTTCTTCTCAAGAAGCCAACTTTAATGGTTGCTCACGTAGAAGTTCCAAAGCTACTTCAACAGTATCGAGTTATGTCAACTCTCCATATACATCCGTCGAAGAATATTCTTAAAGCCTTAAGTGAATATTTCAGTATTGCTAATGAACAAGGCAATGTTATTCTGTCTTAGACCCTACCGTCCAAGATTCTGGAAGGAAATCATGCTTCAGATTATGAGCACTGATTGTGCACATGTATATATTTGTGTCATCCATCAGTTCTCTCTGGAACAACTTGTCTTTGAGCTATGGACAAGTCAACAAGAACATGAGGCCTATTTATATTAGTCTAATGACCTAATTACAATGTTGTAAATAATAACTTTGTACAAATTACATAAATTGGCCCAGAAAGTAATAGCTCATTGGAATCATCCTGAAAAGGTGGCCATGACTAATTTAAATCCAACAGATTTTCATGAAACTAAAGTACCACTAATTTCCTCTGGATCCCGAACAAAGAAATATTATACATGGAACTTCTATTTAGCATGAGGATAATAAACATGATACATTGAATAGTTAATGTTCCTTGTTGAAATGGCATACAAGAACCTTGTTTATTTCCAAAATTTAATTTGATAGTGACCATGAAGGATAACATTTTCAGACACTAGTGTTTTCTGTTAACACATTATCCTTTGTTTATGTTTCCAGGGCAAATTGGTGTTTCTTTTTCTTCTCTTCTTATTATGAACAAAAGTTTCATTTTCTGAAGCAAACCTTGTTGCATAATCTTTGGATGATTCTGCACTGGCCACTTCTACACAGTGGATGGAAAGGATGTTCCTAGTACACTTACTGGTCTGGTGTACTGACCAGTGCATAACAGACTTTGTCTCTATTCATTAACTATTCCAGCATCCTTTTGAACTAGTAACCCTTTCCTGACGCATATTCTGAGTTGCTGTTACTATGGTTTCATGTAACTCTTTTAACTTCTAGAGATATTTGACTCTCCTGACTTCCCCATTCAGCTTCCTTTTCACCAGGTCCCACATAATGAGAAGTTTCCTGTTTGATGATTGCAGTGGACTTTCTAGGTGATTTAGCCACTTAACAGGTTCAATTTATTTTCACTCTGTTCACACTTCTTAGCTAGTTCAGTAATACATTTGAGTTGGCTACTGTGGAAAACTCTGTGTTTTAGCTAAAAAGTGAGAGCGCTTGTCTGGATGCATGTTTGCAAGATCTGCCATCTTGGAAATAACCACCATGCATGTGCAAGACCAAACCCAGCAAAAAAACAGCAGCCACATATGTGTTTGTGGTGGTAGTCATGTACTTCTGGGTACAAAATACATCGATGGTCAGGCACACCACTGTGGGAGCAAGCATCCACACTGCTAAGGGTTTCCACCTGCCCTGTGCTGTTGTCCTGCCATCTGGTCAACACACAATAATTCCAGAGGTACTTTACTCTGGAATATTGTGACATACCATAATAAACAACAAACTTTTAGAGGAAGCCTAAGTACCTTTTTAAAAAAAAAGGTGTGAAAATGTGGCCAGGGTTATGGCTGTGATTCTATTCATATTCCCATGAAAACTAATCTTATAAAGGACTATGCAAATATTAGCTGTGAATTTAAACTTTGTGAATAAGAGACAATGGACTTAGGCTCTGAGCCAATTGGCCCCACAATCAACACTTTGACCGCAGAGAGCAGTTCCACACTTCCAAATGGTGGTGCAGTCTAAGGGAAGTCGCAGGAGGCCTCCTAGTCCCATTGCTGCTGCAGTATACCCAGAGAATCCAGAAACTCTACTTTTTTATCATGTCTGAAAGACAGACACTCTCTGTATGCTTGAGGATTAATTGAAGTCATCCATTACCACAAGGACTCCCTTGGGTGCCTTGCAGCTTTCACATACCATCTCAAGTTGGCGAAGGTGTTTCTATTGTCATGACATTATATTGTGTGCTACTGTGTTGTTGTTTTTCTGCCTCCCTGATTTAATTAATGGGATGTGGGATTTGAGCTTCTCCCTTT
This sequence comes from Aspidoscelis tigris stejnegeri, assembly GCA_023333525.1. Taxonomy (NCBI): domain Eukaryota; kingdom Metazoa; phylum Chordata; class Lepidosauria; order Squamata; family Teiidae; genus Aspidoscelis; species Aspidoscelis tigris. The sequence goes on from JALMGA010000006.1 coordinate 67,358,196, forward strand.
CTTTCTTCAATAGGCCTATTCAATTAAAGGCTCAATGATCACAGGTGCCCATATAATACCTTACAGAAGAAAAAGGGCATGCAGTGGCAGCTTCAGATATTAGAAAGCCCATCCTAACTATAAGTCCTGGCATCAGCACAACAGCAGCCACTAGTTTTCTGGTCACATAAAAGCAGTCGCTGAAAAACTTGGTCTGCTATACACATTTAACCATCCATCAAAAAGGGGTATCTTTCCATGACTGCATCTACTACATTAGCCTGAGAGGCAGATCAGTTTGCAACAGAACCCACAGAAATGTGGTCCTTCAAGCTCTTGACCTTCCTCTCACTTTCCATTACTTCTGTTACTAAACTGGTAGCAATAGTTAGAGGAAACAGGGAATGGTGGAAGTTAGTTCTGAAGGAAGGAAGATTGAGGGCAACTACGTGCAACCTTCTGCAAGTCAGATGTGGTCTAAGTATCAGAAGAAGTTGGCCATTGCCCTCCAACTTAGTCTGTGTGGCTGAATCAGGTTGTTTGGACCCAGTGTTTGGTCCACAATCTCAAAACTGCACAGCTGCACACATAAGTTCTCTTGACTCGTCTTCTTACTGGCTGCTTGTTCACTTGCCTTCCATTCCATTCTCTCACTGGCTTTGGTAATCTTCTGGATATTTTGAAAACAAGTGCGTGAGTGAGTAAGTGAGCAAACAAGCAAGTGAGCAAGCCAGAAGATGAACTGGAAGAAAAATATGCCGGGTGGCAGAGGGTGAGTGGGAAGATTTTATTCCATATTGGCTGTGCAGCCAGTTGTGCGCATCAGAGAGAAACACTAGTTTGGGTTACTACAATTGAATTCAGCATACACTTTTCCCTACATCATGTTAAAATGTTTCCAGATTATAGTATCTGTATGTTCTTGTATACTTGAAAATTAATTCCTTTGAATTCACAGGGAGGCTATTTCCAAGTAGACATGACAGGATAATTATTAATTCTTTCCAAGTTCTCAGAAGATCAAAGAAAAATACTGGTCAAAGGTACTGATCCAGGCCGTTTATTGGTAGGATACCCACTTCACACAGAGAAGATCCTAGGCTCAATACGTAACACTTTCAGGAAGGTCTAGGAAGCCTCAGATGCAAATTAAAACCTGCAGTTCTCCTGGAACAATACTGGGAATCGTTCCACACATATCCATAATAACAATTGCTTATCTCCATCTGCTGGCTCCTTGTTTCTGTATGCTAGCCAAATGCAGGGGGGGCACAGATGTGTGGGTGCTTGGCTAGCATATGAAAGCAAGGACCCAGCAGATCGGGATAAGAACCCAGTGGGATCTTAAGAAAACCTTGCAGTTGCCTCCTGCCATCTGCAGGTACCCTGAGAGAAGATATTTATTTCTGAATCACCAGGCAGTTCCTGCCAGATCTAAATGAAACGATGAACTGGCTCAGGATGAGGCAGCTTCTTGTTTCCCTCTATAAGATGATCATTTGCAGCAATTTCTTTCATGCAATGCACCAATATGACATGCAAGGAAAAACAGCAATGATTGTGAAGGGGCATAAACTTGTACATTACATGGGAATTATACTCAAGCCAAGTTTGTTTGTATCAGTTGAATGTTATAGGATTTTGTAAAGTTGATTCCTTATCAACTGTAAAAAGAGAGAGAGAGAAGGAAAAGAGCCTGTTTGTTTTAAAGTGTGTGTTTGGGTTTTTTGCTGCCCAAAAATACTGCATGCTAGAATTAACATTTCGTAGTAGAATATTCCTGCTTTACTTGGAGAGGAACATAATGGAATGTCATGATAACCACAAAGGTCACTCAACAGTCTCTCTCTTTTCCCTTTGTTCCTCTCTCTGTTCTTCTTCTTTCTCTGTGTGGTCTCTTGATGCTGCACAGTCAAGGAAAGTGAAAACATGTTCAGACAAACGATAAGCACGATGAAGTCTCCACCGGATGCTTGGCTTGCTTCCATTAACTGGACTTTGTAGGCATTAACTGTGAAGGCATCATCCTCCTTTAAAAAAAAATGTCCTTTACAAGAAAAAAGTGAGTCTTTCTCTGCTCCTAAGCTCTTACTGAACAAATCGTGAAATCAAAAGACATAGGAATTTACAGGAAAAAGAAAACAGCTCTCATTTAGCAGCAGGAGGCGAAAAGGGTAGGATCAATAGAACTGGCAAAAACGAAAAGGCATTACCTTCCTGAGGTCCATTTGCATGCTGTGACCTTTGTGTGGACATTGTACAACCTGGACCCTGTAGTCACATTTCAGGAAGCACTGAGCAAACTATGTGTGCAATGTGTGGATCACAGGTGCCCAAACATGTTGTAGCAAAAAAGTCTTGTTCATCGCCAAGGCTGTAGTCACACATTTAAGATTTAATCCAGCTTCAGTCCACTTTCAGAGTGAGAGAATACATCAGCAAAGTGACAAGCTGCTTTCTTTCAGTGTTAAATAACTCAGAAAATTCACCTTTGGAACAGATCATGTTGAAAGAAAATCACTGGTCACAGCGCAAAATGAACAAGCTTAGAAGAGCAAAGTCATTATTCAGAGGAAATTGAATTGGTATCAAAGCTTTGTCTGAAGCCCTCTCTCCACCAGCAAGCCTCCTTTGATCTGAAATAAGAAATTTCCCAGTGCGGACAGGGCTTACAAGAGAACCAACATGCCATAGTACAACAGTACTAGGAACTTCTGGTAAACCTTCATCTGCTACCTGTGGAGAGAAGAGTTATCCCCCTAAAGTGCCCTCTGTTTGGGACTTCAGTCTCATTCCTTAGACTAGGATGGAGAAAGGGAAATAGTTTTTCATATAACATATAGCTAGATTTTGAAATTCACTCACACAGGATGCAGTGTTGGCCACCAGCCTAAAATGCCTCAAAAAGAGTTTTCATCAGTTCATGATGGACAGAGCTATGAATTGGCACTAGTGCTAATGGCTGTGGGACCTTCTTTGATGGAGAAGACAATGGGCCTCTACTGTAAAGGCCAGCTGCCAGGAGACAGTGAGTGAGGCCAAGTGTGACCTTACGTCCTGCTTTTGGGCTTCCATATGCAACTGTGTCACTACTGTAAGCAACGAAAATTGAGCTAGATGGTCCATCACCAGATGTAAATACAGAAATGTACCCCACAAGGAGGGGGCGAGCATCTTCATGGAGATGCTCACTCATGATTGTTGAAGACACCGCTGTGGCTGCACAACTTTTCCATATTCCCCATGTCCTTAACCAAATGCCATCCAAACAACATGTTCCAGTTTGGTCTAGTGGTTAGGGAGCCGGACTCCTATCTGGGAATACTAGGCTTGATTCCACCCTCCCCTATGAAGCCAGCTGGGTGACTTTGGGCTAGTCATGGCTCTCTTCTGAGCTCTCAGAGCCCCACTCATCTCTCAGGGTGTCTGGTTGTGCAGAGAAGAACAGGAAGCTTTGTCAGCCACTTTGAATCACCTTAAATGGGTGAGAAAAGTGGTGTAAAAAAGCCAATTCTCCTCCTCCTCCTCCTCCTCAAATGGGAAAATGTTTTTGCATGGGAAAATACCTGTAATTATGAATTATTCAGTTCTGTACTTTTCCCTACTTCACCTTTGACTTGCTTCTCACCTTCAGGTTTCAGTCTTCAAAGATCCTGCTTGCTCATTCTGGGGAAGGGTGATCATAATTTCACTCCTTTTGGGGTGGTGAGGGTGTGAATCTATTCCCCTGGTAATGGTTTTCATACTTGTCTGACTGGCCACATTTTTTAAAATTCCAAAAGAAGCTGATATATTTCTGTATTCAGAAGGGCACATCTATTCAGCAGTTCTGAAATAGTTTCTCCTTCTAGGTCACTGGAAAATTGCTGGTGCCACAGCAAAGCAATTAATGAACACAGTTTGCTCACTCACTCTTTCACACACGCACACAAACACATATACACTTGTGTTCTGTATGTCTTCAGGGCTATGTACATGAGACACAGCAACACACAGAATCTCTCCAATATGCTTCAGCATGGTTGGGGCCTCCCTTAGACCACAGAGTGAGCAAACAGAAGGCTCCTAGTAGACTTGCTGGACCAGTAGACTGACCAGTGTAGAATCACCCCTTGATTTATCTTCCAGTCCACGTGTTTGGCTGTAGTCACACCTTCACTTGAATCCTTCAATCATGCTTTCCTGAGTCCTGATTTTTACAAGTCTCAAGACCTTATAGAATGTTAATCCATTTTAAATTTTTGGGTGTGATAGGGGACTAAAGGGGCTGAACTGTACTATAGTAGGTGGATACTGCATGAATTTCCTTTCCTTTCACCCAGTGTGTGATTAGCTGCAGTTGAGTGATGGAATTTTTATCCTATCAGAGCACAGGGGGTGTTGTGACAGTGGACAGTGATGGAGATCTAAACAAAGTCTTGTAAAGGAGTTTTGGAACAGGAACACAAAGCAAGCATAGCAAACCAAACTGAGGACAAACTGAGGAAGCATTAGCAGGTGTTCGGTGTGGTCGGACTCAATAAGATGGACTATTTGAGCAAGGTGTGACCATGGCCTTTAAAGGAAAGGGAGACACCAACCACTCCACAAATCTCTTTGGAAGCTTGTCAAAGAGAGGTTAAGGACACCTTTTCCAAAAGAGCTACCATGTGCTCAAATAGTACTTGCTGAGGCCACACTAGTAGAGAAAGGGAAGGGGAAAGGAAAATATCTCCACTCTTCCCTCCTCCCATATGTATCTATTGGGGGCTTCAGGAAATGCTGTAATTCTGTAGCCATTCCCTAGGGAGCAGAGGCATTTTTTCAATGCCTCCAGCTAACTGCCTCCATCAATATCATTGAAGCCAGTAGGGCAGCTGGAAAATCCCAGCCCCTGCTTTAGGCTGCAGAAAAGCACCCCTTTTGAAATGGGAAATTAAAAAACTGCCCTAATGCAAAAGAGCTTATTAACCTGCTTAAAACTTTCATTCGGCAGGGGGGAGAGATGCTTTCAGTATGTGATTGTGCCACAACCTTTTTGCTGATTTCCTAACAGACTTGGCTAAAAGCCAGTGGTTCACTAACCACATTTAAGGACCTCTATGATCTATGAAGTTTTTTTCCTTCTTCCATAAACAACTTGGCTTGGACAACTTTGTCAAAAATTCTTGTATATTACAATATCTATTTTATTTTTCTTTAAGGGGATAAAATGGCTCCATTGGAAAATAAGCCCTGTAGCACAACCTGGGGAAAGCAAAAATACTAGTGAGAAATGTTTGCAGCCGTATTCATTTTTATTCTCCTCGCTCATTTTCTTAACTGCCTTGCACCCCCGTTGGAGTTTTTCATTAGCAGCAATTTGAAGAGGAGCTGTCCCCACACATCTGCAGGGGACATTTATCAAGCAAAAAAGCATGCACTTGTGTGTACACACAATCACATGTTACACCCTTTGCACATGAGTAAATAGTTGCTACTACTTTAAATGATCTCTAGAATTCTTTCCTTATTCCATCCCAAACATGCTTATAAACTTGTGCTCATGAATTTTAGTTCCTGCTTCCCATCTTATTCCAGCACCTTCCAGTGCAGCTAATTGCTATGCCATACAGAATACTTTTTTTCCTAATTATGCACAGCATCACTTAATAGAAATGTTAATAACTTGACCATTCATAGCACTGCTTAATTATGTTACCTTGTATGCCTCTAATTCCTTGAGAAATAAAATTGATTTCTAAACGCCAGAAGCATACCTGAACAAGGGAGGCAATGTCTTCTCCTCCCTCATTAATGTGAGGTTGCCCAGGGTGTATGGAAGGGGAAGGGGAAGGGGAAGAGATTGTGCTTACACGCAGCTGATACAAGGCAAAATGAACAGTAGCTTACCATTTGGAATCCACCTGCCCTCTATTTTTCATACTCGTTTCAAACCAGAAGTGGTAAATGTGTGTATAATCCACTGTCTTCAGTGAAGTCGATTTCATGTGGGTTTGCTTAGAACAGGAGCTGCATAATGCTTCACCTGCCGTGTGTTCTTCCAATTCTGCTTCTTGTTAACTGGTGCCAGATAAAGATTTCCTAATCGCGTGTGTAGCCAGTTGTTGTTACATAATGTGTCAATATGCATACATCTGCCTGAGTGTTAACCCTCATCAGTACAAATGTGACAACATTGCACCTCAGCCAAGTGAAAAAAGTAAATGTAATTGTTGCAAGAGATTTGAAAAATCCTCCCAGGGCAATACATTTTTACCATTTTAGCCATTTGCCCCAAAGAAAAATCCTGCAGAAATCAGGCCAACTCATGGTTAAGGTTAGAGTAAGCTCAAACCATAGGTACTAAAAACAGCTGGAGTAGGAACAACAACATAGGGCTGACAGTTAATGGAATTAATGGAATTGTATTTTATGGTTTTACTGTAGGTTTCAGGACTGTAACATTGAAATAGACTTTATTCTCCCAAGTTTCAGAATGTTGTTATTGCTGTGGCTTTTGGTTTATGGCAATGAAGATGGAAATTTAACACTGGTTATCGATTAGCAATTATAAATGATAGAGCAATGCATTGATGGTAACTTACATTAGTTGGCTCTTCTAAATCCTAATGCTTCATCACACTGTTGGAGAGGTTGCAGAGTTAATGGCATCTACTATCACCTTTGGCAGGAATGTAATAAGATCAATATATTTGATGTTCTTCTATTTGTTTTGTTTTGCAAATAAAATTTGAAGCCCTGCCCAATTTGAATAGATCTCCACCTTTTTGTTGGAAGGTTGCACATAAAAGGCATGTTCCATCATCTCTAGTGGAATTATCTGAAATTTAAAAATTGAGGGATTAAATGAAAGCAGAATAACAAAACACTCTTAAAGAAAATGCAGAAGTTGCCCCTAAGTTTTGCATCTTTCATTCATTCTCTATGCTTAATTGCTCAGCTCAGCATAACACATTCTTACCTTTTTTTTTAGCAGAAGCCTAACTATAGCTCAAAGATGAGGAGCAATTGAACCATTCCTATTGGTATGGTAAATTGTGAGAAACAACTGTTAACAAATATGCATATTAACAGATCTGAAAATTAGAATGAGTTGTGGTTACTCTATGGCAACATTTGATTGACTCCATTCCACTTTTGAGGAACAGTCTTCTACCCTCTAAAGGTCCCTGTTCTGGGATAGAAGAAGAGTTGGCTTTTCTACCCCACTTTTCTCACCCATTTAAGGGGACTCAAAGCAGTTGACAAAGCTTTCTATTCTTCTCCCCCCCCCAACAGAACACACTGTGAGGTAGGTGGGGCTATGAGAGCTCAGAAGAGAGATGTGACTTGCCCAAGGTCACCCAGCTGGCTTCATGGTGGAGGGTGGAATCAAATCTGGTATTCCCAGATAAGAGTCCAACTGCCTAACCACTAGGCCAAGTGCAGAAAGAGGGGCGGGGGGCGGAAGCAGGACACTTCTAATGCCATTCGCTGGGATTCGTGAGCAGGGAAAGGTTTGTCTTTGTCTCTGTTTGAGATGCCCATGAGCATTTGGTGGGCCACTGTGTGCGACAGAGTGCTGCATTAGATGGGCCATGGCCTGATCCAGCAGGGTCTCTCGTATGTTCTCTTATATTCTTATGTTCTTCAATATCTTTTTTATGGCAGATGTTCTTCTAAATCATACAGTGTCCTGGTTTTCTATTTGATGCATGACCTGTCCACATGACTTATCCCCCACTATCAAGGATAACTTGTTGTTATGCATCAGTCTGTTCACATCTGCTAATCTGCACACTAATGCCACCGGTTGGATGTGTAGTACTGTCATATTGGCATTATTCTGCCCAGTGATCATTCTCACTGGTGATGATAGGTATCCTGGCATTCACAAGTAACAGATGCAGTGCGATTTGTTTTTGTTTTTGAAAAAACTTCATTCTGCTCCAAGTCACATTAACCCTGCTTGAATGCTTCCGTGGAGAAATAACACATCACCTCCCTGGAAACTTAAAGAAATTGTCAAACAGGACTCAGAGCAAGGATATTTTCCAGATAAAATAAATTTTCCTTCATGCAGTTTCGGGCCATTACTCTGTGTTCCCCTCTCTAGTATGAATAATAGTCCAGTGCCCTCTTCTATATAAACTCTCATCAGATATTTGGGAAACAAGGCTAATCATACACATTTCTTGAAGTCCACTGATGTCCTGTCCTGTTTTGTCATCCCAGTCTCCTCTGAGAAGGAGGGGCTCCAGTAGCCGAGCAAACTGAGCAGCAAGCTGAGCACAGCAGCTCGGACATTGGGGGCCAGGGGCTACATATGGGGGCACAGCCACGAATCTCCAGGGAGGAGAGCTCAGACCCTCAGCCTCAGGCACACTCTTCTCCCCATCTGCTCAGGCAGCAGAAGCAGTAGGTCTGCATATCTCATCATCTTGCACAGCTGAGCCGAAAAGGGTGCGGGGGTGAGCTGCTTACTTAAGTCCACCCTTGCTGGTCTCAGTGTTGTGGACAACAACCGTGCAACCCCCGTCTGTGTTTGCCTGTGAAAACTGATTCTTGGACTTTGTTATTTGGCCCTGCTGAGCTTCTGGATTCCTCTGACTTTGGACTGTTTGCCACGGCCTTCCCTTGAGCCCTTTCGGACTGCTCACCTTTTGGGTCCCTCTCTGAACCTGTCCCAGTTCATCTCAGGTTTTCTCCAGATATGGTATGCAGATATGCACAAAACTTTCAAGTATGATCAGTATGTCCTGGGAGGTTAAAATATTTCATCACTGTTTCCATGAAAAGTCATCAAGTAACTTCTAAGGACTGTAGGAATAAATGCTCACCATCTTGACCTGTCTCTAATGAGATCTCATAGTTTTTCCAAAAGCGTTAATACATTTCCTATCACCATTGATTCCCATAAATTGCTGTTTCTGATGCCATGGTTGTAACTACTTATACTTTCTTAAGAAGATTGGCCTGTTTTATCCTCTGTAGATTGCAGAAGGACATTGCTGGCAGAAAATGGCATATAGCACATTAAAAAATGAGCACGTGAATTAATACCTTTAAGTACAACAAGGTTTCACCGTGTGATAACACTGATGCAGAGGAAGTAATAAATTTAAAATTTTATATGTCCCAAGGTTAAAGAAGCCAAATGCTCCTGAAACATGGATTATTTATAAGTCACTTAATACTGTAATTTACTGCAAACCTATGGCATCACTTGTACTATTAATATTTAGAATGGTTAGTTTCACAAAATATAGTTGATTACTGTTACATTTTCTATTGTTTGCTGCAAAGAAATTAATAGCAAGAAAGTGGAAAACCCACCATTCTCTAACAATTGATGTGTGGTATGTGAAAGTGTTGGATATGGCTATCACAGAATTAATTACTTGCCAATCCAATCAACTGAAGAGAAGAAAAGGTACTTAAGAGAAGAAAAGGTACTTACACTTAACCAAGATGTTTGGCTTCCTTTCTTTGGCAGAGTTCTGACTGGCTGGCAAGAAGGTGGGGCAAGCAAATGGCCATATGCTAGGTGTGGTAGCCTTATGCCCAAAGGAGGAAAAGTCCAAATGTTTTGTACATACCATCATGAAAGAGAATGTGCATGCACAATTTTGTTATTGCTTGAGAAAACATCTTTTTATTTCTTTCAGCTGATTGCTGGAACAGTGACATTTATCGGTTTCACACTAATGGTTCAGTGACTGCTGAAAGAAACCATAAAACAAACACTAAACTTTTCCTTCAAGAAAAAAAAAAGTCAGACTGTGCTACTACTTAGCAACACAAAGACCATTAACAAATCTACCTCTTCTTCCATTGGTCAGTAACAGTGGCTACTTCTCATTTACCTTTAGTCTGGACAAAGTCTACTTCTGGTTTTCACCAGTCTGCACAATAGTGCCAACCTGTGAGGCCCCACTCCCTGCTGGTATGTTCCATCTGCATTAGATGCATGTTGGCAAATTGCATCTCCAAGAGCCTCTGAGGCTAGCATCCTTTGTTCCTATTCCTTGGAATGCTTGGAGCCCAGCCCTGAAGCTTTGGGGAAGAGGAAGGGGCTGGTTGGACTAGTGCCATCATGTTGTTCCACACTATGCCTTTCCACAGTCTGAGCCAGTGGGTCTGACTGGGCCAGACCTACTGGTTGAAACCACAGAGAGGTAAGGGCAGGAAATGCCCGTGTTTCCAGCAGCTAACCCCAATGACAGCAAAGGATTTAATCTTATGGACAACAGCAGTTCCAGAAACAACAAGTAAAAAATGTGTTCAGCCAGACCCACTCAGTAGAAAAGCTGCATGCTTGAAAGTGAAGAACACTTTCCCACAATATAGTGCCATCCTGTTGTACAACTTGGCCTGATAGAAACTTAGTCTAGGATGAACAATATTAGACTACATGTTGTCTGAATGTGTCCCAATCCTCCCACGGTTTAAGAACCGGCATGGAAGGAGTTGAAGAGTCAGAACATTGACAACTCCAGCAGCACTCAGCTTGGAGAGAGGAAAAGAGAAGGACCCGGCATTGTTGCCTCCTTTTCCCCTCCCACAATGTTTTGTGTAATTTCATAGTGTATTATTTTGTTTACATATAATTTTATAATGATATCTATTTAATGTATGATGTATTACTTTGTATTGTATTCTTCATGGTTGCTGTAAACCGCCTTGAGTAATTTATTAGAAAGGCGGTATACAAATAAACTGAATGAATTAATGAATGACTATAGAAGATATGTATGCATCGATATATACTGACTCACAAGGACATAGCTAAGGTGGAAGGCAACACTTGGAAAGAAAGCAAGATAGGCCCCTTAAAGCATGCAGATGGAGATTTTAAAATATGCTCGGAAACAAATAATAAACACCAAGGTGAGCAAATGCTCCAGAAGTCCCTTCCCCATTTCCTGCACACCTAGCAAAATGTCAGATCTGTTCAATAATATACCCTGTTGGCCAGAGCAGCACTTTAATTACAAGCAGGCTCTTCAATCCCTGCATTTTTTCACATTATGACTAATTTATTTATTTAGGACATTTATCCCTCACCTTTCACCAAATGGTCCCAGGGCAGGCTTCAATAAGAATAAAACATATCAAATAGTAAAACATAATTAAAAATATAACCCCCTTCCTCTGACTTCCCACCCCTCCTTCCCTTCCTAATAGGACTGCATCCTGAGGAAGCTATTTAAAACAGCAAAAGCCTGGGTGAAAAAAAAAATGTTTTCACCAGGCACTGAAAACTATGCAGCGTAGTCGCCTGGCAAACCTCAAGAGGGAGGCTGTTCCAGAGTCTAGGGGCCACCACAGAAAAGGCCCTCTTGCATGTCCCTATGCTTTGTAAGTCTGCAAGAGAGGGAACTACAGGAAGGCCATATCCTTGAGATCTCAGTGCACAGGTAGATGGTAGAAGGCACTCCTTCAGATACCCAGGGTCCAAGCCATTTAGGCTTTGTATGTTATCATTAACACCTTGAATTGGGCTCATAGTCAACCAGTGCAGATCCTTTAAGATGGGCAGAATAGCTGTAATGGAATGCGTCATGAGTACAAGACCAACATGTCCCTGCACAATACTCATGGCACAACATGGCCACATGCTCAGCCAAAGTGCTCATTGGGGCCTTGAAAAGCAGAGCAGCAGCAACCACTCTGACAGTACTTACTCCTGTTCTTTCAGTGCTGCTGCCACTTATATGATTTACCTGGGCCAAATGTGATGGGACTAAACATGGCCATGTTTCTTTGAATGCAGGGAATGGCCCACTTCAGGGACCACCATCGGTGTTCAAAGCAACTTTCCCAGCTGGAAACATCACAGCCAGGGAACAAAAGTTCCCCAGTTGCAATTATTTGTATGGCAAGGAACACTGGCAGGCATGCTGTGGCTGCAGTTTTATAAAGAGAACTACTCTTGTTAGCACTCTTGTTAGAAACTGCCAGCAGTCCTTATTCAGATCTTGTCTTTGGCTGCATCTACACACAGTAAAATTAATAACAACAACAACAATAAATCTGACTTGAAAGCAGCTTAGAGATTATAGTGTCTGCAAATACTGCCTTCAATTCACAACAAAGGACAGAAAATGCACTTTTAGATATGTTTACTATGGATTAGAAGTAGAATCCACATGCTACCTCCCAAATATTCTCAGTAAAGGACAATACACATTATTTTCATTTTAAAAAGAAAATAGGAAGCATCTTGTAGCTAAAATTTGCTAGATTTAAAAAAAAAACAAATAAGTGAATGGCTTATTTCAATGGGCACTGCCATATTTCCTAGAATAGTTTAGGTACAAATAGAAATGAAACATACATTAAGCAAATCAAGCTTAATTTGTTGCTGTCACTACTGCAACAGTTGAAGAATACAAAATGCCCTTGAAGATTTTCACTTTGAATTTCCCCTAGGAGTTGTTTTTTCTCACTGAAGTCTATCTTGCATAGGTTAAATCTCAAACCATGGGGAAGGTTGATTGCTCAGAAGTGATCTTTAAAAGATCTCACAGCAACACATTAACTTAGTGTGAGGGGGGAAATGTCAGTTAGAAAGGAATAGCACATCACTTTTTGAGAATAAATTTGCCCACCTGATTTACAAGACAGAATTTTCTACAGCTGATTTAAAGTCAAATCAAATAAAAATAAAAACTTAACCATTTTGTAGAATCACAGAATACATGCATTGGGAGGTACCTCAGAGATGGTCCAGGCCACCCCTCTGCTCAATGCAGGAATCTGCTATCCATCTTCAGCAAATGACTAACCAGCCTACGCTAGAAAATCTCCAGTAGAAATGACTGTAGAAGGCACAGTGTTCCCTGCTTTAAAGCTCTTACAATCAAGACTTCCCCCCAAACGTATAGCCACCTGAAATGCCTTACTTTTAATTTCACCCCACCAGCCCTAGCCCTGCCAGCAGAGAACAAATCAGGACCCTGACATATGTGGCAATCCATGGGTTCTTTCACTGTCTTCATAAAATCCCATGCTCACCAGGTGCTTCATGTTCCCTTCTGTAGTGGAACTTCCATTCTTTTCAGCAGCCAGGTGGGGAGAGGGCTAGCAAAGAACACTCTACAATCTTGCACCCTTTCCATGTATTCTGCGATTGTATTTATAAAATGAGGGGTCACCTATACCAATCTTCCATTTTGGAAATGCTGCACACAAAAACCCCCGTCTTACAAGTGTACATTTGGGGAAGATGCCAAGCAGTTCCAGAATGGCATGCAGTTTGAATATGCGTGCAAACCACATGGGAGTTGTGATGTGGGATTGCGCTGCAATAGGGGTTAATTGTGCAAAGGTTATTGGATCGGTACACAGTAACAGTCAAGTACAAATGAGCCCTTAGGTACCACACCATCTGAGAGGAGCAGTTTAAAGGAGAAATTAAACTGAGAGACAGGTGCACTGATATTGTTCCCAGTCCCTCATCTAATCAAAAATGGTCAAGGCTGACTTTTTAACATTGAAATAGCCCCATAACCAAACACCGGCTGGGCAAATTTAGAATCCTTAATATCCTCTCTCTTAATCCATTTCTGCTTGACATTTCTGCTGGCCTATAAGCTATGAAAACAAGATCAAGAGGCAAAAGCCATTGCTTCAACTCCCTTTAAAACAAAGCAAAGTAAACCTTAAAAAGCAATATGCTTTTTTTAAAAAAATCAAATATATACAGGCTACCTATATACATATAGTCTCCAAATATGGTTTGTATCCTTTGTATCTGATCTTCACAGTCAGCCTGTTAAGTAGGCTAGACTCTGAGACATCTGCAATTAAACACAGAGTCCATTCTTTGAACCATTCGATCCAGCCATGGTAAACGACGTCTTTGATTCATCCTTTTTGGACAACTATACCTCATTCAAAGGGATATCTTGGAACTTCAGCAGTCTCAGAATAGTGCACCTTGGATCAGCAACACTCATAAGGAAGAAGAATAGAAAATTGTCAATAAGAGTTAAACAAGGGTGGGACTGTTGCCTCAAGTAGCCTCTTAAGAAGAATGGGGAAAATAGCAAGATAGTGTGAGGTGCTGCTTAACTATCAGTTTTTTACTTTGCACTTTCCCTCGCATGGAGGGAGGAAAGAGCAGAGTATCAGGCATCCTGTCTGGACAATGGGACACAGCTCCACAGAGCCTTTGCCCTACACAGCTTTCCCTCATCACACTGCTTTGACTGGAAGCGGCTGCGCAGGAAGGGAGGAGCTATAAGTGTGTCTAGGGGCACCCATAGAGAGCTGTGCATATCATGTGTGCTACCCTATAATTCTCTAGTCAGTCTCATACCTTTAAAACCAACAGTGTGCCAACATTGAAATAATGTCAGCTGTCAATCTGGCTAATTTATGCTTTGGGAAGGGAGTCATCTGGTCGTTTTTCACAGACAGTAAAATGCTCTGGGCCAGCCCTGGGCATAACATGGCCGCCAATATGATTCTGGTGCTCATAAGAAAGTTCTGATTAAACAGAACAGCTCTGAAAAGAATTTTGAAATGAGTCACATCAGAGTCTGAGGATCTGACTCGTGAATGGAATCTAGAAACGTAAACTTCTTAATTCACCTAAATCTGGGAGGGTGGGTTATCCATCATCTACAAATATTAAAAGAGCTAGAGAAAATGTATCCTTCAAATATTTTTTCATTTGCAGCCTGTTTATCCCAACTCACAGCCACTGTCAATCTTGCCTAGAGCTCAGCAAGTCAAACTCATTAACCAGAAAAGACCTAAAGGCAATTCTGTGAGTCCCAAATAATAAGCAGCCCTTGACATCTGCTGGGAGGGAGGGGGGATTTAATGGCAGTCTTATTTACTCTGAAAGATGGGGAAATGGGGTAGAAGCCATCCATGTGTTCGTGTAGGTCAGAAACCTGCTATCATTTTATAATGATTCAAAGAATGAAACAGCTGAAATTATTCAAACAATCTCAGCAAGGTGAAATCGATAGCAGCCAATGGTCTGGGAGCAACTCATGAGAGGTAGATTATTTATGTTATGCTGGACGATATGGATTTTCTGAAATTTATATAATTTAAAAAATATATACTTATGGTGGCAACCAGTAGATTTTGGGGCTTTTTCCACTTTACAAAAAGGTGCAGCCCAGGGATGGTCTGTGATGGAACATTCACACTGCATGGAGCCCACTTCCTATAACAGAAGCAGCTCCATGTTCACCACAGCATCTTCTGGACATATAGCTGTAAAGCACAAAAACTGCCGGCATAGTTGTGGGCCGCATTACCAAGTCATCATGACAACAGTGCCTTGCATGCTGTGAGGAATATTTTCAAGGACAGTGTGTCTGCAAAACAAACTGATAAGGAGCTTCAAAGAGTAAGTGGTCTAAACCAGTCAGCTATGGACTTAGTTCTTACTGCACATGTCAGAGAAATCTAATATGTATGTCTTTTTCTGTTAGGTGTTACGGGAATATTATAATCACCGGCCGTGGTTTCAGGGTATAAATTGTGTTCTGGAATGTGGGAGGTTCGAAGTTTGTCTTGATGGGGTTAAGGAAAGCGAACTTCCTATGCTGCAGCATACAAAAATTAAAAGGAATCTTTTTCTCTCTGACCCATCTGCTTATTGAGAAACTAATATGAATAGCAGTTGCTGATAGAGCGGCAACTTCTTTTCATAATGGTCTGGAATTTTCCTAACAATACCTAAATGACTTGGGCCCCAAATATCTAAAGGAACACCTTCTCTCATACCGACCTGCCCGTGCCTTGAGATCCAAAGATGAGGCCCTCCTAGTTGTCCCACCACCTTCGGTAGTGAGGTTGGTGGGCACCCAGGAGAGAGCATTTTCAGTGGTGGCCCCCAAACTGTGGAATGGTCTTCCCCGTGAGGTGCGCCATGCCCCTTCCTTGTTATCATTTAGGAAGGCTGTAAAAACATACCTTTTTGCCTTGGCCTTTGGCTGAGGAGATACATTCTATTCCCCAGTTATACTTCTTATGACTATACTATGGAGCGAGCAGCTTATATCAGAATTTTTAACCAAGTACCTTGTTTTAATTTGTATTGTGTTTTTAATTGTGTTTTTAATATGTTTTAATCTGTATTCTGTTCTTAATATGTTTTTAAATATGTTGTTTGATTCATTGTTACCCGCCTAGAGACCTTCGGGTATGGGGCGGGATAGAAATGGAAATAAATAAATAAATAAATAAATAAATAAATAAATAAATAAATAAATAAATAAATATTTGCCACAACAGCAGCAGTACATATGTGGGCTTTGAGAGTTCATGTGTAGTGTAAGGCTGGCATTTGCTCTGTGCCCTTATTCTGTGTCAGAAGATGCCTCCAGACTAGAGATGTGCATGAATATCTTTTTGACATTCTATTCAAATCAAATCAAATGCTCAAAAATCTGATTTGATTCGAATCTTTTAAATTCAAATTTAATAAGATTCTATTCATATTTACCAAATTCGAATCTATTCACTTGAATTTTTATTTGAATCTGCACATATGAATGCCAACAGCATCTGTATGTGCACATATGCATCTTCCCCACATCTGTACACATCTGTACTCATCCATACACATCTGTATGCATCCTGTAGTTATTCCATATTCAACTCATTTTTGTTCTGTACGGATCCGTACAAATATGTATGGATGCAGGAAAGATGTGGATCTTCAAGTACACATCGTGTATCAACCCATACACATACAAATGTCCAGATGATTCAAATGACTAGATCTGAAATTCAAAATTCGATTCGAATGTTTACATACAAGTTTTGGGATATTCTATTCAAGTTCAAATGTCGGAACTTTGCACATTCTATCAGATTTCGAATGCCTACAAATATTCATACACATCCCTTCTCCAGATTTCCTATTCCCTGTGCAACGGCTTCAACAGCCCACAAAGGGGGTTCCAGACTGGCGGATCGGAAGTTTTGGCATCCCTTTGGAGTGGCTTCCTATCCACCAGATGGAAGCTCCATCACCAGCAGTGGCACCAGAGCATTCAAAGGTAAAAGATGCTGCAGGCAAAGGAAGCAGCCAAGGGAGTTTTGTTTTGTTTTCTGGATTAGCTGAGTGTTGATTTTTCATCATCATCATCATCATTTTATTCTGGTGTTTGTTTTATTGCTTTTAAACTGTGTTTGGTAGGTTTTGTGTGTTTTTAATCCATTCTTATTTATTTTCCAATTTGTTATCTGTCCTAATATTATTTCGTGAGGTATGAGTTACAAATACAAGATAAATAAGGCAAAAGAAAAGAGACAAGCAAGGAAGCAATTTTCAGACAACCCATTTTTCTCTGCCATATTAACAATTGTGGGGCGAGAGGCAAAGCTGATAATGTTCATGGCAGAAATGCAAGTTGATGAGAGACTTGAAGTGCAAAATTGCACTTTCAGTGGTTATTCATGAATAGTTTTGTGTACAGTCATTGTCATCACATTCAGTGCTATTCCAGGACACAATATCAAATTTCCCAGAAGGCAGGAGGATTCATTTATAAGATGTGGCACCATTATCATGGCGTCACAGTTACCCATTTTGGGGAACACAAAATGAATATGTGTGATATCAGAATGCTTAGACAGTGGGTGCACAGGGGCCCTTGGAGGCTCAGCATGTACTGATGAATGCTGTTGGTACACAATGGAGGTAGAAGGGAGCAATCCTACCTTGTCATCCCTCCAATAATCTTGCCACCCTTGTGTGGCAGGGACCCATATCTCCAAGGCAATCCCATAAACATGATCCAGAGAAAAATCTAAAAATACCGTAAGTTGTGCTGAACACAGCCATAAATGAATTAGGTTCCAGTCATAGAATAGTCAACTAGATTCACTTTCTGACATTCATAATCCAGCAGTTGCTTGGAGGGAATTTGTTGCCTGTAGAAATTACAGAAACTTTTGTCTGTCCCCAATACAAAAAAGGCCTTAGAAACATATCTCTTCACTAGGGATGTGCACAAATATTCAAAACATTCAAAATCCAATTGAATTTGAATCGAATGTCTATACATTTGAATTTAACATTCAAATGAATTTTCAAATCTTTCTAATCATTCGTATGAATTATTTGGACATTCATATGTGTACAGATACTTACGCATTACATAAATATCTGTAAGCATACGGGATAAAAACGGGATGCATATGGATGCGTACGGACACACATGAATGTTGTCAACATTTGTATCTTCAAATATGAATTGAATATTCTTACAAATAGATACAAATGTATTGATTCAAATCGAATGTGAATACATTCGAATTTTAAACACTCAAATCGATCCAAATCTTTGGATATTTGATTCGAGTCAGATTGAATCCCAAAAATTGTATTCGTGCACACTCCTACTCTTCACTTTGGCTTTGGAGATTAGTGGGCATTTTATTGTCACTGTGTGCATTCTGTATTGTTTCTAAAGGTTTTGTTGCAGTATTTTGTAATGGTGTGAATGTTTGGGATCCCCTTATGTCATTTATTAGGTGGTTTGAAATTAGCATTGCTGTTTGCAGCCATGAGCATTTTTTTTTCTAAGTAAGGCTGGATAAAGACAGCATTTAATCAAGAATCTTTTTTTTTTCAGTTGGAGGGCTGCAATAATAGCCATTTACCCCACTGAGGAGCATAGGCTAGTGATGTGACTGGCGAATGCACATTAATTCTTTCAGGAAGGATGTACATCATTCAAGCAATACTCACACTCTATACATACTAATCCATACTAACCTATACATCCAAAATACACAGGGATGCTAGATGTACATCTGAAAGGCAGGTGGCTGACAAGAGAAATGAAGGAGCCTTAAAGACTGCATCCACATAGACCAAAGTGGCAGTGCAGAAAAAGGTGCAGAGGTGTGGTACCTACTTGTTGCCACATCCATCAGGTCCTAACCCACTCTAAAGGGCAGCAACCAATCTCAGCAGGAGATTTTGCAGAGTGGGAAAATTCACTCTGTAATGCACATGCTCCTGATTTGGTCCTGCTGGCACACTTTCTCCCCAGCCCTATTTTGGGATGCCCAGAAAATGACCCACTTCGGGCATGCAAATGCCACACCACATTTCTTCACTCCTGGGCTGGAGCAGCTATTCCAGCCCCAAAGCAGAGCCCCTTCCACACTACTGTGGAAGCAGCCAAGAAGAAAAAGAAAGACCTTTCTCACTTCCATTCATGAACGAAAGCACCACCCATTTATCTTCAGAAAAGAGGAAGAAAACAACTGACTCAATCAAGGAAAGTCAATCAATTAACCTGGTCCCTGCTTAGAATCATTGAATTTTGTAGTGATAGACGTATGAAAACAGCACTTCAATTGAAGGGAGTTAAATGTTGAGTCAAATGGGGTTATTCAGCATCCCTATGATGTAAATTGTAATTCTCCTGTAACAGAATTAGCCAAACAACACAGCGCATATTCCTGAGCACCGAAGTTTGGGCAATCTGAAAGTAGGGTGGTCTCCTTTCATGACTTTTTTTGTTCATCTTCATACAACATTTCCCAATAATTTCCTCAGTTTGAAGGCCTGCCGAGTACAGTAAGTACAGGGTTAAAACACAAAATTCTGCAAAAGGAAGAAAGGCTACTCAAGTGTTAAAAGACTGGAATTAAAGGAGAGAAAGAAAGAAAACAAAAGGAAAATGCTCTGGGCCCATAACCTGCCAAACTCAAGAAACTGAACTGAAGCCGTCCTAATCCTGTTCACAGCCAATTCCTGATAATCAGTCCTCAGTTTGGACTCCTATGCTCACCCCTTTTATGTTATGTCCCTTGAGTCTCCATGACACAACTCTTTAGTTCTCCACCCCTCTAGTTTGCATCAACACCACTTGCATTCCGATAGGATAAAGTTCTGTTAATTAACAGTGGCAATGGGGTGTGCTTGGAGTTGCATGGTGCTGATGGCAGACTTGATGGTAACATGGGGGATAAGGAGACTGTTCCCCCAAACAGATACAGCCAAGGCATATCCAACCAGCATGCACCTCCACCTCCACAGCCATTCACATAGAAAAATAAGAGGCTGTACTCTGCCGTTTGCCCCAAAGCTGCTGGCGCACTTTTGCTTTTCAGTAAAACTCCCATTTTACTGAAATGAAGCATTGTCCTCCTTGCACATTACTGGAGGAAAATGGAAGATACATTGTCCTTAGAATTGTATCATTTATGCTCTTGCTCCACTCTTTCCCTCACTCCTGCTCCCAACAGTGCTTTTCTGTCCATTTATTTTGTAAATCCTTCCAGGTTTTCCACAAAAACACTAGAGAGTGAATGAAAAAAAATATGATCTATTGCTTTATCAGACTAGTGCAAAACAAATATATATTTTTAATAAGTGAACAGAGTTGGCAAGCTTGCCATCAGAACAAAGGGGAATTGGTGGGCAGGATAGGAGAGGGGACCATACTAGGGATCATAACAAACAAAGTAAAAACTCCTTGGCGAGCAAAGAAGAAGCTACCACCATGATCACACCTTTATGCCAAGCCTTGCCTCCCTCACAAATATGGAACATCCTGTGAGTTCATCAGAAGTGCAAAAGGATACAATAAAGGAGACTGTGTGCAGAATAATCATGTGTGTGCCACCCACAGCCAGGCCCTGGGCAGGAGAGAAGGCTGCATGCACCCCTCCCAGTGCAGTTCAGCCCCCTCTAGCCCCCTTCCCTGCTCATACAGGACAACTGAAAATGGATTGGCTTCTCAAGACAGATTGAGTCCTGGGCAAAAGTGGACTCCAGAGAAGTTGACCTAGAGAGGCACAGTCCACTCTCAAGATGAACCCAGAGGGGGGGAATGTGATGTGAAGAGAGGACGGCTGGAGGATCATGGGCCAGGGCTAGTGTAGCTTGTACCTCATTTTCACATCAAAGGAAGATTTTGAACGATCTGCACACATAAATTGTCGTAGTGCTGTTGGAATGCTCCTGCTCTGACCTACTGTCTAGGATGGTAGTCACCTGCAATACTGGATTTCCCTCTCCAAAGACAGACTTCTGTCTCTATTCTTGCCTGGATGGATGAAAAACAGGCACCGGCAGCGAGTGATTCTTTCCCCTCCTCTCCCCATTTCCCGGGGCACACAGCAGCAGCAGCAGCAACTCAAACCCCCTTCACAGTCACAGCCTTTACAACAGAACCTCCAGGGCTTTCCTTTCCTTTCCCTTTTTTAAAGGTCAGAACTTTCAAAGAGCTAGAATTGTGCAACACTGCAACATTGTTATTAAGGTGTGAAGAGGCTAGATCGCTACAGTGTAGCTTTAAGGACTGGATTTTTATAGTGGCTGTTTTGAGGGTGGATTTTTTTCAATGAAATCACTATCTTTGGAAGCAAGCTATTGGGGGATGGAAACCCTAAACATGGATTCTCATCCCTTAACACGGTACGGTCCCCACAGTAAAAAATGTAAAACGTTTCAAGCACACGATCCGGAGTGAGACCTGTTGAAATCAGGATTGAGATTCACCACGCTTTGGGGTGGTTTAACACAGAGAAAGTGTGTTAAGCCAAACTGCTGTGCGGACTCCGAGGATTGAAAACGTTTTGAATCCGAGATAAGGTTGCCGTGAAGACACGGCCTTGCTCTCATAAAATCAGAACTGGCACAATGATTTCCCCTAGACTTCCTCCCAGGGACCACAGAATTAAAAGATCCAAACATCAAATTCCAGAAAAGCATTATGTAAGAAACCAGTTAGAAGGACTGCCTTAAAAAAAGGATCAAACTAAATCAAAAGTCCTAGAGACTTCATCTCCAAAACATTACATCAGTCTCCCATGTTACAAGAATTCCACATCCACAGTTCACAACTGAAAAGATTATCTGAATAGTAAACCCTAATTAGATGTTATCCCATGAACCCAAAGGCTGGATTCATGTCGTTGATGGCATGGTTTCTCTGACTTTGAAAAAGTCATCAGGCAAGGTTTCTCAAGTCAGTTCTCTTTCTCACTGGGCTTTTTAACACCTTCACTTACCTGAAGATCTAGAATAGATTGGGTATCTGCATTTCAGAACACCCAATCCACCCCAAACTTACCCTGTACTTCACCTTGACTAAGTGCAATCACACTGATTGCCTCATCATGGTGTGTTGGCCATTGTCATGGTGACCAGGTGATGTGGCACACAACTGCATTTGCACCTACCCATCCCACATGCCACAGATGTGAAGGGTCCATGCTGGCATGTACTAACTGCATCCTAGCCATGACAAGTATAGCAGTGGAATGCTAAAATGTGCTTCACTGCTATCTGGCTGGAGGACAGTCCAGCACAAACAGAGCCACTTCTGGCCTGAAAATGGTTCCATGCAGTGTATATAGTGTATGCAGAAGCATATCCAAACCGGCCTTTTTGCCCAAGTGCAAAAATCCCCACCTCCCCTCTATATATATTCCACTCAGCTACACTTGTTAAAATCCAAGCAGTTTTACTCCACAACCTGAATTACATCCAAGACTTTGCATCTGTGCCAAGACTGCTTGATTGTTTCAACAATATTTACATACTTTCTATTCAATTACTTAAGCGCTGGCATTTCACCCCCAGACCTGAGATAGAATGTTCCTTACCTTTTATTAAATGCAAATCATTTCCTGCCTCTGCATCCAGCCTCACACAGGCAGTCACACATAATTAGTGCATCTGTAGCTACGGTAATCATGTCTGCCTTACTTTGATTCCATTACCTTAATTATCAGTTTCTGACTACTAAGTTCCAAAGGGTTGATAAGGTCTTTGTGGGGGATATTTTGAACCAGGATTGATTCCAGGAGAGGGAAACGTGGACATGCATATTGTTAATGGTCTGAACAGATGGACAGATGTGCATTCATTTTACTATTCCTGGCTTGATCCTATTAAATTTAAAAGGCCCCTTGGAAATCAACCTATCTATCTGGAACAAACTTTTATCCTTCAAAATTGTAGTTAACCATGGGCTTCATGAGAATATTGCAGAAATAAAATTTAAGTATCAAATAACTAAACAAGGCTCAAACAAAAGCCTGGGACACAAAGTCAAAAAACAAACTGAACACCTGCCAAAGGCACAGAAATTAGTCATACCTTAAAAAGGAAAGCATTTTCTTACTGAACATTTTTATGAGACAGTGTTTTCAGACAAAGATGATCAAATTCTTTAATCTGGAATTTTATAAAATCTTATATTGACTTCCTTCTTGTAGTGTTCTCACCTTGGAAGACTAGTATGGGCTAAGAAATGGAGTCTCCTGCCAACGATATCACCAAAATGAGGCCAAAGGTCTGATTCCCTGGGGAAAATGAGACTTCTTGACAATTAGTTCAAGCAGGCACAATTAAGCCGTACTGCATACTCTATTCATACATACCTGGTCTTACAATACTGATCTACACAATTCAAATTTAAGAACTCTCCAGGTGAACAGGGCCAATTGCCTATCAAGTCTACCAGTCTGTCTGCACAGTGTGGCCAGTTTATTTATATATTAGCACATTTATCTTAACTATACCCAAAGGTCTTAGGGTGGGTTACAGCGATAAAAACAAAGTATATAAGAAGCCCACAAAAAGTCCATAAATGGAACATGAGCATATCAGCACTGTTCTCATCCACAGTCCACAGCACTAGAAGTGCATCAGCATCAGATATAATACAAATGCATCACAATTTTTCTCAATGGTAGCCCTCAGATTAAGGAATAGTCTTGCCTCTTTAAAGATACACCAGACACCTTGGCCGCGTTCCCACCTACCGTGAATCCGCAGCAAACCCAGATTACTCTGATCTGGAGTAATCCAGGTTCTGGTTGGAGTTTCCGGCTGGGAACAGCACCGAACAAAATATTTGTCAGCTGATTTGAGTCCCCTGAAATGGATGAGAAAAGCTGGGTAGAAGAGCCAACTCTTCTTCTTCTTCTTCGCTGATTACATGGGGACAATGAAGTGCAAATTCGCACCCAGCCCGGATATTAGGGCCTTTGGGAACGTTTAGGAGATCAATAGGCCTACCTCTTTCCCCTGGTCTTTGGCTAAGGAGACAGCTTCCTCTTCTCGCTTTCAGATATTGTTTTTAGTCTGTTCCTTTCCTATTTTGTTTTTATTGCTGTATCCCTCCCTAAGACTGAATATTTGCTTTTGAGATAATATTATTGTTGTTGATCTTTCTACCACCATTTTCACCAAAAGGTGGTACAAAACTGCAAAAACAACAACAGCAATAAAGCTTAAATATAAATGATAAAACAACCTTAATACATAATAATTCAAAATACATATGAGGGGAATACAAACATTTTAGGGTTAAAATCCATCTTATTAACAGCTCAGTTATATCATTCACTCTGGATAGTTGAAAAGAAAGGTTTTTAAGCCATTTCTGAAAATGGACTAAGTCTTCCTAAATGTAAGGTTTGTCTGAACGGAATGTAATGTAAGGAATGCTTTATTTACCTTTTTGAGCACTTCCTTTAGAGCAGTGGTTCTCAACCTGGGGGGCGTGACCCCTTTGGGAGTCGAACTACCCTTTCAGAGGGGTCGCGACGAGTCTCCCACTGCCCTTTCGTCCCACCTCCCAGCTGCCCCACCCCCATGGTTGGGGGTCTCCACAACATGAGGAACTCCAGTAAGGGGTCGCAGCATTAGGAAGGTTGAGAACCACTGCTTTAGAGGAAGTCAATGAAATAAAAAGTAGCCTTGCTATCTTCTTAATTGCCACAATTCTCTGAAATATTGAAAGGTACTTCTTTTCCCAATATTTGATATCATTCTTTATTTGCATCATTAATTGATAGTAATTGCATGTTCACATTTTATTGGTGTTCTAAGGCAGCTCTGGGCCCAAACTATAATCTACAGGATAAAAAAACCCATAAAATTCATGATTTGTGGGGCACAAATTGTAATAGCACAAAAATGGAAACAAGTGCAAAATCTAACAATTGAAGCAAGGTACAATACATTATGGGATTATTATTTTGGGGGGATGATGAATATTTATTATTTAAAAATAATTCAGTGAAAAGAAAACTAAGTACGGAAACTTTTCTTACAGTCTGGTAAACTCTTATTAAGGCACAGACACACAAAACAAATTTCCCATTGCCTGTAAAACTGATAGCCGCAGACCTGTGATAAGACACTGAGCCCTGCTAACAATACAAAATCAGAGTAGGAAAGATTATCTCAATAATTGGATTTTGGTATACTATTGTGTACAATGTGCATACAAAACTGTTGGATGTCATTGAGATAGTTCAGATAGTGTCTATATTAAGAAATATTTTAATGCTGCAATGAACTATGAAGTAAACAAAATAAAAATAAAAATGAAGCAGGCAGCTCTTGTTGCACAAAGGAGGTAGCAGACCCCAGCACAAGCCAAGGGTCAACAGTTCAGTCCCTGACATACTGATGGAGTGGACTTAGGAATGCCAAAGACCAGAGCTCAAGACTTGCAGTAGACTTTTGGAGAAGCCAAAGACAATGGGCTCTGATGGAGCCAAAGACACTTAACATAAGAAGGCGCTGATATACCCTCCCTACTATGAGACCAGAATTTTAGGAGGAGGCAGTGGTAAAAAAAAAGATTTTTAAACATTCAGGTTGTCCAGATCATGTAAACAAGTTCAGTGATTAAATCAACTATCAGCCTGTTCTTGCAGTTCCAGGTTCTTAAGGCAAGACCACTGTCCTGTAGAAGAGTCCTTGGGCTCTTTATGCACTGGGCCTTTTTTCCAGATTATATATTCAAATAGGTACTCACCATCTGCATGATGATGCAGCTTAAGGCAGGCCCCACTGGATTGGGATTATTGGTAGAACTCAATGGGGGACCACTGCAACCTAGTCTGAAACACAGGGGTATGCAGTATGCAGAGGTATGTTTCAGGTCACCAGGGAACTCATGTGAAATTTAGGGCCCGGAAAGGGGCTAGTCTGGACCAGTGACATTGTTCTGACAGTACTGTTCCTGATCATACTTTCTGTGGTCCAAACCAGTGGGCCTGACTGATCCAGACCCACCAGTTTGGACTACAGAGAGATAAGTGCAGAAAGGTCCTATGTTTCTGGATATGATGGCTACTTAGGCCAGTTCTTCACTGCATGGTCCAAATCCCTTTACTGCCCCCCCCCCTCCAGTGATGTATCTTCATTTCTCTCTGCTGAAGTGTATTGGGAGAGTCCCCAGCACCATAGGTGCGCAGTAAGTTGCTTTTTAGTGCATAAAAATGCAACTTCTAGTTTGGTATTTTTACCTCCTGATGTTGCCCCATTTTCTCAAACAGCTCATTGAAATGGGATGTGGTGGCTCAAGTGTATATGCACATGGAGGCCAAGGTTGTCCTCTGTGCCCAAGTGCAGGTGAGCCAACATACAGCCTGGGCAGGAAGCAGTGAAGTTAGGGAAGTGGCTTGGCCAGCCTCAGCCAGTCCATAGCAGGATCCTCAGCCTAAGCATCCCATCAGCTCCAAGAAGAATCAGTCAATTTGTCTCAGAGTGAATAAAACCTATCTGTTCCCTTGAGACAGTGGTTAGCAAGCAGAAGTTCATATAGTTTGGCCATTTGATGTCAGCAAATGAAGGGCTAGAAAAGAAACCCCATTGTGAGAACAAAGGAATAGGCAATGTATAAAGAGCTGTGAAAACCCACCAAAGACTAGACAATGTGCAAGCAATGTGTACATCTAACAACAGCCATATATCAACAACCAAGAAACAAGATTCTAACGGAGAGAAATTCAGCTAAAACCAGACCCACAATGCTTGGAAAACTGAGGAGAACATAAAAAATATTGAGCTAAACTTTGGATTATCAAAAAGGCTTCTAGCATAAAGGTCCAGAAAACAAACCTTGGATCACGAAAATAAAACTGACCAAGAGGATACAGTGGTGCCCCCTGTGCTATTTTTGTGAAGTCTGAGGATCTTATGGGTTAACACACTACTGTATGACCTTAAAATTCCATTGTGTCTTCAAGTCCCAAATCATCGGCAACACCTGGATTGAAAAACTACTTTGGCTTAGCAATTCAAGCAGAAAGTATTATACTAAGGAAAAATAAAATCAGAAACAGCAGATCCATTCCTAGGGTAGCGTTCTTTTTTCTTTCCCCCAAATCTAAATCATAGGTGATGATATGTCTCTGCTCAGATGTACTTACAACTTTCTATTTGAAATAAACTTTTTGTCTATTGACAGAACTTTCTGTAACTTTCTAGATATTTTTGAACTATGACTTCTGTTATGCTTGACCATTGATGTTCCTGGCTGGACTTTGTGCTAGTTTTTGGTTGTGTCTCCACTAAATGCTCTGGATGCCTGCAAGAAAGATCTCAGGCATTGTATTTCATCTTTCTAGTGCTATGAAGCACTTGTCAAAGAGCGTGATGCCTGCCCTAAGGGTAAAAAAATCACTCTTACATTGTCTGAGTTTCCCAGTTCGTTAGGCACCCAGGCACACTGACATACATATGCAAAATCGCCTAGCAACACAAGGGGAGAATGTCTGTGTGTATAGTCAACCATACCTAGACTACCAACCCTTCCTGTTCCTGTTCTGAGATATCAGGGATCAAAATTGTTGCTGGCCAGTTTTCCCTTTTAATCTACCCAGCTTCCTCTCAACTGTGGAAGACCAAAGGAAGAGTGAGTGAGTGAGTGAGTGAGTGAGTGAGTGAGTGAGTGAGTGAGTGAGTGAGTGAGTGAGTGAGTGAGTGAGTGAGTGAGTGAGCGAGCGAGCAACTGACTGGGTGCGTGACTGGGTGCGTGACTGGGTGTGAAAGAGAGAGAGTGAGAGAGTGAGTCAGTCACTCAGTCACTCAGTCAGATTGTCTATCCTATAGCCAAAGGTTTCAGGGCAGTCACAATACAATCATTACAAAAACAGAGGAAATAGATTGACTAAAACAGAGGCAGTCCCTGCATGAGGAAGGGATACTGTTCCCTCTAGGGATGTGCACAAATATTCATATTAGTCATTATTCGTATGAATTTGGCTGAATTAGGACATTCGGATTCGAATTGAGTGTTTGCACATTTGAAGGCTAACATTCAAATTTAAATAGAATGCTTCAGAAGTTTCGGACAAAGCTTCATTACATTTGTGAACCTGGGAGGTAGGAAAGCGGATGCCCCAGTCACATCTGCAATGGATTCAGAGTAGATTTGAAGTGGATTGACATCAGATTCAAAGTGGATGCAGGGCAGATTTGACACGTTCTGAGTGAATATATGGGATGTGCACAGGATTCATCTCGGATTCATATCTAACATTTGTATCAAATTCATATGGAATGTTTATATCAAAACGAGTCCCACCACATTTGAAGGGGGTCTATCTGAACAAATATGGATTTTCTTGCGTTCAATTCAGTATGAATCAACCGCCCTGCCCCAAAGGATTTGTGCACATCCTTAGTTCCCTCAGCCAAAGGCCAGGGTAAAGAGGTGTGTCTATTATTTCTATTTCTCTCTTCCCTCCTTTTTTTAAAAAATACAAAAAAAAAAGGTTTCCCAGGCAAGGAAAAGAATTGCATCACTTTTTCCCTTCCTAGAAATAAGTGGGGACCGAGGAGACCAGGGGTGTCTATGAATGCATTTTTGACATTCAGTTTGTTTGAAAGTCCGTATTTGTATGAATAGATCACATTCGAATGTGGTAAAATTCTATTCAGTACGAATCTATGTACAAATATTCTATAAATACTGGATACGAATGAATACATTTCCAATACGTATCAGATATGAACAAATGCATATCTGATACAAATACATATTGGATACAAATGAATACGTATCCAGTACTTATCCAATGCGAACAAATACGAATCTGATAAGAATGAATGTGTATCTAATATGACTGAATATGTACCCATTATGTATCCAATATGTATCTATAATATATCCATGCTCTGAAAATATCAAATCCATCCTGAATCCACTATTAATCCACTGTTGATCCATGTCAAATGCAATCTGGATTGATTGCAGATGTGACTGGCACTCCGTTTTTCCACACCCCAATCTAACAAATGTCCAAACTATTCATACAAATGTCCAGAAGCATTTGTATCCTTATGAATATTAGTATATGAATATTGTAACATTCAATTCATGTACGAATGTGTGATTCGTCCGAATTCATCAGAATAACAAATGTTGTGAATATTCATGCACATCCCTAGAGGAGAGGCAGGAGAAGGATTGGTTCTGATGCTGACTGAGAGGGACATGCATCTCTCTGAGAGAATTGCCTGGGATTCCCATCCAAAGAGGCTGTTAGGCATTGAGAACATGCTTCTGCAGGTACACACTGCTCCAAAGGCCCTTCTCTTCTGGCATTTTGGAGGTTTGCCTCCAAATAGGTAGGATGAACCCACCTTGTTGTTGAGAATCTGAACAACAGAGCAGGAAGGCAGTTTTGTCAGTTTCCTTTCTGATTTATTTAGATTCTGAATTGGGATTATACTGAATCCACCAATTCTTTTCTGAAATTAAATTGGACCTAAGCCAAGAAATAAACATTTTAAAAATGCATGAACACAAATACTTCTACAAGAAATCAGAAACTTGTTCTGTAATCACTTGTTCAGACCTTGCTTTACTTTTCCAACCATGAAAGGAAGGAAATGGATTGCACTGAGCTGTTTAACTAACTCTGCTTGTCTTCTGCTTTCGATTCTAAAGGTAGCTGAAATTACTGTTTCGTTGAAAGATACTTCTTTTCCCATCTCTTTCCATTCCTCTCCCTTCTCCGTCTACCAGCTCAACAATGATTTAGGCTGCGGTCATAACCAATGTTTAAGACAGCCCTAGGCAGTCAATGATTCCCTTCCTTCCCTGTAGAGGAGGCCCATTTTGCACCCTGAAATTTAAAAGCAACAACACAACAGGAGGAGGGGTGCCCAAGTGTCAAAAGAAGCAAATATTCATAACATTCAAAATTCATATGAATTTGGCCAAGTTCGGACATTCACATTCAAACTGAATGTTGGCACATTCAAAGATTGACACTTGAATTCAAATTGAATGTTTTGATACATTTCTTAGGAAGCTTCCTATGGTATTTGGATGAAATTCATATGGGATATGTATGGGACTCATGTGCACGATAGAACGATTCAAATTCAAATCCCACTACATTCGAAGGGGATCTATTCAAACAAATACAAATTTTCTTGCATTTGATTCAATATGAATCAAATACACACAAAAAAAAAAATATTCGTGCACATCCCTAATTTAAAGAGATCAATTAACGTGGAAGGAACAGAATAGGAGGATATGAGTGTCTAGCTATGCCCAGCGCTTTCCTACCCACACTTTATTGGTTGTAAGCTGAACGCAAAGTAGAAAGGACCTGGGCCTGAATTGTCCTTCACCCCCCCAGGTATATATCCACAGGGATGAGGGATCTTAGCCCAGAACACCAGGAGCCAATGAGTCATCTTTTCCTCTGCCCTAATGTGGCAAGGAAAAGATATTTAATTTCTCCTAGGCAAGTGATCAAGAGTTTCCTCCTCCACTGGGGAAGCAAATAAAGAATATGCTTTCTTGAGGCAGCTTCTTATTAAAGTCCATCATAGCAGAAAAGCAAAGATATTTTACTGCTCAGAATTCCCCATCTAGAAACTTCTGAGGTAAAAGTATTTACACTTCCTCTACCTGAGGCTAATTGTATACTTCTTCCCTTTGCCCAGGCTAGACAGGGGAGAGGTAAATCTAGTTATCGTTTGAAATGAAGCCTCGTTGGCAATAATTCTTTCTCTTTACATTTATCTCTCATGACACCTCAACTTAAAATCCAAAAAAAAGTGAAAATAATTGCAGTAGGGGAGATGAATGATTGTATTTTGTACAGTGACGGAGAATAGGAAACGTCAATTACTTAAACTAACACCACTGCAGGTTGATTTCACCTTTAGTCATGGTAGCCTTTCATTTTTCACTTTCTGGGAGAGAAGAGAAATATTCCAGTGTGATTTTTCTCTACTTTTACTAATTAAAATTAAAATACAACTAGATAAGTCACGAATGCTAACAATCCCCTCTGCCAATCCTTCTGGGAGGGACTCAAGATTTTAAAAAATACTCTCATTCAATTCTGTTATGGGAATTCAAATTGTCATTCTTTCAAAAAAGAGAAAAGAAGGAAAGGAATCCTCCTAGCAAAAGAGTAAAGAACTCCAAATTTTGAAGTTTAAAATTAAAAACATCCGTCATTGTGCCTATCTAGGTGACAATAATGAGAAATCCTCCAGCAATTCAAACAGTGGCATCACATTGATCTTAGTTTGAATATTCTTGGGGAAATTTCTATCCTAAATAAACTTTATGGAAATCTGATCTTTATGGAAGCCTCTTTTTTACCCACAATCAATATTTAAAAAAAAAAAAGATCTTGTCCAACCTTTGCAAATAAAAATACATTAAATTAAAGCACCTCGGCTGGAACAGCCATGAACTTGCTGCTAGTTATTTCGTTTTTAATTCACACTGCTTACTTCCAATTTGGAACTAGGAACAGCAGGGAAGAGGGAAGATATTAAGGATATGCATGGATTACCTGTGCATTCATCGGATGATCGAATACGACCCTATTCTAAGGGCCCTATCTGTCCACAAATCAGATAATCCAGTATCCGTAGAAGCTTCTAAGGATACTGGATGCCCCGAGGCTCCCCTACCCTGGCCACCCTCCCCCCAAACTCCTCCCATGGCCTCCCCAGGGGGGGCCTTACCTGCCCCAGTGGTGGCATGGGCCTTTCAAGGGCCCTCTGGAACTGCAAAAGGGTTCCGAGGGCTAAATACAGGTCTTCCAATTTTACCCTTTTGCAGTTCCAGAGGGCCCTAGAAAAGGCCTGCGCCACCACCTAGAAAAGGGCCCACTTACCTGGGGAGCATGCTCCAGTGGTGGCACAGGCCTTCTGGAACCACGAGCAGGATCCCAGGAGGTAAATAGAGGCCTTCCAGTTACCAGAAGGCCTATATTTACCTCCTGGGAGCCTACTCCCAGTTTCAAAGGGCCCTGGAAGAAGCCCAGGACAACAGTGGCAGCGGCACAGAGAAGGCGCCGCAGATGGCAATGGTGAGGTGGTAAGGTAAGTGGAGAGGGGGTGAGAAAGGAGGGGTGGGAGATTTGTTCAGATACGAATACCCCCACATCTGGGGGAGTATCCATCCAGAGCCTAATTTTTCCACATTCTATTCAACTTGAATAGAATGTGGGAAAATGGCTCCATGCACACCCCTGGAATGTAGGACAGGAAGGTAGCATGATATCTTTGATACTGAAAACTACATATAAATGGTGAAGAGACGTCACCACAAATACACTCTGCATTATCAGGAGGGAAACATAATTAACCTTGAACCTGTTCACACTTAACTCAGTAGGATGGTTTAACAACACTGTTTCACTGAAGTTGAGATCAGGTTCAGAGGGTACACTCTCCAATCAGACCACCAGCACTTAAAGTGAAGATCGCCTGACCCAACCCCAACAGATCATCAAGGCAATGGCTGTGGCAACATCCAGCATGTGCTAGGATGTTGCTATGGTGATTAGCTCACAGCATACAATGGCACAGCTGCACCTCACTGCCTCTTCAGAGTGTTTGCACGTGGAAAAGAGTGCAAATGCTGCACTAGAAGCACGCCATCTGCTCACCGGGATGCTTTGGCAAATTTCTACTCGTTCACAGCTACAGAAGATAAGGGCAGCTGGAGTTTGCCCTGGGACACTCGAGGATGATAGCAGCAGCACAGAACATGGATGGATCTCCCCTGGAGTATCCAGAAGTGCTCCATTAAGGAAGTGTGAACAGACTTTTTGAAATTGAATAGGTAAAACAATGGGACAACTGATAGAAATTGTGTTCCTGAAAATGTTGTTACCCACTGAATCATTTATTGCTCTGGAAAATATGATAGTTAATTATTTTGATAAGTTGCATCCTGTAGATAGCATTAATCACAGCAGTCCAGTAAACAAGTTATAAAACCTAGGCTATCACTTTTGTTAATACCTGTGTTGGCCATCTTTTCCACAGATTAATTTTACAAGAGGGAAAACTTGGCAGATTAAAAAAAAGATGTCATTCCTGCTTCAAGTCAGATACAGTAAATGTTAAACATACTTTATGCCTGGTTATTTTGAACCCAGGGATAATAAACCAAATTTTATCACTCACTGAAACAAATATTATAAATAACAATGGTGCTTGAATGGGGGGAGGGGTGCTAAATGTGTTAAGATAACAATAGCCAAGGGTTTGCAAAAGCAATTAGTGTTGCTTACTAAGCAAAAAGAAATATTTATTAAAAAGTTAAAATTACTAATGCAAATTTGTTCTTTGACCACACAATCCATCATGAAGGGCCTTACACACTGGGCAACACATTCAATGCTTCACCTATGTTCCTGCAATAGCACTTCTGCCCCTATTTGTACAAGAGTGTTTGTAGATGATAGCAAAGTGAGAAACGTGACATGTTTACCTATCAGATTGTTTATGGTAAAAGGAAAGCTGGAATAAACTGTTCAAAAATAAGAGCAGATAATCTGAGAAGGAAATGTTTGTACAAAGTGAAAATTTATACTATGGCCATGGCCACACCTTCACTTTAAACCTTCTTCAGTCCATCTTCAGGTCTGACTGCTCACACCTTTTCATTTCTATCCATTCTATTTGTGGACTTTCCATTCAGGAAAGTCCAAATGGAGAGTGGAAGGCATAGCTCTCAGGAGCTCTGGATAAAGTAACCAAAACAGCCAACTTTCCAAGCACTGACCAATGGCAATCAGGTGGCCTTCTTAAACCTGCAAAATGTCAGCTTCCATCATTCCTTGCCTTTGGCCATTATACCTGTGACTGATGGGAACTGTATTTCAGCTATATCTGGAGATTTATATAGTTCAAGAAAAGGGAGTGGCTGTAGCTCAGTAGCTCAAGTAAACTGCCCAGAAAGCAGAAGGTCACCAGTTCAACGTTCACCCTCTCCCCGGAATGAGGCAACAGCAAACCACTTCTGTATCTCTGCAAAGAAAACTGCATGGAGATGTCCATGCAGTCAACCAGGAGTTGGCCACAATTTATTAGTACAGAACAACAAGAATTCACAAAAGGAAAGACAATTGCCAAAGAGCCATTGCATTTCTGACCAGAAAGCACTAAGCTGGGCCAGTGACAGGTTTCCTGTTTTTCTGTCTTTGGGATTTTTTGCTCTTAACTTCTGTAGGACAGTCACACAAGGTGCGTCCCCATGCACATTTTGGTCCAAATAGAAATTGGATTCGGGAAGGGGAGTCCCCATGCATTTTAGATTTGGTCCGATTACCATGGACCAAATCTCCCAAACCAGGACCAAGTCTGGTCCTAAAAAAAATGTTCTCACCATGGTTTGAGAGCCAAGCCTGCGCATGGGGATGGTCCTGGGCTATTTGTGGAGGAGCTTGGCGCTCATGTCAGTGGGAGGTGGGGTTTCATGTCCTGTGCTGCTGTTCCTGCCCTGTGCATTGGAGATCACAACCACTGAGATTTTTTTGGAGTAAATGGTGTTAAAGCCAAAATGATGAGGGAGTCAAATGGCCTTCGCTGCCCCACAAGATTATTTTATACAAGTATTCCACCACCCCTTTCCCTGATCGCCAAGACAAGCAGGATGATAGCGTGATTTTTCTCCCTTTTCCACACCAAGTATGCCACCCCCATTTCCCGATTGCCAAGTTGGGCATGATAATGGCTTGAGGTTTTTTCCCCTTTACCATTTGCCAGGTGTTCTCACAGTTTCCGCTGGAGTGGAGGTGCGCAAAACTACTCAAATGCTGCCAAACCTCATAGCGGCTTTGCTCAAACAGCTGCGGATTTTTAAATTATTATTTTTGCCATTTGGGCCTGTCTTCTCTGTGCCACTAAGGGGGGGGGGGAATGCAGCATTTGTGGCGGGTGGCACAGGGGTGGGGGTGATGTCAAACTGGCTTCCAATCAGGAGAGGGGGGCGTAAAGGAGGAGGTGCTGTTCCCCGTGCCAGGGTTTAGTGCAGTTTGCATGGGGACGGCTGTATTCATATACAGCCAGCATTAGTGGTAATGCCATGGGGACGGGCAAGATTCAGTTTCAGTCCCATACTTGGTCAAAAGCGAGTCACTCCTGCACCAAATCGCTTGCATGGGGACGCCGTCACAGAAGTTAACTTCCAGGGTACTGGCCAGCATTTGCATTGTGAGTGTCGGCACCATCCCAAACCTGACCTCCACTTACCTGGAGGCCCTCAAAGTGTGGACAGTCCTATCCCAGACCATCCATATCACCGTACCAACAACCATGAGCTCCAGGGTGTTGCTATGGTGATCGCCAATGTGGCACACAACTGCACAACCACAGGCACAGCTGTACCACCCCAAGGCAGAGTTTGCATACAACTAGTGACAATCAGATTGGCTCTAGGACAGAGGCAGCACCATGGTGTGCATATGCTCTTTTCCAAAGCATTCTGGGCCATCCCGATCAGGCCCAGGATTTTGTTGCTTTCTGATTATTTTCAGTGTGAATATTTTCTTTTTTCTCATTTGCCTACCTCTTATCCACCATGCTTATTTTGAAAAAGTAAGAAAAGCCCCAGGGAACTACTAGAACTCTGCATGTGCAGCTCCCCTTACAATAGCTAGCATTTTGCAGTGTAATTTTTCTTAGGGAGGAGATGGCACAACTTCCTTGCAGCTGTCTGTTTCCTTATGAATGGGAAATTGATCAAACTGAGCCTTTTGGCTAGAACTGTAATAATACAATATCTGTTCTGTAATTAATCCTAAGCTTCCTGTTTAATTCATATCACTCTTAGATACCAAGACCATTTCCAGCAATTCTGATGCAGAGACACAGGGCTGCAATCTTGTCAACAGACAAATGAGCCAGATTTACAGATGATCCCAGAAGAGTCTATCATGTATTGGCAAACCTTGTGACGGAAAATGAATTGCAGATGTTTGTTCTTTTTGGACAAGCTTGTTTGAGCTGGGAGATGAGCAAGGCTTTTATGAAGGCACCTGTGGTGCTGCAATGAAGACAGATGCTCAAAGAAGCATCAGCAGTTCATCAACTGATTATTTTACTAAATGTCTTTCATTCAGGTATTAACTGATTGTTCTCAGCAGGTCTTTCGTCGGGTAAGAAAGAGGGCAATGCATACCATTATTTCTGAGCTGTGTTTGGATGAAAGAGGCTTCCACTACCACCTGTTCCAAATCTATGGGATCCAGTATTGATGGAACATGTTGATGGAGATGGAATTCCACCCAGAATTTGGAAGCATGGAGGCCATGCACTCCATGTTAGGTTTCCCAAGTTCCTTGTGTTGGGAACAAGGCAAATTACCACAAGTTCACCTTGATCATTATCACCCTGTACAAAAAGAAAGGAGAAAAGTCAGACTGCTCAGATTACGTGGAATAATTCTGCTCTCCATTGCCAGAAAAATCCTTGCAGGAACAGATTAGTACCCACTATCACAGCCAATGTGGTTTCAGAGCTAATAGGAGCACCACAGACATGGTATTTGTTCTTAGGCAACAGCAAGAAAAGTGTAGGGAACAGAACAAAGGACTCTATGGGCAAATCCCCACAGCAAGCTTATTTCGCTTTCCCTAAACCGAAATAATAGAACCAGATGCAAATGCGAATTTGCCTGTTCCCATTACTTTCAGCTTAATCGCGTTCAATCCGGATTCTGAGGATGTACATGACTCAAGGGGGGACTCCAGTGGCTACTTTTTTAAAGCCGCTTTTTAGGGCTGCCCTGTCCTCTTCCTCCTGGCGTGAACGCGCCACCCATAACAGACCCCTTCATGGAGCCTAGCTGGGTGGCTGGGTGGCTGCTGCTTGCCTGGATGGAAGAAAAACGGCAGCAGGCAGCCAGTGATTCTTTTCCCTCCTCTCCCCATTGCTCAGGGCATGCAGCGGCGGCAGCAAGTTGAGCCCCTTTCGTCCATCACCGTCACAGCTAAACATTCACACATCTCTCCAAACGGCAGCTGCTTTTGTTTCTTTTCCCTTTTTAGAAGGTCAGCACTTTCAATGGCAAGATAGTTATCAGGTGTGAATTGCTTGTTTGCTACAGTGGATTGCTTGATTGCTATTCGGGCTGCTGCTGCTTTTACAGCTTGCTTTGGAAGCAAGCTATTGGGGGAGGGAAACTCTCATCCCTTAACACGGAAGGGTTCCCACAGTAAAAAATGTAAAACGTTTCAAGCGCACGAACCGGAGTGAGACCTGTTGAAATCAGGATTGAGATTCATCACGCTTTGGGGTGGTTTAACACAGGGAAATCGTGTTAAGCCAAACTGCCGTGCGACCTTCGAGGATTGAAAACATTTTGAATTTAAGATAAGGTTGCCGTGAAGACACGGCCTATGTGACATTTGTCAATGTCACTAAAGCTTTTCTGTGCAGAAAAGGCCTGTGGCAGATCTTGGAATGACTAGGATGACTAGTGAGCCAGTTTGGTCTAGTGGTTAGGGAGTCAGACTCTTATATGGGAATACTGGGTTTGATTCTGCCTTCCCCCATTAAGCCAGCTGGGTGACCTTGGGCAAGTCACAGCTCTCTTCTGAGCTCTCACAGCCCCACCTACCTCACAGGGTGTCTGTTGTGGGAAGAAGAACAGAAAGCTTTGTCAACTGCTTTGAGTCCCCTTAAATGGGTGAGAAAAGGCGGGGTAGGAAAGACAACTCTTCTTCCAACAGTTCAGCTATCTGGGGAGCATCATCTCCTTGGATGCTAAGTTCGACAAAGAAATAGACAACAGATTAGCAAACGCATATAGTGCATTCGGAAGGCTACATAAAAGAGTCTGGAGTAACAAACACCTGAAGAAAAGTACAAAGATCAACATCCACAGAGCCATTGTGTTGTCTACTCTCTTATATGGGTCTGAATCATGGGTCATCTATCGTCACCATCTGCAACTCCTCAAACATTTTCATCAGTGTTGCCTGTGCACAATCTTAAACATCCACTGGTCTGACTATATGACAAACGTTACTGTCTTTGAACTAGCAGAGGTCACCAGTATGGAGGCCATGTTGCTGAGGACACAGCTGCACTGGGCAGGGCACGTCTCTAGAATGAAAGATCATCACTTTCCTAAGATGGTGCTTTATGATGAACTCACCACTGGCTGCTGAACCAGAGGAGCCCCAAGGATTCTCTGAAACAATCCTTCAGCTTTGGCCATATTAATCACAATCAGTGGTCCACTCTGGCCTCAGACTGAGAGGCATGGAGACGCACCATCCATAACGCTGCTGCCTCCTTTGACAGTGTTCATAGAACCAGTCTCGAGGAGAAAAGACAACGCAGGAAGAACCATGCCTTTACAGTACTGCCCAAGGATTCTCTGTACCTTCTGCTGCTGGACTTGTCTATCCCGCATTGGCCATTTCAGCCATCAACGCACATGCAGCAAGCATGGGTTGAGTCCTTCCTAAATCTTCATTTGCAAAGCCAAGCCATGATGATGCAGTGCTGGAATGAAGGCAGATGCTTAAAGAAGCATCAGCAGTTCATCGACTGATTATTATACTAAAAGTCATTCAGGTTAAACTGATTGTTCTCAGCAGGTCTTTCATCAGGTAAGAAAGAGGGCAGGCATTGGCAGCAGACTGAGTTCCATCCAATCAGCAGTGACCTATGGACCAGGAATGCATAGTATTATTTCTGAGCTGTGTTTGGACTAAGGGGGCTTCCACTACCACCTGGTCCAAAGCTATGGGATCCAGTATTGATGGAGCAAGTTGAAAGCTGAATAGGAAAAACATTATCAAAGTAATTGCTTTGACTTCCTGTACTGGTGAAAATATTCTAGATTAAAGAAATGGATTTGTTTGCTTTTGAAGATGGTGGGCTCTCCATCTCTGAATGTATCAAGAGGAGATCAGAAAACTGTTAAAGCTATTTTCAGTTAATTCCTGCACTGGTACTTTACATGAAGTACATGTGATTGATGTTCTCATTCTCTCATACACATTTTATGCAAACTTCCCTGCCGTTTGCATGATATTTACATAAACTCCCCACCAGCCTGGAAACGTTCCTCAAAATGATCATATATTAAAATTTATGCTGTAGGAAAACTTGCAGGACACAAGTATAATCTTTGTACCGTAGAAAGTAAAGTAAATGGGTGCCCTCTGTGGTTCTGCAGCAGGACTGCCTTCTAAAAGTTCCTAAGCCTCCAAATGCTCCCATGCCCAGACATATTGGTACTATGGATTATTCTACACTGGCAGGTATGCCAGAATAGCAAATGTACTAGGATCAGGCTAAGAGTGTTTCCAGGGGCCAATTCACACTTTGGCCAGTAGTCAACAATTAAGCAACACCTGGGCAGGTGCATCTGCACTTGCAGGCGGCATTTAAATTCTCGAAATGCTCCTTGCTTTCCCAGAAGTTGCCTAATTGCTGCCTAGGTGTGGAGCACAAAATTGTGCTCCACAGCCTTCCCAACCCTTACCCCAACTTGCCTGATTACATCCAGCTGGTAACCATCCTCACTTCTGCTGGATGGGGCGGCTGCAACTATGACTCACAATGACGGCAACCTGAAGAGGACCGGCCCCAGGATCGATCACAGGTGAGTGACTGATCAGGAAGGATGTGGGCTGTTAGTGACTAGCACTCACAAGTGTGAGCACTAGTTAATATTAGGTGACCACACCCCTTTCCCATCCACAGGACAGAAAGGGAAGTGCAAAAATGCCCCAGGTGAGGCCTCCCTTAGACCACATCAGATGAGAAGAGGAGGCATCTAATATATTTGCTGGTCCAACATGACTGTCAGTACAGAATTGTGTACATCAAAACACACACACAGGCCCCCAAGACTAGAAACTTCTTCCCTAGCCTTTGGTGGCATGGGGGTGGTTGTGGCTGCAAAGCTTGCATGAGCTTTTCAGCTGTGATGTGGGGAAATTCGCATCAGTGCCATCAAGGCAGGCAGAGCAGATTGTGCCCATGCCACCCTGCAATCTGGAACAGTGGGCCAGACTTATGATCTGTGGATCCAGGTCAGACAGAGGCAGGTCTGGAAAAGTTCCAGACCAGCCCCAGCACTGACTCTGAAACCCACACAATCTTCAGAGATGGCTTTGATAGCCAGGAATGTCAGAACCCCCAGGGGACCAATTTCAGCAGTGCAACAAGGAGCACCACTGAAATGGGTCTCTCATGGCCCTAGTACACTGGTAGATCATGTTATCTTGTTTTGTTTTGTAATAGTTTTATTTATATACAGCAATAGAATAAAACATTCAAATACAAATTGTAAAACCTTGTACATCGATTCCGTTCCCAATTTATTAGTGACTTCCAACTCCTTTGCAATGTAGAACCACCACCTCTTTCCTTCTGCTTCCACAATTATTTTTCTTTCCTCCTTCAAGTCTATTTTCTCCTCTTTAGCCTTCAATACCCACTAAGAGTAAAATTTTCATCTTCCGTAAATGCTCATTAAAGGACTGCCAGCTTTTAATAAAAGTTACAGCCTTTTTATCTCTTA
The DNA here is from genome assembly GCA_023333525.1 of Aspidoscelis tigris stejnegeri. Lineage (NCBI taxonomy): Eukaryota > Metazoa > Chordata > Lepidosauria > Squamata > Teiidae > Aspidoscelis > Aspidoscelis tigris. Next base: position 67,398,713 of record JALMGA010000006.1, read on the forward strand.
ATAAGTTTGCAAATTTATCAAACACGGCCAGTTCCATAATCTTTTCCATCCATCCTTGCTGAAGTAACCATATATTGCATAACACATTTATTTTTCCAGTCTGGTTTCCATTGGAGCATTGCTTGGGATGGGCCAAGAATTCAAAACGTGAATGTCTGATCCATTCCAGTCTCCACTTCTCTGGGACAGCATCCAGACATCAGTTACTTATTCCCCTAGATTTCGATATTCCAGAATATCCACGCTGCATTCTGGAATATAGTGGAATAAGTGACATCTGGATGCAGCCTAAGTTGCCCTTCCTTAATCCAAAAAGAAAATAAGACCATTATTAACAGCTTGATTTTTGTATTTTGCTTATAGGCCTAATAAGATTCAGAAATAACACAGGATACAGAAAATTAAGTTTGTGCCCCATAGAATTTCACAATGATATTCAAACATTTCCTACTTTGAAGTGCAAGATGGTTCTCAATAAATTACCATAACTATCTACGTGCCAGACTAAATTAATGGACGCTACTTCAAGCAAGAAATGGAATGAACTAAGAATGACCCTGTTATTTCTGGCATATTTGAAGATATTAACAGCACTACCAGAACTCCCAACATTTAAATTCATAAGAAATACGGAGCATGTTATTATGTGGGAAGATCTGTGTTATTAAGTTTGTCAACAGAACTATTTTGGACTAGAAGCATTTGAACAACCTATCCCTTCTCTTTTAAAGATTAGTCCCAAGCATGATAAAAGGATTTTGAAACTGTGTAAAAACAGCTAATAGAACTGGCTCCGCACCACCTTCAAGTGAAGAACTAAGGCACTGATGTTAACATACTTCCCCTCTGACTATAAACGAGACTAGAGTTAATAGCAAGATCCACAAAATCCAAAGGGGTCAGGTCAGAAGAAGATCAGGCATATGGTGACTGTGTGCCACTGCATGCCAAAAGAGAACCTCTTGGGGGCGAAATCTACACCCACAAGCATCCTCCTTGCTTCCAGAGTGTCAAAAAACCATTCTGCAAACATGGCGTAACTGCAAACTGCTGCTGAAGGATGGCTGCAGGGGGACCACCTATGTTCCATAGCAGAGTCTGAATGAAAATGCAAGGAACTGTGGGAGGACAAGGGGGGCTGTCAAGGATGTGTCTGCACACTGGATGGATGAAGTGATGGAGAGGCATTGTGGGAGGATGAGGGCAGTGGCATCGGCAACTGGAGGAGTCTCCCCCTGCCACCACACATAAGCTTACCTTCTACCAGGCAAGGGAATCAGCTCGTCATGGCAGCAGTGGTGGTAGAGTAGGTCTTTGCCTGGCCCTGGGTGTCTTTCTGGCTGAAATGGACTTAGAGATGGGATTATCTTGACACAGGACAGTCCCTTTCGAGCAAGGAAACTCTTCAGAAAATACATGCCCACCTTAGCATCTCCTCTCCAAGGATTTAAGATGGTCTCAGGGTTGTCCCCATGCACATTTGGTCCGAATCAAAATTGGGTTCAGCAAGGGTTGTCCCCATGCGTTTTTTATTTGGTCCAATTTCTGCAGAACAAATTGCCCAAACCCATACCAAATTTGGTACCTGAAAAAACAAGTCTCATCATAGTTTGGTGTCCTGGCACACACTGCTTTGTGAGCTGAGACTGCATGGGGATGATCCTGGGATATTTGGGGAGGAGATTGGTGTTCATGTCAATGGGAGGTGGGGTCTCATGTCCTGTGCTTGCTTTTCCTGCCTATGCATTGAAGACTGCAACCGCTGAGATTTTTTGGGAGTAAATGGTGTTAAAGCTGAAACTGTGAGGGGGTCAAATAGCCTTCACTGCTCCACGAGACTCTTTTATACCAGTATTCCACACACACCCTTCCCCAATCGCTAAGGCAGGCAGGATAATGGCTTGATTTTTCTCCCTTTTACATGGCAAAAATTCCACCCCCATTCCCCAAGTGCCAAGGCGGGCATGATAATGGCTTGATTTTCTGCTTGCCGGGTGTTCTCATGGTTCCCAGGAAGAGCGGAGGTGTGCCAAACTGGTCAACCACTCAACTGCCACCAAACCTCGTAGCAGCTTTGGTTTTTAAAAATTATTATTTTTCCCATCCGGCCCTGATAAATGGGGGGGGGTGCGACATTTGCAGCAGGTGGCACAGGGGTGGGGTAATGTCAGTCTGGTTTCCAATGAAGGGAGAGGGGGCAAAGAGGAGGGGGCTGTACTCCCCCATGCTGGAGTTTGGTACGGTTAGCATGGGGATGGCTGAATCCGTACCCAGCCCAAACCCAGCCCGCATTGCCAGGAATGGCATGGGGATGGGCAACATCTGTTCTCAGACCTGTGCCTGGTCATTTGTGTGCCCAGTCAGGGTCAAACAGCTTTCCTGGGGACATGGCCAAAGTCTCCCTAAAAATATAGATGTGCATCTGTGTATTTGTGGTTCACATATTTGGGAAATGTTTTGGATCTGCATTTATTGGAATCGGGGGGGGGGGGAGACACTTGGTGGCCTAATCAGCCTCGTCCAACTTCTTGATTTTATTCCTAGTATAAAAAGAGATGGTTTCTTTTAATGTAATGCATATAACTTCTACAGAAGTATTTTTGGTTTTTGAAGTTTACTTCGCCATTTCAGACTAGGCTATGATCACCGGCACCCTAGAAATCTGGAACATAAGGGGTGGTTAGGTCTCTAGTTGAAAGCTTATCTTTGATCTCCCCAAATGACATTTTGATTTGCAGCAGACCAAAATGTGGTTCATTAAGATCAAACAAAGGCCTCAGACCAAAGAGTTTCCAGCCACCTTCAACCAATGTTGAAAAAGGACTCCATAAGCACTGCTAAACATTGCATACTAATAAATAGCTGTGTTTAAGTAAAAATGAATGGTTAGAAGTCTGACTTCAAAGTTCATATTAGATTAATCAACTTTCCTATTTGATGGGTGACATAGCTGCCTCTCTTAATGATGGAGAAATCTGAAAGCAGATTAAAAGGCATTAATGCTCCTATAAACAAAAATTGTGTTTTCTGGAAAATCCTACACAAGATACCTTGGAATTTCTGCTAATGGGAAGGACAATCAGCTATCTGTGCTGCTCTCTGCAAGAATCTTTGGACATCTATTGGCATTTAGCCACATTTCCTTCTTCAATCAAAGAGAATGAAATGAGAAGTAAAGCCAAATCTCGTAAAATGCGTCTGCATCTTCAGTTACTTGTTTGCAAAGGATCAGAATCTGCTATACATGCAGCAACCAAGGGATTCTGAAATCTTATGTGCAATTGATAGTCCCCCCCAAGGAAAAGAAAAAAACCTCTTATCTTTGGCTTTTTAATTAGCACACATTAAGCTGGTTTTAGAGTAAATCAATATATTATCCAGCAGGCCCTGAAATGTCTCTGCTAATGCACAGAAAGAAGCATTCTTGGCTACAGTTTTGGAATTTGAATTTGAATGTTCTTCTTCCATCAGGGTGCTTGTGGGTAAAATAGTAGCAATTGCACCAGGGGGCTGTTCGTACTTGGCTTTATTCTGGAATATATCCTGGAATAGGGGCCTGCTATCCACATGCTAGTGCAGGTGAAAGCAGACTCCAAGTGAGGCCTGCCAGAGTCTGTATTAGCATGCGGACAACAGACCCGTATCCTGAGATATATTCCAGAATATGGCCAAGTGCAAACAGGTTCCAGAACTCCTGCATGTGAGAGTGATAAGAGCATATTAGAAGCCTGTCAGGAAAACCAAAGGCTCCCTCAAAGAACCCAACCCATGAATTGGGTATGGTAAACTTTTATTAGCAGTGGGCCACCAGGTCAACCTATGAAGAAGATGTGCACCAAGCAAAGAATTGGCCAAAGACAGTTACATGCAGTCTTTTATAGGAACAAGCAGAGACTATGCAGTTGCGAAATCTCTTATACATACCTTATATAGTTAAAAAGTCATTCTTTCTCTACCAATAAATATCCAACATGGCACCGAACAAGTAGTTACAGACAAACTAGCTACATCCACAGACTAGATACTGAAATATGGGACAATGTTATCAAAAAGAACATAGTAACAGTTGGTGTAGACAAAGAAAGGCCCTCTAGTCTGAACAATGGCATAGCTTGGTCTAGAACAGCAGTGTCAGCACAGGGACACTATTCCAGTCCAGCACCACACCAGAACCAGGAGACATACTATGAAGCTGTTGGGCAGGAGAGGTAAGGCCAACAAGGTAACCCCCTCTGACTCTGATCCAGACACTGCTGACTGCCATCCATGCACTCTCTGGCCCAAGGTGAGGTGAGGAAGCTTTGTCGGCAGTGAAGTGAGGGAGCTCTGTGGCCTGAACACGGTGAATAATGTCTAGCTCTGGTCACCCAGTGGGCCATTGCCCTCCACACCGCTACTGCCAGCCCTTTGCCTGGGTCTATTTCCTGCAGCTGAAATGTACTCAGTGCAGGGATTATCTGAGTGAAGGGTTGTCCCAATCAGTGAGAAAAAGCCCTTAGGAGACAGGAAAACTAAGGGTGTGCACAAAGGCATTTTTAACATTCAATTCAGTGTGAATCAAATGTGGAAGAATTTGGCTTCAGCCTAATCCCACCACCATGAATGCGGGGGGCTTTGTATTCATGCACAAATATTCAAACAAATATTCGACCAAAGCTTCAACAGATACCCAAATATCCGATTCACGGACAAGTAGGCCCAATTTGTAGGTCCAATTTGATTTGTCTGTGAATTTCAAAATTTGTACCTATTAATACGAATTCCAACTTCATCAGATATTCATGCAGATCCCTAAGGAAAACTCACTTTGATATCTAATCTCTGAGGCCTGAAGACGGACTCCATTCTTGTAAGGTGTGTAAATGTAAGGTTTGACCGCAGCTTTAGCCTGATCATCTTTATCTTTTTGTAGTAATTCAGAACACTCCAGAGATCCTCTTTTTGAGAGTTCTGAAATAAGGTCCTAATTCCATATCTACGTATGGCAGATGGTTAGAGAAATGGGAGAGAATAGCATTTTCCTTAACAGCTGTCTAGTGTCTTCATAGTAATAATCTCAATAGGTGGCTTCCAGCACTTATCCTTAACTGTACATTATTGCCAGCAGTAACAGTGTGAAACAAAAGAACCTAGGAATCCACCTTATAACCAATTAAGCCATTTAACTTTGTCCATCTAACTTTATCTATGTCTCTGAGGGTGCATTCCCATAGGCGTTTAAATCCAAATAGAATTCGAATTCAGTATCCAGCGTTCCCATTCAATTTTTTATTCTCAGATTTTATGAGGACTATCCAGCAAAAATTGAGAGAAAAAAGTCTTGAGGAAAACTGGACTTTTTCCCCCCTTTGTGAGCCAAGTTTGCTTTTTTTCCCCCCCAAATGGGAACACTCCTGGACTATTCGGGGCAGAGAGCTAGCCTTCTGGCCACTGCCTGCCAGATGTGGGTGGGATTTCACAGCTGTGAAGGTCCCCCCCCCCCTTGCCATGCCTGCAATGCTAGAGCCCAGATCAGCTTGGATTTCCCCTGAATTGGGTGGGGGTGGGGGGAAACTGGCTTGACTCACTGGATTTTCCATTTAAAACCTTTTTGCTTGATACATATGTAGCTTTCTGATGATTGTTAGCAGCTATTAGAAATGGATACATTCCTAGTAGCTGCTAACAATCATCAGAAAGATACATATGTATCAAGCAAAAAGGTTTTAAAAGCAAAACCATGGCTGCTTCCGCACAGGGGCAAATAAAACCTGATCTCCGGCACCCGGATTTATTAAAACCGGCTCCCAGGGGAACTGGTTTTAATAGCTCCGGGTGCCCGGTAGATCCAATTTAACAGGGTAGATCCACATCGAAGAGATGCTGATCTACCCCGTGCCCGTGCCTCCACACACGCGGCAAAGATCCAGATTAGAGGCGGACGTTGTGCGGATGCACAGCACCTGTCTCCGATCCAGGACGGAGGCCCCCCCCCCCCCGGCCCGCCACGATTGGCTCGTCGGAGCCAAGCCTGGCAAGCCGGGGGACCTCGCCGCCATGGCTCACCCTCACCCCAGAAGTGGCGGATTGCCGCTTCTGGAGCCAGGGTGAGGTTCCCAAAAGCCCGCCCTAGCCCACCCTGGGGGGAGTGTGGCGGTTCCCCTCCTTACCTCATCAGTGTCGCCCTGAAACTGAAAGCAGGCACACAGGATGCAGCACGCCTGTGCCCTGCGCTCCTCCTGAGTGGCCAGGGTGGTGCCTGGCAGCCCCTGCCCTCAGGAGCCATTCTGCGCAGGCGCGCTGCTTTGACTTGCATGCTGGCCAATCAGGGGGTGTGCCGGACGCAGGCGTGCTGCATCCTGGGCGTCTGCTTTCAGTTTTGGGGTGACACCAACGAGATAGGGAGGGGATACGCCATGCTCCCCCCAGGGTGGGCTAGGGTGGGCTTTTGGGAAGCTCGCCCTGGCTCCAGAAGCGGTGATCCGCCGCTTCTGGGGCGAGGGCAAGCTGAAAGTTAGGAGCCCCCCAGCTTGGCATGCTTGGCTCCAGGGAGCCAAGCATGGAGAGCCGGGGGAGGGCCATGGGTGAGCACACTTGCGCTGTGCGGCCGCATCCGAAACTGATGCAGATTCACAACGCAAAACCACTTGAAATGTGGTGTGCAGGAAACATCCATTAAGCACACATTAAGTCCGGATAGGTGCAGACGCACCCACCAGAAGTGTGCTTTTTTGCTCCCGCTAATGTGGACGCTCCGGCAGCAAACCGGTTTTGCCGCCGAAATCCGCATTAAAAACGGTCTCGCTGTGCGGACACCCCTCACCGGAAGTGTCCTAATTAGCGATCCGTGTGCCGAGGCGCACATTGGAATGTGTGCTTAATGGGTGTTAAAGGGCCTGTGCGGAAGCACCCTATGATTCCAATTGTGCTCTGCTCCTTCGCTGACCTGCTTAAGCGCAAATGTGCTATTCCCGGTAACGTGAATGGAGGTAAAGTTACCAGGAACATCCAATCTGAAAGGAAGGGTGTGAAAAGAGGAAAGTGCAATTGCCCTGTGAGTGCATCTGTTCTTCCGCTCAGCTGATTGACCAGGGCAGACTTACAGGGTTTGAACTAGGGGGAGCAGAAATTAAAAGGTCCTGTTTCTCTGTGCTGGGCATTTGGGTGGTGAGTAGGAACAGCAATATTTGGGTTCAGTCCAGTTTTACCATCAGGTAAATGGGAACAGCCTGAAATGCTCACTCGACCCTGTATCCAAATTAAAATAGTCCAACAGGGACTAAAATAGTCCAACCAGGGCTAAAACAGTCGAGTGGGAACACACCCGAAGAGAACAAACCTGCAACATTCAGTTTGCAAAGACTGCACTTGGACAAAATAATGTCAAATGAAAGAACTCTTCAATCAGTGTGGTTAAATCCCAACCTAGTGGTGCCAGCTAATTTTCTGTCATCCCTATCCCACCAGTTTTGGTAATGGTAGCCAAAAATAGGGTAAGCAGATTTTTCTCAAATAGTTTTTCAGGACACCGAAGAGCACTATAAAAAGTAGTAAGAGATTACTAAGCAGTCCAATGCCCTAGACGTCCTTCCCAAAATAGATTTAGCAGATATTCTTTTTTAAATGGATGCGTGGTGACAGGAGTAAATAATGGGTATGGAGTTATCCTGCTCCTTCCATGCCATTCAATGGACAAATTGAGGCATAAAGCTGGTATTTAATAATGTTGTTTACTTCCAGTTCTCACCCACAGAGTCATCTTCTGTTGTTGATTGCAAATCTGGAGCCAGCTGTTCCACCAATGTTCAACATTTATTAATTTTAGAGTTTTCCTTACAGCTTCTTAATATCTAAGCATTCTGCTGCTTATCTGTCAGCTCACAGGCACATCAAAATGACCTTAAGAGCTTCAACAGCAGAAATCTTATATACATAACTGGATGACACACACATTAAAGACTACATTCAGAACATCCACGGATCTTTTGGAAACAAAGGACCTTTTCACTCTTACATATGCCGTAGTGCCACCTCCATCCCAGAGCTGCCCAGAGCATGCAAGACTATCCCAATCCTCCAAAGTTCCAGGGACGAACACTGTACGGTGGCATGGCCATGGCTGTGGCTGCACAGTCGCACACCACATCATGATCACCACAGCAACATCCAAGCATACGGTAGACGTTGCTGTAGCCATTTCTATGTAATATGAATGGTCCCGGATGGACCGTCTGCACCTCAAGAGGCTGTGGGTAAGTTGGGGACAATGTCATAATACCCAGTGCAAATGCCAACAAACTTAAAACTTCCAGGTCCAAAGTTCTGAATACAGCATCTGTTATTCCTCATGGTTAAACCTGAACCTGATGCTCTTGTAGATGATCTGTTCCCAGTCTATGATATAATCTAAAATAATGCCCAATGCAAAAAAAAGAACTGAAGGGTTTGTGTTGCTCCATAGTCCTTATTTTTGTGTGAATGCCAAGGAAAAAGGAATGTCTCCCAAATTCTTGATGTATGTCGGTTAAGTGTTGAGGCAACTCTTTCCTATGAAATTCTGGGCCCTTTTAATTCTGGGCTTCTTGAAATATTTCTCTATTTAAACATATCAGAATATCTGCTGCAAACAAAATGGAAGGCTTGTTTATCCAGCTCATACTGAACTGTCCCTTCTATTTGCCAATTTGGGTTGTTAAGTTTCAGCCCTCAGAGGTTCTAGCTAAAATTTTCTTTTCCATGACAGCTTGGTGGCATAGTACCATTTCATCAATATCAATTACTGAGCTTTTTCAAGAGAAATGCCTTTCATACTCCGCATGTAATAAACTTAATAGCAACTAACTTTATTATCACAGATTTTAATGAGTTTTGGTAAATTATTTTGACAATAATGTTCTTGCATTATTAGTTGTCATACCCCAAAAGTCACACTTTTATATTGTACAAACTAATTACCTCAATATTCAGGTTGGACTTGTTTTTACTGGGTTCAAAGAAATAAGTAAAATTTAAGAACAAAGCCATTCATGCTGAATGGAAGTTATATGCACTCAGCTTTCTAAGAGAGCTTTCCAAATAGAAAAAGACAGAAGCATTAAGACAGTCTGGTTGTTTTTTATTTGTAGGAATGGGCCTAAAATTCAACAAAGCTTAAATCAGGCTAATAATTTCTAGAACTTTCAAACTTTCAAAATTCAAACTGTGCTAATTTTCTGCTTTGGAGCTTTGACAGTGTTCATAGAAATGGGTCCAAAATTCAATTCAAGAATTTTGAAATTAATGTCTGGCCTTTCTTTACTTCCTTCATATGTGCCATGAGCACTTCCTGGAGAAATTCAACCAAATAATTATCTTAATCCTTGATTTAGTCTTCTTAGGTCTAGTTAACTTAGGTCACATCCCCATGCACGTTTAATCTGGTACTGAAATTGGGTTCAGCAAGGGCCATCCCCATGCATTTTAGATTTGGCCCAATTTCTGCAGACCAAATTGCCCAACCCAGGGCCAACCCAGGTCAAATTTGGTACCTGGAAAAACAAGTCTGGGCAGAGTTTGGGTGATTTGGTTTGAGCTGAGCCTGCACATGGGGATGGTTTTAAAGCCAAGCCTCTTTCCTGTCAGCCAAGATGTGAACGGGGGGTGCAGAGGCTTGAGTGTTCTCCCTTTTCCAGGGGGTGCAATAAGGTTGCCCCCCTGGAAAAGGGAGAAAGCTCAAGCCTCTGCTCCCCCTTACTCCCTACTCCCCTTTCGAGGCAAACAAGTGGCTTGCCTCGGAAAGAGAGTAAAATAACACCTGGTGCAGTTTGCATGGGGATGGCTGAATCCGCCCTCAGACTGCATTACCAGGAATGGCATGGGGACACCCAAGATTTGATCTTGGTCCTGCACCTGGCCAAACAGCTTGCATGAGGATGCAGCCACAGACACAAAATCATAGGAATGCTTATTTTAGCAGTAATCACATTAAAAGTTTCTTAGCTATCACTTGATTCAGCCATTAGAGCAGTTTCATTTGCACTTTCAAGAGCCAGCTTCAAGGAGAATTAGCTTTAAGAATCAGATAAATGAGCACTTGTAACGAAGTCTATAATTAATATTTGTATTGTATTTTAAAAAAAGTAAATCTGAATTTTGGAAAATCCCAAAGCAGTTCACTTTGCATTTGATGAAGAAGAAGAAGAAGAAGAAGAAGAAGAAGAAGAAGAAGAAGAAGAAGAAGAAGAAGAAGAAGAAGAAGAAGAAGAAGAAGAAGAAGAAGAAGAAGAAGAAGAAGAAGAAGAAGAAGAAGAAGAAGAAGAAGAAGAAGAAGAAGAAGAAGAAGAAGAAGAAGAAGAAGAAGAAGAAGAAAGGAGGACGAGGAGGAGAACTATTCAAAATGTGTAAACAAATATATAAGGAAAGAAGATTGTCTTTAATAGGTGCCTAAATGATGGAGCAGAAGTGGTGTGTCTTAGGGCCTTTCCACACTTTCCTTGTATACCATATCACTAGGACACTACTTCCAGATTCTGGTCCAGAACTGTCCTAAGAGCTTCCTAGTGAGGGAGAGAATTCAGCCTTCACTTCCCTGGAAAAATCATCCAAGGAAGTGAAGAGGTAGGATGGATCAGGCACTTTAGGATGCCCAATTCATCCAAAACTTACCCAGCACTTCACTCATGCTGGGTAAATAAATGGGAAGACCTCTATACTGGAGGCAATTGCATTGCCACAACAATGGCCCTGCCCTGCCCTGTCCCACACATCTTTCACCAGGAAGAGGTGCAAAGAGTGCATGCCAGGCTGTGTTAGCTGTGTCTTTCAGTCCAGAATGTCTAGCTGCTACCAGAACGGAAGTGGCTCCATGCAATGTGGATGATCTGTATGAGAGCATCCCCTGGCTGCCTACTGGACCAAATGCAGAAAGGGCCAGGATCACCAGTAGACCTCTTCAAAGAGGTCCACAAGTGTATGAATGCTGTTCCAGTCTAGTTGAAAGCTTATTTTTGATCTCCCAAAATTACATTTTGATCTGCAGTGGACCAAAATGTGGTTCATTAAAATCAAACACAGGCCACCAACATCAAACACTTGGTCCACAACAAGAAAAACACTCCAGCCACATTGTTGAAGCTTATGCAACCCTTCAAAGATGGGTTTGTGGGGTTTTCCATCATACCTTATGCAGCTTTTGAAGATCATTTTCAAAAGCCAACATGAAGATAGGTCAGTCCAGCCCTCACACACCAAGCATAACATTGGACATGGGCCAATCACTAGGAAGGGCGAGTGATCCATCTGACAGATGTGTCTCCACCTGGAGCAGAACATGGAAAGTGCATCTATGTTGCTGATGGTGTTGGACCTCGACAAGATCATAACAGCCCTCACACTGCAGGCAGCACCTGTGGGGTTTGGAGCAAGACAATGTGAAGCAAACTAATTAACACCCCCCCCCCAAAGAGAGGTAAGTGCAAAAACCCTAGATGTAAATCCCTAGAGATTAGTTACTGTCCAGATACTGCTAGTGGGCTTCTCAAAGATTGGGAATCTTTTGGAGATGCTGTACTGAATAAGATTTTATTCTGATCCCAAAAGAAATGATCTTCTTAAGATTTTATTGAATGTAGAGATGGATCTTCCTCATCAGAGTACTTTCTAAATGCAAGCATAGTCACAAGGCTCTGAAAGAATCCATGTCAGCTCATACACAGGGAGTGGGAGGCTGAAAGGAAAACGGGGAATGGGGATCCATCTTTTATTGCACCAAACTGGGCTTTGATACATAACATACCAAATCATAGTTCAATGCAATCAAAGACAAGGTGACAATTCACCTCTCACCGCACCCTGCCACATCATTTTGCAAGCCATGGCTAGGGAGATGTTGCCAATTTATTAGCCAAACACCACAAACTCAGAAAGATCCAATTATCTTCCTACAGCTAATTGGGATTCCTTGTTAATTATGATGCTGTGCCTGCCAGAAGCGCTCTGAATAATTCATTTTCTCATGCTGCCTCTCTGCTATAGCCTGCTGTGTCAACGAATATTCCCACAGCCATATTACCTGTGATTTCATTAAGGAAGAAGAAGCCACTCAGTTCAAGAAAATCTCTAACTTTCAAGGAATGATGTCTCTGTGATTGGCTGGCTAGCTCCCCAGCTGAGATTAATAAAGCTACTTCCTAAATGCAAGCTTTTTGCTCAGCAAGGAAGTTCCTGTGTGAAGGCTGCAGACTCCCTGTGCAGAAAGAAATAACCTCTGGAGGACTAAAGCTCATCTGACAGAATTACATTATTATATACACTTTTCTCTCAGCTGCAGATGTTTCTCTCAGTAACACCTATTGATCAAGGGAAAGGACCTAATGCAAAATGAAAGAGCCTAAAATTAATCAAAAATGATGCTAGGATGCCTAGGAAAGCAACTGGTCATCGCCCATTATAAACAAGAAGACTTCCTAAAAACAATGATTTGTTGCTGCTGCTAACATTACAGGATCTCTCTCTAAAGTATAATATTCATGCATATATTGATAACTAAGAAAATAAGAAGAGTCCTGCTGAATCAGACCATACCCCATCCAGTCCAGCATCCTGTTGCACACGGTACCCCACCATTTGCTTTTGGGTATTCTCAGGCAGATGACCTCTCTTGTCTCCATGCAAATGGCCTTTAGAGGCACCCTGCCTGTCTCTGCAACCTGGAAGCAGTACCTAGTCATCTATTCTAGTTGTCACTGATACATCTGTCCTCAATGAATTTTCTAAGGCTTTCTTAAAGCTATGCAAGCTGGTTGCTGTCACCTTATTTTCTGGAAGTAAATTCCATAGACTAGCAATCCTCTGGGTGAAAGAATGCTTTCCCTTGTTGTTCCTCCTACCCATCAGCTTCATAGCATGCCCCCTGGTTCTGGTGTTGATAGAGAAAAGAATTTGGATGTCTCCAGACAGTTTTTAATCATGTCAGAAGGCACTCTTTTTCTCTATCCACCTTTTCCACACTGTGTATGATTTTATATGCTTTTTACAGTTGTACAGCATGATCTGCAGCTGGGCATAGATTAAGGAGGGAGGGAGGGTTATATTTTAAAATACATTTTAATGTTTTATACATATATTTTTTACTGTCATGACCCACCCTGGGACCATTCAGTAAAGGGTGGGATATAAATTCTTAAATAAATTAATTTGATTAAATAAATAATTCCATTATCTGTTTAAATACCATAACCAATAAGCAATCTGAAAGTTATTTTCAGGGGGGGAAATCTGCAGAATAATGTATGCCAAATTTTGGTGGTGCAACAAGCCATGCCCCACTGCCCTAGTATGCCAGTAGGTCCTGTTTTTGAGATCAGATTTTCCGAGAAAGATTGTCAATGTCCTAAGCCAAGGTAGCAACAATCTAGAACTAGCTAAGTTCAGCCAATTTGCTTCTATACCAGATCTTTATTCTAGAACGACCACTATTAACCTTTTATGGAAAATCTAAATGTCATTGTAGCTAGAATATTGCGGTTTCAGTGCTCACTGGAGATATCAAACACTGGGAAAACAGTGTCAGTACAGTGGAAATGCATCTCTTTCCACTAGATTTCAAGTGGAGCAAGAGAGAAGGAGAATTGACTTAGCAGTAAGTTTGGAAGCCTTTCCCTTCCTTGGTTGTATCTGGAAATTCTTTTCTTCCCATACCTGAGATTATTGAAATCACCCTTCAAATTAATCATTTCCTGTTCCCTGATGGTAAGTTCTTTAATTACTCTCTCTTTTTTTATTTTTTTACTGTAATTGCATAACGGAGTCGATAATTTTAAACAAACTTGAAATCAAAGAGCTCACTGCAGGGAAGCAGGAAATGACTCATTAAGGCTGTGATACAGTACACACTTGAGGAAGAGAAAGCGCTGCTGGACTTAGCAACATGTTTGTGACTAAAATATATCAGTTTGTGTTCCACAGGCCTGATTTCCATGTGGTGTAAAGCAGTTTTATCCGTCTGCCAATTAAGCTAGAAATTGAAAACAATTGCATCTCCATTGATCCACAGTTTCCTTTTTATTCCATATGGGTGTGAGGGAAGCCAGAGCAATAGATGCTAGGAAGTGAGAAGCTGGGATTCAAGGGCAGATGAAAGTTTTGCCCTTATCTTCTCTTGAGATGCCCATAAACAATTGGTGGGCCACTGTGTGGGACAGGATGCTGACTAGATGGGCTGTGGCCTGATGCAGGAGGACTCTTCTTACATTCTAGAAGTATTTGGGTTGTAGAGTGGGCACCTGACCTGATGTCAATGGTTTAGTAGGTACTGGTCCCCACTGTTGGTGACAGGTGGCCACTGGCAGGAAAGTTTACACTAGCACCACTGGCAACGTGGAAGTCAAGTGAGCACTGGCCACTACTGCCAGCAGGTAAATGGATGCTAGCCCTTGCCATTGGTAGGTACATGGACACTGATGGGTGAATACACACTCATCCCTGTTGCTGACAGAAGAGGGGGTGCTGATCCCTGCTGCCCTCACTGTTGATGGGCGGGTGGATGCTGATAGAAAAGCTCACAGTGAGTCCACTGGCATTGTGCAAATGTGTCCCTGCTGCCAGCAGGCAAGTGGATGCCAGTCCCTGCAACTGGCATGTGAGTGGAGACTGCTAGGTAAATACCATTCATTCATCCCTGTTGCTAGCGGGTGAGCCCCAGTGGGTGAGCACTAGTGTGCAGGTGGGCATCATGTCTCACCATCAGCAAGAAAGCAGGCATGGGTGGATGAAGGAGCACCAACACCCTCCAGTAGTAGGCCAGAAAGCCTGAAGAAAGAGGGCAAATCTCTCAAGTCACTGCCAGCACCTTATTGTTGGCACATTGCTCATTGATAAGGATGCGTTCCTCACTCCCAACAATTTTGTCCTCCCTCCTTAACTTTTCCCCTGCAGAAGGAAAAAGACTTCTGTGAGCTTAAGAGCTTCCTGGGTGGTGAAGCTCTTCCCCCTCTCCCTCTGTGTGTTGCATTTTTATGATGCATTTGTGTTTTTACATCTGTTACCTTGATTAGCTATACCACAGAACTGGCAGACCAGCTGCGCATTGAATCAGTTCACATTTTTCTAGTTACTGCATTCTTTTCACTTTTTTTCTTTTTGTTTTCCTCTAAGCTTTGTTTTTTATAAGTCTCTGAAGAAAATGAAAGGTGCAAGGTGTGGAATCAATAAGAATTTAATATATTCCTCTGGGTTCAAGGTACATGTACCTATATCTGTTTGAAAAATAAAGCGAGCAGTTTTATATGTGAAGCTTCTATGTGGTTACCTGATTGGCCGTATATACTGCAGGAAAGAAGCCCTGACCCAGACCCAACAGGGGGGATAGAGAGCCATTATGATACCACTACAGTGGTGATGCCACATGTATCTGTGGCAGCCCCACCATAGCTCCACTATATCCCCCATAAAATGCACCTAAAACTATTGCAGGAAAACCCAACACTGGGTTTTCTAGCAATAGTGAGTTTACTAGGGATGAGCACGAATGGTGGTCTTTGTTTTTGTTTTTATTTTGCATTCAAATTTGGGTCAAATCAAATGCCAAAACATTCTATTCTATTCAAATGTTTAAAATCGGAATGCTAAAAAAACCAATTTGAATCCGTTACATTCAAATCTATTCATTCGAATGTTAGATTCATATTTAAAGATAAGAATGTTGACAACATTCATATGTGTTATATGTATCTGTACACATTTCATATGCATCCCATTTTATCCTGTATGCATCCTGTTTTTGTCCCATACTATAAGCGCAAATGCGTACAGATAGGTGTAATATCTGTAATAAATGTATGTATGTATCTGTACATTTGAATGATTCAAATCATTTCAACAAATGTTTCCAAACATCCAAAATCTGTTCGATTCAAGTTCAAATGTCCACATTCATTAGATTTGAATTGGATTTTTGAGTTTTTGAATATTTGTGCACATCCCTAGAGTTTACTTGCTTTCTGGACAGAGTTGCCATCGTTTCCCCATCTACCACATAGGTGAAGTCCCAAATGGAAGGCTGCACGTTGGCAAGGTGGTGGTGACACACATTTTTCAGGTATTCCACGCTGGCCAAATACCCAGATATGCAAGTCACTAAAACATACAAAGTCAATGGTGCCTTCCACACTGTCTAGCTAGCAAGCGATAATAATGGAGGAGTATTATCTCAGATTATCTCTTGCTAGCAGGATATCCGGCTGCTGTTTGTTCCCTGAAGCAATACAAGCCACTGTTAGAACTTTAAATTACTAAGTTCACAAATTATATACGCATATGCAACTTACATATAGCAGCAATTGGAAAAAAGAAACTTGCAGGGAGGAAGGGACGGAGGGCAAAGAGTTGATTGAAGCAGCATATTTGGTTGACCTGAAACCTGTCATGTTCCCAGCTGGTATCTTTCCCCACCTCCAGGTTCCATATTGCCAGTTACTACTGCTTATTTTAAAGTAAGTACCAGCAAAAAGCGTCTTCACTGCTGCATCTGCGCATACAGCAGCAACAGGCATCTTATCCTCACTGCAGGCCCCTTAAAGCAAACATGACACCTGCCCAGGGCTCCTTCAGCAAGTAAAGTCCTGGCCATAGATAATAAAATCCTCAAAATTAACACCTATCACAATCTTAGTATATACACTTATTTTAAGTTAAATAGCTTAATTATAACCCATAGTCTGCATCAGCAGGTCCCTCTTCCAGGATATAATCTGAAGCTCTGTCCATGGTCCTTTCAGAAGCAGGAGGCATTTGCATTGAGTGGGATGGACAGGGACAAATACAATCCAAGGAGAGATACAGTGTGGACGTGCCAGCATTGTTCCACAATAATGAATATCAACTATCAAGGATAGCACCTCCCAATCCCGATGCCATTGGCCCCATCACTCAAATGCTGCATCCAGGTAGAAGGGGAATGATGTCTTTGCAGAGTCGTCCTTTTTATCAACACATACGGTAACTGAGAAGGTATCTTCACAAAGTCACCGTAACAGTTTATGTTCCTTGATGCTATTCTGTCCTATATGCAGATGTCCCTTCACGTATTCCATTCAGATCCAGATCCAAGTACAGCTGTGGTAGTGAATAACCTGGTCCACCACTATTCCTGGCTATTGTAGCCTTAGTACAGATTTTGATCCAGATTGCCACTAGTCCTGTGAAGACCATGTGGACTATGAGGTTCCTTTATCCAGATTACCAGATAAGTGCAGAAAGACTTTCTTTCAAAGTTTATCATTCTTTTGTCAGGTCCCCATATAGGGTCTCCTTGATGTTATTCAGAACTGAATTTCTCACGCTGGTTACATATACATATATGGAGTGTCTCAGAACCATGAAATGCTTCTCTCTTTACATCTGGGCTCCTTCCTTTATAGCTGGGCTCTTTTGATACAGCACTAACAGGCTAAATCATAAGAACACAGTCTTCTCCTTGGCATTAATTCTTGTTCTGGTTTCACTTTTTTAAACAGGAACATGAACCTCATGAGACCTTTTACAGGTGCAAGCTTTTTCATGTCTTACGTTCCAAGCCATTTACAGCTATCGCTTCAAGAGAACAATGAAAACATGGGTATCTTACAGATGCTTACAAGCAAAAAGAAGCAAAGTCTGCCATTTTCTAATCGAGTCGTTCTTCCAAGCCCTGACAATATTTTTGGAAGGCAGAATAAAACTGTTTCTATTGAGTGATTCTGCTCTGGCTGGTATACCAGTACCTCCAAGTGTATTAGAAGCTTCCCTTTCACACACTAATGCACACTAAGGGAGGCCCTGTGCTCCTAGGACACTTGCTGGTACAGAATACTGTCCAGTGCAGAATTGCCCTTTGACAATGAAACATGAATACTTTCCAAGATCTTGAACACTTTCTTCACCAATTAACATGATTTTAATCCATGCTCTGATTGGTCAGTGGAAGAAGTAACAATAAATCAACACTGAAGCAACAGACATTAGTCCTTTGCTGAACCTATGGCAAACTTCGTTTTATGGCTGCATGGCATGCTGTTTGGGTGTAAATGTGGCCAGCTGCGCCACCACGATGCTTGCATATGCCATTTGCACAGATGGTCTCAGCTGACTGAAGCACTTGAGCTGTGCTCAGACATAAGCTCAGAGAAGCCTGAGAAAGGGGAGAGGCAGACTGGTGTGTGAACATTCTCACCTCAAAGGCTTCTCTAGGGGCCTGTCCCCAAGGAATAAAAAGTCTGCCAAGACTCTCCTTTTGCCTCTGAGCGCCCCCAAGCCAGGGTTTTTAACGAGGTTCCAGCGCTACAAAACGTGGAAATCGCGCGACAAAATACATGCACTTTAAACAACTCTTCCAGCGCTCTTTCTGTAAGTCGCGGGTTTTCCTCGCTACATTTACCTTGAGGACGCTCCGTGGCAAAAGGGGCGGGGATTGCCGCCTGCACACACAGCAGAAACACAAGCAGCTTCACTTTCTAAAGCTCAGAACAATCGCTGTGAGGTGTGAAATGGGTGGATTATTGCTAGGGGTGGATTTTAAAGCGATAACAGGGAAAGTGATGAGTGAATGAGCGATCGTGCGCTGGGCAGGGTGGATTTTTGAAAGCAATAACAGGGAAAGTGGTGAGAGTGAATGTTTTCCAGCACGAGAAGCCATTTCGGGGGGGGGGGGAGATCTGGGAGACGAACAGAGAGCCGATCGCTGTTTCTCCTTTGCACTTGTCAGGGATTGTCAGTGAATGTTTTCCAGCACGAGAAGCCATTTCGGGGGGGGGGGAGATCTGAGAGACGAACAGAGAGCCGATCGCTGTTTCTCCTTTGCACTTGTCGGGGATTGTCAGCGCTCGTGCGCTGGGCAGGGTGGATTTTTGAAAGCAATAACAGGGAAAGTGGTGAGAGTGAATGTTTTCCAGCACGAGAAGCCATTTCGGGGGGGGGGGAGATCTGGGAGACGAACAGAGAGCCAATTGCTGTTTCTCCTTTGCACTTGTCAGGGATTGTCTTCCTGGTTGTGGCCACACCGAGCGCAGTCCCTCCCCATTCCCGCTGGCACCCTATGAACAAGAGCAGGGGCGGGGAGAAAAAGATGCGCGCAAAGAAAACAGGGATCCTATGGGGACGGAAGGTGCGTTAAAAACACACATTTTCCTGAGCCTCATGCGGACGCTTATTCCTGATTTGCATGGCACTTTTAAAGTCCACTTCAATAGAGTGACAGTAGAGTGACAGTGGAGAAGTAAATAAGTCTTTTGGGGATGCAGCCTAGGTCACCTCAGAAGTGGGTGTTGTTGCTGCTGTTTTGCTGTGTCTGATCACAGCCTAAGGGAGTGTTTTCTTTGCGCTCTCCCCTGTTTTCTCCACATCTCAAGAATGAAGCAGGACAGCAGGCATTCATGGGAGTTTGGCTACTGTGTCATGGTAGTAGACAGATGCCTTTTTTTACATCTACATAACCCCCCCCCAAAAAAAAAGGCCTAAACACCAAAAGAAGTGGCAGACATAGAACTAAAGTACAGCAGTGTTCAATTCTCTTTGACAATTAGATTCCAGTTTGCATAGAACTGAGCATTACCCCTTTCCACAAAAGGCCCAATTGGTGCATAAAAGCTCAAATGTTTAAAATAAAGAACTAAACACCACAGAATCAAAACAAATAATCTTGAACAATGTCATGTATCCTTAGAATATAAGAATGTAAGAGAAGCCCTACTAGTTCAAGCCAAACAACGCCAGAATATTAAGTTAGCCACGTTAGGGACAAAATACTTCACGATCTTTTTACCATCTGATAAAACCAGATTAATATTTGCTTTTCTGGACAAAACCATTGCACATTGCAGGAAAGTATCACTTTTCCTTGCTGCCAAGGTTCAAGGAAAGCCACTCTTTATCAGCAGCGGAGTGCTGATGCACTGCCCTAGTGAGTGGAATTTCGCTTATTAAGAGGTGTGAACAGGTCCCAGAGAGGGTCTGCAAGAAAACAGCAGCCAGGGGCTTCAGAAATCTTCTGGCCTCTTTTAAATAAGCTCATCGTACACTGCAAATGGAATCTTTCCCCCCACTGGAATGTAATTAACTTTGGCTGCATTCACACCTAATTTTTAATACAGCTTCAATCTGCTTTCATAGTGAAAGAACGCATTAGCCGAGTGGCAAGCTGATTTATTTCAGCATTTTCTAACTTCAAAAATCCACCTTTGGGTGAAATAATGTGGAAAGAAACTGACTGCTCACTTTGCCGATGTGTTCTTCTGCTCTGAAAGTGGACTGAAACTGGATTAAAATTTAGGTGTGGACACAGCCTTGCTGAGCAGTAGCACCTTCAGTAGGAAAGCATGTATTTCTCTTTATATAGCATCTATACTGCTTTAGTCCAACCTCAAATTTCAGACTTCGGTATTTCATTTTCTTTTCTTTTAAAAAAACTGAAGTGTAATTACATGTGATTGACAATCTCATTTAGCTTGTACCTTAAATGGACCAAATGATTTTGCACTGATTGGCGTAGACATAGCATGGTGCATAATCCCCTCCTCTCACTTAACTTTGGAAAAAGCCACTTATATTTTCCAACAGTCCTAGTTTTTCTGACTGTGTGGTAACTAAACACAATTTAGTATCATGGCCAACTAAGACCAGGATTAAGGGATTAGGCACAGCAGGGTTTGCAGATCTCTGCTCGTTCATAGCTATGACAATGATACTTATCTGAGGTGAAAGACGCCAAAGAGGTGCTTAATTTCCAACATGTTTCAAGAATAGGATGAAGTTTTAATGGGTGCTTAGGGCTTGAAAATTACTGTGATCAAGGCAATAGAGAAATCTAGAATCCATTTCAGAATTTAATGGAAAAGATGAAGTCGAGATTAGCAATCTTGCCAATTGTCACGAGAGGCAACGAAGAAAATAAAATGAGTTGGGCAAGAAGAAGACACAATAAGAAAACACATTATTCAAGACTGGGAAATGTTCCAAAGGCCAAACAAGATATGTGTGATAAAAAGGATTAAACACTAATACATAGCTTGATAATATGAAAGATTTAAAATAACTCTGGAAAATAATCATACGTTATTCAAGATTTAAATCGGCAGTGAAGCTAATTAATTAATGGATCCATACATCTTTGAACACTGGAACGTTTAGCATTTAAATGTCTCTATAAGTGGGGTGTTAGTACTGCATAATGTTTTAATGTCTTTCTTACATTAATCACCATTATAAATATATGCCTTCAGGGCTGCAGTCACATTCCAGTCTTCAAGAAAGTCTGAAGCAGTCCCTGGTCTCCTGGATTCACACCCAAAAATGCCCTTCCAATTTTTATCCAAACTTTCTTTCCACAATATGATCTATGCAGTATTTGTATTATCCCAGCACTGAGCCGATTTCTCTTCCATAGTCCTCCCTCCCTAACAGGACCACACTCTGAGGAAGCATATTAAACAGCAAAAGCCTAGGTGAAAAGATACATTTTAACCAGGCACTGAAAACTATACAATGTAGGTGGCCAGGTAACTTCAACAGGGAGGTTGTTCCAGAGTCTGGGCACCACCACAGAAAAGGCCCTCCTGCATGTTCCTATGGCTCACACACAACTCTGAAAGAGAAGGAACTACAAGAAGGGTTTGCCCTTGAGATCTCTAGACCTGTCCATGCATTGAGATCTCAAGGGCAAACCCTTCTTCAGAAGGCACTTCTTCAGATACCCAGGGCCCAAGCTGTTTAGGGCTTTATATGTAAATGTCAACACCTTGAATTGGGCTCGGTAGTAAATAGGTAACCAGTGCACATCCATTAGGATCGGCATGATTCAAGTCTGGCCAGAGATTCCTGTCAGCAGTCAAGTTGCTACATTCTGCACCAACTTCTGAAGCGTTTTCAAGGGAAGCCCCACATAGAGCTCATTACAATAGCCTAATCTGGAGGCTACCAGAGCATGGATCACTTTGGCTGCACATTATCCCTACCCAGGTATGGCTTAAACTGGCAGACCAGATGGAGATAGAGGTCACATGGGTCTCAAATGACAGCAATGAGTCCAGGAGCACTCCCAAATCACAAATCTGATCATGCTCAGTAATTGGGAAGCACAATCAATGTGAGATACCTACTGCCACCACAAAAGGTGACACTGTCAAATGTGCAGTGGCTTCAATATCACTGTGCAGGGGTTTCCAGTCCTCCCGTCATGTCCAGTGCCCATCTGGCTCCTCAGACAAGGAATTCATGCCTCCTGCACCTTCACTGTGGAACCCCCACCTATGCAAGCACCACAGGATTCCCCCTTGGAATCTGCTTCATCCAGCCCTGAATCAGACTCAGAATAGACCAGAGGTGTGGCATGAAGACCATGGCTTCATGCCAAACAGCTACTAAGGAGGGAGAGGCACAGTGACAGCCTATATAAGCAGCCCTAGCCCACAACAGATCCATTCTGTCAACCTCTCGGCTCGTGTTTTGACTTGGCTACTGATATCTGGCCCCTGGAATGGCTTGACAATGTGAACAGAGTCTTGGTTCTTTGATCCCACTGTTACCAGTACTGCTCCAGTAATAAACTGGAAGCAACTATGGAGGGAGTAAAATTTGGATAATTTGGATTATTTTTGAAGCCCAAAGAACACCAAATTTAAACTTCCCAGGGGAATCAGTAGCAAGATCTTTCACAGGTTTTAATAACGAGGAATAACCAGAAAACAGAGACAAAACCCATTTTAGACTCAAAAACCAGTTTCTTGTTAAACCAGGGCAAAGAATTTATTAGGAATACAGAAAAGAAGTTGAAATGAAATATAAAGCCATATCAGAAGCATTTTTAGAACAGAAATAAGCATGCAACAACTGCAAAACGACTAAAGAAATGAACATTTCCCACTAAGAAATCTTTGTGAATTTAAATGAATTTATCCCTCTTTTATTAAAACAATTGATTTATAGTTATGCAGCAAAAGCTTCCCAAAAAACCCCCAAAACAAATTGCTTTTCATAAGTATGAATTAAGGAATGAGAATAAAATTCTCATTTAAAAATTGCAAATATAAAACAGCCAGAAAGGGAATGGAAAACTCCTAATACTAGAAAGATCCCTTAACCCAAAAGTTCTAAAGAAAGATAAGGGAAAGTGAATAGAGGATACCAATCTTCTGTCTCACCAATGATGTCTTCTCCATGTGCAGAAGTTTGAAGTTACAGAGATGCATGACCACAGCAAACTGCATCTCTTTCAGGAACCCGAAAATGACTTAAAATTGGGAATCCCTTCAGTCTCAGTCAGACTGATCCCCAAAATGGACAAAAATCCAAAAGAAATACATTAAAAAATAATCTTTATAATTGCCTTTACAAAACCAGCCAAATCCAGAATGCAAAAGTTTTAAACTGCAGCTCTTGCAGCAAAACTCTGTAGCAGAAAGAAGAAAGGGGGGGGAGGAAAAATTTCTCCATGTCTCTTTAGCCTCCCATGATGGCCAGAAGGAGAAGACCTTCCTCCTCTGATGACCAGAAGGAGAAAAACCTTAAAACCATCTCTTCTCTGCCATTTTTATAGCAAAAATTGGAACCAAAAAAACTGCTGATGTTCTTCCCTTGTTAATGAATAAAAATGTGTATGTGACTCCAGTCTTCTCAACATTTCCAATCAGTGCATCTCCTGACATCTCCTTGACACCCTCAGACAAAAGGTGTAAATGGTGAGTCAGCCCAGTAATCCCTGTTTGATTTGCAAAAGTTTACCTTAAATTAACATTTTAGCACCTCTACTGACTCACTTAATCCTTTCAACTAGACCCAGTGTATGTAGATATCAGCAAGCTCTTACCCAATTCTTTTAGGGTGTAAACAAAGGTGTAAACAGTGAGTCACCTCCAACATCCTGCATTCTAGTACTGGTGAAATGGGCCATTTGCAATTTAGATAGTCATTCCAAATTCTGGTATACTTATTTTACCCAGATCTCTTCCAAAAATCCATTCCATTTTATTCTTTATTATCTTATTAAAATTAGACAAACCAATCTCTGTCCCAGATTCCATGGTTTTATTTCTCCTTCATTATTTAAAAATCTGTTACCCCAAAAAGAGAAAACAAAGACTTTTTATGTGCTAGGACTCTGTCTTGACTCAATCAAGATTAAATCTCAGGCTGTGTTTCTTGCATACAGACTTTTATCTTTTGCAAACAGCCAGCTTGTGACTTGAGAAAACTATGTCCTTTTTTTTAAACTCCAGGCTTGTCTTTCTCCCAATATGGCTATTTTAAGGCCTTTCCACGTTTCATGGTCTGCCTTTAGCTTTTAATTATGACAATCATAAAGCCAAATTCATATGTCAAAACCTGGTATATTTCAAGTTCCGGTTTTGTAACATTTCTTATGATATCTGCACATCCAAAGTTGATCTGGTAACACCACGGCTTGCTCTGACTTCTCCCAGTTCTCTGGCTCCCTGAACTTGTTCTTGGAAGTGACTTTGCTAGCTGGTGCTGTTTGGCCCGTGCACGTGTGTCTTTGCTGCCACCTGCTCCCAGACAGGACACCACCAGACTGAAGGACCAGAAGCTTTGCAGGGATGCTTAATTGGCTTCCAGTCCACCAAACTGGCAGATCAGAGGCTTCAGCATCCATCAGGTCAGAAACTCCAGCACCAGGAGTGATAAATCAGCATGGTTGTAATGCGAGAGGGAACTCAATGCTCCACCGTTACTGCGGGGAATAAAAGCAGCAAAGTCCCTTCACTGTTTTCATCACTGTCTGGAGGCACCCAAAGTGACAGAATATGCTTTTACCAGGCACCTCAGCCAGTAAGTGGAAATGCAGCCTTGGTTCCCCAAGCAATCTGTGTTTTTTAAGGCCTATGATCACATATGCTAATCACAAACTTTCTCCTACCCAGGAATCACTTAGTGAATGAATGAATGAATGAATGAATGAATGAATGAATGAATGAATGAATGAATGAATGAATGAATGAATGAATGAATGGACTTAATTGATTAGTCATATGACCATATCAAGTTTACAAAAGATAAAATCATATAAAACATACAAGGATAAAAACAAAAATAAAATAGAGATAACATCATTATTTGTTTTGTCCCCGTCACCCTTACAAGACATCCCATTCAACTCAATGAATCATTTCCTAAACCAGGCAGCCTGAACAAAAAACAAAGCTAGCCTATATGTCACCACTTACTGGCTGAGGTGCCCGGTAAAAACATATTCTGTCACCTGGATGTCTTCTACCTCCAGAAAGTAAGTCAACTTATGTACTGCATTCAGGTGGGACTCATTTGTAAAAGGGCCCCCAGACAAGTTGTTCTTATTGAAGAATACAAGGGACAGGTAAACAAGATATGAGAAAGATCTTCAACCACAGCTGTGCCACAAACACAGTCTTTCATCATAAGGTACCTGATGATATCTCCCATACTTCACCATAGAGTCAATAAGTTCAAAACATACATAAGTAAATTGTTGCCTTAACTGCTGGGGCATTTTCTAAACTAAAATTTTCCAAGTTAGAAAATAGATTTTGTTCATGCTAGCCATTTTAGTGACTTTAAATTAGAAAGGCTAGCAACATCATTTTGTGCACTAATATCCATCACACACTGCTTAAGAGTCTCTTTGGCTAACTGGCTGGTATGCCCCAATATTTGCAAAGAAAGATTAGCTCATGTATTTGATGGAGCCATGAATAGGCGCTCTCATTCCTATATTGTTCTTTAAGGCACATTCTTGGAAATCTCTTTCCAGACACTGAAGACAAACACAACCAGTAGTTAAATATTTTGATGTTATTGGAGAAGTGAATGGCTTGGACTCCAAGTTCTGCTCTAACAGCAAGGGACTTAGTGCAGAAACAATGCTGAACTGTGTGACTTCCAAACAGGTGATATTGGTCCTTTAATGTTACATGGAAGGACCACATTGTCCTGGAGAATGATTTTACCCCTTTGAGAACCAAAGAAGAAAGGGCATTATTTGAGAAAAATTGTTAAACTACCTAGCATGACTTAGGTGTTTTTCTTCAAAGGGGATCTTCTGTGGAAGGCAGAAAGGTGATCATTGCTGGCTTTCCTCCTAGCTAACTATAATAGGGTATTTTCTCATTATGGACAAAGAAGGAGAAAAGACAGATGAAAGCATTCCTTTAATGCAAGCCCTCCTGGTTAGAAGCTGTCAGCATCAGTAACTTGCTTCAAGAATTAATTGGCTCTGTGTCTATTCCATGAAGAAACAATGGGTTGAAACAGCCTATTACCTGCTGCCACTTACCATGAGAGGCAAGAATGGCACAAGAATCCCAAGTATCTAGCTAAATCGCCTAGGTTTTGTGGAAAGAGCACAAAACCCAGCTTTATAGTTGAGCCAATCCAGGAATATAATCAAAGAGGAACAAACCTGGAAGAAGACTTGAAAAGGGTAGTTTAATTGTGCCACCTGAACTGCTGGACAGATCATTCCCCATTTTTCCCTTATGGGCCAGCTGCCTGTGCAGCTTCATGGATAACAGATATAATCCAGACAAGCTATTTTAAATTTTTTAAAAGTAAAACAAAAACAAAAACCAAGACTAATTACTGAGGATCAGGCAGCATCTTTCATAGCACTCTGTTCAGACCCACCAAGTGTCAGCTCAAACAAACCATGCAGTCCCAGGAGGTTTCTACGAGAGGGTTTTTTCCCCCAGCTATGCAAACATATAATGGAAACAGCTGCATACCGCAGGAGATGAAACTGCAGAAAAAGAATGATAGATGATAGTTTGTTAGGTGAAAAAAAAATGATGGCTTTACTAGATAAATAAAATCTTCTTCAGGGAGCCCAGATGAGCCTGTAGGAAGCAGTTAGATGAGAGTAGGACGTTCAAGCTGTACTGCTGGGATATGGCAAGACATTTACAATGGAGATTGCAGTACTTTTCATACTGCACTAACCCCAAAGCCCAGGAGCCATGGGCCAGAGTGGGCCTTTCACTCAACATAATGGAACCAAATTTCAGTTCACAACGGACCAAAATATGGCCTCACTAGATCAAATGGCATCCAACAGGACCCTTGACCCAAACACATCACCGAAACAGAAAAGATCCACCAGCGACTAGGGATGTGCACAAATGATTTTTTTGCATTTGAATTCAAGTCAAATCAAATGTCAAAACATTTGATTCGACTGAAATATTTAAAATCCGAATGCAACAAAAACCAATTCAAATCCAAAACATTCAAATCTATATGTTTGAATATTAGGTTCGAATTTGAAGATACGAATGGTGACAACATTTCGTATGCATCCCGTTTTATCCCATATGTATCCCATTTTCATTCTGTATTATAAGCGCAAATGCGTACAGATACTTATGATATTTGTACAGATACTTGTGCCACGCCTCTTCTCACCTGAGACGATAAACCTCTCTTCCCCAGCTTCACTAACCTTCTACCTAACAAAATAAGGAGACTACCTCAACCGTCCTCAGTTGTTAACATAAGCCACATTATCTCCTGTTAAACTCAGATACTTTGTAATCAGTCCGTTACCAAGGCAACCACAGTATGAGGCACACTGTTGAAGTTAAGAATTACTTTTATTAACACACTTTAAAAAACAGGTAACAAGTTTCAATGTATGTACTTTCCTCTTCCATACTAAAACCCTTCATTCAGTCTTTCTGCTTCCTTTCAGGATCCCACCCCTTAATTCTCTCTTTAAGGGCTTTTTCTAGGGACCCTGCCCCTATCAATCCAACCTCCTTTAGTTGATAAGATAATGAACAAAACTGTCACTTCTGCCCCCTCTATTTAAGCCTTCTCCCCCACTGTTGTTAGTCTGTCATTGGTCAAGCTGCTAAAGCTTGCTCGCCCCCTCTTTTCTTAGGGCCTGTAAGCTCCACCCCCCTTGCAGGCTTGCATTCTCAGCTACTTTGCTATAAAATACCTACCTAACTTACCTACTGCTTCAGCTTAGCCATCATACTTCCCCCAAAATTTGAAATGATCATATGGCATTGCATCCATTGCCCTATGATCATTTCTGCTGAACCACCCCCATGTAACTTCCAACTTTATTACACATTATGTCCATCACTCGACACAGTCTTTTGTCGCTTGCCTATGTTGGTAAGTTTGTGAAGATGGTACTGCTGTCCATGGTAAAGTCTTTAAACAGCCTTTGTTTCTTCATTCCGACGTTCCGCCCTTTGTTTGGCTCTCCTTGTTCTGTCTGTAACCTCTTGACCAGGATTCCGTACCTTCCTTTGCGCTTGCATTTGATCTCATCCCATTCAGGCTAACACTGCTTTTTGCTTTACTTCTTCTAACACTTGTCCTTTCACTTGGACTGGCCTAAGCTGTTTTGCATTCGGGGATCTTCACTGGAAAAGCTCTGGACTCATACATTGCTTTCTGCACTTCTTCAATACATGCTTCGGCATTAGCGTAGCCATCATCTAACTTGACTACCGTCTGTCGCCTCTTGAGCTCATCCGTAACTTGATCTCTTTCCCACAACTCATCCTTCTTGGATATTGCTATGCCAAGCTGCTGCTGACTCATAAGGTTGTTTTCCCACCTGGCCATGGCATTATCTTGGTTTTGACCTCACACTAGTTTGTGGGCATCCCCAGGATTACTAGCTTCACCTTCCCAATGGTTTTGCCAGCATATAGGTGGAATGCTCTTCTGGAGAATCATCCTTTCTGCCTGATGGCCAAGTTCATCACGACAGACCACTACTTCCAAAGTCACTGACCTCTCACTTCCTTCATTGGTCACCCCTGAACAAATCACGGTTGTGCAAAGATCAAGTTTGGAGAAGAATACTTCCATCCTTATACTGCAGAACATTACATAGTCCACTTGGCTGATGGATTTAGCCTTTTTAACATATCCTGGGTTTATTTCTTGGTTGCGTACACAGCTCCCAGTTCCCTGTGCTCTGCCTATGACCGAAATTACTGAACCTGTCTGGCAAGGAATCTTGGTTTCGAAGTTTGCTTTTTGTTTTTCCCAGACTTGACTGATACTTCTCATTTCCTCACTTATAACTGCTAGGCCGCATCCCCATTATAAGCTTAATTCAGTTTCCTTAAACTGGAATAATAGAACCGGATGCAAACGTGAATTTGCATGTTCCCATTACTTTCAGCTTAATCGCGTTTGATCCGGATTCTGAGGATCGTACGTGGCATACGTGACTCAAGGGGGGACTCAAGTGGCTACTTTTTAAAAGCCGCTTTTTGGGGCTGCCCTGCCCTCTTTCTCCTGGCATGAATGCGCCACCCATAAGGAACCCCTTCAGGAAGCCTAGCTGGGTGGCTGGGTGGCTGCTGCTTGCCTGGATGGAAAAAAAATGGCAGCGGACAGCCAGCAATTCTTTCCCCGCCTCTCCTCATTGCTCAGGGCATGCAGCAGCAGCAGCAACTCAAGCCCCCTTCACAGCCACAGCCTTTAAAATAGAACCTCCAGCTGCTTTCCTCTCTCCCTTTCCCTTTCTAAAGGTCAGAACTTTCAGAATTGCGCAAATGTGCAACATTGTTATAAGGTGTGAAGTGGCTAGATCACTACAGTGTAGCTTTAAGGAGTGGATTTTTATAGTGGCTGTTTTGAGGGGTGGATTTTTTTCAATGAAATCACTATCTTTGGAAGCAAGCTATTGGGGGAGGGAAACCCTAAACACGGATTCTCATCCCTTAACACCATACGGTCCCCACAGTAAAAACATGTAAAACATTTCAAGCACACAAACCAGAGTGAGACCTGTTGAAATGAGGATTAACATATACAATGCTTTGGGGCAATTTAACACACGGAAAGCATGTTAAGCCAAACTGACGTGGGGTCTGCGAGGATTGAAAATGGTTTGAAATCGAAATAAGGTTGTAATGGGGATGCGGCCCTAATCTAGGTTCTTTCACAGAAAAACTTGAGGTATATTTGGCATACTGTTGGACCTCATGTCCTTCGACTCCTTCTGCCACTGCTATAATAAGAGGTACGGATTTTTATTTATTTTATTTTACTGTATTTATTTTTGTTTTATTTGCACCAACTGGTTAATAATGAGTTTGCCTGATTGCAATTATGATGACAGCAATAGCAACAGAGTTACGGAGGTAATTTCCAGCTAGAAGAGTGTCTGGAAGAGAGTAATGGTTTACGATAACTCAGCCTATCGTCAGCCTGCAGAAAGTGAGCTCAGATGACATGCATTAATTCACCATTTATGTCAAACTCTGAAAAAGAAATAGAATACTTATCTGGGCTAGATATATGTTGAAAAAAAATCTACTATCAACTTATCCACCTGCCCAGATACAAATGGTAAATAAGAAGTCCTCCCCATCTCGCACAGAGGGTCTTGGTATGAAGCTGAACATCTCCCCCCCCCCCGCCATTCAATCAAAATCAAATTGAAGGGGGGTGATGGGCTGTGAGCCCATCCCTTAACCTTTCCAGCTCCTCTTGACCATGCTGATAGCTTCCCAGCTTGAGTAGCCTGGCTGTTGTTGAATCTCTCTTCCAAATTGGTGCTGGGATTAGTAGCTCAGGGAATCTGTAGCTTTTCTGATGTTGTGGGACTTCAGCTTCCAAAAGGCACCAGCAACCATGGTCAGCAATCAGGAATAATTGGCATTGTGGTATAATATATGTGGTTTGGGGGTTCTCCATCCCTGGGTCAGATTCCTGGCACAGATTTCTGCACTTGGCCCCATAGTCAGTGTGCAGTGTGCTCCCAGATGGAGCGTCTACACTGCAAGGAGCCATTTCCAACCCAGAAATGGATCCTTCCATACAGGAGTGCACTGAAGGTTGACTAGGTGTGAAGTACGATTTTGTGTTCCACATGTAGACTTACCTTTACCAGAGACAGCCCATTTGCACCTTGATGGTGCTGGGTGAGTCATCTGACCTGCCATGCAAGCACAATGCAATGGCACATCAGATGACCCAACACATGAGTGCGTGGTGCATCACCATCATCCCAGTGATGGTGCTGGCACAAGCATACTGGCACCACCGTCAGGAGTCAAGATGCCAATGCCCAGACCACACATCCTCACTCAGGTAAGTGTCTGGATGTGTGTGGGGGGGGGGGTTGGGGGGTTGGTGCATACTACATCAGAGGAAGTTCACCATTCCCGACCCCTGGATGGGATGGGAAGTGCAAACTTCCCCCCAGATTTGTTTCACTGAAAGATATATACGTTGATGCATTACATTCCAGTTCGCTCAATGAACCATCTTTTTCTTGCTTTGGTGAAAGTTAATATAAATCTTCTGCTGCTATGAAATCACATAGTGCATGTTCGAACTATCCTTGCTCCAACTATTTACAGTTGTAAAATTAAAATTTCATTTTGTACAAGCCTTCACTGATAATGAATACAAGAGAATAAAAATATATCCAAAGGGCATTTGTTTTTAAAATATTGTGTTTTTTAATCTGTTTTTCCCCCTCTTCCTCATATAAGAGTTGTGAATGTTTATTCTCAAGGACAAAAACATCTCAGTGCTGTCTCTTTTTCTGACTTGTTGTTTTCAAGATTAAAAAGAGAAAAAGAACTGCCTTAACTTGCTTACAAAATATGGATTTTTCTCAGAGACAAGCCAAGACAGTTTGAGTCAATGTAGCAAATGGTACTGTGACAAGTATGAACAGAGTGCTTGATCTTTAGTTAAAATATTTTTTAAAAAAATAAACAGAAAAACATGCTAGTCAAATGGGGAAGCTTTGAATTCGTAAAGGGTCAGAACTCCAGCCATTACATCTGGCTTGCTGTGCAAGCAACACACATAATTGCATGTTCAAAGGAAAAAATGACCTAAGACCTGAGTTAACCAGTAAAGTGGAGTCTGTGATTGGGGTTCTTCATGCACCAAAATGTAACAGATCCAAACCTAATTTAGCATGATCAAAGGCGCCCAAAAATGGCACAGTTCCCAAGAGTTTTCCCTTGTGGTAAAAGAAGCCATGCTGCTTAGAAAACAGGAACATTATTTTGTGTGTGTGTGTGTGGGGGGGGGGAAATAACACATTTCTAAATCCTTGAAAGAGCATTAGGCATATCTTATTATATAAAGTACATTCAAGCCTAACAATTGATAAACATCAGTGTACTGAAATCTGCTTGCCCCTCATGGATAGCTGCAATTCTTTTACCTCCTTGCTTCTCATATAACTCTCTTCGCTAGCTGGGGGCACCTCCAGGGTTAATACTAGAAGACGAATTCCAGTTCCCTGCACTGACAGCAACTGTCCCAAGTTTGCTTCTCAAGCCACATCTCCATGTCATCACCAGGAGGACCTTCTGTGATAGGGCATCTGTCCTTCAGGATAGGGTGTCTTACTGTTATCCTGCATCAATGCAGCTGGGAGGGGGGCTGCCAGCACCCTCAGCAGGGGGCACTGAGTGACAAGAGCAATTCTTCCACTCTGTTGATCCAACTCACAGCAGTCATTTAGATGAGACGGCTTGTCCCCACGCTGAATATACTCTGAAGCGAACCTGAAATCTCCTCAGATCATCCCCATGCAAAGCCTCTAATCCAGGCTACATGTGGAACAAATCACACAAATCCATGGCAAAAAAAAAAACCCTTTCCAACTGTTTTTGCTGCGAATTAGCAGGCAAGCACATATTATCTTGGACGCATGGGGACACTCCAAGATTGGGGGAGGAGATTGGCAATCGCTGCATTAGTGGGCAGGGTTTCTCCTGTGCTCACTGTTCCTGCCATATGTGTTGCAATCGCAACTGCTTGGGGATTTCTTCAAACAAATTATGCTGAAAGAGCAGTGATGAGGGTGTCAAATGGCTCCCATTTGCCCTGCAGGTGTCTGTCCGGCTACAAATATGATACCCCCCTTCCCTGATTGCCCGATCAGCAAGGTACACATGAGTAAAGGGCTTGATTTAGCACACAAGCGCTGCATCACCTTAATGGGCAAAGTGCCCATGGCTTCCCTGCACACCTCCACCCTCTCAGGCGGAGGTGTGCTCGCTGACATGCAGAGGTGCACACCTCTGCTAAACTCAGATTCAAGCAATGAGCCACTTTCCCATCCTATTATGCCCCCTTTTTATCATTTTTTTTTATCTTACCTATGCCATGTGTGGTGTTTTTGGAGGTGCAACCGGGAGGGGTTTCCCCTGTCATTGCTACAGCAGGCAGGACAGGGCATTGGGTTTTTTTTCGGCTTTTATATATTTTTATTACCTTTTACAATAAAATTTTTACATAATTATGCACTTATACATTCTTCCCTTTTCCCCCCCTCCCCACCCCCTCCCACCCCTAAATAATGAATATTCAATAACATTTATGAGCTAAGGGTTACATTTGGAATACAATTCTTAACTGTAATTTAACTAATTCACTTCTGACACTCGCTTCCAGGTAATTCTTAACCTCCCTCCATTTGTTTTTACACCTTCTTATTTTTACTAAATCATTTTCAAAATTTTCCCGACATTCTCGAACCTCTACTGCAATCAAGGCTATTATATATTCATACAGTTTCTGTATTTCCCATTTAGTTGCATCCTTCCATCCATTTACTATTACCAATTGAGCCGTCCTAAGTATGGAACAAACTACTTCCCTAGTCTCTTTTGGCCTTATATTCTCCAAATCCAATTGAAATATTACTATCCTTTCATTTAAATTAATATTAAGTGCATATATATTATTAATCATGTTTTCTACTTCCTTCCAAAACACCTGAACTCTCTGACAATGCCAAATCATATATAAAAATATTCCTCTTTCTTGACATCCATGCCAGCATTCTTCGGTTACATTTGGAAAGAAGTGCGACAATTGTATTGGTGTTCTGTACCATTTATGTATTATTTTCATTCTTGTTTCCCATATTCGTCCATATTTTATTTTTTCCATTCTCTGTATTTCCTTTTTGACTTCTTCTCTGTTTATTCTTATATCATCGTTCCATATTCCTCTTATTTCTTCATATATTTCCTCTCCCACTGTCATTAACCCCTTATATATAATTCCTGCAATACCTTTTTCACTCTTCCTCACTTTTATTATTATTTTATCAAATACTTCATCTTCCTTATTAACTATCTCTCTAATTCTTACTTGATCTATATAAGTCTTTATTCCCCTCGCTTGCAGCCAGCTTCCTCCCAATAGTTGTTCTAATTCCCTTAAATTTTTGGGATTACGTCCCGTATCATATAAATCTTCAATTACTTTTATTCCTCTCCTATATAATCTATTTAATGCCCATTGTAAACCATCCTCAGCTCCCACATTTATTTTCCAGATTGTAGCTAATTTCCCTTCCTCCTGTGCAATTTTTCTTTTCCTTTTACTCCATATTTTCATTGTGCCCAAAAATTTTTTACTCCAATTCCTTTGTTCTCTTGGTAACCAATTTCTATATATTAATTCCTTTCCTTCTATATTGTTTATTTTTTTTCTAATTTAGCCCATTTAGACTCTCCATATTGTAATTCTAATAATCTTTGTATCTGAAAAGCATCATGGTAGCCCTCTATACTAGGTATTCCCCATCCACCTTCCTGCTTTATTGTCGTCAACCACTTATATCTCAATCTCGGTCTTTTCTCATCTGCCACCCATACTTTAATTCTTCTATCCCAATTTTTTAACATCTTCTCTGATACTGCTATAGGGAGTGTCTGAAACAAATAAAATAACTTGGGCATTATAAATATCTTTAACACTCTTATTTTATCTAACCTGCTCAAAAATTTTACATTCCATTTTTTCAATAATTTTTCAATCTGTTTCCAAATTCTTTTATAATTTCCTTCCATTATTTTACAGGGGTCCCTATATATCCATACCCCTAAATACTTTATTTTTTTAACTCCTAGCTTCAATCCGGTCCTTTTCCTTATTTCCAATTGCTCTCTCGGTGGTGTATTCCAAAATAATATTTCTGATTTCTGTATATTCACAAACAGCCCCGACTGCCTCCTGAAGTTCTCCAATGTCGGTATTATCACTTCTATCATTTTCTGAGGTTCTTCAGTTATAATCATTGCATCATCTGCAAACAAATTCAACTTTACTTCTTCCCTTCCTATCCTAAATCCTTTCCATTGCACATTATCTCTAATATTGTTTGCCAATACTTCTATTGCCAAACCAAATAACCCAGGAGAGAGTGGACATCCCTGCTTAGTTCCATTTTTTATACTTAATCTTTCTGTTTTTTCTCCATTCACCCTTACATATGCTATACATTCCTTATATATTTCCTGCAGCATATCACAAAATCTTGGACCCATATTTAATTCTCTACATAACCGAAATAAATATTTATGAGAAACTTTGTCAAAGGCTTTATATACATCGAGTTTCAAAATACAAGCCTTCCTCCTCTCCCTTCTAGCAGTCTCAACCACATTTATCACCGTTTTTATTGGATCTCCAATTTTCCTCCCCTTCACAAATCCGTATTGATCCTCTCCAATGATTTTAGGTAAGATTTCCCTTAACCTATTTGCTAGTATTTTTGCAAATATTTTATAATCTTGGTTACACAAACTTATAGGACGATATGATCCTGGTAGCTCCAAATCTCTCTGTGGTTTTGGAATTACCACGATCTCCGCTTCTTTCCATGTTTTAGGTATATCTTTTTCTATATATACCCTATTAAATAATTTTTCCAAATGTGGCAATAAAATTGCCTTATATATCTTATAATATTCCCCTGTGAAGCCATCTGGCCCAGGGGACCTAGCATTTTTGAGATCATTAATAACCCCTTCAATTTCCTCCCTAGTGATTCTTGCATTTAATAAATTTTTATCCTGCTCACTCAATTTATTTTTTATATTCAAGGCTAACTCCTCTACTCCACTATCACTATATTGTGATGTCAACTGGGCTTCCTATCAGAGGAGAGGGGGTGGAGAAAAAAGGATGTAGTTTCCCGATGCAGGGTTTATGGCAGTTTTCATGGGGACGGATGGATATGGCTTGAACCTGCGCTCTCCTCAATCACATGGGGACATGTTAATTCGAACTACAATGCGTACTGGGGATGACCTGATTCAACACCGAAATAAATGGAGCCCATGGGGATGCAGCCTCAGAGGAGGATACCAGCTTCCGTGGCCTGTGGCAGGCTGGCTGCTGTGGAGGCTGAAAATCCAGGCTTCATGTGCAGGCACCTGTCAGGCCAACTGGGGCAGCAGCTATGGAAATGACCTTCCAGGTTAGCCAGGCCACTGCTGAGCCAGCTTCCCCTCTATCTGACTCCGCCTACCCCAACAAAAAGACATTCCTCACCCCAATTAGGAATTGGGCAGCTTTTCACAGTTGCCTGTGAGAACTTCCAAGATGCTGGACCTGAACTTCTTGCTGCTTCTCAGAAACCTTAGTGTGCCTTAAGCAGATCCCTGACAGCTGCTACTAATCAGTTCAGTTTTGTTACACAAGACCAACCTGATCTCTTTTTGCTGCCAGAAGATATTTGTGTTAAGGCCTTGCTATGAGCTTTACTAATGAGTGCCTACACTGTAATTATTTTGTGAGTAGAAAAGTCAAGGCAGCAAAATTGTTATTTGAAGATGAAACCCAAAGTAATGCCTTTAGCAAATTAGATTTCAGCGTTCAGCTGCACACTTGACATGAGTTTATCATATGCAGGTTTGTTGCAAGCACATATGACCCAAAGAATGCAGTATTAATTGGGACTAGATTTAATTGCCTATTTTCATATGGTCACAAATCAGCTTTTTAAATAAAATAAAATAAACCTCCATACTGCCTAGAATATTTTTTGTAGAATTTAATACAAAATGCATTCCAGATATATAAACTTTGTATCACAGTGTTAAAGTTCTCCAGTGTTTATTTGTTTAATTAGATTTCAATACATGCATTACGACATAACTGGCAACACACACACAAATGAATAAACAAGAAACAATAATGCAATCACACAAAATGCAACATAACAAATCCCATCCTATCTGCATTCCCTTCTGAGCCAGTTTGTTCCAGTGGTTTGGGAGACAGACTCTTATCTGGGAATACTGGGTTTGATTCCGCCCTCCTCCATGAAGCCAGCTGGGTGGCCTTGGGCTAGTCACAGCTCTCTCCTGAGCTCTCACAGCCCCACCTACCTCACAGGGTGTCTGATGTGGGGAGAAGAATAGAAAGCTTTGTCAGCTGCCTTGAGTCCCCCTAAATGGCTGAAAAACGTGAGGTAGAAAAGCCAACTCTTTCCTTCCTTCTTCTCTAGGCCTTCTCATATTTATACACATAGTACCATATATTACATAACCCATTTTCTATAAAAGGCTTTTCAGGTACATCCATTCAAGTACAGAGTGAAATGCTCTAATCTAGGCTATGAAAGGTATGCACATAAACAGCCTAAACCTCAAACAAAGTCATGTTTCAGAAGTCCCAGAGAGGGATTTGCCTGCACAAATATGACAATTCAGTTACATTCACCCTTTACCTCAGTGTGGAAGGTGGTAATATCTTTTCACACTTGATAGCCATGTGAAAGCAGGGTGCTGAACCGGATGGGCATGGATCCAGTTCAACATATTTCTTATGTTCTTAATGAAATTGGAGCACATTATTGTTGATTAATGTACCATACAAGGAAATTTGTTACATAGTGATCCCACATTTAAAGCTGAAGTGAGAGATGCACAGCTGCATATTTCCATCCACTTTTGGGTGCTGTGGAAGAACCTACTTGTTTCCAGACACCCTGTTGCACTCTGTTGCTTTCAGTATTCACATGTACCTTGTTACCAGTTTTGCTCATGATGTGGAAGAGTGTCACTCATCCAGGCTTTGAGGAACATCTGAAATGCACAAAAAGAATGGGGGAGAGAGAAGGTGGGAGAGATTTGCATATTAATTAGCTGAGAAGGCATTAACAGGATTAAAATTTCGCAGTGACTGCACAACAGCTTTCAACTGCCAGGGAAGTTTTACAGTGCTCTACAGCACCATCATATTATAACCCAGTACTATGGAATTAAAAAAAAATAGCACTTACAAGGGCATTTGCTGCAGATTATTCCATTTCTCTGCATTTTCAAGGCTGATTGAGCAAACTGCACAAGAACCCAGTTGCCTTTACCTGAGAAGCATCAGACCTATCAGGGTGTTTCCACACTGGCCACGAAAACCAGATTAACCACCCTAAACACCCATTAAGAACACTTACCTTAAACACCTTCTGCATTGGAGACGCTTTTTAGCACCGTTTGCGGAAGGCGCATCTGCATTTTGGCGCACAAGATCAGTTTCTTAAACGGGTTTTGCTGCCGAAATCTGGATTAAATTTAAGACCTGAAAAATCAGGTCTTCAATCTGTCACTTCCTCTGAATGTGTGCAGAAGCGGGACCCTTCCGCACACCCTCAGGGGAAGAGCCAGATTCCCAGCGCCCGCCATTTGGGGAAGGGCAGAAGCAGGACTGCCTGCTTCCGAAACCCTTCCCCGCATGCCGATGGGGCTTCAATGACAGGCGGGGGCGGAGGTTGCCTCTGCCCCCACCTGTCATCAAAGCCCCTATGCTGTTCCACAAGGGATGGGGCAGCCATGGCAGGTGGCAGCAGGAGTTTGTCTTCACCTGCCATGGATGCCCGATTGCTGGAGAGGAGGGGAGGCGGTGGCAGCCTTCTCCCTCCATCACTCCCTCCAACAGCAGCCTCCTTCACCCCAGCCACATGCGGTGAAGGAGGCTGCCATTACTGCCACCACTGCTGCTTTGCTGCTGGGGAGGGGGAGGGGGTAGACCAAGGCTGCGGAGGGAGGGGGCGTGAGTGCCTCCCTTGCCCACCGCCACTGCCGCTGCCTCACCAGCAACGGAGCAGGCTCCTGGGACAGGGGGAATCTAGGCGGTGACTCTGCCGCCACCCGATCCCTTCCCCCAGGAGGCTGCTTTGCCGAGCAGCAGAGGTAGGGGGGAGATGGCGATCAGCTGCCATCAGGGGAGGGGGACGTGGCACCGTGGCTGTGACCGCCACCTTCGCCATGCCCCCTGTCTGTTGACAGCTGGAAGCATACGGTGACTGGCAGCTCCATGCTTCAGTCCCGCAGCTCCTGGGGTGTCATTGCCGGCACGAGAGCCGGAGGACAGATTAGAATGGGTGCTTGTGCAATAGCTTAATCCAACTTACGTTTTCTATAGTATTTCCCTTTCTGCACTTAGCACTATTCTAGATTATGTTCCACCATAGGGACCTGTTATCTACATGCCGATGTGCAGATTATGGTAGATCCCACCCGGCACCTTTCATAGTATGCACAGGTACATGAGTGTCAAGTCCCTATTCTGGGATATAATAGGAAATAAATTCCAGTTTAGAAAAGGCATATAGCTCATTACTCATAGTATAGTTCATTCTGTACCTCCTGTGGTGCTCTTCTCTCCCAAAAATGTCTGTGACAGTTACAGGCACAAGAAAATAATCCTAAGAGTGGCCATCAAAATCATTGCACTGATGCCAATCTTTGAAGATTGTTAACTGGCTCAAAATACAGACTGTTGCTTGCCAGAATGTTCACAGATGATGCAAAAGCACCACTCAGGACTCAGATGGCAAAGACAAATGTGTCCATTTTAATCTTTCAAAAAAAAAAAAATCCAAGCAAACTTTTCTTCAAAATGTGCTGTCAGTACATAGCTTCAAGGCAGAAAATACAAGCAGTTCACTGGTAAACAGAACTGTGAACTGAGTGAGACTTGATAAACTTACTGTTTAAGGAAGTTGCCTGCTGTTGCTGTTAATTAGGATTGATTAATTGTAGTCTACATAATGAAATAAGAGAATGGAACTGCTGAGAGACCAGAACACACTAAATGCATTGAAGGTGAGCAGACAAGAAAAGGGAAAACAAGGCAGATAAGGACCTTAGAAGTTTGGTAGGAACAGATTTACAGCTGAGACTGCTAGTTCATCAAGGGCTCCCCTGAGCATATTATTTCACAGCATGGCCTTCTAGATTTATTTATTTTATTTTTTTACTTATTTTTACTTAGCTGTAGGACGGAAATGCAAAATGTCTAGACAGGATGTGTGTAGTTCAGAGATGGGGAAACTGTGACTCCATCAAGACGAGCAAGCCCAAAGGTGGTGAGAGTGAAACTTCAACATCATGAGAGGTGTAGCTGATAAAATATGACTTCAAAATTCTTGGCCAAATTCTATTTGATTTACTTGTTCATCATGCAGCCATTCGGAGCCTAAGTTCTCCAAGGGGAACTATTTGGTGCATTGTCAAAATATTGTCCCCCTAGTTAACAATGACAGGGACTCACACACCTTTCCACACACCTTCCTGGCCCAGTCTAGCCACTCCTGAGATACTGAAAGACCTGTTAAAGCAAGTCTACCAATGCCTCCGTATAGGTGGCCACTTTAGTATCTAGACTAAGGGTGTTTTTCCACTGTCACTAAAAGTACTCCTTAAGTACCCATTAATGGGTACGTAATGGCATTTTTGTACCCACTAATGGGTACTTAATGGGTACTTCTAGTGACAGTGGAAAAACACCCTAAGCCCCCCTCCATCACAATGCAAATGAAGCATTTCAGGGAAGGGGAGAGGCCTCTCTCTTCCTTTGTAGTATGCAGAAGTGAGGGTCTCAAAGAAAGACAGGTCTCACAGGAAATGCAGAAAGGCCCTATGACCACAGCCAGAAGTTCTAGATAACTGCTATATAAGAACAAAACATTCTTGCTAATTCAAAGATCCTTCCCCATTAAAGCAATGTTGATCCTGAGGAAATATTTATGCTACTGATCCATGTCGCCTGCTCCCAAGTAATACAAAGCATATTCTAAGGCAAGGATAGTTAACATGGAGTCTTCAAGATGTTGGTGGTGTACCCAGTTACCACTACTGTTGGCAAAGCTGGTATTTACATAGGTTGCAAAACCTACATAAGCAGGAGCTTTTGACTGAAGTTTCTGACTCTGCATCCGAGGTATAGACTAGAGATTGTAGGTACTCAAATTCACACATGATCCAAGGTTAAGAATACTTTACAAATCAGAGAAGCAGAGACCACAATACTGCAGAAAGGCAACAACAAATCTGCTTTCTCTCTTTGACTTCTTCATTCTATAGGGGGTTGTTTTATGTGAGAGACAACCAGATTTTATCTATATACATAGTTTCAATGCATTAGCACTATTCTTCATTAAAATCTCAGAATGTTTTAAGACAATAACAGAGCAATAAAAAGTTATTTCCAACTATTACTGCAACTTCAACCTAAGGACATTTTCACACCTTGTTTGAGCAACAGGCAAATAACTGGGATGGATTGGGCATCCACATTTCTGAACACCCAATGCATCCCAAACTCAGCCGGCACTTCACTACATGCCAGATAAGTACAATTGCTGCTGTACTAGCTGTGACTGCCTCATTGTGGCAACAGCCATGCATTCTGGCTGTTGCTGCAACAACCAGGCAATACGGTGCACAACTGTGATTAAGATGCCCCATCCCATGCACCCTTCTTCTGGAACAGATGTCAAGGAT
Source organism: Aspidoscelis tigris stejnegeri (assembly GCA_023333525.1). Taxonomy (NCBI): domain Eukaryota; kingdom Metazoa; phylum Chordata; class Lepidosauria; order Squamata; family Teiidae; genus Aspidoscelis; species Aspidoscelis tigris. Next base: position 67,440,220 of record JALMGA010000006.1, read on the forward strand.
ACCTGTTGGACCATACTAGCTGTGTCCCAGACGCAGCTAGCATAACTGTGGAGCACTTTTTAGTGCTTCACTGTTATCCACCCAGAGGTTGGTCTGGCATGTGCAGAACCACTTCCAGAACAGAAGCACTTCTGCATGGTGTGGACACACCATGCTGGAGCATCCCCCAACCTTCCCAGTAGGCCAAGTGCAAAAAAGCCCTAGCTCATGATCATCATGTCTTACTAGTGCACTTTTGAAAGCCTCCTTTTAGCAACATTCCAGCTTATGGAGAGCCCACAATCAGAGCATAAGCAAAATAACACTTTCCCCCAGAGATAGGCGGTGTGAGTGAATGCAGACAGAGTGCATGCAGAGTGCATGGGTTGTGGACTTCAAACAAAAAATCCCCAAATCAGCAAACAGTGGGAGGAGGAACTGCTACTAGAGATGCCACAGAGATGTATCTGGTATACCCCTGCCACAGCAATGTGAAAATAGAATACTAGACTTATCTTAGGATCTTATCTCTTTGTCAAAGGCCCTAGTTACACCTAACTGATGTGTCCTCTTACTTTGAAGATGGACTAAAACTTAAGTGTGGCTGGGCCCAAATTTGGTTCCACATCTAGAAGTTAAAGGAGATGTCTTAACATAGTTTTCTCAGTTTAGGGTCAGAATTCAACAGTCTATTGGGGATGTTAACCATAAATGGCAAGTTGCTTTCATGACACCTGTATGATTTCAGACTAAATAATTACTCTCTCTTTTGTATATAATTCTGTGGTATATTAAATCTGAATGCTTGACACTCCCCCCCCCCACACCTTGAAGGTTCTCTGCTATTGAACAACAAAGTAATATTCTAACAATGGTGAAATTTGCAAAACAATGGAGCATGAGCTTTCCTTATCGATTGAAATGGCAGAGATTATATTTTGAAGACAAAGGCAATTTAGTTGATAGATTGTCTCTCCTTTCACAAGTGCATATTTTCCCACATCTTCAGCAAAAAATCAAGTCCAATAACATGGAAGATTTTTACAGAATTCTCTTCTGTCCACAAAGGAATTGATTTGCTTCATCATTTCACATCCAATAATACTAGAGTAGAATAAACATCTGTATACCGAGACAGAGAGATATGTGCATTTCAAAGCCAAACCCAGAGTTCTGGTATTCAATAGAGAAGGCTAGACTTCAAGTCCCTATAGTATGTTGCTTAGCATAGCCTTTTGTTTTATAAATCGCATCAATATATTCATCACAACATTGTGGGAACTGGTTTTGTTTTCCTCCTGTTTTCTACAGCACCACAGTTCAATTCTATTGTGACAAAATATATTTGGAGACCCTGCAAGATCCCAGGTGAGCTGATTTTCACAGTGCGTAACACAAGATGTATGAGTGCATGCAATTTGATGGCAAAACTCATTTCAGAACAAGAAAAGTGAGGTCAGATATATGCTCACTTACTCTCTCAGGCTAAACAAGGGTGTCCATTACCAGTTTTCCTAAAGTAAATTTTGAAACTCTACCTTTTCTATTTGTTTTCCATTGTCCCTACGCAAATCACAGATTATTCTAGCGTATCAAAGGGCATAGCACTTTATGAAGTGGCACAACTGTGTGTCCATTCTCAAATAAATGGCAAAAAAGGGGATAGATGGACAGACTGGCATACAGGCAGGTGTTGTTCAGCACTTAAAATTTGGATACAACTGAGGTAAAGATTGAAGTTCAAACCACACGCTGCTTCACTTCCATATTTAGCAGCAATGACTGTAAGAATTCCACCCCGACTTTCAACAGATCTGCCGCACCTCAAGAGAAAATAGCTAAGCTGTCAAGTGCAATCTCGATGAGACAAACATACAAAGAGTGAGAAAGGGCTAGGGGAAAGGGTTGGCACCAGTGTGAATGTTGTTTTATTTCTTAAGAAGGAAAGGAGTCTAACTATAAACTGAAAGTGCTCTTGGTAGATTTATAACTACTGGGAGAGTAAAGGGAGATGTCCCCTAAAATTATAGATATGTAACCCTATGGGACTGGATTTCAAAAAAATCTAATGCTTTAGCTACCAGCTATGGCAATAAAAAAGCATGTTGTTTGACTCTAAGAGAAAAGGTGTAAAGGGCACAGTGCAAGTTAAAAGAAAGAATGTAGGGCTCAATTTACACAGTGAAACATGGGCTACTAGTTGTCACCTGCAGAACAGTCGCACTCCAGGGATGGCTGCCTCCTACCTTAAGTGCTGAATGCACTGTCCTAAGGGCACCAATTCACTGGATTTGATACCAGGATGGCATGTGCCACCTGATGCCAACTCAAAGGCCAGAGTTTCAGTGGCATTCTGGCAGCACTTCCTGGGCCACTCCCTTCCCCTGTATGCAACATTCACTGCCTCATGCTGGCCATCTTGTTTGGAGGCCGGTGTGGATAAGGACTCTTAGGAGAGAATGTACAATTTTAAGGTGGAAGTTCTATTAAGCTAATTCGGTTATTCAGGTTGGTTTTTATCATGAGCATGAAAAAGGAAGAGATCATATCACCCACATCAAGTGATTAAAATCAATTGTTACAAGAACAAATCTAGATGCGTGTCTAGCAGCATTCCCACAAGCAGGATCTATTAAGAGTAAAAGACACATAGAAAATAACCCTCACCTTGGCAGGTACAGGAACACATAGTGGGACTTGAGGACAACAAGGACACAGAGTGATAGACTTTGATAGCAACAAGGCCCTTGAATGAAAGAGTGCATCTCTTCTTATACCCCAAAACATGCCCTCAAGGTGTGGGACCAGATGTTTCAGAGGAGACATGGGTAAACAAAAGTTTTGTTACACTCAGCCATCCTAAGACAAGAAGATATAGTGATTAAATCAGCTATTCAGCTCAGGTGCTTATTTATGCATTTAAATCTTGCAGCAGTCTTACCCAGGACATGAAGATTGCTAACTCAAATAGTGTCATCTTGTCATAAACTATTGAGACTAAATTATCCCATGGCATGAACAAATGAGTAAAGCAATTGTCTTTGGCAGGAAGCAGACAATATCTAAGAGAAGAGTAAGCAAATCAAGGTGGGAGTGAGTGCACTCATCATGTCCTCTAGGAGCGAAGTTGCATTCTGGTCTAAGCTTAAGTTCCATGCTTTCAATCCAGATTGCAGTACCATAGGGATATGCACGAATATTTGTAGGCATTCAAAATCCAATTGAATGGGCTGAATTGCAACATTCAAACTCAAATAGAATGTCCTGAAATTCAAATGTAAACATTCAGATCGAATTTTGAACTTCGGATCTATTCATTCTAATTATCCAGACATTCATATGTGTATGGGTTCGTACACAATGCGTACTTGAAGATCCGCATCCTTCCCACATCTGTACACATTTGTATGGATCCATATGGGACAAAAACAGGTTGCATACAGGATAACTATGGGATGCATATGGATGTGTATAGATGTGGGGAAGATGCGTACATGCACATATGAATGTTGTCAACACTCATCTGTGCGGATTCGAATAAAAAATTTGAACGAATAGATTTGAATTTGGTAAATACAAACTGAATCTTGTGAAATTCGAATTTAAAAGATTAGAATCGGATTTTTGGGTATTTGATTCAATTTGAATAGAATGTCAAAAAAATTTGTGCACTTCTCTACTGTACCGTTACTACATGTTTCCAGTTTATTTAAAATACATAACACAGTCATACATGATTATTTAGATGCAAAGCTAGATGTAAATTGCAGCAATCCAAAGTCATCGAAGCCAGCTGCAATATGCATGTCCATTGCAAGACTGCCTTGGTCTTCAGCTGCTGAAGTAGTTGACCACAGGTCTCTGCATTTGAGCTGATGCTGATGATCCAGGCCAAAATGGAGCTGCATACTTTCTTTGGTGATGCAACTTGCTTGCCATACTTGACAAAGACTTGACAGATTAATTGCTCAGATCATAATACTCCATCCCCCCAACCAAAATTATTTCAAGATCCTGAATTGATAAAACTAAAATAGAAATCAACAAAAAGAAAACAACCACCCCCCAAAAAACAACCACCCCAATTGCAAGGGGCAATGAGAGGTAAAAACAAAATACTGCAATTGCCTTTTGCCGTGTACGATCAGACACACTGCCGCTGGGGAGGGGGAGGGGGGAGACCGAGGCTCTGACTTACCTGCACCTCTGACAACAATGTGAATGAAGTTGCTTCACTGGAGATTTCCAGAAGGTAACCAAGAACCTAGATGTACAGGTGAGCAGGGCTGTTACAGGAAATCCAGTGTTGCTGCTGGAATTCCTATGATAGCTTAGCAGCATATTTTCAGTACATCGCAACAAGCATCACAGTGGGAGTGTCATGGGTGTCTCTGGAAATCCTAGTGCAATCCCAAGGAGATCGCAGTTTACCTCACACCTGGGCATAGCCAAAATACCGAATTTTATTTGCTTGCTTGCTTGCTTGTTTTGCATTTGTATATTACTCTTCTCCCTGATGTCCCAGAGTAGCACACATGACAAACAACTACAGATATCCTACATGAAAGACATGGATTCTTCATGAGGACAGGGCACTGCTGGGAGGAAGTGGAGGATCTTCCTAGCTTGTCCTTTCTCCTTCATTTCCTTCAGGCAAAAGGATTAAATAGAGAGGAAAAGGCTGGCCAGAAAATGCTCCTCCATGGATAGAAGCAGCATGTAAGAAGCCCTTTCATCCTGCCAAATATGGATTTAATCTGCTATAAATCAAAGCCTAGTTCTAAGAACTGGTTGACCTCCTTCCTCATCACCCCACTGGTTTGCTAGCTAGTGATGATCTGAAAGGAGTTCAAGAAGACTCTTTCCACTGTCAGTGTGGTAGCCTCAGCATGAAAAAAACCCTTTCAGTAAAATACAAAAAAAACCAGATACAATTATGTAACACATTTCATGGAACCCTTGGGCAGTCAGTCCCATGTGTCCAACCATTGAGGCTAAAGGGCAGAGCCCAAGGGATGATTCCAAGGTTATTATTTCATGCACTAACAAGGCGTGGTCACCACAAAGCAGCTCATGAAAATGGCTGGATAATTCAGAGATCACTGTGCATGTATACAAAGGCCAACACTGCTCAGGTACCTTTGTCAACCCCAGCCAGACAGCAAAGAAAACTCTACACTGGAAGCACTTGCCCCAGCCACATGCCACCATGTCAAATGAGACATAGGCAGAATTTTGGCACAAGAATTGTGTGATAAATCAAAATACAGCATGGATGAAGAAAGTGTGCAAGTCTTGCAGAATATACAGTTTGGACAAATATGGTGCAAAATGCATTCAAGAAGTTCAGTGTTCGTACAGCATAACTAAGAAGCAATAACATCAAGGCCCTGGTCACACCTTTAGTTTAAGATGACTTCAGGTCATCTTCTGGTCATGTTATATTATTTTTATTCAATTTGTTTTCTAAGCTGGCTTATCCCTGTCAGATCATTTTTAACTGAAGCCCTCTTTTCCAGAGGACTCAGACCATCCTGGCATGTCAGGCTGTCTTCTCTTCCTCAGTGTGAGTGGAGAGGGGCTAAAGGAGGCTGAACTGTGCCATGATGGGTGGGGTCTAGTCTTTTCTTTCATCCAACGTCTAGTGAAGGGCAGCACACATGGAGTTTATGAGGCACCTCCCCTTCTCAGTTTGTGTATGATTCCTCTATCTAGTGTTTTTTCCAAAGAAAAGCACTTAAAACTAAGGAGGGTGTGGAGGTGGTGGATCAGGCTTAAAAAAGAACCACACACACACGCCTTCCTTGAGTGACACAATGGCATCCAGTAAGAAAAGAGATAGATTTGCCACAGCAAAAGGGGTGGAGAACCAAGAGTTCTGTGGAGTAGGTTCAGGTTCATCGTGGAGAAAGGTGTGGGTGATTCAACACAAAGTGAGGACAGCCTGAGGACGACCTATAATGATTTAGGTGTGAACAGAACTGGTATGACCTCAGTTCAAATTATGAATAGGAAATCCTGTCTCATACAGGTGGGATCAGAGCCCATGTGCAATTCATTCAATTTTTACACAAACTTAAAATAAAACTTTTTTAAAAAATCAATTATTAGGTCTGAACAGGCATCAGATGTTTAGGAATACTTGCCCAGGTTATTTTTTTTATGAATTCTGTAGTATATTTTAAAACTTTAACTCAATTTCTACTCACTCCATACTCTATACCACTTGCAAATGGAATAATTTTGACATAGCAAAACGGAATCTGTGATCACCTAATCTCCAGTTCACACAGGAAGGACAGATGAAGCAACTGCAGGATACAGTCGACCAGGAGAAAGAGGATGGCCAGTTGACAACCTGCTGCCAAGAAAGGCATTCCCTTCCAGTTACTGTCTGTCTCCCCCTTTCATGAACTGGAGCCCTACATGGCCCCACCTGCTCCAAACCACACAGAAGCCTGGAAAATAGGGCTCTTTCTGCACTACAGTGCAGTAGATCTGGGTCATGGGGAGGTGAAGGCTGGATCCATGCCATTTGCACGGACCACACCAAGCTGGATTAAGCTTCCTGCAGCTGCAAAGCTCACGTGGCACAATGTGAACTTCACAGCTACACAATCCCCACCTCCCACAGCTAGGAATTACAGCTCCTAGGTGCAGGGCGTCACAGGGTAGTTTTCAGTGGCACGCTATGGCACTGTGCATGAGAAATCCCTTCTGGAATTCCAGTCGCAGAAGCATGTCATCTGCACACCTCTGTTATCGAGACTGAGGCCATATTGTAGATCCCATAGATCCAGATCCAAGGCCCATGGAGATGAATCTGACCTATGGGGGAGGGGGGGTCCGTGTTCTGGATCAACACCCTCATGCAGAAAGGACCTAGGAATCAGTGAAAACTGGAGCAGGTGCATTCACATTTGATTTACCTGCCATTCAACTTCTCCTCACTTGTCTCTTACCTTGCCGGTGATATCAAAGAGAGCTGGGATTGCACAACACAGCATCCAGCAGTCCCAGCCCTCTCTGGATGGTTTGCTAAGAGCAACTGCAGGGCAGCACAAATCCATCCAGAGCCATTTCTGTTCAGCAAATAAGGAGCTTGCAGAAGTTTCATTCCACAGCTAGCAGGCTTTAGCATCTTGGTGCTGCTATGCCCCTCACCCCACACCTTTCACATACTTTGGGTAAGTCACCTCCTCTCTGGGCTATATCCCGCTGCCATGGGAAGGCAGGTTTCTGCCTGGGGTGGGCCATGTTTGTGTCTCTAACGTCCTGAGAGGACAAGGATCAAAGTGAAGAGATGGAAGGAGCCCATGACAAAATACTTAAGTAATGATAATTGAGCAGGGTTGGCTGGTCTGTGACACACAGTAAATGAAGTCTGTGTGCATCCTCAAGTCAGTAATGAGACAAGCTGCTGCAGCAGTTAGTTAAATGTTATTAGTAAGGCATAGTAGGCTGACTGGAAGTCACCCAGACATCTTATCAGGAGAAACTGGAGTATAATTACAAGCAAAAGGAAAGCAAGGTCCAGGAAGGAACTGAAATTGTTTTGAAAAGCCTTTTTGTGAGCACAGTCTTCATGCTCAAAAGGTATGCAGATCCAGTTTTCAAAGTTGGGAGGCATCAATAACGCAGACAGGAAATTTGAAAAACCAAACAGAAGCAGGGAACAGAGAAGGGCAGGAGGGCCAGGATGAGGCACTGGGAAGTTTTGAAGAGTTAAATGGGAGTGCAGAGATGGAGACAGGCAGCCTCACTATACAGACACAGTTTCACAAACCACCTTAGCATTTACTGGACTGGAGAGTCAGAATTTATCACCAAAATACGTCTCGGGGCCTCTCTGGCTGTGTCTTCATGGCACGCGTTATTTCGGTTTAAATAATTCGGAATAAGTGAACCGGAACGAAGCTGTCTACGTGACTTGCAAATTGATCCGGTTCCGAGGGCATTCCGATTGCAGCCTTAACACAGAATCAATCCTGGTAATCCCCACTGTAGAATGTGCTCCCGCCCATTGCCAGTCATGGAGCCCACCCCCTCTCTATGATTGGTTTTCCCTCCCAGGATCCCACCCTCCCTTCCCTGTGCGTCATGCATGCCTTTTTTGCCTCTTTGTTCTGATCAGCTGTCATTGGGACGCCCCCTGCCCGAGTCCCTCCGGCGCACTCAGCTCCGCCGGGGACCCCCTGCCCGATCTGGCCGCTTCTCTCCCCTCCCATCCTCCTCTCCAGCGCAGCAGCAGCAGCCGACCAGCCAGCCAGACGCAAATGCAGCGGCAGCGGCAGGAGAAGCGCTCGGCCGTCCAGCCTGCCCGCCCACCCTGAACACGGATTCTCATCCCTCGACCACAGCGTTACACTGTAGCGAGGGAACCAGCTCACTCTTACAATGTTGCGAATTTCCACAATTTCAAAACCTCAGACCTTTAGAAAGTGAAAGGAAATAATACAGCTGAGATTCTGTATCAAAGGACCGGGGCTTTAAACATTAAAGAGGCATAGGGTGGCTGTGGTGGGGTGTCATTCATTCATATTTTTATCCCACTCTATACACAAGGGTCTCAGTGCGGGTCACAACACATTGGTTTTAATGTGTTCATATTAAACATATTAAAGCCATAACTTTGCCTGAACGTGGGGAGGAAAAAGCTGTTTCTTTAGTCCACCCTCAGAGCAAGAAAACATGAGCAAAGTGACCAGTAATTTTCTTTCCACATTATCTCTCCCAGAGGTGAATTTTACCCTAAAAGAAAACAGCTTGCCACTTTGCTGATATATTCTCTCACTCTGAAAGTGGACTGAAAGTGGATTAAACCTTAGGTGTGACCACAGCCTATATATTCTCTCACTCTGAAAGTGGACTGAAAGTGGATTAAATCTTAAGTGTGACCACAGCCTATATATTCTCTCACTCTGAAAGTGGACTGAAAGTGGATTAAATCTTAAGTGTGACCACAGCCTATATATTCTCTCACTCTGAAAGTGGACTGAAGCTGGATTCAACCTCAGGTGTGACCATGGCCAGAGAGAAAGATGCCCTAGAGGTCAGAGATTTTTGGTGGATCGTGCTCCTGATGGGGTTGGGATGCTGTTCAGGACATAGAGAAAGTTGCCTGGCAGGGAGGGACCGATCTGCCTCCAGGCTGCAAAAGCTTTGGATTGTGTTTTTCCAGCCCTGCATCCTTCAGAGGGACTCGACTGGTTGGGAAAGGAAAGTTCCCCGGGGACTCCAGGGCTTTCCTTTCCTTTCCCTTTTTAAAGTTCAGAATTTGTGCAAAACTGCAACATTGTTATTAAGCTACATCGCTACAGTGTAGCTTTGGAGGTAGTGGCTGTTTCGAGGCTGGATTCTTTCAATGAAATCACTCTTTGGAAGCAAGCTATTGGGGGAGGGAATCCTAAACACGTGTGAGGGGAAGACTAGCTAGGCTTTCTGCAGCCGGGCTCCCTCAGCCAAATTCTTCTTGCCCGCCCCAGGGGAATCCAAAACGCTGATAGCCTCCTCCTGCCCAATCCCCTCCTCTCCGTCTCTCCCCCCCCCCAACTCTCCGCACGCACTCCGGAGCTGTAGCGCTGCTGTGTGAAGGCTGCTCCAAGAAGTTCAGGCTTGCAAGAGAAGAAGTGATCCGAAAAAAGTTTTTGCTTCAGATCAGGCAGGGAAACACACACACACCCCAATGACGTCCGCAGAATACGGACAGCCATTGGGTAGATTGCGATTGGAGGAGGGAAACCCTGAACACGGATTCTTTTCCGTTAACACGGTACTGTCCACACAGTTAAAAAGGAAACACATATTGACGCACGATCCGGTGTGAGACCTGTTGAAATCAGGATTGAGATTCACCACGCTTTGGGGTGGTTTAACACTGAAGAAGAGTTTTAAGCCAAACTGCCGTCTGAACTGGGAGGACTCAAAACATTTTGAATTCGAGATAACGATGCCGTGAAGACGCGCCTTCTGTCTCCATGGCTGCATCCATACACATGTGTTTAAAAAGCAGTTTAGAGATGGTAGCACACAGATATTGTTGTCACTTTGAAAGTGGACTGAAACTGGATTAAACCTTAGTAGGAAATAGGCTTGCCCAAGACTTCTTATAGAACATTTTTCTCCTAGGGGTACAACCCAGGACTTTTAGGGGTACGTGAAAAAAAAATGATTTATTTATTTATTTATTTTTAATTTTTATCTTGCCCTATATCTAAAAGTCCCAGGGCGGATTACAACATTAAAAACCAGTGAACATATGTTTAGCCAAAGGCCAGGGTGAAGAGGTTAGTAATCACAGCTCTCCTGAATGCATAAAGTGAATGTGCTTGCCACTTTCAGGAGGAAGACCATTCCACAGTCTGGGAGCCACCATTGAAAAGGCCCTCTCCCAGATGCCCACCCCTTTTGCTGCTGAGGGTGGTTGTACAACCAGGAGGGCCGCCCCTGCAGATCTTAGGGCACGGGCAGGTTGATATGGAAGAAGGGGGAAAGGCAGAAAAAAAGTACAGTGTAAGACAGCATGCAAGTCAAATGTGGTGAAATTAATGAACATTACGATGAGTGGTGGAGGAAGTTTCCTTCATTATTTAACCTCACTAAAAGTCCATTCCCTCGTTTTGCTTGTTTGCCAAATGGTGGGGAGACACACACACCCAACAATATGCTGCGAACATGCCACTGCAGTGCAAATGCTTCGCAGTACGCCCCTCAAAAGCTCAGCTTCCAATCACCTCTACTTAATGAACATATGAGTGCTGCCATGCCAGTATCAATATATATGGGCACCTCAGTCAGCAGCAACTATATTACTTACAAACATTCTGCTAATATGAAGGGTGCAGTTTGTGGTAATGGGGTACCAAGGAGTGCACAAGTGAGAAAAAAAAGGAGAGTTGGCTTTTATTCTGTGTTTTTCTCTCCCTTTTTAGAGGACTCAAAGCAGCTGAGGTAGGTGGAGCCATGAGAGCTTAGAAAGAAAGCCGTGACTACCCCAAGGCCACCCACCTGACTTCCTGGAGGAGTGCTGACTTGAACTGGGACATAACCAGATAAGCGTCCAACATTCTAACCGTACTCTAAACTGGTTGGGAACTACCTTTTTATTGCAGGAGGCTCTCCAATCTTATCCTTAATTCAATAGGTTGGCCTCCTTCCATTTTAAATGAAGTTATCCAATGCCCCGATAGCTTGTTTTTATATCTTTTATACAGATTGTTTTCTATGTTTTAGATTTTGATATTTGGATTTTATATAACTATGAAGTGCTATATTGTATTTGATTGTTAATTTTTGCACCTCGCTTAGAGGCCCTTTGGGGGGAAAGCGGGATATAAGTAAAGTAACATTGGTCTAACCACGGATCTAGAGGTCAGGACTGTGAAATGCTTTTTAAAAAAGCATCTCTGAGGTGAGATTGTTCACACACCTGTCTGTGTCTACCACTTTCCTCCTGTGCTAGAAAGGGTCACACATTTTCTCTCTGAGGTGCCTCTGAGGTGCTGCTTTTGTTATGTTTGACACAGCCTAGGTTATACTTAACAGAAAACAAACACGTTATGCTAATTTTACAGAAGCCACAAATGGCATTCATAGAATGTCAGGTAAAGTCTGCAAAATGCTTGTTGAAACAACTGAAACAAAGGAATTCAACTGTGCATACAGAAGGACAGAAGCTGACCAAGCCATCTTTTTGAAAATGAACATCAGTTGGGGGTTGTATTTCAGATGCAGGGTGCAAAGTCACGCGGGCATGAAGGCATTCAAAGTCATCAAATAAATATATGTTAGGGACTTAAAAGACGGCACAAGGAAACATCTGGTCTTTTGAGAAGCTGGCATTATACTACAGAAGAAGCTGCCAGACAACAGGTCTCTCACTTGGCACAGCATCAGAGAGAAACGTTGGATATTCTGACCTTTCTCACATGCAGGAAACTCCCAGAGGTTCCATCCAGCACGGAGTTGGAGAAGCATATGCCAGATGTCTAATCCAGCAACATATTGATGGAAGCAGGATGCTTCTAATGCCATTTGCTGGGATTCAAGAGCAGGAAAAGGTTTGTCCTTGTCACTGTTTGAGATGTCCAGGAGCATTTGGTGGGCCACTGTGTGCGACAGGATGCTGGACTAGATGGGCTGTTGCCTGATCCAGCAGGGTCTCTCTTATGTTCTTTTATGACAATTTAATTGCCCCTTCCAGAAAGGGGAAATTTAGCACCATTGTAGCTGCATTATGGTGGGCTTCCAACATGTATTTATGGCAACCCCACCAATAACTTTGCTCTATTTTCCTAAAAACCCCATTGCTGGAAAACCCAGAGCTGGTGGCAGGGTTTCCAGCAATAGCACTATTACCTTACTCTTGTGAAAGGAGCTGCCTTCATATTTATCTACCAGGCATGTGCAGGGGCCAAAGCAGACAGCTGTGGATGCGCAGTGGTGGTACCACGTACTACCACATATTCCGTGCCAGTCAAATAACTGGACACATGTGTCACTGAAGACAGAGCCAGCCATGGCACTGTCTAGATAACAAGCAATAATGCCAGAGGGGCAATATTCTGGATTATCCCTTGCTAGCAGGAATATCTGGCTGGTTTCTTGAGGCACCTAAAGGCAATGCAAAATTTTCTGTAATCCCTTTAATTTGAATTTTGGTGGCAGTACAGCAATAGCACCCCCAGAAGATGTTGCTCCATGATGCCAGCAGACTGCCAGTGTTTATAACATGCCAGGATCTTACATGTGTGGTTTAAGAAACTGGAAATTTGGTCAGATTTGCTGGCTCTTTCTGAACATTCTAGGAACAGGTAAGGAACTCCCTCTAGAGGAACTATAGAGAAAAGTTGCCTACGTGCAGTCACAATTTAATCATAGAACCAAAGAAATTACTTTTTCCCAACAGATTAACATAGAAATCACAATGAAAATTTTATTAGCAGTGAAAAACTGTATTCATACATATTTTATTGGGGGGGGGGGAGTTACAGTGTTATTTTTTCCCCAAAAAAGATAATCAAATCCATATCTTCAGATTCTTTTACGTAGATCATTGCCTCTGTTTTATATATGAATTAGATTTTTTTCTAGACAATAGTTGATTGTTCATTAAAAAAAACTGATATTCTCTAGCATCGGAGCTGATCTAATGCATTTTAGCCACCACCTTTCTATTCTTTTATGGTCCTAGACACAATCAAACACAACTGTAAGCACGTCTCATTGTGCTAAATCCTATTTATTGTCTTTATATCCTACCCTTTACAAAAACCGTCCAAGAGCAAATTACCAAATTTAATAGCACTTAAATACAGTTTAAATGCAACAAAGGAGACACTAATTAAAGCAATAAAATTAATCAAAGATATAATTCATACAAATGCATAACCATGCTTAACTCTCCAACTGGTGATGATTATTAGAGATGGGAGGAGGAGGAGAGTTGGCTTTTCTACCCCACTTTTCTCACCCATTTAAGGGGTCTCAAGGAGGCTGACAAAGCTTTTTATTCTTCTCCCCACAACAGATACCCTGTGAAGTAGGTGAGGCTGTGAGAGCTCAGAAAGAAAACTGTGACTAGTCCAAGGTCACCCAGCAAGTTTTGTGGAGGAGTGCAGAATCAAACTCAGTCACTACAAGATATGAATCCAGCACTCTAACCACATGACCAAACTGGCTCAGGTCTCCAGTTACAGAGTGAGGTAGCTCTGTTGTGAGCAGATGGGAGAGATGCTCTGAGCTGCCACTGAAAAAGTTGCCTCAGGGCTCATCCCCATGGGGATGCCACTGCCTTGCGGTGGATTCGGGGCAGCCTTAATGCAAATTAAGATTCACATTAAGGAGTCCCCATGGCAATGGAGGACAGCTAGTCCCCATCCCCATGAAAACTGCGGCAAATCCCTGCATCGGGATGCCACCGTTTTTTCCACCCCACCCCCTTGCCTGAGTGCTTAATCACCCAGGTAATGGCTTGAATTACCCCAAACGATCACCTGACAGCTGCCCTGCAGTCAGCTGAGCAACTGTCAGGCAGGTATAGGGGCTGACAAGAGCAGGGCAGAGCTCCAGTAAGATTCCGGGCAAGAACAGTTATCAAGGGTTTTTTGTTGTTGTTGTTGTTTTTATTTCGATTTGCAGGATTTTGTCCCTCATGTAGCCTGAATTAGGGCTTTGCATGGGGACTCCTGTGAGGTGAACTCATATTCACCTCGCAGTATCCTTACCATGGGGATGCCCACTCAGTGTCTTAATATGGAGGCATCAGTTCCAATGCCTGAGGCCACCCCTAGGCATCACCTACTTATTACACCATTTTCTGTTATTTTGTAATTACTTACTTTGATATCATTCTATATCGTCTCCACAGGAGAGTGATGTGGCATGTTTCCAAGCTTGCTAATCTAGCATTTATCTAAAGCACCAAGAAAATATTTTACATAAACCACCCCATCCCACAAGCTTCCACGTTAACTTCATCTTGACTGGACACCCTCAGTAACTCTTCATTGGCTATGACTTGAAGCTTTGCCACACCCATACCAATTCTCAATTTTAACTTCAGGAATTCTCATAGAAATCTGGATGTCATCATTACAACCAGATACTACAGGCCATGTTCCTATGCAAGCTGTTTGGCACTCTTTGGGCACTGTTTGGGCATGCATGGGCCAGGCACAGGACCGGTAACACAGCTCGGGTGTCCCCATGACATTACCAGCAACGAGGGCCAGGTACAGGTTGGGGGCAGATGGGGGCATCCCCATGAGAACTGTGCAGAACCCTGGGGACCAGCGCCACCTTCTCTCTGCCCCCTCTCTCATCATTGGAAGCCAGATTGATGTCGGCCCACCCCTGTGCTGCATCCCCCTACCTCCCTTAGTGGCACTGACAGCCCGGACTGGGGTGGGAGGCACGAAAACAAGTTAAAATAAAGCTTCATTCATAATAATAACTTTTTTAAAAAAAATTAAAACACCAAAAGCCACTACAAGGTTTAGTGTCAGTACTCTTGAGCAGTTTTGTGCCCCACCGCTCCACCAAGGACCACGAGAATGCCCGTCAACTTTAAAAGGCAGAAAATCAAGCCTTTATGATCGTCTTGCCGATCAGGGAAACGGGAGTTGCAAATGGAACAAAAATCAAGCCCTTATGCAGCCTGCCTTGGTGTTCTTGAAACGGGGTTGGAATTATTTCTGTGGGAATGGCAGAAAATTAAAAAACCAAGCCATTCTCCAGCCTGCCTTTGTGATTGGCATTTTAAAAAGTCAGCGGCTGTGATCTTCAATGGACAGGGCAGGGACAGCAAGCCCACCCCACCTCCCAATGACATGAGCACAAATCTCCTCCCCATTAGCCCACAATTGTCCCCAGGTGCATTCCCTGCTCGCTGACCATTGCGTGCTGGTCCCCCAAACCGTGCCGACTTGTTTTTTCAGGTATCAAATTTGGCACCCTTCTGGCACAGTTTTGGGGGATTTGGTACGCTTTTTGCAGACCAAATCCAAAACACATGGGGACGACTCTTGGCAATCCCGAGAGAACCACATCAAACTTGCATGGGGACATAGCCTACAAGAGTCCATTTCCCCACTCCTGTCCACGGGGTGGGAAGGGAAGTGTGAAATCACTGCAGGTCTATCCAGAGAGAATCCTAGCTTGTTCTCCCCATCCTTGATTTTAATCATGTTTTTATACATTATGAATTTAATTGTTTTTATTCTCCATGTTTTGTAAACTGCTTTGAGATGATATTTTAATCAGGAGTGGTATATAAATATTTTAAATAAATAAAATGTAGCCACACTGGGCTGATGTCTCATTTATTTTACATAGATCAACTACTCTTTCACTTCATACCTGAGGACTTTATTGTTACCATTGTAAAAGTCCATCGCTTTTATTTTATTTTTAGATTACTACTGTCCTTCAGCATTCAATGAGAAATAATACTCTGTGTTGCCTGAAGATGTTGGAAATGGCTAGCAATAAAAGCCGAGCCCTGCTGAGCCTTAAGAGAAAAATACTTGTGGTGGCTAACACTTACATAATTGTTTTGAATAAAGCTTTTAAAATAGCATGCTGCTATTTCAGCAATTGGAACCACAAGGCCATTGTAAGATTTATGGTGGAAAAGCTGCAGGATTACAAATGATAATACAACCTTTGCTAGTTTTGCGTCAGTCTGAGGAACATTTTCTGAGTTACTTTTCTTGTTTGGCTGCAAACATGAAATTTCAATAGAAGTAGTTTGGAATAACATGGGGAATCAGACCTTGGAATCATGCTTAAGAACGTTTTGTAGCACTGCAACACAGAGAGACACAAACACCAGCCTTGTTCTCAGGTTGCCACACCTAATCTCCCATTCGTTGATATTTTGCATGGAAATTGCACATACATGAGAGGTCCCTATCAGGAGCAGCTGGACCAGAGGTACAAAGTGGTCAGCATGCTGTCACACTCAGTAGCTCAGTCCACTGTCCCCTGCTCTTTCCTTCTCTGAGATATGCATCCATACTCAGTTTAAGATTAACAAACGTCTGCATAATCCACTATGGATGGGAGAGCAAGTTTTCCATTGGGTTTTTAAAGTATCTATACCGGATTGGCACACCAACCAAGGGAACCACTTAGAACACATAGTCCATGCTAAATATTGGCCTACAGGAAAGTCATGCCTCCCAGCAGACTGGTACATCCATACTGGATGAGGCATTGGAGTGCACTATGACAAGGAAATGGCACCACAGCCTGCTTCAAGAGTGGACCGCTTGGAAGCAGTCGACACAGATTTCTAGTCATTACACTGTACCAGAGGCCGGTACGTGGCAACACATGGGCCATGGTACACCACACTCATGACTATTTCACCAGGTACCCAGAAGCAGTGCTGGAAGTGTGCTGCTTTTGGGTGCCTGGTTAAAACAGCCTCAGCCAGCTTTTGTTTTGCTCTCAGCCTCTGAAGTTAGGCTGAGATGGACCTCCTGCAATGCAGATGGCTTTTGTCGCCGGCCTGCAGTAGCCTGATACATCATGGGTTGAGTTGCCTAAATAGGAACAGGACTGCATGAAGCCACCTGGGTTTTGCAAAAATGAACACTGTTGCACATATTCATAAGAAAGAGTAACAAAAGGCCTTTGTTATACAGAAGAAGAGGAGGAGGAGGAAGAGTTGGCCTTTCTATCCCACTTTTCTCACCCATAAAGGGGACTCAGAGTGATTGACAAAGCTTTCTATTCTTCTCCCCACAACAGACACCCTGTGAGGTGGGTGGGGCTGTGAGAGCTCAGAAGAGAGATGTGACTCGGCCAAGGTCACCCTGCTGGCTTCATGGAGAAGTGCAGAATCAAACCCGGTATTCCCAGATAGGACTCCGGCTCCCTAACCACTAGACCAAGTCCCTTCAACTTATGAACTCTAACTTCCTATTTTAAATTCCTATTTGAATTTTCATTAGTTCATATGTTGCTGCCATACGATAAATAAATAAATAAATAAATAAACAAACAAAAGACCTCATACTATTTGCAAGGTTTAGGTTTATGCCATTTCGGCAAAACTTAATCCTCATAAAGAGCAAGAAATTGATGTTTATCTGTCAACACTAAGTATAAATTGGTATATATTGATTTTATTCCAATTAATTTTATTCTGTCTTTTGGGAAAACCTAAGAAATCACTAGGCTTTCAGATGTAAACCTCCTCTCTCCTTTTTCACTTCCTTAACCTTTCAATTAGGTCTTCAGGGGGCAGGCCAAAACAGGGCCTGTTCACCATCCTGGTGGGCCCCTAAGTTTGATACTTGGCTAAAGCTAAAATATATCCTGTTGTGAAGGGTTAGAATATTGATACCATGCATCACGCTTCCAATTCTTCTCATCAGGTCTCCCTACTAACAGATGTCCAGCAGCTGCTGGACTTATTTAGACCCCTGTCACGTACCTCAGGGGAATATTCAGGCTGTAAAACAAAGCAGCAATAAAAGGAGGGAGAGAAAAAGAAAGGAATAAAGAAATCAGGACTGATCAATTGTCTTCCTCTGGAGAGAGCAAGTCATATAAAATGAATGACTCAGAGATGTTTGTATCAAATTGGTGCTGTTATTGTCTCTGGCAAATTTGCATTCCTGCATGGATTTAAGAGGGCTTGCACTCTTTTGTATGAGGCTGAGCCTAACCACTGTTTACATGAGATAAAGTACTTTGCAGAACAGCTGACAGTTATCTGTAATCAACTCTTTTTTATTATTATTCTGGAAGAAGCTCCAGGGATGTGATTGCAGTGCTGAAAATCTTTGCAGTGGGAGCTTTCTTGGAAAGGGAATTTTATATAACCACTATGATTTTAGTTCTTTTTATTTTCATTTTTTTGTAAACCGCTTCTAGATTATGTTAATGGAAAGCAGTATATAAATGTTTTAACTAATAACTAAATAAATAAATATCAATGATTTACCAGCTACGGTGACAATTTCTTTAGAAATGCTTCACCCACTTCCATGCTTGTGGTGTGCCTGTGATAACTGATGAGCTCTTCAAAGCTGGTAGGCCATTTGGGAACTTCTTTTAGAGGACTGCTCTGACCAAGGTGGCATGCAGGACTGCCTATGAAGACAGGCTGGTAAGATATGTGTTGGGTGGCCTTGACCACTCCCAGTGGGTGTAGAAATGGCAGGCATACATATGGGCAGTGGATCTAATGGGCCTGAGAACTACATGCCCAGGCTATTGCTGGGCTCTCTGGCAGCTGCGGCAACAGGGCAGCCACTTCAATACATGTAGCATGCAGTCTGTGCCTTTCCTGAACATCTGCCATGGGCATCAGACATCCTCCTTTTCTTCCCAGAAGATAACTTCTCTGAAGGGTATGGGCCTTTTCACACTTACCTGTGCGGTAAAGATGAGAGGAATTCCCACAGGTTGCATCCACACATCATGGAGCTGTTCCTTTACTAGAAATGTCTCTGTGTGTGCCAGAGCTACACATCTTTACTAGCAATACTGTATAGCCCTGCATGCTGCATCTGTCAAGACATTTCCTCTAGTGAAACTTAGCAACAGCATTAGAGCTTACATCACTAGGCCAGAAAGCCACCCAACTTGAATAAAACCAGGTGCCTTGTAATCTACTAGTATAGCCATAACAAGCAAGAAGTTCTATGAGAACAGAATTGTGTTATGGGAAGCAGAAGAACAGTCCCATCAAGGATAGGTCCAAAGTGCTCTCATGGGACATCTGTTAATGGGTACGTAATGGGTACTTCTAGTGACAGTGGAAAAACACCCTTCTATGACCTCATGTTAATCCATATGTTATATTATTCAGCTTTCATTCTGCTCTGAGTTAGACAAATGATGATGTAGTGTAACAGTACTTAGATATTAGGAGTTAAGTTGTTTATTTGCATTCTTTTCATATACTCCTGCATTTTATTCTACATACCTATGCATACTTTGAAACCATAAAGCAATAAACCTTCCACTTGGAATGCAATCGAGATTCTGTTTTTGCATGTGAACTCCATTCAGACATGTTGCCTGCTGTGCACTAGCTAAATTGCTTGCTCTGCTAACCTTGGAGGCTCCAATAGCATCTGTACCTTTTCTGAGTGGAAGAGATGCAGGGAGAGCCCATGAGAGTGGTGATTCACATTTAGCTGATGCTTAGGTAAGCACCAGGTAAGTTTTGAATGCTTTGGGTGTCCTTAAGTGCATGCACCCAAAGCCTTCCAGAACTTCTCCTCCCTAAGATGGGAGGTGAAGTGTTAATTAGTGTCCCATAACTTGACCCAAAGTCCAGAACTCCTTCAGAATGTTGCAGCTGCAGATATATGTTGCAGAAGCCATAGGGGTCCTGGCCAGATAGACAGCTATCACTGCCCTCAACCTCTGGAGTCATCTGCATATTGTTATTAAAATTCCTGGCCCATGTTATCATATATTGCTTAGCTTGTCCGTGTTCTAATTCCATCTGCAAAAATAATTGGTGTATCTTGCCTACAATACCTCTTTCCCCCTTTTTAAAGCTCAATTTCCCACTTCTGTCTTTCCATCTCAAAGTTCAGTCTTAATCCTTGCTTTACTGCATTTGTTTGCACTTCTTGTGCTTATGCTGCAAATATTAGGTCCTCCATTCGCTTCTCTTATTCACTGCCACACATTCTTGTTATTGACATTTCCTTCTAAACTACTGTGGTGCTGACCAGTCAGTGGTTCATTCTGCCATTTGTCTCACTGGAGGCAGCAACCCAAGGATATTCAGAAACTGGATCGCCTAGCCAGTGAACCAGATACTGCAATTTGCTGAGGGACGCATAGGAGTCCAGGATTTCTGAAATTTCAAAGTGTCCGTGTTCTGCAATCATGACTGGTGAGGAGAAGGTAGCAGAACTGTGAGGAAATGGAGAAGATTCCCTATGGAGTAGATTACTGTCCATGATATGTCTCTACCAGGGACACTAGGTCTTCTGTTCCAAGCACTCCAGACACTGTCCCCATAGGCAACAAGGCGCCCGCATATGGCTTTACCACACATTGAGGGGAGGCAGCAGCTGATCAGGCTACATCCATCAATTGGAACTGAGAGTGTGGCAGTTCGTCTGACACTAGGTAGCAATATATCAATAGCTTCCCAGACTCACTCCAAACTGCTTAATCTCACCAGCCCATTCTCTGGGAGCTCAGTGCTGATGCCAGTGAAGCAGTGGTGGCAACAGAAGTTTGAGTGGATGCTGCTGTGATTGTTTCTATACCTGTGACCATGGCTGAGGTTGTTGACATGGACATACTGGTTGTTAGATTGGTGGCCATGAGCACTGTGATAAGTGGACTCAACTGGAGCACTGTGATAACGAGGACTCAACTGTAGAGTACAGCTTCAGAAGCACATTCAGGTCCAGTGAGGCTGCGCACTTCTCCCAGAGTGGCTCCATCATTGATTAAATATTGATTAAATATCCTGCTCTCAAACCCTAATTTTCCACCTACAGATACTTAACCTTGGCCAGGGACCAATCTAACACCAATCTAATCACCTGCTAAATATCAGAATGTGGCCATCTGAGTGCTTGGGGAGGTATCAGTGATATAAGCCCACCCTTCTGGAGGCAAGTGGGCTATAACCAAAGTTAGTAGTGATTTCTTATTCTGTCAAAACCACTACTTTTAACATTATATCCTCTCAACTCCTGTCCCACGGACCATGTCCAGATATTCTTGAATACTCCCCTTTGTTTCTTACAGTTCAATCTTGAAACATCAACCCAGCCTAATAAAAACTAACTTTTGTTTCTTTTCTCCCAGTCCAAGAAAGATGTCTGAGCAGACACCATCCTTACACCTCCTTAGATCCATCTGCCTTTAACAGGCTTTCCTTGATGGCACCTTTTAGCAACTCTTTCTGATTTTCACCAGTGTAATCTGCTAGTGCTCTTTTTTTTTCTGCTGCTGATTGTCAGATTTGTATCAAGACATGCCTGCCTTCACTTTGGGGTTAATAGAGCCTGTCAACATCACTTCATGAATGCAGTAAAGTGCACAAACAAAAGTGCTGGTTCAGTTCTTAACTAATTTGATTCAGCAGTGGATTTCTTCACCTCTCGGATGGTTTAGGGAATCCTGCATTGAGGAGGGTGTTGAACACAATGACCCTGGAATTCCTTTCCAACTCTATAATTCTATGGTTCTATAATCCATGAAGTCCCACTGTCCCTTCCATCAGAATATCAGGCTATGGTGATCTGAGCAACTCTGCTTGTACTCAGAGTGTTTCCACCTGACTCCAACAGATGCAGGCCAGATAGACCATGTCCACAAATCATTATTTCGACCAAGGAGGTGGCATGGAGACAAGAGGATTTCTCCAGGAGAACCATCCTTAGAGAAGATTACTGGTAGGTCATTTTGCTTGGCAACAGGGGCAGAAAGCCAGTGCATCTAGAGCACTAACATTTGACCACACAACATTGTAGCTAACCAGAGGTCTAACTACCTTTATTTTCTGGGTAGCGCTTCAAATAACAGGTCCCCATAAAGCAGGAAAAAATGCAGACGTCAGCAATCTCCATGAATGCTGTGAATACTGCACAACGAGGTGCTAGTGTGACTGTGACCACAATCACTGTGTTCTAGGATAAGCACCACAGATAACTTCTTATCGAAAAGTTTGTACTGTATAAAATTATAATGCATAAATAATGGAACATTGCTTAAGATTACTGCAAGTACTAGGAATGTGAAGTTCCTATCATTATCTTTTCTAAAGAGCTGATGAAAGTAATTGACACCGATGAAGCTAGTATGATTAACCTCATCCAAATGCATTATAACAAGACTACATAACCATGAGATGGAACAATACAATACCTGAACTTCTTACATCTGCCTGAATACACATTTCACAATAGACAGAAATGCAGCATTGAGTAAATGAAGGACTTTGTCTCAGATTTCTTCTAGCAATTATTTTGCACTAAGGAAAGAAATCAAGTAGTTGCAGAGTAAGGAGCAGGCTAAAGTGATTTTCCATCTCACTTCTTCAACTCCAAGGCAATGTTTCTTGCAACACTCCAGTGATTTTTCTAGTTTCATGCAAAAGCTCTACTTGGAAAACTGACTGCGAAATAGCTGTCGTGTATGTTACAGACCACTAAGCAACAGTGAGAATAAAGCAGGAGTAATAAAATTAATCAGGAACCATTTACATTTTTGACAGACTTTCGAACAACATAGAAGGGCATTTGTGTCTGCATGTATTAAGTTCAGTGGGCAGGATTTTGATAAGCTATAAAGTTGAGCAAGTTCACTGTAATGCAAAAATTACAAATGCACTGACTGATTGAAGTCATAGAACGGTTTGCATGTTAAAATCACAAGATGATAAAGGAAATTCTAATCAAGCAACCATAAGACTTCCTGACTGTCTCCACAGTGCTGGTGGCTGACCTGGTCCCCCACACCATGAATGGGCAAGGCACCAGCACATGGAAACTAGTGCCATTTTGCGAGGCTCCTGGAAACAGGAATTAAAATGGACTATTTTCAGAGCAGTACAGTAATCCCTCTGGCCCAGAATGGGGGAGTTCCCATTGCAAGCTTAAAACGGTTTCGAAACGGTTTCGATCCTCACAGTCCCCACGTCAGGTTGGCTTAACACGCTTTCTGCGTGTTAAATCGCCCCAATACGTTGTAAATGTTAATACTCATTTCAACAGGTGTCACTCCGGTTCGTGCCCTTGAAACGTTTTACATTTCTTGATGTGAGAATGGTACAGTTTTAGTGGGATGAGAATGCATGTTTAGGGTTTCCCTCCCCCAATAGCTTGCTTCCAAAGATAGTGATTTCACTGTAAAAATCCATCCCCTAAGCAGCTGGTATACTGTAGCAATCCACCCACTTCACACCTGATAACAATGTTGCAATTTACACAATTCTGGGTCTTTGAAAGTTCTGACCTTTAGAAAGGGAAAGAAAGGAAAGCAGCTGCAGGTTCTTAAGGCTGTGGCTGTGGAGTGAGTGGGCGAAGGGGGCTTGAGTTGCCACTGCTGCTGTGTGCCCTGGGCAATGGGAAGAGGAATGGAAAGAATTGCTGGCTGCCCGGTGCCGTTTTTCATCCATCCAGGCAAGCAGCAGCCACCCAGCTAGGCTCCGTGAAGGGGTCCATTATGGGTGGCACGTTCACGCCAGGAGGAAGAGGGCAGGGCAGCCCCGAAAAGTGGCTTTTAGAAAGTAGCCACTTGAGTCCCCCCCTTGAGTCACATACGCCATGTACGATCCTCAGATTCCAAAATCAAACATAATTACGTTGAAAGTAATGGGATCAGGCAAATTCATGTTAGCATCTGGTTCTATTATTTCGGTTTAGGAAAACCATTTTAAGCTTGTAATGGGAACTGGGTCAATGTGCACAAAGCCAATATCCCCCTTTCAATTCCATGCAAATCAAAGGGGGGAATAATCGGCTTCATGTGCGAACATCCAACGAATGCTCGTGCACAAAGGGAGCCCTCTCCTGTCCCAAATCACCCCCCTCCCCACTCACCTGCCACAGTCTCTACAAAGCTTCAATGAAGGCTGGATCCATATCCACAAACATTGAGTCAGATGAATTTGTAGAAACATTCATAGAATGGCACTCATGTTCAAGAACTTCCCTAATGTGCAGAATCTTAAAATTTGCTGTTCGGTTCAAATTGAACCAAACACCCCTAAGTTTGCAGACTTCCCTTTCAAACTGGCAGTGTGTTCAATTTAAATTCAAGCCTGTTTGAGATGATTCAACTTCATTTCTGGTTCAGCTCCATTTCTGCCTGAGAATACCCAGAAGCTACTGTATGAGACAGAATGCTGGACTTTTGTGGCCCAATCCAGTAGGACTCCTCTTATGCTCTTATGGCTCTTAGATACAGGAAAAATACAGAGATCTTGGGATATCAATCAGGATATAAATATTTTAAATAAATAAATAAAATGTGAAAATGCCCTTTAAAAAACAAAATAATCTTAGATTTGAGGTGGTTCACACACCAGGAGTTCATGAGGGATAGTGGTGGTGGTGGTAGTGATGATAATGGTGATGGTGATGATACAGAGAGAGACAGCAATATAACACCTCACTAAATGTGTTGGCTTTGACAATTCATAACACATCAGGATCTTCCCAAGATCCTAAGATGATGTTATCTACCCGCGGATAATGCGATAATATTATCATAATATTATAACAATAAAATTATTATTATTAATTTATATTTCTATCCCACCACCGTATACCCAATGATTTCAAGGAGGGTTACAATAACAGATAAATTTAAAACAGATGAAAGCAGGTTTAAAAATTGCTAAAATAATGACAGTGCCTGTATGGGGAGGGATTGTTGTTCTTTGTATTTTTTCATCGTGCTTTTTCACAGTACTGTACAGGTTTACATTCTTAGCCTCTGAATGGGGAGGGATCTTGTTTATAACTTACCCACACACCAAAAAAAAATCCTACTTGACTAAAGCCATAATTAAACTTTAAATTATATGGATTGTTCGTTTGCTTGGCTTGTTTTTGTTTGAGCAAAATGACTGTTTCTTTGTTCAGCCTGATAGAGGGCCCTCTCTCCAGGAAGCATTTCTCTGTGTTTTTGAGGTATAGTATGTTGCCTTGGAAACAGGCTTCTATTGCTAAAATCAGTAGGAGACAATTCTTATTGCCAGTGGTGCCCATTCATAACTTCATAAAGAAGTTGACACCACAGAACCTCAACTTCATTTCATATTCCTTTATCAACGTAAGACTACTGTAAGAAAAAATATGTCCAGTTTTCAAAAAAAGAAGAAGATTGGAGAGACAACAACAACTCAGGCATTCGGCCGAACATAGAAGAGAAGCAACTTTAAGAAGCACTGGCCTGTGTGCTCTTTGGCAGCCTCCCTACAGGTGTCCGTGCCACATCCTACAGATGCTGGTCCTGGCCCACTGGAACACAGCTGGACAATGCAGAGAACACTAGCAGCTCTGGGATGGCCACTCATCCCATTCTAGCTTGAAGATAGCTTCCATGCCCTGGCTTCAGAATGAGTCATCTTATGGAGCCTGGCAAAATGTTGACAGGCTCCAGGATGGATTCTGGCTCAGTCATGGCACCACTGTCTATCCACATGAATGTCGCAGGAATGGTACATTCACTACACCACTTGGGACCACTTTAAATAGTCTCCCATCGAAGTGGTCTTGGGCATGATCTCCTAGGAAAAACATTGGTATACAGATAACATCCGCCCTGGACCCTATGGCCCCAGTGTACATGCAGAAGTGCAGCCTCTGATCCAGTCTTCACAGCAGAAGACCAGATTGAAGATATGATTAAAGGGGTCTTGTGTTAATCTGGATTTAAGGACCCAGGGGCCCCATTAAATCCGGATTTCAACAGCGGTCATGCAAACAAAACGTTCAGA
Organism: Aspidoscelis tigris stejnegeri; assembly: GCA_023333525.1. Lineage (NCBI taxonomy): Eukaryota > Metazoa > Chordata > Lepidosauria > Squamata > Teiidae > Aspidoscelis > Aspidoscelis tigris. The sequence goes on from JALMGA010000006.1 coordinate 67,466,144, forward strand.
ATGGGGTCCTAATGGGGTCCTTAAGGGGTTGTATGTCCAGAAGATACATAACTGATCTGTACCAACTGCATACCTATCAGGTTCCTAATGGGGTCTTTGTTGCATGTGCAAAAAGGCACTAAGAGATGTTTCTATTTTATTCCCATATACATACATTCCAAATGAGGCATTTTGGGCCACTTTTTGACACCAGTATGCCCATTATATTTAAAAGGAGGGTTTGGTAGAACAAGACATAACTGTTTGCTGCACGGCTCCTTCCTCACCTACAGGATGATCTTTTCTCTGAAAGGAAGTGAGTGCCCTGCCCACTCACCTGCTGCCATTTCCTTGTAGACCTGTTGTCTGCTTCTTTCTGAGGAAAAAGAAGGGCGAAAGGAGGGGGAGAGCAATTGGTGAAGGAAAATTATTTCTTCCCTACCCTGTTCTCTTTCCACTTTTAACAGCCTAAGGCCACAGTCACATCACAACAAATTAGTCTATTTTAGGGCAGAAGGGGGGGATGTAAATAATGCTCACTGAAATCATTTTTCTTTTTTCACGTGTTTCAATATCCCCAGCCTCAGCCCAGTAAGGAGGAAGAGCAGCAGGAGGAGGGGAGCTGGCTTTTATACCCTGCTTTTCTCACCCATTTAAGGGGACTCAAAGCTTCTTCTCCCCACAACAGACACTCTATGAGGTAGGTGTGGCTGACAGAGCTCAGAAAGAGATCTGTGACTAGACCAAGGTTACCCAGCTGGCTTCATGGACAAGTGCAGAATCAAATCTGGTATTCCCACATAAGAGTCCAGCTCCCTAACCACTAGACCAAACTGGCTCACTGATACGTATGTTTTCCTCTTTACCCGTTCCATGCTTTCCTTCTGTCTTCCCTCTGTTATTGGGGCTGTTCTATCAATTATATTTTGGCTTCTCAGTGGAGGGTACAGCTTCCTCTCTCTGTCCCACCATGCCTATTCCTGCCTGAGCTACCACGGTCTCCATTAGGACTCTGGAGATGCCCTACAGGCAGAGGAAGATGAAATTAAGTGCTCCCTTGTGCCCCATCTTATCAGTGTTATCATTCCCAAGTGTCAGGTAAGTTATCTAAGATTTAAGGAAGCAATGGAAGTAAAAAATTGTGATTGGTTGGAAACATGGCAAATAGGGAACGCAAGCTCTGCAATGCAATGTTTGTTTGGCTAGAACAGGCAGCAACCATATGAACAGCACACTGCTGAGAATTGCACTGCCCACAGCCTTCATGCCTTTGCTAGAGGCTATAAAATATGCTGTATCTGTTATGTTGCACCTACTTACTTGTCTTGTTGTTTTCTTGTGCCGTGGATCCTTCGTATGTCAGCACATGACCAACAATTTAGATTGTTCTCCTATATATATATATCCATTGCATCTCAGGTAGGTGTTGCCAAGAAAACTGCAGCAGTATGTCCGTCTAGTCTCAAGAAGGCAGGATTTACTCAAGGCTGTCATTACAATTCCATATGGAAGTACACATGGAAATCAAGGAATCCTTCAAGAATACACTGGAAGATAATAAAAGTATGATGGTCTATTCATGTCAAGTGTTTACTTTCTCCTACCCCAGGCCAGAGTTCTATAGATGCCTAGGGCCTAGATCTGGGTTCAGTCAAGGCCACCAATGGTACAAGGGTAAAACATTAAGCTAAAATAAAGCATAAGTACCCTTCTAAATCAGACCAACAGCTCATCTATTCCAGCAGCCTGTCCTTTTCAACCCTTTCTGCACTTGGCTTTAGACTGGGACATGCCTGGTATAAGGCAGTGCTGCTGGCATACGAATACAGACCAACAGAAGATTCACTCACCACTAGTATGCTTTGTTTGCACAGGATGAAGCTATGGAGCAGGATAATACACCTCAATGTCATCCTATTCTGGTTCTGCAATGAACCTCTTTAAAGATATCGTGACTGGAACAAAATTTGTATTCTGGATTACAAGGGCTCAGTGGCATTTTCCTCAGACCCTCAGATCTCCAAGAGATACCATTTGGAACTTTATCTTCAGTATAGGGTGAGATTGTTGAAAAACCCAAATTTTATTGTCAGAACATATACACAACCTTTGAAACCATGCATTTCTTTATGTATCTTGTTTCTGCTGTACTTTCTTTTGGTGGCAGCCTGAGGCATGTAGTTTTGACTGGATTTTGGAAAGAGCATCTGCCATAGATCTCATAATATGCAGTACCCCACATAACAAACACATGCCATTGAACACTTCCACTCCAACTGTTGCACTAAAGTAAGATCCAGTCTGGCTGAACTGAAGCCTTGATTTACTTCAGCACAATGAAGTGAACATATCTGAAAGTGTTCATATTGGCTCTGCGTGGCCTTAGTGTGTGCATACCAAAATTTTATTTTCTAAAATATTAATGCTGATACATGCACGTTGTGTGCCAGAACTTTTCTATACCCACAGCTGAGGTTTCATGGAAATTGCGCTATTGATCAACATATTAACTGTCTATTCAGGTGAGTGACGCCGATGGCAAAGCCTCCAGTTCCTGTCATTAGGCAGGAAACAGTCCTGAGAGCTCTTCAAATGTGCTGTTCCCTTCAGAGCAACAGCTGTTCAGCAGATCAGTCTCCTGCAGAAGAGTAACCTTAGCTATCTTTGCATTAGGACCTCTGTAGTCTGCACCAACATGTGGACAGGAAACCCCTATTTCGATTAGGGATGTGCACAAATATTCGTAGGCATTCGAAATCCCATCAAATATTCCAAATTTCTACATTAGAACTCAAATAGAATTTCCCGAAATTCAAATGTAAACATTCAAATTGAATTTTGGATTTTGGATCTATTTGTTTGAATTTTCTGGACATTCACATGTGTATGGGTTCGTACATGATGTGCACGTGAAGATCTGCATCTTTCCTGCATCCGTACACATTTGTACAGATCCACAGGGGACGAAAACGGGTTGCATCAGGATAACTACAGGGTGCATACGGACATGTACAGATGTAGGGAAGATGTGTACATGGACATGCGAATGTTTTCAACATTCGTATGTGCAGATTCAAATAAAAAATTCAAACAAATAGATTCAAATTTGGTAAATATGAATCAAATCTTGTTAAATTTGAATTTAAAAGATTCAAATTGAATCAGATTTTCGGGTATTCAATTTGATTCAAATAGAATGTCAAAAAAGCATTCATGCACACCCCTAATTCCTATATATAATCCAGAATAAGGACAAGTGCAGAAAGAGCCCTTCTCTCCATTTTCCAACAGTTTCGTTTCTACATAGGGAAGTACATATTTCTGAGTATCTTTACTAACCTTTCTGCCTTTGGTCATAGCAGCCTTCCTGTTTCGCTTAGCCTTAGGGTAGCTGAGGAAATGAAATCCATGTCATTTTGTAACACTGCCATAGTTAACAAGTGATTACTTTATACCATCCTTCTGATCAAATATAATTCCTATTAAAACCCTAATTGTGCTTGGCATGTCTCATCATCTTCAAGAGATAGCAGTTATATCTGCATTTAAATTTGGACCAAATTAACATTAGTTTTGATAGGAATCTGCCCATATGAATGATACTGAGAAAGTCATTTCAGTATGTTGTTCATTTGTTCTCTAAATTAATAAAACAAGAAAAGGTCAGGTTTTTTGTTTTGTTTTTTAATTGAAAACCTTCCATCTAGTTTTAATCAATTAATCTATACAAAGATCTTTATCAAATATTTAATATTCAAAGCAGAATGAAACAGAGGCAGTTTCCTCAGCATGTTCCTTGGCATGGACGGAGACTGTTTTCTGGCCTGCACCAAAAAACACTGTATCTAATTGTCCCCTTCTACTTGGTCACCTGTACCCTTTTTTAAAAAAAAAACCTTAATTTATCTTAATTAATCTTAAACAGCATCCTTATGTTAATCATCTGTTCAGGAGTATATTTTCAGACAAATCTAGGAAAGATATCCTGTTCAATTCTTCAATGCACAGGTTCCAGATCAGTCTAAATTGTTGAATGTTATCAATACCCTCCATTCTCAAATGTTTCACTAAAAAAATTCATTCATCATGAGTTTCTATACTGTTCTATACCATTCTACTTTAGTCAGATTCAAGACATATTTCCAGTTATGCACTATACATTGTTGGGTTACCGACACTACAAGATGTCATCGTTTTTGTTCTTCTGTTCCAATATTCAAACCTGAAAAATCATGTAGCTGGAATTTGTGGTATGTGTATTTGGAACATTCTCCTCAAAATTTTATTAATTTTTTCACAAAAACGTTCAATCGGGGGCAATCCCAATACATATGGTAATAAGTCGGTCTATTTCTGTACCCCCTCCAGCATCCTCTATTGTGATTCCTTAATATATGTGACATACGTAGTGGTGTATACCATCTATAGATGAGCTTAGTGAAAGTCTCTTTAATTGATACTGAAGTATGCTAACTGTTTCATATTTATTATTTTGTTCCATTTTATTACTGACTAAATATCAATCTTCCATAGCTGCTTAAGAGAAGCCATCTGTATATTCTGAGTGGCAATTAAATGGGAATATATTTTGGAAATTATGCCCTTCAATGACTCTGTTGCTTGTTTCAAAAAAAATTCAAATCTTGTTATTTCAGGAGATTTTAACATCCTTTCTATAGCTAACCATATAAGCCAACTTTGTCCATTCTGAAAGATCACTTCCTTAATTTAAATTGTTCTTTTAGATCTGCACCAAGTTTTTTGAGCCAGGGATGGGAGAGGTGCTGAGGAGAATCCCAGCAACCATCCACAAGATTGCTCCCTGTCCTAGTTTATAGGCCTAGGTATATTAATATCATTCCATTGAGGTAAAGATCAGACACAGAGGGAGCCATCCACACTGGTGCAGTCCCAAATCAGACCACCGGCATTTGCTTGTTTGAATTTTTATCCCACTCTATACCCAAAGGTTTCAGGGCAGGTTAAAACATTAAAAAGCAGTGGACATATTTATGTATGTATGTATGTATGTATGTATGTATGTATGTATGTATGTATGTATGTATGTATGTATGTATGTATGTATGTATGTATGTATGTATGTATGTATGTATGTATGTATTTCATATCAAAAGCATTGCATTCAGCCAATCAAGCTGTAAAAGGAACAAACAATCTATACATGAGTTTAAAAACAACATTCAGATCAATAAAACATTAAAAATTGGATAAAATTGTAGTGATAAAAGAAGGACAATAAAGACAAATTTAGATAAAATTATTTTTTTACCAGAAATGAGCAATAGCATCTGCATTATCTGTGCCATTGAGCAGTTCCTCCATCATACATGAGGCAGGATATTTTGGGCAGGAATGCAGATGTTGGATTGTTTGTTCAGCACTGCATTCACATAAAATGGAAGAGTCTTCGAAATAATTCCATTTAGCAAGATTATCTTTTGTTCCACCAACAACACTTCTAATCCTATTTAAGGATTTCCATCTTATCCATTCCTGGTTTGCACCAGGGGGAAGAGCCTCACATATTTAATGAACATATTAAATGCATAACAATGCCTGAATGCCTAACCCTAATTATTGTTTAACCAAAGGCCAGGGCAAAGAGGTGTGTCTTTACAGCTCTCCTGAATGCCTGACGCACCTCAGTGGGGAGACTATTCCACAATCTGGGAGACACCACTGAAAAGGCCCTGTCCCAGGTGCCTACCCCTTTCGTTACTGAGGGTGATGGTTCCCTAACAGCAAAACTGCATCTGGAAAAGCAGAGGAAAGGAAGGCCTCTTCTGCACTTACCTGGTAATCCGGAATAAAGACCTCCTTAGAAGACATCTTCAAACAGAACTACAACTTCTTGCTCAGCAGCTTTTAAATATTGCTATTGATTTTAACCTGTAATTTTTTTTGTCTTTTATAGAATTTAAATCTAATAAATATTTAAATAAATATTGCCGAGTATTACAGCCTTAACATTTCATTGAAAAGCAAAGTACATGTATTCTGATGTACCACCACCATCTGCTGGACACAATAATTATTACAGACATTAGCTATCTGGCAAGAGACATTGGGATCATTCCCTCCATCTGCTTTCACTTAGGCTGCACCTAGACATCTCTTACCTATTTTGCTAAATTTTGATATTCCAGAATAAAGAAGAATATCCGTGTTTTATTCCTGGATATCCAAATATAGTAGAATAAGTAACTGACCTCTGGATGCAGCCTCAGCTGTTCATGTAAGTAGCTCAAAGTTGCTAATAAATTATTGTATGCATTTATAAGCTTATATCATAAATATGTGTGAATGAATCAGGTTAGAAGCAAGAAGGATATTATTTCAGTTTAAATTTAAATTTAACTACTTACATATTTTCCAATATGTAAATGTTTTATTTACTAATAAATGTTTTATTTATTGCTAATGGGTGCTACACCTCCTGTGGAAACACATTGGGTGCTTCCCTTAATCCGGATCTACTAGATCCGGATCTAAGGGCTGCAGTGGAAAAACACCCATGGTATGGGCTTAATTCACAGGTAAGCACAGGTAAGCACAACTGTGAGTTCTCCTGGTGAGAATATACACAAAACCATGTGTTCATCACCTAAATTTTTATCTAGCTCTAGTTCTCCTTCAGAGGAAAAGAACACATCAGCAAAGTGACTAGTAGTTTTCTTTCCACATTATCTAATGCAAGGGTACCTTTTTTTAGTTAGGTAATTCTGGGGCGGGGGAACAACTCGTCACTTTGCTGATGTGCTCTCTGGCTCTTTCTGCACTCGGCATTATTCTGTTTTGTGTCTCAGAATAGGGACCTGCCATCCATATGTTAGTGCAGACTATAGTAGACCCTTGGCAGGATCTGCTGTAGTCTGCACTAGCATGAGAATGGCAGATCCCTAGCTCAAGATAAGCCAGAATAAGACTCAATGCAAAAAGGGTCTCTCACTCTAAAAGTGGACTGAACCTGGATTCCCCCCCCCCCCCCTTCAGCTTCCCAGCCTGGGATTTCCTGCTGGCACTCTATGAAGCTGATGGGTAGGAGACTCGGATCTGACAAGGGGAAGGATTTCTTCACCCAGACGGTAATCGGTTTGTATAATGTGCTTCCAGAAGAGGTGGTGACAGCTACCAGTCTAGATGGTTTTAAGGTAGGGTTAGACAAATGTATGGATGACAGATGTATCAATGGCTACTAGAAAGAATGCCTGGGTGCCTCTTTCAGGTTGGGGGGGGGAGCGGGGCGCTTGTCCTTTCTCCTAGTGCCTCCCCACCATGCAAGATTTGGGACACTGGGATTTGAGAGCAGGCAAAGGTTTGCCCTTGTCTCTGCTTGAGATGCCCATAAGCGTTTGGTGGGCCACTGTGTGCGACGGGATGCTGGACTAGATGGGCTGTGGCCTGATCCAGCAGGGCTACTCTTATGTTCTTATGTTCTCATCCAAGTACTAACTATTGTCAAGATTAGATGCTGCCACCTTCAGTATACCTCGGTGCAAGCATACGTTCTTCTATAAACTGAGACAAGGGATGGGGCAATATCGTCTTGTACGTACTACCGTTGGACCTCCTGTTTGAATGCTCATCAATCCGGGCCAAAAGTTTTTTCAATGACACGTCCTACCACCTTTAGTTAAAACTCACTTTTCCAAAAGGTCCCGCTGTGTGTGCTGCAGAGATAAAGGAGTGGGTGGGATTTTCTAAACATCACCCATTCTTTTTTTCTTACCCTCAGATCTTGCATGGCGGGGAGGCACTAGGAGAAACGAAAAGTGGACACCCATGCACCCCTTCCAAGCCATAACTATTCCGCAGACCATATTCATCCTCGCCTATCCATCCCTTCCCTCCAGGTCTTTTTCCCTCCCCCGCAGCCTCGCCCCCCTGACTCGCCGACGACCAAACTGCCGGCAGGTGAACGCCCAGGAGCAGCCTTTTTCTAGATCCGTCGTTCCTCCCCTTCAAGGAAGTTGCGGGAGCGTCGCAGCCAATCCGCTTTCCCTGGTAACGGTGTCGAGTTTACCTTAGCAACGCGCCTCTGCCTCTACCTGGGACCGAATCGAGCCTGAGCCGTTGCTAAAGTTAGGAGGAGCGAAATCGACGAGGCCGAGGCGGAAGAAGGGGCTTCCAGAGTCCAGATCCCAGACGTTTCAGCCCCATGGCAGAGCCTCCAGGAGATCAGCAGGCCCCTGAAGGCGCGGAGGATCCCGGGCAGGGACCGCCTAGACAGCCCAGCCAAGGGGTGGCCAGGCAACCAAGCCAAGGGGTGGCCAGGCAGCCTAGCCAGGGGGTGGCCAGGCAACCAAGCCAGGGTGCCCCCGTGATCCAGGAGCCAGAGGGAGAAGTGGTCTTAGAGGAACATGAACTTGGAGTGGGGCGGCCGCCTGAGGAGGCTTACCAAGATCAGCCTCCACCGCTACCTCCCCGGAGCACATTGTATCAGCCCGAGCAACCCCGTCTGAATGTCTACGACCAGCAAGAAGGAAGAGGAGCTGCATATCAGCCTCAGCAAGCAAGAGGAGCCCTTTTTCAGACCAGGGGTGGCATCCAAGACCCCAGGGGAGGCGCAGCTTGGCAACAGCAGCCCTCATTGGGCAGGGGCAGTTTTCATCAGACTCAAGACACAGCAGGAGGCGCACAGCCACCGCCAGAGCAAGGACCTCCTGGAAGGGGTAGTTTCCATGCCTCCATGGCCAGAGGCAGCCAAATCCTTCAGCAAGAAACTGGGGGGCATGGCCCTTACCAGCCTCATGAGCCTGGCTATGGCCTTTACCAGCTAGGAGCCACCTTGTATGAAGATCAGGTCCCGGATCCAGGACCAAAGGCCCTGGCAATAAAGAATGCCAAAGCCTATCTGCTGAAAACGAGCGTCAAAACTGGTGTGAGCTTGTGAGTCAGGGTAGGGATGAAAATTACTAGGAAGAGTCAGATAGCCTGTCAGAAGTGAATGCATGGAGAAAAAGATCCTGTAAACAAATAACGTATAAAGTGGATGGTGTATGTTTACAGGAAAGTATGGCTGGCTGCAGTGGTTGTCAAAATGATTCCCAGAAGAGGTCCTTTGGACTATAACTTCAATTCACTCCTACCAGCATAGGGCATGATCAGAGATGCAATAGCATCTGAAAAGCAGCAGATAGGAAAGGAGTTATGCACAAGTGTACAGTACTTCAAGCTGCAAAATTTTATCACAGGTCATCCTTGCATCTTGTATGCTTGACCTTATCTATCCAGCTTGAGTGCATTTATCAGTCCCAGTGTATCTTAGCCATGTTTAGCCTTTGAGGAATGGTTCTGAGTAACGACAGGAATATGTTTTACTAGTACTGTTCAGCATAATGTACATAGCTTTCAGGAAGAGTAAATTTTTAATCTCTGAGATCTTTTCCACTGATTTCATAGATACGACCACCTTGCTGAAGTGCTGTCCAAGATTCTTGATGAGCGCCCTGAAAACCCAGCTGACATACTTGAGAACATCAGTAAGGATGTGAAGTGCGCACGCTTCCAGAAGAAACTAGACACTCTGCGGGATGAATATGAAAAGCACCCAACATACGAATTGGCTGAAATGTATAAGACACTATTTCAGAAGGGTGCGGGAGAAGGCACAGATCAAGAAATAGAAGAGGAAGGGGTGAGTCACGGCAGCGGTACAGCCTTTATTATGTTGGGGCATTGGCTAAGGGAGAGGAAATTCCACATACAGTATCATGTGGGCTTCTTCTGTGGGGTGTACTCTGGGGCTGCTAGTTCTAAGATCTAACTGCAGCCTACAGAGTCTGCAAGGCTTTGTCTAAGATCATTAATTAATCTGAAAAATAATGTGTACTCTGCTGAAGGTCAACTGAGATTGAGACTGTTCATAAAATCATCTAATTGAGATGCCCATGAGCATTTGGTGGGCCACTGTGTGCGACAGGATGCTGGACTAGATGGGCTGTGGCCTGATCCAGCAGGGCTTCTCTTATGTTCTTACAGAGCTAGAAGGCACCTCTAGGGCCATCAAGTCCAACCTCCTGCTCAATGTAGGATTTTCTAAACCACCCCGGACATATGTAGGTCCAGCCTATTTTTGAAGACCTCCAGCGAAGGAGGACTTACAACCTCCCGTGGCAACCTATTCCATTTACTGATCGCCCTTACTGTCAGGAAGTTTCATACTATTGTTTCTAGTTCTTCCATCTTGTATGAGTATAGGGACAATCCTTCTGCACTGTGACAGTCCTTAAGATACTTGAAGACTGCTGTCATGTCTCCTCTCAGTCTTCTCTTCTGTAGGCTAAACATTCCTAAATCCTTCAACTGTTCCTCGTAGGACATGGTTTCCAGACCACTAATCATTCTGGTAGCCCATTTTGGACTTGCTCTAGTTTGTCAATATTTTTTAAAAAAATTGGGGTGCCCAGAACTGGACACAGTACTCTAGTTGAGGTCTGACCAAGGTAAAGAGGAATAATTACTTCTCATGATCTACACTATATGCTCTTCTTGATGCACCCTAGGATAATGTTTGCCTTTTTTGCTGTTGTGTCACATTGTTGACTCATGTTCATCCTCTGATCAACCAGTACACCCAGATCGCTTTCACTGGTGCTTCTACTCAGCCTAATTCCTCCCATTCAGTATTCATTTTTATCATTTTTCTTACCAAGAAAAACCAGCCCACTGTTCAAGATTGCCTAGACCTTTTTGAACCCACTCCTCCTCCCCAGTGTTAGCACCCCCTCCTAGCTTTGTGTTATCTGCAAATTTGATCAGCATCCCTTTGCCAGCATTTTGGAGGGCTGCGAGTTGTTTGTACTGCATTCCCTTTTATCCAGTTCTCAACATTCCTTAAGTCCTTAGAGGTGTCCAGCTGCATCTCTCCAAGGCTGCAATCACACCAAAGTTTTAATCCAGCTTCAGTCCACTTTCAGAGCAGAAGAACATTTTAGTAAAGTGACTTGTCATTTTCCTTCCATATTATCTAACCTAAAGGGGTATTTTCTGATTTAGATAAAGCCAAAAGCGAACAGTTTTTGCTTTGCCAATGTGCTATCTCACTCTGAAAACAGACTGAAACTGGATTAAATCGTAGATGTAAATACAGCTCAATGTTCCTAAACTACAACTCCCAGCATCCAGGAACACATGGAGGGATGCAGTTGAGCACCTCTGTGCTGGATTCTAATCAGTCCTTTTTATGGATAGAGGAGGGTGGAAACTGTTCACATAATCAATAAGGTCATAATAATTATTTTTCAGATCCATTCAATTCTGTGAATATTATATGCAAGCTAGGAGGCAGTTCTGGGCATTAATTCTTGTTATCAACTTAGTAATATCAAGTTTACTTCTCTAGTAAACTTGGAGAAGATTAAGCTGCATTTGCATTTAGGGTAGCTGTGAATAAAATTAAATTATTGTAAAGATTTAGCACTGTTATAATTATCCTACTGCTATTTTTCTCCATAGCCAGAGACTCCTCTACCCAATGTAATGGAGACAGCCTTCTATTTTGAACAGGCTGGAATTGGTTTGAGTCTAGAAGAATACTATCACATCTTCCTTGCCCTCAAACAGCTTGTCACCACACACCCGATCCAGACCTGTCGTTTTTGGGGCAAAATCCTAGGCATTGAAGCAAACTATATAGTAGCTGAAGTTGAGTTCCGTGAGGGAGAGGAAGAGGAAGAGGCAGAGGAAGAAGAAATGCTGGAGGAGGGACTCAAAGAAGGGAGTGAAATCAGAGGTGAGGAAGAGGACGAAGATGAAGAAAAAGATGAGCCCCCAAAACCAAACTACAAGCCACCACCAGTTATACCCAAAGAAGAGAACCGGACTGGGACCAATAAATTCATCTATTTTGTTTGCAATGAACCAGGCAAGCCGTGGGTAAAACTACCACACGTAACGCCCGCCCAGATTGTGAATGCCAGGAAAATCAAGAAATATTTTACCGGAAGATTAGATGCTCCCATTGTGAGTTACCCACCATTCCCAGGGAACGAGAGCAATTATCTGCGGGCACAAATCGCCCGCATTTCAGCAGCAACCCAGATCAGTCCATTGGGATTTTATCAGTTTGGAGAAGAAGAAGGAGATGAAGAAGAGGAAGGGGGAGCAGGGCGGGACAATTATGAAGAAAATCCTGACTTTGAGCCCATTGCTGTCACAGAGCTGGTAGAGTCACTTTCCAACTGGGTGCACCATGTACTGAATATTCTGTCACAGGTATGCTTAATCAACTCTATTTATCTTATTTAAAATACTACAGGAGAAAAAAAAATCATATGAAGGAAAGGCCCTTTCTGCACTACATATTGGAACTGCACTATCATGGCCAGATGGAAAAGATACTTTGTATCTTTAATAGCTGCAACAAGGAAGGGATATCCAACATGTGGTGCCTGCATAATAAATTACATCCCCTTGGAACTTCCAAGTGTATGTATTTAAGTTCATAAGCTTAACATCAGTTCCAGATAAAGTAATGGGAACTTTAATTAAGGATAAAATTAGCGCACACCTAGAGGAGCAAGCATTGCTAAAGGAAAATCAACATGACTTCTGCAAAGGTAAATTGTGCCTTATTAACTTGTTAGAATTCTTTGATAAAGGTGATCCAGTTGACATTGTGTGTCTGGATTTTCAAAAGGTTTTGACATCCCTCATCAAAGGTTCATCAGTCACAAAATAGGAAGACAGATCCTGTCCTGGATTTGTAAATGGCCTAAGGACAGGAAACAAAGGGTGTTTTTCCACTGTCACTAGAAGTACCCATTAAGTACCCATTAATGGGTAACACACAACTTGTATTGGGATTAGATGATAAGGACCTTCTCAACAGTAATTAACACGGATCTCTACATTTTTAAAGTTCTTTCTGGTTGCATGAGGAATTGATGTTACGTAGTTTGCTGCTGCATAGGACAGATATGCTGGAGAGCAATAGTGTAACAAAATAGATTTAAAAATCTAACTGCTTGCTTTTCTTTCACAAACAGTATTAGCTTTACTTCCCATCCCAGAGTTGTCTCTGGCATAGCTATGTAATAAGCTCCCTGAAACTGGATGCTGTTATTTGCTTTTTGTCCTTTTATTTCATCTCATATGTTTCCATCATCAAATAATTCTAGGCCACGTACAGGAAATGAATCAAAACAGATGAAAATCCATGAACTATCAAAGCCAAAGATCAAATCATAACAAACATCAAACCAAACTAAAAAGTAATAAACTAATACTTGATTACAATAATAAAACAATGAAAGATCAGCACCTGCAAGAGAAAACACCATACAGCAAGATAGTGGAGGAGCATTTTAATGTCCCAAAGTCTGGATAAAAAGACACATCTTAACCAGGTGCTTAAATGATGGCACAGAATGATGGTTAAGTTATATACAGCTTCCCACTGCAGGAGACATAATTGTATGAATTATGTAATACTGTACTTTAGTAATCTGTAGTGCTTCTGTCTTTGAATTCTGTGGGTGATTCCTTCAGAAATAGAGCTGCATCTGTAACTCAGTCCTTTTCCACACTTAATTCTTATCAGTAGATTCAGATTAACTTGATCTGAATCAATTGCAGCAGGAGGCATCTGCATTAAGTAGGCTGGATGGCAGCAAATGTGGTCAAAGTAGAGACACAATACAGTACACACCTCAGTGCTGTTCAACACCAGTGGATGCAAATTACCAGCAACAGCATCTCCAAACCCTGATGCAGTTGGCCTATCAATGAAACACTGGGTATCTTCACAGGCAATACAAAGACTCTTACTGACAACAATGCGGACATTATTCTGAAAGTCTTGCTGTCACAGCACATGTTCCTCAATGATCTTAGTTCCATTCTACACATGATTCCCCATCTGTTCTTCTGGACCACATGGCACCAGTACAATTATGGAACTGATTCATCAGGTTAGATTTCTGCTAACCAAAGGAAAAGTTAATACCTCAGCAGACAGTATATGGCAGACTTCAAACACAAAATATTCTGTGAATAAGATTTTCATTGCTTTGTGCTTTTAGCAAAGGAGTATTACCCAGTTATATTGTCTGGCTTTGTAACCCTTCCACCTGTATGTAGGGCCGCTGTGTCTGGATTAATCCTGTTCAAAAATCAGAGGAGGAAGAGGAAGAAGATGAGGAAGAAGAGAAAGCAGAAGAAGAGGAATTGCAAGAAGTGGGACCCCCACTGCTCACACCACTCTCTGAAGATGCAGGTAAACTGCAATCCACACTTCAGTTATTCTTTTTCTTTACTGGTATCTCAGTCTTGGAGCTTCCGGAGAAATCAGATGGTCTTGCTTTAAGGCTATGGATGACTATGCCTAGTTTAATTTTCCTCTTTTGTACATCTATTAAAGATAGATGTCCTGTCGCAGAATTTGCCATGGGATGTACATGAAACTTCCTCCCCATTTCTTGGAAGTGATCAGGTGGGAAATTTTTCTGCTGTTTTTCCAGGGCAAACAGAAGGCACCAAAGAAAGGTGCCCCCTTCAGGCCCCTCTGGGCACTCATTGCCTGGGATATACTCCCCCTCCAAAAAAAAAAAAAAAAAACCTTTGAAGGTACAGAATTGCATACTTGTGAAGATCACATTGATTTATTTTTTAAAAAGGATAAAGGCAGATGGAAATGCTGGATGAGGAAGATGGTAGAGACCAATAGCACTTTCCCAGTAAACAAGGAAGTGAGAAAATGACATAATAACCGCACAGGAAATGCTAATTTACCCTTGGCCTCTGTCCCTAAAATCCTGGCTAGCAACATGCTCATGCAGCCGATTTGGATACTGGATTTATGCCCAGCTGCACAGTTGGGCTAATTAAAAAAATGGGGGACCCAGTGCTCTTAGCTTTATGGAAGGGTCCTTTGGAATGTGGAAACATTGTCATCCACTGAGATTTATAGGAGTGTATCCAATCACAGGAGAGCAGAGGGAGGTTAATGATAGAAGTGAAGAGGAAAAGGTACCCTATTGCTGGACAGGGGATAGGGAGGAAAGTATAGACAAATAAATACAAAGGAAGCAGGCACTATGATGGGTGTGATCAAGCCAGTAACAATCTGTGGTGCAGTAAGAGGAACTAAATAATTGTGATGTGAACAAGTCCACAGATGCAAACTTTCTGCTGATATAAAATCTTTGGGTTCTTCCACTGATGAAAGATGACTGAATGTTTTCTCAGTGCTTAAGGTGTGATCTGCATGGTTTCATTTCTTTTACAATGTGATTATAAACAAGCGTGGAAGGGCCCTAACAACTAAAGGCCACAGGCTCTTGCTGATCTACTACACTAGATGCTATCTACTTCCTAGGACAGTGATGGCCAACCTATGACACGGGTGTTACAGGTGACACACCAAGCCCTTTTGGGTGACACACATGGTCACCCTGGCATCTCGGCATGTAGTGCTTGCTTGTTCTTGAAGTGTACGAAATACCAACTTTCAATCGAAATTCAGGAACAAAAGTCACTAATGTAAAGAATTATTTGTTTTTGCTTTTAATAAAATACATATATCAAAAATATAGCTTTTTTACTAGAGCTACAAATATCACAAAATTATGGATATTTCCAGATGTGACACAGCACCCGAGTTAAGCTAGGTTTTCTTGCCAATTTTGACACACTGGGCTCAAAAGGTTCGCCATCACTGTCCTAGGATCATTCTGTGGAAGTGCAGTCAATAGCCTTTCATCCAATTGCTGAGGTAAGTCCTAGCATGCAGAGGACCACAGGTATCTTCTGAGCTTTCTTCCTTTGCATGAAGTGTTTTACATTTGTTTCTTAAACAGATATTCAGAACATCCCTCCATGGTCATCTGAAGGATCAACAAACTTAATTCCTCAGTATGCCATTGCATTTCTGCAAGCCAACCTGTGGCCTGGAGCGTACTCCTTTGCTATAGGAAGGTAGGTAGCACAGTTCAAATGCATTTCTTGATCAGCTTTTTCAGGGGAAGTCCCAGCTGATTCAAAGAACATTTAACCCATCTAGTCCAGCATCCTGTCTCACACAGTGGCCTGCCAATTACTTCTGGGCTTTCTCAAGCAGACGACAAAAGCAAAACCTTCACCTCCTGTTTTCCTGCAGTTGGTCTTTAGAGTCACCCTGCCTGCCTCTTCAATTGCAGGTTGTCCAGGTAATCAGCCAGACTAATTATCCCTGCATACAACCTTACCTAAAAAAGCCAGGTGTGTCTTACAGCCTCCAGATTGGGGGTAGTTACCTAACTGATCAGAATATTTGTCATTTGCGCTGCAATAATTTCTACTCAATATTAATTTAAGTTAATTGGACAATTGTGATTTGACATAACCATGACTTTTAAGACCAGAAAGACTGCAGATGGATACCATCTTTCACATTTTATTTTAGGAAATTCGATAACATCTACATTGGGTGGGGACATAAATACAGTCCAGAGAATTACAGCCCCCCACTGCCACCACCAGTGCAAAATGAGTACATCAGTGGGCCCGAAATCACAGAAGCGAGTGATCCAACAGTAGAAGAGGAGCTTGCCCTCAAGGCGGCCCAAGAGGAGGCCTTGGCAGCTGAAGAGATGGAAGAACTAGAAGAAGATGAGGATGAAGATGAGGATGATTAATTTCAGATTTTTCACTGGATTTATTTTCCAAAAAATGTGTTAACTTTTCTATTTCTATTACAATAAATAAAATTAAGTTGTTTCAGGCAGCTGCTTTTGTGTTAACCTTTTTTTACTATTTGAAACATTTAAACAGCACATGATTGAATCTAAATATTTCACAGCAGTGTATAGTAAGGTAAAGCTCACAAAAAACAAATTGCAACACATATACAGACTTTGGGTGTTTTTCCACTGTCACTAGAAGTGTCCATTAAGTACCCAAAAACACCCTTTGACAAAGATGCAAGGAAAGCAGAATAATAGTAGTTAAGACAAAAATCCAAACAAATGAGTATGGCAAGCCAATCGTGCTGGGAAAGCCTGAGAGAACATATCTTGAGGCACCTCGATGCATCTGGATTGGTGTTTTAAGTTTTCTTTGATATTCTAATAACTGTAAAATGTGCATCCATTCATTTGTATATTACCTAATAAGTTCATTATTGTATGTGGCTTACAAATATGAGAGAGAATTGCAAAAAGCTGATGCTACCCTATAATTAAAATTGATTTTGTCATTTTGAGCAACAGGGAGCATTTGTCTAAAAATCTTTTATTAAACATAAAGGCTGCAGTGTAATGTATTCAAGCAGACTGAGGTCCAAATTAGATATGTTAAGCGTGAGAAATAAGAGAGTAAATTACCCTGATAGTAAAGTGAACACACTTGGTGAAGTAGTGGAAAGTTATTTAATATATTCTTGCGAGAATGGGTGCCCTAAACAAAGGCATACCTTAATAACCAAACTACATCACTTTTATTTCTCTTCCTGTCACAAATATCGCATTTCTCCGATTGGATATCAACTCCTTAATATGTTACCCCCCACTTGGCCATACATTACGTGTTCATCTATTCGATTTACTTTGTAGAAACAACATTCCATTCTCTATATTAAGAAAGCTTGGTGCTTGGATCATTCAAAGCAGGTTGAAGCACCACTTTAAGAGACCATGGTTAAGTCCTTTTTCCTGTGCCATGTTTCTTATCCAGATAAATTCATCAGTGGCTATTAATTGTACTAGGGGAAAAGGAGAAGGCACTTGAGAACTGCCTACACTGATTACAGAAATCAGAACCAAGGCCAAAGAGGCAAAGGTTTTCTCAGTCACCATTAGTTTTACACCTGAAACTGCACTGAGAAAACTGTTCACAGTTCAAATTTTGATGAAGAAAACCAAAGCAATTGTGATGTCTCTTCCCTTTCACTGTTCTTTCACACACCTTTCCAGCTAGGAAAAACTTCAGACTTCTCGGAAACATCTCCTTTGCAAATCTGCCCACAGCAATTAAAAGTAGAATATCCACTTATCAAAATTATTCCGACCCACATCTGATATTCTACAGAAACAAAAATTTAATAGGTTTTACTTGCTGTGTCATCACAGGGAACCCATTTCATTTTGACTATCAGATCTCATTTGCCAGGGAGCCTGCTGCATTTTGACCAGCACCTTTACGAGTGAGGAAGTCTTAGGAGTTGAAGATCATAAAAGCAGTTTGCTTCCCCCCCCCTTTCCTCTGGATAGAGAAAGCATGTTAACAGTATTCGGGCATGGTGAGATTTATTTAAAATAGCATGGAGGAAACATTTAAGCAGTAAGTTCTCCCTTTCCTGGTATATACCGGAATTCTCTGAAATTCTTTTAAATAAAAATCATATATTCAATCAAGGATCTTCCATAGGATGGCCAGAAAGCAGAGGACAGATTCCTGCATCTTTAACAATTATACAGAAGAGAACATTTCAGCAGATATACTACAGCACCCAGCCTTCCCTAAAAAAATGCAGAAATTAGTGGGGAGGGATGTTGTAAATCACCATTCAATTTTAAGAAAAGTGATTTAAATTGCACAGGACTAGGGCTGCATTTATAGTCTTTCCTAAGGTGGTAAAAAGATTCAAAGGAGCAACTGAGAGTTTGTTAATACAGCCTGCCTCCCTCATTCAGGTACACAGGCTTGCTGTTCCTGAAGGTTTTCAAGCATAACCTAGAATCCAGTGGTTCTCAACCTTCCTAATGTCGTGACCCTTTAATACAGTTCCTCATGTTGTGGTGACCCCCAACCTAACCCTAAACCATAAAATTATTTTTGTTGCTACTTTATAACAGCCCCTGTGAAAGAGTAGATCAACCCCCAAAGGCGCTGTGACCCACAGGTTGAGAACCACTGACCTAGATGGTCATTAGAAGAGTTGGCTTTCCTACCCCGCCTTTTCTCACCCATTTAAAAGGACTCAAAGCGGCTGACAAAGCTTCTGTTCTTCTCCCCACAACAGACACCCTGTGAGGTAGGTGGGGCTGTGAGAGCTCAGAAGAGAGCTGTGACTAGCCCAAGGTCACCCAGCTGGCTTCATGGGGGAGGGCGGAATCGAACCCAGTATTCCCAGATAAGTCCAGCTGCCTAACCACTAGACCAAACTGCCTCACAAAGGTTTCTCTGCTTCCTGGGCTAGCAAGAGTCCCTTCCAATAAGCCCATAAAGAAGCCAAAAGCCTTGCAGTCCTGCTGATATTCCAATTTCACGTCCAATTATTCTCACGCTCTCTGGGGCAGCGCTTCAAACGGCAGGGTTGAATAATATATAAAAGCTAAAATCTGGCAGTCTAATTAAAGCTTGAATTAACGGCTAATGCAATGGCCCTCCTGATGCTCCGTTAAAGAAGCCGAGAAAATGGAAGAGAAATCGCCCTGCTACAGCAACAAGGGCACGGAGGCAGCGCTCCGCCTCGCCTTTCCATCTGTCTGCCTTAATCCTGCGAAAAGCCCGCAGCCTGTCTCTTTGTGGGGCGCGTTCTCCCACTCTCAAAGTAGATTGAAGCCGAATTAACCTGAACGCAGCCTCATCCGCCCCCGCGCCTTCGCCTCGGAAGCTCTTAGTCCGCCGCTTACAAAGAGCAAGTTCCGTCTTTTAAACCGGACGGTACCACATTAATTTTTTTAAAAAAACTATAGGGGAAAACAAGGGAAATTAATATGTTTATTTCCTCAGCTACGACGTCCTTGACAGCAGCAAAAGTTATCGGAACCAACTGTCATTCTGTTACGTCATGCAGAACTCAGCAGCAGCAGCAGCGCCCCTCCTTTTTAGATTTGGATTTGCCCTCTAAGCCTCCCCCTTCCGAAAGACAATGGTATGGCCTGGCGGGGAAGAAAGAGGCGATGGCTTAACCAACGGACCAATAGGGCGCCGCCTTAATTAAATTCAAACTGTGTTTAAAAGGGTGGAAGCGGAGCGAGAGCTGTTGCTTTGTCTGCTGCTGCCTCTGCTTCTCCATCGATGGCGGAGGAAGGGGCCGTCACCGTGTGCGTGCGGGTCCGCCCGCCGATTGAGAGGTAACTTTGGCGGTGGTGCGTCGGCTTTTTCGCTGGCTGCTCATCGTAAAGGAAAAGAGGCATTTTGCCGTGCACGTTCTTCTCAATGGGAAGCTTAGTGGCCCTCATTCCCACGTGAACTGGGTCGGGGTGCGTGTCTGGTCACTGTCAGGAGCCAGGCGCGTCGACTGTAATGGGGACGCCTTTACTTCAGGTTTTAAACACAAACTTCAGGCATTTATCTTCTGTGCGGGCTCGGAGCGGGGCGAGGAGCAGAAAAGGCTTCACGGGGACTGGCACAGCTACTGCTTCAAACCCGGTGCGCACCTGGGACAGGGCCTTCTCAGTGATGGCCCCTTCACTGGACGTGTTTAGGAAGGCCCTGAAAACTTTCGTTCAATGGGAATATGCTGTCTATCCCCGTTTTATAGACACTATTATTGTTTTAATATGTACTGTTTAATATATGTCTGATTTTAAATGTTACCCGCCCTGAGACCTTCGGGTATAGGGAGGGATACAAATAAATAAATATTGACCCAGCCGTCCTATCTCAGGAAGTATCCTTGCTTGTGTTCACACATGACAAAAGGGGCACCTAGAGGGAGAATATGTGGCCCTCCTGTTCCCAGTCTTTCTGGAATCCACCTTTTCTGGTTCAGCCACAATGCTCAAGATGGGGGAAGACAGGTGTGTGAACAATCCCACCTCTAAGCCGCCTCAGAGGTGCTCCTTTTTGCTATGTCTGATCACAACCTTAGTAGTTTTATTATGATGAACACCAGACAAGCAAGCTGAACTTGGTGGGCTCTAGTATGTATGTATACTTACTTGTATACCACCCTTTCCATAAAACACTCAAGGCACTTGATGTCTTGCACTGAGAATAAAGAGGAATATTGAACCATATGCAAAATATGGTACAAATCAAAACAGTTCATTAATAATAATCTGTTATACCATCTCCAATTGAAATATGGGAGAAAAGGACTATGAACTCCAACTCTGTGCTGCTGCTGAGTGTGGTTGGGGCCTGCCCCTAAAATCTAGATGTAGGCGTATGACTGGAACCTATTTGAGTCTCTTACAGCCAACTCTGTGCAAAGGAATACCCGTAAAATGGAGGAATTAGTACCTCTCTGATTGTTGTCTGAGAACTGCTCATATTTTCTAGGGCTTATGAGAGTTAGCATACTACATTTGGAAGACCAGAGGCACTCCTCCCTTTCCTAATACTTCCATGCATAGAAAGCTATAGTGTAATAAACAATCCTTATTTCCAAGTCCATAAGATTAAAGCCAAAAGGGAATGGGTTTCAGAACTTTTCCCAAACACAACAAAGGCTAGCTTTGCGCTAACAATGAGACCCCATTAGGAACTTGATCAGTACTTGATTGGCACTCATCAGTCATGAATTGTCCACACACAAAACCCCTTAAGGACCCCATCCTGAATGTGCTGTACCCATGAGTGCTGGCAAAATCTGGATTTAATGGGGTCTTGAGGGCCTGAAATCCAGATTAATGCTAGACCCCTTTAAAAGTATCTTCAGTCTAGCCTTCTGTCATGAAGAGCAGATCAGAGGACACGCCTCCACACATCTATTGAGGCAATGGGGTTGAGGCTGCAGGCCAAGAGATCACCATTTTTAGTGGGGCGCCGCTGGCTCTACCTCTCTCTCACCAGTTACAGCTATGTAGGCCTGCACAGACTTCTTAGCTGTCTACGAAGTCAAGCACAGGCTTCGTAGTGGCTCCATGGGCAGTTACAAAGCTGTGTCTCTTCGTAACAGAAAGTGACCCCTGATTGATGACTACACTGGCCAATCACAATTTATCACTGGCAGACCTTCCTGCTCGGGCCTAATCAGAGCCTCAGGATGAGTGCTACAGGGTCCGCACAGTGGCTCTGTTTGGCACCCATTACCATCAAGTGCTAGACAGCCTGTGCGGTTGCATGGGGTCCTTGCCAAGATCTGGATCTTCAAGGACCGGATTCAGCAAGAACCAGATTCCAAAGATCCAAATCTTTTAAATCCAGATTCACAGAGGAAAGTAACAGCCAAAGAGTCTATCCCCATTTTTCCATGAGGTCTTCCTAGAGATCCGGATCTCCAGGAAGACCCCATGTGTCCCCACAGACCTGATGGCACCCAGTTGCAACGCCTGAAGACCCCTTTGTGGACACCTTTAATCAGGTCCTCAGAAAATCCAGATTTAAGGGCTTGAAGGACCCATTAAATCCAGATTTTCCTTGTCCTCTTGGGAACGGGTTTGCTGACGGGGCCTTCAGTGAGGTCCAGGTGGAGACAGGGCCTTCCCAATTGGTACAAATCAAGTTTCTAATGGGGTTCTAAGCCCTAATGGAAAAAGGCCTTATAACCCCACAAAAGATAATCAATACAGTTACTTTAATATAACATAAAATCTTTGGGTCATATAGTTCGTGCTGTTTGCTGGACTACAGCTGCACACCAAGCAGTATGTACTATATGACTCAAAGATTTTATGTGTTATATTAAAATAATTTTGTTATTTTTATACTGATACTTAATATGGTAAGTTATATCCCCTGAAACTTTTGTTGGTATTATATTTCAGAACATTTCCCCCCATAGGCATATGGAGGGGCAGTTTTTTCTCCCTCTCAAATTTTTGCTCATAAAAAACTATTCTTCTGAGGAGTAGAGGAGCAAAAGTCCAGGCATCAGCTGACTACTTATGTTTAGCACATTATGTAGCATTGAATGTACATTACATAAGAACATAAGAGAAGCCTTGCTGGATCAGGCCACAGCCCATCTAGTCCAGCATCCTGTCGCACACAGTGGCCCACCAAATGCTCATGGGCATCTCAAGCAGAGACAAGGACAAACCTTCTCCTGCTCTCGAGTCCCAGCAAATGGCCCTAGAAGCGCCCCATGAAACACTTCTTTCTTTCATTTTTGCTGCTCAGTCATTAACTTTTTATGGGGCTGTCTCCATAAGAAAAGATAGGAATTTACACATTCGTTCCTCCTTTATTTCTTATAATACAGTACTAGAAACATCTCAGTCTTCTACAGCCTTGGGAGGGGAGAGTTAAAAGATATGGCATGTAAATGTAATTGGCAAAGCTTGTGTATAGTTATATGCGTAAGTATGAATAAAATAAGAACACAACAAAAATAAAAGTTTTTTACCATAATAGAGTTCCTTCATGCCTTTGAAATGTCTTAATGACCCACAATCCCATTTTATTTTTTAAGAACAAATACAGATCTTGATGAGAAGGGGCAGATATTTTGGAAAAGTGAAGAATGCAAAATATCCCAGGTTGACGGGTCCAAGTCCTTTACTTTTGGTAAGCTTTTGATAAGCAGCATTGTCTGTTATTAGGTGTTTTCAGGCATAGGAATTTCAAAACCAGTGAGAGAAGCTGGAAAATATGGTAGTAAGATGGAAAGATAGAACAGATGAGGGCAATAGCTGTTGGAATTCCTGCCAGTCTGCATGGAGCTGCGCAGCTCTTGTTTTGCTTAGTTACCTTACCTGAGAATAATGTGAGTACTTTCTACAGCTCCAGCCTCTGGTTTGTTTTCTCTGACTTGTTGGAATTACTACACAGCTCTTCTTTAGCTTATTACAATATATTGTCTCTACTGGAAGTAAAAACCAGAATCTCTTTATCTTAGGATATTGAGTTGGTACACAAAACTTTTGATGCTTTAATTTATGGTACCTTTTACTTATCTATTTGTAATTAGACTTATTATATACTTCCTATACAGGCAGACTCCCATATCCACTGGTTTGGTAACCACAGTTACTGGATCAGCTCAGCCCAGCCCACTCTCATGGGCGCCATAGAACCAGAAGGCTTATTTCAGGCTCCAGAAAGACCTATTTCGGCCTTCATAGAGCATTGGAATAAGCGTGTGATGCCACAGGAGCCCATTCCAAAATTTAAGGGGGCACGTGGAAGGTGTCTGGTGGTGTCACATACCTATTCCAATGCCCTCCGGAGGCCAAAATAGGCCTTCTGGAGGCCAGAAAAGCACTTGCAGTTCTGGGATTGTACAATCCCAGAACCAGAAGGCCTGTTCATGGTTATCCACAGTAGGAGCCAGAACGTATCCCCAGCGGGTTCACCTGTATTGATTAATAGCATATAGCATTCAAGCCATTATTGCCAACATAAACCATCAGACTATTTTTTAGCACCTCACCCGTTAAAGTTTGTGTTTAAAAGCCATAGCTATGCCATTGTGGCTGTTTTACCAAGTTAGAAACATTGAATAACAGTGGACAATTTCCATTTCGTCAGAATTGATAGTTTTTTACCAACTCTGGCTCCAGTAACCCATTCTGCTTTTAGTTTTTCACTAAAATAATGTTATATTGTGGCTGCAGTTGATAGAACTTGTACTGGCTTAGTAATGTTTGGTATTTTTTCATGCCAAATGATATATAAACATTTCAAGAAAGTTTCCAAGTGAATACTGCATCCTTAAAATGAAACACTAGCATAAACAATTTCAGTGCATGTTTATGGAGTGTCTCTGGTGTGTTTCTTACATTTCTGAACTTATTAATTATTCAGTTAAGAATATCTTTTGCCATTGCCCAAATTTGCTAGCAAGCTGGGAATAGCAGTTTAAACAGCAGCATCACTTAGGGTTTAAAATGATTCAGCTGGAATTCTGTCACCTTCAATAGCTTTCGCCCACTTTACTCTCCTAGATACACCATGATGAGTACCTGTGAAGTTCAGATCTTGTGCAGTTCTTCTCTGTATTCTTGCCATCTCTTCTTTACCCCTTCTGCTTCTGTTAGGTTCCTTCCATTTTTGTTTTATTTTGCCCATTTTTGAATGAAACCTCTTGATAGTTCTCATTTTCTTAGAGATTTCTTAGCTTTTTGAGTCTAGGGTTTTCTTTGCATTGCTCATTTGAGAAGGCTTTTTAAATCTTTTCTTGCCATCCTCTGGAAGTCTACATTCGGTTATATTTATCACCTTCAATGCACCTTCACAAGGGATATTATTTAGTTCAGTGGTTTCCCGTACTTTCTTCAACTTAAGTCTTATTTTGTAATAAGAAGCTCATGATCTAAGGCACAGTCAGCTCCTGGCCTTGTTTTTACAGCCTGTATTGAGCATCTCCATTTGTGGCTGCAAAGTAGGTTGAGATAAATATTGTGTACAATAACTTTTTGATTTTATTGCTGCACTGAAGAGTCAAGCAAAGTTTTTTTGCAAGCTTAAAGATACACAGTTTATGTTACAAGCTGGCAGCTGAACAAATATTAGAGGCAGCGTTTTACATCAAACTCAGCCTTTTTTCCCTTTTCTTAAAGACCGAGTTTTTCATTCTGGAGACAGCACTGCAGAAGTCTACAGAGGAGTCGTTGCACCAGTTATAAAGTCTGCTGTTCAGGGATATAATGGTAATTCAGATACCAGTTCCTTTAAATTATTGCACTAGATGTGGATATTGGTCTGAGCTAATCATAGCACTTTTCTCTTTAGGCACTGTTTTTGCTTATGGTCAGACTGCTTCAGGCAAAACCTATACAATGCTTGGCACAAAAGGGTGTCCAGGCATCTTACAGATGGCCATTAATGATGTTTTCAACACAATCTGTAAGGTGAGTTTTTCATATATTACCCTCCCTTAGATAGCAGTGTCGTTCAGTCCAAATAAATTGTCCATTAATGCAGATTCATGCCATGCAAGCACCTATGGAATGTCTTGATTGGGAGAAGCACAATGACCTAGTCTACTAATGGAAGTCAGTTGTGCCACAAATTAGAAGCCCAGTCTACCGTTCCAAGTCACTGGTGCTGCAGAGGGGATCAGTTCCCTTTCCCTAAACTTTAACTCTTTTATCTGCAAGTGCAGTGCTTTTAATTCACTGGAGTTTTTATAGTTTTTTATAAATTGGATTTCGTTGTTTATCCTTGAATATGTAAGCCGCCCAGAGGCCTTTGAGTGATTAGACAGGGTATAAAACAACTCAAATACAGTGAGTTAATGGTAGTCATAGGCCAGTCATATTACTGCAAGTTTCCTGGATAGCATTAATCAAGAGAAGTTGCATCGAACCAACAGTGTGAGAGCAGCATGTGCTATTCAAAACTGTATTATAAGAAGGGTGAGAGTGTAAAATTAACAGTGGCTGAATGAGGATGGGATCAATTAAGTTTCCATAGTTCTTTTTTGTTACAGAGGGGAGGTGGTATAATGATATAATTTGCTTGAGTCCACTCTAGTAAGTATCCACTTTAGATCAGGGATGGAAAATCTCCCCCTCAGGTATTAGTGGTTTACTGTCTTGAACACAGGATCGCGACTGAGTCCTGAAGGGCCACAGAGTATAATATAGATTATAAGGCAGGTAGAAGCTTTTTGTGATGATATTCATATCAAGATTTTGCACTTTCGAAAATCATTTCTTCCTCTTCAGGGCATAATGTTGCACGTGTGCTTTTTAACTTTTAGATTCCAGATAGAGAGTTCTTACTGCGCATATCCTATATGGAAATTCACAATGAAACAATACAGGACCTTCTGTGCAGTAACATTAGGAAGAAGAAGCCATTAGTTGTTCGGGAAGACATCAATGTAAGTCACTTACATAAGTAGGTATATGTTGGGATCAGAATGTGTACCCCAAACTGCCCTGTTATTCATATCCCCAGGCTGGCTGTGCTGGGGAGGGGAAGGGAGGCTTGGTGCCATTAGCCCTCACATTGTGCCAAAAATGTGTTGTCTCCCCAGCTCACTGATTTGACTGCTTCAGGATATTGAATCCAAAGAGATAACAGTTTGGCTAATGAAAGGGATAGATTGTACTAAGCCTGCCTTTTGCTCCCCAGCGCAGCTGGTTGGGGGAGCAAATTATCATAGCTGGTTGGAGAGGGGAAACTAAATTTGAAGACATCTGTTTAAGAAGCCAAAAAGGCTTAAGAGATTGGTCATCATTACCATATACGTTAGCTTTGCCCAATAATTCAATCCTTCTCGCTTATCATTGATTAGGTCAGTCAGATTATTCAAGAAAATATGGGATTATCCCCCAAATTCTGTATATTACACATTCATATGAGGAAAAACAGTGACTTAACAGTAAAAAGTTGTTGATTAGGAGTTTACAAGTTAGCAGCAAAGAAAGTCATTGCTTCTTCATGGAAACATGAAGAATCGCTGACATTATCATATTGGTATAATCAGAAATTTAACATAGGAATGATGGAGTATGTTACATATCAAACCAAGGAGATATAGATATATGAAAACCATTTTTGGACATACTGTCACCACAATATATATTAAGAATGCTTACTACATGAGCCACATATGTAAAACCTGAAAAACTTTTTATTCTTTATAAAAAATTGATCCTAGTGTGATATCTTGTTTTGTTGTTAACGAGGTTTGGTTCTTGTTATTATGTAAATAGTTATTGTTAATGTTGTTTCCACATTTTTTCACTATATATATTTGTTTAGATAGTCCAGGATCTTGTAAACTAAAGTACAGCTGGCAAAATGTCTTTTAGTTTAATATTGTCCTGTATATAGTGGCAAATACAGAAGCCTCCAGCATATGCAAGCATTCTCTAAAGCATCCTTTTTTTTGTAGAGAACAATTTATGTTGAAGATCTGATTGAAGAAGTGGTAATTGCTCCAGAGCAAGTTCTGAGCTGGCTAGAGAAAGGAGAAAGTAAGGTTCTAGCACTTTGCATGATTTAAACATCTGGGGCTGTACTCAGAAAGGAGGTAATCCTCCATTGTCTTTCTGCTGCTCTTAGTATGTCTCATGGGTGGGTGGAGAAATCTCCAACCCTCTGGAGCACGCATAGATGGAGTATGGGGTGCTATCAAAAATCAATATTCAAAAATGTTGCCTGCCTTCTTATTCTATTGTTCTGTCCTTTAAGTGAGTAGTTTTCATTTATATTACTAATGAAGCGGTTTTATGTAGTTCTGCAATGACTAAATTTATGAAAGGACTGTTTAAGATACTGTTCATGGATTTCATTTCCCTTCAACAGAAAATAGGCACTACGGTGAAACAAAGATGAATGAAAGAAGCAGCCGTTCCCATACCATCTTCAGAATGGTAAGTGAGCACAAGTTTTATGTATATATAATGTCTATAGACCTTTATACAGTGCTTAGCTAAATTCCTATAATCTGTGGCTATTGAATATGCTGGCCGTTACTGGTGGGAATTGTCCATTTTTTCCATCTATGAAAGCACCCTGTTCTTGGCAAGGTTTGTCTCCCTAGAAGCAATAGATCCACAGTCCACGGGTACTCCTGATTTCAGTCTAGTAATCTGAACCTTAGGTGGCACTTGTCTCTGGAATGTTTATTTCCTAGTCTTCACTTACTTAGATTTTCACCATTCTGTTCCACCAAGTAGGTTTGTAATCTTACTTTTGGTAATATGACCCTTTCTGCAGTGGGCCTTATCCTGGATTATATGCTGGTGAAGACTAGCAGGCTGTGTCTGAGGCCTGCCATAGTCTGTACTAGAATTTGGATGGCAGGTCCTATTCTGGGATATAATACAGAATAAAGCCCAGTGCAGAAAGGGACTGTTGTAGCCATAGATTTTTTAACTCGCAACCAAGCATTCAATCCACTAGAAAAATGTTTTACACTCTTAATCATGTTTTTGTAGATTTGATTCTAGTTTATTTTTTAATTGTCTTAGAGTTTTCCTTCGAACAGAGGACATTTCAGGAACATAGTTATTCTGTGTGCCAGGCTGTGTGCCAATCAGGTCTTGTGGTTAGAGTGGTGGACTCACCTCAGAGTCATGGGGTTTGATTCCTCACTCCTCTATGAAGCCAGCTGGTGGCCTTGGGCTAGTCACAGCTTTCTTTCTGAGCTCTCACAACCCCACCTACTTCACAGGGTGTCTGTTGTGGGAAGAATAGAAAGCTGTGTGAGCTGCTTTGAGTCCCCTTAATTGGGTGAGAAAAGCCAATTCTTCTAATATATTGGTCTTCAAGATGTTACTAAACTGCAGCTTTCATCAGCCCAAGCAAGCATGATGAAAGCTGTCAACCCCAGCCCCTGGAATAATGCTTGTTGGCTATCCTTGTTTAATAGAAAACTATAAAATAGGTTGTTGATATCTTAGGGATGACGAAGGTGGCAGAACAAGTCCTTTCTTAGTTAAAAGAACTGTGGTAAGGAAAACGTGCGAAGTGGACTGAAGGATTCATTTCTTCCCCCCACAGATAATAGAGATGATTCTTTTTTGCCTACTGTGTGTGCCAGTGATACTAAAGTTGGCTCACTGTTTTGTTTCTGCTTTTTTAAGATTATTGAAAGTAAAGAAAAAACTGATGCTTCTGGCTCAAGCTGTGATGGTGCTGTAATGGTATCTCATCTGGTGAGTTCTTTGAATGATACAAATGGTGTCCTTCCCTTATATGGCACCCTGTTTTCCAAATTT
Organism: Aspidoscelis tigris stejnegeri; assembly: GCA_023333525.1. Lineage (NCBI taxonomy): Eukaryota > Metazoa > Chordata > Lepidosauria > Squamata > Teiidae > Aspidoscelis > Aspidoscelis tigris. Next base: position 67,495,576 of record JALMGA010000006.1, read on the forward strand.
CCAGGTTTTCTGGGTTAGCACCAGTTGGCGTTCATTGCTTAAGTGGAAAGATTATTTAAAAGTTGCCTAACGAAGTCTATCTTGAATTTTTCAGAATTTGGTTGATCTAGCAGGAAGTGAAAGAGCTAGCCAAACTGGTGCTGAAGGTATGTGACTGGTTCACTGTATGAATTTTTTGGAAAGGCTTTGCCTCATTTTGAATTTGCTAAATCTTAACCCGATTGCATTTGCATCCAGTCATCCCACAAAGATGCTCAGGATAACATTTTGTGTTATTCTAACCACACAGCAGGATTACAGTAATGTGTCCTGGGGTGGGGGAGCTATCCTGGGACCTGGTCCAAAACTTGCAAGTGCTGCAAAACATGTCAGCCAGGAGGCTGCTAATCTGGATTACCAGTGGATCTGATTAAACATGTCCACCAACATACTAGCAGGGGGTTAATGGGATCGCAAGGGCTCACAGAAGGTGCCCTCCTCCATGTTCCAGCTGGAGCTTCTGCAGGCTTTGAGGCCGGCACAGGGTCTGGGCTACATCATGTTCCCATGTACTATTCAATCCAAGCCTCTGATCTAGACCATAGGGTGGACCTTGATCTGGATTATGACAGGTAAGTGTGGAGAGGCCCTTAGACTTATCTGCATTCCATGGTTTTCTTTATACATTGTTTTGAATTCTGTCCTTCCCTTCTATGGCACAGTTTTGTGGTGTGCAAGGTACACTATGCATGTATTTGCCAGCAATTCAAATTCAGCTGTTAGTGGTAGTTCACAAACACATAACTTTCAGAAACATTTTGCAAAATGTTAGTTTCTGAGTGGGTAGGTCAAAACTGAAGCAGTAAACACACTGTTAGTTCCTGAATAAATAACTAATTCTTATATGCCGTTAGAAAAAAAACTTCATTCAAAAGTTCATATTCTAAATGTCTCCTTAATATACTGAGCTTAACTATCAGTAGCCAGCAGCCAGGAATAGTGGGAATTATGCTCATAACAATATCTGGGTGGTCATAGGCTCCTTCTGTCAAGCTTACAAAAGGATATTGTATTAATGTTTTGATGCTAGGAATTCGACTTAAAGAAGGCTGTAATATAAATCGGAGTCTCTTCATACTGGGCCAGGTTATCAAGAGACTTTGTGAAGAACAATTTGGGTAAGTCTCTACAGTTTACAAGAGTTCTTACTCTGAATTAAGAAAGAAGCTGTTGTCACTTGGTCCTAGCACCAGAAGTTGACATTTGATCTATTCCACTTCTAACTTCTTGTCTTTTATTTTTCATCAGTGCCTTTGTTAACTATAGAGATAGCAAGCTGACGCGAATTCTTCAGAATTCATTGGGTGGAAATGCTAAAACAGTCATCATCTGTACTGTCACACCAGCATCGTTAGAAGAAACACTAAGCACCCTCCAGGTACATCTTTTTGTCTTTTCCTTCTAAAGAATTCAGTGGATGTAACATGAAAAGATTGTCTTCTCCATCGGTGTTTCTATGAAATGTAAGATTATTTTGGAAGCCCTAATTCACTTAATTCCTGACAAGTAAATTTAGGCTATTTCAGAGGAGGTTTTGTCACTTGTGGCAGCCCAACAATTGATTGTATAGGTAATCTTCTTAGTAGCCGATGAAGAACTTTTCATCCACTCAGACATCTTAGTTGCATTTTTAAGTCTAGGGTGAGTTTTGGCAAAAGTTTTGCTGTCTTTGTTTTGAATTTTACATTGTGATACACTATATTTTTAAATGTTTTCTTTTTAAGTCATAAAAGGAAGTTAAAGAGGTAAGATTGGTAAATATATAATAGCAGCTGCACAACTGATCATTGCCCCAAATTAGGAAATGGATTTGAAACTGAAGTTGCTAAACTGGTGTAAGAAGTTCTGGGAACTTTTTATTGACCATTTTATAGCTGAAAGGATCAATCAGTTAAAAGAGAGCCAATATTTGGGCTTTAATCTCAGTTTTTATGTGGAAGGTATACCCCAGGTTAAGGAAGTATCACCCCAATAAGGAAAAACTAGAATGGATAAAATAATTGTTAGTGGCTATGTTTATGTATTAAGAGAAAATATGGCTGAATGTTCTGTGTAAGTACACAATATATAGTTGGCAAAGTATTATGTTGATCTAATGTAATTTGATGGTTGTATGGAATCTATGGCAGAACATATATGTATATATGCTTATATAAATTGTTGGTTTGTGACTATATTAATAATAAACAAAGGGAGCCGTTACTGATGAAGTGCGGGGTAAACTAAATAATCTTATAGATTCAACCATTTGAGCTCCTTTTTTATGTGTGCAAATGCAGCTTTCTCTTGCATAGAAAATTTTAACTCAGGCTTCTGTCTGAGTTTTGCCATGTAGGATTGTATTATTGTTTCCAGACTTCAGTGTAACTGCTAAACAAAAGTAGCATTATGGTACTTTTAGAGTAGAAAGATGATTTTTTTTTCAATTGCAATACTGTAACCCTGCTTAAGATATCTGCTCAAGTGTAAACTAAAATGTATAGATCTTGGAGCTGTGGAATATGCAATCCCTCAGTCTTGGCCACATGCTCTAATTCCTGTGCACTTTGCACAACCAGTCTTCCTTGTGCTTCCAGAGGAACCTGTTTTGTTCTAGTTAGGTTGACAGTGGTCTTCTTGTAAATTTGACTGGAGAACAATGAGTGATTTGTCTTCCTCTCCAGAGGAAAAGCTGGGTCTGTATATATGCCATTCCATCCAATCATCTCAACAAAATTATAGCCAGAAAGGGGCCAATGAGAAATGAGGTTTGCAGAACACTTTGAAAAGGAGGCAAACGGGGAGCGTTAAGTATGTTCAGCAGCCATGAAGGGCTGAATATAATTTTGAAAGTAAGTGTGGGATGGTAGAATTCCGTTATCTGGTGGTAATGTCTGACAGTGATTTGTTGCACTACTTTGGTGCATTTACACTCTCTTTTGTAATTTCATACCTTTCAATGAAAGGAAAAGCAAAAGATTTCTTCTGTCTCCGTATTTTGCAGTTTCACAGGCTTGACCTTGTGTTTGTCTTTCCTAGTTTGCTAGTACAGCGAAGGAGATGAAAAACAGTCCCAAAGTAAATGAGGTTCTTGATGATGATGCCTTGCTGAAGAGATACCGAAAAGAAATAGAGGACTTGAAACGGCGTCTTGAGGAAGTGAGTCTCCTTTCTAGTTGGAGGCTTAAGCACTTAGGCTAGGAATGGTTCTCTCTAATTCTTTATGTATCATTAGGGCCAGCAGTGGTTTGCAGAGCATTGATCCAAAAGTAATCAAACCAAGGTGACACTCTGATTGGAAGCCTTGCGCTCACCTTTGATTGTCTGAGGGTCTCCTTAACCGGGAAAAACAGACGGGTTTAGCACAGCATTCCAAACCGAGGCGACCATTTCAAGAGGATTTAAAACCCTCTGCAGCACCACCTGAGCCGTTCTTTAGTTCGTCGCCTATGGCAGATTAATGTGTGGTTTGGAGAAGATCAAAATGAGAGTTTTTATCGGAGTCTCATCTCCAGTGGGTCAAATCGACTAGTTTGGGATGATAATCATCCCAATCAGGTTTAATTGTATCCCAATAGAGGCCATGAAGTCTTTCCAGTTCCGCAAGAGCATCTACTTTCCCTTTTGTGCATACAGACCTTTCTTCTTTCTGCTGGATTAGGATAGTGTAGATCATCTTCAGTCTCTGTTACCTTCACCAGTTCACTATTCTACAATTTGAACAACTATTCCGAAAGCTCAGGACTCAGTCACTTTCAGTTTCTTTATCTGACAATGCATCTCTTACTGCTGTCCCAGCACAGCCAGAGGACAGACTGGCCTGGCTTTACCCCCACAGACCCTTACAGCTGGCCACTGCCACTATCTGCCTCTTGGACCTGAGCAGACTGAGGGTGCCATTGAAAAATTCTGCATGTTTACTAGTGACATCACCCTGCCCCAGAGGCCCTTTGTGTGACCAGCCTGTGCACCTATGCCAAAATGCCTTGAGCTACTTGGAGTGCTGAGCAGATTTGGGCTGGTTGCTTCAGAACTATGCCTGTAGTCCATCTGTTTATGGAAGGACAGCCTGCTGCCCACTCTTGCCCTGTAAAGGCCCACTTGTAGGTTTTTAAGTTTCAGAACATTTTTAGTTCCTTGTTCGGAAAACCTGGCCCACTCTCCTATGAATGTGTCTACCTTTGACCACTGACACTGGTTTTCTTCTTAGGTTTCATCACACTCTCATCTAGCCCAAATCCTGGAGGAGAAAAACTCTCTTCAAAAAGAGCAGGAGGAAAAAATAAGAACTCTCACTGAAATGCTTGTAACAGCATCCTCTTTCTCACAGGGACAAGAGATGAAAGTAAGCTTATATAAATTAATATTTGAAAAATCCCAGCACTTGTGGAGGGAACTAATAGCTTTGCCATACTCCACCCAGCTGCCATATGGGATGGAGGCTGCCTGATCTCAGCTGGAGCTAAATTCCATAGTTGTAGAGCAACCACTGAAACTGGGTCCTATTTCAGGTGCCCACAAAATGGGTTGTATTGATTACATAGTTCTGTGGTATTCTGCTGTAACAGGTCCTTCTCATAAGTCCTTCTCATGCGCTACTTCCCTTTGATCCTTACAAAAGATTTTATGGAGAAACATACTATAAAGTTGCTAGTGTTGATAATCCTGAATAACATAGAAGTTGGAGTTATGGTGCAGCAAGGCAACTGTGTGTTTGTATTATGCTGAGGAACCTGTAGTCCTACAGATACAGTTAGACTCAAGTGCCCATCAGCCCCAGCCAACATGGCTGGTGATCTGGCTGCATCTCCACTGCCAGTGGAAGCTGCATTGTTATGTTACAGCTATCTGAGTTGTTCTCCTTGTCTTCATTTTGCACTCATTTTCACAATGCCTCCCTGCAGGGTGGGAAAAATTCCCCATAATGGAGGCACTCCTGCAAGTGATCACATCAGAAAAAAAGCCAGCTTGGTCACTTCAAAGGTACCTGCTGCCACCAGACAGAGGTCTGACAGGCTGACAGTGGTCCCCTAATGGGGATGGTGAGAATGTTCTAGAGCACTAGGTGGAGACACAGCTACAGTTGTCCATCAACATTTGGAAGCTTTCATGTAGGGTATCCTTGGTTCACACAGCCCAACTTTGTGGTGAATTAATAATTTTGCTACCAGGTTGAATGCTAGCTGCAAACAATATATTTTAGCTTATCAGCAAAAGGGAATATGAATGTAAAATACCTAACTTGTTTTAATTATCTTACATTAAATTTTTTTTTTGGCCTTATTTTCAAGATGAGAAGGAAAAGGAGAGTTACGTGGGCTCCTGGAGTAATAAGTCAAGATGAAGGAAAATGTTTCATTGAAGAATTTCCTGAAAGACACAAAAGGTTTAAAACATCTTTGTCAGTCTTAGGAGAAATGGAAGAATGTAAGCTGCATTTTAGTTAAATACTTCAAAACGATATAATACTCTAAACTGATGTTGTCAATCCAGCTGCCTAAACTAGTAGTTTCTGTCAGACATTCACAGTGTACAATGTCGTGCAGGAATGGAAATCTCATGCTAGGCCTCAAGGCCAAGTTTGCTGAGAAACACTATCAGCAGATGCTGTTATTCTATTTTGCTGTTATTCTATTGATGTAGTCTAAACATGGCTGCTTATTTCACTGATATTATGGGACTGTTTAGCTCCTGAGAAAGGGTCATCTGACTTCAGAAGCATATCTTGCAGCACAATTGGACATGAGAAGCGATGTGACTTTGTGTAATGAGAAACATCTATTCATGCGCACACACCTATTTATCTTTTCTCATTCTTCTTCTGGCATTCACGTGTCACATCTCTATCCATATATCATTCAGCATTTATCTTGTTTGCTTTATTTTATACCATATATTGAAACCAAGCAATTAAGCACCTTCCGAGATGGAAAGGCATTCTGACTCGGTGTTTTGGATCTACCAAGCTGTTCCAGCCCCCTGCATTTGAGCCTGAGTGATTTATTTCCCATTGTCTTAAGGTGAACAAGGCTTGATCTACAAATAAGGATTTGATTGGGAGTAATGACCAAGCTGCTGAACTCCACAGAGTGCACTTTGAGAATCTTAACCCCCCCCCCCCACTAATTTGGTTGTTTTGTATCTCTGAATGCATTTTGTCCAGAACATCCAGAATTAATAGATTCCACTCTTTTTGTGTTTTTGTTGCATTTACATCTTAGCTGACTTGTCTGTTTCTGAAACCAGTTTGGGAGCCGCCTCAGTAATACCTGAAGAAGAGTGGGTTCCAGGATCTGCAATCAGTTTGGTAAGGATCAGAGGAAAATCACAGAGAAAAACAGGACTTCTTCTGTTGGTGCATTAATCAATTTTAATTCTTTATCTTTGATTTTACATGTGATCTTGTAAAAAGTAAAATAAATAAATATAACCTTTGAGGCACAAGCGTGCCTTTTAGAGAAACTTGTAGGGTTTTGGTTACGAAGACAGTGAAAGAAGGATTTTTGAGACTTTAAATATTTTCTTCTAGATACACAGAGACTTTGCTGATTCTGTTATGCTGTGTGAAACCATTGCAGATGAAAGGGTGAGTCAGCTCCACGTTTTCTAGTTTAGATTTTAATTTAATCGTTTGTACATTGCCTGGATACTATCCTAACTTGATGTGGCTGCCGGCTGCACTTTTTAAAGCAACTATTGGTAGGAGCGGCAACCTTGACTATGCCAGTAAGATAAATATAGGAAGCCACCAATGCTTCTCATTCCCACATACTGCTGGAATAGACCCTGGAGGTGCAGGTCAGGAAGCCCCATGTCCAGCTGGATGACAGGGCTGTATCTGAGGGAAAGTCTCACTCCCCTTTGAGTTGCCATGGGAATATTTAGTCCAGTGAAGAGTTTCGTACCCCACTAAGTGGTTCTTTTCTAAGGGCCCAAACTGATTGATTCCCAAGTCTATCCCCTGGCCACTAGCCCTATCTCTGCATAGCTCCTTACTGACATGTGAATTCATGTATTCTCCTGAGTCTCCTTTGGAGAAATGCGACCTATGGATTCCGTCCACATGCCACAACCCCAAGCAACCATCAGCACGAGTCAATATATAATGTAAACATTGGCATTCATGGCTCCCATTGGCATGTGAATTAATTTAATTTCAATTTCTTGTCTAGGATCATGCTTTTGCTCAGCAGAAAGTCCTCCAAGAAGAGCTGAAGAAACTACAGTCAGAGAACGAACAGCTGACATTTGAGCTCAGAGAGCTACGGGAGAAAGTTTCCAGTGATGAGTTTGTGGCTCTTGAAAAAGAGGTAAGGAAAGCATTTGGTGTTTGCGTTTCTATACCTCTGCACAATTTAAGGTCTTAGCATAGGTTATAATAAAACCAGTTTGCAGAGCACAGTTAAAAACTGTTTAAAAATGACAGATATCAGTGTCTGAAAAGGAAGGGCAAACTACCTGTTCAGCTAAAGGCTAGGGTAAAGAGGTACATCTCCATGGTGCTTCTAAGTGTGTGCAATAATAGGCGTTGATGCAATTCAGAAAGGAGAGCATTGCACAGCTTTAGGATCACCACAGAGAAGGTCTTTCCATGTGTCCCTGCACTTTATGAAAGGGAGAAAGCTCTCCTTTAGATATCTGGAGCTATCTAAAGTCATTCTTAGAACTACTTGTCAGCAGCACTGCTGCCACATTTTGTACTCTCTGCAGCTTCTGGACAATCTTCAAGGGCAGCCCCACATAGAGTATGTTGCAATAGTTCAGTATGAAAGTTATTGGTACACAAATTGCTGTAGCCAAGCTTTCCATGTTCAGGAAAGTCCATAGCTGGTGAACAAGCCTTGAGATTTAGCTAGGCACTCCTGGTTATCTGAGACTAAACTAGCAACTATAAGTATCCCCAAACTACGTACCTAATCTTTCCTGGGTAATAACCCCCGTTAAGAACCAGATGTCTTCCCACATCATGGACTTCAGAACTGACACACAGGACCTTCATCTCGTCTTGATTCAGCCTTATTGGTCTGTATCCAGCCCATTTCCACTTCAAGGCAACGGTCAAGCACCTGAATTGCCTTCCCTAATTCAGATGGAATTAGACCAATTCTCAATAGCCCCAGTCATAGAAGATCATCTTATATCCATACAGTTCATGCATAATAAAGAAGCACAGGATAGGATTAAAAGCTATAACTTAACACTTAGAGTGTTCTTCCACTGTCGCTAGAAGTACCCATTAAGTACCCATTTAGTACTTGTTTCATCAGAAATTGCAAAACAGATTACAGATGTGGGTATACAAATTATTCAGACCAGGCACCTGCATATCTGAACATAAAGATGGAGGTAGGAAAAAACCAGAGCATGGAAGTTCTCAATAAAATGGTTGGTGATGTCTCCTTCAACAACAAACAGCACCTAGAAGTTTGAGAACCTGTCTCAGAAGGGCAAGAAGGAAGAAACAACTGGTTTGCCTCAGAGTTAGTCTTATCGGTTTTTGGTGGCAAGCTAGGAAAAAACATACAAAATGTCAAGCCCCTGTGGTTTCCCTAAATGCCATAGAAGGAAAATTACTTGCACTGTAGAACAGTTTTGAACCACAAAGTGATGTTTTTGAGATCAAAGTCTCTGTATTATAGGAGGGGTAGTTGTTCAGCAAATCTACAGTATGAAGGATGACTATACTTTTTTAAAAAAGATGGCCAAATGAAAATGGCTTGCCAAATGAAAATGGGAAGTGATATATCAATGTTTTGAATGGCACGTGAGCCAGTTTGGTCTAGTGATTAGGGAAATACTCTTATCTGGGAATACCAGGTTTGGTTCCGCCCTCCTCCATGAAACCAGCTAGCCATGGCTCTCTTCTGAGCTCTCACAGCCCCACCTACCTCACAGGGTATTCCGTTGTGAGAAAAATAGAAAGCTTTGTCAGCCACTTTGAGTCCCCCTGAGTGGGTGAGAAAAGTGGGGTAGAAAAGCCTCCTCCTCCTCCTTTATAAATGGCAGTGAATGCATCAGGACAGGTGCACATAGTTCGAAATACAGGCAAGGGAACTAAGTCTTGAAAGGCAGACAGGTGTGTGTTGCATTCTTCAGCCATTTAGACTGAAAGTGAAAGCCTTATGGGACTATGACATCTATGCTAAGAAGGGAAAAGATGCAAAGCCAAAAGGCTTCTCAAATGCACACAGGGTCTTTATGGATACAAAAAGATTTCCACGGCAGACCAGAAGGAACAAGAGTACATCGTGGAGACTGTATGCAGACTCATGACGGCTGCCTTGGTTTGCATGTCTAAGCTAGTTTTGATGCCTGAAAGAGCTTGGAAGAGCAATAAATAGGTTTAGCGCAACTTTCCTTATGTTTTAACATTGTACCTTCTCCTTAACTCTTCTGTAGGGTTGGGGAGAAACAAATTCTTTACTGACAACCAGATGCTGCAAGTTTATTTCCTAGGGCCTCTGCCTGCTCCTTGGCAGTCCTGAGGGGGAAATTTAATGTAATGCCTGCTTGCTTTTGTTGTGAGCAAAAGCACGTTAACTAAACTGAGAGGTGCTTCTTCACTACCTGTGCCATTTTGCTTCAATTGCTCCACAGATGCAACTAATGCATGAAATTTCCAGCTTAAAGGATGTAATTAGAAATGCTGAAGTTTACAATCAAGACCTTCAGGTGAGCTTCAGGTGGCGGTGGCGGTGACAACTTTGCATGGAACTAAACTCTGTGTCTGACTGTTCTTTAGCAAAGTGTCCCTTTCGTAGCTCAGTTGATTGACTTTTAACACTACGTGAGGCAGCACCTGAGCATTTAACAAAAGAATTGAAACTGTCTAAAACTATTTCCCTTACATATATTTCCCCCTCTCTGACCATCCCCCTTAGAAGGAAATCAGCTTAAAGGACCTTCAGCTGAAGAAGCAAAATAGTACAAACAAAGCTTTGGAAGACCAGGCTGATGAATTAAAAAGTATCATGGAAGAGTTAAAAAAGGAAAGTGAGAGAACAGAAACATCTTCCCCAGTAAGTTTGAATCACTTATTGAATAAATTTTAAATCCTCATGATGTATTAGTTTATAATCTAATCTTCAAAAGCAATTTGAAACATGCTATAATATTATTAAATATGTTTTAGTAGTATTGGATAAGAAAAATCCAGCAGATTTTATATATTTAGGCTAATTCTGAAGTGTTTTTAAAGCTTTCCAGCAAAACACAAGTACTTCAAAATAAAGATTTGGAGCACAGCGTGAAAGAAGAACTTGACGAAGCACAGAAGATGAAGGAAATGGAACAACTCAAAGATGAGTTGAAAGCTTGGGAATCCAAAATGAAAGCTGAGGAGACTGAGAAACTAGCCATAGCTCAAAGGCTTCGAGACAGCGAAGAAGAAATAAGAGCACTGAATCAGGAAATAGGTGATTTAAAGCAAAAGCAGGAGGCTCTCGAACAAGAGAGAGATCAGATCAAAGAAGATATTCAAGAAACTGTGACAATGGTAAGCTAGCCAAGGTTTTCTTATGATGACCTCCAGATACTTGGTCTTCTTGATCCTTTCCCATCATGGCTAATAAAATGCAGACAGAGACTTGATGGATGAATCCAATGAGTAATTAATGCCTCTTTATTGGAAGATGAGGTTCCACCTGCACTTAAGGAAGTAGCAATGCACTACTTGGTTAAGAGGAGCCTGAAGGTTTGAACATCTACTGTCCATGTAGCTTATCTTTCTTTTTTGGGCAAGATGCTGGAGGAAGATGGTGGGTTACTTCAAGGGAATGGGTTATCTAGACCCATTTCATTCTGGCTTTGCTCCTGATCACAGTACTAAAACTATTTTAGTTATCATGATGGATTTTGTAGGAAGAGAGATGGAGTGCAATCACATTAAAGCTTCTAGGTCTCTCAGAAGAAACAGCTTTCCCTTTAAAAAAAACCTCATGTATTTACACTGAAGATTTTTCAGCACCTCGTAAATATTTTTATTCACCCAGGCATTTGGTAATTAACTTTTTTGTCCTTTCTTTTCTTCCTGTGAAGTGTGTGGATTTTATATAACTTTTTTTTGGGGGGGGGTGCTTTTTAATCATATTGAGTTGTGGGGCAGTATAAAAATTAATAATAAAAATATGTTATAGCTACCATTGTTCTGGTCTCCCAGCTGGGGCTGATAGGACTTGTAGATCAAGATATCTAGAAGGAGCCAGGCTGAGGCTGTGCCAATGTAATTACTAATCCATACTTTTCTTCTTCTTTAATACAAAAGAACATTGAATCACAGGAGCAACTGAGAAATGCTAATTATTCCCTAAAACAATGCCAAAGGCATATTAAAGAACTAGAAGCAGCTATTGGGGAGAAAGAATCACAGATTTCTGGTGTTAAAGACATTCTAGAGATTATTATTGAAGCACAGAAGCAACAGGTAAGACTGTAATTTTAGACAAAGGCAAGCTTATTAGCTTCTTTGGCAACAGGCATCTTGTATTTAGTTCTAAGGCAATCCCTGTGTATTAAGGGAAAGGGTTTTTTCTTCCGTCTGTTCTTTGCTTTAAAATTCTACTGTAAGGCTTCCTAAGTAAAGCAAACACTCCAGATGCTAAAATGGGTTTGAACCTGTTGGAGAGCCTTCTCTATGCTGGCCCCCATGCTGTAGAAAAGCTTCTTGCTGAAGTTCCTCAAGCACCACCACTTGACTGTTCTCCTTCAAGTGCAGTGCTGTTTTAATTACTTTTAACTTGCTCTCAAGGTATGGTACAAGATAGATTCCCCTGGCATCTCCAAGTAATTCTAGAAGAGAGCTGTACATCTCAAAAGTATTTAAACAGTATCTGGAACACAATATCTAGTGGTTAGGGAGCCAGGCTCTTATTTGGGAATACTGGGTTTGATTCTGCTCTCCTCCATGAAGCCAGCTGAGTGACCTTGGGTGAGTCACAGTTCTCTTCTGAGTTCTCCACCTACCTCACAGGATGTCTCTTGTGAAGAGAAGAACCAAAAACTTTGTCAGCCATTTTGAGTCCCCTTAAATGGGCGAGAAAAGCAGAGTAGAAAAGCCTACTCTCCTCTTCCTTCTCCTTGTATATGGAGCAGCCACATTGGTTAAGGGAAAATGTTTCCTGCTTTAGGAGTTCACTTACTGCTAGACCAATCTGCTGCCCACACAGCCATACAGGTTTACTGTTTATCATCAGGTTATTTTCCTCAGTCATCTTAAAATGCAGGTATTGTACCAATTTTGTATATCCCCAGGCAGGAAAATTGTCCCTCAAACAGAAGAAACAAATGCATAAATAGAATTTATTTGGAGATCTTTAGTACTGAAGATAGTACTTGGGCCTTATATGGCAGTATCTACTATTCACTTCTAATTATAGCAGGGGTCCCCGACCGCTGGTCCGCAGACCGGTGCAGGGCCGTAGGGGTTTTTTGCCAGTCTGTGGCGCTACCGCAGCAAGCTGCCACGCCACACCCTACCACGCTATGGAAAAAGAAGTTGGTCCCTGGTGCAAAAAAAGTTGGGGACTCCTGAATTATAGTATTTAATTATGATATAAACAGTCTGCTAGAAAATTATTGTGAAGATGTGACCCTCAATTAATCTATCTCAAATTAAATCTGTTTTGGAGGCAAAAAATGTGGTGCATTATGCCTTGCAGATACTGAAGATGACAGAAGATTTAGATTGCTCTGGCATATCAAAAAATCAGCTCGCTGGAGAGGGATTGGAAAAGATCAAAGAGCAAATTTCATCCCTTGAGCAGGCGAAGATTTCACTACAGCAGCAGCTGAAGCATCTTAGCGAGCAGAAGAACTGGTGTTTGGAGAACAATCAACTAGTAACTATCTTAACTGAGAAATGGGTTCCTAGTACAGACAAGTTCATGTGCTTTTAATGAACTATTAACCCAAGCAAATCCTCCTTGCTTAGCTTTTCCTCATGTATACATTACAGCCACCACTTAGCAGGTAGCCATACTATGGATGACAGTCGTTTGTCTCCAGACAAACACAGTTGGTTAATGTTACATTGACAGCACTGATGTTGTGTCTCTCATTCATCTGTTGTCTTAGAATGGACTGTGACCATTAGAAAGACAGTGTGAGCTTTCACAGTTCAAGTTTAACAGCAACTCCAAAATCACAATTTATTTCTGCAGTCACAGTAGAATGTAGCCTGACTTTGTGAAAGTGGTAAATTTAAATGAGCATAGATCTTCAGCAGCATGCTAACTAGAAACAGGATCCTGTCCATGTATTTGAGGTGGACTTGAAATGGAAGTAAAACTGTTTTACAAGCAAAATTTAACTGTCTGTGACACATTCTCATAATAATGTGGAATATTGATTGTTACAGTTAGAAGAATGACATCTTGTTTATTTCTTGTTTGTTACAACAATAGCTGGTTGGTGAGATCCCAGATCTGCAAAGCAATAACAAGGGAGAAGATGAACTATGTATGGAAGAACAGATTCAAAAGAGCCTGAGTGAAATAGAACAACTGAAAGAAGAGTTAAAGGCTGGTGAGGCTAGACTCAAAGCAGAGTTAGTTGATAAGATGAAAATTGTTCAGCAGCTTCATGAGCATGAAGAAACCATAAGGAAAATCATTAAGGAAAGAGATGATCTCAGAGAGCAGTGGGATACCCTTCAGGTAAAAAATGATTTAACAAAGATACAGGTTGAAGCTGAGGTTACTCAGAAGCTTCATGACCATGAAGAAGCCATGAAACTACTTATCCAAGATCGAGATAATCTTACGGAGAGGAATATTGCTCTTCAGACAGAAATGGATGAGCAGGAAGAGGCAATGAAAGCTGTGATCCAAGAAAGGGATGATCTGAAGGACAGGAATAATGCTCTTCAAACAGAGATTGATCATGTCAGAGGTGAAGCTGATGCTGAGGTAACCCTTAAACTTTGCGAACGTGAAGAAGCTATGAGAGCGATGATTCAAGAAAGAGATGAGCTGAGAGTGAGGAATAATGCTCTTCAAACAGAGATTGATCACATCAAAGGAGAAACTGATGCTGAAGTAGCCGTTAAACTTTGCAACCATGAAGAAGCTATGAGAGCAATGATTGAAGAAAGAGATGAGCTGAGGATGAGGACTGATGCTCTCCAAATAGAGATAGAACAAATCAGGAAAGAGGCTGAAGTCACAGCTCAAAAGCTTTGTGACCATGAAGAAGCTATGATCGTGCTAATCCAAGAAAGAGATGAGCTGAGGGACAGGCTCATAATTGAGAGTGAAGCTGAGGTAGCCCAGAAGCTTCATGAACAGGAAGAAACTGTGAGAGCAGTGATCCAAGAAAGGGATAATCTAAGACAGAGGAATGATGCTCTCCAAAGAGAGATTGATCAAGTCAGAAAAGAACCCAGTGTTACAGTAGCTCAGATGCTTTATGAACATGAGGAAGCCACGAGAATGCTGACCCAGGAAAGGGACAGTCTGAGGGAGGAGCGAGATGCCCTTCAAATAGAGAAGGATCATATCAAGGCACAAATTGAAGCTGAGGTAGCCCAGAGGTTTTGTGAGCATGAAGAAGCTATGACAGCTGTGATCCAAGAAAAGGACAACCTGAGGGAGAGAAATGATGCTCTCCAGATAGAATTGGATCAGATCAGAAAAGTAACTGAAGCAGAAGTAGCTCAGAAGCTTTGTGATCATGAAGAAGCCATGAGAACAGTGGTCCAAGAAAGGGATGACTTGAGGGAGAAGCAAAATGCTCTTCAAATTGAGATGGATCAAGCCAGAGGACAAAAAGACACCGAGCTAGCTCTTAAGATTCATCAACAGGAAGAAGTGATGAGAGCAGTGATCCAAGAAAGAGACAATCTGCAGAAGAAGAATAATGCTCTTCAGATAGAAATTGATCAAATCAGAAAAGTAACTGAAGCTGAGGTAGCTCAGAAACTTTGTGATCATGAAGAAGCCTTGAGAACAGTGATCCAAGAAAGGGATGACTTGAGGGAGAAGCAAAATGCTCTTCAAATTGAGATGGATCGAGTCAGAGGACAAACAGACACCGAGCTAGCTCTTAAGCTTCATGAACAGGAAGAAGTGATGAGAGCAGTGATCCAAGAAAGAGACAATCTACAGGAGAAGAATAATGCTCTTCAGATAGAAATTGATCAGATCAGAAAAGTAACTGAAGCTGAGGTAGCTCAGAAACTTTGTGATCATGAAGAAGCCATGAGAACAGTGGTCCAAGAAAGGGATGACTTGAGGGAGAAGCAAAATGCTCTTCAAATTGAGATGGATCGAGTCAGAGGACAAACAGACACCGAGCTAGCTCTTAAGCTTCATGAACAGGAAGAAGTGATGAGGGCAGTGATCCAAGAAAGAGACAATCTACAGGAGAAGAATAATGCTCTTCAGATAGAAATTGATCAAATCAGAAAAGTAACTGAAGCTGAGGTAGCTCAGAAACTTTGTGATCATGAAGAAGCCATGAGAACAGTGGTCCAAGAAAGGGATGACTTGAGGGAGAAGCAAAATGCTCTTCAAATTGAGATGGATCGAGTCAGAGGACAAACAGACACTGAGCTAGCTCTTAAGCTTCATGAACAGGAAGAAGTGATGAGAGCAGTGATCCAAGAAAGAGACAATCTACAGGAGAAGAATAATGCTCTTCAGATAGAAATTGATCAAATCAGAAAAGTAACTGAAGCTGAGGTAGCTCAGAAACTTTGTGATCATGAAGAAGCCATGAGAACAGTGGTCCAAGAAAGGGATGACTTGAGGGAGAAGCAAAATGCTCTTCAAATTGAGATGGATCGAGTCAGAGGACAAACAGACACCGAGCTAGCTCTTAAGCTTCATGAACAGGAAGAAGTGATGAGAGCAGTGATCCAAGAAAGAGACAATCTGCAGAAGAAGAATAATGCTCTCCAGATAGAAATTGATCAAATCAGAAAAGTAACTGAAGCTGAAGTAGCTCAGAAACTTTGTGATCATGAAGAAGCCATGAGAACAGTGGTCCAAGAAAGGGATGACTTGAGGGAGAAGCAAAATGCTCTTCAAATTGAGATGGATCGAGTCAGAGGACAAACAGACACCGAGCTAGCTCTTAAGCTTCATGAACAGGAAGAAGTGATGAGAGCAGTGATCCAAGAAAGAGACAATCTGCAGAAGAAGAATAATGCTCTCCAGATAGAAATTGATCAAATCAGAAAAGTAACTGAAGCTGAAGTAGCTCAGAAACTTTGTGATCATGAAGAAGCCTTGAGAACAGTGATCCAAGAAAGGGATGACTTGAGGGAGAAGCAAAATGCTCTTCAAATTGAGATGGATCGAGTCAGAGGACAAAAAGACACCGAGCTAGCTCTTAAGCTTCATGAACAGGAAGAAGTGATGAGAGCAGTGATCCAAGAAAGAGACAATCTACAGGAGAAGAATAATGCTCTTCAGATAGAAATTGATCAAATCAGAAAAGTAACTGAAGCTGAGGTAGCTCAGAAGCTTTGTGATCACGAAGAAGCCATGAGAACAGTGATCCAAGAAAGAGACAGTCTAAGAGAGCGAGAGGGGGCTCTCCAAATAGAGGTGGAACACATCAGAAAAGAGGACAAAGTTAGATTAATGCTAATCCAAGAAAGAGATGAATTGAAGGGTAGGGTTCGTGTCCTCCAGTTAGAGAAGGACCAAGCCATAGGAGAGATTGAATCTGAGGTAACCCAGAAGCTTCATGAGCAGGAAGAAGCCATAAGAGTGCTAATTCAAGAGAAAGAAGATCTGAGAAACAAACGAGATGCTCTTCAAACAGAGAGGGATCAAATGAAGGAAGAAATTCAAGCAATCAAATTAATGGTAAAATAGGATTAGTTTTTTTAGATTTAGAAAACCTTAATTTAAAAAGGTTGTTTAAACTCACTGACCTTTCTTTGTAGCTGTACAACAATCAGCCTTTCTTTACTCTTCTGCCACCTTGACTTCTTTTATCCATATTATAACCATGTTTCAAAATGGAAGGGAAAGTATGCTAATGTAAGAACCGGCCAGATAATCTAAGGTTCTAGAAAGGAAATTTTTGTAGCGTGTAGCAGTCTCTAAAAGAGTCTGTAACTTAACCAGCACTGACATACCGAATCTTTATGCCAGCTAGATCGTGCATAGACAGATATATGATTAATCTCCCTGCCTTTTAGAATGGAACTAGTTATGAATTCTATCACTTGTTATCTGACCTTTTTTAAAAAAAATACAGATATGAAGAAATTCAGTTGTGCCTCTCTTCCATGCAAAACAAATGTTTTACCAAAAATCTGTGCCCTTCCCCAATGTTTATCCAGACAACATGAAATGGAGGCAGAATAAAACCCTCTTGTTAAAAAAAGGGAATAATTTAATTGTGCAGGATATTAAGACAAAGACTGAAAAGTGAAGTGGACTGGGGGCAAAATGTTGCAGGGCAATAGGAAATAGTACCTTGGACCCAAGCATTTCATTTAGTGCACATTTTGTCTTCTTTGACCGTTGAAGTAATTGCTTATCCTTTCACTGGAGTAAGATAATAACTAAATATGGACCCTGAGGTCAGATGTAATCTCTGGTACGCTGTTTCCTTGAATGTAAGACCTACCCCAAATGTAATCCCTAGCATGATTTTTCAGGATATTTGAAGATGCTCAAAATATAAGCCCTACTCCAAAAATAAGTCCTAGTTACAGTTCATACTACAGAGGATAAATGTAGATTGTTGTTCATGGAAAAATAAGACATTCCCTGAAAATAAGCCCTAACGCTTCTTTTGGAGCAAAAATTAATATAAGACCCTGTCTTATTTTCGGGGAAACACGGTAAAATCGTAGGTGGAAGTAATGGCTGATTGAGTGGAGATGCCACAAAAAATACGGGATGGTGAGAAATGAGATTGACTTTTTAAAACATACAGCTCCGATGTTGTCTATTAATAACTGGACACTTCTTTGATTCTTAAAAGATGTCTCATAAGGTGCAAGAAAAGGAAGAGGAATTCCTTACAAAAGAAGTCCAGCTCTGTGAAGCCCAGCAGAAATTGCGTGTGATGAAAGAATTGGAAGAAGAACTGAAGGCAAAAGAATCTGAACTAGAAGCTGAAAAGATCAAGCAGCTGGAATTGTCACAAAGACTTTGCGACAGTGAAGAAAGCAGAAAATCTCTAAGTCAGGAGAAAGCCGATCTGAAGCAGAAATGGGAATCTCTTCAAACTGAGAAAGAAGCCCTGGAAAAATTTGTAGAAGAGACTTCATCAAAGGTGAACAAGTTAAACAAGGCTGAGGTACAAAAATCCATTGCTAAGTAAGCATGCTCCCCTTATTTGATTAGCACACTTAAGAAGTCAGAGGCCTTTTCTCACCACAGCCCAGCGGCACCTAGGGGTTCACGCCACCCCCATCCCCAACACGTGTGATGCCACCTTACCTTGCTGGGCCCAGGGTCCAGACTTTGCGCGACCTCGAGCTGCTACAGCAGCTCGACCCCACGCTCACCTGACGGGTCAGGTGGGGTCAGTCTACCAGAGTGCGCATGCCTGCGCAGATCGCAACACATTGCTCTCCAGGCTGCACAAGGAGCACCCCGGGCCTGGCAAGGTAAGTTGATTGCATGGGCCTGCCAACTGTTGGGCCAAATTTGTCCCAATAGCAGCAGTGGGGGGCAGGGCCCACAGCTGTCCGGGGGGCAGAGTGCAAAAGCTCTCCCTCTTGTACAACTGTGGGCCACCCTGGGATGCGTGGGAACTCGTGTAGAGTGTGATTTTGTGCTCTACACCCAGAACGCGAGTAGACTGCCCTGGGACAGGCTGGGGCGGATCCAACAGAGCGAATGCTCCATCCCGGGGTGTCCTACTCGCGTTCCAGAGGCCCTAGTGCGAATAGGCCTCAGATCTGCTTCATGGAAAGTAATAGTTGGGCGTGTAAATGAATCTTGGTTAAAGCTGGCTGTGTTCTTAGAATAGGAGAATTTAGAACATATGAGGACCCTTGCTGGATCAGGCTACAGCCCATGTAGTCCAGCATCCTGTCCCACACAGTGGCTCACCAATTGCTTCTGGGGATATCGAGCAGAAGACAAGGGCAAAACCTTCACCCACTTTCCAATCCCTGTATATGGCCTTTACAAGGATCCTGCCTGTCTCTTCAGCTTGCAGGATGTTCCTAGGTGTCCATTCTACTAGCCATTGATACACGAATCATCCATGAATTTATGTCCTCAATGAAAAACTCTTTCTAAAATTGATGTAAAAAGCAGCTGTTACACATATAAATGTTTGACCAATTGCATTTTAATAAAATGTGTTTAGATCCAGCAGCTAGAGGAGAAGTCCCTGGAGCTGAAACGACTGCTTGAGTTGACAGAAGAACAATGCCAGGAAAATGCAAAAAGGTTCAAGGAAGTGGAGCAGCTGAAAGTCGCAGCTGAGTCCAACCTCAAGGCCATGGAGAAAGAAAAAACAGCCCTATTTCAGACTCTTCATAGTACTACAGACAACTTGAGGTCATTAGCGCAGGAAAAAGAACAACTGGAAATGGTGGTAGAAGCTCTTCAGCGTGAGAAAGACAGCATGATCCGAACTATCAACCGTCTTGGCGAGACAGTCGAGAAGACAGTAGCAGCAGTAAGAACTCGAGGGTTTAGGGGTTCTAGAGCAGAAGGCAGGCGGTTCTGTGTTGTCCCTGCGGGTTTCCTTGGTGCCCAGAAAGTTTAAGCAACCCTGTCATCAGCTGGGCAGGGGAAAATCAACAGCAGAGGGAATGGATGTAGCATGTCCTCAAAGTCTATAACGGACCACACCTCCAAAACAGATGGTGACTCCTGCTCTGGAAATATTTTTTTTTGATATGAGGCTTACCATTTATATACGTTTTTATTAATGTTTCACTATGTCTTCTAGAATTTAAAGCTGCAAAACGAGCTCCGAGATGTCTCTAATTATAATAAGGAACGTAGAGATGCTGCAGATACATCAGAAAGAGAAATTCTTTCTCAGGCAGATTCTTCTCTGTCAGCAGACCCACTTCAGGGCCCACCAGCTCGGCCTGTAGATCAGCTGAAGGAAGAGGTAAGGAAAAGCTTAGCACTGAAAGAGGTCTTGCATATTGAAATTGCTACCTATGTTTTTATTATTTTTTCAATTAATACTTGGTCAAGAGGACAACTCGCCCAGAGAATGGGTCTTGAGGCTAGCTGCAACCTAACCAAAAAAAAACAAGCAAAAGGTAAATTACTTCCTTTATTCATGGTCCCCACAATGGAAAAGAATAATTGATGCTCTGATTTTCTTCACAGCTGGTTCTTGTCTGTTGGTTAGCAATTGCCAGATTGTCAAGAGTGTGGACCTTGGACAGAGCAAATAGAAGATTTAACTGCATTATGGAGACCCTTGTGTTTACTGAGATGAGTGATGGACTGAAAGTGTCCAATAGACAGCTCTCTCATTCAAAAAGCCCTGTATGATAGATAGTACAGGTAGAGAATACAGATACAACCTACATGGAGATTGATTTTCCCTACAAATTAATTCCCATAGAAGCCTTGATTATTCAGTTCCATCCTGACTCATATGGTTTGTCTCCTTTCACTTAAAGTCAAACAATTGATAATTACCCTTTTAAAAATCTAGCTTTTTAAAAAAATAAAACATGGTATTGGTTCTCCTTCCATTTGTATGCCTATTCTCATTCAACTTAGATTTGTGACTAGATACTAGTAAAAATATTTTCATTGTTTGGAAAAGGAAAACTTTTATATTGACTTGGCTGCTATGAATTTTTAGGATCACTTTTTCAAAATTACATTATAGTGCTTAGCATAGAATTGTTGCTCTTAAGGATAGTGTTGATTTTGAAGAATGGGCACTTAAGGTGTAAATGTACTTGGCAATCCCACTCACAACTCAACAGCAGTGTTCTATGTTAATCTATTTTCCTTTACTACAGACAGTTCTTGCTAAATTTCTCACCCTGGAAAAGAGATCTGAAAATCTTAAAACAGTAGCTCTGAATCTGAAGTATGAACTTGACAATCAAAAAGCACTGGTAGAGAAATTGTTTGTTAATCTTCCACCACAACAAGCAAATAATGTGAAAAGACTACAGATGGAACACGCACTCATAAGCAAAAGCCTTCACAGTTTGGTGAACAAATCTCAGGTATTGTTTCTTCCTCCCCTTCCCCCCCAATATAGATACTTTAACCCAACCTCTTGAGAATCATTACAAAGGATTTACATTCTCATTACAAAGGATTTGCATAATATAATCAAATTTTGAAAGAATAGCTCACACAGAAATAACATAATGATGGATTTATTCAGGCAGTATTGTGGTCTTCATTCTTCATCTTCCCTAATGCAGGTGGATTTGAATGCTCTGCAGTGTTGTGCAATATTGAACAATACGATATTCAGTGTAATTTCCCCTGCCTATGCAATTAGCCTGTATTGTAGGAAAATTCCATTTGAGCTATTCTGCTTCATTCTCAAGGATCCTGGTCCAGCATTAGCAGTTTTGACTAAGCTGGTGGATGTGGCTTTAACTCTATTAGGGGGTATGCAATTTTCGGGATTCAATTTGAATCTATTTGAATGTTTAAAATTCAAATGCATTCACATTCGATTTGATTCAAATTCGAATCTATTCATGCGAATTTTTGATCTGGATTTGCAAATAGAAATGTCGACATCCCATATGCGTCCCATTTTTGTCCTGTACGGATCCATACATATGCATACGGATGTGGGAAAGCTGTGTACAGGCAAGTATGTGTGTATCATGTACATATCCGCACACATAGGAATGTCCGAATAATTTGTATGAATGATTCAAAAATTTGAAATTCGCTTGAATGTTTAAATACAAATTTAGACATTCAATTCGAATTCAGATGAACAAATTTGATCGAATTTTGAATGTTTTGAATATTCGTGCACATCCCTAATCCAGATTAGCGGAATAAAATCCACTGAGAGAAAAAAGCGCATCTTACTTGCTGTGAGGCCATTACGCACCGTCTGGACTCCAGCAGCCTTCCCGCAGCTGTCTCAAAGAAAGCTGCTATACTTCCAGGACGCGCAGAGTGGGATGCATGTCACATGGGGTGGGGCAGCCAATGGGAGCTGAGCTGCATTTGAATTTACCTGATACTGCAGAGCACACCAATAATTATTTGGGCTCAAGTCGTTTGGTGCTTGATATATTTTATTTAAAAATGTTGCCTATTATACAGAACTATTCAAGCCCTTCACTACTTTTGTGGCCACCATTAGCAGTTAGGCAACAACCAATAAAAAACTAATTTGTATAAAACAGAATATAATTTGGGTTATTAAAAATAGTGCCAGTTTGTGATCCAGTGTGCATTTGTGTTGTGATTTGTCCTATGTCAGTAGAGAGTTATGTTTAAACGAAATTAATGTGGATGCAATTTTCTACAGTTCTTTTTCTGCTGCTTATGCAAAAAGAGAAGTGTCTACTATGTTAATATTGGCAAGTACACAGCAGAGCTGCTCGAAGAAAAAGAGAGGCAAAGTGAACTGCTTACTGAGATTCAGCGCCTCAAGCCTCATCGGGAACAACATGGAGCTGCATCTGAACAGCTTACTGTGGCTGAACTCAGCCAGAATCTGGATCTCTATGGAAAGGTAGCATCTTCTGTAGAAGAAGAAGAGTTGGCTTTTCTTCCCCACTTTTCTCACCCATTTATTTATTTATTTATTTATTATTTATTTATATTTATATTTATATCCCGCCCCATACCCGCGGGTCTCCGGGCAGCTTACAACATTTAAGAACAAGCACATTAAAATTGTAACACACTATAATAAAACCAACGTAAGGTTTAAAATCCAACATGATAATAAGAATAATAAAAACGATATAAAAACAGTTTAAAACAGTAGTCTTTGGAAGGAGGGAAGAATAAAGAGCATTTAGCCAAAGGCCTGAGTGAAGAGGTGCGTCTTTATCGCCTTCCTGAATGTAAACAGAGAAGGGGCCCGACACACCTCCAAGGGGAGACCATTCCACAGCCTGGGGGCCACCACTGAGAAGGCCCTCTCCCAGGTGCCCACCCGCCTAACCGCTGAAGGCGGTGGGATAACCAGGAGGGCCTCTCCTGCAGATCTAAAGGCACAGGCAGTTCGATATGGGAGAAGGCGCTCCTTTAGATATCTGGGGCCCAAGTCATTTAGGGCCTTATAAGTCAGAGTTAGCACCTTGAATTGGGCTCGGTAGTAAATTGGCAGCCAGTGCAGTTCTTTTAGAACTAGCGTGATATGCGTCCGGTTAGCTGTCCCGGTCAGCACTCGGGCAGCTGCATTTTGCACTAACTGCAACTTCCGAACCATCTTCAAGGGAAGCCCCACGTAGAGCGCGTTACAATAGTCCAACCTGGAGGTTACCAGTGCGTGGATAACTGTGGCCAGGTCATCTCTGTCCAAAAAAGGTTTCAGTTGACACACCAACCGTAGTTGGGAGTAGGCACTCCTGGCCACGGCCTCCACCTGAGCTTCAAGTGTTAGCGCAGAGTCCAGGAGTACCCCCAAATTTCGCACCTGTCCCTTCCCGGATATTGTAACCCCATCAAGGACAGGGTATCTCCCAACTACTTGGACCCGAGAGCCTGTAACACACAGCACCTCTGTCTTGTCTGGATTCAGTTTCAATTTATTGGCCCTCATCCAGCCCATTACTGCCTCCAGGCACCTGTCAAGCACTTCTACCACGTCTCCTGATTCAGATGGCACAGAGAGATAGAGCTGGGTATCATCTGCATATTGATGACACCTCACTCCAAAACTCCTGATGATCTCTCCCAGCGGCTTCATGTAGATATTAAATAACATGGGAGATAAGATTGACCCCTGGGGAACCCCACAAGTGAGTTCCCAGGGTGTCGACTCAGTCTCTCCCATCACCACTATCTGAGATCGGCTTTGGAGATAGGAGCGGAACCAATGTCAAGCACTGCCTCCAACTCCTAAACTCCGTAGCCTCTCCAGGAGGATACCGTGGTCAATGTTATCAAAAAGCCGCTGAGAGGTCCAGAAGAACCAGCAGGGTAGCATTCCCTCTGTCTTTCTCCCGGAGGAGATCAGCAACCAGGGCGACCAAGGTGGTTTCCGTGCCATGACCAGGCCTGAAGCCAGATTGAAATGGGTCTAGATTTAAGGGGATTCAAAGTGGCTGACAAATCTTTTCTGTTTTTCTCCCCACAACAGAACACCTTGTGAGGTGGGTGGGGCTGTGAGAGCTCAGAAGAGATCTGTGACTAGCCCAAGGTCACCCAGCTGGCTCCATGGGGTAGTGCGGAATCTAACCCAGTATTCCCAGATGAGAGTCCGGCTCCCTAACCACTAGACCAAACTGGTTCACTGTAAAGCTTCCTCCCTGCAGCAAAGTTGCTAGGATATTTTAAAAAAAACTACTGGAATGTCCACTCCTTATCTGTGACTTGGAATTTATTTATTTATTTTTTTAAATCAGTGATAAAATATGTTTCAGTCCAGCCGAAAATTTATTAGGAACTCGAAGGCAATATAGGGAACCCCCTGCAGTTGTGTTTTTTTCATTATTGCTTTCTGAGGGCACCCAATAGAACATGGCTTCTTCAGAATGCTGAATGTGCCTGTGCTCTTAGAAGAGTCAAAAGGGGGATTTTTTTTGTCAGAGGGGCTGGTGAGTTAGTTTCAGATAGGAGCTTCTCCCTCCTCTGGTTCACAAGCTTCAAATGGTAGAAGGAGTAGCTTCCATTTGTGGCTTGTCATGCTGGCTATCCCTGATTTTACCTGATATCTACCTTTCTTTTTCTTAGCAGCTCATTTAAAGGATCCAACTATTAAAGTTTAACTCTAGAGGGAGTAATACTTGAAATAAACTAGTATAGGAGAAAGGAAATGCATCAAGAGTAGGAAACTAGCAAGTGTAAGCATAGCTACAACTTATTCTGTTAACACATTGTAATGCTTTTGGTGCAGGAAATGCTGAAAGATATTTCAGAAATGGAAGAAGACCTTCTTAGCATAGAAATGAAGCTGAAAGAAATGGAAAGTGATCGTGAAAAGGCAAAACAGTATTTGGAACGGTGTTCAGTTCATTTTGAAATGCAAGAGTTTGAGGATGGAATAAGACAAGATAATGAGCGTCTCTTGCCAGTGGGGCAGTTCCTGAAACCTATAAGTCAGGTATGGGGACTTATTTTCTTACATACAGGTGTAAAGAGGAACACACGAGGAATATCTATCTATGTGGATCAGTAGGTGTGTTTTCTTTGAGGTCTGTAGGAGAGGCTTTCCTTGTGGTTCTGTCACTCGCAGATGTTCAAGGAATGGTGACAGTGGGAGGCCTTGTCTGTTGTGGCCCCTGAGCCTTGGAAGAGGCTTTCTGCTCAGATAATCAACATTATACAGTACGACGTTCAGCAACTGTTCACGATCAAAACATGCAGCAGAATGTGTTTCTTGTTAATAGCTATTGTACTACTGAATTTATTTACATGAATGGTTCTTGGAACAATTCCACAAATCTCTGGAAATTATATTTTCTTACAGGCTTTAATTCAAGCCAAGTCAGAGATAGAAACAAAAAACAGCATCTACTGTAGAGAGTCTGAAGCTGCCCTGAAAACATGCAGAGAGCAAACAGAAGAACTTCTCTTGGAGTTGAATACACTTAGGAAGGAGCAAATGCTGGGTGTTGCTGCATTAGAGGAAGAAAACTACAAACTGCAAAATAAATTAAAAGAAAAAGAACAGGAACTAAAGGTATCTTTAACTTTCATTATTCCCATGAAGACTAGCTTGGAAAAATAGGCATTTTTCTAAGTACCTGCAACATAAAATTCATGCTTAAGGAATCAGCCATTGTGAACACTGCATAAGACTTCGGAAATCCAAAAACTCTGGAGGTCACTGGATGCTTTACATTCTAAAATTGGTACATCAAATTGGGTCTTCAAAGCAGGGTCTTGAAGACAAATTCTTGTTGCTTTATCTTCAGTTTACCACTAGGGGACTGGGCAATAACCAGTTCAGTTTGTATAGGAACGCATCAGGTGCCCACAGCCACATTAAGCCACATTGCTTGGTTGTGCCGGGTTGGAAAAACAGGCAGGATACCTTGAGAATAAATGACATGCTTCTGGTTTCTGCTTGAGAATGCCTATAAGCAATTGGTGGACCATTGTGTGAGACAGGATGCTGGTCTCGATGGACCATGGCCTGATCCGATAGGGCTCCTCTTCTGGTCTTAATCTAGACGAGAAGAACTTCTAGACCTTATATGGCCTTAAACATCTTTGAACCAAGATAACTTAAATAGCACCTCCTCAACTGCAGGAATGGCCCTGACATCATCTGAAGAGGTCCTGCCTTAGGTCCCATAAAGTGCTGAATGTCATCGTGGTCAAAATTGGTGCCTTTTCTGTGCTCCTACCTACTTTGTGGAATCTCTTCCCCTGTGGTATTCAAAGGCGTCTACAATTGCAGCTTTTAAGTACCTACTAAAAGTACATATTTTCACCCAGACATTCCTTGTGTGAATGGCTTGGTTTTTTGCCCCTAACCCATTCAATTTTTAATGTACTTTTACACTCTTGTATTATTTTAAATTATTTTGCTTTCGATGTGTATCTTTTATAAACTGCATTTTAATGGGAAGACAGTGTAAAAATCTCAGTAGCTTAACAAGCAACTGGGGGGGGGGGGGGAGAGCACACTTGTTTACAGCCTTTGTATCTCACTGCCATAAGTTTATGTCTGATCTTTTGAGGAATCCAACCCAGGAGTTTCCATACGATTCTGGATTTCTGCCTGGGAGCTGATGGAGATATTTGTTACAAGTTTGTTCTTAAAACTTATCTATGCTATTTAGAACCATTATAACTGGGAAATTTTTGTTTGAAGACTCTGAAGCTGAAAAACCAAGAGCTAGAAAATGAAGTGAATGAGGCGCAGAGGAAGTTCCAAGAAAAAAATAATAAAATAGCAGTATTAGAAACCGAACCTAAAGTTAGAGCTTCCGGGAGTGAGATGGCCAGACTTCAAGCTATCTTAGAAGAGAAAGAGAATTGCCTAACAACTGCACTAACAGAAAGCCAAGCTCTTAAGGTAAGTGTTTTTCTCATGCTTCCTATTAACAGCTTAGACTGATAATACTCTTATAGAGCCTAACATTTGCAGATCCATCACCAGCGTGAATACGTCATACCTGATTTGCAGAGGGATATGGTGCCCTTAACGAAAACTTTGGAGAATAAAGTGGGAACCATTCCACTGTAGCTGGGCCTTGACGTATGGCCTCCTCCAGACATCACTTGTTTATCTCACTATTTATTGATTTGCCAGTATAAAGCACAGCTAGAATTATCAAGCATAGCCATTAGATCAGTACTCCTCACTGTAGCCTTTGCCACAGAGCGGAGTGACATCATAGCTATGAGAGCTTCTTTCCAAGTGATCTAACCCTTCCATTGCACCATACAGGTGACCGAATAGTACCACGTGAAACATCTCGTTTAAAAATCCAGAGCTGCAATAGCAGAATAATAGGATATTGCTCTATAACAGTTAATTTTCCCAGAATAACGATAACCTGGGAAATCGGGGGCCTTTCTGCGTTTCCCACCCCATCCGGGCAGTGGGCATAGTGCATGCCATCTCTCCCCCTGCGTGTCCATAGACCCACCTGAGATGTGGTCACTAGCAGCTTCTTCCTGGGCCCCAGGATGACAGTAATGCCCGGCACTTGCCTTTAGGGTCATTTGAGGTGCTTGCGTGGCACCTCAGATGACTTTCCCCGCGCCATAGAGGTAAGTCTATGTGTGGAGTACAAAATCATTCTCCACATGTAGTTTGTGTGCAGTATGCTCCTGCAAGGAAGGAGCCATTTCTGAGCTGGAAATGGTCCCTTCAAGTGCAGATGCTCCAGTATGGAGACATGTGCAGGAATATTTTGGTTCTATATTGGAAGCACAATTACAAAATAATTACAGGAGGTTGACGCAGTCTGGATGCAGCCTAAGACTTTAATATACCAGTAAAGGAGTGTGAATAGTCAAGAGGCTCTGCAGCTCCCATAGGAATGAAGAGCTCTTTGAGGCTGTTGGGGGTGGGGTTTCGGCGTATATCACTGATTGTTACCTAGGGAAAAGAGGTGTTCTATAGGACCAAAAATCCACAGAGTAAGCAGAGAATGAAGATTTTTAATCCAAAGAGAAAGGTGGTCCAGTATTTCTTCTGTTGGTGATTTCTAATTTCTGCATTTCCTCTGACTTAGGTACATTTCTCTTGCTTTGTCAATTTAGGTACAGCTTGATAGAGGGGCTGAATTGTACAAGGAAGAAATTGAAGACCTGAAAACTCAACTTGCTAAAGCTGAAATGGCAAGAATGAAGCAGTCCAAATATTTTGATCAAGAGTAAGTTCCATTTTCTGTTCCAGCAATTCTTCATAAATGTGATGACTGCCATCCCTGGCTAGACAACTCCTGATCAGGTTAAGTAAAATTATTTTTCCAGAACTCATGTAATACTATACATTTTAAATACTTTTGCAAACCTCTTCCTCTTCCGTGAACGTAGCACAGGCTAAGACCACTCTTACTCTGCCCAACTGCTGTTTCTCTCTACAGTTAAGTCTTAAAATATGAAAAGAAAGAACAAATACACCTTGCTAGTATTTGGGTCCATGCTCTTTTTGGAGAGAACACATTTTCTAAGGAGCCTGGTGAGAGTCTGTGCCTCTCATTATGCTCCTTTGAAAAGAAGAGTTTTTGGTAAGTGACCAACATTCTCTGAGGGTCTCCTTTAAACCGGGACTGAAAGGTTCCGCTGAGGCCGACCATTACCACAGAGATATAAAAGCTCCACCCAGCACCAGATGCGCCAGTTATTTCATTTGTCACTTGTCTGGGGCACGTTACATAGCTTCAGCTGTGGGGATCTGGGATCCTGGTACGATATATGAAGTTTAGACCTCTGGGCACAAGAAGTCTGTGCTTGCCAGAGGTTAAAATCATCAGGCTTCAAGGATTGCCTACGAGGCTAGAAGATTCTCTGTAGCGGGAACCATCAAAACCTGTTACTCTCAGTGTAAAGTGAAAAGAACCAAACTGTTTCCATCTTAGAATTTTCTGGTAACATCTAGTGTGAGGAAAGCCCGGAAGAGAATACTCTACCCTTAACTGAAAGTTCTGCCTGGAGCCAGAAACCACCTGGCACTTCAAGGACAAGATAATGCTTAATTGGGAGCCAGTGCACTCAAGGAGGATCAAAGGGCAAGTTCTCAAAGAATTTCTAACCAAAGCGACCTCAGCTTGTACATTGCTTATTGGCTCACGTGTATCATGTGACCTAGCTTGAAGGGGGATATAGGATTAGAGTTTAGCTATGAGAAACTACTACTATCTATCTTGATTCTGGCCTGAATCTTCAATACTATTTTGTCTGTACTCTGTACATGCTCTCGTTCCTTAGTTACAAAAGGCAAGCGAATGCTGATGTTATGCTTTTGTAACTAAGGCTGTACCTCATGTACATGCATGAAGGAATCTTTTTATGCTGAATATTATTTTGTACTTTGCTCAAGCTTTGAATTTTGAGCCTTTTCTTTATTTTAAATCAACCACAAAAATCGACGTCGGTTTCCTGTGACTTCGCTCATCAGTGCCAGCAGGGGAGCGGTCCCATGGGCATGCGAAGGCACACTCAGGGGTGCTCTCCTGCTTACACCCTCAAGAAATGTTTATGACCCCCCAGAGAATGTTTATGAAGTATCATAATAGCTGGAATTTGTGGCACCCTCACAGCGAAGAATTTGTTCTTCCATCACAGTTTTGAGCATCCCCTGTGTGGGAGTTAAGTTTTTATTGGTTCAAATGGTGCTTATTCTGAGTCATGGTGTGGAGGTCTGTTTCTTTTCTGCAAAGAAAACATGGAATAGTGTTTGTTAATTCACTGAAACGGATTTCTTTTAGAATGGCAAATGCAAGAGCCCTCGCAGAGCACAGGGAAGAACAGTTAAGGAAACTAAGGGAAGAACTCCGCAGAGCCCAGCATGAACAAGAAGTAATCGGTAAGTTCAAAATTAAACTGGGGAGCCAGTTTGGTCTAGTGGTTAGGGAGCCAGACTCTTATCTGGGAATACCGGGCTTGATTCCACCCTCCCACATGAAGGCACCTGGGTGACCTTGGGCTAGTCACTACCCCATCTATCTCACAGGGTGTTCTGTTGTAAGGAGAAGATGGAAAGCTTTGTCAGCCGCTTTGAGTCCCCTTAAACGGTTGAGAACAGTGGGGTAGAAAAGCCAACTCTTGTTGTTCTTGCTTTGACTTGCTTTCGACTTGGGTTTATAGCAAGAATAAAGTACGGCAGGCAAGTGAGTGGTCTTTTTTTTAGTACAAAAAAATAAAGTGTGACAGATGACAACTGTTTCACAAAGGTAACTGTTTTTAAGTCCACCAAGTGCTTCAAAACCAATTGCTGAAGCGCCACTTGATATATGCCAGAATGTTTGTTTACATTTTTACCTTGCCTTTGCTGTAGCCAGAGCTCAGAGTAGTTATGAATGCTGATAAGACAGCAATACTACCTTGGCTGCATTTAAACTTGTAATCATAGTATACAAGGTTTTGTAAAAATAATGACACGGAGACTAGAATTTTGCAATGGATCTGCAACTTGAATGTCTCATTTTTACCATAGTGGATTTAATTCTAGTCTTCTAGTTTCACCCTTTTTCTCAAACAGGGAGTTGTACGGGCTTAAGACCCCTCATGTGTAGACAGACTGCATTAGGTTACAGCCCACCATTTCTGTTGCCTGCCCAGAAACAATTTATGATTGTATGGTATTTGCTTTTGAGGTTTTCATCAGCTTCCCTCTGGCCTGTTTTTCAGTAACGCCACACAAGGACTCTTCTCAGCCACCCCTACCAATTACTTGTGGTGGCGGAAGTGGAATAATACAAAGCACCCAAATCCTTGTACTGAAAAACCAACATGCAAAACTGGAAAGCGAATATAATCAACTCAAGGGACAGTACGAGCTTCTCTCAAAGTAAGTCTGAGGATTGGTGAAGAGAGGGAGAGAGAAACCTGCTTGCCATGAAATGTTCAGCTTCTAATATATAGTCATAAATGGATTGGTGCAGTTGAATTTCAAGCTGGCTTTAAAGATTTGGGAGCATGCTGACAACAGCCATCTGCATTAATTCCAATGATGAATCACAGAGAGAGGGAGCTCCATGGAGTCCTTTCTTGTCCACAAACCTTCCGAAACCACCTGCTAGCTGAAAATGATTTTCTGGTGTACAAAAATATTTGTTTCTTGACCATATCGTTTCACCCTGTCTTTTTTAAAGGAATGAGCTTGCGCTGAAAGAGGAAGTGAAAAAATGGAAAGAGCGAGCTTGGAAGATGAAGGAGCAGCATCCTAAAGTCCTTAGCAAGGAACAGAGGCTAGAAACACCAAGAAGGACAGCACCTGCTTCATTGCCGGATCTGCCACCCAAACCTTCCTTACAGCCTGTTTTGCCGCCCGAAACTCCCCCAGATGTGCAGTCGAACTTTACAGGCTTCTTTGACAACTCTCACTTAGGACTCCTCACAGGTAAGGAAATTAATGTTTTGTTGGGGTGCATAACGTGCCTAATGACACATTTGTTGTGAGCTTGAGCCAGTTTGTAAGGTTCTTAAATAATCACTGCTTCTCATATTCTGCACATGTATGTGATTCTACGGAATTCACCAGCAGCACTCCAAAACTTACCATAAAATCCATGAACATAATAAAGTTCTAACAGTCACCGAGATTTCTTGTATGCCGCACCAACAGTTATACAAAAGCCCAGGTGGGGCATCCACCTTTGCTCCGTGTACTTGTTTGCAGAACACACATTCATCTCCAGTTTTATCTTGTTCTGAAAGTGTCTGATTGCAGCCATTTTAATCCCAACATCTGTCAATTGTTCTTTTTTGCCAACAGATGCAAAAGCTTTTGGAAAAGATACAGAATCTGCAGGAGCAGAGACCCCAGAAAAGGATCTCAGTCACTGGATAGCAAACACAAAAAAAGAGAATAATTCTAATTGTAAAACGCAGTAGCAGGCTGTCTGGAGAAACATACTGGATAGGTCTGCTTGACAGTGACTTAATTTCTTGCAGGCAGTGGTGCTTTTAGCTGAACATGTCCTTTTTCTCTTGAGTTTTATCTGTTAAAGTATATCCTTTTTGTTTGTATTTAATATTTAAAATCCTAAATAAAGTTGTATGTATTTTATATTTAAAATCCTAAATAAAGTTGGTCCAAGCATTTCTGTTCAAATAAACATTATCTTATTTGTTATACCCGAAAGCACATATCAGCACCTGTAATCTGATCAATGGTTATATGTTTGATTGAGGGGCGCTGGATTCATATGTCTGACCAACCATGTGGCATAAATTGGGTTGCTGAATAGTTATGAGGAACTTCATTGAACTGGAAAGGAGTTGCTTCCAAATGCATATGTACAAATTGAGAGAATTTAAGGTCTTCATCCAGCTAAAATTAGGAAAGAAAAATGCCATCCATACTGCTAGCAAGAAGTAAGAGATCCTACACAAAGATACTGCCAACCCTTATTTAACTCTTGTCTTCATTTTGACTTTTGTAATGATATAAACAGTCCACTCTTGTTTGTTTTGGAAACCTGAGTTTTAGGTAATTGCCAATTAGTTTTTGTGGTTTTATCTATCAGGCTATGTTTTTGTATCACAAAAGAATGTTTCCTTGTTTTTGCTTTTTTTTTTACTGTTCACAAATCTGTGTTTGGCAGAATCTAACTCTTATGAACATCAAGGGACAGTTTTTTCACAAACAGGAATACCTTACTATTTTGTTCATTCCCTGGCTGTCTCTTCTCGGAGGGACAGTCCTGATTGGTTCATTGGAGCCTCATATAACAGCTTTCCACCTACATATTTATGTGGAGGAGCAGAATTCTTAAGGGAATCTCCTCACAGTTCCTTTCAGTGCAATGAGAAAGTTTGACAGTTGTCAAGAATATGCGAATTGATTGACTGGCACAACAGTATTAGGAAATCAAATTATCCTGATTTATAGATTTTTAATAGTATTGGATTCCAGAAAAGCTGTACAACACCAAAACACATGGGATTATACTGATCCCATATTGTCAATTTTTTAAAAAATGCATGTACAGAGAACAGCAAGTATCTGCTTTGTCAGAAAAAAAATGGATTTGCAACATGAGTAAGGGAAAGAGACCCAACTTACTATGTCATTCAATCTCAGCTGGAACATCAGGAAGTCCCAGGGGATAGAAACATGAAATCCAAAAGCAAAATATTGAAATGATAATAAAATGGGTCCTTTGTACCCCAATAGTTCAAAAAATTGCAAATAAAAATTTGAAGTTCTGTAACTTTTAGGATTTTTCCTTGGGTCTAGCTACAACTAATTTGAAGCATAATTAACAGGCTTCAGTTAGATCTTACAACATTCCTTGTGTTGATAGATTTGGACTGCGAAGGATTTGACATCAATTCAGTCTGCTTGCAATATTGTAATCCAAGGTGCTTGCACAAATACTGAGCCTACACAGGTTGATATATCTTTTACCCAAAAGCAAATATGTTTCTGCACCCCTTCAGAAGATAGCACACGATACCAGAACTATTTGGAATATCTGTTCTTTCTGGTAAGGCTTGGCTGTGATGTTTTCACTTTGGAGCAATGCATTTCTTGTATCTGTTAATTCTTTCAAGGTTGAGACCATTCAAAAGAATTGCACTTAATTTTAAGTACCACTCACTCTACAGATGCTAAAATGGACCTTCATTTTAAAATTTTAAAACCAACATCCAGAACATTTACATAATAACAGAAGGCTACTGTCTTGAATGCAGAGCCTTAATATATTTCTAATTACTTGCTTCATCACACCTTGAAAGTGAATGAAACTGAAAGAATTTAAGTGGACTGAAGCAAAAACCATCAGGCTCAGTATAATCATCTGTATGTGGCATGCAGAAGCTCGCAAATTATGAGATAACCACATACAATCATATGGAAGGCCGAGACAATGCAAAGACAATGCAAAGTTTTAAGCACTACTAAAGAAGATAGAAGTATTTTTGCTCCTGAGTTTAATATTCCAGGTTAAATAAAAACTTCACCCCAGGCTTCCAAGTTCTAGCTCAGAACTTCAACCTTTATATTACCTTAATGAATAGTATCTTCTACATACACACCAGCAATCCTCTGTGTAGCTGAAGAATATGGAAAATTCAGAGCACACATAGGCAAATTACTGTAGAATTGCAAAAAATGGTGTGACTTCAAGATCACACTAAAATTGCCCATGAGTTTGTATAACAAGGTAAATCATACTCAACTATATATTTGAAAAGCATCTCTCAATTCAGACCATTGACTTAGAAAACAAAATTCTGTCTCGCGTCTGTTTTTACCCCATCTTTTGAAAATTCATTTTCACTATTGTATTAACAATAGCAGCCTGATAAGTTTTCTTGATTCCAAACTAGTTTGAGATGAAACATCACTAGATGGCAGCATTAACACTTCAGCAGCTGCAACGTACTAGGGTTGGCAGTTCTTTAAGAAAAGAAATAATCGACCAAGCCACTGAACTACAAGTCCCAACATGCACTCTGGGGGGAAAAATCACGAAAACATCTCTGGGCAAAGGTCTACAAAGCAGTCATTGCTGAATTCTTGAGGTAAGTTGTATTTTCTCAAACTACTTTTTTGAGTAATTGTCTTCAAATTCACTTGGGATTGAATTTCCATTTTGCACAAATATTCAAATCCCCAATCCGGAAAGGCACCATCAGTTCCTGGGCTACCTCCCCTCCCCCTCCCTCAGTAGCAGAAAGAAGATTCCTGTGTCCTCATGCGCCACAGG
This sequence comes from Aspidoscelis tigris stejnegeri, assembly GCA_023333525.1. Taxonomy (NCBI): domain Eukaryota; kingdom Metazoa; phylum Chordata; class Lepidosauria; order Squamata; family Teiidae; genus Aspidoscelis; species Aspidoscelis tigris. The sequence goes on from JALMGA010000006.1 coordinate 67,530,500, forward strand.
ACTAAAGAAAACCTTGCTTCTCTGTGCTGCAGCACCTGCAAGAAACTTGGAAGCCCGTTTGCTGGGTTGGTCATGGAAAAGTTTAGAAAAACAAATGAGATCTTCAAGTGAATTCTCGTGCTGCATAGAGGTGAGATGGAGACTGTGCAAAGCTGTGTTAAAGGGACAACTAAGACCCAGCAAAATAGTTGGAGGGAAATGGGCCCCAGATAAAGAAAGCAAAAAGAATGTGCAGTAACAGACCCCAAACTCTTTAGTGGAGCCTTGTTTCCTGGGCCTCTGGAAAAAAGGCAGATACCTTCAGAGGGCAAAAAGGTGGCTCAAAAGCACCAAAGGCCAAGTTCCCATTACAAGCTCAAAACAGTTTTCCTAAACCAAAATAATAGAACAGGATGCTAACACAAATTTGCCTGATCCCATTACTTTCAACTTAATTGCGTTCGATCCAGATTCAGAGGATCATACGTGGCATACGTGACTCGAGGGGGGAAACAAGGAGCTACTTTTTAAAAGCTGCTTTTCGGGGCTGCCCTGCCCTCTTCCTCCTGGCGTGAATGCACCACCCATAACAAACCCCTTGACGGAGCCTAGCTGGGTGGCTGGGTGGCTGCCGCTTGCATGGATGGATGAAAACGGCACCCGGCAGCCAGCGATTCTTTCCCCTCCTCTCCCCATTGCCCAGGGCATACAGCAGCAGCGGCAACTCAAGCCCCCTTTGCCCACTCACTCTACAGCCACACATTCACACATTAAACATTCACACATCTCACCAAAACTTCAGCTGCTTTCCTCCCTTTTCCCTTTCTAAAAGTCAGAACATTTAGAATTGCGCAGAATTGCAACATTGTTATCAGGAGTGAAGTGGGTAGATTGCAACAGTGTAACGGCTGCTTAGGGGGTGGATTTTTACAGTGAAATCACTATCTTTGGGAGCAAGCTATTGGGGGAGGGAAACCCTAAACATGCATTCTCATCCCACTAAAACTGTACCGTTCCCACAGCAAGAAATGTAAAACGTTTCAAGCACACGAACCGGAGCAAGACCTGTTGAAATGAGTGTTAACATCTACAACGCTCTGGGGCGATTTAACACGTGGAAAGCATGTTAAGCCAACCTGACATGGGGACTGCAAGGGTTGAAACCATTTCGAAACCCTTTTAAGCTTGCAATGGGAACTCCCCCTTGGAGATGCTAGCATGTGGCCCTTGTGTTCTCATCCCACCTCTAATCCACCTTTTCTTGCCTAGAACATTCGTACAAGGGCAGATTAGCATGTGAAGTATCCCCACTACCAATCATCTGTAAGCCGCCTTTAAGCCACCTCAGAGGTGCCTTTTTAACTACATGAGTGCAGTTCTAGTTACAGCTGTGTTGATATGTGCCACTTTTTGTAATATAAGGTGCCTCCAGACACTACAAAAACTTCAGCATCTCTTGTCATGACAAAAAACTGACCATAGTGCAGCTTTCAGCGAATTGTTTATTTGTATACACCAAGAACATGCATGCATGGAAGGAGAAGGTTTCTCCTTGCAAGAATAAACAAGATCAAAGCTTTTATAATAGCAAATTTAAGTCTACCTTTAAACCACAAACCATCACAGAAATACTGGAATTTAAATATTGAAATACTGGAATCTCCCCTGATAGACTAATTGAATATGCGTTAGGCAATTGACTCGTGGCTTCCTGTTTTTCACTCTGCTTGCCCTGTAATGCAAGCATCGCAACTTATTGCAAATCTTACTGTATCTAACAGCCTAAAGAAAGCTAAGAGAAACAGCAAGGAAAAATGGCCATGCTCTGGATAATATGGGGTCTTGAGCTTTCTTAAATTCAGGGGGTCCCAAATTCCCAAAATTTCACATCACTCTTTGCAGCTGCTCCCAAGCTGTCAGATGCAGCAATCAGAAGCTGCAGAGTCTGTGCAGAATCCCTGTGCAGCCACTTTTGATTAGAGGTATTGGCTCCTATCCTGTGCAATAACTTCCTTCAGTGGAGTTTAGACTTGACTGGCTGACTGACATTTTTATCCCGCTCTATACCCAAAGGTCTCCGGGCAGATAACAACATCTAAAATCAAACATTATTAAAGCAAAAACAATATGTATTAAAACAAGAGCATCCACAAGTAGGAAGGGAAATCCTGTTTGAAGGGCGATGAGGCCAGGAGTGCTGAGTGCTTCACTATTAAGCCCAGGCTCCTCTTGGCGCTTAGGGGCATCACTGAGGAGAAAGTGAGCACCGTGAAAATCTCATGGGATTTCACCTGTTCACAAAGACACCTTCACTACTTCTGCATATGTGGGCAGGACGACTTCCCTAGTCTGGATTCCTTCAGTTGGGTTTTTAAAGCAAATTTTATAAAGTTACCTGCTTTCCTTGCTTTTATTGACATGTTTTTAATGTTGAAGCAGTCTTTATTGGTGTATATTCAATTTTATGGTCTTGAGTCTGTTTAAATCAACTGCTTTATTATCATTTTATGATTGTTTTACTGTTGGCTTTAATATAAGCAATGGCTGGGCCTACATCTGTCTGGGATGGTTTAAGAAAACCTGCATTGAGTAGGGGGTTGGACTCGATGACCCTGGAGGTCCCTTCCAGCTCTATGATTCTATAATTTTATATTTTTTATGAATGTACACCATGCTGACTGGGAAGGGCCATCTTGAAAACAACCTTAGAAATACCTGAAATAAATGAAGTTAATAAAATCATGAACAAGAGACAACAAATAACAGTTAAAGGAAAACATGTCAGACTAATCTATTTTACAAATTAACTATTTGATAGATGGATACTAATTTACTTAGTTTAGCTCATTATTTCTTTAAACTTTATGCCTAGAGTAGACAAGTAGAGACATATAGTGCTACATAAACTCCCTTTAATGGCCCTGCAACTCTTCTTTCTGTCATCAACAGTGATTTGTAATTAATACTCTAATCTCTTTGAACCACCTGCAGAGTTCATGATGGGTCGCCTTGAAGGGAAAGTAATAATACTTTCTGCTGCAGCACAAGGAATTGGGAGAGCTGTGGCTATTGTAAGTCTGAAAATCTTCATTGGTTTCCCCTTTGAGGTGATCCAGAGGGTCTGTAGTTAAAGGATCTACAACAGAGGGAAAGGAATAGTAAAACAGGCAGTTAGAGAGGCACAACCTGGGATAGCGAAGTGATAGAAAGATGAGAAGGTGTGGAGTATTGAAAATTGGTGTAAATATATGAATAATTATATGTTATTCGATTTTTTTAAAGGGAGAATTATTTATATGAGCATGAACACGAATATCAACAGGCATCAGAAATGGGATAAAATGTTACTGTACCACCTGGATAGAGAGGGAAGATAGGCTTTAAAGAAACCAAAAAGCCTGATCCGTTTTTTGAAACGTAATGTTTGAAAACATTAAAAAGTTAGCTCCAAATCCACTCCACGGGAGTCATTGGATGGCGTTTCTCCTTTTGAATATGATTTAGTTTATTGTATTATGACTGAGGTTTTTGTAATATGTTTGTGTTTATGTAATGTGTCTTATATTCGTATATTTTTTGTAATATAATTAAAATCAAATGAAAATGAAAATTTAATAAAAATGTAAAACAAAAGATACAGTGGGTGTATAAACAGCAGCTAGCAGAGCACAATGTGGTCCATATCTTAAAGTTTGACTAATGAAGGTAGCTTTGTTTTAAAGGACAGGGGGCAACTAGCACTTCGTCCCATGGTTGATAATTAGACAATATCTCAGCAAATGCATCTGCACTTGCAGGAGGCGTTTACAGCATAGAAATGTTCCCTGCCTGCCCAGAAGTTGACTAACCGATGCATCCAGTGGAGAACATCTGCACCTCTGCTGGATGGGGAGATCAACGGAGCTGCCACGCAAGTGCAGTGGCAGCTCTGCTGACCTCCTGATACAACTGTGACTCACGGAGCATCAGCACAGTCACAGCGACAGCGCTGATGCATGCACAGTCACGGAGGGCGCCACACTCAAGATGGAAGCACCCGGAAGAGGACTAGCCTCCGGAACAATCACAGATGAGTGATCCACCATGCAGGGCGTGAGCTGTTAATGACTAGCGCTCACAAGTGCAAGCGCTAGTCAGCATTAGGTGATCGCGCCCCTTTCCCTTCCCCAAAGAAGAAAGGAAGTGCGAAAATGCCCCAGGTTTCAGGACAAGATGCTTGGCTGGACTGAAACTTCTGACAGCTGCCAACTCACTGGATTTATTATTTCTTTATCTATCTCTATCTCTCCATCCATCCATCTTACCCTATATCTGAAGGTTTCAGGGCAGGTTACAAAAGTAAAAACAGATTTTAAAAATAACTCACTAAAAACAATAACAGTGCCTGAAACTGGCTGTTTTTCTCAGCCAAAGACCAGAATAAATAGATGAATATTTACCAGTCTTCTGTATGTATATAATGAAAATACCTGGTCCACCTCAGGAAGGAAGCTGGTCCACGGGAGCTACCACCAGTAAGGGCTTATCCCAAGTATGCCTTCTTTGATCATTTGTCCCTTACCGACTTCTCATTTGCCACACACAAAACGATATCCAGTTAACACTGAATGGCAAGTAAGAGGCAGCTGACTATTTAATGTTTAGGCATTAACTGTTGACGTTTTGGTTTTCAAAGGCTTTTGCAAACGAAGGAGCCACAGTCATAGCCACAGACATCAATGAGCCGAAACTCCGCGAACTGGAAACCTACCCAGGTATTCCTTTGATGACGGGGAACCATTCTGTCTCCTTTTCCTGTAACTTCATTTGTTCGCCCATCCTACCACCCATTAAGAGTACGAAGGCATTTGCTCCTTTTGCTTTCTGGTGCTCCTGCTCACCTATCTATATGTTCTGGTGGAAGAAGGCAGCAGTGAGAATCACCACCATTTGGCAGGCAGCAATTTCCCTCCCTCTGGGTATTAGGTTAGACAAGGCAGCAAGAAATGGGCAAGAAATAAGGTTTTCTCTTTATATATCAGTGCCACTAAATATTGCTTTTAAATACATTGGAATATTATTTATAGTTTTTTATTTGTACAGTGTTCTATCCCGAATGTGAATTTAGATTATCCTGGCACTTTATGGTTTTTAGTTTAGCTTTAAGTAAATAGGTTCAGTGCTGTGAAAAAGTATTTGATCCCCTTATGATTTCTTCTATTTTTGCCTATTGTTACACTTTGGCTGCCTCCAGACAGCCTGGTAGGTGATAGGAACAATAATGTGTCCCCCGCCGCCGCCACCATTATTGCTTCAAGCCTAGACTTTTGCACATTTTTGAGACACACAATTTCAGCAATTTCAGCCACTGTCAGATTCCCAGATGTGCACATGACCATCACCATGCATGTGGAGTCGGCTGTTTCAGCCTCCATGTATGAGTGCTGGATGAAGCTACAATGGCAGCTCCATCCAGAAGAAGGGTTGGCTTTTCTACCCCACATTTCTTGCCCATTTAAGGGGACGCAAAGTGGCTGACAAAGCTTTCTATTCTCACCACAGCAGACATCCAGTGAAGTAGGTGGGGCTGTGAGAGTTCAGAAAGAGAGCTGTGACTAGCCCAAGGTCACCCAGCTGGCTTAATGGAGAAGTGCAGAACCAAACCCCACAACTGTGAGATATGAGTCCAGCACTCTAACCACAAGACTAGCACAGTAATGGCACTATATTTCCCCCTTCTGGATGAGGCCTGAATAGGGATGTGCAAGAATATTAAAAATATTCATTATTCGATCGAATTCGGCCAAATTTGGACATTCGTTTTTTAATATTTGAACAAATACGAATATTTTGAATCATTCATATGAATAATTCGGACCTTCGCATGTGTATGGATATGTACACATTACATACATATCTGTACACATCTTATTCATATCTGCATACATATGAATGTTGTTGACGTTTGCATAATCAAATACATATTGAATATTTGTACAAATAAATACAAATGTATTCGAATCGGTTCAAATTTTAATACATTTTTCTCTATTCGTACTAATTTGGACATTTGAATATTTAATTTGAATCAAATCAAATGTTGAAAATTGCACTCATGCACACCCCTAGGCCTAAACCATTTCAGATCTTCAAATAAAATTTAATAGAAGACAACTACAACCTGAGTAAAAGCAAAATACAGCATTAAAATGATTGTTCCGTTTACTGGCCTGAATGAAGCTATAAAATAGACTATCAACATGGGGAGTGTATTGGGGGCAGATCATACATTCTTGCACCATATATGTGGCTTCAAAACAAAACAAATGGATCTGATCTGTTAAAGGGATTCTCGTTGTCCAAAGGAAACCCATCTTCAGATGACTCAAAGGTCTGAAGCAAAATATAATTCAATAGCACTTTATGTCATTGTATTATTCAACAGTAAGGGCTTGATTATTGTTATTAAATAGCAGACAACTGGATATGAATAATTTTTTTACCCTGAATTGGAGCAATTCAATATATGCATTCAATATATGGTAATCACCCATTGTGATTCAAAAACATTTGCATGCATGAGGCCAGAATTGTAGAGCAGAATGTGTTTTAAGCATTACCTTCAAATGAGAATGAAAGCCACAAGACACATCAGAAGCTTCCATACTTGTAGTTTATTTCAGTGGGAAATATTGCAGCATTTTTAGAATCAGGTTTCACTGCTGGCTTAAGCAAACTACTGATTTTCTTTTTCTGTCATGCCAATCAGCAAACATAACCATGATTTGTGGAATATCTGGCGACCGGTGGGAGATAGGGATGTGACGGAATATTCGTAACATTCAAAATGTGTATGAATTTGGGCATTCGTATACAAATCGCGTGTTACAACATTTGTACATTGGCATACGTATTCGTACAAATGTTTTGGAACATTCGTGCAAATCCTTTGGAACATCTGTGAACCTGGGGAGGTGGGAAAGCAGCTGCACCAATCACATCGGCAACATTTGTATCAAATAGAATCCTACCACATTCGGAGGGGACCTATTCGAATGAATACAAATTTTCTTACATTCAATTGGATACAAATCAAATGCAAAAAAAAAACCCACCTTCGTGCACATCCCTAGTGTGTGACTTTCTGGTTACGCATAAAACCCTTGTGGTGCCTGAGCAACAAAAATATTCAAATGCACTCCCAAGGACAATTGCATGGTGGTAAGCTTTATTGCAGAACTAATACTGTGTCTCTTTTCCTTCCCCTTGCATTTGATATCTCTTTCATGCACCAATGTTATTCTGTCTCAGAGAAACAGTACTATTTTTGCCAATGGTTGGTTGGGAATCTGCACAGTATTATAACAACTTGGTAGAATGCAGCAATGGACAGTTTGCATTTTGGGGCACATGTATTTCTCTTACATATGTGTCCCAGGTCTGAATATAGGGCAAATAAACAGTTTTCCTATTTGCATTTTAAAATGAAAGTACAAAAATGGGGAGTGAGTAGATTTTTTGGGATTCCTTGCTGCCTTCTGCAGAGCTTACCTATACTGTAACACATTTACAGTAGGTGTGCTGACTAGGGGGACCGCCAGGCAGCACAAGGAAATGGCAGCTCTTTAAAGGATGCTTACATTTCCCCAAAAATATGGGCCATTAGACTTGGTGTAAGTGTCCTCAGTCCAGTGCCAGATTCAGCTTCCAGGAGCTTCCTGAGCATGGCAGGAAGTTGACTCTAATATGGGGTTAGAGAAATTCCACCAGATTCCCAGTTGTTGGGGAACATGCCAAATCTTTAATTCAGTTTGAGGCTGATGAACCAAGAGTATCCTGACATGGCTCAGGGGCTGTCCACTGACCTCACCACAATGATGGCTGGTTGTTTGCCTTTTTTTAAGCAAATCTAGCAGTGCTGGACTTTAAGTTCTGTTGTCTTCAAAAATCAAATTAAGAACATGCTTTTTGGCATCACTCTATGTATGGAGCTTAGATGCGAAACTGATTAGTTCTGCACATATAGTAGCGTATGCTTTAAGTGCTGCAGTTGGGGACTCCCATTTCCCCACTTGTATGAAGCCCCTCAGGGCATCAGTTCGCATCTGAAGAGGCAGAAATGATGTCTGAGTGCTCTGTAGATTTATCACTCGTGGCGTGCCAGCTAACTTCCAGTCATCAGCTACAATAATGATTAGTAATCTGTTGTGGAAATGTCCCTCACAGGTATTCAGGTTCGGGTGCTGGATGTCACCAAGAAAGAAGAAATTGAAAAACTGGCCCAAGAAGTGAAGAGAATTGATGTTCTGTGTAATATTGCTGGGTAAAATATTGTTACATTTTTTAAATGTTCCTTTCTCAGCACTCAGCACGAAGAAAGGCACAACATTAGCTTTGCAGTGAATGATTTGGAGACAACCCTCTGTCAGGACATGCCTCCACTCTACAGGTGACAGACACCTCAGACAGAGGCACCTCTAGTGGAGGGGATTGAATTTGCAGACTCAGCAAGGAGTTTGAGGCCTTCCTCCCTTGCCATCATGGAGACCACAGTTCTCAAGCTGGCCCATGTGCAAACACGGTGCATTTTCCCATGGGAGGGCTGGTTCAGTATGCTTCAGAGATGTTTCTCCCACATTGAACTGTCTATGCCTACAAGGGGGATTGAAGTCCCTCCATGCACCTTCACACCCCTTTGGTATGAGGTGTTGTGGAGAAGGCACATTCAACTCTGTGCAGCAAATATGGCATCACCTTTATGTGACTCACAAAGAAGCAAGTTACATTTAAGTGGTACAGAGAATCCATCTGCTTTCTGTTTTATAGCCCCCTCCATGGCCACATGTACCACCCTCACCTATGGAAGGGGACTAGACCCCCAGTACTGAGACATCAGGATAATCAAAGTATCGTTGATTTTTATCTTCTGTATCAGATTTGTCCATCACGGGACCATTCTGGATTGTGAGGAAAAAGACTGGGACTTCACAATGAACATCAATGTTCGCAGCATGTACTTAATGACCAGAACTTTTCTGCCTAAGGTACCTTTTCCTTTTTTCTAGATTTCAAGTGTATGCTTAAGACTTACTGTTGAAGGAAAAGGACAAGGCAACAAGCAAAAAGAGTACTGAATATTTGTATAGAGTTATTACATATTTGTAGTACTTCAGATTTTGCCTTATAACGCCGAGGTCATTTGCCGGGATTTGAAAGCAAGAGAAGGTTTGCCCTTGTCTCTGCTTGAGATGCCCATGGGCAACTGGTTGGACACTGTATGGGACAGGATGCTGGACTAGATGGGCTGTGGCCTGATCCAGCAGGGCTGTTCTTATGTTCTTATGAGCTAGTAAGAGATTATTGCCCTTAACTGAGGATATTCAATAAATTCATGGCAGATTCAAGGGCTCTTCCCCCACAGGCCAATATATCAATCCTGCAAGGGTCTAGGCCACTTTGTTCTGCATGTTACTGTGAAGCAAAGCATACACACCCCAAATGCTCCATTCACATAGGACAGAGCATAGAGCAGGATAGGGTTCTAAAAATGGCACTGTAGCCTGCTCTTCTAGTAGACCTCAACATTATAGTCTACTGGTGTACTAGCAGGCCCATGGGGGACCCTTTCCAACTATGCTCCAGCAGGTACTGCCAGAAGTGCTGTGCTGCCAAAAAAGCGTCCTCCTGGAAACTTCAGAGTGCCTGCCCCAAGTGTCAACCCTGTCCCACTCCAGTGGCAGGTTGTGCCAGTGTGTGACAGTTGTGTATCTCAGGCCAGGGCATCCTGGCCTGGCCCAGAATACCAATGGTAAGTGCAAATACAAGGACTCCATTGTATCATTTTCACAAGGAAAGAAAACAGGGTGAAAATCCCTTGGTGCCTCCCTCTGGGTCAAAAGGAGAAACTAAATTAAATTATAGCCATATAACATAAGTGGGCCTTTGTTCAGATGGCTAAATTATGGATTTAACATGCTGTTAGATTTTCTGGTTTAGTGACAGTCCTAGACCTTTAATCTTCTCAAAACAGAAAGCAAGCAAATTTAATGCTTTGAAGATACATCTCACAGACCATACCGCTGCCCTCATGCTTTCCTTGGACTACTGTAGTGGCTGAGGCTGATGGGAATTATGATTTAAACAGCTGAGGAGCACCAAGTTTATAATGGCTGGTTGGTGTTAAAAATAATTTATTGCTATATAGTTAATTCATTGTATAAGCCATACAATATAATTCATTTTATAAGACAATACATATAAGACTGAACTTGACTAAAATTTTGGTTCATGATGTCTCAATGTACTTAGTGGAATCTTTTACAGAAAAGCTGACATTCCCTTTAGGCCCATAGCTGGGGGGTGGGGTGGACAGAGGGGGACAGACCCCCAAATTTTTCTTGTAATTAACTCTAGGCCCTGGATCAAATGTTACATATTACTCATTTACCCAGGTTTGTGATGCCCCCCCCCCATATATATGGAGCTAGCTAGGGCCTGAGAGAACAATTAGACTATGACAAGTTAACCATCTGGGAACATGTAGGCTGAGAGAACCAGACAACAAAGGATATTGTTGCAAAGTCATTCTGAATGTTACATTTGAATAATCAAATGTCTAGCCTAGTTTCCCATTAAAGTGTGAATTCCTTTGTATTTACAATGTATGGCTGCCTCCAGCCTAGAGGAAAATGCAGGGCCTTGTTTAGATCTTTCACAATTGCCACTCCCCATCCCAACCCAAACCAGATGGCAAGGCAAAATTGTGGGGCAAGCGTCAACCCTTACTTGACTGGGTGCTTGCTCCCATGATGGCACAGCACATACTTCTGGGTGTTTTGGTGGCTCAGAATACCTGGAAGTGAATGTATGGTGAACATTTCCAGACCAGTTTTGGCCCCACACGTGTGCGGTGGCCATTTTCAAGATGGTGGCTCCCAAGAACAGGCATCCAGAAAGGTATCTGTGAGACCATCCCAATATAGTCCCAAAATAATAATATATTTTAGACTGTATAAGGCTGTCTGGATGCAGCCTTATGTTATTTATGCATAGTTGCTTTTACATGTAGAAGGTTCAACCTTGTGCATACTCAGTAGAAACAGATGTGAGCCCCAAAATTTGATTTGTACATTCATATCTTGTGATTCTGTAACCTGATTGTTCCTCTGCCAGTCTTACTACCTTCAAAACCCCTTACCTGAAATATTTTCCTTTGCTTATTCTTTGTGAATTACCTCATGTAGATAAGACTTTTATATTCTCAATAAATCCTTCTGGTTTTAGACTTTACATTTATTTACCTTGGATTTATTCCTTTAAGGTCAATTTTCTTGCCTCCGTAACAACAGAAATAATAACAAGGTTTTTGGGATGAGACAAGTCACTTGTAAGCTGTGTTTGCACATCATATCTTTGATTTTCTTTCGTTGAACTACATGCATGAAAAGTTTAGCATATCTGAGTAGTTTGCTGTCCAGATCAATAGCATTTTTTAATTAACCAGCACTGGTGAAGAAAAAGTTTCACCCTGTTTTATAATGCTATATTTACAAATTATTGCAGCAATGTAACCTTTTGCATCTGGGTTTTTACAGATGTTAGAGCAGAAGTCTGGTAACATTATCAACATGTCTTCTGTGGCATCCAGCATAAAAGGTTAGTAGGTTCTTATGCCTAGTTTTAGCATGGTGTTGTTCATGGGTACCAGAAGTAAAAGAAGGTTACAATATGATCCTGCAAAGCTGTAGATGTTACTTCTCATACAACTGTTAAAAATAGGCTGCTAACAGCTACATGGAAACCTGGACTTCCAGGTTATTTAGAGTCTAGACTACACTTTGGTATAATCAGCCGTGGCTCAACACACTTTGTACTAAGACAAATCTTATGTAGATTCATTAGGAGTGTTAAAACTTGTACCAAGTTTGTTCAGATACACCAGTGGTTATAACAGCTGCCCAATGAAACACATTTAAATATATTTTCAGGATAAAAAAGACTTTCACAGTCTGTTGCAGCTACTCGTTTTCGTGGGATGCAACCCCCGCCCCCATCTTCTAACAGCACAGGATTTTGAGTATTGGTGATTTGGGGAAACCAGTTCATTTCACAGTTGGGCTCCAATTGGACACACTGAAAAGGATGCCTTCTGGGTGAATATTACAAGGCAGAGGCACCAAACATTTTACCTCTACAGGTGCCATCTCACCACAGAGTCTTAGAAGGATCACCACTTCTTCAGATGGAAAATCTTACAATCAAAGGCAACTAGGAACGTACACAAATATTCGTAACATTCAAAATTCGTATGAATTTGGCCGAATTCAGACGTTTGTATTGGAATCAAACGTTGGCACATTCGAAGACTGACATTCGCATTTAAATTGAATGTTTCATTAGGAGTGTTTCATTAGGATTTGTATGGGATTTGTACAAGACTGAACATTCCTATTGAATTCAAATCCCACTACATTCGAAGGGGATCTATTCAAATGCATATGAATTTTCTTGTATTCAGTTCAATACAAACTGAATACAAAAAAAAAATTGTGCACATCCCTAAAGCCAACTCATTTTTCAAATCACATAAGGAGTGGATAGAGGAGAGAAATCTATTCAATTTCAGCTTGGAAACAAATCCTGGCAGCCACTGACCAGTCAGGGCATCAGGAAATCATACCAGTGGTACCAATTAGTGATGAGCATTTGTCACTAGGGAGGTATTGCCAGACTTCAGTAAGAAAGTAGGAGTTTGAATGCCTATTTTTGTTTCCATTTTCAGAAGGGGTGTGTTTTCTAAAAGGGGCATATGAAAAACTCCCTGTGTGATCACACCCTTGCACTAATGGAATTAAGTATAACAGTGTCAGAATAGGTACACACCCACCATTGGTCCCCCTTCACCAACCCTTTTCAGAGAGGGAGACCAGGGGAAAGGGAAAGTGGGAATAACCTCTCAAAACGTTTTGAGAAATGGGAAAGTTGACCATGAGATAGGGGGGTTAAAGAACACAGATACGTTCATATCTGCTGAATTCTAATAAATAAATGCTGTAAATCAGATGAAGTCATTTAAGTGGAAACAACATTTAGAATATTTCCAAAGGAGATTATTCCTTGTAATGATTCAAAATTGATGAAGTTCAAGGCTATTTAGAAAGAGACAGTGAGAAGGCAGGATGAGTACCTATATTCAGATGCAACATCTTTTTTTTAAGGGAATTTGGTTTCTTCAGGGCTAATGCTAATCCAACTCGCTCATTTTTCTTAGGTGTTCAGAACAGATGTGTCTATAGTACCTCAAAGGCAGCAGTTATTGGCCTCACAAAGTCCATAGCAACTGACTTCGTTGAAAAGGGAATCAGGTGCAACTGTGTTTGTCCTGGTAAGCATTATTTCACACTGTCCCTGTCCGCATTTGAGGATACTGCAAAGGTCAGAGTGCCCCAAACTGTTTGTTTCAGTGTATTAAGACATGTGTAGGATACTTTGCTACTAGTTGAAGCCAGTCCACTTTTGTTAGAAGTAAATTAAGGGGAAACTCTTTTTATTTTGATTCAAGCCACAATAGAAGTTTTAAACACACACACATATATTAATTCAAGCAGTCCCATACTAGAATTTCAATTTGATGTCAATTTTAAGGTTAGAAACATGGAGATTAACATGTTCCACTGATTTCTGAACGTTGACCTTTTTGACGTTCCATTACATATGAAATTTATCTCCTGATGAATTGTTCACAAAAAAATAGACAATAATACATTTTAGGGACATGTACAGAATAGTTTCAAGACATTTACACCAACCCCACACAGCTAGTAAGAAGCTGATGCCTTCACCGTCTGTGAGGTGAAGTATACCTGCACTCACCAGGTCTTCAGATCTTTCTGGGGAGGAATTCTGGGTCAATAGGTGTGTCACAGTTTGATGATGTCACTGCAAACTCTGACACGCTATTAGCACTTTGCTAGTACCCCGCAGGTTCTAAATACCATGCAAGCACTATTTTTTCATCCCAGAATCCCACCACATTTCCACTATATATTTATTAAAATTTTAAGATAATGATACATTTTGTTGCCACAGACTAAAATGGCCATTCCTCTGAAAACTGGAAGATCCTCTATTCAGAGCATAACAAAATATTTATTACTCTTATTTATTTATTAAAAACATATCATTTCCCATCCAAAGATCCCAATGTGGTCCAGAGCGTTTTGCAACTATCAGCAATAATATATTAACCATTTTACAGTACTTACACAGATACTGTATACTAAAAAGAGAGAGGAAAGAAAAGTGTTTTTTAAAAGGGTCAGTAGAGATCTGCTGAAATGGCTTTGCTACCCCAAATTCAGCTTCAGCTGCCAAGGGAATGCAGGGGTAATGACAGATTGCCCAAGACTTTCCAGGAAAGGTGGACTCAGGAACTCTGATGATACTTCTATTGTTTAATTTGGATTTTGGGAGAAGGTAGCAGACACTACATCACTTTTATACAGCATTGTCTGTACCTTGGCCAGCATCTTTACAAACAGTGCTTAACATCAACAGCAGATCACCAATTAGAATGGCAAGGAGTCCACAGGAGACCAGCATGTGACTTAGAAACATCAAAGTTGAAGTTCTGGGGGTGAACCAAGCAGTTTGACTCCATTTTTCAGCACCACAGTATTCTCTTTATGTGGAGGTTTCATTTTGAAGGAAGCCTAGCAAAACAAAAAGTAACGTAATGCTGAAAGGAAAAGTCCCAGGAAATGTTTTTTACCAGAAGAAGGTGAAACTAAAACTGGGTATTACTTTATTTATTTTATTTGTATTTGCTTAAGACATTTGTATACCACTTTTCCATTTTTTTAAAAAAAAATCAACTTTGTTTACAAACCATCAAAAGCAGAAGTAAAAACAGTAAAACAGCAGTTTAAAAACTGAGTGGGCCAGGGAAGAAACAAACTTTCAGAAAAGGAATGTCTGTACAAAGAAGGTAAAGAGAAATAGGGCTTTACTAATGAGGCCATGTGATACAGGTTCTATTGTACTAAAATAACTACTTCCAAACAAGATTTTGGGAGGATCTGTGTTTATATTCAGCAGACTGAAATGTAATGATAGGCTTCAATATTCTCACAGGGACTATTGATACTCCTTCACTACATGAGAGAATCCAGGCCAGGCCTAATCCCAAACAGGTGGGCAAATTATTTCATTATTCTGTATAAGCATGTACTGATGGCACATTTAAAGCACTTATTTCTCAAGCATTCCTTTTTCTCGATTCATGTATTACCCTTGGTTTTCATAATTAACGACAGTGAAATGTGACGTGAAAGAGCTTCCCCTGGGCCATGTGAAGACTAGACATGTCCACTGTCAACTCATGAACCACATTTCATTATTGCATTCAGATTCTAGATTGTTGCACTTTCTTGGCAACAAACTAGCTTCAGAAAGTGGACAGTGAAACTGATTTGTTTCAGACAAATCATAATTAATTACTAATTGTTAAACATGGAAAAGCCAAGTTAAAGTTAAACAAAATAATGAGGACAAGAACTTCCAAATCCCATTATGGGAAAAGGAAAGAGACCGGAGAGCTTTATAACATCTTAACAGCAATAATGTTGAGCAAAATTAGGGGTGGGGGGAGGAGGAGACATTCCAAGAAACTACAGCAAAATGTTGCTGTAGATCAAAGTATGAAGAAAGCAAAAGTTCCACTGCATGGGTCACCACTGCTCCATTTATGGTGCAACCATGGTCCACTTCCAGGTTGGAGAGACAGGCAGGATTCTCTAAAGTCTGCTTGCAGGGATTCTAGAGCAGGTGAAGGTCTTGCCTTTGCCTTCTACTTGAGAATGGAGCAATTATAAAAGAGAGGATGCTGGTCTAGATGGCTGTGGCCTGATCCAGCAGGGCTCCTCTCATGTTTTTACTACCACAAGGCTGAGGGCTTGCGGCTGTGACCTCACTGAACTCTGATTTGATTGAAACACAGTTTAGGAAGACCGAAGGTAGGCCCAAGAGTCCAAGTATTCCAAAGTCAAAATGAAATAGCCTCTCATAAAAAGATTTGCTACAAGTTAAAAACAAAAACCAAGCCCTGCTTCATTGGAACATTTTAGTTGTAATGAAGCATGACCTTTCAGTTTTTGGGTTCAAGCAGGAGCCACTTCTTCCCATGCTTGTGGAGGGGGAGATTGTTTGGGTCACTAGCTCAGGAGGGAACAAGAGTGACAAAATTAACCCTCCATTGTTCCCTTTTAGTAAAGCATTTAGTGTGTTTTGAGTGCAAAAAAACCCTGATGTTTTTGAGTTCTGGTCCAAGTTGGAATGAAACTCAAGTGTTCTGCGCACACTTCTACTACCATGCCTTTTGAATACAGCCAGTAAAATGATATCCTCATAGGACGTGGGAAGATATTGGAATATAGTGCCACTGGAAGACCATAAGTAATATTTGCTTTCAACTGGGAGAAAAGGAAGCTGGTGAAAGGAAAGGAGAAGTAGGTTTGGGAAAGAGTGCCTCATATAGGTTGGCTGACATTTGGAATCTTCTGCTGTACATATTTAGGCACTGAAAGACTTTCTGGACAGGCAAAAGATGGGCAGGCTGGGTACAGCTGAAGAAGTAGCCCATCTGTTCGTGTATCTGGCGTCTGATGAGGCAAGTATGCTGGGTCAGTCATAGCATACCAAGTATACACCAAAACGTGAGCCAGTTTGGTCTCGTGGTTGAGGAGCTGAACTCTTAACCACTAGGCCAAACCCTGAACCTCCCACTCTGTCACATAAAGATCCCAACCTCCTCCTGTAAATGACTGCTTCACCACACCATGTTGCTTCCACATCTGGCTAGGCAAATAGGAGGCCACACAGAATGCTTACAGCTGCCACCACTCTTCTTCAGAGGTCTGCACAGTTGAGGTGCCACAGGCATTGATCCCCACCCACCCACTAGTTGTCCTACTTAGGTTGCTCCACAAAGGTTGCCCTCCACACCACTTCCCACCTGCCTCTGTTAGGCTGCCCACCACACCACATCCTGGGTTTTCCTTTGGCTCAGGACACCTGAATCTGTACAACCAGCCTGGTCCAACATTTAATATTTGTTCCAGTTGCTGCTTTTAATTGTTTTCTTTAATGCTTAGAGCTAGTGTTGCACATGTTCTCTAACTTTCTCTCCCCCCCCCCCCCATTTATTTCAGTCAGCATATATGACTGGCAATGAATGCATCATTGATGGTGGCTGGAGCATGTGACATGAAGAAAAGGTGTTCTATGGAAGGGGAAACAGAGCAACACGTACATCATCCATTGGCGCTTCCATTGTTTAAGAGATTAAATCTTACAGAATTGCTTAGAAGAAAGGAAAACAGCCTTATATCACCCAAAGGGGATGATATAAAAGCAAAGCAGAGATTTATTGAAAACATTGGATAAATTAATTCAAAATTTAAATAAGACAAAGATATGAACATTCAAGATTTAGTAGTGGCAGATCAAACAGAAGAGATACTAAAACTGAACTGAAATTAAATTTTCATGTCTTTTATGAAATGTATATAGATGAGACCGTGGCATAAAAGCAAAACTTGCAATGACCGGTAACAAAATAGTGTTAGAATGGTCCTGACACTTATGCAACAGAGTTTGCACACACCTCACTTAGGACCAGTTTTTAGGTGTGCCACTGTACCTTTATTGCTACCATGGGAGCAGGCCTAACCCTAACCCTTGTATCACATAATGATGTCAACCAATAGCAATGCAAATTTTAGAGTCTGTCAAGACTCCCCCTGCTCCCTGCTCAAGTCTCAAAGAGTAAATTAGACCTTTGCCCTTTTGTAGGCCCAGTGCAGGCCAAGGAAAACATCAACAGCCCCCAATTTGGGGTCACCGTGAAATCCAGGCTCAGAGAAGGCTAAGGGGGAGCAGGTGTATCAAGAAAAGAGCATTACCTTGTTCTTAATGTGAGAGAAAGGCATATTAGCATACTTAAACAGTACACCCCATGGAGTGTGTTTCCAAGTCATTTGGAACGGTGTCTTGCATGCCCCTAATTCTCAGAGGAGTATAAAATTGTAGTTGCCAGGATCTGCCGGTCGAGGTGTGGGTCGCCAACCAGCTGACAATTCCATTGGTTACTTTGGGTGGGAAGCTCATCAGTTACACACATGTCCTATTGCTATTCACCTTGAAGCTGACAAGTGTGGTCAGTTGTCTCTCAGAGAACATCTTAGTTCCAAGCGTCTGGGCCACAGTAGCAAATGAATTGATAGTAGGGGTCCTTCTGTCTATCCTCTGATTCTGAATCGTTCTCTTGAGGCCCTTAGACTTTGCTCATTTACAGCCCTAGATTCCTTGCTTCCTGAACCTTTAAATTCCTGTCTTGCCTTACTTTGCCTTCTACCTTCAGCTTCTACTTTTCCTTGGATTTGGGGGCTCTTGGTATTTCTTCTCCTTGACTCCCATATGTGGCGTTGTCACTCTGGGACAATTTTCCTGGGGTAGTTTATGGTTATAGCTTTTGACCCAGCCCTATAAACACTGGCGTTGCTTCTGAAGAGACTCTCTGCTGTTGCCAAGCTCCTCTGCTGCTAAGTTAGCTGCCCTTCATCCTGCTGGCTATGCCACAGTTTCCTGGCACCCAACCTACGTGTTCTCTCTCAATCGGCATCCATCCAATTCTTTGCTGCTTGATCAGAACCTTCCACTTCCTAGTCTTGGGTTGCCACATACAACTGGCATTGAAAGTAGCTGGATTCAACCTGCAAATGATCATGAATTAAAATGGATCAACAAAGACAAGTCTGATTTCATCCTGGGATCTCCCTTGATTCCAATTCGTACAAAGGCAAAGTATGATTATCAATAAAATGTTATTATTTTCACATTTTTGTGTTGTGTGATTTAGCCACAAGTGTAGCACAAAACAAAACAAAGGCTGCAGTCACACTTTACCATTAATAAGTTTCAAGGCCATGTTCTATCTTAAGAATCACACAGCAGAGTGCTTTTCTGGTTCTTCTGTGGACTTTTCTTCCCTGATTGGGATTATCCAGAGGCCTTTCTCCCCATCCCATCTTGGGGACAGGAATAGTGCACTCCCACTGGCAGGCACTAGGATTCACATTTGCGAATGCTAATGCAAGCCATCACTCCCCCCACATGTCCCCAGGCCTTTGTGAGGTGCAGATGGTGTCCTGGCACCACCATCTTTGTCCCGGAGGCTGATACTGTCAGCGGAATGACAGTGATACACCATGTGTGTGCACTCCCTTTTGGGGCCATCTGAGGCAGCTGGAAACGACCCCTTCAAGTGCAAATGCTCCATCTGGGAGCATACTGCACACAGACTACAAGGCCAGGTGCAGAAAGACAGCTGTATTCGGATCATCCCAGCACCAAGCCTGTTTCAGTTGCAGGAAACAGACCAGGCGAAGGGCTCCTGATCTCTGACCTACTCAGCCACAGTGTGGAAGGCAGCCAGCAGGCTTTGGCACCTGGAGCCAAAGGGGTGAACTGTGCTGGCCACAATCTGGCTACATGGTTCACAGAGCTACATCGCTTTGCCCTGAGCATCCCATCGCTTTTGTTCATACTGTTTTATGGCAACTAAAAGATTAGATGTATGAAAACTTTTTTTTTTCTTTTTACCTTTGGGAAGAGGATCTATCCTGGCTCCAAAGGAGAAACAAATTGACAACATGCTTATCTGACCAACTTCCAATCTTTACTATGGCCATAAACTCATTACATAGAAATCAGAAGCATACATAAAATCATAGATGGAATAAAAAAAAGGTTTAGCTAAAACGAAAGCTGTTTTCTACACTTTCCACACATGGCCTTATTCTAGAGTATATCCCAGGGGAGATTTGCACGTTGCTGTCTATCTGTGGATGTTTCCCATGGGTGTACTAAGCATTCACACTAGCAAATGCTAGTACATGTTCCCTCCCCCACTCATCCATCACCAGGTGCATGGTCCAGGTGGCACCATCTTCCCTCCCAATGCTGGCTCCATCACCAGGACAATGTTGACAGCTGCCCTGAGCAGTAACGTATAAGGAGCCTAAGGCTCTGAGTTCCTGGACAACGGAAAGATGCTAGCTTAACCAAACCAAAGCCATTTTGTATTCTTTTTCCCCTTTTCTGCTTTCCATTATGTCCAAAAGGAGAAGATGTAGCTCAATAGTAATGCAAGTAGCTTGGAAAACAAAGGATTGCTGATTTGATCTCCAGAAGAAGGCCAAGAAAGAAAATTGCTTTGAGGTGACTATGGAAGCACCCATGCGGTCAACCAGGAATTAGCCATGATTGGATGGTACCCAATAACAATTATCTCCGAGAAATGCTGTGTTCTTAGCCTCAATAATAAAGGAAGCAAATTATTAGCGTATCAACTGAGCAAGAACATACAATGTCATCAGTCAACTTAACTTTGATGAACTTGGGGAGGTGACCCCTGCAAATGCAAGTACCTGCGGAAATATCCTTTGTCATCTTTTGTTTCTGCCCCACATGTTCATTAATGCTCCTGTTATGAGACATCTCAGGGTCACCTTTTGCGCCATCTCACACGTTTTAGAGCCTTTGATAACCCCCTGTAAAAAAAAGTATGGTTGTGGTTGTGGGTCATTTTTGTGTATTCAGTGGCTGAAGATCTGTTGGACCCGCCCAAGCGCTGAAAGAAATCTGGATGCAGCCAGACAATGTGCCGGATGTCCTTGCTTATTCCACTATATTTGAATATTCCAGAATGAAGCATGGATATTCCAGACTCCCCTTGAAATCACTGCTCTGGCTGCTTGACAAGCATTGATTGTTTTCCCTGCCTGATTGCATGGTACTTGCCAAGAAAAGAGGACCATGCTGGTTTTCCGAGCATAAAAGACAAAAGCATGGATGTCCTGGATTATGCTGAGAAGGACTGAGAAGAGGGATTTCTACAGCTCCTATAGGGACTCAGACCTCTGTTCCTCAAGCAATGCCCAGTATGCCAAGGCAGATATCTCACACATACTGTAGATATCTGTTTCTGAGTTCAGCTGTGCTGCTCAGATTTGGGTATGGTTAGAGCAAGCCACAGCTTGTCTTAGCTATCCTAACTACAACTGAGAGGCAGAGTGAGGAAACCTGCTAACATTTTTTCTCTTAGCTCATTAGTCAATTGGAACGAGGAACTTGGGAACTTGTGGTCATTCTGTTGGCTAAGATAACTCTGGAGTCTATGGAAAAAACATTCTTTTAGCTGAGTAGCAGCTTTATGCTCTCCAATCCATTTCTCACTGTAGAATCTTCTTAGTTTAGGCAAAGATAGATCCAGCTTTCCCCTATTCCTCATATCCCACCACCACACACACAAGATTTAGCACCTTTCAACTCTTCTGACTTTGCTTTGGACTCAGGTTAACTCCCCAGCTCCTCCTTGATAGTTCATTAGTTTGTAGAGATAGACAGGAAAAGTTAGTTGAGTTTCTTATTTTCACTCCACACAAAAGAAGGCTTTCTGCTCCAGACACATTAATTACTACAAGTCCAAGCTGATCCATGAAATCACAGGGTTAGTGGTGGTGGGAAGGGAGGCAAATTGATTGCCTCAAGGTTGTGTAGCCAGTAAATTACCATGGGCTAAAACACTGAGTGGGTGGCCTTTTGCAATTGATAGATGGTAACCTTGTCAATGTTAAGCTGTTTTAAGTGCCATTCAGGGTCTTTTGGAATAGCACCCAGTGTGCCAATCACCACTGGGACCACCACTGCTGGCTTGTGCCAGAGTCTTTATTTCATAATTTTCTCTGTTTCTTTCACGTCAATCCTGCTGTCTCCTGGTATAGAGACATCAACGAGCCATACCCTCTTGTTTTCAACAATGGTGATGTCAGGGGTGTTATGTTCCAAAACTTTATCAGTTTGTATTCTGAAGTCCCATAAAATTATTATTATACAAAATAATGATATGATGATAAGAAGAAGAAGAGGAACAAGCCATCAGAATGTCATCAAAGCTAGAACTGAGAAATCAACGGAAGATCCAAAGTACAAACTCTGTAAAGAACCTGATGAAACGATCAACCACATTCTGAGCTGCTGCAAAAGGATTGCACAGACGGACTATAAACAGAGGCACAACGTAATGGCACAAATGATACACTGGAACTTATGCCAGAACTACCATCTGCCAGTGGCAAAGAATTGGCCAAACAAACAAGCCAAACTACTGTGGAACTTCCGACTGATCGAACATAGGAACATAACACACCAGAGATCACAATAGTGGAGAAAGACAATGTGTTTATCGTCAACAATGCTATTCTAGGTGACAGCAGGATTGTTGAAAAACAGAAAAACTTACCAGATATGAAGACCTGAAAATAGAACTGCAGCGACTCTGGCATAAACCAGTGATGGTGGTCCCAGTGGTTCTCGGCACACTGGAGGCAGTGCCGAAAGGTCTTAGTGGGCACTTGAAAAGCATTGGCATCCACAAAATATCCATATGCCAGCTACAGAAAGCCACTTTACTGGGGTCTGCTTGCATAGTTCGCCAATACATCACGCAGTCCTAGGTGCTTGGGAAGTGCCGGACTAGTGATATAATACGAAATCCAGCATAGTGATCTCGTTTGCTGTGTGTAACTGTTGTTTTACATAATAATAATATTTTGTGGGATGTTGAGATTGGTAGTTCTGCCAATCAATCTCCAGTAAGTTTTGTTGTTGTTATTGAAGGGTTCAGTTCCCACTTGTCAGGCTGCATCCACACAGAGCCTACAATGCGAAATTATCTGGGCTATACTGGGATTGCCACACATATGCATGGCAATTCCAACATAGTGCAGGGATTTATAAAAAGGAAATCCTGTGTTTGTTTGTTTGTTTGTTTGTATTTCTATCCCGCCCTATACCCGAAGGTCTCAGACCTGTAGTATTTCTGTTCCAGGAAAAAGAACTCCTAACCCAGGTATTCCTGGAATAGTGATATGGGACTTCTGGACTCATGGGAGACATCACCTTGAAAATGGTCACTGTACATATGGAGGACCAAAACCAGGCCAAATACGGCTGCCGCAGGAAGCAGTGATCATTCATTTCTGGGTATTTGACTGGTACGTGAACAATTCCACCTGGAGGTCTTCTCTTAGATGCTTATTTTTGTTGCATCTGATCACAGCAAGTGAGCACAGGCATACTAAAGAGCATGGCGCTCTCTGCCTATGAATGTTTCACTATCTCGAGGTAGTGGTCTCTTAGCCACAAGCTAATGCAGACTGTGGCAGGGCTCCCCTGGGGCCTTCCATAGTCTGCACTAGCATGCAGAAGGCAAGTCCTTTTATTCTGGGATATAGTCCAGAATAAAGGCAAGTGCGGAAAGGGCCACAACCTCCATCCCATCGCTGCCTCTTTGCAAGTGATTATGTGCAACAACAGCTCCTTCGTGCTCCTTGCCTATAAACACCAAGCGGCAGGGAGGGAGCGACGGGAGACCGTATTTCCAAAGCCGGCTGAGAAAGGAGGATTAGATCAGGAGGGAGAAGGACCTGCACGCCAGGAGGTCATGGGCGCTCCGGAGCCGGCTCCGCCCGGGCGTGTTGCTACAACCGGTTGAATGCATTGGCAAGCCCTTAGTTCGCCTCCTCTCCTGCTCGTAACTCCGGCCAGCAGGAGGAGGATCCCGCAGCTTGCCGGGAGACCGGCCGCCTTGTCGCTCTTCGGTGTGCTGTGCGACTGTGGGGGAGAAGATCCGGCTTCGAGAGATTCGCTGTGCGCCTGTGGGGATCGCTATCAGGTAGGAACCAGGCGATGCATTATAACGCTGCGTCGCCTTTCCTCTGGTCGCGGCCCGCGCTTTCTAGCGGGCATCCATTGTGCTATGCCGCCATGCGCATGCACCGTTAAGAACATAAAGGGAATCCTGCTGGATCGGGCAGGCCACAGCCCATCTGATCCAGGATCCCGTCTCACACGGTGGCGTCTCAGGCAGAGACAAGGGCAAACCTTCTCCTGCTCTCGAATCCCAGCAGATGACCATGTGGGGAAGCATCCTGCTTGCCAACCCAGCCTGAAAGATGTACATAGGCTTCCATTCTATTAGCCATTGATTCATCTTCCTTAAAGCCATCTAGGCTGGTGGCTGTCACCACCTCTTCTGGCAGCAGGTTCCATAGACCGATGACCCTCTGGGTGAAGAAATCCTTCCCCTTGCCTGATCCTACTCCCCTACCCATCAGGTTCATAGATGTTGTGTGATAGAGAAGAGAACATTTCTCTTTCCACTTTTTCTATACGGTGCATGATTTTATATACTTCAACCAGATCCCCTCTTAATTTCAACGCCGTCTTTCTGCCCGAGGAGGGATTTTTATATCCTGTCAGCCAAACTCCTGAGATTGAAACGCGATCTCTTTTGCCTTCAGGGTGATCTCCGCGCAAGTCACCCGGCTTCTCCTTTTACGCAGGGGAAGGGAGGGCTTGGCCTGTGGGCTGCTTTGTATTTTTAGTTCGCTTGCGTTCTTCCTCCATAGCCTTTTCCGAATGTATTTGCAACATAGGGGACGGAAGTGGGTGGGCAGGAGCTTGCAATCTGTATTCCGTTCCTGAACTCATAGGCACACGGTGCCACATGGTGCCATCCGGAGTATTATCTATGACCGGGTCGGGTTGGTCTAACATCGCGCGCAAGAGTGCAAAATAAAAGCCGTCGCCTCTCCTCTTACCGGCATAGGGCTGTTTGCCTAGCAGTTTGGTGTTGAAAGAAATCAGCTTAAGACCCTAAAAGAACTGGTAGGGTTTAGCCCTGGATCCTGAAACCTTAAAGCTCTCAGGCAAACGTGGAAGTGATTGGATTAGATGCTGATGTGAAACAACAGAGGCCCTTTCTGCACTGAGCCATCCACTGGGCTAGTACAGACCCAAGCTTTATCCAGACAGCGCTTACTTATTCTGCGCTGTTTGGATAATCCAGAATAAAACACGTCTGGATGTGCTGTACTCCAAGATATCCAAATAATGTGGAATAAGTCAGTGCTGTCTGGATGAAACTTAACGCAGAACCTGGGCAACACCCGCCATAGTCTATAACAGTCTGCAGATCGCAGGCTCCTATTCAGGGATATTCTGAAATGCAGAAAGAGCCAGACACAAACCTAAAAGTGCTTAATGATATATAAAGGTTTAACATGGGGGCCTTCTTATAATTTTGCTACCCTCAGAGGTGTAAAATTTTTTTGACATGACAAGGTTTTCTCTGGTGACCCCCTGGGAAGGAATAGCCTCCCAGTGGAGGTATGTCAGGTACCGTCTTTATGTGATTTTCGGTGCCTGGTTAAAATGTACTTCTTCAGCCAGGCCTTTGGTGCATAGTTTCCTCGGAGGCAGCGTTCACACCTAAGGTTTAATCCAGCTTTAGTCCACTTTCAGAGCGAGAGAATACATCAGAAAAATATCAAGCTGTTTTCTTTCGTCATTATCTAACTCAGAAATGCCATCTTTGGATTGGATAAAGAGGAAAGAAAATAATTGCGTTGCTGATGTATGCTCTTATTCAGAAAGTGGCCTGAAATTGATCAAAACGTAGGTGTGAATGCAACCCTGTCTGGGAGGGATGAGACAGTCTGGATGGATTATATTTTAAATATGCTTTGGTGCTTTGTATTTTTATTGTATGCTGTGACCCTCCCTAGAACTTCCAGGTGATTGGCGAGAAATTGATAAATAACACAAAATGAATGTGGGTCCTCCGTACACCTTTGGATGGGTACAAATATGCCTTGGTACTGGAATCAGTCTAGCTTTCAGGTGCCTACTGCAGACCTATGTTTTTACCCAGGCCTTATCGTTTGAATAATGTTCTTATGTAGCTGGTTGTCTTTAGCTGTTTTTAATGATATCTTATGAACTCTTTGAGATTATATATCTTTAATACGGAACAGCATAAAATAATTTCCAATAAATACTGTAGAAGTGATTTGTAAATCAAATTGCTTCTATAGTTTTGTTTCTTTATTTTAAAATACAGTGCAAAATTGAGGGTCTCATATATTCAAGTCTGTTTCAAATCTGGATAATTTTATGGCTTGCAGTTTTGCTTTATGCCTGTTGCTTTGGATTTAACGGTTTCATTTTAAAACTTTAGAGTCACAGTTGTGAGCTGTATTTTATTATTGCATATAGGCCACTGAAGAAGACTAGTTCGAAACGCATCTGGCCTCCTATATTTTATATTTTATTATATTTACTTAAGTATTATATTATTTTCAGTATTTTTCAATAAAATTTATTAGTGGGGTATTGTTACTCTTTCAGAAATTACAATTGCTTTTCTGCTTCATAGTTTTGAATTTTGTGTTACTATTCACATTGGTGACTGGGGCAGACATTGTCTTTTTTACTTTTACCCTATTGGGTTGTTTTTATTTCTCTTGCAGAACCCCTTCTGTTTAGCTTTGGTTTTGTACTTTGGGTTTTCCTGCTTTAGGGATTTGTTTGGTTTGGAAAAGACTCAGGCTTACATAACAGGGTTCCTGTGTCTTTAACAGACATGTGAAAGAAGAAATTTCAGCAGGTGCCTGCGGTCCATAGAGTAATCCTATAAATACCATGAGTTTCTATGATTTGGACTGCAAGTCAATTAACACAGCCTTGCCCTCCTTCATATCCTAACAATTATGGAGTTGAGTACAAGCCACTATTGCTAAAACCTCAGGAAATACCACATTCTCCAAAATAATGATGCTCTGGATCCTCTAATACTACTGAAAACTACTCAGGCCTTGTAGCATTTATGGTACCTGCTTGAAAAGTCCAAGATTTACTTAGAAAATATTTCTGCTCTCCCACCTTAGATTGGACAAAATGGTGGAAGACCTGGTAGCTGGGAATGAAGATACAACATGTTCTGCAAGTACATATCCTGAAAGTATCCCAATGCATCATGTCACTCAGGTACTGGTGAACAAGATTTTTTACAAATGTGTTGATGCTTTTAAAAAATCAATCCTCTTTTAATGTCCGTTTTTCCTCATCATTAGTGGGGTAGCTGTTGGATCAAGGGAAACTTCCAGTCACAGCTTCACCTCTCCGTACCACTCTGCTGGAAGGACTTTGTCTGCTTTGTGTCAGATGGGCTTGCTTTGTATCCCGTTCTCTTCTTATTAAGGGAACAAGGGAATTGCATACATAAGAACATAAGAACATAAGAGAAGCCTTGCTGGATCAGGCCACAGCCCATCTAGTCCAGCATCCTGTCGCACACAGTGGCCCACCAAATGCTCATGGGCATCTCAAGCAGAGACAAGGACAAACCTTCTCCTGCTCTCGAGTCCCAGCAGATGGCCCTAGAAGCGCCCCATTTCCTCCCCCCCCCCTCTCAGCCTGAAAGATGCACCTAGGCATTCGTTCTAGTAGCCATTGATACATCTGTCATCCATAAATTTGTCTAACCCTACCTTAAAGCCATCGAGACTGGTAGCTGTCACCACCTCTTCTGGCAGCACATTCCATAGGCCGATGACCCTCTGTGTGAAGAAATACTTCCCCCTGTCAGACCTTACGCTCCTACCCATCAGCTTCATAGAGTGCCCCCTGGTTCTAGTGTTGTGCGATAGAGAAAAGAAATTTTCTCTATCCACCTTTTCTATGCCGTGCATAATTTTATATACTTCAATCAGGTCCCCTCTCAAACGCCGTCTCTCCAGACTGAAGAGGCCTAGACGTTGCAGCCTGGTTTCGTAAGGGAGGTGTTCCAGACCCTTAATCATTCTGGTTGCCCTTCTCTGCACCTTCTCTAGTTCCACAATATCCTTTTTGAGGTGTGGTGACCAGAATTGTACACAGTATTCCAAATGTGGCCTCACTATAGATTTATAAAGGGGCAAAATGACACTTGCTGACTTATTTTCTATTCCCTTCCTAATTATTCCCAGCATTGAATTTGCTTTTTTTGCTGCTGCCGCACACTGGGTTGACACCTTCATTGAACTGTCCACCAAAACCCCGAGATCCCTTTCCTGGCGTGTTGCAGAAAGCTCAGACCCCATCAGTTTATAGACGTAATTTGGATTCTTGGCCCCAATGTGCATTACTTTACACTTGTTAAGATTAAAGCACATTTGCCACTTGGTTGCCCACTCACCCAATGCTAAGAGATCCCTCTGGAGCTCTTGGCAATCTCTTTCAGATTTTACTACCCTAAATAATTTAGTATCATCAGCAAACTTTGCTATTTTACTATGTACCCCCTTTTTCTAGATCATTGATGAATAAATTAAAAAGCATTGGTCCCAGTACTGAGCCTTGAGGGACCCCACTTTTTACTTCTTTCCACCCTGAGAAATTGCCGTTTACTACTACTCTCTGCTTTCTGCCCTTAAGCCAGTCACAAATCCAGGACAGAACCTGTCCTTTTATTCCATGGCTGGTGAGTTTACTCAGTAGCCTTTGATGTGGGACTTTGTCAAAAGCCTTCTGAAAGTCCAGATAGACAATGTCTACTGGTTCACCTTTATCCACGTGTTTATTGACACTCTCAAAGAATTCCAACAAATTTGTGAGGCATGATTTACCTTTGCAGAAGCCATGCTGGCTTTTGTTCAGCAATGCCTGCTGCTCCATATGCACACTAATTTTGTCTTTAATAATGGTTTCCATCACCTTACACGGAACTGACGTTAAGCTAACTGGTCTGTAGTTGCCTGGATCACCCCTGGATCCTTTTTTGAATATTGGTGTTACATTTGCTACCCTCCAGTCCTCAGGTACGGAGCCTGATGTTAGGGAAAGATTATATATTTTTGCTAGAAGGTCGGCAATTTCGCATTTGAGTTCCTTAAGGACTCTTGGATGAATACCATCTGGTCCCGGTGACTTGTTAACATTTAGTTTATTAAGACATGCCAGGACCTCTTCCTTGGTTATTTCTGTACAGTTTAACTCTTCAGAAAACACCGGCTCAGCTACTGGCATGTGTCTTCTGTCTTCCTCCGTGAATACGGAAGCAAAAAATTCATTTAGTCTCTCTGCAATCTCCGTGTCTTCTTTAATTACCCTTTTCTCTCCTTTACTATCTAGTGGTCCAACTGCTCTCCTGGTTGGATTCCTACTTCTGATATACTTAAAGAAGTTCTTGTTATTTCTTTTGATGTTTTTAGCAATGTGCTCCTCAAAATCTTTCTTAGCTTTCCTAATGGCCGTCTTGCATTCGTGTTGCCAGTGTCTATGTTCCCTCCTGTTCTCCTCATTTGGACAAGCCTTCCATTTCCTAAATGAACTCTTCTTGTTTTTAATGACTTCATCTACTGCATTTGTGAGCCACATTGGTTTCTTCTTGGACCTAGAAGTCCCCTTTCTTCTTTTAGGAATGCATTCTAGTTGCACTTCCGTTATTGTGTTTTTAAGTAGTCTCCATGCATTTTGAAGTGATTTAACTCTTTTGACTTTCCCTTTCAATTTCCTTTTCACTAATTTCCTCATTTTGGGGAAGTTTCCCTTGTGAAAGTTTAAGGTCTCTGTGTTAGACTTTATTAAGAACTTACTCCCTGTATTTAAGTTGAAGGTTATTGCATTGTGGTCACTGTTCCCAATTGGATCAGCTACAGTGACGTCCTTTACCAGGTCCTGAGCATTACTTAGGATCAAGTCCAGGACTGCATTTCCCCTGGTTGGTTCCATGACCATTTGTTCCATGGAACAGTCATTTATCAGGTCTAGGAATTTTCTCTCTCTTTCCTGAGTTGAACAGGAGTTCACCCAGTCTATGTGAGGATAATTGAAGTCCCCCATTATAACTACCCTATCTTTATGGGCTGCCTCCTTTACCTCCTTCTCCAATTGTTCATCTCCTTCGGACGTATGGTTGGGAGGACGGTAGCATGTCCCTATTGTTAGACTTCCTTTTTGGCTTGGTATTTTTATCCACACTGCTTCTGTGGAAGAGCCAGACTCACTTGGACATTCCAGTTCATAAGATTCTATCTCTTCTTTAATATACAAGGCTACACCACCTCCATGTCGCCCTTCCCTGTCTTTCCTGTACAGTTTGTATCCTGGGATGACTGTATCCCATTGGTTTTCACTGGTCCACCAGGTTTCAGTTATGCCAATAATATCAATCCTATTTTCCATAACTAAGCTTTCTAGCTCCCCTATTTTGGCTCGAAGGCTCCTGGCGTTTGCATATATATATATATACTATTTACAGTCATTGAAAAGCATACTTCAAACATTGTTGTTTGACTGGCCCTACTGTTCCCCATCCCCAAAGTGGGACTATTTTTCAATACATCTTCCTTTAATTTGGTTGGAATTGTATTTATTACTTCTTGTAAAACCAACTCAGTGACTACCAAAATGAATGCCTAGGTACTTCCTCTAGGTTGGAGAGACAAGTAGGATGCTTCTCAAGGCCATTTGCAGGGATTCAGGATATGTGAAAGTTTTGTATTTGTCTTCATTTTGGTCTAGGGAGCTGGACTCTTATCTGGGAATACTGGGTTTGATTCCGCCCTCCCCCATGAAGCCAGCTGGGTGACATTGGGCTAGTCACAGTTCTGTTCTGAGCTCTCACAGCCCCACCTACCTCACAGGGTGTTCTGTTTTGGGGAGAAGAATAGAAAGTTTTGTCAACCACTTTGAGTCCCCTTAAATGGGTGAGAAAAGCAGGTCAGAAGGCCAACTCTTCTTCCTCTTCTTCCTCTTGAGATGCCCAGAAGCAATTGTGGAAGACAGGATGCTGGACTAGATAGGTTGTGGCCTGATACAGCAAGACTCCACTTATTTTCTAAATCTGTTTAAAATAACAGACACCTGAATGAGATTTCTACTATATTAATTATTCCATGTAATTTTCTTTCTGCATTCCTATCCCACCTGCCCTTCAAATTAACAAGTTTTCCTCTACCTTCTACAGTATTTAATTTGGAAATTAGGTCACCTTGGCCATGGTCACACCTTCACTGTAAACCTTCTTCAGATCTGACTGCTCACACCTTTTCATTTCTATCCATTTTATTTGTAGAGCTTCCACCCTTCGTTTGGACTTTCCTGAATGGAAAGTCCATAAAAATAAACCAGATATAGATGAAAAGGTATGAGCGGTGAGCCCTGAAGATGGATTGAAGGTGGTTTAAAGTGAATTTGCTACACAGTCCTACCATCTTACTATTGTGTAACAGTTTCTATTTAGAGAAATAGCCTGTTAGTCTAATTTGAAAAGTCCAGCAAGATAGATTAGTAGCAGTAGGAGACTAATGGGAGAAGGGTTGGTGGCTGAGTGAATGAGTCAAGTAACTAGCTAGTGCTGAAATATCTGAAAGAAAACCATTATCCTTGTTGAGTCCTTTGTCAATGGTCTGGAATTTGTGGATGAATTCCAGCTCCGCTGCTTCCCTTTCAAATCTCCTTTGTAATTTCTTTGTTCAAGAACAGCAGTTCTGAGGTCTGATGTTGAGTGTCCTGGGAGGTTGAAGTGTACCACTCCTTCCTTCAGGCTATACCCCACAACCGAGGATTTACTTCTGCACTTCCCCACCTAGTTAATCCCCTCCACCACATTTACATGTACTTTGTCATCTCCTACATTCAGTTTCCTATAAGTCTGTTCCTGCCATTGCGTCCCCTAGCATCTGAAGTAGACATGTCTACAAAAGCTAATGACACCAACCCTTCTCCTGTTAGTCTCCTAGTGCTACTAACTGCCTTGCTGAAGTTTCTATTTAGTATTTTATTTTCTTGCTTATAGTTTTCATGTTTTACTTTGTACACCTCCGTGATATTACAGCAAAAGGCAGTATGGAAAATCCATAATAAATTAAACAAATATTCCTCACAACAGTGCTGAGAGTGTTGACTGAGCCAAGGTTAAGTTAGCTACTAGTATTCATATAAAACTATTGGGAATATAGATAATTTCATTTACACTATAAGGAGGCCAACCAGAGGAATTAAAGGTAAGACTGGAAAGCCTCCTGAAATAGAAAGGTTTTTACTTGACTATGGAAGGATGCCAGAGGTGGGGCCAACTTAACTTCTCTGGGGAGCTCATTCCAGAGCTTAGTTGCAGCTACTGAAAAGGCCCTAACCCTAGTTTCCTCCAATCTAACTAAATGAATTGGAGGGACAGAGAGAAAGGACCTCATTAATGGATCTCAGAGCCCTGATAGGCTCATAGCAGTTGAGTCAGTCTTTTAAATATTGTGGTCTTAAATCATTTAGGACTTTAAAAGTCAAAAGAGCCAATTTAAATTGAGCCCTGGCCGGGATCGGTAGCCAACTATTTTCCAAGGATATAGGTGGGTCCTGCCTCCATGGAAAGGGGAGGAACGCAAGTAGAGCAATTCCTTTCTTCATATCTAACTGGGCACAGATGAAGCCTGAATTGTGGTCAGGAAAAGATGCAGAATGTTCTTTATTTTAATTCAGGAAGCCAACATCATGGACCCCAAAGCTGTAGATGGAAGTGTCCAAACAGAAGTAACTGCATTGCTGAACAGCTGCATGCAACAGCCTCCAGAGCCTCCGACTAAGTCAACAGTATCAGGGAAGATCAGGCAAATATGTGCTTGCCCTCCACAAGGCATGATTGCCAGAATGATAACAAATGGTATGTAGAAGAGACGGAGTAAGAGTGCAAACTACCTTTCCTATTGAATATAATCATTTTGTAAATTCAGATTTAAAATTGCTTCTTGTCTGCAGAGTTGCAGCATAGTTAAGAATTAGGGAAAAGGGACTGCACCTCGACATGTTTTGTGCAGCATGTTTTCTGGCTATGCAGCTGCTTGAGAATCTCACTGCTCTTGTATCCAAGGCCATACAGAACATAAATAACCATCCCAGGATTTTTCACCACATCCACTTATTGTCACCTATGTAAGCATCTTTGGATTAGTCACATGTTATCATTTTACTTCATGAAATTAGAAATTTCACAGAGCTGGTAGTAATAGGAAGCACAGACATTGGCCATTTCCACCCTTAACTACTAGAACGGTTGCCAGTGAAGCAGTCCAGCTGTCCTGGAACAAGACCATCTGTCCAGCCAACATACCACTCTGAAGACTCCAGAAGCCAAGAACTAAAGTTCCTGGCCTTGGAGCCCTCTGGGAATGTATTTCAGCAATGCAGTTTGGTACACCATCAAAATGAGTCTCCCAGATAAACCAGAACAGGGAGGGGGGAAACCCTTCTACATTTGTCCCCAAGTCACTTTACTTGTGAGGAGATCCCCAGTAGACCTTTTTTAAAAAGCTTATCACTATTCTAGACTAGGTGGCCATTTTGGGCCACCTAGTTCATTAGACAATTTTTCCAGTGCAGACAGAGTGTATTGACAGGAACAAGCCTCCTGTGTACAGCTCCAATATGCAGAAGGGTGGCCATTAGGCCTTTCCATGGAGTAGTATGTGGATAGGAAAGCCTCATTGCTTATGAGGCTTTCTGCACTTGACCTTATTCTGTAATGTATCCTGGGATAGGGGCCTGCTGTCCGCAGGCTAATGCAGGCTATGACAGGACTCACTTGGGGCCTGCTAGTCTGCGCTAGCATTCCCACAGAAGGCCCCTATTCCAAGATATATCCCAAAATAAGGTCAAGTGCAAAAAGGGCCAATCTTACCACTGACCTCTGCTCAGTTACTAATCTGATAAAGCCAACTGAATAAAACAGAACTAGGAGGCTGGACCCCTATGCCAGAAGCTTACCTTCTGGAGTGTTTCTAGTAAAATGCCCTGCTTAATGAAAAATACTTTCCAATGTTCTGTAGTGTAAGATTTTCTCTTCATATTCTTTGTTCACACCCTTCATTGTTTTAAGTATAAATACCTTACCAGCTCTTTCATACATTGGACCTTTGTGTTCTTACTCAGAAGTGATTAGCAAAGCTGACTGTGATGAGATTAGGTTACTAGGCATGTGTTGAATTTGGATATTATCCAAAAACAGAGGCTGGACTGCCTTCTTGCCTTAGTCCCAAAGACATAAGGGCCTCAAATCTGCATTCGCTTGCTTTACTAACCAGAAAGGAATCATGCCTATCATGTGGCAGTAATGGTGGCTGAAAGGAGTTTTTCTCTGCCACTATTGCATCCTCAGGTAGCTGTCCAGCAGAGCTCTTCAGAGTGATGAATGGCCTTATAAAATCTAGCTCGATGAAGCGAGGGCAAGGGCCATGTATTATCTGCTGTGACAAATTTGCAAAGCACTTTCAGGGCAAAGTTGTTCAGATTTGTGGGTGATTCGATATCACAATTGGGAATAGTCCAGAGAACTGTCTAGTCTGGTTCTTTTGGATAAGTTTCAGTTGTTACGGCCTGAGGATGGGGACAAGCTATTTGTGGGGGTTCAGCTCACCATGTGCTGTCTAGACCCTTGCCCTTCCTGCCTGATAAAAGGCAGCCAGCAAGGTATGACCGGGTGGATTCAGGGAGTAGTGAATGTCTCCCTGAGGGTTGGGGTGGTCCCATCAGCCCTTAAACAGGCAGTGGTGTGCCTCCCCCTGAAGAGGCCCTCTCTGGATCTAGAAGATTTAAACAACAGTTGCCCGGTGGCTAACATACCTTTTTGGGGCAAGGTACTAGAGAGAGCTGTCATTGTTTAACTGCAGGCGTGCTTGGAAGAAGCTGATTATCTAGATGCATTTCAATCTGGCTTCAGGTCAGATTGAAATGGCATGGAAACCACCTTGGTCGCTCTGGTTGATGACCTGCTCTGGGAAAGAGACAGAGGGAGCACAACCCTGTTGGTTCTCCTGGACCTCTCAGTGGCTTTTGATACCATTGACTATGGTATCCTTCCAGAAAGGCTAAAGAGTCTAGGAGTTGGAAGCAGTGCGCTCAAATGGTTCTGCTTCTATCTCTGTGGCTGATCTCAGGTAGTGGTATTGAGAGATTCTGATTCAACATCCTGGGAACTCACTTGTGGGGTTCCTCAGGCATGGATCTTATCTCCCATGCTCTTTAATATCTATATGAAGCTGCAGGGAGATGTCATTAGGAAACTTGGAGTGAGGTGTCATCAGTAGGCAGATGACACCCAGCTCTATCTCACTGTGCCATCTGAATCAGGAGAAGTGGTTGAAATGCTTGACAGGTGCCTGGAGGAGGTAATGGGCTGGATGAGGGCCAATAAATTGAAGCTGAATCCACACCTTCAGGTATAGGGCCGGGTAGAAATACAAATAATAAATAAAATATATTACTACCTCAGCTCACACCATTTCATTTGTATCCATTTTATTTGTGGGAGGGAAGTCCCTAACTACTCCCCCTGATTGTTCACTCCTCCATAATCATACACTCTTTTGTTGTTCACACAAACAGCTTAGGATTTCCTAATAATGAGATTGGTATTCTGTTGCCTTTTTCACACATAGTTTACCAATATAGGTCTTCTCCTAGGCACCCCACTCCACATGTCTGTGGAAGTTGACTTGTCTATGAGAGCTCGTGCCACTACCTCTTTCTCTTTGTTAGTCTTTAAGGTGTTAACCTTAAGGTGTTAAGTTAGTGATCCTGGTACTGGCAGACATGTTTCTAAATATAGGAAATTTTTCACCCTAATCACATGGTGAACTGCGATATGAATCCCTGATGTAGCACAGGTGCAAAGGGCAACATTGGGGCAGTTGGAGCATGATGCCTTAGATACACCGGCGCTGTCATTCTGACCAGCTTGTTCAGATAACTGGCATGCCCAACACATGTGGTTCTTATCAGCTTTACAGTAGCACATAGCTGATTTATAAGCAACTCTTTGGATTAAGCAAATTCATGGCATGATGCTCCTGTATTTTTTTGGCCATATAATGTCCATGTTTTTTCTAAAACAGTTTCTCCTAAAATCACCCTGTACTCTGTTTTCTTCTTTTTCTTTCTTGAATATTCCTTGACAAATTATAGATGGTTCTCATATGTTGGTGTATCTTACATGGCATAAAATACAGTATATGAAAACAGGTACTTGAAACAAAATAGAAATCTGTTGAAATATTACCCATGTTGGAGTTTTGTCAAATAACTGGGCTACAAATTTTTATCTCATTAAACTTTTGTTAATGTATTCTTAAATGATAGTATATGTATATTCTTTGAAATGCTTAAGTCTTGCCTTTCTTGCCTCCTCCTTCTAGTGGCAGCAATAATGCTGATCTGGGCTGTTGCCTGGTCTATTACTGGTGATGAATGTCTTCCTGGCGGGAATCTTTTTGGAATTCTATTCCTTTTCTTTTCAGCTGTAATTGGAGGTAAAATTATGGGGCTAATTAAATTGCCTGGCCTACCTCCATTCCCTCCTCTTCTTGGTAAGTTTGTTACTGTCAATTAATGTGCGTCATCTTGTTGTTAAATGGGCTAGATGCATATGGTTAACGCTGATGTATAGTTGGATTTGAATATACCAATGAGAATTCAAGTTGTGAGTGAAGTCATGAGGGTCCTGGTCACACAAGTCTAAAACAGAATGGCCTATTCGTTAATTTGATCTGAGGTCATACCAGTTCTGGTCACATCTAGATCATTATAGGTCATCAGGCCCTCTCTGCCATGGGCCACATCAGTCACATCTTTCTCTGAGATCAACCTGAGCCTCCATTTGGCTCTCCACCCCTTTTCCTGTGTCAAAATCTATCTCCTTTCTGATTGGATGCCTTTCTTCCTCACTCGAGGGAGGCAAGGCTGTGTGTTTGTGGCTCTTTTTTAAGCCTGCTCCCCCACCTCCACACACCCCTTTTTTATTTCCTTCTCTTCTCTGTGCAATTATTTTTTTAAAAAATAATACATTTGCATAAAAATGCTAGAATCATACACACAAACTGAGGAGAGAAGGGGAGGTGCCTCATGAACCCTGCATGTGCTAATTGGCCAAAGGAAAGACTGGACCCCACCCACCACAACACAGTTCAGCCTCCTTTAGCCCGTCCTCCTACTCACACCTGAGGAAGGGAAGACCTCCTGAGATGCCAGTACATGCTGAGTCCTTGTCAGTCCTGTAAAAATGAGGACTGTGTTTAAGATGATCTAATGGGGTAGGCCGACTTGGAAAATGACTTAAATAAAAATAATGTAGTAACATGACCTGAAGACAATCTGAGATTGACCTAAACTACTTGTGTGACCAGGGCTGAGATTAATCAATCAGACTAAATCATCAACTGAAAGTGAAAAATGTTAAGGGTCAGAGGCAGATTTTAAGCAGTATTCAGACATAACAAAAGGGTTGCCTCAGAGAGACAGTGTGTGGCCCTTGTGTTCCAAGCCTTCTCTCATCCACCTTTTCTGCCACATAATGCCTAGGAGAGGGGGGATGGGTGGACTAAGAGATGCTTTTTTGTTGTTGTATCTGATCCCAGTCTTAATTGCTGCATCTGTAAAAGAAAAGTAGGGTTGTGATTTGCCTGCCCTTTCCACCCTTAATGTTGGGAGTTGAAAAAGAAATTGTTACACAGATAGTAAGGAGATTTTTTTTAAAAAAAAAATCTGAGTTTAATTATCAGGGTTCTTCAACACCTTAAGAAAAAACTCAAACTTTTTAGTTATTTGAAAATGTTTAAATTTAATTGGTCTGTTAGTTAACCAGAGACAAGAATGATTAATCATTTAGCAGCATTGATGAGAATCTTGATTTGAATCTCTGGTTGACACTGAAACAAGCATATATTCTGTAAGTTCCTAAGGTGTTTTCACTTGGGTCTATATAATTTGTTGCTTTCCCATCACTTTAATGCTAGTGTCTTGTCAAGGAAGGAGAGAAGGGCACCTCTCTCTCTAAATCCATGCAGTATCTTCAGATTTTGGCTGAATCTATGCTGACATAGATTTCTGGTCAGTGGTGGCTGCTAGGGAAGTGCACAAATATTCGTAACATTTGAAATTTAGTCGAATCTGTATGTTACGGTGTTCGTGTGCTAACATTTGAACGAATACAAATTTTTCCGGACATTTTTACAAATAGTTCAGACATTGGTTAAGCTGGGGAAACATATCGGATACATATCTATTCTTATCAGATACGTATCTGTTCGTATCAGATGTGTATCGAATGTACGTACAAATAGATTTGTATCGAATAGAATTTTACCACATTCGAATGCAATCTGTTCATACGAATATTAATTTTTGAGCATTCGATTTGTTTCTAATCAAATGCCCAAAAAAAAAATTGTGCACATCCCTAGGGGCTGCTGGAAACTCCCATTGGCACACTGTGGAACTACAGATGTTCCATTTGCAAAAACAGTGCACCCATGGCCCCAAACTGCACAATCCTGTCAGCAGGGTGGACTACCAGCAGCAGCTGAACATTGAGCCTCTGACAGGAGTACCTGCACCCGTTGTCAGATTAAGTTCACATATATGGATGATCTAGTAGTTCTCCTTACAGCAGCTGGGCATACTGTAGAAGATTATCATTATCATCATATTGTAAGGCCATAATAGGTTGAACTGTGATACATCATATTTAGCCCTTGGGGAAAGCAATTCCAAGGAAAAAATGGCAAAAATCACTTTGGCATGGATGAGTGACAGCTTGTTAAGTTTTTTTTAATCTTGTCCACATTTTGTGAGAGCAAAAAGCTTAACACTGAAGCCATTTGAGTTGATGCGGACCTTACTCTCAGATACTGTTAGTAGTTTGTATTGTAAAGTTACTAAAGATGCCTTTCACTGTTCCTTTTAGGAATGTTGCTTATTGGATTTCTTCTCAGGAATGTTCCATTCGTTAGCGGCATAATCCGTATCAATGCGAAATGGGGAGCAGCCCTGAGAAATATTGCCCTCTCAATTATCTTGGCCCGGGCTGGTTTTGGCCTTGATTCAAAGGTGGAGTATCTTCAATTGACCCTGGCTTGAGAAATCCAAAGCTCTGTGAGTAATTTGCAGGGAGATCAGGTGTTGGTCCTCCTGCACTAGTAAAAATATACAAGAGCTATGACACTTCAGAATGGTTTTCAAAATAAAAATACTCGCTCTGTAGAAGATTAGCATGTTTAGGAGATAGCTAGGCAAAAGCTAACCTTGACATATGTGAAGAGGATAAAAATGTATGAAGAAGTCATGAACATCTCTTTAGAAGTCTGAGGTGCACACAACTCCTGTCCTAATTGAAACGGAACTGTGCAGCGTTGCCAAAATTTGAAAGGCTGAATCACGAAATCATTCCCCACCTATTCCTAAGAACATTCAGTTTGTAAATTGCAGGGTAAACACAATTCAAAATATGGACCTTCACATCACGTCTTGAAGGTGGAACCACTTGCCTCCTCTGAGTTTTTCCATTTACATGCATCAGAACCAAGGAAATGTACCTCGCATTCCAAATTTCTTGTGTTGTGGACTCCCTCTGCTCCTTAGGGTGCCTACAGATGGTGAGGAGAAATTGCAGAATCTTGTTTAGATCCCATGATCTAAACCTCTGCCAAATCAGAGGAGTCAATCCTGGGGCAGAACTGGACTCTTACTTTGTTGTTTTTTTGTAGAACTGTTGTTCCTGCAAAAGTACCCGTATGTACCCTTCCCTTTGTTTCTTTTTACACACCTCCTACATATGATTTTACCAGAGCAATAGTTCTGCAAGGAAACAACAGGCAAGGTAAGCAATCTGTCCTTATGGAAAACACAGCATCAAAGCTAAATTTTTCATCATGCTTACATTGTGCTTTTTTAGTGCACTATCCTGGGGGCATATTGGAATTTCCATGGATATGTGTGGCAGTTCCAATATAGTCCCAGGAAAATCACATTTTTAAACCACATCTGGAGGCATCTTTAGATGCTGAAGAGCACTATTTGCCTATTTTGCTGTGAAAAATCCCTTAGGTAGATTAGAGTACGGTTTAGGGTATTTTCCAGGAGAGTAAAAATGGGTTTGGAGAAGTCAAAGCCAGACTTCTAATCAAAGGCTCCCCCCTCTCATCCTACAGTTAGGTTTTAATCCAATCTCAATCCAATTTTGGAGTGAGATAGCACATCAGCAAAGTGATAAGCAGTTTTCTTTCCACATTATCTAACACAGGAAATCCATCTTTGGGTTCGGTAATCCAGAAATAAAATGGCTATTTCCTTCCCCAGTGGTGAAGGTGAATTGAATTTGAATTGACACTTAAGTGTAGCTAGGCCTATAGTCCTGACTGTTGGACCCCTGCCACAGTGCTCAGGAGAGTATGATCCTGCTTGAGGAAAATAACTTACGAGTTTGAAAGAGTGGATGCATTTTATGGCTGGAAAAGAGAAAAAAGTACTTTCCCTGTCCACATTTATTGCACCTTTCATGCGTTTTTATATCACTACTATGTCTGTTATTGTGCAATCACCATATATGGTATTCTTTATGATTGTTCAATAGTTTTGCCTAAGGTGTTATAATGTTTTATTTTCAGACTCTATCCTGAGGATCCCTAACACAAAATTTCCCCTTTTGCCAAGCTGCATAAATCAATGTATTGCAAATAAAATCTCAAAGTGATGCTTTGATTGTTTGAAATGACAGTGAGAAGTGTCTACTGATCTGTCAATCTGTTTTCCAGGCTTTGAAAAAATTAAAAGCAGTCTGCCTACGCTTAAGCTTGGGACCCTGTATCACTGAAGCCTGTGCGGCAGCTGTCCTGTCTTACTTTCTCCTCCACTTGCCTTGGCAGTGGGGATTTATGTTAGGGTAAGCTCTTTTCCCTAGCTTTATAAATGACTCAAGTCTCTCTCTGTCTATCTGTCTCTCTCCTTATTTATTTTGGTTTTGGAGGGGGTACAGAAACTGTTCTCTCTGCAAGGACCGTATTGACAGGGACATAATGACATATTTTATTACAGCTTTTTCTTCTGGAGCTGAGTTTTGTCCCTTAGTGATTCTTGAACTCCAGTCTCAAAGGCAGCTTCTGCAGTGACCTTAAATGAGGCATTTCAGCCAGAAATGGAACCGTGCAAGGCAGTGGCTGTCTGCATTACAGGATCCCCATCCTGACCTACTTTCAGAGCAGGCCAGGAGGAGTTCTGCAGTGTCTATAAAAGAACAGAGATATCTTTGCGTAAGGCAAAACCCGACCTTGATTCCATTCAAGACGTAAGCAAGTGAGTGAATAGACTTTTCAAAGAATCAAAGTAGCTGGCGCAGGACTCTGTAATCTGGATTGAATGGTAGCTCTCCCAGCTTCTCCACCATTTTCCCTTCTAACTCAGCCTCTTCTGTAAGCAGGTAATGTAAGATCTTAGGGGGAGAATATGCAGGTATTCACAGAGAAGAGCAGTAACATGTTTCCAGTAGGGTGAGTGTTTCAGCATTTGTGACTTACCTATTTGAAAGAGAAATCTCAGTTCTAGGAACCAAGCCTTTAAAAACAGAGGATTGACTATATATGTAAATCCTTAAACACTAGAGAAAATTCCAAGTACAGATTCTACAAAATCTTCAAGGTCACATCTTTATCATTTTAGGCTGCAGAATGCTACCTACTTCACTGACACAACAAACACAACAAGCAAAAATGTCCAAGATTTCTGTATTGATACCCACAGACAATAACACCACTGAGAATCTTATTTTGGGTCACTTTTATAATATTTAGCCTCAGTTATTGGCCTTTCTTCTTTGAATCATCCACACTGTACCACAGGGGCCGTGGTCACACCTTGCTGAAATAGACCATCTTATTAAGAAGCCAGACTAAAAACATACTAACTTCGATCACACCCAATACCTGATAACCCTTCCTCAGATCGTCCTCAGTTTGGGTCGCTATGTTCACACCTTTCTGTTCCCATCCTGATACTCATTTATGAGACTTTTAGGTCTGCACCCCTCTCCACCATCACAATACTCATGTGCTCTGATAGGCTAAAAATTCTGTGACTCAACAGCATGTACACACACTGGGCAAAAGGGAAGGCAAATTCATGCAGTATCTACCGACCATAGTATGGTTCTCAGGCCCCTTTAGTCCTTTTCCTCAATCACACCTAAAAAATGAAAACAGATTAACATTCTGTAAAGTCTTGAGACTCATAAAAATCAGGATTCAAAAAAGTACGATAGAAGGATGGAAAGTCCACAAATATAACATATAAGACTAAGAAGGTATGAGCAGTGGAGTAAGAAGTAGGATGAAAGTGAAGGTGTGATCACTGCCAGGGTTCCTCTTTTGTTTTCTAATTTATTAACTGGCAAGCCTGTTCTTCTCCTGTTCTTCTCAAAGCCCCACAGACCTCAATTTTCCCCATATGTTTTATTTCTCTTAAATCCCACAGCCTCAATTTTTTTTCTCTTCTTAGCCACACATAAAAGGTAACATGATTGGTAACCAAATTATAGGCACAGAGGTAACATAAATTATAGAGCACACTTCAGACTAAGGAGCAAAGAGGAAAGGTCTTCACATCCAAGATGAATATAAATAAAGCATTGATTCTATATGCATTCAGATTTGTTTTAGCTGCTGTATCTCCTGCTGTTGTGGTTCCATCCATGCTTATTTTACAAGCCGGAGGATATGGCGTTGACAAGGGCATCCCAACCTTATTAATGGCTGCAGGAAGCTTTGATGACATCTTGGCCATTACAGGTTTCAATACGTGCTTAGGAATGGCCTTCTCCTCAGGTAATCCTGGCTCCTTTACAATTCTTATTTTGCTCTTCTCTTAAGGTGCCTGTGACCCTATGAAGAATGTTCTGGATCATCATAAATCGCATTGGATGAGACTAAAGCCAAATGTGGGCATAGCGAGTATTTTCCCCTTTTTTTAAACTCACAACAAGTATAAACTAAGGGTGTTTTTCCACTTAGCACTAGAGTACCCATTAAAGACTCATTAAGCACCCATTAAGGACCCATTAAGTGCTAAGTGGAAAAATACCCTAAGACTTTTGAGACAGCAGTGATAAGAAAATCACTCAAAATTTCATCTTTGAATCTGTGAATTATACTGAATTAAATGCGGTAGAATCATTGTCACACCTTTTATTACAGCGCACTGTTTTTTAAGCAAAGCTTCTCTAAGGCCAGGTTCCCACTCAGCCATTTAATCCGGTCTTAAACTGTTTTTTTTTAATCGGCATCAAGGTTTGGTTTTTTGCATTCACACTGGAAGCTTATAATTGGACTTCATTGGGGTGGACAATTCAACTGCCACCCTCTATAAAACTTCCCCCACATCAGATCATGGAGTCTGACAATGGAGCTTTGAGCTGGATCGTTACAGCAGATCAGCATGAAGTGGCAGGGATTGGGATTGAAGCGAAAAGGTGTGGATGGCAGAGCTGATCCAGAAGGAAGGAGAGGAGAAGCAGGCAGGCTCTTGCACAGGAGCTGATACATTTCACATCTCCAGGCTTTCACGATCACTGCCAGAGAGTCCCTCTTTGCAAAATAAGACACTTTGTAATCACTCCCTGCTACATGGTTTGATCTCTTGTTACATTGTTAGGTACTGCAGACTCTGTTCATTCTTCACTTTCTTTCCCCCACCCCCCTTTCAGCCAGCCTGATCTCCTTAGCACGTAATGTCGGAGAGCCTGGGGAAGAGGGGACTAGGCAGAGGAAATTGCAGCTTATCACTGGATCAGGGGAAACTGAGAATACCTCTAAAGCATGGTTCTGTCTCCAGAAAACCCACTTGAGTTCCCACTTTGCTAAATAGTTTGGACTATTTCTAAATCCAACAGTGAGACCCCTTTTAATTCAGGACCTTTAATCTGCAGAAACGGTGGATCCCTTGCAAACTGTCAAAACGGGGAGAACTTCAGCTGCTTCAAGCCTGATTATATCCTGTGTCAAAACGTGCCCTAAGTCTTTAATTTGTGATTTTTTTTATCTCAGCAGGCCCCTGTTCTGCTATATATTCCAGAATAAGGCCCAGTACAGAAAGGGCCTCCAATAGTTAAAAGGCCACAATTGTTCAGCTGCTTATAGAATTAAGTATGGAGGAGAGCATCTCAGGAAACCTATTATAAATGACTGAAAATGTTTTTGATGTATTGATTGTGTTTTCTCCTTTCTTTCTTTGAGACTGTAATAAATGAGCGGGACTTCTCATGCAGTCATATTTTAGTTGTTTCTTTTTCTGTGGATTCTTTCTTGTTGGGTATTTGGCCGCCAGCCTGTGATTTTAACAGGATCGTAACTGAAACTCATTTGAACCCTCTGTCTGTATTTTATCACAACAGGATCCACCCTAGACAATGTATTGCGTGGTGCGCTGGAAGTTGCAGTTGGCATAGCAGCTGGTGGCCTTTCTGGAATCTTTGTTCGTTACTTTCCAAGCAAAGATCAGGTAGAGAAGAAATTGTTTTGATAAGTTTCAGCTCAATCTCCGTTAAAACCCGAGAAGGGAAGAATTACTAAAATAAACTATTGTTCCTCTGGCTAAAAAACAATGAAAATTAAGTTTGCAGGTGGGGTTACTACTACTACTACTACTGTTGTTGTTGTTATTTATTAAATTATTTAATACATTGGATTTCTGGCATTTGGGAATACATGCATTTTAATCTCGTGCTTCTTCCGTTTTTCTTCTCTGATCCTAGAACTATCTTGGGTGGAAAAGAGCGTTGTTTGTGGTGGCCTTATCTGTGTTTGCTGTTTTTGCCAGCATGTACTTCGGATTTCCTGGTTCTGGAGGGCTTTGCACAATAGTCTTAGCATTTGTGGCTGGTATGGCATGGTCTGATGAAAAGGTGAGTGTTTGGTTAGCAGAAGATTAAGTAACTGATCAGGACCGACTGATGCAGTATTGAGC
This sequence comes from Aspidoscelis tigris stejnegeri, assembly GCA_023333525.1. Classification (NCBI taxonomy): domain Eukaryota; kingdom Metazoa; phylum Chordata; class Lepidosauria; order Squamata; family Teiidae; genus Aspidoscelis; species Aspidoscelis tigris. The sequence goes on from JALMGA010000006.1 coordinate 67,575,176, forward strand.
CCTGCAGTGATTTCATCACATGGGAAGATGGGATTTCTGTCCTGCTGGGGTTTTTCCTGGCCCTGCCAGACCTCCAAATAACACCTGGAGCATCCAAATAACACCAGGGAATCCTTACATCTAGTGCTGAATTTGTTAGATGCCAGTTTGGCCTCCATATAGATGGGCTGTACCATTTCACATGGTTCAAAACCAATACAGAACAGTACTTACATACCTCTAATAGGATACATGTGCTTCACGCACCCTCTGAGGTGTTCTTCTAATGAAGTTTTATGCTCTCAGTACCTGCTACTTCATCTGAAGTAATAGTGTTTTGTTTTGACTAAGGTTTGATACCCTCTAGAGAATGCACAATCAGTAAAAAAAAATAGCATTTCAAGAAAACAGCATTAGCGAAAACAGCATCTACTGTGCTGACATAGGGTATTCTAGAAAGTGTGCCTTATATAATTTAAGAAGCCCTCTTTCTAGAGCTGGATCAGACTACTTTCTAAAATTATCAGAATGGCCTTAGACCTTGATCTAAACTTCAAGGCAAGAGGCCTAGTCAATTTCACATGGGCCATGTTCTCAGAGTCTCCAACTTCTTCTGCATTAGGGAGGTGGGGAAACTTGCATTTTAATGCTACCAGACTCCTCAGGAGCAGAGATGGTTCCAGTGAGAGGCAACTTATGGGGGAAGCAGCAAGGCAGGAACAAGAGGTCACCAAAGTTCCATGAAGTAAAAGCTCCAGTTGATGGCTTCCCTCATGACTGCCTTGCTTATCTTTGCATGTGATGCCTTTCCCCTGTAGCTGCCTTGTCTTTAGAAAACAGAGGACCAAAAAAGACAATGGTTTTCTGATTCTGGTGAGGAGAGGGCATAAAGTAGTAGTGTGGGCTACACCAGGGCCCTGTCCCCATGCAATTGAAAGTCTGCTGGAACCCTTCTTTTGCCTCTGAGCGGCCCCATTCCAGGCTTTACAAGGCGCTTAGGGAGCTTAGGAAAGTGAGACACCTGTGATAAAATACGTGCACTTTAAAGAAGAGTTCCAGCGCTCTTTCGGCGATTTGCGGGTTTTGCTCGCTATATCTGCCTTGAGGACGCTCCGTGGCAAAAGGGGCGGGGATTGCTTGCCTGCACACACAGCCAAAAAGCATTCACACATCTGAGAAATGCAGCAGGTTCGCTTCCTTTCCTTTGTCAAAAGAGCCAGAATTGCTCAGAATTGCAACATTGTTATCAAGTGATCTGTGAAAGCCTTAAAAGAGAATGAGCGAAGGATCGTGCTGCCGATGCCTGCAGCCGCTGACTTTGCCGGGGCAGAAAGCCTTTTCTAACAGAACTGAGTGAAAGGAAGTGCTGAAAGTGAATGAATGAGCGATCATCTGCCTTTGCAGGAGACATTTCAGGAGACGGAGATCTGGCTATTTTTCCTTTTAACAAGAGAGGGGGTGGGGGAAAAAGATGCCCGGAAAGAGAAGACGGCTACCATGGGGATGGAAAGTCCATTTAGATCGCGGCTACCATGGGGGCGCTTATTCCGGAAGTGGAGGGGACTTTTAAAGTCAGCTATAACAGAGTGACGGCAGAGGAAGCCGAGAGGGGCTAATAAGTCTTTTGGGGACAGGGCCCAGGATAGCAAAGATAGGTATAAAAGCAAACGTTTTTGTCAATGCAGAGTGAGGTGGAAGAAATTGTTGCAGTTGCCTGGGAGATTTTCCAGCCCTTTCTCTTTGGATTGATTGGAGCTGAAATATCCATTATGTCTCTTGAACCTGAAGTCATTGGTAAGTCTTCCAAGATATTTGGATCATTTCTCTTCTGAGGAGTATGGTAGATCTTTTGATAAGTTTTTCAGAAACAAGGGAAGATTGAATTTTCCTAAGTAAAGTCCTGTTTATTATAATATTGGTGCTATCCTATGAATTCTCTGATCTTCAGGATAGCTTATTAAAAATGAGAAAAATATATATGCACTAAATTCCTAAAATGTCAGTAACTCTTCTCCCAGCCAGTGGACCAAGGTAGGCAACAATTTGTGAATGTCTGCTGTGCAGGGAGCTAGCCAGCAAAATTTTAGGCCGTTTGTTAGTTTGAATGTTTGTTTTTACGATTTTCTTTTAGAAGGTCTTTTGTTCATGGAAACTTTATACCACCCTGAGGTTTTGCTTGTCAAAGTAACCACAGATGTTGTACTGGTTCTAAGTGCAGGGTTTCTGTGCAAGTACAGTCGGACCCCTGTATCTGCGGGGAATACATTCTGGCTCTTACCATGGTTACCTGAAACCATGGATAATCATGAACAGGCCTTCCGGTTCCGGGGTCATGCAACCCCAGAACCAGAAGTGCTTTCCTAGCCTTTGGAAGGCCTATTTTAGAGTTGGAATGGGTGCACAACGCCACCAGACACCTCCCACCTACCTCCCATGTGCCTCCTTACCTTTTGGGGTGGCTCCGGTGGCCTTGCACCCCTATTCCAATGCCCTACAGAAGCTGAAATAGGCCTTCCAGAGGCCTGAAAAGCACTTCCGGCCGTGCAGCCCCAGAACCGGAAGTGCTTTTCCAGCCTCTGGAAGGTCTATTTCAGCCTCTGGAGATCACTGAAATAAGCACGCAACGCCACTGGAACGTGCTCCAAAAGGTAAAGGGGTGCATGGGAGGCGGGTGGGAGGCATCCAGTGGCATTGAGCACCTATTCCAACACTCTATGGAGGCTGAAATAGGTCTTCCAGTTCTGGGTGCTTTTCCCTTCTGGCACCCACAGGGGGTGGTGTGGTGGCTGGTCCAGTAACTGCAGTTAATAAACTGCGGTTACTGAATCAGCAGATACAGGGCTCTGACTGTATTATAACAATTTCTGTTACTCAGGCCTGCTGTTGCCTCTTGGATGGCTTTTTGTTTTCTTTCTGAGATAAATAATACCATACTATATGTTTTTTCTGCTGCAGGTCTAAGTGTGGCCACACTGGGCGTTGCACTTGTAATCCGAATTATGGCCACTTTCCTGTTGGTATGTGGTGCAGGCTTTAACATCAAGGAAAAAGTTTTTATTTCACTGGCCTGGATACCCAAAGCAACTGTTCAGGTAAAGTATATTTTCATAGCTGACCTCTAAGTTCTACAAGCAGGTAGTTAACAACATACTGTAGGCCCATTCTGCACTGGCCCTTATTCTGGAATATATTCCAAAATAGGGGTCTGACATTAACAGGTGGACAACAGGCCCTTATTTCAGGATATAATCCAGAATTAGAGCCGGTACTGAAAGGGTTTTAGTTTCGTAGTTATGGTTGGGGTATATGTGTGTGTTGTTCTTTGATGTATTTTTGTCATTATAATACAGTATTGGGACAGGACACAATGAAGACAGGTGCTAAAACACTGCATAGCAATGAATTAGCAATGGTTTCAAAGGAGCAGAGCTTGAAGAATACTGGCACAGTACAGCTTGTGCACAGAAAGCGAGAGATGCTTTCCTCCTATTCAGACCTCTCATTACAAAAGGAAATAGTGCGTGGGACCTGTCCTCTGTTGGATGTGGCTTCTATCACCTAGGGAAGCCAACTTTGTAGCATCTCTTTGCATCAGAAAATACAAACAAAGGGAGACTCTGAAAAGAATTAAAAGAACCTTCTCCCTTAACCATTATTATTTTTGTCTTCCCTCAGGCTGCAATTGGCTCTGTTGCCTTGGATACAGCACGAACTCAAGGAAATACAAAACTCCTAGAAATGAAATATGGCCTGGATATTTTGACAGTAGCTTTCCTAGCCATCCTCATCACAGCTCCAACTGGAGCTCTGATCATTGGTCTGGCTGGCCCTCGAATGCTCCACAAGGCTACTGGTACAAACAGTGAAGACATGACACAAGAAGGAAGAGAAGAAACTGAATCACTTGGACCAGTTTAGGGAAGTGCAGGCAAATGGCTCAAAGAGTTCTCAGACCGATATTCTAGGAGTCGTAGTGGTCTGTCTGTATAAGCATGGAGGACTATGGAATATAAAACTAAGCTCATGTCTGGATTAAATTAGCATCTCTTCGTTCTTCAAGTGGGAAGTCTAGAGTCGCCCCAAGCCAACTTCATAATTCAGTTGTGCTGCTTTACCAAGAGGTATGGATGGCAGCCCGAGTGGAGGCAAATTTGAGGCAAATGAAGAAAGGTGACAGAGCATCAGTGGACACTGGACTGATATTGGAAGCAAATTACCAAAAAGTGAGAATGGACTTTGGAAGAGCTGGTATAAGCTCAGCTGTGATTTTCACTTTATGGTGATAGTTATATATTTTATTTTATTATCTGTTCCATAAAAAATAAAACTGACACGTTTTCAATTTCCAGTTTTTTCATGGCTCCTACTTTATTTTGTCAACTGGAAATGCATGATTGCCCATTGAGCTAAACAAAATAGTAGCTATGTTCCATCAGGAGTCATGCCAGAGGGAATCTGGAATTGTGAGGCTATTATGTAGAATGTACCTAGCTTGTTATTTTTTTTTTCTCCCTGTATCAAGTACCAGTTCACACTCCCACACGGGAGCTTATAGAGGAAGACTCTTCACTTCTGCCTTGTTGCTGCGTCACATTTAGTATGACAAAATTAATATTTTATCACTTAGTGGTTTGGTGGAGGTAGGGGAGTGACATTTCAAATCAGTTTCAAGACAATTGAAGACTCTTTGGGTGTTTCCGCACTTACCTCCTGAAAGCCAGATTAAGGAAATCCATTTTTCTGGAATCCGTCTCTGGGAAGATCCATCTGAAATAGAGATGGATCCAAATGAGGCCCCGTGCTTCTGCACTCACGTGGGAAGCACGGATACTGAGGCACACATTGTGTGTTCGCTGTGCGGATGCTGCAGCACCGATTTCCAGAAGCATCTGGCCTCCCTGAGGCCCTGTCGCCTCAGGAGCCGCGTAATTGGAGCATTCAGCCGTCAGTCACCGCTCGATTCCCCCCCCCCCCCGTGCATGGGCGTGTCAGGGACAGACTGCCCACCAATCAGCAGCATGCTTGTGATCCCATGGCTGCTGTGGTGCTGCTGCCTCACTCAACATGTCGACTTCCTGTCCCACCCACATCTATTCCCTCTCCTGTCTGTGTGTGGAAGTGTCCTCCTTTGATGCAGAATTTCCATGCAGGAACAAATTGAAGACCTAATTTTTCAGGTTTTCCTGGAAATCAGATTTAGTGGCGCCTAGACCCCATTAGCAACGGATCTCGCATGAGGCTGTGCGGAAGCAGCATCCTCGAAGGGCCCTAATCTGTCCTTATTGTGTGCTTAATGGGGTTTTAGCAGCCAGTGCGGAAACACCCTTTGACTTCCTTTCACCTCTCTGTTATGTCTTTTGTGGTAGGGGAAGAACCTCATTTTGTCATTTCCTTACAAAAGAAGCAGTAAACAGAGTACAAGAAGACAATGCTCAATAAGTTTGCAGGCATGGGGAGACTCCTCAGGAATAGGGATGTGCATGAATATTCGAAACATTTGAAATTCAATCAAATTTGGCTGAATTTGGACATTCGAATTTGAATTGAATGTCTATAAATTTGAATTTAAACATTCGAACAAATTTTGAATATTCGTATCTATTTGTTTAAATTATTCCAGCATTGTACATACACAATCTTTCCTGCATCCGTATGCATTTGTGCAGATCCATACAGGATGAAAACAGGTTGCATACAGGATAAGTACGAGATGCCTACAGACGTGTACGGATGCGTACGGGATGTGTAACGACGTGCAAGGGCACATATGAATGTTGTTGACATAAGTGCAAATTTGAATCAGATTCAAACGAATACATTTGAATTTGCTTAATTCCAACTGAATTTGGGCATATTAGAATTTTAAAGATTCGAATTTAATTTTTGGATATTCAGTTTGAATCGAATCTCAAAAATTGCATTCGTGGACACGGACACCCCTACTCCGGAAGCTGTTGTACCCTCAGATAGTTGTGGTTGGTGCCTATTAAGACTTCTGGGCCAAAAGTGGAAGCAACTGGTCAGTGGTGGGTCAAGCAGTAATTGAAGTGACAGGTTACTAATGTTATTATTCTATGCAAACCTGCATACACCTTGTCCCCATTAAACACAAAATTATGTGCAGATGGACTGCTAGAAGGGAGCATGGTCTTTCCGTTATGCACCAAAGTGCAAAAGAGCGACATCGTTGCGAAATGACCCTTCTCTTATTCAATGTGATCCTGGGTGTTTTCAGTAATGTGATTTGGCCTCTGAGGTACCATTGACTTACACTGGCATTCTAAGCCACTCAGAGGTAGGGGACCAGGGAGTCCCACTCGACCAATGGAAGTCAATGGCAGCATGGCAAGAGGAAGGCTCACACTTGCAATCTACCAGTTTGTAAATAACACTGAGCAGGGATCGCCTGCTTCTTAATATTATGGCAAAGACAGCTGTGTTATTTAAGTATGATGTGTAATTTAACCATTTATAGACCAAGTTGCTTGATTTTTAAGTGAAACTTAATAACTGTAAAATAGTTCCCCATTGGCTCTGGCATAAATGTTAACAGCCTTTGTAGGGCGGTTTGTCATAAGGTGACAAGTTCAGGATTCCTGCGTAGTGTTGAAAAGGAAATGTCAGCAGCTCTGTCTGTGTTGCATAATAACAAGAGCCACCTGACCAGTACTTTCTTATGGGAAGAAAGGGTATAAATTAGAGATTTTTAAACCATCCCCATCCCAAAAATGCTATGCTTCCAGTGGTGTTCCTGTATTTTCTTAAAGAGAAAATGTGTACTGCATAGGAATTTCTCATTGCTTACTGTGTACTCTTTATAAGCAAAAATTCACTTGTTTAGTGAAAAGAAATGAGGGAATTTGTACATCACCATAATTCCTCATTGTACAAGAGATGTATGAAGTGTGGCACATCACATTATTCCTTTTGGAAATTGCTTTCTTCCACTTATGCTGCCCTTGCATCTAGAACATCTCCAAATCCCTAAATTTCCACTTGAAGTTTTGTAAAATGTTTTGCATAGCCTGCTTGTTTGGCAAAGTTTTTCTTGAACTATTATAATCTCATTTTTTCTGTTTCTTTGATGTTTTGTTTCATGCACAATATAGGCCACGTTGACACAAGAGGCTAACAGCTTTGTGGAAAGGGTGAACTGGCCAAAATCAAGCCAACCAAGCCTGATGCCTGGTTGCCACAGCTCCATTGGTCCATCTTTGTGCTGCACCTAAAGGCCAACCGGTAATCGCAACAGGGCTAATGCCAGCTGAAAAACCATCAGGCAGCCATCTCAGAAGAGCAGGAAAAGCTTGAATAAGGGCCCCATCACAAGTTTTTGGGAAGGAGGAGCGAAATCAAGGGATGCTTAAAAGGTGGACAAATGAGCCCATTGAAGCAGCTGACATCAACCAAAACAAAAATTCTACAGCCAACAAAATTGTCCACTGTATAGGCTTGCCAAGAGAGAAATGGTGTTGCACTGGTTTTGCAGAGGCTGTGGCCAGTTAAGACACAGACAAGAGCAAGCACTGTAAATGGTGCCCTGCAGAGCCAATCACTTTGAAGCATGCAAATTTATGACCAATGAGATCATGTATGTAGATTTAGTTTACTGGAGAATGATTGAACAGGAAGAATAGTGGAGGGAACCACTTGTACTGTGATGTCACCAGTCTTGGCTTTTTTTCTAGATTGCGTTTTAAAGAAAGACGGAGGAAGAAAGAAGAGCCCTGACTGTTCAGTAAATAGGAAATGGAAGGGGAATTGGGGGTGGGAGGAGGAGTCACAGTCTAGGATGTTCCCAGTGATTGGTGGGCTTCAGCTGAGAGATACAGAATATTGTTAATTAAGAAGCCCTGGCTTTCTAGGTGTTGTAATGATGGTTCAAAATGTTTGGAACGAAAGACCCCTGCTGGATCAGGCCACAGGGCAACTGGTCTAGCATACTGTCTCACATAGTAACACTTCAATTGTTTCTGGGCATTCTCAAGCAGAAGACAAAGGCAAAACCATCCGGATATGATTCCATGCAAATGACCTTTAGAGTCATCCTGCCTGTCTATCCAACCTGGAGGCAGTACCTAGGCATCCATTTTAATAGCCATCAATACACCTGCCTCCCATGAATTTTTCTAGCCCTTTCTTAACACTGTCTAGACTGGTTGCTGTCCTCGCCTCTTCTAGTAGAAAATTCCTTAGACCGATAACCCTCTAGCTGAAAAAATACTTTCCCTCCTTGGGCCTAGCTCTGCTTCCCATCAACTTCATAGAGTACCCCTTGGTTCAAGTGTTGTAGGATAGAGAATTTTCCCCCATTCACCTTTTCCACAACAGGCATGATTTTATATATTTCAATCAGGTCATCTCTTAAAGACCATCTAACAGGCACAATGACCCTTGCCAACTTATTTTCTGTTCCCTTCCTAATTACCCCTTTCACTGCTGTCGTGTACTGTGTCAATATCTTTATTTACCTGTCTATTAGAATCTCAAGTTCTGAAATATCTTTTCCATGGTGTTAAACAAGGGCTGGTAGAGTTTTCTTTTCCTCCTTGGGATGAGCTTCACTTCCAGTTTTGCTTTGCTAATGGCCTCTTTGACTTTGCCTTTTCCACCATCTCTTCTTGTTTGTTTTATCAAATGGCTTGAAAAGATAAAAAAAAACAATACCAAAAATATTATTTAAAAAACTTGTAAAATTCATGCTGGAGAATTAGGAGGCTTCATGAATCTGTGATGTCTCCTTGACCAGCCAGTCAGCTATGGGCACAGGCATTTTCTGCTAGCAATTTTGCAACTAGAAATTTGCAAGGTGAACAAAACTGTGTATGATTTTGCAAAACTAATCTATTTATGGTATTGTCTAGATTAGTTTCCAATAATACAAATCAGTTTGCACTGTGAGGTTGACAATATATTGTCCATATTTATGGTATTGTCTAGATTAAAGTATCCTTGGTCAAAACGCAACTTTTTGAAGTTCGTTTAACAGTAACCAAGATGAATCTAGTCTGAGGCTGTGTTCAGACAAAACAAAGGTGCCTCTGAAGTGCTGTGTTCATACTTAAGGTTTAATCGAGCTTCAGTCCACTTTCAAAGTGAAAGAATACACCAGCAAAATGACAAGCTGTTTTCTTTTAGTGTTAAATAACTCAGAAAATTCACCTGTGGGATAGATAATGTGGAAAGAAAACTACTGGTCACTTTGTTAATGTGTTCTCTTGCTCTGAAAGTGGACTGAAGCTGGATGTGACCACAGCCAGAGAGACAGTGTGTGGCCTTCGTATTTCCAACCCTTCTCTAATCCACTTTTTCTAGCACAGAATGTTGATGAGAGGAGGAAGGAGCAGGGAGGTGTGTGAACAACGCCACTCTAATCCAGACATCCTACCTGATAGAAGACCATGTTTTTAAGAAAGCTAACCTGTGCTCTGTGCTGGCTATGGAGGCATTCTTCCATTGTGAGCAGCAGACAAATGCTGACAGTTTATGTCTTGTTAAACAGATATTAAGAATGGCAAGAAACTTTAATGACGTTTGAAAAAAATCTGTAATTTTTTTTTAAGAAGGGGGGAGAAAAAGCTAAATATATTGTTTTATTTGTATAAGAGATAGTTGTTACTGTGTATTATTGAGTTGTAGCCAACTCCTGGTTAACTCCATGGACGCCTCTATGCAGTTTTCTGGCAGAGCTCCAGTGGTGAATTGGAATTGTCTAGTCCCCGTGGGAGCTTCGGCCTGAACCAGCAATCCTCTGCTTTCTAAGTGCTTGAATTACTATTCAGCTACAGTTCCCTTCCATATAAGAGTTTAGCCATCTTCATAAACTGCTGCTGAAATTTTGCTAATTATAAAATGCATTTTTAAAATCTTAGATATTCCACTGCATACAATAGCGGACAGCAGGAAAACAGCATTATCCACAGACATGAGCACTAAGGTTAATCCAGTCCCCAAAACAGCTCAGGTATTTGTCAGTAAGTTATAGTATGTTGTGACGATATTGACAATTTAGGACCTAAAATATTTAACTGGCACACTGCGGTATGGCATAACTGATGAAGGATTAATTTCATCAGATTATGAATGGGGCTATGATGCTCGCTTTTCTCTGTCTGTGCTACTAGCACAGCAGATGAAAGGTGGGAAATGTAATTAGCTTCAATTAGTTCTAGATTTTTAGTATCAGAAACTGACTCAGAAAAGAATAGAAAATCTAGGCTGATAACTGGTTTCCCCTTCCACTGTAAGGACTAGGGATTATTGCCCATGACACATTGGCTGCTTCATTTTTAATCCGTTTTGGGACTGGAACCTTTTGCCATCAGATATTGTTGAACTAAATACTCATCATCCCTGGCTATTGGGTATTGGGGTTGGTGGTTCTTAGGTTGTGCTCACACCTGACATCTTAAACAGCCAGAAAAAGTCCCCAAAAAAGCCTTCTGATTTTTATCCAACCCATTTGACCTATCCAGTAACTGGATTATCTCAGCTTTCAGACCATTTCAGTCACATACATAGTCCAGCTACATTTTCAGGGTCTGAATGTGCCAGATCAACTGTTGGAGGTGATGTCCTAACTTTCCTTGGTGGGCAGATGGAGGGTTTTCCTTCCCCATCTTTACCATCCACCTAGTCCCATGTCTTCACCTGCCTCATTTTTGTTGGTGGGGAGGTTAAAACTGAGATCTGGGCGAGTGTGTATTTCTGCACCTTCAAATGCATGGCAGGAGCTACATTGCCAACCAGGATATTACTACCTTTGCCCTTGTCCCGTCCTCAGTATCCTGGCTGGCAATGTAGCACACACAACCCATTTGAAAATGCAAAAATGCACACTTGTCCAGGTCTGGGCTTAAGCAAAAGAGAGGGGGGGGGTCTGATCAATTACCCTGAATACGTCACAATTATTTACCCTCAAATACACCGGGGTGAATCATGTGCAGCTATACTATCCATGCCATGAATCTGTGTACATGAGGGGGGGTTTTTGCTTCACATGTTGTACCTTTGGGAAGTGTATGAAATGAAACTGAGATGGAGCAGTTGAGGATGTTCACCCACACGGGAGACATGCTAATGCATCACATTTGGATTAAAAACATGTGAGCAACAGGAGGACCAGAAAAATAGGAACTCGGATTCTCTTAGCTCTGCAGAAGCATCTTTAGAGAGTGACGACTGAGAAGTCTGGCCTTTCCCTGCACCAAGAAGCCAAAAATAGACTGACAGAAGTGCATCCAATCACAGAGGGCAGAGGAAGGAGAAGGAAAGGAGAGGTGGAGAGGAAAGGAGACCCTATCACTGGACTGAGAATGGGACTGACAGGTCTGGATGAAGAAATACAAACTGAGGCATGATCAAGGCAAAAATGTACTCAGACTTCATTGTGGGATAAGAAGGACTAAACATAAATGTGCCCTTAATGAGTCTAGCAAATCTGGAAAGCCTTGCCTGGATCAGTAAAACAGCCATCCCAGGCACTGGATTTTAAAACCTTTTAAAATCATATGTGAGGGCTTTTCCTCCTCAAGGACTGTGAATACAATTTCTGGTTAGAAAAGAAATTGGTGACGAGCTGCTCTTTCCCCTCCCCCTCCCCCTCCCCTTGGACCTTGAATCTCATTACATAATTCTTTTTACTTCAGAAATAGCGTTGACTGGCTGGTAGTAAAAAAATATGGGAAGCACATGGGGTCTTGCTATGGTGGAACATATTTGCCTTCCGTTTTGAGTAATCATTTCTAAAGTGTTAGTTGAGTTCAGTATTTCTAATTTGAACAACCAAATCTCATGAAGGTGTCCTTCCTGATGAAGCCTGGATTATAGCCAGGTGTGGAAGCACCTTCAGTTACCCGAGACTCATTGGAATGATTACTGTTGTTGTTTCCGTTTTTAATTCAGGAGTCCAAAGCTCATGGAGGTGAAGGAACTTCACTGAAGAAGAGTGAGCAGCAGAAAGTGCAAAAAGCCATAACTGAACCCGAGGTAGCAGGAAAGAGTGAGCAAATATGTGTTCATCGCCTACAAAGCTTTCTTGCAACCGTAATAACTAATGGTATGCAAAATAAACCATAAAAAGTAAAATGGCTGAGATGCAGGGGAAGGTAGACATAGGTGTCCTTTTAGTTTCAGGAAAGTCCAAACGAAGGGTGGAAAGTCCACAAATGAAAATGAAAGACAGAAATGAAAAGATGTGAACAGTCAGATCTGAAGATGCCCAAACCATTCCAAGCTTAACTGGTGCTTAACCATATACCAGTTAAGTGAAAATCACCACTATTATGGAGGTGATCGTGGTGCCACAACAACAGTGTCAACATGCATGCACAAAGCTATTGCTGCAGTGACCAGGCAACACAGCACACAACTACACATGTACCAGACAGTACATGCTCCATTTGAACCTCTTCCGCCTGGAACATGTGCAAATGAAGTGTACTGGGCTGTCCCAGTCAGGCCACTACAATAGTTGTGGAGCACAAAAATGAGCTCCACAGCTATCCTGGCCACTGGCCACTGTGACGTGTGTGGAGCTCTTTCTGGTACAGGAGCAGCACGCAGTACAGATGCATCATGGGGGAGTGTCCCTGGATTTCCCCAGGAAAGAAAGTCAAAATTTGCTCTCGGTTTCTGGCTTTTATGGGCCATTCACGCATCAGTGGACTAGTCCGTGGAATGTTGGAAGATACTCTGTGCCACTGCTAACAATACTGGCTTTGTTTTCATGGCCACAGGATACAGAGATGAAATCAACTCTTAATTTGTCTGTGGCTGTCGGGAAAGTCATAGAATTAAATACGTGCAGGGGTCATTCCCCCGGGATAGTTTATAATCCCTAAGAGTGAAAATCTTCACGTGGATCAGCAGAAAAGATGTAGAATATCTTATTGCTTGTGGCCTAGATAATGATCTGAGGATGATTGTTGAATGAAGCAAAACAGGCTTGGCCCAGTAAGCCATCTGGATAGAAGTTCACATAAGCTCTTTGAAGGGCAGTCCAGAGTGTGATAAATCAAACAAATCTTCAAAAGCTTGAATCAAAGCCTTTAAAAAAAATTTTTTTTTCTCCCTTCAGGCTGAGATTGGTTACTAATATTCTTTCTATTTTGTTCCACCAGCTCTGCAGTTCACTGGGCTTTTCTTTCTACCATTATTGCTTTAATCATCACTGTAAGCTCTTTAGCTGGTCCTTAATGTTCTCACCCATCAGTGAACTCCAGAAAAGGGTATAATCTCACTGCATTTTTTGCAGATTTGTGTTGAAACTGGGTCATTGCCAAGAATACACACAGAGATTCCTCCTCCTCTAACCTGCTCGGAATATAATGATAGGACACAAGCCATTGAAAATGAGTATGCTTCATATCTTGGCAAGAGGTGAAATATTTAAAAGGCCCAACACACGGGAAAGGTTGTCTCTTTAAAAATACATGTCTGAATTTTGTAGAACTCCAAATGAGAAACTTTTTAAGTTTCTACCTTTTATTGGGGGGAATTCAGGCCCACTTTTTATTCAGAGCACATCTAGTTGGAAATAGGAAGGTAGTAGACCAAATCCTACTATGATGGTGAATATCTGTTGCTTAGGGTTGAGTTGTAAGAGGTCAGAGCTAGGCAAACTCAGCTTGAAAGGCTCCTGACATTATCTCTGCTAATTTCAGGGAAGAAGTGGTGGTGACAAAGTAGTTTCAAGCCTCTGGAATCAGGCTTCAAAATAAACCTGCAAATGGCTGCTCAGTCCAAGACCACTGCCATGCTAGTATCCATCATATGACCAACAAACACCTGAACATCTTGGATGTTTGTTGCCCATATGGTACACACACACTTGCATGAATACTAATAAGTTAATTAGTTATTTTAATTAATGGCAAATTTTGCTTTTAAGTTTTGAGTGATACGGCAGAAACATAATGCATATTTATTACACACTAGGGAAGAATAATGTGTGTCTGAATAAAGGAAAACCCAAATAGGGGGAAGAAAATCCAGGGAAAAAATGGTTCGGTGTTTAAAGATGTAACAAACGGGCTGGAATTCAGGCTGAAGAAGGATTAAAGTAAAGGTGTAATCACGGCCTGTGTTGCTCAACTGTAACGGCCTTGATATTACTGAAGAACAACTCCCTTCATTCTAGGGGGATATCTGGAGGGCAACAGTTAGATATCCTTGAATTCACCAGGGGCTTTCTAAAGCAATATCTGCACATTCCCGTGCCACCACTGGAGGGAGTCATTTCAGTGTTAAAACAAGGTCTAGTATAGCGAGATTTAAGACACATAGGCCCTTTCCGCACTTGCTCTAAATAGGGACCCTTTGAGGAAGCCGTGTGCACATTTCAGTGCGCAAGACCGGTTTCTTAAACCTGTTTTGCCACCAAAATCTGGCCCGGATGTAAGACCTAAAAACTTAGGCCTCACGCCCAGGGAAGGAGCCGGATTCCCGGTGCATGCCCAGCTGTCAAAGAGGGAGAGTGCATGCTCTCCCTCTTTGACACCTAGGCCCTCCTCCCAGCCACCCCAATTGGCTCCATTGAAGCCACCACAGGGAGCCTGTCAGCCGGCTTCCCTGGCTTCCCCCTCACAAGAGAAGGCATGCCCACGCACTCCAGGCTTCCCGCTGCCAGAAACGGCTCGGCAGTGAGCAGGTAAGTGCGCGATCGTGTGTGCACGATCCTGGGTGGGGCGGTGGGATAGGCTGTGGCTTCCCCCTTGAAAGAGAAGGTGCGATCATGCCTTCTCTTGTGAGGGGAACCTGGGGAAGCCAGCTGACAGCCTCCTCATGCTGGCTCCAATGGAGCCAATCAGAGTGGCTGGGGAGAGGGTCCAGTTGTCAAAGAGGGAGAGCATGCATTCTCCCTCTTTGACAGGGGAGGTCCTTCAGAGGCCCCAATCCATTGCCCCATCCAGCCTTGCAGCAGCAGCAGCCCCCCCCCTCCTGCACATGTGCAGACACATGGGGCCTTGAGGATCTGTCCCTGTTTGGGACAGATCCTCAGAAAAAACGGTTCACCGAAAAACGTATCTTTATATCTGCATGTGCGGAAATGCCCGTAGAAGACCCCTTGGTACTTACCTTCTGCACTGGAGACCTGTTTAGGGACTCTTCCTGGCAGCTGCTACCACATTTTGGCGTGCGAGATCCATCTCTAAATGGGGTCTCGCCACCAAATCTAAATGAAGACCTCAATTGAATGAGGTCTTCAATCCGTCCCTTCGCCTGGATGTCCCTGCGACCGCCATCTTGGGGAGGGTGGAAGCAGGACAGTTTGCCTCCCTCCACCCTCCCCAATGCACCACGCACTGTCAGAAATGTGTGGTGACTGGCAGCTGACTGCTCCAGTCCTGCAGCTCTGGGGGCGGCGTTGGCGGCGCAGGAATCCAGCTGACTTTTGGAATGGGTGCTGTGGCTTCCGCACAGCACCCAGACCATCCATCCTGCCAGATCTGGCCTCCCCTCGTGTGTGCCCTTCGGATCTGTCCCTATTTGGGACAGATCCTCAGGAGGTCAGATTGCCAAAAAATGGATCTTCTTTGATCTGTTTTCCGGTGGCAAATGCAGAAACACCCTTAGATTCCTATGTCTGTGCCCTGAATTCTATAGCATGGGTTGCCACTGAAATGGAGAAGTCACATATAAATGAACCACCAGATATCATAGATTGCACAAAAATAAGCCAAAGCATTCAATGAAACTTCAAATGAAGAACATTAAGGCCACACCCCCATTACAAGCTTATTTCGGTTTCCCTAAACCGAAGTAATAGAACCGGATGCAAATGCGAATTTGCCTGTTCCCATTACTTTTAACTTAATCGCGTTTGATCCGGATTCTGAGGATCATACATGGTGTACAAGACTCAAGGGGGGACTCAAGTGGCTACTTTTTAAAAGTAACTTTTTGGGGCTGCCCTGCTCTTCCTCCTGGCATGAACGCACCACCCATATGGGACCCCTTCACAGAGCCTAGCTGGGTGGCTGGGTGGCTGCCGCTTGCCTGGATGGAGGAAAAACAGCAGTGGGCAGCCAGCGATTCTTTCCCCTCCTCTCCCCATTGTCCAGGGCACACAGCAGCAGCAGCAACTCAAGCCCCCTTCCCCGCTCATATCCACAGCCACAGGCTTAAAAACAGAACCTGCAGCTGCTTTCCTTTCTTTTCCCTTTTTTAAAGGTCAAAACTTTCAAAATTGTGCAAAATTGCAACATTGTTATCAGGTGTGAAGTGGGTAGATTGCTACAGTAGCGGCTGCTTTAAGGGGTGGATTTTTTCAGTGAAATCACTATCTTTGGAAGCAAGCTATTGGGGGAGGGAAACCCTAAACACGGATTCTCATCCCTTAACATGGTACCGTCCCCACAGTAAAAAATGTAACACGTGTCAAGCACACGAACCGGAGTGAGACCTGGGCCCTTTCTGCACTGGGCCTTATTCTGGTTTATATCTCAGACTAGGGACCTACCATCTTGATGCTGGTTCAGAGTACAGAAGACCTGGCCCAGGGCTTGCCGTAGCATGCACTAACATGTGGATAGCAGGTCCCTATCCTGAGATATAATATGGAATAAGAACCAGTGCAGAAAGGACCCTGTTGAAATAAGGGTTAACATTTACAATGCTTTGGGGCGATTTAACATGCGGAAAGCATGTTAAGCCAAACTGGCGTGGGGTCTGCGAGGATTGAACTTGTATTGAAACTGAAATAAGGTTGTAATGGGGGTGCGGCCTAAAACTTTGCTTAACATGGTGAAATATTTCTGGGACAGCCTTCTACCAAAAGTAACTTAAGTGCCTTGTGCTATAACTAGAGATCATTTCCACTACATGCATTTTGAAGAATCCATAAGCCTTTTTTCCCTGTTTTCTTTCAGTGGCTATAGCTGTGCTTATCTGGGCCATAATTTGGTCTATTACAGGCCATGAGTCTCTTCCTGGTGGGGATATCTTTGGAATCTTGTTCCTCTTCTATTCCTCTGTAATTGGTGGTAAACTCATATTGCTTATTAAAATTCCTGGCTTGCCTCCGTTTCCTCAGCTTTTTGGTAAGGAGTCTTTTAATCAGGTAGTATACCTAGTGTATTGAGACATGATTTGATGTGTTACTGTGGGCTGGTAAAAGTCTGTCTGTACTCCCTCTCTCTAATGTATGGCACTGCATTATATCTGCGAAAACATTTTGGTGAGAAATCAATATTTTGCGAACAGATGTTTCTAGTTTTCATCCGATTTAATGAATGTGGACATCATAACTGAGCCAGTTTGGTCTTGTGGTTAGGGAGGCTGGACTCTTACCTTGGAATACCAGGTTCAATTCAGCACTCCCCCATGAAGCCAGCTGGGTGACCTTGGGCTAGTCACCACTCTCTTCTGAACTCTCACAACCCCCCACACCTCATGGTGTTCTGTTGTGGAGAGAGTCCTCTTAAATGGGTGAGAAAAGCAGAGTAGAAAAGCCAATTCTTCTTTTATAACCACTTTTTATATTTTTATTAAATTAGAAACAAGTTGTTTTAAACTTGAGGAAATAAGTAATACAGATTACAGTTTGGCCTTTCCTTTTCCTTTCTCACTTTTTGCCAAAGCCATCTCCCAAAACAGGCATATCCCAATGCACTCCATTCTGCTTGGGTCCCTTGCCTCTTCCTCCTAGGGGTGGTAAACACCAAGCAATTCTTTGATTGTTCTGCATGGCTAGAACATTTGAAGTGTCCAAAAGAGTTCAACAGCCAGGTACACTCATAAAACACTTGAGCTGCTCAAAGTGATTGTGGGTTGTGTTTCAAGTGAAAACAGAACATTCTGAGACTGTGTGTTCAGCTGTAAGAAAAAAGGTGCCTCAGAGATGACAGCATGTAATACCTGTGCTCCTAAGCCTTCTCTATTCCACCTTTTCTAGCACAGAACGTTCAGGAGGGAGGGGGAGGGCAGAATGTGTGTGAACAATCCCACCTCGAAGCTGTCTCTAAGGTGCCTCAGGAGTGCCTTTTTTGCTGTGTCTGATCACAGCACAGATCTATTTGAGGCCCATTTTGAATAAATGAGACTGAGAAACTCGGGCCCTTTCTGTGTGTACCTGCTGTAGATCTAGATTAATGGGTCTGGAATAACTAAGCTCCCTGATCTGAAAGGGAGGTGTTTGCCCTGATAGCGCTGATCCTGTCCATATGTCTCTGTGGTTGTAAAGCTTGCACAAGCTTTGCAGCTGCCCCCCACAACTCCAACAACTAGGAATGAAAGTTCCTAGTCTCAGGACTTTTTAGAGAGGTATTTTTCAGACACGCAGGCATGCTGTTTGCGTACTTGAACAGATCTGTTAAAGAGATCTAGATTAAGGGCCGCTTCATCTGGACCTAGCTTCTTCTAGGAGTTGGACCAGCAGGAGGTGAGGCCTCTGTGTTTTCCATTAATGTGAGCATACGGAGGCTCAAGGTCCAGAAGAGGCTTCTTGATATGGACTTCAGCTAAGTGTAAAAATGGGCCAAGGAGTGATTTGAGGAAAGTTGCTAAGCTTCATGGCCAAGCGTAGATGGTCTGACATACAGGACTGCCAACAACATGGATTTCTTATTACATAGCTGAATGGAGAAAAAAACAACACCTGCCAGATGCCCTCACTTTTGATATCAAAAATAACTGTTTCCTTCCTTCCTTCCTTCCTTCCTTCCTTCCTTCCTTCCTTCCTTCCTTCCTTCCTTCCTTCCTTCCTTCCTTCCTTCCTTCCTTCCTTCCTTCCTTCCTTCCTTCCTTCCTTGGAAGATACAGAACAAGGTTTTGGGTAGTTTAACAATATCCTGTTCCCTTAGAAACAAAACAAGGAGCCTCACTTAAGAAAATATATTTTGGTCCACTGTGAACCAAAATGAGGCTCTCGTGGCTCTGATCCGTGGGCTGCTGCTGAGTTTTATATTCTTCTCCTGCTCCTGCATTTAGTAGCACTCAGGCTCCTGCTATTTTAAATTGGGCAAAGGCCCTCTCTCAGACAAGGATCATCACACATGGACCTCCTGTCATGTGCAATGTGGTATTGCTGTGAATCAAGGTGATTATCACTTAACTTGACCCCTCACTTAGGATGTGGTCGCACCTTCACTTTAAACCTTCTTCAGTCCATCTTCAGGTCAGACTGCTCGCACCTTTTCATTTCTATCCACTTTATGTGTGGACTTCCCATATAGGAATGAAAAGGTGTGAGCGGTCAGACCTAAAGATGGACTAAAGAAGGTTTAAAGTGAAGGTGCAACTATGGCATTAAAGTGTCATTTTCACATTGTGAAAAATTTTAATTTTGATTTTGGTTTTGTTTTGTTTTCTTGCCAACCCACTAAAGAAAATAGAGTGGGCAAGGAAATAGGCTGTTGTGTTCCTCTTTGCTATAACACTTTTGAGAGATGAGGTACTAAGGCAGGTACTTTGGAATGAGTTCTCAGCTTATTTGCAAGAGGACTTTTGATAGGCTTTGATTTCAACACTATTACTTGCCTGTACTCTGATTTAAAGACTTAGGCTGCATCCCCAAAAGACTTATTTACTTCTCCACTGTCACTCTACTGTCATTTTACTGAAGTGGACTTTAAAAGTGCCATGCAAATCAGGAATAAGCGTCCACATGAGGCTCAGGAAAATGCATGTTTTTAACGCACCTTCCGTCCCCATAGGATCCGTGTTTTCTTTGCGCGCATCTTTTTCTCCCCGCCCCTGCTCTTGTTCATAGAGTGCCAGCGGGAATGGGGAGGGACTGCGCTCGGTGTGGCCACAACCAGGAAGACAATCCCTGACAAGTGCAAAGGAGAAACAGCGATCGGCTCTCTGTTCGTCTCCCAGATTTCCCCCGCCCCCGAAATGGCTTCTCGTGCTGGAAAACATTCACTCTCACCACTTTCCCTGTTATTGCTTTCAAAAATCCACCCTGTCCAGCGCACGATCGCTCATTCACTCATCACTTTCCCTGTTATCGCTTTAAAATCCACCCCTAGCAATAATCCACCCATTTCACACCTCACAGCGATTGTTCTGAGCTTTAGAAAGTGAAGCTGCTTGTGTTTCTGCTGTGTGTGCAGGCGGCAATCCCCGCCCCTTTTGCCACGGAGCATCCTCAAGGTAAATGTAGCGAGGAAAACCCGCGACTTACAGAAAGAGCGCTGGAAGAGTTGTTTAAAGTGCATGTATTTTGTCGTGCGATTTCCACGTTTTGTAGCGCTGGAACCTCGTTAAAAACCCTGGCTTGGGGACGCTCAGAGGCAAAAGGAGAGTCTTGGCAGACTTTTTATTCCTTGGGGACAGGCCCTTACTGTATTCTTTCTTTTATGTTAGTTGAGAAGCAAGCGTCCTTTCCAAATACTGTTGCTCTCTTTGATGAAGAGTCAGTAAAATGCTTTTCTCTGCTCCATTTAGGGATGTTGCTTGCTGGGTTTTTCATCAGAAATATTCCATTCATCAGTAACATAGTCCACATCAATGTGAAATGGGGATCCACCCTGAGAAACATTGCCCTCTCAATTATCTTGGCCCTCGCTGGTCTTGGTCTCGATCCACAGGTGAAGTAGCACATGATCCTTTAGAGTCATAAGAATATATGAAAAGCACCACTGGATAGGAACAGCCCTATTTGTCTACCAGGAGTTGCCCAGGCAGGTTAGAACAGCTGCATTCTCCCTACCCATTCTTCCCCAAAACTGGTCTTCAGATATGCAGAACCACTAGACTAGGCGTCTGTACAAATGCAATTTTTGAATTTGATTAATAACGAATTGAATATTCAAAAAATCCAAATGTATTTGAATAACAAAAAAAATGAATGTCCGGACATCCTATCTGATATGAATACATTTGCATGTATTCATACAAATAATTTGGGCATTTCTATCTGTACAGGTACATATGCATCTCATACATATCCATACACATCCCATATGTATCCTGTTTTCATCCCGTAGAGTTGCATGAAGGATGCGTATGTACCCGTACGGATACGAATGTCCAAATTCTTCATATGAATAACTCAAGATATTCATATTTGTTCAAATTCAGAAATCCCCCAGAATTCGCACGTATAAGTAATATTTTGAATATTCATGCATGGCCCTACTCTATACTAAACAAAACTCCCACATGACTAACTTAACTCACCAAGAATCTGCCTTATCTTGGCCTCTAGCTGTCATAATATATATGCTGAGTTCCAGGAGCTGCACATAAGGGCACTGTGAATCTCACACTCACACCTAAAGAGAACTAATTGGTCTCAAATAAAACATTTAACAATATTAAATTTGCTTTTTTTTAAACTAAGGTAAACAATTCTATCTCACATGTGAGGATATAGTGATACATTCTTCTGATTCAGTGTGCATTCTGCCAGATAGCAATTTTGCAATGCATATTTTGAACAATGGGCTCACACTGCATGTTAAGAATCTATCTTAGGACCTAACTACATACAAGCTGGGGTATGCAAAACTGGTTTTTTTGACATTCGATGTTAGAAAAACCATATTTGTTTGAACAGATCCCCTTCAGATGTCGTAGGAGTTTATTCAATACAATAGTACAGTATTTGTACGAGCTTGGACAAATACGTGTCTAATATGAACAAATACATATCCGATACGGACAAATACCTATCCTAGCCATATCCCATAACATATCTGCGCTCTGAAAGTGTCAAATCCGACCTGAATCCACTTTTAATCTGCTCTCGATTCGTGTTGAATGCAATCTAGATCCGTTGCTGCTTTCCCATCTCCCCAGTTTAACGAGTGTCCAAACTATTTGTATGAATATCTGAACTATCCATCTCCAGAATGTCTGGAACATTCGTATTTGTATGAATGTTAATGTACAAATGTCGTAACATTCTATTCTTTTACGAACGTCCGAATTCGGATGAATTTAGATGAATAACAAATTTTATGAATATTCATGCACATCCCTAATACAAGCCTTACTTCCCACTGAGAAAAGAAATCCACTTGCACTCTACATCAGGAGAGAACAGAAACAAATAGTAAATGTAGGTCTGGTGTGTTCTTTTTACTGATGCACTTAAGGATGTAATATGTCCAACATGTAGTGGGTTGCCCTGCCCCTGCTACACTCACCAAACTCCTCCCTCCCACTGTAAAATGGTTGCTCATGGCATCCTGTCAAATTCTGTTGTCTCTCCCCATTCATGAGCATGTTCCTCCAGCCCCCATCCGTTGTGTAATTTCATCCTTTTTTTAAAAAAAGTATTTACTTATTACAAATAAAAACATAAGACAGGACTCTACTCTTTCCCATAAGCCTCTGCAAAGATGGGATACAATACTGCTTATTGCTAAGTTACTTCCTCGCCCAAGAAACTAAGCCAATGGAAGTAAAACTTGTAGGAAGCTCCACCCTTAGTCCTAAATAGGTTAAGCAAATTTCCTAATCTTCTACTGTTGTACCATGACATATAATCCAAAGGCTGAACAGAGCAGAAGAGATTTTAAAGGTCTTTCTTTTGTTGGGTGCTATGAATGTTTCACTACTGATTTCTTAATATGTTTATTCTGCCAGGCTCTGAAGACCCTGAAGGGTGTCTGTTTCAGACTAAGCTTGGGGCCTTGTATCATAGAAGCAAGCTCAGCAGCCGTCCTGTCACATTTTATTATGAAATTGCCATGGGAATGGGGATTTATGTTAGGGTAAGAGGTAACTCTTGCATTCTCTCTCTTTAAACCTATAGAATTTTTTCTAATAATGATTATATTCCAAGAAGCAGTCAGGATACAGATCCCTCCCTATATATATATATTGCAGTACTAGAATACCTTAGGGGTTCCTTAAGGTTAGAAGGAGAGATGCGCACAATTGCAATTTTTGAATTTGACTAGTAACCAATTGAATATTCAAAAATCCGAAAGTATCTGAATAAGAAAAAAATGTCCGGACATTGGAGTTGATACAAATACATTTTTACGTATTCGTATGAATAATTCAGACATTTGCATCTGTACGGGTACATCGCAACTCATACGAATACATAAGCATCCTGTATGCATCCTGTTTTCATCCCATATGGATGCATATGGATGCATATGGGATACATTCAAGACACGTATGTACCCGTACAGATACAAATGTCCAAATTATTTGTACAAATAACTCAAGATATTCATATTCGTTCAAATTTGGAAATCCAAATGTTCGGACATTCAATTTATATACGCACGAATTTGTATGAATAACAAATATTTTGAATATTCATTCACATCCCTAGTTAGAAGTACTATTTGTGGTACTGTTGTCTTCCATTCTAGGCAATAGTAACAAATGTATTTGAAATATGGCTTGCTTGTTTATTATTTTTTTATTAGGAGAACCCAAAATAGGTCCTTGATCAGGTCCAGTTTACCGGTAGGTGTTTACCAGTGAACTACTAGTCAGTATACTGAATCATGGTGCAGTGTGGAAGCCACATAACTCCATGGTCAGGTACACTGGGGGATCCATTTCAAGGCCCCTGGAAGCTGTAAGGCCAGGAACCTTCATTCCTGGCTGTCAAAGCTTTTGGCACTAGTTCCAAAGCTGATGCAAGCTTCAGAGTCAGTGTGGGGGCTGGCCCGGAAGAGGTGCCCCAATGAAAGCAGCCTTGTTCTGGGCCATACAAACCACTCCAGCAGTTTGGCCACTCAGTGGAACTGGTCCAGCTGGACAGTCCCAAGCCAAGGTAGTGCACAAATGGCCTATATTTCAAGTTGCCATGATGGGATACTGGGAAAGGATTTCCATTAGCAATAATTACAACTTTGATTGATCTCTTTGGCTAAGATACTGGCACTGTGGTAGTGTACATCCCAGAAATCATTTGCTAAATCACAGCAACACTTATGCTGCATCCAAATGGGTGCCACAGACTATGTCACAGCTGGCCCAGGAGCATGCAGCCAGACATCTGGATATCCCTGGGCTGGTGTGTTTTCACATACTTGCTCCTAACTGGTTCCTGGTCCCTCCAAACACACAAGAAATCACCTTCCCTGAAAGCAAGATGTGACAACTTTTGAGATGGTTGTCTGGCCCTAAGGTGTCTTCTTCTCTTCCATGAAGAATGACGAAGGAGAAAGGAAGTGACTTACCAGGCTGACTCCCAGCCAGACTGTTTCTAAGCTGATTTCTGGGGACATTTCTGACTCAGCATGAAAGCCATCTTGTCCCCAGCTGCCTCCTGCTCCCATGGGGATGCAGCCTCAGAGCAGAAATGCAGGGATATAAAATGGAAGTGTTTCCCTCTTACTCAGCTATGTTTAAAGCAAGAAGGGAAAATATATATACATCTTTTATGTATTTTGATTCCTTTGCATCCAGTGTTCTGTAATGGGGCCTATTCGCACTTAGTCCTCTTGGTATTCTATTAAGTACCAGAGCTGTCCTAATTGCATACCAGAGGACTAAGTGCGAATAGGCCCATAGTCTCTCTTCACATGCCAGAAAACAAACAGGCAAAAAGCATCTCAAAGGGGACTCAGGGCTGGTATTTCCACACAACAGTGTTCAGAGTGTGCCCATCCCACTTCTAATGCAGACCAAAAGCCAGGAAAAATGCTTCCAAAGCATATTAGAGGAGGCTGGACGAGAATGAGTAGGCTAATGCTTTTGAGGTGCTTTTTCTTTCACTGGTTATGGATGCAGCGTTACCCGGAGGCTTCTCTGCCCTCTTTTTGTACCACCAGCTGACTTTGTGTACTTTTCAGTTTTGTTCTAGGTGCCGTTTCTCCTGCCATTGTTGTCCTTTCAATGCTGACGCTCCAGTCTAAAGGATATGGTGTTGAAAAAGGCATCCCAACCTTACTAATAGCATCTGGCAGCCTGGATGATATTGTGGCCATCACAGGTTTCAATATTTTCTTAGGCATGGGCTTTTCCTCAGGTAAAGTCACTCTTCTCTAGAACTGAAGGCTACCACATGGATGCAACTAAAGCACATGTGATAGAGCTGGGAGGGAAAGTCTAAAACTATTTCACTTAAGTTCCTGATCAAGATGGTGATATGGGAGGCAGACTAGTTTGAAAGGACTTCCCTGTGAAATATTCCATGTGAAGATGGAACAAGACTAGGTTCTCTTACAAGAGCACCAGCAGTTATTCCTCCACCAAGCTTCTGTTACCTTTTCCTTGGTCTCAGAAGTGTACTCTTCTTCCATTTGATATGAGTCTGGCACTCCTACCACAAGACCAAACTGGAATCCCCACCCAAAAGAAGTCATAGTCACCCTCAACAGGTTACTGCCATGACCTCTGTGGAACTTGTATAAATACCTTTGGATTGTATATTTCCACACTGTTTGGAGGTGCTGAACATCCAAAGTGAACTGATCACAGGATTATTCTGATAGGAATTTTATTCCATTTTGTTTTAGGAAGTCATAGCCAAAATATTTGTTTTCCAGTCTCAACTTTGTTCTGTTACCTTACTCTTATTGTATTGACTAATATTTTAGATATTTTAGCAGGATGCCTCTAAGACCATTTGCTGGGATTCGAGAGCAGGAGAAGGTTTGCCCTGGGCAATTGGTGGGCCACTGTGTGAGACAGGATGCTGGACTTGATGGGCTGTGGCCTGATTCAGCAGGGCTCCTCTTACGTTCTCCTGTTCTCAAGAGATAAGCTGAAGTTACTTGCAGAGAGACTGCACTTAGCATCTCTAAAACCTTATCTTCCACTATGTCCAAACAGGTTCAACTTTTGAAAGTTTTTTTCACGGTATAATGGAAATTGCAATTGGAATAGGATCTGGCACTGTTATAGGACTTTTTATCTGGTACATTCCCAGCACGAATCAGGTAATAATGAAATAGTTTATTTGAGAAACACTGGATTTACATCTCTATTAATAGATGTGGTAGAGAAGTTATGAAATGAGGAAAAAAAATGTCCAAATGGAGAACTGAATAAGTACAGCATTATTCTTTTTTCTTCCCCACCCTGTCATTCCTGGGATGTTTGTGGGTTGGACATTGGGGGAATTGGTATTCCAGCACTAGCTATAATATCTGGTACTATGGTATAAATTACAGTATGATCACTGCAGTATGTTCACTGGTACTACTATTGTTTCTTATTGATACATTTTGTTACACAAAAAGTAAAGTGATATACAGCTGCAGTATATAGGAGCATAAAATGCAGGGTGAACCTCACCTTTTCTTCATGCTAGAGAGGGATAAGACTTGCTGGAGGTAGTTCAGCATGACTTCCAGAAAGGAGTGGGTTTAAATTATGTAACTATGTCACCTGTCTCTTGGCCCATTGCTGAACTGCTGGCAAATACTATAGGATGTGATTGGCAAGTGTTCACCACCACCTGCCTGCAGAGTTGCAGGAATGAACACTTGCTGAATTTGTTACCTCATTTTAGGCTGCTGCTGGACAAGCTCAAAAGATTATCACTGAGTGTTTAAGCAATATATTTCTATTTGAATTGAAGTTAATGAAATAAGGTTTGATATTGTTTAGATGTTTTTAAATATTTTATTTGTCAGACATGTGGAATGTTGGCATCTTTTATTAGTTATTCATGTCACTTGTATGATGATGATGATGGTACAATCACAATAAGAGATCAGCATTGAGCCAGCACTACGTTGGCATTGCCAGACATCTGCATCTTCCCTCTCACGCTCTGTCATCTCTTGATCTCAGAAAATCTGGTAGGAGCAAAGGACATGAATTCCAGGATGACTCCAGAGTTTTCTGCTGCATCCAGAATAGGAACGCCCTGAGTGATGGGGTGTATCCTATTCTCCTGATGGGTAGACCTTTGTCAAATGTGATCGAGCAATTCAGTTTATCAATCAACCAAGGAATTCCACTGTAACAAAGCCAGCATTTAGTTAGAAATTCTGGTTATTTGATTTTTGTAAGAAAATGATTATTCATTGCCGTGCATGGGGCAAGGAATGATAAAAGGGGTTGAAGATGCATAATTTTGTACTTTCAAATTCCTGGGCAACTAACCTTTGAAAGACAAATTGAATAGACTGAGTCACCCATAATAAAGGCAATCTAATCTAAGGGTACGTTCCCAAATGGATTAAAATGAACTTCAAGACCATTTTGAGCACTCACCATTCCCAAAATTTAAAATGAATCTACAGTTTCTACAGATTAAAGATCCCAAAACATGGATTATCTATATTCAGATTAAAGAGGTCTTGCTGCTAGATTTAGAAATATTCCACTTTATTTAGCAAAATGGAAACGCAAGCGTTTTGGGAGGGAGGGGAACCATACCTTCCCCTGACCCGACGAGAAGGCGTGATTTCCTCTGCTGTAGTCTCCTCTCCCCTGGGCTCTTCATTATGGGCTAAAGAAATCTACCGCTAGCTGAAAGGGGAGGGGAAGGAAGTGAAAAATGAACATAGCCTGCAGTAGCTACGGCACACAAAACAATGTAACAAGCTCAGACAAATGTAGCAGAGATGGCAGTAAGTGAAAGTGCCAGATTTCAGTAAGAGGGATTTGCTGGCAGTGCTCAGACTATAGCAGCTTCCATTGTGGGGTTGCAAAGTGTGTTGGCTTTGTGTAAAAGGTTGCCTGCTCCCTCCCTCCTTCCTTGATCATCTCTGCGATCAATCCCTTTTGCCTCACTCCCTGCCATTTCACACTGCTCTGATCTACCGATCTAGCACAAAACACCATTAAAAGAAGGGAAAGTAAATTTTAATCTTCTACTACTTTGTTAACATTAGAAAGAAGCTGTGTTACAATGAGGGGAGAAATGCTGAACAAAAACTGCTGGTAAAGGACGCCATTATTTGATGCGGGGGCAGGTTGGGTGGGTTTGAATTGCCCGTCCCAGTTAAGTCAGGGTATGATTGCAGAGTCCAATTGCTGACTCCATGGGGAGGCGGTTCTGCTGAGGAGAGGAGAGAGGGGAGGGGGTTTCTTCCCTGCCGGGCACTGAAGAATGGAGAGTTGAGTCCGCATTATAAGGTAATAGTAGGGATGCAAAAAAAAAAAAACACCCAAGACCTCACTGATTTTAAAAAAAAACAGTTTAAAACTGGATTAAATTGGCAAGTAGGAATTTGGCCTAAAGTTACTTGCAGCAAGTTAAAACAGACCTCTGGAAGAGTAATCTTTAGGTCGTTTTCAGTAGTCTGAACAAAGATGCTGTAAATCACCTTTTCAAACGAACTTAAACCACTCACATTTTCTGACTTGACCTAAAATGAGCTTTTCTGTTCCTCTAGTTCAAGCCACAGTGCTTCAATTCAAGTTCAGAAATGATTTTGTTTTTAAATGGTCAGACTAGAAAAGGTGTAATTTTGTTTCTCCCTTAGTTTTGCGATTACATCATCTTAGGATAGCTTTTTATTGATCTTAAAACAGGTTTTAAAAAAATAAATAAGTCTCCAATATACTACTCTGTTTGCTTCATTTGTTTTAGGAATATCTTGTATGGAAGAGAGCATTTTTTGTGTCGGGCTTTGCTGTGTTTGCTCTCATGAGTAGCAAATTATTTGGCTACCCTGGAGCTGGAGGACTCTGCACAATTATCTTGGCGTTCCTGGGTGGGATAGCATGGTCTGACAAGGTGAGTACCAAATTAGCAAGCAACTAAGAGCTTATTCCATGAAGGACCAGAAATTATACTGCCAACATGATTACATTTTAGTACCTTTTCACACTTGGCCCAGTGGGACAGCCAAGGGATGCTCCCACATGGAGCATCTGCGCATGCCAGACGGTCACCAGGCAGATAGGGATGTTGTTAGCACAGGCCAGCATGCGCCCTACACACCTCTTCCGGGCAAAGGCTGAGTGGGGCAGGATGGCACAGCCACAGTTGCACACTGCATTACGTGAGGCCTATTCGCACTTATTTATTTTATTTATTTATATTTACATTTATATGCCGCCCCATACCCGAGGGTCTCTGGGCAGCTCACAACATTTTAAAAAGCAGCTTTAAAAAATTACAAAGATAGTTAAAAACAGTGATATTCAGTGGGGGAAGTGTGGGGGACATTTAACCAAAGGCCTGCGTAAAGAGGAACGCTTTCACCACCTTCCTAAATAGGAGCAAAGAAGGGGCCTGACGCCCCCCAAGGGGGAGACCATTCCATAGCCTGGGGGCCACTACCAAGACGGCCCTCTCCCGAGTGCCCACCCGCCTAGCTACTGAAGGCAGAAGGATCACCAGAAGGGCCTCCCCTCCAGATCTTAAAACACGGGCAGGTCGATATGGGAGAAGGCGCTCCTTTAGATATCTGGGGCCCAAGTAATTTAGGGCCTTATAAGTCAAAGTTAGCACCTTGAATCAGGCTCGGTAGTAAACTGGCAGCCAGTGCAGTTCTATAAAAACCGGCGTAATATGTGTCCAGCTAGATGTTCCTGTCAGCACTCTAGCAGCTGAATTTTGCACCAGCTGCAGCTTCCGAACTGTCTTCAAGGGAAGCCCCATGTAGAGCGCGTTACAGTAGTCCAACCTAGAGGTTACCAGAGCGTGGGTAACTGTGGCTAGGTCATTTCTGCCCAGAAAAAGTTTCAGTTGACATACCAGCCGTAGTTGGGAGTAGGCACTCCTGGCCACGGCCTCCACCTGAGCTTCAAGTGTTAGCGCAGAGTCCAGGAGTACCCCTAAGTTACACACCTGTCCCTTCCCGGATATTGTAACCCCATCAAGGACAGGGTATCTCCCAACTACCTGGACCCAAGAGCCTGTAACACACAGCACTTCTGTCTTGTCTGGATTCAGTTTCAATTTATTGGCCCTCATCCAGCCCATTACCACCTCTAAGCACCTGTCAAGCACTTCAACCACCTTTCCTGATTCAGATGGCACAGAGAGATAGAGTTGGGTATCATCTGCATACTGATGACACCTCACTCCAAATCTCCTGATGATCTCTCCCAGTGGCTTCATGTAGATATTAAATAACATGGGAGATAAGACTGACCCCTGGGGAACCCCACAAGTGAGTTCCCAGGGTGTCGACTCAGTCTCTCCCACCACCACTATCTGAGATCAGCTCTGGAGATAGGAGCGGAACCAATGCCAGGCATTGCCCCCAACTCCTAAGCTCCGTAGCCTCTCTAGAAGGATACCATGGTCAATGGTATCAAAAGCCACTGAGAGGTCCAGGAGAACCAGCAGGGTAGCATTCCCCCTGTCTTTCTCCCGGAGGAGATCATCAACCAGGGCGACCAAGGTAGTTTCCATGGCATGAACGGGCCTGAAGCCAGATTGAAATGGGTCTAGATAATCAGCTTTTTCCAAGCATCCCTGCAGCTGAACAGCGACAAATCTCTCCAGAACCTTGCCTAGGAAAGGTATGTTGGCCACCGGGCGATAGTTGTTTAAGTCTTCTGGATCCAGGGAAGCCTTCTTCAGGAGAGGATGTACCACAGCCTGTTTAAGGGCCAATGGAACCACCCCCTGCCTCAGAGAGGCATTTACCATTTCCTGGATCCACCCGGTCATACCTTGCCGGCTAGCTTTAGTCAGCCAGGAAGGGCAGGGATCTAGAGAGCATGTTGTCGGCTGCACCCCTGCAAGCAGCTTGTCCACGTCCTCAGGCCACAATAATTGAAACTGATCCAAAATAATTGGACCAGACAGTGCTCCGGACACCTCCCCTGGACTACATCCAATTGTGACATCTAACCCTCTGCGAATCTGAGCAACTTTATCCTCAAAGTGCTTTGCAAAACTGTCACAGCAGATATTAGATAGCCGAGGCTCACACCTCATCGGGCCAGGTTTAATAAAGCTGTTTACTACTCTAAACAGCTCTGCTGGACGGCTACTTGAGGACGCAATGGCAGTGGAGAAAAAACTACTTTTCGCCGCCGTCACTGTCACATGGTAGGCACGACAGTGTGCTCTAACTCGTGTTCGGTCAGATTCACAGCCAGATTTACGCCACTTGCGCTCTAGCCGTCGACCTTCCTGTTTCATGGCCCAGAGCTCCATGGAGTACCAAGGAGATTTCTGGGCTCTACAGACAGACCGAGGGCACTTGGGAGCAATGAAGGTGCACACAGGCAAGACATGGCCAAGTTCTGCCTGACCAACTTACACTTCCTCCATCTTTGTTATGGTGTGCAGCCCAGGTTGAATTGGCCTTCTGAAGTGTGTGAGGGGTGGAATCACAACAAGTGCCAGTGAATAGAACTGATTTTTCTAAATAAGGTTGGTGGAGGGGGGGGAGTGTATAATTATATCAGGGATACCTTTGATATTGTTCAAATAGATCCCCTTTGAATGTGGTAGGATTTGTATTTGATACAAATGTTCTATCCCACACAAATCCCATACGAATGCATACAAACAGCATACATATCCCATACAAAGGTTCATATGGATGTGTTAAAACACTTGATTCAAATTCGAATGTCAATCTTCAAATGTTCCAACATCTGATTCGAATTTGAATGTCTGGATTTGTCTGAATTCGGACAAATTTTGAATGTTACGAATATTCATGCACATTCCTAGGGTAGACTGTATATCTTTATTCTTCATCCTGCAAAAAGCAGTACATCTTTACTTTTTGTCCTGTAGGATGCAGTACAAGAAATTGTTTCAGTCATGTGGAGATTTTTTCAGCCTTTTCTATTTGGTTTAATTGGAGTTGAAATATCAATTGTCTCCCTTGAACCTAAAATGGTTGGTAAGTTGACTCATGCAGACCTGTCCATGTCCTAAGATCTACAGAAAAAGCTCTCTTCACAGTGCCAATCCCTTCAGCAGTTAAGGGGGCAAGGATATGTAGGAGGCCCTCAGATTATGGAATAGTTTTTCCTCTGAGGTACATCAGGCATCCTCATCATATATATTCAGATGTTTGGTGAAGACCCACCTCTTTTCCTTGGCCATTGGCTGAGGGAACAGCATGCCCCCCCCCCAGTTCATTCACTGTCCCTGTTTTAGATAACTTACTTTTATCCATTTCTACATTGATTTTATTGTAACTCAGCCTGAGGCCTTTCAGGATGGGGTGGGATAGAAATACTATAAAATGAAATAGAATAAAATAAAGAGCTGCATAACTAAAGAATGTGGAAAACCTGGGGACCCAGCTACATGCAATATTTCTTCACCCAGAGAGTCATCAGTCTATGGAATTTGCTACCAAAAGAGGTTGTAACAGCAACCAGCCTAGATGGCTTTAAGGAAGGTTTAGAACAATTTATGGGTGACAGATGTATCAATGCCTACTAGAATGGATGCCTCAGTACATCTTCCAGGCTGGGGGGGGATGGGCAGGGTGCCTCTAGCGCCGTTTGCTGGGATTCAAGCGTAGGAGATTTGCCCTTGTCTCTGCTTGAGATGCCCTTGGGCAATTTGTGATCTACTGTGTGAGAAAGGATGCTGGACTAGGAGGCTTTTCGCACAGGGGTTTTTCGAACGCATGGAGGGCACGTCGGGACGCAGCATTCGCTCTTGCGGGCGGCGGGATCCATTCCAGGCCGCCCGCAAGCGTCCTGACGTGCCCTCCATGCGTTCGAGTTTCAGAGCACTAAAAAGTGCTCTGAAACCGTCTCTGTGCATTCCGACCCGTCCCAGAGAGAAAGCATTTGCATGCTCTCTCTCTGTGACAGCTCGGCCCCTCCCCCGGGCTGCTCCCATTGGCTCCTATGGACCCAGTGTGGGCAGCCGGCTGCCTTCTGTCCCTGGGTTCCTGCTCACTCCCGAACCCCAGATCGGGCTCCGGTGGTGGGCAGGAACCCCAGCCAAAAGCCCCCTACCCATCCCAAGGGTCTTACCTTTTCCTGCAGGCTCCATTCCGTGTAGAAAGGCCCGGCCATTCTGAGCACGCTCAAGGGGGCGGCCCCTCATTGGCTCGGCACCCGCACATGCTCAGATGGGCAATAGAAGCCAGCAGATGAGGGGCCGCCCCCTCGAGTGTGCTCAGAATGGCCGGGCCTTTCTACACAGAATGGAGCCTGCAGGAAAAGGTAAGACCCTTGGGATGGGTAGGGGGCTTTTGGCTGGGGTTCCTGCCCACCCCCGGAGACCAATCTGGGGTTTGGGAGTGAGCAGAAACCCAGGGACAGAAGGCAGCCAGCTGCCCACACTGGGTCCATAGGAGCCAATGGGAGCAGCCCGGGGGACGGTCTTCCCCCCGAACGGGTTGAGAACACTTTCCCATTCGCACTGGCAGGTAAGAAAACTGCTCTCAAAGCGTTCTTTACCTGCCCTTGTGTGAACGGGAAAGTGTTCTCAACCCGTTCGGGGGGAAGCGTTCCGAGGCATCTTCGCCTTAGTGCGAAAACGCCTTAGATGGGCTGTAGCCTGATTCAGCATGGCTCCTCTTCTGTCCTTCTGTTCTTAAGTGCATTGAGTAAAAAAACAAAACAAAACCCTGCGTATTCTACTTCAGGAATGTTCACATTAGGCCCTAAGAAATTCTCCTTTCTCCTATCTCTTTCCAGCACACATGTATATTTCTCCTCAACTCATTTCAAGTAGCTCAGCCTATTTCCTACCTTCCTCCAGCAGCCTAACACCATTAGCCATTCCATTTTTTCCTGGCACTTGCCTTTTTGTCATTTGTTTTTAACCAAGGCTCTAAAATGCATTTCAGCTTTCATCCGCTTTAGGGATATATTTTTTTTAACTTTCCAACTGAATTTTATATACTTTTCAGAAAGACCATCTTTGGGTTAAATAATGTGAAAGGAAAGCGACTAGGGATGTGCACAATTTTTTTTTTTTTTTGGCATTTAATTCAAAACAAATCAAATGTTCAAAAATCCATATTCGACTGAATAGAAGGGATTTGAATGTGGTAAAAGTTTATTCAATACGAATCTATCTGTATGAACATTTGATACATATTGGATACAAATGAATATGTATCCGATACGTATCTGATATGAACAGATACGTATCTGATGTGAATAAATACTGTATATTCTGGCATATAAGACTACTTTTTAACCCAGGAAAATCTTCTCAAAAGTCGGGGGTCGTCTTATACACCGGGTATCGTCTTCTTATACGGCGAGTATATCGCAAACTCTATATTTTAATAGGAAAGTTGGGGGTCGTCTTATACGGCCAGTCATCTTATACGCTGGAAAATACGGTATGTATCCGTTCCTACAGTTTAATGAATGTCTGAACTATTCGTACAAATGTCCAGAAACATTTGTATTCATTTGAATATTAGCGTATGAATATTGTAACACTCAATTTGAGTTTGAATGTCCGACTTCGGCCACATTTCACGTGTTACGAATATTTGTGCACATCCCTAAAAGTGACTTGTCAGTTTGCTGATACGTTCTCTTCCCTTCAGAGGCTGATTAAAGATGGACTAGGGCTTTAGTTAATTTCACGGCTGGGGTTTTACCTCTCAAGTGATTCGTAAGTGACTAAGGCTGCCTCCAGATGGCAGCAGAATATCATGCTAGGAAAAATAATGTTGGGGGGTGGTTGCTCTGCCAACATTATCATTTCCTAGCTAAGCAGTGCCGTAGCTGGTGCTGTCTTTGTGTATTTTAAGTCACACGTGCACCTGGGATGCCCACAATGCTTTGATAGGCATGTTATAGCCCTTTCCGTGGCCAGGGCTTTGATGATGTTGAGGCTTATTGTGTATACAAAGGATGCTTGGGCTGGACACAGCCTCCCCCATTCCACATCAATGTGTGAAAGGGAGGCCTATAGTTCTCTTTCTGATTTAAGCAGCAGTGAAGAAAAGCCATGTTATTTTTCAGCTGTATGTACAAAGCAGAGGAAATTGACAGCCAAAATCTGATTCTGCATTAGTGACAAGGTAGCATGCACTGCTGTGGGCCTATAGGATACATTACATCACTCTTGCAGTGTTTTCTTCCCCCAGCATACTGGAGAGGTTTTGTATTTCCTTGTGTCTGATTGATTACCAACATAAGCCTTCAGTAGCTTTCCGCAAAAAAGGGAAAGACTGTTTCTTGTTTCTCTGGTGCAGGGCTTTGCTTGGCTACTCTAACTTTGGCACTATCAATACGAGTCCTTGCAACCTTCCTGCTGGCAACTGCCTCTGGATTTAATTTCAAAGAGAAACTATTTATTGCACTGGCATGGATCCCCAAAGCGACTGTACAGGTATGGTAAGCCTTTATTGCAAACCTTGGCTTCTAGAAAAAAAAAAACAACCCTAAAATAATGAGTGGCTTAACAGCACCCCAGAGAGTCTCAGAGGCTCTCTATGAGGCCATATAACCTTCTGTTTCAGAATTTACCTAACTGCCATCTGGAACAGCCCTGCACACTTTATTTGCACCCCTTCCAGGTGGAAGAGGTTCAAATGGACCACATGACCAGGCGCCACAGGCTGCATTGCCCAATTGCCATGGCAACAGGCCCACACAGGCCCATAGGTACCATTGTCCCAGCAATCTGACCATGTCTGTAATGGAGGTGATTCACACTTAGTCAGCACTTAAGGAAGTGCCAGCTAAGTTTGTGATAGAATTGGCTTTTAAAATGTGGAGGCCCAATCTATTCCAGAACTTAGCTGGCCATTGCACCAAAGGAAGGTGCAAATTGGTCTTCTGTCTAATGCAGACATAGAGGACCAGTGGGGCATGTGGCCTCCTAGATCTGCATTAATTTGTATCAAGGGTCCATGCAGAAAGACCCCGTGTAAATAGAGTAGATCTGGGTTACCTGAGTCAATACCTGTTTCTGTTAAGTGACTACTGCTAATTAAGGTGACAGAAGTCATCTCGTCTAGTGGCAACTTGTAACTGGGCCTTTTTGATAACTACCCCTGGATTGTGGAACATGCATGCCTTGAACTTCAGAGGGCTATCACTGGAGGTTCTCAAAAAGCCATCAAGCTCACTTGGCATTCAGTAAAATTAAATGGCTGTTAATGATTTTTTCCTAAATGTTTACATTTTATAGGGTTCTGGTCTTTTATTTATTGGTATTATTATTGATTGTGGTCCATTTGAACCACTTCTACCTAGTTTTGTCTGTCATCTCTGTAAACTGTTCAGTGATTGGCAGTACCAAACTTAATAAATAATAGCATCCTGCCTTTTCTTCCCCCCAGGCTGCTGTTGGTTCTATTGCTTTAGATACAGCACGAAGTGTAGGCAATAAACAGCAAGTGGAATATGGCGAGAATATTGTGACTATCGCTTTCCTGGCCATTCTGATAACAGCTCCAATGGGAGCCATGATAATTGGTCTGACAGGCCCCCAACTTCTCCAGAAGGCCAGTGAAGATGGAGAGAGAAGAAATGAACGTTCAGTGGTGGCACATTTGTAGGAAAGTTCTGGTGAAGGCCTAAATAGCTAAATAACTTCAGCTCACAATGCTCCATAGTGATGTGCAATAAACTGAAAGCCTGAAGAATGCATTGCATGTCCAGCAAAAAAATAAATAAATAAAAAGCAATCCATGTATGGAATGCAAGAATTTTGGAGGAACATCACTACAATCAGAACACTAAGTACTGGAATATTTTAAAGAGCAAACTCAGAGACCTGATATCCTGGAAGAGAGGAGAAAGACTTCAGGCTGGCTCTGTAAACTTTGACCTGGAAGTTCTTAAGGTAATGGTGGAGCAGAACTGAGCACAGGACCCGTGCCAGAAATAATTAGCTGATCTTTCAGCTCCTTATCTTTAACTGTTTTTCGTAGATAAATGCAAACAATGGAGGTATACAGCTTTTAGGACAATCCTTCACTTTCCAGGAAAACTGTTTCTTGTTTTCTGCTTGTATGTGTTTAAAAAAAATCAAGGAAGTGACTAGAAGAAGTAAATGCTATAATGATGGAGTAATCAGCTGTGGATCCCGATGATCAAACTGCTAAAGCAACTCAACAGTCTTCTACTAATCAGACTTCACTGAGACTGCAAAAATCCATAGCCAAAAGGGTTTTTAATATTTTATTTTTATTTTATTGTACCCTATCTTAAAAGTATTAAACAGAAGTTAACTTGTAGCCATCCACAACAGTATACCTTCATCTGTCTTTAATCCCAATGACTGAATCAGGGAGGAATGGTTAGTGAAGGTGTGTGTATAAGAGACAGAGATAAAGTTTTTAAAGAAAAAAGAGAGAAGTTATGGCTGGAACTGCTAAAAGTAAAAAGTGCCACAAAAGTGACTTTTAGGCTGCCAGCCGGGAATCCTGCTAGAAAGTGATAATGCAGAGTTTTTCTTCTTCAGCATTATTGCTTCCTAGTTAGACAGGACAAGCCAAGGTACTATCTGGCACATTTTTTGTGATGCACAATCATTTTTATCACTTTTAAAGGGGATATCGTGGGGTTATGGTGGAATTGCCACAGATACATATGGCAAGCCCACCTTAGCGGCATCGTGATGATGCTATATTCCCCCATCTGGATCAGGCCTTATTGGTGGTAGCACCTGATTGCTAGTGCCTTAATCCACATGAAAGGCCAGAAAATGCATTTCCAAAATGCATTTTGTAGTCTTTAACGTGGATTACAGATGGGATGGGAACACTAGTGTCCACATACTACCTCTTAGCTGCTTTTGAGCTATTTTTTCTAACGTGTGCAGATTCAGCTTATATTTGCAAAGCAGCGAAGAATGTAGAATATATCAGAAATAAATATAGCTACATTCATGTTATCTTTTTGGTGTGAGCACTGAAGAAACTGTGTGATATTCACATTTTGTTATGTCGAATTTACATAGCATTTTTATCTTTTTTTTTTTTTTTGCAAAAGTTCCTAAATTTCACAATTCATTCCTTGAAATGTGCAATTCCTAGTTTTCTTCAAGTGTTACTGTAAAATCTGTTTTGTATAATTCTTCCCAATATAGAATTAGTAATGGCTACGCAGACTCAATGGGCATCTCATTTTGTATAGAGACTCTTTAAAGGATGGCAGACCTTTATTCCGGGATATATCCCATACATGTCTCTGTAATAGCCTGAGTTATTGCAGAGGGTAATTCCTGGGGTGAATCCACACTTCATAGCCTGCAATTAGGCAACCTCTGGGCAGGTGCGTCTTCACTTTCAGGAGGCCTTTACAGACTAGAAATGTGCCCTGCCTGTCCAGAGGTTGGCCTATTTGCAGACTAGCAGTAGTGCACAAAATTGGGCACCACAAGCATACCAACCCTCCCCAATTCCAACCAGTCCCTTACCTTTAGGGTCCAGCAGTGACCATCTGCACTTTTTCTGATTCAGGGGGTCATTTGAGGTACCGTGCAAGGGCACCGGGACTTCAGATAACCCCCTGATGTGACTTTGCTGGCGCAGAGTGTCACCGTAGCCACTCCACTTGTGCAGTGTCAACGTTACCGTAGCGGCTGCACTTGTGCAGAGCATTAACATCGTCATAGCAATGGCGCTGGCACATGCACAGTCGCACAGTCACACAGGCCAGCACAACCAAAACATCAGTGCGGAGGATCAGACACGCGATCGAACACAGGTAAGTCTCCAATCGTGGACTAGTGCTTGCAAGTGCAAGTGCTAGTCAACATCAGTCTCTTCGACACTTTTCTCCCCTGACAGATGGGAAAGCAAGTGCAGAAACGCCCCTTGTTAAGTTAAATTAATCTCCATTTCTCCTCACCAGCTACTATTACAACTGTGTTTGTACACAGTTGGTCCATTATACCAGCCAATGTGGAATTGCCCAAAATATCGTAAGCCTACTCAATGCAGAGTAGGAGGGAGGGCACATATCTTTGTCTTTCATTTACTTTTGCTTCAAATATGGTGTGGAGTCAGAGTCAGATACCACAGTTTCTTATAGAATTTACAGACTGTGCCATGTGGAATCCACACTTCATAGCCTGCAATTAGGCAACCTCTGGGCACTGAAAGCCTTAGTCTTCACAACTGGAAATAAAGTAGAGGAACACTTAAAATTATTCATATGAAACACAGTTTGGGAATGACGACGAACATACCCCATCACGCTTTTTTAAAAAATCAGAAACATTTATTTTTCTGTTAGAAGGCAACTGATAGAAAATGCATAACCCATGATTTTAGGACCAGTTCAACAGTCCAATAAGAAAAGGACATACAAAATTAACAGAAG
Source organism: Aspidoscelis tigris stejnegeri (assembly GCA_023333525.1). Lineage (NCBI taxonomy): Eukaryota > Metazoa > Chordata > Lepidosauria > Squamata > Teiidae > Aspidoscelis > Aspidoscelis tigris. The sequence continues at coordinate 67,614,170 of JALMGA010000006.1, forward strand.
TTGTAGAAGATGAAATGCAAAATAGATCATACGTTTCACAAGCCACTTCATCAAACAGACAGCTAGCACAACAGTCAGCCTCAGCAGATACATGGTCTGGAAGGCCCAAAAGTGAGATTCATGTAGTTTAGTTGTGGGAAGAGGAGGTCATAGACAACATATTGATGAATGATTCCATCACAACTCAGTCAGCACAAGGACTGAAAACAGTTGACATCTAGCTTGGACTAAAGTCACAACTGTTGCCATTACATTATCCATACAAGCGCTGGATATTTCCCATAACGTACACACAGAACAAAATTCAATACTGTGTGGAATGCTAATCAGGACTGCCTAATATTGAAAACTGCACATGAAATATGAACCTACATGTATACTGGAACCAAAATGACAGGTTGCATCTTACGGGACTGCAGAAATGCAATGACACAAAAATTAAAAGAGTAAATAATGTACTCATGCTTCAGTTGAATTAATTTGAACTAACTTTGGTATGTTATTCTTATTTATAGAACTAAGAAAGTATCATGGATTGATAAACAGACTATAATTAATTACTTTCAGAAGAATTCCAATACTTCCACATATTGTAAAAGTGCATGAAACCAGTCCAGAAATACAATTAATATTTCATCTGTAAACTGTTGGACATGAAAGAATGTAAATCTGTTGCGGGGCTGTTTACACCATGCACTAATTTCATATTCAAAATGAATTCCTCGTCGAATGTGGTATTTGTTTCTAGAGACTACTACGTTATGCAAATCACAATACAGAAAGTTACAATATTTTTTACTAACTGCTGGTTTTCAGTTGCTGATAATTATTTGTCTAATATGGTTAGATACAGCCATATTGTATGAGGAAATATTACATTCCATTAACCATGTAACGGCAAAAATGTGTTATATTCCTTGCAAAAGGGCCAAAATAATAATTGATAGAAAAATAAATTGTTGGAAATTTCTCCTCAAACTGCACAAACCAATTCTTCTATTTCTTTGATCATATCCCTGCAATTAAAGAAATCAGAGATGAAAGGAGAAATAGAAAAAAATACATATTTTCCCTTAGAAGAATAATCTATATTTCTTTTATTACAAGTTACATTGTAACCCTAAATGTAATAATTCTCTTATGATTTTTATAGGTCTGTTTATGAAGCGTGTGTTTTCATCAAGTTAATTTTTTTTCAGAGTATAAGAAAATATCACATATCTAGCATAATCCATACATTTAAAATAATCTAAGAAGATACCAAAACTTTTAGGTCTACAACAATGATTAGAATGAATGCACTACCACGCAGGATCATGAATTGACTTTCCCTCAGTCACTGTTTAATTAGATGTTTGCTAGACTTCCTTCTTCTTTAGTATTAAGGGACCCACATTATCTCCTGTTGATTCATTATGCTTGTTGTGAGAGCCATCACAGACAGGGAACTGAAAAGAGAAAAGGTGAAAGGAAAATGAGTATATAATTTTGGTAATAATTCTAGCATGGTAATTATGTTTAGTCAAAACTTCCTCCTCATGAACTACAGATTATTCACAACTACTAGAAATATCCATAAAACCCACTGCAGCTATACGTGTATGAATATTATATGGATAAACTGCTCTAAAGATCAGAATAACTGAGGGATTGGAACACCTTCCTTACAAAATTAGTCTGCAATGTCTAGGTCTCTTCAACCTTGGCCATGGTCACCCCTTCACTGTAAGTCAACTTCAGGCCTCTAATTGTTCTGCTCACACCTTTTTTTCCCCCAATCCAACTTAAAAATAGACTTTCCCTCTTCCATTTGTACTTTCTGGAGTCTGCTTTTTCACAGGCCTCAGCCCCTTATATCATGGCAAATCGGACTAAATGGGGCTGAACTGTACTATGATGGGTGAAACCTGCCTTCCCTTCCACCCGCCTGTATATGTAGATGGTATACTGCAGAGTCGGTGGGACTTCTCCCCTCCCTGTTCCATTCCTGCCAAGCAGTTTCTACTTTGCTCACCATCATTCCTAGGAAGGTCTCCTCTCCCATCCTGCCCCTTCCCCTTTGCTTCAATTGCCTGCTGCCAGACCCTGACTGTAATTTCTTTAAAATATAAATCAGTTTTGTGTTAAACCGGTAAAGCCATAGATCATAGTTTTTCATTTACTCTCTAGTGGTTTTATGGAAAAAGTGGAATGTGTTTTTTTTAATTGGCAGAAAAAGCACTCTTGGGAGTGGGAGCAAAGGAGAGAGTAGAGCAAGAGTATAAATGATACAATTCTAAGGACAGTATATCTTCCATTTTCCTTTGTCAATGTGCAAGGGAAACAACGTTTCATTTCAGTCAAAGGGGACTTTTACTTAAAAGCAGAATTGCTTCAGCAGTTTTAGGGCAAGGAGCAAAGTACAGCCTATCATTTTTCTTTAGGAATGCCTCAGTGTGTGTGCATGCTGGTTGGGGTCCGCCTCAGCTGCATCTTTTTGGGGCACAGTCCCCTTAACCCAACAGCACCCTGAGTTACCATTGAGTTTGCCATCAGCACCTCACAACTCAGAAAGTTGCTACTGTTGAATAACAGAACTTTATCCTATCGGAATGCAGGTGGTATTGACGCAATAAAGAGTAGAGAATTAAAGTTGTGTAAAGGAGACTTGGGGCAATAATATAGAAGGTGTGAGCATAGCAGCCCAAACTGGCAACAGTCTGAGGATGGATCATTAGGAATTGGGTGTGAACAGGATTAGGATGTCTTCAGTTTATCTTATTAATAGGATGGAGTATTTGAGCAGGGCCATTGGAAGGTGGAATTTAAGAGGGAACCTGACTGAAATCTTTAAATTGGTGGATAGGAAAAAAAATTTTTTTCTATTGCACAACACTAGAAGCAGGGGGCACTTAAAGCTGATGGGCAGGAAAATTAGGACTGATGGGGGAAAGGATTTTCACCCAGACCGTCTTTGGGTGATGGATTTTCCAACTGGAAGAGATGGTGACAGCAACCAGCCTAGCTTTAAGAAAGGATTAGACAAATTCATGGAGGGAAGATGTATCAATGGCTACTAGAACTGATGCCTAGATACTACCTCCACATTGAAGAAACAGGCAGAATGCTTCTAAGGGTCACTTACAGGGAGTTGAGAGCAGACAGAGAGAATACTGGTAAGCTATTGGGGGCCACTGTGTGAGACAGGATGTTGGACTAGATGGGTTGTGGGCTGATCCAACAGGGCTCCTCTTATGTTCTTAAACTGTAGTTTAAGTATTGATATAAAGCAGTTAAATGCTCTAGACAATGGTGGTCACATTGCAGTGGCCCTCCTGATCGTGCTAAATTACAGCTCCCGTAAGCCCAGACAATATGAGCAATGGCAAAGAATGATGGAAGTTGGGAACATCTGCTCTAGAGAGCATCGAGCAACATTTTCTGCAAGATGACCCTTCAATAGCATACTTCTTTTGGACAAGGCTTTTGAAATCTGAAACTAACGAGGACAACTTTACAAAAATATTTTGCCTAGTTTGGGAACAGTTTTAATCATATTTGCATCTCCCCTCCCCAGAATAATAATAATGATAATAAAAGACCAAGTGAAATTCTGGTAAATTATTTTCCATGGTTGTACAGAAAGCAAAACTGTTTCATGCAAGAGAAGAATGAGACTCACAAAAGAAAGAAACATGTCAAAATGCCATAAAAACAACTCACAGTTTTTGAGCGCCAGCACCTGCAATACACTGCCTTTGTGTGACACAGGTCTTCAATGTTGATTTCATTTACTACTTTGGGGTTTTCCTTCTGAATCTTGAGATTAATCAAACTATCTTGCTGTTGCTTCTTCTTGGGGAGGAATGGGCGAACAGCAAGGTATCCGAGCAGAGCAAGGACACCAAGAAAGGGCAATAACCGCAACCATTCTGAAACTAAGCACACACCACAAACAGATTATAAGAAGGTGTTCACAACTATAAGCAATTTGAATCATCTGCTGCTATGAACAGGATAGAAATGAAAAAGTGTGAGCACTCAGACTTGAAGATGGACTGAAGGTTTAAAGTGAAGAGTATGACAGCAGCCAGAGATATTGTAATTTCTTTTTTCTTAAAGAATTTATATCCCAACCTTCACTGAAAGATCCCAGGGCACATCATAATAGTAAAAAAGAAAAGTTATTATAAAACAATCATTTTGAGGAAGGAGAGACTCAAGGGAACTGTTTTGGCCTTCCAGCGACACAGTGTGGATTTTTAAAACTTTCATGTGGGTGCCGCCATTTTGTTCATAGAGTATATACTGACCAGATTTGTTTTTCCTTAGAGTTTTCCAATCAAGTTTTCATTTTTTATTTCTTTTGCCCTTAAGATACCTTCTTTGCTTTTTGTCCATTATGATTTTTCCTTTTTCTCTGCTAGATGCAATCTCCTAAATATATTTTCCCTTCTTTTACTGCTTGATTCATTTATAATAGCTCTCAGCCACCAATGCTAAGTAACTCAGTATAATTTCATCTTTTTCATCACACAATCTGCAATTGCTGAACTCCAGTTTTTGTTTTCATGGTGTTTTCAGGGTCTATTCTTGAGCTTCACATTAAAAGACTAAAAAGCAATGAAATAATTGTGAACAAGGAAAACTGAAGAAGGTTGCAGAATGGAATAAACACCTGTGTAATGTACAGCCCAAAATAGACCATGAAAAAAACTGAAGATCAGCTGCAGGTTGCATAAGTAAAAGATGAAATGTTAGACCACATCACTAGCATCAGAACCACATCCACAGTGCTGTCCATGTTGACTCCTTCTAAGTCCCAGCTATGTTTGCTGTCATTTCTCCCAGACACTGCATTCCCCCTCTGTGGTTAACTCCAGTATGATGATAGGGTGCCTAGAAAAGTTAGTTGCTTTGAGAACTTAACCTTGCATTCAGCTGATCTCACTAGAGATGTGGGAATGTAGTGGGATTAGAATGCTTCTTCTATTTTATGCTCACCTGACATCTTTATAATCTGTGATCAATAAAGCTTTCTGCCTCATTCCTGAATCTGGCCTAGGATGGTGAATTTGACAGAATAACAGGATGCCACCAACTTAGAACATGGCTGAAGCCCTGGGACCATGTTGGCCACCTCCATCTTTCTTGGAGCGAACAATAACTGAAGGCACCAACACTTCACAACATTTGTTGAATGAACAAGACATAAGCCTGCAAGAGAATCAGGTGCAGATCAAGGTACTGTGTGGGCTCCATGAAGAATGGATGGCATATGAATCCTATTCCTGAACACCATTTTGCGAAATGAGAGGTCAGGCTGCTGGAAGGATCCATGGCTACCAGGCTAGGTTCTGCAGTTGGGTCCAGGACAACAGATGAAAAATAGAGGACTGCTTTTTATACCAGATATGGTCTTTTGAAGATCTCATTCTGCCCTCTGGATTATCTATTGGGCCTGGGGTGATGATTCTGACAACTAGATTGTGTAGCAAGATGATACATATTCAAATAAGAAAAACCTTGATAAAGTTACAGGAGAGTTCCACTGAAACCTATGCAAACATTTAAACTTGCAAGCTGAAAAAAATTGCTAGGAACATAAGCCAGGAAAAGTGGTTGAAAACCATGAGGTAAAATTATTATAGGATTTTAAAATTCAAACAGATGAACAGCTGGACTATAATACGCCAGATGCTATTTTGTGTGAGGAAAAGAGAAATTACAATAATAGATGTGGCTATTCTAAGGGATAGTAGAACTGAGAAAAGATTGGAGAAAAGGATTGCAATATATTGGGAACTATGGATTTACATCCAACTATTCTAAGGAAAAAATGCTAGAATTATTTGGAAGACATTCAGAATGCATAAAATAACTATAACTGCGGAAAACGACATTATTTGGAACTGATCACATTCTCTGGAACCAATCCATTAAAGTATCTATTAATCACCACTTATGTAAGTAAACTGGCTACGGAATTTATAAAGGAAGAGACTACTGACCACATGGTAGCTCTGCTTTTACATGCAGAAAACTTTATTACGCAAAGAACACAAAATAGTTTTGAAGTTCAGGCTGCTTCTGCTAGGTTATTTTATCCTGTATTTCTACTGGTTTTAGACCACAAACAAAGAATTTATTAAAAGGTAACGTATGTATGATAGCCCAAATAATTTAGAACAATTGTGAATGCCAGTAGCTCATTTAAATTCCTCTTTATAATGTAGAGGAATTCCTTAAGACATTTTATATGAAGGTTCTGACATGACAAATTTATTATCCCTTTATTGTCTTTTATATGAAAATACATTATAGTTCATTATTTCCTATAATACAGCAAAAGTACCGAGAAGGTTCAAATGCCTATTTTTCTAATACCTTTGTATCTTTGGGATGAAAAGAAAATCTTAGTGATTTCTGAAAGGTATAAGAACCTTATGATTAGATGTAACTCCATGTAGGCTGCCACTAGACAAGGCTTAAAACCTGGAACTGAGATTGCCAGATGCTTCCTTGGCAATTCCATCATAGCCCCAGGATATAGGAAAGAAATCTCAGCATATTGCTATTCTGGGACTATCAACTCCCAATCTGGGTTTTCCCAAACTAGTGATATGGCTTACCTTATCTGGACACTTGTTCCCCATATCCATCATGAAGAAAACGTCCACCACGTATGCACAAAGATGAAAACGGGGCATAATTGTTCACTGTGCAGAAGCAGAGGACAGCACTTGCATTCTTCTGGGTATTTCACACCATCAAAACATCCCAAATTACCCACTGCATTGTTGTGGGAGAAGCACCAGATGATGCAAGGGCCGAGGGATGACAAGAGGCAACTGCAAGATCTAACCAGACCCCACATTTTCCTCTTAACATCTGGAGGCAGCTTTTTATGTAGTCATGAGTACAAGTGTAGATTCCTTTATGTAATATAAGAAATTAAGCAGACTTGGGCCTGTTTAATACTTCAGTGGAAAATCAACTTAGAATGCAGGTGTTACAGGCTAGGCAGAGAAGTTTAAAAAATCTGTACTGTTAACTAAGGAAATTGCATGGATTTCTGCATGCCGTCACCAGGAGGAACTTCATTCAATGGCACCTTTATCCTTCTACTATCATTGGCCCTGGGTTAAGAAATACAGACTTTACCTTGGAGCAATGGAAACATTGACTCACTTTGTGCAAATAAGCCATCCCTTTAAAACAGAAGGGAAGGGGCCATAGCTCAGAGGTAATCATTAGGAGCTGAAGTGAATTCAAAGGCAACTTTACCTTAAAGTGCAAGAATAAACTTCAGCTGATAAACAAAAAAGTATCTCTTTGAAAATCCTGCTGGTTGGAAATAAAAAAATGAACACTGCAATAGTTATGGACACAAAAACTAGGCAGATTAGACTATTCTGCTCTGATGCATGATCTCCTACAACGGTGATGGCCAACCTATGACACGCATGTCACAGGTGACATGCCAAGCCCTTTTGGGTGACACACATGGTCACCCTGGCACCTGGGTGTGTAGTGCTTGCTTGTTCTTGAAGTGTACAAAATACCAACTTTTAATTGAAATTTAGCAAACGAAATTCAGCAAATGAAATTCAGCAACAAAAGTCACTAATGTAAAGAATTATTTGGTTTTGCTTTTAATAAAATACATATATCAAAAATATAACTTTTTTACTAGAGCTACAAATATCACAAAATTATGGATATTTCTAGATGTGACACAGCACTCGAGTTAAGCTAGGTTTTCTTGCGAATTTTGACACACCAAGCTCAAAAGGTTCACCATCACTGTTCTACAATAAACCATGTCCATGACACTAGCTGTATGATGTTTAATAAGGCAATGGGTACACAACGGAATAAAGACGTACTTCAAGAAATGGTCAGAACTGAAGTGAGGAATTGCCATGGAAAGAGTGCAGAATAATGGCTATTATGGAAACTTTCAAGCTAAGAAATTCCTTTCATAACATGGAGATAATCCAGAAAACAAAAGGATGTCCTTTTGTTCATCTTGAACTTGTTTTGTGTTTTACAATTCACTTTAGTTTTTTGTAAATTGATGCAGTTATTCAGCAAATCAATAAACTTGTTAAAATATTAAATGCAATCTTACTTGCAAATACAGGTTTGCTACTTCTTGAATGACATGCTCCTCAAATTTAGCAAGAGACTCCTACTCCAAACTTGAGAAGACACTTGAGAATCCATTGGTTTTAATACTGTCCTTTATTTGCACTCTCAGAAACTTTGTGGATTCTACTTGGCCTACCAGTTTCACCCTGTTTTGAATGAATGATGAATTTTTGGATAAATGAAGATCTGTAGTTAAAACAATTGATATCACTATACTATCAATATATGATGGTATTTGGATAAAAGAGAAATGGCAGTTTCACTTAATACCAAATGACCATGAATTGGGGCCCCCTGGACAATTTATACAATAGCTCCTAACATTATTTTAGCCATGTAAATTGGAGCAGAAAGGAGATGTGGTTCAAAACTAAGAAGGCACCAGGACAAAAGAAGCTATTCCATTAAACATACTAGTTATTGTAGTTTGTGATTTAATGGCAATAAATATTTAAGAACCAAATCTTGTGCATATGTATCTGCCTAGTTGTTTTGCAAGAGTAAGCTAATATTTTATAACAGAACAAAGGGAAATGCAACAGGGTTTACAGAAATCATTGTGATAATTTGTGACAACTAGGAGCACTAGTATTTTATATTTATCCTCATTATTATAGCCGGTAAGTTGTACCTAGCTAACTGAATGCACTGTGCAATTTAATGACACCCCAAGGTGGGGGGGGGGGGGTCTGCAGAAATCAGGTCACTATCTTATTTTGTTTGGCTTCTGGTGTTAAAAGCAAGTTGGGTACAAAGTATCTCAGCAGCCCACAAATTGCCCTGAGGAAAGGTTACAAAATTAGTCACATTTAAGGATATGTTAAGCTATTAGTCATAATAGGAAAACCCACCCAAAATGTTTAATTATAGTCTATACATTTTAAATGTAAATAACAGCTATTATCAAAAGGCCATGCTTCAGAACTTTATTAAAATCACTGGGTTAGAACTGGACATTGGGTTCCAAACATACAGTGAAATTCTGTACTTGCTTATAGTGAAACAAACTGCCCTGTTTAATGGGGCTTTTTTCCAGGTAAGTGAGCAGAGGTGTACAGCCAAAATCAGTTCTTTGGGGCTAAAGGAAAATACAGATGTGCAAAATTGTGGGTTCAGCATTACATGTTCCTTTCAAAGAGTCAAAGCTTCCATTGTTTTTTCAAAGAGAAATAAGTATCTTTCTGACTCAAGTCAGAAACCCTCTGCTGAGAACAGATAAACACTGTCTAGCTGTAATACTACCAGTTTAATCAATTAGAGCAGCCAAAAAAAGTGGAGTCATCGTGAGACTGGATGTGCATTTCAGCAGAATTACTAAAGACACAAACAGGAACAGAAAGAAGGAAGACTTCATAAAACTCATTCAATACAATGCTGAATTATAGGCAAAAAGGCTGTATTTCCTGCTCCTCAAGCTCTCACCAGCAGGTTCTCTTTAAAATGCTCTCCCAAGAATAAAGTATGGTTTACAAAAGGATTTAGAAAAAGAGATAAAGGTATGAAATATCAGTCAAATTTAGGGTGTTTTTCCACTGTCACTAAAAGTACCCATTAAATACCCATTAATGGGTACATAATGGGTACTTCTAGTGACAGTGGAAAAACACCCTTAGTTTCCTAAAAAAGGAAGATAATACTATCATGTGGTGGACTTGTGTAAATGCAAATCACAAAAATGTATAAAGTAATACAAAAAGTGCTTAAAATACACAAACAGTGGAAGCTGGAGGGTTTTTTAATTAATGGGAGTAGCAAATAAGAATTGATACATGCACAAAGATGAAAACTTGCAGAGACACTAACAATTGATTATTGGATTATGAAAATGATGGACAAACTGACTAACCTATTAAAAGATAGGAAGACATTGAACTTTATTAACCCTTCATTGACTATCCATTGAGTATAAAGAAAGGGTTAACAGTTAAAGGCTTTGAAGAATTAAAGACAGTGGGAAAGGGAATGAAAAAGGGAAGCAAAAATTTAGATATACCTCAAGAGCTTCTGGAAAAAGGTTGGAAGTTAAATATGTAATAAGTAAAATAGATTTAAATAATGTGGTTTTACAGAACATTAGAATGTGAGTTTTTCTTATTTAAGATAATACAAATTGATTTTTTAAAAATTAGTTTCCTGCAAAATTTTAAGCTTGCATTTGTGTCAGTAATTCTCAAACTTCTTTCTTCTATAGTTTGGGGATCATATTCTATTAAAAACTTGAGTTTAATAGTATCACTTTTCAGCACTAGTGTTACTATCAAGCACACTACTGTATTTCAAATAAGCTCACTGGGAAAAATTGGCAGAGTTCATTGCATGAGGTCAGTTGAGGGCAAAACAGTTTTGATTTTTTTGCTAGGGAAACAAAACCCTGACAAGCAGTTGTCCTCCATATAGCTGCCACTCGTCAAACTTTCCCACACTTAATGTGGGCTAGACTGGTCCAGGTGGCCCATTCCTATAGGAACATTTTCCAGCTGGAGAAGTTCAGCTGTGCCAGAAAAAGGCCACAAAATTACACTTGGAACGGCTTTTCTAAAACAGCTCACAGGAACTTCAGAGCCTGGTCCTGATCTATCTCAGCAGCGTAATTCTGTGCACGGTTCATGAAGTTCTGCACCCTTCCGCAATGCGCTAAATGACTTCCTGTCACTAAGGGGTACTTGGCAAGACTCCACAACTACCGGTGCTCTACGGTTCAATCAGATATGAAGATCCAAGCGAGACCTGAAACTAGTTTCCCATACTGTCTGTTGTTCTTTGTTTGCAACAGGCTTTCCACAGATACATATCTCCTTCCAATTTGTAGCAAAAACCCTTGCAGTTAATACTGAGGGAACAGAAAAGCCTCAGGTCTGTCAGATACTGTTCTGTATAGTGGCCAACAAGCAACAATAGCAAGTGTTACCACAGGTCTTCCCTCACGGAATAAATCTTGCAAGGAGCAATGGAAAGAGGTCAAACTGATGGAAAAAGATACAACTCAAGATGCAACTGGTAAAATTATTCTTGTTTTCTCTACTGGTGTTGTTAGTGAACAAAGTATTTTGTAATGCTTACCTTTTCACGTGTCAACATTTGCTGTACTATTTATTTATACAGCACTATCTGTGGTATTTATTAAGCTGGGTAGATAAATAATAAAGGGCCTAAATTTTATGTTGCATTTTTATACTGCTTTCAATTTTTAAAGAATTTCAAAGCAGTTTACAAGTATTAAAAGCAAGGTAAAAAGAAGTTAAAATACATCAAAAGCTGAATGAGCCAAGAAAGAAAGAAACTTTCATATGGAGAATGCCTGCATTAAAAAGATAGATTTTCAGCAGAGCCTGTATGTTGTAAGTGTAGACACCTCAGGAACAGCAGAGGAGAGGGCATTCCAAAGGGAGGGTGCTACCAATGAGAAGGCCCAGCTGCAAGCTATCATAACATGGCATTTTGTGTTATGTGGAACCTGCAAACTGATAAAGAATTGTACATACTGATTTAAAAAATATATTAATAAAGAATAATCCAAAAAAATAACTAGCATTACAGCAAAGAGCACCTGAAATAGCATTCTACATTTACTTATGTCCTACCTCCTGCCTAAAGCCATTAAACTGCGCTTAACATGATTAATTAGTTTTTAACCCTTGGCTATTCTGTTCGTGAAAGTTGAAGCCTGTTTATCCTCTGGAATCTTTAGATATTTTAGCCAGTTCAGCCTACAAATTGTTCATAGCTGGAGAATAAGACAGAAAAAATGGTTGATTTATGAAGGAACCAGTTCTGCAGCAGGAGGAGAATTACACAATTTCAGCTGGCCTTCTCTACACAGTAATTATTGGCTACATCAGTAAAAAGTATCCTCAAAGCATGATGTGCTGGGAGGGACAAAATTTCTTTTCTTTTTTTATAATTATATTCTTAAAAGATTTTTTCTTTGACAACTTAAAACATTACACAAAGCATTAGTTCATCTATTATCATAAATTTCTCTGGAATCACAAAAGGTATAGAGCAGTGGCACAAAAAACAAGAATAGGCTGTTTAAACCTGGATGGGAAATTTAAAAATTTTGCCCGCACAATAATTATTCATTTTTACCCCCAAATGGGTACTTTCCATCCATATTTCCATAAGAAGGGGCTGTCTAAGTCAGATAAAGGGCTTCCTAGCCAGGCCCTTTTAAAATTCTTTAGAGGAAACACCACAGAATTCATAAGCAGTGCTTCTATTCTACTCCCAAACTAGGGCCCATTAAAGATGTAATTTTACCTCTCTCAGTCTTTGTGGCCAATGTGGCAAAAACAAACACAAAATCAGAACTCACAGTCTGATACTATAGAAGACATATGGGCAGGGTAAGGCTCTAGTTAAACACTTTTCTTTCTTTCTGGATTTATATTCTGCCCTTCACCTGAAGGTTCCAGGGTGGGTCAGAACAGTAAAAAGATAAAATTTATAATAGTTAAAAAATTCTTAAATACAGCTCTCCCACCATCAGGGTCTCAAGGAAGCTCACCATGTTTTAACCAAGAGCAGAAAATTCTGGGGTCCCTCTTGCATCCTGCAACCACTGTGTCTCTGAGACTAGTAGATCTCACTTTGCAATCTTAAAGCATAGGCAGGACTATATGGAAGAAGGCTCTCTATGGCTGTGGTCACACCTAAGGTTTAATCCAGCTTCAGTCCACTTTCAGAGCAAAAGAATAAATCAACAAAGTGACCAGTAATTTTCTTTCCATATTATCTACCCCAAAGAAGAATTTTCTGAGTTATTTAACACTGAAAGAAAAGAAAGTGTGCTGAAACTGGATTAAACTTTAGTGTCCACAGCCTTTTAGGGTCCAGGCCATTTGATGTGGATCTAATTGCAGGCAGATCTGATCAATGTGAGGGTTGAAACTATAGTCTCACCATAACACCATCTCCCTTGTGGAAGTACTTTGCGAGCCGCTACTGTCTGTCCTTATTTAAATTTGCTACAGACATCTATTCAGCTAACATCACACTGCTCAAGCATGGTAAGTAGAGAACGGGCAAACTACAGTTCCCGAGAGCCGTTGCGCTTCAGGACAAAAGGAATGATGGGAACTGCAGCTCAGCAAATCCTCTGGAGCAGTGGCTCTCAGACTTGGGTCTCCAGATGTTCACAACAGCTCCCAGCAGCCCCAGTCTTTGTGGCCAAGGCAAGGAATGATGGGAGTTGTGGTTTAGTAAGGTCCAAGCTTGAATACACTGCTTTAAAGTGCCACAGTCCCCTCTATTGGACAACATTAATCAGCTCTCTTTGAACTAATTGTTAGCAAAATTGTCTTTAAAAATCAGCATGCAGTAAAGTATATAAAAGAAGCAATATTTTATTATTAAACCTAGAAAAATGTATATATGCATACATAACTTCTTGCAACCTCTCAATCACTTAACTTAGTCCCTCTTTACTGTCATTCATCAAAAGGGCGGGAACTGAGATTTAAAATTCCTTGGGAGCACAACATATTAACCAGAAATCAAAATCAGCCGAATTGTGAATGAAATTATTGCATAGTGCAGGTTTAAAATGACTATCATAGTTTTCATTCACAGCATAATTTATAGCAAAGTCCTTATAGAGTTAAACCCCTTTGATTAATTAAAAAGCCTGCTTTTCAATTGGTTTTATCCTTACTTGAGGGTCAATTTCATTGATCAACAGGTTTTTAATGTAAGCAGCCTTTGTTACATTGCCTGCATCTGTTAACAAGCACTAAACTGATCAGAATTTAAAATAGTTCTTCTCCATTTTCTGATCTACCACTCTCCAGTTGGGACTAGAGGAAGAAAATGAAAAAGTCCCTCATTCAGTTTGAAATCGATTGAGGGGGATAGGAAGGTCAGAATACAGAAGTTAAGGCTGGCAATGAAATCATGTGGCTTAGAAGAACAGGGAAACAAGCTAGCAGATGGCGAAGACTGAGCAGCAAGCTTGATCCTAGGGCTCTTTTGGGAGTAAAGCCCGTTACCTTCAATGGGTCTGACTACTAGGAAAGCACACCTAGGATTTCACAGGAAGAAAAGTTTCACAAATACGAGCTGCAAAAAGGGCAAAACATCTTAAAATGTTTTCCAGCACCATCCACAGTTCGTTCTAGTGGTTAGGGAGCGGAAGTCTTATCTGGGAACACCGGGTTTGATTCAGCACTCCCCCACAAAGCCAGCTGGGTGACCTTGGGCTAGGCACAGCTCTCTTCCGAGCTCTCACACACGCCCGTTCACAGGAAGAATAGAAGCTTTGTCAGCTGCTTTGAGTCCCCTTAAATGGGTGAGAAAAGCAGGGTAGAAAAGCCAGCTCTTCTGCTTCTTCCTCCATGAAGCCTGCTGGAAGACCTTGGGCTAGTCACAGCTCTGTTCTGAACTCTCACATCCCCGCCCCCCACTTCACAGGATGTTCTGCTGTGGGGAGAAGAACTGAAGGTTTGTCAGCCGCTTTGAGTCCCCTTAAATGGGTGAGAAAAGCGGGGTAGAAAAGCCAACTCTTCTTCTTCTTCAAGGTGGCCCCGCCTCTTGCATCCGAAGGGGCAACAGCCAGGTAAGTGCTACACCTTATTTCGCCAAAGAGGGAGACGGGAGAGAAGGATCTTATTTCCTCCCGGCCCGGAGAGTTAAGTCCGACGGGGAAGGATAAGTCAATTGCACCGAGGGCGCCTGAGAAGGGAAAAGCGACCCCCGCCCCCTGCTGCCCCTAACCCGTACCTGTCAGCCGGAGGAAGCCGCCGAGGCTTTCTGGAAGCGGGAGGCGCTTGAGATAGGCGGGCAGCTGCACTTTAACAATACGGGCCAAGCTGTCCAACACCATGGCGCCGGGCGAAGCTGGAGACGATGATGCCGCGCAGAGGGCAGCGAGGCCGGCGGAGGAAAGGCGCTGCTCGGCTACCTCCCGCTCCCGCGAGCCGCTGGCATGGCGCGCTCCGCGACCGACGGTGCCCTTCCTTCCCTCGCTCCCTCCCTCGCGCGGCGCCGCTGCCGCCGAACAAACAAGGGCGCCCTTCCCCGGCCTCGCCACTGGGCATGCGCGCACTTGCCCGGGGATGCCGCCGGCGGCCGGATGTACGGACGCTCGGAGCGCGGCCCGGAAAAAGACAGCCGGTGGGGAGGAGGAGGAGGAGGATGGGCTGGACTTTTGCCTCCCCTCCCAAATTCCTTAGACTGTGAAGATGGGGGTGGGGTGGGGGGCGAATTGTAGGCACACAGCAAGCGGGAGGCACTGCTCGTTCTCCAGTGGCAGCTTGCAAACTAGGCAAGCGCCAAATCTCTTTCAGAAGGACGGTACGAAAGCATTGCGAGGAGGCGCCACTGGCAACAGGCGCATTCTTAGCGCTCCTAATAAAGGTAGATGCTTCGTGTTTCAGTGCCTGCCTTCCTGAAGGTCGAGCGTTATTCTCTTCCTTTTCAGTGAATGTCTATCTCTACAACTATTCTGTGAGGCAGGAGAAGGGGAAGAACAGGGAGCAAGTGGGAGCACGTAGCTTAGCTGGCTTTGCAGAGCAAAGACAGGGTGGGCTTGGTTAGAACCTGGATGAGAGACCACCGAGAACTCCGGGTTGGATTGCGAAGTTGGCGGTAAGCATAAACACCGTTTCCTTGTTGATGCTGCGGAAGCAACATGGATGCTCCTGTGTGGAGGTCACCGCAGGTATCTCTCAAGCTCAACTGAAGGGAGCCAAGGTCTAGTAGTCCAACCCTGTCTCACTCTCTCACCCACCCATTGCTTGCAGCCCTTAGGTTATTTGCTTGAAGGGATATATAAGGGTCACCTGCATAGTTGCTGCAAGGGGTACAGCAACCATTGGAGAAGCCTGGTTTTGTTTTGCCACGAGCGATGGGGAGCCATTTGGAACATTTGGTGGCTGTTTGGTGTTTGTTATTATACATGGTGAATGTGTTTGTGTGCTATAAGTGTGCCATTGTCCCTGATTGCTCTCATTAAAACTCAAAATGGAAGCAAATTTTTCAACTATATGTATGCCAAAGTTTGTTGGACTGTAAATGTCATTCCAGCTAGAAGTGATTGGGATTTTTTTTAAGGAACATGTGTTCCTCATTCATCACCTGTGAGGGCTCCGTTAATTTTTACATGTTTTTTACCTAGAGAGAGTGTGGGGGGGGGAGTCTTATTTGATCTGCATTTGTGATTTTGCTGTGCTGTCCATCTGCATTCAGGCTCTAAATGTACGTGTTCAGACTTCAGATACCCACATTGGCAGTTGAAGGGTCTGTGAAAAAGCATGTGACTGTTTTTTTCTCCATTATCAATTGTTCACAGCATCCCAGGCCATTTTCCCCAGTGGGCTCCTGATGCCTTCTAAAACTCAGGATTCTTCCAGAATTATAAGGGGATATGGTGGTGAGTTCCTGTAATATTACTCTTATTGGAAATCCTGCAATGATACTGGATATCCTATAATAGCATTTGCTTACCTCTGTCTGCTGCCTCCTTTTGTGATTCCTGTTGACAGCAAAGTGCACAAAAAACCCCCCAAAATTGGGGGGGGGGCTTGGCAGGTGGATAATCCCCTCCTGCTTCTGTCAAGGACGGTGAGAGGCAACTGTGGGATATTCTTTAGGTCCTTCAGTTGCCTTCCACCATCCAGAGGCACCCATAATCAAGCATAAGTACCCCACTGAAACACATAAGGCTATTTTTCAGGGACTCGTTTCATTCTGCATGCAATGCTGGCATGGAATGATTAGGTGGACAGAATGCTTAGATTGCAGAGTGACTAATTGGTTTGTTTGGAGTGCACAGGGTAGCACATAGTATAAAACTTTGCTGTAGAAAGTATGGTTTTTGAACTATAAATCTGTTGGAACTCAATAGTCTTCATGTAATCTTTTATTTAAATGGGAATATACTGTCTCTTCCCACTTTACAGACACTGTTACTGTTTTAATATATACTGTTGCTGTTTTAATATCTCTCATTTTAAATGTTGTTACCCACCCTGAGACCTTCAGGTATAGGGTGGGATAGAAATACAAATAAAAGTAAACACAGATTCCATGCTGAGCAATTGTAGACTTGCAATTTGCTGGATCTAATCACCTGCTCACTTTCTGCCCCTTAAGTTTTGTGATACTCTCTAAAATTTGTTTTTGTTTATGTATTATAGCTGGTTATTTTTATCCTTTTGTATAGTTGTTAGAAATTCCCCCTCAAACGATGTAACCACTTGTAGGACTTGAACAAAATATATGCTGGAAAGAAGATGTAGGTAGAATTGAAGACTTCAGAGATTACTCGTGAAAGGAGTAATGGGGTGGAAGTCTAAGTCATTCAACGCAAAGCTGAGTAGTCAATGGAGAATGAGAGTTGGAGCTACTTAATGGAAAGAGGAGTGCAGAGCAAAATATTGATAGAGGAGAAGACAGGTCAAGAAAGTGAAAGATAGAAAAAAGCTGATAGAGGCCTTTCGGCATACTGAGATACAGCATAGAAGAAGTGAACTTGAGAGTCTGAGAGTTAAATGCTGACAAGGAGTTCTTCAAAAGGGCTGTAAATCACTAGACCTCTGGGCAAACAGGTAATATCATGAAATCTTAACGGACAGGAAAAAGAGGAGGCCTTCAGTGAGCTAGATGAGAACAAAATCTGCTGCAGAGAGCAGAGTGAGTAGCTAGAACGGAAGAAGAGAAACATGCTGGGAAGCTGCAGGTTGAAATAAAAGTAATGAAAAATGGTCCAAATTCAGATAGTTCTGAGTCAGAATATTTTAAGTTCAGTTACCATTTGTGTGGCTGTTTGTCCCCTTGTCTTCTGCCCCAACTGTCAGGTAAGCCCACAAGCCGGGTTTCAGTGGAGGTGGTGAACAGAAGGACATTGAAAGATTTATTTGAAATTGCCTGATTGGCCAAATCTTTTGTATCCTGGTTAGCAGGTAGCAGCCGTTGTGATCTTCCACCTAAGTAGCACAGAACAAGTTCTCTTTTTTTCCCTATGGCAGAACACCCAGAACATTTAGAGAGCACTTTTGAAGTTTGTTCTGCCTCAGCACCATTAGGTTGAACACAAGCATGGATAAAGGTGTCTTGTCTGCAAGAGGTACTATTTATACCCACCAACCTGATCACCTTTTAAAAAAAGCTTCTGACAAGAAGATTGGTTCTAGTTCCATTCTCCTTCCTTCCCTCACTTTGTCTTCTTTTTGGTAAGTTTTTATAATTAATGATGATCATTATTGAAACTATGGATCACTTAATTAGGGGATGCAGCAAAATTGCTCAGACTGGCTATAAACAACATAACAATTACCAGATGTACAAAAACTATTAGTTCAGTTTCCCAGTGTAGTATTATCTAAAAACTAAAAAAGGTTCTTACAATTTTATGGCATTCTCATAAACACTCAGATCATTACCTAACACAATCAATGAAAAGAAAAGAGAAATATTTGGAGCCATCATGGCCATACCTGGTGGCAGCAGAAGGGGGGCCGGGTACCAAAAAATATTCAGGTACAAGAGACCTAACAATCAAAATGGGTAGACTATCTTGGGAGTGCAGAGTAACTCAAAGGTTCTGGAAAAGCATACAAAGAAATTGGGCAAATAATTAACAGCAAGATCAGTTGGTTTCCTAATGCAGACTTCCTAAGAACTTATGGGTGAATTCGCACCTAGGCCCTTTCTGCACTGGCCCTTATTCTGGATTATATATTGGAATAGAAACTTGCCATCTTCATGCTGGTACAGGCTATGGCAGGCCCCACCCAGGGATATAAGGCCCAGCACTGAAAGGACCCTACTTTGGTTGTTAAGTGGGTTGGGGGGGACTCCACAAACTTCATCCGCATTGCATGGAGCTGTTTCTTCTCCAGAAACAGCTTCACATGTGCCAGAGCTTTTCCTGAAGAATATAGCATTTCCTGAACTAGTGGCAGAGCTGGTAAAGATGCTACACCTGCATGTCTTCTGGTTGGAAGATATGGAGAACATAAGAGAAACCCTGCTGGATCAGGCCACAGCCCATCTAGTCCAGCATGCCATCACACACGGTGGCCCACCAAATGCTCATGGGCATCTCAAGCAGAGACAAAGACACACCTTTTCCTGCTCTTGAATCCCAGCAAATGGCCTTAGAAGGGTCCTACTTTCCCCCACCCCATCCCCGCCTGAAAGATGTACCTAGGCATTCATTCTAGTAGCCATTGATACATCTGACATCCAAAAATTTATAACGCTACCTTAAAGCCATCTAGGCTGGCAGCTGTTACTATCCCTTCCGGCGGCAAATCCAAAAACCGATGACCCTCTGGGTGAAGAAATACTTCCCTTTGTCAGATCCAATTCTTCTACCCATCAGCTTCATAGAGTGCCCCCTGGTTCTAGTGTTGGGTGACAGAGAAAATAAATGTTCTCTATCCACCTTTTCTATACCGTGCATAATTTTCTGTACTTCAATCAGGTCCCCTCTTAAATGCTGTCTCTCCAGACTGAAGAGGCCTAGACGTTGCAGCCTGATTTCATAAGGGAGGTGTTCCAGATCCTTAATCATTCTGGTTGCCCTTTTCTGCACCTTCTCTAGTTCCACAATATCCTTTTTGAGGTGTGGTGACCAGAATTGTACACAATATTCCAAATGTGGCCTCACCATAGATTTATAAAGAGGCAAATGACACTTGCTGACTCGTTTTCTATTCCCTTCCTAATTATTCCCAGCACTGAATTAGTTTTTGCTGCTGCTGCGCACTGGGTTGACACCTTCATTGAACTGTCCACCAGAACCCTGAGATCCCTTTCCTAGTGTGTTGCAGAAAGCTCAGCCCCCTTCAGTTTATAGACATCATTTGGATTTTTTGGCCCTGATGTGCATTACTTTGCACTTGTTAAGATTAAAGCACATTTGCCACTTGGCTGCCCACTCACCCAATGCTAAGAGAGCCCTCTGGAGCTCTTGGCAATTTCTTTCGGATTTTACTACCCTAAATAATTTAGTATCATCAGCAAACTTTGCTATTTTACTATGTACCCCTTCTTTGATGAATTAATTAAAAAGCATTGGTCCCAACACTGAACTCAGGGGACCCCATTTTTTACCTCTTTCCACCCTGAGAATTGGCCGTTCATTACTACTCTCTGCTTCCTGCCCTTAAGCCAGTCACAAATCCAGGACAGAACCTGTCCTTTTATTCCATGGCTGATGAGTTTACTCAGTAGCCTTTGATGTGAGACTTTGTCAAAAGCCTTCTGAAAGTCCAGATGGACAATGTCTACTGGTTTGCCTTTATCCATGTGTTTATTGACACTCTCAAAGAATTCCAACAAGTTTGTAAGGCATGATTTATCATTGCAGAAGCCATGCTGGCTTTTGTTCAGCAATGCTTGCTCCTCCACGTGCACACTAATTCTGTCTTTAATGATGGTTTCCATCACCTTACAAGGAACCGACGTTAAGCTAACTGGTCTTTGATTGCCTGGATCACCCCTGGATCCTTTTTTGAAGATTGGAAGAGCATGTGACTGGTGGTACAGGTGCAATGACGCACTGTGTGGCCAGGTTGCCATGGTGACAAAGCTGTGCCAGCACTCTGATGTGATCACTGGGCTCTGCGATGGTCACTCACACTTACCCAGTACTTAGTTAAGTCCCAGCTACATTTTGAATGCTTTTGTCTCCTAGTGCATGGAAGTAAAGTGTGAATTTTCCCTTTGTTGACTTAGGTATCCCACAATTTAAAAAAATTTGCAAATATTATGCTAAAATTGCCCCAAACTAGAAGTCAAGCACGCTCTCACCAATCAGCTGCTGGTATTCCTCACTTTGGAACATTGCTACCCTTAAATGTGTAGAATCTCAAGTGGAAAGGATGATAAGCCTAACAGAAGAAAACTATTATACCTATCTTATTTGTAGCAATTTTTGGGCTGTTATGCTGTGTTCTAGGTTTCTTCTGAGAACCTAAGTTTTCGGATATAGCTGTGATATCCATCTTTAGAGGATTTTGCTCTGGAAGCCCAAATAATGTGAAAAATGTTTTTGGAAAAATATTTTCCTAACTGGTCTCATTGATCATGAGTTTCTTGTGAAATAAAGGATGATCCAAGAAGTCTACATAGTGCAATCTGGAATAAAGTCTTTTCAAGTCATTAATTTGTGCCTGCATCCCATTTTTCTTGATTCTTATATTTGAATGAAAGCACTTGAAATGCATCTCAGAAGCTACTGAGCCTTGCTAAGCTGCCTTTGATCTAGTCTCCATTTCAGCACAGTGACAGATACATGAAACATGCTGAGCAAGAGAGGAGTTTTTATTGCTTTTCCAGTCACCACAGGAACATCAATAGAAGTTAGTGATGTAAGTCCTGGCTTGTATTGAATGAAAGCACTGATCGAAGATGCAACATTTTAATGAAGCACCTAAAGGAGAATTTTTTAAAATTAAAAGTACAGAGGATTTCATCGTGACTTCTCTGGGGCTTTTAAATAACTAAAAGACATACAGTTTTGTACATGTACAGTGCCTGACAAAAGTTATGTCACTTATCCATGTTGTTGAAACCAAAGCCTATAACCTGACTTAAAATTCATCCATTGGTTTTAAAAATGACTCATATGAAAGCTGAAACCCTCCCAAATGAGGTTTTTAAAAAGAAAATAAATTTGCTTCACTGCTGAAATATTGATCATTTAATGAACACAGAAAGGTCAGATTTTGGCGAGACAAAAGTTTTGTTGCCCACAAAAAGTAATGTGAAAATCAAACAGATAATTCACTTCAAATACAAAGATATGTTTCATAACATTGGTGAATGAAGTTGTGGTGCTATTAGAGCCATATTTAATATTTTGTGTGACTTCCATGAGCCTGGACTGCATCCATGCGTTTCGGCAATGATTCATACAATTTATTGATGAAGTCATCAGGAATAGTAAAGAATGCAGTTTTACATGCCTCCCAGAGTTCATCAAGATTCTTTGGTTTTGTGTTCCAAGCTTCCTCTTTCATCCTACCCCAAACATGCTCAATGATGTTCATATCTGGTGACTGGGCTGGCCAGTCCTGGAGCACCTTGATCTTCTTTGCCTTGAGAAACTTTGATGTAGAGATGGATGTATGAGATGGAGCGCCATCCTGCTGCAAAATTTGACCCCTTTTATGATTGGGAATGTAAGAGGTAGCTAATACGTCTTGATATTTTAGGCTATTGATATTGCCTTCCACCTTGCAAATGTTTCGCACACCCCTATACTGAATGTAACCCCAGACCATGATCTTTCCACCACCAAACTTAACTGTTTTCTGGGTATATCTTGGATCCATACGGGCTCCAGTAGGTCTCCTGCAGTATTTGCGGCAGCTGTGGTGTAATTCAACTGAAGATTCATCTGAGAAATCCACCTTCTGCCACTTTTCCAGCGTCCATCCGTTTAGTAGGCTGTGGGCCTTGGCAAATACCACACGGTTTTTTAATTGCCTTTTGTTTAGTGCTGGCTTCTGGGCACTGATTCGACCATGGAGGCCATTTCGAGACAGAATCCTACAAACTGTTCTAGTTGACACAGGGACTTGAGGTGACCAGGCCTGTTGGAGCTCTGCTGCAGTGGAAGAAGGGCTGGCTTTTGATTTTCGAACCAACAAACGTTCCTCCTGAGCAGTCGTCTTGTGGGGTCTGCCAGACCTGGGCTTGTCAAAAACATCTCCAGTCTCTTCAAATCTTTTTTTAATTCTTTGTACTTGACGCTGAGACACATTAAAGGTGCCAGCCACCTCTGCAGAGGATCTGGTCTTCAGTCTCCTGATAATCAAGGCTTTGGTCGCAGGGTGGATTTTTGGCATGTTGTCAGAGGTCAAGTTGCAGTTCAAGTGAAGGTCTGGAGTGCTGGAGTTCTTTTTATACACACCCACTAATTATCTGATCAATTAGTGAGCACAGGTGAGGCTGTAAACTAGGATTAGGTGCATTATATGACAAGGTGACAAAACTTTTGTCTAGCCAAAATCTGACCTTTCTGTGTTCATTAAATGATCAATATTTCAGCAGTGAAGCAAATTTATTTTCTTTTTAAAAACCTCATTATGGGAGGGTTTCAGCTTTCATATGAGTCATTTCTAAAACCAATGGATGAACTTTAAGTCAGGTTATAGGCTTTGGTTTCAACAACATGGATAAGCGACAGAACTTTTGTCAGGCACCGTAGTATAAACTGAGATGCTTTACCTGATTAAAGAAGGCTCTTGGAGACTGCACGAAAAGTAGTTCTTGATTTGACGGATCTTTATGATGCTTTTCATAGCTACCAAACTGGGCAAGAACTACCAGCATAGAAAACCTTAAAAATCAATACAAATCACAAGATAGCATTTGAGGACCATAGTGAAAAAGGCTATGGTCAAACTAGATGAAATTCACTAGAGACTCAGGAATTACATCAAACACTGTATTTTTCAAAATCCTATAGTTTATCAAATCAGTTGAGGTTTTGTTGAACTGCCATGGAGCACAAATGCCAGATAAGGGCAGGAGGCATTTGGGGTATTGAGAGGCACCTGAAGGTTGTCAGTTCTAGGGATCGGATCCTGCATTCTGCACCAGAATAGCCACACAAAAACAAGCCAGAAGAACAATTACTAACCAGCTGTGAGATAACTAAAATGTCTGTTTTTTTCTCTACAGGGAAATAACAGTTAACACTGCAATTTTGGGGGAGGAGAAAGCTAGACACAGCTGGAAGAAAAGAGCATGGGAGAAAGGAAGCTGTCTATTAGTTCACTGATCGGTACCCTGCTAATAAAATATTATCATTAAAATCTGATGTGACATTATTATAATGGATTCCAAGTGAATAGCTTATCATAATTAGAAAACTTGCTGTTAATTGGGAACTATCAGACTGAAATTTCAAGACTAAATTGACCAGACATGTGTGATTGTTTAACTGCAGGATACAAGAGTTACCAAGCAAAAGTAACTCCAACAGGCTTCTTCTCCATCTCTCTAATGCAGTGTACCTTACCAAGATTTTGTTGGAGGCATCCTGAAAGCTATTATACTGTGTTGTACCATAAGCCAGTTTGGTCTAGTGGTTAGGGAGCTGGACTTTTATCTGGGAATTCCAGGTTTGATTCCCCCCTCCTCCATGAAGCCAGCTGGGTGACCTTGGGTGAGCCACAGCTCTCTTTCTGAGCTCTCACAGCCCTACCTACCTCGCAGGATGTCTGTTGTGGGGAGAAGAACAGAAGGTCTGTCAGCCGCTCCCATTTTTTTGGTTAATCCTGGTTTAAAAAGAAGAGCATAGTGGCGATGTGGCAGCAGGAAGGGAGGGAGGGTAGGGCTCAGTCGCCCACCTGCTGTTCCTCCTGCCCATGCCCTGAGAGCGCCACTGCTGCTTGGCAGCAGCAGTGGTGTAGCCTGAAAGGCCAGCAGCAGCGAAGATGGCTAGCGGGTGAGGCAGCAGTGGTGGCCGGGAGGGAGGGAGGGAGGGCAGGGCTCTTGCGGGAAGCCGAGTGAGCAAGGTGCCAGTGGTGGCGAAATGGTGGGCAGATGCGCAGGTGGGCAAGCAGCTGGACGAGCAAGGGGGAGGTGCAGTGAGGTAGTGGCAGCAGCAGCAGCTGAGTCCAAAAGGGCAAGTAGGTGGTCAGGTGGGCAGGATATTGCCAATTTACCGTTCCCAAAGGAAAATAAAGCATGTTAAACACAAAAACGGGAACAGGAGTCCTTTAAACAAGTTTTTTTCTGATTTACTCCTTGGAAAGTGCGGAAAGCCAATTTTCAATGCAGATAAAGAATTTTCAAATGTTTTCGACACATAATAAAATCCCAGTGGGAACAGGGCCCAGATGTCTTTTCATTGGTTCCCAATTTTTAAGAACCTGCACTATTACGTTAGGGAAGAAATAATTAGCAGGGCGGAAAAGATGCCACTGTTTCAGTTAAAACAAATGCCTTCAATGATGTCCTGTACTGTATAAGTTACTGTTACACCAGCAGGTGGAGTATTAAATGCAATAATGCATATTGTTGCATTTTTAAATGCTCTGAAGACCAACATAATATGCAATTGTAATATTTCTACTGTGCAACAAGAGATCCAAATACTTATTAAGTATCGCATTACCACCAACAACTTAAAATTGTAAAATGAAAAGATTTTGAATAAAACATGAACAAACTATTTTAATCTCAAAATAAGCATTCCATAAAGCAGGTGATACAGTTGGCAGCTGATGCTCAGGTAGGGGGAAATAACTTGGCAGATTTTGATACAAAGTTTATTTTTATAAAGGGTAAAAGACATAAAGGAGGTATCTTTATTACATAACAAATATAGACATGATCTAAAAGGAGACAAATTAGCCAAATGGTAGCAATGACTAAAAGAGTCAATTGAAGTAAATAGTAATTTGAGTCAAGAGAGAGGTTGTAACTAACTCCAGCAAAACAAAACATCAAATAAAAGTTCCAACTCTAGGAACTAAGATAAGGCAAAGAAACAGAGTAGAGATCAGCAGGCATGTAGAAACAGGACAGATTTTCCAGCCAATCACAGCCTGTTCCCACAAGGTAGGGCGGATTATTGGAAGAAGGTAAGAATCTGTAGAACTCATGCTGTGTTCAGACTTAAGTTTTAATCCAGTTTCAGTCCACTTACAGAGTGAGAGAACACATCAGCAAAGTGACCACTCATTTTCTTCCTACTTTATCTAACCTAAAGGTGGGTTTTCTAAGTAATGCTGACCCCTTCCTGATATGTTCTCTTGCTCTGAAACTGGATTGAAGCTAGATTAAACCTTAGGTGTGAACACAAGCTTAGTGTAGCAGCTGGGGAGAGGTGGTGGCAGGGGTCAGAGCTCATGAAATTTGCTGGTCTGAGATTCCTATCAATCATTCCCCACCCACACTATAATCTCAATTAGAGTCCCCCAAATGAATTGGGGGTGTCCCAGACAAGCTATAATTCCCTTTTTGTCAGAAAAGGAGTTAAGTGTTTAATATTTGAGTGTAGAACAGAGAAAAGTGACTGAAGTCAAGCAAGGGGAAAGAGAAGAGTGCTAGAAAATGCAGGACAAATGGAGAGAGTGGGAGAATTTATACCTTTCTTGGGTTCTTTTTTTGGTCAGGGATAATCAGACCAAGGCAAGTACAGCAGAGACAGGGGGTCCAGAAATCTCAGCGGTAGTCAGCTTGAGATGTCTCTTTGGACAACTGCCTTCTGCATTACAGGTAGTGTCTTCCTCTAAGAAGCTGATGGAAAGAGTGGATTTCAGTGGGAAGCAGACAATGCTGAACAGTCCTGCATAGGGTCAACTGCATAAAGTGGAGAGAGATGGTTTGTGACACTGTTAAAAACGGGATAAATGGGCCATATTAGGGGAATTACTAAGGTTTGCTTATTCCAGTGGGATCTAAGGCAACCAGGTAGGCTTAACAAACTACTCAAAGCCATGTTGTAATTAAGTGGCGAGCATTCCCAGAGAAGGTAGGAAGGAATTCTGAGGCAGACAGAATGCAAGACTTTATTAGAAACAAAATAACAAAACATTTTATTCCAAGGTTGCAATAGCCTGTTACAGCAGTTCTTAAGCTTTTCTTTACCATGTATATATAACTTTTGTTGTCATGGACCCCTGTCCCCATCTTGCACCCGGCACTAGCTCCTCGCCTTGAACCCCCTGCCTGCCCCCACACACACCAAATATACAATAAATAAATACTTTAAATAAACACAAGGTACCACAAGGGTTTTTTTTAACAAAGGCCAGTCCAAAGGCAGTTATCACGAGGATTTCGCTACAGAAAGAAAACTTAAGAGCAACATTGTTCAAAAAACCTGAAAGTCTACTGTTTCAGTAGTTAACAATCGGAAGCATAGGAGATATTAAATAGAAAAATGTTCAAAATTAAGCAACAATGTGTATTTCTTTAATATTTATATGTTACCTTTATGTTTTGAATCTTTGTGAATTAAGACTTTTTCTTAGTAGTCCTCAAAACTGCCACCAAATATAGCAAAAGTGTTCACCATCAACCTATACCTTAAGTTCATGTTATAACTAGCTGCAGTCATTGTATGACTGAATTCTGTCACTGTATGCTTGTTACAGAAGACTCCTTGTTATTTTTCACTGACTCATAGTGAAACAGTTAAGGTTATGGACTGCATTCCTGCAAAGTGACATTTCAGATCACAAGAAAAGAGTGGCTATCTAAGTTACTCCCCCATGAGGGCTACTTGATTCATAGTATGGGAATGGCCAGATCTGGTGGTTGGATTGCTCCTTACATCTCATGTGCACCTATATTCCCATGACTATTATGTGATGGTAACAGATGTGTATTAATCATGCCAGATTTCAGAGCAGTGTCATTCTAAATTATGATTAAATTGCAATCTTTGGATGTTTCCAGTTTTACTTTCTCTCAGGAAGCATAATACTGAATGTATCAATTAAACATCATATACTGTATATTATTTAGATTACCTCAGTGATTGCCAGTGATGTCCACTGACTGTTGCTAATATAAGACTCTTGTGACAAGGTGATGCTGAAGCATGTGATAAGCACTGGTTTTAACCATTAAGATGAAGTAGATCACTAGTCACAAGGGTTTTGTTCTAGTATCTCTGTGTTGCCTGTTATAGGTCACAAAGCTTAAGTAGTAGTGTTGGAACCAGTAAAACCAATTTATACATCACTGCATTTTGCAAGCAGATATAGGCATACCTCTTTCAGTTCCTTTGTACCAAATGTAAATTCACTCCTTCCATTGTCACATATATGTTATATCTGAAGTTTCTATAAGTTGAAATACATATACTTTTTGATCTGTTATAATCAGTCTGTGATAATAATAATTTTTCAAATATACTCTCCAGATATGTAAGCTTTGAGACAAAAAAGATGCAGAAAAAGTGCTACTTCAACTACTATAAGAACAATACCATCAGAAAAAGTAAGTTGGAAGAACTTCCAGCTAGGAAAATATTAATCCAGGAGTTAACATAAAGGTCACCTATGTCTCCAACTTAAAGAAAAACAACCATAGCTGATACCAGAACAATGTTTTCACCCACTTTGCCAAAACAGGTAAAATAATATACAGTGCTGCCATATGGGATGGAAGCTTTTGCACAGCCGCTTCCAGTCGGACAGCTGCACCGACTGGAAACTGCAAAGGCATTCCACGGCCACTTCCTGTTAGCCAGGCAGGAAACTTTGATTGCTCATAATATCTGAGGAGTATGCCCAGAAAATCTAAAGTGAAAAGCTGCTGATTAATCAGCAGCTTTTTACTTTTCGATGTGTATGTGAATGCTCTTTGGATACTGTGGGCAAACGGAAGCTGTGATGTCCCACCAAAGCTTTCATCCCGTTTGGAGGTACCCATAGTATTACTCAATACCCAATCAAACATTCTACCATTGGTATTATAAATACTTCAGGAAAACATCGGATAAGATGAGACTATTGCCCTTTCTGCACTGAGCGTTATTCCAGATTATATCTTAGAATAGGGACTTGCCATTAGCATACTGGTACAGACTATTGTAGTCTGCACTAGCATGCAGATGGCAGGCCCCTATTTCCAGATGTAACAATAATTTGGAATAAGGGGTCCAGTACAGAAAGGGCCTATGTCATGAGCCAGGGGTGTATCTTTTATTTTTGAAAAATTCTGGCTTTACAGCACATGTAGAAGTAATGTACCCAGCACAGTGGTACTTAAGAAAACAAATTCCAAAAGCAACTCTCATTCCATGAAAGATAAACTTACACAAAAAAATAGATAGCTGACTCTCATTCTACCCACCCATTTGTTACCTGGGGCAATTTAACAATATATAAACAGTTCAAAGAAATAACTGTGAATAATATATCTGGTCTAAAAGTGTATTGCTGTAACTCTTTCCTCCTTGATAGGAAAAGTATATTCAAATATAGCAGTGAAACTAATGTAAAAGCATACTTCTCATATTTTGTTCAAAAGTACTCATTGCTGTGCAGAGGAGATACGTTTTGCATCTTTGCTGCAAATGCCAGAAAGGCATAGCGCTAATTGATAACATGCATAATTTTTAACAAATTACCTATTTAACAAAACACATTTAGACCAAGTAAGCAACACAATTTATCTAGTCTGTAATTAGCCAAATAATTTATCATCTGCACAGGAAATCACAAAATCAGATAGAAATATCTAGTTAGCCTTATCAAGTGGTGACCTACACAGTGGAACTGACAGGTGGTTCACTTGGGAAAGGTGAGGCTCCAACTGGAGCTCTACCTTTAATTTCTCCAAACTATGTTTTGATCTGCTAAAGTACATTTCAGAGAGATTAAAGATGAAACCCCACCACCCTGACAGTGTTGATGTGCCCTCCTTCACTGATAGCGTTGGTAGATGAATCACTCTGTAAACTGCACTGTTGAATATAAGTCTCTTGTGGAACCTGTAATTTAAGTGTAAACAAATCCATCCATTTGCTTCATGTTTTCAAACACTTCTCATTTTGACTACCTGAGCTAGGAAACAACAACCAAAAAAAGAAAAAAAAAGATCTGATATGGTAATAGAAAAGATACAAATTGCTATACTGTACTACTACTGCTCATTGTGTTAATCTATAGTACATAAATTTCAAGTGTACGTAAACAGTTATTGGCATGCAGACTCGGAAAGAGGTATCAGCAAAATATAAACATATTCCTTCAGTCTTTCAATGAAAAGAATCTAGCATGTAAAACTATATTCTGTTTGATAGATGAAATGAGTAGTCACCTGGCTGTCCTTTCACCTAATACTATGGATAATAGGTGGAATTCTGAATGCCAGAAAGACTAACCTTCCAAAACAGAGCATTAAGATATCAGATGCTAGGGACATAGGCAACCTACATGGTATTCCCATATTTGCTATTTAAAGGATGGGTAATAATTCTTAATATTCTAAATATGTCATTGGCCCTGGATATCTGAAGGAGCACCTTCTCCCACATAGACCTGCCTGGGCACGGAGATCTCAGGGAGAGGGCCTTCTTGTAGTTCCTTCCCGTTCAGAGGTACTAGGCAGAGGTACTAGGCGTAGGGGAGCCTTTTCAGTTGTGGCCCATAGACTCTGGAACAGCTTCCCTCTCAGTGCTCACCTACAGTACATAGTTTTTGGCACCTGGTGAAAACATATTTTTACCCAGGCTTTTGCTTCTTAAACAGCTTCCTCAGGGTGCTGTCCTGGGAGGGAGGGAGGCAGTTATATTTTTCATTGTAATGCGCCCTCAGACCATTTGGTGAAGGGCAGGATATAAATTTTCTAAATAAATAAAATATTTTTTTAAAAAAATTAAGTTCTCCCAGGAAATTATTTTTGTTCCTCAAAAGATAAAAATTCAAGATATGAACCTTTAACTTGTGGCCAGGCTTCATTATATTAAGTCCCAATCTTTGTAGGCATCATGAGTACATACTACCCCCCCCCCCCGAAAAAAGCTCTACTATTTCACTGGGGAGATCCATCATTCATTACCACCTTCATCTACCCAGGGACAAGAAAAAACGGTTTACTTTATACTTCTTATGAGGCCAATTTGACCCTGAGTCCGAGAGGACATCTCTCAGCTACACACACTGCATATTTTTAAATGGGTGTAAAACTGATACGGTGGTTTCAGTGGTATTCACTCTTTAAGAAGTGGCCACCATCGTTCTGAAATATCCTTCCCCTCATTCTACTCATTATTTTTGTAGTGGTGGTGAGGGGAGGTGAAGTTAAGCGGGATGAGAGTTAAAAAGAAAATTCATGATGACGTTGCCTTCTCCCTCTCTCCACACCCACCACTCCATACGGCGGAAGGATATCAGGGTATCTTAATGAAAAGAGGGCCGGTCGTGACGGCCATTTGGTGTGAATGCGCGAGGGGCTCTAAAGAGATACGGGTGGTGCGCGAATTGAGAGCGGGGAGAGGGAGAACTAAGCTAAAAAATAAATAAATGTCAATATGTCCAGAGCCTGGAAGAAAACAAAGCAGAAGTATGTTGTAATAATCCTTAGGAAATGAAAGCGTCCTTTATTTACAAGAATCCTGAGGGGAACAAAAGCAGCATTTTTGAAAATACTTCAACAATATTTTATTGCCGGGGGGGGGCAGGGAAATGAAACTACCGACGCCTCATCACACGACAGCGCCGCGCGCGTACACACACCGCAGAAGCCGGTTACGAGCTTTTTTTTTTTTTAATGGCGGCGGGGTTGCGCGGCGTTACCTCGCGAGATGGTTCGCGAGTGACCCGCGCGGTATTTAGCGCTTTTTGCTCTTAAACCGTGAAGGAGAGAGGGGAAAAAAAACACCTCCAGAAACACAAACACAAAGAAATGCGCATGCGCTCATCACTCTCTCTCCCCCCCCCTTTTCTTTTTTTCCCCCGAATGGGTGCGCGATCTTTCTCCCCCTCCCTCCTCCTCCTCCTCCTCCAGCGACTGTTAATCGTTCTCGACGTCATCCAATCAGGAGCGCCTTGGGGGGTGGGCCTCACGCGGCGTTTCGTCGCGAGCGAGCCCCGCCTTTGCCCCCAGGAGGGAGGGTGGTGGCGGACGGAATTGGGAGGGGGGAGAGAGGCAAAGGAGGAGGAAGCGGAGGTGAGGCGGGGCCTATATTTAGCTCCGCCCCTCTCTGGCCTCGCCATCGTCGGCTCGGCGGTGGCTGCTGCTACTGCTCGAGAGTCCGCCGAGCTTCCTCCTCCTCCTCCGGCTTTTATCCGGACTAAGCGGCCGCGTCGTGATAGTTCTGCAGGCCGAGGCGGAGCCAGCCGCTCAGGGAAGCCGAAGAAGCGGTCCGACGAGGCGGCGCCGGTGACGTCGTCGCGGCGGGTGCTCGGTGCGAGCGAGGGAGCGCGGGCGGGCGCCCCCGGCTGTTTCCGGAGGAAGGAGAAACGCAGGCAGCGAGTGAGCGAGCGGCTCTGTCCCCCACCCGCAGGGAGGGAGTGCGGCAGCCTCGGCGGCGCAGACAGGCCCGAGCGGGAGGAGGCGGCGGCGAAGGAGGAGCAGCTGAAGGAACCCCGGCCGCGGCGGCCACCAGGCAGCACCGACCCAGAACATTCGCCCCCCCTCTCGGAAGAAAGGATGGCGCTGAAACGCATCAACAAGGTGAGCCGGCGGCGCCAGGTGGGGGCAAGGCACGAGGGGGAGCGGGGCAGGCTGCCCGCTGTTGCCCTGCCCGGGGGCTCCCAGGACCGAGGCCGGGAGCCGGCTGGGGCTCGGGCGGGCTGAGACGGGAAACGCCGAGGGGGGAGCGGGCGCCTTCCCTTCCTGGTGCTCAGCCGGGCCCTGTGGGGAAGGAGGCGCCCCTTCTCCCCCGCCTGCCTCAGCCCTTGGGAGTGTAGGCCTCGGCCGAGGGCGTGCGGGGGAGACGATCACGGTGGCGAGGGGGTTATGTATGACTTTAAGTGGGGAGGGGCTCTGCCCTGGTTCCCAAGCCTGCCTGCCCCTTGTGCCGGGGAGCCCGGTATTGTTGTCATTACAAAAGCCTGCTGTGATCGAGACCGACTCCAAATAGGGTCGGTGGGGAAGGGGCGAAAAGCCGACGCCCCCCATCTGCCTGCCCTTATGCGCGCGCCCCTGCCGTGCTAGCGTGGAATCCGCCTCCCCGCCCGCCGCCGCCGCCGCTTCCCTCTTCGCCCCTAGCCAGCAGCTTCTTTCCCGCATTGTAAGATGGCGGCGCGTTTGCCTAGTCCAGGCGCTCGCCTGCCTGCCTGCCTGCCTGCGCTCTCTTTCTCTCTCGGCAACGGCGTTTGACTGACATACGGACATCGCCGCTCTCGGGCCACCTCGGCTGCCGATCGCCGGGGCCTTGTGGAGGGCGCCTGCCCTCTCTTTGGGGTAGCGGAATAAGGCGTCTACACGGCGTTTTGCCTCCGTTCTTGACAAGGGGCGGA
Organism: Aspidoscelis tigris stejnegeri; assembly: GCA_023333525.1. Lineage (NCBI taxonomy): Eukaryota > Metazoa > Chordata > Lepidosauria > Squamata > Teiidae > Aspidoscelis > Aspidoscelis tigris. Next base: position 67,647,190 of record JALMGA010000006.1, read on the forward strand.
AGTCTGGCGGCGGCGGCTGTGTGTGCGATGCGTCGAGTCGAGAGAATGTCGTTCTTGCACAATCTAGAAGGAGGGTGGAGTAACGAGCTAATTTGAAATGAGTGTCGTGTGTGGAGGAAGTTTAGCTCGATTTCCGAGAGGAAGGCTTCCCTATGGTGGCAGAGGGTGCGGTTTAGTTCTCTTCGTCACTGTTCTGGTTTCACTGGTGACGTCCCTGTAACCTGGGTGTCCGGAGGTGAAGGAAGAGGCGCAAACTGCATGCTTCTTTGAATAGATGAAAGGCCTCTGCTTCAAAATCCCATTTATTTGGATCCTCTGACTTGACCGGATCAGTGTGTCAGTCCTAGGCCAATGTGGGGTTACAAATATTTGTGAATTAAGTTAGGTAAATTGGTAGGGAAGTAATTAATTTTTGCCTTAATCTGATTTTCTGTATTAGATCCAATTCTAGTCCCAACTCTAAGCAAAGTATAGTCCTTAACTTTTACCCTCTGTCTGGCTGGTGTGCTTAGACAGAATTAGTATTGAATCAAATCTTAATAATAGCTTCTGGTGAGCTTGCTCTCAAAACTTGTTTCCCCTGCAGTAGAGAATAACAACTCTTAAGGGAGTCACCCAGCTTTAATTAGTTTTGTCAACATGTGAAGGTAGCTTGATTCTGTTGCTTTGCTTATTAGTAATGGGTAAGTGCTTTAGAATTCAGAAAATTATGCGGTAAGTATGCATACTGAAGTCTGACAGTGCGCAGAAATTCTGTTGGTATTTCCTTTAATGTTTTTCTCAAATTATATGTCACATGTATGGAGTGGAACCTTAAACTCTGAAGTTCAGAAGGTATAATTGTCACATTTGTGTAGTGGAAGGTTAGCTTTGAAGTTCACATTCTACAGATAAGAATATCTTCAGGAACCAAAGTCTATAGACTGAAGTCAGGGCATTGACTTCATTATAGTTATTTTAAGCAATCTATTCTTACCCAGTATTAAAACTATTCACACACAATTCTGTAAGATGATAAAACATTCCTGATAATTTTGTTTCTCTTTATTAGTCTGCCCATGGTATGATGAATGTAAACATCACTTTTGATTAGTTGAAATAGTATCCTAGCTCTTCTGTTGTATAACCAGACAAAAGCACATAGAATTTGAAAATAGTAAAGATATTTTACAATGTGGGTTCAGTTAACAGGCCTTAAAACAAGATAGGCAAGACCATGAACAGTGAATCAGTTCTGACTTTAATTTGTAAAAGTTGTATACTGTTTTCAGTTTCTCAGTACATGTGATGGTCCCTTCCCTATTTTGAATATTTTTCTGTTGCAATTTGCGAATCCCTAGAATGTAAAATCTAGTGTATTTGGTTAATAAAACCTTGAACAAGATTCTTTTGTGTAGTACAAGTTACATTGTTGAATCTTAGACAGATTTTTCTTCCTGAATAAAAATTTGTTTCATATCTTTATTCAGAGGAATCCCAAAGGTAAGCTGTGTAAAACGTATTTTAGAAAGCAGTAATATCCTCAGATTTACTAATAAGAGATCTGCTTCTACGGAAACACGTGGGTAATACTACTATGGAACCATCATGTAAAATATCCTACTTGAAGATCTGTAGGCTTTCAAAATTAGTTTTTTCTTCACAACATAAGTAAGCTTCATGATGGTGGGTCAGCCTGTACAAGGTAAAATTCTAATACCTAAATATGTTTCTTAGTGGAACGGTCCAAATGGCCATTTGTGCCCTTGATTACAAGTTACTTTCATTTCATAGTTATGAGGAGTTTGGAGCTTCCAACTATGCTATGAGATAGTTAAGGCTGGGGTGGTGGTGACTGTAGAGTGTCATCCTGTTACAGGAGAGTTTTAAATCTGGGTGCATGGAGCTAGTCCAACATTCCAGCTGTGTTTATTTTTTGTAAAAAAAGTGGTAATTAATGTACTGTACTTTTTCTCATTATCCTCTTGAATTCTGTCACATTTTAATCATAAGTGGTAGGTAACTTTTTGAGAACATAATAGTATATAGATGCCATTGGCCCAGTCCTGCCATGTGCAAGTCCATCACCTGAACTTTAGAGGTGTGTCACATCTGTGATACATGGTCACGAATAACATCTGTAGAACTATTTTTTCTAGGTTTGTAAAGTGGTCTCAGTGACATCTGATAATTTGCTTTTCTATGTGTCTTCTGTAACTTTTCCCAATCTTCTGTTTTCTGTGTGTTGCTGGCATACCACTCGTTCCCAGTGGTCCCCCCCAAAAAAAACATTGATGATACTAGTTGAGGGATAATAGAATTGCTGCTCTAAACATTTGAATGCACCCCAGTTGGAAATGGATCCTTAGATTGTCACCCAACGTTGAATCCTTGGTTGAATAAGGTGTGAAATTTGATTAATACTTTCAGGTTAATGCTGCGTGAAGCACTTCTCAATGCCATATCAACACTAAGTGGATTAGTAGTAAACAGTAAGGGTAAGGATGAAGAAGCAATAATATGCTGAGTATTCTTGTAAATTTTAACTGTGTGTGAAGAAAGACTTGAAGCTTAATAGCTTGCATAAATTTTTCTTATTTCTTTTCTCAGTAGAACTGAAGGAATGATTGGTAGAATTAAGTGCTGTTAGTATTTGATTGAATACTAACTGTCATGCCACCTTGCATTCAGCTGTTTCCATTCTCTGTTACTGGAAGCTCTGCAGCATTTAGTCCTATTTTCCATTCTTCAGGGATGTTGAGAAAAAAATTGTGGGACTGTCTAAGCTGCTTTGACAACATCTCTAAAGTTTTCCTGTCTTACAGTAATAATTTTCGGTGTAAGTTTTGTCTTCACAAGTATGTTTCAAAATCCTTGAACTGTTGGTCTGTGATAGGCTTTGGCATATCTGAATGCATGTTCTGCATAAGTATCAATGATGGAAACCAGAAAGGTGCGTTCAGCTATCTTACTTTCTATCTTTTCCATTTAGAAATTCCCACACAAAATTACCAAATCAAATCTATAGTATTAACTTGCAGTATCAAATAACAGAACTGTGTTTTCTGTTCGTACCTTCCCTTCTCTAGGGCAGACATTCTTAAACACTCTACTGTGTAGCTGGCTTTCAGACTGGTAATAGGCTGGAAAAGTAGACTTAACATCTGAGTTAAATCTTATTGTCTTGGCCATAGTTATTGTGGAAAGATTATTTGTAGACATGGTTGCATCTGTATTGATCTGCATAGCTGCCTTGTTGCTAGGTAGTGCTCAAAACTATAGAAGGGATCATGCTTCTCTGTGGTAGTCATATCCTTTTACCATGACTTAAATGGTACAACTTATAAACAGATGTGACAGATGTCATCAGGTGGATTTTGTTAGAATTCCTACTGGCTGGCTTCTGTCCTTCCACAACAACAGCACAACTGTTGGTCAAATGACCAGCACACAGAGAGAAAACATTCTAAATCAGATTCAGCATCAGTTGCCTCTCATTGACGCTGATCCTTCTTATATGGATTTTGGCCGGCAGCTGCCTCTGCCTTTAACCTAAGCTTCACAGTGACTCAAGACAAACAGCTGAGCAGGCCAACTCATTACTCGGCATCCAGCTTGAATCACAGGAGAGAATTTTATTTGGGAGCTTGAATTAATCTTCTGAATTGGCCTGATAGTATGGCAGAGTGGTTGTTGCACTGGGTTGATCCTTGTGTGTGTGTGTGTGTGTGTGCTTCATTTCCCTCCACTGCAGTGGTGGGTACAGAAGTATGGTTAACGTTTTACCAAGTTGGGGGAGGGGAAGGATTTGGGGTAACATCCACCAATTTACCACTTTCATGATGATGATTCTTCCTTCTGTATTCTCCCATGTATAGCAGAGAGAAATCCTATTGCTCCTACTTAGGTGACAGGCATGACTTTACCAAAAGGAAATGAAGGGATACTGTCAATTTAATTTTTTCTTGTAGTGCAGCTAATGCCAGAAAATTCATACATATGTGTTGGTGGAAACTGACTTGCATCCCGTGTATGAGGACAGAACACACTATTTTCAGGGTGTAAATATCAACATACGGTTTTTGTGTCAAATATAGAGGACTTCCTGAAGTGTTTGGTTTTATCCAACTAAAGTGTTGGAAGGGAGAAACATGAAATAAGAACAATGACAGGAACTTGCGTGAAGGTTCAGCTCCCAAACCTCTTAGTCTTTAGAATGGCATGATCATGGTTGTATAATTTGTTATGGTCCAGATTGGTGCATTTCTGTGCTAGGAATGTGCAGTCCAGCATTCCTTGGTCCAGTAGTTCACTCGCTGTTCTTACTTATAGTTGAGTGAATGCTTTATGCAGTTTATTATTTAATGTTTCATAGATTATAATTAAGGTTTTAGAATTCTTTATGGGAGAGGTGCTGACAGAGCAAACAAAGGCAGCCATTTAGAGATGTAGATTGACTCATGTCACTTACCATTTAGGTAGTAGCTCCCTAGCGTGAATTTTCCAATGTGGAATCCTTCAGATACCAGAGTGCAGTTCACAATCTAAGCAGGCTTGAGGAACTTTATATGGAAAGTATGTGCTTTGTAGTTGTTTGGTAGAAATACAAGTATCATGACGAATGAATATTAATTAGTTGGGTCACTCTACCTTGCAATCACATAGTACGTTACATGTTCATGAAACTGATCTTTCTGTAATTGTTCTAGAATTGCAAGGATGCTAGAGAAGCACCTACAAATTTTGTTAGCGCTCACAGTAACAGACTTTTAACTGTTAGATAAAGAGGGCTATGTCTGCCACTGGATTTGCTAGGAAGGACAGCTAATGTTACTCATACTTCTTTGATGCTTTAAATATTCTGTGGTGTAGGTTAGCACTTAGTGCTTCCCAACTGTGCCCTTCCCAAAAGTGGAAACATGCTGATCTGGCTTCTAGAGGAACCTGTACTTTGTAAACTGAACTTAAAGTTCCCAGTTTGGATTGATGGCATGAGGAATGTCTGAGTTTGCAAAGAGCAAGTTTGCCCTTCCCCTTCACATATCAAGGCCAAGCAGACATGCACAGCTCTACTTCCTGGAAGGCCTTGGACATGACCAGTTAAGCCATGCAGTTGGTTGCAGTGGTCCCACTGGGTGCAGGAGATCCAATCAGGTGGCTAGGTTCTCTGAGGAAAGGAGGGAGGCTGTCAGCATGTGGGGGCATTTGTGGAACTGAATTCTGCACATCATTCCTCAGAAGTATACTTATAGGAAATTGGTACCTCTTTATGGAGATAACAATACCACTGTATAGTTCTCATTAAAATTCAGTGTTGTGGATTGCTGCCTAGTCATTCTAGAGGGACTTGCACAGCTCGGTGAAGCTATGAGCTGTGCTGTAAGGGGGAGCACCCAAGGTGGACAGGTCATAATGGAGAGAGGTAATTCATTGGAGAAGGAAATGGCAAACCACTTCAGTATCCTTGCCAAGAAAACCCCACTGATAATTGTATCATTTTGATCCTATTGTACCAGATAATAAGCCACTCAAGGCAGGAAATGTCTAATGAATATGTTATTGGAAAGAGCAGAGGGTAGTTACAAGTAGCACCAGAAAGAATGAAGTTGCTGAGCCAAAGCAGAAAGGATGCTGAACTATGGATGTGCCTGCTGGTGAAAGGGAAGTTTATCTTAAATATAGGAATCTGGAATGTAGGATTGATGAACCAAGGTAAGCTCAGTATGGTCAAACATGAGATGGCAAGATTAAACATTAGGAGTTAGTGAACTAAAATGAACAGGAATTGGTAGATTTAATTCAGATAACCATTATATCTATAACAGCCCACATAGTTGTGAAAGGGTGAGAAAAGCAGTACTGGGGTAGAATATCAAGAACGACAGAATTATTTCTGTTCAAATCCAAGTAGATCATTCAAAACTGCAGTAATCCAAGTCTGTACCCTATCTGTTGAAGCCAAAGAGGCTAGTTCTATTAATACAACACCTTGTAGAACTAAGACCCAAAAAATACCACTTTGGTCAAGTGGGACTAGAATGCTAAAGTAGGAAATCAAAAGATAACCAAAATCAAAGGCAGGTTGGTCTTGGAGCAGAAAATGAAGCAGGCCAGAGATTAGAAGAGTTTTGTCCAGATGACTTGGTGATCATATCAAACACTCTTTTCCAACAACCCAAAAGACAAGCACACAGGGACACCACCAGATAATCAATACTGAAATCTGATTGAGCATGATAAACGACAAAAATGGTAAGGACCTAGCAGAAGTAGAAGAGATTAACAGGAGGCAAGAAAAATGCGTAGAAGAACTCTACGAGAAAGATCTTAACATCACTGATGACCATGATGGTGTGGGCACTGACCTAGAGTCAAACATCCTGGAGATTTAAGTCAAGTGGGCCTTAGGAGGCATTGCAATCAACCAGGCTAGCAGAAGTGATGGAATTCCAGCTGAGTTTTTTAAATCCCTAAAATACAATATATTAAAAGTTCTATACTCAGTATGTCAGCAAATTTGGCAAACTCAGCCATGGCCACTGGAGTGGGAAACATCAGTTTACACTCTAATCTTAAAGGAGGGCAATGCCAAAGAGTGTTCAGCCAACGAACTGATTGCACTTATATTACACATTAGTAAGGTTGTGCTCAAGATTCTGCAAGCTAGGCTTCAGCAATATGTTGACAATGAACTCCCAGAAGTGCAAGCTGGTTCTCAAAGAGGCAGAGGAGCTAGAGATAAAATTGCCAGTATACACAGGACTAGGAAGAAAACAAGGGGGTTCCAGAAAAGCATCTACTTCTGCTTCTGTGACTATACTAAAGTCTTTAATTGTGTGTATCACAAATTTTGGAAGTTTCCTTGAAGAGATGAGAATACTAGACTACCTGTCTCCTGAGGATCCTGTATGTAGGTCAAGTTGCAGAAGATGAAAGTGAAAAAGGAGAGTGTGAAACGTTGGCTTGAAGCTCAGCATTAAAAGAAATTAAGATCATGGCTTCTGATCCCATCACTTCTAGACAAATATATTCTCGGGCTCAAAGATAACTGCAAATGGTGACAGCAAATGATAACTGCAGCCATGAGACTAAAAGATGCTCATTCATTGGGTGAAAAGCTGTGGCAAACCTGAATATCACCTTGCCAGTAAAGGTCCACATAGTAAAAGTTGTGATATTCCCAGTAGTAATATGTGGCTGTGAGAGTTGGGTGATAAGGAATTTTGAGCACTAAATAATTTGTACCTTTGAGTTGTCATGCTGGAGAAGGCATTTGAAAGTTCCTTGGATTGCAAGGATATCAAATCAGTCAATAATAAAGGCAATAAATTCAGACTGTTTAATGGAAGGACAGATACTGAAGCGGAGGCTCAAGTACTTTGCCCACATAATGAGAAGTTTAGGCTCACTGGAGAAGACTTGTTTTTTTGCACTTAACCTCTGTGGGGTGGGATATTATCCCGTGGAAGTTAAGTTCAGAGAGAGTGGGTGGCATTTGTAGTGTGTGACAACCTGGGACCATCCACAGTGTCATAGCAATGGCCTCAGCAATTTCCGCTGCATACTGGGCCATTACTGTGGCCATCTTGGCCCATGTGCAGCTGCACAGCTACAATGTTTTACCTAACCCCATGCAGCATTCACACAAAGAATTAGTGCAAACCCATCCAAGAGTTTACTGAGAAATGCTCCTGATAAAGCTGTGGAGCCATTTTTACTGCTCTACAACTATGGAGTGTCAGGGTGCTTCAGGATAGAGGTGGCACTGTGTGATGTGGACAGACACCTCTTTGTGCTCCAGTCTGTGCTGGATGGGTAAGTACAAAAAAGCTCTCTTGATTCTGGGAAAGTTTGAAGGCAAATGATGAGATGGATAGATAGTGATAGTGGCATGGAAACAATAAACATGAGGTTGGACAAATTTTATGAGACAGTGGAGGATGGCATGGCATGGCATGCTATAGCCCATGCAGTTAAGTAGAGTCAAACATGAGTGAAAGACTGTACATGCACTAGACTTGCTGAACTTAATATGCAATTTAAGACTGACCACTTGCAGTGGTAAATACAGAATTGTAACTTGTTTGGTTGTATTGTTAAAGTGCAAGTTGACTAGTGAATGTAAAATGTGTTTTAAGTTAGATGGTTAAAAAACAGAAGGCACTTAGGATACTTAAAACAATTGAGCAAGAGGGTCAGTTTTACCTAGCCGGGGGGGGGGGGGGGTCCACTAACACTAAGGACCCATTAGGCTCAGAGCAGGAAGACCTTGTTTCCACTGCAGACCCCATTAGACCCACATTTGTTTCCACCTGTTCTAGGTAAGTCTGGATTAAATGGGTCCTTCAGGACCTCTAATCCAGATTTCCTGTAGACCTCATTAAAGGGTCAACAGTGGGGTCTTCGGGCATCAAACCCAGATTATATGGAGCATGTTTCCACCGTAATCAAGCAATGGGGTCTGGGAGGGGGGCACGGGGGGGAGGGCACCCCGAAACCTGAAGCTCTGAAGTCTGTGCATAATCTCCAAAGACGGCTCCAAAGGATACTCTGGAGAATGGCACAGGCTTCGAAGATGACCCGAGAGAGCAACACCATTTTTATGGAGCTTTGTCCAAAGCAACTGAAAATCTCCGGAGCAATTTGCCACAATCTTAGAAGATTCTCCAGAGCCACATAGAATCTCAGGAGTGTCTACGGAGTTGGCACCCCCCAAAAAACATGGGGTGACGGACAGGCCCCATGTGGGTAGATCAGGATTTGCCACATGGGTGCTCCGGTGTTTCCACTGCAAGCATGCTAGCACCCATTGCTGTTGGGTGCTACACTGCCCATGCAGACACATTGGGTACCTCCTTAGATCCGGATTTGCTAAATCCAGATTAGTTGAAGGACCCATTCCTTAGATCTGGATCAACTTAGACTCGGATTAAGGGAGGTAAGTGGGGAAAAAAACCTAATTACCTGGTGCATAAAATATACTGCTCAAAAAAATTAAGAAAACACTTAAGCATAGTATAACCCCAAGTCACTTAAACTTCAGGGACATAAATCTTTCCAGTTAGGAAACATAAGTGATTGTGAATCACCTGCTGTGCTGCAAATGAAAGTGACAGCAAGTGGGAATGGTTTTGTACATGATGGCCACAACCAATCTATAATTTCTGACTGATTCTTCTCTTGTTTCATGTTTTAATAGTGTCCAGGTGAATTTGCACTTCAACCCATAGTATGTAATTTGTCAACATCTTGCTGGATGCATTTACAGATTACAAATGCTCCTTGCCTGTCCAGAGGTTTCCTAATTGCATACTTTCTGTGGTGCACAAAATCATGCCCCATAAGCACACCATCCCTCCCCAATCTCAATCAGTCCCTTACCTTTAGTAGCCAGTGGTGACAATCTTCACTTTTTCTGGTTGACTGGGTCATCTGAGGTGCTGCACACAAGTGCTCTGGGACCTCAGATGATCCCCTGAGCATGTGGGCTAGGCTAGTCAACGTTAGCCTGTAATGCAGCTTCCCCATCCAACAGATGGGGAAGGAAGTGTAGAAATGCCACTTGTCACTACTGGTACCATGGAGTTGTTGTGATTAAATTCACTCATGGTTCAGCCTGGGATTTGTTTTTTACTCCAATTGGCAGGGTGATCTTTGCAGTCCAGCCCTCAGTTTGCTTTTGTTTTCCACTGACTGTTGATACATCATCTTGTTCTCAGTTAATTGCACAATTTGCATCAGTTAAGATTCATTGAGATCTGATGTGATTTTTAATTTTTTTGAGCAGTGTATTTTTTTATCATTTTACTTCACCAGAGCAATATAATTGTATTTCAGAGTACAAAATGTATCCATGACTCTTCTGCTCTGGAGCTGATGTATAGAAATCCTTGAGGTATATATACCTCTTATTCCTGTAGAAAAAGCATGTGGAATTTGGTTCAGGACAGTAAAGACTGACAGAGGGAAGTATTTTTTCACTCGGAGATTCATTGGTCTATGGAATTTACTACCAAAACAGGAGGTGGTGACAGCAATCAGCCTGGATAGTTTAAGAAAGGATTAGATAAATTCTTGGAGAACAGGTATGTCAATGGCTACTAGAATTTATGCCTAGGTACTTCCTCCAAGTTGGAGAGATGGGTAGGATGTCTTTAAAGGCCATTTGCAGGGATTCAACAGCAGGTGAAGGTTTTGCCTTTGTCTTCTGCTTGAGAATGCCCAGAAGCATTTTGTTGGCCACTGTGTGAGACAGCATGCTGGACTACATGGGCTGTGGCCTGATCCACAAGACTTCAATGTTCTTACAGCAGTTTTAGGAAAAGATCAAAATTGTTTGTCTTTGATCATGCGTTAAAGGAAGAAATAGTTCTTTTTGTCCTATGAAGACACTTTCATTCTTTACTATAGATCAATGATGGTACTGTGCCAAGCCACTTAGTTATTTCTTTGGAGGGTGGTCAGCTCCTCAAACATTGTCACTTCTTGAGACGTTTATTTTATTCATTGTTTAAAGCATTCATATTTGTTTTATTTATATTTCTACCCTGCCTTATACCCGAAGGTTTCAGGGTGGGTAACAACATTTAAAATCAAATATATTAAAATAAGAGCATATATTAAAAGATATATACAACTTCTCATTTAAAAAAAACCTTTAAATGATTTACAAAAAAATTAAAAACAAGATTGAAACCACAGAGGTCAACAATAGAAGCATTTTGAAAACTGGGAAAGGGAGGAGAACCACTATAGCACCATGCCTCTTGCTTTCATCTTCCAGGGATGATCCAAAAGGATGCCATGGTTAATGACATTGAAAGCCTCTGGTGGATCAATAAACTTGAACTCTCTCTGTCTCCCTGCTCCCCAATCAGGCAGCCAAAGCCAATTCTGTCCCCAAATCAACCCTGAATTCAGACTGAAATGAATCTAGATATGAATGTTGTGTCTCACTCCTTGCACATTTTTTTCAGGACTTTGTGGTAACCTGGCTTATCGTAAAGTCCTAAAAACTACTACTAAAATATAATTTATAATTACAGTATTGATCTGTGCAAGTGAATATTAAATAGATTTCTTTCTGTGGCTTGCCAGGCAAAGTCACTGGTGAATCTAAATGAGTTGCTTTGAGGAAGAGCAGAATGTGAAAATTTTAAAACATTTTTTTACAAATCAACAGCCAGTAGTAATCACACAATATATAAACAGCAAACTTTAGGATACTTGACTTAGCTCAATATTCCTAAATATTGCTTTACAATGTCTATATCCAAAAACAGTGGTGCTAGACAGATTTGGGATGATGCCTGTTGACCTTCACTTTCAGTCATTTGTGACACTGAGGAGATATTGGAACCTTTCTCAGAAGGGCTCATGCATTACTATCGACTCATTGCCATTCAGTCAGCTTACACTCCCATGATCAGCATTGTATGAAACATCTTAAAAAGAGGTCCTACACTGGACTATGCATTTTATACTGTACTATATTCAAGTAGAACCGTCGTCGATGTAGACCTGTCTAGGTTTAGTGATCTCAGGTAAGCTGTAGCATAGCTGTATTTATATTTGCATAAGTTTTTGTAAACTTTTAATTAAGCATCTTTTGTGTCATGTGAGCAAAATGGGCTTGACAAAGCACACAAATGTAGAAACTTGCACATTATTTACTATTAAGTTAAATCTATGAAAATATCATGGGAAAATTAAGAGAGACCACTTTTTTTGGGAAAAACCAAAATAAGTTCTTCTGTCCTTATTTATTACTATACTTATTTCAAATGAGAATGCTGGACAAAAGAATCCTTGATAAACTAGACTGAGCAGGAAGCAAATTCTCCATGGTCACCTTGTTAACAGAGTAGATCTTATGCACCACTGACCGGGAGAATAGCCACAGGTGCTCTGTAGTATCCTAAGTAAAGCAAAGCTGAAGCAAGGAAGTGGTCTGTATAGGCAACGGTACCCGAATGTTTACTCTTAGATTTTCAGTACTGTTGGGAAGATCTGATAATTTGTGTAGCCAACACCCTGGCCTAGCTTAATGTTACAGAAGTTACCAGCCAAAAGCAAAATGTCTCTACAGTGTTTATTTTTTTTAATGATGCAGGAGGGATAAATTGTAGCACCCTTCTCATCCTGTAGATATCATGGAGTTCTGTAGTTGCTCAGGAACTTGCCATGTATTTGGCTTGCTCACTGTCAGCTTTTCTATCATCACCACTGCTTCCTTTGTGAGGGTAAATGGATGTGTGCAGGGGTAGGAAAAGGCTTGTTGACCTGGCTTTTTATCTCAGTGCTTTGCTGTGATTTAGCACCCATGATCTTTGTGTTTCTGACAGTTGTCACAGGTGCTAAATTACAAAGCAGTTTCTCACTACCATATATAGCAAGCAACTTTTTGTATCCAAAACTCTGGTTAAGATCAAGAATTCAACTTTTTATGACTTCCAAAAAAATCTACCTGCTACATTTTATCCTTACAACCATTCCTAATTTCTATTCACAGATAGAGGTGTAATATACCAATAACTGTCTTAGTCAAAGTAATATGCACTAGTTCATATATAACTTTTTCATTTATTGACTTGACATTTTCTCATCCATGAATTAAGGTACAAGTTCCTGAATTCAGCTAAATATCAGGAAATGATTTTTTTTAAAGGAAATAAATAGAAGACCTGTAGTACAAGTGGTGATACAGTTTTCTATTTAAAAGCTTCCTTTCTTTAGCTCTCCGAATTCATAGATATGAAACATGAGTTGTATGAATAGTTTGATATCTGGTGGTTTTATGTTTTTTAACAAGGTTGCTAAGCTTTTTAACTTGAGCTGTCTTGTGGATTTTGTATGAGCCTTCCTTTATGGAAGATGTATTATCCCTTAATAGTAAAACCTCCATGTAGAAGCAATATCTGCATTCACTATTGGCAGAGAGAAAGCAAGATCGATACTGTTGAGGTTTTGTTTTTACCCTTTCTTTTAGTACAAAACAGTCCATCACAGCAGAGCACAATAAAAATTATAACAAAATAAGACTGTGAGATAAAATAGAAGATCTATAGTCAAGACAAGCACGGTAATGGTAGTGGCACATACTCCTGATCAGTTAAAGTAGATCTAAACAGTAAAGCAGTCAACTTGAGAGTCCTTTGCATTTCTTTTAGAAGAGTTCTATACTTCCTATTGCTGGGAAAAAGAATGCCTCCTTCCTCCAGTAAGAGCATCGGATGAAACCAGTTCTGTTTGCAGGAATTCTGGCTTCAGTTTATATTTCCCTACGAAAGCCTTGATCTGTATGCATTGGAAGAAGTAGCTAATAAGTGCTTAGGAAAGTTATGATTTCAAACTAACAAAACAACTCCAATTTTAAAATTGCTTCACTCAATAAAAGATTCCAGCACTCTTTGAGAAGAGCGTAAAGCTAGCTGTGTCTTGTCAAAGAATGGCATAGAAGTTCTCATAGTAAGTCAACAACTGTTCTGTATTTACAAGGGCTGCATTTCCTCTTAAGAGGAAACATGCATAATTCAGATTCCATACTGATTTCTTGGGCGTGGAGCTGGCGATAATTGTGCTTCTAAATATCCTGAAACCTTTTCACATTGATTTTGGTGCGGTACATGGGTTTGATTATTTTGATCCTGAAAGAAGGAAAATAATTATCCAGTTTCAGTAGTTATGTGTGTTTCTCCCTGCACCATCTCCCAGTTTAGAATGAGAGCCTTAATTGGAAGGTAAACAGTCAAGGAACCTGAAACCAAATATTAGAACCAAAACCAAAAATATTTCAGGGTAATATGGATTAAAAATAAATACAGTGTATTGTATGAATAAAAAATAACTATTAGTAAAAATATACAACTTGTGCCCAAACAAACAATTTCTCCCAGTAGTAAACAGCATATATCAAAGAAAAGCAGTCACAGGTAAGATAAAATAGTCCAGTAGCCCATCAAAAATGATTACATACCAAGTACAGTATTTGACTGTGGATCTTCAGGCACAAATTCCTCAAAGATTGACAAAACATACAAAGATTCAGCAGCCTGAAGTTAGCTTTCCCCATTGCTCTAAGTGGTTTTGTTCTCATGTCTCTGTCAAGCATGTTTGATGAGAAAAGTCTTCCTCCATGACAAATTCTTGCACAAAGTAAGTATCAGTATTAAACCAAATCCTAGTGAGGATGATCGTCACTTGAGAAGCATTTACAAGTGCAGATCATCACCATTCCAATAGGTGGGATACTGCTACCTATAGGTTGTACTTATATTTATATACTGCTGAGTATAGAGATCTTAAATGTTTGCAAATCAAAAATACATGAACAAACAATAAACCAGAAGGAACCTAAAGCCAATAATATTAAAATAAAAACAGTGCAGTACTAGATTAAGTACTGGTACAAGACTTGTCTGAATACATCTCTGGGGTCAAAAGTAATCAGTGCTTAATATTTTACCTGGAAGTAATGAGCAGCTGTTCTAATGTTTTCTTGATGGAGTAATTGAGATTGATGCCATGTTTTGTGCTGACTTCTGTTTCCAAATTATGCTGAGAGAGAACTTGACATAAATCATATGTGGATAAGTTAAGTCTACAAATTATTCTAGGGGCTCTTCAGCATGGGACACTCGTGATAAAGGGTGTAGAAGTCTCCTGCACACCTGTGTGTAAAGGGAAGCTCCCACCTCTTCCAGTATGCACCACCTATCCAGGACAGACCATAAACCAGGTTAGGTCACTCAGAATGGCACCTAAGTCCAGTTTATCAGCAGACCTTAATTTTGAAGTTTATTGGCATATTGATGGATTTACTGAACCACAGAGATGTGCAGATGGACACATGTCCCCAAGTAATGGGCAGTCTGCCCTATACCAGGACAACGCTACAAATTACAGAAACAAAGTAGGAATGAGTAAGAATAGTGTATGAAACGCAAGTGATTTAAAACAAAAAACCTCTAGTTCAGTGGTTCTCAACCTCTGGGTCGTGACCCCTTTCAGAGGGGTTGTGACGAGTCTCCCGCCACACCTCCCTCCCCCTTCCAGCTGCCCCACCCCCGTGATTGGGTGTCTCCACAGCATGAGGAACTGCATTAAGGGGTCATGGCATAAGGAAGGTTGAAAACACCAGCTCTAGTTTCTGTCTTACCTGGAAAAATAAGGGAGAGACGTGGATCAGGAAGTATTCCCAATTACATACTTGTTCCTTCTGTGGGCTGGACTCTTAGACTTTAGCAGATGACTCTAATCCATCTCTCATATTTGTTGTATACAGTCACAGTTTATTCTTGACCCAGCCCATTACCGGATGAAGAAAGTCATTTAAGCAAGTTATCTATGATGGATTTGGACATCATCAACTTACTAGAGATGTGCTCAAAGCAAGTAGCAGGCTTGGTTGACACCAAGTCAAACTCCTTCATTCCTAAACTAGTTTAAGGTGCCTTATCAAAATGACTAGCTTGGTCTCTGCTTGCCTGGTTCACCTTTTTTGGTTGTAGAGGGGCCCCGTGGCAGCCTCTTTCTCATTGATACTGTTGTTCTGTTGGGCTAGACCAGGCATGTCAAACTTACGGCCCGTGGGCCGGACCCGGCCCGCGAGGCCTTTCAATCCGGCCCGCGGCGGCCCGCCGCCGCCGCCGCCACCAAAGCGGCCCGCCTGCGGCTGCGGCCCGCCCCCACGAAACGCCGCCGCCGCCGCCAAAGCGGCCCGCCTGCGGCTGCGGCCCGCCCCCACGAAACGCCGCCGCCGCCAAAGCGGCCCGCCTGCGGCTGTGGCCCGCCCCCACGAAACGCCGCCGCCGCCGCCAAAGCGGCCCGCCTGCGGCTGCGGCCCGCCCCCACGAAACGCCGCCGCCGCCGCCAAAGCGGCCCGCCTGCGTCTGCGGCCCACCACCGCGCAACGCCGCCGCCGCCACCGCCCGCCTGCTGCCGCCGCCGAAGCGGCCCACCTGCGGCAGCGGCCCGCCGCCGCCGCCGCCGAAGCGGCTCGCATTTTGCCGCCGCTGCTGCCAAAGCGGCCCGCCTGCGGCTGCGGCCCGCCGCTGCGCGACGCCGACGACGCAGCCGGCCTGCCGACGCGGGACGCGCGCCGCTGACCCATGCCGCGCGGCGGGCCGCCGCACGCCACCGCCTGCCGCCGCGCGCCGCCCTCCTTGGACCGGAAGGAGGCGAGGCGAGTGAGCGCGCGGGCGCCGCCATGAACAGCCAGCCCCTCCCTAGCCACGCCCCGGCCACGCCCCTAACCCTCCTCTTTGTCCTAGCCCCGCCCCCGACCACGCCCCCAGCCCCTCCTCTGTGTCCCAGCCACGCCCCCTGGCCCTCACTTTTTTTTTTTTTTGAATCCGGCCCTCGGCCAGATTGAGTTTGACACCACTGGGCTAGACAAAACAAAAGGCCATCATGGCCTATTGCAGCCATATTCAGCCTTATGACAGATGCAGAGCAGTAACCAGTGATGATTGTGAAAGCAGCTTTCCCCTCAACTTGATGAGCTTGTTGACGAGAGGCCTATAGAAAATCTTCATTTAGAGTAAGGACTCCATCTGAATTGTTTCTGAAGAGATAGGAGCAGAACCATTATCATAACATTTTATTTAAAGTTGCTGGATTCACATTGTGAGAATATTCTGCATTTCCAGTCTTAATTCAGGTGGAAAACATTTCATGTCAGTTCCAAAGTATGGACATCACCTTCTGGTTGATGTACACTCGCTGTTCAATAAAAATAAAAATAAAAAAAAACCTCCCACCATATTTATGCAATAGGAAATGTGCCTGAAGGGTCCTCCTATGGACACTGCATTTTTAAAAAGTGGAGTGATGATCAGGAATTTTTGGGGTGTGTAGTGCCATTCCTGAGAGCACCTACACCAAGATTTTGTATACATTCAGTGTTTAATTTTATTTCTAGTGCCCGGTGAAACAAAAGCTTCATCCAGACAGCACTTAATCTACATTATTTGGATAATGTGGAGTAAAGCACATCTGGACACATTATATTCTAGATTATCCAAATAATGTGGATTCAGTAAGTTCTGTCTGCATGAAACATAAGTTTGACCTTCCAAAGCATACTTTTTATTCAGGGATGGGCATTACTGGCAAAAAATAACATCTGTCCCATGTTGTTGAAGCTGAAAACTGTTTACATAGCAATTATTTTCTGTAGTCATCTTCCCAGCTCACTGATATCTTGGGAAAGGGCTGCCAGTTTTTTTGTGGTCTGAATTATGTGGGCTGCTCCCGGGAGATGGAATTGTTTGAAGTTAGATGCAGAGAGTGTTTTTGGATGGTTCCTTTCCATTTATTACGTAAATGTGCCCCTAATTGAATTTATTGTCTCTTTTCAAAGTTTGCCAGCCATTTTTGTGGACTTAATTGCAAAGCTAGCCTAAGCTGGCATGCTATGGATTGTTATTGTAAGGTTTTGTTTTAATGAAATCTACTTTTCAGCTCAAAGGTATAAATGACAAGATACTGGACCAATTTGTATTTTATTGTTTTTATGGCTTTGTTTTCTGAGGACTCAGGGTAGAAAAACACTTTTCACTCTTCATAGAATCTTCAGAACATTGTGGGGTAGTAAAGGCTGAGGACAGGAATTGAGCCATGGAGATCCACAGTTGCATGGAGCTTTTAACTTTGGCTTTAAACTCTAGTCTAAATTAAGAATATTTTTTCTTAATTAATAGCTTTACCTTCATTTCTGCTATATCCTTCCCCCACCCCTTATGTACCATTTGGAAATTTGTAAACAATCTTCAAAATAATTTAAATATTGCACTGGATTTACTTTGAAAGCTCTATTTCTAAGAGTGTTTAAAATTTAGAATGTTAAAGCAAATATGCAAACATTTTGATTTATAGGAACAATCAGAATTACATAAAAGTGATGCGTTGATTTACTATAGGGAATGGAAATTCTGAAACCTGAAATACTAAGGTTTAAATGTAGAAATGGTAGGCTAGTTTTGAACTCCTGGATATTTTTGGTGGTAAAGAAACCTGAAAGATTTCCTATTTAAGGCTCAGCTTATAAATTTCAATGTTAGTGTGGTAAATATATAAAATAAAGGGATGTTTTACAGTATAAAAGAGGATTCTCTAAGACTGTAGTGTTCTCTCCAGAGACTGAACACAAATTGACTGGGAATTTGACAAAATAATCTGGAAAAATTGCTGCTGCACTGTGGTAAATGTACTATATCATAACAAAGTATTAATTTGGAAAAGTTTATCTTTAAGAAACATTATTTAATACTTTTTAAGTTAATTTTCCAAAAATAAAACAAGCCCATTAAATAAAATGAAGGTAGAATGCCAGCAGGGTGAGGGGGGCTTCCCAGTATTTTGCAATGAGTGTCATATTTATGACTGCCTGCCCACTGGGCAGAAGTCCTAGGTCTGTGCTCAGTGCAGTGAGCTATAGGCTCTCAGGGAACGTGTCTCTTCCCTTAAAGCCAAGGTAGTGGACCTGGAGAAGGAGATAAAGAGCAACAGGGCCGAGGGTGAGGGATGCAGTAGGAGCACCCCACTCCATGAGAAGCAGCCCTCCAGCTGCCTCGGAGAGTGGAAGCCTCAGGCAGGGAGATATCAAGCCGAGCAAGAGGGACAGGCTCCCTTAGTTGGGACCTCTTCCTTAGTGGATGTGCCTGTATCCTCTTGTACCGAGGATACTCCTCCATGGGTAGCGGGAGGAGGGCTTCTTATAGTGGGCAGTTCAATTATCAGGAATATAGAGAGCCAGGTTTGTCATGGGTATGTTGACAGCATGGTGACTGGCCTGCCAGGTGCAAAGGTTGCAAACATCATGCGGCATCTAGATAGGTTAGTAGGCAGTACAGGGGAGGAGTCAGTGGTCATGTTACATGTCGGTACCAGTGACGTTTGGAAGGCGAGATGGGGCGTCCTGGAAGCCAACTTTAGGTTGTTAAGTAGAAGGCGAAAGTCCAGGACCTCCAGGGTTGCATTCTCAGAAATGCTACCTGTTCCACATGCAGGACCAGCCAGACAGGCAGAGCTCAGGAGCCTCAATGCATGGATGAGGCAGTGGTGTCAGGAGGAGGGGTTTAGATTTGTTGGGAACTGGGGAACATTTTGGGGCAAGCCAAACCTATACAAGAGGGATAGGTTACACTTGAACCAAGATGAAATCAGATTGCTGGCGCTTAATATTAAAAAGGTTGTAGAGCAGCTTTTAAACTGATCCCTGGGGGAAAGCCAACAAGGCAGCATCCGGTTCGGGAGAGTGCACCCTTGAGTGAGGAGGGCTGGAATTATGCACATAATGCTGAGGGAAGTGGGGAATTAGTCAGTAGCATGCAAGCAGAACGATGGAAGGGGCGGTATAAGGATTCACATGTTCCTTGACAGCAGAATTTGGACCAGAGTGAATACAAATGAATACATGCAAACAGCAGAAGACTTCGAGCTAAAATAGGGGAGCTAGAAAGTGTAGTGATGGATAATAGGATTGATATTATTGGTATAACTGAAACCTGGTGGACCAGGGAAAACCAATGGGATACAGTCATCCCAAGTTATAAACTGTACAAGAAAGACGGGGAAGGACAACATGGAGGTGGTGTAGCCTTGTACGTTAAGGAAGAGATAAAATCTTAAGAACTGGAAGGTCTAGGCGAGTCTGACCTCTTCCACAGAAGCAGTGTGGGTAAGAATACCAAGCCAAAAAGGAAGCCTAACAATAGGGATGTGCTATCGTTCTCCCAACGAAATGCCTAAAGGAGATCAACAGTTGGGAAATGAAGTAAAGGAGGTATCCCAAAAAGATAGGGTAGTTATAATGGGGTACTTCAATTATCCTCACATAGGCTGCGTGAATTCCTGTTCACCTTGGGAAGGAGAGGGGAGATTTCTAGACCTGCTAAATGACTGTTCCATGGAGCAACTGTATTACACCTCATTTTTTATGATGCAAGTATCTTATGGTGCTATGGCCACCTGTCACCTTGCTTTACCTGATTCAGAAGTGCTAAACAAAGCTGTCTGTGTGGCTGCAAATGTTTAATGTTAGTATTTAATGTCTGTAAGAGAACATTGTATTGCATCCCTGAGTAATTATTAGTTGCAGTGTTAAATTAAATTTGATATGGATGTGATGTCTTTTGTTCATAAATATTCATGTAGTATTTTGAAGGGTTTGAACATGTAGTTAAGGATAATTTTTTTTGTTTTAGGAACTTAGTGACTTGGCTCGTGATCCACCAGCTCAGTGTTCTGCAGGCCCTGTTGGAGATGATAGTAAGTAGTGAAAACTGACTATATGAGTGTAACTTATTTTTATTTTACAGTAAAAACCTATTCATATTGAATCTCTTTTCTTTTCTTTTTTCAGTGTTTCATTGGCAAGCAACAATTATGGGTCCTGTAAGTGTTGCAGTTTTATAAATCATGATTGTAAATTAGTTTGAAATTGCTTTAGATGGCCACTTCTACCTTTTTTGAAACTTCTGAAGTAGGGAGACTATAGTATAAAAGTCTGTTTACCAATTTTTTGCTTAAACTTTAGGGGTGAATCTGAGACTTTATTCATTCATACAAAGAATTTGTATCTATTTGTGAGAATAAAAACTGTTTCTCACAGCAGTATTAGTGCCTTTGGAAGGTACTGCAACCAAGTGGGTCTTTTCTAGCTTTGTACATTTGGATATGTTAGGCCTGGAAAAATCATTACCTTGGAGAGCTGTCACGTTTTGTAAGAAGTGCCATCTAAGGTAGTCTTAGGGGGGGTTTCCACTAGCACTAAGTACCCATTGAGTGCCAATTAGGGACCCATTAAGGATCCATTAGGTTCAGAGCAGGAAGACCCCATGTCCACTGCAGATCCCATTAGAGCCACATTTGTTTCCACCAGATCTAGGGAAATCCAGATTGAGTGGGTCCTTCAGGACCTATAATCCAGATTTTCTATAGATTCTATTAAAGGGATCAAATCCGAATTACACGGAGGCGTTTCCACCGCAATTGGGCAATGGGGTCTAGGGGGGGACTCTGGGTGGTTGTACCCATGGGAGGGGTGCCCCAACACCCAAAGCTTCAAAGCCTATGCACAATCTTCAAATCCTGCTCCAAAGAATAGCACAGGCTCTGAAAAGGATCCCATGCGAGAACAATGCCAATCCTACGGACCTTTGTCAAAGGCTCTGGAGAATCTTCAAATTTTTTGGCAGGTCACTCCAGAGAATCTCTGGAGCCACTCTGGAGAATCTTTGAAGAAACTCTAGAGCGTCTATGGAGATTGCATTCCCTGTTCCCCCAAAAACCTGGGGTGACAGGCGGGCCCCATGTGGGTCGTTCCGGATTCGCCACATGGGTGCTCCGGCATTTCCACTGCGGGCAGGCTAGCACCCATTGCTATTGGGTGCTGTACCGCCCATGGGGACACATCAGGTACCTCCCTTAATCTGGATCTACTAGATCCAGATTAGTTCAAGGACCCATTTCTTAGATCCAGATCAATTAAGGGAGGTCAGTGGGAACCCAACCCCCCATTAGATCTTTACACCCCTATCTGATTGACAGAAGAGCATGCAGGGCCCTTTCTGGCAAAGGAGTGCTGTGTCCTTAGTGTTCTGTCTCTCCCACAGCGCAGATCACTACTTCTGCCAGCTTCTCTATGCTCCTGGGGCTTTTACAAAAGGTGCTAGCCCTTTGGGGCAGCTGCCCCTTCCAGTGATAGTCTTCTACTTACAAACTCATTTCTGTAAAGTGCCCATCATACAATAGCAGATAAAAGGGATGATTTATACAAGGAAGAGAAGAATCACAGTTCCCCAGATGAGTAGTATCAGAAATGTGTTCTATGAAATTACATTCTATTGTAATTAGGTGGTTGGGTGACTTTGCTCTTTGTGTTATTTAATGCAAGATGAGATGCATATAAATGAGTTTTTTGTTGCTTGTAAATTAATTACTATTTGATTTAAGTTAGCATTATGCACTTATTCTAAAGCATATGATTTCTGCTAAAATACTTACTGTTTTTCTTCTCTTGACAGAATGACAGTCCATATCAAGGTGGTGTTTTCTTCTTGACAATTCACTTTCCTACAGACTATCCTTTCAAACCACCTAAGGCAAGTATAGTTTTGGAGATAGATTTTGCTTCTGAAATACAATGGTACCTTGACATACGAGTTTAATTCGTTCCGTAACCTTGCTCTTATGTCAAATCGCTCGTATCTCAAAGCAATTTTCCCATTAATCCATTCCAGCTCCCAAAACACCACCTCAGTTGTTTTTGTTATGTACTGTACTGTATTTACATACTCGTATCTCAAATCTTGCTCTCATCTCAAAGCAAAATATCACTTGCTCGGCGGCTTGTATCTCAAAACACTTGTATGTCAGGGCACTTGTATGTCGAGGTACCACTGTATTAGTTTTATTATTATATAGATTTAGGCCCATTTTTAAGAGAAGGTCGTGCTTTTGCATTATGCAGCAAAACTACTTATTCCTCCAATTGGATGTGTGTAGTTTAAAAAGGTAGCACTTGCATAGCTGCTTTGCAGGCATATCTTGCTTTTATTTCTTTGAATTGCAGCCCTTGTATACAAATTGCTTTTGGGGGGATTCTGTAATTCAAATAATAGCAGATTTCTATGAGTCCATGGAAATTTGACTTTGATTAGAGTGTTTGCAGGAGATTTTGTTTTGAAAGTTTATTTCAGCCAGCTCCTATAGGTACAGGTGGCAAACTTCATCAAACCAGTTAGGAACAGTTGTGGAACTAGATTTGTGTATCCAAATTTGCTTTTGTTTTCTAAATGTTAATTTTTCAAGTTTCTCAGCAGAGTTCATCTGCAGTTTCCTGTTAACTGTAGTATATGTGTTTTCACTAAATCGTGCTGAGCCAAAGATATGAGAGAGGTTTGTAAAAACCTGCCCGCTGGTTGATTTTGAAAGAAATATATAGCCTTTTACAACAAAACCTCTGTCTAGCTACCAAATGCTATTGTAGAGATTTCAGATAAGGCTTCTTTGTTGGTAAAGGGAAGTAAGAACACTAGTTACTAAAATGCATTCTGAAAAGCTGACTAAAATCTTCCAGTCAATTATTTTAATGTGTTAAATCTCAAACACTAATTCACACTTGGGCTGATGGTTTTCTGTGAATGTTTCCATCTAACATTGAAGTTAATTAGTATATATGAACCCTTCACACACTTCAGACTTAAGTACTTGACCCTAAAGATGCCAAAGGTGTACTTGCAAAACAAGAAAATTAAGTAGCTCTAGGTCATAGGAAAAATAAGCTCTGTTTCTGAATGCCTTGAGAACTTGGCAACTTTTACATGATCAGAATTCATATGTGCTAATTGCAAGCCTGTGTATCTTTTGTTCTAGGTTGCATTTACAACAAGAATTTATCATCCAAATATTAACAGTAATGGCAGCATTTGTCTCGACATTCTAAGGTCACAGTGGTCTCCTGCTTTAACTATTTCTAAAGGTAAGGAACTCAGCAAAAATGTTCCCTTTTCCATAAGCACTTTACATATTTTATTCCCGCAGAGAGGATGAAATTTTAACGTACCTGCTATTTATTTATTACAAACTCGCTTGACTTTTGTTGTCTGCTTTGGAAATACTGGATAGCAGGAGACGAAGCCCCATTTTTTCCAAGAAAGAGTTTGATCATTTTGCACAGGGACACATTTAGATCAAGCCCTAAGATTTTGATATAGTTATGTCAAAGTTAGAAGGAACATTGTATTTATTGATTTTAAAGTCTGTATTATTCTGTGTTTTATCCGACTTCTCCCTTCCCTTTTACAGAATATTTCCTTAGTCTGCTAATTAATGTGACTTTCTATAGATCAAGAGACTGTTGCCCCAATTTCTTCAGTATAATAATTGAAAGTTCAGGATGTCCGTATGCTTTGTAATTTTCAATGAGAGAAAAATTCATTAGTATAAAATATGCCTTCAAAATAAGCTTTTAGATGCTATTGTAGCTTAAGCCCTTCATCCAGCTTGAAGCTTCTTCCTGTGTGTACAGGGAAAAGTAGGTAATTAAGTTGTCTTCAGGTTTCAGAGTTCTTTTCAACTTCTGCTGTAAATGTTATTTTTCTGTTGCAGTTCTCTTATCCATTTGTTCACTGCTATGTGATCCAAATCCAGATGATCCCCTAGTGCCAGAGATTGCACGTATCTATAAAACAGACAGAGACAAGTAAGTACACTTGCCTTGGAACAATTGACTTAGTAGAGAGGTGTGGCTAGAAAATGATGGAATCTCTTCTGAATTGGAAGATCAGTTTGGATGAAATAAGAGTGGAAATTAAGAGTTTAACCTTGCCTAGGATGCTTAAATTCTTGTTCTGAGAGTATGGGGCAACCTTTCAGAAACTGATTAGATATGATCTGAGGAAAGTGTTCAAGTTGTTGATCATTAGAGCTTAACTACAGGCTTCTATTTTGCAGTTATTGTGGTTGCATCAAAACTACTTGTTAGATTTTAGGTTGCTTTCCACTTCAAATGTGCAATTAAATCTTTCCCAGAGAATCTTAGGAGGAGTGTAATGGCTTGTTTTTGTTACTAAATATACTTATCCAATTAGGTACAATAGGTTAGCAAGAGAGTGGACAGAGAAATACGCTATGCTGTAGGGTAAGACCATCTGCACTTCATGGTGCATTAATGATGTGGGGAGTTCAGCACTTGAGTGCAGCATGCTTTAAGGCACTGGATTTAACTAACAAAAGAATGTACCAATTACTGAAATATGGAATTTAACTGCTTGAACTGGACTCTGAGAAAACCTATAATTGCATGGTCAAACAAATATACCCAAATGATTAAAAGGTTTTTTAGAACTGTCTTGATTCTGAAACAACCTACCTATTTATCTGGCACTAGGTCAAATAGCTTTTGCCATAATCTAATACACGTTTTAAGCAATTTAGTTAATGAAATACAGAATCCCTGCTAGGTGTGTATAGGTAGACACTAATACTGTAACCGAGCATGTAAATATTCAATTTCAGCGGAATGATATGCAGAAGTCAGTATCTCTTATTGAGGAGAAGGCTGGCTACCTTTAGTTGTTCCTTACAAGTTTGTGCTATTTATAAAAGTTTGGGGCTTTGGGGCTTTTGCATTATTTGCCATGCTGTAACCAAGCATCCATCTGTAATTGCATTTAAGATGTGATTGATAATCTGCAGGACTGTGATTTTAGAGTAAGTTTTAAAAATTGTCATGTGTGCTTTGCTCACAGTCCTCTGTCAATGTAAGTCAGCAACCTGAGAGCAAATTCAGAAATAATAGTATGTCAGGGCAGGAACATTTTAAAGCAGTTGGTCTCCCCTACTGTCAGTGCTGTAAGGGGGCAAGGCCTCTAGAATATTCATGCCCGCCATCCATCCCAGTTCAAGTTCCCTGGGGTATCTCAGTTAGGAAATCAAAACACAGGGAAGCAGTAGGTAAGAACTGCATTTTTAATACTGCGATTCCTGGAGAAAGTAAGCTGTTTTGTTTAGAGACAAGCATTCAGGTAAAAATGCATATATAAATAAATAAATGTAGTGAACTGTTGTCTAAAAATAGATCTACTTCTCTCCATCAAGTCAGCAACCACTTCACTTTGCTTTGAAGTAATCTGTCTGAATGTGGCTTCCAGCTCAAAAGCTTGTTTGTTTTAGGCTCCGTGAAATCCGTTTGTGAAAGGTGGCATACCCTTAGGAGATTTAAAGTTAGTTGAATGTATGGAAACATTTTCTGCTGTTTGTAGTTTTGCTGATCTTGCTTAGCATGTTCTCCTCTTACAGGTACAACAGAATATCTCGGGAATGGACTCAGAAGTATGCCATGTGATGCTACCTTAAGTCAGAATAACCTGCATTATAGCTGGAATAAACTTTAAATTACTGTTCCTTTTTGATTTTCTTATCCGGCTGCTCCCCTATCAGACCTCATCTTTTTTTATTTACCTCTATCCATTCATGCACATGCTCATCTGAGAAGACTTTAGCTCTTCCAGCTTTGGACAATAACTGCTTTTTAGAATCTGTAAAGTAGTTATACAAGAACACTTGCCCAAGATTCAGAATTCTTTAAATGGAGCATGTGTGTTGTGGCCAATGTCTTCACTCTAACTTGGTTATGAGATTGAAATCATTCCTCACTGCTCTAACAGTTCTTCTGAAGAGATCACCCAAAGGGAGGGAGATGGATGTTCAGATTCTCACATCACAGGAAATAACCTTGCTTATAGCATCATCCATCTTGTTTTAAAACCTTCCAGTGTTAGAGACTGAGGTTTCATGACATACTTGTGCTCATAACTGGTATGGCTGGAGAATTGGTACAGAACCTGTAGCATCAGCAGAACAGAACACGTGATGTATCTAATGCATGTCAATAAAGGAATGACCAGTTCTTGTTCTACAAAGAATGGAAATTGGAAGTTCAACATCCCTTGTATTCCAAAGTAGGGTCTCGGAACATTTTTGTAACTCTCATTTAAATTTTGTTAGGATGCTTGGAGCTATTAGTTAATCTATCTTCCACAACAGTTTAATATAGCACTGAATAAATGATGCAAGTTGTCAATGGATGAGTGATCAACTAATAGCTCTCCTAGTAATTGATTTTATTTTCTTCAATAAAGTTACATAAACCAATGAGTTAGCTGCCTGGATTAATCAATATGGGAAACAAAATCTTTTGTAAAAGCAAAGGTGGTTTTTGTATATACTTGTTGGGATTTGCCTCATTGTTTGACATCAAATAATGATGTGAAGTTAGTAAAGTGAACCTTTTGCCATGTTCAGTTATAATACTTGGTCTGTTTTCAGGTTGACACATTGATCAGCCCTGGAGTATGCAGAATTAATAAGCTAATCTAGTAGTGTAGACATTAGTGTGCTACACAAGGTACTGGGAGCCAAGGATTCAAATTACGGACTTCGGGCCCAGATGATAAATGTACTGGTGTGTTGTGGAAACCCTTCCAAATTCACCAGCTTGATGACTGAAAACTTTTCTTCACCTTGTACACTTGACAGCTGAAAGATCTTTATGTGGGAGTAATGAGGCAAAAACATTGCAAAATAAAGTACTGTTTTGATGTGGGAATTGTCATGAGGTTGTGTTGAAGTGACTTTTCTATGTGGGATGTTTGCTGTCCGTCCAAGGACTGCCATGCTGTCCCTTACATTACTGAATCTTTTTGTTGCAGTGATCCTTCACTTCTGGTGGTTAAAATGAATGAATAAAAGTCATTGCTATTGGGTTTCTTGTTTTGAGAAGCACTGTCTTATGCCTCTCATTCTTCCTGGTCTTGTTAGTAGTAAGGTACCTTACCTTTCACTAACTGCACTCATGGTTTCGTCTCCAGCCTTGCCTATAGCTCAGCATTTTCCAGTCCTGTACTATTCATTTGTACTGCTGTGACATCTAGCTCCACTTTCAGCACTGCTTATAGTACTGTGCATTCCAATTTTTTGCCCCCACAGACTTGTGGAACTTAGATGTAAAATAAACATTAACCTAACTTTTATAAAAGCAGAATATGTATTTCAGCCATGGTTTTTTCCAACTTTAAAATGCAATAAATGCCTTTTGGGGATATTCCGTTGCCTATTCTGAGATAGCTCAGTAGTGCTGGGCATATCTTCAGCATTGCTGGTAATAATAATAAAAAATCAGACAAAGTGGATGTTTCTGCCCTTGATTCTGCAAACTACTTTGATGAAGCTTCTCTGTGTGTAATAAACAGTTTATCTAGCACAGAGGTACCCAAATAACTCTTTGTCCATTTTGTTAAATGATCCAGGTAAAGCAAAACGTTACATTTCTCCAGTCTTGACCCACTTTTTGCTGCATTTAATAGAACAATGTGACTTAATTGTGACAGGGTTGTACGCAGCTGCAATCTATGAATTGAGTTCTGAGCGTGCTTGGAAGTAAAACCACTTGGAAGAACCTTTCCTAGGAACAACTTAGTGGAAGACTTTTGGGGGTCTATGGTGTGGGTTTCATGTGCTGTAGATATGTGTGTTACTAACGTGCTGTCTAATACACATTTCCATAGTTATTGCATATTAAGTTCTTTGGTGTACGACAGCTCTAGAATTACAGGACCTCAGTAGGTTGCTTTGGTAAGAGTTGTCAAATGTAGGTTTCGATTCAAGTGTCGGACTTACTCACTAGCTGCAAACATCAGTTCTGGTGTGTTGGGAAATTCTTGTCTGAACAAATGAGAGGACAGGAACTTGCGTTGCATAAGCAAGTGAACCATAACCACATGCACCTTATTATCCAAACCTTGCTGTTTGGCTTAAGTAAACTAGTTTTCTAAAAAAGTAATATATAAAGGATGGGGTAGTATACTAATAGCTTTTTAAAACAGCTTTGGGGCAAGATTGTTTAAATTTTATTGTCGTAAGTGAGCATTGAGTTGTGGCCAACTTCTGGATGACTGCATTGGGTACATCCATACAGTTTTGGCAGATGTACAGAAGCTGTTTGCTTTTGTCTACTTCTGGTGATAGGCTGAGGATGGAACCAGCAACCTAATGTTTTCCAGGCTGTTTGTATAACCATCGAGCTCTTGATCTAGCAATGGCTTTAAGATTTTTTCACTGTGAGATAATGTTCTGTAGCAGAAGGAATTATGGGTACCAAGGTGAGACTTCGGCGGTAGCACCATGCAGATGTGTTGCTATAACTTCCTTCTCAAAATGAATAACAAAATTCTGGACCTCATCAGTTTTTTTACTAATCTATTCCGTAAAATAAAATCACTTTACACTGCAGGTCAATTTAACATATTACTTCGTATAGCTTTCCCAGACCTTGAGGTTTGGTTGTGAGGTTCTGACGAGGCTTTTCCATGTGGGGTCAGGGTTTTTGTTTTTTCAGTTTCTGGGCAAGCCTTTTTACATAGGCACAATGTTAAATTGGCATTTTGAACCTGGGGCCCAAGTTAACATAGTCCCACTTGTGCCCCATTCTCCTGTATACTCGTACAGGAGAATGGGGTGCAAGTGGGACTATGTAGGACCCAGAACTGTTGAGCATGGTTCATAAAGAAAGTGTGATGAAGCCGATTTGGCCACCTTAAGCTTCTGTCCTGCTTGCCTAGGAATCAACTTACCTGCTGAGTTGCTTAGTAACTCACTGGGTGGCAAGATCATTTGGGACCTACTGTAGCACTACTCTTTACATTTGTTCTGATCAGTTCAGCGATCATAGGGTTATCTGGTGATGCATCTGAGTAATACTACTAGTACTAGTCCTCTTCAGAGCTTATTGTAGGCCAGGGAGTGATAATTTATATTATTGCATCCTGGGTACTGGCTTGCTCTCCTGTTTTTTAAAAATAATTTGTCAGAGGCTAATATCAATTTTATAGTTTTTGCTTGCTTCCACTAGAGTGGTGTATCATTTTAAGCACAAAGGAAAAAAGCAGCCATCCATAATCTTGCGGTTTGTGGGTTTGGGTTTTTAAAAAAATAAATTAATTGCTTTTTTAAGCATTCTACATCTGTTGATACCCTTGCTTTCCCTGTGATTTTGAAATGTAGCCTTGGTTTATGTTGCTTAAAGGATATTGCTAATGGTAGTTTCTCATTGTTGAGATATAGGGTGATGGAGCTGCTCTATCTCTGCTATCTCTGAGGTAATTTTCTTTCCTACTACGGTGGCTTTGGGTTTTGGAGGGTAGAGTTATTGTAGGTGGTAGTCATCAGCTAAGGACTTCCGTTTATTAAGTGCTCACAACATAAGTTAAAACAAAGCATAGCTTTTCCTATTTTTGTCCTCATTGTTAAAGTGTGAGTGAACATTATTATGCAAAATAAGGAAGCTTGAAAACCCTTTTCAGTCAGCTTTCATGCTGAACCAGCTATCACAAGGAGTATTACGGGAAGATTTAAATAAATATCCTTCACATACAAGCCAAAGTCGCAGTGTAGTACCGTTCATGTTCAGGAAGTATGGATCCTTTAAAAAAAATTTCAAACACACTACAGGAGTTGGCTTTGTCCTGAAAGTTGCTGCATGGTGGTAGAATGCGAATCCTGCATGACTCTTAAGGTGCCTTAAAAAGTGTCCTCTAGAAGTCTATATATACTTAAAACGCTTCTGTTATCAGGATTCTGTTATCTGATTTGAACCCATCTTATGTCCATTTTTAATACTAAAACCTACAGTGACAGTTCCAAAGTTTTCAAAGTATGGTTTTGTAGGTGGTATTAAGGAAAACTAGCATTAGAACATGAACATTAGAGGATCGATGCACTCCTGGTTGTCCTCAATTTCTGAAAGTTTTGTTACAAATTTAATCTCTTGTTTAAACAGGGATGCTGCTGTCCATTGAAGTGGCAATTCAGCATACCTAAGTCTGTGACCGAAATGAGCAGGAAGACTTCAGTTGTCCCTTACAGACCTATCCAGTCTCTCCCAAACCTAAGTCATTTGCCTACCGCCTTCAGAACTTTTACCATAATAGTGTACTGCCTGTACTATTTTTTACTGCTAAAGATAAAAATTACTGCACTTTCTTTCTGAGGTGATTTTTGGTATCAGCAATTTTCAAAATTGTGTGCTACATAAAATTATTTCATGAGCCAGTTTTAAGTGCACTGTGCTGTGAAAAACAATGAAAGCCAGGAAAGAAGAATATTGGTAAGGTGCTTACACTGCCTTGTTTGTATGCCTCCTGCCTTCTTCTCATCAAGGATGACACTGGTAAGGCCAGATTTTTGTAGTCTGTAGTGGTCTTACATGTAATACTGAGTCTTCAAATGACCAGAATTTCCAAATGTGCAAAATGATCCACAGGTATGAGAAGTTTACCTTGCTGAGGGGAGAGGTGTGCTTTCCCTTTCTTTCTCATTCTGAATGCCCTGGTCACAAAGGTGGTGGTAGTGGTGAATTTTGATTGTGCTCCCAGTCACTTCCTATCATATATTGCTTATTCACTATATTCAGAATAAGTAAGAGTATAATACATAAATACAGTGGCAGAGGTTTGATAGTCCATGGTGCTGTTATGCTTTGATAACTTGGATTGGATATGAATTAACTTGTAAGTTAAAATTGTGAAGCTTTCTTGCATATTTGGGGTTCTGTCTATTTCTTAAGTCTGTCCTCAGCACCTATAAGTGGCCCTGAGGGGCCTGAAGAAAAATGGTCAGCTAGATAATTTATTTTCACCTGTCTTTGCCCAGAGTGTGCCCCTCACTATGAATCACTCTGTGCAAAGTTGGTTGAGTGGTTAGGGAGCCAGACTCTTATAAGGGAATACCAGGTTTGTTTCTGCACTCTTCCTAGAAGCCAGCTGGGTGACCTTGGGCTAGTCACAGCTCTCTTCTGAACTCTCACAGCCCCACCCACCTCACAGGATGTCCTATTGTGGGGAGAAGAATAGAAAGCTTTGTCAGCTGCTTTGAGTCACCTTAAATGGGTGAGAAAAGTGGGGTAGAAAAGCCTCCTCTTTCATTTGGATGCCATCCTTTTATTTCTTGGTATTAGACCATGTCAATTAGTAAAGAATCTTAAAAACAAAACAAAAATGAACTCAAAAGACCAAATACGTTTCTCAAAAAATTAACTGCAACTGAATATGATAAGAACTGGTGCTGAAATCAATAAATACCAAAGTCAGTCACAAGCTGTGTAAAGCAGAACAATGCACCTAAAATAGGTATATATTTTAACAGTGCAATAAGATTACAATTCATATTTAACATGATGCTTTGTGAAGCAAGAATGCAGAATGTGGTAGGTTGTCAAAAAATATCTGCAATGCGTGTGGAGTAAATAGGGATTTAACTTTGTTTTCCTAGAACCTAAACTGAGGACAGAAGGAAAAAAAAGTCATGGGCAAGGCAGCTAAAAGGAAGTTGTGCCAGGAAGCTCTTTCAGAATAGGTTAAACCAATAATGGAATGCAAGTCTGGATGACTCCAAAACAAAATCCGACTGCTTGGTAAATTATGCATACATGGCTACACTTGAACCAAAATGCACAAGGGAGAAAGCTGTGAGCTAAAAGGTATGGTGGGACCCTGTATTGTCCAACCTTATGAGCCAGCCACCTCTGCAGAAAAGGCATTTGTGTCATCTTGGGTGAAAAAGCATAATCAAGTTGTTAGAAAGTGTAACTAAAATATGCATGACAATCATCCAAACAATGCAAATAGTTGAGGGTTGTGTTTCTGTGCAAGCAAGGTGCCTTTGTTTCCCTCATGGTTCTTGGTAATCAAACTACTGTTCTTTAGCAGCAGAAACCAATAATTCTGAGTGCCAAAGGGATGAAGTGAGGAGGAGAAAGTGTGCAAGTTGCCGTTTTCTTAGGCACTAGTGCTCCAGATTTTCAAGTCATATGTGCTAAACCAGTTTACTTCTGCAAACATTGCTCTTGGGGATTAAAGCAAAGTGAGTCAATGCTTTCAATCTTTTTTCGTCTTAGCCGTGGATTTTCCAATAGTCATGTTTAAAACTACTTCTGATTAATCTGACAGCGAGGACAAACCTAACTGTCCTTTACTGTTCTGGAAGAAAAGTCAAGGATGGATGCCAAGTTCTGAATTTTTTTTTTTTAAACAAAAGTGGTAAGTTCAGAATGCTCTGCACCTTGCATCACAGAGTAATGCAAGTTGGTAAGCATTTTGCTTGTTAACATCTTCCCAATTACACATACAAGCTGTATAAGACAACCAGCTGAGCCTCAAAGTTCCTCTAAGAATATAAAAGGTGTTAATTGCAATTAGACTCCATTCTGTTCTTTATAGTCTAATTTTTTCTCCAGGCAAGTTGAGGTTTCTTAATGGTTTGCGAAATTAAGGGATTGCTTCCCCATAGCATGCATAAAAAGCAAATGGCTTAATTTATGATCCAAGTTTTCCATGTCCCATGACAGCAATTCTGCCGTTGATGCCTGTGGCGTTTTTCTTAAAAGTCTAAATGCAGTTGCAGGTCCATGAAGGCAGAGAAACCCTGGTTTACACCACATCAGACTTCTGGTGTGTGTTTTGTTTTTTGACAATGACTGGAGCATCTTTTCAAATGGAGGTCTTCAAACTTCATTGTCTTACTGTGTGTGTGTGTGTAGGGGGGAAACCCTAATCCTACCACAGTTCTTTTCCTTTACTCTGGGTCTGTGTATGATTTATGTTCTACCAGCTGCTTTGTTCATGAAATACTTTCCAGAAATAGTGCAAGCCGGTTCCTATATGAGACTTGGAAGTCTCAAAATCAAATGAAGCACTATGCCTGTAGACCAACTGGTACTCATTCTGCCTTCCTGCCCCATGTTAACAACAGTGGGATTCTGAATATATTGTCCTAGATTTTTGCATCATAATAAAACTAGGAAGCAGCGACACTGTTGTTCTTTATGAGAAGCTATACTGGTTGGGAGGATAATCCTGTTTAGGAATGAAGATTACATGCAAACAATCTTTAGGTTTGCAACAATAGCTGTAACTATGAGTTCATTAGAATACTTTTGTTGGTATGCAATGAAACTTTTCCAAGAAAGGAACTTAGAATTTGGACCCCAGTGTGTCTGCAGTCTGTAGGCCTTACTTTGAACAAGTGTGATACATTGACAACATTAGTGTACTTCCAGTAAAGCATCTCAAAACCGCTTATAGTAAGAGATTGTTACAAACCTGAGAGCAGTATGAAATGGATAAGGTGAACAAGAAACAAGCCGTTGCTCAGACAGGGAAAGCCTGGGCCAAAGACAGGTCTTCAGAAAGTGCTAAACGAGTGGAATGGTGAACACTTTTTGATTCCAAAACATTTCAGATCACTGCCATTGCCACACGATGGAGACCTGGTTGTGTGTAACTGTAAGATGACAATCTTTGAACCTTGACAACTGCAACAGGCATCTCTGTAGGTATTTTAGTGATACTAGAGATTTGTAGAAGGAAAGTGATTTGCTAAGTAAATCACAGATTTGCCTCATCACAGATACTTTGTGCCTTGCATTTCACAGTAAGAGCATGAGTGTGGGCTGGTAACTAATGGTCAACTAGTGCAGTTTAAGCATTTGCGAATGCTGAAGCACTTCACTTAGCAATTTTGCTGCTGCCTAATACAGCAATTGCACCTGCTGTGGAGCAGCCCAATCTAAGGGACTTTCTGCACTTACCTGCAATTCCCTTCCCTCTGCATGTTAATTCAGATTAGAGAAGCCTCATCCTTGGCTAGTATGCTCCGGTGGGGCTAATCCCTATCATAGAGGTGTGCAGAAGGCGCACACACGGCTGTGTTCTGGTTTAGTGGGGGACCCATTTCAGCAGTAGACCAAAGCATGCTCTCAAAATGGGTCTTGGCAGCTCTTGTTCCTAGCCATCAGAGCTTTTGGGGTCTAGCTCTGAAGCTCATGTGAGATTTTGGGTTGCTGTGGAAGCTGGGCTGCAACAGGCAGTGAGTCCAGAGCAACCCATCCCCACTTTGGAAAGGGTTACTTGATCCAAATTGCCAGATGAAGATCTTTCAAAAGGTAAGTGCAGGAAGATCCTAAAAGTCAAGTGATGTGATGGGACTGTCTTCAGAAAAGGCATTCCACAGTCAAAATGCCTTTACATATTTTTACACTTCTTAACAAGTGAGATGGTGTAAAGTAATAGCTTACATAGTTTCCTGGAGGTAGAGCCAATCAGCATTTTCTAGCCATGATAACTGAAGAGTGTCAATGTATAATTGCCAATGTCTCAGAAAGGTCACAGCATAATTTGTGCATTTTATATTATGTGGATTTTGAGGGAGATAATTCAAATAGTGCAGTAAGCCTATTATTGGAATAAGAGTTTGAGGAACATACTGCATCATTTTGTAGCTAAAAGGCATTTCTTTTTTTCCCATCATGATGCATAACACATGGTTTATATTTTATATAAATTAGAGCAGATATCAAGCAATCAGCATAGCATGGCAAGTTGCAAAAAAGGTGTAGCACCCTAATTTTCACTGGAAGTCCCTGTCTGGGCTATTAATAAGATGCTGTTTTTCCTTCCATGTTTCTCTCCCTTAATCTTGGTTTTGGTTTTCCTTTGTTGGTCCACACTTTTTAAACCCATATTGACGTATCTACGGCTGAAGACCATAATTAAGTTTCATTCATGATGTTAATGTTGTGCTATACTGTGTTAATGCTGCATTACATCATATACCCCAGAAAAAAAGGAAATGTGCAGCAGTTTCAAATGTAAATACTGCATTCTTTTTGGTATTGGAAGTATCAAATCTCTCTATCTATTGTTTAAAGACATGAGAGGGTGGTAGTTCTTACATCGTGGTTCTGTACTGAGCAGAAAATACCACAGGACTACCACTGATAATGCCCTCTTGACTGAAACAAACACCTTGGGTGTTTTTCCACCGTCACTAAAAGTACCCATTAAGTACCCATTAATGGGTACGAAATGGGTACTTCTAGTGACAGTGGAAAAACACCCCTTCAGTAGTTAAAGGAGTAGGTACCATGGATAAGTGGCCTTCTTGGTGGTAACTTCCCAGCTATAAAATAGCCTTCCCCTTGAGATGTGGCTGGTGCTTTCACTATATATATTTAGTGGATTTGACAAGGTGGACCTATTTATCCAGACTGAAGAGGAAATCGCTTCACCTCCCCACTTTCGTGGGCCGTTACTGCTTTTAGTGGGTTCATTTTAAATGTTGTTTTTACTGTTGTAACCCACTGCAAGACCTAAAGCAAGGAACTTCAAGTGGTGTGTGCTATACTACCACCCAGAAACCTTGAGGCTCAAGTGGGGCTGAATATGCTTTTGGCTTTGGTTCATGATTTTAAAGGGGAACAACTTTGTTCTTTGTTTCAAGTAGGAAAATGTTTTGGATTATCTCCACATTGCATCTGGCTGCTGTATAAGATAGTCCCTTGAATATGACCCAACAAGGTAATTATGTTTTATTTTCAACAGGCATCATAGCATCTTTTAATAAATATGGAATAAAGGGGTGAAAAAACCAAGGGATCAATGAAATAAAGATCGACAAATTATATTTCACTCTGGACGACGTAACTTTCTTCATTTAATGAAAACCTAAAATGACCACAGACATTTGGTAGCTGCTTCAAAGAGTCTTCCTATATAGCAAACATAATAAAATATGTGAGTGATGGAAATGCCATCTTCATCTGTGTTTCATTTATTAATCAAGTACTTTACTAAAATAATGCTTGCGTAAATTGGTTGTTTCCCTCCCTCTGCTCTACGGGTGTGACCATGTCTGAACTCCATGCTTTTATGGTTAGCAAGCCTGGGCTGACTGTTCCAAAGGCAAATTTCTACCCAGCCAAGGTTTGTGTGTTTTTCCCCACTAGCATGCATTGAAAAACAGACAGTGCGTATGGTTGTCTGGAATGAAATGCAAAAAGCGCACGTATGCTAGATGAAGTCTTTTCTCTTGCAAAATCTCACATTTTAATTCAGAGCCTAAAGAGGTCTAAAGACCAGTGAAAGATAATTGAAAAGATAATTCCACATGTCAGATCTGAAGCTTTTTTCACTTTCAAATGTGCAGGATTAATTTTAATACTATTTGGCGCTTGATATAATTTGCTCCAATGTAAGCG
This sequence comes from Aspidoscelis tigris stejnegeri, assembly GCA_023333525.1. Lineage (NCBI taxonomy): Eukaryota > Metazoa > Chordata > Lepidosauria > Squamata > Teiidae > Aspidoscelis > Aspidoscelis tigris. Next base: position 67,683,767 of record JALMGA010000006.1, read on the forward strand.
CTCAAGGAACACTCACTCTGTCGAGTCAGGTTTCACAACACAAAGATTTTTCTGATTAAGACTGCTGCTGTGCTATTTTTTCTGGAGAGGTAACATATTCTGCTTTTATAGAAAGCAAATTAGAAATACACATCTGAGAATCTACCTGATTTGTATACTCAGAAATATTCTGATATTTTTAAAATAGAGTATACAGGCTGATCCTATGCAGCCATCCTTTGTACGATGCCTGTAATGTAAAACTGTATATTCACAGTCTTTTGTCTATGGTATCCATATTCATGGCTACCAGCTGTTACAAATATGTACAACACTTTTAAGAACAAAATTGCTTAAAGTGTTTTGCAGTTTTGTCATAGCTGGTCTCTGATAGCATCAACCAGTATCACCACCACGTGGTAGTGTGCTCATAACATGCTCCAGGCTGCGTTCAGTCAGACTCAAATCGACTCTCTATTCAGTCTAGCTATTGACCCTCTGGCATCATCATTCAAAGCTACATAGAAAATCAAAGTGCTTTATAGGTTCCACAGGAATGTTGAAGGTGCCTGTGAGCAATTGTGTTAATGGTCTTGCTCAATCCACAGTTTCAAGGTCCAAACCTTGACAAAAGGGCCATCTATGTCAACTGGAAAATCCTTCACAGCATTCAGGAACTGCCTAATGGTTCCTGAGAAGAGAACGTCTTGAGTTCTTTCCTCAACCTTGTGGAAGGGTGTTGTATTGCCACTTTTTCAAATGTCACTGGCAGATTATCAGTCTATCACTATGGACTAGTCATGAGATCCTCACTAATGGGGCCCTCAACAACCCACTCTGTTGCAAGACCAATTCAAGGTGTGAATGTTGTCATGGTTGTCATAAAGAGCATGAATGCCTGATGGTCCAATGGAAGTTGTGTCAGCAAGCATGAACGTTGAAGTCTCCCAGCATTACTGTGCAGTGCCTCCACCACCACATCCAAGATGACCTCAGTCAGCTTAGACAGAGAAGCCCTGGGCAGTACACTAGTGGTATCCCTGTTCTGTTTCTCTGACAAAAAATCAGGAACAACTCTTCAGACTCTGATGAGGGATGGAGTTCTTAAGTACTGCAACAGGTCCCATTCTCCAGCCTACTCGTCTACAATGGCGTATTGGGTAACCTCTACTGGGTGGAGCTATGCGGATCAAAGGGTGTTTTTCCACTTAGCACTAGTGTACCCATTAAGGACGCATTAAGGGTGCTTAATGGGTACTTAGTGCTAGTGGAAAAACACCCAAAGAGTCCCCAGTTCACCGACTCAGCCCTCTGTACCATCTGATAAGTCACACTCCTCATTCAAGATGAAGTCATCAGAGACTGATGACTTATTCTGGATTCTCATTCCCTCCATTCTTGCCTTGCTCCACTTAGCTCACTCTTTACAATAAAAGGCTTTAACAAAAATCTAATATCACTACCCACCCACTCGCTCACACCAACACCTGAGGTTCCTGGACCAAGCCATTGCACTCATTCTCGGTCCCATAAGAAATTGGGGTGGTGGTGGTGGTGGTGGATGATTCCAGGGACATATTCCTCCTAGGTTCCAATGCTGCAGGGCAGTGGTTACAGCAGTAGTAACAGCCAGGAAAACAGGTTGGCTAAGATCACTTCACTAGGCTGCCAGGAGGTGGTCATTTTCAGTCATTTTCTTTCCACATTATCTATCCCAAGAGTGAATTTTCTGAGTTCTTTGGCACTGAAAGAAAACAGCTTGTCGCTCAGCTGATGCATTCCCTCACACTGAAAGCGGACTGAAGCTGGATTAAAACCTTAAGCGTGACCACAGGCTCAGCTGCTGTGACCATAAGGCTTATGGGAATTGTAGTCCGAAGAAACGAAACTTGTGCGCCCACACTCAGAAGTCAACTCGCTTCAAAAAGACGGAGGAAACGCCGTCGCTAGATTCCCCGAAAGGCTGAAAACTGGGAAGTCCGCACGGCTATATCCCGTTTTAAAAACGAAACAGTAATGCTCCAGAGGCTGGAGCGTGAATGACTCCCCCCCCCTTACACACACACACACATATACACAGCCGAAGTGAGAGCCCCACAGCGGCGTGGCGGCGAGCGAAGGAAGCGCAGGCGCACCGCGCTCTTTGCGCAAAGACCAAAGGCGCAGCCCTAGTCCGCGCTTAGTTTCCGGAGACGCTCAGCTGACCGAGCCGAGTCCGAGCCCGAGCCCGGCTGGCGTCGGGGGGCGGCCGGACGCTCGACAGGGGAGAGACGTGGAGACCCTTGCAGGGAGACCGGCCGAAGCGCGTGCTCCCTCCCTCGCTCAGGGCCGCCATCCTAAGGCTCTCGCTGTGAGAAGCCCAAGATGCTCCGCGGGGGCTCCTGGCTCGCGGCGGCTCTCGTCTCGCTCTTCCTCCCGGCTGCTTGCGGGAGCCTGGCGTCGCCGGCGGCGGCTGCCCCTGCCCCGACGGCGGCGGCGGCGGCGCGTTATAGCCTGCGGGGAACCTGGCGGTTGAGCAACGGGAACGGCTCCCTCACGCTGAGCGGACGCGTCCCCGGGTGCGTCCACACCGCCTTGCTCCGGGAAGGTCTCACGCAGGTACGGGCGCGGGGGCCGCGCGGCTCACCTCTAGCCGGTCCAAAGCCCAGCGGTGTCGCTGGGACAACCGCGAGGGGGTCTTGGGGGGCGGGGCGAGTAGAGGTCACCGGCGTTTCCCTTCTGCCTTTAGAGGGCGATTCTGAAGGCTTCAAAGGTTAAAAGGCGCGACCGTCCCGCGGTTTTCGCGCAGGATCTGCCCTTTCCCGGGGTAATTTCAGTGGTGGTGTCGGGAGCTGAGGGCATTAAAGACGCGCGTGAAGTTCCCTTGACGAGAGCCGGATCTGGAACTTTTCCCTTGACGTGTAGCTTCTGTCCGTGGGTGCATTCACACCTAAGGTTTAATCCAGCTTCGGTCCACTTTCGGAGTGGAAGAGCACATCAGCAAAGTGAGAAGCTGTTTGCTTTTGGCTTCGTTTGACAAAGAAAAGCCACATTTGGCTCAGGTAAAGCGGAAAGAAAATGACAAGTCGCTATGCTGATGTGCTTTTCCACTTTGAAAGTGGACTGAAGCTGGGTCAAAACTTTGCTGTGAACGCAGCCCATGTTACTCCGAAGTTCTGTGCGAGGTGCTGACTCTTACATATGGGTCCTAAGGACGTAAGAGGAGCCCTCCTGAATCAGACCACAGCCCCTCCAGCCCGGCATCCCGACTCACTCAGTGGCCCACCACCTGCTTCCGGGCATTCTAGATGTAGGAAAAATGTGGGCGCTGTGGACAGTCAGAGCGCTCTGTTTTGTTGTTTTCTTCACCTTTCATGTAGTTTTGAATTTCCTTGTGAACCACTTTGAATTTTTTTTTAACATAAAAGAGCTTTGTAGAAAGGTTTTAAATGGATAAGCGGCAGCTGTTGTGGTTTATCAGCCCCTTAAGTTGAGTAAATGTAGGGATGGAAGATCCAGCATCATTATTACTCAGCTAGCATGAAAACAACTTACCTATGGGCTGTTTAACAAAGTCATTTGACATAGTGTTAGGAAAGACTTCTGGGAGCCTGTCATGTGCATGAATCCATTATTTATTTATTACAAAGGATGCTTTCAGGGATTTGGGAGCAGGTGAAGGTTTTGCCTTTGTCTTCTGCTTGAGGTGCCAAAAAGCAATTGGTGGGCCACTGTGAGAGAGGATGCTGGACTAGATAGGCTGTGGTCCAGTTTTGCAGGGCTCCTTTCATGTTTTTAAGGGAGTCCTGACGCATGCCTGGCAGGTCATGGTGTAAGGTAAAAGCTGGCTTTCCCCTCATTGTCTAGAAGATGCCGTAGATTTTTAGAAACACACTCCTCTGTGGTGTTGGGGAACAATAGCTTAGTCGTGTGATCAAGGCCAGGTAATGGATCATATCTGGTGGAGCAGTAGTCATGGGGATAATTTTGCTTCTGAAAAGGTAAATCCTGCCTCACAAACTTGTTGGAATTCTTTGAGAGTGTCAATAAAAACATGATAAAGGCAAACCAATAGACATAGTCTATCTGGACTTTCAGAAGGCTTTTGACAAAGTCCCACATCAAAGCCTACTGAGTAAACTTATCAGCCATGGAATAAAAGGACAGGTTCTGTCCTGGATTTGTGAGTAGGAATAAACGGCCAATTCTCAGGGTGGAAAGAGGTAAAAGGTGGGGTCCCTCAAGACTCAGTGTTGGGACCAATACTTTTAAATTTATTCATCAATGATCTAGAAGAAGGGGTACATAGTAAAATAGCAAAGTTTGCTGATGATACTAAATTATTTAGGGTAGTAAAAAATGAAGGAGATTGCCAAGAGTTCCAGAGGTGAATGGGCAGCCAAGTGGCAAATGTGCTTTAATCTTAACAAATGCAAAGTAATGCACATCAGGGCCAAAAAATCCAAATTATGTTTATAAACTGATGGGGTCTTAGCTTTCTGCAACACACCAGAGATCTTGGGGTTTGGGTGGACAGTTCAATGAAGGTGTCAACACAGTGTGCAGCAGCAGCAGCAGCAGCGAAAAAAGCTAATTCAGTGCAGGGAGTAATTAGGAAGGGAATAGAAAACAAGTCACTAAGTGTCATTTTGCCTCTTTATAAATCTATGGTGATGCCACATTTGGAATATTGTGTACAATTCTGGTCACCACACCTCAAAAAGGATATTGTGGAAGTGAAGAAAAGGGCCACCAGAATGATTAAGGGGCTGGAACACCTCCCTTACAAAATCAGGCTGCAACGTCTAGGCCTCTTCAGTCTGGAGGGACAGTGTTTAAGAGGCGACCTGATTGAAGTATATAAAATTATGCGTGGTATAGAAAAGGTCTATCGCACAACACTAGAACCAGGGGGCACTCTATGAAGCTGATGGGTAGGAGAATAAGGTCTGACAGGGGGAAGTATTTCTTCACCCAGAGGGTCATAGGTTATGGAATTTGCTGCTGGAAGAGGTGGTAACAGCTACCAGCCTAGATGGCTTTAAGGTAGCGTTACAAATTTATGGATGACAGATGTATCAATGCCTACTAGAATTAATGTCTAGGTACATCTTTCAGGCTTGGGGGGAAAGCAGGACACTTCTAAGGCCATTTGCTGGGATTCGAGACCAGGAAAAGGTTTGTCCTTGTCTCTGCTTGAGATGCCCATGAGCATTTGGTGGGCCACTGTGTGCGACGGGATGCTGGACTAGATGGGCTGTGGCCTGATCCAGCAAGGGTTCTCTTATGTTCTTATGTTATATTCTTATCCTCTACAGAGCCAGCTGGCTCGTCTTGCGCGAGTCACATCTCTCTTTCTCACAGCCCCACTTACTACACAGGGTGTCTGTTGTGGAGAGAACAGAAAGCTTTGCCAACCGCTGTGAGTCCCCTTAAAAGGGTGAGAAAAGAGGAGTAGAAAAGCCAACTCCTCCTCCTCTAAATTTATTTGGCTTTTTTCCTCCTCTCAGGATACAATAATTGGAAGACTGCTGAAAAGATTATATGAAAGATACATGAAATATTGGTATTAACATCTCGCTGGTCATATGCATATGTCATCCAGGTGTCGTTCCCTACTGTATGTTACTGTGATGAATAGTGTGCTAATGAACAGTCCTGCATGTGCAGTTTTTATCTTCTTTAGTACACAGGAAAAGCAAACCTGAAAGCTTTGATACGGTTATTTTATACATGAGCCAGACTGGACAGTGATTATGACTTATTAAAGAGAAACAAAACACACTCCTTGTTTTATATTTATCTGAGAAGCAAACTGAGATTGTTCACTTACAATGAATCATAATAAGACAGAAGGTCTGGATTGCCCTTAAGGGTGTATTCAGGTATCAGTTACTTAATCTGGTGTACTTGGATATTCCAGATTATCCAAATGCAGCAGAATAAGTAATTGAGGTCTGGAAGCAGCCTAAGTTCAATCTTGGCCTTTAACGCAACTTGTGAAACTGGGAATTCCTACATTGTCTGGGAAGCACTGATTCATCTTGGTTCTGGCTACAGTTCATGTTTCAGTGGTTTAGGATTCGGATCATTGGTGGCAGAGCTTGAGAAGTTAGTGATTTTCTGCCTCTTTTTCAGGCAGTTTAAGTTACAAGGAAGAGTGCATGACAGTTACCATATGTCAGATGCTCAGTGGAGCTGTAAAATGTGGTATTGGCTGCAGAAATGTTGCAGTTATTTTTGGAGGAGAATGTTATTTTTAATACCTCTGTCGTAAAAATCTGCTTCAGACCTCTTGAAAATTCTACGAAATCCAAAAAGCTCTGAAATCTAGGAACAGGATTTCTTTACTGTCCATTGTTCTGTGGCCGGTGAGGGAAAAATAAAATACGTACACTAATGTGCAGAATTAATAATGTAAAAAAGATTTCATATAGGCTATGTACCCGAAAAGATTATTTTAAAAATCTGTATTTTTATCTTAAGTGAAAAATATTTGCTCTTAAACTGTCATATCAGTGGGTATTGCTGCTACTTGTCTGTGTTACAAATGAGGGAGGCAAAGCTTGTTGAGGGAAACAGAAGGCAAGGAAACTCAAATCCCAAAATGAATTACATAAAATATTTATACATATTACTGTTTTAACTTGTTTTAAAACTATAACCCGCCCTGAGACCTACAAGAGATCAGTGCAGACTTTGAAGCCGCTCCAGAGTCCCTTCGGAGCGGCTCCGGAGTCTGCGCTGATCTCTTTGGAGAGACCAGTGGCAAGACTCCGAAGTCTCTGCCGATCTCTTTGGAGGGACTTTGGAGGGAAGTCAGCGCGGTCTGCACTGATAGCGAACAGACTGCACTGACAGCTCCGGAGCCTCTCCGAAGTCTGTGGCGATCGCTTCGGAGGGACTTCGGAGTCATTTCGGAATGATTCCAAAATCACTCCAAAGCTGGGACTTCGGAGATTGCACACACACACACACACACACACACACACACTGTCCCCAGAGACATCTGGGGTGATGAACTGATCCCTTGGGGGTCGATCTGGATTCTCCAGATGGGTGCAAAGGTGCTACACCTCCCGTGGAAATGCATTGGGTGCTTCCCTTAATCTGGATCTACTAGATCCGGATTAAGGAATGTACCCATTCCTTAGATCCGGATCTAAGGGCTGCAGTGGAAAAACACCCATTGTTTCATAGCGTCTTGTTATAGGTATAAAAGGACAAGTTGTGGTAAGATCTCAGAAAGCTTCTTTCTGACAACAATCTCTGCAACTTTGTTTTTGTATCAAGGAAAACATTTTTTTTAATGTAGTCCTTCAGATAATCAACCATGGCTAGAGAGTCTATGATTTTTGGCTGGCTGTGCTCACAAAGTCAGAAATTGTTAGTTTTTCCTCCCTGTTACCAAGCAGGGAAAGGGGCTCACAACCTTTTAGGTTCTTGAGGAAGATCTTGACGCTCAGGCTGCATCCAGACAGGATGAAAATTTCCGAGGTACTGCGGAGCAGCTTAACCCAACAGACAGACTTTATGATGCTCCACAATACCTGTGCATTTTGCTGTGGGGTAGGGGTGTGCATGAATATTCGTAACATTTGAAATTCAATCAAATTTGTTCTAATTTGGACATTTGAACCGAATGTCTATAGATTCAAATTTAAACATTTGAACAAATTTTGAATTTTTGAATCTATTAATGTGAATTATTCAGATATTCATAGACATATACAATGCATACTTGCCCATACGCCTCTTTCCCACATCCATACGCATTTGTACAGATCTGTATGGGACGAAAATGGGATGCATATGGAATAAATATGCGATGCGTACGAAGATTCAAATTGAATTTTTGTATATTTGATTTGAAACAAATTGGATCCTGAAAATTGCATTCATGCTCACCCCTACTGCGGAGTACTGTATTCCATTCCTCTGCATTTTCTCAAGCGTTTTGGCAAACTGTGTGAGAACTCACCTTCACCCAAGAAGCAGAAGACCTATCAGAAAGGGAGGGGCTAGATACGTGCACAGAAGAATCTTCCCTGCTGGTCTGGAGTATCCGAGAATGTGAGGATGATCTGTTCTCCCTGTGGAAGGACTTTGTTTATTTATTCATTACATTTCTATCCTGCCTCGTACCCAAAGGTCTTTGGGGGGTAACAACAGATTAAGAACAAGAATATACATTAAAAACCCTTTAAAAATTCAATAAATCTAAAACAATACACGAATGTATTTAAAATGATTGTATCATCTCAGCCATAGGCCAGAGTAAAGAGGTGTGTTTTCACCACCTTCCTAAATATATGTAAGGAAGGGGCATGATGCACTTCGAGGGGGAGACTATTCCATAATCTGGGGGCCATCACCTAAAAGGCTGTCTCCCGGGTGCCCACCAGTCTCACTACTGAAGGTCGTGGGACAACCAGGAGGGCCTCACCGCTAGATCTAAAGGCATGGGCAGGTCAGTATGGGAGAAGGCGTTCGTTTAGATATTTGGGGCCCATGCCTCTAAAGCAAAGTCTGTAAAGCAAAGGTAAACTCCACATTTTTAACATCCTGTTTGGAGTCATCCTCAGTTTTGTCATTGGGGATCACTTTTCTGAAACAGCTAATGTAGTATAGTGGTTAAAGGGCTGGGCTAGGAGCCTCTCAGTTTGACTCATTCCCTTTTGTATTTAATATGCACAAGTGGAAGACAGTGATGGGTTAAAAAAAGGATATAAATGCCATAAGTAGATAACATTTTTTTTCTGTTTATCTCCCTCCCCAAATTAACAATCATGATAAATTACCCCCCCTCCCAATTCTGCTCATCTCTGGAGTTACAGAATTGGGGGGGGGGGCGGATTGGCGGTGACAGTGACAAAAATATAATTGTTTAATTTTAATTTTTAATGTTATTGTTTAAAATATTATGCAGTACAAAAGGGAGAAATAAATACCCGAGTTTGCTTTATCCAATGTTCCCAAGTTCTGGAAGTCTAGCAAAATTTATGAACTGTTTATTACTTTTCATCACCCTTACACAAGGCAGAGCAGAGAAGAGCCTTTTGTTTTCATTTTTTGGTTCGGTGGTGAACCTTGGTGCCTCTGACTGCTGTGTTTGTTTAAAAATAGTGGTTTCGTAGCTGTTTTTGAAGGCCAGCTTGTTTCAGTCTTACTCCTCCCCGCAGAGGCAGACTTTCCAGCCCCTTTTGATTGCAACCCAAATCTGTTGTTCATTGGAAATGAAAGCAAAAACATCTGCTTTCTTTCTTGCAGCAGCACTAGAGGAAAGGAAGTAGGGCGCAACACCATAGCTAGTGGCAGCTCATTCTCCTGTAACTGCAAATTGACATGTATGTTTAGGACTCCCTCCAGATGGCGAGAGGAAATTGTGGGGTCCTATTTAGATCCTGTAGCTGCCCCTCGCCATCCCTGCCAGAGGGCAGGGAGAGTTTGCGGGGCAAGTCCGGGCCCTTACTGTCTCCCTCAGTGCTTCAGTGGTGTGAAATACCTGTAAGTGTGCAAACTGTAGTAACAATGTATCACATCCAAGTCAGTACTAAGGGAACAGATGATTACAGTAAATTATAAAAAATTACAGATGGAAGGCCAAGGCAGGCAGAATGATGGCAAACCGAATCTGTGGGCCTTTTGCACTTGGAGGATTAGGATGACTGTGCAACACTCTGGGATCCTGCATCTGTACACTGCATGGGGACCATCCGGATCTTCTATAGCTGTAGAACATTCCGGACTGGATGCCAAAACTAAATGTGCCTAGAGACAGGCTAAAAGCTCCACCCTCCTTGCCCAGCTGTTTTCCATCATCCTGACTGCAGAGCCGTGTCCCACTGTCCACTCTGACCGCTCGATACTTCACACTTACCTCCCTCCAGGTGAGGGAAAATGCGAAGGTAAATGATGATGTGTAATCAGCATCTTTTAATTTCATCCTTTCCCTGCTGCTGCTGCGTTGCCACAGCTGCCAATTGATGGTCACATGATTGGCAGCACCGAAGCAACTGTGCCGCTTTCCCTGGTCTCTAGAGGCACCCTGAGATACGTGTGAACACTGTTTGGAAGATCAGTTCTTTACCACTTTTTAAACAATTCTTTTAGTATAACTGTGATGAATATAAAGGAACTGAGGATGAATATAAGTTTAATTGTACCAGATATTATTGTTTTTATTGTCTGGGTGTTAAAAAGTAATATCAAAGTAAAATATGATGATTAATAAATGAATACTTTTATAAATGAATTTTCTGACTCTTTTCTGCTGAATGTTTCGCTGAAAAGCAGATGTATTGCACTTTGCCACTGAAGAGGTAGTGTAAGGCAACTGTTCTGGCTTAATTAGTGTACAAGAATTGTCGTTTCTCATATCTCCTCACGGATCATCATATGTGTTTTTGTGAACCTGATGCCCCAATACTCTTAATAGCATATTTACATAATCAATGGCCTTGCTGCATTACAGTAAGTAGTATTTTATCTCTTGTGATCCAACTATAGGATCCTTATTATAGATTTAATGACCTGGCCTATACGTGGATATCCTTGGATAATTGGACATATAGCAGAACATTCAAAACTCCATTTGATGTCAGGTATGAGAATAATGGAAGTTGTGGAAGTAATATTTAGGCTGTTGGAATGTGCACAGTTACCTGGGAGTAAGCTGTGTTATGTTTGGTGAGGTTTATTATTTGATTTTATAGCCTGTAAGATCTGGGATGTGTGACTGTAAAATGAATAAAAGAGATTAAAACCAATAAATAATTTTTAAGAGGAACTGTTAAAAAAACATTAAGAATTGCAAGGCAAAGATACAAATCTAAAGTGCTGCTTGACAGGTTAAAAAGAATGGAAGTCCAGAGTGAAAATATGTGGATGGCAAATCAGGCATCAAAAAGTATATTGCCACGATAGTGCCTGATCCATGTCAAATGAACATTTCATAATTAAGTAGTTACTGAAGTGGAGTCCTTTTTATATAGCATCACCCCTTCATTCTCAGACGGCATTGGTTCTGCCAGCAGGAAGGTCACCTTCTGATCTTAGCATCTGAGTAGGCCTGTGGAGACAAAGCAGGCATTCACGTTCTTGTGCGTACATTTGTGCTGCCTGTTAGCAAAGCACCCTGTACAAGCTTTAAAGAATTTAGATTGATTGTGCTAGCTTAAAGTGATGAGGTGCACCTAAGAATCCCTTCCTTTCGTAGTTGTTTTCTCATTTATGAAGCTAACTGGCACAACGCTCTTTGGACCAAGGAAAGCAAAAAGTTCCCACCACATTAATGAAAATTAGGCCTTTTCTGTACCATATGGTATTATTGTATCAGTTGAAGTAAATGTATGAAAATTTTTTTGAGTCTTATTCTGTGTACATTTTTGTATTGTAGGGATTTTTCTCATACAAATCATTTGAGTTTCACTAACAGTTTCATTAAAACACTAGTTTTTAAATTCCTATTTCCCACTGCCAAAGGCCCTCTGATTATCTAGTTTTGGAAGCTTTCTTTACACCTGTACAACATTAATGCAGGGTTGAAACGCTGATGATTGTGTTTTTTTCTCTCCCCCCCCCCCCCCCCCGTAGCACATGGCAGAAAGTGACTTTGGTTTTTGAGGGAGTAGATACAGCAGCACTTGTTGAGGTCAATAATGTAACTGTTGGGAAGATGGACAACATGTTCAAGAGATACGTAAGTTACTTTGCTTTTTGTGGAGAAGAGATTGCCTGGGAAGCAAAGCCATTTGAGCTTTTGGAACTATGCTCTGATGGCCATTTCTTCTTTGGAGCTCTGTATGTGCCTGTAACCATGCCAGTTCTTGTTTGTTTGTTTATAAAAATGATTTAAAACAGTGATGAAGCTTTCTGGAAACCCATACATCTGTCAGCCTACTGCCTCTACATAGCAGCACTGTTAAAAATGTAGATTCTTTCTGCAGGAGCACTAGTAGAGATCTCTACAATTCCATTACTATGTAGAAATAGCAGAAGTAATTAGGGGTAAGCACAAACACAATTTTCAGGATTCGATTCAAATTGAATATCTGAAGATTCGATTTGACTCTTTAAAATTTGAATTTAACCAAATCTGATTCAAATTCATTTTAATTTTCTATTCGAATTTGCACTTACTAATGTCAGCTACATTCATATGCGCCCGTAGGCACTGTTACACATCCTGTACACATCCATACATGTCCGTATGCATCACTTAGTTATTCCATATGCAACCCATTTTCATCCCATTACGGATCCATACAAATGCGTACTGAGGCGGGCGAGATTTGTACGTGCAAGTATGCGTCGTGTAGGAACCTGTACACATGCGAATGTCTGGATAATTCAGACAAATAGATTGAAACTCGAAATTCGTTTGAAAGTTTAAATTAAAAATGGACATTCGATTCAAATTCGAATGTCAAAATTTGGATGAATTCGATCATATTTGAAATACTTTTGAATAATCGTGCACACGCCTAAAGTAACCAAGATTTGCACTGGAGCACTACTTAGGAAAGGGAGGGAGGGAGGATATTTTTCTGCACATATGTAGATGTAACAGTCACTTATAGTCATGGGGGGAGCAACCACTGCCCTTTTTAACAGTGCTGTGTTGTTGTTTTGGTGTGTTGTCTTCTGACATGCAACCCACACAAAATTCCTGCAGATTCAATTTTTTTCCATGTGTAGGTAGAGCCTTAAGTGAATATAGCTTACCAGACTTGCATTGTGGCTTAGTGGGTACATGACAGACCTTTTTTTTTTGTAAGTACAAACAGATAACAAAATCGGAAACCATTTAATGTTTGAATACTCAGTCTGGATATGTAAGGGCCATCTCTGCAGTTTTATGGATCTTAGCAGGCTTTGTCTGCTTTTATATTTTATAAACTAGAGGTAGCTATGTTTTGGCTGAAGAGAATTGCTTGCTTGTGACTGAGGCAAAAATGATGACTAGAGAGAAGAAGATTTGTATCTGAGTCCAGGAATTTGGTGAAATAGAGAGGTTTAATCCTCTCCACTAAGCCATGCATTGTATTGCCTTTTTATTATTATTTTTGCAGCAGCTGCTGCTGAAACTGAAGTGAAGAGCATTAGGATTTAAAAAAACCCTTGGTGGAGCATAGGCTTCTCTGAGTTAGCCATCCTTGCTGTAAAAAAAATAACAAACTGGAGGCTCTAAAGTTTATGGAAATGGTTATAGTGACATGTTGTAATCCAAAGCAATCAGAGCCCAGTTACTTGAGTCCAGGTATATGATAAGTCCTATTTCAGAATGATGAATGTGTATTTTCCTTTTCTCTCTCATGCAGACCTTTGATATTACTCATGTGATCAAGGAAATCAATGCAATTCAAGTTCACTTCTTATCGGCAGTATGGTATGCTGAAGAGCAAAGTAAAATTCACCAGGCGTACACGGTTCCCCCCGAATGCCCACCCCCTGTACAGAAAGGACAGTGTCACGTTAACTTCATCAGAAAGGTAAAAGCTGTGTATGAAGTATGTGTGCATTTAATCTCTGGAGTTCAGTTCAGAAATAGGGATCATAAAATCAAAGCTGGAAAGATTAACATTTTTAATGAATGGCACTATCCCTGTTTAAAAATAAAGGGAATTCAGCTGACCTTGATTTATTGGAAGTGAAACCTGAAAACCCTTCAGGGGCCTTTTCTGTAGACAGCAGAATTTCTGAACCCCCAAATAAGCTTTCAGTCAGTTGTTCAGACTCTGAACAACCTTTATTTTCCATGACTAGCAAATAATAGGGGTGTGCATGAATGTAATTTTTTGGGATTCGATTCGAATTGAATACCCAAAAATTCAATTCAATTCAAATCTTTAAAATTCAAATTTAACCAGATTTGATTCAAATTAAGCAAATTCGAATCTATTCATTTGAATTTTTGATTCGAATTTGCACTTACAAATGTTGACAATATTCATATGTGCCCATATGCATTGTTATGCATCCCATATGCACCCATACATGTCTGTATCCCGTGTGCATCCCGTTTTCATTCCGCATGGATCCGTACAAATATGTATGGATGGGGGAAAGATACATATCTGCAAGTACTCATCGTGTACACATGCGAATGTCCGGATAATGTGCACGAATAGATCTGAAATTCAAAATTCATTTGAATACCTTCGAATATTAGTGCACACCCCTAGCAAATAAATGTTTTCACTTTCCAATATACTTTTGGATTTAACTGAAAGAGATTTTCCATATAGAGTTCAAAAGCAGAGCTGGCAGTACGATGCATTTTTATATACGTATTTTCTATATAAACCATGTCCCACCCCACTAGAAAGCTCTCAGAGTGGTATATGAATTGAATACAAGTCCTTTCCTTTTGGTTTATGTAAGCAAAGAGTAGATATAAGGTGAAGGGAGTAGGGAGAGGAAAGGGAAAAGGCAACTCTGTCATTTTTATAATTCACCCAGGATAGATGTTATATAGCTGTGTGGTAGCAGTTAGCAGAGGGAGAGATTACTGCTGGAGCAAGATGCTAGAAACTCATCAGGTTACGGCCTAGGTATGGGAATAGAGAGCAAGAGAACAGACAGACAGGCTGTCAAGATTAACCTACTTGTTAATGATGCCTCCAGGTATACAACACCAGGCTGCTAGGCATTCTTGACGTGACCTAATGGTAAACTCTTGTTCGTTGTGGGGCAAAGGCCAACTTTCAGCTGAAAAATTTACTGACTAAATTTCCTAGTGTGTATTTTATATACAGTACATTTTAAATTTGGTTGACTGTTGTGTGGCTGTCTGAGCATGGGCTTCTAATGTGCACAGGCTGCAGACCGAAAATGAGGAAACTCTTTTGGCAACTCAGTTTGCAAGTGATGGCAACCGAACTTTCCCTGCCAACATTCCCCCTAAGCCTAAGTACTCACCCTTCTTATCAGGACCCTGAGAAGGGCCAAGTAGAAATGGGATAGGAAGAAAGAGAGAGAGAGGACTGTGTCTGGTTCTGAGAACCCCAATTTAAAAAAGACATTGACAAACTAGAGCAAGTCCAGAGGAGGGCTACCAGAATGGTTAGTGGTCTGGAAAACATCTCCTACAAGGAAAGGTTGAATGATCTAGGAATTTTTAGCCTACTCAGAAAGATTGAAGGATCTAGGAATGTTTAACTTGCAGAAGAAAGACTTGAGAGGAGTCATGATCACGGTCTTCAAGTATCTGAAGGGCTGTCACAGTGCAGAGGGATTGTCCCTATTCTCACTTGCACAAGATGGGAAGACTAGAAACAACGGTATGAAACCTCAAGGGATTAAATACAGATTAGATATTAGGGAAAACGTCTTGACAGTGAGGGCAATCAGCCAGTTGGAATAGGTTGCCACAGAAGGTAGTGAGCTCTCTTTCACTGGAGGTCTTCAAGCAGAGGCTGGGCCTACAGCTGTCTGGGATGGTTTAGGAAATCCTGTATTGAGCAGGGGGTTGGACTTGATGACCCTAAAGATCCCTTCCAACTCTATGATTCTAACTTCCTGGCTATTTGAGGCCGAGACCGGTGTTTCTGTTTTTGTCTTTCCTCTATTCCCACCTCCAGCTTACTTAGTGCAGCGATGGTCTCTTTGCTGACTCCCTCACTGCGAAAACTCACATCTAGGCCCTGGTCACAACTTCATTTTAAACCTTCTTCAATCCACCTTCTGATCTCAAAGTATACCTTTTAATTTCTGTTTTATTCGTGGACTTTCCCTCCTTCACTTGTACATTCCAGGGTGGAAAGTACACAAATAAAATGGATAGAAATGAAAAGGTGCGAGCATTGCAATCAGAAGATGGACTGAAGAAGGTTTAAATGTGAAGGTGTGACCACCGCCCTACAGTATATCTTGCTGCCCTTCCATCTATCCATCACTTTGCTGAGATTAGATATCCTCAGGCCTGTTGGGACTGGAGGAGCCCTCTCAATGAAGGGCGGTTCAGGTGCAGGGAAGGGGAAAGTGGTTGGTGAAAAGCTGCCCTCAGCTGGAAGAGTAAGGTGCAGCAGAGTGTTCCTTGCCTTTCTGGGGCAGCAGCCCTAGTTTTCCAGTTGCAAAGAAGGGCGAAGGTTATGGCGGTTTACTGAGAGACTGTTTGGTCTCCATTACACAGGGCTTTTATAGATTTTATTCTGATTTCCTCTTTGCTTCTTTTTCATTTTATTACCTATTTTGTGACTGCATTGCAAAGGTTGACTGCAGAGTCGCAAGTGGAGTCGCAAATAATAAGAAAGGAGCAAGAATATGGTTGTTAACCGTTCAGTCACAAACCGCTGAGAACTGTACCATGCTGCCCTTATTAAAATGGATAGATGAAACTGTGCACAAAGATGTAGGGCAGCATTCATTCATTCCACTAGAAAAGTTCCAGGTGCAGTGTGTTTTATGACTGCGTCCAGCCAGGTTGCTTAGCAGAGGAGAAAGACCAGAGCTAACTCTGAAGAGTGCCAGAATGTGCTGGCACAGTTGTAAAACAATCTTAGCCAAGCAGCTTTATGCATGGTTGCTGTTATTCATGTGCTGAGTTACTTATATTGTAGAGCTCTGGCAGCTTCTGGGAAGTGTTAGCTGCCAAGAGTCCATATCTCATTAGCCTGGTGTTAAGGGCAGAGGGCACTGGGCATAGTGGGGGAAATGGCAGCATGAGTCTAAAAAGCTTCCATTCACCCTTCTGATCAGGGCCCAAACCAACAGGAGAAGAAGAACTTGGTTTCCATTTATCCAGAAGTAGTCTACAGAAGTGGTCAGTGAGGTTTCTGCCTCGTTATGCCTCATTGAGTGAAGACTTGCAGGCTCAGAGTGAAAAGTTCCCTCTGTTTGAGGGATGGAGAATTCAGGTTTTTGCAGTGAAAATAGTCTCACTGGTTGGCGAATGTTCTGTCTTGGAGGATCCTTTATCATTTGGTAATGGCAACCATTATAAGTGAAGGGACAGGATAATCAAAAATACATAGGAAGAACTTAGCATGTGTCAAATTTTGCCCTCCTCTAGCCAGTGCTGAAAATCCAGCTATTAAGCAACATTCCAGAATAGCTGCTGTTGCCCACATGGCTGGGAAACAGTGGGGGCCAAGTGAATAGAGGTGCCTGGCTCCTGGCCATTGGCACGCCACACACATCAATATCACTATAGGGGGAGAGGGGCGACGACGGCAGGTGAAGAGGCTATAGTGATACTGCAGGGTATTACCCTGATATCCCGGGGTTATGTTGGGATTCCAAGGACACATATGGAGAGTCTGACAGAGCACCGGGAAGCTCTGATTAGTATTAGGTTACTAGATCATTGCGAGGCAAGCTTCCATGGGAAAGCTTTTTTTTATAAAGTAATGGAGGAAACAATAAGGCTGACCCAACCTATTTCAGACTCCAACTTTGTCTGCTGGGCCCATTTAGCCTGTGATTAAAGGATGACCCACTCCTGAGTTAGATCTTCAGGTAAGCTATGAAAAAAGGAAGCTGTTTTTATTACAGGGATTAATTAAAATAAGTCTAGATCAGGGTTTCCCAAACTGTGGGTCGGGACCCACCTCTAGGAAATTTAACCATATTTGAAATAACTTTTTTGATGTAATTATTTAATTAAGTAATAAAAAAATTGTATTAAAACTTTGTTTGTTATGTGAAAAGTCCTTTATTCATATTGGTAACGGTTAAATTTCCTAGAGGTGGGTCCCGAGTTGGTAAACTTATATTAGATGGGTTGTAGCCCAGACAACTTCGGGAACCACTGCTCTAGATCATTTTTCTGTATTAGGATCTGTTGTTTCTCCTGAGTTGATTAGAAATCAGTGTGGGGGAGAGAGCATCTTGAACAGCTGTAGCTCTATTTTTAGCAGTATAGATGCTGGTGAAGTGGTTTTTATATAGTGCTGGTCTAAGGCATTTCAGTATGGAAAATATCTTTTAGAAGATATTTTTGAACCTTCGAGGAACTGGATGATAATTTTGGAATACTGATTAACTAAGGTGCCTTCTAAGTTGAGCTTCTTCTCCATTTATCCCCCAGTATCACATTTCAGTTGTACTTTTCATCAAGAAACTCGGGTATTACACAGGAAAGTAATTCTAACTTAAGGGTACAGACAAGTCCTGACCTGGTGGCAACTAACCAGGAAAGATCTTGGGATCTTGATGTTATAGTGTCCTTATATAATACAGTCGCAGTGATATGGAAAATATATTGCATAATTGAAAAAGCATTGGAAAGAGGACCCCAATGAGAAGAGATTGCAGTGTTTGGAGTTTTTAAAATTAGGTGGCATTCACATGTGACATAAGTCTCAAAAACATATTAGAGTATGGCATGGGCCTCTCATGTTCCTATCCCTTTATAAAACATCTTTTCTAGGCTTGAATATTTGTGAGGGGAGAGTGGCAGACTGGGATATGGACAATCCAAGAATGAATCATCTCTAAATGTGCGATCAGACAGGGCTTTTTACAGTAGCTCTTGTCTTGTATACAGCAGAGTCATTGCTACTTAAACTTTGCAGAATGTGGCTGTACCTGTGGTGTGTTAGAGGCGTTAGAACTTGTGAACTTGATCCATTACAGATTGGGGCCTCCTGACATTCTGCTGCGGCCACCACTACTTCCCCTCCCTCTCTCCCCCATTCCCCGTATTCTTATCCTAGGCCACACTGGTGAGCGAGCACTGTGTACACCTTTGATAGAGGCCCTTCTCCAGCATCCATACATCCTGAGATGGGAAAAAAAGCTTTGTTTATACTGCTGCTGTGGGAGTTGCCTTGAAGAAGACTCTCCATGGACAATAAAAAAAGGGAGGAAATGCTCTCTGATTGTGCAGGGAGGCTGCAGGCTTGTTGTCTAAGAAGTGGTTTTGACTAACATTTATAAACTAGAAATAGGTTCACTGCCCGCTTCTTAGTCCTTGAAACTTGATACGTTGTCCGACAGGCTGATTCTCTGAAATATAGGGAACAAGCTGCATTGAGTACAGGGTGGCTGCCAAAATTAGTATGGCTCAGCTGCCATTTATTAGGATTACAAATTTAGCTCTGTCGTCAAAAGCAAAACTTTAAGAAGACCTATTGTATGTACGCTCTGGCATGGGGGAGCTCTGAGGTTATGTTAAGCCACCTTTTCAAGCCATGATCAAGTCTGGTTTATAGGCTGCTCTGGAAATTCTAATGTGAAGTGAAGCATTTCACAGAATCATAGAACTGGAAAGGACCTTCTGCGATGGCACGGGGCAGTATTGTGCCACTGTGGTTTGTCTGTTTCCCAAGGTTGAGAAAGGGACAAGACAAGCAGAAGTTTTTTTTATTTTTTATTTACTAGCGCCTGGGTTGTGCTCTGTTTACATGAAGTGAATCAGGGCCCCTGGGTGCACAATATTTACAGTCTTTAAACTGCAATAGGGGTGTGCAGAAATGCAATTTTCAGGATTCGATTCGAATTGAATATCCGAAGATTTGAATTTGATTTGAATGCTTAAAATTCGAATGCATTCACATTTGATTCAAATCAAATACATTAGAAATCTATTTGTATGAATTTTCAATTTGTATTTGAAGATACGCATGCCAACATTCGTATGTGTCCATAACCATCCCATTTTTATCCCGTACGCGTCCTGCTTTTGTCCTGTATGTATCCATACAAATGTGTATGGATATTAATAAGATGTGTATTCATACGTATGTAATGTGTACGTATCCATACACATACAAATGTCTGAATAATTTATACAAATGATTTGAAAGGTTTGAAAATTTGTTTGAATGTTAAATTCTAATGTATAAACATTCGATTCAAATTTGAATGTCTGAATTCAGTCAAATTCAGTCAGATTTTGAATGTTTCAAATATTCATGCGCATCCCTAACTGTGCAGCTTGTTTCTTCCCCCCCAAAGTCACTTCTACTTCCTACAGTGATCACACTGGCTCCTTGTGAAGGTGGGCGTAAGGATTATATAGCAATTTCTATACTGTTCACCTAAGGTTGCATCCAGACTGGGGGAATATAGTGCCATTACAAAGCCGCCACAGTTGCTTCATCCACTGTGTGTGCATGGAGGTTGAAAGAGGTGTGATTTTGTGTAGTTTTTCCATCCCCGCCCCCCTTAGTTATCTCTTACTTATCTTTCTTCTGAGTTAGTGAGCTCCAAACATTGTAGCCTTTCACTGTAGGAGCGGTGTTCAAGTCCCTCAAGTGCTTTGGTTGCTCTTTCCTGTCTCTTCTACAACTCTAAGCCTATTCACACTTGGCTGTATTCTGGGGTATATCTCAGCATAGGAATCTGTGGCCTGGGTGCTAATGCAGACTCCGGCAGACCTCCCTTAAGGCATGCTGTAGCCTGCACTAGGATGTGGACAGCAGGCCCTTATTCCAGGATATGTTCCGGAATAAAGCCAAGTGCGAATAGGCCCTCTGTCCTTTTTGAGGTAAAGCAACTGGAACTGCATACAGCAACACAAGTATGAGTTATATGAAGTCATTTGGGCTTGAGGTCATGTTTTTCTCAGCAGCTGCCCACAGGATTGAAGCTTTCATTGGGACTTTCATTAGGTTCCGCACATGTTGGGCTCTCTCCCAGATTTCATGACAGGTAGTATGGCTTTCCTCAGAGAGCAGCAGCTCAGTACAGACTGGGTATGACACACATTAAAACTGCTTTGCTAAGAAGACAGAACTGACTTTCTTTTTCCCTTTGGTAATAAAGTGGGAAGCTTAAATACACTGACCATGTTTCACTGCTCAGGAGGAGGGAAGTCCCTCACTGAAACCAACAGCAATTGTGATGCATGTGTTTAATTCATTTCAGGAACAGTGCTCATTTAGCTGGGACTGGGGCCCCTCTTTTCCCACCCAGGGCATTTGGAAGGATGTTAAAATTGAAGCTTACAACCTTTGTCACCTGGACTATTTCTCTGTGACTCCTCACTATGGTAAGTTTCACCACATTAACTGAAGAATTGGAGGGGAATTGATTTGTGAGTCTCGTGAAAGCTTATTGAATCAATTGGTCAATTGCTGTCACACAGTTATCTACAGAATTTTCCTCTGCCACTGCAATGGTATTGCCTTTTCTTTGGAAATGAAGATGTGCAATTTCAAGTTTTGTGGTCTTAGAAAAAGATCTGTATCTTTTTCTAGAATGTACTTCTTTTATGCATTATATCTTCTTTTCACTGCTCTGCTATTGGTCTCTTCCGAACCAGATAATTAAGTCCACATTTATATAGGTTCAGTGATATTATTAGCTTTAATATTGATTGTATTAGTTGTTTTGATTTTAAGTTTGTTGGATAGCTTTATTATTTTATTAATGTAAACCATTTTATGATTAACAACTATAGTATAAGATTTTAAAACAAATAGCACCCTAGCAAGTGTTACCAGCAGGGCTGTTTTCTTACTTCTACCTATTGGGGCTTCTCTCTAGGCCTCTTCAGTCTGGAGAGACGGTGTTTAAGAGGGGACCTGATTTAAGTATATAAAATCATGCATGATATAGAAAAGGTGGATAGAGAAAATTTCTTTTCTCTATCGCACAACACCAGAACCCGGGGGTGCTCTATGAAGCTGATGGGTAGGAGAGTCGGATCCGACAAGGGGAAGTATTTCTTCAGCCAGAGGGTCATCGGTCTGTGGAATTTGCTGCCGGAAGAGGTGGTGACAGCTACCAGTCTAGATGGCTTTAAGGTAGGGTTAGACAAATTTATGGATGACAGATGTATCAATGGCTACTAGAATGAATGCCCAAGTACATTTGCTGGGATTCGAGAGGAGGAAAAGGTTTGTCCTTGTCTCTGCTTGAGATGCCTGTGAGCATTTGGTGGGCCACCGTGTGTGATGGGATGCTGGACTAGATGGGCTGTGGCCTGATCCAGCAGGGCTTCTCTTATGTTCTTATGTTCTTATTGTATTGAAATATATCTACCATCACCAGCCATTCTCCTGTTCAGTGTGTTTTTGTTCTTGTGCCTCAAACAGATTCTCTTTCTGTTTGTCATGTCATCTTTCTACACCTTTAAAAGTTACTTCCAGGCTCCATTTATATCATGAAAGCATAGTATTTTAAAGTCAGCTTGGAAACAGAGGTCACTGTAAGTATAGATGAAAAACCAGGGGGTGTTACTGTTAATTTATTTTTGTTTTAGATCTGTTATTTTAAATTATTTTTCATAGACATCTTAAACGATCCACAGTATACCAAAGATGAACACTTGAGTTTCCATGGTAAAAGTGAAATGGCAGAACTCATGTTCTTGCAGGTAATGGAAAACTCCACAGCAAAAGTCTTTAAAAAGCTATTTTAAAAAAAATCTGGAGTATCAGGTTATAATGTACAGCTGCAGCAGAGAATCGTTAAACCTCTCTGTTAAATTGAATGGTGTTTGATGTACCCTCTCATTCAAGTTTTTCTTAAACATGAGATATCCTCTCTCTATGTGTTCTGCTGTCCTCATTTTCAAGGAGAGCCATGTTAAATGATGGCAGTTGTTGTTTATAATGTCGCTGCAGACATGTGATTAATTGATTGTAATATGGGCTTCATCCCCTGTTATTGGCTGACTGGTCAGCTTGCATGACACTAAAGGCAGTATCACCTTTTCCACCAATCAACATGCTCAGTCCTTCTGCCCTAGCATGGTGGGATATTTCCTCCTTCTTAAATCAGGCCCTTGGATATTGGGAGAAATGGAGTGGTAACTTTTAACTGAAATGGATTCAATAACCCAGATTTATTGACGTACAAAATAAAATCTAAAGCAATGGCACAATATTCTCAGAATGAAATCAAAGCAAATGACAATGAAATAAAACTTACCTTATGTGGAAACTTGAATATTTTTACTGGAGAGTGTGTGTAAAACTACTCAGCTACCTGAATTAATAAACCTTTATATACCTGTGGATTTTTGCTTTAGAAGAATTCAGATGTTTGTATGTTTGGACCTTCGCATATAAAAATATCTGGATTTTTCAAATAAGTTTTTTATATAAAAAAATAAATCTGCTGTGCAAGGCAGTAAAAAAGAAACTGTAGTGGGAAATGCCTTAGCAAAAGCAAGGGGACAGAGACTTGGAAAGGGAGATATTCATTTATTATTTCAATTTTTATGCCACCCTATACTTGACAGTCTCAGAGCAGTTTACAAGTAAAATATACTAGTTAAAGTAAAACTAAAAGGTACAGCACCAGAGTAGTAGAAAGGAAACTAAGGCTGTGGATCACACCTTCACTTTAAATCTTCTTCAGTCTGACTGCTCACACCTTTCCATTTCTATCTATTTTACTTGTGCATTTCCCATTCAGGAAATTCCAAACGGAGGGTGGGAAGTCTACAAATAAAATGGATAGAAATGAAAAGGTGTGAACAGTCGGACCTGATGTGGATTGAAAAAGGTTTAAAGTTATGGTGTAACTATGGCCTAACAGTCAAAGGCCTGGGTAGAGAGGTGAGTCTTAACCAGGCCTTGACATACATATAGTGGCTTAATGCGTCCCCTTTTCTAAAGGCAGACGCACAGAAAAAAGTATTTGTATCCAGATCCATGGACAACCTGAAGAAAAATAGAAGCTGGGAAAACCCTTGGAGTTGATGTGCTGGCTGGAGATGCACAGGGAGGCTCTGGTTCCATAGGTGCAAGAGGGATAAATGTGTCGTTTAACATGGTTTGCTTACTACAGTGCCAACAGTGGCTTGACTACTCCGCTTTCATCTTTTTAAAGGGCAAACACTGCCAAAAGGATACAAGTATTCATGTACTGAATTTATTTCAGAGTTGGTGTTTTTTTTAAGAAAAAGGGAGGCTTTGCCTGACTCCTTGGAAGACATTGAGAGATTATGGGCCCCAGTCCATATGCCATGTCCGATGTGAACTGCTGGAAAAATACATTTTTGGGGTGCCCCAAACAACCATTTTCCCTGCCTTAAAGCCCAGCACTGCTGTGAGGTTCATGTGGAAACATGTGGTTTCCACCCGGAAAACCTGAGTCCTTATTGCTTCTTTTACCCCGTTTGAGACTCCCTAAGTTTCTACTTTTCTAAAATGGGTATTAAAAAGGATTCCTTTTTTCCATTGTTGAGTTTTAAAGCTTTGTAGAAAAAGGGGAAGAGTGAAAGCAGATGCATGAGTATAGCTTCTCTTTAACGGTAATTTGAGAAGAGTTCCTATTCTGCCCTTGCTCCAAAGCCACCTAACCAGTTTCAGTTGCTGATAATCTTTTGTTTATTGTAAGTTTTTCCAAAGGTTAATTGAAGCAAAAGGCAAGCAGTTTCTCATTTTTATTATCCAGCCACAGTTATACACTACCAATGCAGGCACTTCTTCACCTGAGTAATGTTAAATTAAGAAGTTATTTCTCAGTTCCCCCTCTCACCT
The DNA here is from genome assembly GCA_023333525.1 of Aspidoscelis tigris stejnegeri. NCBI lineage: Eukaryota > Metazoa > Chordata > Lepidosauria > Squamata > Teiidae > Aspidoscelis > Aspidoscelis tigris. The sequence continues at coordinate 67,708,108 of JALMGA010000006.1, forward strand.
TCACTGCCGTTTTACTTTAGGAGAGCATTAATAAAACATATTTTAAAGATGGGAGAACCTTTCAGATGCCATCTTTGAGGTCACTTAGCTATCTGACCTTGGCTTCTCATAGCAACCTAGGAAGCTGGCTTATTCAGAGATCGAATGCTGGCCTATCTTGATCAGTAATGATGGCAATGACTCACAGACAGTTTGTCTAGGATAACAAAAAGATTATAGACTCAATGTACGTGAGGTGCTTTTTGCCAATAGGATATTGAAGTAAGTAATTTGAAGGACACAAGGGGGCTCACCCAGTAATTTCAACAGTAAAACAAAGTGCATCTAGTGGAGGCAGAACTAGCTAGCACAACCCAACCATTTTTCTCTCGCAGTTAACCTCAGGAAGGGTAATGCCTGAAGGAGGTTTTTGTTTCCCTTTACCCCCACCTACTCTTCCTGGTCATTCCTGTGACGACTTCTTCAAAACAAAGAAATTGGGAAAGAGGTTGGTGAGCTTAGCTGCTTCTCAAACTTAGAGAAGGTATCCCTATGTTCTTCCTTCTTTTCCTTGTTTCACAGATTAAGAAGGAATAGCCATGAACAAGCATTCTCAAAATTATTTCAGTCCACAGCCCAAACCCAGAGGAATTTGAAGGGGCATCTTCCTTTTCACTTGTTTTTTGCTCCCTATTAACAACGTTTTGAGTGGATACCGAGTCAAGGGGTAAGAGGCTGGAGTAGTTCCTTCAGTTGGGCAATATGTAGGGATACTTATTACTTCTCTCTTGGTGGCCCAATGTTTTTTTCTCAGAGGTTTTGCATGGGAATCTTGAGGAGCTAGTAGAATGGATGTGATATGCATGAGGGAGAGTTTCAGGTTTGAATCTCTGCACATATAAAAACAATAACATTTCTTCCTTTTTGAGTTTGTTTGCAAGGATTTGAATGTAGGAGGGGGGAAACCTAAAAATGCAAATATACCCCTGCGTTGCAGAGTCCTACAGTCCTATCTCAACATTCTGTTACATTGTTCGTCTTCATAAGATGTTGGGTCATGGTAGAGAGCAGAGACTTGAGCACCATGTTTAAGGAAATTATCAGTGGCTGATCTCTTAAAGCAAGATAGGAACTCTGGGTCTTCTTGTCCTCTGATTTGTGAAGTCTTAAGGCCTTTTCGCACACGCGGTTTTCGAACGCGCGGAAGACAGCCCAGGACGCGGCATTCGAATTGCCGCAGCCGGGTTTGCGTCCCAGCACGTCCCAGGCTGTCTTCTGCGCGTTCCAGATGCAGAGCACTTTAAAGTGCTCTGCATCCTTTCCCGCGTGTACGAAGCGTCCCGGCGCGTTCAGGGAGAGAAGCGTTCGCGCATGCTTCTCTCCCTGACAGCCGCGGGCACACCTCCCCCATCAGCATGGGCCGAAAATCGGCCCAGCAGCTGATGGTGGTCAGGCTGATTGCCTGCCTTGCCGGGCTGTGGAAGCGATCGTGCAGCCGTGGTGAGGCTGGTAGACAGCGAGGGGACCCACGATTCGAATCGTAGGTCCCCTTGCCATCTGCCAGCCTTACCGCCGCTGCGCGATCACTCCCGCAGCCCGGCAAGGAAGGTGATAGCCTTCCACGGGGGGGGGGGGGAGCTAGGCCCTTCCCGGCCCCGGCGGCCCCATTGCGGCTGCCGGAGCCGGGGACCTGGGAGCATCGGCTTCCTGTAGCCCCTTTCCGGGGTGGCAGCAGGCCGATGCCAGGTTGGCTGGGGGTGAGGAACCCCTTGGGCGACCGGAGCGCGTCGCTCTGGTCAGCCTCCCCCGCCCCTCCCCCCTGGCGATCTGGCCGGGTAAAACTTTGCTTCAAAGTGAAGTCTTACCTGGTGAGATTGCCGCGCGGGAGGGGCGTGGGGCTCCCTCCCACCTGCTGCTGAAAGGCCCCGAAGGTGCCCACCTGCAGCAGGGGGGGGCGCCCCACCCCACCCCTCCAAGCCTGCGATCTGCCAGGGAGAAGGAAAACTTTCACTCCTGCTTCCACGTTGGAAGCTGGAGTAAAAGTTTCTGATGCCGGGATGGGGATGGCGAGGGGGAGGGGGAGAGTGAGAGTGAGGGGGAGGGCCCCCCACCCCCACCCGAACGGCCCCCCTCCCTATCGCCCCCCCTCCCTGAGCATTGGGGACTGTGCGCGCGCAGGGGACCTACGTTCCCGGCATCCTCGCTCATTGCAAGCCAGGACTCCGGGAAGGTAGGTCCCCTGCGCGCGCAGAGTCCCAATGCCCGGGGTGGGGGTGGGGCGATCGGGTGCAGGTGGGCCCCTCCCTCTCCTCCCTCTCCTCCTCCCTCGACCCATCCCAGGGTGGGTGCGGGGTGAGTGGAGGGTGGGGGTTAGATGTGGTAGGGGTGTGGGAATCATCTGCGAGGTGTAGCCGCGTAGATCCATGCCCCTACACCCCGTAGACGGCAGCGATCGGGGTGGCGGGAAAGCCTTCGGAGATCGGAGCCAGGGGCTCCGATCTCCGAAGGGCTCCTGCCCAATAGGCAGCTGCTCCAGGGTGGGTGCCCGGATGCCCGGGCTCGTTTGTGCCGGCTGCACGGGCCCGATCCGGCCCCGTGCAGCCGGCAAGACGCGGAGCAGCCGGCTTGACAGGGCTGCCCGCCCCTTGGCTGCTCGCACCCAATGGGAGGCAGCCTCGCCAGCCGTGTCCCCGCCCCTGGCCGGCCTTTGCCGTCTAAGACACTTCGGAATGCTTTTACCATTCACATACAGGCACGCCGGAACGCGTTTACACGCGTTCCTGCGCTCCTGTGTGTGAATGCTGAAAGCGTCCTGAAGCGTCTTAGGCCACCCGTCCTACACCCGTAGTGCGAAAAGGCCTCTACTGTGGAAGAAGAGGATAAGAATAGTTTAGCGCTCTGCACAAATGTATTTTTTGCATTCAAATTCGATTTGAATTGAATGTGAAAATTCATTTTGAACAGAAAAAATCCAAATTTCTGAAAATACGATTTGAATCTGGATTATCTGAGTACACACATTCAAAAATCCAATTGGAATTTAAGAATACGGATGTTGACAGCATTCATATCTGTACGAATTTGAGCGATTCTGTATGTATCCTGTTTTCATCCTATATGAATCCTGTATTATCAACGCAAATACGCATAATTTTCACGCATATCTGTATACAATACATTCCAATTAGTACATTCCAATCATTCAAATTTTCATATCGGATTTTTGAAAATCCGAAAATCCATCCGAATGTCTTCATTCGAATGTTTTTAAATCCGATTTGAATTCGAATATCAATATTCGTTGGATTTGAATTGGATTTTTGAATTTTCAAATATTCATGCACGTCCCTAGAATAGTTTGCTTTTGCCATGGGTGCTTCCAGTCTTGCCCAGTACTGCGCCATCCTGCCATTGCTGCTTCCCACTTGACAGATGTGATAGGTGGAAACGGCACAGGGATGGTGCAGATGCTTCCAGTCTGCCTGACAGCCCAATCGGAAGCTGCGCTGTCCCTTCGACACGACTTCCCATCGGTCAGACAGGACACACCATTGCCTGCAGTAGGGTCGCAAGCATGTCGTGGAAAACGCAACGCAAAAAGATGATGATTGATCAGCATCATTTTACTTCCGTCTAATGCTACGCTGCTGCTGTGGGCTGAAGAAAGCTGTGTGGTTTTGAAGCAAGTCTGGATACAGCCCATGTTTCTTAAATCAATGCAGCCATTCAAGTTTCCTGAGTTCAGTCTTAAACATTATTTGCCTGCTGTAGTCTGTGAAGAAGCCTTGGCAAGAGGCAGATAATTTATTTAAGCCTAATAGGTATGCATGCATCCATACTTTGGGGGAATGTTCTAAAAGACAATCATTATGCTCTGCAATGAGAGGCTTTATGACACAGCAGGGAGCCTTCCCTTAAACGGCATTAGCATGCTGATGTGTCCAGTACAATTGAATGGCCAAAGTGAAGCAGCCATAGGTCCCTAGCAAGTCCTGACACAATGGATTCAATTCATACTCTCAAATCTTAATTCCTCAGATTTCATAAGCTTTTTAGTTTCACACATTTTATTGAAATAAAGCATTTGCTTGACATGCAGAAATGGTCGTGCCACATAGAAACTGGGATCTTTCCTCTGAACAGCTGTGCTCATATGTAGACTGAATAAAAGCAAATGTGGCAATTCCTACTGCACTAAAGGCAATAACACTCATTTCTCCTCAGGCCTTGTTACTGTCAAGTAGCTACTTCAGTTTAGGTTACTTTCAGTCACAGGAAACGTCTATCCAGAACTTTGCTAACTTTGTGCTAGCAGATGTAGATTAAAGAAATTCTAAGTCCATGTGTTTATGTAAAGTTCACTACTGGCAAATATGATGTTTGAACATCTTGATTACCTAAATGTGATGGGATATAGCGAAACGGGATTGGTTCTGTGGAGCTGTTTCTGAAGAGCAAGGCATCTTGAATGAGTTAGGCAGTAAACATGGAAGGATAAGTTCTTGCCTAATTCTTCCATATTCACAAGTGAAAACTTAATCAGAGAGACGATTATTCAGCACCTCTTTGTGTGTACCAAAAGCAAGAAGCCAGACTTGTGACTCTCTAACTTTTCATGACTCTAGCCTTAATTAACCACAGCAAGTAAGGATAATGGGCACTTAGGGGAATCCTTGGATCCTTAGTTGTGTGCACTTCTGTTACAGGATGTTCTAGGGTCCTTGAGAATATGTCCCGAGTTTTTCCTGTTCCTTTTATTCACAATTTATTTCATGTTTTATTTTGTGTTTATTAGTGGTGACATTTCAGGAATCTTTCCTGAACTGATAAGGACCCCGTGGCTGGCCAGTATCTCCAACCTCTAATTAGGGCCTGCCCCAAAGTCTGGCTTTACTCTACTTTGGTTTATGTTGTTTACAATTAACACTTGAAACTTGGTCATCCCATATGCAACTTCAGACAGACCGTGGACCATTGTTTCTCTATTAGCGTGCCTCCAGATGTTTTTAGACTAAACTCCCATCAACCTCTGATCATTCTTGAACGCTGATTACACTGGCAGGGCATGATGGGAGTTGCACTCCAACAACCTCTTGGAGCAAACTTAATTTTTTAAATAGTTAATTGTTTAAATAGTTTTGGTGGAGCATTCACGTTGCTGTAGTTTCTTTGTGCTTTGCGCTGGTATATGGGGCTATTCCCTTATTCCTTTTCAGGGCTGGTTCATGCGTGTCCGAACTGAAGATATCATTAAATGTGTGTTTGTGAGTCTCACTGCACTGAGACAACTTACATCACGCAGAAAGGCTTTCTGGGCAAGGGAACTACGCATTCTTTGTGTCTCTTTTTAAAACACTTCAGCTTCCTCCATGTTGTAATTGCCAGCTCATCTAGATCCCTCTACTTCCTCCTGCACTTTTCTTAAAGATGAGATAGCTCCCATGCAGCTGCTGACAATTGTCTGGTAATTGCCCACCTTCACCCCTCTCTGCCCTCAGGTGCACTGTCAGAATGTGCCAGATTGCATAGTGATGACAAAAGGGGATGCATTAAGAGTGTTGATGCACCTTGTAAATAATGTAATAGAGAAAACACAATGTTTGAGAATGCTTAATATAAGATTGCTTCTTTGTGGCCGTCCTGTTAGCTTTGCCTGAGTGGGCAACTGGACCCGCAGTTCCCCCAAAGATAACAGATTGAGAGTTACAGGTATAACGTCTGAAGTAAACATTCTTCCTCACTATGCCTGGTAATCTTCTTTGTTTTTGTTTTGTTCAGCTCAGAACACTGGGCAGTGGAGTCTCAAAATAGATTTTGATTTTGACCTCATCAGTTCAAAGCCAGCTGCTGGTCTTGTGACGGTGAGCATTCCTGAGCTGCAGACCAAGAGGATATTTGCTGTGGAGTTTCATCCTGGGCAAGGCAGTGTTTCGCTACTTGTAAACATAAGTGAGGTGAGAGCAGTAATGGTTGCATGTATACTTTCATGGCCAGTTTCGAATTTTGGAGGCTGTTATGCCATGTTCCAGGTTTCTCCTGAGAACCTAAGCTTTCAGGCATATCTGCAATATCCATCCTCAGAGGATTTTGCTCTTGGAAGAGTCAAAAGCAACTGGTGTCTTCCTAGATCTTAGTTCCCTTCTTACAGATTCTGCTGTAACACAGCAATATCTGAAAGCTTAGGTTCTCAGAAGAAACCTGGAACATGGCATAACAGCTCCCCAAAAAAATGCTTCAAAAAAGAGTAGTCTTTTCTATCCTGCTTTTCTCACCCTTAAGGGGACTCAAAGTGGCTAACAAAACTTTCTGTTCTTCTCCCCACAACAAATACCTTGTGAGGTAGATGGGGTTGAGATAGCTTAGCAGAGAGCTGTGGCTAACCCAGGGTTACCCAGCTGGCTTCATGGAGGAGTGTGGAATCAAACTCTCCGAGTATAAGATATGAGCTGATTTAACGACAAGACCAGTAATGCTGAAACTCTTCCCTTCTGCAAACAAATAAAGGCAGCCCCTTGCTAGACACTTAACCAGGCCACAAACAGCTTTACTACTAATGAAAACAGACAAACAGACATTGTTTGCCAGATAGAAACACAGAACAATTATGAAGCCAGATAGAAATGTGGAACAATTACGAGATTTGTTGAACAATGCAGCTTGATTATAGATCCCATCATCCCTTCCCACTGTTTGTAATCCAGATTATCTAAAGGACTTCACGTTGATGAAAACTACTTTAACCACATGTAAGAAAACTTGCTGATAGGACTTTACAGGTGAATCTCTTCTGGGGTGCTTAGAAAAAAATTCACATGACCAGAAGTGACAAGTTTTAAAATGTGCATAATTAATAATAGCTTTTTGAGCCCAGAATATTCTGTTTTCTGTCAAGAAGTGAAGACTACAGTGCTTTCAAGTTTGAATCTATCCACATATGTAAAAAGACCCTGTATCTTTCTTAAAAATTGTTTCTGTAAAAAATTTAATGTACCTATATAGTTGTGCAGATGTTGGTGGTAGCACTGTTATTTTTGGTTTCATAAATGTTGAGCAGCATGCCTGGCTTTTAAAAAAAAGGAGGTGAAAGGAGGCAAGAAATGAAAAGAAGCCTTTTGGATGTCTCTTTACCCTGCAAGTACAGTCTTACTCTGTCTCCCAAATGACTATGCTGCCACTTCCCAAGAATACCCACAAAATCACGCATTGATTGAGAGGGAAATAATGCCTCTGCCCACCTGTGAAAGTCCAGGTGCCTTCCCCCTCCCTGGGTTCCCTAGTGGAAGCAGATTAATGAGCTGAAATGGTCTCAGTGCTGGAATAATATGAGTACAGAATAATCCCAATCTAGGAAGGACAGTGATGCATTTTTGAATGTGATTCCTTGGAATAGAGAACAGCCTGAAAACAGTTTAATCATCAGGTGTGACCGCAGCCTAGCAGTATCAGAAAGGACACAGGTTCTTTTTCCTCTGCAGTAATACGTGGGACCAGAGTTTCAGTTTTGTGATCATCAGGGTAACCTTGAAACCATTTGCTGGTGTTGATTAGATAGGCTTTATGATTACAGTAAAACCCTATTTGATGTTTCCAGTGTGCCATCCCCGGAGTGGACTTTTTCCCCTCACCTTTTGATGTTGGTTTCTGATTGGAATCCTTTTGCAGGTGTGCTTTTATGCATCCCAGTCTACGACTATAATTTATATTGCTGGCTGGCATTGCATAGGAAATATACTATTAAAGCTGCAGAATTCATCTCCGAATAGCGTTTGCTGAGATTTGTATGAGCTGATTGCAGCTGTCTTAAAAATGCCCACCCTGCGCCCCACCACCAAAATTGGGTGCGTGTAGTGTTTTCCAGCTGAGAAATAGCAAATGGTTGTGTGGGGATATGACATCACTAACAGCCAATCAAAATGCTCCAGCACTGCCTTAGCTCTAAAGCTTTTCTCTATTTCGTATAGCACAGTTGAAGATGCATATTAATAAAGCTTCATTCCCTCTGCTAGGAATTTATGGGCATTTGCAGTTTCTGCTTCAAGTGACTCCAGATAATGAAAGGTGGGACCTTAGTAGCTAACCTGTGTAGTCATGTTTCTTCTGCAGTCATGACAAATCAGAATCCTTAACTATTTCCTCCATTCTTGCTGTTTCTGAATCACATAAGCAGTTAAATACTGATGCAGCCTGCGTGATAGTGTTGTTCTGTGCATTTAAATAAAAGAAGAACAACTAAGATGACTTAATTCTGAAAACGGGTTGCTGCTAGGTTTTCATGTGTGCTTTCGAGAGAATAAGGCAGGATAGATACTCTTGTGAAGGAATTACAGGAAATGGCTTGTGGATGTAATGACAGTGTTCCATTGGGAACATTTTTTTGTTTGCAGGAATGTTTCTTCTGCAGAGCACATCAGGACACTTGCTGTAAAGGAAAATCACACTCATTTACATTAAGATGCAGGATGAATGGTTGTTGATGATACTAACAAGTCTAGATTTGCCAGTGGCTCTGGCGCATTTTCTGTTGCTAAAGTAATTAATCAGCCAGTACAGAGTGAGAACCTTATATCATATTCTGTTGTCTGCATAAGGTATGCCTCTGTCACTCCCTGGAATTTTTCCCTCCTAAATACTATATCATGTTAAAATGCTCAGGATCAAAGCTTCCTACTAGCTTTGAATGTGAATATTCTATTGTTATGTAACTGTGATTGAACTCATCTGTCCAAATAAAGGCTGTGCTCAGACATAACGAAAGCTGTGCCTCAGAGGTGCCTCAAAGAGACAGTAGTGGTTATGGTCACACCTAAGGTTTAATCCAGCTTCAGTCCACCTTCAAAGTGAGAGAACACATCAGCAAAGTGACAAGTAATTTTCTTTCCCCATTATCTATCCCAAAGGTGAATTTTCTGAGTTATTTGACACTGAAATAAAGCAGCTTGTCTCTTTGCTGATGTATTCTCTTCCTCTGCTAGTTGGCTGAAGCTGGATTAAATCCTAAGTATGACCACAGCCAATGTTTGGCCCTCATGTTCCCAGCTGTTCTCTGAACCACCATTTTTAGCACAAAATATTCATGAGGTGGAGGAACAGACTGGTGTGTGAACAATCCCATCTCAAAGTCCTTTCTAACTAAGCCACTTTTTTTCTTTGCTGCATCTGATCACAGCCCACCTGCTACAGCAGAACCATTCTAGGAACACATGCAGTAAAAGAAAGCACTTCTAAGGCAGTTTAGAAATGCTTCTCAGATAGCTCACTGTGTCCCTTCTCTCTCCCATGAATATTTGAAACAAGGAAAGTTGTAATAGAGGTGGAATAAGAGCATGAGGACCACAGGCTGCTGCATCTAAGGTGCTTTTTGAGCCATGGTTTGACTGCATGTGAATGCAGGCTATAATTGGCTCATATAAGCAGGAAATAAGTGGCTGAGCTGAGTGCCACTGAATTTGGGGTTGGTGTGGAGGCGAATAGCAAAGGAGCTTCCTTTGAAAATAAGCTAATTTTGATACTCTCAGCAGACGTTTTAAAAACAGACATAATGCCCAGCGATTGATGGGGGTGCAGTTTGTCCTGTGTAGATACAGGGTTTGACTGATTTGGGGGGGGGATTGGTTACCCCTGACATGGAGTGGTGAAAGACTTATGTGGCTCATAATTCTCAAATGCTGAAGAGCAGGTCTAACACGTGAATTCTTAGTGGTTCGAGTTTCTGTTTCGCTCTCATGGCAGGTTTCTCTCATTGCCTGATTTCAATTATATGCTCATGCCAGAGACTCATGGAGGCCTAGCTTTGTTAGGCAACTTCCTCTTTTTTAATAAAAACAAAAAAGATTAAAAGAGAACCTAAAGAAAGGAAAAAAGGACACATAGCCTTCTAAACACATCACTTGTCATAGTCCACTAATTTCCATTACTTACAGAGGATTCTTCTCTAGAGTTTATCTGGTTGCTCAATTAGTAAGTCGTTTGTAGCCACCCTGGATGCAGAAGCCTCCTTCACCTGTAGTGTATCAGTTTGCATTTATTGCTGGTTAGACATGGTGTGAATGGACATAGCAAGTGAAATACTGTAGAGTCCTTGCTGTTGCCATCTGTCGTCACTGATTTATTTGCGTGCCAGCTTTCCAAATAAAGAATGCTCAAAGGTGGTTTACCACAATGGCAGCGGAACAGAAAGTACAATCAAGCAATACGATGTGTACGTTCTAAAATCAGGAGCGTCAGAGGCACCTCAGGGATGCTTTTTTTGGTGTGACTTCGTCTTGAGTGCTGAGCGGTTGTCTAACTGAGACCATAGGCAGGTAGAACAAGAAGAGTTGGCTTTGATGCCCCACTTTTTGGTGACTAAAAGCAGCTGACAAACCTTCTCTCCACAACAGACACCCTGTGAGGTAGGTGGGGCTGTGAGAGCTCAGAAAGAGAGCTGTGACTAACCCAAGGTCCCCCAGCTGGCTTCATGAAGGAGCGTGGAATCGAACTGGGAGACCTCCAGATAAGACTTTGATGCTCTAACCACAAGAGCAAACTGGCTCACCGATATAAACCCAGAGATGGCTGGCATGGACTGGTGCTGGTAGTGATCAGAGACTACTAAGTCACTCCGTGCCTCAGTCCCGCACTCACTCTGCACCAGATAGTAGCAGGCTGCAGTTCCACATGGTTACAACACATAGGCCCTCACCCTGCCAGTCACTGTCTGGAAAGAGTTAAGCAGTCGTTTAATGCTAAGTCAAATTCCGAGACATTAGATCTTTCTCATACTGCTTTGTAGGTTCTTACAATCCTTTCAGTTAGTAAACGGTATCCACATTTTATCTTTCTTTGATGTATGTTACTAAATAATATATTTTTCCCATTGACCTGTTTAACTTACCTGGTACTTATAGCCATTGTAACTTTTGTAATAGATGCTGGGTAGTGTGAAGGGCTAATTTTTTGTTGCAAACATGCCATTCTAGATTTTCTCATAGTGTGGTTTTACATGGGCAGAGATGAACTGGACTTGAGTACACTAGTAAGGTCTATCAATGTGGTCCAAATGCCTTTCTTCCTATGCTTTCTTATATCCAAAAAAATTGAAAGAAAAGGAAGGTGCCAGCTTCTTATCATTGGAATATGGTCTTCAGATCTGAAAGAGGAATTCTCTTGGACCTGATTCTATTGTGAACAGCCTAGCAGCCTGAAAGGGTTCTTTCTGCTTAGTCAGCCATTTTGGAAAACTCACTTGTTTCAACTGAAGGACCTGTTCATTTGCAGACTTTATTATTATTATTATTATTATTAAAAAATCTTTACATCTTTGTTTTTAAAGAATGTGGCAGTGGATCCTTGGTGGCCAAGAGGACATGGAAACCAGACTGGGTACAACATGATTACGATGTTTGTTATAGCAGGAGAATACAAGATTGAAAAGTTTTCAAAGGTAAGCCAGGTCTGCATCACAAGAAGGTGCCTTGGATAAAATCATACCATTTGTTGTCTCATGTCACTTCGTATTGGCTAAACCAGGGTTTGCCAATCTGATGTCAGGCTATCTCTCCGCTAGCTAATGTTTACTGTGGTATTTGGTAGTAAACTTAGAGATGCTGTGCCTTGAAACTGTGATGTTTTGTGTGCAAAGTGAGTCTGCTGCCATTGTAATACTCTATACAGGTTTTTTTTGCAAAGGTCCTTGGTCTATAAATGGAGAATTCTTTAGTCATATGACTAAATATGGCTGATATGGGGTCAGCTATGCCATAGTTGGCATAGTTATAACATTAATGAGTCAAGCTTCATCACGTGGGCAAAATATTTTTTTTTGAGAGAGAGCTGGGGATATACCGCCAGAACCATTTTTTGCATGACCCTGTTTACCTGAGGACAAGAACGTTATTAGTTGATGAGCAAAACACTGCAGAATCTTTGTGGAGCTGGTGGCACATTGATTTGGTTTTCTGAAGGTTTGGATGTTCGATTGAGTCCTAGAAATTGTCAGGAGTTAATATCTTGGCAATCAGCTTTCACCTCTGCTTAACACCTGGGGTATGGGTTAGACTGGAAGAAACACTGCAGCTACTTTGAAATTCAAAAGAAGGAAAGGTGTTTCATTAAAATATTTGCAGCTGCTTTCCAGATTTGCAAACTGAGACAGTTTTTGAGAAATTGGTAGTCATGTGAACCTTTGTCATTCATGTGTGCATTTGCAGATGGAAATGTATTTCTTTTAATATGAAAATTTACAGTAGAACTTCTTAAGTGTGTTTGAACAAGATGTACTGACAGCCATTATATTTTGTAGAGGGAGCATGAGCCTCCTTTTGTCGTCTGAACATTTGAAGAAGGAAGTACCTGCTTATGTCAATCTTATTAGTCCATGATAAACATGGGGTGATTTTCCACTTCACCCCTTAGATCCAGATCTAAGAAGATCTGGATCTAAGAAATGGGTACATTCCTTAATCTGGATTTAGTAGATCTGGATTAAGGAATGCACCCAGTGTGTTTCTACAGGAGGTGTAGCACCCGTTTGCAATGGGTGAAAAATGTTTCCATGGCGGGGGGGGGGGGGTAGCACCCATTAGCAATGGGTGCTAACCCCCCTGCCATGGAAACACTTTTTCACCCATGTGGGGAATCCGGATTGACCCCCAAGGAGTCGGTCCATCACCCCAGGTGTCCCTGGGGACAGGGGGGGTGCAATCTCTGAAGTCCCAGCTGTGGAGTGATTTTGGAGTCATTTTGAAATCATTTCGAAATGACTCCGAAGTCCCTCCAAAGAGATCGGCAAGGGCTTCGGAGAGGCTCTGGAGCTGTCAGCACGGTCCGTGCGCTATTAGCGCAGACCACACGGGCTCCCCTCCGAAGAGATCGGCAGAGACTTTGAAGCCGCTCCGGAGACCCTTTGGAGCGCCTCTGAAGTCTGTGCTGATCTCTTTGGAGAGACCGGCAGCGAGACTCTGAAGTCTCTGCCAATCGCTTTGGAGGGACTTCGGAGTAACTTCGGAATGATTTCGAAATGATTCTGAACTCACTCCAAAGCTGGGACTTCGGGGCTCCCCCCGCCCCATGGGTGCATCCCCTCCCCCTAGCCTCCTCTAGACCCCATTAATGGGGTCTACAGAAAATCCGGATTATAGGGCAGAAAGTACCCATTTGATCTGGATTTCCCCCACGGCATTGGAAACAATTGGGTCCCAAATGGGTGCCGTGGTGGAAATGGGGTCATCCGGCTCACACCCAAATGGGTCCTTAATGGGTGCAAAAATGGGTACTTTTTGACAGTGGAAAAACACCCATGGATATATATGCACGTGAAATGGCTCTAAGGCTGTGGAAGATAATTGACCATTTTTCAAGGGTTAAGGTTCAGCTAATGCAGTGGAGAGTATTAATAAGTCTTTTATTTCATTTAGGAAGGAAAAAGACTCAAGATAGCAGGCTGTTCATTGTGACTGTTGTCTCTACCTCCTCCAGTTACAGGAAATGTTGTGCTTTCCCAGCCCTCAGCATGGACAATAAGATTTTTTTTAAAATTATGCAATGACGCTAGGAGAAGGAAATTGGTTAATGATTTTCCTAAATGACAGGCCTTCTTTGTTCTAGTGTTAAAATGAAAAATAGTTCCCAGAATCTGTTTAAAATATCTATATTTATATCGATTACTGTATGTCTTTCTCTAGTTGCAAAGATTCCTAATAGTGGGCTGTATTTTTCCCTTTAACAGAACGAGATTCTGGAGATGCCCACAGTGTTTCATCCCATTATTAGACGGGTGTTTGGCACTGCTTTCTCTGATTGCTGTACTAGTGGAGAAAAAGGCATAAGGAGCCCTTTGCCCTAATTCCAGTTCTCATCCTTAAATAAAAGCACATTTTACTGGTCTTTGTTCTCTTGGAGGATTACCAAAGAAAGCATTGCCACACCCTTCTGTAGACTCTGACATGCTGAGTTGATGCTCCTGAAAGTTGTTTTTTGCTTGACTTTCTCTTTAATTTGTATCAGAAGTAGCATTAATGTAAAATGTTGGACGCCTTTTTCTTCTCATCCTTGGTGTTTTCAGCCTCTTTCTGTACATACATTTTGATTATTATCAGTATTCTGTCTGGCACTTTCATTTATATTTCTTTCTCAATAATCATGAGCAGTATGCATGGGTGTTGCAATACAAAAATACGTTGTCTGTTGGAAGTGTGCAAATGGAGCAGAGGTACTAGAGCCTTCCTGGGGCTTTTAGATTTAATTTCACTTTGAAAGAGAGCTTAAGTCTTCCACAAGTGTTGCTATAGCAAGTTAACAAAGTTACATTTCTGGTTGTTTATACATAGAGCTAGGAGTGTATGGTACACACTGTCCCTTTATCAGGGTAATTATGGGATAACCTGGAGGGAAAGTGAATAATGTGTAACACCTTCAGCTCTTCAGCTGAAAGGAGGAATGTAATTACTGTAAATAAAAGTAAATACAGTTGCCTCTAAGTTTTGATAAGGGTTAGGTTCTGCCAGACAGCACCACTTCTCATTAATAGGCAAACCTAGGTCAGAGATGATGGATTTCCTGATTAATCTAATGAAAATGTTTGATAGTGTCTATTTTAGTATCTGCAACATTTATCAAAACCAACTGATATTTATCTTGTACCAGGTTTATTTCCGAACAGTTGAACTTGTTGAAGAAACTATTCCTGGGTCACCTGGTTTGAGTTTTTATTTCCGAATCAATGGACATCCAATTTTTATGAAGGGATCTAATTGGATTCCAGCCGATTCCTTTCAAGATAGAGTGTCCTCTAAAACGTGAGTGTGCAGCTTTCAGACAACCTGTAATGAAACATACAGTTTTCCTTTACTTATTGTGTTGCACTTAAAGAATTGTTGCACTTCAGCAATATAAGCTGCTTCCTGACTTTGGAATGTTCTTCCTTTATCAATATAGACCGCATCATCTCTTTCAGAGATCATCTCTTCCAAAAGACCTTTTCTTGCCTCTGACTTTTATATAAACTCTTTTACATATTGGAATTTATTATCTGGTTTGGATAGGTATAGCCTCTTGAGTCATTCGGACAATGGAGCAGTGTGAAAATCAAATCAAATAATATAAGATCAGCTTTTTCTTAGGGCTATACTGTGTGAGAATGTAGACCATGGGTGCCTCTAGGCATGAGGAAAGCTGTGGAGGGATTCCGCAGCTTCAGTTGCTGCCAATATGTCCCCATAACATCTCATCCAAAGTAAAAAGCTGCTGATTAATCAACAGCTTTTTACTCCGGAGTTTCCAGGGATGCTGTGGACAATCAAAGCTTCCTGTTTTCTGACAGGAAGCAGCTGCATATTCCGTCTTCACGTTCTGGGCTTCCTGTCTCTCCAACAGGAAGTGGCTATGAATTTCCTCCTCAACTTCCATCATCCTGTCTGTCTGATAGGCAGCGGCTGTAGAGGGAATTCACAGCTTTTGTCGAATCTGGAGGCATTCTGTCTCTTAGGAAATGAGCACCTACTTCAGAAGCTCCTTGTACACAGAAATGTAGCATCCCATGGTGAAAACAAACCCACATCAAGACAGGGTGTATATAGCACTATTATGGATTAGCTATGTTGGGATTGCCATGGTTATCTGTGGCAACCCCAGCATAGCCCCTCCATATCGAGGTGTGATCTATTTAGTGAAAACCTGACCCTGGATGTACTTTTTTTCTGAAATAGTGCTATATCTTACCTTTCTGGACTCTGCCACTGGTAGATGCCATCTTGAAGGTGGCCACTGTGCATGTTGAGGGTTCAAAAGAAGCAGCCATGTATGTGTGATGATTGCAGTTGTGCACTTCCAGGTATTTTGCACCATCAAAATATCCAGATATGCTCTTCACTATATTGTGCTCTGGCAATATCAGCCCTACTCTGTCTGTTCATCAAGCGATTACTTAAAGGGGTTTTACTCCAGATTATTACTTGTTAGCATGATATTTGGGTGGTGTCTGGAAGCAGCCTGAGTTTGCCTGCTAGATTTCATCAGAGGGACGCATTTTGTAACGTTCTGTGCATTTGTAAAAACTTTCTGTGGTCTCAAGTGTGTTCTTAGAGCCTCTTTATGCAGTTGGTTAGCTGGACTTTACCTTGCATGTTAAATCATCTCCCACCCTAACCATTTCCTAAGAGAAATAGTCAGTTTTTGCTAAAAGAACTTATTTAACCTTTGTCTAGTAAGTTCCTTTATGTATGCATATGAAACTCTTAAATGAAAACATTTGAGAGGCATCCCCTCTCCTGAAGTACTTTATTTTAGTGATAAATTGTTTATGAAATTTAAGAGGTTTTACCAGAGTAAAGCACATTAGCGTTGTCTTTTCAGTGCTTCTTATCATGAAAATCACTACATTATAGTCTTAACATATAAAGAGATTGTGTAGAAGGTGGGGCTGCTTTAAAAATACAGTTGTGGCTGTTCTGTGGAACAAGAATTTTTTGACATTCTAGTAATGCTCTCCCTGAGAAGCGCATTGAGCTTTAAGTATCTTAGAGCTTGATAACTTTAAGAGGGGATCCTTTGAAGGAGCAGAGCTTAAAACAGCTTGAAGGGAAGTTGTGAGTGGCTTTCTGTCTGTGGTAGTTATTGCTTTTCCCTCAGATGTGGATGGAAGAAACAGATAAGCAAAGTTCTTTCACTCACAGAATGTCCCTGAATTTTGGACATAGGATTGCTATAAGGCTCCTTCCAATTCAACATGGTTAGTGACCTTGCACAAACTCTATAAGAAAGTGTGATTGGATAAGGTAGTTATAATTCTTGCATTATTTCAGGGGAAGCCCTTTTAGCTTTCCTTAAGGCTACAGGGACAGCAATTTAAATTCAATTGCACCTTTCCTCGAATGTTCATTTTGTTTACATTTTGACAGATTACGGCTCCTCTTGCAGTCTGCAGTTGATGCTAACATGAACATCCTTCGAGTTTGGGGAGGTGGAATATATGAACGGGATGAGTTCTACGACATCTGCGATGAACTAGGAATCATGGTAAAACCAAATCAACAAACTTGTGCATTTTAAAATTCATGTTTATAACACAACTGCAAGGGTGTGGGTTTTTTTAGAAAGCACAGCTCAGTGTATTCCGTCTGTGTCATTCTGTTGGATCAAAGGTCCATCTGGTCAGCCATGTGCTTCTCTATAGGGCCCATAATACAGCACAAGGCTACTCCAAGTTATGCAGAAGTTCAGATGGCTGCCAGTAGAATATATATTCGGTCCAGTGTAAGATCCTGGGACTTGCCTAGAAACCCATAAATGGGACTAAATGCAGATATCTTATAGAATGCATCATGCATTACAAACCTCAACGTAATCCAAGATTCTTTGCTGGTGAGTTTGTTGGCGGCTTGTTTGGGTGGCCAGCAGCAGGCTTTCTCCTTAGGAGATTCTATTCTTTCGAGCAATTGTCCAACTCATGTCATGCCAGGGCCCCTACAGTGGGCATTTAAAAGATAGTTAAGGACCTAATGTTTCTGGACCCTCTGTGGTATCTGTCATTGAATGGTATTTTAACTATTCTAAATTTTTAACTGGTCTTTCCATTTTAATTATGTGTTTATTGCATAATTAAAGGTTCATCTTTATGTGTTTATGTGGTTAAGCTTCCCTAACTATAGTACTGCAGAGTCGTAGGGAGGAGTAAACATTAAATAGACGGATTCATGTAGTCACCAGGAAGCCCAAACAGAAGAGGGATTTTGCCATTCATAATGCCTTGCAATAGGAAAGATCATGTTTGTATTTCTGCCTGTCTGGTGTGTGAACCATCCCACCTCAGAGGCGCCTCAGAGATACTATTTTTGTTGTGTCTAATCACAGCCTAGGTTGCACTGAATTGTACACATGATGGGCTGTCTGCTAATAGTCGTGTGTTAAGCAAGGAAGATACCTTTAATGCTAGGGGAAACATGTTAAAGTGTAACAGGAATGCTAATACCAGAACAAGATCTCAATTAGTAAATCGTGTTATACTGGAAAATCTCAAACCAAATTTGCTTAACACAGGGTAGTATTGTAATCCCTAACTCATTTTGTTTTGCAAGGGAATATTGCTTTGTAAGGCTCCCAGCCTTGATTGACATGATCATTAGGAACTCTTTTGTCTTCTGTCCACCCCACTGCTGCCTAGCTGGAAACAGTACTTCCACATCCTTCTGGGTGTCCCTTCTGGTCTCTCCATATGAATGGAGCTTTTGAACATCTTAGCCCTAGCTTTGTGTTAAGGTACCTTGTAACAGCGTTTGCCGTTAAACCTGTTAAGGTTCCAGATTGTAAATATTAGTATGCTATGAAATCAGGTTTGACTCCAGAGCAAATACATGCATTTTTCTTGGCAACAGAAGAGAAATGATTTGTCATTTGCCTTCTGTGGGATATCTTTCAACCCCATTCTAGATAGCCTGGAACCTATAGTCTCCCAACTTTCTACTAGAGTGGCTTCTGAAGATCAGACAGGATGGGTAAGGAGCAGCCTAATTCCCATATTGATCTGCCCGTGCTTTAAGATCTGGAAGGGAGACCCTCCTGGTTGTCCCACCGCCCTCATCAGCAAAAGGGATGAGCATCCAGGAGAGGGCCTTCTCAGTGATGGCTCCTAGGCTATAGAATAACCTCCCCTTTGAGGTGCATCTGTCTCCTTCACTGTACACGTTTAGGAAGGCAGTGAAGATACACTTCTTTGCCTTGGCCTTCAGTTAAATGGGGATACACGTTCTAAATAAATAATTATTGAGACTCCTAAAATACAGAGACTTGCTCTGTTAATGTAAATCAGTGGATGAGAAATGAGACCTAGTCAGTCACATTTTACCAATTATGTAACAGCAAAACCATGCTCTTCTTTAGGTCCCAGCCATCAGGAGGCACCGTAGTTTATTTTTCTAGATTTTCTTTTTGTCCCTGGGTGGATCTTGGCTTTGCTCAATTGTAATTTACAGCAATTTTGGCTATCAGATAATTAATGCAGAAAGCACAAGGTGTGGGGTACTGCTCTTCTCGAATCTGTCTACTTGTGGCAAAGGCCACGTCCCAACATCTCACATAGCAATTGCCTCATCTCTGTCCTTTGGGAAATAAGCCAGGAATGAAGGGTGAACACAATTCCCAATTTGCCCAAAAAGGGAAATTTATTGAAGTTCCAAGCTTGTTTTTCCTGTTTGGTGTGTGCCATTCCTTTGTGCAAAGAATGCTACAATATTTTATTAGCACCAAGGTAATTTCTAAGATAGAGACTGTAAATGATAACTATGGTTATTTCTGCCTTCTTTTCTATTACTTTAAATTATTTGTGCTGTGAAAAGATGATGGTGTTTTAAGTTTTGGCTTGAGACCAACTATAGACTGTTTCAGGTCCAATTTTTTTTCCTTTTTAGAAAGCTTTTTGTACTAAACATAGCTAGGAGGAGGACACCTGTTTCAAACTGCAACAAAATAATATCTGCATAACCTTAAAGCATAGCCTGTAATCATATTCCTGATGAAACATGTAACTTGATGAAACTTGAAGGGCTTTTCCCTGTTTTGAAATATCATTCAAATATACTTTATTTGCTTTCACTCTGCCCATCTATATAGCAGAATCTTGAAAGAGAAAAAAATGATATCTTTAGATTGTCAGGCACCTTTTTTGGAGTGGAGGCAGGACTTCTTAACGTTTTTGTCAGCTACAAGGCAACAGAATTTAGCAAGAAAACCCGAGTTAATTCCCCCCTCCCTATCCCTTACTCCTTTAGAGGAACATAAAAGAATATAAGAACATAAAAGGAGCCCTGCTGATTCAAGCCATAACCCATTTATTCCAGTATCCTGTCTCACACAGTGGTCCACCAATTGCTTCTGGGCATTCTCAAGCAAAAGATGAAGGCAAAACCTTTACCTGCTCCCAATTCCCTGCAGGTGGCCTTCAGAGGAATCCAGCCTGGCTCTCCAACTTGAGCCATGGTCACACCTTCACTTTAAACCTTTTCCGGTCCATCTTCTGATTGCGACACTCACACTCTTTCATTTCTGTCCATTTTATTTGTGAACTTTTCACCCTCCATATAAATAAAATGGATAGAAATGAAAACCTGTGAATGTTGTAATCAGGAGATGGACTGGAGAAGGATTGAAATGAAGGTGTGACCATGGCCTTGGGGGCAGTCTCTAAGCATTGATTCTAGTGGCTATTGATTCACCTATCCTCCATGAATTTGTCTAACTCTTAAAGTTATCCAAATTAGTTGCTGTAGCCACCTCTTCATGTACCAAATTCCATAGACCCCAATGATTCTGTGGATGAAAGAATACTTTCCCTTGTCAGCCGCAGCTCTCTGTCCATCAGCTTCATAGAGTGCCCACTGGTTCTAATGTTATACCATAGAGAAAATATTTTTTTTCTCTACCACCTTTTCCACACCATGCATGATTTTAAATGAAATAACCTGCTGCCAGATATCTGCATTACCTATAACACTCATAATTCCTGTCCTTCCCTGAATGCATTCCAGAACCATTATTTGAGTTTCCATCTTCCATTCCCAAGTTTTGTTTGAAGTTACATGGTTTTGATTTCTTTTACTTTTTTCAGTTATGAAAATGGTAAAATCGTAACTGTTTTTTACCTGCATTAGTGAAAAACGTGGTGTGGTTCCTTCCTTCACGTGCTAGACACTCACTTCTGTAAATGTTGTACGGCGTTAATATTTGAGAACTTTAAAATCTATTGTTTAGCTATGCTTTCACTCAGGCTGTTCAGTGCTTGTTCTGTTTATTTCATGTTTTTTCTGACTCGCATAACCATCTTAGGAGAAGATCTTAACAAAATCACAACTGAACAGATTTAATATTTATGGAGGTTGTGGTGAAGAAAAATATAATAATGTAATAAAATAAATGATAATATAAAATGAAACATAAGAAAAACATTTCATGCCATTTTTATTGTTTGTTCAAAGCAGACAACTCTTTGAGTGATATAACTGGGAAAATATGCATTTTGTTTACTTGGGTGGCTTGGTTGTTATTTGACCTCTTTTGCTTTTCCTCTTAATTTTCTAGATTTGGCAGGACTTCATGTTTGCTTGTGCCCTTTATCCAACAGACCACAGCTTCTTAGAATCAGTAAGAGCAGAGATTACTCATCAGGTATGATGTTCAGTTCAGCCATGTCAGAGTCTTAAGTCTGTATAAACTAGTGACTAATCTGTAATGCCTTTCTGCTGTCTCAGATGTGTGAGCAGTGGGTGGTTTAATAAGCATTCAGAATTTGGGTGAAGGGGGAGGGGAGAGAAACACAAGCAAGTTAATACACAATATCAGCAACAGGCTGTTTCGTTCCTAAGCCCAGAGAAATTGGTATTTCTCCAAGGGAAAATTGCTTCTGCTCAACAACTTAAAAATATAAGAGGTGCCCTGATGGACCGGCCTACAAGCTATCAAGCCCAGTATCCTGTCTCACACAATGACCCACCAATTGCTTCTTGGCATTCTCAAGCAGAAAATAAAGGTAAAACCTTCACCTATTCTCTCCTCCCTGCAAATGGCCTTTAGAGACATCCTGCCTGTCACTTCAACCTTGATGACAGAACCTAGACATCTGTTCTAGTGGTCAACTTCTCTTGCTTTAATATTACTTGGGGCATAGATAGAGCTTTCTGCAGTGTTCTGAGAACTATTAATATGTGATGTGGAAATTGTCATCCAACCTCTTGGATTCATATGAGAAAATTCATCACATGCATTTGACTTATTATTCCTGGAGCGTAATCTATAGGTATACTTGCACTGTTACACATCCTAAAGAAGGTTCACAGTAATGTCCAACTTCTTTCTTTCTTTCTTTCTTTCTTTCTTTCTTTCTTTCTTTCTTTCTTTCTTTCTTTCTTTCTTTCTTTCTTTCTTTCTTTCTTTCTTTCTTTCTTTCTTTCTTTCTTTCTTTCTACTTCTTTTTCACCATCCCTAAATATAATCCTTGCTTGCAGAGCTCTCTATGAGGGTGAGAAGCTTTGGGTCAAATACACTTTGGAGAGACCAAATTGGGGCTGCCTGTTATCTCTCAAACATCTTTCCCTGCCCTCGGGGTTCCACTTAGTGAGGGGGAGATGCCCAAATAGGTTCCCTTGAAATGTTTATGCTACCTGACCCTTGAATTTGTATGACTCTCTATATAGTGCTTTGCCTAAAGGGGTCAGAAATATGCAAAGGTCACTGTGAGATAACAAATCTATTACTGCTTGGCTTTTCTCCCTTTTGTTCTCTCCCTTTTTTTCTTGGGGCTTGCTAAACTTGTCAAACTGCGCCTGCATAATATATACAGGTTCTGCCTGTACAAAACAGCAATGACATGGGTACTACCGGGTGGTTGCAGGAAAAGAGGAAGGTAACATAACACCTGGTGTTGAACATTTCTAAAATCTCGAACAGAAGAATGTAAAATGGGATGAAGCTGCAAATCTGGCTGCCGATCGGAGTCACTGAAATAATCTCGTTGCCCGATATGCTACTTAGCACGAGAGGAGCTAACTAACTAAGGTAACTGCTTGTGGGCAAGCTACTAGAAGCCTTGCCAGGAGAGTGGAAAGTGCTCAGCGTGAGAGAGTGGTCTTGGCCCCTGCTCCTGCGTTCTGATGCCAGTCTCCAGAGCAGTTGGCACTAGTCCGAGTTTGGTACTTCTTTGAAAAATTGTGCTCCCTGTGGCAATGGGGCTACCATCAAAAGGGCGGACATCTAAGAACCAGATTAGAAGGAGTGTTAGTTTTAATACATCTGTCACTCCTTCTTGTTTCCTTCATACTGGCAGAGTTTGGGGATGCCTGTCAACCAGCCCAGTGCTCTAGTAGTGCTGCTTTTGAATGCCAAGTCATTCCACAAATTTATTTTGGAAAAAGAGGCTGATTGAGCATGCAAATCTTGGGGTATAGAGTGGGATACAAATGCATATAAATAAATTTTAAAAATAAAAAAATAAAGTCTGATGCAACCAGTGAGTCTTGGGGCAATCTGTTCCTTTTTTTCTGTGTCACTTTACTGTGATAGAGGAGAGTTGAAAAGGCAAGGCCTAGAACAGGAACATGAATGGTTGTTCTTCGGCTGTGTTCAGACATAACAAAAGGAGTGCCTCAGAGAGACAGTGCGTTGCCCTCATGTTCCCAAGCTTCCCCTAATCCATTTTTTCTGGCACAGAATATTCATGAGAAGGAGATGCTTGTGTGTTCTGAAGGGATGCTTTCAGGCCAAAGAAATGTGAATGACCTGAGATACTTCAGGTTTGGCTTTCTAAAAAGCAAGCTTAAATTTCTTCTTTTCTTCTCTGCCTTGAGGAAGCAGTATTCTTCTTAACTGATGAAGTAAGAGTGCCCCCTTCTGTTTTCCATTCTAGATATAGAAGGAATAAATGCACTTCTTACCAAGCTGTCTCTGTGCATTTCTCTTGTGGGTGCTACCTTACGAAGCTTTAAGTGAGCACCTGAAAATGTAAAGGGTTCCATCAATATAGGCTGCAGATATTTATAACAAGGAGGCAATTCTCTGGGCCTGTACCCATGAGGTGTATACCTATTGGCTTTGTGGTTGTATAGTGTGTGTGATATCCTCCATATTAGAGAAATAAGTAGTGAAACAGAATAAAACAGTTTTCTCTAAGGGTCCAATATTACAGAGGCATTGTTAATTGTACCTCTCCTACTACTCCACACTTGATCTATCTGTAAACTCTTTCTTGCCAGATTCTTCATATTTCTGATGTAGTGATATGGTGGTTTTAAGTTTATAGTTTCTATTCTTCTGGTGAAAACTTCAGAGGACAAATGTTGGGGAAATGAAGACATATCAGGAAATGTAGGGAAATGCAATCCCATACATACACAGTCCATACCGCCATTATAGGAAAACAGTTTCATACCATACTTTGCTTGATGTAAATTGTATTTACTTGCTCCTGGAGTGAACTTTATTAATCTTCAAGTACTTTGCAAAGCAAAGCTACTTCAAAAGCCATAGTCATTTTAAGTTGCTATTTTTCAAAAGTCATTAATAGCCTATATTAAGAAGTTCAAGGTGATTTACAGAGAAAAAAAAACCCCAAACATTAAAACCAAGCAAAAAGTAAAAAATAAATAGCCTAGTATGGTAACACCCCTGGCAAGTCATGTTATTTCTTATATGCAGACGAAGGAGGTCATTTTGATTCCACCAAGAGAAGTGAAAAATGCAAAATTTAGGGACAGTGGAGTTGCTTTGTATCCCACTTTTTTTTTAACAGTCTCTGCAGTCAAATCACATATTGCATTTGCCTGATTTCTGCAGGTATTTTTCCCCAAGGAGGCATTTTAAATTGTAGTTTTGTATGATATAAGTGTATTTTTTAACTGCATACTAAAATATACATTTATATTTTCAGGTGGCTGAGCTTGATAGGCACCCTACTCATTCTGATTGCATTTGAACATTCTGACTAGAAACACTCATTTTCTCTTCAGGTAAAGCGGCTAAAATCTCATCCATCAATTATCTTGTGGAGTGGTAACAATGAAAATGAAGCAGCAATTTCGGCCAACTGGTTTTCTATTCCACACGCCAAGTTGGACCTTTATTCCAAAGACTATGTGATACTTTATGTCAAGACCATTCAAGAAGTTGTTCTTGCTGTAAGTATTATTCCCTTCCATCCCACCTCCCCAAAGTCTAAGTTGGCTTTACTAATTATTGGGGTTTAGGTTCTGCTGAATTGCTGAATTTCCTCTTCATTTAGAAAAGGAGCAGAGAGTTTGCGGAAATTTCAGGCAAATCCATGCCATTAAAAATGGATCAAGCAAACTCCTGATGAATCTGTTTTTTGCACATCTTGTGATGTGTTCATGCTAAATCCTGGCAACCATGTTTTTCTCCTACATATATGACTGCCTTTTAACATTTTAAAGAACATTTTCTTTTTTCGTTGCTTGTTTAAGTAGTTTTTATTTTAAAAGTTTAATTCTCTTACAGCAGCAGCATTGCTTTATTTTGTGTTCCTTTGATGGCAGGAGGATAAAACCCGTCCTTACATTACCTCAAGCCCTACCAATGGTGTGGAATCGGTCAAGGAAGGCTGGCTAGCCCATAACCCTTACGATACTCACTATGGAGATACTCATTACTACAACTACCAAAGTGACTGCTGGAACTGGACCACATACCCAAGGGCACGATTTGTCTCTGAGTATGGCTATCAGTCCTGGCCTTCTTTCAGCACCCTGGCTCAGGTAAGGAAAATTTGCTAATTTACCCCTTGAATTAGGATTGGAAAGGATGAGGAAGGTAAAGATGGCGTTTCCTCCCCCATTGTAGCTTTTCATTAACAATTCTTCAAAGCTCAACTTGCTGTCAGTTCACGTCAGTCATTGTTATATTCTGTTGAAGTATAGCCTTTTCTCCGTGACCAGCTGTGCATGTATACTGGGAAGTGTGAGGGGTAATGTGAGGATGATTCAGGATGGTTGGGGATGTCTTATAGCAATTTTATGGTGAGAATTCGAAGGTCACCAGATGGCTGTGTAGTTAAGAGGCTGTTGGGTTAAGAGGTTAAGGGGAGCACCATGCATTTTGTGTAAGAGGACAAAAGAGTATAACTGAACGCCTCTAAGAGAAATGGTAAGTTTCTCTGACATGGCTGTCTGAAAAAGAAGATTCTTTTGCAACAGAGATTTCTTTTATTTCTACTGGAATTCCTGGTAGGGTCTCATACGTGTATTCAGAAAAAGATTGTGCATGTTAAATGCAGTGGATGCTCTAAGCGTGTTTCCAGTGGGATACTGATGTGCATACTCACCTTTCCAGGGATAGATCTAAATTAGTTGTTTAGTTGCCTGCTTGCCCAGGAACACCTGTTTTTGGCCTAAAGTACAAAAATATACTATGACTACATTGTTATCCTAAGGTCCCCAGTCTGCAAGCAATAAGTTGTCAATAAGACTTGGCTTGGCTTTTTCCAGCTGAAATCAGTGGGACTTAAAAACACTGAAGTCAAGGAGCATCGTGCCAGCTGTATCTATTGTGTGTAACTATGTGCTGGGATTTATGAGTTTATCTGTGAACCAAATTCCATGTGTTTGGCATTTAATTTTCTTTTTCTAAAAGGAAGAAAAGTTTCACTATGCTAATATATGGAAATGCAGTCTTTGGATAAAGAGATCAAAAGAGAAGAACATACATTTCTGGTTGAAGCAGCAAACCTGCCATAAAGATTGTGTCACTCATTGCCTCTTTTTTAAAGAAATGCATTCTTTCTACTGTTGATGCGTATCTAGGGATTTGCCCAGGATATTTTTCTATGCTGTGAACATAAGATAAGCTCTGAAGTCTAAAAAAGCTAAAGATGTCATAGATTATACACAATTACCCCATCACTTCATATCTTATTGGCGTCCATGTTGGTATTTACTACCCTTTTAGTATATCGTGATAAATATGTTTTCAGACTTTCAATTTCTGAGTAAATTTAATTTTATTTTAAAATAGGTGTCTTCTAAAGAAGACTGGTCCTACACAAGCAACTTTTCTCTTCATCGGCAGCATCATGCAGAAGGCAATGAGCAGATGCTTCAACAGGCAGCCCTCCATTTTAAGCTGCCTCAGGAAACAGACCCCTTGAAGAACTTCACACATACCATTTACCTTACTCAGGTGTTCCATCAAATCCTTAAAAATGTTTTGTGTTTTTTCTGAACAAAACATAAACGAGTGTTTGATATAAGTGCTTTGTTTTCTGATCCAACAAGAACATTTTAAATGATCTCTGGGCACTTGTTCTGTTAGAAATTTCATGTAACGTGTGGCATGGTGCCTGATTTACTTTAAGAATACAGATTGTTCTTGCTGATTGTTGGGACCTAGGAATATCCTAAGAGGAGTCTGGACCAGGCCACAGCCCATCTAGTCTAGCATCCTGTCTCACACAGTGGCCCACCAATTCCATCTGTAAGCCAGTTTGATCTTGTGGTTAGAGTGCCAGATTGTTATCTGGGGGACCCCAGTTTGACTCTGCACTCCTACATGAAGGCAGCTGGGTGGCCTTGGGCTAGTCACAGCTCTTTTTATGAACTCTTTCAGCCCCACCTACCTCACAGGGTGAGTGTTTTGGGAAAAGAAGAGAAAGCTTTATCAGCCTCTTAAATGGGTGAGAAAAGTGGGATAGAAAAGCTAGTTCCTCCTCATCATCATCATCACAATCAGACAACAGAGGCAAAACTTCCACCTGATCTTAAAACCCTGCAAAGGGCCGTTAGGGGCACCCTCCCTCTAAAGTAGGATCCATGAATGTTGCAGAACATTACACTTGCACCACACAGAATAATAAATCACGTTTCGTTATCTTCTGGAGATTTTGTATATTGTATGAATGTTAACATTGTGACATGTGAATGGCTTTTGGGACCATTCATACTGTCATTGCTTTTGGCTTTTTCTTAGATAATGCAAGCTCAGTGTGTAAAAACGGAAACAGAGTTTTATCGTCGAAGCCAAAGTGAGATAATCAATGGAGAAGGACAAACTATGGGGGCACTTTATTGGCAACTCAACGATATATGGCAGGGCCCTTCCTGGGCGTCTCTAGGTAAGTTATGTTAACCAGAACAAAATTAGTAGGATTAAAGCAAGCATTATTAATGCCTTTGCACACATTTACTCAACCATAGATTTACTCCATGGAAGTTATATTCTGCATTCCTTCTAAGGAGTACCTAGGGTTGTTAAACCTCAGCAAAGAGAGAGGACACCTGTTCTTTTCAGCCCCACCATTGTGTGCCAGACAATGTGTGATGGGATCTGGGCCAGCCACTGGACAGGGGTCAGTTGCATGGACCAAAACTGCATTGCTGCCAAGCTTGGCCCAGGACATACTCACAATACAGATAGCTCATCAATTCTTATCCTGGAACAGAGTGGATTGGAATAATTAGGCAATTCTGAGAAAGATGAGTGTGGAAAGGACCAAAGAGACACCACAACAAAACATTGGTGCCAACTCTGTGCTTGACAACCTTTCAGCATCTTGGCATAGTTGAAATGTGGGTCTGCATTATTCATGTGGTTTATAAACACACCTTAGTATGAACAGATCCTAATTAGGTAGTTGAGGGCATTTCTGAAGTGAAAGAAGATGAGTTTCTCAGAAAGCAGAATTTTAATATAAGCCTCTATTTAACCTTTTTGTAAGAGTAAAGATGACTTCCTGCTGATGTCTGTCAATGGTTGAGAAATTAAAGAGATGCCAGGTTATATTAATCCTTTATTCTTTCTGCCATTTGCATATCAGGGTTTTGTGATATAAATAGCAAAGATCATAGCTATGACTTCTGAACTCCCTCGATTTTGTAACGGGGGAGTTATAAAGCTTAAATATGCACATTTTTTTCACCTTGTACATGGTGCCCTTTCATCCTTCACTTTGCATAAATTGTGACTAATTTAGGAATTTTTAAATTAACTATAACTTTTTGCTGCATTTGAACTGTAGAATTATTGTGCCAAGCCATGGAACAAATCAAGACATTTAAGCCAACTTAGAAACAGATGAAGTGGTCTTTTTAAGTTGAGATAATCTTCTGAAGTTGACCTTTGGTATATTGGAATCACATGTGTGTACCCTAAGCAATATTTCATGAAGTCTACTATGCATATGGAACACAATCCCAGTAGTCCTAGTTTCCTGAACCCAATCCTGAAGTCCTTTTGTCTACATTGTAGTAATATCAGCATCCACTTAATGCTTCCGCAGGAATGAGCTTTATTCAGAGCCATACATGCAAAAAAGGATATTGGCACACAGGGATATTCATAATAGGGCACTATGAAGATGTTCATAGTGAGGGACCTGAAGACCAAAATCTATGAAGAGGTAGAAGAGCTTGGTATGTTTATTTTAGAGAAAACTGAGTTACGTGAAGATATGAGAGCCATCCTTAGATACTTAAACTCAATCCCTCTAAGTCACAGCTGTTACCACTAAATCTTAACCTGGTGACAACCTGATTCTGAGGGTGTCTCTGGATGGGATTACGTTGGTCCTGAAGGAAGATGCCTGGGCCATGGCCGTTCTTCTAGACTCACAGTTTCTACTGGAACTGCAGGTGGAGGTCATACCTGGAAGAGCGTTTGCACAGGTCATGCTGGTGTGCAACAGACCCTAATTTCAGTGATGCATGTCCTCCTAATCTCAAGATTATATATCATTGTTACACTCTTTATTTGGAGCTTCTGTTGAAAATGACTGGAGACTACAGTTGACCCAGAATGCAGCCCCCCCCCCCCCCCGGTCTTTTTTCTAATTCCACTGCCAGACATTGCTGACTTATTCTGCTGTATTTGGATATTCTGGAATAAAGCGTGGGTATTCTGGAATGCCATGCTTTATTTTGAAATATCCAAATATAGTAGAATTGGTAACTGATGCCTGGATGAAGCCTAATATTCATAAATATAACTGTTTTACACCTTTATTGCGCTTGCTACACTGGTTTCCTAATTGAGCCCAGTTCCAGTACAGTATGCTGATTATTACCTTTAAAGCTTTCCATGGCCTTACCCACTTGCTTTTGGGACTGCCTTGAGTGGTCAGACAGAGTCTAACTTATGAGGAATTCTCAGCAGGGTCTTCTACAAGTATTGAGCCAGGAAGGGAGACAGGTCAGTTGTGTCTCCTTCATTACAGAACGCGTTGTGAGGAATAACATCACTATCTTTGTTTAGGAAACAACTTACAGGTCCTTATCTTTTGTTTGGCCTACGTGTAATTACAGTATTTCCATTCTTCTTATCATACTTCTGGCTTTTGTCCACTAGTGTTGGTATGAGGAGTGAGATAATCTTTTTTCTCAAGGTTGTTGATTTTTGTTAGGTGCCTTGAGTCACTTGTGAAACAGGTAGAGTACAGGCTTACAAAAATACTTTAAGTGATATCATAAAGATGGAGCAGATTTAGGCCCTTCTCGGGGCCTGCTGTAGTTTGCACTAGCATGTGGATGGCAGGACCCTATTCTGGGCGCCTT
Source organism: Aspidoscelis tigris stejnegeri (assembly GCA_023333525.1). NCBI lineage: Eukaryota > Metazoa > Chordata > Lepidosauria > Squamata > Teiidae > Aspidoscelis > Aspidoscelis tigris. The sequence continues at coordinate 67,738,098 of JALMGA010000006.1, forward strand.
CTGGAAAGGGGGGTCGTTTTCTGAGCCTCAGATGTATAACTATTCGAGCCAAAGGGGCAGATGCCACACAGGGCTTGGAACTCCTCAGAGGTCTGGTGCAACATTTCATGAGTAGGGAGTTCTCTGTAGATCGGGGAAAGGGGGGAAGCAGAAGCTACAAAGCAGCACAGGATTCCCACAGACAGAATGATCAAGTTAAAAACTGGGGCATAAGTTGGCGTGATCTTCTATTTATACCATTGAAGTCATCTGTCTCAGACATAGCAACAAGAACGGACAACCGTTATGTAGCTGTGGTCTTCTGAGCACTGAGTCATCTTTTCATCCAGATATGTAGTCTGAATCAGATATGTCAATGTGACATTAATGCTAGTGGGAGGACTGAAAATCTTTCTTTGCTCTAAAATGAGCAGAGAACAAACTATCCATATCAGCGGACAATTCAGGAACAAAAATCTGAAAATTCAGCTATTCTTCAGGCCACGGGAGAAGCGCAAATGAAACCAGCAAGACCATTCTTCATCAGCTTAGTTAAGAACTTCTTGACATTTAGCTTTAAAATGACTATTCCAAGAATTTCTGCCTGCATCGCTTGCTTTTCCTGTTCCCCTACCTGATCTATTTACATTTTGTACCATCCATTTGTACTTTTTTTTTTAACTTCAAAACTATCACACATCAAAGTAACTAATATGTAAGGTACAGTCTTTGAGGCATTACTTATAGTTAACTTCATATCCAACTTCTCCTTGGAGGTAGCGGCTCCCAGAACATGAAAATCAAGGCAGCATGCATGAACTCCTCGTAGGCAAGATGGCTGCTCATCAAATGTACAAAACACAATCATATGTACTTCCCCATGGAAGTGAGAGAGTGGATTTAGCAGAAGTAATTTGTGAGTGAAATATTTGTTTGTAATGTTCTGTTGCAGTTTTGAGGTTGTTTTGCTCTTTTCCCTTTAAGACTTTTCTTACCCTAATGTTGAATATTGTGGCAATCTGCAAACAGTTTAGATTGTAGTTAATCTTATCCTTCTTGCAACTTTCTCAGAATATGGTGGAAAGTGGAAGATGCTCCATTATTTTGCTCAGCATTTCTTTGCTCCTTTATTGCCTGTGGCCCATGAGGACAGAGATGTTTTGTACATTTATGGTGTCTCGGATCTCCACTCAGACCATAAGATGACACTTAGAGTAAGTTCTGGTTTGTTTCAGTATTAAAGCCACAATGGAAATATACTACTCATAAATATAAATGAGTAAACAATAAAAATGAAATGATTCCTGTCATTAATATATCTTTGAGGATCTAAAGTACATCAGTGGAGTATGACAAGCTAATAAGCAGCAGGGCCTTAAGACAGACGCAATCCTGCCAAATAATTCAGAATCTATTTTAATTTTAAAAAGTAAACGTGCCTCCCAAGTCTTTAATCGTCCTTAATCGTCCCGGATCTTTTCATGTGTCCTGCAGGTCAGCCTGCACAACTGGAGCTTGATGGAGCCAGTGTGTGATCTAGCTACAGAAATGGTGGTCATTAAGGGAGGAGGTGCTTTTGCTATCTACAAGGAGCCAGTTGGCAGCCTTTTGAAAAGATGTGGAAATTGTACCAGGCAAAGCTGTGTGGTCACCTTTTACCTTGAGGGTGAAGAACTCTCAAGTCCAAGCAATTACTACTTCCTGTCTTCACTGAAGGATGCAGTGGGATTACAAAAGCCAAAACTCCATGTAAGTAACCCATTGCTTGCATCAATATAAATATATAAATTTTTATTGTGTCTTTTTTGTTTTTCTGAAGGTGCTTCCTGTTCTCCCACACACTGGAACAGTCATCAGTTTTGTAGCTTTGAAAAGGCCAACTGAGGCCACAGCTTCATTCAGCTGTCTTAAGGAGTCTGAGGAGAGATGCCTTGCTTTGGCCTTGCCGTGGCCTGGCCAAGTAGTTTCCCATCCCTTTTGCCACTGGGCCTGGCCACTCTGACGAGCAGCCATGCCTGTGCACAGAGGATGAGACTGGTGGCCCTCTTGCAGGCCGTGGTGCACACATAAGGGTGTAAGATTGAGACTGCAGAGAAGCTCCTCGGATGCTGACCGTTAGGCATGAGCCCCAAGCTGCTAATGGCCTTGCAAGGGGATGAGACCGGCTGTTCTGGGGTCCCAGGGAAAGTTGCCAAACTGTGATGCACAATAAGCAAATCTCAAGGTTTAACTGGCTTCACCTTTTTGCCAGTAAACATCTGTATGTAAGAGGAGGCCACAGCCCACTAGCATCCTGTCTCACACAGTGGCCAACCAGTTGCTTCTGGGCCTTCTCCAGCAATTAGAATCTCTGTGTATTTGCTGCTACAGTTGTGGAAGTTTTTAAAGACAATAGTTTGTATTACACCTTGTATACTAGAAATTCTGCTGCTGCTGGAAAGTATATTATACTTTCTCCCTGTTCCTCTCAGGTCTCTGTTTCCCAAGAAGAAGCTCAGTTCCTGATCGTTTTGGAAACCACAGCCATCACTCCTTTTGTCTGGTTGGATGCTGGGAGTATCTCAGGAAGATTCAGTGACAATGGTTTTCTTCTGACAGAGAAACAAAAAAACATATTATTTTATCCCTGGGAACCTACTACTGTTGGTGAACTAGAAAAGGAACTCAGTTTAACATCTCTGACAGACATTTCCTGAAAGAATGGAGAGAGAAATCATGGGAGCCAGAGTAGAGCTTATTGTTCTTGTTCCATCCCCTTCTCCAGTTCCCTTTTGCCAGTAGACACCATCGAGGACCACTATGGCACAGTGATAGAATGAAGCCACTTTTCAAAGAATCAGTGAACTTTGAAAACTCTGTTCTAATTGCAATGGGAGATGCACTGGAAAGATGTTTTGCAGTTGTTGGAGAGTCATGGAGTTAATGGTTAAATTACAAGAGTTTCTGTCAGGTTGGCTTCCTTACCTAGGCCACTAATGTGAGTCTGGCATAAACATCTACGAGAGTACTGAATGCTTCCAAATGTTTGCTGCAAGAAAATATAAACTTGGCTAAGAGACAAGGGTGACTGTCCTTCAGCTTGACATGAACCCATTTGGGCTATTCAGGTCAGTTTAGAGAGGGAAGAACGACTTCTAACTGTCAAGTTCCCACCAATTCAAGCAGCATAGACAATGAAGGCAGAAGGTCCAACTCAAGTCACAGACGAACTTGCAGCCAGAGGGGAATGATATTGGCATCACCCTTTTGCTTTTTATTATAAAAGTAAAATAAAAAAGCATTGAAAAATGTTTTTCCCTTTGAAAGTAAGGAGTAAACCCTGTAGCCAAAGTATTTACCACTGTAAGATAGTAAAACAGGTTAAATCCTAAAATGATTTTACAAACAGCAAATTTTTAAATACATTTACCAAAATATACACTTTTTTCTATCCTGATCACTGTTTTATGATTGACTTTTGTGCTTCACAGCTTTGGATCACAGTCAATGTCTCTCACACCTTTTGCTGAAACACAAGAGCATAATCAGTTTCTTTTAGGTAGGTCAGGGTCTCCAGCCCTGAGTTTCCTGCTTTTATAGAGATTTCACTGCTGCTTGTTGAAAGGTCCTGCAGTTGTACTATTCACAAAGCTTTTTTTTTCCTAGTGCATTTGGGATCATGAACAGCTCTGCAGAAGACTTTGCATATCTGTTCCTCCTCTCTTAAGTGACTTCAGTCTTGCCTTATAGTGAGCTGTCCTCTCCGTATCCTGTGGCAAGTTTAAGGGTTACTGGGGACTTGCTGGTGAAAGATTCAGAGTATGTGAAGCTTAGTTTGCGGAGGGAAATCTCCACACCACTGTCACAAATGCTTTCAACATCTTGGAACCTGAGACTGCAAAGTTCACCTGGTAGAATAATAAAAAAGAAAACAGATAAGGCAGAGAGTTTAAAAAACAAGCTCAATAGGCAGAATTATATAATATACCCAGTAGATCAATAGTTCTGTCACCAGGACTGTTACTTGCTTCCAAATGCAACCATCCCTGCTATTTCCAAACAAGCGCAAGGAATTCATTAAACGGCTATTTTTCAGACTTTTGTGGATCCTATAACTAGGTAGGACACACAGCTTGGCATATTTGACAGCTTAAACCTCATTCCTGGCATTTCTGCTTTAACAAGGTTTGGTTTTAAAACTGTGAAAGATGTCTGTGTGAGAATACTGAGACTCTAGAAAATACACGATTAGATGGCCTACTGGTATCATCTGTTCCTTGGCCTGCACTCATGCAAAATTCTTCCATTCCTCTATCTCATGAGGTATGTAAATTGTAAGATACCATAGGTGCAGTGGACAATGAGAACTTTCCCTGGTTTTTGTGGTTAATCAATCACAAAAACTGAAGAATATCCAACAGGAGATCAATTTAATAACTGGAGGTGATTATCTTCTGGTATACTGCTATGTCTTAACTGCTGTTCTGTTGTTTCCCTTAAACACAGTAACTGTCAGGCCAAGCCAAATTAAGAAATGGTGCTTACTGTACTTGGTTCATGAGAATAATCAGTACAGTCGAAACATATCTAATCAGTGTATTTAAGTCTGCAAAATAAGTGTGTTAACATATATTTTAAAGAAATTGGTAAGATGTAGGTTTTCATTTAACTACAGTGTATACTTTTATTATACAAGGCACACATATCTAGCATTACCTAGGCCAGGGATGGCCAATCTATGACACGTGTGTCACAGGTGGCACGCCAGGCCGTTTTGGGTGACACACCTGGTCACCCTGGCACCTGGGCATGTAGTGCTTGCTTGTTCTTGAAGTGTACGAAATGCCAACTTTCAATTGAAGATTTAGCAAATGTAAAGAATTATTTGTTTTTGCTTTTAACAAAATACATATATCAAAAATATAACCTTTTTACTAGAGCTACAAATATCACAAAATTATGGATATTTCGACATGTGACACAGCACCCGAGTTAAGCTAGGTTTTCTTGTGAATTTTGACACACCAAGCTCAAAAGGTTAGCCATCACTGACCTAGGCAATGTCTCCCCCCAAGGCACTAGGACATTAACTTGACAGATCTGCTTAGCTTCTGCAACATTGCTGCATTATGTGTATGGGGCATTCCCATTACAAAGTTTTTAAATAAGATGACTTGAAACCAAGCCTATCCTATCCTTAGACACCCAAAGAGACTTAATGAAGCAGTCTTCATGGAAGCAGTGGTTAGCAAATCTTTTTTCACATACAGTGAAGTCCACATGACATGAAGCACAGTTTGCCAAACATCTGAGCACAGCCTTGGCTTATGGGGCTTTTGTGGACAATGAGATGAGTGCTTGTTCAAGAAGCTCTTCTTTGAGGCTAACAAGAATCCTGTGAGAGATGCTGACCACCTACAGCCACCAGGTAGATTTTAGAACTGGATAGAAATGAGAACCTTTCCTATCTGCAGGACTGCCAGCTAGCTCATCGTGATCTCTTCTCACTGCTATCAAAAACAGCATTTATTGGAGCTTACCTGTTTGTGCCTTTATTGGAGAAGGTGGTGATTTGTCCCGTGGAACTCTGCTGTCTTTCATCTTTCCTTGGATGGGCTGGTTTTTGCTGAAAGATGCTTTCTCAATTATTTCAGCAGCCTCAGTATAATCCATTTCTCTCAAAGCGTCAATGAGTTCTCTTATTGTACCACCAGAAACCTGTACACAAGGTAAAATAAGAGTGAGAGTTACTCAGGCAGCATTATTTTTTTAGATCTGCAACTCATTCTTCAGCATATATTCTAACCCTTAATCCTTTACCTGAAACTAGAAAGAATTGGGTCAAGATAATCTTGTCTGTAGTTGGATTGCCACCAGTCCCTTTAGCACCTTGCCTGAAAAGAGGATATTTGCAACTGGGTAATGGCTGTTAAATATCTTAAAGGAAATGTTTATGGCATCAAACTGTCAAAGCCAAGAAGAGAACTCTTGGCCAATCAGCTTGCAGTTTATTGTATACTGATATCTACTGGTGTAGATCTTCCTTTAATTCCAGTAGAAGGCCATTCAGCATGTGAAAGAAATTTGCATTCACACAATATTTATGTTGCCCTGGTTTGGTAGATATTTATATGCACCTACAGTAAAGACTGGGTACCAGACTGGATGAACCATTAGTTTGTCTTCTTAATATCAGTATTAGGGTTACCTCATAGTTATCCAGCAAAGTCTTTGGTGGAGAGGGACTCAGTCGGAAGGCGTTGTTTAGGATCCCAAGGCCAAGTTTTTGTGCCAACATGGACCAGTTTTTGTTCAGATCAGGTACTTCAAGTAACTTGTAAAGCTTTAATTTGACATCCTCATTCAATTCTTTTATGTTCCCTGGGAAAAGATGAAAAAAAATAAATTACTTGAAAACGATAATCATGGATATAATATTCTGTGCATTAACAGTTCTTTGGTGAAATTCTTTAATTTTCCTGATAATAAAATGGAAGTACATACACCATGAAAAATTAACTATGTAGAACTTTTAGAAATAAGTGTGCCCGTTGGTCAATCCAAAGATGTTAATACAAATTTGGGTGCCATGGGTAAAAGCCATTTTCCTCCAAAGGCCTTTTGTTTTGTTTCTGTTGAAAGTGAAGGTAGCTGTGGAATCCCATAGACCACTCCCATGGATAGAGTGCCATCAGTTGGTGAGTAGACACTTTTTCAAAAAGTAAAAAGGCAAATCTCTAAAGCCCAATAGTTTTAAAAAGTCAAATTGTCAGAAGAATTAACTTTGTATTGGCAGTGACCACGATTTATTTATGACCTCCTAACTAAATTTACCAGGTTTGCTGTTGGATGTCAGTCTGTTATGGTATGGAAGAACATCTCCACTGCTCAGACAAATTCCCAGATTCAACTCTTAACAAACGTGGTAAATTTAGTCAGAAGAAAGCAGGAACTGTATTGTTCTCTGTATTCACCAGTGGTCCTGAGAGCATCTTTATCTTTACCTACCCATTCCCAGCAGAGATATGCAGTTTGGGACCATAAAGAAAGGAAGACAGGGCAACGGAATTCTTCAGCCACCCTTTACAGAGTAGCCATCCACAGTGCAGTCACTGGATCCAAGTTTCCACTGGTGAACACAAGGTTCTTTATTATGTCACTGCTTTGCTTTATCTGCACTATAGACCCAATCTACTTGAGTTTCCAAATAGCTGAATCAGGCAGAGCAGCTTGGTGCAAAATAAGGAGTATATCAATCTCTCCACTTGCTCCCCAGCTGGATGCACTCTTGAACTAATCGGGACAGAAGCAGTTCAGGTATGTCCAAACGTAAAAACTTCATATGCCTAGAATGTAAGTTCAAAAGCCTTTTCCCACCTTTTTTTGCACAAGCAAATTCTTACCTCGTACTAATAGGTCATCAGAAGCTATCTTTGATTTTGACGGTTCTCCACTCAAGATGTCATACACCTGTTGGGGTACAGGAAAAAACTTAAGTGGTTTCTGCTTTCGTCAACAGAGATACCAAGGGAAGCTCCATTTTGTTGCAGGAAGGGCCCCCATATTGTGGCAAAGGAAGTGTCTTCTCCAACAGCGTTCTTTTGCGCCCTTGCCGCCAGATGCCTCATGCAGGCATCTTGCTTCTTAGTAAGCATCTTTTGCCCCCCAAAGGGGAGGTGCAATGCCTGATGTCAGGCCCACAGGCACCTTAAATGGTATGTGAAGCCAAGACCTAGGTTTAGTTCAAGCCTGGTATTGTAGTGCTGAATTGCTTGATTTGTATGTAATGCTAAATTGCAGTTCAGGCCATTCTGGCCTCCCTTATTCATCTCTTATCTCCACCACACCTGTGAGAAATGAAAAACATCTAATCCTGTTTCGAAAGTAGCCTGATCTTACACTATAGCCAACATTCATTGAAATAGTTCTCTAACCCTAAACTAGAGCACTTAACCTAGGTTTAGAATTGTTCTAAAAGGAAACATTAGCTGATTTGAGAAATGTTGCCACTGATCACTCACCTCCCAACTGGTTGCCATATCCAGTGGTGTGGTTCCAGGTATTATTCCATCCTCATCATCCTCATCATCCTCTTTGCCTTTCACATCTTCCAGTTCAAACAATGGTTCAAAGTTTTCAATGTGGGGATCTGCACCTTTATAGATGTAAGCAGATACTACTCTATTGTCATTCTGTTTATTATCTTATTTGTAGTGTTTTTATTGTCTTCTTACTTGCTTGTTTTCTATTGTTTTTGTTGCTTATTTAGTACACTACCCTGGAACTACAGTGAAGGGCAGTATAGAAATTACATTTTTTTCCTGAGAATACTTGTTTAAAACGTGCACAGAAACCTCACCATGGAAGCCTGAGATAAGTTAATCCTAGTACAGTTATAAATGAATAGAACATTATCCCAATAATTACCCAAAGGGCCAAATTATGCAGCCTAATGGTTTCCCCTTAGAACAAGCCTAACCCTGCTTTTTTAGTTTATCAATATAAAATATATTTGTATTGAAGTTATATGGCTTATTGGGAAGCCAGCACCAATCTGTCCTTCACTTTTCAACTATTTGTTTGAAACTTAAGTTAGTTTTTATGGAGGATACATTCCTGTTTTATGTAAACTGATACTGTTGCAGGATTAATCAATGAAACATTCATTCAATAAATAGGATAACTGGAAGAAATGTGACAAAATAAGTAGTGGCCTGAAAAACAGTAACTCGGTTAAACAATTATTGGTTTGTAGAGAGAAAGTTAGAAGAAAGGAGGAACTGGGGGGTGGGGGGACACTGACTGAGTCAAAATGTACTCCATCCACAGGAAGGAAGGAAGTGAGCAGAGACAAAGGGCACACAATTGTTTTAGTGTTCACCCCTCATTGATGACCATTCTGCACACATTCCGGGCATGAACTGGGGTGCTCTGGGATGCTCCATCTGAGTGCTGCAGTGTCTCAGTTCTGTTCGGGAGCACCTGAGAATGTCTTGAGAGCACTCTGATACTCTGTAGCTTTGGAGCAGTAAAAATACTCCACAGCTTTACCGGGAGTATCTAGGATGCTTCCGGTAAACTCCCAAGTGCAGCATTTGCAATACCTCCTAGAGCGAAAGCTACATGGGGTGGAGTGTCACAATTGCCATAGCAATGGCCCGCTGCATGGTGGAAGTTTCTAAGGCCACTGCTGTGGTACTGAGGAACAGCCTGTACGTACGTTGGGGACGTGGCGGTGCTCATAGTGTGAATGCTGCCCCGCTGTATTAATTATGATGAAATTGTTAAAAAATAGTCCCATGGGAAGAACTCCCTTACCTGCTGCCTTAAGAATGGCTGCCAATTTTGTCAAACCTCTACCAGCTGCTATGTGAAGTGGTGTGGTTCCATCATATGTAGTGCTGTCAACAAATGCATCACCCTGCACAAAAAAATAGTTGTCTACATGTATAGCACAATCAATTGGCTTGTTTGCCACAGAAATTACAGCAGAGATTCGATCAAGGCCATAATATGATCTTTGATATGCATGGATGTGAGAATAAGACACAACATGAAGTTATTTATAAACAAAATGTTAAAAAGAACAATTTGGGACCGTCCATAACATAAAGCAGAGGTAGCTGCCATGAACATGGGCAGCTGACCCATAAATGCAAAGTGAAACTTGGGTCCCATTCCTGGCTGGGTAGTTGCTTTAGCATTTTTATAAACAGCAAATACTTGACTCCAAAACTCACTAGCAAAGGTACATTTTAATAAATCTTTGGAAAGGTAATAATGCAGGACAAAACCAAATGTTTAACAGCTCAAGTGCTATGCTGATTTTGCTGATGCTTTTATAATGCATCAGCCAAATGACCACTGAAATCTGCAGTTCTTTTCTCAGTAGGACTTAGTTCTGAGTAGCTCCTCTTTAATTTCATATACTACCCTGAAACTAAGGGCAATACTGAAATCCTATAATTAATTAAGAAAACACTTTAACTATCCAGTATCGGTTTCAAATCTACATCTCTTGAACATCAAATAAAATGTTTAAAGCAGCCAGTATTATTTATCTATACCATATTTGTCAAATAGTAAAGTAGCCTTTCTAGGAACATGGGATGAAATCTCATTACATATTCAGTAAGAGAAAACAGCACAAAGTTTATATTTGGGATAACGCAAAACGCTTCATCAGTACTGGAGGTTGGGATTTATGGGTTATTCTGCTTTCAGCTTGTCTCAGGGTATAGGCTGCAATGAGAAGAGCAGCATACAAAGAGTGGAAGTTCTCACTAATGGTACTTACTTCAAGCAAAAGGCAACCTGCTAAGGAGATATTTCCTTGTTCAACAGCCAGGTGCAAGGCGGTTCTCCCAGATTTCTGTTCCTGGACATTGACATCAGCACCAGCAGCAAGAAGTTGTCGGAGACAAGGCATGCTCTTTGCCATCACTGCTAGATGGATGACATTCAGGCCTGCAATAGAAGAACAACACGTGACACGTTTTTTCATGTAAACGTTAAGACATCACCACATTGTGCTCAATCTTGTAATTATTATGAGATTACATTATTTCAGTTTTACTAGCAGCAACACCAAAATGTTTTGCCAGCATCTTTTTTGGGAAATGCAAGGGACTGATCCTGCTATCTTCTGCACACAAAGCCAATTACCCCTACCCATAAAACATACTGGTGCAATACTAGTGCTGTATTTTCCAAATGGTTAGTGGTCAGGGAGCTGGACTCTTTATCTGGGAATACTGGGTGTGAGCTGGTGTTCTATCTTCCACACCCCGGCACGTACAACTCTAATATTTAAGGTTACTTCAACAAAAAGCCTCGAGCCACTTCTCCATGCCTCCGATCCAACCCCACGTTTTGGTGTTTGCTGTTTTAATAACCAGCGATGAATTGCTTCCTGCAGCTTCTCTTGGCGCTGCTTTGAAAAGTATTTCCCCTGACTTAAAGCAACAGGAACCCTTTTTCCTTGAGCTAACCACTGCTGCTTGTTAAAAATACTTCAGATGGAGACTTTTCTAATGAAACAAACAATTCTTTATTTACGCTACTGAGAAAACAATAACACTTTTCACTTCACAGCCTAGACCTTCCTCTGCCTAGCCATAACCTTCCACTCAAGATTCCCCTTGTTCTCTCCCCTCCCTGGGTGCTGAACATTCACACACGTGAACCTCAACTCAGAAAACAAGAACTAAAACGACATCTGTTCCCTGCCACAGCCTTTTATACTTCGACTTTCCTGTGACAATCACTTCTCATTGGCTATGCTCCTGTGAGCTCAACCCCTCCCCTTGCCTCTGCTGGGGAGCCACACCCACTTCTTACCTGTCTCCAAGGCTGCACTCCTATTTTTTCTCTTTCTTTAACAAGCTAAGCTGTCACACTGGGTTTGATTCCACCCCCCTCCGCAAAGCTGGCTGGGTGGCCTTGGGCTAGTCACAGCTCTCTTCTGAGCTCTCACAGCCCCACGTACCTCACAGGGTGTTCTGTTGTGGGGAGGATAAAAAGCTTTGTCGGCCGCTTAAGAGTCCCCTTAAATGGGTGAGAAAAGCAGGGTAGAAAAGCCAACTCTTCTTCTTGTTAGCATGATATCTCGACACTGTCTGGAGCCGGCCTCTTGAGTAGTTCCACTTAAAAGAAATAATTAAGGAATTCTTGATAGTATGCTATCACAGCACCTTTTGCCTAGGCAACAAAATTCTGGTTGCTTACCTTCACCATTTGGAAGGTCTTTAATCAGTGGTGCTTCTTTGTGGTTAAGCAGTACATTTAAGACCTTTTCATCTCCTTCTTTGGCCGCCAGATGCAAAACTGAATTCCCATACCGATCCAAAAGTTTCACATCTGCCCCAGCTCTTAGGAGGTCTTTCACCACTTCTGCCTGCTTTGTGATAACTGCCAAGTGTAGAGGAGTCTATAAAAATGGTGGAGGAGAGGAATAAAGAATACTTTTAATTCCATTCTGGCAAAAAATAGCTCTTTTTATTCCACTTGCATGATTTTAATTGATGGGCTAAATGAACAGGTCTGTTGATCACGCTTGATTACAGTATACCAAATAATGTTGTGTTCTACGATGCAATATTAACCCAGCAACACACACACACACTCTACAGCGGAAAGTGAAGTTTTCCTCATGCTAACACTACCATGCATCCCCCCCCCCCCCGTCCACACACAAAGATTTCTGCACTGGGTCTTATTCTGGAATATATGCCAGAATAGGGACTGGCCACCCAAGTGCTGAGGCATGTGAATCGCGGGTCTCTATTTTGGGATATAATTCAGAATAAGTCTTAGTGCAGAAAGGTCTTAACTTACTGGGCCTGTTCCAGCTTTAATTTCTGACTCAACTGACAATTTACAGAGTTTTAAAATGTAACCTTTTGTGCATTCAAAATAGGTATTAAGGAAAATGTTGAAAGACTGTGAAAAATATTATTAGTTGTGCTTATTGTTTTTAGCAGTCCAATAATGTCCACTAAATTCTGTTTTAAAATTTAGCTCCTTCTCCTATCATAGCTTTGGACAAGGTAGCTGAATTTAAAGAGACAAATTTTATATGATACTGCTCTTTCAATTTGGTGTCAAATATTATGCATTTTACTAAACAAAAAAAATCAGTGTGAGAACAAAGAGATTTATATCTTTGGTAAATATGTTAAATGTAGATTTCTTCTCTTGAACCTGTATTTTCTAGTTTTTCACGTTAATCATTTAGCCCTTTAAATGAAGGCCTATGGGGGAACTTATTTTCAATCTGTTAACTATTTATGGAGCAAAACAATAACTTTATCAATTCTGACATAATTCATTTTAAAAACTTCAACGCTTCCCAAGACAGAAAATGGTTTTAGACCCCCTGATCAGTGTTCAAATTGCTTATTGTTATCAGGACATAATCTTAACTGAGATGGTGGCTTTTTCAGTAACAGAAATAGATTTCAGAAAGACAATTTGATTTTTCTGACCCAGCTAATTAGGCCGCACAGCATCAGTCACAATGTTCTTGGAATGCCCCTTTGCCAGGGCGATCACGACCACTGTATGTGTGGCTGTTAGAACCAGTCCAACTTCTAATATGCTTTCAATTAACTGTATGGCTTTACCCTGGTTTCAATCTCTACATTGGTAAATTGCCTTGGGATATTTTCAATGCAAAATGATATAGAAATATTTTAAAGAAATTATATACCTCCAGTGAGGTAAGGGAGAGCATGTTGTTGTTTTTTTACTTTCAGTGTTTAGATCTCCTGTGGATCTCCAAGAAAGAGATCATGATCCTAAATCCACCCAACTTAAAGATTCCACTTTTGGATTGTTAAATTTATTAATATTATCTGTATTTTTTGTATCTAAAATCATACAGAAAATATTTTCTAAACTCTCAAGCCAATGGAATGTATTTTGGTTCCCTACAGTTTCTATTCTACTTCCTTGATTATTCCATCAGCTGCCAAGTCACAGTCCATCCCCCCCACCCCCCACCCACCGGGGAACCATCTATAGCACCTAACCAATAATCATTAGGATGGTTTATTTAGGCCCAATCTCAGCTCTGGATTGTGATAATGATTTGTTTAAACCAATGTTAAGATTTCAAATTCTTCTCCAAGGAGAGTTGAGGAGGCTTTTCTACTCCAATTTTCTCACCCATTTAAGGGGACTCAAAGCAGCTGACAAAGCTTCTTGTTCTTCCTCCACAACAGACACCCTGTGAGGAAGGTAGGGCTGTGAGAGCACAGAAAGAGATCTGTGGCTAGTCCAAGGCCACCTCGCTGGCTTTGTGGAGGAGTGCGAAATCAAACCCCATGAGTGAGAGATATGAGTCCAGCACTCTAATCACAAGACCAAACTGGCTCCACAAATGCAGGGCAACTCCCCAGGCCTCGGAATGCTCTGGTGTGGGTCATGACTTCTTCCCTTGCAGTCCTTTCCCTGGGTCTCTCGCAGCAAAATCAGTGCTGGGACAATCCACATACTGGATAGTTCCAATCTGGGAAAGAAGGCCTGCACAAAAATGGAAGCAGACTTCTGGCCCCTATGGACACAGACAGCCTTGGTCTGAATAAAAAGTAAGATGTGACCACGCCTATATAGCTGCATACAGTTCGCCCAAAATCAACAATGAAATCAGCAAAAAACTAATGCACCATGGGAAAATAAAATGGGTTACTTAGCTCTATGCTAAAGGGAAAACATTGCACATTACTTGAACATACATCAAAGGTTGCCTTTTAAAGGATGTTTCTCCATAGCTTTCATACCTGATAAAGGTCATTTCGCATATTGAGAACATTGTCAACATTCAGATCTCTTATAACTTCTAACAGATTCCTCACCAGTTCTTTGTGAAGATGAATGATTGCTAAATGAAGAACGCTGGTATTGTTTGAAAAAAGAGAGAGGCAATTATTTAAAAGCAAATGTTACATTACAGAATATCTCAAACAAAGGAAATATATCACAATGTCATAGGAGAAACACAGACAACCCTGAAGTCAAGTTTCTAAACTGAAAGTTTTAATCTTTGCCATTGCCCAGTAAGCATATTTGCAGAGACAAATATGGACCAACACATTTTTAATTCCAAGAGCTGTCCCAAAGTGAAAATGAAATTAATCTTTCCATTGGGGATTTCCCTACTGTTAGCCTATTATAATAATTCATTTTAAGAAAGAATGTGACTCAGGAACCCAGGATACAGGAGACAGAGGTGGATGGAAAAGATTACATGTACAATGGAAAACACACACACAGTGTGTAAGGTGAAAAGTATCACAAAATCTACTATCACCAGCGCATAGAGACCACAGTACTTCAACTGTTCTCGATTTCCCATCCTCGTGAAGAAGGTGAGGAGAAACTACCACCCACACTTGATAACTGAATGTACTTCCTGTTGATCTTACATCTGTTTAAGATTCTCCAAATCTTTGGTGAAATGTATCACTGAGCATCTACGTTTGCGTTTACTGCATAATTCTTCATGCATTTTCTTCTACAGGATTGAAATATGTATCATAGGTGGGAACACTTACACATTTCATATGGAATTTCTTCTTCTAAAATGTTTTTGTGAAGCAAAGTTTTGCTTTTGCACTCTTGGTAAAAGGTGATTTTCCTTGAATAACTTTTATTTTTCTATACAGCATCACCAATCCTTGGTGCCATTGCAGTACACAGGCAAATTCTGCCTTCCAATATTTGCCTCCTAAGTGAAAAGGCTTGCCTTGCTATACCAATCCATACTGCAACATTTGCTTCCAAGGAGTGAAAGGCTAAGACAATCTTCTCCAGAAGATGGGAATTTCCCTTTTCCTAGGAAAACGTATCCAATCTCTATCCTAGCAAACTGTTGGGAACCAGCCCATGCTGCAAGCAGAGGAATTCACAGGCAGTCTCTTGAAGGGTCAGGAGTAGACTACAAGCAGGATACATATTGAACAGAGTTCTATAAAGGGAGTTAAATGAGGGTAGTGAAAGGTCCAGGACTTGGTAGGTAGACCAACAAAGCTGTTTAGAGCAAGAGGTCTTGCCATGAAATAGTAGTTGTAAAGGCTCTTGACTTTCTTTGCCCTAGAGCAGGAAAAAAGTCAAAGGCTTGATGGTTTAGCCATGCCAAACCACCCAACCCTTGTACAGAAAGCTGCTGTGTAAGATTCCCTTTCTCTCCCACTTTTTCAGCTTCTGAGTTCAGAGGAAGCCTTGCCGTTTACCATGCTCACCAGAGGGCACTGCATCATTACTGACAGTTGGCAAAAGGAATAACTTGAATGGAAGTGATGCAAACTAAATAACCGGACAAGTAACCTTTTGACAAGTCATCTTTCTTTTCTGTAGCTGCATCCTGAAATGATTGTAATGGCACATCCCTTGGAGTTTTGCATCACGGAAACCTGAGAAGCGTCCTGAAGAGACCTTCCCTCTAATCCACCAAGGACTACGTTGACCTAAATTTCAGGTTGTCGTCTCTGTCAAAGGTCTTGAGGTTAACCCTTCTCCTTCCTGGGGCAGAAACTGCTCTAATGAGCAAATGCATTTTGAAAGCGTAGCAAGTTAGAATCAATGGTGATGACAGTAAACTCAAGACTCAGACCTGAAGTATGGGTAGAAGGACTAGGATTCATTTTATGAAATATAAAAGAAAAAGCAGTCATGTAATCCTTAGGCACGCTGATGAGTCAAAACACTCTGAAGATGAGCAGTATCTAGAATGAATCATTATCAAATAGTCTCATTTTTGAACAATCACTTTCTCTTCTGCATCATCTCAGAAGTAAAATGTAACATCCATTGTGCAGGAAAAGGAAACAACTCTTTCTTAGCAGTGCAATGTGAAACTATGTTTAGGTAGAATTTTGGAAATTTCGATGAATTCAGTATTACCTCTTCTTAGTTAAGCATATATAGGACAATAGCCTAAAACTTTTTAAAAATTGGAAACAGAAAGATTCTTGAAAAATGACCACCATCACTGCCTCACAGCAATTCAGATTAAGATAGAATTGGCACTGTGACCTTACTTGTCACCATTTTCATCCTGTGCTGTTGTAAGGTGGCGCTGAACAGCCAATAACATCTTGACGTCTCCAGTGATCGCATAGTCAAAAAGGGCATTTGCGTGATATTTGGCAAGCTCCATAGCCTTTTCCAAAAAGAAAGCATCTATACAGAGTGAAACATTACCATTTTCATTACAGACAACACAAACATTTCTCAGGGATTCAACCAGTTGCAATTCATTTGAAGTACACATGAGGATTAATAGTGACCAGAACTTCCCTTCTATAGAACAGAAAATTTGCTATCTCAAACAGATCACTTAATTTGTGGACAGAGAATAATTTCTTCCTTGATCAAGAATCTGGGCATATTCAGACTGGAAGTCTTGAAAAAAAGTTCTGCTAAATTGCACAACTTTTTGTGTGTACAGTTATGGCAATGACACCATTGCTTGGACCAACAGACACCACTCTCTCTGCCTTTTCTCTAGGCTCTGCCAGGCCTGAACAGGACCAAAAAAATTAAAATAAAAACATCCAGGGACAATCTGATCTTTCCAAAATATATATAATACACACTTATTTATTTATTATATTTCTATCCTGCCTTATTGTCAAATTAATAAGATGCAGGAGAAAGGCAACTCACACGACAGGTTCTAGTTCGTGAGCTGCTGACTGGACTGGAGTGAGGACCCTTCAGGGCTGCCTTACTTGATGCCTGCTCTTATAGACATCATCGGGTGAGGCACCCTCTGAAAGATCTCTGTTCTAACCCAATCACTGCCTCTGCTTCCCCCATGGTTTTTTATAAGAATTCAATTCCACTCTGCCCCCCTCCCGAGGGCAGCCCCTCTTACAGACTGTCCTTCTCCACCAGACTTAAATTAAAAACACAGAGGCGTTAAAATACATACCCCTGAATTAACAGGAAAGTTAGGCAAAATTGGTCGCTGACTGAATCTGAATTATTTTCCAATTACCTTGCAAACAGGCATTAGCATTACTACTTGATAAAGGATCTTCCCTAGAAGCTGAGACAGTTCTGGTTTTGCTTTCTTCTTCTCCCTTTCTTTCTTCGTGGAATTCCTCATCACATTTCTTATTGTAGCAGATTTCGTCATCCTTTTTAGGCATGCCATTTGAGAACCCTTAGAATGACAGAGGGGAAAAAAAACCTATTTGTTTTCCTCCTCACATATTTAAGCTTTACAGCTAAAAAAAACAGGAAAATAAAGATCATTGGAGTACTCGATTGCAATAGTTCCTGCTTGCAGCGGGAGCAGATTCAAGTTACAAGGCGCTGTTTTCCATTTGCTGCAGAAGTGCTTGTGACAAGTTCTCAGAAACATAGGTTAAATAAAAGTATTTTTTTAAAAATAATCTGTCTCTGTTCCTCAAACCATTCCATGAGAAACCCATTTTGGATTACTTGAATACTGGGCAGCTGGGATATTTATGGTCTATTTACTCAAAGTGCATAATTTGTATAGTATATAAAATCTCAATAGTTACCGTGTTTCATTCCTGCACCAGCCTTGGTTGCACTTGAGTGGAAGTGCATTGCTCCATACCCAGAAAACCCATATGGGGGATATCCATACCCTAAAAGCAGAAAACGTACAGTGATTAGCAGGCAAATCATAAAGTGCAACTTCTCTGGCACTTTCTGCACTGGACCCTATCCTGAATTATATTCTGGAATAAGGACTTGTTATCCACATGCTTGTGCAGACAATGGTAGGCCGCTATTCCAGGATATAATTCAGAATAAGCCCCAGTGCAGAAAGGGCCTTAAGACATTTTTAAAAAAACTGACAAGCCAACTATCAGTATTCTTTTTTAAAACAGTAACTTTTAAAAGGCTGGCTCTAGATGATAATGTAGTCTGAAAAAAATGAGAGGTAGCAATCTTACGAAAAGGTCTAAAAACTGTGTGGATGGTAAATCACCCCTATCTATATGTTCTGATGTTCTACAGAAGAGAGGTTTCTGAATTCCAAATTAAGAATGAACTGCGCTATTATTTTTTCCTAGCCTTTTCTTAAGAAAGCCAAAGCACTTAAAAATCTTTAGAACATCCTCCTGTACAATTTTCATGCTTCCATACAACAGAAATGGTCCAAAGGCATTTACAGGAAGGGAAAGTCGGATAAAAATGTCCCATTGCGTCTCAGTGACATGACAGAACTTTAATCCCATAACCAGGGTGGGAAAAGACAGCCATAATGGTGGGTATTTCAATAGTCCACAGGGAAAAACATTTCCAAATAACTTTTTCATTAGTTCTTCTTTTCCTTACCTGATCCACCTCCACCTCCACCACCGCCTCCTCCTCCACCGCCTCCTCCTCCATACATTCCTCCTCCTCCAGAACCTGCACCACTTCCACCATAACTATCTGAGAAGTTAGGCATGAGCTTCTGCCGTTTCCTTTGCACTTCTTCTTTATCTGTATTTTTGGAACAAAGGAAAAGTGAGAGGTTCAAAGGTGCATTGATCTTTGATGTGTATTCTTTTAATGTGTATTCTGTTTTAATTTGTTGTTTTAAAGTTGTAAGCCGCCCAGAGACCTTCGGGTATGGGGCGGGATATAAATGTAAATAAATAAATAAATAAATAAATAAATAAATAAATAAATAAATAAATAAATAAATAAATAATTGAATTTCCAAGATCATAGGCGCTGAGAAGTCTAGCCAGCTAGGAGCAGACGCCACCGATGTCAAGTGGGGTTCATATAAAGATCACCCTGGCTAGAGTAAGCAAGAGAATTGTGCTGTTAATTTGCTCCCACAGACTCCTCACATGAAGGAAGATGGGGAGGATGGGGCTGAAAGTACTGCACAGATGATATCGTACACCGTCCCAACTTTCACATATGTTTTTAACTTATACCTCAAGGTGCTGGCATCTTTGTGAGTTACAGGACACACAGACATATGTGGTGGCTTTGCCCAGAGGTGATTAGGTTTTGGGACGGTGTGAATCGGCAAATAAATCTTACGTTACAGGTCAAGTTATGTACATATCCAAAGCTCTGTCTCTTACGGGTCTTTAAAGGTCACGATGTTCAATTAATGGATAAGGAATTGATTATAAGGTTGCTATGGGTGGCACTGAGGGTGACAGTGAGGAGATGGAAAGAGAGTAGTAAAAGGACCATGGATAGGTGGGTATGATGGTGTAATTGATTTGATCAAATTTGATTTTTTGTTTTGTTTTGTTTTTAGGGAAGAATGAGCCAGGTACTCAGGAGAGTGTGTGCATTCAAGAACAGTTGGTATTTGGAGGAAACTACTTGACCATGGGAATGTTTTGGTACCAAAACTACAACGAGATAGACTTGAAAAGGTACAGCAGTTAATCAGCATGTAGTGAACTAGATGGCTGTTTGCCTTTGTTTGTTTGGATATTTTGTGTATATGTTTGAACTTTATTAATAAACAAACAAACAAACATGAAGGAAGATGGGCTTTTAAAGCTCTATTTTTCAAACAGATCCCTGTCTCCTGATTTACCTGACAGTTGCAAACACAGTTGCAAGAAGTATTTTATTTGAGTATTTATTTTCTACCCTTCACCTGAAAGTCCCAGGGCAGATCACAGCTGTGATCCTTTAGCCCTTCAAATGTTACTGAATAAAACTCCCATCAGCTCTACTCAGCACTGCTCTTACAGCTGATGGAAGGTAGAGTTCGACAGCTAGGAACAATCTGTGGCAGACAGAAATTTCAATGGCTTATGATGGCTGGGGAACTTCGCTCAACATGAGAGGAGGCCATTGGTTGGGAGATTGTGAGCGAGGCTTCCAGTACCACTGTGAAAACAGGCAGCTGGACTAGGTGGGCCACTGGCTCAATCCAGCAGGACATTGCTTATGTTCTTCTGGAGGGCAAAGGTTTACAATACTTGCTGTAACTAAGGTGGAGATAAGCTTGAAATGAAAGAAAGTTCTTTGCTTGAGATTGTACTGGGATTAAGTACAACTTATACACCTGAATGTCCCCCCCTACATTTCCTTCAGCTGATTTGCCTCCCTTTTTGTCTTTCCTAGAAACGCTGAAAAGGCATGGAATAAGTAAACCAGAGGAGCACATGTGTGTATATATAGGTATTCTCTCTCCCTCTCTCTCTTCGTCACATGCATACATAAACTCAGAAAGAAGGTAATGTTCATGTACATTTCAAGTGGTTCTGCTTAAAATCTCCAAGAATGATTTCTGTTTAAGTAACAAATTTGAATCCAACACCTGCATGGCCCTGTGTTCCTGCCTGCTGCTGTAAATGTTTTGGGCCTCACCCATATAGGCTTTTTATGCACTTTGAGAAATTCCAATTAATCATAGGCAAATAAGAAGCCTAATTATAGTTTGCCTCATACCAGGATCTGAGAAACGTACAAGGTAGACCAGGCTGTCTAACACTGGAGGGAAAACCTCATACAAAGTTTAAAGCTAGTTGTGTCTACAGACTGATGCTAGGGTAATTAAAATGCTCTGCCTATGCCCCTCCAATTCACTGTATTGCAGAGTCTCTGAGACTGTGTCCACACCTAAGTTTTAATTCAGTTTCTGTCTACTTTCAGAGTGAGACAATCTATTGGCAAAGGAACAAACTGTTTTCTTTCAATATTTTCTAATTCAGAAAATTCACCTTTGGGTTAGATAAAGTGGGAAGAAAATAACTGGTGACTTTGCTGATGGGTTGCCTCACTCTGAAAGTGGACTGAAGCTGGATTAAAACTTAGGTGTGAAATAGTGAACGCAACCAGTTACCATTTAGAGCTGAAGTAAACATGATTTCAGCTCCTAGAATTAAAGGGATGGACTACAACCCACAAAATGAAAAGTGTGTGTTCTGGTCTACCTGGCAATCTTACTGATTTCTGTTCAAAAGAAAGAAAGCCCTTATTTCTCTAGGTTTATCTCAACCATAGTGAAATTAAAATGCCTCTAACCTACACTCCTCTGGTAACTTAAAAAACAAAAACAAAAATGTATTTTTTACTATTACGGCAACTGTAGTACCGTATTTTCTGGCGTATAAGACGACTGGGCGTATAAGACGACCCCCAACTTTCCAGTTAAAATTTAGAATTTGAGATATACTTGCCGTATAAGAAGACAACACCTGGTGTATAAGACGACCCCCGACTTTTGAGAAGATTTTCCTGGGTTAAAAAGTAGTCTTATACGCCAGAAAATACAGTAATTCCACCCCAAAGAACTCTCCCAGAAACCAAAATCATCATGCAATTATGGTAAAGGATGGGCAAATATGTTTCACCCCAGTGCCAAACCACCCCAAGTCAGCTGGATCATGAGGGTGCTGAACTGTGGAAGAAAGAAAGAGGTACCATGCTTGGTTTGCACCATGTATCACTCTTTTTCCTTCAAGCAGCTGGGTACAGCCCTGAACCAGGATGAATCGAGGCTAAGCCAAAGAGACCATGCTTATGCCTACTGACTATTAAAAGGGTGAAAAAAATAGCCTCATAGGTGCTGAATGATGCCTCACCATGCTTAATAATGCTTACTCTCAGGAAAATAATTGAACCATTTATTTTTGCCTACTGGTGTTTCCATAAGATTCTTTTCTTTCCACTCCTCACTGGAAAGGACCTTTGGAATGGAAACACATTTTTCATTTACCTTTACAGAATTCCTGATTTTCCCTAATAGCACTATGAATAGTATTGTGAGATATTACAAAGATCAGGGTAAAAACGCCTTCACAATGGAACAATACAAAGTGAAAAGATAAAGATGCTCTTGAGTTGAACTTCATGCCTGGCAGATATGTGGGTACCCTATTCAGTTTTCCTGACAACAGGAATTAGCTTGTCCTTACCTGTTCACAGGAAGATGCTGAAGAGTAAACTTGGGACCTTCTGCAGGATCAGCAAATAGCTGAACTACAGTAAAGCTCAAATGTCACTACAGCAGCATGTTAAGTAATTATAACTTGTGACCTAATGGAACTTGGCTTCTTTGTTTTATTAATAGTAGCTACTCACAGATTTCATGCTGAGTAATAGGTATATTCACATTGAAGACTGGCTGCCTAAAATATCAAATTTTGGACAATGCTACAGAACTCTCTGCAAAGCAGCAAGGTTCTATAAATGCTGAACATCCCAGAGGGACATACCTCAGAAGCTACTGAACTCAGTTTGCACAGACATCACCAAGGAATGTAGACAGCCCAGACAGTTTGCACAAAGCCCATGAAGCAATTTATCAGGTTTACCTAGGGTTTAGTCCATCCAGCACTGGGATGTTCTATTGCATGTGCAAACTAACAGAAACAAACGAAAGGGAATGAATCCCTATGTCCCTCCAGCATTATTGCTTGCTAGCCTGACAACATTGGCTTTGCACATTTTAGTTATGTGCACTTCCAGGTTTTCAGCCATAGTGTATGCCACCCATAAGCGTGTGCCACCATCACTGTGCATGTGCAGTCATCTGTTTTGTTGACTCCACATATGCAGTGTACAGAAATAATGACTGCTTCCTCCAGAAATGTAGGTAAAAGTGCTATTGCTGGAAGACCCATCACCAGTGCTGGGTTTTCCAGCAATAGGCTATTGAATGTTTTAGGGGGAAAGAGTAGGGTTGCCTACAATATGCAGCCATAATAGTGTTATATTTCTACTATCAGAATAACTAGATGTCCTTTAACTTTCCTAAGCAACTTTTGAAACAAATGAAGTACATTTTATTCTAGCCTGGTTTAGAGCTTAATCTGATCTGACATACACATATTTTTTAAAACAAGAGAAGTAATAAAAAAAGAAGGAAAATATTTTCCTTAATGTAAAACTACCAAACCATTTAAGTTAGTGTGCCCCTCCAAAACACGTTCTTAAAGACAGATCACATATGAGTATATTGCTAACAGAGATAATAGGCCTTTTCGCATAGGCCTTTCCGGTACGCGTGGAAGACAGCTCCGGACGAGGCATTCGCATTGCCCGAGCGGGGCTTGCGCCGCCTCGTGTCCGGAGCTGTCTCTCGCGCGTTCCAAATGTAGAGCACTTTGAAGTGCTCTACATGCGTTCGGGCGCGGACGAACTGCCCGCAGGCGTTCGGGAGGAGAAGGATTCGCACTTGCTTCTCGCTCCCGAACAGCCGCGGGCCCGCCTCCCCCGCCGGCGCAGGTTTGGCAATCAGCTGTTTGACAATCAGCTGATTGCCGATCTGCCTCCGCAGCTGTCTCCGCGCCCCTGGCCGGCCTTTGCCGGCCAAGACAGTTCCGGGCGCTTTTACCGTTCACACACAGGCGCGCCGGAACGCGTTCCGGTGCGCCTGTGTGTGAACGGTGAAAGCGCCCGGAGCTGTCTTAAGCTTCCCGCCTGAACGCGTTCCGTTTGGAACGCGTTGCAGTGCGAAAATCCCTAATTACTGGGAACAACTGCAGGCAGAAGAACATATTTTTAATAAAAAGTAATGGAATGTAACAATATTATACCTTAATAACATTTATTAAAAAATAATGACACACCAGTTACAAAACTGAGGTTCTGTCCTTCCTGAAAGAAGTTTAACAGTAACTAAAGTACAGTAGGGGTTGGCAACCTTTCTAGTTCTCAGGAAACATTTCGAACTGTTAAATGATGGTGTGGCCATCAACTCTCCTAGGTTGCTTTGTTCCATCAGGCCATGAATATGACTCAGCAGTTCTAAAGGCACAAAAAAAACCCCATCACAGCCACTACGGTGCCACAGTGATCCTATGCTCTGGTAACTTTTAGGTTGGACTACCGTAATCCACTCTATCTGGAACTGCCCTTGAAGATGGTACAGAAGCTGCAGCTGGTGCAAGATGCAGCAGGAAGACTGCTGTCACTGTTAGCCAGGTGCACATTATACCAGTCTTAAAAGAACTGTACTGGCTAATGAGCCCAGTTTATATAATCATATATAGCACTGTAACCAAACATTCTACTTTGGATGACAAAATTAGAATGCATCTACTTTTTCCTTATTGTAGTAGACATTTAGGGTGATTTTTGGAGGAACTTGGGATGGGCTTGGAGCAAAGAGTTTTCCCATTTAAGGGCCATTTTTAGGAACTTATCAGATATAGATAGGGGAGGATTAGGGTAAGTGCAAATTCAAATCAGTGCAACCACAATACAGAATACTGTTGGATATTGAGAACTCACAAATAAAGATGTGTTCTTTCTACAGCAGCCCTCCATCACCCAGGCATTTTCCCCAATAATACAGTCAACCAGTCTCACAAAAGATCTGGAGGTGTTGAGGGAGTTTTTGAAAGTTTTTATAAAGTTCAAATATGTACCACAATGTTTTCTACATCCTAAAAAAGAAGTACACAAAGTTCATCAGTGCAGTGATGAACATGGAAATTCCCTCACACACATTACTTCCTGCCAGTTATGATTATCAGCCTACCAACTATAAACCCAATCACTTCTTCATTTGTCTTTCCTCATCACATAGCAAAAATGTTCAATCCTTTAAATATTTATGGCAGCTACAATCAATTTCAAGCACATGTTTTCTTAAGATTAACTTGAATATGGCAGCGCTCGCATGAAAAACTATGACACATGTTCAAAGCCCAGCCTAACAAAGTATCTTTCACTAGAGTCCCAGTCATTTGGGACTGTAATTCAGAAACATCTAGAGGATCATATGCCTGACATATGCGTAAAAAGGTACTAACATGAAGGGATGATTACTAGTATTATGTTTTTAAAATACCCATTTGACTATGTATCCGATAAAGAAGGAACCACCACAGCTACTAGAATATCACAACAATTACTATGGAGAAAGCAATCCCTTCAAATATCCACAGACAAAGCCTCCTGAAACCAAATGGGTGCCAGGCTGGGAAAACTCACTATTGATCATACGCAGGGAAATTAAAAGAAATGTGAATTCTGTACGCTTGCATCTGTAGCAAAACTACTGAAGAGAAGCCTCTTTCTCATTCTATCACAGCTACTTCAAAAAGAAGGTGGCAAAAACTTTCAGAAATGAGCATACATTGGGGGAAGGGTCTCCAACTGTAAGCCCCTCTACCAGCCCCCTCTTCCATTGTTTTTTTCCAGGGAGATGCCAGAAACTGAAGTGTTAAGATAAACACAGCAGCAGTCTGCAACCCCTCTAATGTCACCATACTGTAGATCAAGTTTGTATTTCTATCAAGAAAATGCCAGTGTACTCAATACACTCTAGATTTTGGAGAGCAAAAACTACATCAAAAACCGATGCAATGCAATCACTTCACCAGGACATTCAGATCAGAGCATATTCTCTGTGATGGAATACTGAAAAATATATTACAGTACTTACAAAAGTGATTTAGGACATGTCTATACCTTGCCCTGTTGCCAGTATCACAGAGCTGAACCATTGGCCATATACTGTGAGTACACACACAGGCATTCTGCCTTAAGCAGATGTACTCTGGTTTCTCTTCATAGTAGCATGAAAACCATTTATGCTTGGATGCCTCTATATTTGCTGGCACTGTGTGCAGACAGACAGTTGCCCTAGAAAGGTATAGATGTCACTTAGTATCCTCACATCTAAACTGAAGAGAATCATCCAGGCTAAACACTAGATATGAAATAATGTCAGATCTTTCACCAGCTAAGGAACATTCCTGTTTTGCCTTTTAATTCAGCTTTCTAGGCTGACCACTTGTAATAACATAACCTTGATCCAAGCTACTGGCACTGCCAAACTCATAAGTTATGAAAACTGGAGACCGAGAAGAATTCTACATGCGGATGACATCTACCTGCCCTCTGTAAAAAGACAGCCTCCTTCTCCAGGTAGCTTAAGCTTTCTCTCCTGAGAGTGAATGAAGGAAGCTTGGGAAGGGGAAAAAGAGAACCCCAGAAATAATTTTTAAAAGCAGTTAAAAGAAGTGAATGAGGCAAGATAGTGTGATCAATGCTACATTCTTGCTCTCAGGGGGGGAGGGGGAGCCATTGAGGGGGAAAGAATATTATGTAAATCATATTACCACACTCTGGTCAAAGACTATGCTCTGTGAAGTCACTTCCTGCCAAGGGAGTGAAGTGGGAGTGAATGTTATTTGAGGATGCCCCCAATTATATTTGAGGAACCTTTTAAGGGGGGGGGGTTGCTTCCAGAAAAAGGCATATAAGTACCTTCCTTGAAGATGACCCCAAAATTGTTCCCAAAGTCCTGTGCAGAAGAGGCTTCTTAAAAAAACAGGAGAAAGAAGGTGGACATCTTCAAATTACAGATCCAGGGACAGTGACTAAGGATACTGCCAAAGAAGAGCCAACTGATCAGTGCTGGACCGGATAAAAAATCTCTGGTCTGTTAATATCAGCAAACAAACTCATACCCCTTGGGCATCTGGCAAGAGCATACGATAAACTGCTAAATTCATTCCAGGCAGTAGGAAAAAGGCTGCTACGGACCATAGCAACTAGTGCAGAGGTGAGTGCAGTTGGCAGCCTGTTCTCCTACTGTGTACCAATCTGTAAGATTTGGAATATTACAGGAATATCACACTTGGTTGCAAATAAAGCCTGTGAAATGGCATGCAGCAGGGGAAGGGCTTCCACATCAGCTCACGCAACTGCCACTACTGACTACACGCCCAGATCAGTTATGGGTCTATGGTGGTCACCTTGTAAGGAAAAGTACCTTTACAGCTCCTAGATAGGAACTGTAAATTATCTACTATATTTTATCTATACTAATCTGGAAATATTTTATTTATTTATTTTAGAATATTTCATTATTCAATATAATCAGAATTTTAGGCTTATCTTGGAAACTACTGAAGAGAAATAACCTAACTAGGATAACTGTGACACCATGTAGGAAAATGTCCACCAATACCAAAATTGGCAAGATTGTAAAAACCTGGATACCTTCCATCAAGGAAAATATAATGTTGGCAATTTACCTTTGATTTCGGGATAATACAGAAAAGGCTTTGGTTCACTTGTTTCCAAATCTGATTTTCGCCGCAGCTGGACAAAAACAGATGCTGGCTTTGTTATATTGATATCTCGGTACTTTGGTGTCTTGAATACTATGGCAAACTGAGGGAAACAATAAAAAGATGGTCAGAAACAGTTTCTATAATTTGTTCTTTTTGGGTGCGTTCCCACAGGCATTCAAATCCGAATCGAATTTGAATTTGGTATCCAGAGTTCCCATTCAATTTTTCATTCCCAGATTTTATGAGGACTACCCTGCAAATATCTGGAGAAAAGAAGTCCTGCGGAAAACTAGACTCCCCCCCCTTTTGGAGCCAAGTCCCCTCCCCCCCCCAAACAGGAATGCTCCCAGACTATTTGGAGCAGAGATCTAGCCTTCTGGCCAATGCCTGCCAGATGTGGGTGGGATTTCACAGCTGCAATGGCTCCCCCTCCCTTGTCATGTCCATAATGCTAGAGTCCTGATCAAGAAAAGGCAAAGGGCTTGGATTTCCCCTGAATGGGAAAGGGGGGGGGAAGAGGTTTGAATCATGGTTTTGCTTGATACATATGTATCACTATCTGATTGTTAGCAGCTACTAGGAATGTATCTCTCATAGCTACATTTCTAGTAGCTGCTACCAATCATTAGAGGGATACATATGTATCAAGCAAAAAGGTTTTAAAAGCAAAACCCTGAGTCAAGCCTGTCTCCCCTCTTTTCCCACTCAAGGGAAATCCAAGCCTTTTCCTTTTCCAGCCTTACGAATGCTGGGGATCTTGGCACTGCATGGGAATGGCAGTACTTGCCCCTCCATGTGAGCTCTCAAAGGAAGAAATCGCTCATGCTCTCTTTCTGCCCTTCTGCTTCAATGCACATTTGCTGTCTTACCAGGAACCTCCGATCTGAAAGGGAGGGAGTGAAAGGAAAAAGTCTGATCGCCTTCCTCCACTCAGCTGCTTGACCAGGGCAGGTAGAGTTTGCACGAGGGAGTGGGGAGATTAAAAAGTCTTGTTTCCACGTGCTGAGGATTTGGACAATGCGTGGGAATGGCAATATTTGGACTCAGCCTGGTTGTCAGGTAAAAAGGAACAGCCAGAATGCGCATTCGGCCCTGTATCCGGATTAAAATAGTCCAACAGGGACTAAAAATAGTCCAACTAGGACTAAAAAAGCCAAGTGGGAACACACCCTTTGTGTTCTTTCTGTGATAACCAGAGTGCTGAGTCATTATTTAAATGTCATCTTCCATTTCTCTGGAAGAGAGGAATTGCTCAGTACTAATAAGTTTGTTCCAGCAACACCACCTCATATAGCAACTGAAATGAGCTGGGGAAGCACTGTGGGAATGCTCATCATCTAGTCTGAAACTATAGGACTTTCAGAAAGCACAGGCAAAAAAATTATGCAAATTGCACGCAAGGCAGTATGGCCCCTGAGTGCAACTTGCACAATTCATTGATGAAGATGTGCTGTGTGCCATTTGTGTCACAATATGGTAGACCTGGACAGGTCCAAGAATAGAACAGAATTTTAGAATAGGAGTTCATTACAGTCAACAACCAACTCACAACAGATACAAACTGAAAACATCACAAGATTAAACTAAGCTTTAGGTATGACCACAGCCTAACATAATAAAGATAATTTGCAATCTCTACTTTTTAAAAATGAACAAAAGTAATACGATTACAATGCTTTCAAATAAAGTATAAATAATCCTATTCAAACAAATAGGTTAATGTTAAAGAATTCACCCAGTAATCAAATACTTAGACAGTGCAGATCAATGCTTCTATAATAAATGTTGTTTTGGCAGATCATAGTCCTTACAATGCAGAAAAATAATAGCTTCTAACATATTTGGTTCATATTGCAGGTTTTTTTTAAAAAAATGCTTACCGTGGTCTCTACATATCTCCTTGAATCCAGCTATGCACACTCCCATAACTTTTAATAATATTTTGACCCAGCAGTATGATTAAAGGCCAATATATAAAAAGTAATATTTCCCTTTTCTTTAGTCATTTTCCTAGCCCAATTCAAGTCACAGTGGTGAAAATGATAATTCAGATCAATTCAGATGACCTATATAAGATACAAAAGGATCCTGCCGAAGTGACATACCTGTCTGTGTACATCTGTGGGCGAGAAATCTCCAAATCCTTCCCAGACACCTCCATTTTCATCTTCTTCATAAAAACGGATCTGAATGTCATCTGCATTGATGATACTTAGTTATTAATTAAAATTCATAGCCTCTTCTCCCCTTTTAGGCAGTTTTATTGTTGGTTTCAATCGGTTCATTTTAATTGTATTTTCACTGTGATCTGCCCTGAGATCCTTAGGTATACGGCCACACAGAAATACAAACAAACAAATAAACAAACAGGCAGTGTATGGAATTCTGGCCCAGAATGATGGGCAATACAGATGTTAACTACAGCAAACGACACTGGTCAACTCTAGCCAGATCTACAGATTTACTAAAATAAACAATTTTGGAACACTCAGACTGACTTCAATAAAGCTAGGCAGGCATGGCATGGGAAGAAAGAAACATTATCACTGTGGACACTGTTGCGTACCTTTTTCTCTCTGCTCCTTCTAAACTAAACGAATGTGGCACAGCAGTGACTGGAGGAACTTCATTTCACTGCAAGGGTAAAGCTTCACCTGGAAGGGAGTGAAGCTTTGCTAAATGTGGCCATAATGCAGACGAGGACAAAGATGAAGCCATGAAATGTTAACAGGGGGGGACCTGACTGAAGTATATAAAATCATGTATGGTGGGTAGAGAAAAATATTTTCTGTTTTGCACAGCACTAGAACCAGGGGACACTCAAGAAGCTGTTGGGCAGGAGACTTAGGACTGACAATGGGAAACATTTTTTCATGTAAAGGGTCACCTGTCTATGGAATTTAATACCAGAAGTGGTGACAGCAATCGGTCTGGATAGCTTTAAGAAAGAATTAAGCAAAGTTATGGAGGTCCAGGTGTAATAGTTATTAGAACTGATGCCTAGAGACTGCCTCCAGGTTGGAGGAACAAGCAGTATACCTCTAAAGGCCATTTGCAGAGAACCTAGAGCAGGTGAAGATTTTGCTTCTTATCTTCTGCTTGAGAATGCCCAGATGCCACTGTGTGAGACAGGATGGTGGACTGGGAGGGCTCCACAACAACTAAGCTATACTTCCAGGGCTTTTTCTAATGTAATGGGGGCCTTCTGTATACAGATATGAGCTGTCAGCTCTAAAGATATAGAGATGCAAAGAGCAGCAAGCCATCTGGTCAGTACACATTCAGCTCCTGGGTTGGGAAGAAACACCAGTATTTTTTCTGGCCTGATACCACTGAGCTATGGACAGAGCCTAAAATAAATCCATTAAGGTAGTTCATCTAACTCCGAAGCAAACTCTGATTTAGGATCCATGAAAAATCTGTTGACTTGTCAAGAATATCTGAACTTGAACCACAAGTTATTTTATATTTTTGATCATGTTTTTTAGGACTGAATTCATAAACCAGATTAATAAAATACTGCTCTAGGTCCTAGCATCATAGTGATACCAGCCTGGAAGAAAAACCTTATTAAATGGGCCTATAAGGCTTGCTGCAATTTTCTAATGACTAATGCTGAGAAAAAAAATCAAGAACTTCTAATCAAGCCTGTTGTTGTTTATTCTGGAAGGAAAACAAGACAATGGAAGAGAGGATGCCTTGTCATGAAGGAGCACCCTGTATGGTCTCGTATTATTGGAGATATCTGGGCTGAAATAATTATTTATTATTTGTATTTATATCCCTTTACCCAAGAATCCCAGGGTTCACTATGACAGTAAAAAGATAAAACATAATTAAAAGGCAGCATAAAATACAATCCTCTCTCCTCCCCTGGCAAGACTACAGGAAAGCTAATCATCAGAAGTCTGGGTAAAATGATATACTTTAACTAGGTGCCAGAAGTCATATAGTGTTGGCACCTGGTGAACCTCTACTGGGAGGCTATTCTAGTCTAGGGGCCACCACAGAAAAGCCAATCTTACGTGTCATAACCCCTTGCACCTCTGAGGGTAGTGGAGGGCTTCACTTTATGATCTTAGACATACTAGCCAAACTGAAGTTAAGGGAAAGCCCCATTTTGAGTGGAAATTACTGACCATAAGTCAATTCTTTGAATGCTAGGCAATGAGGCTTTTCCCCTTTATTGAAATTATGGAGACAGCTTTTGATATCCATTAATCTAGATAGTCTTTCTATGAGAAAACATCTGTTTTTTTAAAAAAGCATTTCAATACGCTTACAATTAAAGAGACTTCAACAAATGATGTCATAAGGGAAAACTATATTTAAGGGAAAACTATATTAAAGTGAAGGGAAAACCCCACTTTGGGCTTTCCATTTAGTCAAGAACTTTAAAAAAATACAAAAAGAAAGTAGTTAGCATACAATTTTCACTTCTCTTTCTTGGATTAGGGAGAACTCTGAAATTTCAAGCAAGTTACTCATATAATGACAAAACAAGCAAGAAGACTATTCTTCTAATGGACTATTACAGCAATATGCACTAGTAGAAAACAGACAATAATTGTTTTTACACACCCTTTAAGCTACACTTCTTTTACTGCTGAGGGAACTACTGCCAGTGTTTACCTAGCTGATCTGAAGACTATCACCATGCTGGATTTGCAAGGATTGGTTGCAAAGCTAAAGCAGCTTTGGCTAGGCTGTTTGGAGTGGGGTCAGGCAGCCTTTTAATTTTTAAAATTGACATTAAGGTGGGTACTGTGTTCAGCTTTGTTGATCTGGATGGTTCTGGCTTCTTGCTGCTAACACTAATTCACAGGAGACAAGCAGAGACAGAGGTCCAGTGGGAGAGGTGATTCCCTCTCCAGCTGGGCCATCAGCCTATGTGGCAGGCAGGGGTGGTGGCTGAAGGTGAAACCCAGGAGGCCCTTCTGCTGCCATAGATCATCTTCAACAGGCAGAGCCTGTACTATTCTTGCCAGAAGGGGTCTGTTGACTGGAGGGAGCTTTGTGGCTGGGTGAAAGAACAAAACAGTCATGGGAGGTCCCATCTTAGTTCTAATGGGAAGGAGAAACTTTGGTTCAATCAGAAACAGAAAAGAAGCATTCAAAGGAGTGTTAGATATGTTAAGACTATCATTCCTTCTACCATTTCTCCCATCCTTCAGAATGTGAGGATATTTGGGCTAGTAGTGCTGTTCTTAAATGCCTGATGGTGCTGCTCTCAAATGTGAGGTCAACTAAAATGTCCCTCATCCATGAATGTAAAGGCTGACATAGTGCGTATCAAAGAAACTGGGTGGGTGAGCTGGGAGGCCCAGTATTTACTCAGTCCCGCCTCCCAGGATATCTGGTGCAGCATCGGGTGGGGTGGGATGGAGGAATTCCCATAGTCTACCTGTCTCTTCTAAGTACCTAATCCACTCTGTGACCAGGGTTGAGGGATCATTCTTGGAGTTTGGCCAAAGAGCAAAAGAAGGAAAAAATCTTGAACATTCATATCAAATGTTTTAAAATTATATGTGGGTTTAATTTTGCAGACAGGTGGCATAAATATTTAAATGTAATCATCTCATGAGGATTATGATACTCCTTCCCTTTCTTCTAACAACAGAGCATGCTCACTCCACCTCAACACACCTAGCAATTAATATAATTTTCAAATATGAAAGCTGAAGCATCTTAAGTTCTTACCTTTCTGGACCTTGTCACAAAGAAGATAAATTTCTTCTCCTCCAGTTACACTGCCTGCTGTCCGATCCATTCGTACAATTTTTAAGTTGGATGCATTTGGAGCTTCTGTTGGATGTAAATTATAAAGATTAACCATAAAGATTGTAAGCCAACTATTGAAATGTTAAGTCATACTCCTTGTTTTACTTTTAAGTCTGTTGTTTTAACTTTACGGGTCCATGATGACCTTAAATAAAACAATTACGAATCCCGTTAAGTTTTTATTGAGATTTTTTTTCTTTCAGATTTAAAATGCACTTAAACGTATTTAATTAGTCACATATGGCTTGTATTTGAAATGCACTTAATGCACTTATGTAAAACTCCAAAAAACTGGGGGGAAACCCAGGGAGACAGCTAGGAGTGTGTGAGGCCCTGCCTCTTGATTCCAGATGACAACTACAAGGAATTTTCTAGCCAGAGAACTGAAATGCTTACATAAGATAACCTTTCTTTCCAAGAGTAGGAGACAACTATAGTATAGCAAAATAGAGAACAATAAAACCTTTTCAAGCATTCACACAAGTTAGGTCTAGGATACTGCTAAGCATCCCTGTATTTTCTGTCGCGCCTATGATCTAAGAGAGATTTCGCTCACATTGTGGTGTGATGAAGCCAGCGACCCGATTTGTTGAACCCAAGATACTAGAGCCTGTCAAATGTCTCCTGGTAGAGCCCAAGCCAGGGTGAGACATGACAGAGGCTGCCTCCAGACAGTTGGAGGAAAATGTGGGATCTTGATTGGATTCCACAATTGCCTCTCACCATCCCTGCCATGCATCAGGGCAACATTGCAGGACTAGCATAGCCACTTATCTTGTCTGGTTCCGTGATGGAGTTTTCCATTGTCTGGGTACTTCAATGGTTCGGAAGTGCACAATTGCATATGTGCAGCTGCCATTTTCTGGCTGGTTTTGGCACTAGACATAAATGGGCCTGTGTCTAAGATGGCGGATCACACACAAAAAATAAATAAAGCATTCATACAGATAAGTCCTTTCTCTTTTTACATAAAATCTGGGTTGGAAGTTGATTTTCCAATGGAGATATTATGGCAGGACATCACCCAGTGCAAAAAGGGCCCAGGTTTGGACATAAAGAAGGGGGAAGAGGAAGGGAATGAGAAGGGAAATCCTGCTACATTAATGATGTGTGGCAATCCCAACATAGTCCTTGGATAATTCTGAGTTTTAAGTCTGAATGGAGCCAGGAGTGTTCTATCTTTTAATATTATGATTACATATGGTGTGGTGATACGAAAATATTATGCCATAAACAAAAGCCCCTGAGCAAAGAACTTAAAGCAGGCTGTGATTCATTAACTTTGAAAAAACAGGCATAAAGTAGAGGGCAATCACAAAATATAGCAACAATCTGCATTGGACAACACATACCATTTGGAAGGAAATTACTGCAACTACCTGAAAATCCAATTCAAATCTTTTAAATTCGAATTTAAGAAGATTCAATTTGAATTTACCAAATTTGAATCTATTTGTTTGAATTTTTATTCAAATCTGCACATATGTCAATAACATTCGTATGTGCACATACGCATCTTCCCCACATCTGTATGCATCCGTACACATCCATAAGCATCCCGTAGTTATACTGTATGCAACCCGTTTTTGTCCTGTATGGAACCGAACAAATGTGGAAAAGATGTGGATTTTCAAGTATGCATTGTGTACGAATCCGTAAATATACGAATGTCTGGATAATGCAAACGAATACATCCGAATTTGAAATTTGATCTGAATGTTTACGTTCAAATTTCGGGACATTGTATCTGAATTCAAATGTATTTGAATTTGAATTCAATTTAGCACATTCAATTTGTACACATCCCTAGCAACTACTGCTATCTCCATCAGTCAATCTTGTACATACAGTGTAGCAGTGAGCAATATTTTTGGATCTATTATTAGCCTGCTAATAATGTCATCATTACTGGGCCCAATACTGACATAGTTGACTGTGGCCTGTCTAATATCAGACCAGTACTATGTGTATCTGTAACAACATGAAGGCAGGAAAATGGGTAAAAAAGTAGAAAAGGATGTTTGTTCTAATAGAAAAAAGATTACTTCTCTATCGTGAGATTGCTCTTTTATCATAGAGGAAGTGCGATAAGATTTTAAGGTCACCTTCTAGAACCATTCTGGGAACTATACAGTTTTCTGGACTTATAAGATCTATTATCAGATGACCTATTATTTTACCAGATAATACTGGATGTGTTTCAAAATAACACATCTTTTATATAATGAAGCATCTAAGCGCACACATTCTTACACAATAGAGTGTACTGAGTTGCTCTTTGTTTTATGGTATCATTTAGCCTTATGGACACTGCAGTAGTGTGCAACAGATTATGCTATTTGGATGCTTGGATATGACATATTTTTCACATTCCTTTAAAAAAAAAAACACTTTTCTCAACGTGCTTCCACACAAGCCAATAAAAAGCCCATTTAGATGACAAAAGCCCTTTAGTGGCCTGTCCTGGTAGATCCAGAATTTCCTGAAAATGCAAATGGAACTTCAGTCAAAGACATTAACCAGCAATGGCTTTCTGATTCTTTGGTTGGATCATTCCTACCAGATCCTTGCAAGAGAAACTGGTCACAACTGGAATGTTTTCTGTACTGATCCCTGTTGAGATCTACGGTCAACCACAGTCTGTCTGAAAAGATTTAGTTGAACGTCACTTGTAAGGAGGCAGTGAGCTGGGCAAGCTATAAGGTCATGTCCTGCTAGTGGGCCTCCCTGTGTAGCTGGTTGGTGACTAGGAGAACAGATTGCTCGATAAATGGGCCACAGATTCAATCCAGTGGGGGGCTTCTTATGTTCTTATTAAGCAACTGGAGCCTCCCTGATTTGCATGATGGACTGGTATTAACCACAAGTAAACAAGAAACAAGAGATTCAGACTCACTGCTGTCGTATATTGGATCAGACAAGACAGGTTGTAGCCTTCGCGTAAAGCTTCCAGTGCTGTCAGGAAGGAATGCTGTAAACATGAGTCGCACAACACTAAGGTCCATCTCTTTAGTTTGCTGCAGTGCTGCCTGATGAATGATTTCTCTTTCTCTCTCTACAATCAAGGGAAAGGCAGATTATCACAACTTAGTTCTAAATGCAGCATGGCAAAGATGCCTGTTCCAAGATATAATCTGGAATAAGGCCAGTGCAAAAAGGGCCCAGGTTTGGACATAAAGAAGGGGGAAGAGGAAGGGAATGAGAAGGGAAATCCTGCTACATTAATGATTACCCTAGGTGGAGAGATTCAGAATTCTACTCAATTTGCATAATTTAACTTTAAACCAGTCACAGTTAGCTTTACAAGATAAAAACATACACTTCTGGGAAAGGACTATGAAACTACGATGTGTTTGTAGTCCTATCCTACCTCTAGGATACCAATATCTAGAACTAAAGTAATAGAAATTAAGAGTGAAATAAGGTGATCTAAGCCAGATCTACCTTAAGCAAGGCGTTCTTATTAGCTGACATATGGAGAAGGCACCTCAGAACTTGTTATCCACATAACTTCAGTCCAAACCTGACCTTTAAAGTAGGAAAGTATGGTTTAAAAATGCTTTGCTCCCTGCTCTACCTATTTAAGCTCATTTCTATTGAATGGGAAAGAAACTGAAAGCCTGCTACACGGAACCTGATGTTGACACTCGCTCATAAGCAGTGATTAGTGTTCACTTTTCATCAGCTGGAGTTTGTGCTAATTACTGATTCAGTTCTGGAAGCAATATAATGCGTCTGATTACTGTAATGTGTTGCAATGAGGGTGACACTGCTCACGCTTTAAGGCAAAGATGAATGGGCTGTTGTTACTCCTCTTTAGGAAATTTAATGAGCAGCAATTACAGAAGGAATGGAGAAGGAACACATAAGAAAACAGAGACGGCAGGAAAAAATAAGTATTTTACAAAGAAATCTCACACAGTGAGTTTCCTACAAACCTGTCAGCTGCCTCTCCCCTCCACCTTCTACTTGAATGTAGTTGAGTTCTGGATGTACGAGGAGTCCTGGATTATAACCTTTTTTACAAGCATCAATCATGCGGGTTTCCAGTGTATCTAAGACTCTTTTCTTTGTAACGTGCAGGATACCCAAGTTCGGAAACCTGTGCATAAGTATAAAAAATTGTATTCAAAAGACTTACAAAATTTCTTATTTACTATTGTTTCATTCCGTATATGACACAGACATGAAAAACAAGTCTATTGTGCTGAGTCTATTACAAGCCAAAGTGCAGTAGTAGTCTGAGCTGCACATTGTCAGTTTCAGATTGAGAAGACTTGGGCTCAAATCTCTGCTTAAACCACAAAGTTCACTTGGTGGCAGTGGGCCAGCCGCTTTCTCTCAGTTGAACACATGGGTTCTCAAACTGTGGTTGTCTAGATATTCCTGAACAATAACTTATAGCACTCTAGTTGCAGGATTCTCTGCCAGGCTGGCTGGCACAGAAGGTTAAGAGTTGTTCAGAAACATTTGGAGGACCACACTTCAAGAATCACTGGTTTAAAATGCTTAGGGTTGTAAAATAGAGATACGTGTGTAAAGTTCAATATGCGCTATCTTGAGTTCCTTTGAGAAATCTACTTTCTGTACCTGTGTTGTGTTCCAGCACAGAGCAGTCCCCCCTATATCCTAGAACAAGAAACCTGTTCAAAGCTTCAACTGGGTTGCTGGTGGAGAGGAACAGGGCTATCTGCATTTGGACAGTTTGTTCTGCTCCGGTCTTGTCCTGTCTCCAGAGTCTCCTTGGTGGTAGCACCAAGGAATGTGAAAGTTCCTGGCCCAGCCCTCTTTGCAGCAATACATTTCTGGTGGTGTTTCCTGGATTATTGGCAAAAAAGTCAACAGGGTAAGCTATCCCTGGGCCAATTGTAGGCATCAACACTAAGATCTACAACTGTACTGGACTAGTCTGCCATTTTCGGCACCAAGGTAGATGAAGTGTATGTGGAGGGCAGGGCTTGGGCTAGTCTGCATTAGCACATGGACGTGCTGCCCTTTATTCCAGAAGTCATTGTAGAAAAAAGGGAAGTGTGGAAAGAGTCGAAGGTACACAAAAATATGTCAATCTCATAAATTTCACTCAGTGGGTGTTTTTTTTTTTTTTAAGTAAGGAAGGTTTTGAAAACCTTGTTTTAACAGAAGAAAAGAACATCAAATAAAGATGTATTATTAGACAAGTAGTTGCAAGCTATGTACCCTGAATTCACTGGGAAGTTGCACGTCTATCACTGATGAAAGCAAAAAGGTGCCTACATTCAAAAACACATCTTGATTGCTTGGGGGCAAATTTATTATTTTGGTGTTCAGGGGAAGTTGGGGAGGAGGGCAGGGAGAACAAAATGTGAAACAGCATGACAAATCTTTCAAGATTAGTAGCAGAATCGCAACAGAGGAGATCTGAAGTCCTGCAACCAAGCTGCTGGCAAGTTGAGTCTTAACATCAAAAGCAATAGCCTTTCAAGTGTTGAAAGCAGCCTGCCTTGCCATTTTCTTCAAAACTGGTATATAGGTTTCAAAAAAC
The DNA here is from genome assembly GCA_023333525.1 of Aspidoscelis tigris stejnegeri. NCBI lineage: Eukaryota > Metazoa > Chordata > Lepidosauria > Squamata > Teiidae > Aspidoscelis > Aspidoscelis tigris. Next base: position 67,776,849 of record JALMGA010000006.1, read on the forward strand.
TAGGCATAAGACATTAAACTAGCACTTATTTGAAACCTGATCCAGTTCTGGAAACAATACAATACACACTTTATTTGAACATTTTTTCCCAAAAGAAAAGGAGATTAACTAGGATTTACTATTACTTTTGTGGCTTCACGCTTGGCACAGTGTTTCAACAATCCAATGTTCCAATGTCCGTATAAGGTTCACACTAATTTTAACGTTACTGGAGCAACTTTGCAGTTTTATGCATATAAGTGAGGAATGTGGCTCTGAAAACACTGTAGCCTAGATTAGCTTTGGAAATGGAACTGGGAGAAGTTGGGTGGTTACAAAGGGCACCAAAAGGCCACAAGCAGAAGCCTTATGTCAATGTACAGGGGTCTGTGGAGCAGGAGTGTGGTTGAAATACTTGCAATCTCTTCCCAATGTACAAGCTGCCATAAGGCTAATGAGAGTTGAGCCAATTCTTGATGCAATGTGTTAAAGAGAACAAAAGAACAAGGAGAAATAAGGAAACTGATATATAATCAAATGATCTGTGAAACTTTCAGCTTGATAAATTGGATAGCCTTGGAAAATTGGTAATTTCCCAATTTCATTTCTGCATCCAGGATGACTGTGAATGGCAAGTCCAGTCATCTCTTGCATTACATGGTTAGTAGAATGTGTCTCCATTTTACTATATTATGCAAGGGATGACTCTACTTGCCATCCATCTTTCCAGAACCAAAAGAAAGGTTTTCCATGCTTTCCCAGATAGATTATACATAGTTCTCCATCTTCTTCAGTCCTCTTTAACATATGGCATCAAGTACTGGCTGAGTTCTCAAGTTGTCAGCTTTTTAATGCAAATCCATAAACTTAAATATTATTTGCCTTTGAGGCACCCTCAACTGATATAGTTAAGAAAACAAGAGAAGCCCTGCTGGATCAGGCCACAGCCCATTTAGTCCAGCATCTCGTTGCACACGGTGGCCCACCAAATGCTCATGGGCATCTCAAACAGAGATAAGGACAAACCTTTTCCTGCTCTTGAATCCCAGCAGATGGCCTTAGAAGCTCCTGCTTTTCCGCCCAGCCTGAAAGATGTACCTAGGCATTCATTCTAGCAGCCATTGATACATCTGTCATACATAATTTATCTAATCCTACCTTAAAGCCATTTAGACTAGGAGCTGTTACCACCTCTTCTGGCAGCAAATTCCATAGACCGATGACCCTCTGGGTGAAGAAATACTTCCCCTTGTCGGATCTGACTCTCCTACCCATCAGCTTCCTAGAGTGCCCCGGTTCTAGTGTTGTGTGATAAAGAAATTTTCTCTATCCACCTTTTCTCTATCTTGCTTATTTTTATGTACTTCAATCAGGTCCCCTCTTAAAAGCAGTCTCTCCAGACTGAAGAGGCCTAGATGTTGCAGCCTGGTTTCGTAAGGGAGGTGTTCCAGCCCCTTAATCATTCTGGTTGCCCTTTTCTGCACATTTTCCAGTTCCACAATATCATTTTTGAGGTGTGGTGACCAGAACTGTGCACAATATTCCAAATGTGGTTTCACCACAGATTTATAAAGAGGCAAAATGATGCTTGCTGACTTGTTTTCTATTCCCTTCCTAATTATTCCCAGCATTGAATTAGCTTTTTTCGCTGCTGCTGTGCACTGGGCTGACACCTTCATTGAACTGTCCACCAGAATCACGAGTTCTCTTTCCTGGTGTGTTGCAGAAAGCTCAGACCCCATCAGTTTATAGACATCATTTGAATTTTTGGCCCCAATGTGCATTACTTTGCACTTGTTAAGATTAAAGCACATTTGCCACTTGGCTGCCCACTCACCCAGTGCTAAGAGATCCCACTGGAGCTCTTGGCAATCTCTTTTGGTTTTTAGTACCCTAAATAATTTAGTATCATCAGCAAACTTTGCTATTTTACTGTGTATCCCCTCCTTCTAGATCACTGATGAATAAATTAAAAAGCACTGGTCCCAACATTGAACCTTGGGGGACCCCACTTTTTACCTTTTTCCACTCTGAGAATTGGCTGTTTATTACTACTCTCTGCTTCCTACCCTTAAGCCAGTCACACATCCAGGACAGAACCAGTCCTTTTATTCCATGGCTGATGATTTTACAGGTCTGGCAGGTCATGAAGCCAAACATGGTGACTCAAAGACTGCAGGGGCAACCAGGAATGGGATGTGAGCTAAGTTAAGCTCAGGTAAGGGGTGTGAATGGCTCATCTGGCCCCACAAACCTTATGAACAGAAACCTTGCAGATCCCTAGTGGAAATTACTTGCATAACATGGTTTTGAACTACAGGGTACCTTACAGGAACCAAACCACAGCTTTATACAGTACAAGGGATGACTGTAGTATGCTTCCTTTTTGTCATTGTTTAATTGCACAGTGGAAGTTTTATAGATTTAGTTTTAGTATTACATAAAATAGCCTCAGCTTCTGCCTTATGCAATGTAACTCTACACACACTCTCCTCTCACAGATTCTATAACTCTCATCCTTTTCTCTTCTGGAAGCAATGTCACAGATTTTGATCTTATGTGAACTTGGTTATATAGGACAGAACAGGGCGGCAATTACTTGGATTGGATGTAAGGGTTAACTCAGAGCACAAAAATGAAGAGAAAAGACCAAGGACATGGACATACCTTCACTTTAAACCTTTTTCAGTCCATCTTCAGCTCCGATTGCTCACACTTTTTAATTTATATGCATTTTACTTGTGGGCTTTCCACCCTCCATTTGTACTTTCCTAAATGGAAAGCCCACAAATAAAATGGATAGGAATGAAAAAGTGTGGTCAGACCTGAAGATGGACTGAAGAAGATTTAAAGTGAAGGTGTAACTTTGGCCCCAAAGGGGCTAGGAGCTTCACTCATTCATCTCTGCTGAAGCATTATTTTGCAGTATGGCTTGAACTGATGCCATGAATCACAAGCTGCATTTACAAATATGCTGATACACTTACCCGACTACCATATCTTTTGGTCCTGCATTAACTGTGCAAACACCATTCTCACAATGTTTCCCAACTAAGCTGTGAGCGTGCAGGTGGGTGTGTTTTCCATTTGTGACTAATTGTACAATGACCTTGGCAGGTCCAGTGTAATTGCAGATCTGTAAGAAACAGAAATATTGACTTCAATACTAAGCAACTGTCCATTTGGCATGATCCTGTCTTGATAATTACAATGATTGGGTTGGTCAGAAACTGACCATTTCTGAACTTCTTAGAGAAGAATCTCACAAGGTGAAGTTATATAAGTAACAAACCACTGCAGGGTATACAATATTAAAACAAAAACACATTACTATTTATTTATTTATTTCTAAACTGTGTTATCTCTATAGGAGCAGCAAGCCCTATCTTCCAGAAAGCTTTACATAAAAAGAATAAAAGAGGGAAAAGATAAGCAAAGACAATGGAGAAGTGTAAATGTTTCTTCACAGTGAGATCCCTTTATGTAACCTTATGTGTATTTTTGATACTCAGTCAGACTTGCTCAATATGCACCTTCCTTTACCATGTTTATCTTTTCTTAAGCAATCCCAAGGAATGCACAATAAAGGAACACACAAAGCACTGTGGTAATTTTCATAACAGAAACAACAATATAGAGTAGCATTCTGAGATCCTAATTTGATTATTAGGTTTCTGAGAACAATTGTTTAACACTGAATGGCTGCAAAGCTTCTTTGCAATGTTAGGTACTTTACCTAGCAACCCTGAGCTCTCTACGGCATCTACGGAGGAAATTAATGAGTAGATAAGTGTTGCAGAAATTATACTAGAATCTCAATCAAAGCATTGCCATCATATGGTTGTCCAGCCTCTGCTATTTTGCCTCTATTCTTTCCTACCAGCAATTGCTGTTAGATCCAGCAATTTTTGAGAATATCTTAACACAGTGGTAGGCAAACCACGGCTCGGGAGCCACATGTGGCTCTTTGGCCCCTTGAGTGTGTCTCTTCCAGCTTACGAGTACCCTAATTAAATTAATAACAGTGCTAACCTAAAATCATGAACAGGCATCAACAGGATAGTGCATTAGCCTTGAGGAACTTCCCGTATTCCTCTGCCAGCCTCTAACAGATGTTGCCAAGGGATGATTTATACTAAGTAAAAGGGCACCAAAAAGAAATCACCTGTGATAGAAATAATAAAATGACAGGCTAGCAATGAAGTCTTATACACAGGTACTCATAGACGGGCCCATGTGTACTGAATGAGACTTATGCCATTGCAATTTATTAAAAGTCTAGCACTTCCAGAATATACTGAATGATGAAACACAGGGTAAACTGTGAATAGAAAGAAAACAAATTGCACATCCTGTGACTTTCACAAGGACATTTATGATTTTATATTCCCAAAACAGACTTGATTCAAAGGTCATTTAAATAAAACTGCTTATTCATCATTTAATTTCAGAAAAGTGTATCATTTGAACACACATGTATGCAAATAATACTTAAATGCAACATTTAAAAACAAAGGAAATCCCACTTGATGGAAATCTGCGTTCTGGACCTCCCCGCTCCATCTACGGTATGCACAGCTCATTTACCAACCTGGGAAGGAATATTCTTGAAGCAATACAGCACAGTAAGATATGACAAGAACCTTGTGTTGTTTTTTATGTGACAAACAAACAGTCTCCTCTGTCACATTAAGAAGGTTTTGCCTTTGCAACTGGTGAGCCACTGTGTGAGACAAAATGCTGGACTAGATGGACTGTGGCCTGGTCTAGCAGGGCACCTCCTAAGTGCTCTCTTTGTGTCAAAAGGAGACCAGTTGTAGCAGTGCTTGGAAAAGTTACTCTTTGGGATTGCTTCTCCAACAATTCATAAACAAAATGGGCAAATGGAAGCTGTAGTCTAGAAACAAAGTCTGACTAGTAGCATCTGCATTCTGCTCTCAAATATCAGGCACAGCAAATAATTCAACATTTAATCCATTTTAATTACTAGAAATTAATGTTTTGCATAAATCATAGACCTACTCCTTTCGCTAGCATTAATGAACTTTATACTCTCAAGGTGTAAGGCAGGATAGATAGCTTTGGTGTTGTGGACTACAATTCCCAATTATGACACTGGGATCTGAAAACCATCAAACTGAGGGTTCCTCATGAGTCTTCTTTGCAACCTGTTACTTTCTGCTGGGCTTCATTATTAAAGTCATGTCCACAGCATCATGAGAACGGCTCGTTGACACTTACGTGAGCGGTTGTTCTCTTGGGTCCAGCCGATTCACGCTGGGTTATGTCCTGAACCAGTTGCCCGATCGAACGCAGACTTTTCTGCCTCTCCAACAGGGGGCGATCCACAGTAGACTAGCCCTGCCTCCTGCATCTCAACCCCAGGCTGCTGCGTGAGCCCAGTATCCGAACCACCAGATGGAACCTATGCGGATAATAGCCAGGAGACAGACAGCAAGAGACAGAAAAGAGGCAGAACCAACAAAGGAGCTCGACCATCCAGAAATACGCCCCAGCGTTAAAGGGACCACACCACATAGGGCGGGTCGTGAATCGGCTGGACCCAAGAGAACAACCGCTCACGTAAGTGTCAACGAGCCGTTCTCTTGGGTTCCAGCCTCTTCACGCTGGGATGTACCAGAGCCGATGAACGACAATAGGGTGGGAAAGATACCCAATAGAAGCTGAATAAAGACGGTCCCCCCAGGTCTTACCTTCTCATAGATAATATACTGAAGGACCCTTCTCCCAAAAGCAGCATTGGCCGACCGGTACTGGTCCAAGCGATAATGCTTCGGGAATGTAATAGGAGACCATGCTGCCGCCTTGCAGATTTCTTCCAATGAAGCATTCAGGGCTAGGGCTGCGGAGGTGGCCGCAGACCTAGTGGAGTGTGCCACTATACCCGGTGGGGCTGCCTTGCCCCTAACCTGGTATGCTTAGGTAATGCAGGCCTTAACCCATCCCGCAATTACCCTAGCATTCACCTTCGAACCCATGATTGAAGGATGAAACAGCGAGGGGGACTTCCGGAAGGAGGAGGTCCTGTCTTGTAAAATAAAATCGCCCTTTTGACATCCAAGGTATGACATTTCCTCTCCTGATCCCTCTTAGGCTCAGGCGAGAAAGTGGGAAGATGGATCTCTTGGGACCTGCGGAACAAAGAATCCACCTTGGGTCTGAATTGAGGGTCGAGGCGCAAGACCGCTGAGTCCGAGTTAATCTGGCAATACGGCTCATACACTCGGAGAGCTGATAAGTCGGACATCCGGCGCGCCGATGTGATGGCCACCAGAAAGGTTACCTTAAAGGAGAGCATCCTCAAGGGAGCGGAAACCAACGGCTCAAAGGGCCGCCTAGTCAATGCCGGCAGCACCATGCACTTGATTTCATGCCTGCCAGGAAAATCTTAACATACTTGCCCTGTGACAGCTTAAAACCCATGGCGAGGTCCAGGACTGAGGCTAGCGCATGGACCTGCTTCCTCAATGCGTTAAAGCGAAGGCCCCTATGGGCTCCCTTCTGGAGAAAGGACAGGATCTGGGAGACCGAAGGGTACGTAGGATCTATTTTCCTTGGCCTGCACCAACGGACAAGGGCTTTCCATGCCGCGTCACAAATGCGCTCAGTGGAAGGTCTCCGAGCCTCCAACATGGTATCGATACCGACCTTCTCAAAACCCACAAGCTCTAGGAGCCTGCGTAGAGCAGAAATGCTGTCACAGACAACCCTCCCAGATCTGGGTGGAAAACCTTCCCCTGCGACAGCAGGGTCGGAGAAACCGGGAGAGTGAGGTGTGGCCTCGACTGGAGGCTCCTGAGAAGAGGGAACCAGGGCCTCCTGGGCCAAAAAGGGGCCCGATGCACCTGTTGGAGGAAGACTGACAAGACAGGGAACGGCGGGAGAGCATATAGGAGACCGCTGGGCCATTGGGCGGAAATTGCATCCACCGCCCAAGCCCCGGGGTCCCTGCCCTGTGAAGCATAGCAGGGGAGCTATGCGTTTTCCGCCGAGGCAAAGAGATCGATCACAGGCAAGCCTCACATGCCCACTAGGGCCTCAAACACCTCTGGGTCCAGACGCCACTCCGCCTGAGGCAGATGTTGCCTGCTCATATCGACTGCGAGCACGTACCGGGATCCCTGCACACGAATTGCAGAGATAGAGGCCAGATGAACCTCCGCCCAAGAGAACAGCTTGCGGGATAATGCCATCAGGGACTTAGACCTGGAGCCCTCCTTGTCGGACAACGTGAGCCTTGGCGGTAACCTTGTCTGTCAGTATCAGAACATGGTGGCCTTTAACCAATGGGAGAAAACTGAGAAGATCCAGATAAATGGCCCTCAATTCAAGCCAAACAATTTGATGAGAGGCCTCCTCTGGGGACCATACTCCTTGTGCCATCCTGCCGGGGCAAAAGGCTCCCCAACCAAGGCTACTGGCATCGCAAGTGACCCTGACGCGGTCTGAGGCCACGATAGGGGACCCCCGCTCCAGGTGGGAGCGAACAGTCCATCATGACAGAGAAGCCCGGACCTCCGTTGGGAGGAAAACCTTAGTGTCTCTATTACACGCAGTCATGCCCGCATAAGGCCTTAGGAACCATAGGAGGCTCCTGAGATGGAAATTGGCCCAGGGAACTAAATCGATCATCGAGACCATCTTACCCAGGAGGGACGAGAGGCTGCTAATCCGGACCCTGGGGGAATGACTGACCTCCTTGGCGAGGGAGCGGAGAGCCTGAATCTTCTTCTCGCTCGGTCAGATATGATAGGCCTCCGTATCAAAATATGCTCTCAGGTGTGAAATCCTCTGTGAGGGGGTAAGCGCACTCTTTTCCCAATTGATCAAGAAGCCGTGGGCCTGGAGGGCCTCCATCTCCGTCCTGGTCAAGCGGAGGGCCTCTTTGCGTGTCTGAGCATTACAGAGCACGTCATCCAGGTACACAAAGACCTCCACTCCCCGGAGCCTCAGGGCGGCGACCAGGCAGGAGAGGACCTTGGAAAACCCCCTCGGAGCCGCATTTAACCTAAGAGGCAACGCCTTATAGTGGAAATGTCTGTCCCCTATACAGAACCTAAGGAAGGGCCGTGAAGAGGGGGCCATAGGAATGTGGAAATAAAGGTGCCTTAGGACGAGAGAGGCCAAATAGTCCCCCGGCCTGATCGCGCTTCTGATGGTGGCTAAGGTCTCCATCTCGAACCTCTCCAGCTCCAGGAATTAGATTAAAAATTTTTGAGGTCCAAAAAGGGCCTCCACTCATCCGATTTCCTCGGTACCAGAAACAGAATGGATTACACTCTTAGCACAACCTGGCACACGGCACGTCTTATATTAACATCAGAAGGAACTGGGGAAAACTCTGAACCTGGAAGGAATTACATTAACAAACTCCAACTTGTAGCCCGAGCAAACGATATCCAGGATCCAAGAATCCGCAGAAGAGAGCTCCCAAGCCCTAAGGAAAAGAGATAGCCTACCACCGACCATCTCATTTTCCTCCAAAACGGGCGAAGGAGGAGAAATTGGAAGGTCTGCTAAAGTGACCTCCACCTCTCCCGAGCGGTTTTCTATTAGAGGAGGAGAGGCGCCCACAGGACGCTCGTCCCCTGGGGGGCCTGGAACGAAAGGGCTGTCTGCCCTGGAACTCCTGTGGCCTACAAAAAACTGGAAAGGGGAGCAGCCCCTGCTCAAGGAAGGTGTGGGGGGCGGGGCCACAGGCATCACCTTCTTTTTACCTTTATTCTGAATTAAAATGTCTTAAGACAATCCTCACCAAAGAGGGCCTGGCCGAGGAAGGGAGAAGCGATCACTTGGTTCATTGATGTTAAGTCCACGTCCCAGTTTTTTTAGTCAGAGAGCACTTCTAGTTGCGGAGGATAACCCAGATGCTCTGGCTGCGAGCTGAAGGCAGTCCACTGAGAGGTCCGCGGAAAAGACCGAGGCTTTCTGTATAGCCTCCAGCCCCTCTCTAGCCTGAACAGATAGCGTGCCATCAGTCAGCAACTGATCGGACCATTTGAGGGCCACCCTGGCGACCACCGAAGAGGAGAGGAGGCCCTTAGGATTAGGGACTGAGCATCAAAGCCTTTGTCAGCATAAACTCCATCTTACGATCCAAATTATCTTTTAAGATGGTTTCCGAGTCCCTCAGCACCACGTGTTTTGATACCAGCGGAGTGATCGGGGCATTCACGCCGGCGCCGCCCACTTAATCTCCAGGAGATCGTGGGGAAGTAGAATCTCTTTGAGGGTGAGCGGGACCCTCCTGGCCGTGGCCGCTCGCGCCACTCCTTTAAGACCAAGGTCTCGAAAATCGAAAAGATCAACAGGGCCCTACATTCTGCTGGGGGCAGCCACATCAGCCTTGCGGCCTCCTCTGAAGCTGCTTCCATGGGCTGTGGAGAAAACTTGAGTGCTAGAGTCTCCACCGCCAGCTCTGGCAAAGACACATACTCCTCGTAGCAGACCAACCTGGGGGTGGCTGGACCCTGGGCAGACATCTCCTCTGGCGGGTCGTCCGGCTCCTCAACGGGTTTCCCCGAAGGGATGTGCCAATCAGAGTCATCGGATGCCCCCATCACCAGGTTGGGGGACACCGTGGACCTAGGGATAGACAGGTCCCTTGGAGCCGGATTACTCGTGCGAGGAGGAGTCGAAGAGCCCGAAGGCTGCTGGACAGATGAGGAAGCCTTCTTAGGAGGCTTAGGGCCTTTCGCCTGTGCTTTCCTAGGCTTCTTCTTAGGAAAAGGCTCAGAGGAAGAGGAGGAAGACTGAGGAGACGGGGGCCTTGCCCGCTTCTTCATCTTAGGCTTTTTTTTTTTTTTTTTTTTTTTGCGGGCGCCCTATCACGGGCCGGCTTGGATGGGCCCGCTGCTGCAGGTGTGTGGCCTTCCTGAGGACCGCTAGCCACCTGCAAGGTTAACAGCAAAGATAGGACTTCTGCCACTATGGCGTTCTTGAGCATGGTGGCCAGGCTGAAAATATCCCCCATATCTTGCGGGGAGACCATCATAGGCCAATTCAAGGCAGGCTGTGAGGGCGGATGACTTTCTGCCATGGTGGATGGCGACAGATTAGACATGCCGGTAGGGTGCTGAGAAATGTCCTGACTTGCCTGCAGGAAGGGGCTCGGAGGCCTAGTGGGGGCCTCTTCTGCAGACTCTGAGAGAGGCTTGAGTCTAGCCTGTAGCCTTTGGGCCTTGGCCTTGTTACTGGCCGCACTGGGAACCTCTGAGGTGCGGGAGATGGCCTCCGCGAAGGACTCCATACCACCAATATCTGTAAGGCACGAGCAAGACTCTGCATGAGGCTATTCTGTCAAGCAGAAGCAGAGAACTAAATAAGGCTAATGCTCTGCACACACAAAACTCCAGGCAAAAGACAGTAAATCTATAAGAAGAACCCTTAAAAGGATGGCTCTTCTTGCCTCTCTGAATGGCCTTTATACGATTCAACCCCTCAAATGGCCTCCATAAGTCGAATCGCCACTCAAATGGCGATTGCAACGAAATTCCGGCACTCAAGTGACACCGGCGACAACCAAGAACCACTCTAATGGAGAACCACTCAAATGGCGGCCACGGCAGTCAAACGCCACTCAAATGGCGACTGAAAGAAATTCCGGTTCTCAAGCGACATCCACGGCAACCAAGAACCACTCAAATGGCGGCCGCAGCAGTCACACGCCACTCAAATGGCGACAGAACAAAATTCCAGTTCTCAAGCGACATCCGCCACTCAAATGGCAGCCCCACTCAAATGGTGGCCGTGGATTTCGGCGCCAAATTTAGAAGATGCGGCCGTTACGGGGAACGTGCGGAGACCCCTCCAATGTACCACGCCGCCCCGCCAGCAAGCGCCAAGGCCTGTGGGGATCGGCCGGTGCCAGGGCCTCAATCCTCCAAGGCTGTGTGCCTCCACACGGATCCGCTAAAAAGGGCGGGAAACCGGGGAAAAACACCATGCTCTTTTAGGCGGTTTGCGGAGAGGCTCCAGAGGAAAAAAGCGGCCGCGCTGGACTAACTGGCGGTTAGCCGCTTCTCCCCCTCCGCATTCAGTCAGCAGCCTCGTTAGGGATCAAAGCCCAAGCAATAGCCTTTGCTTAGGGCAAAAGGGAGCCCCGCATACTCTGGCAGGGCTCCTTTGAAAGATCCCAGGCTGCTAAAGTCACATCAAATACCAGCCTCCTCCCTCCAAGGTAAAAAGCCCACCCTAGGGACCCGGGGACCGGGGCCCCTGGGGAAAGGGAGGGGGGAAAGGGGGCCCAAGAGACCACTCCGGCCTAGCCGGGAGTGATGTAACCCCCAGGAAAAAACCACCCCCCAAGGTATAAGAAGTGGAGGGGGGGAAAAGAAAGAATAAAGAAATAAAGAAAAAGGGGAAAAACTTACACCCAAGGAGAAAAAACTGGGAGCTCCTGAACCACGCTGCTTCCGATCGGGCGAACGCAGACAGACTGGGGTTGAGATGCAGGAGGCAGGGCTAGTCTACTGTGGATCGCCCCCTGTTGGAGAGGCAGAAAAGTCTGCGTTCGATCGGGCAACTGGTTCAGGACATAACCCAGCGTGAAGAGGCTGGAACCCAAGAGAACTCTCAGCCCAGAGGTGGATTTTCAGCTTAGTACTACATAGACCCTAGCTTCAACAACTGGCATAGGACTCTTCACCTTTAAGCACAGAAATCATTCCTAGAAAAATGCAGATGGCCACAGTGAAGATTATAGTATGTTATAATAGCTGCACTTCTCTATAAAGTGTTTTTCTCATTTGTCTTGGGGTATGAACTTTTCAAACCGCCAAAGAAATCCAGCTAGAACCATCAGGTGTACCTCCTCTAGAAAAAAGGGATTTTTCTTTTCTTTTTAATCTGGCAAAAGCAAATACAGTTCTAAGAAAGGCTTCCAAAGCCCTGGAATAAATACAGTGCCAAACTATGTCATTTAATTAATGCCTTGCTCTGACTCTATATTTGTAAAAAGTGGGTTACTGCAAATAATTTAAAATATCCTAGAAATCTCCCCGGAACCTACTTAGTATTGTTTGGCTATATGAGGAGCACAATGTACAAGCAGAATACTAAATAATATCTTGATCTTAATTTCTATATTTTGATACTCTCTAATTGGAACCTACTTGGCTTTCCAAGTTCATCCACATACATTTAAAAAAGCAGCTTAAGAGTGAAGTATATGGATACTAGTCTTCCCATCCCACCTCAAATCTAAATTAAAGGCCAGAGTACACATTTTCTGGCCTTTATATGGATTAAAGGCACTAGCTACCACCTCCAAAGAATGGAAGCCATCACCTCTACGCTACTTTTGAGCTACTTTTTTTTTACTCTGTCGGTGTGGCTTTGATGGCTAAAATGAATTTTGTTTACATTTTAAATGAAAGATATCATTTCAGAACTCCTTAGACTTTGCATATAAGTAGCTCCAGTATGTAAAATTCCTAGTGCATTTTCAATTTTTAAGAATTGAACATTTTAGAACATTTTAAAAAGCAAAATATGTGAACATGAAATAAAATGAATGTAACTATGTAACTGTCCACTTTCTGTTTCTTCAGACATTATCTCATTTCCATATCTGACAATTAACTAACAGCCTGTTCGCATTTATGTGTGTGGCACGGATTGGTGCAATCCAGAACACACTGTCTGCATGTCAGGCTACCACCTCTGTCCTGGAACGTCCAACAGTGTCCTAGACTGTCTCAATCTCCATAGCTTTAGAGAACTAAAAACTTCTCCATAGCTTGACCAGGAGTGTCTAGTACGCTCAAGGTTGCTCCTGAATTCAGCATTCGTATTACTTCTGGGTGTAAGGGCTGCAAGGGGGTGAGGTGGTGCAGCTGCGCAGTTGTGTGTCTCATCACAATCACCATGTCACATTGCTGCAGCTATTACTATGGTGATTTGGTCAGTCTGGGACAGACCATCTGCACCTTGAGTGGACTGGGGATGGTAATGGCACTCGTAGGGCAAATCCTGACTGCCATCTCTGAACTTAACTTCCTGCACAAAACTTGACAAAGCTGGTAACCATATATAATCATATATCTTCTTATATCTTATATATCTTATTGAAAAATATAAAAAACTTAAAAGCATTTCAAACAGACTTAATATGTGCCTCCTGGGAATGAAACTGTTCACTAACATACAGAAATTTGGCATGTAAAACAACTGTGTAAATGATAACTAAAACAAACAATAAATCAACTATGTACTTACTCTAACTTGAGGATATGATTTTTTGTTCTTCTCACTGGAAGCTCCAGGAAGTCCACCATGTGATGGTCCTTCACAAACATATCGGAAGCGAAATCCCCTCTACAGAGAACAATTGGAAGTTGTTAAGTGTTAAGATTCCCCCCCCCCCCCCAGTTTTAAGCACTAAACTATGTTCTCTTACAGGGCCTTTCTGCGCTTGCTGATGTTCTGCACCAGGAAGTGCATGAAGGCCTACCTTCCACATGTTAGGGCAAAATATAGGAGGCAACACCCACTGTTGTTACATTCTGCACAGGACACAGCATAATCTGGGCTGATCTGGATTACTAGTAGTCTTCAACATCAAGGACTAGTGGCACACTAGGTTGTCCCAGTGTGGATCATGGAGGTGTGCATTTTCCAGACATTTCAATGGCACATCAAAGACTGCTGACAAAATGGATTCCCCTGGGACTTAGTTCCCCAGAGGTTTTGAGGTTAGGAATATTCCTAGCCCTTTAGAGCTCTTGGAAGCCAAGTCCTGAAGCTCATGTGAACTTTGAGGATTGTGCAGGGCTGGATTGGATAGCTCCTTGCTGTGGTCCACACCAGCAGGCCTCACTGCTCTGGATCCACTGGTTCAAATCAGGCCAGGTAAGTTCAGAAAGACCCACAGTGTCATACATTTGGAAAACATATTCAGCCTTAACCCCACTGAATAACAGGGTCTCTTCAACTGTTGAAGTACAAGTTCTATCAGCACCATTCCACGTGACCAGTGGCAAGGAATGATTGCAGAGAAATCATTGCAGCTTGCAGTTTAAAGAGATTTATATTTAACGTAGCAGAAATTGCTACTTTTGTTTTGGCTTCAAGGCAAAAGTCGTTAACATGGTAAAAATATGTAGTCACTTCACATGCTCAATATTCACATGCAGAAGACAGGTTGATGGCCCTTCCTGCTCATTCTCTTATTAATCTGATGACCTAGAGGGAGCAATTTGCATCTCCCTTAGGGTGTTTGTTTCTTTTTTGTATGATCAATCATGGAGGTGAGGTGACTGGGGATCCAGAACAAATAAGGCCTCTGAAACAGGTTTCAACACACAAAAGAATCTACATGTTTTGGTTTGAAACACTTCTTAGCTTATTTAGCACTCAATCTCATAAATAAATACAATTTTATTCATACACAGAAAGTTTTTAAAATCTCTCCTCAATGTTATTTTTATACAATAAATACATCAAATACCTAAAAGGTCCTCATCAAATAAACATTTCTGGACCATAAAACTCTTTCAATAGGAAAACTTATAATCTTCAACTGCCCACATCTAACTATGACAGTTATTTTAACTAACATGATTTTAACCTGAAGTAGAAGAACTTAACAACATTCAAATGAGAGAGATATACACAGGGAACCTCACAATTACTACTCTTATCTATACTCTTATCTTTACTAGTCTTAACTTTATCTACATGTTCAGGTAATAGAAATGTTATTGTTGAAATTTTAGAAGTAACAAAGAGTTAACAACAACTAACAAAGACTTTGCATTGCAAGAAACAACAATAGTGAATATAATAACTATTCTTAAATACCATAGAATAAATAGCGCATGCTATCAAACTTGATATCTGTATGTACCTTGTAAGCTAATATATGGAAAGATGACAGAAGAAACCAAATGGAGTTCTGCCTTTAAGAAGAGGACTGTTTCATCACTCCTGAGGGTAGTTAAGTTGTGAGAGCCTAGACTACCCTGCCCTCTGATTGCCTTCTGTATGACTTTCCCTGCTATTCTTCGGCAGGTCCTTGCAGGATTGGGCCCTTTTCCCAGCTACTCCATACGCCAAGCAGCCTCAGATCCTTTCTGCACTGGACTCCATTTTGGTTTATATGCAGAAATAGGGACCTGCCATCCACATGCTTGTGCAAACTCTGGCAGATCCTGTGTGGGGCCTGCTATAGTCTGCACCTGCATGAGCATGGTAGGTTCCTATTCTGGGATATAATACGGAATAAGGCCCAATAGGCAAGGGCCTATGAAGGGTTTTGTTGTGGGTTTTTTTGGTGTGTATGCCACAACCTCCACAGAATCCTTGCAGGTAAAGAAAGGATGTCCAGTATTTTTCAAGCTCTCTTGAATTCAGATCATTTCTAATCCACAGCTAACCATCCTGTTCACATAGTAACTATGATACTGACTAATCAACCTCAAAGTTACAGTACTCCAGAGGAGGAGAACCCATATTTTAAAAGAGCTTTGAGATCCTTACTGAGGGTATGATGTCTAAAAAGGCTCTCAGTTTCGCACATTTCAACAAGAGTCATTTCTTGTACTGTTTTTCTCATTTAAAACTTTGTTGTCCTTTGGTGAAATATGTGCTTTAGATTTTAGAGTTACTACATAAATATGGACTCCTTTACCTGTTATATTTGAATAAAGCTGCCCTACTGAAAACAAGACAGGTTTACTGAGCATCTTTTGGTTTTTAAGGCACAGTTTCCTTTCTGCAATATTTTTAAAGATTCCTGCCAGGTTTCTAAAACAAGGAGACAGAATTGGTATGAAACAAGATAGCAATGTATTAAAAATCTCTTCATCTAGAACAGGGGTTGGCAAACCCATTAGTCAAAAGAGCCAAATATCAACAGTACAATGATTGAAATTTATTTTGAGAGCCAAATTTTTAAAGCTTAAACTATATAGGTAGGTACATTGTTATTAACTTAATTAGGGTACTCCTAAGCTGGAAGAGCCACACTCAAGGGGCCAAAGAGCCACATGTGGCTCTCGAGCCGTGGTTTGCCTACCCCTGATCTAGAATGACAGCAAATGAGGTCTTGTTAGGCTAATTTATAATTATAATTTTCCCCTCCAATATGTCAGTGGTTGTCTCTTACCTGCTTCGGTTGCTCAACAATTTGAAGATATGGCCCATCAGCTAATTAAAAAGATGAAGAATAATAAATTAAGATACATGGCAACTATTTAGGAAAATCACATTTATGGGTCAAGATCATGCCTTAGAAAAACAAGGACATGTCTCAAGACTGTTTTAGTTATGACCTCTGCCCATCTCAACTTGAAAATGAAAAAGAAAAATCACGTATCAAAATTGAACTGTATATCCCTCTTAAATATAAAAAGTACATAATTCTGCCAAATTTTAGCTAGTTTGGTCTAGAGATTATGGAGCTGGACTCTCATCTAGGAATACCAAGTTTGATTCCGCACTCCTCCACGAAGCCAGCTGGGTGACCCTGGGCTAGTCACAGGTCTCTTCTGAGCTCTCACAGCCCCAACTACCTCACAGGGTGTCTGTTGTGGGGAGAAGAATAGAAAGCTTTGTCAGCCTCTATGAGTCCCCTTAAATGGGTGAGAAAAGTGGGATAGAAAAGCCAATTCTTTTTTCAATCATCATCATCAAAATATATAATGCCAGATAAAGAGGAGATATGAAATAATTTTAAGTGGTATGTTTGGTTGGGAAAAGAGTTAAGATGCCTGATATACTGTACTCCATTTTATTTTTATATTTCTGCTTTTAAAAATTGTATATTTATAAGCTGTTTTAAAAATTGCTTTCACTCCCCTAAGCATGAAGGGTTGTTTAAAAATAAAACTCATGATCCCAAGGGCTCCATAACATTATCTTCGACTCCTGCTACTGTTGTTACCCTGGAGGCTGTCAAAATCTGCACCAGCTTACAGATGGTAAACTATTCAGGATACAATCTGGACTAAGACCCACTGCAAAAAGTGCCTTTGTCTCAAGAAAGAGGAAGTCTCCCATTGCGCAGAAATGATTTAGGCATTTATATAGGCATCTCTGCATTCTGGGATGGTGCTCAGCAGGACAAAATGATTACATTGAGAACTATTCAATAGTAGTCTTAGAAATTAGATCAGATGCGCTCAAGCTGCAACCTGCCAAGTGTTACAAGACTATAACAATAATGGTTGATGTACAGAGGGAACCCTGGCAGCTCCATAAAGATTTGCCAGCTCTGATGACCTGTAACACAGTAAGACAAGACAAAATGCATTTTGTTTTTTCAAGCTTGATTTGGAATAAACTAATTCATTTTATCTGTTTTTATTCTGATTTTATTGTGATTTGCCTGAGACCTTTGGATATTGGATGGAACAGCAATATAAATACATACATATATACTTCACATGCATTGCAGTGAACAGAAATCACCCTATCCTTCTACACACTAGAGATCAGACTCAGTCATTTCTTATGTAACTGTCAAAGTGCTCTCTTTGGGTGTTTTTCCACTAGTACTAGAGTACCCATTAAGGACCCATTAAGGACCCTTAATGGGTACTCTAGTGCTAAGTGCAAAAACATCCTTTGGCCCTGTCCCCAAGCACTTTTGGTACGATTCCGAGCAACCAATTGGCACTGGGCATCCCCATGGGCTTTGGATTTGGCTCATGAAAAGCGTACCAAATCCCCCCAAACAGTACCAGAAGGGTACCAAATTTGATACCTGAAAAAAGAAGTCTCGGCGCTGTATGGGGAGCTGGCATGCATTGCTCAGTGAGCTGGGAACTCACACGGGGATGTTTGTCGGCTAACGGGGAGGAGATTTGCGCACACGTCATTGGGAGGTGGGGTGTGCTTGCTGTCCCTGTCCCGTCAATAGAAGATCACAGCCACAGGAGTTTTTAAAATGCTGATCGCCAAGAATGGTTATTTTTTTAATTTTCTGTCGCTTCAGCAGAAGTAATTTGAACCCCGTTTCAAGATGCCAAGGCAGGCTGCATAATGGCTTGATTTTTGTCGCACTTGCAACCCCCATTTTCCCAATCGTGAAGGCAATAATAAATAGAGTCTTGATTTTAAAATTGACAGGCGATTTTGTGGTCCCCAGATGGAGCGAAGGTGTGCAAAAGTGTTCAAGCGCCTACTGCCACTAGCGGCTTTCATCGGTGTTTTATGAATGAGGCTTTATGAATGGAGCTTTATTTTATGAATGGAGCTTTATTTTATGAATGAAGCTTGTTTCTGTGTTTCCCACCCAAGTCCTGGCTGTCCGTGATGCGGTACAGGAGTGGGCTGACAACAATCCGGCTGCCAATGAGGAGGGAGGTGGTGGAGAGGAGGTGGCACGGCTCTCCCTTACCAGGGTTCGGCACACTCTGCATGGGTACGCCACCATCCGTGCCAAACCAGTGCCTGTCCCGCATTGCTGGGAATGACATGAAGATGCATGAAATGCGTGCCTAGTACTGCACCCAGCCCCTGCGTGCCCAAACAGCGCCCAAAGGGTGCCAAATGGCTTGCTTGGGGATGTGGCCTTTGTGCCTGTCATCTAATTATTTATTTTATCTCTTATTTATTACAAGATTTCTGTACTGCCCTTCAGTGTGGTTTTTAGGTGGCATACAGAGTAAGATAGTAATAACACTGAAGCATAAAATGAAGCAGGCAATAACAATCTACATATTAGTTTGGCAATAAACATAAAATAAAATAAATCAATGTAGAATTCTATAATCCCAAATGCCCAGGTGAGCAAATGTAACTTCACCAGGTGCCTCAAAGCATCAGCAGTGAGTAATTGGTGGATTTCCTTTGGGAGGTTGTTCCATAAAAGAGTGGCACCACAGAGAAACCCCAACTCCTAGCAACTATCCCACAATGCTCATGAATGAATGGAAAGGAAAGGATTCCTCTGATTATTTTAAATAAATGTTGTAGCATAAGGCTGGCTGCATTTGGAGCTGCTGTTTCATATCACTTAAAATAAAATGTAGCAATGAGCATAAGAAATAAAGTTGGGATAATGGCAAATGCAGATCCATCTGCTCATTTGAGGGAAAGGTTTTGGAACATCACAGTACAACAAAGTGCACTTTATTCACATATTTCCCCCTCTGCTTATTTGTGATTCAAATTCTACCTCAAATCATCCATGACGTTCAGCTTGAGAAAACAAAATGCATCTTAAATCCATCTATAGGACTGTATCAACAAAATTCTTTCTATCTTTGAAAGGTGCAAAAAGCAGGACATTTATTGTCAGGAAGTCCCTGAACTTCCCACAGATTTCTCATCTACATACAAAAAACAAGAATTAGCTGTACAGTACTATTCCTTCTGATGTAAAAGATCTTTGTTTTGGCACCCACCACTTCTTATGTGCCTACAAGCCATTAATGTCCTATGTAGCAAAAATAATAAATAAAATCTTGATGGAATCCTTCATTTCCAGCAATGAAGAATCTGGTCTCTTCTGGACCATATAAGCCACAAGCTGAAATAACCCAATTTGTGGCTCGCGTGTGGCTTATTTAGAGAGATAATCATATTCTAAAGTGTGTTTCCTGATTCAGGAAGAGTAAACAAAGAACACCATTGAGCAGTTTACTGCTCATACACAGAAAACTATGGCTTGCTGCAGATTATACACTGATATTATCTGTAAACAAAGGTGATGTAGAGGTTTCCATGATACCACACATAAAATGATGTACTTAATTCACC
The DNA here is from genome assembly GCA_023333525.1 of Aspidoscelis tigris stejnegeri. Lineage (NCBI taxonomy): Eukaryota > Metazoa > Chordata > Lepidosauria > Squamata > Teiidae > Aspidoscelis > Aspidoscelis tigris. The sequence continues at coordinate 67,796,556 of JALMGA010000006.1, forward strand.
AGTAACTGTACTATTGTGTTGACAACAATGTGACACCTGTATAGCTCAATTTACACAAACCAAGACACTTACATTAACGCTACACAAACCTGCACTTCTGTATCATCAAATTGGCAATTCAAAAAATTCCCAAACACTGAATTCTTGGATACTGAGGGTGGCAGCTGCACACACACAACACAATTTTTTCACAAATGGCACAGGACATGATGAGATTGGTATGCGCAATTGGTACAAACTGCTAGGGAAGGATGCAATACTTGAAGATGTGAACTTTTCCAAAATGTGAAAACAAATATCCATGGAACATACTGCAAGGTATTCCTTGTGTTATGAATTTTGGTTCAGAATTCTAGAAGTGAGGAGGGCTCATATTAGAATTCTTACTTACAACATATGCTTTGTTATAGATATCAGTATTTGCGACTATCTCAATGTGAAAAAAAACTATTTTAGCTAATTAAATCAATACATATGAACATTAATCTGCAAAACCCAGGCTCCAATTACATTTTTTTCTTTTTTTCAAAATTACTGTTTCACAAAGGTTTTGCAAAGGAGGGTAGTTTTGAACAGTTGTTTAATTCAAGCAGTTTTACCTCTTACCTGTACGAAGCGAAGGATCAGATGTAATCATGCTTGTGTTATTGAACAGCTGGTTTATCTCCATGATGTTGTCCACTGGGAACAGCTACATCGAAAAAGTTTTAGTACTTTAAGTTATAAAATAATCTTGGAGAGGTTTACAATAAAAAATTCTTAAGAAAATTAAGTTAGTTTTAGATCTGAAGATAATGTATTTTGATCTATATAATTTTCATCTTTGCTTCAGATTCTCATAGCACCTGAGTTGATTTAGCAAGCTGATAAATAAACAAACATATACCCAACTTTCTCCAAAGGGAATCCATCCAGGACTAGTAACAAGGCTTCTCAAATGCCAGTCACACAAAAGGAAAATAAGTGCATGCCTTTTACCCAGCAGTAGTACATTTCATAACTGATTAGGGATGTGCATAAATATCTGAAACATTCAAAATTTGAATCTGGACATTCAAATTGAATGCCTATAAATTTGATTTTAAACATGCAAACAAATTTTGAATTTTTGGATCTATTTGTTCAAATTATTCGGACATTCGTATGTGTACGGGTACATACATGATGCATACTTGCACGTACACATCTTTCCTGCATCTGTACGGATCCATACAGGATGAAAATGAGTTGCATATGGGATAAATACAGGATGCATATGGACATATACGGATGCGTAAGGGATGAATAATGACGTATACGCACACATACTAATGTTGTCGACATTACTAAGTGCAAATCTGAATAGAAAATTCAAACAAACAGATTCAAATTTGTTTAATTCAAACTGAATTTGGGTAAATTCAAATTTTAAAGATCTAACTGGAATTTTTGATGTTTGATTTGAATTGAATCGAATCCTGAAAACTGCATTGGTGCACACCCCTATCACTGATCACGCTCTTCTATCAGTGTTTGAATTTTTTGTAAGTAGATTTGAATTATATTTTTAAAAATTGTTTTATTGGTTTTATTTATAAGCCGCACTGACTTATTTGAATAAAAAAAAGAATATTAAAAATTAACAACATGATACTGTTATACGACAGATTTCAAGGATTTTGCATAAGATGCTCATTGGAAATTTCTCTTAGGTCATCTGCAACCTCTCTCTCATAAAGATAACTTCGGCATAATTTCCCAGGTCTGGCCTCCTATTTAGCCCTACTTTCATGTTCCTTAGCTTTCAGTTTTGCTGTACGTTTCTGCCAAACTGAAGTCTGATCTTAACCCAAAGAGCTCTCGGATGCTTCACCTTGCAAGCCCAGACTTCTTCCACAATGCCAGATGAGTGCAAGGAATATGAAACAGCAAATGCATCCGCTCCCTGTTACACTCTCTCCATCCCTCTTCCTTGCTGGTCATGCACCCAGGGGTGGACAAGACCTCATTAGACTTACAAGCAAAGTTCCCTAGGTGCAAGTTGAGACAGAGGCCTGGGAAATCCCTGGAAAAGCAGGATCTCTGCACCTCTGCAACAATAACACTCACAAGCCCAGTGGAATGTTCTCTGCTTTGGGACTTCCTCCAGGGGCTAGGAAAAGGATATTCAGTTTTTAAAAATGAATGAATGAATGAAACACTGTCTCTGAGCTCATGGGAGACTCCATTTCGTGACAAATTTTTCCTTCAGCACCACTACTGATTGGCCAAGGATGAGCCAAGCTGTAGGAAGTTGCAGGATAATAGTTCCAAAGCTGAGAACATGCAGCGGTGTGGATGTACTGAGATACACCCCCCACTCTGTGTGCCATGTACAGGGACAGTATTTACTGCAGACAGGAAGCTCAACACTCAGTGTGTGCTTTTTCCTAAAGATCTATGCTACAAAAGTGAGGGCTGACACTTCAGGAGGATTCCATTCAAACTGAGAAGCTGTAGTGTAAACACAGCCTCTCTCTCTTTCTGTCTTGAACTGTGTGAAGGTTTGTACAGGAGACCAAAGTAATCCCCAGGAAAAAGGAAAGTCTATATAACAAATTTGTTTGAGTAGGATGTTTTTTAAAATGATAAAGCAAGGAGTTGGTTATGCTTCAAAATAGAGTAGGTATACTTCCGAACTGGAAATACATCTTTCTCTAATTTAACCGTTGTACTAAATGGAAGCTCAGTCTGTGTCAGAAAACTGCAACTCTTATACATACGGAAATGAAACAACATCAAAACCATAGCTATGATTCAAGCAGAAACAGTAATCTAAAGATGCTATATGATGTAAATATTTTAGGGGTGTGTATTTCAAAAAGCTTACACTGCATTTAAAAAAAATGTTGACAAATATGAACTAAAGGTTGCTGCCAGGCACAAGGAAATGCTGGTAGGTTGTTGTGCTTGTGGCTGGGCCACCAGACGATCTCAGTCCCACGTCAGGACTCGTGGCCTATTACTGGATGTCTAAGAAGGCTCAGACTTGGGAGTTTGCCTTAAGAAAGAAAGACAGACAGACAGACAGACAGACATAGCACACACTCAGCTAGTGATCCAATATTGGAGGAGCCTCACTCAGCTACTGGCATAAGAAGTCCTGCATGTGTCTGCCTGGCTCCAACAAAGGACAATTTTCTTAAGATCCAATATTGTTCCTTGCCCTCAGAGGCAATCTTAGTCCCAAACTCAGTTTTACAGAATCAAACTTATGAAATCGAAGGTGAAACAGAACACAAGGATCAGAAAGTTCTTCACTAAAAGTTTCATGTACATTTTTAAAATGTTCCTGTCACTAGGTAAAGATACTGACCTGATGATCTCCCACTCCTAAGAGATAAGCACTCTCATCCGCCATTCTGAGAGCTGAAATAACCAGATATTGCAAAGTTAATGGATTATCATAAAGCACCTACAAAAACAACATTTCTAGAGGAACAGTAATTAAAAGAAGTCAACATTACTATGACAATTTACAGTATGAGAAACAGTTTATATACTAATTAAGCCTATAACAGGTCTAAAGCATAAAAAGATCCCTATTTGCAGACCAATTCAACCTACTACCAACCTGTCATTATTCTTAAGTAGTTGACTGATTTTTAATTTTATTTACTTTTATTTTCTTTATCTGGAATATTGACAACAGGTAAAGAAAATGTTGCTCTTGAAAACAAAATGGACAATAAACCTTAATACTCCTTACTTGGGGCTTCCACATCCATGTTAATCCAGATCGAGGAGGCTGCACCCCTGTTAAGCCAGCTCTGGCTGCACTAGACAGAGCCAGATCTGGATCAACAGGAATCTGATCTGGATCTATTGTAGACCTGATATATCAAGTCTACAATCCAGCCTAAGGGCTGTAATCCAGATCATGGAGATATGCAGTACTAGAAAACTGTAATTCAGCAGTGCTCCACAGCATGCTACCAAAAATAATCACTTAGCCATTGGGGTGGGGGAAGTGGCAGCTGCAAAGCTTGTGCCAGCTTTGCAGTCCTGAGAGGTTTGATCTGCATTAGCACTGCCAATGCAGATGGTGCTGATCTGGCCCTTGCCTCCCTGTGATCCAGACCAGTAAATCTAGATCTGTTGCTCCAGATCGACAACCTTCCCAACTGAATTAACATGTTACATCTTAACTTTTACACTGTAAAAGGGTTCAGTTCAACCTTCTCTGGTCCTGTTCCCTGGATATTGCAGGATTGTTCTAAGCTGGCATAGTGTACATTCAGCATAAAAGGGTATGAAGACCCAGGATAACTGAAAAAAAGCTGTGTGTGAACTAATACACTGTGTTCCAAGTTTGTTTTTGTTGAATGAGTCATCTGTAATTCTGGATGATTCAAGTATGAGCAAGAAATCAATGCAAAATTCTTTCTATATACAAATATGAAGGTGGGGAAAACACATAAAAAAAATGGAGATAGCTGAAACTATAGACGGAACCATAGAAGCCGCCACTTACTACAGTAAAGATTTGCCTTTACAACAGAAAACACGCAAGCTAACATACTGCAAAATTTAGAACACAGGACACATTCAGATTTTATTTATTTAAATATCTGAAGCAGGAAAAGTACCTAGTTTGACTTACTAAGAAAACTAAACATTTAAAGGAACAAGGAAGGTAAAAAGAAGGAACCATTACGAGTCAGGTAAATGGGTTTTCCTAGAAGAACAATTACAGATTCAAGTTTCTCCTTCTGAAATAATACCACAAATAAAATAAAAAAAGCAGAGGGGTGGGGGTAGGAGAAGGCATTACAAAGATTTTCCATACTAAGGTCTACTATTAAATTTTTAATTCCAATTTCATATATGGTATACCCAGCACACTTACACCTATACTTATGAATTACTAACAGGTTGGAATGAGAGTAAGGACACCACAGGATAACAGAGCCTGGGCTGATTCACACTTTGGCCTGTAGTTCATGACAGATGGACATCTGGGCATGTACACCTGCACATGCAGGAAGTGCTTACAGCACACAAGCACCCCCTGCCTTCTCACATGTTAACCTATAATGTTCACGACATCATGAACCACAAGCTCACCAACCCTTACCCCACAGGATTGGAACTTACCAGCAAGCATATAGCTGGTGACCATTCACAACTCTGCCAGCTGGGGAGGTCATCAGAGCTGCCACACAAGTGCACTGGCAGCTCTGAGGACTCCCTCACACGACTGAGACAAGCATCAGCATTATTACAGTGATGGCACTGATGCATGCGCAGTCGCAGAGGGCACCATATTCAAGATGGTGGCACCCAGAAAAGGAGCAGCCTGGCGACTGAACACAGGTGAGTGATCGATTACGTGTGGGTTAGGCTGTCAACATCTAGTGCTCATACAAGTGCTACTCAAGGTTAGTTAATCATACATCTTTCCCATCCTCTTGTCTAAACACATCTCCTCAGAAGCAAATACCATTTAATTCCATGGGGTGTATTAGAAGACAAAGTACCAAATGCCCCTTGTTGATCTTACAGAATATGTAAGATGAACTATCAAAATTAGGACTCAGAATCCTATATTCTAGGAGACTTACCAGAAACTTTAAAAATGTTTGCACCTTGGACTATGTTGGGCCTGGTCTTAGATAATCCACTTAAGTAAATCATAGGAAAAAACAGTGCTGGGAATTTCAGCACTGTTTTCACTGTGGTGGCACATATTTGACTTACTGACTGTCTAGCAAAACCATTTGGCACAGCACTGGAAGGGACTTTTGGGAGTTTCACACATTCACAAAAAACACTCAAAAAAGGGGATGAACACTTGGCAAGTTCCTTCAACCACTATGCTGAACATCTTCATTAGACAATCATTAAATCAAATACATGCCAGGAAGTCTTGCGCATGTTTGGTGTGCCATAGCGAGTACTGATGCGCCAAACTGTAGTTTGCTGAAGCACAAACTGTAGTAAGGTGCTTTACTTGATAACCTTGGTTATCCTTGGCAACTTTATGCCACTCTTCTGTAGGTGAGTCAAATCAAAACGGTGTGTAGAACTATTACAGCCTCTCTGCAAGCAGGGCTGCAGAGGTACAAAGAGCCTCACTGAATGTTTTACACATGGGTGATGACACTGGATGTATGTGTGCTGATCTACACTGCAGCCCCACCTACACAGAGGGCTATAAAGGCAGTGACCATGTTCTGTAAAATGGGTTAGTACCACATCAGAGGTACACTGCCATCTCCCACAGAATGTGACAACACAACTAAGAAGCTAATCAGGGAGACTGGAAATACTGTATCCATAAACTGGAAAGTCAAAAAGTATCCTGGCTGAAGACACAAGCAAACCACTTCTGCAGAGCTACTCATTTGCTTTTCAAATGTTTGTAACAAAATTATATCCTTATGAGTTACATTTTACGTACATTATTAGCATTAGTTATATCTTCCACAACAGATAAATACAAGCAAACTCACACTAGACCATTCATTAATGAACTAGTCTGTTTAGTAACAAGTACTGTAGATATAAACAGCTAGCAATTCCAATCATTTTATAACTTTCCTGTGACAAACACAGAGTATTTACATGCACATACAAATTAGTTGGAAATTATGCCTCATCAGAATTTTTTATGTGACTTGAGCTCAATTACTTCTCTTCCTACACTGACTCACTGTTCCATAGGATGAACCTTTCGGCAGTGATGGCGAACCTTTTGAGCTCGGTGTGTCAAAATTCACAAGAAAACCTAGCTTAACTCGGGTCACATCTAGAAATATCCATAATTTTGTGATATTTGTAGCTCTAGTAAAAAAGTTATATTTTTGATATATGTACTTTATTAAAAGCAAAAACAATTCTATACATTAGTGACTTTTGTTGCTGAATTTCGTTTGCTAAATCTTCAATTGAAAGTTGGTATTTCATACACTTCAGGAATGAGCAAGCACTACATGCCCAGGTGCCAGAGGAGGTGGAGGGGAATCAGCGCTCGACCATGTCCACCTGCTGCAAGGCTACAAAAGCCCAGCAGCACCCAGCCCAACGCCCCAACGCCGCCAGGGACGAGAGGAGGAGGAGGGGAATCAGCGCTCGACAATGTCCACCTGCTGCAAGGCTACAAAAGCCCAGCAGCACCCAGCCCAACGCCCCAACACAGTCAGGGACGAGAGGAGGAGGAGGGGAATCAGCGCTCGACAATGTCCACCTGCTGCAAGGCTACAAAAGCCCAGCTTGCACCCAGCCCAACGCCCTAACACCATTATGGACAAGGGGAGGAGGGAGACTCAGTGTGCAGCTAATTCTACCAGTTGTAAGGACTACAAAAACTTATTAGCCAGCCGTCCCACCTGTTTATAGGGTTTTTTTTTCTTTTAATTATTATTATTACTGCATAATGTATTAGTGGTTATAACATGTAATGTAATTTTGATGTATGTAAACTGCCTTGGCAAGTGTTTTCAATTTGAGTTATTGATTATTCTTATTTGTTGTATTTCTTTGATTTAATTGATTGAATTTGTATTGTACCTTGTTCTTCCATTTGTTGTAAACCGCCTTGAGCAAATTTTGTTTGGAAAGGCGGTATATAAATAAAAATGGAAATGGAAAATGGAAATGGAAATGGTGTGTCACCTGTGACATGCGTGTCATGGGTTGGCCATCACTGCATTAAGGTGTCCACTAAGATGCCCATCACATGCCTTAAAAAGAAGTCTGGTAACTATCTTTAACAACCAATCATTCTACTCTTTGTTTGATTCTGCCTGTAATGAATGTGAAAGGTAGGGAGAAAGCAGAATGGTATTCTCCTGAGAGCTGAGATTCTGCCAGGGTGGTATAATCTGTTCACATTATCTTTTTCACACACACAGCCTAGGAGGAGATAAGTAGGAGGATAGCTCCCATGGGAGGTGAGATTGTGGTGTGAACTATGCCATCTCACCTGGATCCAAGCCCATTTCCTGGGTTGGTATTCACTGTCTAATAAGAACAACAGCTTGCATTTTCATGTTACTCCAGATTTGTACTGCTGAGGAGACACAGGGTGTTTTTCCACTGTCACTAGAAGTACTCATTAAGTACCCATTAATGGGTACAAAAATGGCATTTAGTACCCATTAATGGGTACTTAATGGGTACTTCTAGTGACAGCGGAAAAACACCCATATTCTGAGTAGTGAATCCTTCTTGCATTTTTTGCCCCTGAAGGAATGGGATTTAGGCACCCAGACAGAATGAGCCTAGATCAGTGGTCGGCAAACTCATTTGTCAACAGAGCCAAATATCATCAGTGCAACGACTGAAATTTCTTTTGAGAGCCAAATTTTTTAAACTTAAACCATATAGGTAGGTACATTGTTATTAACTTAATTAGGGTACTCCTAAGCTGGAAGAGCCACACTCAAGGAGCCAAAGAGCCGCATGTGGTTCCTGAGCCGCAGTTTGCAGACCCCTGGCCTAGATGAACTGTGGTCAGATCAGTGCTAACAGATGGTAACTAACAGCCAGAGGACTTTCAGGGAGACTGGTATACATAGTAGCTAGAAATGCAAGAGAGAAACAGGTAAAGAAGAAAGAAGGAAGAAGAAGAAGAGTTGGCTTTTCTACCCTGCTTTTCTCACCCATTTAAGGGGACTCAAAGTGGCTGATAAAGCTTTTTCTATTCTTCTCCCCACAACAAACACCCTGTGAGGTAGGTGGGGCTGTGAGAGTTCAGAAGAGAGCTGTGACTAGCCCAAGGTCACCTAGCTGGCTTCATGAGGGAGGGCGGAATTGAACCCGGTATTCCCAGATAACTGGCTCACCAGACCAAACTGGAGCAAATTAATTTAACATTTAAAAAGGCAAAATGCCTTAAAAAATGCTTATCATTAAAATACTTATTAAACCACATGAACTGCTACAATATAAGCAGAACTATGAGAAAAATTAATTAAATCTTTAATACTACACCCCCTTGGCAAATCAGATGAATTCCATGTATTTCCCCTTTTTATAACTGATAAATACTATGATCTCTAAATTCCATTCCTTCAGAGGCAACTGATCTATGCGAGCAGCTGATAAATGGACTACAGAGTATCCTGCCTGTATATTTTAGTTATGCATTAATTTCCATATTGTTTTAATACTTTATATAGATGTTGAATAGCATAGGGGACAAAACGAACCCCTGAGGAAATAATTAATTAGTTAATAGACAAATTGTATGATTTTTTAAAATATATTTTTATTAAACAATGATTATTGCATTACAGAAAGTCATACCATTTTACAGAGATCTTTACTTTCCACAGATGCTAATTAAAATGTATGAAAAGGAAGAGAAAAGAAACAAGAAATTAGTTGTTTCTTTACAGTTCATTTTAAAATTATTTTATCATCAAAGAAACGCAAGTCAGATTTTATGCCTCCTATGTCAGTGGGCCCAGTACCATGTTTTCTATTTCTATTTCTTTTACCTTGAATATAACTATCTAAAACATATCCTGTAACTTTCCATACTATTCCTCCATTGTTAGATTTTTTTGCTTCTTTCCAGTTAGCTACTACCACCAGCTAACAGTTTTATTCCTAAACAGATGTTTGTATCAGGACAGCTGATGATTATACTCCTCCAATTCTAATGATTAAAATTAAAAATGCAAAAATTGTTACTGCTGTTTCAAAGATCAGGCATAGTAAACTGTTTTATTTCTTACTCTAACACATTGGTCATAAAGCTGACGCCCTCAGGATACTATGACAGACATAGGGTGCATTCCCATGGTGCTTTGGTATGGTCCGAACACGGGATCGGCAAGGGGCATCCCTACGCATTTTGGATTTGGCCCACGAAAAGCATGCCAAATCCCCCCAAACCGCGCCAGAAGGGTGCCAAAATTGATACTTGAAAAAAGAAATCTCGGCACAGTTTGGGGGCTGGCATGCATTGCTCAGCGAGCCGGGACTGTGCATGGGGACGATCGCAGGCTAATGGGGAGGAGAGTGGCGCTCACGTCACTGGGAGGTGGGGTGTGCTTGCTGTCCCTGCCCTGTCCATTGAAGATCGCAGCTGCTAACTTTTTAAAATGCCGATCGCAAAGGCACACTGGAGAGTGGCTTGATTTTTTAATTTTTTGGCATTTCTACAGAAGTAATTCCAACCTCGTTTCACGAATGCCAAGGCAGGCTGCATAATGGCTTTTTGTTTCATTTCCAACCCGTTTTCCTGATTGTCAAAGCAATCATAAATAAAGGCTTGATTTTCTGCCTTTTAAATTGATGGGCATTCTCGCGGTTCCCGGTGGAGTGGAGGTGCGCAAAACTGCTCAAGTACCTACGGCCACTAAACCTCATAGTGGCTTTTGGTATTTTAAATTTTTTTATAAAGTCATTATTTAAGATCTGCAGGAGAGGCCCTCCTGGTTATCCCACCGCCTTCAGCGGTTAGGCGGGTGGGCACCCGGGAGAGGGCCTTCTCAGTGGTGGCCCCCAGGCTGTGGAATAGTCTCCCCTTGGAGATGCGTCAGGCCCCTTCTCTGTCTGCATTCAGGAAGGCGGTAAAGACGCACCTCTTCACTCAGGCCTTTGGCTAATGCTCTTTATTCTTCCCTCCTTCCAAAGACTACTGTTTTAAACTGTTTTTATATCGTTTTTATTCTTATGCTTATTATGTTGGATTTTAAACCTTACGTTGGTTTTATTATAGTGTGTTACAATTTTAATGTGTTTGTTCTTAAATGTTGTAAGCCGCCCAGAGACCCTCGGGTATGGGGCGGGATATAAATATAAATATAAAATAAAAATAAAATAAATAAAATTATTGTGAATTAAATTTTATTTTAACTTGTTTCCGTGCTTCCCACCCCAGTCCTGGCTTTCAGTGCCGCTAAGGGAGGGGGTGATGCAGCACAGGGGTGGGCTGACGTCAATCCAGCTTCCAATGAGGGGGGGGGCGGAGAGGAGGGGGCATCCTGTACCTGGCCCATGCATGCCCAAAAAGCGCCCAACAGCTTGCATGGGAAGGCAGCCATAGCGAGCAATGTAGCAGCACCTATAATGCACAGAACTGCAAAACACTTCTAAAACATGGAACTGTACAGCTACAGAGAAAAAAATGAAACAGACACTTTACAGTAGTTCCTTTTTTTCCCTTTTCCTTTTTATTTCAAATAAAGGATTTAACAACGCAATAAAAGAATACTTTACAGTAGTTCCTAAACCACCATAAAAGTCATGGAGTGTCCAGAAATTTAGTTTTGGAACTGCTCTCATGGCAGTACTGGAAAGCAAAAACTAAGATGTGTTTTTAGGACTAGTGATAGGCACAAATTCTAAGTCTCTTACTGCTGAGACCAGCATTCTGGCTAATAACCTACACTCTTACATGGACATTTAATAAAGATCTAATTTTATTTAGCTTATTACTGATAGCAGTCTATAAAATTATGCACCATGTAGATAAAGTCAAGTTATTCTGTCCCTCATGGTTAATTCAACAGAACTAAAAGATTGGAAAGTCAAGACAATATATTTATTATGGAATTTATTTCTACATAATATTGTGGTAACAGTAAAGCCCTAAAGACTTTAACAGGACACAATTTTTACCTCTTCCTGATACAAGGGATGGAAAAAAAGAAGTTAACCACCACTGGCTTAATGTGATGCCTGAAACTTATACGGAAATCAGGAATATTAACTGCAGCATTTGCAAACACTGGTAGGCTTACACTTTGGGTTTCTCAAAGTAATAATTACCATGCCAGGAACGTGTGGAAACCGCAGTGTTCTCATGACATCGTACATAGTTTGCAGAAACAACACACATTATACAAAGTATGGGCAATTCAGCATTGGCTGAAATACCAGACCAGTATCCCTTAGACTTCACCAGTGTGTGGAGGGGAGGCTCCTAATCAGCTTACTGGTCTGGTACACCAGCCAATACAGAATCACTTTCATTTTGTGCATTTTCTCTCTTTAATGGAGAAATGGGTACAATATGTTAAAAATACAGGATTTTATGGCAGTTTGACAACATATCTCTGTCCCCATTATTAAATTTCTAGTTTGTAGTTATACTGTACATGCAAAGCACAAATTCAAGTAAGTACGAATGTGTCTCAAGATAAGTTAAATCTGAGTATATCCATTGTGCTTATGAAAGGAAACGGAAGCATTAATTCGAGTGGGAATAAGGACATAAACTTTTAAAAGTATATTCACATTCTACACTAACCAAATAAATGCTGTGCCATCTGTGCTAAGTTGATCAGGAATTGTTGTAGAACCTGCACAATTTCCATGCTTTGTGCTTATCAAGAACCTCTTTTGAAAAATTTCTCTCACAGTTTCCCCTTATTACAGAACTTCTCACTTGAAGAGTCATGTGGTTGACTTGGATGGGAATCAGAATGGGTTCTCAGAATGGGTTACCAAACTCTTACAAGAAAATCTGGGCAGGGGTTCTACAACAGAGAGCCATTGTAACATCTTCCCACCATCACTGACCATAGACAGTTCTTGTATAGGTACTAGGAATTGGCATTGCTAATGAGTGCAAGAGACTGTTATAGTTACATGAATACTGACCTCAGCAAGCATGATAGATCATGCAAACATAGCCATTCTGAAATTAAACATGAAGTGGACAAACAGAAAATGAAACACAGGTATGCGTAAATCATTTTAACAAAATCTAGTTACCTGCCTGCACTTGGAACTCAGAATAAGGGTGTATCCCCATAGTACTTTTTCCTGTCACTATTGTCCCTCTACTGCAGCGGATCTAACAAATGTGCGTTCAATCCTGAATTAAGTGTCCCCATGGGGCTCAGCAAAATGCACATTTAAAATGCACTGACCGTCCCCAAGGAAGCGTCTTTTGCTTACCCGCATCTTTTTCTCCCCGCCCCTCGCTGTTTCATTGGGTGCTCGGGCGGAAGCTATTCATTACGCTATTTACAAGATCTCCAGCTGCTGAAACGATCGTGCGCTCATTCACAAGTCCAAAAGAAAAATTTACAAGTTCTCTGTTCGTCTCCCCTGCTTTCGAAGGCAACCAGGCTGCAGCCAGCGCTCAAGCGGAAGCAATTCATCACGCTATTTACAAGATCTCTGGCTCCGAAATGCCTCCCCCATCCAGCGATCATGCACTCATACACTTTCACTTGCAGGCGGGCGGAAGCAATTCATTACAATGTATCTTGCTGTTTCTCTTTGTGACTGTGAATGCTGGCTGTGGATGAGAAGCAAAAAAAAAAAAAGAGAGAGCTTGCCGCCTCGGAGAGAAGCCTCGCCCCTTTTGCCACGGAGCGTCTCCATGCAAAATGTTGCTCTGAATACCCGCGTCTTCCTGGAAAGTGCACTTGCTGTCTTCTTTAAAGGGCTGTTTTTTTCCACGAAATTTTCCTAATTAGTGGAGCTGGAAGCCCGGATAAAAGCTGTGCATGGGGGTGCTCCGCGACAAAAGATTTTCAGCAGGCTTTAAATTGCATGGGGATGCATCCTAACACTCTACACATAAGATGAAGATTTCTGTCTATGAAACTTTACGCCATAGTAAACTTGTTGGTACCCGGAGATGTCATAATTTGTGGTTCAAGAAACCAACATAGCAACTTCATCAGAAAAAGACTGTTCACATTTTCAGTGGAATGCTATAATAATACCATTCCACTGAGGAGAAGATAGGTGTGTGGGGAGTCATCCACACTTCAAGTGCTGGAGAAGTCCCCAACTAGACCACCAAGAGCAGATGGTCCAATGAAGATTTTGTACACAAGTATAAGAATGTGCAAATGAATCTCCTCGCACACAAATGCAGCCCATGAAAACATAGGCCCAAACATGGAAATGCCAAAGTGTCAACAGATGTTTATTTTTACTAAACATTTAGCATAGTTATTTTCCCTGGGAGGTTCGCATGAACAGAAGCTCTAACTCAGATTCTGCTAGCCTCCTTTTTATTATCATAATTCTTTTGATACGCTCAGGTTCGTGAGAATATCATGCACTATTTGCTCAGTTATATTTCAGTGGGAAGAGTGTGCAATATGGTATGAACACTCCATGCTGACGGCTGCCTCGTAAGAGCCTTCTACAAAAAAAAAAAAAAAAAGACTAGGGCAACTGATTCATGATAAATACCAGTGGTTCTGGGTATAGTTTTCATTATTTGTGTAAATACTGTAGCACGTGTGAGTTGCTATTTTGGCTAAAAAAGCAGAAGTGAGTAGTATGTGCTGCACTAGACTAGACATTTCAGAACTACAGTCTGTGCAATACCTTTCCATTGGTTATGTCTGCTGGGACATAATTTTTTGACTGCCATAGGAAATTTTCTTCTTCGTGTATTCACTTATTTATACCATTAATAGAGTAAGTCATAACGATGACCACAAATGAACTAAAGAAAGCCTGCACGCTTCAGTAGTTAGAGTGTTAGGGTTAAAATGCCTACTTGGCATTTGAGCTCAGGGTGTCCTCTTCTGCCAGACTGTGCCAGTATCAAATCAAGATAAAATAATACATTAACTCAAACAATGACAATGCCTGCATTGAGAAGGCCTGATGTCCCATCAGCCAAAAGAACAAATATAAATAAATAATTATAAGGAAATATACCATCCCTGAAATTCATCACTCTTAAAAAAAAATATGCCAAATGAAACAATTTATCTTAAATGCAAAATGACTTCTAAAATAACAAAGTGTTTTTTTAAAAAGCTGATCAAATAAATTTACATTTTCTTTATGCATGTGAGTGACCTTAAAAGTTAGAACGTAAAACCAAAAAAATTTAATTTTCTTTAAAAACACACACATTTAAATCATACTTGTATTAAAATTAAAAGAGAACTCTTAAGAGGGAGAATATCCACAAAAAAGGTAATGCAAGACAATAGAATTTTGTAAAAACACAAATCGAATAGAATCTTTCCATGCACTAACATTAGATTTACTCAACTGTTCTGCTCATTCTTTGTGTGTAAAAAGTCCCTTTCCCAAACTATGGCTGGTTTAACAGCTAAGTCATCTTCTGCACAAAGATCCATGCTCTGGTAACTTCTAGACTGGACTGGTGCAGAATGCAGCTGCTAGACTGCTGAGAGGGACAGCTGGCCAGATGCACATCAAGCAGATCCTAAAAGAGCCTCACTGTCTGTCATTTTGCTACCAAGCCCAAATTCAAGGCATTAACCTTATGTTATAAGGCTCTAAATGACTTTGGGCCCAAATATCTCAAGGAATGCCTTCTTCCGAATCAACTTGCCTGTGCCAACCAGGAAGGCAGGGGAGGCCTTCCTGGTTGTACCACCACCCTCAGCAGCAAATCAGGTGGGGACCTGGGACAGGGCCTTCTCAGTGATGGCTCCCAGACTATGGAATAGTATTCCCCCTGAGGTGTGTCGGACACCTTCACTTTACAGGCTTAGGAAGGCAGTGAAGATGCACCATTTTGCCCAGGTATTTGGCTAAAAAGAGATACAGCTTTTTCTCCCCACTTTCAGACTTGTTTTAATATTTTCAGTTTTAAATTTAATTTTAATGTTGTTACCCACCCTGAGATCTTCAGGTATAGGACAGGATAAAAAACAAATGAACAATATATTATCTAACAGGAAAGCAAATGTAATTGTCTTAGGACACCTCCAGACCTCAGCCAGATATATCATGAGCAAGTGATGATGTGGAACATCATCCCTCTGCTATTATTGCTGGCTAGATAGATGGTGTTGACTCTTCACATTTTAGTGACATGCACAGTGGGGTATCTGGCTGGTGCTAAATACTCAGATGTGTCTATTGCCACCATTGTTGCTGCCACTCCTATCAGTTTCAGCCTCTACCGTGCCATGGATGGAACAATGATGGAGGCTCTGTCCATAAAATAAGTAAAGACACTATTGCTGGAAAGCCTATTATAAGTGTTGGGTTTTCCAGCCATAGTTTTTAGTAAATTTTGAGGAGCAATATATCTGAGCTATGATTGGGTTGCCACAGATACCTGTAGCAATCCCACAATAGCGGCACCATAATGGTGCTATATTCTCCCTGTGAGGATGAGCCTCAGAGCCCAACTATACCAGAATTCTTTAGTCTACACTTTTCTTTTAAGAAGTTTCATTCCAAATGTGAAAACTGCACACAGAAGGATCTTAATGCACACTCTAGTGGGCACACTTGTGCTCTCATATGCTTTGCTGAAAGAAGCTGGATCTCATCCACCCATCATTTTCAAGCTGCCTCTCCATTACTCTTTTTAAAAAATGTAATTTTACAGAGCTCCTCCACTTTTTGTTCTCTGCCACAAACACAAATTTCACCCCCTGCAACACAGACAGTACACTTAACTTGTTTCCCTTCTTACTGGCTCTTGCCTAATCAAAACCACATCCAATCATGCTTGCGCACTCTCTCTCACACACTCTCTCTCACACCCAAGTGAACCTCTAGAAAGATGGGGCTCGCCTAACAATCACAGAGACTCACTGTCATGGGGAAGTACCAGGAGTGTGTGTGCATTTGTACATGTGAGAGAGGCAGGAGTCTCCTCCTCATCAGCCCTATTGCTTTGGTTCTTGTCATTCATGGAACTGTTTACACACAAAGATTGAGAAGAACAACTGAGTAAATGTAAGGAGCCCTTTGTAGGTTCCTTTTGTTTTGCAAAACCAAACAGATGTGTTTCCAGCATAGCTGCACTATGATTCAACAGCATGGAAGGAGCAAAGTCTCCTTCTCCTCCCTGGGAAGTTGGAACACCACCTTTAGCCACAGATAACTCAGAACAGCATTCATATTAAAACAGCAAACATTACTAACTGGAAAAAAGTGGTTTACAAACAAATAAAATCCATGCTGCAAAAAATAAGGACTTTATTAGGAATACAGTAGGACATGCAGTGATTTTTACTGTCAATTTTTACTGCGATCTCTGCAGACATAACTGGCAAACTGCAGATATAAATGCCTTCTTAGTTAACACATTAAGTAAAATAATGCTAAATTACATAAAAGTGATTAATTTTGTTCAATTAATTAGCATATTAATACTTATATGGTAGGTCAATTTTCTACAGTGAACTTGAGCAGAAACCTGGAATGGATTATGATTCCAAACAACACAAATTTAATTACTGGGAAGACTTTTGGGTGATTTTATTTAAATGAGAGTAACGAGTGAAAGAAAAAAGTGAAAGAAGCAGAAGATGCACAAGGCACACACAGTTAGGGCAGCCCATGCTTGAGACAGTTTTTGTTTTGCAAAGGCTGCATGCACACATTGCCATGGGAAGTACTGACAAAGAGGAACTCAAGTTTGTTTTTCTGAGAAATCTTATCTGCTACCTCAGGCTATATAGACAGTAACCCATTTTAAAGAACAAGAATTAAAAGAAAACTTACTGTACATTAAAATAAAAATAAAACTGCTAAAATTATTTAGGAGCCTGGAAGCCTCAGTGGCCAAATTACAATCTGCATGGTCATATTTCTTTACATGTGTCTCATGTTTCTAAGCCACTATTTTTGCGAAAGTATCTGAAATATGCATATAAGTTTAGATTTGTGGTGAATCACATGGCTAAAATATTAAGCAGATATTAATCTCATGCATATATGGAAACAATCCTCAGCATTTGTGAAACTATTCCGCTTTGCTATACAAAGTAAGAGGAAAAAAGCTGAAAACTTGGGGGAAAATGCTGAAGAATTCTGAAGGTTATCATTGGAGGGGGTAAAAGGCCTATGAGTTGGTAACAATAACTGGTTCTTCAACTATTTCCCCCCCTGGCAGTTACAAGTTGCAGCAGGAGGGTTGAGCCTGCCAATGCTTCTTCCAATACAAAGATATAAGCCTTTATAACAGTATTGTCTCAGGAATACTACATCAGCTCTGCAAAGTAGGACAGCATGATTTTTTTTCAAATCAAAGCTGTGGGGTGAAGCTGAAGAAAAGGTGAATTTTAATTTGGGATTTCCTAACATACCCATCACTCTTAAGGATAATCTGCAGTAACATTCAAAGAGAGTGACTTGAACTTGCATTTTGATGAAAAAGCACAGCTGGGACAAATAGCTTCAGGAGCAGAAAAAGTCCATTCACATTGGGATGGCCTGTTCAACACCAATCCCTGCATTAGCGCCAAAGCTTCTACGAGCTTCAGAACCAGTACGGGAGGTGACCGAATGCAGACTAGAATGCCATTTTGGGTGTTCTGACCCAGACTGTGCCAGCTACAGAAGTGGCAAACAATATAAACATGAAGCATGATTCTTTCTTCTTCTTTTTTTTAGAGATGGTATGGACACAAGAAAGGCTTGAAAATTAGCATTGTGTTGCAATGACGACATTGTACAGTATAATAACACAGAGCTTGGCTTACCTGCCGAGCATCTAAAGGCATTCCTATCAAAGGTGACATAGTACAGTAGCATGTCTTTTGCCAGGCCCTTGTTTGAGTGTGAATGTGAGGCTCTTTCCACACTCAGCTTTATTGGATCCTGGCAGTCTTCTCTACTCTGGGATAACAGGTGAGGAGCTATCTACATTACAAGGGTGAGAATGCCATCTATCCTCCAAAGTAATTCAGATGTGCCACAACTGTTCTGGTTCATGTAACTGACTCCCTATCCAAGGCACCACCCATCCCTGTCAGTGATTGGCTGAGACCCCGTTGCTCACATGTCATGTATTATGCACAAGAGAAGGGCTGAAGAGAGCAATCTTTAAGGAAGCATGCCTGCTTCTGTGCCAGAGTTTCTAAAATGACTATGGTGGTAAAAGAACCATATAAGCTGTTCTGATATAATAATTTTAACTTCATTTATAGTAAGAATTTTCAGCCTTTCCTTCACTGTCAAACAACTAACCTACAGTTGGTATGAAAACAAAATAAACTGTTCCTAATCCATATAGGACAATAATAGGGAATCTGCACTAAAATGTCCACCACTACAATTTCCAACCAATATAATCACCAGGTAAAGATGACAGGAAATAATGGGTGTTTTCCCACTAGCACTAAGGACCCATTAAGAACCCGTTTGGCTCAGAGCAGAAAGACCCGATTTCCACTACAGACCCCATTAGAGCTACATTTGTTTCCACCAGTTTTAGAGAAATCCAGATCATATGGGTCCTTCAGGACCTATAATCCGGATTTTGTGTAGACCCCATTAAAGGAGTCTACAACGGGGTCTTCAACTATCAAATCCAGATTATACAGAGCCTGTTTCCACCACTATTGGGCAATGGGGTCTAGAGGAGACTCAGGGTGTCACTCATGGAGGGGCGCACATTCTCCAAAGTCCCTCCGAAGTTGCCTTTGAAGATTAGCACAGGTTCCGAAGAGGACCCAATGCGAGAGCAATGCCTTTGTCACAGGCTCCAGAGAATCTTCAAAGTTTGCACCAGATCGCTCTGGAGATTCTCCGGAGCAGCGCTGGAGGATCTTCAAAGAATTTCCGGAGCATCTATGGGGATTGCACCCCCTGTCACCTAAGACACCTGGGGTGACATGCGGGCCCCATGTGGGTAGATCCGGATTCACCACATGGGTGCTCTGGCGTTTCCACTGTGAGCAAGCTAGCACCCATTGATACTGGGTGCTAGACCATCCGTGAAAATGCATTGAGTACTTTCCTTAATCCGGATCTACTAGATCCGGATTAAGGAAAGTACCCATTCCTCATTTTAGATCCAGATTAAAGGAGGTCAGTGGAACACAACCCAATATTTGGAAACTCAAAGACTGCTGATACAGGGTAACATTAACCTGATCTTTTGATTCCTGCAGATTCTTTTGACATATATTGTGTGACCTCCTAAAGGTACTGCTTAATAGAGATTTTATAATAATTTGTCATGTGACAATAGCACTGTCTTTGAATTTTTAAATGGTCTTCTCTAAAAACCCCAGTAGATAATCTTACCACTGCCAGTGTTATTAAAATATTAAAAAATGAGACTTAAATCTTCCTATTTAAGATGTAAGTAGACAGTTATTTAGTATTTTTAGTTATTTACTGAACCATATCTAGTCTCCTTTTTCAGTGCTCAGAAAGCAATAATACAAGGAACAAGATCAAGACCACAAGATGTTTTTTAAAAAGCAGCTGTTTTACGCTTATTTTAAAAAACCCTAAACATGTCAAAAAGTCACTTTAACATAAGGTAAAACAGAAGAGTTCTTGCAAAAGAAATACAGTTAGTCATGAGAAAACAATTGAATTCTATGGTTTAATGTATCAGGACATAATCAAAAACATCTGGTCCTTAGAATGTAAATACAACCTCAAATGAACAACTAGGGGTGTGCACAATTTTTTTTTTTTTTTGCATTCGAATTCAAGTCAAATAGAATGTCAAAACATTCAATTCAAATATTTAAAATCCAAAAGCAACAAAAACCAATTCAAATCTGATATATTCAAATCTATTTGTTTGAATGTTAGATGTGAATTTAAAGATACAAACATCAACATTTGTATGTGTTATACATATCTGTATGCATTTCGTACGCATCCCATTTTATCCCGTATGCATCCCGTATTATACAGATACGTATGTAATACAATCGTATCTCTACATTCGAATGATTCAAACAAATGTTTTGGAACATTCAAAATTCATTTGAATGTTTAAAGTTGAATGTGAAGATGTTCTATTTGAATTTGAATGTCCACATTCGATTTAATTTGATTGAATTTTGAATGTTTAGAACATTTGTGCACATCCCTATGAACAACAAATGTCATTATTTATTTAATAAAAACTAGGCCCATATGCAGCAGCAGTGTGTGAAAATTTAAGTACACTCTTACTGCTTCCATATCAATTAAGACAGTAAGTAGCAGCCAGGTACTGCTAATCAAATACCCTGGATTAAGTGACTATCAACAACTGTGACCACCTTTATAAAAAGAGAAGTTCTGGCAGTTTGCTGGTCTGAAGCATTCCAGCCTGTTTTAACACAATATCAAGGAGAAAAGACATCAGCAACCATCTTAAAGAAGCAATCAATCTAGTAAGGGTTATAAGGCCATTTCCAAACAATTTGAAGTCCATCATTCAACAGTGAGAGACGATATTGACAAGTGGAAAACCTTCAAGACAGCTGACTATCTTCCCAGGAGCAGACATCCCAGTAAATTTACCCCAAGACCATGCAATGTTCAGAGAAACTGCAAAAATCTCTGAGCTACAGCCAAGACTCTACAGGCCTCAGTTAGCATGTTAAATGTTCAAGTTCATGACAATACAATTAGAAAAATGCTGGGAAAGTATGGCTTGTTTGGAAGAGCTGCCATGAGAAAGCATCTCCATTCTAAAAAGAACAAGGCGGCATGGTTTAAATTTGTAAAATTGCATCTCAACAAACCAGAAGACGCCTGGAACAATATCCTTTAGACAGATGAGACCAAAGTGAAGATATTTTGCCATAATGCACAGCGCCACACTGGGCAAAAAGCAAACAGAGCATATCAGCACAAACAAGTCACAGCAACTGTCAAGCAAACAATGCAGTGGAGGAGTGACAATTTTGACTTGTTTTGCAGCCACAGGACCGGGGCACCCTGCAATCATTGATTATGAACTCCTCTGTATATCAAAGTATTCTAGAGTCTAATGTGAAGCCATTTGTCCAACCGATAAAGCTTGGCCAAAAGCGGATCCTGCAACAGGACAATGAGTCCAAGCACACTAGCAAATCTACAACAGAATGGCTGAAAAAATAAATAAATCAAGGTGTTGTAATGGCCTAGTCAAAGTCCAGATTTCAACCCAACTGAAATGCTGTGGCGGGACCTTAAGACAGCTGTGCATAAACGAATACCCACAAACCTCAAGGAAGCAATGTTGTAAGGAGGAGTGGGCCAAAACTCCTCCAGAACGATGTGAGACTGACAGGGCGCGTCTTCATGGCATGTGTTATTTCAGTTTAAAGAATTCGAAATAAAAGAAACGGAACAAAGCTGTCCAGACGACTTGCAAGTTGATCCGGTTCCGATGGCAGCCTTAACGCGGGATCAATACTCGGAGTCCACATGGCAGCACTGTCCTCCTGCCCATTGCCCACACTCTCTCCTGTGATTGGTTTTCCCTGCCAGGATCCCACCCTCCCTTCTCTTTGCGTCATGCTCCGCCGGGAATTCCCTGCCCAGTCCACCCTCCCCCTTCCCAGCAGCAGCAGCAGCAGCAGCAGCAGCAGCAGCAGCAGCAGCCATCCATCCATCCACCCATCCATCCACCCATCCATCCATCCATCCATCCATCCATCCATTCATCCAGGCGCTGCGGCGCTGCGGCGCTAGCGGCTTCTCCCTGGGGCTCCGCTGCCGCTTTTCCCCCGCTTTGCCGCCACTTTGCCCCGCAGAGGAGGAGAGCCAAGGGGTGGACAAGAGGGCGAAGGGGGCTCCTCGCTTGCTCTTCCCCCCCCCGTGGCCGGGAGGGAACTCCGCCCCCCCACCTCACAGGGACCAAAGCTGGATTAAAACCTTGGCTTGTGGTCACACCTAAGGTTTAATCTAGCTTCACTCCACCTTCAGAGTGAGAGAACACATCAGCAAAGTGACCAGTAGTTTTCTTTCCACATTATCTAGTCTAAAGGTGGATTTTCTGAGTTATTAACCCTGAAAGAAAACCAGCTTGTCAGTTTGCTGGTGTATTCTCTCACTCTGAAAGTGAACTGAAACTGGATTAAACCTTAGGTGTGACCACAGGCAAAGTAGCCTAGAGGGGGCTCAAAGCGGTTGACATTCTGTTTTCACCCTTCAAGGGACTAAGTGGCTGACAAGCCTTCTCACCCTTAAGGGGGCTGAAAGTGACTGTTCTGAACCTTCAAAGGTCTGAAATTGCGCAAAATTGCAACATTGTTTTAAAGGTGTGAAGTGCTTAGATTGATACAGTGTTTCAGCTTTAAGGACTGGAGGTTTATAGTGGGTGTTTGAGGGTGGATTTTTTCAATGAAGGAAACCCTAAACATGACGTGCTTCTAATACGTTCAGCCATTGGTTACAGTGCGATTGGGGGGGCGGGACAGCCTTAACACTGAATCTCATCCCGGAACGATACTGTCCACACAGTTAAAAAGGAAACACGTATCGACGCCCGATCCGGAGTGAGACCTGTTGAGATCAGGATTTATTTCTAATCGGGATAACGTCCTTTAACACGGAAATACCGTGTTAATCCGAAGTGCCGTCTGAACTGCGCAAACTCAAAACGTTTTGAATTCGAGATAACTATGCCATGAAGACGCACCCACAATGTCATACAGAAAACAATTACTTCATGTTATTACTGCTAATGGTGATTCTACAAGTTGTTGACTCAGTGGTAGAACAACTGCCTGGACAGCAAAAGGCTGCAGATTTAATCCCTAGCATCTCCCTTTCTTTATCTGCCAAGAAAATCATACAGAGATCTCCTTGTAGCAACCAGGAGCTCACTCTAGCACTTTCCACATGGGCCAGTATCCAGGCCCATGGAAGGGTTTAGGCCACTTCGTTCTTCATGTTAGTGCAGGACAAAGCAGCCCCCTCAAAATGCTCGGTACAGAATTCAGAAGAGAAATAGGAGAAGAGTTGGCTTTTTATACCCTGCTTTTCTCACCCATTTAAGGGGACTCAAACTTCTGACAAAACTTCTTTTCCCCTCATCCTGTGGAGAAGGTGGAGCTGTGAGAGCTCAGAAGAGAACTGTGACTAGCCCAAGGTCACCCAACTGGCTTGATGGAGGAATACAGAATCAAACCTGGTAACTACAAGATATAAGTCTGGCACTCTAACCACAAGACCAGATTGGCTGACAGGTACAAGCCGCTGAAAATGGCACTCTGTCCCACTGTACTGATAGGCCTTGATACTGAGATCTTCCACTGGGCTATTTGGCCACAGGGGAATCTTTGGGCAGTGATCCGGTAAATGCCACTGGAGGTGGGGCACTAATGAAAAGAGACCTCTTGGAAACATCAAAGGCTGGGAATTAAAATTTCTGACCTTCAAAGGCTCCAGTGCCGGCCCCAAGGGCTGGCCCAGCCTTTGGTGTCTAGGTCAGTATAGGCCTTTCCAATGTGGATGGTCCTATCCCATTCCAGCAGCAACCTTTCCTAACATGGGAGATGTGTAATCCCAGGCCAAGTATAGTACAGGTGAATGTGAAAATGGGATCTGACTCAATGATACCAAAGAACAGTAAGAGTTATTTTTTTTAAAAACCATGATATCATTATGCTGAGAAGAATGTAGTTCATCTAATGAACCATTCATCTGTCCAAAAGGAGAAATCATACCTTTGGCTAGCAAGCCCTGCCCCCTAATGCCAGATGACTGTGGTCCAAGTGTGGTAACACAGTGGGACAAAATTCACCCTGAACGTACTCTGAGATAACATTGCCTTGGAAAAAGAGAAGTTATCAATAAAGAAAACATAACCATAACCATGAGAGACATCTGTTTCAGAAAAGCTCAGAAAAGCTGGTTTCAGTGGCACCAAAAAGTCACACTCAGAAATTGTGTAACTTTTATAACTGCGTGAGGCATATTTCAACTTCCAAACCAAGCTGATATTTTAAAGTTAGAAAGTTGCTTTTCTTTCTACCTGCAGTAAAAAATATAGAGGCTCCCAACAAAGATGCTGTTGCCAATTTCCTCCTGCCAGTGGTAGAATTTCTGCATTTGACAGGCTGCCACGCAGCTGGTGAGGCTGTAGATGCAACACACAGGAAGCCCTGACGCATCAACCCCAAGTCTCAGCCATTGGCACCACATTATAACAGGCACAGGAGCCTCGATATAAACTTTAGGAAAAACTGATTAATATTATTACTTCGATGCACCTTTTAGGAGGCCTCTCCATGTGCATCTCTCTCCAAAGACACTTTTTTCCAACCTCGCGCATAAGGAATGAGGAAGTAGGAAGGGCCATTGAATGCACATGCACAGACACACACAGAGAGAAAAGCTAAGTAGAAAGAGAAAATGCAGAACTTGACATTCAAAATGTCATTCTCCAGAATCAGCTCAGCGGCGACCTTCTCCCCTAAAGCACGCCATGCTCGATCAGAAAGCTTTTCGCACCTGGAATACAAACCAAGGCATTCCCTCAAACAAGGTGCCATCTAAAAAGGTCTAGCTGGGCAAAAACACTAACGTGGCCTGTGGCCACACTTAGGGTTTAATCCAGCTTCACGTCTCTTTTCAGACTGAGAGAATACATCAGCAAAGGGAAAAGCTGTTTTCTTTCAGTGTTAAATAACCTGGGGTAGATAACGCGGAAAGAAAATTACCGGCCCCTTCGCTGATGTGTTCTCTCGCTCTGAAGGTGGACTGACGCTGGATTAAGCCTTAGGTGCGACCACAGCCATGGAAACGCGAGAATTGCGCCGCGTCTGGACAGTCCAGGATCTTAGCGCGAAGGAAGCGTTCGCAAACCATCAGGTTTCGAAGGAGAGACCTAAGACTGCCCGACCGAGGCCTCCCCTCTGCCTGCTGGCTTGCAAGGTCTGAGAGACACCGCTGCTGCCACACCAACCACAGACAAGATGAGAAGCTCCCGGGGCGGCAGCGGCATGGCCCGCGCGCGCCGTCCGCCTCTCGCGCTCCCACACGCACACCTCCCTTCACAACATTCCCGCGTGCTCCGTCCAGGAGCGCGTGCGCGCCCACGGCCCCTGGCGGCGGTTGCTCTCTGCGGCCGGTCAGTCCTGAGGGACGCGGTGGGTCACGGGAATCTGGCCCACCCCTCCCCCCACACACCAGTTTACCTCACCTCACCGAAGCTCGCCGACTGCAAGGAGCGAGACTTCCGTAGTAGTGGCGGGTGCGGCGGCGGCGGCGAGAAGACCCCGCAGAGATGAGGACAGAGGAGGAGTCCCTCCCGGCGACTCCTCCGACTACGCCGCCCTGTCAAAGCGGCGGCGGCGGCTGTTGGGGGAGACAAGAGCCTCCTGAGGCGGTTGGCAGAGAGAGAAAGCGGAGTTTGCGAAGCTCCTCGGGAGAAAAAAGGCAACGGACGAACGAGGCTCGCTCCCTCGCTCCCTCCCTCGCGTGTGCGTGTGTGTGTGTTTGTGGGACTTTTCGCGCAGGCTTTCGGGCGGCCCTCAGGAGCGCGCGAGGGCGCGGGCACGCCTCAGTCTACAACGCCAACGGGCGGCGAGAGGAGCAGCAGCAGCAGCAGCAACGGCGGCGCGCGCGCGCGCCCGCCCATCTCCGTGTCGGGGCTCCCCCGCCCGTCTTTCTCCCCTTTCACGCCGCCGCCGCCGCCGCCACTCTCCGCCTACTACCTTCGCCTCTTCCTTCCTTCCTTCCTTCCCACTTCCTAGCTGGAAATTCCCAGTGACGTTGCGAGAGAGGCGAGGAGGAGGACGGCGGCGAGGCGAGGCGAGGCGAGGCACGAGCGCCTGAGGAGACGGCGCCGCTGCCGCTGACAGGGCTGGTTGCTGGGTGCTTGCTGGGTGCCGAGCAGGGGCGGGCCAGCCCAGCTCCGTCGCGTGTTTTCTCGGAAGTAAGGTCGCCGTCGCCGGGCTCGGCGCTTTGCTTCCCTATAGGAAGAGCGGGTGAGAGTCGCCCGCGAGCGGCCCGGCCGGGTCACCGGGGAGGCAGCGAAACGAGGAACGTCTGAACGCCTGAGCAGCAGGGAGGCAATACTGTTCGTGGGTTTCGTTGCCTTTGCCCTCGGGTTAAGAACGGGAGAGGGGCGGATGCCTCTTGCAGCCCGGTTAAGAGCAAAGACCATCTTTCGAAAGGTGCATAGGGAGTCGGAGGCTGCAGAGCATCGCACCCTCTGGAAATAAAGCGGTTTACTCCCAAATAAACGGGGAAAGGGCAGCTGCATTTGGATAGGGGATTGTGCAAGAGCTACTGTGCTGGAGAAAGCCTTCGGGACGGGCCTTGGGGCTTTTTGTACCAACTGCCTGCACTACTTGTGATGCTTGTGGAGTGTGCACCATTAAGAACATCAGAGGGTCAGGCCACAGCCCATCTAGCCCAGCATCCTGTCTCACACAGTGGCCCACCAGTTGTTTCTGGGCCTTCTCTCCTTTTTTCATAGAGTTTTATTATAAGTATGTATTACAAAAATAACATAAAATACACACAGAACTGTGACATACATATGTACATACATCCCACCACCCAAAGACAACCTCTTTTTAGTTTTCTCTTTTTCTTTAGTTGGAGCAAAGAAATAGTCTTGTTATTGATTCTCCCAAGGATTCTGGGGCTTGGGGTTTCGTTGAGTAATACAATGAGTCTTTCCAGTTGTCCTCCATCCTGGAATGCAGTTTCAAGCCTTGGCTTCTAAATCTTATTTCCCATATTTTTTAAAAAATCTATATTGTTCCATTAAATATTTATACCAATTTTCTCTGGACCATTTTGTACTATCTTTCCATCACAGTACTGCTGTAGATTATGCAGCATATATCATTTGGTCAAATAAATATTATTTATCTGTTCTTAATCTCCCTGTTACCACATTAAACAATGCTGTTTCAGGTGTTAAATCCACATTAATATTTAATATGTTAATTTGATCTTGGATAATTCTCCAAAAACATCTAGTACTAGAGCATTCCCACCAAAGGTGGGAATATATACCTCTACATCCACACCTATGCCAGCATTGTGTTGATAGACCAGGGATGTTTCTGGGCCTTCTCAAGCAGAAGACAAAGACAAATCTTCACTTGCTCTCAGACCCCTGCAAATGGCCTTAGAGGCATCCTGCAAGTTGTCTTCCTCAGCTATTTGACATTTTAAAAACCAGGAGTTTCACATATTTATCGGTGAAACAGTTTGTAATTCCTGTTTCCAAATCCAAGTGGCACTAAAGCCTATTTGCAGTTTGGGTTGAGAAAGTGGAGATTTTACTGCTTTAAAAAAAAATATCTAGGAGAATGTTTTTAGGCTTCCTTCAGATTTGCAGGTTTCTGAATTTGCTGCATTTTGGCAGAACCTTCAGAAATATTGAGGGATGACTATAGTCCGGTTGTGCTTCAGCACAGTTTTGGGACAACTAGTGACTGTCCCAGCATCCTGTACAAATGATGTTTATCTCCTTTATATAGATGTCATGCACTGCATAAGAAGAAAATGGAACACATTATGATTAATACCATGCCTAATTTGATCCTAGGAAGGTTCTAGGAAATACTTCATGTGTACCAGTTTGTCAGCGTTGAATAGGATCAAAAGGTGATTTGCTAGTGCTCTGTGGACTTGAGACAAAGCTGATGAACCTTGTGTTGATAGCAATGTGAAAATGAACTACTCCAACATGTCTGCTTAACAGAAGTAGTAGGATAATACATTTAGCTTAAAACGGAAGATGTTGAAAAATGGGATCCTGGGTAGTGAACTCTTGAAGCTCTACCCATTCAGCAGCATTTGTTACAGTAAAGCTTTTTTCACCATATTTTATTTTTATTATTATTATTGTAATTTTGCATTTGACAATACATTTTGTATTTAAAGCTGGATCCTCTGTTTATGATTCAGAAAACCAATGCAATCTGAACCCTTTGAATTCTTTGTTGACAGTAAGTTCCACTGAACACAGTTAGACATTATTTTAAGGAAGTATGATGTCAGGCATGACTGTTATGCCGTGAGTGACTTCTTATTCAAAACCCTATGAAGTAAGTATATCATTTTCCACCATAGAATATACAATAATGATGGTGATCAACACAGATGCCCTTAAATGAATTCGGGGAAATTATAAATCAGTCAATGACTATGAGCACTGATAACCTATAGAGTTAGGCAATATTCCTGTGAAGATCAGTTTCTAGGGTCTCCTCAGTCTGAGTTTTTCTTTTTTAGTGAGTATTTTCCCCCAAATGTAGCTAGAGAGAAAGCGTTTTATGAATGGAATTTTTGAAAGGAGGCAATGACCCAAAGGGAATGGGACAAGAATAAACATCTCCCTCAAACCTGGCTTTCCACTTCAGAATGCATTCTGGTGAAATATATTTCACCCTGAAAACAGAAAACTTTATGTTGAGAAGCACAGGTTTGAGTTTTGTGTTCTCTTATACCAGTTTTCTGTAGGAGTGCTGTTCTTTAAGAGAATCTTTAAATCTTGTGAAACAACAGTTCTATTCTAAAGTGATATAGGTCCTTTCTGCACTGGGCTTTATTCCAGATTATATCCTGGAATAAGGGCCTACAGTATATCCACAATCTAATGTACACTATGGTATGGTTGCCAGTCCAGTGTATCGGCCAGTGCAGAATTGTCCAGCAGTGCTGTTAAGAATATATTTTATTGCATCTGCGTAGCCCACCAGATGTGATGACCGAATTTTGGTCCTGGGTTAGTCTGAAACCTAAAGACTCAGGAATCGATAGAGTACCTTTAAAGAATGTGCCGAGTTCCAAGTAGTAGTACAGTTGCTATTTTATGTGTTCCAACGTTTCCCCAAAAAGTTTTTTTAGTTTCTTTGTTATCTCACTTAATTGCATTAACCCATAATACCTGGAATTATGGCTGGACTTTCATCCCAAAGTGCTTAGATTTCAATTTATAACTTGTTATTTTTTCTGTCTTCTTTGAACTTATCAATTCTAGTGTCTCAGCATCTCAGTATTATTGCAACTTTTCTTTTCTCAACATTAGTAGTGCCTGGAATATTATGATTCAACTGTTTATCAGTTTGAGCTTTTTTTTGACAATCTTTTCCTGTTCTTGGGCTGCAGTAACCATCATCAATGAATCTGAATGGTTGGGACTGAATTGAAGTTGTTTACTTTCATCCAGGCCATTCCTGCAGTAAGACATCATTATATATACAAGATTATTTTAGGTCCCTGAAATGCCCGTGGTCAGACGTGGTCATACTTAAGGTTTAATCCAGCTTCAGTACACTTTCAGAGAGACAATACATCTGTGACATTTAAATTATTTCCCATTGCCAGAGATTCAGGAGTGATTCAGCTCAAAGATGTCTGTCTCCCACCATCTCACCGAACGTGACTTTGGACAAATGTGAAGTATACTGAGAAACACTGTGGCCTGGTTAAAAAAAAAGTGGCGTAAGTTGTTCTTTCTTTCCCTTAATTGGTCATGGTGCAGGATGCCTATTTTTCATCTTGCTCTCTGGTCTCATTTATAGCTATGCGAACCACTTGCGGGGTAATGTAAGGGACTAACCTGTCTCCCTGCCCTGAGGAAGTGGACAAGGCACAGTGATGGGATAGCAGAGTTTCCCACTTCCATGGCATCTTGCCCTCTATTTGGATGCTGTTTGGATGCACAGTTTGAATTGGGTGGGCCTGCATGCAGTTGTGTGGTATAGGCAGCAGACAGAAATGGCTGTAAAATCAGCTGTAACCAGGTCACCAGCAGCAGCCCCCAAGGCAACCCAGTCGGCAGCTGTTTGAACAGCTTCTCCTTGCCTCCCTTTCTTCAACTTAAAAGAGGATGAACACCAGTTCACTCTGTACTAATTCCACACATACTATTTGGGATGCAACCTTACAATAGTTTTGGGAGTAAATGTCATTGAATTCAGAGAGATTGTTATATGAATTTACTTATGAAGCATTGGTAGTTCTCACTCTGGTAAGTATCAGGTGCTTTTAAAAAACAACGGCCATATAAAATACTACACTTGCAATCACATTTGAGTCTTCTTGAATTTGGAGGCTCTCTTATGAACAGGTATGTTCTTTTATTTATCTATTTTTGCACTTATATCCCACATTTCCTCAGGTGGGATTTTCCTCTTGCCCCGTTTTATCCTTACAGTAATCCTATGAATCTTATGTAAATAATAATGTAAATAGTAAGCATCCTTATCTGATATTCTATTCACTGTTCCACGTTGAGTATGGAGGACATGTTTCAATCATCATTTACTCTTCCTCCTATGAGTTATTGACATTGAGGAAGTCCCTAAGCCAACCTTTTAATGCACACATTTTAAAATTTCCAAAGTCTTTTTTTCAAATATAAATCATTGTTGACAAGCATGGCAGGGCTCCATTGCTCAATTTCTTTACCTCTTTTCTCTTACAGGAAGGTGTGTGTCATTACAGTTTCTTTACTACCACTCCTTTAATGAATCTGTTCCGCAAGAAACTGGTAAACTAGTAATAGCTGATCCAGACAAAAAAGCAATGGAGGTTTGTTTAATCTTGAAAATGCTCAAGTCAGTTCAGCCTTATTTTGAACAAAGCTTCTGCCAAAGGAAGCCCTTTCATACACCCACACAAAGAGGAAATGGAGAAAGCAAGTGAAGAGCATCTCCCCATGCAAAGATTGCAACTTCAACATGTAACATATATTAATACGTTTGGAAGAACATGTTAAAACTGGCTTTACTGGAATTGGAAGATCGTCACAGATGTGAATTCTCATCTCATGTCTTGCATAGTTCTTGGCGAAGTGCCGTCCATGCCTCACCTCTTCCTTCGGAGTTCTTTCACAGTGTTTATCCAATACACTCTATGGATGAGAGTATTGATAGGCAGCTGCTACTTTGCTACTCATCCATTTAGCTAAGGAACCAACCAGTGTTTTTTGTCCTCTAGATGGTATAAGAAACAGCATAAGATGTGCCTTGCTGGATAGAACCAGTAGCCTGATCTAGTTCAGCAGCTTGTCTTCACAATACCCAACCAGCAGCATATGAAAATTCATGAGCGGAGTATGGGCACACAACTTGGGGTGTTTTTCCACTGTCACTAGAAGTACCCATTAAGTACCCAGTGACAGTGGAAAAACACCCTTGGGCTGCTTGTAGTCTTCCAGCAATTGACCTTAGAGCAGTTGTCCCAACCACTTGTGTAGCCCTTGGCAGCCTATTTCCATAAATTGTACCCTTCATATGAGCAAAATATTTGTAATTTAAAAATATCATTCTATACTGTTGACGTGTGTGCCTTTTCCCACCATTATTCTTTTTTCTTTGTACCTTAAATGTCTTGGTTTGTACTTTTTGGGGTACGTGTACTACAGGCTGAGAGTCACTGCTTTATAGACTCAGTGACCCTAGAGGTCCCTTCCAACTCTATGATTTTGTCTCCAATAACTCCTAGTAGCCACTGATAGCACTCTTTTCTATGGATTTTTCCAAACGTGTTTCAAGCCATACAAAAAGTTATACGGCCTGTGGTAGTGAATTACAATAAAACTGTAAAACATACCTAAAATATAACCCTCCCTCCCTCCCTTCATTGTGCAAACAATTACTTCCTTTTTCTTCTGCCCATATGTTTCAGGATTCAGTTTCACTCAGTGACTCCTAGTTCTAGCATTTTGGGGAAGGCAGAAAACCTCTTTTATCTGTTTTGTCGGCACCATAATTGTATGCACCGTTTTAAAGCTCTAACAATATTGTAGACTGTGTCCAGACAGGCATTATCATGAGCAACTATGTTGTGGCTATGTTGGGATTGCCACATGTATCTGTGGCAACCCTAAGATAGCCCCACTATAAAGAGGTAAAATTGCACTTTTTTCTATTCTGGGAACACCTGGCTCAAACACAGGTTTTCTTGGAATCGCATGAAAACACATCTGTCTGCAAGCTTGACAGTGTGAAATGGCTACCTGCCACATGTGCAAGGCTGGATCTGAGGCAAAACGGCCACTGCCTTTCTGGGTATTTCACACCATCTAAATATCTGAATGTGAGTGTCATGGTAGCATGGAAGCAAGTGCTTTCCCCAAACTGTTGGGCAACAAGCAATTGTTCTGGAGAAGCTTTACTCCAGAATATTGCTAAAAAGTGTGATTTACCAGTGATGTCTGGAGGTGGCCGTAAACTCTTAACAGTCTCGGATGATAGTGAGTTTTCCCTTCCTACAGAAGGATTAGCAAAACACATTTTAAGATCTTAGGTTCTGCTCTGCTCTTTTTCTGTATGACACCTGGATTTCTTCACAGAAGTCCTGTCTTAACTGATGTCAGTGGCTAGCAGACTGAACAGGTTTCCAAGTGAATGACATGTGGGAAGAAAGGATGGTTCATTGGGCTATCTTCTCTTCTGACAGTGGCAAAAACTTCACATCCACCGCTGATCCAGTTGTCACGTGACTGGTCACGTGAGCGTCAATCAGCAGTGCAGCAGCAGGGAAAGTGTGCTGTTAAAAGCTGCTGTTTTATCAGCAGCTTTTAACTTGCATTTTCCTTCACCTGGAGGGAGGATTGTCCCATCTGGATGACAGGACATGGCTCCAGACTCCTGGTCTAGCTTTCTGTCATTTCATTGGGACAACAGGAAGTGGCTGCACAGGGAATCTGAAGCTTTAAGATAGCTTTAGGCTGCCTGGACATGCCCTGTTTTCAGTTTTAGAGAAAGGGCAAGAAAACAGCACTGGCAGAGGATCCTAATGTTCCTTGACTATGTTCGTGAATATACCTCATGGAAATATGTTGACAGGAGAGCTAAATAAGCAACCAAGCCCTTGACAAGATGAGCTAAATAAAAGAGGTTATTCATACATAAGGCCATTATTTGCAGCTATAGCACAACACTTGTCTGGAAGCATCGCCAAACAATCAGCTAAATGTATAATCACATGAACATTGTGTGTGCCCATGCATATGAGTACGTTGACCAGTTCCACACTTACCTTTCTTGTAGCGGTTTAACTAGTCTGTTCCATCCTGCCCTGGTCCAAGCCCAGCAGGTGATGTCCACATTGTGAGGATTGGAACACGATTGCCTTGGCTCAACTCTGACAATAATGCAGATGTGCCTTCCCTGTTCAGCTCCAGGCAAAGTATAATTCTATCACAAGTGCCACCCGCCCTTCCCTACAATTGCCCCATGTCCCCATCATTTCAACATCATGCATAAAAGTGGACCCATCAGGATTTCAAAGAATGGAAAATGCTGCAGCTGGGAACCAGGTGCAAATGTAGCTATAGTATGCTTGCAGACCTTTTCAAACAAGTCCACTGCTAAACTGGTATAGGGAGCCCTTAGGATGGTTTTGGACCGGAATGGCACTTGTCCCATGTGAAATAAATGTATTAGGGAACAGCTTGTTCCTGTACTCTAAACAAGTGGAAAATCCCTGTGTCTTTCTTGCTGTTGTTGCACAATCTCAGTGAATGGCAAAATCTACATCTGGGTAGCACTTTACAAAAATTGCATTTAAATGTTTTCACTCTGGACAAGTTTTATGCAGAATTTTATACAGTGGTACCTCGACATACAAGTGCCCTGCCATACAAGTGTTTTGAGATACAAGCCGCCGAGCGAGTGATATTTTGCTTTGAGATGAGAGCAAGATTTGAGATACGAGTATGTAAATACAGTACAGTACATAACAAAAACAACTGAGGTGGTGTTTTGGGAGCTGGAATGGATTAATGGGAAAATTGCTTTGAGATACAAGCGATTTGACATAAGAGCAAGGTTACGGAATGAATTAAACTCGTATGTCAAGGTACCACAGTATATGAATTGTTCTATCATTACAAATGCTGGGGAATTAAGGAATATGGCATTGCGTGCTGCCCTTAAAATTTGAAAAGATGTGCTTAAAAATGTATAGGCAACAGATACTGACAGCTAGAAACTACTTTCATGGAAACCATTGGAATGTATTTGTGAGGAAATATGTTTAATTTCATGCCATTAACCTTTTGGTGAGTGAGAATATCTTGTCCAGGCTTTTCCCTTGATTAGAATTAAAAACCAGAATATGTTATGTAGAATAATGATAAGAAAAATGAGCATGAATAAGACAAATTATCCAAGCATGCAAAATATATACAGCTCATATAATTTAAATGTATTAAAAACTTTCTTAAAAGTTGAATATGGAACACACTCTTCCTATGTAAAAGTCATAATCACAAACATGACAAATTGTTTGTAGCTCTTATGCACATACTCACAGTTTAATGAACCTTAAATTAACAAATTTCTGGCAAATCACATTACTTAATATCAACATCTTCATGTTCCTTTTCTTTGAAGACATCTAAAGCTCAAAGAAGCTTCTAAACAGTTTCTTGAGACTCTGGGCTTCATTTTATTTATTATTTATATTTATATTCCGCACTATACCCTATATCAGTGGTTCTCAACCTTCCTAATGCCGCGACCCCTTAATGCAGTTCCTCATGTTGTGGAGACCCCCAACCATGGGGGAGAGGCAGCTGGGATGGGGGAGGGAGGGGCAGCAGGAGACTCCTCGTGACCCTTTTGAAAGAGTAGTTTGACCCCCAAAGGGGGCCCGACCCACAGGTTGAGAACCACTGCCCTATATACTTGCCTTCTAGCAAGGTCTGGTCTGCTCACTGGTGAGGCTCATCTGCACCCAGCCATTGCCATAGCTTACCAGGAGATGCCACAGACTTCCCCAGAATGATCTAACAGCAGACTGCTAAAAAGCAGTCCATATACTTACCAGAAATTGCTGGATCACTCCTGGATGCTGTGTCAACACCATCTTCCAGATGTAGCATGGCAAGTGAGCATGGTTGTGCAATTGCAGTTGCACAGTTGTGTGCAGCATCCAGATCACCATGTCAATATCCAAGTGTGCACCAGATGTTGCCTCATGTTACCTTGGTTTCACACTATGGCTGCATCCCCATGCACTCCGTTTAGTCTGAATTGGACTATTTTTAGTCTGGATGCAGGGTCAAGTTTGAATTGTGCCCATCCCCATGCAGTTGCTGATAATGCAGGCTCTATTTGAATGCAGCTGTCCCCATGCAAACTGTGCTAAACCCTGCATGCGGAAACAGCACCTTTTCCTCTCTGTGTCCTCTCTCCTGATAGGAAGCCAGGTTGATGTCACCAACCCCTGTTCCACCTGCTGCAGCGATGACAAGGAACACCCCCCCTTCATGGCATATAGGGCTGAAAGGCAATAATATACAAATAACATGAAAAAGCCAGATTGCTTTTGCAAAGCTGCTATGAGGTTTGGCAGCAGTTTAGCAGTTTAGTGTACCAATCCCAACATAGCCCCAGGATAATGCAAGGTTTTACTCTAGAGGCAGCCCAAGATTTTGCAATTTAGCCTTCAGCAATGTGTGAACTGAGAACTACTAGAATTGCAAACTGATTTTTGAAGAGACAGAGGAACTAAAACTCAAATTGCCAACATTTGCAGAATTATCAACAGAGAAATCAGAGTTCCAGAATAATATCTACTGTTTCTCATTAGGGATATGAACATAACAAGAGCCCTGCTGGATCAGGCCACAGTCCGTCTGGTCCAGCATTTTGTCTTACAAAAGACTGACAATCGTTTCTGGGCATTCTCAAACACAAGATGACTCCTTGCAAATAGCCTTTAGAGGCCTCATGACTCTGCAGTCTGGGGCAGTACCTAGGCATCAGTTTTAGTAGTAATTGATGTACTTGTCCTCCATGAATTTGTCTAACCCTTTCTTAATCCTATCCAAACTTGTTGTAGTTGTTTCTTATATATACTGGTATATTATTTATTACAAGATTTTTTAAAACAACATAAAAACTTCTTACATTTTTCTCACATTTTTCTCATATTGGACTCATCCAATAGTGAATCTTGGGGGACCCTATTTTTTACTTCCCCCACTCTGAGAATTGTCCATTTATTGCTTTGCTTTGCTTCCTGTCCTTTAGCCAGTTATGAATCTAGGCCAGGACATGTCCTCTTATTCCATGACCGATTAGTTTATTCAGGCACCTTTGATGAGGACTTTGTTAAAACCTTCTGAAAGTCCAGATAGACAGCATCAATGGTCAGTTTTATCCATGCGCTTATTAACACTCTCAAAGAATTATAACAAGTTAGTAAGGCGTTGCATGATTTCCTGCTTATTTAAAATAGCTGGTTAGGGAAACAAGTTGAATGAATGAATGAATGAATGAATGAATGAATGAATGAATGAATCTTGCTGAATAAATAGATGTGACCAGCAAAATGACATCTGGGGATTGCTGGCATGCACAATGCTCTTTTACATCAGTGAAAAAGAGAATTACACACACACACACACACACACACACACACACACACACACACTTAAAACTACCCTATGAACTCTTGTTTTCCATATCATATTTTTCTCCTGCT
This sequence comes from Aspidoscelis tigris stejnegeri, assembly GCA_023333525.1. Classification (NCBI taxonomy): domain Eukaryota; kingdom Metazoa; phylum Chordata; class Lepidosauria; order Squamata; family Teiidae; genus Aspidoscelis; species Aspidoscelis tigris. The sequence goes on from JALMGA010000006.1 coordinate 67,833,591, forward strand.
ACCAAGAAACAAACAAACAAAAAGATCCTTGTGCTATTTTTTGCTTTATTATTTATACAAAAGGAACAAAAAAGCAGGTGACCTAATCAGAAGGAAAATATTATATCTGTTATTGCTGTTAAGCTCCATTGTGATTGCAGTTAATTCTTACAAAATGTTTATAGCACCATCTTTGGGACATCAGGTAGTATGACAAGAGTTCAACCTGTAAAGATCTGCACTCAAGGAACTTACAGGTATGTGCACTGAACACCATTTACCAACACCCTATGGAAGAATTCAAAGTTACATTAAAAAATAAATATATGGTGTTGTTTTCCTCCCCAGAGACCTTCAAGTAAAGAGCAGTATGGGTTGGAAACAGCACAAGTGTACAGAAAGAAAGTGGCATATATCCCTTCGTGTTCCCTGCTAATGGCAACTGAGGAAAGGCCCTAAGACTTGGGGGAATGAAGCTGAAGGTCTTGGTTAGCTACGAATACATTGGGGCCGCGTCTTCACGGCATCGTTATCTCGAATTCAAAACGATTTGAGTCCTCACAGTTCAGACGGCAGTTCGGCTTAACACGCTTCTTCCGTGTTAAACCACGTTATACCGATTTGAAATAAGTCCTGATTTCAACAGCTCTCACTCCGGAACGTGCCCTTGATACGTGTTTCATTTTTTACTGTGTGGACAGTATCGTTTTCCGGGATGAGATTCCGTGTCCAGGCTGTCCCGCCCACAATCGCACTGTAACCAATGGCTTGTCCGTATTCGAGGCACGTCATGTTTAGGATTCCCTCCCCCAATAGCTCGCTTCATTCAAAGAATCCAGCCTCGAAACAGCTACTACAAGCTACACTATAGCGAGGTAGCTTAGTAACAATGTTGCAGTTTTGCACAGTTCTGAACTTTAAAAAGGAAAGGAAAGGGGAGTCCCCGCGGAACTTTCCCAGCCCACTCTCCCCGCTCTCCGAGTTCCCTCCCGGCCCCCGGGGGAAGAGTGAGCGAGGAGCCCCTTTCGCCCTCCCCCACGGTGGGCACACTGAGCTCGCCCGCCTCTTGGCTCTCCTCCTTTTCCAGCGGCGGAGGAGCCCCAGGGCGAAGCTGCCCACGCTGCAGTGCCAGGATGGATGGATGGATGGCGCGGCGGGCGCCGGAGCCACCGGCGGGGGAGGCAGGGGTGGCCTGGGCTGCGAGCGCGCTCCGGCCAGCGGGGCAAAAGGCGCCGAGAATGTGGCGGCGGCGGCAGCAGCGGTGGAGTCGGGCAAAGCGGATGCGGGCACAGAGGAGCCCCAGGGTGAAGCTGACTGCGCCGCAGCGCCAGGATGGGTGGATGGGTCGGTGGATGGATGGATGGATGGATGGATGGATGGATGGATGGATGGATGGATGGATGGATGCTGCTGCTGCTGGTGGTGGTGGTGGGAAGGGGGAGGGGAGAGAATGGGAATCCCCGGCGGAGCATGGATGACGCAAAGTGGCGGCGGCTCTGCCACCGGGCAACGAGGAGTCCCAGGGCGAAGCCGCCGGCGCCGTGCCAGGATGGATGGATGGATGGATGGATGGATGGATGGATGGATGGATGGATGGATGGATGGATGGATGGATGGATGGATGGATGCTGCTGCTGCTGCTGCTGCTGGGAAGGGAAAGGGAGGGGAGAGAAGGGGACAGATCGGGCAGGGGATCCCCGGCGGAGCATGGATGATGCAAAGGGAAGGGAGGGTGGGATCCTGGGAGGGAGGACCAATCACAGGGCACCATGACTGGCAATGGGCGGGAGCACAGGGCTATTGTGGGGATTACCAGGATTGATTCCGCATTAAGGCTGCAATCGGAATGCCCTCGGAACCGGATCAATTTGCAAGTCGTGTAGACAGCTTTGTTCCGGGTCAGTTATTTCGAATTATTTAAATCGAAATAACGCATGCCATGAAGATGCAGCCTGGGTGACCTTGGGCCAATCACTGCTTCTCACTACAATGCATGAAGAGCTGTTTTGGCTAAGATGGTGATGATGGGATGTAGGTTCATTATTTTCAAAAGCTAAGAAGAAAGGCAGGATATAAAGATACATTGAAATAAAATAACAGTCATTTGCAAGATCCACATGTATGCTTTAGTGTACAGCACAGAAAAATCTCCTTGCCTTGAGTGCTGTTTCTGGGCCAGGAGTGGGATGAGCATAACTCTGAAACTAGGGATCAAAAGTTCCCCTTTGTTGAAGCTGTAGGCTGGCTACATTTTGCCATACTCCAGAAATAGGATCTTTTGAGCGACATGCTAGTGTGGTTAGAGTGCCAGGCTTGTATCTTGTAGTCACTGGGTTTGATTCTGCAGTCCTCCATGAAGCCAACTCTTCTTCTAGCATTGTTGCATCTGCACTGCATGGAGCTGCTTCTTTACTAGAAATGTCTCTGTGTGCATGCCAGAGTTTCTCCCTGTGCACATAGGTGTGGAGTATTTAAGAACCGCTCCACACCTATATTAGCAGCCGGACTGTGCTAGTCCGAGAAGAGGTGCATGGGGAGCTTGTGACTGGCGGTATAGGTGAGATTGTATGCTGCATCACCTGGTTGTCATGGCAGCAGCACCACGCAGGCATGTTGGTGCCCTTGTCACTGCAAAGTGATCACCACAGTTGTAATGATTTGCACATAGCCGGTGCCTAGTGAAGCACCAGCTAAGTTTCAAGTGCTTTGGGCAACCTTAAGTACAGGTGCCCAAAGCATTCCAGCGCTTTTCCTCCCTGGGGAGGGAGGCAAAGTACAAAAATGTCCACAGTCCCAGAAGTGGGCCACTTATAGAGCCTGGAGGAATGCAGGAATATTGTTGGCCTCTAGAATGGGCCATGACCATTCCTGTCACTGCAGAAATCCTAACCCACACTGTAGAGTAATTTTAACTACTATACAAATTATGTGGATTCTGTTATGAGTGCTGGGCAGGCACTTCATGCCAAACAACTGCCTGGCTCTCCTTTGGCCTGCAGTGCTGAACAACCACTGTGACCCTGGCTGGCATGGTCCAGATGACCCAGGTGGATCTTTCCATTGAATCTGCAGTGTTATACTAAAAATCTTTTGATTCCCCCCCCCCAAGGTATATTTGCAATACTATGTCTCATTCTTGTTTATGCATTTCCCCACCTAAGCAACATATTTTCACACATTTTTTTGCCTGTGTGTTGCTGGTTTACCACAACTAGAAAAACTGATTTTCTTTTCTAGACTTGGTGGAGATTAAAGGAAATAACATAGCACCTCTCTGAAATAACCTGCTGGGTTTTTCAAGCACAGAAACAAATAAAATATTTTTGTGGTTGCCAGGCAACCAAAGGTGTCCTCCCCCACTCCTCAAAGCAAGTACACTGAAGCCAAAATGATGAGAACCAGAAAACACATCATTCTCAAAAATACTAATTATAGTTCAGATTATCTACATCCTCCATTGGAGTTTAAGATCAAGGAATAGGAACCCTGGCAGATCAAAATATTGTGTGATTTAGAGTGTGCAGAAGCTGGCTTGAGATTTCATTATTCCAACAGCTTTGAAGGAATGTGCAGTTTCTGCAGATTAAAGGCTCCTGATTGAGGCTCAAGTGATGGCGGTGGCCAGAAGTGCTGACCACCATTTCTGACCTGTTTACCAGCTTCAGCCTTTCCTGGATAGGGACAACTTGACTGCAGTGAGCCTTACTCTGGTCACTTGCACATTAGACTACTGTAATGTACTGTACGTGGGACTATCCTTGGAGACAGTCCCGAAACTGGAACTAGTGTAGAATGCAGCAGCTTGACTGCTGATTAGAGCTTCTGGCTGGATCTAGATCACGCCTGTTACCATTTCACTTCCAAGCCAAATTCAATGACTTCTCAGCTTTTAAGATCAGAAGGGGAGGATAGAATGAGGGTTAATGGATATGAATGGATCTGACTGGGGTGGTTGTAATGGATATTTCCTTGAATTAAAAATGAAATTATGCAAAGGATTCTTTTGTAGCATTCAAACACAGTAACTTCTTATTTATTATGTACATTTTTGTACAGGTTCATATTTCTAGTACTCTTAGTCATTTTTTGTTCACTTTAATACAATCTGTAACACACTTTCTCTTCAGAAGTCTTTGGTTACATTCATGACACACTTTATGTGGTATACTGTTTCTAGTCAGTGCTGTTTCTCGTATCTTAACTGGCAGACACAATTTCTAAACAGAAATTCTAAACACATATTTTTCTTAGTTTAACATACAGGACCATTTTTTGCACCTTCATTTCCCCGGGAAAACCACATGAGGAAGTGAAGATGGGGGATAGATTCAGCTTCTGCATTTTGGGATGCTAGATCTATCCCTTAGCTCACCAGCACTTCCTTAAAAGCCCTGACAAGGTGTGAATCACCTCCATTATGGAGCCATGGCAATGGTGCAGCGCCATTGCCGCAGTGATGTGGCCTAACTCTGCTGACACCACCCCTTCCCTTCATCAGGAGAAAATACAAATGTTTTACCTCTACATGTGTGGGAAGAGTTCCTGCATGCATGGACCTGAGTCTGGTTAAGATGTGGCCTTATGAAATGTGGATGGACCATGCAAGGGTTCCCACATCTTCACCTTTTCACCAAGTGCAAAAAGGCTCTTAGTCAACAACTTCTTTAAGCAATGGTCAGGCAACTTGTTTTAAAGCAACTCTGGGCAACAGATCCTTTCAGTCAACTCACCTCAAACAGCAGTTACAGCACAAAAACATTATCGGTGGCAGTTGGCAGGAGGAGGGTCGCTCTTAAATTGACATCACTTACTTTTCACACTCTTCAGCAAGAATACTGAGTTGCCAATAGCGCCAACAGGGGAGACCCTCCTTGCAATTTTGTCACCCACAGAAACACATGGGGTAGCAACATGTGAGAGGACCTCCTTTGTAGTGGCCTCCGGGATTTGGAATAGTCTTCCTCTGGAGATATGCCAGACACCAACTTTATATGGTTGTTGATACCTTGCTAAAACTCGAATCGGTTCGAATTTGAATACATTAGTTTTTTTCTCTATTTGTATGAACTTGAACATTCAAACATTTTATTTGATTCAAATTGAATCAAATGTCAAAAATTGCATTTGTGCACACCCCTAATAGACACACCTCAATGGGAAGACTATTCCATAGTCTAGGGGCCATCACTGAGAGCAACCTCTCCTGGGTCCCCCCCCTTTTGCTGCTGAGGGTGGTGGGACAACCAGGAGGTCCTCCCCTCCAGATCTTAAGGCACAAGCAGACTGTATGAGAGTAGGTGTTCCTTTACATACTTCAAGCCCAAGTAATTTGGGGCCTTATAAGTCAGAGTTAACACCTTGAATTGGGCTTAGTAGCGAATCGGCAGCCAGTGCAACTCTTTTAAGACTAGAGTAATATGCGTCCGACCAGCTTTTCCAGTCAGCAATCTAGCCAAATTCAGACATTTGAATTCAAATTGAATGTTTTGATACATTTATATGAAGCTTCATTACAGATTCATATGGGATTTATATAGCATTCATATGGGATTTGTATGGGATTCGTATATAATATTCGTGTGGAATTTGTATGGAACATTTGTATAGAATTCGTAGGGATTTATTTAAATGAATATGAATTTTCTTGCATTCAATTTGATACAAATCACATGCAAAAAATAAAATAAAATTATGTACATCCCTAGTCACAGATTCTTCTGGAAACATCACCCTATTTCTCTATTTTGATAGGCCTGGCTTGGAGTTATGATATTAAACAATAATCCCATGTGTTCAGCCTTATGCCACTTAGTACATGCCAATTACTTATAAGGCATAAAGGCTCTGTGTCTGGCAGAGCCTTCTGCCTAGGCTTGGGATAGCTGGGAAATGGATGGGGATTTCTTGGAGCAAACAGATTGATAACACTCCTGTGGTGCGCCCTTCAGCCCCAAGCGGATATCTCTCTCTCACTTCACTGCACTGCTCGGTGCTTTTAAAAATATACTTTCGTAAATAATGGTTTCTCATTAAAGTTGTGTCTGCCTAGCCAGTCTTCAGCCCTGTGCCAAAGAGCACCCCACTTTCCTCAGCAAGTAAACCCCCTGGCGGAGAAGCGTCCTTATCGACCTCCTTTGGCTCACTTTCTCCCACTAGCTTTCACTAGTTTTAAAATCACAGAGTTCCCTTTCCTAGGAATCCCCTGTATAAGAAATAATAGCACTTCAGGCTCAAGTCTTCTCAAACAAAAGTACTTGTTCTTTATTGATTTCACCCAGACCTCCCACCCAGAAAAATCCCAAGCATAGAACAAGCTCCCTTCTTAGAAGGTGCCTTATATACCTCCCGCCTGGCACGAGCCAACCCTAGATTGGCTGAGCCTGTGGCCTTTCTCTCCCCCCTTTACTATGCTAATTAGGGAAGTCTAACCCCTCTGCTTACCTGTTCTTACCATAGTTTCACAGCATGAACATTAAATACCATAAATACTTTTAAACACATTTGCAAACAATGTTGCAATTCTGCACTATTCTGGCTCTTTGATAGTTCTGAGCTTTAGAAAGGGAAGGGAAGCTGCTGCAGTTCTGGGAGATGTGTGAATGTGTTACTGCTGTGTGTGCAGGCAGCAATCCCCACCCCTTTTGCCACGGAGCGTCCCCAAGATAAATGCTGTGAGGAAAACCCGCGACTTCCAAAAAGAGCACTGAAACTCTTCTTTAAAGTGCACTTTTTTTGTCATGGGTTTTCCTCCTTTTGTAGCTCTGGAAGCTCATTGAAAAGCCTGGCATGGGGGTGCTCAGAGGCAAAAGACGATTTTTAGCAGACTCTAAATTGCTTGGGGACAGGCCCTCTGTCTCTGGATCTCAGATGTTGATGCTCAGATTCCCAACTGGTCCTATGTTCTGCCCACAAAACAGTGCAATACCTGTGGAAAACAACAAACAAAGGGGCAGTGGAAAAGTCTCCATCCCAGCCATCCGTGTTGCACGCATGGAGACGTACTCCCTTCATTTGTCTAGAGTGGCTAAAGAGCTGCTGCAAGCTGAATCAAGAGGGCAGGATACTGTCAGAACAGGAAATCCCACTCTCCTCTTAGGGCAGGCTATCTCTTGACTCAGGGTAGCAGTAGCAGTTTGAAACCAGTTTGGAGCTGCCTTGTAGGTGATGTATAGTTGCCTTCACCACAATGTATAGACATGGACATAGTTTTGCAACATCTGGATGGCTGCAAGTTTCATACTTCTGGTTCAAGGAGTTGCCTTCAAGAATCAGACCATGGGTTACTCAAAATTATCTACACCTGATGGACAGAAGTTCTCCAGAGATTCATAACAAGGACGCAGTCCTACATGGAACTGAGCCTCAGATCTTCTGTACATAAAACATTTGATCTATCACTTAGCCATAGCCCTTCTTGGGAAATGCCTTTATTTGAACCTTTTGTGTTAAAGAAAGGCAATAGGGTTAGGTTCCATCCTTCTTTCCCAAGATGTATAGTAGAGTCGTAATTTTCAATCCTTTATGATTCATCTATTGAATTTGTGCAGGCTCTCCTTTAACAAAAGGGGCTTCACTGGCTGACAAAGAAAACTCACTGCTATGTGAGCAGAGAACTGGCTGTTCCATGTTTTAAAGGAAATGTGCCGCTTTCAAGCTGTGCAAGTTAAAACAGAAATGCCAAGCAGGAGAGAACCTCAAGAGGAGCCGCAGATGACGGACTGAGACATAAAGCAGATGCTTTTCATCACTTGAATTCTGGTATCTGCCACTACTCACCCAGTGACAGTTTGTTCTTACAGTGGAATAGCTTGTGCTATTTTAGAAGCTATCCAAAATTTGCTCTGCAATATGAAGGCTAAAGCTTTTAAAACCACAACGTTGCCTGCTGAAAAACCCTCTGATGTTATTTGTGTCTTTCTCCATGTGAAAAAGCTGTCTTAAATTTGGAAATCTTGAATTATGTATTTGGGGCACAGCATCCCGGGCTGTTATCATGAGACATTTGTATTTTGTAGCGTTCCATTAAGTTCAGCTGGGATTGTTTATTATTAAGATGTCCCAAATCTGCCACCGTTCAGTTTCATCAGATGATTGCACAACAGCTGCCATACAGACATATAGAATGAAGATGCCCAGGATTTAAGTACAGCACTATTTAGCATTTAAACTGCCTTAATAACTCTTGTTCTGAACTTGGAAGATAAACTTGCCAGGCTGTAGTTACTTCTTGGATGGGAGACTGCCTAGGAAGAGCAGGGTCTGGAAAGATGAAAAATATCCAAGAAAAGGAAGGCACAAATCACATCAGCATTTTTGTCAGGAAAAATATATGGTTCTTTGCAAGCAGCCTCCATGGTCCTTTCTGCACCTATCCTTGTCCCATGCTAGGAAGGGGCCCAGGGTTGCCAGCTAGTGTGGAATGGAGGGAGCCTTGCCCACTCCTAGTACACGTTGTCTGCATTGGACAAAGTGTTGGACCAGGATAGGTTGCAAAAATGGCACCCCATCATGATCCTGCAGTGCACCTCTTTAAAGAGGCCCACAATTGAAGCAGGTTCCATATTCCAGACTATTTTGTTTGCAGACCCACATAGTCCACAATACAATGGGGGCCCTGTATAGGCAGTACACCAGGAAGCACCACCAAAAGTTGGTGCACCACCAGAATGTCCCTGGCTGGAAACTTAGAAGGCTGGAAACAAAGTTGTCAGACCAATCGTCAGGGAAACCAGACAGCTGTGAGGAAAGTTTCCTGCTGCATTATGTTCCATTGAGGAGGGGCAGCAGTGGCAAGGTGAATTAGTTGTGCCCCCCCCCCCAATGGCTGCCAATTCTATGCCAGTTCTCAGAGCATTTACACTGGGAGTCAGCTAAACACCAGTCATCTGCATGCAGCTGTATATCAGCACCTCTTTTTCATTGCAATGTGTGAGTCTGAGGAGAAAAAGCAACCAGAGAAGATGGGAGTAAAAGTATGCCCTTTAAATTCCAAACATTCCCTGACTACAGCCCAAAACCTGATGATACCTGCACTTTACCCCTTTTCTTTCCACTTTTTTTTAAAGCAGATGTATCCCATATTTGCTGCCACCGACATTAGCTGTAAATCTTAAGAAAAGTGTGTGCGAATGTGTTTTCAAGCCCCAAGGAATTATTTATCCACCAGCTCCAGGTCATCTGGATTTATAGAGTTTGTAAAAAACTGACATTTACTGCAAATCTTAAATCTGTCTTCCATCTAATATGGTTTCACATATACTGTAGTTCTTGCAATGGGTATTTGGACCATCACAACAATAAACTGAAACAAGCTTTTCTCAAAATTTTCTGGCATATTTCTGAGGCACTAAAGTGACATCTCACCAACTCTGGGAAAATCAGCCCACATTTTTCTGTGTTGCTGCTCAAAAGCTGCTCAGCATAATAGAATGCAGTTGTACCAAAACACAAGGGCAAGAAATGGCAAGCTCCTAAGCAAATTATATAAGCTGGTTTGCATGTACTGGGCTGGTGTGGTAGAACAATACCATTTTAGGCCAGTAACAAACCACCTTAGTGGTGGCCATTCATACTTATTTACAAGCGCTAAACTAACTCTATACCTGAGACTTTCCAGATTAAGGATGTACACAAATATTTGAAAATTCAAAAATCCGATTCTAATCCAATGAGTGTTGATATTCGAATTTGAATCAGATTTAATAACGTTCAGATGGATTTCGGATGTTCCGAAACATTTGTTCGAATGATTTGTAATAAAACATTTGTATTACATATGTATCTGTACAAATATTATATATATTTGCACTTATAATATGGGATAAAACAGGATGCATACGAAATGAGCACAAATACGTATAACAGATCTGAATGTTGTTGACATTCGTATATTTAAATACAAATCTAACATTCGAGCAAATAGATTTGAATGTCACGGATTCAAATTGGATTTTTTGACATTCTATTTTACTCGAAGTCAAATGCAAATGTGCATACCCCTAGTCCAGATCACCAAGGAAACATCCAAACCAGCATCTGGTGTGTAGTTGGATGTTTCCATGGCAATTTGGCAGCCACAGCCATCACCATTGCCATGGTGATCTGCAGCCCTGCCCGCTTGCCATGCCACACCCAGAAAAGAATACAGAGGCTGCTGTCCAGGAGGGATCCAGGAGTTCCTTTGGTCAGTGTGTGGGATGCTTTTTAGCAGTCTATATCTGGGTTGCAGTAATTTCAGGTGACCTGGTATGGTTGCTGGGTTCAGAAGGAGCAATCCAGCAAGAGGCCTGGATTGCTTCACTGCCAAAGTGCGAACAGGCCCTAAAACAGAAGTCTCTAACAGAGGGATACCAGTTTTGAAAGTTTTCTCATGGAATATAATCTTTTGCCAAATAAGACAACTAGCACATCCAGAAAAAAAGTTATTTGATTTAATAGAGAAGAACATCTGCAGCCTGAAGTGGTGTAATGAATTCTACTGCTGATTTATGGCACATCCAGCTGGAGCCTAAAATATGGGATTATCTTGGGTCTATTTTGGAATTGCCACATGGGATCTAGGGATGAAATCACATGGTATTGCTATTCTGTGGAAAATCAGCTCCCAGTCCGGGTTTTCCTGGAACAGCAATATGAGGTTACCTGTCTGGATGCTTGCTCGCGAGAGATTCATGTTGGTGGAAATGACCATCAAACATGCAACGGGCTGAAAATGACCATTGTGCTTGCCCAGCGACCAGTGATTGTGCATTTCTGGGTATTTTGTGTCATTGAAATACCTAGAAGTATGCACTGTGTCATAATAGGACCAAACACTTGATAGGTAAAGGTTTGGGCTTGCAGGAACAACAAGTGATAACTGTGGGACCTAAACAAGATCCAGCATTTTCCTCTTGCCTTGGAGGTATGTTTACCTCATTCAGCTGCCTTGAATCTAAGAGCTAATCTGTATATAAAACCATGAGAACCAGCATAGAGTTCAAGCTAGGGGCCAGGTCAGACAACAGAAATTCTCACCCTAAGGTTCAAATTCTCACCCCAGGAGCTGTGGAAGGCCAGCAGTAAAATGCCCAGGGTGCTCACTGCCGTAGATTGCACTGAGAAGGGCACTGGTGGTCTTTTGAGTGCCTCTGGCACATCCTTCATCAGATTGCTAAAAAACCATTGTGATGACGCTCCTGTCATTCAGCACACTCTCTGTTTGGACAAATGGCGGCAAAGAATATCCCCTACAGAGCTCTGTCCATGAGTCAGGAGCTTCTTTCTTTTGGGCCCTTTCTTAAGCCTAAGCATCAGGGATGTGCACAAATATTTATAAAATTCGTTCTTTGTCCAAATTTGTCCAAATTCGTACATTTGTACATGAATAAAACATTATGACATTCATACATTAACATTTGTACAAATAGTTTGGACATCTGTACAAATAATTTGGACATTCATTAAACTAGGGAGGTGGGAAAATGGCTGTGCCAGTCACATCTGCAATGGATCCTATTGCATTCGACATGGGTAGAGAGCAGATTAAAAGTGGATTCAGGTCAGATTTTATGCTTTCAGAGCATGGAAATGTTACAGGATATGTATCAGATATGTATTCGTTCATATCGGGTACATATTCATTCGTATTGGATATGTATCAGATATTTGTGTGGATTAGTACAAATAGATTCATATCAATTAGAATCCTACCACATTGGAAGGGGATCTATTCAAATGAATACAGATTTTCTAACATTTGATTCATTATGAATCGAATGTCAAAAAACCATTTGTGCATCTCCCTACTAAGCATGTTTTGAAGAAAAACCTTTTGGGTCCAACGGAAAGGGAGGATACCTCTAGAGGTGTTAGAAATGTCAGCAGTTTCTAGGGTTTGGGGGAAGTGTGAATGGGTGAGCAAATCCAGAAGCAATTGCTGGGCCACTGTGTCGAGACAAGATGCTGGGCTAGAGGAATATAGTCTAGTCTGATGCAGCAGGGCTCCTCTTATATTCTTATAGCAACAAACATAGAATTAGCAAACTGGCAGATATAGCTTATTTCAACCAATGATCTGTTTATGGACTGTCATAAAAATGAATGAATGAATAAGTGAAAGACCATGGATCTGTGGATCTGGAGATAATTACTAAGAATATCATGGAAAACAAAGAGAACCAGTCTGTAAGTTTTGTACCAAACAAAATCTGTCTGCTCCATTGAGGGAACGATTGGCAAATATAAGCTACATCCACAGGGGTGTTGTAAGATGCCACCCAGCTGGCCTGGGGTGTCCAAATATCGGAACATCCATGGGGTGGTGCTTTCACCCATCCACCCCTATCTAGCTTATGGACTGCTGCACCAGCCTTGGGAGTTGCCTTACTTGAAGAAGTTTGGTCTGGTGGTTAAGGAGCCAGACTCTCATCTGGGAGTACCAGGGTGGCCTTGGGCTAGTCACAGCTCTCTTCTGAGTTCTCATAGCCCCACCTACCTCACAGAGTGTTTGTTGTGGGGAGAAGAACAGAAGGTTTGTCAGCCGCTTTGAGTCCCCTTGAATGGGTGAGAAAAGCAGGGTAGAACAGCCAACCTTTCTTCTTCTTTTGACTAGGTTTGTTTGCAAACTACCCAAAGAATGCAGGGACTATTAAGGTACTGCATCTTGCAAGTCCAGCCCTATTTGAGAACAAAGAAAAGATGAGGGGCAAGTACATGACAGGCAGCAGAGCATAGGATGGATTAGACGTATTCATTGAGGACAGGTATCTCAATGGCTGACTAATATGGATGCCTAGGTACCCCTTCCAGGCTGCAGAGACAGGCAGGATACCTCTAAAGGCCATTTGCAGGATTAAGGTTTTGCATTTGTCTTCTGCTTGTGAATGAACAGAAGCAATTAGTAGGCCACTGTGAGAGGCAGGATGCTAGACTAGATGGGCTGTATCACAATCTATCTTCTCATTCTATAGCTGCTGTCTGTTTGCCATGCAGTGCATTTTTGGATGCGCTTTGAAAAAGTATGATTGCGTAACAGTGTTTTACACTTTTGGGGCATCTCCATCCTGGGTGATGTTCCTGCAAAAATCAGGTCAATACTATATATGGTTTGGCTTTAGAGGTGAAAAACAAATGGGAGACAAAAATAACAAATCACAAAATGCTTAATTTTCACAATTACTAATGCCAGTTAAGACAGGAGACCATTTTACTCTGTACTATTTTATTTAACTTTTATAAATTAGATGTGCTTGTTTGGAGAGGAGCTGTATCATGTATGTAACAAGAGAACAAATATCTCATTGAAATTCAGTCAGCCATTGTGAGTTACTTGGTATTACTCTGTCGTTACTGAATTAAATTTAAACATAACCAATTTATTGGTATGTTCTGGAGACCACTGAGAACTGCCAGGTTGTTCCTAGATCTTTAACGCTTCCTGATATTGTCCACTGTAATCCGCTTCTCATGTAGACATCACTTCATGTTGTTGAATCATGCAAAACATTTCAAGATCAAACATAGCCAAAGTTCTATTTTGAATCCTGTTGCTTTGTCAGCACCTTTGGTATAAGAAATTACTTCTTTTATGTTCTCATTTCTATCCAGGTCCCACTCAGCAAGCACAGGTAACGTAATAAGATTTAATTAAACTTTCTTTCTTCCCTAGGCAATGAGTGCCATCTATTGCCTGCTTGCAGAAATGCTTTGTTGACAAGAACTGTTCTTATTAGGTATACGGGATGATAGATTAGAATTTAAAAATTGTTTAATTCAGTACATGGTGGTTTCAGCTAGGGTAATATATGCAAAAAAGTGGAAAAGTCATGAGATGCCTAATGTAGAGGACTGATTGGTGAAAATGTGTGAACTTGCAGAAATGGATAAACTAACAAATTTATTGAAAGATAATACGAAATTGAACTGGTAACAGCTAGGTTTGAAGAATAACATTATAGGAGGGCATCCAGCTCTTGGATTTTGAGAAATGCTGGAAACAAAGGCAAGAAATCAATGTATATTAAGCATGGAGCATATACGGTTAGTATCCTGTGGGTGAGCTCAATGTATGTTTTATTCAAGGTTTATAATAATAAAATTATATTGAAAAAAATAGAAATACAAATATTAACAGAAATTTTTTGCTGGGTTGTATTGCATTAATTGTAGCAATATGTGGTTCCCCCCATTTTATTCTCACAACCAATCTGCAAGTTAGGATGTGCTTAGAGATCATAGCTGGACCAAGTCTGTGTGTGGCATCACACACAGTGGAACCCGGAAAGTGGCTTATTGGGTCTTCTTTTTGTATTTTCCAGGAAGACTCACAATTCAGTGGTTGATCATGCATACATAATATGGTTCAAGGGAGTCTCTACCCCTTGGTGGTGTGTTCTGTATGTGTCAGACAGAGTGTATACCAAACTAGGTGGCCCAAAATGGCTGCCTAGTCTGAAATACTGGCAGAACTTTCTTAAAAGAACTGCTGGCACCCTAGCAGCCACTGAACTTTACCATGGAGACATGTAAAGACTACCTCTGCTTTCCTGTGGTGAACCCATTTCAGTGTCTGTTTTAATTATTTTACCAGAGCTCTGCTCGTGCACATGGCAGCCCCTATACCCACCTGATAGCTGCTCAGCTGATTGCAGGGCAGCCGTCAGGAGATCATTTGGGATAAAGCAAGCCCTTACCTGGGCAATTAAGTGCTCAGGCAAGGGGGGGGACAGTTGCAATCGCAGCATTAGCGATGGGGACAGCGAAACCCCTCCTGCTAATGCTGCGATCGTAACCTGGGAGTGTCCCCATGCCCCCAGGATAACCCGTTCTTGCCCCTAATTCAGGATGAGAACAGTTATAAAGGGTTTTTTTAAACCTTGATTTCTTGGATTTTGTCCTTCATGCAGCCCAAATTAGGGCTTTGCATAGGGACTCTCCGGAGGCAAACTCACATTCGCTATGGAGTATCCTTACCATGGGGACACGGCCTTAGTGCTTTTCTGGAACAGCTGGCTGAATGTGGATGGCCTTATTCCTGGACAGTTGGACTGCTCCACCTGGTGGACCACTCCAGCTGATCTGGTTATACTGCAGTGGTCGAGAAAAGGCAAGTACAGAATCGCCTTAGTCTTTCTCTGGAAGAAATAAATGGCAAATGGTACTGTTACCAATAGTATTGTTGTCCACGTTGTCCTTAGAAGTCATGTTCTAATGAGCTTTATGGTGGTTGCACCCCAAATAGTGTAACTAAGAGTGTGGCAGAGGAGGAGTGAACTTCAGCTTTTATCTCTCAGAACTGCGAACTGTGTTTGGTTCTGTAGTGGTTAGAAATATCATTAGTGAGTCTACACTGAAGAAAAAAGAAGTATATTTCATCTCTTGAATGCTGGGGGGGGGGCAGGGCTGCCTATTGCCACATTGGGCCATGCAGTGACATAATTTTGCACCTGCTCCAGACCCCAAACCATGTCAGGTAGCAAAACAACATTTTCAATGATGGCACCATATTCGAGATGGTCATTCGGGGAAAAGATGAGGCAAGGTAAGTATGCATCTTTCCCTAGGGATGAGTTTGCCTGGTTTTTCACTTAGCAAACCTGACCATTATAAAAGAGGGGTAAGGACTTTCTGAATACTTTGGATAGCATTTGGAATGGTGGTCTGCACACCCTTAGCCATCCATCCTTATATACTGAAGCTTATAAGATTTGTGGGGACCTCTAGCCACCTTAAACTTTCACATCTCTAATTGTCACATGACCAACTGCTGGGCCTTTACTCTGGAGTTCTAAATGTGTCTGGAGGCAGACCCATTGAGCCTCCTTAATTTTTTTTAAAGGGGCAGAACAACAGACACTGGTCAGTCAATGTATGATTCCTCTTTTCATAAGGCTACCCCCACCTCAGCACCCACAGATGCCATCTGCCCCTCAAATCACTTCCAGGATGCCCTTCGATTTCACTCCGCTCCACCCCTAACCCTATAATGAAAATAGATGGGAAAAAGAGGACACTGGCCATATGGAGGAAGTAGGAAGGGACAAGCAATGGGGCTGCCACTCTAGAACACCCAAAAGGTCAGGCATTGGGTAAGAGGGGAAAGGAAACTGTTCCTTTGCCTGTCCACAAAAGTCCAGATACTGTCCAGATTGTCCCTTTGCATGATCACACCTTGAAAAAAAAAACAAAATAAGCAAATGAGCTGAAACAAAAAATGAAATAAACAAATGAGCTGAAACTGGATGTTTCTGCACTGGTGCTATGAACACATTGGAGGCTGGACCCAGAACTCTTTGAGGCGGCCGCTTCCACACATTG
Organism: Aspidoscelis tigris stejnegeri; assembly: GCA_023333525.1. Classification (NCBI taxonomy): domain Eukaryota; kingdom Metazoa; phylum Chordata; class Lepidosauria; order Squamata; family Teiidae; genus Aspidoscelis; species Aspidoscelis tigris. The sequence goes on from JALMGA010000006.1 coordinate 67,849,866, forward strand.
GCGCGCAAGACCCATTCGTAATGGGGTCTCTCCGCCGAAAGATCTGGCCTCTGGGGAGACCTGGAAAATTAGGTCTTCCATCCAACCCCTTACCTCAATCTATTTGGAAGCAGGACGCTTCCACAAACAGAGAGGCAAGGGGCCGGATGTGCTGGCGGCCACCATCTTCAGAAGGGCGGAAGCAGGCCGGTATGCCTCTGGAGCCCCTCCCCTGCACGCCTGCAGAAACACACGGTGACTGGCACGGGAGGCCGGCTGCCTTTCCGAATGGGTGCTGCAGTCTTTGCACAGCACCCAGAGAATCCGGCCCTCAGGATCCATCCTCCACGCACGTGTGCGGACGCGCAGGGCCTCCTCGGATCTGTCCCTATTTTGGACAGATTCTGTGGAGGACAGGCACCAGGAAACAGATTTTCATTAATCCATTTCTTGGAGGCCAATGTGGAAACACCCACTTTCTCAATGTTGGGAAAATCTGATTGCAGCATAGTCCCAATTTGGGAGGGGGAACGGGAGTACTCCAGGGTAGAAACAGAAATATGCATGTTTGGGTGTGATCCCTCAGAACACAGGAAAACCTGGAAACTGATTAAAGATCTTGTCAACTGCAATAAATAAAATGAAATAAAATGAATGGAGAAGAAGGGAAACAAGAGAGCCTATTATTGCTCTGATATGTCAGCAATGTAACAATATGCATTTTCCACATGATCTTAATACCTGTGTTTTTCTCTACCGCTGACTTACAGGCTACTATTTACTTTGGTGATGTGGTCAGGTGGTAATCAGTAGGACAGATGAATTCGTCATCCTTAACTAATGTTTCCATTACACATTTTTAATCAAGAAGCAGAAATTTGCCTCATTATTACTAGGGATTTACATGATGATGCTATCAGATATTATTTTTAATCACAGTTCTGCTATTTTCTCCCCAGTGTTTGTATAAAGCATAAAACATAGTCTGTTTCAGCGGATACTTAAATCCATAAGCTTTGAGAAATTCTTTGTATTCAGCATTAACATTTTATATGTTGATGGTCAAACTCTATGATCAGTTGGGCCTGGCTTTATGACTGTGATGGGCTCACACGCATGACTTCAGGTATCACATCTCACTTTTGGTGGCATTGCACTGACCCAGCAACCAAGGAGTTTGAGGTCTGCTCGAGATTAAGAAAGCATAAAATTGTGCTCTTTGGAGAAGCCCCTCATTTATCAGATTGTCAGGTGGTTTTGTGTGCTAAAATGACTACCAGGAAGTAGTCAGTGATACTGTGTGTGTATTTCTGCCAAAGCACTTGGTCCCAGGTGGCTTTAATGCTCTGTATGAAGTATATTTGGGGCCTTTCTGCATTTGCTGCCGAAAACGGATCTATAAGATCCGTTTTCGGCCAAGACGTTTTCAAAGTGAAATCCGTTTCGAGCAGAAACAGTTTCACCCAGACCCCGCGCATACGCACACGCGCGGGGCCACAGCGGCAAGGCCAGATTTCGAAACGGTTTGGGGTGGGTGCTGTGTGAATGCAGCAGCACCCATTCCAAACTGCCCCTGCCAGCGCCTGTCTAGCTGTCAGCGAGGCAGAGCGCATGCTCTGCCATTCTGACAGCTGGGCGAGCCTGGCAGCCAGCTTCCCTGCCTTCCCCCTGGCCAGAGAACAGAGGATCCTCTGTTCTCTGGCGAGGGCAAGGCACCCCCACTCCTTCTGTCACCCCAACCCCACGAACAGCCCCCTTCTACGTACCTGATCGCCTCCATTTCGCCTCCATTTTGATCGTGAGTCTCGGAGGGATGGCGGCCCAGCAGCCCATGGATGGTGAGAAATGTAGTCCTGGGCTGCTGGGAGGGCCGGCGGCAATCGTGCATGCGTGCACTGTTGCTCTGACGGCCCCAGTGGGCTGCGGGCTGCTGGGCCATCAGAGCAATGGCGCGTGCGCAATTGCCGCCGTCCCTCCGAGACTCACGATCGAAATGGAGGCAAAATGGAGGCGATCAGGTACATAGAAGGGGGCTGTTCATGGGGTTGGGGTGACAGAAGGAGTGGGGGTGCCTTGCCCTCGCCAGAGAACGGAGGATCTTCCATTCTCTGGCCAGGGGGAAGGCAGGGAAGCTGGCTGCCAGGCTCGCCCAGCTGTCAGAATGGCAGAGCATGTGCTCTGCCTCTCTGACAGCTGGGGATGCGCCGGCAATCCAGCTTTTCCCCCTCCGGTGCGGAAACGTTTGTTTCCAAACCGTTTTCAGGGGGAAAGCCAGATGTAAGACCTGATTTTTTCAGGTCTTACATCTGGGTAGGATTTCAGCAGCAGAAACGGTTTAAACAACCATTTCTGCCTGCCGATATGCGGACGCGGCTTACTCAAAGGGTAAGGGCACCTGTGGGACTGGAACCTGCACCACGCCCTCCCCCAGGATAGATATAAAAACTATGGCTGACTCTGGCTGGGGTGAGAGGAGAAACAACAAAGGTTTGTGCTTCTAGGTGTGGGTTCCAGCTAAAGATGGAAGAATGTATGGACACCTGGGTTGGTGGTTGTTACTTGCTGCGGTTTTTGGTTCAGTTTCTCCTTCGATATTTGAATTGTTTTGCATGAATTGGTCTTATGGTGTTTTTTTATTTGATACTGTGTATTCTAGTTTTTTAGATTACATAGCTTATTATTAGAATTTTGTATATTGTTTATGATATATATTTGTTTTTGTTATTGAAATTTATTTTCTTACTTGCTGTATTTATTGGCTGTATTTTTTATGTGATGATTGTATTTGAATTGTATATATTCTGTTTGTTGTAAACCGCCTTGGGCAGAGTTTTCTTTTGGAAAGGCGGTATACAAATAAAAATGGAATGGAATGGAAAGGGGTCCTAATTCCGGCCCCCAGGCGAAAACCAAGTCTAAATGCGTTCCACATCTGGCTCTAAATCCGTTTTTAGAGCCAGTGTGAAAAGGCCCTTGGACTTAACAGAAGGATCATATCTGACAAACCTGTGTCAGCATGGCAAATACAAATTGATTTTGTACCATAAGTAATTGACAGAACATAAAGTTATTGGGGTAGAATTGAGTGATACTGATAACAAATTGGTCTTTTCCACACTGGGACTTATTCCAGAGGCCTTTTTGCACGAGGGGTTTTGGAACGGGTCTACGAAACGCCAGGATGGAGCATTCGCTCTCATGGGGTGGCCGGATCCGTTCTAGGCTGCCCCAAGCGTCTCGACATATCGTAGATGTGTTCCAAAAGCAGAGCACTAAAAAGTGATATCACATGTCCCAGCGCGTTCCAGCTGTCCCTGGCTGTCCAGGGAGGGAAGCATTTGTGCATGCCTCTCTCCCTGACAGCTGTGGGACACGCCTCCCCTGCCACGATTGGGTGAAAATCGGCCCAACAGGTGGCAGGCCCGCACAAATCACTTGGTCTACGCAGGGGTGAGGACTCTGGTAGACTGGACCCAGGCTGACTATGTGGAACCTGTCTACCAAAAGCGCACGTGCCTGGGCAGACCGCGGCAGATGGCAACCCCGGGTGCAGCAAGGTGAGTGATCGCGTGAGTGTGTGTGTGTGTGGGGGGGGAGGGTGGCTCACTCCCAGCTCCTGCAGTCCCATCGCAACTGCAGGAGTTGGGGAGACACCCAAATTGGCTTCCCCTCACCCCTTTCCAGGGTGGGGAGAGGTCGATCTGCGGCTGTCTATGGGCTAGGACCCCAAAGGGACCCCACATCTCCCGGCCCACTAGATCTAGGCAGCTCAGCCCCTTGGAGGCCCCCCGGCACTCCCCCCATCCAGCCCATGGCCTGGGGATGCACACGCACATGCAGCATCTACCTGCTGGCTGTCCTGGGTCCCAATGACCCAGCTCAGTCGGTCCCGCGGTGCACGTGGTGCGGCCTCTGATTCGGCTTTCAGAAGCCGCGCCATGTGCACATGCACCATGGGGCTGACTGATGCTGTGTGCGTGTGCACGTCCCTGGGGCATGGGGTGGGTGGGTGGGTGGTGGTGCTGGGGGTGGTGGATCCTGCCAGTTGTAGAGGACCCAAGCCGCTCCCCTACAACATGCAGAAACCTGGGGAAGGGCCCTGCCAGGTCTGCCCACCCCTGGGTGTTAGTCACCCAATAGCAGGTAGGCCTGGGAGTGGTGTCCCACTCCTGTTCTGGCCTCAACAGGCTGGGATACTCTGGAACGCTTTCTCCAGTTGCAGGAACGCATGTAGATGCATGTAGATGTGTTCCTGCCTCCCTCCGTATGAATGGGGAAAGTGGTCCAGAGTGTCTTAGCCTTCTTTTCTACAGTGTGAAGAGGCCTCAGATTATATCCTGGAACAGCGGCCTCCCATTCACAGCATGGTGCAGGCTACAAAACCCAAAACCCTTCAGTGCTGCTGTTCAATCTCCAGGAGACACCACAAACAAGAAACAAGCTGACTCAAATTAAAATTATAGTACTCAAAGCGAAGGCTGAACAAGGAACCCCTCTTTACTTTGACCCATGATGCTAGGAGGCTGTGGGAATCACCCCAACTTGAATCCTTATGCCTTCTTGCTGCTGGATGCCTGATATCAATGGGTGAGGCAGTGGGTGAGGAGAAGTGCAGCCTAGGGTAGCTGAGTGAGGCAACCCACATGCCCACTTGGCAACTTTTTGGGATACTGGGATGGCATCTGGCACTATGTGGCACAGAGGACCAAGTCGGGCCCACTCCATGCCCTTCTGAGCATAGCATCTTTTGTGCTGCAATGTACACACCACCCTAAAGAAAGCCCTTTCGCAAAACTCTTATTATGTGCTATTGGTATTGCTTCTTACTTGTACTTTCTTCCTCTTGGCCCCAACCATACAACTGCCAGAGAACATACATACGGGAACAGCTATGAAGGAGTGAGCAGGAAGAATAGGTGTGGGGCTGAAGAATTTGGGAGGGGGGATTGGGTCCCTTCTAAGAAGTGGGCTTGAGCAATGCTGACTGTTTCCCCCTGCTTAAAGCCAACAATGTGCCCACTGAGATCTGACTGTGAAACCACAAAGGACACATTCCTGGCAAGGGCTGGGTGCTCTTCAGCACTCTGCTTGGGAGGTGTGAGATCACAGCACCAATACATTCTTGAATTCCCTCCATGTTTGTCCTCACAGAAGGTAAATAGCTTGGCAAACATGACCAATATTGAGCAAGAAAGTGTTGGATATTGAAAATTATTTCTTTGTTTTGGAAATTCCTTGTTTTAAAAGGAACTATGAGAAACTTTTACTAAAAACACACACACACTGTTTGCTCTAGTTTTATAAGCATCTGTTTGTGGGAGCTAAAGAACGTTTAACATACATCCTTATTTGTAGTAAGCTTCACTAATGTCTATTATGTTGAGATTCATGTGTTGATGCTGTTAGTACAGACTCATCCATCCATCCATCCATCCATCCATCCATCCATCCATCCATCCATCCATCCATCCATCCATCCATCCATCCATCCATCCATCTCGCCCCATACATGAAGGTCTCTGGGTGGGTAACAACATCTAAAATCAAACATCATTAAAACAACAACACTATGTATTGAAACAGTAGCATGTGCAAGTGGGAAGAGAAAGCGTATTCCCATTTAACCAAAGGCCAGGGCAAAGAGGTTCGTCTTCACTGCCTTCCTAAATGTGTACAGTGAAGAAGATAGATGTACCTCAAGGGGGAGACAATTCCATAGCCTAGGGGCCATCACTGAGAAGGCCCTCCCCTGGGTGCCCATCCCTTTTGCTGCTGAAGTGGTGGGACAACCAGGAGGGCCTCTCCTCCAGATCTTAAGGTACAGGCAGGTTGATATGGGAGAAGGCGTTCCTTCAGATATTTGGGGCCCAAGTAACTTAGGGCCTTATAAGTTAAAATTAGCGAATTGGCAGCCAGTGCAACTCTTCTAAAATCGGTGTGATGTGCATCTGGCCAGCTGTTCCAGTCAGCAATCCAGCAGCTGCATTCTGCACTAGCTGCAGCTTCCGAACCATTTTCAAGGGCAGCCCCATGTAGACTGCATTACAGTAGTCTAGTCTGGAGGTTACCAGAGCATGGATAACTGTGGCCAAGTCCTCTCTGTCCAGGTAAGTGCAGAAAGGACCTTTGGCTATGTGGAAGACTCCTTACTAGCAATTCCCATGTTCTGTCCATATCATGCTTATTTGTATTATATCCTGAGCGCTAGTGTTTTATGGAAGACAGCCTTCTATTTGAGGTAGTGTTCTCATCCTTATTCAATTTAATAATAAAAAACGGCCAAATGTTGTGCATGGACAGCCCTTCAATCCTGAAGAATGAACCAAAGCTAACAGTTTAAACAACAGAATAGATTTGTGAATGCTGAAAATTCCTATAGGAAATTACTCCTCTAGTTTACACTTAGAAATTATATCAATTTCCATTAATATAAGTATAGAAATAAAGGTATAGTTCTGTTTTCCTACCCAAAGTTCTTTTTGCCTTGTAATAAAGTTACTTTGTGGTTTTCCTACTCTTTAATAAGAGTATATTGTAGTGATTTCCTCTCTTTGAGGATTAGCTGCTAACTGTCAAACCGAACCTTTAATCTCATAAAGATTTGGAATGTGAGCACACTGCTAGACATATGCCGAGCATTGTTCTTATAACACCAGGAACCTCCTACCTCTTTTAATAGTGCTGTAGATTAGGAGTACCTCCTATTTCCAGATACATCCTCCTACCTATGATTTTGGTCATAGATATCCTACAGTGAAACAAGTGGTCTTCCATCACCTTGAAAAGGTCATGAAACTGGTCAAAATGTGTCTTTCAAAACTTAAGGTTCTGTGCTTCTATTAATACAGTGAGCAGGAATCCAAAGAAAAGCGAACTTTGCCCCACATCTCAGAACTCTGAAAAACACAGCTATATAATGAACAATAGTGTTGGGAAAGGATTTTCCTTCACACAGTGTTCTATCATTCACCAGGAAGATAAACAAGCTAGATTGTGACTGTAAGCATCACAGCTTCTGGTAAACCTAATTACATTTTAACAAAGGTTAAGCTAAAACTGCATTGGATAATAGTCGGACTTGTTAGCACCTTTGTAAATGCAGTGGGCAAAATTGTCTGGCAGCAGATTATTATTATGCTGTGCTCCAAGAGGCATTTTCTCCTTGGGTTAGAAATAACATAGTTTAATCTGTTAAGAGAGCATTCATATGGCCCATTTTACACATATAATCAAATATATTATGTTACTAAATGCATAAACATAGATCATTACCACTGATGTAATGCAGTCATTTAGAGTGTAGGTTATGTGATGTCTTTTTTCCTAATGCTGTAATTTCAGTAATCTGTTCATGAGCTGACTCAAGGGAAACCTCTGTTTCTGGAATACAGCAGTGAAGGCGCAGGGTAGTTATAAAGATTATTGAGATAAATACATGAAGTATTTGCAGTGATTTAAAAAGCTTTGTGTCAACAACCTCCTGGGAGTCTAAAATGCAAAAATAAATAATGTGATTTTTAAAAACCTGATAACCACAAAGTGCACACACATCATGATTCCAGTATGAGGAATAGATTAGGTAAAGCCTTTTACATGGGGCCTTTTCACACCTTCTCAAGGTGCAGAAGTTGGGGAAGATCAGAGATTTATCAAGTGTTCACATTTCAGACACCTGACTTGTTCCAAATGTACCTGGCACTTCACTAAGTTGCCAGGGAAGTGCGTACACTGCTTTATTAGCAGCGATTGTCTTGCCACAGCATTGGACATGTGCACTGGCTGCTGCCAAGGCAACTGGGCGACATGGAGTGCAACTATGGATGTGACACTGCGCCCCTTCACATGGAAGAGGTTTGAAGGGGCCTAGTATGGACCTTTAATGTGGATTAAGGTTCTGTGTACTACAGATCTAGACCTCTAGATCTTCACTCTAATGTGGATCTAGGAGCCCACACTCTCTATTGGTATGGCTCTTGCTGGTTTAGATGGAGGCTGGTAGATCTGTTTAATTGAATCTAACAGTGGACCAGAAAACAGGGTGTGTGCAAGGGCCATACCTGCCATGTTCAGGACTACCAGTGGCTGTCTTTCCATAGCATGCTGCCATGGAGGTGTGACTATGAAGCTTGCACAAGCTTTGAAGCCATAGTGTGGGCTGATCCGGATCAACACCATCAGTGCAGAGGGCACTGATACTACCCATGCTATCCCAAGGTTGGGGTCAGTGTCCCATGATTGGGGTCAGTGGGCCTGGCTATGCTGGATCTACTGATATTAAATTACAAGAGGTAAGTGCAGAAATGACCTAAGAGCTGTCTGTTTGGCATGCAGTAGGGATGGGCTAAAATCTCTGTTCCTTCTCAGTTTCAAACATTGTTTTAGAGTCCACCTCCCTAAGCACTAGACCAAACTGACTCACTAAGAGTTGATAGCAGCCACACACTAGTGTTTGTAATCTATTAAAAGCAAGAAAATGCATTTCCAAGGTGAATTAATATGGATTGGAGGTGGGATAGCAGCATTAACATCCATGAACTACTACTTCTAAGCTGCATTTTAAAAAATGCAGGTGGATGCAGTCTTATTGTGTATAGATACACAATGAGCCATGCCTCTAAAACGGTGATGGCCAACCTATGACACGCGTGTCACAGGTGACACACCAAGCCCTTTTGGGTGACACACCTGGTCACCCTGGCATCTGGGCGTGTAGTGCTTGCTTGTTCTTGAAGTGTCCGAAATACCAACTTTCAATTGAATATTAGCAAACGAAATTCAGCAACAAAAGTCACTAATATAAAGAATTATTTGTTTTTGCTTTTAATAAAATATTACTAGAGCTACAAAATTCACAAAATTATGGATATTTCTAGATGTGACACAGCACCCGAGTTAAGCTAGGTTTTCTTGCGAATTTTGACACACCGAGCTCAAAAGGTTCACCATCACTGCTCTAAAAGCAGCTGCTGCAAGACAATGAGTAAAATGAGGAATTTGCCTCATATTGTCCTTACCTACTTTCATATGCAACTAGTATGAGAACAAGTTACCAGTTAGTCCATTGGTCTGATCTAGCAGGGCATTTCTTAAGTTTTTACCATCTGATATCATGGTTAGGTGTGTGCATGAATATTTATAACATTTGATATTCATATGAATTGGGATGAATTTGTAAATGTGTAAATGACTTGAATGTTAACGACATTCATACATTGACATTCGTATGAGTACAAATGTTTTGGGACATTTGTATGAAGCTTTGTTACATTCATGAGCCTGGGGAGGTGGGAATGTGGCTGCACCAGTCACATCTGCAAAGAATCCAGGGTGAATTCAACATGGTTTGAAAGCAGATTCAAAGTGGATTCGGGGCGGAGTTGACGCTTTCAGAGTGTATATTTATGGGATATATATGCATTCGTATTGGATATTCTTACAAATTCATGCAAATACATTCATATTGAATAGAATCCTACCACATTCGAAGGGGATCTATTCAAATGAATGCAAATTTTCTTACATTCAGTTTGATATAAACTGAATGCAAACACACACACACCCCATTCATTTACATCCCTAGTCATGGTTAACATAGGAGAAGGAGAGGCTTGCAGTAATGTTATTCCTTGGCCTTTCCAGCCTCATGGCACTGCTGACAAATTATGTGCATTTTATTTGTAAGTAGTATGCATTCCTATGAAAAAAAGTCTGGGGATGTTCAGGTAACTGGCCTTTAGTTTGAATGAAACCCATGGGAGGAACCCCTGCTGAAGCATTCTTCTGGTGATGCTCAGCCTTCCTGTGGAGACAGAAATGTCAGCTTATGGGCGCTCAATTTGTAGCCTGGTTTTATGTTGAGAGAATTTGTAGAGCAATAGACGTCCTACTGTTTTCTTGTCAGAGAGGAATATACCTTTCATCTCAGCTTCTTCCCTTCCCTTTTCTATCAAAACCAAAACAGGCTGCTCTTGTGTCTGACTGCCCCATGTTATCAGAGAAGTACATCATCTGTATTAATTTACGGCTTGCTCTTCTGGTTTTGCTAGCCTGTCATCAGCATTTAAAGAGTTCACCCGAGGTACCCAGGCTTTCTCTAGTGACTATTTTAATAATCCTGCCAGGAGGTGAATTAAGGAATGTGTATGAAAATAGGTTTGACAATCACATCAAAACTCTTACACCGGAAGACTAGAGGGATGTGTGTTTCCAATGCATAACAGGAGCAGGTCCAGACCATGTTTGCAATCAAGAGGCATTGCAGAGACAGTAATGCCTCCACCACTGATGTTACACTCCCAAAAATGGCCTGCTTAAAAAGACTGCCTTGCGTAGGGATGTGCACAAATGTTCTAAACATTTGTACTATATACGTATCTGTACGATTATAATAAGTATCTCTATGCATTTGCATTTGAAGGGGGAGTGATCAATGGCCCTCTACAATAAGGTGCGGTCACACCTTTATTTTAAACTTTCTTCAGCCTGTCTTCTGATTGCAATGGTCACACCTTTTCATTTCTACCCAATTTTTCGTGCCCTTTCCACCCTCCATTTGGACTATCCAGAGTCCTGGTTTTTACAGCTCTGCACCTACTTCAGTTGTGCTACGCCTTCCTCTGGGGAGGAGGAAAGAGGGAAGAGATGCTCACTCCCAACCCAGTGTTCCATCTGCTCTGCACAAACTCCAGCTGTGCCACACCTTCCTCCAGAGAGGAAGAAAGAGGAAAGAGATGCTCACTCCCAACCCAGTGTTCCATCTGCTCTGCACAAACTCCAGCTGTGCCACACCTTCCTCCAGAGAGGAAGAAAGAGGGAAGAGATGCTCACTCAAGCATCTTGCCTCCGTGTCCAGTGACATCACACACTGATTGAGGAATGCAATCTCCACCCATGGCTGTGTGCACAGAATCATGCTCTTCAGAGAAGCACCTTTGCCCCTACTTTGCTGTGTGTCCGTGTTACCAGATATGGATATGATGAAACCCACAGCAGTGTGGTGGTGGTACTGGTGGTGCTGATAGTAGAGAGGATACTTCTGAAAAGGTGCCCCCCCCTCCCCTGGTGTCACCCATTGTGTCTCTGGAATCATTGGCAATTAAAAAAAACACAGAATGAACTGGGGGATGAATAAATATGCCTGAGCCACTGAATTCACCATGCTTCTTGTGCTTACTCTTGAAAGAGTTAAAAAGAAATAGGGGAGGTGCAATTTCTCCAGGATATCGATGTTTATTCAAGTGGTAAAGAACTAGTTCGCATCTATGAATACAATAAGGTCAGCATGCACTGTACTCCATTGTAGGAGGTTTACTATTTTCACCTTATCTCTACTTTCTTTTTCTTAATTAAACTACAGACAGCCAAATTCTTTTGTGCAATACCCTCTTAAACAGGTAGTTCCATATGTTTTCTGCTGACTGAGCTCCACAGGAGAAAATGTTAATTTATTTTGGCTGTGGTCACACCTTAACTTTAATCTTTCTTTAGTCTGTCTTTGCCCCTTTTCATTTCTACCCATTTTATTTGTGGATTTTCCTGGATGGAAAATCCAAATGGAGGGTGGAAAGTCCACAAATAAAATGGATAGAAATGAAAATTTGCGAGCAGTCAGACCTGAAGATGGACTGAAGAAGGTTTAAAGTGAAGGTGTGGCAGCGGCCTTGGTTGCTTCCGTCTAGACTTAGAGCAATTCTGCACTCACCAGTAGGCTGGACTACCAAGCATATGAGGAGCCTATTTGGTGTGGGAGGGTGGGACATTACCATTTTGTAGGGTTTCCCATTTCCATTTCCATTTCTATTTATATACCTAAAGGTTTTTAAATTTTGCCCAAGGTGGTTTGCAACAAACAGAAAAAATACAAAGAATACCACAAATCTCAATAAATAATCATTGCATCAAATAATACAACAAATCAATACAACAAGAAGTAAAAACTCAATCTTGGTAAATGAGACATCAAAATATATATCATAAGCAATGTCCCCTCTCCCCCTTTTAGCTCCCAGGAGCAAGGCATGGCCCAGCTGAACACAGAGGTGGATTCAGTGCCCATTTTTCTTCATACCAGCCTCTAGGAAGTGAGTGCCAGGCAGATGGAATGTCGGGTTGGAAGTGAGTATCTCTTCCCTCTTTTTATCTCCCTGGAGGAAGGCGTGGCACAGCCGGAGTATGTGCAGGGCAGATGGAACACCGGGTAGGATGGAGAAGATCCTATTTTCCAGAAAACTCATATGAAGTAGACAAAATTGTGCTAGAGTTTAACCTCTTTCCTGAAAATCCTTTCCTGAACATCTTCTCATCCTTATGTTATAACAAGCCTTCATGCCTCCCTGTCTGCCCCCAAAAGCAGTAGAGTTGCCATGGCATTAGACATGAGTTGCTCTCAGAGAAGTTGCTGAAAATGTGAAGTTATGAACCAGCACCAGAGAAGTTTCTGAAAGTACCTCAGAAGATACCCCACAAAAAGGAAGTCAGAGGAGACAGCAAATTCTCCATTCATCTCCTGTGGTATGCTGGGCTTCCCTGTGCAATGGTAGGTTACTTTAAGAGCAGACCCCTGGACTAGAGGGGCTGTGGGTCCCACCCAGTAGGACATTTCTTATGCTCTTATATTCTTATGTGGCCCCTCATTCCTATTCTCTTTCCTTGGAATGGAGGGCTCTTTCTACACTTAGCTGTTGGGCAGGTGCCTAGTCCAAGATATAAGACCCAGTGCAGAAATGGCTATGGACTGCTTATAAGTGGTCCCCAAGTGTTCTTCTGTGCAATACCAAACCATTGCCTTCATGTGGACAGCATGCAGGTGTGGGCTAGTATACCAAGCATGGGACTATTTTGGGTGGATACTCAGAGGTGGCATTGGAAGCATGCTGCTTCTGGGCACTTGGCTGGGAATTTTGAAGACCTGGAATGCTTTTTCCCACCTTCCAATGCTGGCCTAGCATGGGACTGTCCACAGAAGTGGCCCAATGGCAGGCTGTCCCATCTTGGTTGCCTATTCTGGTCCACTGCAATGTGGGATAGCCTGCACAGTGTGGAAAGAGCCAAAATGTTTTTCCTTTTCATGTACTGAAGCCAAAACATCGGCAACTGATTCTTAACTTAGCACTACCAATGGTACAATGCCCCTCCCCATCTCAGAGGGTTATGAGATACTAGATTTTGTGTGGCATGCAAAACTGTGTGCTCCAAAGGTTTACCACCAATTCCTGTTCCCTCAATACATCTTATCTAAGATGGCTACTCTTCTCTTGAGTCATGGTTGGATCAGCCTTATCAGAACTGCCGAAAATCAGGAGGATATTGATTTGCTAAAAAAGAAGCAAAAGGTGTTCCCCATGGCCACCTTTTGAATAAACAATACAAAAGCTATACAAACTTTGAAGTTTGTATAGCTTTTTAAAACAGAGCTTGGGACACGCACCAGATAGTTGCTCAAGAGCAGAGGTGCTAAACTGCTCCTCTTCAGATGTTGTGGGGAGTGGCGCTTATGGGAATGGAATAAAGCTTTGCTGCATTGCACAATACCAATGCATTGATTTTGAAGTTGCTGTAGTTTCTGGAAAGCACCAAGAACAGCTCATAGTGGAAGAATTAACTTTCCATGATTTTGAAAGTCTGCTTCTATTGATACAGTTAGAATTGAATTTGCATCTTTTTGTTGCCACATCATGCTGCTGACTTAGGCAAGATCCATATAGAACATTGGTGATTCCATGAAGGAAAACATAAAGAAATTTCTAGAAATGTTCTATCCAAATTAATATAGTATATTCTGGCGTATAAGACTACTTTTTAACCCAGGAAAATCTTCTCAAAAGTCGGGGGTCATCTTCTTATATGGTGAGTATATCCCAAACTCTATATTTTAACTGGAAAAGTTGGGGATCATCTTATACACACAGTAGTCTTATACACCGGAATATTCAGGTATATATAAAATAATGAAGAACAATCAATATACCAAATATATCAAAGTTTAAAAGCAATATGTAACTGCACAAATTGACCCAGCCAACTGGGATTTCACTCTGGACCGTTGGACCTTCATTTGTACATTTTCTAGTTGAGTATTATTCCCCATGTCAATTCATTCCTTGTCATTTATGTCTATCATAGCAGTTATATTTTGCTTTTAAACTAGGATGTATTTGGTATATTGGTTTTTTTTTTATTTTATATACATTAATTTGGATGGATCATTCCTGGAACTTTCTTTCTGGCATCTAGTTATTTTTTTCAGTGTTTCGACTTATCTGTTGATTCCATGAAGGAACCTGAGTGATGGATCATTATAACTATCCAACTTCAGCCCACTATCCTACCACTAGGGGGAACAGAAAATGCCATTGGCTTCAGGTTTTGCACAAAGCATATAAAAGCATCCTGGCACCACTTTCTGCCATCCTCCCCTCTCGCCGCTGCTTCATGTGGACTTAGCTGAAGCACCTCTCTGTTTGTGAAGGCAAACAAAATGGCTGACTTTGGGTGGCCCTTCCTGCACCTTCCCAAATAGGCCCAAGGATAGAACTTCAGAACCGGGTCAGTGGTCACACCTTTACTTTAAAGCTTCTTCAGTCCCCTTCATTTCTATCCATTTTATTTGTGGACCCACTACCCTCCATTTGGACTTTCCTGAATGGAAAGTGTCCCCCCCCCGCTCACACGTTTGTCTCCCAGCTTCATAGTTAGTTTGGCCAAGAGCAGGTGTTTGTGGCATGTTTTCCACCTCTAAAAGTGCCAAAGTGTCATTTGGGTATATTAGTATGGCTCTTGCAATATAGTCAGTTAATGATCTATGACCTGCTGCCATGAAAGCCTTTTAGGCACTAGGTAAAGGTCTTTTTAAAGTATGGTAACAATTTTTTTAAAAAAAGATCTTTCTAGTTTTTCTGTTCTATTTCTGATTCTGTTTTATTACATTTTCACTTAAATCTTTGCACTTTTGCTCTGAAGCCACCTAGCGAATCTTAGTTCATGGGCTTAGATTCATAGAAACTGAGAATCTTAAAAAACCTTTATGACAATGTAATTTTTAAATTCAACATTCCTTTCCATTTAGGAAGAAGGAAAAGTTTTAAGAGAAGCACTCTTCAGATGTTCCTCTTGACACTTCTGAGAATAAAATTCTACTGGTTGTGTCTGACTTTTTTGATTCTAGCTTTAATTTCATGGCAGCAAAGGTTTTTGTGTGTGTGAATGTTAAAAACCAATCCATGATTTCAACAGGAGATAAAACTGAAAGGAAGAGTTTCCTTATGTTATCCACCCAGAGTTTCCTTATGTTATCCACCCAGTGAGAGAAGTAACTTGCTCAACCAGTAGAAGCGGTTAAAGGAAACTTGTTCCTTTGGCAGTCACGTACTGTGCCATTCATTGTCTCCATAAACATTGCAAGGGACATAAATACACTGAGCCCCCCTCCAGATGGGAACTGTTATGGCGCTGTCCTTTCTGGACAGAGCAGTGATTGTAACTCCATCCAGCACATATATGTGGGGGCTGAAACAGCTCACCATGTGTGTGCAGAGGTGTTGATGCATAAATCCAGGAATTTGATGGCATTCAAATTGCCCAGATTGTGCATCACCAAAATGTTCAAAGATAGCACTGTGGTCAAAGCTGTCTAGGCAGAAAGCAAGAATAGTAGGGGCGCAAGACCTGGAATTATCGCTTCCTTGTGTTATATCTGCCAGCTGTGTTGAGGCAGCCTAATTGACTTTGAAGTTATCAAACAGGCAGTGGGATTGGGCAGGTGAATCTTCTATGGAAAGCTTGATCAGAATAAGCCCCAATGGGACTTATTTCTAATCACCTTGGGAAATGGCTTTTTGTGTGAAACCATGCCAACACCTGTATGCCACTTCAGATGTTGCCATAGAAAGTACTGTCAAGCTGTTTAATTGTACTTTTGGCAAGTTGTGCCTGCCCTAAATCCATAATGGATGTCTAGCCAATGAATACCTATTGTGTAATGTATTTTTCAAGGGAGCAGGGACCTGATCCAATATCCAATTCCCAACTGCATTTGTTAAGTCTGAGCCTTGAATAGTTGCCAAATATGACCTGGTAGTAGCAGGGAAGACCCAAACCCAAGTAGGAATGATTTACAATGGAGGCCCATCGTTGGTCTGACAGGGTCATGGCAGATTTTGAGGGCATTTTGACCACAGCCCTGTTTAGATAGGATGAATATAGTACCATTAAGGCCCTGCGTTTTTGCCCCTTAAAAACACTTTTAACTGTTGCTGGAAAACCCAGTGCTGGTTGTGGGTTTTCCAGCTGCAGCACCTTTTGTAGCCACACATACTGGATGGAACAGTGATTGTAGCTCCCTCATCCTTTGTGTCCCTCATCCATCTTAACCGCAGTTCTGTCTCTGCTGGCTTACATTGTTGCCCTGGGTTCTTATGGCACAGAGTTATAAGAGATGGTGCTTAGATTTCTGAAGCAGAACACAGGCTCAAGGTCAAGGTGTGGGAACAGAGGGAGGATGCTGGAATGTGCAGGGAATTAGCTCGTCATCAAAGCCTTGATGGGGGGTACTGCTGCATAGGCTATATGACCTTCAATCATCTAAAGGTACACCTTCTCCCATATCGACTTGCCTGTGCCTTAAGATGGTGAGGCCCTCCTGGTTGTCCCACCACGTTCAACAGTGATGTTGGTGGGCACCCGGGAGACAGCCTTTGCTGTGATGGCCCCCGGACTATGGAATAACCTCCCCCTCAAGGTGCGTCATGCCCCTTCCTTATATTTATTTAGGAAGGCGGTGAAGACGCACCTCTTTGCCCTGGCCTTTGGCTGAGCTGCTTAGATCCCCCCACCAGTACAGTCACTATCATTTAAAACATATTGTATATTATTTTATATTTGTTGAATTTTTAAACATCTTTTAATGTATATTCTATTTTAATCTGTTGTTACCCACCCAGAGACCTTTGGGTATGGGGTGGGATAGAAATGTAAATAAATAAATAAATAAATAAATAAATAAATAAATAAATAAATAAATAAATAAATAAATAAATAAATAAATAAATAAATAAATAAATAAATAAATAAATAAATAAATAAATCATACAGTACGGTTTCTTATCAAGAAACCAGTGGGTTACTTCTGAGTAAATAAATGCCTTGTTCACATGTTTGTGTCCAGTCTACACTGGGACCAGGGTTGGTGGTTTTGACATGGAAAGGCCAAAGTTCTCAGGTATAGTTCAGAACAATGGTTCAGACAGCTCCTGGAATGTACCTGGGAGTCTCCAGGCAGGTAACATCATTTAAGATCAAACATTATTAAAACAATAACAGTATGTATTAGACTGGTATATGTTAGCCATTCTTAGTTTATGATTATGTACGCTGGGTTGGATAAAAAATGTCTGGAATGGATGAGGTTGGCAAATCTACATCATAATCTACATCAGTGCTGGTCAAAGTCCAGAGGAGGGCTATTAAAGGGAAGCTTCTAATCATATGCTTGATCCTTCTGCATTGACTTGGGAATCCTGATGCACATGGTGCCATGGGCTGCAAATCCAAATCTTGTGTTTTGGAAGTTCAAAGTGTCCCAGTGTGTAACAGCTTGATGCTGACAGTGACCCCTTGAAGTCCACATAAATCAGTATGCAAGCAAGCAGGCAGTGGAAAATTAGTGCTGTGGAATGCCATAGTTTCATTGGTCCCATGAAACATTGTTTACCTTCATTGTTATCTTCACTGAAGGGAGGTGAACTCCAGATAACTTATGCTGAGCAAGTGCATCCTTAAATTTCTCTTGAATTGATGGGACATTTGGTAGTTCATGGGCAAGGGCAGCATACAGCTTCTTGGTCTTGTGTTCCATTCTCTTATTTTCAAACATTTAAAAAAGAAACTTCCTAGCCTTTGGAGTGAGACAGAAAGTGAGCATCAGACCTTGAAGTTTGTTTTTGGCTACCTACCAAAACAGAGAAGGATTTTCATTCTGTAGCGGATTGGAAAGAGGAAATAATTCCCACTGGAATTGCCCAGGAACTGAACTTTCCAGCATGGTGAAAATTCAGGCTGGAATGAACAGCTTGTTTATCTGATGAAACTTAAAGACAGTTTTCAGAGATAGTGGAAGCCAAGACTCATTTGAGGTTCTATTCAGGACTATTTAAAAATCTGGTTCGCAATGATGAGCATACTGTATTCACAGGATCTGATATCATAGAAAAATTTTGCAATATTTTTACATGTGCCATGGGTTGCTTCTCTGCATGGATAAATCCTCATAAGCAGCAATTTTCAAATAGTTTTCTGGTTGACCAAAAGGTGAGGCTTTCCCCTTTGCTACTGATATTATAACAGCAAGATATTAGCTCAACCTAACAATAAAAACACCAGATGTAGCAATTTAAGATGAGAAGATCTTCCCTTCTGTTACATCCCTATGCAAAAAAATAAATAAAAATAATTTAAAAAATCATTTGTTGTATATGTGATTCACTGGCTGCTATTAACAATAAAAGGGCTAAGTTCAATGAAAAGTATCAGTCCTAAAATACAATGGGATTTCATATGATGTTTGAGAGCTGGAAAATTTTTCTGTGTCCCCACATGTTTTCAGACCACAATCTTCATTGTACTGAAGAGGAGAAGAAGAAGAGGAAGAAGAAGAAGAAGTGGCTTTTCTACCCTGCTTTTCTCAGCCATTTAAAGTGATCCCACTTGGCTTGTTTAAAACGGAATTAACAAAAGTGGATGCGTGTTCCCAGTTTTTTGTTAATTCCACTTTAAAAAGCAGAGCATGGTGGCAGCACAGCAGTAGCAGCAGCCAGAAGGGAGGGTTGGAGGGAGGGAGGACAGGGCAAGCTGGCCCACTGGCCGTTCCTCCTCCCCATGCCCCGAGAGCACCACGGCTGCTCAGTGGGAAGCCAAGTGAGCGAGGCAGCGGCAGTGGCACAGCTCAAAAGGCTGGCGGCAGCCAAAATGGTGAGTGGGTGAGGCAGCAGCGGCAGCCGAAAAGAAGGGAGGGAGGGCAGGGCTTGCCCAGGAAGCTGAGTGAGCGAGGCAGCGGCAGTGGTGCAGTCCAAAAGGCCGGCAGCAGTGAAATGGCGGGAGGTCGAGGTGGGTGGGTGGGCAAGCAGCTGGGCGAGTTAGGCGGCAGCGCAGTGAGGTAATGGTGGTGGCGGTGAAGCCCCAAAGGGCAAGCAGGTGGGCAGAAACTGTGAATCTACCATTCCCAAAGGTAAAATGAACAGGTGTTTTTTTTAATGCGTTTTTTTCTGATTTACTCCTCAGAAAGTGCAGGAAGACAGTTTTCAAAACAGTTTTCAATATGCAATAAAGTCCCAGTGGAAACGGGGCCAAAGTGAATGACAAAGCTTTCTATTCTTCTCCCCACAACAGAACACCCTTTGAGGTAGGTTGGCTGTGAGAGCTCAGAAGAGAGCTGTGACTAGCTCAAGGTCACCCAGCTGACTTTGTAGAGGAGTGCAGAATCAAACCCGGTATTCCCAGATAAAAGTCTGGTTCCCTAGCTGCAAGACCAAAATGGCTCACTTAATCAATGACTATCAGGCTTGGGCTGAATGAGACCTATTATCCAATAATGGTTGGAAGGGTCCTGATACATGGCAATTCTGTGCCACTGAAAAGTTCCATTTTGCTTGAAATGTTTGGAGATAAAAGCACCCATTCATGTGAGTTTTTGCATATGGTATCTGTGCTTAATAATTAGCCAAAGGGTTCATTCAGTGGTAGGATTGCCTAGAAAGCAGAGTGTTGCAAGTCTAGACCCCAGCATCTCCCCCAAACGAAGTAATTGCATACAAGGAGAACTATGTGGATATGTCCACGAGGTCACCAATGATGTCTCTAAATTTTGAGTACCTAATAAGAACAATAAAAAGCAGAGTAGTGCATGCGTCCATGAGGTCACCAAAAGATGACTGACTCAACAGAGTAGTGCCATTTGCATGTCTCAAATTGTTAATACCTGATCTTTCAAACAACTTCCAGCCATCGTGTGTTCCAGTTCTGACATGTTATGCCAAAAAAACAATGAAAACCTGCTCTCAACTGCCTGCAAATTGCCTTTAGAGGCCTCCTGCTTGTCTTTCCAACCTGGACGCTGGGAGTAGCGTAAAGCCTGAGTGAAGCAGTGCAGTTTGAGTTGCACAGGGTGGCATGATTTCATTTTTCAAATGAAGTGAATACATTTACCACATGGCAAAGCTGTCACTGAGGCTGCCTCACCACTTCCTTTGCTCTGGTCTCAACCCACAGCATTGCTCAATTCATTTTGTAAGTGCAGGAACTGGCTTTACTTGAAACAAGCGTTATTTGGTGTAGTGGCTGGCTTTACTTGAGATTTTTTCACCCCCCCAGAACGAGGAAGAGACTGAAAAAGTGTAATTTTATGGTAAGTCCTTCCCTTATGATACCTGTGGTCATTCCAGAAATTATAATGGCTGCATTCCAGAAGAATTAGCTGTGGCATGTGAGTATTTGTCTTGTAATTCCACAGCCTTCCTCATAGCCTATTTCTTTTTAAATAGAGACAAACATGGAAGGCTCTGAAAACTGCTTGACAGAAAATTGTGAGGTGTTTTTATTTTACCCTAAAAGAGAAATACAAGGAAATCCAGTTATTTTTGAACCTATCAGCAAAAAAAGTGATTAAACCTTTCAGTTTATCCTTTTTCCACAAGAATCTATGAATAAGGGAGTATAGTTGCTTCCAGATATGTCCAAAGAGCCCTCTTGAAGTAATTAATTAAGAATGGTTTAAGGTCAGAGCATTTCCAGCCTGAGCAGAGAGCAGTTGCAGTGTAGCTGGCAGATGAACTGGTCATTCAGAAATGAACAGCTCTTTGGCAATCCTTTCCCTCTGCTATTTCGTCTCTCCTTCTCTACCTTCATTCTCCAGTGCCAGCTTGTGAAACAGTAATCTACCTCTGGATAGTGGAAAAGGTTCAGGGAAGACACCTCCTGTAGGACATCTGAGAAAACAGTGTGGGCACTGTGTTGAAATGGTTCCTTACCCCTTGTTTATATAGAAGGGAAATCTGTTATTTCCCAACATAAGCCTTGCAGGACAGTACCTACAGCCTGCTTTTTGTGTGTGCAAGATCAGGAACTAAAAATGCTGGGACAGAAGCAAGAGTTATTCCTTTACTCTGTTCATTTTGCTCGGTCATTGAAAGCGGGGTGGGGGGAGATGGGTTAAATCTCCACTGGGAGGGGCAAACCGTGGCTGATCTTCGACCCTAGAAAAGTAGCACATGGTTCAGGTTATCTGCCAGAACGGAACAGATCAGCCGCAATCAGTGTATTCCTCTACAAGGCTTTATCTGTCACAGAAGCACTGACTTCTCCAAAGGGTTGCAGAAATAATCAGCAAGGGAACTGGAAGAGGTGAGTAGTACAGATTAGATCATGTGTCTTTCCTCCCCCCCTGCCCCCACCCAAAGAAGTATAAAAGTATTAATAGTTGTGAAATCTGGTGGTGGTGGGGAACCAAAAATCAAGCAAGCCTAAGCAATGTGTGTGTGTGTGAATTAGTATAATCTATGAATATGGATGTTTTCTATTTATTCTTCCTGTACAGACTGCTGCTTGTGCCCTCCAGATGTGAAACAACCGAGCAGCATGAGATATGGGGACATGCAGGACTTCCCAAAATTAGTGGGAGTAGAGGGAGCAACTTGAGAGTTAAAAATAAGCTCAAAATGTCAGATCATTTTTCTTCTTTCTGCTGACGCTCCTATGTCACTGACCGATTGCTGTGCGGATGTTAAAAAGGCTGCTAGAAAAAACAACTGGCAATTTTACCAGACAAAGATAGTTTAAAAGCAAGGAATGTAGGGAATTTCAGAGCAGCAAAATTTACTAAAAATCCAGCTCTCATTTACTGAGACTTGCGGACCACTTCCTGGAATCCTGGAATAAAGGCTGTCCGCATTTGAATGGCTGTTCTGCAGTAGCCCCTGTGCTAGCCTCAAAGCTTGTACAAGTTTGTGAGCTGGTCTCTGAAAATTTTGGATAGCCTGGAATGAAAGTCCCTAGCTTTGGAGCCCCTGGGAGACAAATTTCAGCTGTGTATCTTGTTGCACTGCCAAAATGGGTCATGTGCTTTCCATAGAACTCCATGGCCTGACAGTATACTGGATCAGGTGGCCACTTAGTTTGGTCTACTCTTTGTCCAATGTGTTTGGAGTGTATGAGCATGGGGTGAAACCTCCCTTAAAGCCCACCAGTGTACAGAAGGGAAGACTTGGAACATTTTGCTATACTGGATGAATGATACGGGCAGAAAGGCCCTTGCTCCCAGACAATGCTTGGCACTGCAACTCTTAGGTTCATGCTAGAATTCTAAAAGAGAATTTCAGAAAACAGTGCTTATGCATAGAATTTTAAAAAGAGTTCAACGCTCCCTCAGAAATGATGTATTGGAATTTTATGCATTCTGAGATTTTACACCTCTCCCCCCAAGTAATGCTGAAGATAGAATAATACTGTTTCTTGGATTTCTTATGTGGATAGTAGGGCATGAGGTGTATATATTAGGAATGTGCATGAACATTTGAAGACATTTGAAATTTGATCGAATTCATCTGAATTTTGACATTCAAATTTGAATTGAATGTCCATAAATCAAATTTAAACATTGGAATGAATTTCAAATTTTTGGATCTATTTGTTCAAATTATTCATACATCCATATGTGTACAAGTTCGTACACAATGCATACTTGCACGTACACATCTTTCCCACAAGACAAAAATGGGTTGCATAAGGGATGCATATGGATGTATACGGAGTGTGTAACGATGCATATTGCGTATGGGCACCTACAAATGTTGTCGGCATTCATAAGTGCAAATTCAAATGAATAAATCTGAATTTGCTTAATTCAAATCAAATGTGGGTAAATTCAAATTTTAAAGATTCAAATTGAAGCAAATTTTTGGATAGTCGATTTGAATCAAATCCCAAAAATTGCATTTGTGTACACCCCTAGTATACATTAGTATGCAATAGATTCACAGATTTGTAGCAACTGGGCACATCACTGAGCACACCTGGAATAAAGGAAAATGCACCTAAGAATAGTATTTATAAAGAGAGTTCATAGAAACTGGTTGTGCTGAGATGGGAATTCCCCTGCTGTTCTCCTGGCAGAATCTCTCATATTTGCATGCTCGCATGTTGACATTTCCTAGCAAACCAGTATTTTGCCATCTGAAACAGCAAAGCACAAGCTGTGCCCCATTTCTGCATTAACCCTTCCATGTGTTTCATACTCACCCACTCATAGATTTTAACAAACAATGATAGGAAGACACTGTATCTTGTCCTAATTGCCTAAGAGTATCTAAGAACAATAGATGAAGGTGGTCTAAACTTGGTAGTGATAAGGAAGCTTCCACACTCATATACTGTAAGAGAACAGACTGTAACATCTAGGCCTCTTCAGCTTTGAAAGGTGACTTGATTGAAGTATATACTATCAAGCATGGTGTGGAAAAGGTTGATAAAGAAATATCCTTTCTTCGATTGCACACCTTCTTCCATATCAACCTGCCTGTGCCCTAAGATCTGGAGCTGAGGCCCTCCTGGTTGTACCACCACTCACAGCAGCAAAAAGAGTAGGCACCCAGGATAGGGCCTTTTCAGTGATGGCTCCCAGACTGTGGAATAGTCTCCCTGCTGAGGGGCACTGGGCACCTTCACTCTATCTGTTTAGACGAGCTGTAAAGACCTCTTTATCCAGGCCTTCAGCTAAATAAAGAAACAGGGTTTTTTCCCTCCCCACATTCAGACACTGCCAGGGTTTCAATAAGTTTAATATGTTATTGGTTTTAATGTGTTATAACCCACCCTGAGACCCTTGGGTATAGGGTGGGATAAAAATACAAACAAATAAATAGTTCATAGGCAGAAGACTTAGGATTGACAAGGGGGAGTGTTTTTATTTTTTTACAGCCAGAGGGTCATCTGTCTATGGAATTTATTACCAAAAGAGATAATGACAGCAAAGTCTGGGTAGCTTTAAGATAGGACAGGTGTTTCAGTGGCTACTGTAATGGATGCCTGGATACTGCCTCCAGGTTGGAGAGAAAGTAGGATGCCTCCAAAGGCCGTTTGCAGGGATTTGAGTAGGTGAAGGTTTTGCCTTTGCCTTCTGCTTAAGCATGTCCAGAAGCAATTGGTGGGCCACTGCATAAGTCAGGATGCTGGACTAGATGAGCTGCGGTCCAATCCAGCAGGGCTCCTCTTCTGCTTTTATGTTCATAATTTTAAGAAGCAATGAAAAAGATAAAAAAGTGTACTAAGGTTCTTTCATCCATTAGGGTTAGCCTTGAGCATTTCTGAGAGTGATGGAAGAGGAACTGGAATGGTCAGTGTCATCTAGGGCAGGAGTCCCCAACCTTTTTTGCACCAGAGACCGGCTTCCTTTTCCATGGCGGGGCAGGGGCGGGGCTGTGAAAGGGTGGGGCTGATGTGTTATCCCTCTCTGAAGGTGGACTGAAGTTGGATTAAACCTTAGGTGTGACCATAGCCACTGAGTATGAAGGGCCTCTTAAGTTTAAGTAACAGTATTATAAATGGGAGCTTTGGATATAGCGTGGGATAGAAATAAGATAGTAAAATAAATACGGAGAACAGAAAAGGCCCTTTAGCCTCTGGACTTTCCCAAACATTAAAAACATAAGAACATAAGAGAAGCCCTGCTGGATCAGGCCACAGCCCAGCTAGCCCAGCACCCTGTCTCACACAGTGGCCCACCAAATGCTCATGGGCATCTCAAGCAGAGACAAGGACAAATCTTTTCCTGCTCTTGAATCTCAGCAAATGGTCTTAGAAGCGTACTGCTTCCGCCCCCCGCCGCCCCCTTAGCCTGAAAGATGCATCTAGGCATTCATTCTAGTAGCCATTGATACAGCTGTCATTCATAAATCTGTCTAAACCTTCCTTAAAGCCATCTAGGCTGGTTGCTGTTACCACCTCTTCCGGCAGAAAATTCCATAGACCAATGACCCTCTGGGTGAAGAAATACTTTGCCTTGTCTGATCCGACTGTCCTACCCATCAGCTTCATAGAACTGGTTCCACCATTTCTATTCCCTGCATGATTTTATATACTTTAATCAGGTCCCCTCTTAAACGCTGTCTCTCCAGACTGAAGAGGCCTAGACGTTGCAGCCTGGTTTTGTAAGGGAGGTGTTCCAGACCCATAATCATTCTGGTTGCCCTTTTCTGCACCTTCTCTAGTTCCACAATATCCTTTTTGAGGTGTGGTGACCTGAATTGTACACAATATTCCAAATGTGGCGTCACCATAGATTTATACAGAGGCAAAATGACACTTTGCTGACTCGTTTTCTATTCCTTTCCTAATTATTCCCAGCACTGAATTAGCTTTATTATTTATTTATTTTTGGCCACTGCTGTGCACTGGAATGACACCTCAATTGAGGTGTCCACCACAACCCCGAGATCCCTTTCCTGATGTACTTGGCAGAGAGCTCAGCGCCCATCAGCCTGTTAAACTCAATCTGTTTTCTTCTCTCCCCCCCCCTTTATTACAGGGCGAGCGTCCCGTCCACTTCCTCTAGAGAAGATCATCTTTCCTTCTTCCTTTCCTCTTTCCCCTCATTCCGAGTCTGTCCAGCCAGCGCCCCCCCCCCCTCGGTTACTCAGCGCCTGGGCTTGGCCGGCAGGATTAGCGACGTCGTCGTGGAAGCGCCCCTACCCCGACCCTGCTCTGGAGGCCACACGATCAGAGGCCACGCGACGCAGAAGCCCGACGGAGCGGGACAGGCAGGCAGGCAGGCAGGAGCGAGCGCAGGGCGGAGGACCGCGTGGGACGTTCGCTCCAGCCGGGACGCGGACGGGCGGGCGGGCGCGCCGTCGGCTGCCGCTTAACCCTTTCGGGTCTCCGTCCGCCGCGCTTCCTCGCACGTCCCGGCGACGTCGCACCACCAGGCACCGGCGCCTCGGACGGCTCCGCTCGACCATGTTTGCCCTCCCGTCGCGGATGCTCGTGCCGCTGCTGCTCGCGGCCGTCGGCGGGGCCGAAGGAGGGACGCCGCAGCTGCGCTTCGCTCGGGACGTGGTGGCCGTGTTCGGGGGCAACGGGAGCCTTTCAGCCCCTCAGCTCGACGGGCTATTGCGGGAGATGGGAGCGGCGCGCAGGCTGAGGGACTCTCTGGAAACGCCGCCGGCGCTCCTCGCGCGCTACAACCAGGTAGTGCCGCTGCCCGCGTGAGCCCCGCGCTCTTCGGAGGGTCCCTGCCCCTGCCCCCTCCCCCCGTCGCCGGTCGGCGCGCAGAGCATCGTTTTTGGGTTCCCCTTAGGATTTCGTGACGGAGGGAGGGATGAAGGGGGCCGCGCTGTCCTCCAAGCCCTAACCGGGTTGGGAGCAGAGAGACCTGCATCTTCGAAGGCGCGCCCTTCCTTTGAATAGCCCGGTTTGGGTATAGCGCGCGTTTGCTTTTACAGGGGCAGTAGGATGCGGCCGCCCTTGCTTCCTACAACCCGAAACACATTGGATAATGGGATTTTGTCTCCGAGAGCCATTGACTTCTGCCGGGTCTTCCCTTGGTACCATTTGGCTGACCATGGGTGGACTGGACCTCCTCTCTCCAAACCTTGACACTCACTGGTTGACTTGGGGCCCTTCCTGCCCTGGGCCTTGATCTGGATTATATCCTGGAATAAGAACCGTCTGGAATAAGGCCCGGGGCAGAAAGGTCCTGGGTCTCATCTCTGAGGTGCCTCCATACAAAGTTGTTAGGCTGGGCTCCTGGGATTCCTCTAACTAAACTAACTAAACTCACTCACTCACTCACTCACTCACTCACACACCCCGATTTCCCATAGGCAGTAATGGTTAACAAGGTGTTGCATAACATGCTTGCTTATGGGAATTAGGTCATAGCATTCTAAAGACATAGCTGTATTTTCATGGAAGTTTCACAGGAGTTTGTAGAACAACTATCTGAAAGAGAGAAAGAAACTGCCACAGTCTGTACCTGTTTTCCTTTGTGTTTACCCCTGCTCACTTGCTTCCCCCCTCTTATTTAAGTATGTTTACAAACCACATTAACTTGCCTAATTAGAGCAAGACTTCATGCTGTTGCTTGGGGTGACCTCTTGTACCTGAAAGTAAGGATGGATGTACAGATCTATGCTGTTTTCGCAGCAACAGGTTTGCCACTGCTGCCTTCTGTTATATTTTTTGATCTCTTAATCTAACCTATGTATTAACCTGGTATTCCCAACTCCTACTCAAGTGCGAACCAAGGCCAAACCTGTTTACCTTCCTAGAACAATTTTAAAATAATTTTTAAAGGTCCTTTCTGTACTGGGCCTTATTCCAAGATATATCCCAGAACAGGGGCTTGCTATCCACATGTTAGTGGGTCTGCCATAGTCAGCATAAGCATGGAGAAGGCCCGTCCCTGTTCCTGGTTATGCACCGGAATAAGGCCTTTGGTGGAAAGGACCAAAGCATCTGTGATGCCGCAGGATGCTGCAGTTGAACTTTGAACTCGCTTCCCCAACAGATGGCTGATAGATCTTCTGGTTAACTTTCAAACATGGTTAAGCTATCAGTGGCTGTCATGGTAGCCATGTACTGCTTCCATTGTTTGGTCTCAGGCTTCATCCCGATGTCGCTTAGTTATTTCTCTGCATTTGGGTATTTCAGAATAAAGCATGGATATTTGTTCTGGAATATCAAAATATAGCAGAATAAGTGACATCTGGATGCAGGCTGAGATGCTGTGAGGAGAAGGTGGTTGTATCAGTGAGTGCCTTATGGACATTTCAGAGGCATCTGCTGGTCATAGTGGTAAAGGATCCTAGGCCTTTGGTGTCATGAAGCAGGGTTCTTCTGGTACAGTGGTACCTCGACATACAAGTGCCCTGACATACAAGTGTTTTGAGATACAAGCCGCCGAGCGAGTGATATTTTGCTTTGAGATGAGAGCAAGATTTGAGATACGAGTATGTAAATACAGTACAGTACTTAACAAAAACAACTGAGGTGGTGTTTTGGGAGCTGGAATGGATTAATGGGAAAATTGCTTTGAGATACGAGCGATTTAACATAAGAGCAAGGTTACGGAACGAATTAAACTCGTATGTCAAGGTACCACTGTATTCTTGAGTGTGTTGTTTTCATTGAAACAATTACCATTCCAGGAACAATATTTCTGCAGCAGGCAGGACGCATGCTTTGCTAGCTCCAGGAGAGGAAAGCAGGCTTGCTGAAGTTTTTGGACTACATCTCCCATCATTCTTGGTTATTAGACATAATGATGGGGGAGGGGGCTCAAGTAATCCAATGACCAGTTCATTTTATGTGTATAATCTTGTGTGTATAGTCTTGAAAAAAGCATTTTCTCTTAGGTATGAGGAAATGCTTCCTAGTATGCCGGTGATCCACCCATCTATTTCTCCATCCCATGAGTATCGGGGAGGTAGATGAGGTGCTTGACTCTTGCCTAGAGGCAGAGCAATAAACAGGCATGAGCCAGTATGTTGAAGCTGGATCCAGGCAAGCTCTGTGTCTCAGGAGTTCTCAAGTTCATGAAGTGTGGGGAGGGAATATGTTCTGGAGGTGGTTGTACTACCTTGGAAGGAACAATTGTACATTTTGGAGGTATTATTAGACTCATTGCTATCTATGGAAGCTCAGAAGGTTTTGGTGGCCAGGTACTTATTTCCAACTCAGGCTCATTCATCAGCTATGTCCTTTTCTGGAAGGAGATGGCTTGGCCATAGTGATCCATGCTCTAGTCAACTCCAGGTTGGACTACCACAATGTTCTCTACTTGGGTCCACCCTAGAAGACACTTCAGAAGTTGTGAGTAGCTTCAGCAAGGCTGCTGGGAGGTACTTCTGACTGGACACATTGTATGCTAGTTTTACAGGAGTTCCACTGGTTGCCAGTTTGTAGCAGAGCTTACTTCAAAGTTCTAACTTATAAAGCTCTAAACAACTTGCCTCCCAAATATCTAAAGGAATGCCTCCTCCCATATAGCCCTGCACATTGGTTAAAACCTGCTGGTAAGACCCATTTGGTACAGATCAAGACTAATAGGTTTACTGTGAAGGGGTGAAGCTTTAGTTTGAAATCTTGCCTGGATTTTCCCAAAACTTGTTTCAGGCTGCATTTAAATATAACAGAAGGGGCCACCTCAGAGAGACAGTGTGTAGTCCTCATGCCCCCCAAACATTCTCTAAGCTACCCTTTTTAGCATGAATGTTCGTGAGAGGAGGAAGGGCAGGCTGTTATGCGAATAATCCCACCTCAAAGCTGTCTCTGGGCCAAAATGTAGTTTGGCAGGTTCAGCCAGAGGCTTCCAACCGGAGAGCATCCTGCCCACATCACTCTTATGGTGGTCACTGTTGGTAGGAATGGCACTCTGATAAAACTTAGAATGGCTACTCTGTGGCATATAAGAATGGGTCAGTTCCACCATGGCTGGTATATTGTACCAGCAAGAATACTAGGAACCTTCTTTCTGAAACAGGCAGGAATTTGGGACTCCTAATCCAGTCTGATCTACGCTTTGTTCTGTGCAAATGGAGCATACCGGGACTTGCATGGCCTTCCTTAGACTGTACCAGCAGGTGTAAATGAGGCTCCTAGTAGACTTGCTGGTTCCATATACTGACCAGTGCAAAATTGCCCTTAGGCTCACATCATTTTGAGAGGTCCATTAAATTCTGGGCGTCTCAATCATGGAAGGGCTAAGAGAAATTGGAAGAAGTCCAGGGAAGGGAAACAAATGTAACCAGAAAACTGAAAAACAAATAGGTGGAATTGAGAACATAAATTACATTCAGACTTGAGAAGTTTAAATGTATAACCATATAAAGCTGGAATAGATAGTTTTAAATTTTCTATCTACTTTCTCCCTGTTTTGTTTTGCCTTAATGATGCCCATACCCTTTTCTATAAGTAGTTCTCTCTGGGCGCGTCTCCATGGTCTCTTTTTGTCTCTCTATTGCAACGGACTTTAAAAATGAGCGTTCTATTCCACAATAAGTGTCCCCATGAGGTTTGGTAAAACACACATTTAAAATGTACCTTCTGTCCCCATGGAGGCATTTTTTCTTTGCCCACATCTTTTTCTCCCCGCCCCCTCTCTGGTTGATAGGGTGCCGACCTGACATTGCCATGACAATACCCCGGGAGTGTCTCCATGTTACTAGGAAAACCCACAGCTTCCAAAAAGTTTGGAGGAAGTCTTGTTTAAAGGTGTTTTTTTTCCTGCCACAGATTTTCCTCCTTTGTGGCTCTGGAAGCCCGGAGTAAAGCTCTGCATGGAGATGCTCCGAAGCAAAAGAAGCTTTTTTCTGGATTTTTCTTTGCATGCAGATGTGGCCGCTGTCTTATGTGCACCTGTAATGAAGAGGGATATATAGTGGGGCAAAAGAGTATTTAGTCAGCCACCAATTGTACAAGTTCTCCCACTTAAAAAGATAGAGAGGCCTGTAATTTTCATCATAGGTACACTTCAACTCAGAGAGACAGAATGGGTGGAAAGAATACAGGAAATCACACTGTATGTTGAAATTGTGCAGGTAAGGAGGCCTCATCTTGAACCAGTGCTTTTGTGTTTTCCTCCCAGCCAAGAATTCAGGCCCTTTCTGCACTTATCTGCTTTTAATCAGAATCAGTGGGTCTGGAAATACCCAGGCCCACTGATCCCCATCACAGGAAGATGTGGGCAGGATCAACGTCCTCTGCCCCAACGTTGTTGATTTGGATCAGCTCATGCTGTGGCCTCAAAGATTGTTTAAGCTTCATGGCCACACCCTCATGCCTCAAAGGGCAAGGAAAACTTCGAAGCCTTGAGGGTTCTTTTCAGTGGAGTGCTTAAGTGCCCCGTGCAGTGGTCCAGAACATAGGAGACATGCTGCCTGTGTTCTGGACCAGAGCTGTGCTGGTCCACTAGCAGACCCAATTGAACAGGTCTACCAGTGACCCAGATTAAGCAGATGGAACTGTACCAGTGAGAGTGGGACCTCCAAGATATGCATTAATGTCCACATCTGGAAGCTTAGATGTGTACCACACAGGCCCTTAATGCAGATTAAGGACCTAAGAAGAAAGGGTCCCAGTTTCTTTGCCAGTTTCATTTACACTTGGAAAGGTTTTGAAAGGAGGAGCCTTTACTATGCTATCAATCCAAGCTTTGGATTCTACTTATACAATTATTTGAAGTTTTGGATCTGCCTGCAACAAGTTTAAAAATATGGTGGTTTAGGCAGGATCTCAAACTGAACTTCTCGATACGCCTACCTTAAAGTGGCTATTGGGAAAGCCCTGTGTAGTCCCTGAAAGTGTATCGAAAACCCTTGACTTCTGGATAACTTCTGCACATTGTGCTTTAAAGGTGGAACTGCTCATCTCTGAGTTTTCTACTAGAGATCGCGGTGGGAGTGGAATGCAGCCCTTTCCTTTAAGATAAGCAGCGATTTTGTTTCCTGTGTGACTGCAGTTTTAACTTCCTTTCTTTTACTTGCCATAAGCAAATTATTTCGTATTCATAGAACTTGGTCATCTACACTTGCTTCTGACTGTCTGAAAGAGACAGTCATTAGTACATTGTCATTATACAATGCCATTAAAACAAACTAAGGCTCCATCTACATGCAAAGAAAAATCCATCAAAGTTTCTTTTGCTTCTGAGAGTCTGCATGCAGAGCTTTACTCTGGGCTTCCAGAGCCACAAAGGAGGAAAATCCACGGCAGAACTCCCCCCCCCTTTAAACAAGACTACCTCCGCACTTTTGGGAAGCCGTGGGTTTTCCTGGGAGCATGAAGGCTTTTTCTCCACATCTTCTCCCATATTCCACTGAACTTTTAGGCATTTTTGATCTCTGCAGAAGAACTGGCTGTCAGAATCAGCTGCATTCAGCTCTTTCAGCCCGCAAGCAGAGCTCCGAACTGTCCCATTGTTTCACTTTGGAGTGGGGGGGGGGAGAGATTTTGTGCTTGCCAACAGGGAAAGGTGATACTAATTATCATTATCATTACCACAGAGATTGTTTCTCAGCAAGCAAATATCTCCCTCCCTCTCCTAATAATGCAGCCTCCAAAGTGAAACACAGGGTGTTTTCCCACTGTCACTAGAAGTACCCATTAAGTACCCATTAATGGGTACATTAATGCCATTTAGTACCCATTAATGGGTACTTCTAGTGACAGTGGAAAACCACCCAGAGTTTCACTTCGCAGATCTGTTTTTGCGCTAATCAGGGGCCATTACCTGAATGCAGGCAGCTGAATTTGACAGCTGAAGGGAGCCTGCTTTCAGTTCTGCTTGTAACTATGTTGCAAGCATTAGTTATGGAGAGAGTGAGCTGCTTTCAGTAACTGCTTTTAACTCTTGCCAGCCAAGTAAAGGGATGATTTTGTCTTCTGGAGGTTCAATTGAGGTTTTTGCCTTTCATCTCTGCAGCGGGTGGGGGTGGGGAAAAGAAGATGTGGGGTCACAAGAAGCGGTTTGCATGGAGACAGAAAAGTATGTTTTAAATCCGCGTTGCCCCAAACCACATGAGGATGCTTTATTTCAAATTACAACCCGCATTTTTAAAATCTGACGCAAGAGGGAAGCAAAAAGAGACCATGGAGACGCGCCCTAAGAGGACACTACTCATATTTCTGTGTTTGTTTTGGGAATGGTGCTCACTTAGTTTTGACCACTAATAATGCCCTTTGGTAGTTGCCTGTAAAAGTAGAAATATACCCAGGGTGGAGTAGTACCTTGGCAAAGAAAGGAAGATGAATCCCTCGTGCTGTGCATTGTAAGTATATAGCTACCTGCACTAAAACAATGAGCACTTCAGTGTTTAAATTAATATCTCAGACTCTTCCCAGCTACATCTATATTAAATTTCACAATTTAATAATTTCTTCCTGCAAGCTTTCAACATAGATTTATCTTACCTTTATCAGATGAATGTATAGAGATTTAGCTGTTAGAGAAAGCTCCTTAAGCTGTTTGCGTAAGAATCAAAGTAAAAATTAGGAGTGTTTTACTCCCTGTAAGTAAAAACATTAATGAATGTTTTACTGAAAGCTGTGTCTCCAGATAATCAAAATACTAGATGTTTTTCCACATCCGTGGCTCAGGATTCAAGGCATGCTTGAATTAACCTGCTGCTTGTAAACATTTGAATTTACGCCAACTTTTCTTTTAAGAGTTTGCTAGGCAAGTTCTGCAAACATCTTTGCATTGAAGAAAGATGGATATCATGAATGTGAACACTAAATTGCTGTGTTAGGACTGTGGAGCAGCTGAACCTGCTGGAGCAATATGATTTTAAAACTTTTCAGCCACCTGAACGGAATCCCAGTGCTGAATAGGTTGGGCTTAGGTTCAGGTGGACAGAAGCTAGGCTTTCAGGTGCACTACACCAAGCCCAAGCTCCCAAGGGTCCTGATTTCTGGTCTGCAACTGCATAATTGCATATCATATCTCAAGGAAATCCTCACAAGTTATGGAGCATGCTGGTGCTTTTAGGTGGGGACAGTTTTCTTCTGCAGAAAATTTTATTTATTCATAAAAACGTTTCTATACCACTTCTCATAAAAATATATTAAAACATTTTGCAATCTACTGTGAAAAACAAGGGCAGAAACAGTACTAAAATAGTGTTGCAATAAAGAATAAAACAGTCAAATCAGCTATCCACACCAAGGAATTGTGAGGGTGTCTCCAGACATGTGGCATGTTATGGTGCCCTTTTGCAGCAGCTTCCGGTCTGCCAGACGGGAGGATCGGAAGCTGCAAAGAGACAGCATAGCGGCTTCCATTCCACCAGACGGGACATTCCATTGCCCACAGTAATAGTGGACCATTCTAAGGTAAGAGTGAAGTAAAAATACGTTATTAAATTAGCATCTTTTTGCTTCACTAGAGTGCTTGGCCTCTGCAGTTTGAAAAAAGCTGTGCACAAATGGCATAGCATACCATGTGTCTGGAGGTACACTGAGTAAAAAAAGAAGTCTTCAGTTGGTACTTAAAAGATATAATGCTAGGCTCCTGCATATTAGAGGGAGAGTAGTGCAGAGGATAACTAGGTGGACACCGTAGGGAAGACATGTGGGGGCAAAAAGAACAAAACAAAACATGGCAAGAGGAGCTGGGTCAAAACTGCACATGAAAATTCTGCCTCTCTCTTTATTTTTATTATTTGTACTTGTATAATGTTGTTCATGCTGAGGTCCCAGAGTGTCTCACATAATAAAAAACTACAGATGAGTTTGAGCCCACCACTGATCGCTGGTAGAGGATCTTCCCAGATTAGTCTTTCTCTTGCCTTCCCCTCGGGTATGATGGCTCTTTTGATGGCAATTAAGGGAAAGAGGAACAACATCTGGGAGGTGATAGAGAATCCCTTTGACACCAGTGTAAAATAACTATGATTAGAGGAAATGCACCTTTCAAGAAATCATACTGAAATGAAGATGATGGCCAAAATGCCCATAAAGATAGTTTGAAGGTCTATGGTTATTTCAGGTTTGGTACCTAGTGAGGTCACTTCCCTTCCAGTTGAGACTATTGCATCATCTTTCTGAAAGGGTAGGATGTACATGGATCATCTGAGCCCCAGTTGCTTCTCAAAGATGGAAGGCACCTGCTTAACCCCAGGGGCACAGTGTACAAATGCCTGAGGGGTCCGTGAGCACTGAGGGGTCCTCTGAGGGTACCTACCTTCCTTGTAGAGTGGGATAAAGAATTATGAGGGCACTTATCACCCTTATAGCCTCTTATGGCCTGTTTCCAGAAGCTCTTCTATGAAGCTGAGGACCTTCCAAGCTTCAAAAGTTCTCAGCTTCATATGGTGGCTGGTGACGAATGTGGTATGAGGATGGCACATGCCCCACCCCTGGAATAGGAGCAAGCACTTGCCTCTTGTCATTTGGATCCTGTATCTAGTCAGTTATACTAGTTTTTCAGTGAGATGTGAAATGTAATCTTCTGAATATGAGAGCTCCACAAGATCAAGGCACTGATAGTCCATCAGTTTCACCTTATTGTTCTGACAGTAGCCAACAGGGCACAAAGACAATAGTCCATTGTCTACTTACACTCTGCAGCAGCTATTACCTCCAGTAATGTGGGTAACACATGACTAGTAGTCATGAATGGCCATGTCCACCATGAATTTTTCAAGCTGTGTAATGATCATCATGTTATTGTAGCAAATTCTATAGTTTGCTGTACATTGTCTATGGTGCCATAGTTTTATTTTGTTTCCTAAACTAACAACTATATATATATTCCACATTCTATTTCAGTGCATGTCTGCTGAAGACATCTTCTCTCTGTATGGAATGTCCAACAGCAGCAAGGTTACAGAGTCAACCTTCCTCACAATATGTCCTTCTGTCTTGCAACAACTGATGATTCATCCATGTGAAAAATCTGGCGCAGAGGGCAGTTCTAAGCCATCAAATGCAGAAGGTAGTTACTGGCAAACAACTAATTATGTTGTTCTGTTTATTTCTACTTGCAAAAATCAGGATATATACTGTTACACCCACTTGGACCCTGCAAAACAATTTGTTGGTGGGCTGCAAGTTTGGTCTAGTGGTTAGGGAGCCAGACTCTTATCTGGGAATATCGGGTTCGATTCAGCCCTCCCCCATGAAGCCAGCTGGGTGACCTTGGGCTAGTCACAGCTCTGATCTGAGCTCTCACAGCCCCACCCACCTCACAGGGTGTTGTGGGGAGAAGAATAGAAAAGCTTTGTCAGCTGCTTTGAGTCCCCTTAAATAGGTGAGAAAAGCAGGGTAGAAAAGCCAACTCTTCATCATCATCATCATCATCTTCATCTCTGGGTGCTGTTGGATATATCAAGGAATGCAGAGAACTGTCTTACAATGTTAGGTTATTTGCATTTGGGTCATGTAAAGCTCTCCATTGTCTCAGTCAGAAGAACTTCCTCAGATACCCTAAATAGTGTCATTACAAGTGAGTTTAAAGATGCAACAGCATCACTATGGAGGCTGATGATTTAGCAACATATTGGTACCTAGCTGTGGACCAAGGCTACACGGAGGAAGAAGAGGAACTGATACTGTTATGTGAGATGAATAGGTAACCATTGAAGATCTGGATCTGTTACATTAGTATCCAGCTGCTTGAAAGATACCTATGCCTAGTATAGTGGATCTGACCAGTGTTTGCAGTTACATGCCTGACTATGGCAGCTTTTGGAAAGGTGGACATTTCTGTTCCTCCAGGTGTGTTGATGAATATCCTTCACATCATTCCTTACCACTGCCTTCATTACCTGGGACTCAGGTTTGTGGAGGACCGTAGTTTGGCCATTGCTTTTTTCTCTGGGGTAGAATTTGAACTTATAGATCACTACAGTCCCACTTGAAAATAGGCACAGTGTCTTGCCATGGTGTTGAACAGCCATTTAAATGCAAGTCTGATGTGTGGATGATCATTCTGTAAATTCAAAACAATGATTAATATGAAGTACCTAGGAGAAAAGGGAAATGTTCTTTTCTCAGGTAACTACAAAAGAAATGACCCAGAGGAAGATCTATATGCCTGAAGTTAATACTGTGTTGGTGTACCTGATTTCTTGTAGCTTAATTGCCCATAAAGCTAATGATGTTGGTCTCTTTCTTTCTATGTGGATTTTCATTATGATGTGATTGTAATTCTGCTGAAATGTCCATAATGACTTTCCAGGGGAAAATTCCAAATTGATATGTATCCATGCATGACTAGTGTTTATATTAGCTGTGTTATTGAAGGTTTAATTTTAGCATATTAGATGTGGACTTCCTTATAGAAAGGTATGGTTGGCATTTCTGTCTCTGAAACGTTTGCTGGCCCAGTTGGGGTGGGGGAGAGGAAAAAATAATGTCTGTAGCCTCAAATAATGATATTGCTATCTCATTAAATTAAGACAATGACTTAAATCCCCAGTGTTCACCTGCACAAACAGGGCAATGATCATGACCTGATGTTTGAAACTCTTTGCATGTTTAATTTTAAACCTGGAGAGGGAAACATGTCACCTTTAGAAGTTGCTAGATTCCAAATTCCATAGTTCTTTACCTTTGATCTGGTTGTTTGAGACTGATGAAAGTTGGAATATGCGTCTCGTGTTGATTTTGCATTGACCGCTATACTGGACTAGCAAGCACACTAGGAGCCTCCTGTCTGCTTGCTGGTCAGGTCTAAGGGAGGCCCTGAGCCTTCTCAAACCAAATGCAGGGGACACTCCATCATGGAGCTTTTTCAAAAGTACTCCACACTTATACTTGTGCCAGGGTTGCATGCTACATATGCACCTCTTTTAGGTACTGGGGCACAATTTTGTGCTGTGTCACCAGGTCACCCTGGCAACAGTGCTACTGTAATGGCTGCCATTTGCATTTAGCTGGCACTTAGTTAAGTGGTGGCTAAGTTTTGAATGCTTTGCGTGTCTGCAAGTGCAGATGGCTAAAGCATTCTAGCACTTTGTCTCCCAGTGCTGAGAGGCAAGGTGCAAATTTGCCCCCTGTCTTGGACTGTCCTTAGACTGCACCAGTGTGCAGAAGGGAAGCTCCTAGTATGCTTGTTGGTCAGATATATGGACCACTGTGAAACTGCTCCAAAACCTTACATTATGGACTAATTTCAGCTGCCCTGCAATAAGATAAATGCACATGTTCTAATGTTGGACCAACATATACAATATTTCTTAATGTTTCTGTTCTTTTTTGTTCCAGTTTGGGGCTTTGGGTTCCTCGCTGTAACTATCATCAACCTTGCTGCACTTCTTGGGTTGGTTTTAACACCACTGTTAAAGAAGGATTATTTCCCTAAGATTTTAACTTACTTTGTTGGCTTGGCCATTGGAACTCTCTTTTCAAATGCAATTTTCCAGCTTATTCCAGAGGTAAGGATGAAGCAGATAGAAGTGGAGGTAACATTGGAAATATGACCCTAAAGGGTGTTTGCCTTTACTATGAATTATTAGACTCCTGGTCTCTCTCCCCCCCCCCCCACTGTTCTTTAGTTACACTTAGCATTGTTCTACAGACAATCAGATATCAGAATGAGTTACCTGCCAGGAAATTGAAGAACTAACAAGCTAAAGATCAGAAAAATAATTTGATCACTAACAAAATTTGGATTCATTTACCTCTTCAATCT
The DNA here is from genome assembly GCA_023333525.1 of Aspidoscelis tigris stejnegeri. Classification (NCBI taxonomy): domain Eukaryota; kingdom Metazoa; phylum Chordata; class Lepidosauria; order Squamata; family Teiidae; genus Aspidoscelis; species Aspidoscelis tigris. The sequence continues at coordinate 67,888,018 of JALMGA010000006.1, forward strand.
TGAGACACCCCTGTCACAGGGTACACAACCCATCCTAAGCTGGAGTGGTTTGCTTCTGGTGTGGGGCAAAGCTATCTGATTTGGGACAGACTGTCCCATGCCAGCTCTGAAGCTGGGGGGTTGGGGGTTGGCTGTGTGTCCTGCTTTTCTACCAGTCACAGAAGTAGATATCAGCCTCCATGCTCCAGTAAAGTGCTCCTGGTAGATCTTAACACTGAGCTATACAAGTAGGGAGCCAGTTTGGGTACCCTAGCCCAGTCTACACACTGTCTATGTACCGGTCTATGTATGGTATCTTCAGGGCTGAAGCCTGGAGGTGACTGCTTTCTAGGCCTCTCTGTCTAGTCTTATGAGTAACTGAATCTTAAAGCTAGCTTTGATGGCTTAAAAAAAACCTATGGACTAGCATATGAAGGTAGACATCAGTGGCTGTTAGTCTTGATGTCATGGGAACTACTACTAAAATTGGAGGCAGCATCCCTCTCAAGTCTTTAAGCCTGTTCACACTTGGCCGTATTCTCAGGAAAGGCGTCTGTTGTCCACATGCAAATGCATATTCTGGCAGGCTTCACTCGGAGGCTGCTGTAGCCTGCACTAGCACATGGACAGCAGGCTCATATTCCTACATGTATTCCAGAATAAAGCCAAGTGAAACAGGCCCTAAGCTGCTGAGAGACTGAGATGGGTGGGCTGCGTGTTTGTGTTCTGAGTATGGTTGTCTTGTGGAGCTGCTTGGCCTCCATAGAAGCAAGTTACTAGTTCTTAAGTCTCACTAGTGCCAGCAGGACATTTCTAGTGAACTTACACCATTTTGAAGGCTGCATTTGTTACCTGTAGTAGACCTCATCTCTCAGCAGGTTTGCTCTGAGTTTTTCTTGAGTGCTCCTGTGCAGGTGGAACACCTTCTGCAACTCTGAACATGTCTGTTTTTCTTGGATAGAGAAGTGGGGTGTTTGTGTGGTTGAGTGTTTGTGTGGCTTGATTACTTCTGTGTGTCTGAACTATACATTTTAATGGTAAACATATTGTTTTGGTAAACCTGTTCAATTCTTTACCTAGGCATTTGGATTTGATCCGAAAACAGATAACTACATTGAAAAGGCCGTGGCTGTGTTTGGTGGGTTCTATATTCTTTTCTTTGTGGAAAGAATTCTCAGAATGATCTTGAAGACCTATGGCCAAGTGAGTAGGAAGCAGAACATAAAATAAAGGATTTCCCCACCTTGGTCTTAAAATTCAATATATTAATATAATAGGACAGAATGGACTTAAAAGTGGCTCGGTTTAAGCTAAGGACTGGAGAAAATGGAAGTCTCCTTTAAGTTTATGTTTCATGTGATATTCGATAAATCAAGTCTAAGTTACCTTGGAGTATCAAGTTGGTCAAAACTGGACGTTTGAGAGAAAATAGTACAGGGAATAAATCAGTCCCTCGCAGAAAACATTGGATATTTTGTTCCTGCAGCTATATCTGTCTATGCAGAAATAAAACTTCCCAAAACTTTCCTATGTTCTGAAGTGCCATACTTTGCTGGCAACTTTACTTCCAGCAATGAAGCATTCATCACTCCCTGGTTCAACAGCCATATCCCCTTGGATCAAGGGAACAAGTGGTCGTCTGGACCCCTGGCAAGGAGTTAGCATAGACAGATGGAATGGATGAAAATAGTAAACATTCCAAGGAGGCTCAAAACCAGCTGTCTATAGACCATAATCTCTTGATTTTCTGACAGAAGTGCAATGATGACACCACATGCATTTATATACAAGAAATTCAGACCTGGGCATTTCCCATTAAGAGTCTCGAGTATCATAGAAACTTGCTTAAGCTGGGAACCTAGGGCAGCCATTGCCTCTCAGACCAGACAAAATTTCATTAAGGTGTACAACTGTTCCAGTACATGGCAGTTTTGCTTGTATTTGTGCTATAATGATGATACCTAGCAAGTTTTATCCTTCAGCTTTTCCTTTTGCTGTGAGCCAGTTTGGTCTAGTGGTCAAGGAGCCAGATTCCTATCTGGGAATATTGGGTTTGATTCCGCACTCCTCCCTGAAGCCAGCTGGGTGACCTCGGGCTAGTCACAGCTCTCTTCTGAGCTCTCACAGCCGACCTACCTCACAGGGTTTTCTGTTGTGGGGAAAAGGACGGAAAACTTTGTCAGTCATTTTGTGTCCCCTTAAATGGGTGGGAAATGTGGGGTAGGAAAGCCAACTCTTCTTTTCTGAATTAAATTTAACAGTTGTTTTTTGTTTCATTTGGTTCCCTTTAGATTGATCACAACCATTTTGAGCCCCAGGAACTGAAACCTCCGCAAAATCCTCCTCCTATTGAATCATTCAAACCTATCAATGGAACAATGTGCTATGCTAATCCAGCTGTGGCTGAGGCGAATGGAAATCTTGGTTTCGATAATCTCAGTGTGATCTCTGGCCAGGTAGGAATAGAGGAATTATCTTAGTTTATGAAAACATGCCAAGAAAGGGGTAAGAATTTGTCTCTCTCGTCCTTTTTTTGGTATCACTTTCTTGTTCTTCTGAGTCCTGCAAAAATTGGGAATGGGGTTAAAATTCGATGGCAAAGCAGCTTCTTTGCAGTGGTGGTTGGTGCCAGTTGGGACTGGTGGAGCAGAGACCAAAGCAGCTAACAGGAAGAAGTAGCAGGAACAAAATAAATAGACACTCAAATCCACATGATAATTGTCCTTCTTGATTTTATGCATCCTAAACTGAAAGATGTGTGAAAGGGAAGAGGAGAATGGAGTCAAGTTCTGAGCTGATGAGTATGGTGGGGTGCTGCCAGCATTGTCCTTGTGGCCTGCTGCTCCACAGCTTTGTATGCGCTAAAAAAGGCTGCAGGTTAAGTCTTTAGCATCTGTAGGTAAGTCTGGACAAATGTCCATCTGGTGTCTGAAAGTCACTTTCTAGAGACTACTGACCAAGAGATACCAAGCTCTAATTCAGTAAAGGCAGTTAAAGGCAGTCCCCCATACCTCAAGTTATACTGTATATTTTGTTGGTAGTCAGGGTTTCTTGCTAATTTTTTTAAAAAATCTCTGTGGTATAAGCTTAAATTTATCCAATATTTATTTAATTCCAGCATTTGCTACTCATTGCATAAGAAATCTCTGCTGCTGTTTGAGCCAGTATATGCTGTTTTCTACTAACAAAATAAGGACATTTTCATTATTAATACCTCATTTATTCTTGCATGGTTCAAAAGAAAAAAATAGTCTCTAGGATTTTCTGCTTTTTAGGAACGTGATTTCTTTCTTTTTTAAAAAAGGCTGTATTTTAATTCCATTCTCTAACCTTTCAAAAGCCCTCAGTGATTTAAGGGCTAAGCTATACCCAAGTTTTAATCTGCTTTCAATCCACTTTCAGAGTGAGACAACATATCAGAGAAGTAACTAGCATTTTTCTTGTTGCATCTTCTAACACAGAAAATCCACCTTTGGGTTAGATCCACTAATGAGGTCTACAAGCAATACTAGGACCATGGGTGATCCATTCTGGCAACATGCCTTGTTGTGTCACCAAAATGAGTCCCCCAGGGGCTCTGAAGCTAGAAATGTTCATTCTGGACCCTCTGGACTGGCCCTGAAGCTCACATGAGATTTGGGGACTGTGCAAAGGCTGGTCCAAAGAAGATTGGGACCAGATCCAGATCTGCTTTAGTGGAGCATCTCATAAGCCTACTGTTTCTTCTCCCCTCTCCTCTAATGTTGTATATGAACTCTTATGCACTAGTGCATATGGACTGGCAAAGATTTATAGCGTCTATTTTTATGTAGACATGACTTTTTTTTACATATTCTGTGGCAACAAATGCTGGTTTATGAGCAAATGAACCACTCAGTTCTTGCCCTGTGAAAATATTTATTTATATTTATATTTATATCCCGCCCCATACCCAAGGGTCTCTGGACGGCTTACAACATTTAAAAACATATTAAAACTGTATCACACTATACTAAAACCAGTGTAAATATTAAAATCCAGCATGATAATAAGAATAAAAACAATAGAAAAACAGTTTAAAAAACAGTGGTGTTTGCAAGGAGGGAAGAGTAGAGAGCATTTAGCCAAATGCCTCAGTGAACAGGTGCGTCTTCACCGCCTTCCTGAATGCAAACAGAGAAGGGGCCTGATGCACCTCCAAGGGGAGACCATTCCACAGCCTGGGGGCCACTACTGAGAAGGCCCTCTCCTGGGTGCCCACCCACCTAACTGCTGAAGGTGGTGGGATAACCAGGAGGGCCTCTCTTGCAGATCTTAAGACACGGGCAGGTTGATATGGGAGAAGGTGCTCCTTTAGATATCTGGGGTCCAAGTCATTTAGGGCCTTATAAGTCAAAGTTAGCACCTTGAATTGGGCTCGGTAGTGAATTGGCAGCCAGTGCAGTTCTTTTAGAACCGGCGTGATATGTGTCCGGTTAGCTGTTCCGGTCAGCACTCTGGGAGCTGCATTTTGCACTAACTGCAACTTCCGAACCGTCTTCAAGGGAAGCCTCATGTAGAGAGCATTACAATTGTCCAACCTGGAGGTTACCAGAGCATGGATAATTGTGGCCAGGTCATCTCTGTCCAAAAAAGGTTTCAGTTGATGCACCAACCGTACTCTGATTATAATGGTTCACTCTGAGTGTACTTTAGAGAAAAATCTTAGATGCGCAGTTAAAAATAATAAATATGTGATCTTGTCTTTTGCAAATATATACTTCAAAGATATGGTCATTATTTTGGATAAATATTATTATACTGCATACTACTTGTCCTTTGCACCAAAAATATTTATTTACAGACCTTCATTGAGCAAAGAAGCAGCACAACACCCACAGCATTTAGAAAACACACAAAGCAGACATTATTTTATTTTATTTTAACAAAACAGGCATTATTTGATTGTCTTTCTGCCAAAAGAATTGGAGCAGATGATAGATGTTGTGTTTCTAGCAGCACGCAAATAAGAAAGGGAGGTAGAGCAACAAATGCTACTTAAATCTGTAAAATAGTAAAATGTCACTGTTATACAGTAGCGTTATGTACCTGTATAGAAGAAAGACAAATCCTCTGTTCAATGCAGAACTCTGATATACTATCCCTAAGAGGTGGGCGTTCAAGAAAATTTAAGTAATGAAACATTGTTTCATGACTTGAGTCCAGTGATGGCTAACCTTCTGAGCTCGGTGTGTCAAAATTCGCAAGAAAACCAAATTTAACTCAGGTGCTGTGTCACTTCTAGAAATATCCATAATTTTGTGGTATTTGTAGCTCTAGTAAAAAAAGTTATATTTTTGATATGTGTATTTTATTAAAAGCAAAAACAAATAATTCTTTACATTAGTGACTTTTGTTGCTGAATTTCGTTTGCTAAATCTTCAGTTCAAAGTTCGTATTTCGCACACGTCAAGAACAAACAAGCATTACATGCCCAGGTGCCAGGGTGACCATGTGTGTCACCCAAAAGGGCTAGGCATGTCACCTGTGACACGCTTGTCATAGGTTGGCCATCACTGCTTTAGTCTGTTGTCATACGTTTTGAATCACAATTTTTCAAGCCTTGAGTTAGTTCAAACTGAGGGCGCCTTCACATATCATGTTAAAAATGCACAGTTTACCTATAGTCCAAGTAAAGTGCTTCTGGAGGGAAAACAGTTTCCCCCCACCTGAAGGTAATATTCTGCGTCCAGATATCATAGCACTGAGGATTCTTTTGTTCATGTGCTCAACTCCTTCCTTTGTACTTAGCTCTGATAGGTCTATGTTTTCTTGGGTGAAGGCAAGTTCTCACAGTTTCTTGTAGAGTTTGCCCAAACGCATGGAAAAATGTGGAGTTATGGAATTCTCTGCACAAAGTCCTTAAAATGACTATTTTTTAAACCCAGAGTGTTGTGCTATAATATTCAGCTACACTGGAGAATTGCAAAACCTGTTCAAACTGAATGCCACTGCATATTCCACACACATTTTTAACCCTTTCTGGATGCACCCTGAAGCAGAACAGAATGTGCCTGGAATAATGAAAGCTAGCTAGCGACACACTAACCCTTCCCTCTTCCCTCTGTCTAATTTGGTAAGTTATGTGTTTAAGGATTTGGGCACTAGGAGGTCCTCCAAAGTAAAATATTTTATGTTTATTAGCATTTTTCTCTTCTTATATAATACCAAAATGATCTTAGCAAGAGAAATGAGCTAAGAACACTTTATTGTATAACAGTCAGAATGTTTACACAAAAGAAGGTTTCATTTCATTCCTAACAGTAATGTGACAGACATTCTTTATACACTAATTCCACTCCCTTCTTGGACACTCATATCAATGTCTCTCTTTACTTCACTGTTTACTCTGATCCTTCACTATTTTCATCCTAGCTTAACAGCAACCAAAACCCAACCGTCAAAACAGTCCTTATTTTAAAATCCCCTCTCCCAGGAGAGCCTCTCCCAACACTCCTCTGTGCTGGGGTTGGTTATTCAGCATTCCATCCTGTTCTTGGCACAGCACTCCCTGGTGGCCAGCTACTTAAAGGGATCTTGTCGCAACAGTGTATCTCCAAGATGGAAAACGTGTGGTGTAGTGGTTAGAGTGTTGTACTGGGACATTGGGAAGTACCACTCAATTCCCAAGTTCTCCATGAAGCTCATTTGTAGCAGTTTTTAGGCCGTTATGCCATGTTTCAGGTTTCTTCTGAGAACCTAAGCTTTTGGATATAGCTGCAGTATCCATCTTGGGAAGATTTTGCTCTTGGAAGAGTCAAAAGCGACTCACAAAGAGTCTTGGGCCATTCACTACCTCATAGACCCCCCAAGGGTTGTTTGAAAGGGGATAAAACAAGGGTGTCAAAAGAGCCCTATATACTTTATATGAGCCCCATAAAGGAAAGCCAGGATTAAAAAAAAACCCAATAAGATAAAATCTGTAATATTATTTTTGTTTAGTACCATTTACTTGAGACTCATACATCCAGTAATTGTTAAGACCTGGGATGGAACCCACCACCCATTGCTTTCCAGGCAGTTGTTCTGCCATTGATCTCCAGCCATTCCCATTGCAAGACCCATATTAATATCACAGTCATGCCTTTGGGCTAGAATACTGGTCATGTGCAGCCATTTCTTCATGTGCTTAATTGTTTTAAAATATATACTTGTCCTAGTCATTTTATTTCTGTGCATGGAGAGAAAAGTCATGTATGAAATGCCTCTTTATTTGAATCTCTGTGGAAGAAAAAGGTGTCATTTTTAAATGTCTACTCTGCCTTTGCCAAATTAATGATTCCAGGACAGATTACAATATAAGTCGCAGTTGCGGGAATTGATCCAATAGAATGCATGGGTTTTGCAAGGGTGATGAGGGTTAGGAATGCTGCTTAAAAATTAAGTTCAAACCAGGATCTGAGCAGTGAGTCAGCTGAGAACTATGAGGTTTAGCAAGAAGTCAACATTTATATTGGAGTGCCTGAGAAAAATGTACTGAAGGAGTTAAAATAAGGATCTGGCTAAATACGTAACTAACTGGATTATGCTATTTTGGGCTGTGGTCACACTTAAGGTTTAATGCAGCTTCAGTCCACTTTGGAGTGAGAAAATAAATCAGCAAAGCGACAAGCTGTTTTCTTTCAGCACTAAAAACCCAGAAGTACACAAGGAACAGCCCCCATGCTTGCTCAATGGGCATTTTTGGCCCTGTTTCACTCCCTGTGCATGTATGGTGGCTGTTTTCTCCAAGGTGGATCCTGGCAGTAAGTGTCCAAACAAAGTAAGTCACGTTAGTGTTTTGGGAAAGCCCAGGTTGGGAGCTGATTTTCCTGAAATAGTGATATGTTGGGCTACTTTGGGATTGCCATAGATACATGTAACAATCCCAGTATAGCCCCAGAACAATCCTGGGTTTTAGGGCCTGTCTGGATGCAGCCAAAGAGTTTTTGTTTGATTTACTTTCAACTATTATATGCCAAAATATCTGGCATACTAAGGAAGGTTAGCAGATGGAAACAATTGGGATATTAGGTGATAAAAGGTTAACAGACAAACCTATAGATTATAAATATTTATACATACAAGTATCCAGAAGTGTGTATAGTTAACTATACTGGTACCTCTCTGACATATCTTCACCTCAAGGGCATTGGCTTTAAAATGTCTGTTTGCAGCCTGGATGTTTCTGATAGTATAACAATCATGTTTTTGTGTGAGGTTTATTCAGAGCCTTCTCAAGGCCTGAACTGGTCACGTACTCTTCAGATGCACTCTGAACTGCAGCCTGTAAAAACCTTTAATCATGTTTACACCAGATTAATACTTAGGAGAAATGTGTGTGTGTGTGTATGTAAGGCTAATGAGGTATATCACTGAAATCTTTAGTGTAAAGGAGTTTTGACTCATTAGGTGATGAGGTTTGGGTTCTAGCAATTTATTACAGGCAAGCGCTTCAGTGGTTACTCAGAGCCTTCAGAAAGGTCGTCAAAGAACTAACATAAAACCTCAATATGTAGCTTAGAAATGGGACATTACGGGCATGGCTATCATAGGATTACTGAGAATTTTTTTTTCTCCTTCTGAATGAGAAGCTACTCTCATTCTGTCATGACGCTCGAAACCTGTTTCTCTTGAAATGGTAGTGCTTGCTTTTGCAAAGACAGTGATTTTATGATCCCTTTTGAAAAGAATGTCCATACTCCCCATTCTGTATCCTCATTCCTTTGAGGCAATATAACAGTTGTCATATATGGATTGGGAACATAGAGTGCAGTAACCTATTTACGAGGGTGGATTGAACTATTAAGCCATCAGCAGTATCTGAGGACCTATTGCATTTGGGGGCTAATTCTCCCCTAACCTGAAGTAAGCTTTAGAAATTATGCAAGAGATGCAAACCATGATCCGTACTGCCGAGGTGCCCAGATAATGATCCATTTGAAAGCCTTGCTTCCTCCTTCAGACTGGAACTTCTTTGGTTGGGCCCTGGGTTCCAGTTTCGACAGGTACAAGCAAAGCCTTCCTGTATTTAATGCTTTACTATAATGCTTAAATTTTATGAATTAGATCCAGAAGGAAGGAGTAAAAGTGCCTTTGCACAGAAGTCTAGGAACTTCTGTTGCTAGAAAGAGCAGTAGCGTTGCAGAACCATCAGCTTAATAGTTCTGTAGGTTTTTTTGTGTGTGTGTGCATGGAATAGAAATGATTTTTTTCTATAAAATATGGAATGTCTCTAGACTGAGAAGCTTACTACAGGTGGCGATGTAGGTATCTATGGCCAGCTTTTGTGGTAGGTAGGCTCTGCATGATGGCAGATAAACAATAACTATGTGGTCCTTGATAGAAAAAAAATAGATTACAAATATTTGGTGTCAAGCTGAAATGCATGTACAGTATTTTTAAATTGCAGTGATCTCCTATAGCTTAATTGCTGCATAGAAGCAGGGATCCCAGCATCAAATTCAGCCCTGGCAAAAGAAACGTTTGCTTGAATTATCTGATCAGCTTACATAAAGAGGCAGAATCACGTTTTTTTGTAAGGAACTGGTCGCTCTATGTTAGGGTGGAAGCCTATGGACCCCAGATGTTGTTTGTCTCTATTTTCATACATCCCAGCCAGCGAGGGAAGTGGACACAAATAATGCATGCATTAGTCCAGCAATATTTGAATGGTCATAATGTTCCTGCTTTTGTATTCTGTGCAAGGCTATTTCATCACAGTGAAATAATCAGATGCATTGTTCAAGGGTATGAAACGTGTTTTTTGCTTGGTATACTATTAAATTAAATGCAAATTGAAAGCTATTATTATTATTTACAATAATTATACCAAGCAGTGTTTTGCTAATGGAAATTGGCTTTCTGCACTGTACTTTAGGCTTGGCTTTCCAATAATCCTAGAACAATGTCATATTTGTTTGTTTGTATTTATATCCTGCCCTATATCCTAAGGCCTCAGAGTTTATTACAATAATAATTGTCCAATGAAACAATAACATACAATCAAATTTCTATTCATTGAAACTACAACTAATGAGTGTCTGAAAGGGGAAGGTATCTTTTACATATGTGTTTAGATTGCTCCGGAATAATTCAAATTATATCCCACATGGGCAATAGTTCTATATTACTTCTGACTCTGGATAGAGTCTTCAAAAGAGGATCATTGATCTGCATTGTGTACTTAGACTGACATATCTTGCAAGCCATGAAAGCAATGAATTTGCCCTCTAGCAGTTCTTTAAGGCTTTAGGTAACTGAGATATTTTTTATTCCTCCAGAAAGAAGAACCCAAAAGCAGTTTATGTAAATGTTTGAAGGGACCTTCACTGTCAGAGATTGGTACAATTGCTTGGATGATCACCCTAAGTGATGCTCTCCATAACTTCATTGATGGTCTAGCGATTGGGGCGTCTTTCACACTATCTTTGCTACAAGGAATTAGCACATCTATAGCAATTCTGTGTGAAGAGTTTCCTCATGAGTTGGGTAAGGCACTCTCCATTAACTTGGCTAATAGATGGATGCAGTAAGAGATTCCTTACTGAAGGGGAGCTCAAAAGTTCTTTGCTATTTAATTTTTTTTAAAGGCATAGTGTTTTCCTGTTTTCCTGTATGTCTTGCAAATGCTCTTTAAATTTTAATGGAAATTAATGCCAACAGTAATATTATGGATTAATGATTCCATCCTTTTCTGTTTCAGGGGATTTTGTCATTCTTCTCAATGCTGGAATGAGCACGCGGCAGGCCTTGTTTTTCAATTTCCTGTCAGCCTGCTCTTGCTACGTTGGATTAGCTTTTGGCATCATTGTGGGAAACAACTTTGCTCCAAATGTTATCTTTGGGATAGCTGGAGGCATGTTCCTATACATTTCCTTGGCAGATATGGTGAGATCCCATTACATTCTACCTATATCCAACACAGAAGTTTGTATTATGTTATCACACAGTAAGGAAAAAATGTTTATCAGAGGGTATTATCTAGAGAACATGCAGAATTTTCTTCCGAGAGCTCACCTAATTCCTTGTGGGAATTAAATATATGGAATAACACTCATATGTAATGCTACATTAACAACCCAGTATTACTAGGTTGCAGAAACTCTGTCTGAGGATAATAGGCATCATGGGTTTAGGATTTCTGCCTAAAAGCTTGTTCTGATCTGATTGCAATCAACAAGTAGATCCTAGGAGTAGGCATAGGATGAGGAACTTGTACAATACAAGAGGATCTTTGTGAATCTATGCTCATTGCATTTATGTACACATTTACAGTTTGTACAAATTTCCATGCATGTGGTCTTCTATACTTTTAGCTGAATTGATATCCATGAAAGTAGACAAACTTCCTTCTGCGTGTAGTATTTTTGTGTACGTGCTCATCCATTAAACATATATTAAACATGTTTAATGTTGTGCATATAATTTTTGATATGCACTTGTGCACATCTGTACAAATAATACTGAATCAGAAGAAGTGAAATTAATGACTCAGTGGAACCAAAAGTTGTCTCAAAACTATTAAAAAGTGTAAAAAGAAAAGCCCCCCTTTTTTACTAGCAGAAGTGATGCAAGAAATACAGCTTCCACGACTCAGGGCCTTTTTGCACTTAGTGGAGTGCTCCAGTGAGACTGGATCAGTTGGAACCGTCCTCCAGCTGGAGGGGTCCATGTGTCCCAGAACAAGGCTGCCCACATTTTGTGGCTGTTCTGGGTCAGTCTCTGCATTGGCTCCAAAGCTCATGCAAACCTTGGAATGGCCTCTGCAAGCTCTGATGTCCAGAAATTAAAGTACCTGGCCTTGTAGGGCCTGGGGATGGAGGAGCATTTCAGCTGTGCATCTTGTACTGAAATGAACCCCCTTGTTAAACTAGAACGTGGAGGCATGTGCCTGCTATACTCCTTCATGGCCAGTTTGCAAGGCACTAGACTGCTGGTATCTTGGACTAGGCAACCATTTTGGGCTGCCTAGTCTGGTCCATGCTCTGTAAAATGCAGATGATGCCTACTAGCAGTAGGTGAGGCCTCCCTTATATTGAACAAACATTAGAAGAGAGGCTTTGGGGTCCCTTGATCGCCCAGTTTTAAGGTAAGCGTTGAAACATCCATAGTTTTCCTCAGTTCTTTCAGTAGCATCTGCTCTCTGTTGAGTTACTGCATTTAAAGATTTGGAGCAATTAGTTGATGTGTGTGGCTGGATGCGAGGCCTGCAGGGTAAAAGAAGACATAAGGGGAGGTACTGGTATGTGTGCCTCCACTATGGTTGGTTTTGTGGAATGCATTCCAAGCTTTTGACTTTAAAAACACACACATGGAAACAACTCAACAGAAGATCAATGATGAGAAAAGACAAATAGAGAAAGCAATTAACATGGTAGACAAGACCCCAGGCATTGATTCATCAGAGATGCAATTTGCCTCTGTATTAGAGAAGGACACATTAACAGATCTGGTACAAAACTATTTGCTGATTCACTGAGGCTTCTGATAAGGTACACCTTCTTTCTTTGTGTTTAATGAAGCAGGCATCTTTCATTCTAAAACTGGATACAGCTTGCTTGGATCTGTGGCCTTCCGTTTCTATTAAGGGCAAGGGACAAGGCAGCTCCTCTTTTTATCTGCCTCCTTTCTTTCTTATGCTGTGATTACATTCCAAAATTTTTGCCCTCTGTGGTACAATAAGTGGTAGATTTCTCTGTCCGCCTTTCAAATCTCTCTATCTTTAGGTTTTTAGATGGGAGCCATTAATGCGGAGTCTGAATCAAATGTAAATAATATATGTGAATCATGACCAGTACAATATCCTGCTTTTCTGCTGAATTCCACCCTCTTCTTCTCCTCTGTCTAGATACAGGTAGGATTTGTTAGACCTCTTCTATTCCTTTTTCTGCCTTTACCCTTCTCTCCCAGCTAGCTCAACAGGATATGATTTGTACACTGGGAAAGATGAAGTGTAGGGTGAGGACACAGAATTCTGGATCCTAACTGCCTGTAGGAAGGGCTTGCATTTTTCAAATGTTCTCCTACACTTACACTGCTCTGTGCTAATTTTGTCAGATCGCAGAAGCAATGCACCTTTCTGCATGGGCCCTTAATTTGGATTAAGCGCCCATGTAGGAAGCATCTACACTTCACTGATCTGCACATTAATGTAGATCCTCCTCCTGATCTACTCTGCCTGACAGAATGTGAGGCCTTCTGTATCACTGGTAAAATGTTTAATCAGGTATACTAGTGAGAACAGTGGCCCTGATCCAGATCATGGGAGATATGAAGACGGCATGCTTTCCAAGTCTGGAACAACTGGGGATGCATTTCAGTGCGTGGCATAGCACACTGCCAGGTGCATTCCCCAGAGGTCCTGAGGCTAGAAGGGTTTGTTCCTAACCCTTGAAGGTGTGGGCATATGGCTGTGACACTCGTATGGACCAGTGCCATTGTGCAGATGACATTGATTCCCCTATGCCTTCCCATGTTCCAAATCAGTGGCCCCGACTGCTCCAGTAGGCCTGTCTGTTTCTATGCAGAAAGGCCCAATGATATGGAAGTGCTGAGGTGGTGGAGGAAGGAAAGGGGGTGCTTTGCTGACATGCACAACAATTTGTTGGTACCAGATCCAGTTATAATCTACAGTGGCTCCGAACCGTGTGTAGAGGCAAATCAGGTAGCGGGGAGAGAAATAAAAAGCCCTGCACCAGCCTGTGTTTTGCTTTCTGTTCCTGTACCTGGAAACAGCAGGTTCTGTGGGCTTATCTTAGTAGCTGAAAAACATCTTGGAAGATCAGTGGTAAACATCATAGATTGGCTTTACAAGGAGTTACAAGGCACTGAGTGTGAATTCTTGGCATCTTTTACTGTGCAGAAGCTTTTTACATAATTACAGTAGCATAGCTTGGAAGAAACACTAGAAGAAAGGGTTAGATGAGGGGCGTTTCCACACTTGGCTCTCTAGTTGATCTGCAGTGTGTTCCCAGATAGAGCATCCGCACTACAAGGAGCTGTTTCTGACTCAGGTCATCAGCATCATGGCTGGACCACCAGACAACCCCAGTTTGCTCTATCAGCATTATTTTCCCATACCAGCATGTTTTTTGATTTGTCAACTGTCTGGTGGACTTAGCATAACATCAGAACAGACTTCCAGGGAATTGCCATGTGTGCAAAAAACCTGAAGGGAACAGGTGTACAGTGAGCTCCCAAAATCTCTTCCAACGCTTTGTTGAATGATTTCATTAGTTAATTAGTACGTTAAAAAGATGCTAGGGAAGTCTTGCATATATCTGCTGATGAATATCCAGCATTCCTGCTTGCTGCCTAGAGGGTTTCTAGGAGGGTTGTACTCTGAGTTTCGGAAGAGACCGGAGAAGCTTTGGATCGTATAGTTTCTCCTGGTGTGCCCATGGAGGTGCCCTTCTGGGCAGGTATCCAAAAGGGCATTGCATAGCATTGTAATTGCCCCTCCTATGCACAGTTTTAAAAGCCACACATTTTGTGTCTTCAATACTGGACAAATGCACTGGCTGCTCTCCTGAATCCTGAATCCTGAAGGTGGAGGCTGTAGCAAAATATAAAACTACCCACCACATCTTCCTGCATTTGAAAGTTGTTATGGTCTGCAAGCTAGATTTGTTCACAGTTTTCCTGACAGGAAGAATAATGTTTTTCCTCCACTTACTGTGTTGGAGAAGGAGAGAGAGAGAGAGAGAAATATCGTACAATATAATGAGGATGAACAGAATGACAGCAGCGGTTGCCTTCTACTTCCACTGGTAACCTGGTAGCAAAAATCTTGTTTTCCTCCCTGAATATTCAGTTTCTCTTATGGAAATGTTTCTGAGGAGCCAAGGTTTCTACACTTCAGTTTCAGAGGGCTTTGAAAATGTTGAACTTGATCCTACCTCATCTTTGATAAGCAGCCAGCACAGCAATTTTGTTGATCTGTACTTGTCAGCACTTTGCAGAAGCTGACATTTTTTTCAGTGTCTTTGAATTAATTTTCAAGGAGAGCTTGTTGCAGTGATAAACTAGGTGTAGGTGGCAGAAGAGCTTTACTTTTCAAGCACCAGATAGCTTCTCTAGGGTGGCTCTTAGGGGGTGTATGCAAGCCCTCCCCCCGCTCTCACACATTTATGAATGCCTCCCAATTAAAGATAAAGTGGGTGATGCATTGGGTTTGCAAGCAGCTGAAAAGGTGGAGGAGCTTTTCAGGTTTGGGGTGCTTATTTTATGAAATATGTGTGGCTGCCTATTAGCTTGTGTTCACTTGATGGCTCGTAAAATAAAGAATACAAATTTCTAATACAACAACAAAGCCAACATAGTGGATGCAAACTCATTCTCTTTAAAGCAAAAGAAAGGCTACATCCAGACACCGGCACCTGTCCTGAAACTTTTGTTTCTGAAGCACATGCTTTAAAATGCTTTGTTGGGGAATCTTTATTTGGCACAAAAAGGCCCACTAATAAAATATTTAGAAGACATTGCTGACACCACCAGAAGAGGTGCATGCTAGAATGCATGCTTAGGTACATCCTTTAGGATGGAGAGACAAATAGGATGCCTCTAAATGCCATTTGCAGGTATTCAAGAGCAGGTGAAGGTTTTGCTTTTGTTTTCTGCTTGAGATGCCCAGAAACAATTGGTGGGCCACTGTGTGGGACAGGATGCTGGACTAGATGGGCTGTGGCCAGATCCAGCAGGGCTCCTCTTAGTTCCTTATGTCCTTACATCTCGGGGGAGGCAGCGGTACTAAAATCTGGTACCTGCTTTTAGGCTTCAGGTGGAGGCTAGTTTAGTACATTATCTAAAGTACATTCAGTACTTTAGATAATGGTTTAATTTCTTCTTTATATTTGATCGGTCTTTTAAAATGTATTTCATTTTTTCATTTGTAGTGTATTTTCAGTTTTAATGTTTGCTTGTTCAGAGAAAAACCATAAAGACAACACAGAAAAGCCCGTTCTCCTTAGCTGGGAGCTACAGTGCTTTAATTCACTTGCATTGGGCATACAGGTCAAGGTATCTGAATATGACCCTCAAATTTCATGTAGATGAAGAAGAGGCAGATGCAATAGTTCAGTGACAGAATATCTGCTTTGTGTGCAGAAATGCACTCTCTGAAAGTGGACAGTGGCAGAACCACCTCTGTAGGATTGTCTGGGAAATTGCATAGTGGTGTCTACAAGCTTTAATTTAAAGTAGGGATGTACATGAATATTTGTAACATTTAATATATGGATTTGTATGAAATCAGCCATTCGTACATGAATCAAATGTTATGACATTCGTATGAATATGAATGTTTTGGAACATTGGTACGAATGCTCCAGAACTTTGGTGAAACAGGGAGATGGGAATGCAGCTGCATCAGTCACACCCGCAACAGATCCAGAGCGCATTTGACATGGCTTGAGAGTGGATTCAAAGTGGATTCAGGGCAAATTTGACACTTTCAGAGTGGATACGTTATGGGATATGTAATCAGATACGTATCGGATATATATGTGTTCGTATTGGATAGTTGTACGAATTCATATAAATTAGAATCCTACCACATTCGAAGGGAGTCTATTCAAACAAATAGGGATTTTCTTGCATTTGATTCAATACAAATTGAATGCAAAGGGTGTTTTTCCATCACGCTCCTTTAATCTGGATCTAAGAAGATCCGGATCTAAGAAATGGGTACTTTCCTTAATCTGGATCTAGTAGATCTGGATTAAGGGAAGTACCCAATGTGTTTCCATGGGTGGTCTAGCACCCAATAGCAATGGGTGCTAGCCTGCCTGCTGTGGAAACACCGCAGCACCCATGTGGCAAATCCGGATTGACCCACAAGGGGTCTGCCTGTCACCCCAGGTGTTTTGGGGAACAGGGGGTGCAATCTCTGAAGTTGCCTTTGGAGATTAGCAAAGGCTCTGAAGCCCCTCTGAAGGCAGCTCCGAAGCCCCTCCGAATGCAACTTCTGAGATTAGCGCAGGCTCTGAAGAAAAACCCCTTGTGAGAGCACTGCAGCAGTCAAAGGCTGCAAAGGCTCCTTGAAGTTAGTGGCACCAAAAGCACCCAGGATGGAGCTGGGCAAAGAGTCTGCAGCTGACAATGCGGCAAAGAGGAAAGGGAAGAAAGGGAAGATTTCTAAAAGCAGATGGAAGAGCCTGTCTGTTTCAAAGGGCTCTGGTGTCTATTTTTAAAAATCTTGCCTGCTCTTTACAGCCCCTATGCTCACCTGACAGTTGTCCAGCTGGGTGCCTTATACCCACCTGACAGCTAGACTCTCAGGTGGCTATAGGGCACCCAGCTGGGCAACTGTCAGGTGAGTATAGGGCAGTGATGGCGAACCTTTTGAGCTTGGTGTGTCAAAATTAACAAGAAAACCTAGCTTAACTCGGGTACTGTGTCACATCTAGAAATATCCATAATTTTGTGATATTTGTAGCTCTAGTAAAAAAGTTATATTTTTGATATATCTATTTTATTAAAAGCAAAAACAAATAATTCTTTACATTTGCTAAATCTTCAATTGAAAGTTGGTATTTCGTACTCTTCAAGAACAAGCATGCACTGCATGCCCAGTTGCCAGGGTGACCAGGTGTGTCACCCAAAAGGGCTTGTCGTGTCACCTGTGACACATGTGTCATAGGTTGGCCATCACAGGTATAGCGGCTGTAAAGAGCAGGGAAGATTTTTTTAAAACAGAAGCAAATTAAGGAGTTCCTTAATTATGCACCTCTTTCCGCATGAATGAGTCAGCCTCCCAGCAAGGAGCTAATTAACAGGCAGCTACAAGGGGTTGCAGGGGCTTGAAATTTTTCTCTTCCAGGGGGGCAATTTCCTCCCTGAGAAAGAGAAAACTCAAACTTCTGCACCCCCTTATTCCCTTGCTTTTACTCCGCCTTTGAGGCAACCAAGTAGCTTGCCTGGGAAAGGGAGCAAAATCACGATCCCCACGGGACACACCGTGCTTGCAAGGAACCCCTGGCCACACATCCTCTGCTGCCCAGCCTTTCCTGCGATCTACCCTAACTTCAAAGACCCTACAGAGCTTTGCAGCCTTTGAAAGCTGCAATGCTCTTGCAATGTGTTTTTCTTCGGAGCCGAAGCTAATCTCCGAAGTTGCCTTCGGAGGGACTTTGGAGCTGCCTTCAGAGGGACTCCAAAGTCTTGACTTTGCCCCCCCCTTGGGTGCCTCCCCCCCCCCGAGTCTCCTCTAGACCCCATTGCCAGATTGTAGTGGAAACAGGCTCCCTACAATCTGGATTTTAAGACTGAAGACCCCATTGTAGACCCCTTTAATCGGGTCTACATGAAATTATAGGTCCTGAAGGACCCATATGATCTGGATTTCCCTGGCTGTGGTGGAAACAAATGTGTCCCTAATAGGGTCTGTGGTGGAAATGGGGTCATCCAGCTCTCAGCCAAATGGGTCCTTAACAGATGCTTCAATGGGTACTTAGTGACAGTGGAAAAACACCCCAAAAAACCCATTTGTGCACATCCCTAATTAAGAGTGCCACATGGAGGAAAATATGATATTTCGGGTGACCAGTTATAAATGGATAGTGGAAATGGAAGCATTGAGTTCATTCATATGGTTCATGTCTCCCTGCACTTGGAGAAATTGCATAAAGCAGCAATGCTAGGTTATGGCATGCGTGCTAGCACAAATGACAATTACAGCAACATGCAGAGAGTAAAGGGAGCCTTCCATTTGGAGAGGCTCCTGCCTCTGGGAAGGGTTTCCTTTTATTAGGGTTTTACCGTAACAAAAAAACTTACTACCTTGATCCAGGAACTGCCTGTAATAATTCATTCTGCAGCTGTGTTCAGCCGCACTACACCATACAGCAGCTGCTTTCAGCTGTACTAACACACAAACTAGTAGTTACTACTGGTTCTTGGTAGTAGTTTAACTTTTACATGAATTGTTAAATAAAATATCAGCCACACTGGCTACAACATAATATGTCATAATGCAACATAATAGAGCATAGTGCAACACTAGGTTACCCTATGTTGCATACTTCTTGCCTCAAATTTACCCAAACTACATCTGGTATTCACATTTCATGGCCCTCCTGTGAATTAAACTTTGCATAGCACTTATGTGGATTGTTCATGTGACCTCATGTGTCTCCAAACTGGTGGACAGGCCCAGGGGATCTTTTAGAATGCCTTGTCTGCACTGTGGGGTGATCTGTTGGGAAGCCACATCTCTTGGTAGACTGTTCCATCTGCACAGGAGGTGAAGCATTGGAGAAGGCTATGGTGCGAAGGCAGCACTGAAACCATCTTTCTCTAAGTGTGGATTACTTCCAGGGTTGTATAGAGGACCAGCAGCTTCTGTGAATCAGCACACAAATCCTGGTCCAATATGCCATAACTGACACACTCACTGAGCACTTGGAAGCAGTGCCAGATATGTGCTGTTTTGGGGTACCTGACCAAGACAGCACTGCCCAGCAACTTCAAGGGTCAGGAAATTTTGTTCCTTGCCTCTGAAGCTGACTTGGCTCACCTCCAACATGGGCAACCCTTGTGGACCAGTGGCAGCATGACACATTGTGAGTTGGGTTTCCTGAATTAGGCAGTGCTACACAGGATAGCCTACACTATGCAGAAAGGTCTGTACTGACTTCCTGGGCAATATGTTCAAATCATTTGAGAGTTTACATTGCTGAGCTTGTTCTATGAAGAGATAAAGCATGTGATTCCAAGAGGAGGCAAATTTGAGATGTGTTCTTACTTCAAGTAGTTAAATATGAACAACACCAGTGCTTGTTACCCATCTCTAAACCTGTCCTTGCCATGACAGAAAAGGAGAAATTTCTACTTGGAGACCCTGAAGCAATGAGTGGCATTTCTTTCTAGTAAACCATTTCACTGCCTTCTGCTGCTGTTGCTAGGGCCCAGGCCTGTACTGGCGAAACAATGCTGGGTCCCAGATTTACGCACTCGCAAGCTGTGCTAGTTTTCAAATTGCCAGTTTAGCAATATGATTTAGCTGATGCAAGATCGGCAGACCCTTGCTGTTTCAGGTGTGGGAATGAGGTCCTGGACTAAAAACGTCTTGGGAATTCTCTTGGAAAAGTCACAGTACTGAACCAGTACTGGGTGATGGTGGTGAAGCTGTGATGCTACTGGAATCCCCATATTTGCTTCCCCACGCAACTGTGAAACACTATGTGGAGTAATATCAGCTCTTCCATCACTCCTCCTCAGCAGACAGGAAAAATGAACTGACTCAATTCCTTCTGAAGCAAGCACTTGGAAGCTGTGTTGGTTTCAGGGGTCAGTCTGCAATGGGCATTAATGTTTCTTTGCCTCTTGCAAGCCTCTGCAAAAAACATGGCTTTCTGCCCATGCAAAGCCCTTGCAAATTCTGTTTGCAATCCTCTTTGCAAGCCGGGGCTGCAAAGAGCAGAAAAGGGCAGGAAATCCTGTTCAGGCCTGAGTGTAATGATTGGCTGCAGGTGCATTTTGGAGGGAAAAGCTGTTGGGGGATCTGGGAGCTTGAGGAGGAGTTTCCCTCAGGTCTTTATCTCAGGAGTTTCCCCCAGGAGTTTGCAGTTTCCACCAATCAGGCTTAAGGGACAGGAGGAGTTTCCACCAGGAGTTTATTTCAGCAGCTTTCCCCCATGAGGTGTCAGCCAATCAGGGCCACAGGGAAAAAGGCATAAATAACCTCTGAATACATCAGACTGGGTCTTCGTGCTGGGACTGATGCTGAAGGGGATGGAAGGAGAAGAACTGAACCCGAGGGAGCCGTTGCCAGTAGCTGACCATTGGTCTTTTCTTAGGAGGAAGAACTGACCAGGAGAGGAACCTAAGTGCTGAACTTTGGGGAGGCTAGGGTAATACCTTGCAAACCAAAGGAAGGGAGGAAATGGTGAAGCTTACCTGCATGGAAACAACTGAGGGTTAGTAAGTCAGGGAAGCTCCTATTGCTTGAGGCTTACTATGCACAGAGACTTGTGAAATCTTTAACTGCTTACTTATAGACTTTCCTATTTTCTCTTTTACTTCTGTAAATATTATTCTTAATAAACTTGTTCTAGCTTATAGTTTAAAACGCTTGCTACCAGTGTTTTATCTTTAAACTGTAGTACTCACTCGGCCGTTGCACGAACCCAGCATCCTAAAAGGGCCCATCTACTCTTAGGAGGGTAGGCACTTACTGGACCGTTGGGGATCGTGGCAGAAGCTACATTTCTTTTTAAGTAGTTTGGAACTGGAGTCCCTCCCATACAGTAATGATGAATAAATCAATAGATACATCTTTTTGTGTACTGAAATGGCATGTTTTGCCACCAGATGGCAATATGTACCTAAAAATATGTTTGTTTTCTTTTCTTCCTCTCCCAGTTTCCAGAGATGAATGACATGTTGAGAGAGAAAGTAACTGGAAGGAAAACTGATCTAACCTTCTTCCTGATCCAAAACGCTGGTTTGCTCACAGGGTTTGCTGCAATATTGTTGATCACCCTTTATGCAGGAAACATTGAACTGGAATAATGGGGATGATCAAGATGTGATACTGAAAATGCGTAGTAATTTTTTTAAAAATGGAAGAACTCTTGAACTCCGTAAAGGGACTTGGAAGTGAAAAAGGATTTGATATGATGTCCTTCTCTTTCAGCTATTTGAAACAAAAAGCTTTGTTTGTATGGCTCCCCAAGTCAGTACTTGGTCACAATTGTTATCAGAAACTGTGTATTACAATAATCAGTAGCTCTGCAACATGGCCTCAATGTGGGAAAGGCTATACTGTTTGGTGTGGTAATTTTTGGAAAAATAGCATCCTTGCTATCAGCATGAATGGCTAGATCTCCAGGCTTACAGTCCCAGAGTCTCTGGGTTCACTTCCCCACGCAGTCACCATGGAAGCTCACTGGGTGATCTTTGCCTCTCAGCCAAACGACCTCACAGGATTGATGTGAGGGTAAAATAGCGGACAGAACAGTGAATACTGAGAACTCTCTGAAAAAAAGTGGAATGTAAATGCCAACATACCGGGCTTTGAATATGGACATTTGTGTTCATCGATGAAAAATAACCCATAATTCTTTTGCAAAAAGAAAATACCAATATAAGCAATAGGAACATGTGTCATATGAACGATGTTAAGAAAGGGTATTATATTAGCAAAGACTCTCCCCCTTTTTTTAAACAGATAGTAATAGTCTTATTTGAAGAAATACAAACTGTTTCATAGCTTCCTGGGGAAGGTAATTTTTATTATTTAAAAATACTTGCTTTGGTGAGTTTTGCATGCATAATGCAAATATTCCAATTATTAATTAACATTGGCTTAATTATGCCACTTAGTACTTTTGATCTTTCTCTTTCATGGGAACTGTGGGCTTATTATGGGAAGCTCCTCTTTTAATAAGCAAAAATACCATGCTAACATTTCAACAATTTATTATATAAGTAATGCTTAAAAGGAGCTTGCTTATGTAGAAAAAAATACAGAAGATTAACTCTCATCAGGATGGGTGAAAAATTATGTTTATAGACAGTAATTTTGTGTCCCTCTTGTTTTGTATCCTTGTAGTCAAGCTATACATGAAATTGCTTCATTTCTGTGGGGCTTTATTCTAGGATGCAGTTCCTCAAATTGTGATACATAATTATATTTTTGAACTATATACTAACAACAGCAACAATTTACACTTTCACTTGGTTAAGAGTACAAAATTATCCAATCCACACTGATGAGGGTTAAAAATAACCATCTAAAGAAGTAATTTCTGGTTGAACTGAAGATGATGATCTGCCCTGAGCTAGTTAATTTGTCTGATTCTGGCAGTATAGTTTCACACTACCAGTTGAATTGGAAGAGCCAACATGCAGAACCCAGTGGCCCTTTCTGCACGGGACACTGTCCTGTGGTAACAAGAGGTCTTCTAGCATCCTAGACCAAATTATGGGAGGTGTGTTCTACTTCTAGCATTCTCTTCTGCACTAGACAGAATATAGATCAGATGGTGCCCTAGTCCAGTTTACTGGTAGGCCTCAACATGGAAAGTATACTGGACCATGGAGGTGTGCGGCCAGTATGTCCCCATGGTCTGACATACCATAGAGAACTCATTGTTTTGTGGCTGCTGGAATGGCTTCCCTGGGAACTCCAAGGCCAGAAACATTCATTCTTGGCATTTGCAGGCTTGTTCTGCTGGCTTTTGGTACACATACCACCCATGTATCGGAATGATCATGCAACCTAAATCAGAGATGCAAATTAAGGCTGGAACTTATAGATAGGCCTAACATAGGAACCTATCTGGCTCTTGCTCAGACTAGCTCAGCAACATGTTTTGAGAAACCCAGGCCGAAATCTTTCCCAGCACTACCTGCAGATAACTGATTATTAAATCTTAAATCTTCAGAATTCAAAACACATGCTTTACCACTGAGCTATGGAAATTGGTTTGTGTGCATTTGTTGTGGCTGGAAGGGGCTGTCAGGACTGGCTGTTAAATTTGGTGCCTTATCAAAGCAAAGGAAATGATATGTCAGTATGGCCCTCGCCTTTCATAAATATATAGTTTTACATGCAGATCATTTCTAGTGAGAAGCATACATTTTATGCTTGTGTTCATTTCTACAGCCTGTGTCTGCTTTTGATGGACAAACGTTATTCTCAATTCAGTTTGTTTGTGCTCTGAGACCTGTGCAGATAATTGGTTGGGCTTTGGGATGGGGTGGGTGGGAGTAGCAGAGCAAACAAAAATACAATGAGCTTGATTGTGTAGTCAAGAATGGGAAGAGAAGTCCTTTTATTTTCTGTTTTCTGGAGGAAATGTGCAATATTTATTATAGAGTCATTTCCCCCCCATGGTTTTAACTGTATCCCTTCTCTGAAAATATAAGGTGTTCAAACATATTTGTCTGTCTTTTGGGCTGAGATTGAACCTTCATTCATGGTTGAATAATTTCTTAGGAGGCCATAAAATGGGTTTATTGAACACATAAATTGCCTTTTAGCTTCTCCTGACATTCTTTTAATATGATAGATATTTTAAAGTAAAAAGTCTATTCAAAACTTGAAATGCTGCATGTGTATGCAGAGCTATCACAACATAGACTGAGCTTAATTCCCATTGCTGACAGTATTATGGATTGAGGCAGCATCCCACCTGAGGTGCAGAGTCCACCATGAACATGGCAGCATTACTTTCCCCATGGCCTGTTGCTCATAAGCGTTTGTGGATTCTGAAATCCTCTCAGCTGCAGAATGTAAGTTCCACTATGACATGGTTTCTATCCATGTGAGCAGATACAACCTGGGAAGTCTCTATCCTGTTTTCTTCCATTAATTTGCTGCCTGCCTTCTGTGTCACTCCATGTAGTAGAGGAAGTGAACAGGTCATTTATCCCTGCCTAAAGCTAGGACATCTCTTAGAATGATTCCTGCACCAAGGTCACACTGTTCCTTTGCTTCCATGAGTTGGAAGATAATGTCTGGAACAAGCAGTTGCCTTTGGCAGAATTTACTCGCTTGGGTGAAATGTGGGATCTAAACATTTGGATGAATGATTGAATATGCACAACAAAGAGAGAAAGGACCAGGACATGCGTGTGTGATGCCATAGAAAGGGAATGGTGTTTATCAGGAATGAAAACAAATATGAGAGAGACACCATTGGAATGGGCCATTTAGGACATTGTAATCCATGTCTCACACAGTGGCCTCCAATCACTTCTGGGCATTTTCAAGAAGACAAAGGCAAAACTTCCACCTGTTCTCTGCTCTTTGCAAATGAACTTTCTTATAGCATTAGTTGCACTGGTTGCCTATGGTGCCTGAGCATTAACATCTGCTGGAAAGGCCTTCTAGACAGCACCCTCGCCCCTCGGAGGTGGCGGCCCATGAAAGGGTCTTCTTTGACCCCCCCCCCCACGCTGTGATATGGTCTCCCTTCAGGACTGCACTAAGCACCATCTCTCTACACATTAATGTGGTTGGTGAAGACACACTTCTTTACCATACATTTGGCTAAACAGGTAGCTCTCCTCCTTTGGGTATAGTATTATTTTTAATTTTGTTTTTTATTTAGTTTTTATGTATTTTAATTGTTGTTAACCTGCCATGAGACTTCAGGTTATGGGATGAACTATAAAGCATGCAACAATCTTTTTCTCAAGTTGTCATTTTTAGAATAGTGACACGAACAAGCCCATTTTTTTTAAAAAAGCTTATGTGATCCAGATGAAAAATGGTTTGATTTATTAGGCATTCTGTGATAAAGGACAATATGCATTTAAATGAGAAAAAGGTTTTGCTGCCAGTTTGGTGAAGACAGCATTGTGAGGGCATAACTGAAAAGTACAGGCTAGCAATTTTATGAAGCTGCAACCTTATAAACAGTAATAAGAATTTGCATGTGAAGGCAGCTTAAAAAGCTTATAAAGTCCCTAGTTTGAATCTCATCTCTACCATGGTACTTCCTTCTTTCCTCATCTTTTGAATTAAGGTTAGAGTAGGACTTTTTTTTTTGTCCCAAGGTCTGAGGAAAAACTTAAAGCACTGGATAGTTACGGTTTGTTCCACTAGAATATTTGGAGTATTCTATGCATAAGGAATGATGAAGGGCACATTCTGAATTCTGATAGTGTAATGGTTTCAATCTACCATCCAACGCATGAAAAATTAGCCAGTTGGATACATTTTTCCTAGTTAGCTTAAACAAGGTGAAAGAAGCCACAAAGTGGCCACAAAGTAGTCTTCAGAGCTTTCAAGATTTTCCAGTTTTATTCCAAACTCAGGTCAAAGTGAGGCTTCTGCCTTGTAACTAGTCATTTCTTGGAAGGACATTTTGTTCTGTATTTGCAACACTCATAAAGCCCTGTTCTGATTCTAAAAGTTCTTAATTTGAAACATTTTGCATAGCTCCAATTAAGAGTGTCTCCAGGCATGCAGTAAAACCTTTGATTGTCTCAGCACTTTATTGAGAAGAACATAAGAAAATAAAAACATAGGAAGGCCCCTGCTGCATCAGACCACAGCCCATCTGGTACAGCATCCTGTCTCACAGAGTGGCCCACCAGTCACTTCTGGGCATTCTCAAAAGGCAAAATCTTCACCTCTGCTCCTTGCAAATGACCTTTAGTAGCATCTTGCTTGTCTCCCCATGTTCACACCTAAGTTTTAATTTAGTTGCAGTACACTTTCAGAGTGATAGCATATCAATGAAATAATAAGCTGTTTGCCTTTGGCATTATCTACTTGAGAAAGTCTACCTTTGGATTAGATAAAGTGGAAAGAAAATGATTGGTCACTCTGATGTGCTGGCAGATGGGGGAGGGGACCCCCAATTCGGTGGGTCCCCTCTACCGGCCTCGCCGCACCGGTGCGATCGCCAGCCAGGCAAGGCTGGTCATCAACCACCCAGAGGCCAGCTGTGATGCCGATTTCCGGCCCATGCTGGCCCTGGGGGTGTGCCGACGGCTGTCAGGGAGAGAAGCGTGTGCGAACGCTTCTCTCCCCGAACAGGCCGGGACTCTTCGTCCGCGCGGGAACGGATGCAGAGCACTTTAAAGTGCCCTGCATCTCGAACGTGTGGAAGACAGCCTGGGACGAGCCGGGGCGCAAACCAGCCGCGGCAATGCAAATGCCACGTTCCGGGCTGTCTTCCACGCGTTCAAAAACCGCGTGTGCGAAAAGGCCTCCGGAGGTGGTACTTAGGCATCATTCTAGTAGCCACTGATACATCTGACCTCCATGAATTTATCTAACACTTTCTTAAAGCTATCCAGGCTTGTTACAGTCCTGGCATTCCCAATATAGTGCAGCTTTAAGGAGCCAAAAACCTATAATACCGCTATTATGGGAAACTCAGGTTGCATTTAACCGCAATGCTTTTCTTTGACATCTGGTGAGCATCTTCCAGAATTAGCTTGATTGAGGATATCAGAAGCCAGCCAAGTACACATAAACAACAAAGGAAGACAATGGGCACTTAGGTGACTTCCAATAGATCCTTTTAGGGTGAATCCCCACAGCAAGCTTATTTCACTTTCCCTAAACCAAAATAATAGAACTGGATGCAAACGCGAATTTGCCTGTTCCCATTACTTTTAACTTAATCGCGTTGGATCTGGATTCTGAGGATCGTACGTGGCGTACGTGACTCAAGGTGGGACTCAAGTGGCTACTTTTTAAAAGCTGCTTTTCGGGGCTGCCCTGCCCTCTTCTTCCTGGCATGGACGCACCACCCATAAGGGACCCCTTCACAGAGCCTAGCTAGGTGGCTGGGTGGCTGCCACTTCCATGGACAGAGGAAAAATGGCAGCGGGCAGCCAGCCAGCGATTCTTTCCCCTCCTCTCCCCATTGCTCAGGGCACACAGCAGCAGCGGCAACGAAAGCCCCTTTGCTTTAAACATTCACATTCAGCTGCTTTCCTCCATTTCTTTCCCTTTCTAAAGGTCAGAACTTTTAGAATTGTGCAAAATTGCAACATTGTTATCAGGTTGAAGTGGTTCCATCGCTACAGTGTAGCGCTGCTGTTAAGGGTGGATTTTTAACACTGAAATCACTGTCTTTGGAAGCAAGCTATTGGGAGAGGGAAACCCTAAACATGGATTCTCATCCCTTAAAATGGTACTGTCCACACAGTAAAAAATGTAAAATGTTTCAAGTGCACGATCCGGAGTGAGACCTGTTGAAATCAGGATTGAGATTCACCACGCCTTGGGGTGGTTTAACATGGAAAATGCGTGTTAAGTCAAACTGCCGTGCGGACTCCGAGGACTGAAAACGTTTTGAATCCGAGCTAAGGTTGCCGTGAAGACACGGCCTTAGACTGATCTTGAAAACTTCATCCAACTGTATCGCAAGGAACCGACCAGGGGATGGACCTCCTGCATTGCTTGCATGGCAAGAGAACAACAGCAGGGTTCCAGTGCTCAGAATGTGAATGGTCCTAACAGGACCCAAAATGAACCTGCCTGGGATTGTAATATCATCCCATTCCACTAAGGTAAGTGTGAATCTGGCCTAAGCCTATTACTCTGTACAGGCATTTCTTTTTCATTCCACTAATCGTGGAACAGCGGCACAGAATTAATCTGATGTGCAAATTGTGTGTTCCTGTTTACAGTGACAATCCTGCTGCTACTTCTCTAGTCTTTCTTACCTGCAAGCCTCCTAATCCTTCTGCATCTGCAAAGAGCCCAGGGAAACCATCAGACTTTGCTAAATCAATTATGAGCATTAGCACTACCATGAAACTTCCATAGCTATTGAAATTTTGATTGCTTTTGGTTGACTTATGACTTATATCCAACAAACGTGCTCTGCTGACGGTGACCTTCCTGGCAGTGGAAAAAGGAGAGAAGCCTTTTTTTCTGCAAACTCCTTTGCCATACAGTCCCAGATACACTTTCCAAATGTGCCCAATGTTTTGAAAGGGAAGCAGGGTGGGCAGCGGGGTGGCATCTGTGGAGAAACTGGAGGAAAATCCCTCCCCTCCCCTTTCCCTGATGCAAAGGTGTCCACCAACAGAACAACACTGTTGCAAACTGTTCTGTGCTTATAGAAATATATAGGACTTGTATATATTCTGAGCTTGTATTTCATAACATGCATGAAAAAGCATATATTTTTTTAATTAAAAAAACACCTTTCCCCAGTTTTATTAGCTAAGAAGTCCTTGAATGTGTACAGGATGGAGTCCTAAACTTCTGCCTGCAGAGAATATTGACTAAGGTGGTACAGAACCATTCTGTATTGATTCCCCATTTCAGCTGCGCAGAGAAGTGTGACCCAGTCTATTGCAATTAGTCTCTAATTGGCCCTCCAGAAGACATAGCCCTTCCCCGATAAAATGAGTTATGGTAGGAAGCTGGAACATGACAAGTCCCACTTCTCTTCTGAATACTGAACAAGCCAGATACCTGATTACCTAGCTTGGTAATGAGGCTTTTTTCAATTTTTTAAGATATTAGGATCTTTCAGACATTTATGACTCCCAAAGCCAAGTCAATAAGAACAGAGAGTGTATAGTTATGCTCTACTTTACGCTGCAAAACATTTCATCTGTGAATTATGATTAGCTCTTGAACTATGGTCTTCTAGATTTGCTAGGGATTTAAATCAAAAGTTGAAGAAAATATTCAGCCTGATCAAGAGCCCTGTATCACTACATCCTTATTGAGCCACAAGAGTGCTCAAATGGCACAGGCATCACATGTGTTCATTTAATGTGTTCATTTTATATGTTGTAAGCCACCCTGAGACCCTTGGATAAAGGGCGGGATAAAAATGCAAATATAAATAAGAATAAATAATTGTCCCTTTGAGCCCTCATTCCTCCTTTAGTGCTGTGAGACTTTTTATTTTTATTTCCATCTTCCCTACGCTTGAAGATCTCAGGGTGGGTTAGAATAAAGTCACTATAAAATAGATAAAATACTTTTAATTGTTTTCTTCTGGGCCTGTTCTTTCCATGAACACATAAAATGACTGACTTCTCTAGCAATTTCCTGGGCTTCTGAAAACTTCCCTAGGTGGAATGATCAGGACTAGGGACCTGAAGTTTCCCAGCTATGATGTTTCCATGGATAGGGCAGTTTCAGGCATGTGAACGCCATGCTGTTGCTTTTTGGAGAGCACTACTTCCCAGAAGCACTGTTGGCAGTGGTGTACAGCTGCTGGTATCGTGTTTGTTGCCTTATCACTTGGAAATGTTGTATACTCATTATTATTCAGCCAAAATGCAAATTGTGCAAGGCTTGCAATGAATGTCCAAAAAAAATTGTGAGAAAGTGATAATGTGCCTAACCTGTGACAGTTATGAACATAAGGAAGATATACTTTGCCTCCTTTAGTGCATCTGCAGTTAACGGTGGTCAAAGGGCTGGTTAGAAAAGTATCATAATGAGTTTTCCAAGCACTGTCAGTATAAAGTGACCCCAAACTGCACCAAGCTTGACTTTAAAGCTGTTGTACCTCCAGCTGTTCAGTGGAACACCAAGCTGTTCAGTGCACCACCAGACCATGTGTTACATGGACAGATCCATTGGCAAAGGCCCAAGGATCTGGATGGGGGTCTGGCTGCCTATCCCTTTAACGTCCAGTGTTCCTGCCTTATAAAAGGCAATCAGGTGGGATTGTTGGGGCGTATGTATAGCAGCAGGGTCAGACTTTGGTTATTTTACAACATGGGAATACTTTCTATCCTCCAGAAGAAGACCTCTCTTCATCTCAAAGTTTTAAGTCACCAAAACTCATATGGTTAATACCTCTGTTAATATATTAACAGGAACTGTTAATATAACCGCCAAGTCATCTGCAAAAGCTCTTATTTTATATTCTCTTTTCACTTTAAGTCCTTTAATTTATGTATTTTTCTAATTGCTTGATTTAAAACTTCCAGTGTCAATATAAACAATAACAGTAATAAAGGACACCCTTGTCTTGTTCCTTTTTGAATGGCAAATTTCTTCATTTATTACTATCTGTGCCTATTGCCTTGATTCCTTTTTCAAAGTTATCTCCAAAGTTCATCTTTTCCAGTACTTGGAATATAACATACCAGGTCACATTATCAAAAGCTTTCTCTGCATCTAAAAAAATATTGCTGGTTGTACTTCATTATGTTTTTCCAAGTATTCTATATCTAATATTCTTATATTGTCTTTCATTTGTCTGCTTGGTAAAAAACCTGCTAGATCCTCATGTATATGTTTAAAACTTGCTTAAATCTATTAGTCATTATGTTTGTAAATAATCATTAGTCAATATTCAACAATGATATGGATCTGTAACTTTTTGGTTGGGTTAGATGTCTCTCTTTCGGTATCAGAGTGTTGGTTGATTTCTTCCAAGTTTCTGGTATTTCTCCTCTTTCCAGAATATTAATCATTATCTCTGTTAGCATCGATACAATCTCCTCTTTAAAAGTTTTATAGTAAATCATGGATAAGCCATCTGGTCCAGGAGCTTTTCCTGTCCTCGATTTTTTAATAACTTCCTCCAATTCTCTTGCTGTTATTGGTGCGTTCAGAAGATCCCTTTGTTGTTGTGAGATTTGTGGAAAGTTTTACATTTACTTCATTCTTTTTATATAGCTCTTGATAAAATACATGCATAACTTGCTTTATTTTTGTACTGCCAGTTATTTCCTGATCACCTTGTTTTAATTTTAGAATCAGATTTTTTTGCTCTCTCCTTAACTTGTAGGCTAGCCATCTTCCAGGTTTGTTCGCTGATTGAAAATTCCTTTGCTTTAAAAACTTTAAATTCATTTCCATCTCTTGCACTTCTAACATCAAAAGTTCTCTTTGTAAAATGTTTATATTTCTTTTAATTGCCTCTGAATCAGATTTTCGTTTCAGTTCATTTTCAATTTTTTAAATTTCTGTCGTAATTTTTTATATCTTTTCTTGTTTCTTCTTTTAAATTTCTGAATAGACTTTAATGTAATATCCTCTCATAAAGGCTTTGCTGGTTTCCCAGATAATGCTTAAATCAGTCCCTCTATTCATATTATTTTCAAAAAACTCTCATGTTCCTTTTATATTTCATTATGACTTCTTTCTTTAATATATGTTCGTTCAGTTTCCACCCAAAGTTCATCAAGTCTAAAAAGACTCCATGGTCCATGCAGATAGGGTGGGTACTTAATCAATGAGAAAATTAAAGGGGAATGGATCACTTTAGTCCTTGGAGTTAAGCCTTCCTATAGATTTCTTCAAATCATCACAGCTCCAGCAACATGCTTCTCTAAGAAGTGACCCATAAATAATAGCAAAGTAACTTCATGTTCTTACAAACTTCTGCAGAAACAGAACATGCAAAGTGTGCGTGGGGAGGAGTTACACTTTCAAGATGATATTTATCAGTAGGCTTTTAGCATTCTGCCAAGTATGTACACCTTGTTAAAGTTTTGTTGCGTTATGCATAGCAATGAATTTTCAATTAAGCCCTCTAGCAAGTCTACAGGTTTTTAATTACAGCGTTTGGTAAATCTTCATTGGAACTCAGTAAAAACAAGGTATAATAATAGTTTTAATTAAGCAAACCTCCAATAAAATAGCTTTCCCAGGTATATACCAGGGAGGTGACTGAGAACATTGAGTCATTGGGTGGTTATAGAAAAATGAATGAATGATCTTCTAGGGAGGTCTTGCTGTAGGTCCTGTCAATTACTTAATGTCATTCTGCAGTGACCCAAAACAGATCCTTCCCTGTGGTGGCACTCACTCTCTTCTGTGATGCTTTCCCCTCTTTCTTGTTTGCTTGCCTGTTTGTATTTCTATTCTCCTCTGTACTCGGGTTAGAATAAAATCTATAAAAACACAATTTAAAATGTCACTAACTAAAAATGGCCATCACTAGTTCTTGAAATGGGAGGAGAATGGATTTCTTCAACCAAAGGACAGATGGAATTGAGAAATATAGCTGCGTGTCACCAGCATACTGATGGCACCACATTCCAAACCCCCTAATGACCCCTTGCAGAGGTCCTGTGTAGTTATGAAAAGAGTATAGGGGATCATACTGATTCCTAAGAGTACCCCACAGGATAACACCCAGAGAACAAACAAAGAACCCCCATGACAAATTTCTGGTGCAGTCCTTGTTTGCAGGAGTGAAAGAACTGCACTGCACTGCTTCCAACTCTCAACCTCCAAATCTTTTCCAGTAGGATGCCATGGTTGATGGTATCAAAGCTGTTGAGAGATCAAGGAAATCAAACAAGATAACAGTGGCCCATGAAGCAGGAGACAAGACCAAAATTTTTAACTGCTCTCAAATCCCAGCAAATGGCCTTGAGGTGCATCTTGCCTGTCTCTCCAACCTGGAAGAAGTACCTAGACATCCATCCTAGTAGCCATTGATACATCCATGAATTTATCTGACCCTTTTTAAAAGCTATCTATACTGGTTACCTTACTTTTAAGTTAGCCAGTTTGGTCTAGCGGTTAGTGAGCCGGACTCTTATTTGGGAATACTGGGTTTGATTCCGCTATCCTCCATGAACCCAGCTGGGTGATCTCAGGCTAGTCACAGCTCTCTTCTGAGCTTTCACAGCCCCACCTACCTCAAAGGGTGTTCTGTTGTGGGGAGAAGAACAGAAAGCTTTGTCAGCTGCTTTGAGTCCCCTTAAATGGGTGAGAAAAGCAGGGTAAGAAAGCCAACTCCTCTTATTCTTTTTCTTGGTATGGGTCCTTAAATTCTGTTAATCACAACCTCAATAGTCTAAAGCCTTTCTTGGTGGTTGTTTCTTGAAAATACTCATAATATCGTCACCTGAGATTTTCTATAGCACACATAAAGAGGAGAGGTTATGTATTTGACATTTTTAGGTATTTGTGATTCATTTTTGAAAAAAAGGCAAGTTTTTTAGAGTAAAAGGAAAGGTTTATGTTTAAACAGAATCATACATTACAGATACCCACTTTAAGTGCTCAGAAGCCAGTTCTACCCCCTTTTCAGTGCTTCACTAAAAGGCCTGTTTATCCAACTGCATGTTTAATTCCTTTAGAATTGAGCTTTTCTGAAAGAGATTCCTATATTTATTTTTGCTCAGGATGCAATCTTTTGCAAGCATCTTCCTATAATGCATTTCATTGATTTTTTTTTGTTTTACTACCGTATTCTATTCATATTTGGATATATTTCTCCCCTGACATGCTTTCTGTTTGCTTATTTTTGTTGTACAATTATATTCAATTTGCTGAGAAATTCAAATTTTTAAGGAAGCTACAAGTTGGTTTGCACATTAATTTTGCAAGTGCAAAACATGCACATTTCCATTTATAAGGAAACTACAGAGCTATATCTCCACTTACCATAGGAAGCCCCCACTCTTGCCTGACCATCCCATGGATGGAAGCACCACTCTTGGCAGGGTGTGATTTCTCAGCCTGGACAGAGATGCTTCCATTCACCAGAATTCAGAGGAGGAAATTTTTGCAGTGGTGCGTGCCTCTTCAGAAGACCCCTCACTGAGCTAGTGAAGACCTAAATGAATTTCTCATGCATCCCTTTACAAGGAAGGATCCTGCTGCTCATAACTAGAGCTTTTGACCCCAGGCCAGATCCTGCCATATGCTTTGCAGTTTCCATATTTATTGAAACACCTTTATTGTGTTTTATCTTTATATTGTATGCATAATACATATTCCAAGTGTTAATGTATTCCTAGTTGTAAACCACCTTGGGCATTCTTTTAACTTGGAAAAATGGTATGCAAATGAATAAAATGAAATGAACAATAATGAATTAAGGGGCAGTACGCAATGCCACTCATGGCTATCTTGCAATAATGAAGGCACACTTGGGCCATGGTCACACCTTACTGCAATAGTCTGTCTTATTAAGTAACTGGACTCAAGACTTGTTAACTCCAACCACACCCAATACCTGATTATCCTTCCTCAGATTGTTCTCAGTTTGGGCCGTTATGCTGTCTGTTCCAGTCCTGAGACTCTTTTATGAGACTTTTTTTGGTCTCCACACCATCCCAACGCTCCCTGCACTCATGGGATAAAAGTTCTGTGACTCAACAGTGTGTAATCACACATTCGGTGAAAGGAAAGGCAAATTCATGGAGTATCTGCCCACTATGGTACAGTTCAGCCCCTTTTAGTCCTCTTCCCCAATCACAGGGATGTGCACAAATATTTGACTATTTGATTCGAATCCGTCGAATGTTGACATTCAAACTCGAATTGGATTTTCAAAAATCCAATATGGATTTTCGAATAATTCAAATATATAGATTCGTATCTGTCATATATGAATCTGCGTGGAAATTATACACATGTTGCGCTTAATATACGGGATCAAAATAGAATGCATACAGGATAATACAGGATGCATATGGATTTTTACGGAATGCATACAGATATGAATGTTACTGACATTCGTATCTTTAAATACGAATCTAACATTTGAATATACGGATTTGAATGTTATAGATTTGAATTGGATTTTATGACATTTGAATCTGCTTGGATTTGAATGTCAAAAATACATTCGTGTGCATCCCTACCTGACCACATCCCCAAAATGAAAACTGATTAACACTCTTAAAGTGATTAAAGTGTGTATCTTGGCCTGCTGATATTCTGGAGACATACTTGTAAGAGATTTTCTTAACCAGTAGCTATTCTGATTCAGAAGGCAAGTGACAGGAGATGGAAAGTCGCTTGCTTGCTATCAGCTATGACACGAGGGGCCCGTTTAGCATGTGGCTTGCTCCTGGGAGGACTCTGTTCACAGAGCAGGAAAAAGAGTTCTGCAAATCTAGCATAGGTGAGGTTTGGGCTTGTGGTTAGAGTGTGGGACTCTCATCTGCTAGTCTCCTGGTTCAATTCCACACTAGGTGACCTTGGGCAAGTCGTAACTCTCTTTCTGAGCCCTCACAGCCCCACCTTGCCTCACAGGTTTTTTGTTGTGGGGAGAAAAACAGAAGGTTTGTCAGCTGCTTTGAGTTCCCGTAAGGGTGAGAAAAGTGGGGTAGAAAAGGCCAACTCCTCCTCTTCCTCCCCCTGCTCTGCCATCAAGGAGAATGGCAATGGCATGATTGGTCTCTTTTGCTGCAGGACTTGGTGGCATTTGGCGAGACTACAGAGACTTCTGGAGCCATTTCCAGTGCCTCAGTCAATGGAAACTTCAGTGTCAGGTGGGGCAAGTTAGAACAGTGCAGAACATGTGGGTTGAGTGGATGGCCTCCCTCCCTACCCCTGACCCGAAGCAAGGCTGGAATGTTTCAAATGCACACTCCTATCAGCAGTGCCAGCAGAAGTGCAACTTTGTATGCAACTCACCTTTGCTGGTTTGTATTTTTGTACATTGTAAGAGGTTTCAGAAGTGGCTACAAAGCCCCTGTACTTGGTGGTGCCATTGGAACTAAAGATACTTTAAGCAGATGCATAATTAGCTGCAGAAGCAACATAGTTTATATTCTTATAAGCTAACTATTGGCATATAAAGGCAAAAATAATTGGACAAAGTCTGTAGCACAAGCAAGTGCTTCTTCAGCAATGATGCAGCAGTTTTTTGGAATACGAAATCTAGGGCAAATTCCCACAGCAAGCTTATTTTGCTTTCCCTAAACCGAAATAATAGAACCGGATGCAAACGCGAATTTGCCTGTTCCCATTACTTTCAGCTTAATCGCGTTCAATCCGGATTCTGAGGACGTACGTGACTCAAGGGGGGACTCCAGTGGCTACTTTTTAAAACCCGCTTTTCGGGGATGCCCTGTCCTCTTCCTCCTGCTGTGAATGCGCCACCCATAAGGGACCCTTCACGGAGCCTAGCTGGGTGGCTGGGTGGCTGCTGCTTGCCTGGATGGAGGAAAAACGGCAGCAGGCAGCCAGCGATTCTTTCCCCTCCTCTCCCCATTGCTCAGGGCACGCAGCAGCGGCGGCAAGTCAAGCCCCTTTCGTCCGTCACCGTCACAGCTAAACATTCACACATCTCTCCCAATGGCAGCTGCTTTTGTTTCTTTTCCCTTTTTAAAAGGTCGGCACTTTCAATGGCAAGATAGTTATCAGGTGTGAATTGCTTGTTTGCTACAGTGGACTGTTTGATTGCTATTTGGGCTGCTGCTGCTTTTGCAGCTTGCTTTGGAAGCAAGCTAGTGGGGGAGGGAAACTCTCATCCCTTAACATGGAAGGGTTCCCATAGTAAAAAATGTAAAACGTTTCAAGCGCATGAACTGGAGTGAGACCTGTTGAAATCAGGATTGAGATTCATCACGCTTTGGGGTGGTTTAACACAGGGAAATCGTGTTAAGCCAAACTGCCATATGGACTCCGAGGACTGAAAACATTTTGAATCCGAGATAAGATTGCCGTGAAGACACGGCTGTAAAGGAGTGAACCTTTGAAAAATTCCATATACCTTCAAATACAAACAAAAAGGGAAATGGGAAAGAGCACCTGATTCCTACAAAGTGACTGGTGTCAAAAATAGGATGGTGCCTCTATAGCATGAGGCCCGGATCCCTGAATAGGTTGTTCCAAGGAAATGACAACCAAAAAAGTTAAGAACTAGTAGCTGGCACCATTAATATACCCATCCATACAGGTGGTGGAAAGTTCCTGATGGAGAAGGTGAGAACTAAGAAGTGCTCCATTGGATCAGACCTGTGGCCCATCTGGTCAAGCAGCCACTTCACACAGTGGCCAACCTACTGCTTAAGGAAGCTGATCAGCAGGAGATGAGCTCACTGCTTGCTCTGTTTACAATCTTTCAGCAGCTGATTTTCAGAGATAAACTAGCTCTTTTTACAGATGCATTCTATTCACCTTGACACCCAAGGCTAATAGCTATTGATTACCCTGATTTTCATGAATGCATCTGATCCCTTTTTAACTGCCCCCTCCCCAAACCCTGGTAGTTACCACCATGTCTTGTGGAAGTGAATTCCAAACTTTGGCTAACCATTATGTCACAAAAAGGTCCAAGGACTGAGGCAGCCATGGGTGTAGCTGGCAAGTGCCCTCAGATCGGGGAGAGAACTCTCAGTCACTCAAGTGGCCAAAGGTGTGTGCTTTGGGGTCTAAGAAGATCCTGAAGAAGGATTAAAGTAAAGGTGTGGCCACGGCCTAGGTGCCACCAAGTGCTCAGGGCATGTAGCCTTGACACCAAGGTCTAGGATTTATGGTGCCCGCACTGTTAATGTCCTGCCACCATTTTCAAGAGGAATCTGCCACTCATTAATGAAAAAAGAAAAGGTGAAAGAGGATACTGCATTTAAAAAATTATTCAGTGCTCACATTATCTCTCTAGTTGCCAATAGTTCCAGTGTTTCAGAATTCTGAATTCTTAGGAAACCCATGAAAGCTAATTTCCAAGTACCACCAGCAGCTTAATTACAGCTTGTAGCTTTCAACAGAAACTCAATATGCACCAGAAATCTGTAAACTTAGTGAGGAAAATGACAAATTAGGGAATTCACTTCAATTGAGGGACTGTTGGAAAAATAGGTGAGGAAATGTCCCAGTCTTAATGACAGCATTAAGAAAGAAAGGAAAGAAGGAGAATCAAATTCAAAATTACTTTAGAAAATAGATTTTAGCCGAGTTTGTAATTTATATCTTACACCAAGCATACAAAAATGTATATAATTGAAAAAAGTTTCACAAAGTTGCAAGCTCACACGTAGCAGTAATAAAACCACTTTGCTGCATAATAGGATTCAGGAGAAATGATTGATGGCTTCTTCATAATTAAACACATACTAAGCATTCAGTGTCCACCATGACAATTATTCAAACTTCATAACAATGCATAAAGAGAAAAAACCATTCTTAATGGGCCATGACTACCCACAGACACTCCATTATTCAATTTTATCCCTTAATTTTCAACTAAAATGAAGATAATAAAAAGTTACACTGTTAAAGGCCTGCAAGCAACAAAGATGAGCATTCTTGGACCTAAAATACTCTTTAATCATTTGCTTCCCAATCTATCAGCAGTTCACTCAGGTGAACAGCAAGTGGAAAATGACCACTGCCTATGAGCTGGGTTGAAAGGAAGGGAGATTGGTATTTTTACAGCTGGATGGTAGGAAACCATAGTGGACAGCAGGGGGTAAGCTTATGATTGTTGACTACCAACTGCCTGTAAATGTGTGAAACTACCCATGTGGGGGAAAAGATGCAACATCTAACTTGTATCTCCATAATGGGGGTTGTAATGCCTTAGGGTTAGGATCATTTGCTCCCATTCCAAAGGCAGGATGGAAAATGTTGTCTAACAGTATGCACCTCATCCCTTGCTACCTTCAGAGTTAGGGAACAAATGTTTTCCAGTTTGGATAAACAGCATAGTACTATTTTTGCTCTGTTTAGAAGTCTCCAAGTGGAGCCCAGTGAAGGTAAGTCAGTCACGTGATCTCTGTGGCATATGCTCCTGAGGGCAACTGGTACCCTTAGAGATATTCTTCCAGGACTCCAAAAGCTGCACAGGGAAGATCACTAGCAGGACATGAGCACAAAGCTTGCTCTGCTTGAAGTCTCCAAGCAGAGGCATACCACCTCCTTGATTGCTTTAACTTCCATGAATTGGTCCAGAACTTTTTTGAAGCCATCCAATGTTAGGGGCTTTTTAACACTTAACTTCCATGGGATACTGTAAATGCATTCCTGATTGCCTGTGTGTGAATGGGTAAAGCGTCCCGAAGTGACTTAGCTCAAGTGCATTACAGCCATTCCGGCTGTAATGCAAAAAGGCCTCAGGTCTGGACACCCCTGTGATTTCATTTATTAAGGAAATGGCATTTACTGAAGTTGGAATTTTCAGTAGAACTTTGTTAAAAGCAGAAGAAAACATTCCAAAAAACCCCTTTTCCATGACTTCAAAAGTGGTTGGGAGAACAGCTGACAGTAGATTCTGGTTAATCAAGAATCTACTTCTAATTGAACCCCTGTACCAGGCCCCCTAACTGGGGCCCTCCTGCTGGTGATAGTGGGGAATGGAGCCGTGGGGAGCAATTATTTTTGGGTACCCTAGACAGAATGCAGAAGTAAAAAAAAATGCTGATGCTTAATAGTTAAAGGAA
The DNA here is from genome assembly GCA_023333525.1 of Aspidoscelis tigris stejnegeri. Classification (NCBI taxonomy): domain Eukaryota; kingdom Metazoa; phylum Chordata; class Lepidosauria; order Squamata; family Teiidae; genus Aspidoscelis; species Aspidoscelis tigris. Next base: position 67,927,528 of record JALMGA010000006.1, read on the forward strand.
TCCAAGACTCTGCAAAATAGCAAGGCTGAATCATTTTGGAAGTTCTTATGGAGAGTTAATAAACTGATTTAATTTGCTTCTGGGACAAAACCCAACTTGATTTTTTAATAGCAAACAAATCACAATACACAGACATCACCCTCAAATCATAAAGCAGTCAGCGCACCAGGCAAGTAGCCCATGCAGTGTAAAGTTCGCAGTGAGTGGGAACTATATGTGACTGACTGTTCCATTTCTTTTCTTTTCTTTTTTATTATAGAATTTGGATTAGCTGCATGATCTTATCTAACACATCCAGGGGCTGATTATTGCTTCAAAGGAAAAGAAATTTGTCAATGAAGTTGGCACAGCCTGTAACTGTGTGCAGTGCTTCAACTTCCTCTACAAAGAGCTTTTGAAAAGAAGCAGGCTGTGGCCTCCAATTTTGTACTCCAGATCTTACATTAGGGAAATAGAGCCCCCTTACTAGGTTATATAAAATTGCCTGGTATTTCTTGGCTAGCTTCAAAGTGTTCACAATTGTCCCGAGGCTGCTGAACAAAGCAGAATTGCAGTTTTAACTTCCCACTGGATTTGAAAGGAGCACTAGAAAGAGATCCACTTACCATCATTTTCACTCCACGCCTTTTATTGTGAATTTACTTCTCACAACGAATCAAGCCTTTTTGTTTGATAAATGCACTTTTGCAAAATGCTATGCAACCACATTTCTGGTTTAAATCTGGCCTGGCTTTCACACTAGTCCTTTGGTCTGAAATTGCCATCCTTTGTTCACTGGACTGTTACCAAAAAGGGAGTAAGGGGTTTCTTTTTTGGGTGATGAAATTATAGTACCTAGGTTTTCTATAGGGATCGGCAAGCCAAAAATATCCGTATTGTTTTGTATTCATTATCTTTTAGTGCTTTCTGTTGTACTTCTGGGCCCAGACAAGTGAATTTTGAGGTTTGGGTAAACTCTACAAAAACACACGTAAGCAATGCATACTGTACAAATACACATTTGATAGTTTGCACGCAATTCAGATAGGCCGTGTCTTCACGGCAACCTTATGTCGGATTCAAAATGTTTTCAATCCTCGGAGTCCACACGGCAGTTTGTCTTAACACGCTTTCCCCGTGGTGAATCTCAATCCTGATTTCAACAGGTCTCACTCCGGATCGTGCGCTTGAAACGTTTTACATTTTTCACTGTGTGTACAGTACCGTTTTAAGGGATGAGAATCCATGTTTAGGGTTTCCCTCTCCTAATATCTTGCTTCCAAAGACAGTGATTTCAGTGTAAAAATCCACTTAACAGTGATCACTACACTGTAGCGATGGAACCACTTCACACCTTGATGGTTGGAATAATAATGTTGCAATTTTGCGCAATTCTAAAAGTTCTCCTTTAAAAAGTGAAAGGGAGGAAAGCAGCTGAGGTTCTGTGTGAATGTTTAAAGCAAAGGGGCTTTAGTTGCCACTGCTGCTGTGTGCCCTGAGCAATGGGGAGAGGAGGGGAAAGAATTGCTGGCTGCCCGCTGCCATTTTTTCTCTATCCAGGCAAGCGGCAGCCACCCAGCCAGGCTCCATGAAGGGGTCCCTTATGGGTGGCGCGTCCATGCCAGGAGGAAGAGGGCAGGGCAGCCCCAAAAAGCAGCTTTTAGAAAGTAGCCACTTGAGTCCCACCTTGAGTCACATACCCCACGTACGATCCTTAGAATCCGGATTGAACGCGATTAAGTTACAAGTAATGGGAACAGGCGAATTCACGTTTGCATCCGGTTCTATTATTTCAGTTTAAGGAAACTGGTTTAAGCTTTTAATGGGGATGCGCCCATAGTGTAGCAGGTAGTATGCACAAGTGTGGTTTGTTTCCTTCTTGTTTCTGGATCCTGCATGCCCATGATACACCTCTCTTGAAATACTTTTCCTTAGTAGATTTTAAATGCTTTAAGTTGCAAAGCTTTATTTTTCAAGACATAGGCCTTTTCTGCACATACTTATAGAATGAGATAGTGCGAGGTCTACCCCACTTCTGGGCCTCTCTGTTCAACACTCTGGTGTGGAACAGAGGCCTTGTCCCCTGCTACCATACTATCCAAAATGACTGCCCAGACTAGAATATCATGAGCCTCTGGAACAGGAGGTATGCAGAAGGGTGCATACCACCTGTTCCAGTTGAGCAGCGGGACCCATATCTCTGGTGCACCAAATTGCACCACTAAAATATTATCCCTAAGACTCCAAGGCCAGGATCTTTTGTTCCTGGTCATTGGAACCTTTCCAGCTGGCTCTAGAGCTTTTATGAGCTTCAGTGTGGTGCAGTGTGGAGTCTGTCCTGGAACAGGATGTCCAAGTGCAGACAGCCTTGTTCTGGGACAACTGGACTGGTCCATCAGGGAACTACTCCAGTCTGACTGGTTCCAACTGGAGTGATCCGCCCCCCCCCCCACAGCCATTGGCAGATGATAGTTAAGTACAAACATGAAATTGCAAAAAAGGCCAAATGATGTAGTTATAGTTCTGTACAAATTTGAACAGTTCTCAATAAACAGGTGTGTGACTTTAAAAAACACAGCATTTGCTGAATTGTTTTGTTTTGTCTATAGACCTTTGCAATAAATCTTATTGGGGGTTCTGAACCAATGGGTTTAGGTCATGTAAGGCATATTCTGGAAAGACTGCATTGCTCCAGCCCAGCTGAGCTTTGGGGCCAGCCTCCAAGGGCTCTCACAACTTGGAGGACAGAATTTTAGCCTTGGAGGCCCTGGGAGACTCATTTTGTGCTTTGGTGCGCTGCTGATTGGTCCCCTTGTAGTCCAGAAAATGCAGGCATACCTTCTGCACATTCCCATGTCCAGATCAACCTTGCACATAGACTGGTCGATTTATTTAATTAGAGCCTCCTAATCTGGATTTCACTCCAACTGGTGCAGAAGAAGTGAACAGTGGTGGGCAGGGCCTCCCTAGTCCATCCTAATGTGTAGTCAGAAGAGACCTTGAAGTGGACTTCATGGCACAGTATTCTGGATATAAGGAAAATGCAGAAAGGCCCCTAGTGTTACTCTTTGATGACTCTTTCAGACTGCGCCTCAGCTTGTAGGTCAGATATCTAATAGGTCATAAGAGTACCAAACTCAGTGAAGTTAAATTAAATCTCCCAGGCCAGGAAACAGGTTGTTAATTATTTTGTCATGTAGGCATTATCCGATTATTGTTCTTCATGGCAACATCTGTGAAACTTCAATGGAGAGGAAGTATTGTCCCATTTTGACAGCATCGCTATGTACTTTCTAACGGAAAGGCAATTACGCTACTGGTGGTCTCTTTCCCAGGCCTCGTTTCTGTCGCAGGAATAGATATGAACTCAGTCACACTGGATTTGATGCAGTGACATCATCAGCAATGCCTGTAGGTTTCTTTGCAAAGTGTTGCTTCTGCAGATTAATGGCCGTTGAAACAGTGGGAGCTCCTGAATTTGGAGCTCTGAAAGCTTTTAGCAACAGAAGATGTTTATTTCAAAGAATTGCTAAAAGATGGTAGGATTTTTTAAAAAAATTATGTTTTATGTAGCAAAGTCCAAACCTATCACCTTGGTTCATTATTTGGAAATGATACAAGGAGATCAGCTTTGCGTTCTTGTTGTTAGTTAACAACCTGATGTCTTAGCTAGTCAACCTCTTTCTATAATTATATGCAACCCATAAAAACTATTGAGGTTTTTTCTTCCTCGAGACTTTTGTCAGACTTACCTCTTTAAGCTGCTTCACCTCCCCAAATTTCAATCTTTCTTTCCTCAAACTCATTTCAGGAACCATCATTTGTTGTTCCCATCATCTAAAATGAGGTCAAATGCATATGATACTCTTCCTTACATGTCTTGGGGGGGAGAGTCACACCTAATATAGCTCAACAGATGTGGGAAGGCTAACTGGTATCTGTACTTGGATGATACTTTTTTTTGTCAGCCTCCCTGAGAGCTGGCTGTGCTGTGGACATTCTGCCAGGCCCTTGATTTAACTCAAAGTGGCAAGATAAACCAAGGGGACGAGGCTCCTTCCGAGCAGGAAAGTTTCTACTTCCTTGTTGGTATTTTTTACACTTCTTTAATACACACCACTTTGGAGTAGTTTTGAAGCAGAGAAGGCCCACCTTGCATTTCTGTCACCCTCAGAAATGTGGGAGATGGTGATATGGGTGAGGGTCTTTTCTTTGATGGCTCCTCCAGGAGGAACAGCCTTCCAATGGAGGTAGTGCAGGCACTCATGCTGTATGGCTTTAGGCAGTTAGTTAAAACATAACCTGTTTGTTTTATATGTTCATCAGTTTTTAATGTTGTAAACTGCCTTGAGACTTTGGGCTATAGAGCAGGATAAAAATTCAAACAAACAAACATCTCATCATCCAGCCCTTTGAGATAATAGCTGTCTCTGAATATTGTTCTGCCATGAAGGGATGGTTATAGTTTAAATATGTTTTAGTCTGTTTTATGGATTTTATCTTTTTTCTCTTGTAACCCACCATGAAGGGCAGATTATAAATATTTCAATAAATACTTAATTAGAACAATTATGGTAATTCTGTGGAAAGCAACTTGCAGAGGTACAAACTTGGGTAAAGTGCCATGTTAGCTTAAATCAAGGAATTCATTAGCATGGTTTCAACCATAACTGAAAAACCAAACAGAAGGGGTTTAGTCCCAAAATAGTGTAGCAACTCAAAGGGTAAAATCTACCCCACTAGAATATAAAATACTTAAAAATATAAGTTTATGAAGGAATGCCAAAAATATAAATCAATGAAAACAATTATAATTACTCAAAGGGTACAATACCCAACTGAAAAATATATAGGTATTAATAAGAAATTTAATAAATAATGAAAAGGCAAATATATAAAAGAATCTTATAAAATGCAAAGACAAAATGGCCAGACACGTTTCGACCTGACTACTGTTGGAGGTGGTTCCATTATGGACAGACGGGAGAAGCACCCTGATCTGCTAAGGAACAGGCATCCTCCATTTTAGAGTGCAGAGGCGCCATTTTCAGCAGCACCTCTGTGCAGGGGGCAAAATGCCCCCCTGCACAAAAGGTGCATTGAACAGCAATTGTGTTGGCAAAGGGATGGCACAATTGTTGTGAGGCACCTGCTGCTATCTTGAATGGAGACACTGTGGCAGAGAACACTGAGAAGCACTTCTGAAGGTAAGTGGAGATGTGGTCATAATTCCTTTCAATTTTTATTGTATCATGGCTTCCAGTGACTGTTATTGGCTATTCCATGCTAAGGTTTCTCCAAGGGCTTTCTTGCCCTAAGTATCCCTTGCCAATCCATTTTACATCATAGCTGAAAATGTGAAAGCAGATGCCATTTCTCTAAGTGACCTCTGGATCTTTAACAAGAATCTGAAAGGCAGAGATCCAGCCAGTATGTTCAACTGTTTTTCTTTTAACCTGTGTGAATTCTTACAAAGAGCTTTTAGTTAGGAAAATAGTGGCTCATTCTGTACATGAATTCCAAAAGTAAAGAGGAGTAATCTAAATAGGGCATTGTTCTATCAAAATAAAATGATGATGGTGGTGGTGGTGATTTATGGCAAGTATATCCTACTTCCAAGTTTGGAGATTTATAGCATGATGAGAAGTTTGCTACTTTTGTAGCACTCTTCTCATAGTGGTAGCATGCTTTTTGAATGCCTGCCACAATTCATGGCTGGCTGCATGAACATTATAGCCAGGAAACGTTTGTTCTTGACTGTGATGTTTTTGGCCAGGACTGTTTTTTCAAACACAGGAAATAGCCCCCCAAATGGAACATTTTTTATGTTATAAAAAACGAAAACATAACAGGGCCATTTCATCCACATCAAAGAATGAGGATAGATAAGTCTGCACAGGTGGCTCTGCCTTTACGGTGTTCAACTAAACATTTAGGGCAGGATGCCTACAGGATAAGTGGGTAAGAATCCTCACACTCTTCTAGTGCACATCCTTACTCTGCACACACATGCACATTCATGACACTTTAAGGGATTCCTGATGTGTTTTGCTTACTAGTAATAAGAATAAGGAGATCAGGACTGATGTGTGGGCCTGTTTCCAATCCCAATAGGATCTGTAGATCTGTTATTTTGGTATTCTTGTTTTCTACTGAGAAGAGTGTCCAATGAACCTGAATACTTGACAATAATTCCTTGAAGTAAATGCCAAATTTGTTCATAAGGAAGTTGTTCTAGAATAAGGAAAAAGATAATTTGCCTCACATTTTATTCAAAGGCAATGCTTTCCTGTCAAGGGATTTTTGTCTTCATATAGACCAAGCATCAAGGTTCCAAGGATGATGTAAGTTTTAGATTAAAGTGATAATTATTGGGTTGTGGACATAACAGGGTAGGCTCCTGAGGCTAAGCTTAATGATTTTATTTTTCAACCAACTGTGTGTTGGTTTCATTTGAAATGCCAGTACAATGGAGGATTTTTGCTCGAAAAGTTTACTTTCTTTTGTTCTAAATGCTATTAAGATCCTGTTTGTACATGATTTGGATCCCAGGTGCTTTACTGGTCAAAAAGGAACTGACAGTTGGTTTGGGTCATTCATTGACCAGAAAGTCATTAATATATTGACCAATCATGAAAACAGTATGGGAATAGCTTCAGAACATCATCAATATTTTTCTTATTCTTAAGAGAATATAACAAAAATGTTCAAGCTAGAACTATCAAAATGTTTGTGCAATGAACAAGAGTTCCAAAACTGCAGTGTTGCATGATGGCTGATATATTAAGTCTGAACATGTACTATGTAATATAAAGCCAAGTACAGATAAGAGTATCTGGATTATCTTTTATTTATTACATTTAGTAGTAACCAGATAATGCAAAGGCAATTCCTTTAGCATTTAGCTACAGCAAGTCTTACTGTGATTTGAAAATGTTATACACTAAGCAAATTTAAATGTAGACAAAAACTCCACTGATTCTATAACATTTAATATCTCAGTTTAAACCAAATTCAAAACACTCATGTTTGGGAAACTCCCACCATATATAGAAGTATGTCCCTTTATGTATTTTTATTTTGCCCTATACCCCAGAGGCTTTACAGAAGGCTATGATAAAAAAAAACTAATTGAAAATGAATTCATTAAAACAACAAATAATTGTGCCCGAAGGAAGAAAGGAAAAATTCCTTTAGCGAAAGACTAGGGGAAAGAGGTGTATCTTCATCAAGGGTCCAAATGTATACAGTGAAGGTGTCTGACACATTTTGAAGGTCATTTCACATGTAAACACCCCTTTAATTGCCAAAAGTGGTGGCATAGCCAAGAGATCCTCACTGACAGATCTTAAAGAATAGGTAGGTCCATAAGGGAGGAAGCATTCCTTTAGGTATTTGAGGCCCAAGTTGTATATGGCCTTATAGGTTGATAGTTACATCTTAAGTTGGGTTCAGAAGCAAATTGGCAGCCAATCCAGTTTTTTTTAGGACCAACATGAAATGCATTTGGCCAGCAATTCCAGTCAGCAGTTGTACTATTCTACACCAGCTGCAGCTTCCAATACATCTTTCTGATTAGGCCTACAAAGTGTGCATTGTAATAGTTCAGTCTAAAAGTTACAAAGCTTTGTCTACAAAGGGTCATAGCTGGCAAACCTGCCATAGCTGGAAGTAGATTACATCAAGTAACAGTGGTGAATTCCAAAGCTCCCATCCAGTATGATATTGACACCTGTGAAGCACCTGACCCACCTCTCCTGATTCAGATGGAATGGAGAGATGGAGCAAGGTATCACCTGCATATTAATTGCCCTCACTCCAGATCCCTTCCAGCACCTTCATAATAGATGTTAAGAGAGCATAAGATTCTTGAACAGGATTTTCTTACAACCACTCTCTGGTATAAGCCCTAGAAGTAGGAGTGAAACCATTGCAATATGTTGGCTCCAACTCCCAGACTTTGTAGCCCTTCCAGAAGGATGCCATTGTTATGGGGACAACTCTACACACATGTCTAGCAGTATTCCATGGGCAGGGCCTTTAAAATACTAGACATTTGGTTTGACAGAGCACATAGTTGATCTTCAGGGAGGGAAAAATAGCTAGGCCAATTTGAATACCAAGTATATGTTTCTTGAAAAGCATGAAAAAGATAAAATAGCTCTAATACAAGGCAGATAGAATGCCAAATTGGGGGGAAATTAACTCATTGGTAATGGCAACTCAAAGTATGAAGCAGTCAAAATAAATAGTAACTTGTATCAAGTGGAAAGAATTTTATATTAACCATGACAAAAATTAAGCTTAGATCAGAGATCCCAGTTTGAATAACTGAAACAAGGCACTAGACATAGAACAGAGGAGATAGTAGGCCAGACAAATCGGAGGAATATACAACCAATCAGAACTTATTACTAGAAAGAAAGTAGAATAGAGGACAAACAACTAAGGGTTTAGAGATCCCAGTTTTACAGCAGGGCGGAGGTAGCACTGCAAGTCTGAGCACCCCATGCAAGGAGTAGCTCATTCTCAAAATAAAAGTACAACTCCCTCTTCTAACAGCATGGACGAAACTTTGAGAGTGAGATATAAACAGAGGGAAAATGTCAGGGAGATGGGTTAAGAGAAAGGAGAATAAGGAGTTGTACTTTTCTTAGGGTCTCATCTTGGTCTAGGACAATTTTCACAGTTTATAGAGTGAAACAGTATTGCATACACATACGTGTACACAGACATGCACGTGAATAGTAAGTATCAACATTTTAGAGGCTTAATTTGGATAAAATTTTCTGCACTTTGGAAATTTTTTTCACTTGTATGTATTAGTACAGTCAAGATAGAAGATGTGAGTCATGGGTGTCAAAGAACATACACCAATTACAAGGCTTAATTTGATTTATAGCTAATTTCACCTCCCTGCTTCTGAAGGCTGTGTTCTCTTCTCAAGCTGAAAAGAACTGAGAAAGGGCAAAGTTACAAGTTTCTCAGCCCTCAATGCAGGGTTTAGGATTATACTGTCATCAGAATTTGAATTTCAGGTAATATTTTTAAATTTGACAGACTCCTCCCCCTCCCAAGAAAATATGTACTCAGAGCAGCTGTTTGCTATATTACAGAATATTTCTAGTAATAATTTGGAAGGTGTGTGATGTAAGGTCTGAATTTTCCAAGAATGTTACAAGGCAATTTTGGATTAGTAGTTGAAGATAGCAAGTGTTACTTATGCAGCTGGGTACTTATTGACCCAAGAAAGTTATCAAGAGACATCTAATCAAGGAACAGAAAACATACCAGACCGTAAATCACAGATTTCAGAATATCGAACTGTTGATTGAACTTTTGCGATAAGCACAATGTAAACATCCTAGAGGTCTACTCATGCTAATTAAACTCTGGTTTTCAATTAAAAAACAACAAGCTAATGCAGGGGGGAAAGTCAGTAAATCGCCTTGATTTTTTGAAGATTTTCTCAGAAACAAAGGCAATGAATAAATGCTTATAGCATTCCACTCCCTTATGTGTGGGTGTTGCCACACAGAGCATCCAAACCTAGTGAAAGTAGATGGTTTGCTTTTGTTTTTTTATTTTAGTTTGGTGAATTGGCAAAATGAAGTTTGAAATAAAATATACACTGGCAACATTATGCGGATGGTGGCAAAAATGTAAATGTGTAAATAGCATAATTGCTTGAATAATGTTAGGGACATAACTGCTATATTCTCCTGTCTACTCCCTATCTTGCTAGATTTTGCACCCATGGCCAGTAGGATTTCTGTATTTTGGTTGGAGTTCTTGTAGCCACTATTCCCCTTTTTATTTTAAATAATCATCACACTTCAGTGAGGTGCAATAATTCTTAGCCACAACTGTATTCCAAATAGGAATTCATCCAAACTCTCACGTTGGACTTAGGGCAGAGGCTCTCAACCTTTTTTCACATGTCTACTCCTTGGCAGTCAATTTTTATAAATTGTATCCTTTATATTAGAAAAAGATTTAATTCATATAACTGTCTTATGCTTTTGATGTATGTGCCCTTTCCCACCATTACTCCATTTTTTTAAATGTATCTCTAAATGGACCCCAGGTTAGGAATCCCTGACTTGAAAGCCAAGCTGAATACACAAGCAACATCTTCCATATCCTGAAAGAACAGCAGAAATTATTTTGATGCCTTTTCACCAGGATGAGTTCATTCAGTTCCTTTCAAGTTTATTTGAAATGCTAATGATGTTTATTCTTCAGAAACAAAGGCAACTTCTAACAAATAATATACAGTTATGAGATACAGTGGTCCATTAGTTTGGTGAGGGTTACATTCCACTGGAAAACCGTGAGTCCTAAAATGTGGGAAGAAGTAGAGAAGTAGAAAACAGTGTTTTGTGGACTAAGAACTCTTTAAAAGTGCTCTTTCTGTTGCCACCTCACAGATCTATGAAACTCACTTGTGGATGGAGGAAAATCTCATGAGTTTTAAGTGGTGAGTGATTGTATATATGAAGTCATCAACAATACAGCGACCGCCATTTTTCTGACTTATTTTTACAGCTATATTTTTTGAAATTGATGTGCATATCACTTCTGTTCCACTTAGGCATATGCCATGTTTTCACATACCTAGTGACCAGGGATATTTTGTTTATTATTTAAAAATATTTCTAGGTCCCCTATAACATAATTTAATGATAACGGCTGCATCCAGACATCTTGATGCTGTGCAATGCAATGTGCAGCCAATAACTGAGCCACCACACATGACAACGAATACTTCACAGTGGCTTTGCTTTATAGTGACGCTACTGCAAATTTACTTAATGCTGATATAGCAGCACTTGCTGCACAGCATTAAGCAAATTTGAAGCTTCCCACCAGTCCGGAGAGGATGATGAGAACAGCCACCAAGAGCTGAGACTGCAGCTCAGCTTCCATTGGCTGCCCCATCCCACGTGACACACACCTCACGCCATTTGACTGCACGCACCACACGGAAATCTTACACCTCCCTAAGCAGGAAGCTACAAGGGGTTGCTGCAGTCTGGACACCAGACTGATGCTTCGCAGCAGGTAAGCTGCAATTTTTTTTAATACTACGGATTTAATCCACTACTCCGGAAGGGGGCAACGTTTACAATCAAACATTTAAAGCACATCATCTACAGAAGCAGCAATAAGAAAACTGGATAAGTATCTGGCATAGGAGGATATAAGGAAGAGGCTGTGGTTCAAGGCCTCCCAAAGGTTATGTTCTTCTTCTTCCCATATCAGTGGGAACAGAATAGTGAGAGTGAAGATGTATACCATGACTGAAAGCCGTGCTTTTACTGTCAGAATTGTGTCTGATCCATTGACCTCTGTTAGGCAATTTGGGTGGAGAAAGTAAGGATCCCAATCACGATACAGCTGTAACTCAGGCTACATAGCCATTTATCATTCTAGGCCACCCTTGTTGTCACTAGAAGTTACCCACAGACACCATGTCTCCATTTGCAGTGGCAGCAGGTGCCTCTGAAGCAATGTATGCTGGTTTGTGATGTGACCGATGGCAGAGGCAACTCTGTAGCAGAACAGTTTTTTCCCATCCTGTACAGAGGTGTCCTGTTGAGATTAGGAGGGTCCTTTTCCATCCATCCTAGACAGAGATGCCTTTCCTGAAAGTGAAGACGTGGCCTCAGTTGTCCTGCCCTTTAAAGCAACAGTAAGATCTAAAGTCATAAGGCCACCACTAAAAAGTCCTTGTTCCTGTGTTCACCAGTCTCACCAGAAAAAAAAAAAAGTGCAAACTTGGTTGTTCCCACTGTGACTTCACTGTGCAGGCAGACTGAAACAGATATAGGTCCTTCACATTCCAGATGCTGCAGCTGTAATCTTTTGATACAGATGGTTAGTGTACGATCTGGAAAAAGGGAAACGAAAATGTTAAGCAACGATTATAAGGGATAAGGAAAAGAGCTGTGTTATGAGTAGACTTGTCCCAAATCACTACATAGTGATAAAATGAGGTCTGGATGAATACTAGGACACATTGATTATGGGAAAGCTTTGTCTGGTGTGTTGTGCTTCATAGATTCTTTGGGACATAAATATGTGAATAAAAACTGTAAGTTGTTGACACAAACCTCCCACATAATATATGAACATTAAAATGAAGTGTGGGATTTTGCCCAAGAATCTTGGGAGTTGGTGCAAGCACTGGCCATGCACCTCAAGTAATCAGGCATTTGTAATTAGTGTGAGAGTCCCAGGCAGCTAGAGAAATCTTAGATTGGTACTGCTATGGGGAACTTTCCCCCCACAAATGCTGAACAGGTGGATGCTGGAGGCAAGGCAGCTCAGGCCCAGCAGCGTTGATGCTGTTGCCAAGCTGATCTGTTCTGCTTCTCTCTTGTTCCTATATTTCCTGATTGCATGAGGGACTTCATGTGATTATTATTGCAGGAGAGCCATAACATTAGAAGAAATATTAACAATACTAAAAACTGATTTTCTAGTGGCACCTTACACATTTAGAATGTTTTGTAGAATAAACTTGCCGCTTAGTTTTCAGATGCAAATGTTCTACAAAAAATTTGCAAATGATAAAAAAAGCAAACAATATTATATCATTAAAACATAAGAGAACATAAGAGGAACCCTGCTGGATTGGGCCACAGCCCATCTGGTCCAGCATTCTGTCTCACACAGTAGCTCATCAATTACCCCTGGGCAGCTCAAGCAAAAGACAAAGGCAAACCCTTCACCTGCTCTCAACTCCTGGCATATGGCATTTAGAGGCATCCTGCCTGTCTCTCTGACCTGGAGGAAGTTCCTAGGCATCCATTCTAATAGCCACTGACACACTTTTGTTCCGTGAATTTGTCTAACCCTTTTTTAAAGCTGTCCAGGCTAGTTGCTGTTACTACTTCGGTGTTGGGTCAAAAAGCAATAAAATTCAAGGTGGTTTGGCAGTGATGATCCATTTTGCTTTCATCTCCCTGCACTGTGGATTATAGCAGTGGTTTTCAAACTGTGCCCCCCCCCCCCGTTTTAAATGATTTCATTAACCAGTTAAACTGTGATCCACCAGATATTCCTGAACAAGAACTCCCAAGAGTCCACTTCCATTAGTTCTGGCATGGAATGCTAAGAGTGGAACATCTAGGGGACCATAGTTTGGGAGCCACCCTCCTATGATCCCAATCCAGAGGGTGATGCTGCTGATGGCTTCAGGGCTCCTTCCACCACCATAACTATTGCTAGCTCAAACAAATGGTGAATTTAGGGTAGAATCCACAAAGAGAGGGAGCAGAATGTATTGAGCATAGCAACATTACTGCACTGCTTCCTGACCTTCTGAGTTCCAAGTAGGCAGCCCCCCCCCCCACAAATTAGGTGTGATTCACCTGAAGTTGATGTTGGCTGAGGCAAAATACCCACCCATCATGATCAAAGCCAGATTATCCTTAACCATTATCCAGACAGAGTGAGGGAGGGTTGACTGGCTGTCAGATTCAAAGTGAATCATGTGTTTGATAACACAACATCCTGCCGAGGGAACCAGTAAATCTCTTCAACTGGTGGTGATGGTGGTGGCAGCAGTGTATTTGCTGCCAGAAGGGGAGGGTGCATTGAAGGGCTCTGAGATTTCTTCAACCCACTCTGGTTGTCAGGTGTAATGTGGGGATTATGACGACATGGTGGAGGGAAGGACATGGTGTCAATGTGGATGATGAGCTGCTCTCACACACTGAATGTGCAATGCTCGGGGCAGTGTCATGTGGACACTGTGCCCCGCTAGCACATATTGGCACTGTGCAGATCCTGCCTATAGGTCAGCCAGCTATCTGTTATGTTATAACCAGCAATCAAACTTTTTAAAAAATGAAGAAGGCACAGAAGGAGAAGAGTGTATGTAAAGCACCGTCAAACAAGGACTTGAGAATTTGTTGTTTTGGTCCTTGGGCCGTGTCTTCACGGCAACTTTATTTCGCTTTCCCTAAACCGAGATAACAGAACCGGATGCAAACGTGAATTTGCCTGTTCCCATTACTTTCAGCTTAATCGCGTTCAATCCGGATTCTGAGGACCTACGTGACTCAAGGGGGGACTCCAGTGGCTACCTTTTAAAAGCCGCTTTTTGGGGCTGCCCTGTCCTCTTCCTCCTGGCGTGAACGTACCACCCATAACAGACCCCTTCACGGAGCCTAGCTGGGTGGCTGCCTTGCTTGGATGGAGGAAAAAACGGCACCAGGCAGGCAGCGATTCTTTTCCCTCCTCTCCCAATTGCTCAGGGCGCACAGCAGCGGCGGCAAGTCAAGCCCCTTTACAGCTAAACATTCACACATCTCTCCAAACGGTAGTTGCTTTTGTTTCTTTTCCCTTTTTAGAAGGTCAGCACTTTCAATAGCAAGATGGTTATCAGGTGTGAATTGCTTGTTTGCTACAGTGGATTGCTTGATTGCTATTCGGGCTGCTGCTGCTTTTACAGCTTGGTTTGGAAGCAAGCTATTGGGGGAGGGAAACTCTCATCCCTTAACACGGAAGGGTTCCCACAGTAAAAAATGTAAAACGTTTCAAGTGCACGAACCGGAGTGAGACCTGTTGAAATCAGGATTGAGATTCATCATGCTTTGGGGTGGTTTAACACGGGGAAATCGTGTTAAGCCAAACTGCTGTCTGGACTCCGAGGATTCAAAACATTTTGAATCCAAGATAAGGTTGCTGTGAAAACACGGCCTTGGAGTTGACTCCAGGTGCCTACATGGATGCTTCTATGGAATTGTTTTTGGGTAAAGATTCAGAAGTGGTTTGCCATTATCCTCCCATGGGAAGGTTCTGGGAATTGAGAAACCAATCTACAGCCAGGACTTCAGGGACCCTAGCACTTCCCTTTGTAGCTCAGCCTGAACTTCCCTGCAGGGCTGATGTGTGGATTAAATAAAAAGTGGAGTTGGAAATATGGGCACTGTCTTGAGCTGCTTGGGGAAGAATAAAAGTAGAAATAAAATTAAAATAAGAGATATACAGAAAAATGAGACTCACAAAGTCTCTCAAAAACTTTGTGTATTCTGTGCAATCAAATCTTAATAACTCACCTCTCCTGGGATGTTTACTTGATTTTGTAATGAACGTAGAAAATAAATAATTAGAGAAGATGGCACAGGTAGTAGAAGTAATGATTAAAAACAACCCGCCTTTGGCATATTATATGGTGGTGGGGTGGAGGAAACATCAAGAAGCTAATTTAAAAAGTAGATAGAATCCTTGCATAATAAGGTGCCCCAAGTAAGAAGGTCATATTCATTAATACCACCACTGGCAAGTTCTGCTCTAGGAAAATATATTGTATAAGGTGCAGCTTTTAAATGACACTTAGCGGATCTTGCCCTGATCTGAAACTTAATTAATGTTTCTGCTATCCTTTGTTTACATTTTCGTATCTGAAATTGTGGAGGATGGTATCCATTAACCAGTCACCGGGCTGAGAACTGAGCCATACAAAAGCACACACATAGATTTACAAGTAGTCTTACTGGGCTTTCCTTAAAATCTATGGCAGGATCTGCACAGTGCTGGATCATGCTGCTAGAAGGGCTCAGTCCTCCTGCTGCATTCTGTTCACATATTCTCGTGCTCCTGGCTATCATTTCTGTCCAGGACTGCTGTCAAAGGCACAGGAAGTGGTCGCACCAGTCAGCCATTTTGTCTTCTTTCTAAAATTGTACTATGTCATTTGGCTCAAAGATGCCACCTCAAGTGAAGTGCAAAGTACATGGCTGGAGTAGCAGTGCAGAAAAGGAAGAAAAAGTGCTGTGATATGCCAGGATGTTTGCTCAGTGAGTCTTGGATATGCAATCCCTATGCTTTTCAAACATCCCCATGGTGTTGTTAAGATGACCTGTGGGGAAGCAGTGAGAGACAGCAATGGAGGATGTAAGGGTAACTCAGTACAGTGGAGGCGCCTTCCAGAAGCACATCTTGCTGGTGTAGTGGATATACTCCATGGATCTCTCTCTTGCCAATGGAATGGCTTCCAAAGACTATGAATAAAACTGCTGTTACCTTCCTGACTCTTCCTGCCCCAGTCTCATCATTTACTGCAGGGATGCTGTGCCACCATGTGTCAAAGTAGCTTTTTTCAGAAGCAAATCATCAAGAAAATCTAATCCTGAAAAATTGCTAAAAAGCATATATATGTACACAAACAAATGTGTATATGTGTGCACCCATGAACATTTTATCACCATGAATATGGAGTGAAAGGGGCTAGGAGTATTTCAGGACTTGACATTTACCTTATTTTTTTGGTGCCTATTTTGAACTTTAGCCCCCCATAGTTGGGATATAGGTACTTCCCTTGTCAATTATTTCAGAGGTAGCCCTTCCTGTTCTTTTGCAACTGCTCAGGTATTCATTGTTGGAGAACTGTAGCAACTTGGGATCATATATAGCTATGTGGAACATGCGAGAAAAAGTGGACTG
The DNA here is from genome assembly GCA_023333525.1 of Aspidoscelis tigris stejnegeri. NCBI lineage: Eukaryota > Metazoa > Chordata > Lepidosauria > Squamata > Teiidae > Aspidoscelis > Aspidoscelis tigris. The sequence continues at coordinate 67,943,965 of JALMGA010000006.1, forward strand.
ACATTTGTATTAAATACATCCATTGCAAGGCTGTGATCAGACAGAAAAAAAACCATCTCTGAGGTCCCTCTCCAGCGGCTTATGGAAGGCTTTGAGGTGGGAATGTCCACCCACCGGTCTTCCCCTCTCCCATCTTCTGAACGCAAGGGCCACACACTGTTTTTGTTACATCTGGACACAGCCTAAGATAGTGAGGTGGTTGAAAAGAAAGATGAAGCTATAAAAAGTATTGTCCTGGTTCAATCTTATTTAAATTACCCAGATAGATAACAGATGTGTCATTAATATTTTATACTTGTTATATGGTTGCTGTTGCCAATTTTTTGAAATAATCAGATGACATCTCACTGGAAGGATAAAGATTATAATGTTGATCTCTTGGGGGCGGGGTGGGAACAATCCCGTATGGTCACATCTCCATGAGGGCAGGATGGAGCCAGGTGATAGGATGACTCAGGCAAAGTACATGAGAAGCCTTTGTGGTGAGAGGCGCAGTGAACAAATGTACTTCACCCCCTGGCCCTGAAAACCTTGCATCTGTAGCACAAAACTTCTGCAGCTGTGAAATTTCCAGGGTGTGTGTATTCTTGTGTCATGGCAGAAGTGGCCCTGGAAGGTGGCCATTTTAACATCCCCTACAGAAACACAGGCCTCTGTCCTCCATCACTTTACATGGAAGGGGAGGAGGTGGTTTTGCGTCCTCAGAGTTGTCAAAAGAGGTCCTCAAGTAAGGTGACTCCTAAGGTGGGTAGAGCAGCTGGCAGCTGCATAGAGCTTCATATGTGAAAACGCACCATCCCTAGGGCATCCAGCTGTTTAGACACCCTACTTGTTGGCCAGCGGTGGGGGCACATTATGGTGCCTGTATAGATGCAGCATTAATTTAATTAAAGAAGATTGGAATGTTTTTGTGGATTCGAGGGAAATGGTAAACAAAGACAATATCATATGCTTATCTAAAAGGTTGGAGAATACAATTTGTTTTCAATCCCCCCTGTAAAATATATATGCCATTTACAGAGTTTAGATGGTTTCTATGGTTATGCACTTATATCTTAATTAGCTCTATATTTATCCTGCTATGGCATGTATGGATTTGAGGTTTGTAAATAGTTCTAGCAAATGATTAAAAAGAAAAGATACTATTACTCAAGCACTGTGGGCAAAGGTGGACAGGTATGAACAATATAAGTATGCTGGAAGACTATAAGTAATTGCCTTTACTGAGCAATATTGTTTACCCGATAGTCCAGTCCTATGGTGCTTTGATCTATGATTCTCCAAGGTCTCATATTTCCCCCACCTGCTACCTGAATGCAGGTGCTTGGAGGGATTAATCAATGCAGACCATCTTAAGCTCTAATTGGGTAAAAGCAGGCAACAAAACTGATAGGATAAATAAATGAATAAATCATAAACCTATTGTCGGTAGCTACAAAGCAATTTGTGTTCGCAAATTTCATGGAACATTGTTTTCTATTAGCAAAACACAACCCTGCTCCCATCTCAGCTAGTCACTAATGAGGAATAGGTACCTGCATCTGAAAAATCTCTTGCCTTTCCCCTCTATTTTCTAGTTGCACCATGTCTTCTTATGTTATTTTCCTTGTACTATTGTCTTCAGATGTGATTTTTCTTGTACTAAAGTGGGCATACAGATGTAATCATGACTCTCTATATAGTGAGGCAGTAACTTGTAATATCACTATTATGGGAATTTTGGCAATGATTTCAAGTTTCCCGTAATAGTGATGCTTACCCCCATGTCTGCTGGCCGACTCATTGCAATCTTGCTTTGGAGTGCTGGAAGCTAGCCAAGTGCATGAAAAGACACACAAAAAAGAAGCAGATGGGTGCTTAGCTGGCTTCTGGTAGCACAAAGTAAAATTATGAAACAAACTAGCAGGCATAGAGGTAAGGTCAGGACTTTTTAAGATCCCACATTTATTTATTTGGACTTTTAGCTTGCCTTGTACCCAAAGGTCTCAGCATGAATTACAACATTAAAATGAACAAAATAAACCTTAACTGTACCTGAAAGTGAAGAGAAAAAGCTATTTTCTTATTTAGCCAAAGACCAGAGAAAGAGGTGCATGTTCACAGCACTCCTGATCATGTAAAGTGAAGGTACCGGATGCACCTCAGGGGCATCACTATCCTATAATATTGGAGTCACCACTGAGAAGGGCCTAACCCTGGGACCCACCACTTTTGCTACTGAGGGTGGTGGTACAACTAGGAGGACCTCCCCTGCAGATCTTAAGACACTAGCAGGTTGATATGGAAAGAAGGAGTTCTTTAGATACTACCTCTTGCTGTCTGGAGGCATCCCTAGATGGTGAACCTGAGGGCAGGTACTGTATTATTATTGATCTGAAAGTTCACCTGACAGCCTGTTTTAGTTGATGGGAACAATAAGAATTGTTTTGATAGATGAGTGACACATCTTGCAGTGCTAAGGTCTTGTTAGATACATAGCTAAATCTCATTTGGTCAAAGTTGCCACTTAGTTACCTGTTCAGCTATTTAGCTGCTTCAGGTGTACAATCTGTACAAATATGGAAAATCAGGAAATATCTTTCAATTGATACAGCTCGGATACTGGTACAAGCTTTAGTAAGCTCAAGGCTTGATTACTGTAACCGTCTCCTAGCCGGCCTCCCTAAAAGCTCCTTACTTCCTCTAACTTTGGTACAAAACTTCACGGTTAGAATAGTGATGAACTTGTCTAGGTACTCCCACATCTCAGCCACAAGGAGAACGGGGCACTGGCTTTCGATTCACCCTAAGATTTATTTTAAAATATTAGTATTGGCATTTAAGGCCATTAGAGGCCACATTCCAGGTTACCTAGCATCTAAATTGGCTTGGTATACCCCAGCTAGGAACCTGTGGTCAACGGATAAAGCCCTTCTGGCTGTATCTCAAACACATATTGCAACTTTGAGGCTACGAGCTTTTCAAGACCTGGTTCCACATCTCTGGAATAGTCTACCACTAGTTGTTAGGTCAGAAAAGCTGCTAGTCAAATTTCATAAGGGTCTGAAGACCTTTCTTTTTAACACCTGAAATAGTTTAATCCTTGGAAGAATTACTATTCTGCCCTTAATTAGTAAAGGAAGATTTGATACTTACAGTCGCTGTTTAGTCTTACGCATTAGTAGATGGATTTGAACAAACAAACCAACAAGCAAACAAACAACGCTCTTTAGCACGCATCTGCTGTTCTAAAGCCCACTCAATGCAGAAGCCTCTGCCTGTGGTGGATCTGGATCTAGCTCATATAGATCTGGCTAATATGAGTCTAGTTAATAATACAAATTAACTGAGGTAAGTGCAGCAACAGCCTAGAACCCACCATAGTTCATCTTGCTTGGCTGACTGCTGAGCTCAGGTTGATTGATCATTGTATTCTGTGAATGCGTCTGTCTTTGTCTTAGTCTGAGCAGCATGGGGACCCAACAGATGCAGCTCTACTATTAGGCCAACTAGGCAATTGCTTAGGGCCTTATATATGCCAGGGTCCAGTACCGGCAAGGCAGCCTTCCTGTTTGCTTGGAGCTCTTGAAATGCCACAGCACAACCATGTTACTCACAACATGGGCTACTCTAAAGGGAAAGCAGGAATACTGGGCTTTATAAACGACTTCTACCTGAGGCCTTGCTTGCTCTTAAGTTGCCTCATCTGGATCTATCTTTTTTTTTTTTTAGTAGCCAAACTATGCTCCCAGTACAATAGCAAGCAGTACTGGAACTTGATGAGGGTGAAGAATGTAAGAATGTAAGAGAGAACTAGTAGAAGGAGAAAAGCTGCCTGACAGTACCCTGTATCATCTTCTGAGATTATAAGTCCAGTGTGATGTTATTTGGTGGAAGCCACTTATGGGGATAATGATATTGGTTTTCTTCACATGGAGGTTATGATAACTACTAAGGGCTTCCCACAACCTGGGCTGGAATTGAGTGAAAGTCCTATCTTATTATGGGTTGATTTTGTGACAGACTCAGGGATCTTTGCAGCTTCTCTGAGGCTAGAAAGGCAAGCAATGTAGGGAATCCCTCAGCTATTTTTCTGCCCAACATAAAGCTAATTGAAATCCAGAAGACCTGCCTGCAAAAGGGGACACCAGTTTTTCTTATGGTTACTCTGAAAGACCCAACATTCTATTATGGTGGCCTTAGTGTGAGAATAAGAAAACAGGCTGCTACCAAGTTAGATGAAAAACAAAGCAGAACCCTAAGGTGGTGCAAAGAAGCAAAGCTAGGCAATCAGGATAGTGGTTATAATAGTTAAATCAACAATCTGTCAAAGGCACTCAGTGCTATCCTGAATGGCTTTTGGATGAAGCTGAGGAAGCAGTTTGGACCCAGGGAGACATTTAGGGGCAAATTTAATTAAAACCAAACACACTTTTATTGCGACAAGCCTTCACTAGGTTCAGCCAGCGTCATTTGCAAAATTCATACAATCAAGGATTGCTTTGAAATAGTCAGCAACTTGGCTACATATACTACTTCAACAGAAAGGAAAGAAAAAGAACAAATGATAACTAACTGTATTCTGTAGTGTTCTCAATTTGTAGTGAAAACATAAAATCCTCCTTTTATGAATTTCAGAACCCAATAGCACGATATATAAGGTCTGAAAGGGCTGCACCAAAAATAAGGCCCAGAGTACAGTTTGTAATGATCACATGTCACAGTGCACAGGAGTGTGATAATATGGAAGAATACACCCATCATTGATTCCCAGTTTGCTTCCAGGAAGAGAATAAACCCCTACCTCCCCATTCCCATATTATAAAGGGCAGCAAGTGAAGTATTTCTAGGACCATTTCTGGTGCTTCGCACCATGGGCCTAATTGGAGATTTGACTCTGGTGAGCTTTCTTTCTCTGCCTCCAAAATTTTCACAGGCCAGGATGTGTGGACAGCCCTCAACTGTACTTCTGGAGAAAACACTCTGGCCCAGGAGAGCTCCTACTGCATATGGTCTATGCTCATACACAAGTAGAAGACAGGGGAACAAAACACTTCACTTGGGCCTGTTAAGTCTGGTAGCCTGCCCAGTGCATGCAGGATGATTACAACAATGTTGTACTCATACAGCTAGTGCGCTACTGGAGGCAAAGCCAGTGATGTCACTGAGCTAGAGCCAATTCTATCAAAGAAGCAGAGCCAAAGTATTTACCTCCTCAGTAGGTACTGGAGGCACTACCTAAGCATCTATTCTAGTACCCATTGGTACACCTGTCCTCCAAGAACTTGTGTACCCCATATTTTCTGAGGATGCCAGGTTATGGCATTCCATCATTCCAACAGAGAGTAATTGCAGGGGAAAATGGTGTACACACAGCAAACTATGGTAAAACTCTTAATTGGTTTCACTGTGTCATCGTGTGTCTTTTTTTCCTTTAGTTCTCCGGTGTGCCCTGCTTAGTGTTCTGAAAGTCTAGTTAAATGTAATTTACCATTCATGGTTTACTCCTTAGGCCTTTTTTTTGATAATAGAGTCTCTGAGCTGGTGTATATTTTCCTTAGGTAGGAAACAAACACAGGAACAACAGCAAAAATCAATAGCTGCAGTTGATTGTTAAAAATAATAAATGAGTCACTGGAGAAGCTGAGCTTTTTAGTATTCTGCCCACTTAAGATTTTTAGTTCGGGAAATCATGTTTAAAAGACATGGAAAGAAGTCCTCTTTAAAAGGGGAGAAAGAGCCAAAATCCTTGTAGTTTCAAGGCCTGATTCCAAGGATTTGTGGATTTTTTTTCCCTCTAGAAGCAAATGGAATATTACCACTGCAGCCACCTAAGGCCTTTTTGCACTACAGCTAAGACAGCTGTAGAGTGCTTTGGCCAGAACACATGGAGGACAGCTTCCCATATGCTTTGGCAGGTAAAGGACACAATTGCAACGTTTCCCTTACTTGCCTAGGTGCAAATAGGAAGCAGTCCTCCACAGGTTCCAGACCGAATGGCTGTGCCGGGACTCAGAAGTCCCACCCTTGTGCTGCCGCGATTGGCTTGGACATGGGCTTGGTCTAGGAGGACTTCCCTTCCACTCCCTTCCTGCCCCTACCACCGGGCGATGGCCCTGCAATGGTCAGGGGCCATTGGTGCGTCCCCCCTGTGCTCTTTCTGAGGCAGTGGGGGCGGAGCCCCATGATGCGAGAGTCTCAGCACTCCCCTCCCTCTCCAGGCATCCAATCAAGGGAGGTGGGCCCCGGGCAACAGCCCCCGCCGGGTGCCTCCTGCTGGGCCAGGGTCCCATGGGGGATGTGGGGTGGCCTGAACGTGGGTACCAGCCTCACCCCAGGATGGGGGGACCCACATGGGGGCCTCTGATTGCTGTCTGCTGCCCCTCTCACAGCCAGTGGTTCAAACTGCCAGGAGGTTCCCCTTCCCGCCAGGTGATGGTCTTGGAGGGTGCAAGGGCCAGCAAAAGGGGCACCTCCACATCCTTCAAGAGTGTGGGGGCCTATCATGGGGCCACACAATCGGCCCTGGGCCTCCCCCCTTGCTGCCCGTTCAAAAAGGTGTGGGTGGAGCCAGCCAGATTGCCACACCCCCTTTGTGAATCTGTACCTTCCCTTTGCCGGGCAACCAACCAGAGGGGGCGTGGACTCCCCGACCTGGTGCCCTGTCCCGCCCCCGAGCCAGGGGTTCAAATGGTTTGGGCAGTTCAAAACGTGGGCATGTCGCATGGCTGGGCTTGTTCGGTGCAGGGGGCAGCCCGTCCAGCTGTCAATGGGCCTATCAGACCCTCTCCCTCCTCTTTCTGGCTTTGGACTGCTTGCTGATACTTTATAGGATGACGTGTTGGCAGCAGCCAATAGCAGACAGGAGCCCTGAGCAGCCTGGAGGCAGCAATGAGAATGGATTCCCTTCTGAACACATCAGGTAAGACCAGGGACGGGTTGAGACGGGTGTAGAGCATGATGGGGTGGTTCCAAATGAAACTGCTGGCCCAGCAGAGCGAATGCTCCATCCTAGAGTGTCCTACTCGCATTTCAGAGGCCCTCATGCAAATAGGCCTGTACCCACCAAGGCCTTGGGTAATTATTATTCATCCATATGGAGAGCTGCCTTTTGGTCTTGTAGTTGGAGTGTTGGACTCTTATCTGGTAGTCTCCTGGTTTGATTTCTTTGGGCTAGTCACAGCTCTCTTCTGAGCTTTCACAGCCCCACCTACCTCATAAGATGTCTGTTATGGGGAGAAGAATAGAGGTTTCGCAGCCGCTTTGAGTGAGAAAATTGGGGTATAAAAGCCAGCTCCTCCTCCTCCTTGGTTCTTGTAATTTCAATCATAACCGGATATATTATAACCATCCCAAAAGTAATGGGTTAGCAGGACAGGAAAATTCTATTCAGATTTATTCTGCTGGATTGTTCTTTCCTCCCAGCCACACAATAGCCTTAGAACATCATGGGTTATGCTGATTTTTGAGTGATGAGAGCAGTGGTTGACATTTAAAGTTGCATCAACAACTTCATCAACCCCTCTGCATCAACATAGGTGGAGGAGGAAAAGGAGGTGAATCCCCATATTTGAAACATCCTCAGTGTAATTTATAGTATATTACTGTACAATACAGGCCCTTTGGTTGGTGGTTGAGTATACCAGGGATCTGTTAAATGGTAGAAATGTCTAGTCACCCAGGCCACTGGATGCATGGAAGTGCACCTTAGATACCTATGTGGATAGTGCCTAAATCTTAAAGGTTCCTTGGCTGCTTTGTAAGCACATGTACTGTGAAGTCCACCATTTAAATTTTGACCTTGCAATGAGTTTTTAAACTAATTTCTGGGGCCCGCTTCTGGCCTTGAGGCTTGGCAGAGGCTCTGTGGACAAAGGAGGTGCTGTAAAAATAAGGCACCTTCCTCATCTCCATTTTGGAGCAAGGAGGTACCATGGGATGGCACCCTCTCCATGGCACGGCAGGAGAAACTGCTCTGCAATGGAGGGGCCTGCACTCAGCAGTTGCACCAGAAAAGGGGGCAGCATGATCATTAAAGCTGCCTGCTGTTGCTGAAAATGGAGAGAGGGTTGCAACAGGTGCCTTCTTTGACCTGCAGAGGCATCTGGAACTGGTGGGTGGAAACATGGCCCGAGATCCCAAAGACAGGGATACCTGAACTGATTTACCTTACAGAGTTTTTGAAATAATATAGTTAGGATACCTATGCAATACTCTGAAATGTATTGGTAGGCTATTATTTATTTTGTAACCTGTATTTTGTTGTATTAGACTGGATTTTGTAGTCTGTAATTTTAAAAGGCGATATCAATAAACATTATATCAATAAACATGATGATGATGATGATGATGTAAAAACAGCAGTTACAAACAGCAAACGAGATCACTATGCTGGATTCTGTATTATATCACCAGTCGGGCACTTCCCAAGCACCTAGGACCTCATGATATATCGGCAAATTATGCAAGCAGACCCCAGTAAAGTGGCTTTTTGTAGTTGGCAGATGGATATTTTGTCAATGCCAATGGTTTTTAGGTGCTCACTGAGATCTTTTGGCACCACGCCCAGTGTGCCAAGGATGACTGGGACCACTTTCACTGGTTTTCGCCAGAGTCGCTGAAGTTTTTATTTTTATTTATTTATTTATATTTATATCCCGCCCCATACCCGAAGTTCAATTCTCAGGTCTTCATATCTGGTGAACTTCTCCAACTGTTTAACATTATTATTATCCCCCCCATAGATGTGGCTTTATTATTATTGTTATTAAAATAAAAGAACCCTGCCTGTTATTTTTTATTTTGATTCTTGCTCTAGAAGCTTTTGTCCTTGACAAGCAATTTATTAGAAGACTGTGATCTAACAGATGGCAGAGGAATTGTTGCAGAATAATGCTAACTAACATACACAGCCTTTGACACTGTAAGTCATGTACTCATATTTTCCTGCCTGTTTGTTTCTGTTCACACCTCATGTGCTGACTTTGATGGAGATTGTACTATTTCATAAAACTATTTCTGGTCTGTGACTGCAATAAATTCATTCATTCATTCATTTCGTAAAACAGATTTTCTCATGCTATCCAAACTGAGGAAAAATGTGTCATGGTTTCGATTAGAAGCAGCTCAGAAATTAGAATCGCAAAGGTGATGAAAAAGTGAAAGGACTCGTTTGAAGCTGTAGGCTGTGTTCAGACCTAAATTTTAATTCAGCTTCAGTCCACTTTCAGAACAGAAGAACACATCAACAAAATGATCAGTCATTTTCTTTCCACATTATCTAACTCAAACATGGATTTTCTGAGTTAGAGAATGATGAAATAAATCAGCTTTTCGCTCTGTTGATTTGTTCTCTCATTCTGAAAGTGACCTGAAACTGGATTAAACCTAGGTGTGAATGTGGCCTTTCCTTGCTTTAATCACATCTTATTGTGTTTTGATTCAGTGCAGATCAAAGCAAAGCGTTCTGTGAGCTTCTGCTAAATCTGATGGGAGAGAGTCCTTGGCCATTTCCACATGGGACATTGTCTCCTGCCAGGAAAGGGACTTCTGAATGACAGTGCCCCACACTTAGTGTGCTCCATCCACACAAGCCAAAGCATAGGCTGGTCCAGGAAACCAGTGTGAACAATCATCAGGAGAAGCTCTAAACTGAACAAAATACTTTACAATATGACATGTTTTAAGCAGCTAAACACACTAATCTTGAGACCCTTTAGTTTTAGGGGTTCCCTGCCAGCAAAGACATCTCTTTTTTCATAAGAGATAGAACCCATGAAGAAAGCCTTTAATGAAATGAAATCAAAAGCACACCTACACAGAAGCAACATTTGTCCTTTGGAATATATGTGCCTTTGGAGCAATGATTAGTCATATATGTACAGATTTCTCACCGTCGCTTACGAAGAACGGAAGCCCCACAATAATGGGATGACTAGAGAGCTTTTCTTTGCCATAACCAGCAATGAGAAACAGGTGTCCTTGTGACTATTAGAAGTGCAATCTGGAAATCCTAAGATTTGGCTTGTCTCCCAGTTATGGGTGAGCCAATATTTAGGAGGTTTCTTTCTGAGTCTTACAACTCCCATTATTCTCAGATGTGTCTATCGTAGGTAAGGATCATGGACCCTGAAGTACAAACACTGAGCTGAATTATAGTTGTCCCATGTAAAATACAGTTTGCTCTCACATTTTATTTATGCAACTTCCCTTGTTTAGTGCAATTCTGAAAATTTGCAGTACCGTGATTCAATCATTGCAGCACCACTGATTTACATTTGCACACAGGGCGCCATTACACAGCATTATCAATATACTACCTCTCCTTTTCATGGTACTTTGACTTATATTAGATTAGACCTCCATGGTTCGCCAACCTTTGGTTTTGTTTAGATTGCATAACTCAGTTTTGTATTGTACTGTGTTCTGTGGGAACCAGACACACATAGAAGCACACATGAGGCACACAGAAAATCGAGATGTCACAAGTGTTATACAAATGCAGGGTTCTAGGCTCATTATCTTGGTTAGGGGTGGCTGGAGCAATCTAATATTGTTCTGTTACATTTTATTTGGGATCTACAGGTACATTCTTTCCTGTTTTGTGCCCCCCCTTTTTAAAAAAGAATACATTTAAAGTTTTTGTTTAAATGGCCTGCATTTTAAAGTACACTTTCTGTGACATTTGTGTTTTCAGTGAATTCTTCTGAACCTTCATGTGCATTGTTATATTTTAATTACATATTTTGTGCACTCAGTTTTGACATAAAGACTGCAGTGCAGAATCTGAATAAGTACACTGTCTAGTTAGGAGATGTTTTTCAAGCAATCAGTAGCAGATGACAGAAGGACTTTTGTTAGAGAACCATTTTCCAATAGAAAATGGTATTGGACAGGGTGGACAAATATGCTGATCTGGAAGACAAAACTTTCTGATGCTGCCACAATACACCGATACAACTCATTAGATTGAAAGCATAGCATTCAGAGCCAGAAAAACTTGAAAAACCAACCTGGATTTTGGCCACTTCTCGCAGAATACTTTCCCTAGATGAAAAGTGCCCAGAAAATTTATGAGAATTATACCTGCTGGCTTGTTTCTAATTGACTTTCCTGGTCCTGCCATTGCTTGAATTTTTCCAGTGCCTCATCCACGGAAATGCACCCCCTTTTCACTTGTTCTTGCAAGAGAATTAAATCTTCTTGCCTTAATATAATGTTAGGCTTGATTGTAGTATATGTAGTTTTCTCATCAGAATTTCTGTCTGTAGGTAAAAGATGAAAGTCTTTAGGACAAGTTGACAGATTCCTATTACAAACTTAAAATGGTTTTCCTAAACTGAAATAACAGAACCGGATGATAACACGAATTTTCCTGATCCCATTACTTTCAACTTAATCACGTTCGATCCAGATTCTGAGGATCATACGTGGTGTACGTGACTCAAGGGGGGGACTCAAGTGGCTACTTTCTAAAAGCTGCTTTTCGGGGCTGCCCTGCCCTCTTCCTTCTGGCGTGAGTGCGCCACCCATAACGGACACCTTCATGGAGCCTGGCTGGGTGGCTGCCACTTGGATGGATGGATGAAAAATGATACTGGGCAGCCAGTAATTCTTTCCCCTCCTCTCCCCATTGCCCAGGGCACACAGCAGCAGCGGCAACTCAAGCCCCCTTCACCCGCTCACCTCCACAGCCACAGCCTTAAACATTCACACATCTCACTGAAACTTCAGCTGCTTTCCTTTCTTTTCCCTTTCTAAAGGTCAGAACTTCCAGAATTGTGCAAAATTGTAACATTGTTATCAGGTGTGAAGTGGGTGGATTGCTACAGTGTAACCACTGCTTACAGGGTGGATTTTTACAGTGAAATCATTATCTTTGGAAGCAAGTTATTGGGGGAGGGAAACCCTAAACATGCATTCTCATCCCACTAAAACGGTACCGTTCCCACAGTCTCGAACCGGAGCGAGACCTGTTGAAATGAGTGTTATCATTGCTTTGGGGCAATTTAACATGCGGAAAGCATGTTAAGCCAACCTGACGTGGGGACTGCGAGGATCGAAACCATTTCAAAACTGTTTTAAGCTTGTAATGGGAATGCAGCCATACAGATTTATGAAGCAGAATATTAGCATGATGAAGAACTGTCTGTGTCTTTAAAGTGTGCAAAATGTACACCGCTGGTGATAACAAGGTCTACTTGTGTGCCAGCTGTAAGCTGGTGACATGTCTTTTGATAAGACATTTTACCAGCCATTTCCTCCTCTTCCCTGCTGTTTGCCCACCTGGCTGGCTGGCTACAAGGTTGCTTTTTTTGGAAGATTTGGACAGCAAGCTAGCAAATGGGTGGTGTGGAGAAGGAACAAGGAAGTATTCTGATAAAGAGCTGGCCTATGTAATGAATGTGAGCCATCAGATTAACAGCAGACCTGGTTGTGTTCCTTTAGAGGGAATGTTGACTTTCTTTTTCCTTTATTATCATATAAGTCTGTGTGCTTCATAGGACTCGCTGAGATTATCTCAGATATCATGAGGAAGGTGATGGAAGACAGGATGAATTTCAGTGGCCTCTATGACAACTACAAGGCTGTTTCAGTATGCTACATGACCAACACATACAGCTGGATATACCCTTCACTTGCCAAGAATCCATTGAGAGGAGGCCTGGTGATAAACCCTTTGTCATATACTGATTTCTTGTTGGTATGTTTTGGACATGCAGTGGCAGCTTCCATCTATATGGGTGGAGACCGATTGAGATGGTCCACCCACAGAGACTAATTAAATCTGAATGATTTCTGAATACTTCAGAGGAATTTGGAATTGTTCTGGGCTAGATTAAGCTGGTACATCAGTAGACCTTGATATTGAGGTTGTGGCTGCAACAAGGAGTGTTTGGTGATGCAGATCAAGGATCTCTTCATCTGGATTATGCTCTGTCCTGTGAGATTGGCATGTACCAGGGGTGGTCAGGGACTCCTGTATTCCATACTATTTTGCAGAGAGGAGGCCCTTAGTGAAAGGCCTCAGAATCTTTGCCCTGCTCCTAGGTTGACTCTGGTTCTCATTTAGAACACCAGTAAGCTTTAACTTCATGGACTAAATACTGTGTTGATAAGTGAGATGGATGCTGCCTACACAGAAGAGTAAAAAGTTGGTATTTAGCTGTGATGGCTGGGGGAGGGGGTGTATTCTGGTGTACAAAGCATTAAGATTCATGGCCATTTGCCTGATTAATTCACTGTCTGTTAAATTTAGTTGTCACTGCCATTTCCGCTGTCTGATAGCACAATACCATTAACTAATTATTAAATTCAGGAAAGCAAATACTGACACATTACATGAAGATGAAGCAGTTTGGTGCCAAAAACAAGGATGGGAAATAAAGCATTAGTGAATCAAATTCTCGCATTGTGACCTGGGGACATCAAGATTTCCTGTAGGTAAACATTATGTCATGATTTTAAAATATGTCCAAGAGCTGTCCAGCACGCTTCCTTTAGGTGCAATACAGTAGAGCTCCAATCCTTCCAGGAACTGGGGTTCAATTACATCTAGAAACCACAATTTTGCTTTCCCAATACAGACTAGTTTATTTGTCCACCTGGAGCCATTTCATTTTTATTTTAAAGAATTCTATCTTTTTCAACTCTGCATCATCTGAGTGAAATGAAGTTAGTGAGCAAAGTAAGGAGTTTGAGAAGGCAAAACTATTTCTGAGGGCCATTTTAAATTGGTCGAATAGGGTGGTTAAATTACTACGCCCTACGTGCCATGTTCAATTTAAAATGTACTGTGCCCTATATTTCATCCTCTTCTTCCTGCAGGATTGCAACTGCTTTCCTGCAAGCACGTTTTTCATTCATCTTCAGAGAAAGGATCATTTCTTCAAAAAAGTTCTAATTTAATTCATTGTGACATTTGGATAGAATCAAACAGACCTGAATGGCAGATTTTCCCATGAAAATCCTTTATTTACTTTACTTGCTTTATTTGTAACATGGAAAAAATGATTCTTGCTTTAGGAAACTAAAGATTAGAGATGTATTGAACTGGTCTGGCTGGTTGATGGTTCACAGTGAATTGGGGCGGGTGGGTTACATGGTTTGGAATGCACACCAAACCACCTTGTAGTTTGAAAAAATATTCAAAACAAATCTGAACCAAGGGATATTCTAACAAACCAAGTGAACCATTGGGATCTGTAATGACACCTAGATAAGGTAAGCAAGTTTAGGGAGCCATTAGCCATAAGTGTGAGATAGTGGAAACAAAGAGAGGGCCATGGCTTACTGAATCTGGTTGGAAAGGGTGAGCCAGCCTAGGGAAATCAACCTAAGATGGTTCGGAGACACTAGGAGGGAAGCTATAAAAAGGCTAAATAGGAGAGAGTGTTCGTTCTTAATCTGATCATCTTGGGGGGGGGGCATGGAAAGGATTAGCACATTTAGCCAAAGGCCAGAGCAAAGAGGTGCATCTTCACCACCTTCCTGAACATATGCAGTGAAGGAGCCTGACACACCTCAAGGGAGAGACTATTCCACATCCTGGGGGCCATTACTGAGAAGGCCCTCTCTCAAGTGCCCATCTGTCTTACTATTGAGGGTTCTGGGACAATGAGAAAGGAGATTGATAATTATAGTTTTGGGATTGAAGATTAAGGTGCTTTGAGTTATCAAAAGAAAAATGAATATAGTATTAAGGAAGACACAGAATTATGATCTTACTGATAATTGTCAAAGGCTGATTGGAAGCCTAATTGTTTTTCCAGAGAGAAAGAGTGAAAAAAAATGAAAAATGAAATACAACTATACAGGAAAAGAGGAAAATAAAAAGTATAGCTAATTTCCCCTTTTTCTTATGTGGCTGTGTTGCTTTTTTCTTCTCTTTTTCTGACCATTTCTTTTTTTGGCTTTCATGCGAAATTCTTTAACTTTCAGGCTAATTTGAAAATCTCAATAAAATTATTATATATTATTTTGAAAAAGGAAAGAAAGCTAATGTGTCCAAAATTCACACTTCTGTCAATGTTCTGACACAGGGCTAACCAATCATTAGTCCTCCACATAATCTTTGATCTGAATTCCAGATGAAAAGTCCCAGATACTTTGGTCATTGCCAAGGAATGATAGGAACTATAGTTCAACAATAATATCTGAAGAGCCGTAAATGCTTTAGAAGTGCATCAAGTGTTGTTGCCATTTAGTCACTGTGGGCCACTGTGTGCGACAGGATGCTGGACTAGATGGGCTGTGGCCTGATCCAGCAAGGCTTCTCTTATGTTCTTATGTTCTTATGTCACCAGACGTGGACCTAACAGTGGAGGAAACTTGCACACCTAGGCTGAATTCCCATTGCCACTTTAAAGGTGTTTCAAAATGGTTTGGATTCTCGTCGTTCCCACCCCAATCAATTAAAATGGTTTTCAAAACAGTTTGGATCCTCTTTGTCCCCATTCCCAATCAGTTTCGGGGGTATTTTGAGGATTATTTGGCTTAAAAACAGAATAAATACTGGATTTTTCCAGTGTTTTTTTTCCACTTTTGCTTTCAAAACGTTTCTTCCTTAGTGCTGTGGGAACGCTAGAGTATTCCCCTATACAACAGACTGTTTCATTGTAACAATTCAGCCACTTCACACCTGATAACAATGTTTCCTTTCCCTCCCATGTAACCCTAAAGATCAAGGAAATAGGCAATCCTGCACAATTCTGGCTGTTTCCCTCCTTCCTTGATCTTTAAAAAGGGAAAGGGGTGAAGCTGCTGGAGGAACTGGGAGATGTGTGTATGTTTAAGTGTGTGTGTGCAGGCAGCAGTGGCAACAGAGTGAGCCAGCCAGCCAGGGTGCTTTTTTCGGAGGGAAGCTGCTGCAGGAACTGGGAGATGTGTGTATGTTTTAGGTGTGTGCGTGCAGGCAGCAGTGGCAGCAGAGCGAGCCAGCCAGCCAGGTGCTTTTTTCAGAGGGAACCCCTCCTGGGGATGGTGGTTGTGGAGGTGGAGTGGGCGAACAGGGCTTGAGTTGTTGCCACCGCTGTGTGCCCTGCGCAATGGGGAGAGAGGGGTGGGGAAAGGCTGAGGAGGGGAAAGAATTGCTTTCCCCAATCCATTTTTGGAAGCGTTTTAAATGTTTGAGCGGGGATACAAAATCAGGGTTGAATCCAATTGCCAGATGCTCCTTTGCTTCCTTTTAACACGCTTTACATATCGATATAAATATCGATGTAAATCACCTTATATATACCGCTTTATTCCTTGAATGGGAATTCATCCCTAATTATTAATACTTCTTTTTCTCTTCTTGGGGTGGTTAGGTGGACAGATCATTCCTTCCAGATCATGAAATATTTCCTTTCAAGAGTATTTTAAGTAAGATCTTGTTCCTGATCTTGCTTTATCCCTTCTTGGCAGTTGTAACCCACTCTGCAATGTCACTGCATGGAAAAGATCTTACAAAACTACAGAAAAGGAAAAGCTGATTGCTCTTAAAATTAAGTCATGATTGACTACATGAACACAAACACACAATTTCCTTAGGAAAGATACAGAAGTATTTTGGGGGGGATGGTCATGCAGCGTCTGCCACAGTCTGCACTAACATGCAGGTAACAATTCCTATTCTGGGATATAATCTGGAATAAAGTCCAGCACAGAAATGGTCATACTTTCTTCTGAGAAAAAGACAAGAGGGAGCTTCTAGCCTCTGCTTTCCAGGCAGCTATGTCTACCTTCCCAAAAGCTGCATAGAGGAGGGAACTTCAGTAGTGTAATTTATAATGCAGAACTGTTGAAATTTCTTCTTGGGCTTCATGAAATTTACACTGAGGCTGAGGAATGTGATAAAGAAATCAACTACCATTACCCCTTTACTGAACTTTTAAGTCTAATGGACCTTTCTGGTATGCGTGCATGTATGGGATTCTTCAGTCACCACCACTGATTTTATAGACTTTTCCCAGCATAAACGAGCAGTTAAAACATTGTCATATTTTTAAAAAACTCTCTTATTCTTATTATGAGTTTTGTGAGCCATGCATAGCACAGTGCATTGGGAAATCTGGCCAGCATATTAAAAATTCATTCAGTTTAGCAAAATTAGATGTTTAGAAGTCATTTGAACTTATTGAACAATAACTCTAGATATCAGTGCACAAACTGTGTTAATAATGCAGATATTTCAGTATCTCCTAGTAGAATACTATTGTCCGGGAAAGCTGCCCGCTCACCTACAAACACACAGCTGGTAAGAGATTGCTCCACAAAGATACAGCCCCAAACGATGTCCGAAAAGCAGGAATCCAAAACAGTCCAAGTCCAGGGTTAACGAGGGTCATACAAACAGTCCAGTCCGAGGTCAGGGCAGCCAGAAGGGTGGTCAACGGGTACGTTCCAGGGTCTATGGTTTCCAAGCAGTCCAGGAGTCAGATACAGCAGCTTTCTCTTAAGGTGAACAAATAGTTTCTGACAAAGGGCTTGAGCATCTGCCCCGTGTTTTAACTTTGCAGATTGAGTTCACAGGTGCAGGTGATCTGCATGTTTCTGGGCCAGCCTGTTTGATCTTCTTAACCCTTGCTTCTCTGCTCTCCTTTGCTTAAAGCTGGGGATCTCTGGGCTCTGCTGTTCCCTGTCTCCCACATCCTGCACCTCTGCTGTGGTAGGGCTGGGCTGCTGAACCCCAGGTTCCAATGGGGCTGGGGGGTCAGAACTGGGTCCTGGCATCACCTCAGGTTCCTCCTGTACCTCAGGAAGTGAATCCTCCTCATCCTCTGAGTCATCATCCTGGCTGACCATGACATCATTCCCCCTCCCATAATGTCCCCCCTCCATTTGCGGAGAGCGAGGTCGGTCAGGGAAGCGGCGATGGAAGGCCTGCACCAACTGTGGAGCATGGACATCAGAAGCATCCTCCCAGGAGCGCTCCTCCGGCCCATAGCCGACCCAGTCGATGAGGTACTGGAGGCGTCCGCGATGGCGACGGGAGTCCAAGATCTGGGCCACCTCAAACTCCTGCTCCCCCTCCACCAGGACAGGCTCAGGAGGGGGTGTGTCACCAGCGTCCAACCGAACCCCAGCGGCAGGGAGCAGCAGGGAGCGGTGGAAGACCGGATGGATCCGCCAGGTCCGTGGAAGTTGGAGCCGAAATGCCACGGGATTTACCTGGGCGACGATCTTGTAGGGCCCCACAAACCGTGCATCCAACTTTCGACAAGGCCGCTGCAGAGGCAGATGGCGTGTGGAGAGCCAGACAGAGTCCCCCACCTGCAAAAGAGGTCCTTCCTGACGGCGCCGATCCGCCCCCCGCTTGTAGGCCTCCTTGGCCACCTCAAGCTGCTCTTTTAACAAGGACTGAGCAGCCTGGAGCTCCTGTAGCCACTGATCTGCCGCAGGAACTGAGGAGGCCGGAGCCACAGCCGGGAACCCTCGTGGATGGAAACCCCCTGTGGCGAAGAAGGGCGTCTGCTGGGTCGAGGTGTGGACTGAGTTGTTGTACGCAAACTCGGCCAATGGGAGCAGCTCCACCCAGTTGTCCTGGCGGTAGCTGGCATAGCAGCGGAGGTACTGCTCCAGGGTCCCATTGGTCCTTTCCGTCTGGCCGTCGGACTCGGGGTGATGAGCCGAAGACAGGCGAGGCTCCACATCCAGGAACTGGAGCACGCTGGTCCAGAAACGGGCAGTGAACTGCGCACCACGATCCGAGATCACCCCCTCGGGAAGGCCATGGAGCCGGAATATGTGCTGCACAAACATCCGGGCCGTCTCCTTCGCCGTGGGAAGGCCAGCGCAGGGCACAAAATGGGCCATTTTAGAAAACAGGTCCACCACCACCCAAATGGTAGTACAGCCAGATGAGAGGGGCAGGTCCGTGATGAAGTCCGTGGACACGACCTTCCAAGGCCCCGATGGCGTGGGCAATGGCAGCAGCAATCCTGCAGGCCGACCTGGATGGTCCTTAGCTCTGTGACACACTGGGCATGTGTCCACATACTTGGCCACTTCCGCCCTGACTCGAGGCCACCAGAACTCCCGGGTGAGGAGGTGCAAAGTCTTACAGAAGCCGAAGTGTCCTGCCGGCTTGGAGTCATGGCACAGCCGCAAAACCGCCTCCCGACATGGGCCTGCTGGCACATACAGGCGGCCCCGGTGGTAGAGCACGCCATCCCGCAGTGCAAAGGGTGAGGCGTCTCCCTCTGCCGAATGCTGTGCCACAAACGGGTCCTGGCTCTGGAGCTCCCGAATCTGGTCCATCAGCGTGGCCTCCCGCGGAGCAGCAGCAAAATTCTCCGGACGCAGAATGGTGGACCGACAATCTCCATCCGGGTTCATGGGATACTCTGGCTTCCTGGAGAGTGCATCGGCCTGCCTATTCCGGGCCTTCGGAATGTAATGAAGCTTGAAGTGGAAGCGGGCAAAAAAGGAAGACCAACGCTGTTGCCTCTGAGACAGCTTCCTGGATGTCTGCAGGTGCTCCAGGTTCCTGTGGTCAGTGTGGACCATAACTGGGTGAGCCGCCCCCTCCAAAAGATGCCGCCATGTCTCAAAAGCCGCCTTTATCGCCAACAACTCCTTCTCCCAGATGGTATAGTTCAGCTCCGGAGGAGAGAGCTGCCGGGAGTAGAAGGCACAGGGCAACAGTTGCGCCTGAGGACCCATTGGCTGAAGCAGCACTGCCCCTATAGCCACATCTGAGGCATCAGCCTCCACAATGAAGGGCGTGCGTGGGTCCGGGTGCTGGAGTATTGGGGCCGATGTAAACCGCACCTTCAGGAGCTCGAAGGACGCTTGGGCTGCTGCCGTCCACTGGAACCGGCCCTTCCCTCGCAACAGTTGGGAGATGGGGCTCGTTAGGGTTGCGTAGTCCTCAATGAACTTCCTATAGAAGTTCGCAAACCCCAGGAACCGCTGGACATCCTTCCTATTGCGAGGGGGCTGCCAGGACAGCACCGCCTCTACCTTGGACTGGTCCATGGCCACGCCTTTAGCTGAGATCCGGTAGCCCAAGAAGTCCACTTCATGGAGATCGAAGGCACACTTCTCCAACTTGGCGTACAGACGGTGCTCCCGAAGACGCTGAAGGACGGCACGGACATGGGCATCATGGGCCTCCGGGCTGGGAGAATAAATCAAAAAATCATCCAGATAGATGATGACAAACCGATCCAGATAGTCCCGGAAGACGTCGTTAACAAAGTGTTGAAAGACGGCTGGGGCGTTACAAAGACCAAAGGGCATTACGGTGTACTCATAATGTCCATACCGTGTCTGAAATGCGGTCTTCCACTCATCCCCGGCCCGGATCCTCACCAAGTTGTAGGCCCCCCTTAGGTCCAACTTGGTGAAAACCTTGGCATGGCGAAGCCGCTCCAACAACTCTGGAATCAGAGGCAGGGGGTACCGGTTCCGGATGGTGACCTTATTCAGGGCCCGATAGTCATTGCAGAGGCGCAACTCCCCGCACTTCTTACGGACAAACAGTACTGGGGCGCCCGCAGGAGACTTAGAGGGACGGATGAACCCCCGCTGGAGGTTCTTTTCAAGAAAATCTCTCAGAGCCGCCAGTTCAGGCTCTGAGAGTGAGTACAGACGCCCTGCCGGAATAGGGGCCCCCGGCACCAGGTCGATGGCACAGTCATAGGGCCGGTGTGGGGGAAGTCGATCCGCCTCCTTCTTATCAAACACATCTGCGAAGTCCTGGTACTTCTCAGGCAGCACCACCGAGCCGTCCTGGGCCTCCGCAGCCACCACAGCCAAGACCCTCTCTGGCCAGCAGTGCTCCTGGCAATATTCTGACCCAAACAGGATTTCTCGCCGGGACCAGGAAATATGTGGATCATGCTGGGAAAGCCAAGACATGCCCAACACCAACGGGAAATGAGGGACCGCCGCCAGCAGAAAACGCATCTCCTCTACATGGCCCTGTATCTCAAGACGGAGCACTGGAGTCTGGTGGGTCACTGGGCCTGACCGAAGGAGCCGACCATCAATGGTCTCCACCGGCCTGGGCTCGGGCAGAGCCTCCAGTGGGATGCCATGGTGTTGTGCAAAGGCTAAGTCCATAAAGCAGCTGGAAGCCCCTGAATCAATCATAGCTCCTACAGGCAGGAGCTCCATGGAAGAGAGCTGCAAGTTGGCTGCCACAAGCAAAGGGTCCCTCCGAGCAGCTGAAGTGACAGAGGCAGGTTCCCAAGACGCTCCCAGGTGGTGGACCTGCCGTACACCTGGGGAGGAGCAGCTTCCCTGCGGTGTGGGCCAACGTCCCTTGGCAAGGCACTCTCTGGCAAAATGCCCCAAAAGTCCACAGTACAGGCAGAGGCCCTCCTTCCTCCGCCGTTCCTTCTCGGTTCCGGTGAGCCGTGGCCGTGCTCCTCTCAGCTGCATTGGCTCCTCTGCAGACCTGGGGGAAGCAGCCTCGGGTGAAGTTACAGAAGGTGGTGGCACAGGCAATGGAGGAGGTGGAAGGCCTGCCTTTTGGGCCTGCCTGCGAGCAGCCAGGCGGCAGTCAATTCGTATAGCCTGTGCTATCAATGCTGACAATGTGTCTGGGGGCTCAGAGCGGGCCAGCTCATCCAAAATCCCCGGAGCCAGTCCAAAGCGAAATTGAGCCTGCAAAGCAGACTCATTCCAGGTGACATCCTGGGCTAGAAGGCGGAACGACACAGAGTAGTCAGCCACAGAGTCCTCACCTTGCTGCAAGGTCAGCAGCCGGTGCTCTGCAGTTTCCACTCTGACTGGGTCCCCCCAGGTGTCCTTGAATTCCCTCACAAAGGCCTGCCAGTCGTTGAGTATGGGGCTCTCTGCAGCAAGGTAAGGAGTTGCCCATTTGCTGGCAGGGCCAGACAGCAGACTAATCAGGAAGGCCACTTTGTGAGAGTCATTAGGGAAATCTGCTGCCCTGATCCGAAAATGCAAGTTGCAGCTTGCCAAGAAACTGTCCAGAAGGGCCCGGTCACCAACAAACTTTTCAGGCAAGGCTGTGAGGCATTTGGTCCCGGGTGTGGGCTGGAGAGGCTGAGCAGCTGGGACCTGATTCTTAAGCTCAGCCACAGTCTGAGCCAGCACAGCTATTTGTGCAGAAAGCTGTTGGTTATGCTGCAAGAGCTCTTTAATCAAAGCTGCTGCTTCCATCTCTTACCCGGCTGATTTATGGTCAGAAACTATGCTGTCCGGGAAAGCTGCCCGCTCACCTACAAACACACAGCTGGTAAGAGATTGCTCCACAAAGATACAGCCCCAAACGATGTCCGAAAAGCAGGAATCCAAAACAGTCCAAGTCCAGGGTTAACGAGGGTCATACAAACAGTCCAGTCCGAGGTCAGGGCAGCCAGAAGGGTGGTCAACGGGTACGTTCCAGGGTCTATGGTTTCCAAGCAGTCCAGGAGTCAGATACAGCAGCTTTCTCTTAAGGTGAACAAATAGTTTCTGACAAAGGGCTTGAGCATCTGCCCCGTGTTTTAACTTTGCAGATTGAGTTCACAGGTGCAGGTGATCTGCATGTTTCTGGGCCAGCCTGTTTGATCTTCTTAACCCTTGCTTCTCTGCTCTCCTTTGCTTAAAGCTGGGGATCTCTGGGCTCTGCTGTTCCCTGTCTCCCACATCCTGCACCTCTGCTGTGGTAGGGCTGGGCTGCTGAACCCCAGGTTCCAATGGGGCTGGGGGGTCAGAACTGGGTCCTGGCATCACCTCAGGTTCCTCCTGTACCTCAGGAAGTGAATCCTCCTCATCCTCTGAGTCATCATCCTGGCTGACCATGACAACTATAATTCCGCTCAAAGGTTACCATAAATTCACCACTCACAACAATCAAAGTAGAAATTCTCTTTTTATTGGCTGCGTTGGTAGCCTCATCCACAATGAGGTCTGACCTTCTGGGAGACCATGTCTCTCATGGAAATGCTTTGTTTGCACAGGATGTAGCATTGGTGTGCCCTTGATGGATCCTGCTCCAATGAAAGACCAATGTTCACTGGTAGCAGACTGACCCAGCTGCTCATGCGTGAATGACAGCAAGTAGTTGGTCTGGCCTACTGGCTAAATGGAGCTCACCACCATTTCTCGAAGGTCCCAGAAGTGGTCCTGGAAGTGGACTGCTTCTTGGCAACTGGCTAAAAAAGCCCCATATGGCACCACAGAAACTGTGTAGGGAACTCACCTGCAGTCCATTGAATGGTCTCTGCCATTATTTCTGTAGTCATGATCATGGCTGGGTCATGTATGTATGCAACATAATTGAAATGGCTACTAGAACGCACGCTTAGGTACAGGAAGATGTATTGGCAGCCTTATGACTTAGGGCAATTCTGTATAGGCTGGTGTATCAGGCCAGCAAGTGTACTAGGAGCTTCTCTTCTGTGTGCTGATGGGACCTCCTTTAGACAGCTCCAGTGTGCAGAAATGGGGGTCCCAGTACACTTGCTGGTCTGCTACATTGGCCAATGTGGAGTTGACCTTTAAATACAAGGAGAGGTAGACTTTGGTCCTTTCTGCACTTGGCCTTATTCTGGAATATGTCCTAGAATAGGGGACTTTCCATTGGCTATTGCAGATTATGGCAGCCCCCAGGCAAGGTCTAACATAGTCTGTATTAGCATGAAAACAACAGACCCCTATCCTGAGATATATTGGAGAATAAGGCCAAGTGAGATAAGGGCCAAAGAGAGAACAGTTCTGCCTTTAAACAACTTCTCTCAACCAAGCCCAGCTATTTAAGACAGAATAAACTGTCAGAATAATGAAGACCCATACCTGGTTTCTTGACAGCATACAGAACCTTCTCATGGCTTCTGGTTACGTTTTGCTGAAAAACTGTGTACAGAAAGCAGATCAGGGAATGAGTAACAGTAGAAAGATCAGGTAGGAAGTAAATAACTTTTGTGTCACTGAAAAACATTTATATCACCTCTGCAAATATATAGTAAAATTATTGCCAAAAGAATCATCTCCCATATTGCTGATCAACATTATTCTGGAAGAGTTGGGTTGGCCCAGAACAGAAAAGTTTCTTGTATCATAAACTACACTTGTTGAATGTAGATTTAACAACTTAGGACCAACAAGGGGAAGTATTTTTTCATCTAGAGGGTCAGTCTATGGAATTTCCTGCCAGAAGAGATGGCAACAGCAGCCAGCCTAGAAATCGTTAAGAAAATGTTAGACAAATTCATGGTGTATCAGTGGCTTCTAGAATGGATGCCTAGGTATTGCCACCAGGGTGGAGAGATAGACAGGATGCCTTTAATGGCCATGTGAAGGGCTGTCTTTGTCTTGAGAATGCTCAGAGCAATTGGTGAACCACTGTGTGAGAGAGACAGGATGCTGGACCAGACGGGCTGTGGACTGATCCAGCAGGGCTCTTCTTATTTCTATTGGACAGCTCTAGCCTATTGGCTTGTAAAATCAGCTGATGGGCATGTATCAGCAGGCTCATTTCAGACTTGAACTGTGTCCATTTTACATATTTTCCAACAACTAAAATGAGGCTAAGGGCCTTTTTAATTAAAACTGCCAAGAAAACAAAACAAAGGCCCTTTTTTGCACTGGACCTTATTCTGACATATGTTCACCCAGGGCCTGCTGTAGTCTGCATTAGCATGCAGATTGCAGGCCCCTATTCCAGGATATATTCTGGAATAAGTCCAAGTGCAGAATGAACCAAAGTTTTCCGTGACTGAATTTGGGGGGGGGGGGATGATATTCTCCTCAGCTTACTTAAGAACATATTGATATGTTTATGTAGTATATATGGGTGTGCATAGTGAAAGGGGGATCGTGTGTACATATAAAAGAAATCTCCAATTTTCCAAACTTTTAAAAGTATAAAATCTATTTTTTCACTTTTTTCCCCATAGAAAATTTTGTGAAAAATTTAACAGCTGCATCCATGTGCTCAACAGTAGCTTAGGGGTGTTAGCATGTGGCAGCTAATGTTTCCATCCCACTTTGCAGTACAAGAGCAGGTCCACTAATCTCTATAGCAAAAACCAGCAACAGGAAGTCTGGAAACAAGGGTAGCACTGAATTCTCGTTCTTGTGATGTCAGCATTGCCAGAAGGGTCAGGAAAGTACCTTGCACTTGCACATACTCTTCATGCTGGTGCAAACTATGCAGGCTCTGCCTGTGGCCTGTCACAGACTGCACTATCATGGGGATGCCAGATCCCTATTCTAGCACCAGGACCATAATTTGTTGCTTTTAAAATATTACTTGCCACCTTTCATGTAGGCAGGTACACCTGAGCTCCAGACTGTTCAGGTGTCCCCCACCCCTATGACTGAGGAGACATGGCCATAGACATGATCATGCTATTGATCACTAACAGCAAAAAAGTGCAGAAGTTCTGTCAATCAATGTGTATTTTTGATTAAAGCACCTTTCAACACAACCATCATGCCAAGCAATCAGTAGTGATAATAAGTTCACAATACACATAGAGTTGGGAAAGACTGATTGAGCGTATGACCTCTGGAAAGACATTAGAGATCTGTCCACACCTAAGTTTTAATCCAATTTCAGTCCACCTTCAGAGTGGAAGAACCCATCAGCAAGGTGTCTTTCACTTTTCTTCCACATTATCTAACCCAAAGGTAGATTGTCCATGAATGGTGTGCTCATAATGGTGAAAGATAGCAGCTAGTCACTTTACTGATATCTTCTTTCACTTTGAAAGTGGACTGAAGCTGGATTTAAACTTAGGTGTGAAGTAGATTCAGCAGTGTTCTTGATTAGGAAGTACTTGAATCGATCAGCTGAGGATTTCTGCTGAGTTTTACAATGCTGCAGCAATCAGAAAAATGGATGTAATGCTCCAGCTGTTGGAAGTCAAATTGTTAAAACCACTTTACATTCAGCATCTTTCTGGAAATGATTTCAGCTGGCAGCAAACACTTTGTGTGGGAGACATAAGAGAAAAGACACTGTTTGTTTTTAGGACTGATTTAGGAAAACACACATCTAAATTGCAACTCAACTGGCACACAGACATACTAGGGTTTTAGGGAAAAAGTAATAAGAATCATTTTACCACTTGCATGTTCACCTCAGCTTACTAATATTGCTAGTACTATAAGATATCTCAGAGATACCATGCAATACATGGTTAACTTGTGTATTCCTCCCGATTAAATATTCCCCCCCCCACACACACAGTTCTCAAACCTAATTAGTGCTGATTTTCTTTGTTTTTATTATTGGGAGGGCAGAATCTCTCTAATAGAGAAAGAAGTAACTTTTAAAATAGGACAGAATGTCATGCAAGAAAAGTATATGGCAGTTTATGAGTTATATGGGAGAGTTTTTGCTTGCACTGGTACAACACTTGCCAAAATTCCACTGGCAACCACGTAGTGGAACTGATGAGATGGCAGGGGAGGTGTAAGCTTCCTATTGAAATCCTGCTTTGATCTCTCTGGACTAGGCTTGGGTAAACAGCTGTTAGATCTTCTTGTGATGGCTGTAAAGAGGTCTGGGGCTGGTCCATGTTTCACTTAGCAATATCAGGCCTTCCTTGGTGTCCAGGGACTGTGATGGCATGATAGTGAGCATGAGTGAGAGCCGAAACCAAGGATTCGCAATGCATGATAAAATGGCGATTTGGCATTTGAAAGCGAAGGCTGTGGAATTACAATAGGACTTTGACTTAACTTTGCCACTGAAAGTAAGGAGTGCCGAAACTGTGAGGTGGCAAGGCCAAAGGAGTCATTAACAGGAAAGACAAACGGATTAACAGCGATAAGAGATGGAGAAACGTACGTGACCCCTGGAATGAGGACTGATAAGGTCGGAAAGACCCCAATGATTGGGTAAATGAATAACAGGACAAGACCAAGCTTAGCAGAATGAGGAAACCAACATATCTGAGCATGCGTCGGATACACCCTGTTAAAAGAATATATAAACAAGGCTTTTTGGACAATGGCTTTGCTTTTCGGGGACAGCTGTACCGGACTGCCCATCGCCTCTACGATTGGACTGATCAACCAAATCGGGAGTAGGCTCGTGAGTATGGAATGAGTGTGTGTAGTGAGTGAATGGGATCCCTCTGTTTGATTGTATGTTAAAATTAATTTAATAAATGAACTGTAAATCCAGATCTGGTCCCTTATTTTCTCGGTGTGCTTGTTTGGTTAAATTCCGAATATACACTTCTCGCTGATTACGAACTGCTATAGCCTTTTATGACAGGACCATTTAGGTACAGGTGAGCACCAGAAAAAACACAAGGGAACTCAACCATTCCTTACCTTTTAGAGCCTGTTGCTGTTTCACCATCTTTGAGCAGTGTGGTGATGCACTTCTGCAGTTAATCATGATGCACAACCTAACATGCCAATTAGAGTCTGAAATTGCTGGGAGAACCACCTGGCAGTCCTTGGCCTCTTTATAGCTATCCTAAGAGATTTGAACAGCTGTTCACACAAGTCTACATGGGACTGCATTTTGATCAAAACATGGGTCAGATAGATCGAATACATGGCCCTTTTTGCACTGGGCCTTATTCTGGATTATATCCAAGAACAGGGACCTGCTGTCTTCATGCTGGTGCAAACCATGGCAGACACAAAATCTGGGATAAGGCCCTATACAGAAAGGGCTATGAGTCTAATAGGAGACATGCTCCTTCTCCATTACCCCACCATAGCCCCATCTTCACGGCATCGTTATCTCGAATTCAAAACGATTTGAGTCCTCACAGTTCAGACGGCAGTTCGGCTTAACACGCTTCTTCCGTGTTAAACCACGTTATAACGATTTGAAATAAATCCTGATTTCAACAGCCCTCACTCTGGAACGTGCCCTTGATACGTGTTTCATTTTTTACTGTGTGGACAGTATCGTTTTCCGGGATGAGATTCCGTGTCCAGGCTGTCCCGCCCCCAATCGCACTGTAACCAATGGCTTGTCCGTATTCGAGGCACGTCATGTTTAGGATTCCCTCCCCCAATAGCTCGCTTCCAAAGAGTGATTCCATTGAAAGAATCCAATCTCGAAACAGCCACTACCTCCAAAGCTACACTGTAGCGATGTAGCTTATAACAATGTTGCAGTTTTGCGCAGTTCTGAACTTTAAAAAGGAAAGGAAAGGGGAGTCCCCGCGGAACTTTCCCAGCCCACTCTCCCCGCTCTCCGAGTTCCCTCCTGGCCCCCGGGGGAAGAGCGAGCGAGGAGCCCCCTTCACCCTCCCCTGCGGTGGGCACTCTGAGCTCGCCCGCCTCTCGGCTCTCCTCCTTTTCCAGCGGTGGAGGAGCCCCAGGGCGAAGCTGCCCGCGCCGCAGCGCCTGGATGGATGGATGGATGGATGGATGGATGGATGGATGGATGGATGGATGGATGGATGGATGGCGCGGCGGGCGCTGGAGCCGCCGGCAGGGGAGGCAGGGGCGGCCCGGGCTGCAAGCGCGCTCCGGCCAGCGGGGCGAAAGGTGCCGAGAATGCGGCGGCGGCGGCGCGGTGGAGTCGGGCAAAGCGGAGGCGGGCACCGAGGAGCCCCAGGGCGAAGCTGCCTGCGCCGCCACACCAGGATGGGTGGATGGGTGGATGAGTGGATGGATGGGTGGATGGATGGATGGATGGATGGATGGATGGATGGATGGATGGATGGATGGATGGATGGATGCTGCTGCTGCTGCTGCTGGTGGTGGGAAGGGGGAGGGGAGAGAACGGGAATCCCTGGCAGAGCATGGATGACGCAAAGTGGCGGCGGCTCTGCCACTGGGCAACGAGGAGTCCCAGGGCGAAGCCACCCGCGCCGTGCCAGGATGGATGGATGGATGGATGGATGAATGGATGCTGCTGCTGCTGCTGCTGGGAAGGGAAAGGGAGGGGAGAGAAGGGGACGGATTGGGCAGGGGATCCCTGGTGGAGCATGGATGACGCAAAGGGAAGGGAGGGTGGGATCCTGGGAGGGAGGACCAATCACAGGGCACCATGACTGGCAATGGGCGGGAGCACAGGGCTATTGTGGGGATTACCAGGATTGATTCCGCGTTAAGGCTGCAATCGGAATGCCCTCGGAACAGGATCAATTTGCAAGTCATGTAGACAGCTTTCTTCCGGGTCAGTTATTTTGAATTATTTAAATCGAAATAACGCATGCCATGAAGACGCAGCCTCTGTCTCCTGCACGATTTGTCAGTTGAAAATTACTTGTTTCCCATGATTACAAAAGATATGGAGTAATTCCACACTGGCCAGGAAATATACTAGGAGCCACACATCTACATGCTGGTTGGGACCCCTCTTAGATTGCACTAGTGTGTGGAGGGGAGACTCCAGGTATTGTTACTGGTTTGCCATCTTCAAATGCCTAGTGAAAATGCATCTGTTTACCTGAGCATTGATGTGATCTGTTTGCCATTGATGCTGTTGTTGTTGTTACCTTACTTTGGGCCCATCTCCATGCAATTTTTATTCTGAATTTAACCCTGCTTTGCCTTGGGAGCATCTCAGTGCAAAGCCCGAATATGGGCTACATGCGAGACAATAAGTGTTTTTAAAAAACCCACTTTGCAAGTGTACTACATGCGAAAAAAGCCGCGTCTGTTTTAAAAATCTTCCCTGCACTTTACAGCCCGCTAACGCTGTGATTGCAAATCCTCCCCCCTTACCTGGGCGTGTAATCAGCTGCACAACTGTTAGGGGGTTATAGCAGCTTTCAGGAGCAGAAGAGGTGAGCAAGGAGCTAATTAATTATGTACCTCTTTCTGCTTGGATGAGTCAGCCTCCTGGCAAGGAGCTAATTAACAGGCAGCTCCAAGGGGTTGCAGGGGCTTGGAATTTCTCTCTTTTTCAGGGTGGTAACCTTATTGACCCCCTGGAAAAGAGAGAAATGCCAAGCCCCTGCAACCCCTGTTTACCATTGCTGACAGAAAGAGGCTTTTGGCTTTACTGCCGAAGTTAATTTGGCAGTAAAGCCAAAAGCCTCTTTCTGTCAGCATTTGGCATCAGGGGTGTAGAGGCTTGAAATTTCTCTCTTTTCCAGGGGGGCAATAAGGTTACCTCCCTGAGAAAGAGAGAAAACTCAAGCCTCTGCACCCCCTTACTCCCTTGCTGTTACTCCCTTTTTGAGGCAAGCAAGCAACTTGCCTGGGAAAGGGAGCAAAATCATGATCCCCGTAGGATGGTGGTAGAGAAAACCGTGGCATCCCAATGCAGGGATTTGCCACAGTTTTCATGGGGATGGGCAGTCCGCTGGAACCCGACCTGTCCTCCATTACCATGGGGACTCCTTAATCTGAATTAAGATTCACATTAAGGCAGCTCAGAATCCACCCCAAATTGCATTTTAATATTTTTAGCTTTTATGGTTTTAATCTGTACACCCTCCTAGGGCTATGACAAGGGGGAAGGGCTAAATCTAAATAAATAAATGGAGACTTGGGAATCTTCATGGACATTTTTTCTTTTCCTCTCCAGTACAATTACACTCACCTACTGTTCACATGCAGGCCAGAGAGCACAAGTCCAGCTAGACCCCTGTGTGGATTGTTTACAAGCTGCCTGTGCTTGGTGCAAGTTGTCAAACCATTTTCACATCATAGTCTGCTCCAAAGTTCCATCCTGCATGGACAAAGAGGTCTAGTAGGAGGTGTGGCTTCCCAGGAGATTGCTCTGTAGTGCAGACGGAACAATCTAGCTGGTTCCCCTGGTTGGTCTAACATACAAATGCAGACATGGCCTGCATGAATAATGCAGGGCAATAAATTTAATTCGGAATAAAACAATTTATTAAATAAAGATTTTTTAAAAAAATTAAAATATGAATTTCACAATGCTTGTGGAGGCACTATTAGCTCCTGAGTTTGGCGGAGCATTGCTCACTTTGGCTGTGATCAGATATGGGGGGGGGGAAGCTTCTTTGAGATGGCTTTGATAAGACTCTGAGGTGGGATTGTTTACACACTCCCCTTCTTCTAAACATTCTGTGCTAGAAATGGTGGATTAGAAAAGGATTGGGAACATGAAGGCTACATACTGTCTCTTTGAAATCTGAGGTGCCTCGTTTGTTATGCCTTTGTGAGCCAACCTGCATTATGAAGAATGTTGTTTATTTGAAGAATGGGGTGAAGCAAAAGCCCTAATAACACTTGGTAGTGTCCAAAAATCATAACCAGAATGCAGATGCATCAGAAAATGCTGAGACTGAAGCATTTCCCTCAGTTCTGGAGGCCATCCTTAAGCTCAAGACAGAGCTTGTGTCAGATCCCTGTACCAAAACCTCCACCTATCTCAGTGTTTAAACTATGTTAACCCTGGGCGCGTCTTCATGGCATGTGTTATTTCAGTTTAAAGAATTCGAAATAAAAGAAACGGAACAAAGCTGTCCAGATGACTTGCAAGTTGATTCGGTTCCGATGGCAGCCTTAACGCGGGATCAATACTCGGAGTCCACATGGCAGCACTGTCCTCCTGCCCATTGCCCACACTCTCTCCTGTGATTGGTTTTCCCTGCCAGGATCCCACCCTCCCTTCTCTTTGCGTCATGCTCCGCCGGGAATTCCCTGCCCAGTCCACCCTCCCCCTTCCCAGCAGCAGCAGCAGCAGCAGCAGCAGCATCCACCCATCCACCCATCCACCCATCCACCCATCCACCCACCCACCCACCCATCCATCCATCCATCCATCCATCCATCCATCCATCCATCCATCCATCCATCCATCCATCCATCCATCCATCCATCCATCCATTCATCCAGGCGCTGCGGGGCTGCGGCGCTAGCGGCTTCTCCCTGGGGCTCCGCTGCCGCTTTTCCCCCGCTTTGCCGCCACTTTGCCCCCCCGAGGAGGAGAGCCAAGGGGTGGACAAGAGGGCGAAGGGGGCTCCTCGCTTGCTCTTCCCCCCCGTGGCCGGGAAGGAACTCCGCCCCCCCCACCTCACAGGGACCGAAGCTGGATTAAAACCTTGGCTTGTGGTCACACCTAAGGTTTAATCTAGCTTCACTCCACCTTCAGAGTGAGAGAACACATCAGCAAAGTGACCAGTAGTTTTCTTTCCACATTATCTAGTCTAAAGGTGGATTTTCTGAGTTATTAACCCTGAAAGAAAACCAGCTTGTCAGTTTGCTGGTGTATTCTCTCACTCTGAAAGTGAACTGAAACTGGATTAAACCTTAGGTGTGACCACAGGCAAAGTAGCCTAGAGGGGGCTCAAAGCGGTTGACATTCTGTTTTCACCCTTCAAGGGACTAAGTGGCTGACAAGCCTTCTCACCCTTAAGGGGGCTGAAAGCGACTGTTCCGAACCTTCAAAGGTCTGAAATTGCGCAAAATTGCAACATTGTTTTTAAGGTGTGAAGTGCTTAGATTGATACAGTGTTTCAGCTTTAAGGACTGGAGGTTTATCGTGGGTGTTTGAGGGTGGATTTTTTCAATGAAGGAAACCCTAAACATGACGTGCTTCTAATACGTTCAGCCATTGGTTACAGTGCGATTGGGGGGGGCGGGACAGCCTTAACACTGAATCTCATCCCGGAACGATACTGTCCACACAGTTAAAAAGGAAACACGTATCGACGCACGATCCGGAGTGAGACCTGTTGAGATCAGGATTTATTTCTAATCGGGATAACGTCCTTTAACACGGAAATACCGTGTTAATCCGAAGTGCCGTCTGAACTGCGCAAACTCAAAACGTTTTGAATTCGAGATAACTATGCCATGAAGACGCACCCCCTGTGCCAGTAATGAGCACTGTGTGCTAGGAAGCAAAATACTCTCATGCATTTATTTAATTGAAAGCATATTGAAATAACCTGGTGAAGAATATTCAAAGCTCAAGGAGTAGGAAGGGAGCACAGCTGAAAGCATAATGCCATCTGTGTGAAGAGCCGTTTGGCACTGTTGTGCGGCCTCATTCAGATGAACGTTCCCTATGCTGCAGAATCATTTTTTCTGGTCCCAGTTGTGCCATTGGCTGTGGGCAGAGTGAGGGCAGGAAAGGAGCACCGCACGTTCACAAGGAGTTATAGATACAACTGCAGCCAGAAATATAAAATGCAAAGCAACCCTTCTTTTAAAAAGGCAAAGTAATGTGCGCTTCTGTTCTTTGAGGTATTTTTGTATGGATATTAGCCAATACGGATTCGTGAGAAAATGAGGGCTTTATATCCTTTTCCCTGTTGTGGAATGCTGGGAGTTGAACCCTGGGGGTATAGTTCAGGAATAACTGGAGCAACACAGTTTGGCACCCTCATCACAGTGGGATATAAATAGAAATAACTAAGTAAGTCAATATGTTCAGTTATATTATTATTTTTTCTTTCTCTAATATATGAACTTTGGAAGATAACCATAGTATACCAGGTGCGTTGTAATAATTGAGTGAGGCTAGAAAGGTCCCTGCTGCACTGGGTCTTACTCTTCTCCAGCATGTAGACAACAGGGCCCTTTTCCATGATATAATCCAGAATACGGCCCAGTGCAGAAAAGACTAAAGACTAAGCATGAGGTGTCTACCCTCGGTACAGTTAGACCTGTCTGACAAATCTGCAACATCGAGCAGTTTTGTGTTTTTGTTTTCATGTTTTACATGCCATCTAATGTGCTATTGGGTGACAAAGTCTTGTACGCTTGTTCTTAATGAAGCATTGCCCTACAAGGGAATTTGAGGGGTCTTCCCTCTCTCCACTGCTTATAGGTCAACATGGGGCCTTTTTACACTTGTTCCAGTGGGACAGCTGGGACTGCTCCCACACGGAGCATCCACACTATTTGGAGAAGCTGTTCCATGCATACCAGAGTTTCCTCTGGGCATATAACTGCAGAGCACTCCAAGGTGCTCTCCAACGAAACTAGCTCTAGCTCGTATAGTCATGTAGGTTCGTTTGCACCTCTTCGGGACAAATGGATCATGTGACAGGGCAGGACAGGCATAGTTGCACATTACATTGCCCAGTCATTTGGTAATGGTGGCACACATGGCAAGGCGATCACTTAGTAAGTTTGGAATGGATGCGGCATCATAAGATGCAGATGCTTAAACCATTCCAAATGTCCCCTGGCCATTGTGACTAATAAAGGTGTGAACTGGCTTATGGTTGCTGTTTTTTCCCCCCTTCATGTGCAGCATGGGGCTCTTTTTACAGTTTAGCTCATCTATTGTCTCCCGAAGATCCAGTAGTCATTTCAGTAAGACAAACTTCTCTATCCAGATGATTTTTTAATAGTATCTCTATGGCACCTCGGGGATATCATGACAGTTAAACTGGTATAAAACTGATGTAATTACCCTGAGAAGTACTTGTGAGCATGATTCAGTTTGCTTGTTTCTCCACTGCTTTCATGATTTTGCCTTTCTTGTATTTCTGGGATTAAGACAATGTTTTTCCTCCCCCCACTAGCACTAGAGTACCCATTAAGGACCTTAATGGGTCCTTAATGGGTACTCTAGTGCTAAGTGGAAAAACACCCCATGAGTTCAGTTCATAAATGTCTGACTCCTGCCACAAGGTGCTCTAGTTTATGAAGAACTCTTATTAAGAGCTTACTGGAATCTGTGTTTGATTTGAATCAGGTCCAAAAATCGGCCTCTCTCTCTTCATGGTTCCAGGATTGTGTGGTTGCTCCTATTATCATTTCCCTGTATACTGAATAGGGACTGGTGATGCCAATTTCTAGACTTTAAGCCTTTCTGCACTCATCTTTCATGCAGGATTGACACTCCTATGGTCCTCTTCAGGCCCTCATAGTCTGCACACTGGTGTGGACTATAGAGTCTCTGCTCCCTGTTCATATGTCCTGCCTGCAACATACAGACAAGCCAGATCCAGATGCACCAAATATGGATTCCTGGTGGACTTGATACCCTCGGGGTGAACTGTCTGACCCACAGCTTTGATCTTATACCTGTGGGGATACAATCTTTGTAGTGATCTGTGACCCATTTGTTAATGTAACTATTCACAATCATGAACATATAAGGATGTTTCTGGACTTACCTTCTGTGGACCACTTCACTTTCTAATGGAGTGGTCCACCAGCTGGAGTAGTCCACATATGCTGGAACTAGGCCATCCACATTTGAATGGTTGTTCTAAGACTGCCCATATGCTGAGCCTGAAGTATGCATGAGCTTCAGAGCCAGTTTTGGATGTTCCTGGCCTTAAAGCCCCCAGAGGACCTACTTTGTGGCACACCTTGTTGTACCATGAAAATAGGTCTCCACCTTCTGCACGGCTCCATAGTCTGGTTTACCAGCTGCTATTACACTAGTAGTCCTTTTAAGAGGTTTTCTTGTACACTGGACTAGGTGGCCATTTTGGATTGCCTGATCTGGTTTATACTCCATCCAATGTAGACAGAATGTTCTAGTGTGCAGAAGGGAGACCTCTAGACCTCTTCCTATACTGGTTTACCAGTAAGTGCAGAAATGCCCTAACTCTGTTTTTATTTATTCAAGCTAGGTCTCCAAAGCCAAATCTTCTGTTACTTGAAAACTTTTAACTCTTACTTAAAGGACTATGGCAGTTGCTGTTTAGCAACCTCTGAGATTTCATAATTTGCCCTTCTCCCTCCTTTAATGTCAGGTATGTAATGCATTTAGCTAGGGTAGTTTAAGAAGGGACCTCTGCAGTGGCAACTCATGCAGCAGAACTTCTTCCAGATGAAGCCCCGCTTTTGATCCAAACTGGGTTTTGACTCACTGTGGTTCTATGATGTGACAAACACACTTAATAAGCTAATCTGTGCAGTATTGTCTACACAGTGACCACAGACAGTTTCCAGCACTATCACTCTCCTTTATTCTAGGGGACCCAGGGAACCCAAAGGCACCTGAAAAACTCTAAATAATTATTTCTCAATGTTTATGGGGTTTATAGCTTAATAAAAACTGATATAACTGATTCCAGCAATATCCAATCCTCTCTCTAATCCCAGTCCTAAAACTAATTAGTTGATTCCAGTCAACATCCATGCTGCAAGCTTATGCTTCTTGTTCTGGAATTTGAACAGAGAGTCCACATTAGCCACATTGTTTGTGCAGGTATTGGAGCCTAGGCTAAAGATGCTCCTGGAGGTTGACCAAGGTGCGTCAAGAGAGTGCCAGGAGCTGAATGTGAGAGTTTCAGCTCCAAAAAATAATACCTTCAATAAATAGCTGCATTGTCTTATGATGTGTTCTAAGGATTTTGTACTTAACCGATGAAATTTTGTGACACAGTGCTTCAGGATTCTTAGGGTGCGCTATTGGACTAATACTGCATTCAGTATCAAAATCTAAGCATATTAGTATGTTAATAGTGTCCCCTCCCCTTGGAGGCACTGTCAGTGTTTTAATCAATCTTTTGTGTGTGTGGCTTTTATAGCGACACTCTTGTGACCCACCCTGAGATCTCTGGATATAGAGTAGGATAGAAATGTCTGTCTGTCTGTCAGTCAGTCAGTGGCATGTTTGGCTCATGAAATGCCAAAAGTGAAGGGGAAAGAAATGCTCTTTGTTTATATTTCTAAAAGATAACCATCAATTATTAAGGGAAATTCCAGAAACTGACTGTAAACAACCCCAGTGTTACCTTGCGCTATATAAGATGTGTTTCTTTCCTTTCCAGGGACAGACACTGGACGAGGGGCCGGTGCTGGTGGTCGGTTCATTATAAAGGATTTTCCACCCTTTCTTCGCTCTGTAACTTCTATATTAAGAATCATGTCATATACACCATCATCCAGCAGAGTGGAAGTATATGGGTCTTCCTCTTCTTTTTTCTCACATTTATCATCATCTTGCTGCTCTGTGCTTGTGTCTTTGATTTCCTTTTGGTCTTCCACTGATTTCCATGCTGTAAAAGAAATACAGAAGGGACATCATTATCCAGACTCCTGACTTTCCACAGTAATTTTGCTAATACATCCCATTGAATAAAACAAAACAAACATGCAGGTTGCATACTGAGAGCCACTAAATAAGGGTGGCTGTGTCTGCATGCATGTGTAGGATTATTTCAAACTGCCTTTGCATCATGTGGAACAGTTCCCAGCCAGAGAGGCCCAGCTGTCCCTGAACACAGAGATCTGCACTTGGGATGGCTGTTCTGGACTTTGGAGCCTCCAGGAACCCATTTCAGCGGTACCATTTTGTGCAATACCAAAATGGGTCCTTCTGTTAAACTGTTCAATGGAGTTGTGTGCCCTATGCCTCCTAGGCTGGTTTACTCAAAAGGCATACAGCAATAGAGTTCTTATACTGATGTGGCCATGCTCCATTATGTCCAATTTTCATGTGACTTTCTCAGGCTTGCAGACTCCTGCCATATTGAATCTGTCCATATTTTGACCATAGGCATTGCTTCCCTTCTTTGGTCTCATATCTCATAGCCATTGGGTTTGATTCCGCCCTCTCCCATGAAGCCAGCTGGGGGACCTTGGGCTAGTCACAGCTCTCTTCTGAATTCTCACAGCTCCACCTACCTCACAGGGTGTTCTTTTGTGGGGAGGAGGGCAGAAGGTTTGTCAGCCACTTTGAGTCCCCTTAAATGGGTGACAGAAGTGGGTTAAAAAAAGCCAACCCAGAATCGAACCCGGTATTCCCAGATAAGACTCCGGCTGCCTAAACACTAGACCAAAGATTTTAAAGTGCAGAAATGTCTTTTTGACTAAAAGGTTTTGACTTGTATTAAGCATGATTTTTGAATAACAGTTCATGGGTAAAAGTTGAATAGCGAAGAAGTAAGACAGGCCTTTGAGTTATGGTGTTAGCTTAACTGGTTCAAATACAAACTGCTTCAAATTCAAACCAAATCACCTCTAGGTTCAGTAGGATTGGTATGACTGGGGGGTTCAGTAGAACCAGCTGAATATCCCAGTTTGAATCAATGCTGATTTGACCTTTGAAAATAATTTTTTCAATGATTGATCAAACCTGCTTAAAAAGGTTCAAAATAAATCATAGAATCATAGAATCATAGAATGGTAGAGTTGGAGGGGACCTCCTGGGTCATCGAGTCCAACCCCCTGCTCAAGGCAGGATCTCCTAAACCATCTCAGACAGATGGCTGTCTAGTCTCTGCTTGAAGACCTCCATCGAAGGGGAACCAACCACCTCCCGTGGCAGCCTGTTCCACTGGTTGATCACTCTTACTGTTAGAATTTTTTTCCTAACATCTAAACTAAATCTTTTCCCCTGCAGTTTCACCCCATTGTTTCTAGTCCTTCCTTGAGAGAGTGAGAACAGGGCTGATCCCTCTGCCTTGTGACAACCCTTGAGGTATTTGTAGACAGCTATCATGTCTCCTCTCAGTCTTCTTTTTGTTAGACTAAACATTCATAGTTCCTTAAGCCGTTCCTCATAGGACATGGTTTGCAGACCGTTCACCATCTTGGTAGCTCTCCTTTGAACCTGCTCCAGCTTGTCAGTGTCTTTTTTAAACTGGGGTGACCAGAACTGGACACAGTACTCCAGATGAGGTCTGACCAAGGTAGAGTAGAGGGGGATAATAACTTCACGTGATCTGGACTCTATGCTTCTCCTAATACACCCCAGGATTGCGTTTGCCTTTTTTGCAGCTGCCTCGCACTGTTGACTCATGTTCAGTTGATGATCTACCAGGACACCCAAGTCTTTTTCACATGTGCTGCTGCTCAGCCGAATTCCTCCCATTGTATATGTGCTTTTTTCATTTTTCTTGCCCAGGTGCAGAACCTTGCATTTTTCTTTGTTAAATACCATTTTATTAGTTGCAGCCCATTGTTCGAGTTTCTCTAAATCTTTTTGAATCCTCTCTCTCTCTTCTCTGGTGTTTGCAATCCCCCCTAGCTTTGTGTCATCAGCAAATTTGATCAGTTTCCCTTCAACTCCCTCGTCCAGATCGTTTATAAAAACATTAAACATAACTGGGCCCAGGACAGAACCTTGTGGTACTCCACTTGACACTTCCTTCCATTTGGATGTGCAGCCATTTAAAGCCACTCTTTGAGTACGATTACTAAGCCAGTTTTGAACCCACCTTATAGTTGCCTTGTCAAACCCATATTTGATCAATTTTTCAATGAGGATCGCATGAGATACTTTGTCAAATGCTTTGCTGAAATCAAGAAATACTATGTCTACTGCATTTCCTTGATCAACCCATTCAGTGATTTTGTCATAAAATGAAATCAAGTTAGTCTGACACGACTTGTTTGATACAAACCCATGTTGACTACTGTTAATTATTGAATTCCTA
The DNA here is from genome assembly GCA_023333525.1 of Aspidoscelis tigris stejnegeri. Lineage (NCBI taxonomy): Eukaryota > Metazoa > Chordata > Lepidosauria > Squamata > Teiidae > Aspidoscelis > Aspidoscelis tigris. The sequence continues at coordinate 67,983,087 of JALMGA010000006.1, forward strand.
TCCAAATGCTGACATATGTGTTGTTTAATAATTTGTTCGAGAATCTTTCCTGGTATTGAAGTCAGGCTAACAGGCCTGTAGTTCCCTGGGTCTACCTTCTTCCCTTTTTTGAAGATAGGAACAACGTTTGCCCTTCTCCAATCGTCTGGGACTTCTCCTGTTCTCCATGACTTCTCAAAGATTACAGCAAGTGGTTCAGCAATTACCTCTGCTAATTCCTTCAGTACCCTAGGATGTAATCCATCTGGACCCGGGGACTTAAATTCGTTTAAGTTAGCTAAGCATTCCCTTACTCTCTCAGTGTTGATTTTGTGTCTTGATTCTCCTAGTCCTTCATCAGTACAGTGAAGGACTGTTGCATGCACATTATCCCTCTTGGAAAAAACAGATGCAAAATAGGAGTTCAGAATCTCTGCCTTCTCAAGATCACTTTCGATCACTTCTCCATTCTCTCCCTGCAGACTTCCCAAAACCTCTTTGACTTTTCTTTTGCTGTTGACATATCCCCAAAACCCTTTTTTATTGTTTTTAGTCTCTCTTGCAAGCCTTAGTTCATTTTTAGCTTTAGCTTTTCTGATACTTGCCCTGCAGATTGTACTGATTTCATTATATTCCTCCTTAGATATGTATCCCTCCTTCCATTTCTTAAACATTTCTTTTTTCTTTTTTATCAAGTTTTTAAGTTCTAGGTTTATCCACCCTGGTCTCTTTAGATGTTTTCCATTCTTCCTTCTTTGAGGAATTGTTAATGATTGCGCTTCTAATATTGCATTTCTCAAAATATCCCATCCTTCTTGGACATTTCTATCCTTTAGTACATTTAACCATTTGATCCCTCCTAACCTCCTCCGGAGTCCATCAAAATCCGCCCTTCTGAAGTCCAACTTTGAAGTCTGAGTCCTCTCATGCTTTCCTTCCCTTATTATCCAGAATTCAAGGATAACATGATCGCTGCCTCCTAATGCCCCAGAAACTCTGATATCCTCCACCATTTCCTCTCTGTTGGTAAGAATTAGATCAAGGATAGCCAATCCTCTTGGTTCCTCCACCACCTTTTGGTACATGAAATTGTCAGCGAGAGAGGATAAGAACTTATTAGACTTGTGACTTTTTCCTGAGCGAGATTCCCAACAAATGTCTGGGTAGTTAAAGTCTCCCATAATCACTATGTCATGCTTTCGTGAAAGTTTAGCCATCTGGTCTAGGAAGAGGTCATCCATATCTTCTGTTTGTCCAGGGGGCCTGTAATAGACTCCTACAATGGTATCCTTTCTGTTGCTCTCTCCTTGAATTCTTACCCATACCGATTCTACTGAGCTTCCACTCTCTGAAACTTGAACCTCTGAGGAGACAATTTCTTTTTTAACATACAGCGCAACACCCCCTCCTCTTTTGTTAAGTCTGTTTCGCAGAAACAAGTTGTAGCCTTCGATGTTTGTGTTCCATTCATGTGTGTTATCCCACCAGGTTTCCGTAATACCTATGACATCATATTTATCTACCTGGGTCAGGATCTCCAGCTCCCCTTTTTTATTTCTCATGCTTTGGGCATTGGTGTAGAGGCATTTTAGTTTGTAATTGATATCTATTGCGAGCTTGCCTCCTCTGTTTTCCTTACAAAATTCATTGGTACTATTTCTGGGAGTAAGAATATCGCCTGGTTTGATTGACTGAGTATTTTTGCTTGACTTTTTGTTACCCTTCCCCTTTTGTTTTAGTTTAAAGCTCTCCTAATAACCGAAGCAAGGCGCTTCCCGAATACATTCTTTCCTGTCCCTGTAAGGTACAACCCATCTCTTGCAAGGAGTCCGTCATATAGGTAGTTTTCTCCATGGTTCAGAAATCCAAATCCTTGCTGCCGGCACCACCGACGTAGCCACTTGTTCACCTCAAGAATCCTATCCCTTCTACTTTTATCGTGACCATCCACCAGAAGGATAGATGAAAAGACTACTTGTGCTCCCAGTTCCTTTACTTTTCTGCCAAGGTCTTCAAAGTCTCTGTAGATGCTTTCAAAGTGCTTTTTTGCCGTATCATTTGTGCCTACATGTATGAGTAATAATGGGTAGTAGTCTGTAGGTCTGAATAGCCTCGATATGCTATCAGTTACATCTTTGATTCTGGCCCCTGGGAGACAGCACACCTCTCGTGAGTTTCTGTCAGGTCTGCAGATAGTTGCCTCTGTTCCTCTTAAAAGTGAATCTCCCATGACCACTACTCTCCTCTTTTTCTTTGCAGTACCATTTCTTCCTCTCCATTCCAGAGGTTTCTCAGTGCCTATTGGAGTAATACTTGTGGACCTTGTCGTCGACTCTTCAGATGTGTTGTTCTCCTGACTGAGTATCTGGAACGGGTTGCTTAATTGCAAGGGTGCCGAATGTCTCCTGTTCTTCCTGCTCCTTTGGGTCACATGCTTCCATAACTGAACAGCTTTACGTTTGCTTCAGTTAGAACCAAACTACCATTTAAATGTTCCTGCACATCTCTACCATGAATTGGCCAAAACCAAAACCAATTGGTATTGGAGATAATAAACCCTAGGCATCATTCACATGGGCATTTAAATCAACCTCTTGGTGCCCAGGACCTCTGTGTCCAAATATCTGGGTGCACAGGGAGCCTGGGCATTCAGATGTTTCCACCCATTATTGGTTCCTGCGCTGCCATAAGCCCAACAGAAGCAATCTTCCTTTAATCCTGCTTAAATTATCCCAAAGTCACTCCTGCTGAAGGAGGTTGCCTCCAAGGGCCAAGGAACCAACATCCAGCCAATCTGTAGTCCACTCCTGCAACTCGTTGTGTGATTGTTGCTGATGAGTCTGGAAGTTCAATTTGCAGTGGTGTTACTGGATGCTCTAGGGGCTCCCACAGTGGCCCAGAACCTCCTGAACTTTCCAAGCTATGCCTGGACAGGGCACTAAGTGGTCCTTAGAGACTCACATAACAATGCTTAAATTTTCCCACTTTGGACACATGAGAAGAGACAGGTGGTTAGAAAAGAGGCTGAAGAGAGGAAGAATGGCAATGCAATAGATCAATAGAACCCCAACAGCCACGGGTGACTTTTTATCTGTGCTTAGCCACATGACTGAAGATCAAAAGTATTTGTGGATGTTATAGACCTGATACAGCTATACAGGGCTAGAGTGCTATTTTGGGTGCCCTAACAAATTCCACACTTCATTCAATGTGGACAAAGTGCGATGGGGGTTGGGGCTTCTGATATCACACACTAGACAGATGTCTAAACTAGGGATGTGCATGAGTGCATTTTTTGCATTCAAATTCGTTTCAAACTGAATATTCAAATATTCAATTTGAATCAAAATGCGAAAATTCGTATTTTCAAAAATCTGATTCAAATCCAGATTATCTGGATCCATATTTTTAAAAATCCAATTTGAACTGAATGGTATGAATGATGGGACCATTTGTATCCAGTTTTCGAATCTGTTTGCATCCCATTTTTATCACGTTTGCGTTTTGTTTGCATCCCGTTTGTGTCCTGTACTATAAGTGCAAATAGACCCGATATTCGGATGCGATATACAGAGATGAATTCAGTAAAATTATTCAAAAATCCGTATCGGCTTTGCAAAAATCCAATCCAAAATCAAAAAATAGGATTTTTTGAAAATCTGATTCGAATTTGAATGTTGATCTTCGTCAAATTCAAATCGGATATTTGAATTTTTGAATATCCTTGTACATCCCTAGTCTAAACCAGACCATGGACCAGTCTACTGCCCAATGAAGAAAGGGCCCATGATTTCATCCTCTATGATTTACTTGTGAGAACCAACAGTTTGCTACACAGCTTTAGGTACAGGCCAAGTCTTATTCTTTCTTCTTTTATTTCTTTTCAGGAGGTAGTGGAATTAGTCATATAAATAACATCTCTTCTGTTTCCACCCTCTCAATACCCTAAGAAATCTCACTCTTAAATCCTGTGGGAGGTGGTTTTAGAAACTGTTGTTATGGAACTGTTTTAAAATTTCATTATTTACTTCATACACGATTAGAGGTGTGTAATCACAATTTAAAAAAACTTTTTAAACAATGAAAATGTGTTTGATATGTTTCTTCTGCTCCCCACCTTGACAGCATGTTTTTAAAATCCGGAATTGAATATTCTTGTGTTTTTATTCTTCTTCCAACTGTGCTGGCTTTCTTTTTCTTAATTTTCTATGTTAGCTTTTTGATCTCTCAGCTTCCACAGGGGGCAAACGTGCCACTGGCAAATGAACCTTCCCTGCAAGAGAATATGTGTGCGTGTGTGCGTACGTGTAGAATCAATTCCACGTTGCTTTTTAGCTGTGTTTTTGCTGTACCAATGGTAAATGGCTCTCTAAAGAATGTGGAAAGATGAGTCATTGCTGTTCCTTATTGAAACTATCAACCCCTCCCAGAGATGAAAGCAATCTAATACTTCATGGAAACACAGGAAGCATAGTTAAACTGAAAGATTCATACAGAAAATGCTTCTGTTTCCTCCCTAGGATATTATCTAGCAATGCCTTAAGTCAGTGCATGCGTCTGTCGGCCTATAGACAAATTCGTGATGCAATAAAATTATTCATGCATGGCATAACCAGGTGCCAATTTGGCAAGCTGGATGCCATTCCAAATGCTTTCTAATAAATCTTTTGATCCTTTCTCTGCTTGTCTAGCTGCTGTTGTGGAAATAATGGCATTTCAAGGGCAGGCTGTACAATGAAAATTTGAACTCAGGATTCGCTTTTGAACTGCATAATAGCAGCTTAACTCTCATGTTTTTTGCTTCGAAGAATATTGGGAACTATAGTGTCTTAAAATATACTTGGTTGATTCTAGTTGTTCTGCTGCGCATAGTGGCTGGAAACAGTTGGCAGATACCACTGGCTATGCAGCAAGGACTTTGATCAGCCTCAGCAATCTGGACTAATACATTTGTGGTGCAAAGCATGGGGATCATAATTTCATACACAGTACAAATTTTTTTTCAAAGACAGCTCAAAGATGGTTCAAGGGTGGTACCTGCAGCATACCGGTATGCCTATCTCATCTCTAATGCATATTAAAGTCCAGAAGTATACTTCTGAAGTGTATTAGAAGTGGATTGGAGATGGGATGAGAACACTTGTGCCACTATCACCTTTCAGATATTTTTGAGCCACCTTGGTGAAATAAACTGGTTATTGGCCTGTATAGATTTGTACATCTTGGTCTTGTTTCATTAGCTGCCAACTTTTTCACTGCATTCTCAGTACATTACCAACTGCTTTTGCAGCAGCAAAATACTGCGTTTGAATTAATTGCCATTGGATAGTACATGAAGTATTTGCCTTAAGGAAGTGAGCGATGAACATGCAAGGTGTCCTGATCCTATGGACCTGCTTGCTTCAACCATCCCATCAAAATGGGCATCCAATTTCTCACCAAATTCAGTGCTTGTGGTTCAGCTAAGTAGATAATTTTGTGCATGACCATCGTGCAACTTCCATATAATGCATGGCAGCATGTAAGTTAATTCCCTTGAGTGCTTAAATGGCTGTTTCCCAAATCAAAGCAAGGTCATCACATATGACTTTTATGTGGTGTACTTTTTATGGCAGGCACATTACAATACCAGGTGACGGAGGAGGTGCCAGAAGCTTAGGGCTTTTCTGTATCTTGTTTCGGTGTGGAAACTATTAAGCAACTAGGGTGGATCAGGCATCCAAGCTTGATAACTCCTGATCTGTCCTAAACCTACCAGGCACTTCACTGCATGATGGTGAGTGCAATCACTACTGTGCTAGAAGTGATCACCTTGCTGTGTCAACAGTCAGTGCACCAGATTTTGCTGCAGTAACTGGTCAATGTGTCTCGCAACTGCAGCTGTGCTGCCCCGCCCCAAGCACTCTTTACCTGGAAGAGGTATGAAGGATGCATGCTAGGTTGTACTAGTTGTGTCCCAGATGTGGCTGGTGTAGATGGTCCAGCATGCACAGAGCTGCTTCTGGAAATTATAGAAGGGAGTTTCCTAGACCCTTTTCTATACTGTGCCAAAAGCATTTGTGTAAACGGTCCAAGTCACCAGGGATGGTGATTTTTAACCTTAAGTGGCAGCTTAGGAATATTGTTGTACGCAATTTGGGAGGATTGTTATTTTATAAATTTGTACCTGGAGACAAGTAGAAAAGCTCTTCTTGTCTTTTGCTTGCTGGCTGGATTTGAAGTGGAGAGGGTAGCTTTTCAGTATTCCCTATTTCCCTGCTACTTGCTTGAAGAACATCTTCTTGTACCTTATTACATAAGATATTATTTAAGACATATGGTTGTTCCTTAAATTCATTTCCTTCTTCTTTTGGATCTTCCTCTGCCACTTTCTTCTGTTCTTTCTCCCCCTGATCATCCAATTCTTCATTCTTCTGTGTTTCATCATAGATTCCCAGCTGTTCCTTTGCATTTGGCCTGGCTGCGAAAGTTCAGAGGATACGTTATTCTTATTATTTCATTTAAAACATGCCATCTTGGAAGCATTTCATATTTTGCAGATTTCCACCGAAGTAACAGCAGAACTGCTAATAAAACTTTCATGAAATAATACAGTAAAAAGCTTTCACAGTGAAAGAACATCTAAAATATTTATTAAATGAATGGTGGAAGCTTTCATTAGGTTTTATAACTTGACTACACAATGTAATAATGCGTGTGATAATGTTAGGTCTTCTCTAAATGATGGTGGGAAATCAGAATTTGCCATCTTCCCCGCATCCTTAGCTCAAAGTGCCTGATTTTGAACAGAAGAAACCATGTCTGAATGAGCAGAACAAGCTATAACCTATGCAGCTTCAAGAGGTGATTTTTTAAAAAGATTGAAACTTGCCAGCTTTGTCATTTGCCATTTTTAAAAATGTGGAATAAATATCACCCACAGGAGATGAAATCTGAAAAGCAGATACTTGGTTTAGGTTCAGGTCCCTCATAGACACACACATAAAACCAAAAGGGTGTGTCCCCATGCAGCTTTTTTAGTCCTGGTTTAGTCCTGTTTGAACTATTTTTTTTTAGTCCCATTTTTAATGCAAATAGAGCACCTGTCACTTAATACAAATATAGCTGTCCACATGCAGCTTTTTTAGTCCTGGTTTAGTCCAGCTTGGACTATTTTGGGGATTATTTTTAAAAATTAAAAAAAACAGGACTTTTAAATTCCCTCCCCTCCCCCCTGCAAATCTGCAAGCAATAAAAGCACCCAAAGCTCCCACTGCCTCTAGCTAAAGGAAGTCTTTTTTTAAAAAAAATCTAACCACAAGTAATTTCTTTTCCACACTTCTCCCTTTTGAGATTACCAGCAAATGTGCACTCAGGCAGATCAGTGAAGGACCAATAAAATGTATCATTGCAAAGCATTTCAAGTATTTAAAAGCACTGCAAATCTCCTGAAATGTAACCTTTCTGATAATACAAAAAAGATACAAATGTTTCCAGTAAAACTGTTTCAAAGGGCAAGCAGTTCTCCCACCCTTTTACCTGTTGGAATACAAAAGATTCCAGCAAAAATGTTTTAAAAGGCAGATCAGCTCTCACCCCTTTTTGCCTTTTTTGTACAGAGCTCTAACATTGTGAGCATGGCAAGGGAGGGGGGAGCTTTAAATCTGTAAAAACAAAACAAAAAACACCCACAGCTGGCTGCCATTGGCCGGAAGGCTAGAACGCCACCCCAAATAGCCGTATCATCACCATGTGGGGGAAAATAAGTGGACTCAGCTCCAAAAAGGGGACTGAGTCCTGTTTTCATCAGGACTTGTTTTTCTCTGGATTTAGACAGGATAGTCCTCATAAAATCTGGGAATAAGAAATTACATGGGGACGCCTGGATGCCAAATTTGGATTAATTACTATGTCAGGAAACAGTCTTTCCCAAATTTGAAGTGAATTCAGATTAAAATGCCCATGGGGTCACACCCTAAAAGGTGGAACTGAAAGGTACTGTAGATTCATTCTATAAATTACAGGAAACCTTCATTTGTATGAATATGTTTGTGTGACGTGGTTTGGGTTGGTTTCAACATTCGTGATTTTTTAAAAAAGAAACTGAATTCTTCACTCTAGACCTAACTACTTGCAAACCTTACCTCTCACTTTAAAAAAAAATTGCTTGAATTTTGCATCAGGTGAGAACTGATTTTATAAAGAACATCCTCTATGTTTGCTTTCCGATGGAATTACCATGTCTAATATGTAAGGGATTGCCCCGTCCTCTATCACATTCTGTCTAAAATTCCTCTCCATCACTATAAATGGCCTGCATAACCTGTTGATCTCTGGCAGCTCTTCTTCCTTTTTCTGTTCTTATTTCTGTGCAAAATAGGTATTGTTCCTGTGCATGTCTATTTTTTGGTCCCACAAAAACTGCATGTTTCCCCTGTTCCTACCTGCACAGCTATAATTAGTTTTGCCATGCTGAGAAGGACTACCTACTGTAGCTTAGGAAGTTGAAAGGAGCATTTATGCATAAAACTAAAGGCAGAAATCCATTTCCTCCCATAACCATCTGTGAATGTGGTGCTGGAATCTCACACCATCATAAATGATTAGTTGTCTCAAGAAGAAAAAAGGGTGTAGCTCCTCTGAAACTGAAGCAAAATCACTTTCTGGGTGCACACAAGCAAAACAAAAGAGTTCTAGCAATAGAAGGGTTCCAGAACTTGATTTTGGTGTGGAACCCAAGGAACTTTTGCATGCCTATCAGCCCAAGTTTTGGGGGAATTATGGCCTTTTGCAAAGTCTCTGCATCTGAATATTTTGGATTTCAGATCTCATCATGTGGAAATCGTATGCAGCTAAGGTTGAAGAACTTAGAACATCTGCAAAGCACCGTATTTCCAAAGCACCAGGAGGTATCCAAATAATTCAGAGACTGTCAATCTTTCTTTTAATCTGTCAGTAGTAAAAATTGAAGACCATACATCATGAAGGGTGAATCCCCACAGCAAGCTTATTTCGCTTTCCCTAAACCGAAATAATTGAACGGATGCAAATGCGAATTTGCCTGTTCTTGTTACTTAATCGCGTTGGATCTGGATTCTGAGGATTGTAAGTGGCGTACGTGACTCAAGGTGGGACTCAAGTGGCTACTTTTTAAAAGCCGCTTTTCAGGGCTGCCCTGCCCTCTTCCTCCTGGCATGGATGCGCCACCCATAAGGGACCCCTTCACCGAGCCTAACTGGGTGGCTGGGTGGCTGCCGCTTCCATGGATGGAGGAAAAATGGCACCGGGCAGCCAGCCAGCGATTCTTTCCCCTCCTCTTCCCATTGCTCATGGCACACAGCAGCAGCGGCAACTAAAGCCCCTTTGCTTTAAACATTCACATTCAGCTGCCTTCCTCCCTTTCCCTTTCTAAAGTCAGAACTCCAAAGAGCTAGAATTGTGCAAAATTGCAACCTTGTTATTGCAACCATCAAGGTGTGAAGTGGTTCCAGCGCTACAGTGTAGCGATCCCTGATAAGTGGATTTTTACACTGAAATCACTGTCTTTGGAAGCAAGCTATTGGGAGAGGGAAACCCTAAACATGGATTCTCATCCCTTAAAACGGTACTGTCCACACAGTAAAAAAAGTAAAACGTTTCAAGCGCACGATCCGGAGTGAGACCTGTTGAAATCAGGATTGAGATTCACCATGCTTTGGGGTGGTTTAACACAGGGAAAGGGTGTTAAGGCAACTGCCGTGTGGAATCCGAGGACTGAAAAAGTTTTGAATCCGAGATAAGGTTGCCGTTAAGACACTGCCAAAGACTTGAAACTCTGCTTGCACTTTAAGAAGGCTCCAGATAGGGATATCTCAGAAATGTGAACCAAATAGATTATCATATGAAATTATGCTACTTGTGTGCCCCCAAGTTGTGACCTCATTTGATTGCTTTCAGTGGCAGTGAAGAGGCTGCTTGCTGATGTTTTGCTAGTCTTTGATATCTGGAATTGTGGCAAACCAGGCTTTGAAACATTCCAAAAGAACAATGTGCTGCAATTTCCCAATATCAATGGCTAATGGTAAATTGCTGTTTAGTGTTCCTCAGTGCTCCAAGTGCCTCCTGCCACTATTTTTCCCTCTTGACTTCTTCCCCTAGCACTCCCCCTCCCCCCACAGTATAGTTTCAATGCTTACAACTTTTTAGTCCTATCCATTTTATTTATGGGCTTTCCTCCCTTCATACTTTCCTGAGTCCTACGTTTTACAGATCTCAAGCCATTATAAAGTGTTTGGGTGTTTTTCCACTTGCAGAAAGTACCCATTTTAGCACCCATTAAAGAGCCGGATGACCCCATTTCCACCACAGACCCCATTAGGGACACATTTGTTTCCACTGCAACTTGGGAAATCCAGATCATATGGGTCCTTCAGGACCTATAATCCAGATTTAGTGTAGACCCCATTAAAGTGGTCTACAATGGGGTCTTCAGCCTGAAAATCCAGATTGTAGGGAGCCTGTTTCCACTACAATCCGGCAATGGGGTCTAGAGGAGGCTAGGGGGAGGGGCACCCACGGAAGGGGGAGCCCCAAAATCAAAGCTTCAAAGTCACTCTGAAGTCCCTCTGAAATCCCTCTGAAGTTGCCTTCAGAGATTAGCTAAGGCTTGGAAGACAAACCCCTTGTGAGAACAAAGCAAACTGTTACCTTCAGGCATGGAAAGAGGTGCATATTAATGAGGCTGACTCATCCTATTACCTTTAGGCATGGAAAGAGGTGCATATTAATGAGGTGCTCACAAGGAGATAATTAATATGTACCTCTCTTGCATTGATGTCCAAATGGGTTTGTCTTCGGAGCCTTTGCTAATCTCTGAAGGCAACTTCGGAGATTGCACCCCTCTCCCCCAAAGCACCTGGGGTGACAGGCAGACCCCTTGTGGGTCAATCTGGATTTGCAAATGGGTGCTCCGGTGTTTCCACAGCAGGGAGGCTAGCACCTATTGCTATTGGGTGCTAGACCACCCATGGAAACACATTGGGTACTTCCCTTAATCTGGATCTACTAGATCCGGATTAAGGGAAGTACCTATTCCTTAGATCCGGATCTTCTTAGATCCGGATTAAAGGAGCGCAGTGGAAAAACACCCTTAATCTGTTTTCTTTTGGGTTTGATTTGGGAAGAGGAATAAAGGGGGCTGAACTGGACAATAGTGGGTTGACATTGCATGAATTCACCTTCCTTTTCACCCTATGCGTGATTGCATGCTGTTGATTGTCAAAACTTTTATTCCATCAGAGTGCAGGGTGTGTTGTGATGGTGCAGAAGGGCAGAAATCTAAATATGTCTCATAAAGGAGTCTCAGGATGGGAACAGAAACATGTGAGCCAAGCAACCCAAACTGAAGATGAATTAAGGAAGGATTATCTGGTATTGGTTGTGGTTGGAGTTAATGTGTTGTGAGTCATGTTTCTTAATAAGACTGACTATTTTAGCAAGATGTGACCACTGCTCAAGCGTGACATTGGCTGCATCTTTGTTATGCAGCAACAGCACCTTAATTGAGGCCAATGTCCATTAATCCCAAAGGAGATCAGTTGCCTTGTGGACCTGATTAAGGTGGCTTTACTGCATAATGGAGATGCAGCCATTATAGATATTAGGAACTCCACTGGTTCTCTGCTATTATTTAAACATATCACTTGTAACACAACCAGAGAATAACTTAAGATGACTTAGCATATTATGTTAATAAGTTCAAATTAAAATCAGAAAAAGGGAGAATAGCATTCTTGTGACTCATGCAGTTAAGCAAAGCAAAATGGATAAAAAGGAAGAGCAGCTGGAGGATGGGTAAGACCAGAAAACCTGCAAAGGCGTTTGCACCTAAGGCTTAGTTTTGAACACATTCATTTGATTTTTTTAAATGACTTTGAAACATTTCTTGATAAAATTCACATCTAAGTTTTAATCCAGCTTCAGTTCCAACTTCAGAGTGGAAAAACACATTAGCAAACTGACTTGTTACTTTCTTTCCATGTTACCTAACCCAAACACAGTTTTTTTCAGTTAGATAAAGCCAAAAACAATTTGTCATTTAGAAATGCATTTTCTCACTCTGGAAGTAAACTGAAGCTGAATTAAAACATAGGTGTGAATGCAGCTTTTGTGTCCACCTGAAAATGTGTCTGAGCAAGATGTCCCAGAAATCTGAAATGTTTAATGCAATTTCTAATGTTTTGGAATACCATGAATGATGTACTGGGGGTGTGCAAAGTATTTCAGAAAACTGCTTGAAACAGCCCCTTAGCTTATATTTATCAAGGGCAAACTTGCATTCTGGAGTTTGCAGAGATGGGTCAGAGAAGTTATAGGATGTGCCATAGTTGTGGCTTTCACACTGTGCCATGATAGTTGCTGACCCACCTCTCCCCTATCAACTTCAGATGTTCTAGGTGAGGGGCATGCATATGGTAAGGGGCATGTATACTGTATGTCAAGCACCCTTCCAAGAATGTTCTAGGTAAGGGGCATGTATATGTTTAACACCCTTCCAAGAATGTGGCAAATGTGTGCTCCTGACTACCTCTCCCCTATCAACTTCAGATGTTCTAGGTAAGGGGCATATATATGTCTAATACCCTTCCAAGAATGTGGCAAAAGTGTGCTCCTGACCTTTTTGAGTAGCATTTTGGGCTGTTTGCACATTCCATAATATACTTGGGACATGCTGGGGTTAAACCCTATTAACCAGCTCATAGCTCTGTCCTAGATCTTGCAACATGTTGCAGCTGTAGTCATGGAGGCTGAACTTCAGGAATATCTAGGGTGTTTTTCCACTGTCACTAGAAGTACCCATTAATGGGTACAAATGCCATTTAGTACCCATTAATGGGTACTTAATGGGTACTTCTAGTGACAGTGGAAAAACACCCCTAGAGGGCTGTAAGTTGTACATCCCTGTCATATAACAGGTTTCTAAAAGAGCCTCCATTTGTACACAAGAAACTTACAGATTCCATTAAAAGTAGATGTGAAGCCCATCATAATTACATAGGTGTTATCTTCAGCTTCCTTGTCTTCTTCCTTATCAACATCATCATTTTCATCTTCATTTTCATTATTATCTTCATTTACCTCAAGGGATAAAACACACAAACACTGAATAGTAGGATTATAAGTAACTGATTATAAGCAGATTGAAATCAAAATGTTTCCAAAATCCTTTTTAAAATTGATCAAGCTGATAACATTCAGATATCTCACATTTCAGAGGGATGAGGCCACCACTGAAAGTGACTTACTTCTAGTAGTAGTACCTGTTAACAAAACATCTCTTAGTGGTACACAATAAGACATTGGTTACTGGCTCACAGAAAGGGGTGTATCATTTGATACAAATTGAACCCCTCAACAGTGCATGGGGACAACCTTGCTAAATGTGTCTGGAGACACCCTGTTTTAGAAAAGCCCAGTGACTTCATTGCTGTCTTCTCTTGTGTTAAAAATGTTTCTTGGGCCTCTTTCTTCTATATTTGGGAGAAAAAAGGTAAACAGGGTGTCTTTAATACCTGAATAAACACAATGATGGCAGGAGCTGCATAACTGTAGTTTCAGGGATGGAGGACGTGTGAACAACCACTTTCCCCTCCTGTCTTCAGCATGGAAAACATCAAAGCTGGGGAAATTTGCCCCAGCTTGATGTTACAGCTGGGACAATTTTGAAAGGCCCAGGAAGCAGCTGTGGAAGTCAGCCATTTTGTGTGGCTCTCAAAACAGGGCCATGCTGACCAATCTATGTGAAGTAAATTAAGGTATGTCTACACCTTTGGCAGCAGGGAAGAAAAACAAAAGAAAGCACTATCAAAGTGATAATGACAGGATATATTTTGGGTGTGCAATCCCTATGTCCTTTGACATGGTGCCATTTTAGTGTTGTGTGGATCCTGCAATTATGAACCATCTGATAAATGGAATTATGTAAGAGGAATTAAGGGTCTATAGAAAAATGCAAGCTGATATATCGATCCTTTCCTTTTCTTAATTTCTTTTTTGGAGAGAAGAGAATTAGGTATTTATCTGAAGTAGCACATCACTGAACTTTGAAATTTGTATAACTGTATGAGTACATTCCAAAGAAGTATTTTTCTGGAATTGTAGCACTTTGTCTAGTAGAGTACAGATGAAAAGCTAAATAATTTCCGATGGAAAGTGAATATATCTTTCAGGGAGATAGTTCTACTCCAGCTTATGCTGTCTGCCAAAATGGGTAATAGAGTCATCCTGTTAGTCTGAAAAATTGCAATGGTAGTATTTCTAGAAAAAGACAAATCTATATACTTTGTCCAGGTTTGCCTTGCAAAACTGTGCGATGGATTGCTCATGAATAGAAATTACTTTTAACAACAAGACAGGTATGGCAAGGTTCCTCTTGAGCAGAGGAAATAGAAAATTTCCTATTCCTGTTGACAAGTTTGTTGCCAGCACAGTACTGATCTTTAAAATAAAGAGGGCAACAACAGGAAAACTCAACCAGAATTTGTCCATAAAACTTGCACTCTGTCCGCTAATTTGTGTGCATATTGCAGTTCAAAGGTCCAATTAACTGTACAGCTGTGGTTGTAATTCATATCTTTTATGCTCCTGCCATTTCTTTTTCAGTAAACCTAGAGGTGGAATGTTCCAGGTAAGGCTAGGCACAGAGTGGAGGGGGGAGAGTGAAGCTTGACTTGGGGGAGGCTGGGTGTTTAAAGGGAAATGGTAGGAAGCTAAAACAGGGGATGCCATGTTCTTGATTCTTGTTCTTCTGTTCTTGATTCCTGAAAGTTGCCTTAAAGGAATCCAGCTTGTCCCTCCAACCTGGAGGCAGTATTTAGGCAACAATTCGACTATCCATTGAGTTGTATAGAAGGAATGATATTAATAACAAATTGTGTACAAACAGTGATTTTCCTTTCTTGACTGAGCTGAACATAGACAACAAAACTCTGGTAGGATCTGCCTAGGCCCGTTTTGGGAGACACACAAAATGGCTGACTTCCATGCCCACTTCCTGTGATTCCCCAAATAATCATGGGTGGAAATGTCAAAGCTGTTAAGACTTTTTTTCTGTAAAGGATAGTGGTGAAAGAAGAGTGTGAACAAAGCACTTACTGTGTTTAATCTCTTGAAATGTCAAGAGCCACCATCATGTACCTCCTGCCTTAGTATCTCACTCCTTAACCAAAATAGACCTTATGGCAAATGCATATCTGCTAGGTTGGAGTGGGGAGAGGTTTAGATGCTGCTTTCTACTATGGCCCTTTCTGCACTGGGCCTTATGAAAGATTATATCCTGCAGACTATGGCAGGCTCCATGGATGTGACATTTTTGGAGTGGATGCACTTCCAGTCATGTTTCCTGGAATGCCACTGATATGAGTCACAGATGCATGCCATCCACATGTCTCCATGGTCTGGAATACCACCCCTGGGACAACTGTGGACTTCATTGTTGAAGTCTACAACTATACAGTACTAGGCTGGGGACGACGACGATGACATTTTGGGCATCTTAGCCCAGTCCTTGCTTCATCCAGTGGAGTCTCTGATGGCCGGTTTACATTCCAGGGTTTATCTAGGAATAGTGTTTAATGTGGAAAGGGCTGGAGGCTAAGTCTAAGAGTGACGCAATTAAAAAGAAAAATGAAATGCAGTAGATTTACAAGAGAAAAATCTATTTTAGAATTGTTTGAACATCACATAGCAGCCAACTACACAAAATATTGAAGAGATGCTGCATTCCTTTCACAGTTCAGAGATCTGAAATCACAGATTGATGCAGGAGCAGAAAGAAATTGTAAAACTTGTGAAAAACAAACAACAAAGAAGCCAGAGAAAAAACAGAAAATGCTTTGGCCCTTAAGCATAAATAATGTTGCTCAGCAGGGACTTCCTGGATCTGTCCGTTTCCATCTTCTTTTTAGGTTCACAGCAAATTATTATTATTATTGCATGTCTTTTTCAGCAAGTTTTCTCTCTGGTTTGCAGTATCTGCCCCATTTCCATCTTTATAGCTGGGTTTATTCTAAAGTTCTTTTAAATTCAGTTATTACCCAAACCTATGTTAAGGGCTGTACAGCTTGGGTTGTATAAACACACATTTATTCACTAAATATCACCCAACTCTATGCCATCGCCTAGCAACCAGATATTGCAGATCTAAGCATTGCTACTGCCCCCTGTTCTGCATTAACGTTGCTAATATATACATATTTTACAATGTAAAGTATTGATTAATGGCCTGGGAACCATTAAATATTTATTATGCATGTTTAGCATACCCGGCTTCTCCAGTATACTGAGAGTTATTCAGATAAATGGCAGAAGAAATTAGCTCCTTTCAATAACTCATATGTGTATGGAGTGGATAGCTTTTGATCAGGTTTATTGAGCTACACAGGCGAGATCATTTTTTAGCTAAAGGAAATATGGTTCTTATCTTATTATGAAAGTTAAAATTGAAACTTTTTTGATCCAGTTACTGTGCATTTTGTATGCACCAAACACCTTGTGGACAATGGTGAAATGATCTAAGTAATGTGTTTTCTGTCCTAAAACATTTCCACAAATTTGCAGGCTTGTGACTCCAAAGTGGAGGTGGTAGGTAGTTTTGTTTTCCTGGGCTCCAGAAAAATAGGAGATGGATCGGGAAGTTAAGAACACTTCACTGAAAAGATAAGCTGAATAAAAGAAGATAAATAATTAGTTGTCCTCATGTTAAAAGTCTAGGTATGTTTCTAGAAATGCTGTGGACTGTAAGCTAGTCAACCAGTCTTGGTTTGAGCACATAATACAAACAGATGGTGGAGTGGCAAAAATACTTTTACTTAGCAAGGAAAATGATGGAGGAAGGGAAGAAGAAAGGAAGGGTAAGAGAACGGAGAAGATGCATGGTGTCCTGGATGGAATCAAAAGCCCTTCCTGCACTGGGTCTTTTTCCAGATTGTTTCCTGAAACAGGGCCCTACCATTTGTATATTACAGTAGTGTCCAACTACGGCTGCCAAAGTCTGTACTTCCATGTAGATGAGAGGGCCCTATTCTAGGATAAAATTCATAATAAAGCCCAGTGCAGAAAGGGCCAAGGAGGCTACTATAATGGCATTTGGAGAGCTATAAATTAGATCAGGGTGGCTAACAATTGTCTGACAAAACAACAATCCTTGTCTGGTCATGCAAACCAGGCAGAATGCACATTTATAAATCAGGACGCAGAATTTTAGCCTAGTCAGATAGTAATTATTATTACTATTAATGATGGTAATGATACAATGTGGTAAAAATGACAACCTATGGCTTCTGTGTGGAAGGAAGATAGTGTCTTTCTTACAGATGAAGCCTAAATTTCATTTATTGTTGGGCACTGAGTTAGTGGCATTTATTTTATTCTGTTTTATTTTTCTAAAAGTGAAGTGGTTTTACAAAAGCAGTCTGGAAGGCTATTCCCAGTAAACATTTTTTTGTTTACTTAGAATTGAACTGCCCTCAATCTGTTCTTCTGATTAAGTTCCCATCTGAACCCATCACTGCCACAGACCTCATTGCTGACCTGCCTTTGCTTTCATTTCACCCTAAGACATGCATTTTTTTTCAGTCCTAACCTTGAAGCAGAAATATTAATGGAGTTCTACTTTAAGCTTTAAGGATCCAGCTTCATCTGCTGCTATTCAACTGGTTCAATACAAGTCACACTGCTTGCAGCTCCCCCCCTTTGCCTGTTGTTGTTGGTTACCATTGGGTCATGGTTGACTCCTGGTTGACTGCATGGGAACCTCTATGTGCACCTTTATGCAGTTTCCTCAGTTTTCTTTGCAGAGATACAGAAGTGGTTTGCCTTTGCCTATATCTGGGAAGAGGCTAGGGATCAAACTGGTAACTCTGTTTTCCAGGCTTCTTGCATTTCCACTGAGCTACAGTATCTCCCAATCTCTTCTGTCTAATGCAGTGGTTCTCAACCTGGGGGTCGGGACCCCTTTGGGGGTCGAACTACCCTTTCAGAGGGTCTCCCACAGCCCTTCCCTCCCACCTCCCAGCTGCTCTGCCCCCATGGTTGGGGGTCTCCACAACATGAGGAACCCCATTAAGGGGTCGCAGCATTAGGAAGGTTGAGAACCGCTGGTCTAATGGGAGCATTCTTCTGCCCACTGGATGGCTATAGCAGCCGCAGGAGGAGGAGTCAGCACAGCAGGATACTTCTCCTACTGAAACAGCGTCTATAAGCATCTATGCCTTATAGAGGGAGATGGTAGTTCTGATGCTTCCACTTCTCTGAAACTTGTTTCTTTGCTAATATAAACTCAAGGTGGCAAAGAAATAGGAGAGGAAAGGCCTGTTCATGCTTACCCCACCGTAATTGAATAAAACCTTTCTACTAAGGTGAAAAGGGAGTTATCCACATTTTAAGCACCGGTGCCATCCCCGACTGGATTACCAGCACTTGAAGTGCAGATGGCCCAGCACAGACAGGTCTGATTGCCATGACAACCATCGCAGCAAGATCCAGTCAGTGACCAGCTGCTGCCATGGTGACTGGGTCATAGTGCATGACTGGACATTTTTCAGTTGTACCACCATGCCACTTGCAGCATTGCACCTAGAAGACTGTGAATGCTGCTGACCATACTTTATGTAAAATATTTCCTTACCTAATAGTATTTTAATTCAGTGCTGCATTGGCTTATATAAAATGTGCAGTGTACATGAAGAAATGTGCAATTTACATAAGAGGCATGAAAAAATTCAGTGTGTACTTCTTTGTATAAAAAAGAGCACCTAATAGAGATGGGATAACCTAGAAATGAATACCAATGGAATTTGAATGGAATTCATTAAAGCTGTCCTGTCTACCCTAGGACAGGTGACAGGAACATCTGAGGATAATTTTGTGCTGCAAAGAGAAAATAAAAGAACAAAGTTGAAGAAATGGAAGTTCCTAAAAGCTAGCTGGGAATAACTAATTCACGCTGCCAAAGAAAAATAATTCTTTTTTCTGGGCCTTGGTATCAGAAGCAACTCCAGTAGCACACTATAGTAAGCTCTATTCATCAAAACACAGTCTTGTTTCCTACAGCAAGGAAGATTCTTGCATGGAGTCAGTTTTTTGTGTTATTGTTAGGTACTATCAGGTTGCGACTGACTCCTGGTATCTATATGCAATTACCCTCACCCAGAGAGATGGTAGTGTTTGAAACTACAATTCCTCTGCTTTTCAGACAGCTGCTCTACTACTTAGGTTACATCCCCACTTATCCCCGGGCATGCCTCCTTCAAAGACCTGAGCGGCCACATTTCCATTTGCAGTGGCTGAGTGCCCCACATGGAGCATCCCCTAGTGAAGGGCACAACTGCTATTAGAGGCACAATTTTGCACTCACTGGAAATTTGACAAAAGGTTTTTTTCTTGAAAAAGTTTGGAATATAACTTGAGTTCTCTGCTGTTGTGGCCAAAATACTTGAGATGAGATATCACTTTTCATTTTAAGTGGCCATCTGTTATATTGTATACAAATTCAAATTACTGCAGATACCTTTGCACCATTGCCTTTAGAAACAATAAAGGGAAAAGGGAACTGAAGGTAGCAAATTGAATTTGCTGTTATATCCTGAAATACTAATACTGGGGTCCATTTTTATTAAATTAGAGTTAGTCCTTTAGTTCCTTTTTGAAATGCAATATTTTTCTCGTGTGTGCTGCAGTCTCTAATATGAGTACCAAATGCCAAGGGATATATTTTTTGGAGCAAGCCTGCACCGAGAAATGACAAATTCCCTTCAATTCATTTCCACTTGCTTCATCTTTGACTGTTTCTTTCAGTAGTTCTTGTACATCCAACATTCCTTTCTAGTGCGGGCAAAATGTGTTCTGCTTTTAGAAGGTTATATAACTGGTTTTGAGTATTTTATGGAGCTCTGTGGCAGTAGGTTATTTGCCAGTCCAGACTGTCAGATGTGAGTATGCATGAACTCAGTCCCTCACATTTCCTGCTGTACCTCAGCTGCTTTTTTCTTTTGAAAGGTCAGCTCTAAGTGCATCTATTCAACAAGAAGCAAAACAACAACCACCCCAAACCCTATTCCTGCATTTCCCAGTAGCACAACTTTGGCTATCTAGGGATGTCCTATAGTTCTCACCAGCCCCAGAGAATGGGGCTTATTTATTTATTTGCATTTTTATCCCACTCTATATCTTAAGAACATAAGAACATAAGAGGAGCCCTGCTGGATCGGGCTACAGCCCATCTAGTTCAGCATCTAGTCTGACACAGTGGCCCACCAGTTGCCTCTGGGATCTCAAGCAGAAGATGGAGGGGAAACCATCACCTGCTCTCAAATCTCTGCAAAGAGTTTTGAAGGTATCATGCCTGTCTCTCCAACCTGGAGGCAGTACTTAGGCATCCATTCTAGCAGCCATTTATACATTTGTCCTCCACGAATCTTGAGGTGCTTTATAATTGGTTAAACAAAGCAAGGGAAAAATAAAAGGCTGCAACAGATTGCAGCTTCTCCTCCACAGCCAGAAGGTGTAATTGGGAGGCAGAGGCTACTGCTGGGAGCCTGAATAGGGTACCAGTTTGCCTATTTCCTTTCTGCTCCACTCTCTCAGGTAAGATGACGTTGATCCTGCTGTGGTAGGTAGTTGGGGAAGAAGCACACACCCCCCCCCCCGGAAAGCTGAAGATAGCAGTAGCTCACCAATTACCTTTATTGTCTGGTCTGGATGATTTGGTCCACAGAAATCAAACCAAATCTAAAATGCATGGGGAGGCCGCTTCCCGAATCAGATTTCAATTCGGACCAAAATGTGCATGGTGATATGCCCAAATAGTTCAGCATGTGCAGTGCAAATGGCTGCCACCACGCAACCTTATCAGCCTGGCCTGGCATTATTATATAGTTAAGTGCAAAAAAGCCCTATAATAAGAGCAAGGCTGGAATGGATGAATTGAGTGATTTGGCACTCATGTACATTAAAACTTTGCATAGAGCATTCTTATAACACGTTGTTGACACTTTACAACTTTAGAACTGTGACCGTGTCTTGTACAAGGAACCCCTTTTTTGGTATTTGGATCTGAGGGCAACGAAGGCTCGAGAATGACACTTGCCAAAAGGGACAGCTGCTCTGGGAAAGATCTCACGCTTGGGAAAAAATGCAGGGTGTAAGCAGCAGGAGCTGGAGATGGCAATTTACAGCTTGGAAGAAGCAGAGACAGTAAGTTCACTTGCCAGGAAACCTCTCTGTAAGCTTTTGCTGTGATCGATCAGAGTGCAAGGGGAAGACGAGGGAGGAGGCTTGCAGGAAAAGCTGGAGGCGGAGGCAGTAGAGATACGCATAAATTAAAACTGCATGTTCCGTTGGCCACCCGTTTCTTTGATTCAATGGAGAACCAGTTAATTGGACAAATTGTTGCTCACATTCAGTTCCAAACTTGTTCAAAAGCAAAAAGGAAAGGAAAAAAAGCCCCCCCCCCCGGCAATAGCACTTTTTTAGGCTGCCTACTTACCTTCTGGACATAGGTGCTATGATTGCTCTGTCCAGTGGACATACATGGAGGCCAAAATAAGCATCCTCACATTCGCAGAGGTGACGGCAAGCACATCGGGACATTCTGGATGTGCTTGAATCTTAAACATGTGAAGACAATGCTATGGCTGGTGCTGTCTAGCTTAGCATGGGATAATAGTAGGGATCAATATCCCATGTTATCCCTTGTTGGTGGGTTACTCCAAAGTTATCTGAAGGTGGCCAATGATTTCCTTGATAAGCTGCCTCTAGGATTCTCACACTTTCCCCAGCTTGGTTGCCAGCACAGGTAATAAGTTAAGTATAAACTGACTCACAGCTGTGGTTGGGCTATTTCAGAAAGAGTGAGAACTTTTGGTTTGCCTCCTGTCACCATACTTCAATTCTGTAGTTTCACACATGTGTCCTTACAGCATAGAAATCCCACTTTGGCAGCAAACAGTAAAGATTAATCACTTTATAGTATTTCTTCCCTGAAGAGTTTATACTATGTGCTTCCCTATAATCTATAAGTACTTGGCATCTGATAAACAATATGGACAAAGGATGACTCACAAATAAGCTATCTAAGCAAAAAACATCTCTCTCTCTTTTCCTGGCTTTTAAATACTCAAAACAGCTGAGTAAACAATTGTTGTACCTAGGCAATTGTGTAACAGAGAGGCAACAGGGGAGTCTTGGACTGAATTCAACACAGAAAGCAGCAAGCTTGCACATTTTAGAGACTTGCACAAGCCTGCAGAGTGGAAGATATTAGATTAGATTAGAGCCTAATAGATTGAGAACTTTATTTCAACATTTTTGGGAGCCTCTTGTCAGAGATTCTCCACCTCCTGCTCTGGTTGACCCGAGTCCCCAAGAGTTAGGGAAACTAATTCTGGATGTTTATTGTGGGAATCCATTTATGAACGATTTCCTCTTTTTATTCTCTTGCTATTGCCACCTTTTCTCCACATGAGTTTTTCAAATAAAGTCCTATATTTTCCAAAGATCCATTTTTCTTATGTGTTTAAAATATTTTATATGCTGGTTTCCAGAAGCAGCTGGGAAAGGGTTACAGGTAGAACCACCCCTCCCTGTTGCCTGTGATAGAGATTAAATGTGGAACCTCCCCATAAAGAGAAATAGCATCTTACAAACACCTGCAGGACTGTGTATCTTTTAAGCAAATGGTTGAGTTAATTGGTACATTAATAAACTACAGGTAGGGATTTTCACTGGTCTATTTGTTTCAGATAGTGCATTTGTTAATCTAAACAAAATATACCTCCCTCCTGAGGACCAGTTTTTTAACAAGAATTAAGTTAAATCCATGAGGTGGTGCTATTGTATTTTACACTTTTTTGATGGCTTTGCAACAATGGGGATGCTAGTGGGATGGAAGATGTGTTATGCTCATGATAATAAAAACAATCATTTTACAAGAACTGTATATCATCAACAGATTCCCAGGCAGCATCTGTACAGTGCTTTTATGGCACTTAATGTGCAGTGAGGGTATGCTATCTGCATGACACTACCTCAGTGCAGAGGTAGAGCATGTCATCTGCATGAATAACACACTCTGCTCCAGCCACATTGCAAGTGAAGTTATGGTGCTTCTGTGGCAGAGCTGTCTGAAGAACTCTGAGAGCACTTCAAACAGCTCTTGATGGCAGTCACTCCTGTTACCTATGTTGCTGAAGCCACAAAGGCAGTTCGGAAAGAACATTTTTATCATTCTCTTAGAAGCTAAAATATTTTGAAGTGCTTCATAATATTTTGGGTACATTGGACGGCAGTAGAAATGGAGCATATTTGTGCTTCATCATTTCTACCGTCATCCAAAGTTTTAAAGAAAGGTATGTTTAAAGAAAAAATGTATCCGAAATATGTTTGTATTATTGAAAAATATCATGCAGAAGTTGATTAATTACAAAAAGGTAGGCACAAAAATACCTAGCAAATTCTCCTTTGTTATTCATGCGGCTACTTATTTTACATATCTGTGACTGAAGATTTGATTACCCCTCCCCCCATTATCTGTGACCCAGAATTAGCCACGGACAGCACTATAGAAATAAAATCATCATCATCATCATCATCATCTAGATTTTTTTTTAAATCCCCATGATAGCTTCAGTTAAAAATGGGATTCTGAACATCTGTTTTCTCAATGTTAATAAAGTTCAGCTAATTTGCTTTTTACATGTAGGAAGACCTAATATCTGGCTACAGCTTTATTTTTTCTGCAGACTAAAAAAAAGAACACAAATGGGGCTAACTGGTATTTTGCATGTGTGACTTCAGATTCTACTAATGGATTTTCAAATAAATGTTGGAATGGTCTAATGTAAACAATGTGTAAATAATGGCTTATGAAACAGAACAGCCTTTGCATTCAGAAGAACCAAGGCTGAGTTATTGCCTTCTCCGAGTAGGTCTGAAATCATGGAGACTGAATCTCCCCGCTGTCACCTTGTGTGCCGTGGACATATATGGCAATCCCAACATAGCTCCGGGATACTACTGGAATCTGGAGGCATCTTGGGCCAGGTTTATCATATGGGTCAGTGGTCCTAGGTAGGTATATCAGCGGAATCTCACTGTGGGGACAGTGGAATGGAAAAATGGTATTCCTGACTGCTGCTGACAAGCAATTAGTATTTTGAAATCTGCAATCTGATTAGCACTAAATCACTGTCTCACACAGCCATGAGCACCATAGAAACTGTTGATGGTTATGGAATAACGTGATGGATATTTTCTCCACAGTATTCTACTTATTGGTCTATTTGGCAATTAATTTCAGATATGATGTTCAAAAAAAGAAAATGTATTCAGCTTCACAAGCCTTGTGACAACATAGATAGCATACTAGATGTAGGCAGGATCCACATGGAACCATAATGGCACTGTGGGAAGGTGTGGGACTACATCCTCACTTGTCTGTGACCATTGAGCAAAGATCCATCCGTAAGTGCTGTCTAAAGTGTTTAATACCACAGGAAGAAAAAGCAATCTCACAGCACTTTCTCCTACTCTGCTTTCTCCCTCGTTGCTCTGTATGCAGAATAATTTGTCTCACTTCCATGGGTCCAAACAGCATAGCACTTTCTGCAAACAGAGGAATTGTCTGAATTCCATGAACGTTTCCTGTATCTCTGAAAATAATCCCACCAGAAATTGGATTCAGGCCGAGTGGCTTTCACTGGATCACATCCTACCAAATGTTATGACAACAAATAATGCATTATTTTATAGTAGTGATGCATTAATTTTTAAAGTTGTGCAAGTAGGGAGCACCCTTTCCTTATGTCCCCAAACTGATTCTAATAACAAAACAGTTTCAAATTCTGCCCATTTTTAATGCTGAGAATTACTAGATAGAACCTTTTTGGCCTTTATAATTGCATTCAACCCCCTTTGCACTTCCTACTGAATATTTCATGCTCAAATAAAGTCTACAGGGTTCCCTGTCCCTCTGTTAAAGCTTCAGGCATAAAACTGTGGGAGTGGATGTCTTTGTAGTTTAGTTCTCTATATTTAAAATTTAGAAATGATGATTATGAAAATAAATGCTATTATTATGTGTAAAGCAAACATCACTTTGATGACTTTTCCTCCATGTTTTCCTTATCTCTTTCACCAAAATAATTCCAGCACAGATATTTAGCTTTCCCAGAGTGATCCATGACTTAATTTCGAACTTCTGACAGCATAATGTAAAATGTGACTGCTTCTTTGGACTATGGAGAGTGAAAATCTATAAGCTAACATTAATGCAGTAAAATTAAGTTCTTTTGCTTTTGGCCTTCTGTTATTCCCCCTTTCTCTCTCCCTCAAAATTTCTTACAGGGAAAGGCAGAGTGAGGAAATAAAACAATAAAAATCTTCTTAACTATCTTTCCCCCTCTTTGCAATGAATAGTTATATGGTTGAAGGCCCAGTGACTTTTGTTTTCAGTGAAGAGGGAAGCAATAATGAAATGCACTGATGTTTCCAGATGCAATCACACATGTGGAATCGTCTATGGTGCTGTCTAGGGGTGTTAAAATGGGTGACATTGGGTTGCCTGAGAGGAAGGGTGGCCAAATGCTACCTCTATTGATGAAAGGATTTCCCACTCAAGTTTCTCCTTTTGATAGAGAAAGTGAGCGGTATGTGAACCATGACGCTCCCCTAACCTTGACTCAAAGGCCTTATTTTTGGAACCATTTCTAGTCCGCAACTGGCTCTCTGTATTTTAATCTCTTGCAATCTATGCTGTACCCTTATGGTATAGGGTGGGATTTAAGTGTAAATAAATAAATAAGGGCATGTTCCCACTTATCCTGTACTGAGTGTTGACCTGTTTATGAGCAAGTGTGTCTGCACCACGCTGCCACTGCTGCTATCCTGAAGCTCACCAACCTCTTCCCAGTACTAAGTAGCTGTGGACAACTAAACTAAACTAAACCAAACTAAACTAAAATGTAGTTCACAGTTCTTAGGCAGCTGTCAGCAACTCCTTCTGAATGAGACACCACAAATTCCGGTGTTTATTCCATTTTTAAGCCAAATAATCCTAAAAATACCCCTGAAACTGATTGGGAATGGGGACAAAGAGGATCCAAACCATTTTGAAACCATTTTAATTGATTGGGGGTGGGAACGACAAGGATTCAAACCATTTTGAAATTGTTTTAAAGTGGTAATGGAAACTTGCCTCAAGAGTAAAAACCTAAAAAACCCCTTTTTCTTGTTACAGGTGAAACTCTTGTTCTGAATGTTTCTGTAGCACAGGTCAGTGCTTCTCTTTGTATGAGGCCTCAAAATTATCTAAGCAGAAGCTGCATACATTCATTATCTTGCATATAGAGCGGATCGTTTTTAATAAATGGTTATTCTGTGAAGAGGCAGGCTGTCAGCCCTTAAAACCTAAGTGCTGGAGTTTCTAAGCAAAAATTCAAACAACTCTGTGGAAGAACTTAAATGAGAAGGCTTAATAAAGCAGTATCAGAAATACCTTAATACACTGAGATTGTCCCCAAGGCTACAATCTTTAAAACAACACTGCTTTTGAAAGCTACACATATTACACTGTCTCTTTCCCCATCTAACCATTATGTCTTATATAAGATGGTTAATAGGCAAAATGGAGGTTCTGGAATTACTTTGGGGCAAGTTCCAAAAAGCATCCTTGATAATGAAAATTTAGTGCTTCTCCTCCTAAGGGCCTGGAGGCAAGAAAAAGTTTAATGGTGACACTCAAGTTTCCCAAGAATCCTAGAGAAGTGTTTGTAAAATAAACAAAGTTCTGGCAAAAAACAAAAAACAAAAAAACACCCTTGCAAAGTAATAGAACTTTAATGGATTAACCAAAATGCTTGCACATTGCAGAAACCACAGTGTGGGTGTAATTTTTAAAATAGCCAAAGTAGTTTAAGACATCTTGTGACAAAATCCAGAAGCAAGGATCATCTTTAATATTTTATTTTGTATCTTCTGTGAAAGACACTTGCCTCAACCACAACATTAAAAATAAACAAGGGTGTTATAGAGCTTAGGTGATTATCACCTCAACTTTAGTTGATTAATCTTATAACTAAATCAACTGAAGCATACAGTTCTTATGTTGGGAGGAGAGATGTGCTGAACCAATTCATTTTAAAACCAGTCTGAAATGAACTGGGTGATTCAACTGGTTTGAACTGGAGCCCAAATCACCCCGTGCTTGAAGGGGCTGGTTTGAACTCAAACCAAACCAGAAGGGTTGTCCATACTGGGTTTTTTCGAAGACTCTTTAGATTTTCTTAAAAAAAAAAAATGGGCAGGTTCAAACCTGTTCAAGGTTCAAATAGAACCAAGCTAAATTAGTTTGATCTTGTTCAAATTCAAACCAATACCATGTGAAGCATGCACATCTCTGGCTGGGCAACAAGAATGGATGGATGGATCACAGATGGCCTTGAGGCAGTTAAAAGTTTTTTCTTTAATATCTATATGTTTTCACATCCCATTTGATGGCATTTTCCTAGATAAAGCAAGAGTCCCTTTTAGGACTGGTCCTTGGACTTTCATTAAGATAGCCAAGGATGACAGGTTTTCCTCTGAACTCCAGCTTAATGCTTTAGAAATTACCCTGAATTGGGTCAGTCTGCTTTAGGAACCTCCAGTTTCATTTAATCAGAACATTGTTTCAGGAAAACTGAAGCTTTGATTCCTCTTTGGTTTCATAAGGGAGATCAGTTCTTGAAATGTGGAGAATTTGTGTGCATCTGCACACATGAAAAAAGTGGCTTGAAAGCAGCTTACAAGTGGCAGGATGTGGCCACAAGTGCTCTAATCTACAATAAAGAGTTTTAAAATGCATTTTTTGGTTTTTAATGTGGATTAGAGAAACTAGTATTCTAATGCTATCACCTGTTACTTTCAAGACACTTTTTTTTAACTGTGTGTGGATGCAATCATACCATCCACATCAGTGCAGATAAAAGGTGAAAAATTCCATCAGAAGGGACGTGCAGTTTGTGTGTGCCCGGCACTTGTAAATTTGACTTTTCTTTTTACTTAATTAGATGAAATTTGTAGGCATGATAGTCCCTTATGAGGGAATGAATATTGCTACATTTTGGAACACTTGGTACAGGGTTTTCCTGGCAATGACAGGTTGTACACAGCTGTAGAAGAAGGTTAATGTTATCTCTCCTGTTGTTTTCTAAATAACTTGTATGAGAGTCTCATGCCTTGAGAAAAGTGTGAATGCACTTCATTAAGGCCGCTTAGCAAAATGCCATGATGGGCATATCATCAGTACCCCAAACAACATTGGGCATTTGAATGCTCAGTCAGATGTAAGTTGGCTTGTGAAGAAGCCTTTTAGTGTTGCAAAATTCCAGCTGCAAAGCTGAAAGTGAGCAGAGGCCATGGCTTGTGGGCTTATTGGACCATGCTCATAGCAGTGTGTGCACAACATGGAAGGAGATCGAAGGGCACTAAGAGGAGAACTGTGAGGCCATGACAATAATGGGTAGACCTTAGTAAACTGGACTGAGAATTGTCCCACAAAGCAGCGCTCAACATAGGCCCTTTCAGTACTTACCTTAGTTAATCTGTATTAACTAGATCTCTATTAGCTAGATCCAAATCAACCACAGGCAGAGGCATCTGGATTGAGTGGGCTTTAGAACAGCAAATGTGTGCTACAGAGGCCTACTATGTATGTAGACCACATTTCTGATCCAAAACTATGCCTGCACAGATGATGTATTCTTAGCAGCTCCTTGTTAACATGCACAACTTGGGTTGCATCTCCATTGTGCAGTAAGGGCTCCATATGGGCAGCTGGTCTCCCTTAGGAGTAATGAAATTAAGGAGCCTTCAGTTATGGAGCCTTTTTCTGCATAATGGAGGCACAGCCTTTGAATGCCATATCTAATAAATATATGAAAGAATGAAACAGATGCTTTTATGGTAGAACAGGAGTTACCATATTTTAAAGGATGATTGCACAGATTAACTGACTATGGTCCTTAGCCACAGTACTGAAAAAGTTAAATGGGAAAAGTAGCTCAAAAATTAACTTTTTTTCAACTCTAAATATAATGTTTGGAAACAGCTTGTCTTACTTCTCAAATTAATTTTGTTCTTTCTCTGTAATATCACTATTTCTTTTTTTGGGTGCTGCTACTGTTGACAACTCCAGAGGAAGGTAGGTTTGCCATCTAGTCTCTTGAGTTGGTAATGGTGGTGGGCAGAAATCATTTCATTTTATATCTTAATGTAAACTTACCTAATTTGTTCTTCTAAGTCATCTAAGGCAGTTTGTGAATCAAAATACAGCTACTCTTGAAAGTTCATGAAATTCAATTTGACTTTTGGAATGAATTCTCCACCCCCATCCTAACCCACCTTCTGCAGCGCATGTAAAATGTTTACATTGGGGGGTAGTGTGTACGGCAATACACAATATTAAGTGAAATAATAGGAGAAAACTGCTTGTGTACAAAGCTGTTGCAAATGAATATAGAAATGGGATAAAAAGAATTTAAGAGTGGAAATGAGAGACTATCAAGAGAAATGAAAATTGCCACAGTTATATCTGTTTACCCTTGGTTCATTCCTCGTTTTGAACTTTTCCCTAAATAGATGGATAGCAGTACAGTGTACTGCAGGCTTTTAGCTTATCCCAAAATATAACTTTCAGCAAGACAGTGGGAAAAAGAATTGAATACATCCGATTTGATTGACATGTGCACTCACTTGAGCTAATCCTTTTGTTGAAGTAACTTCACTTATCCACTTGCACTGTTCTGTTCTTGACTATCTGGAAATTTGGTATCTTGTGGAGCCTTTGTTTGTATCCAGCAATGTCCAGGGATGGCTAGTGAAATGCAGACAGTAAGCCACCCTTGTGGTGAGTGGCAGAGCAGTTTTTATCATTTTTTCCTTCACCCTTTTATCTGCTACGGTTTGGCACCAAATTCGGAGTGGACAATGCATTATGCAAATCAGCCTGGATCCCCCCCCCCCCCATTCTGTGTCATTCAGTTCTTTGGTCTTCTCTGGCAATGTTACAGCCTAATCTGACAGATTATTTACTTCTGAGGACTTCAAAGTCAGTCTCATCTTTTATTTTTTATTCCTGGTATTCCCTGCCAACACATGGATCTTCTCTTGTGTCTGTAACAACAGCTGGAGAGGCTCCAAATGCAGTAAAAAAGCTGGCGTCTAATCAGATGGAGGGCTAGGCTGGCATGCTTGCCCGATGTTGCATTGATCCATTGTCAACCCATTACTGAAATTGGTTGGGTTTTGAAAAGTGTGGGATTTCCTGCTGATGGCATTTTCCTTACTGTGCCATCACCATCACATTTTTGGCCAGAAATGGTGCTGTAGGTCCATAAAATGGCACCAAGCCCTGGGCCAATTGCAATGTGATGTTTTTAAAACAAAGCTATTGTTGCCTCCTCACCTTTTGGAGGCACCCTTGGCCTCCCTTAAATAATAATACAAATAATTGGAAGATTTATTTTCTGGTTTCCATTCTCACAGCAGTTATTTTACTCTCTGGTTTATTTCTAAAATTTAAGAAGAAGAAAGAAGAAGGCTTTTCTACTACACTTTTCTCATCCATTAAAGGATGACAAAGCTTTCTGTTCTTCTCCCCAAAACAGAACACCCTGTGAGGTAGGTGGGGCTGTGAGAGCTCAGAAAGAGAGCTATAACTAGCCCAAGGTCACCCAGCTGGCTTTGTGGAGGAGGAAAGAATCAAACCTGGTATTCCCAGATAAGAGACCAGCTCCCTAACCACTAGACCATCTGACACCATCCCCCTAGCCTCGTTGCAGCTGGAGGGGAGGAACAGAAGCCATAGTTTTGGATCAAACTTTTATGTTCCTTCTCATGTTTATGGGAGCCATTTTGTGGCTGGTACCTGTAGAATTTCCTCAGAAACTGACATGCTCACAAAGCCACAAATTTTGGTCCTCCTTACTAAACCAACCCAAAAGGCCAAGTGTAGGTAGCCTCTTTAGACAGTAGGATGCCAGAAAACAAACAAAACAAAACAAAGCAGGGAGTTGTAATGGTGCTGAGGTAGGGTCATATAATTCTAATGAAGTTGTGCTTCAGAAAAATGACAAAAAGTTGTGTACTGAACATACTTGAGGAAGATGAGCTGTGGAAATAAACAGTGTTCTGTAATGTTCAGCAAGATTTCTGATTACAGGTATTGTACAGTTTCAGCATTATATGAGTTGGGGCCAAAGCATGCTCTACTGGTTCCCTCCTTGGCAAAACCATATTAAAATTGGAGTTGTTGGCAGTAAGGCTAAAGAAGCCATGGACTGCATAGGATGAGGTGTGTGTTGCAGACATTGAAGATTACAGAGTGTCTGGTAAATAGATGGAGATGCCGTATATACAGTATGCATAAGCCAGTTTCAGTAGGCATGAGGAAGAATGTAGGGAGAGGCTAATGAGTCTGTCTGTGTGAAGCTTCTGTGCTTCAGATCTGTGAGAACTCTGACCCCTCCCGTCTTCACTCATGAACTTAATAGCTTCAGCTGGTAATTTTTACATTTATGAACTGCCATAGAAAATATTACGAGGTAGAAAATGAAATGTCTTTTATCGTTTCTTTATTTCTGGCACAGTAATGCCTCTGTGTGTGTGGGTGTCGAAGCAGAGAGGGGGACAATTTGGCAGAACAGAAATTATATAACTTTGCTTTGATGGAGGAGAGGATTTTTTTTTTATGGTAGTGCATATCAATTGTATCTCCCTTTCTTTTGCTCTGCAGTAAAAACACTGCCAGTATATGCAGCTGTAGCAGCTGCAATACTTTGTGGAAGTATACCTTCTAGAACTTTACAGAAATGTTAAGGGGCCATTCTAGGGCAAAAACAGAACTACGCCATGTTAAGAGCTGCACGGTGGGGGAAGTGCACTAAAAGTGTTAATTAAGAGTGTCAGTCAAAGACTTCATAGTGCTTCTTGTACTCTTCTGCCATTCAAGCACTCTACAGAATACTTATGGAAGCTGGATAACGAAGGGTCGATGTGGATGTTTCAGTTGTCCAGTATGCTCAGTGAACCATGGGGAAATGGTGGCATGTGGACTCTGTCCCCATATATCACATTCATGGCACCGTGAAAGTGCCATGCAGATCCTGCCTATAAATAGGGGAGATGAGAGACCATGGCATGTTGTGGGGATTAGGCAGACCTTACAAGATCTCTTTTTTGAGATATTTTGGATTTAAACATTTTATATTTTAAGTTATTTTATAATGTGCTTCAAAGCAGATTGAGAGTGGTTCTGCATTGGCTGGTATACTGGACTAGGAACCTCCAGGTGAGGCCTGCCATAGATTTCACCAGGCTTCTAGTACACTTGCTGAAGCAGTATACTGGCCAATCCAGAATTGCCCTGACTTTCAAGTGGCTTCACTTTTTATGTATTAAAACTTGCTATAATAATGACCACTTTCATCATTGTTCAAGTGTCAAAAGGCTATGAACAGAGAGGAGTGTGGTCACCCCACACTTCTGAGTGTGCACATCATTGTAGGCATATGAGCATGGTGTACACATGTAGATAGCTGGTATGGAAGTGCCTCTCTGATCATCATGGAGCACCTACTGTTAAATCTTATAGGTATCTATTGAAGAGCTTCCATTTTTTAAATTATTGTATACAGCTTTGAGATGTCATACATGAAAACTATATATAAGGTTGGCTTTTCTGCCCTGCTTTTTTTCCATCCATTTAAGAGAACTCAAAGTGGCTGAGAAAGCTTTCTGTTCTTCTCCCCATAACAGAACACTCTGTGAGGTAGGTGGGGCTGTGAGAGCTCACAAGAGAACTGTGACTAGCCCAAGGTCACCCAGCTGGCTTCATGGGGGAGGGCAGATAAAGGTGGAAGCCAATGGGAGAACTTTATAGCTTGAAAGCTGAAGGAAACTGGCAGGGGACTGGCTGCTTGGCTGCTTGCTTTCAGCCTGTGTTCCTCTGAGGAGGACAAGGAGGGAAGAGGCAGGCAGGTTGCCACAGATAGGCTATAATTACTCTGTTGTTTTCCCTCAAGCTGCTGAAGAACTTTCACTTCCCAGTCCCTTTCAGATTGCTAAGGAAATGGAAGCTACATTGTCCTTAGAAATGTATAATTTATACTCTTGCTCCACTCTTCCCTCACTTCCCCTCCCAACAGTGATTTTCTGGCCATTTAATTTTCAAATCCCTCCGTGTTCTTCACAAAAGTGCATTTTCAGTCTAGAACAAAATAGATTTATATTTTTAAAAAAGGATGGTAAGAGTCCACAACCTTGTGATTTGAAGCTTATGATGGGAAAGAGGGCCATCCTAGGAATGGTGACAGAAGTGGAAGGGATGCAAGGAAGGGGGATCACATGTGTGCCACCCACAGCCAGACACTGGGCATGAGGGAAGGCTGTATCCACCCACCCCAGCGCAGTTCAGCCCCTTCTAGCCCAGATCCATGTTCACACAGGGGAAGGGAAAACAGACTGGCTTCCTCTGTAAAAGTGGACTTTGGAGAAGCTGGCTTGAGGAGGGACAGCCTGCCCCTAAGATGATCCCAGCAAAAAACAATCTGGGCAGTTTGACAAGACAGATCGAAGCCGTCGTGAACTACGGGTTTGAACATGGTCTAGTTGGTGCAGCCCCACTGACCCCATCTTTTTGCTGCATGGAGAATCTCTATAGACAGAGCCTTCCTTAAAAGTATCACCATCCAGATAATTGACAGAATCTTCTAACGGCATGAAGAAGGATGACAAAAAATGTTGTAGGTGCTAGAAGAAGTAAGAAATAGTTGAGTTGCCAAACTTGTCATTTTGTATCAAAATTTCTATACATATCACTAATTAAAAATTGTAAATCAGATGCATCAAACACAAATTGGATTGGCAGCTGTATGTAAAGAATTCTGGCAATTTTTGGTTTGTGTTCAAGACAATCAGCAAATGGAATTGATATTGAGAGAATCTTCGAAGCCCAAAAATTGGAAAGACTCTCATTAAGAAAGTGAAGGCTGAAAACTATTATGCAAGTAATCTGAAGCCTGCTAAGGGCTGTGTAGTAAAAATAAAAACTGGCTCACAAGTACCTTAGAGATTATTCTTATGGAACAAAGGCAGCGTGGAGCAAGAAGCACAATGCTCTGCAGTTCAAAGCTTGCAGGGAGCAGAAAATATGAAGGGCGGAGCATGAAATAAAAGATCTCTGCTATCTAGAGGATGTCACCAATTCCTTAGTGCAATGCAGTTGTCATGGGATATGGTGAAGGCCTGTGAGAAGGCAAAGCAGGATCTTGCCCTTGTGTATCTCCAACCTTCACGAACCACCTAGATATATTTCAGCAAAAGCAACTGATAAATACTCTATGCGTGTGAGCCAGTTTGGTCTAGTGGTTAGGGAGCTGGACTCTTATCTGGGAATACCGGGTTTGATTCCACCCACCCCCATGAAGCCAGCTGTGTGACCTTGGGGTAGTCATACCTCTCTTCTAAGTTCTCACAGCCCCACCTACCTCACAGGGTTTTCTGTTGTGGGGAGAAGAAAAGAAAAGCTTTGTCAGCCACTTTGAGTCCCCTTAAAATGGGTGAGAAAAGCAGGGTAGAAAAGCCAACTCTTCTTCTTCTTCTTTCTGTGTGCTCAGAACCCTTCAGAAATATATCAAGTGCATATAAGACTAAAACTGCGTCCCCATGCAAACTGGTTGCTTCTCTTGTGAAGCATGTCATAAAAATCTGTGTTGTAACTCGCAATAAAGCATCCCCATGTGGTTTGGGGCAAGCCGGATTCAAATCGTATGTGCCTGTCTCCATGCAAGCCACACTTCATGAACCTGCATCTTTTTCTCCCCACCCACCCTTTCCCCTGATAGGAAGCCAGGTTGACGTCATGATAACCCATCCCATCCGCTGCAGCGATGACAGGCAAACAGCTGCAGCGATGACAGGCAAACACCACAGTTGCACAAACACAACACACTAGATCATTCCTTTCCTTGGCTGCCACAGTTAAAAGCATAACCAAAAATTATAAGATATAGTTAAAAGCATAACTAAAAGCAGATCATTCCTTTCCTTGGCCGCCACAGATTAGCAGAGGTGTGCACATCTGCATGACAGCGGGCATGACAGCAGGCACCCCTCACTCACAACTGGTTCAAAATTATGTATAGCTTGCTACCAGGGAAGGGGGGTGTAATAAATGTAGCCATTTATTTAAAGAAATCCTCAAGCAGCTGCTGGTCGCAGCGTGCATGGCAGAAACTGGGAGCAGAGGCGGAACCCTGTTTGCTAATACTGCGGCTGCCAAGCTCTGTCCCAAATAACTTGGGAGCAGGACAATATGTGCTAGCCCCTTAATTTGGAATGAAAACACTTTCTAAGTGGCTTTTTTTTTTACATGCATTGTCTCGCATGTAGCTCGCATTAGGGCTTTGCATGGAAACACTCCCGAGGCGGCCTCAGACTATTTTCAGCATGGGAATGCACACTGAGATAACCAAACTAGATACTGCTGAACTACAGCTCCCATCTTTCCTTACCACTGGGCTCTGGAATTGTAGTTCAGCAATATCTGCACTGCCATAATAGTTTTGCGACCTCTGATTTATGGCAAAAACCTCACACCAGGAAGTGTAATTCTTATGTGAATTCAGTGCAATATTGTACATCTTCAAGGTGTGCAATTTGAGCATACATTGCACTGATGCTGGAGTTCCACTTTAGAATCTAGCATAAAATTGCTTGCCTTCTTCACTCACATACTCAGTCATTTGATCTTCACTTCGAAACTGCTGCATTTAATGCAAGTAGAATGTATCTTTAGACATCCTGTCCAAATTACTAGGGATAGCGTAAATCACATATTGGGGAACCAATGCTATTATTCATTCATTCATTCCTCCCTCCCTCCCTCCCTCTACTCAAGGGTCTCAGGGTGGGTTACAGCATATAAAATGAACACATAAAAACCAATAACATATTAAACTTATTAAAAACATGACAGTGTCTGAATGTGGGGAGGAAAAGGAGAAGTGCCAGTATTAGTGGCTACTGAAACCTACTCAACTTCCTCCAAATTGCTGAAGTGAATTCTTGAAACTATACTGGGTATATTAAAATTGATACAATTAAATATTACATTATACCAGTCAGCACTGTGTCATTAATTTATAGCTTCATTACTGTAGCTATAAAAGACAAATCTTCCTTTTAATTTGTGCTTGTGATTAAGGCTCTGCACAGCCATACTTTCCCCTGTACTTTACAAGAAGATTGCCAAGAACATACAGAGAAAAAAGTAGCATATTCCATGAAAGGAGCTGTTTAAAAATACTAGTTTATTGCAAAAGACCACCAGAATTTTTTTAAAAAAGTAAACATTTCAATGCAACAATCTTCTGTATTGCATATGAAGGCCAAAGCAGAAGTCACAAATATATAGGCAGGTCTTTCAGATTAAATAAGCAACTTCCCGTGACAGCAGGAAGTACTTAATTTGGGCTGCCTCAGACTCAGAGGGCTGAGTAGACATGGGGAGTAGGTATGGTAACATTGTCTCTATGCTGACTGAAAACCTGGAGGTTCCTATTGCATACTGCGAATCAAACCCATCATCCAGGTTCCTTTCTTGTCCCAGGTCAGGAAATCTGGCTTCTCTAGATGAATTCTGTCCAAAGAAATATCTTGGGGGCATGGAAAATCATTCATTTTGTTCCATTCCTATGCTAGTGGCACAGCTCACAACAACATCCAGCCCCAAACAGGATTTCATCTGGATAAAACAGAAAGTTCCCAATGAAAGTTCTCCTCTTTTAGAAATTATATGGTGTTCCAAAGTACCATTTTGTTTTGCAGTAAAAGTCCCCTCCACAGTAAAATGAACTTTAAAAACATACCGTAAGTCAAAATATCTGTGACAAAAAGAAAATAAAGAAAACCAGCACCAGTTTCTCACAATAAACTTCCTGTTAATACAAATTCAAAAATGAACTTAATTCATATTCATGTGAGCATTTTTTGGATACCATTAGATTGGATTGGATTACTTCAAGGTGCAAAACAAAGCAAAAGACAAGCTGCAACCATCCTTCCTAAATTACCATAATATAAGGATAGGTCTCTTTGTAAGTATTGATTCTTGCTTTTTCTTCTTTTTTTAATACTCTTTTTTATATTTGGAACCTGTGTTGGGGGTGTTGGATCATTGGGCCTTTTTGCACTTAACTGACTTGTATGATATAATAATACCATACCAGTTGGGTAATGTAATAGTGTGGTAGTAACCAACTGCACTTCAGGCACTGGAAAAACCCCATACTGAGCCAGCAGCACCTGAAGTTGAATGACCAGGCCAGGCCAGCTCAGCAGAGTAATGCCAACAGCAACGTCTGGTGTGTGCTCAGATGATACCACGGCGATCTGGACGCTGCACATACAGTAACTGCATAGGTACTGTCGCTCCTTCATGTCCACTCCCCCCACCCCACCCAGAAGCGGATGTGAACGCACTGGATGGCTTTGAGGGAATCTGTGGCAGCTTTTGGAGAATTGCCACAGCTCCTCAGTGTGGATGAGCCTGTGTTAGTGAGCTGACCACAGCTCACTAACAGGAAAGCACAAGTAGGCCAAAGGGCAGGACATTACAAATAGATATTTGGACAGGTAGGTAATAGATAGTAGATGGATAGATAATAGATATAGAAAAATAGATAGGAAGAGAGATAGAAAGAGACTAATAGCAAGAGACACATACAACTATATCCTTCTGTTTCTTTGTTTGTTGTTTGTATTTCTATCCCGCCCTATACCCGGAGGTCTTAGGGCGGATTACAATACTATAAAAATCTTAGATAGGTCCCTGCTCTCAGGCTTACAATCTAAATTTTACCCAATTTTCAATTATGTTTTAATATTCTATATGTTTTATTCTTATTATAACCTGCCCTGGGACCATTTGGTGAAGGGCGGGATATAAATTTCTTAAATATAAATAAATAAATAAATAAATAAATAAATAAATAAGACACCAATTGCCACTTGAACTAACCCAAGTCATGCATGCTATTACAACCCCCCTTTGTAAAAAAGCTTCCTTTCATATTGCTATTTTCTATTTAAATCCGCTTCAGTCAAGCCCATCTCTGCACGCAGAAGTTGGGCATATTGAGTTTTGTTAGCTGGAGATCAAGAACAATGAGACATGTTCTACTGCTAGCTTTCTGCTCATTGTTAATGCCTGGAGATAAGTGCACTCTGCCAAGTTCAGCAAAAAACAAAACAAAAAAACCTTTTCAGAGTGGAGGAAAGAAAATTAAAGACAAACCTGGCAGTTCTTAATCCCAGCGGTACCCAAGTGAATTGTACCATATTAAATCTGACTCATGCATCATTTTCTGAAGCATCCCCCTACCTCGTCGTATTAACATTAATGCAAGATGCTTAAGCATATTAGCACAGATTCAAAAGAATCAAAGGAAATGGTGAATAAGGCACTGTTTCCTTTCCCGTAAGTGGAAGCAGAGATTCAAAGAGTCTGTAGGAACGGCTTTCAGATTGTTCAGTGTTGAAATTGATGAGACAGGTAGCCATTACTGTTGCTATAGCATATCCCTGTAATGTACGGACACTGGGTGATCATACACAAGATTCATACGTTCCACTGGTCACAGGTTCAAGAGAAAGGCTATTATAATTGTTTACTTTTTATAATGTGCAGGTATTCACATCACTGTCATTTGAGCCCCATGTGGCAGCAGCTGCCAGGTGTGCTTACCATTATCTCCACCTTATCCACCAGCTTAAGCCTTACCTAGATAGGGACAACATGGCCACAGTGATCCAGGCTGTGATAACCTCCAGATTAGACTACTGTAATGCACTCGATGTGGGGCTTTCCTTGAAAATAGTTTGGAAGTTGGAACTGGTGCAGAATGAAGCGGTTCGACTGCTGAGGGGAGTCTGTGGCTGGACTCATATCATGCTGGTCTTAAAGGATCTGCACTGGTTACCTATTCGCCACCAAGACTAATTCAAGGTGTTGACACTAGAAATCCCTAAATGGCTTGGGTCCTGGGTATCTGAAGGAGTGTCTTCTCCCATATAGACCTGCCCATGCACAAGATGCCCTTCTTGTAGTTCCTTCAGAGGTATGAAGTATAGGGATGTGCAGGAGAGCCTTTTCTGTGGTGGCCCTTAGACTCTGGAACAATTTCTATCTCAAGGTTTGCCAGGCCCTGCCCTATGTAGTTTTTGTTGCCTGATGAAAACATATGTCAGGGTGTTGTCCTGTTAGGGAGGGGGCTGGGAGGGAGGGGGCAATAATTTTAATTATGTTTTAATATTTTACATGTTTTATTTTTATTGTTACCCACCCTGGGATCATATGGTGAAGGGTGGGATATAAAATTTTTAAATAAACTAATATTCTGCTTAGCTTGAGAAAGAGAGATCAAAACTACAGTACAAAATTACTGCAGTCCTTTTTTCTGTCTCTTGGCAAACCCAAAGCAGTTTCTCAACTTTTATATCAGGATTCCTAACCATGGCAGGATCCATGCACTGTGTGTGTAGCAATTTAAGTGTATGGCTCTCACCTTCTGCATTATGAATAGCACCACTAAGGCCCTTTCTGCACTGGGCCTGATTCCAGATTATGTCCCAGAATAGGGGTCTGTCTTCCTCATGTTAGTGCAGAATACAGTTGGTTCTGGATGGGTTGGGCTGTAGAGACATCCACACTTGGACAGACCCTCCCAGTCCAGGCATGAGCACTGTACCCAGCCCCTGAAGCAGGTGTCCAGATTTTGAAGGGCAGAAATGAAAGTTTCTGGCCTTTGACTGTCCAGCTTGACCTTTTGGTGTGTGTACACCAACTTTCAGACCCAGTTTTGGCAACACTTCCTGTTGTTATGTTGAAAAGGACCCTCTTACATATTTGCTAGTCCACTGGTAGATCTCCCTGTCGAGCCCTGGTCAATTGGTTAGTCCAGTGAAAATGGTCCTAGATGTACCTCCTCCTCCACCACCACTGCACAAGTCTTGATCTGTGAGTCACTCTGGTGTTTAGGGTACATTAAGTCCAAAGGAAGAAACTCTTATGCTATAAGCACCGTTGCTGAGTACCAAATCTGATTGACTATTTAATTTAGGCATATTAAACCAGCTCACCATTTTAAATCAAGCCACAGTTTTAATGGTGATAACCCAGTTTCTTTGGCTTCCAGATTTTCTATTGCTTTCCCCGCTCTTCTTCTTCTTGTCCATAAATGTCAAATGAATTACTGCTCAGTGGCAGTAACAAAAACAGCTGCCTTCCAGTATCTGCAAAAACAGCAAGATGGTGGTGGGAGTGATTTGCAGTTCAATAGGCTGGGAGA
The DNA here is from genome assembly GCA_023333525.1 of Aspidoscelis tigris stejnegeri. Classification (NCBI taxonomy): domain Eukaryota; kingdom Metazoa; phylum Chordata; class Lepidosauria; order Squamata; family Teiidae; genus Aspidoscelis; species Aspidoscelis tigris. The sequence goes on from JALMGA010000006.1 coordinate 68,023,466, forward strand.
TGGATCTGCTTTCACACTGTAAAAGGGCACCTTCTGCACTGGGTCTTATTCCAAATTATTTCCTGGAATAGGGAACTGTCACCCATGTGCTAGTGCAGACTATGACAATTCCCGGACAAGTTCTGTCCTAGTCTGCACCAGCAGTTCCCTATCTGGAGTAAGGCTCAGAATGGAAAGGGCCTAGGAGTGCTTCTAGGCTGCCTCTGAAGTGCGGTGACTGGCAGCAGCATGCTCCAGTCCCACTGCTCCGGGGGCAGCGTCGGCAGCACGGGAGGCTGGATCCCCTTTGGAATGGGTGCTGCGGCCTCTGCACAGCACCCAGGAAATCCGGCCGGCCCCATCCCTGCACGTGTGCAGACGCATGGAGCCCCCTCGGATTCATCCGTATTTCAGACGGATCCTCGGGAGGACAGATCACTGGGAAACGGATTTTCTTAAATCCATTTCTCGGTGGCAGGTGGGGAAACACCCTAGGTTTCCTCTTTCTGTTGATTACTTGCCAGTTAGCAGATCTGCCATTTAGCAGGTAGGAAGAATGAGGGGATAAAACAGCTCATAGGACACATTTAAGAATTCCTATGCTGGAACAAGAGACACAGGATATTCACCTGTAGTTCCATCCCAGCTAGGCTTAAATTGTACTCACTAGAAATCCATATGAAAACAAACAGGGCTTTATTCTGCAAACAAATATCAGGTGAGCTAACAATTCAAGAGAGAGATTATGGAAGGAGAATTGGCATGTTAGATGAATAAACCTGGTTCACAGGTGAGCAAGGTGAGAGGAGATTGATTGAATGATTGGCTTGCATTTATCTCACCCTACACCCTAAGGTCTCAGGGGTGTTACAACGATAGAAACAAAGTGAAAAATGGACATTTAACAATCATTGGTGGTCACTATTAGCCTACAAAATTCCTCTAGGACCAGTAGGATCCAAACAAGGCTTAACTAGGTGCAGTCTGATATCCTCCCTTCCACACATGACCACCACCACCAGCAGCAGCGTTGACATTAGCTTAAGGACAGAACAATCACTTTCTTGCCTATTTATCTACAGTATATTCTGGCATATAAGACTACTTTTTAACCCAGGGAAATCTTCTCAAAAGTTGAGGGTTGTCTTATATGCCAGGTGTTGTCTTCTTATACGGTGAGTATATCCCAAACTCTAAATTTTAACTGGAAAAGCTGGGGGTCATCTTATACGCCCAGTTGTCTTATACGCCGGAATATACGGTATTTTCAGTTGCAATGTTTAGTGGAACTGCAGCATTCTGCAGCAAGTTGGCAACTAATTCTTCCTAATTTGGAGTCTGCCTCCAGGCATTGCTTTCTTATTCCACTATTATTAGATATATTTTGGAATAAAGCACAGATATTCTGGAACAAAGCATTCCCTGGAGTGCTTTGTTCTGGAATATCCAAAAACAGTAGAATAAGTAGGCAGCCTGAAATTTCCCCTAGGGGAAAAAAATTGTTTTCTTTTAACTTTTGCACTGTACTTAAAGTTTAAGCTTTGTAGAAGTAATAAATACAATTAGTGTTATTCAAATATCTATTGAGCTGTGAAGCTTTGTGAGTTTCTCTTCCAAACTAATTGACTTCAGGGCAGTGTTATGATCATAAACTAGGTAATTGGAAGCATGATATAAGAGAGAAGTCAAGGAAAGCAGCTTTCAGCCTCAAGGTGAGATTGGATAATCTTTTGTTTCACTAGAGCATTTTGAGATTTATAGTTTACAATGTTTGTAGGACTCCAAATTTGTACAAAAGGGGATGAGGGTGATAAGAACAAGAGATGACAGATGCCTTCTGCTAAGTGTCAACTCAAATTAAATTCAGGCACATTTTGGCCATGAAGGATATCGCCTAAATTAAGTGATTTTTTTTGCCCTATACCTTGTTAAAATGATCATCATTTTGTCACTCTGATAAAAATTTTATTCTGAGTACACGGGCCATACCCCAAGGATATTGCAAGATGGAGTTCACATACTGATACATTCTCCTTCTCCAGACAGAGAAGGAGAAGCAATCGCAAACTGAAAGTAACAAGGGAACTCCACTATGGGCAGCACAAAAGGCACTGGTGATTGCTAGCCTGTCTTGACCTAGTTTTGAAGCCGGGCTTAAAAATTTCAGGCCTAGAAAGGACTCTAGAATTTGGCATCTTTTGGAGCCTGATGACATGTTGGAGTGTGGCCTGGGCTGTTCCTGTCACTGCCCGCTCTCTGCACACAATGGCAGCAGAAAGGAAAACCTACCTTGTCCCTTACTTGGAAAGCTTGAAATGCTTCCAGGTACAGATTCTGTGCCTGGGAACAGGTCAGGCATGGGAACTGATTGACCATTGGTCATACACCAAGGACACCTACTTCCAGCTCCATCACCAACTATGACTTCTTCTGGACAGGGATGATCTGGCCATAGTAATTCATGTTCTGGAAACTTCCAGACAGGACTATTATAACGCCCTTTACAGCCCTTGAAGACTGTTCAGAAGAAAGCACTGGCTAGAATGCTGACTGGAGATCATGATAGTCTTAAAAGAGCTCCAAACTCAATTCAAAGTATTAACCTAAAATCATAAGCCCCCATATGGTTTTGGTCCCAGACACCCAAGGGAACACTTTCTCAATATTACCTACCTATGCCTTAAGATCTGCAGGGCAGTGACCTCTTGGTTGTATCATCATCTTCATTAGAGAAAGGGATGGGGACCAGGAATAGGACTTTCTCAGTGGTAGCCCCCAGACTATGAAATAGTCCCAAAATTTGAATTTAAACATTTGAACTGAATTTTGAATTTTGGATCTATTCGTTTTAATTATCCAGATATTCGTATGTGTATGGGTTCATACATGATGCGTACTTGAAGATCTGCATCTTTCCTGCATCCGTAAGCAATTATACGGATCCTTATGGGATGAAAACCGGTTGCATACAGGAGAACTATGGGATGTTTACAGATGTGTACAGACACGTATGGATGTTTATGGATGTTGGGAAGATCTGTGAAAGTTGTCAACATTCGTAAGTGCAAATTCAAATACAAAATTTAAATGAATTTTCCAAATTTGAATCAAATCTTGTTAAATTCGAATTTAAAAATTCGAATCAAATTGAATTTTTGAGTATTCAAATAGAATGTCAAGAAAAAATCTTGCACATTCCTATCAGTGTGGGAATGGAAGTTTGACCCAGAAGTTAGGCATTTTGAACTGATCTTTTAGGTTTCCAGTCGCCATAAGGTCACAACAACCTGCAAATGATCACTGTGATGGGGACACCAAAGCACCAAGAGAGTAATTTAATCCACTCTGGTGGCCTTTGAGGTGATAGCTAACTCATTCTTAAGTTCTGAAATAAACTAGGGATAACTGGAATGTCCTCCCAGATCACGTCTGATATGGAAAGGTATCATGTGGATAGTGCTTTTATTAGGCTCACGAAGGGGAAATTTCAGTAACAGTAATGTAGCCCATGCCTGCTGGTATTTCCTCTTATACACAAATTGGCATATAGCACAGAATATATGCAAATCTCATGAAGATTTGTGTCCTTTTCTGCATGCCAGGTGGAAGACTTTGGCTGTAAACTGTATAATATTAGAATATTCTTTAGAAGTAATAGATCAAAGCAAGGTAAATGGCATCACAGACAGTCTAACAGTGGATAGTGCCTCTTCATGCTGAATGAAGATCCAGAGACTGTTTCATCACATCATTAACTTTTAAAAAATATCTAATATGTCAAGAAGGAAAAAAAAGGTAATTCTGGCAAATACAGAAGAAGTTTTGACATTCAGATTGGCTTTTGCTTAACCCTGCATTCTCAGTGTTTGTTAATTAGTAGCGCAGACAGTATCAAATACTGATGTTAATTAATGCAGATTTTTTGAAAAGGGGGTTGTGACTACCTCCTTCCAGAAGCCTCAGTTCCTCCCACAAGAACATTAATATAGCATTTACACATTTATTTGTCTTAACAACTAAAACTAGGTACAGTGACAGAAAATAAAATTTAGTTTTGAACATGATTTGCAGAACAGCAAGCTATTTGGAACATAAGCCACAGTCTCTGTGAATCTATTAAGCTGGGAAACTATATGAATAAAACCAAACAAGCACTCTTTATTTTAAACATTTTGGGCATAACAGCACTGACATGAAGCACTTTTAACAGCAGGTATAGTTATAGGCTTAAATTCCTTCCATTAAGTCAAATAGGCTTTCAAAGAACTTTGGTTAAATCAAGCTCTGGGGTAGGAAAAGGATTCAGAAATATTCTCATGAAGCTACTGTACAGCTTTTAAAGATATAAGGGACTTGTATTTTATGCATATTGTGATCATAAGCATCTGGATCTCCAGCTGTTGCTAAACTGCAGTTCAGATGAGGCTCAATGGTAACATCTGCAAAGTCTGTGAGGATGCTGCCAGGTGTGGCCTAACACCATGGTGTCAACATCCCAGTGGCCCATCAGTGGATAGCACCCTTACCAGTCATGATAGGTTGCCTGTCCAATGAGAATAGGCTGTATTTGGGTAAATTTTGAGCTGTATACTTGGGTAAATGTCTTTGGAAGACTTTTTCTTGTGTCCCTGAGAATTGTGCATTCATTCTTATTGAGGCATCACACCCTTAAAGCCATAGAATTCTGGCATTCAACCCAGCTAATTAACTTGCATAAGCTGGGAAGTACATTGGCCATTGTTTGAAATGTAGGAAGCAGATTACCAGTTAGGTAGGCAACCTGTGGAGATGATGTAACTGGTGGACCTGCACCAAACAACTTTCAGTGACCAGCAGGTATGAGCTGCACAGTTTAATGTCTTTTCCCTTTCACTGCTGCTTTCTATCAAAATGTTCCATTCACCCTGCAATTATTATGGGTAGGAAAATTGGTGTGAGAATTATCTTGATGCACTGTAGTGATTGAGAATTAAACTTTTACTAGGAAGAACGAGACAAGCCTCATGAGGTAATGTTTTCTTAGCCAAACCTACCTCACAGATTTGTTTTGAGAACTGTGGGTCACAGGTTCTTTAAACAGGTTCTTCCATAGTGATCCAGTGATCCAGACCAGAGTCCCTTGATCTGGATTGTATTTCATCCTATGTGGAAGGAGTATACTAGTGATGGGAAGGGCCTCCTTTGGATCTATCTTGAATGCAGAAGAGAGGCCTGTAGTCTTCACTGTAGACTGGCCCATGGTAAGGTCAGAAAGGCCCATGTCATGGTGCGTAGGGGGCGGTAGGTTAAAAACTGGGCTGGCCTTGATTCTTAATACTAAGGGTAGAGTGTAATGGGGGAAGCAAAGGGGCACAGGTTTGAAGTAGTGTATCACCTTTGCATGCAATTGGTCACAGGTTTCTGGTAATCCCTGGAAACTATGGGGTGACTGGAAGGAGTCAATACTGAGCTGGAGAAAAAGAATGATCAAATTCAATATGAAGATGCTTCCTATGTTTCTGGTTCTATTCCAATGTACCCTTGCTTGGGAATGAATGGAGCCTATTCACAAGTAACTTGCTGTATGCATGGGAAGGCAGTAGGAAGACCATTGGAGCTCAGAGACAGATTTTGGCACTTAAGAAGATAAGAACATAAGAGAAGCCCTGCTGGATCAGGTCACAGCCCATCTAGTCTAGCGTCCCATCACACACAGTGGCCCACCAAATGCTCATGGGCATCTCAAGCAGAGACAAAGACAAACCTTTTCCTACTCTCAAATCCCAGCAAATGGCCTTAGAAGCATCCTGCTCCCCCCCCACCACCTGAAAGATGTACTTAGGCATTCATTCTAGTAGCCATTGATACATCTGTCACCCATAAATTTGTCTAACCCTAACTTAAAGCCATCTAGGCTAGTAGCTACTACCACCTCTTCTGGCAGCACATTCCATAAACTGATGAGCCTCTGGGTGAAGAAAAATTGTTTGTGTGAGCAGAACTTTGCTTGTACAGATAATAGTCTTGCACTGCAGGACCTGCACAGCTGTGGACCATGTTGGTGACCTGAAATTCTAGTCAAAGCATCAGCATGGAGTGATGGGCACATCTGCATGCCAATTCTGCCAGGATGAGCAACCTTTGGCCCGGTTCTCATTACAAGCTTAAAATGGTTTTCCTACACCAAAATAATAGAACTGGATGCTAACACAAATTTGCCTGATCCCATTACTTTCAACTTAATTGTGTTTGATCCGGATTCTGAGGATCATACGTGGTGTATGTGACTCAAGGGGGGACTCAAGTGACTACTTTCTAAAAGCTGCTTTTCAGGGCTGCCCTGCCCTCTTCCTCCTGGCGTGAACGTGCCACCCATAAGGGACCCCTTCACGGAGCCTAGCTGGGTGGCTGCTGCTTGCCTGGATGGAGGAAAAACAGCACCGGGCAGCCAGCGATTCTTTCCCCTCCTCTCCCCACTGCCCAGGGCACACAGCAGCAATGGCAACTCAAGCCCCCTTCGCCCGCTCACCTCCACAGCCACAGCCTTAAACATTCACACATCTCCCAGAACCTGCAGCTGCTTTCCTTTCTTTTCCCTTTCTAAAGGTCAGAACTCCAAAGAGCCAGAATTGAGCAAAATTGCAACATTGTTATCAGGTGTGAAGTGGCTAGATTGCTACAGTGTAATGGCTGCTTTCGGGGTGGATTTTTACAGTCAAATCACTATCTTTGGAAGCAAGCTATTGGGGAAGGGAAACCCTAAACATGCATTCTCATCCCACTAAAACTGTACCATTCCCACAGCAAGAAATGTAAAACATTTCAAGTGCACGAACCGGAGCGAGACCTGTTGAAATGAGTGTTAACACTTACAATGCTTTGGGGCGATTTAACACACAGAAAGTGTATTAAGCCAACCTGACGTGGGGACTGCGAGGATCAAAACCATTTCGAAACCATTTTAGCTTGTAATGGGAACGCTGGAACTGGTTTAAATGTAGGTTTCACCTTTCGGTTGTCAACTTTTGATCAGCCTTTTGGTACTATAGTCTGCTAACCAATTACATAATTTATGAAGAAGCCATAACTCTAAATTCAATGTAATCCCTTTGAGAGTTAGAAGAAAACCAAGACATTTTACTTCACTAAAAGTAGATAGTACAATCCCAGATATTTGAAATTAATAAAAAAAAATACATTTCTATTGCTAATGACACTGCTTTTCTCTTTCTCTTCTTTCTCTTCTCCTATTTTGTGGCTCAAGTAATGCATAGTAGTAGATTCATCAGATTCTCCAAGGGGTTATAATTGCTTAGGGTGATATTCTGAAGTATTTGAAGTGGCGGGAGTTCCAGAATTTGGGCCATGAGTGGCAGATCATCTTTTAAGAAGTCTGGAATGCCCAGTGGGGAAGAGGCCCAGATAAGGGCTAAATGAAGGCTGTCCTAAAGTTGCTTTAACATAATTTTTTTATAGTTATGTTGCCTCTGCTGAGTTTATCTCAGTGCCACAGATACCCAAAGTAGAACAGAATGAAAAGTACTTTTGCATTGGTAGTTTCCAGTGCAGAGAAGCATTTGACTCTTCCAGCAGTCACATCCTCTTAAGATGAATATTGTAGTCATATCTGAAAGCTTAGTTTCAAAGCGGTGAAATGTTTACTTTTGGTTAAGGAATATAACATGTGCCTTTCCTCAAAAATTATTAAGACATGGCTGCAAGTTTTGTTTTGGTTGTAAAAGCTACCAGCATTATTTTTTTTCCCAAATGAGAGGATAAAGTAGAAGTCTCAAACCACTTTAAAATGTAAATACAGACTTCCATCTGCCAAAGGAAAACTGCCAAATTATTGATGCTCTCCAGGACTTTCTATTAAGGGAATAGCTTGCTTTTCAACAACTTCATTTCTCCACCCCAGAACCACTTGAAAATATTAAACGAATTAGGAACTTTTAAAATTTGAATACTTGCAAAAGTGAAGGCTTTACATGTATCCTCCTTTCCAATGAGTCCTTGAAACTTTACAATGTTCTTTTTAACAAAAAATAAAGCATAATTGTTCTTGCTTTTAAAAGCAGTAAATGGGAAAAGAGCTTATAGCAAGGGTGGAGGAACTCCAAATCATTTTAAAGAAACTTCAAGGGTCTTTCTGCACTTATCTTGCCAGAATACAACAATCATCACTCCATGTCTTCCACATGTAGAGCTTCCATGTCCAAAATGCATCCTACAGGGTCCCTGGATTGGTCCAGTGGTCCAATGCCACTTGCTTCAGTCCAGAAAGTGGCACATCTGCATGTCACAACTTGCATGAGTTTTGGAGATGTAGCTGTGGACATTCCCATACTTCCCAGGGGGACCTTTGACATTCCTCTTTGCAACCAGAAATGGAGAAACGTACACTATAGTATAGTTTGAGCAAAAGAGATAGGGTTCAATTGTGCTGAAGGTTAGGTGGTGCTTGTCTGAATTGGAATAGGGCAGGCATGTCTGCATCGCCATCAGTGCAGTATTGGACCAGAATACCAGTGGCTCAGCCCTTGAAATGTGGATGGCGACCACTGCCTGTTGAACACCCTGGAGTGGTTTGGTTAAACTGCTCCAGTTGTGTAGCTGTGGAAATGGCCCAAGACCTCAGGGGTGAGATGAACACATGGTCTATTTGTTCTTCTGTCTGAAAGGCCATACAAATACAGTTTCTGTCTGAAGAGCCCTTCAGCCCCAGAGAGATAAAGAGCAATAAGGGGAGATGTTTAGAGTTGAACACAGTGTGGTATTTTGCTGCTTAGTTGTGCAAAGGTGTTTTGTCTTCTGTACTGTTTGAATGATGGGAAAATTTGCAATGAAGTAAGGACAATTTGGATAGGATGACATGCTGCAAAGAGTGAAGGAGAAACTAGGGGTGATTCTGCATTGGCCAGCATACTGGACCAGCAAGTGTTCTAGGCACACCTCCCTTAGAGCACACCAGCATATACACTTGCTGGTCTGGTATACTTACCAGTGCAGAATCATCCAAAGTGAGGGATATATTCAGATATTTTAGAGTTATTTACCATGTGCACAAATGGGTTTTTTTTTGGACATTCGATTAAAAAGTCCATATTCATACAAATATAATGCATTTGAATGTGTTAAAGTTCTATTCACTTTGAATCTATTCATATGTATTCATACAGATATTCAATATGTATCTGCCACAAACAGATACGTATCTGCTACGAATAGATACGTGTCTGCATATGAAAAGATACGAATCTGCTATGAACAGACACGTATCTGCTGTGAACAGCTATGCATCTGCGTATGAACAGAAATGTTTCCCTAGCTTAACTATTCTGAACTATTCTGAACTATTCATTCGAATGTCTGGAAACATTTGTATTTGTATGAATGTTAGCATATGAAAATTGTAACATTTGATTCAAGTTTGAATGTCTGAATTCAGCCAAAATCAGCTGAATTTATTAATGTTACAAATATTTGTGCAACTCCTTATTTACTGTATACTAGGGTGCACAAATGAGTTTTTTGACATTCGATTCATAATGAATGAAAGGCTAGAAAATCCATATTTGTTTGAATAGATCCTCTATGAATGTATATGTATGAATTTGTACAAATAGCCGATATGAATACATATCAGATATGAACAGATATGTATCGGATACGTATCCAATACATATCCGACACAAATGCCTCCGTCTCTGATACGTATCCGTAACATATTCGTGTGCTGAAAGCATCAAATCCAAACTGAATCCACTTTTCATTTGTTCTCAATCCATGTTGAATGCAATCTAGATAGTCGCAGATGTGACTGGTGCTTCGCTTACCCACCTCCCCATTTTAATGAATGTCTGAACTATTCATATGAATGTCTGAAACATTTGTATTCATACGAATGTTGATGTACAAATGTCATAACTTTTCATACAAATTCATATGAATAACAAATGTTATGAATATCCATGCACATCCCTACCATATACTTGTTTTGTATCTATTTATCACCCTGTATAGGAAGGGGTAAAAATTCAAGTAATAAATAAGCCCTAGTTTTGCACAATGATAACTTCTGCTTTTGTCTGGATTCTACTGGATTAATTGTGACTACATGAATGCAACCATGCTGATTTATTTGTGCAACAATATAGATGTAGGTTGGCCTTGCCTTCTTCTGGGGAGGAACCAAGACTCAAACCTGGGACTAAGCAATTCACATAGCCAAAGCAACATCAAGGATTTTGGGAGGAGAGCAGCAAAGATGACTACAAAAAGCATTTCTATTTCCTTCATAAGCTTAATCACCACAAGCTTTGCAAATTAAATGAAGAAAATTCTCTGCTGCTCTGATAGTGACGTACTGCGTTTTTCTGAAAGGGTGATTTATTGCTTAATTAGGAAAATTGTCCTTAGGCTCTGCAACAATAGATCAACCATTAAGAGAAGACATTCTTCAAAGTTACTCAGCCCATTATGTGAAACTGCTTTTTAAAAATCCATTCCTACCTTGGGTTGGAGTAATTTTAATTTTTAAGACTAGCCATGAAACAAACATCATTATGAAGATAGGAAAGGCAAATGGGTGTAGCATTTAATGAGATGCAAAGTGATTTCAATGCCAAAGTATACTTCACTCCACCTGTAAAGAATGAACATGTAGGCTAATTCATCTCCTCTTCCTGTTCCTCTTGTATTTGCATAGCCTTCAGATTGAGGGTTTTTATGATTATCACTTGGTGTCTTAAGCACTATTATCCAATTTACACAAGTAGTAGGGGTCATGAATCCTTTGGGGGTTGAACTACCCTTTCAGAGAGGTCACAATGAGTCCCCTGCTGCCCCTCCCTCCCCCCTCCTAGCTGCCCCACCCCTGTGGTTGGGGGTCTCCACAACATGAGGAACTGCATTAAGGGGTCACGGCATTAGGAAGGTTGAGAACTGCTGGGTAGACTTTGGGTGAATTCCCATTACAAGCTTAAAATGGCTTGGAACTGGTTTTGATCCTCGCAGTTCCCACGTCAGGTTGGCTTAACACGCTTTCCACATGTTAAATTGCCCCAAAGCATTGTAAATGTTAACACTAATTTCAACAGGTCTCTCTCTGGTTCGTGCATTTGAAACATTTTACATTTCTTACTATGGGAATGGTACCGTTTTAGTGGAATGAGAATGCATGTTTAGGGTTTCCCTCCCCCAATAGCTTGCTTCCAAAGATAGTGATTTGACTGTAAAAATCCACCCCTTACAGTGGCCGCTACACTGTAGCAATCCACCCACTTCACACCTGATAACAATGTTGCAATTTTGTGCAATTCTGAAAGTTCTGACCTTTAGAAAGGGAAAAGAAAGGAAAGCAGCTGCAGGTTCTGGGAGATGTGTGAATGTTTTTAAGGCTGTGGAGGTGAGCGGGCGAAGGGGGCTTGAGTTGCCACTGCTGCTGTGTGCCCTGGGCAATGGGGAGAGGAGGGGAAAGAATCGCTGGCTGCCCGGTGCTGTTTTTCCTCCATCCAGGCAAGCAGCAGCCATCCAGCCACCCAGCTAGGCTCCGTGAAGGGGTCCCTTATGGGTGGCGCGTTCACACCAGGAGGAAGAGGGCAGGGCAGCCCTGAAAAGTAGATTTTAGAAAGTAGCCACTTGAGTCCTCCCTTGAGTCACGTATACCACGTACGATCCTCAGAATCTGGATCAAACGCGATTGAGTTGAAAGTAATGGGATCAGGCAAATTCGCATTTGCATCCAGTTCTATTATTTTAGTTTAGGGAAACCGTATTAAGCTTGTAATGGGAATGCGGCCTTTGTATTACACTTCCAGTAGCTGAATTTGTCCCACAATGTTAAACAGAAACCTAAAAGGGCCAGTTTTTTGGACAGGAAATCCATTCTTGCCTTTGTAGCTATGTTGGTGAATTTTGTTCCTTTAAAACCAATGTATATATCAAGTTTTATTAACCGTGTTAGGAAGCAAATATCTATGGAATTTGGTTTCTTTCCTCTTATTACTGTTTCTCCGATGAGAAAATTACAGTGGTATAGTTCTCATTCAGCCCCTTTATTCTCACTGGGCTGTAGTCACACCTTCACTTTAAACCTTCTCCAGTCCATCTTCAAGACTGACTGCTCACACCTTTTCATTTCTATGGCTATGTTCACTTACATCTTAATCCAGCTTCAGTCCACTTTTAGAGTGAGAGAAGATGTTAGTAAAGTAACAGGCTGATTTTTTTCAGCATTATCTAACTCAGAAACTCTACCTTTGGGTTAGATAACGTTGAAAGAAAATGAATGCTCAGTTTGCTGATGTGTTCCCTCACTCTGAAAGTGGACTGAAGCTGGATCAAAACCTAGGTGTGAATGTGTTTTATATCTGTTTTATCTGTGGACTTTCCACCTTCCATTTGGACTGTCCTGAATGGAAGGTCCACAAATAAAATGGACTCAAACGTGCTCCATGGCTATCCTAGGAGCAGCATAGGTTAACTCCTAGTTAACTCCCAGGCGTGTAGTTCTGCGAAAAGGCTGTGTGGGGGTTGTTACTGTGGCAAGTGGGATGCTCTGGGATGCCAGCATTCATACATTGCGTAAGTTCTGGGAACTATGGGATGGACCCAGTGTTTGAAATGTGAACACTGACTTCCATTCCTGATCTTCACTTTCCTGGGGAGCAAGTACAAAAGGACCCCCACTTGAAGATAGAAACGTCAAATACTGGGTAGTTCAAATAGAGGCCCTTTCTATATTGGGTCTTATTCCAAATTATATCTCAGTGTAGGGCTCTACTGTCCACATGCTAGTGCAGACTACTGCAAGGCTTGCAGGAACAGATAAAAAAGTGTCGACATCTAAGCTTCTAGCAAAACAGTTCAGACACCTTCTAAAACTTCATCTAGTGCGAGTACTACCTCATCAACCAACAGTCATCTAAGTGCATCTTTAAAATCCATGTTTCTCCTTGCACCACAGTGAGAATGCCAGATGTAATCACCACATTCCCAGTATAGTCCTAGGTTAGATAGACTATAGCCTGATACGTTGCTGTTACAGGAATCCGTCAATGATGCTAGGTTCCCTGTAATAGTTCCCCATTCCTTCATTTCTGGTGGTAACTTCTGTAATGAGCTCACTTCATGTTATTGGAAGACAGCCAAGTGCATGAAAAATAACCATTTGGCTTCTGGTAACATGAAATGAGCTCACTACAGAAGCTGCTGGGAGATGCAAAGATAAGGGCTATATTGTTCTTCTCTTCCACTGGAAGATAGCAGAAAGCTATTGCCATCTGGAGGTAGCCTAACTGTCTTTAATTACAGTCATGTATTTTGAAAGTATACATTATCTGGCCCTCCAAAAATCAACTAACTGTCTTAGAGGTTGGTAGACTTTGGGCAGTTTTGCACTGGCCAATATACCCGTTCAGAAAGTGTACTAGGAGCTTCTCTTCCACATGCTGGCTTAGGGGCTCCCTTAGACCTTAACAGTGTGCAGAATGGAGTCTCCTAGTACCCTTGCCAGTATACTGACCAGTGTAGAATTACTCTCTCTCATGATTTGGAACCTTCAGGGTGATGCATACATCCCAGCTGCAATGCAGTCAGTGTAAGAAATAATGCCACTGCTACAAAGACAAATGAAGCCAATTATTGATCAGCACAAGCTCTGAAGCAAGTTATATCATGATGTTATCTGGTATGCTGCAGCCCTGAAAGCTATAAATGGCTTATTTCTTGCAGGTGGTCAGCAAGCCCTGTAATTTATTGATACAACACTACTGCTTAAGAGACTCAGGAGAATTGGCTTATTTGCTTGGATTTCTCCCAGAATTGATTGGAATTTGTATTATTTTGGCTGGCAAACAAAAAAACCTGTTGGTAAACACGTAAACACAAATCCCTATAAGGAAAGGAAACAAATACGCAGATACACTGCACCTTTTTCATCCAGTAGTGAAATGTGAAATGGGGTGAAGAGGTTTATCAGAAGATTATAAAGTGTGCATTCATATACTCTTCTTTTTTATACAACATGATGGTTTATAATGGTGTCATGTGAAGCTTTTCCTTCATAGCACCAACCAGATGATAGGAAAAACTGGGTGGTTTGCATGCTTACCAGTCCAAGCAACAGAGATGTAGTTGGGATGAAGTTGAAAGTGTTTCAACAACAATAAGAAATACAAATGTTTTAATTATCTTTCCAGCTGTGCTCTTTCTGCATAAGCAGATCTTCTATGGATAATTATTTTTAATACAGTCAGAATATAATACAGCATAAACCATGAGCCTGCTACTACTTGTTGGACATCATAGGGCTGCCTTTGCCAATCAAGTGCCTTTCAGGTGGTTCATACTAATGGCTGATGGGAGTTGAGTCTAAGGAACGTTTTGCACTTACCATTGGGAATGATCCAGACCACTTACTGGATCACTCAGTTTGCATTCAACCATGACCACAGCTCTCCTGGAGTTGGTTTACACCTCCCTTCAGCAATCCAGATGTAGACTGCTAAAAAGCAGTCCATGGCTTGACCAAGAGCAGCTGGCTTTCTCTCACACAGCAAGTATAGTGTGATGAGTGGGTGTGACAGCATGATTAAGGCTGCACAGTCAAATGCAGCATCCAAATCACCATGGTGATCTGTCCTGTTCATTCACACTTTGAGTGCTTCTGGTCCAGTGTGGAGCTTTTCTAGCACTCAAAATATGAATGGCTGCCATCGCTGGATCTTTACCAGCCCCATATTGTACTATTATACCATACTAGGCTGATTAATGCAAACCCATCTGAAAGTCAACAGGTTAGTGAAGGCTGTCATAAGCCATGGAATAAAAGGAAAGGCCTTCTATGGATAAGCAACTATGAGCTGTAACCAGTGGAGTCCCACGAGGTGGAACAGCTGCTTTTCAATACACATATGAAAGATGTAGAGTCCAGACTATACAATGAAGGGGTCAGATTAGTTGAAAACACCAAACTGTGCAGAGTGATAAAGAGCTCTAAAAGGATCTCTGTATCCTGGAGAAATGAACATCAGAATAACAGGTGCTATTCGATATGAACAAGCCTAAAGTGAATTATATAGGAGGGGGAAAAAAGCAAACTGAAAACTACACATAGAGCTTATCCCCATGCTGAAAATATTCTGAAATTATTCTGAGGTCGCCTCGGGAGCATCTCCACGGAAAGCCCTAATACGGGCTACATGCGAGACAATACAAGTCAATAAAACCCCACTTAGCAAGTGTACTACATCTGAAATAAGGTTCTAGCACATATTGTCCTGGGGCCATGCGGAGGCTCCCAGGTTATTTGGGTTGGAGCTTGGTGGCTGCAGTATTAGTTTGTTATTTTCCTTTAAAGCCTCAACTCCATAGCTAGTAAAGCTGTTGTCTTTTTAAAAATAAAAAAACTTGAATGCTGGTTTGTGGCAGTAGAAATCCTTCTGCTCAAGATTCTGTTTAGAATTTCAGAACCAGAATTGCAGGGCAATAAAAACATGTGGATATATGCACCTCCGCTAACGTTCTGGTGGCCAAGGAAGTGAATGATCTGCTTTTAGTTATGCTTTTAACTAATTTTTAGTTATGCTTTTAACGGTGGCAGCCAAAGACAGGAATGATCTTTGTGTTCGTGGAGGCATTTGCCTACCATTGCTGCAGCAGGTGGGACAGGTTATGATGACATCAACCCGGCTTCCTATAAGGGGAGAGGGTGGGTGGGGAGAAAAAGATGTGTGTTCATGCTGCGACTTCTGTGGGGACAGACATGTGCGATTTGAATCCGCGTTGCCCCAAACCACATGGGGACGGATTTCAATGACACGCATCACAAACAAAGCAACCAGCTTCCATGTGGACGCACCCCTAGAGATCAATGGATCCAAGCTGAATGTGAGTGGCTGACCAAAAAAAGAGATGGCTTAGTGGTAGATAGCTCAATTAAATTATCAATCCAATGTGTGGATTCACTTTTTCTCTACTTATTAATCTCAACTGTCTTTCGTCTAGTCTGCATACCTGTTCTGCTGAGAACGTTGGAACTGTATGTGATTTCTCATTTTGAGTAGTCATATGAAATCCATACAAGCAAAAATCCATTCAGTATGGATTTGTAATTTCAAAATAGAAAAATTTCATCTAAAATTAAGCAGGAATTGCTTTTCTCTATTCCTATAGTTGGTTGGCTTGGAGCCTTGGGAAAGAAGTCCCTTTGGGAACCAAAGATTTCTAAAACCCCTTGGTGCGTACAATTGTATACATGGTCTCCATTCCAATCACACTTAAGAGTTTTCTTCCTTTTGACTTTGCCCTTGTTGAGAAGGATTGTCCATTCCTATAATTAAGGGGTGAAACTTATTTATCCAGAACCTTCCTTTATTTTCAGTTATGGCCAAAATGATCAACTTCCTAAATGCAATTTTAAAGTTCTGTTCCCAGAAACTACCTACATTTTGCCTTTTGGACTCTTATTTCATTCCAATAAATTATTTTCACTGGCAGCTCGATGCTCAGGGCCCACAAACTAATCAGAACACATCTGGGAAAACCCTAAATGCCATTTGTAGCAATTAGTACAGGTGCCACTATAATTTCAGTGAATCGATGTACTGATAAATGCTTATGGGACTGATATTAAGCAGGAGCGTTGTGAGGAATTTAAAAAGTAACAGTATGGGTGAACAATGTAAAAGTTTTAAGAAAGCGGTGAGGAACATTATGGATATGGAGCTTTCAGTAAAATAGATGGTGTTTGGGGCATATCTATAACTTAAGGCCAATTTACACTTGGCCCTATAGTTTGTGACAGGTCAACATCTGGGCAGGTGCATCTGCACTTGCAGTAGGCATTTACAACTTAGAAATGCCTCCTGCCTGGCCAAATGTTAACCTGTCATCAGTTAGCAGCGGTGCATGAAATTATGCACCACACACGCTAAGCTTACCCAAAAGCTTACCTGTTCCATTCACACTATTTCTGTTGTGAGGGGCCACACAAGCACACTGGCACCTCAAATGACCCCAAACACAACTGTGCATGCCCAGAGCATCACCATGACAATGGTGACAGCACATCCCAGACTCCAAAAAGAAGATGGTGGTGCCCTGCCAGTGATCAGACACACACTCAGACATTGGTAAGTCTCCAGGTGTATCAGGGTTAATTTAACATGTACTAGCGTTCCCAGGTGTGAATGCTAATACATGTTAGTTGCTAACACACTTTTCCCACCAGTGGACAGAAAGCCAAGTGTAAAAGCAGCCCTAGATTAACAGGGCAAGGTCACACATTCACTTTAAATCTTCAGTCCATCTTTAGACCTGATTGCTCACACTTTTTTATTCCTATCCATTTCATTTGCGGACTTTCCATCCTCCATTTGGACTTTCTCAAATGGAGAGTTCACAAATAAAATAGAAATGAAAAGGTGTGAGCAGTCAGATCAGAAGATAGACTGAAGAAGGTTAAAAGTAAAGGTGTGGCCATGACCAGAGTACCAGCAAGGTATCCAAGCCCAGGGATCGTGTATGAGACGCCATGCAGACATTGGTTACCTATTACACTATATTTGGATAAAGCGTGCTTTATTCCAGAATATCCAAATAAAATGGAATAAATAACTGAAGTCTGAATGCAGCCTAAATGTCTATTCAGCTTTGCTGGCACCAGTAAATTGGTGCCATTTATGCTTCATATTGCTTTAAGGCCCTGTTTCTTCAGTGCTGCCCCCACCCTTAAAAATGTCTGTGGGAGTAAAAGCAATAAAAAAATAAAAAATCCAAACCACAAACATTACTTTTTTTTTTGCCTTTGCCCTCAAACTGAGATTTTGCAGTGATGGCTGATAGCAATATCACAAAACCTTAGAGCAGTCTGATGAAAACTGCCCATGTTAAAACCATATACGATGAAGTCAGATTGTCACACAATTAAATATGCCTAATCCATCAGGATGGTTTATTACATTCATAGACTCAATACTACATAAAATCCAATAACAAAATTAATTAAATATTAATACATTATTATATTAAACATTGATTATATGAATATTATTAAATATTTAAATGTTAAATATGCGTGGACAGTAAATTATCACTTTTCTTTTAAATTAGAAATGAAAGTGAAACTATTTCCTGTGGTCCTCTGATCTGAAATCTAGGGCCTGAAACTATCCTGTGCTACCATCTACTTTATGGTCTTCATCAAACACAAGGAACCTTCCTTCGATC
The DNA here is from genome assembly GCA_023333525.1 of Aspidoscelis tigris stejnegeri. Taxonomy (NCBI): domain Eukaryota; kingdom Metazoa; phylum Chordata; class Lepidosauria; order Squamata; family Teiidae; genus Aspidoscelis; species Aspidoscelis tigris. The sequence continues at coordinate 68,041,655 of JALMGA010000006.1, forward strand.
TTTTCCTGCAACACCTTCTATTGTGTTTTATCCTATGTTCCCATTGTGGGTGGGTACTTAGTAATGCGATCTGTATGCCTATGAGATTATTTCAAGACATCTGAAAGGGAGAGAATGACAGGCAATAAGACATATTATAGAATGACAGGCAATAAGACATATTAAGGGAGTATCAGGTTCTGGATGACAACCTGATCTCCAGTAGGGAGGTTCTGTTTAGAGAGAACAAAGCTATGTAAGATGGTACAAGTGTAGTTTCTTATTAACTATCCATTTTACTTGTTTATTAACAATGTAGTTGAGTTTGCACTGTGTTTCCATGTGAGTCCTGTGCGCCCAGATTGGTTATTTTTACACTGGTACATCTGCTGTGCCATGGATATGGAGGGACATATAGACTCTGGATACTCATGATGCATTTATTTTTTGATTGAATGAAGAAAGGAAAATACCAAACTAACATTATGCAAACCAACTAAGAACAACACAAAACAAAATACATAACATGTATAGACTTGATGCATTCATGTTGCCACGATGGTACCATGTGAGCAATTGCCTGTGTTAATATACCTGTTAATATATAATGGTCCTATGAACATACATAGGCAAGCAAGTAGATATCCTGAGTACAAATAATTTTGCTTTAGGCAGCAGGCAGTGAATAGTAGCAACAATGCCATAGTTATACTTCTAGGTGAAGTGGAAGAAAATTTAGCTGCTATCTTTCGTACAGGGGGAGCCTATCTTCTATAGCTGGAATAGATGGTGCTTGTCCTTTTGAAGTCCACAATTCTCAGACTCAGGCAATAAAAAGCCCCGAGTCCAGAGGAAGGTGGGCAGAAGTGTACTCTGCTTTTTCTACTTATCCTTGGAGGCACTGGGAGGTAGAAAGGGACAGCATTAATTGAGTGTGTGAGCAGTGCCACTATCACATAATGGTTGTAGGAAAGAAGATGACTGACTAAGGCTGACCATGCTTTCCAAATGTCCCATTTAGGGTGAGAAACTCTCAAGAGAACCTTTGAAAGCTCACAAAAATATTGTGTCTGAAAGAATACATGTCTTCAAAGACTTCTAACTAAACAGAAAAAAACCACTGTTGGATCTGACCAAAGGCAGCTGTAATCCAGCAGACCATTAGGTGCCCATTGGAAACCTCCAAAGGCAGGAAGGCTATGCCATCTCTGCTATGCTGCTAAAGATGCTTATTTCTCCAGTTGGGAACTGTTAAGTGGTTATGGGCAGGAAGTTTCTCTGTGCATTTGCACTCTAAACAGTTTTCATTAGTACTGAGCTGCTCATTGTTTCAATGGTCCCGACAGACCCTTTCTATAACTTCTTGACACAATCCCAGCACTTTGTCTTCAGCAAATTGTAAATGAATTAATCTGCTGCTTCAGTGGATCTTTAACGAGGGCTGCTAAATTGCTAATTGCTTAAAACAGCTTTTTAGTGATTAACTGCCTGTTTTTAATGTACCAATTAACCAACTGTATTTACGTAAATGCACGTATAGCAAACATCCAATAGATATTTGCTGGCAAGTTACAATTTAGAGACAAAATCCAGATGTGTCTGTGGGGGTAGTTTGAGCTACAGAAATAGGGAAAAACAGCTGCTCTTGTATCTCTGAGAGCTTTCATGGCCAATAACTACTGTAGGAGTAGAGAACATACGAGAACAAACCCACAGCCTATCTAGTCCAGCATGCTCTCTGTCACAGAGGCCCACCAATTGCTTCTGGGCATCTCAAGCAGAAGACAAAGGGACAACCTTCACCTGCTCTCAACTCCCTGCAAATGGCCTTTAGAAGCATCTTGCCTATATATGTGATGCTCAGAGGTTTTTAGGAAGAACAATATAGAAATGTTGTAACTACCATAAAGACACAGTATTGTCAGATAACAAATTATGGGCAGGAGCCACTCATTCAACATGGATTTGCTCCATGTCAGGAAATCCTAGCAATCTGCTCAGAGAACAGACCTGCCTTTTGCTACGTAGAGAGATTTTTATGCTTTGTGATGCTTCTGCCACTACTAGTAGTAACATTTTTTTTTACAAAAAATAGATAGTAATGGCACTTGTCTGATTAGTGGAAAAGAGAAGACAAAAATATTTCTATTGTCTAGTATTCTAAATAGAAATTTAATGAGCACATTTCATCTGCAAGAGCATAGCCAAATAATGACATATCAAAAAGGGACTGAGCACCCATCCAAAGACCTGTTCCACTCATTCTCCTTCCCTCCCTGAACTGTCAACTGTCAACCAGGGGCAGCCATTTTGGGATGACAACTGCTCGCGTCTGTGACTCTCCCTAAGTCTCACATGCTCCCTGGGTGGTGCTAAACAGCAGTCACTTTGAGGCTACCATCTAAAACTCAAATGTGTGGCAACCACAACCAGTACAGACAATATCCCCAGGACTGGAGACCTCTATGCACTTACCAAGAGGACTACCAAAACAACGAAGAAGATGAAGAGAACCAGGGTGATGAGGCCCAGGGACAGCAGCCACCTCAATGGTACCGACACAATTTCAACTACTGATGCAGATGCCCAGAAAACCCTGAACCACAAGATGGCAAAGAGACTACAGCAGCCAATCCATCAGTTGAGAAAACGTCTGGTCCTGAGGCCGAGCAGGGTGAATGAGTAGATGCTGGCTGACCACCTCTAACATCATCCGGTTTAATCATCAATGAGGAGAAAATTCAAAGTAAAAAGAATAGGAAAATTCTAGCAATAAGAAATGAACAGAAGAATTGGAACTGAAGATCTCAAGTGCTTGCTTTTTGCTGTTCCCTGTTCCCTCCCACATCATTTTCCTTTTGTATCTTGTCTCTTTAGATTGTAAGCCTGAGAGCAGGGACCTGTCCCATGCAATAATAAGTCTGCTGAAAATCTTCTTTTGCCACAGAGCGGTCCCATGCACAGCTTTAATTCGGGTTTCCAGTGCCACTAATGGGGAAAACCCACTTTAAAAAAATACCTGTTTAAAGCAGTACTTTCTGGAAGACGTGGGTTTTCAGCGCAACATTTTCCATGGGATTGCTCCGTGGCAAAAGGGGCGGGGATTCTCTCCCAGGTGGGAATTGCCAGCCGGAGAGATCATCTCTCTCTCTCTCTGACTCTCTTTTGCCTGTCATCCAGCCAGCGATCTATGCAAACAGTGATCTAGGCGGGCATTTTCTCTTTGCTGTTTCTCTTTCCAATCCCAAAGAGAAACAGCAAAGATACATTGTGATGAATTGCTTCCACAAAAGTAAAAGTGTAAAAGAGCTGGCTGGGTGGAGATCTTGTAAAGAGTGCCGGCTGCAGTCTTCGCAAGCAGGGGAGACGAACAGAGAAGTTTTAAATTTTTCTTTTGGTCTTTTTGAAGGAAAGGATTGCAGGATCGCTGGCTGTGGGGGAGGTGTTTCGGCAGCTGGAAATTCCTTCCGCCCGATCACCCAATGAAACAGCGAGGGGTGGGGAGAAAAAGATGCGGGTAAACAAAACACGCTTCCTTGGGGACGGTCCATTCATTTTAAATGCATGTTTTGCTTACCCCCTTGGGAACGCTTAAAACCGGATTGAACCCGCTTTTCTTTAATCCACTTCAGTGGAGGGGCAATAGAGATACAAATTAGTACCATGGGAATGCACCCCATAATTAATATAATATTGTAACCCACCCTGAGACCTTCAGATATAGGGTGGGATAGAAATACAAACAAACAAACTTGAAATGTCCCACTGTTCTCCTTGGAGTGCTCCCAGGGATACCAAAGTAGCTTGAATGGTAGAGCATGATGAGAGTGGCTATCTAACACTTGAGACACAGAAGACGTGAACAACTGGAATTTTTAAAAAATAAAAATTTATCTGGATCACGTCAAACAGAATTCAGTGCTAGAAGACTAGTTCCCAAGTGAGGGGGGGGGGACAGATCTCCAAAATGGCTTTTGAAACACCAGAATAACAACACCAAAAAAACCTAAAACAAATATCAATAAATAATGAAAATATTGTGCTTCCAGTGCTTCTTTCAGTGCTTAAATAGGAAGTATGACTACCAAGAAAAATAAAATGTTTTTACCTTTTAAAGTTAGAATATTTTGCAAAAGTAAGTTTACTGCATAACCTATTTATACTTTAATATTGTTATGTTTACTTTGTGGTTATATAATTATTCTTGATTATGGTTGGATATTATTGCTATAATATTGCATATATTTCAAAATATACATAATTTTTAAAAAGAATTTGTTTTGTTTCAAACTAAAACAAGTAAGGGCCATTTTGTATTGTCCTCAAAGCATTTGAAATGTCCTGTTTTAAGTAGAAACGTGTCATCAGCAAAATGCTTTCACATTCCTAGTAAGAAGGGTATGTGGCAGGACCAGGGAAGCACGTTTTATGAACATTATGCTTTCTTCCATGCAGTGCAGACAGTAGCTGTAGTCCACAGTCTAATGTGTATAGCAATATTTCCACTTAAATGGCTCTTTTGTAACTATCAGGATACAATTTTAAGGTCTATTATGAAGATGGGCTGTTTTGAATTATATCACCAGGAAGATGCTTCAGAAATGAACTTCAGCTGACATCTAGATGTCAGCACATAGCAAATTGCCTTCCTTCACTGAATGTTAACTGTATGAAAGCTAGTGCTAGCTCTTAAAACAAAAGAGACCTTCCAGAAAACTTTTGGAGAGGCAAATTATCTCTGTTCTTAGAAAATTGTCAGCCACTCAGAAAGTTTGTTTACATTTACATTTTATTGTGCAAAAGATATGTAAATGGAATATATTACATTGCCCTAGCTTTCATGGAGTTTGGTGGGAAATGCACACACGTTCTTTCCTAGCCCATGGACACATCCTGCAGTTCCCATCTCTCTGCCCCTCTTACAGCTTAGAAATAGTCTTCAAAAATCACCTACTTCAAAGCAAGTAGTATACCATAATAAAGTTTTTAAAGGAATGTATGTGCCACTTTTGTATAATTAGAGTTAAAAGTTAACCTTTTGCAACCTTGAATGCAGTTCTTAAATGTTATGTTTTGACTTTCAATTTCCTTCAGCTGTCTTGTGGTTGAAATATCCCAGCTCAAAACAAGTTGTTTCAAGTATTTCAACCTCAAAACAAAATGATGCTGAAAAAGTTCTGGCAGAGTCTTATTTTGGCATTTCAAGTGCCAATTTGGCAGCTGATTTACAGTCTTCTGTTTCTTTCTCCAGAGGAGAAGTTTCTTCTTTTGGTCCAAGTGACCTGCTAGCCCAGCCCAGGGAAAGACACCAAATTCTGCAATGCACTCCCAACTCCAAAGTCATTCAGAGATAGGTGAAACCATGTGCATTTTCTTGCCCTGTCCTACTACTGCAATTTAGACTTCTGCTCTACTAGCTCTTCCTACTCCATGAGTGGTTGGGGAGAGAGATAAGAGTGTGTTTTATTGGTGATCAAGGTGTCTTTGGCATTGATGGATGAGCAGGTGAAGGTAGGGAAGCCAAGCTTACTTCCAACTATGCTTATGAGGCAAGCTTTGAATCTTTCTTGCCAATGATCTCTCAGTCTAGTTCAGAAGTAATTTCATCATCATCATTACTAGAACTGGCAGAGAAACAGAGCATGAATGTTGATATTAAAATAAGCCCCTGATTCAAAAATGATCTGCATTATCCATGAGGACCAGATTTAAAACTTTAACGGGAAATTCTAGTAAGCAGATTCACATGATTTCAGTCTGGCTTCTGGCCATGTGGAAAGAATGGTTTCCTATTTTACTATCCATCATATAAGTTCAGGGAAGGAACATACTTTGCAATCTTAAATGAATGTGGATAATATAGATCAGCTATTTTTTTCTTGACTTCTGAACTTCAATATAACAAATCACAGAGACCGGAAGAATTCTTCTTTTGGGCTACAGTTCCCCAAATTTAAATTTTTTAAAAAAATTAAATAAACCTCCTTCAGTCCACACATAAAATGGATAGAAATGAAAAGATGTGAGCAGTCACACTTGAAGGATAGACGGAAGAAGGCTTAAAGTGAAAGTGTGAACATGGCCTTAGTGTGTCGAAGCCCCCTCTTGAGCCATTCCAGATCAACAAAGCTTATATCATCTGACCATCAAAATAAAATCACTGCTGAGCATTTTTTTTTAAAAAAAAATCCTGCAAACACTTCTTGTTGGTGCACCCACTTTTAGCAACCATTTTAGTGCCCTCCTGGCCTAGCAAAAACTGCTTATTGGAGTTGTTGTTGTTTTAAATAGCTTGGCATCTTTTCTTTTTTGTGGAGCTTGTTTGAGCACAGTGGATCCGATTCCAGAGAGGACCAAGTGACCTTCTGTATATCCCTATTATTAAGTCATGGCTCCTATGGAAAAAATGCTTTGAAAGTTGCATGTAAAAACTCCATAGGAAAGATTGCACTTGTTCCCTATACGCTACTGAGCCCAATTCAGCTGTTTTATACCACTGCAGTAAAATCTGGGTGGGAAAAGCATTTCCTGCTTTCCCTTCCCGTGCACTACCAGGCTTTATTCGTCCCTTTTCAGAGGAAATATTTTAAACAAAACGGCAAGTGATAGAGGCCCTTTCACAACCCACATTTCTCTCTGAAGACACCTCCCCGCTTGCAGTGTCAGTTCCATGACCAGCCCCCAAGTGGTGGAGCAAGGAGATGCAGAATTCCCAGGCATCCGCTCCTTTATGCATGGCTGTGTGAAATGCCCTCCTTGTCTCCCTGCCACTTCTATCTTCACCTTCTTATTCCCAACTTCCTTCCAGCCCTGAAAATAAAATAAAACCCACCATGTACTGGAGAAGAGCGAGAGTAAGAGAAGTACCAAGGCACCTCTTTCCCTCACCTGCTCTTTTGTTCTGTTTTCACTCTCATCCACTTGGGATTTTAGGAAAGAGCCCCAATGACCAATGGATTCCTTGGTCACTTCAGCATCATCTGCTGACCTTCCCCTTCTTATGTTCTATTTCCTTTCCTAGAGCTTGTAGTTGAACTCTTCCTTTTCCCCTTCCCCTCCAAAGTGCACATGCTTCCTTTGATTGCTTTCCAACATTTGTGCTCATTAAGGAGAGACAATTGTAAAGCAATTCATAGCCCAGTGCATTGCAGTTAATGGGTCAGCAATGAAATTGAAGCCAGCTGCTTCCTTAGCCCCCACCCTCAACAGAGTCAGACTGGAGAAAAGTGAAATTGGAACCATTGCTGCTGAAGTGGCTGTCCTTTCCCTCTTTTTGCTGCTCTTGGTCTGCCTCTGGTAACGGCAGCAGCCATTCCACATTCTTCTGGAATTTACTGAGCATAATAACCAGCCTTAAACCACAAGATCATATGCACTATTTACTCTGAGTGGCAGGATTTCTATGAAGTCTCAGGCCATTTCCACAGGTACCTTTGTTGGCATAGTCCCAGTTGTTTGGAGTAATCTGTCCCAAGCTCGCTGGTGTAGAACAAAGAGTGCTCTGCTCCTGTCCCAGCCACAAAGCTTATGCCAGTTTCGGAGAGATACATATTAAGAAATACTTAAAAGAATTGGCTACAACTGAAAGTTTGAGGGATAAAGAATTATGTATAAAATTTGTAAACAACTGATATAGGACTCTGTGCCAGCTAACCTATGTGATACCAAATCTGAGTTCAGCGTCCTGGAGTAAATGCATGAATAAGGACACATATTTACCTCTTTGGTGGAGTTGTCCAGAGGTTCAAAAGCTTTGATCTTGGATTGAGAGGGTGGGGGGGAATTAACAAGATCTTGTGCAGGAATATAATTTGGTCCAAGGAGCTTTGTTTATTACAGAGAACAAACAGATTGTAAATAGGCAGGATCAATATGTTTTACAACTGATGATAATGGCAGCACAAGTGGCAGTAGTTAGGAATTGGAAATAGCCAAAAGAAAGAACATTGAAGCAATGAAATAATTATTTAGGAGACCGGTTACTATTTGACTTTATTAGAGAATGTAGAATGTGTTATATTGGGGTGTTATGGAATTTTTCTGTGATGAACAAATGGGACAAGGTTTGTAATGTAATGAAAGAAAGAAAAGGGGACACAGTGAAACAAGGGATAGTTAATATGATATCCAAGGGGATCTCGATGGGAAGTTAAATTGCAAGCCACCTTACCCCAGGGGGTGAGAAGGACAAGGGAGGGAGGAGGGAAATAAATAAATTTAGTAGGGAATATGTATATGGCATAATGTGTGTGAAAGATGTATATTTTATATTTTAATGTTAACAGAGATAGTTGAAACACCTTTTAGTAAAGTTATTCTTGCAATCAGTCCAGATGTCAAAAGCACGTCAATGAATTTGAAGAACAAAATGGACCTTTTTTTTTTTAATGCTATAGGGGTTTTTCCATAGAGTTGCCGCAGTGGTTCCATGGATGTGGTGAGGGACACCTAGGGTGGGTCCCTCTGTGGAAATACTCTGCCTCCTGGATCATCAGGCCCTTCCTTGTATCTGTGGGCCTTTCCGCACTGGCTCTAAAAACGGATTTAGAGCCAGATGTGGAATGGATTTAGACCTGGCTTCCGCATAGGGGACGGAATTAGGACCCCTTTGAGGAAGCCGCGTCTGCATATCGGCAGGCAAAAATGGTTGTTTAAACCGTTTTTGCCGCTGAAATCCTACCCAGATGTAAGACCTGAAAAAATCAGGTCTTACATCTGGCTTTCCCCCTGAAAATGGTTTGGAAACGAACGTTTCCGCACTGGAGGGGGGAAAGCCGGATTGCCGGCGCATGCCCAGTTGTTAAAAAGGGAGAGCGCATGCTCCCTGTTTGACAGCTGGCCATGGCGCGGCCGGCTGCCGCCTTCCCTGGCTGTCCCCTGGCAAGAAAGGCTGGGCATGACCCCTTATCTTTGCCAGGGAAGCCAAAGTAGAAACCCCCCACCCCCCCTCCAAGGTTTCACGGCCCGATCGGGTCTTTCCCCTCAGAAGAGAAAGGGCCATGGCCCCTTCTCTTTCCAGGGGAAGCTGCAGCCAGCTACCCTCGCAAGGCTTCCTGGGAAATGTAGGCAGCGACGCGCCTAGACTCAATGGATGCCGGCCGTGCTGCTCTCACAGTCGCCCCACCAGTGACCAGGTAAGGACCCCAAAAGTGGCCATGGGTGGGGTGCGGGGTGGCAGCTGCAGCTTCCCCTGGAAAGAGAAGGGGCCATGGCCCTTTCTCTTCTGAGGGGAAAGACCCGATCGGGCCGTGAAACCTTGGAGGGGGGAGGGGGGTTTCTACTTTGGCTTCCCTGGCAAATATAAGGGGTCATGCCCAGCTTTTCTTGCCAGGGGACAGCCAGGGAAGGCGCCAGCCGGCCGCGCCATGGGAGCTCCTGAAGGAGCCAATGGTGCAGGCTGCCGGATCGCCCACCTGTCAGAGTGGCAGAGCATGCGCTCTGCCTCTCTGACAGCTAGGCATGCGCCGGCAGGGCTGGTTTGGGATGGGTGCTGGTGCACTCGCACAGCGCCCACCCCAAACCGTTTCCAAATTCGGCCCTGCCCCCGCTGCCCCGCGTGTGTGCGTACGCGCGGGGTCTCCAAGAAACCGTTCCTGTTTGGAATGGTTTCCCCTTTAAAAACGTTTCACCAGAAAACGGATCTGTTAGATCCGTTTTCGGCGGCGTTTGCAAAAAGGCCCTGTGTCTAGCACCATGGTCACCCAGTGAAGCAGCAGATGGTTCTCACCTAGGGGGGTGGACACTGTGCCACTGGAAAGGGACACATGATGATAGAATTTGTTCTTTTGGGTACCTGGGCATGTAAGTGGAGAAAGAGCCTAACACTGGGGATAACTGGACACTACAAAGTATACTGGAAGTCCTTCCTTCCTTCCTTGCTTCCTTCCTTGCTTCCTTCCTTGCTTCCTTCCTTGCTTGCTTGCTTCCTTCCTTCTTGGGACATCATCCTGCATTTTTCTTTAAATCAAAGGGATTTCATATACATACTCACAACTGCCCCTAGAGATGCACTGTGCTAACAAGTTAGTGAGTTGGGCAGAGAATTTTCATTTTGGACCATCAAGAACCAACCAAATGCCTTCGGATCACAAGTCAAAATAAGACAGTTCTTAAAAGAAAACTGTACCAGGAAAAACTCCACAACAGAAAATATACCATTTCTAATAGAAATAAAAATCAGGTTTAGCATAGGGCGCAATTCATTTTTGATACCATGAAGCTACAATAGCTACATGCACACCTGCCCAAAATAGAAAATACATCTCCCTCCAAAGGTAGTAATGAGACAATTTGCAAATTTGCTTAGGCTAGTGTAGAAATCTTTACTCTAATTTCAAAGAAATATAGGCCTACATCAGTGCAACCGAAGAGAAATCCAACCTGCATGTATTGTACAGCAACAGCTGAGTCAAGAAAAGTCAGATCAATAAATCATCACCCTTACCACCATCAGGGTCACCTGCAATACATAATGTACTGTTCTACAGGGTTAAATTCAACCTCAGGATATGATTCCAGCTAGGCTATATCTTGAGCTGTCTGCATGGTATGAATTTTAGCACAAAACAATCTGGCAAGATATCTCCCTATCCCTCTATTTGCATTTTCTACTCTAGCTTATATAATTTGTACTCAGATTCCATCAACACCATTTCAGCAGAGAAACAGTCTCTGCCGTATGCTGCCTGAGGCCAGTCTGGATGAACTCCTACAATAAGCACACATGCTAAGCAATCTGTTCTTCCTCTTCTTTTTACTTTCTGAACAGAAGAATGAATATGAACATTCTGACTACATGAAAAGGAATATTAATATTTGTTGCTCTTGGTCCATTAATGGAGTACTCGATCCCATGTGTACATCATGACCACAAACTATTAGAAGTTAAAAGACCTTGACTGTTTCCACACTTACCTGATCTATTCTTGCATAGGATAGGCTGCCCTCACACCAGAATAAGCAATCCATCCCAAGTTGGTGCCAGCCCCTTCACTAGCTCTGAAACTCACACCAGTCAGTGTGGTGTGCCACGGGCCTAGAATGCCACCAAAATAGACTTAAAAAAAAGTCCAGAACGCCGTTTTTGAGGCATCCCAACCTAGTCTATTTTCTGTCCTGTGCAGACAGAACATACTAGGAGGAGGCCCTACATGGTCTGCTGAAAGGTTCCAGACAAAAGAGACCTAGAAATGTACAATGGTCTGGTTTACCAACCACATGCAGAAATTGCCTTTAAGTCCAATAACTCAGTGGAAACACTTTCCCTTCTGTGGAACTCCAAAGTTGATATCAGGAGCTATGTGTACTGACTTCAGAATAGAAACCATATTAGAACAGCACTTAAATTTATTCAGCTGTGGAGCACTAGACTCAAACTACTACTACTACTACTACTACTACTACTATTCCATTTCCTCCTTCTCCAATGACAGTATGTCATTATGTTTGGAGGTTGTAAAGCATGTGCCATTCCTGAATATCACAACCCATTTCTACATCTTTGTTGAGAAAACTGAATCAATGTGCTTATGGAGTCAGCCAATACTGTGTTTTAGGTCAGTCGCTCACCCATTCCACACTTGCTGGTATCCTAGCATATTAAAGGGCCTATTCCCTTGCTATCCACACACTAATGTGGACAAGTAGAGGCTCTGCCCAGTCCTAGTTCCCTTTGTCTGCACCAGATGAAGTGACAAAGTGTCCACTTATGAAGTGTCCATAAACAGACTACTGAGCTAAAGAGTGTTATAACGGGTGCACAGTGTTATAAAGGATAGAAGGCCCAGACTCTTTTGGTGGCACACAAGAAATTCTGAAGGCTGGGAACCTTCTGCTAGATGTGGACAGCTTCTGGAGCAGGCTAGTGCTAGCCAGGCCCATTCTCTGTGTTGGCCAGATTCTCTGTGTTGCAATACATGATCCAGAACAGAAAGCAAACAACCTCTGTCAGGACTTGCAACATCTTGTGTTAAAGCCCCCTTGAAATGTTACAGATCTTACTAATGTTGCTAGGAGGTTGCATAACAGAATGAAATATCTCCTGAATGTTTTTGTTACAGTCTTCCAATTTTAGCCTTTAAAGAATTAAAAGACCTGAATAATTTCCCCCAAACAAGGACAAATCTAAGGGGTTACCTTCCACATATTAGTGAAGAATGGAGCAGGCATAGTCCCCTCCAGGTACGTTTTATTGACATTGGTTCCAAAATGGCACTGTATCGCAGTCCTGCTGTGGATGTCTTTAAAAAGTCCACAACCATAGCCATCATGAACCCGTAGGCCAGAATTTTATGGAGAACCCATTTTGTCAGTCTAGGAAACACCACTGAAAGTGCCTCTGGATGTTGGGACACTCTTGGAACAGGCCATTCCAGAACCTGAAGAAGCTGAAAACATCTGTTCCTAGCCTTCAAAGGCTCTGTATTGGGTTGAGGGCTGGGCTGAGCCTTCAAAGCCAGTAGCTGGGCCTGGGCTCTGACAGACTATCTGAATGTGTACAGCCCTTGGAGCAAGCTATTACTAGGCCACTCTAGGGTGTACCACATCCCATGTAATTTGGAAAGGACCCTTTACAACTTACTCAATATTTACCTCACTTTTCTTTGAACATCTCTAAAGCTATTGTAAATCAACTCTGTAAAACTTGCCAAGATTTGCACTCAAGTCTTTCCTTAGAGGTTTTACACTATAACCCTTCCCGAAAATGTGCCCTTGGTGCAAAAGAGATAGTATTCAATTTTCACTGTTATTTTCTATAAAAGCAAGTGAGATACTGTACTGTTGCAAAGTGGATTTTAAAAACTATCGCAAATTTCACGTGTGCATTAAGACTGGTATATGGGAATCACTCTTATTCTAACAGACAGCATGGTGCTTCCAAGGACAACAGCTTTCCCTTCTTTTGTGAGGCAAGATGGCAGTGCTACAAATGCCCTACGATGCACATTATACACAAAACAAGGAGATACTTACTGACATTTTGTTAATGATTTTCTCAATCTCCTTATGGCCATACTTTTCTGCAATGCATGCTGGGGTTTCACCATACTTGTTGGTTATCTGGCAAGATATTTTAGCCTCTGGGTATTGGACAAGAAATGTAGCAAACTTCTTTAATCCAAATTTTGCTGCACAGTGGAGAAGTGTAGGAAGCTCTTCCAAGTCTGAGTCTGTATTGCAAAATAGACATGATCACACACACAAATTACCTATTGTTCTTCTTATCGTTAATAAAGTTTTTATTCATGCAATTATGAGAACATGGGAAAATAATGTTTAAATGAAAAATAGCAGTTTGGCAGCAATTGCATGTGATGTGACAGGCTGAGAAACTGGGAGATAAGTTCAAAACTTCACTCATTCATAAATGTTGTCCATATTTTTCATCTACTGTCACAAGATGATTGTTAAAATATCATGAGAAAATCTCCTGGACTTCAGTGGGGTTTTGGAGGAAAAGCATAGGCATAAATGTATCAAATAAAAATCTAGTATGTCTCAATCAAAAATGTGAAAATTATTGTCTTCTAAATTCTATACTTTCTTCATTACTTTCTCTAACTCTTGTTGCTTTTTCCCTTCTTCCCAAGTTATAACTGTTTCCTGGCTTTAGCTAAGATCAGTTACAAAGATTAGTACATTTTGATCTTCTGTCTATTCCAACCAACCAGCCAACCAACCAGCCAACCAACTACTTAATTCAAGTTTATTGATTAGTGAACATGACCATAAGGTAAAGTATAATGTCTCTTTCTTACTAGTCATCAGCTCATTATACCTCAAAACACACAATGTAACAGTTAACTGAACTTCCATACTTCTTCCCTTCACAGCTGCAAACTGTTAAACACTCTGAGCAACTAAACATCCTTTATCAACATACAGCTAATCTATTAAACACTAGGGATTTCACTGGCACCAATACTATATTGATGTTTTTATTGCCAGTATATCATATTTCAGAGTTCAATTGAGCCTGGGCTGGACTAGCTTTATGTCATCAAGGTCTTAGTAGCCCATCCCAGTTGCTCACAATATTACATTGCTTGAGACCAGCACATTACAATGGGGAACAGTATGTACTATCAGTTATTTCATAAGTGAATAAAACTACTTGGTGGTGAATTGACTGGAAGTGATCAGTATATGTACCCAATGCTGAAAAAACGAAAGCCTTTCCTGTGCTTATTTACACCTATTCTGAACCAATGGATATGGAAAGCCAGGATCACTGATTTGGATCATGGGACACAGTGGTCTGCATGATGGCATTGGTCCCAGCCTTGAAGCTCAAGTGAGCTTTGAGGCTGGGCTTTAAGGACCTTGGAGCCTCTGGGCAAAGCATTTCAGCAGTGTGCTTTAGCTCTACACCAAAATGAACACAGGAAGCATGCTTTCTATATGCCTCCCATGTTCTGGAGCAGGACCCTCTGGTCTGCTTGCTTGTAGGTAATCTTGATCAGAACCTTCCTGATTTGGATCAAGGTCTGCTAATGCAGGAGGTGATTGATGAGGTCCAGGTGTCAACTATGAAGGCTCTTGATTGGGATTAAAACTAAGTACAGAAAGGCCCAGAATCTGACTGAAAGTTCTAATTATTGTACTATCCTTGTTATCTCACATGCTAGTAAGATCATGTTAAAGATAATTCAAAAGGGATTGCTACCTTATATAGAAAGAGTACTACTAGATAGACAGGCCGTTTTAGGAGAGGGAGGGGAATACGGATATCATCACTGATGTATGATGGATTCTGGAAAAGCAAATAAATTATCAGTAGGAAGTGCATATGTGTTTCATTGATTACACAAAAGTTTTTGACTGTGTTGATCATGTTAAACTGTGGAAAGTTTTAAGGAAGATGGATCATATTGGGCTCATGAGGAAACTTTATACAGGCCAAGACGCAACAATCAGAACGGAGTGTGGAGAGACAGACTGGTTTCCAATTAGTAAGGGAATAAGACAAGAGTGTGCAATTTCACATATCTGTTTAACTTGTATGCAATATATATAATGCAAAAAGCTGGTCTGGAAGAAGGCAAGCATGGCTTTAAGATAGATGGGAGAAACATTAACAACTGCAGGTATAAAGATGACCACACATTGCTAACAGAAAAGGGAGAAGAAGGTTTAAAAATAAATCCTAATAATACAGAGATCATGGCAATAGGACCATTCACAGATTTACAACTAGAGCAGGAAGCTCTGGAAAGGTTGATGACCTTTATCCCCTGGGATCCATGATTAATAATAAAGGAAGTATGCTTCCCAAGTTGACACTGGGAAGAGCAGCAGTAAAATGCTTAGGGAAGGTTTTTAAGTGTCACAATGCCTCACTGAGCACAAAAATCAGAATGGTTTTTACTATGTTGTATGGATGTTAAAATTGGACTATGACAAAGCAAGACCAGAAACACATAGACTTTTATGAACTTTGGTGGTGGGAAAGGCTTTTCAGAGTACCATGGTTAGCTAAAAAGACCAATCAGTGAATTCTAGACAAAATAAAACCTCAGTATTCATTGGAAGCACAAATGACAAGGCTTAAACTGCCTTACTCTGGACACATAAAGAGAAAACTAAACTTCCTAGAATATATGCTGATGTTGAAGTGGGGGGAAGGAAGAGGAGGAGAAGGAGACAGCCAACTACTAGGTGGATAGACTCAATTAGGACAGCAATGAAAACCTCACTGGCAGAACTAAGCAAAATCACGGAAGACTGGTCAGTCTGGAGGAAATCAATCCATATGGTCCTTAAGAGTTGGCTACAACTAGAGGACCTCAAACAAGCAAGAATGAAAAGGTCTTCATCTGATGCCTGAGAGTATATAGATATGGAGCCATGTCTTGGTAGAGTATGTCCCTTGTCCAGAGGAAAGGATTTCATTTAAAAAAAAAACCCTCAGTAATGTAGGGTCTACCAGGTTTTCAAAACAAGAAAACAGTTTCACTGTGTGAGGAAGTCTGAAATATAGTTGTTACCCATGAGGTGTAAATTTCACATTTACCCTTTGTTACCTAGTTAAATATGACATTTCTGGAGGGGATAAACTGTAGTAATTGGGCATGTAATAGCTTCTTTCCAGGGCATAGAATTACAACTGCAGCTGTGAGGGGAATATTGGTCTGGTAAGCATCAGGGCCATTTAGAACTCCTGTAATAGTCATTGTCCATTTGGGGATGAGGTTGTTAAACACTTTGCGAAATAGCAGGTCAAAAGCATATAGTGTCCCTTTTATTTGCCACACGGGATGCTTGTGAAGAAGGTAAACTGAAATCAATGGACCGTTACATAGAACTTATTTTTTTTAATAGCTGGAATCACATTGATGGAAAAAGGCAGGAGTTAGGTCTCTTCTTGTTCAGCTTCATTAGGAAGATTCATTTTTACAGCCAGGAGATAATTGCTCAGTAGTGTAACCACAACACTGTGAAAAAATGAGAGGGACCATAACCTTTGTTTAGAAAACTTTCCAAGGTGCCATCCTAGCCCAAATGCAATGTCTGACATGACATGCTAGGCAAGGCGTGAAACCCAAATGTGCAGTTCACAAGCCAACAAGCCTGATGCAACTTAAAGCTGATACTCAAAGCATGAAACAAGGAACAAACTGAATTTCCATCCCATAAAACAAAGCCTAAAATGCAATTCAAGTTTACTGCTGAATGTTTGTGAGGGCTGAATTGAAACCTCTGAGCAGCTGCTTAATTTTAGGCCTTCAGCTCCTCATTGAATAGTAGCGTATTATCAGAAGCTCAAAATTAATATTTTTCTTTATTATTCCCTCTGTTTTGCAACTACTTCTACATTTGTTTATTTGTTTATATGTGCATATCATTTTATCCCACCCTATACCCTAAGGTCTCAGGACAGGGTTAGACTAAAACTGACACTATGAACAGAGTTAAAATTCAATCCATTAGCAAATTCCAAATATGCTAAGGAAAGAAATAAGAAGAGAAAGACCAGTGCCCCAAGTTTCCTTTAAAGAGAACAGACCTACTCAGGTAATATGGAGGACTCAAATCATAGCACCTTCACTACTAAGGGTAAGTTTTCCACTGTCACTAAAAGTACCCATTAAGTACCCATTAATGGGTACTTAATGGGTACTTCTCCTGGCAGTGGAAAAACACCCATCTTCTACCTCAGCCCAACATCTAGTGCAGTGATGGTGAACCTTTTGAGTTCGGTATGTCAAAACTCGCAAGTAAACCTAGCTTAACTCAGGTGCTGTGTCACATCTAGAAATGTCCATAATTTTGTGATATTTGTAGCTCTAGTAAAAAAGTTATATTTTTGATATATGTATTTTATTAAAAGCAAAACCAAATAATTCTTTACATTAGTGACTTTTGTTGCTAAATCTTCAATTGAAAGTTGGTATTTCATACACTTCAAGAACAAGCAAGCACTACACATCCAGGTGCCAGGGTGACCATGTGTGTCACCCAAAAGGGCTTGGTGTGTCACCTGTGACACGCGTTTCATAGGTTGGCCATCACCGATCTAGTGACTACATGGATACATTTTCTGCCATTTTCTTCACAACAACTCAGAAATAATACAGAACCTGGGGCCTTCTGCCAGCAGAGCAAGCATTCTAATACTGAGTTATTGACTTTCCCTGCCACCATTACAACTATGAGAAATAAACTGAGGCTGCATTCCCATAATGGGGCAGTAACGTATCATTTGCTCCTACCCCACGGGGGACAACTTTTTAACTAGCTTTTGCTCCCCAGCTTTGAAGACATAGGGAGATTTTTTTTGCCATACTGGAGATAGCCCCAGAAGTAGGCCATTTTTGGTGTGATAGAAAATACTTCCGTGAACAGAGGTGGGTGAGTGTCAAGATGACCATTCCCAAGCCCAAGTTCAAGAACATGGAGAATCACTTAGCAGCAGCATGCCAGTGTTAACTGATAAAAGATCATGCAGGAAATAGCACTAGCGGACACATATTTCCTTAAATGCTTTCCCATCAGTCTCGCCTGGATGGGTCACATATTAAACACCCAAATTAACTTCCTATTTTCTTACAAGCTCCAAGTGACCTGGGAACAACACCATTTCCAATTATCCCATAATGGTTGCACCCTCACAGCAAAGGAAATAGTATGGATCAGTATTACAGGGCTCCAGTGATGGCAGCACAAAAGCCAGGCTGACAGTAAGTTTCTTGCATGACTCTCATGTGTATAGTGGCTTGGGCCCCAAATAACTAAAGGAATGCTTCCTCCCAAATAGAACTTGACCATGCTATTAAAGCCCTCCTGGCTGTGCCACTCCTCTTTCAGTAGTTAAGGAGGTGGAGACACACAAGAGTGCTTTCTTGGTGGTAGCCCCAGACTGTGAAACAGTTACTCTCTTCTCTGAGGTGCATCAGAGAACAGAGTAATTGTTCCACAGATTTCTGGTGAAAACACTCTTCTATACTCTGGTCTTTAGCTAAGGGAACAGCATCCCCTTCCTATGCAGGCACTGTTACTGTCTCAGATAATCTATTTTATCTGTGTTAATTGTCTTACCATAGCCTGCCCTGAGGCCTTCAGGTATAGGACAGGACAGGACAGACAGACAGACAAAATAGACAGACAGACAGTTATTCTGAATGGCAAACCTATTCTTATTTCAGAAATTTTCTTTATTTCCTTTTTCAATTCAGAACTAACACATGTATTTTACTTATTAGCCAGAATGCACATTTTCTTGCTATTATCACTTACTGAATGGACAGGGTTTATTTTCCCCCCTTGTTCAGAGCGCACAGTAATTACAGATAATTACTACTCTTGACCTTGTAAACCTACATCTTCAGTATCAGCAAAGAGAATCTGAAGGCATGTGCAGCAATTATCTCAATAAAAACATAGTTCACCACAGCATGAGGCATTAGGATAAAGCTGCAATTCCCTCAAATCTGGATACCATGGATAAAATGCCAGCAAAGAGCATCTGAAGGTGGCATTTACAAGAAGTACTTCTGCTTACCATTATATGTGCATTTCTCTGCATTACAAAATGTTTACTGGAATTATAGATGAGATGCCATATGCTTTCTGAATATCTGTTTAACTGACTGAAGCATGCTTGAAATGCACTCTGTGAGCTCAGAACCTTCTCAAAATTCTCTGCCATGGATTCTGAGGTTGCATTTTCAGCTACGATACTTCAAAAGTGGCATTTGTACATGCAATGACATTTTACATTATATGCTGAGGCAAGCTGTTATGGAAACTGGGATGTATAGATGAAACACTGTCCATTGTGAAACCTTTTCTGTTTTAGTCTAATTCTGCCCCATTACCATCCGTTGCTAGGTGTATTTTGTCCTCATTTCATTTTTAAAATAGTGGTATATATTTGTAAAGCAACAAGTGCATTTTTATGAGGGAAACCCTTAAGGCCTTTCTGCAGTTGTTAATCTGGATCTAGGAGCTGCTAAGAATACACCTTCTGCATGGGACTAGCGTAGATCTGCATCAGATTTGTGCTAATGGCACATTAATCTGGATTAGTAGTAGACCAGATAAATCTGCTCCAAATCTGTGCTAGTGCTGTCTGATCTGGAGCTGCGAAGGGGCAGCTGCATGTGGAATGTATCCTGGAAGAATGTGGCATAGACTCTAATGGCTTGTGTACCAGAGATGTGACGCACCTCCATGTTGACTTCAAGGCTTCTGTGGTTGCTGTCTCTGATATCCCTTTGCACTTTGCAGTTGCCTCCACATCTGACCCAAAGGTTGTTGGGGTACTTTCACATCCAGTGGCATTTTGCCAGACCCCTGCTGCCCAGATGCAGCGTTTGAGCAACAACACAAAGGATGAATTGTGCCAGGGTTTGGTTAATACTTTCAGCATTAAGTCACATTAAGGATACAGATCCATGTTATGGCATTTGCATTACGTTGCTCCTTGGCATGTATTTGCTCCCATCCAGCCTACTCATTGCAGATGGCACAGTCTCCTATAGATCTGGATCTAGTTAATCTGGATTCACCAATATGGTTTAAGTGAGGTAAGTGCAGGAAGGGCCTCAGGCTGTGTCCATACTTCAGCTGTGTACGGCGGGGTGTGAGACATTCACACATCTTGCCACTCACCTTTGTCAGAGCTGACAACCCTGCCATGAAGTGGAGGTATCAACTTCAGATACAAAGGTCTTTTCATGTGCCAGAAAAGGCCACAGAAGTGGCTTTTGTCAGTGCTGTGGTGGTGAGGGCGACTGAGGGTGGTGGGTGCCCTTGAGCAGGGGTGTTGCAGATGGCACATCTGGAAGGAGTGGATGGTTTGACTGTCATGGGTGTTTGAGTTCCACATCCCTGGGGCTTCCTGGTGTGCTTCCCTAATGTAATCTAATTTTAAACTGTAAATAATGCATATGTGTTCTGTTTCTAAAAATTGGAGACCTCATCTCTACGTCCATTAATTGCTTCACTGTATTTGTTACTATATTTTTGTGCATTTGGTTTGATTCACAGGCTGTTTGCTTGGTTGGATGGCCCAGCTGAGCCTAATGTGAAGGCCAGAGAACAGAAATGCCATGGGGTCAACTCTGCACACCTGGGACTTGTCACCAGGCAATAAATGGCTCTGGAAACAGGATATTTCCAGAGAACTCCAGGGAGCAGACTAGGGTTGTTTTTCCACTGTCACTAGAAGCACCCATTAAGTACCCATTAATGGGTACAAAAATGCCATTACGTGCCCATTAATGGGTACGTAATGGGTAATTCTAATGACAGTGGAAAAATACCCTAGGTCACTGGGAATGGGTTCTAACAACAGCAACCTGTAGTTACCGTTATAGCAAACTGCACATATGAATGCTTCCTCTTATTCTCCAGCAAAGACAACAGATTTTTTTTGGAAACTCAGAGCAATGTGCATTACACACCAGTGTCTCGGCAGTAGTCTGTAACTTCATTTGCAACATCCTTGGATTGATGAGAAATTATGGGATTTTTCAATAGGGATGTGAGGGTATTATCCAGCTTCTCTGGTGATGAAAATTTGGAAGCCTGTATGAAAAGGAGGGAGAGAAACAAACAGCAAGTAAGTATGAACACACATTCATTTTGTCACCCAGAAGTAATGAACAGAACAAATAGGAGTTCATTTGGGTTATTTTACATCCCTGAGGCTAAGAGCAACCTATTATTGAAAACAGGATGAAAAACTGTTACTATTGGTTGATGCCCTCCTGCTTTATTAACAATAAAAGATCTAGATCTTTGTGCCTCTAGATTTCATTGCTATTATTTTATGCTCCATGCAAACCATTACAAAATAACTTAATTCTTTTTGTGCAAAGATTTTGAGCTGCCTCACAAATCCTACCTGAAAAATCATGTAGAACAATTGAGATATTGCAACAAATAAATAATGCTAGTTTGATGACTTATTATCTGACTCCAGGGTCTCTCTCACTTACTGTCCCTCTGATACAGGGCCAGAAATGTGCCAAGGGACACACTTCAATGTATGATTTCCAGACTGTTTTTTCCTGCTCTGCACTCCAGGAATGGATGCAAGAGTCCTGGATACACTGGTAACATCCATATAGGGTGTTTTTCCACTGTCACTAGAAGTACCCATTAAGTACCCATTAATGGGTACAAAAATGCCATTTCGTACCCATTAATGTGTACTTAATGGGTACTTTTAGTGACAGTGGAAAAACACCCATAGTCCCGCACTGAGTGTGGGGTATATGAAGCCAAGATGTGCCACAAAAGACTAAAGCCCCATGCCTGGCCTGCTCCCAAGTGCAGAATCTGTACCTGGGAGTTCTCTGGTCTTGCCTCTAAAGTTGGGTAGAGCAGGCCATCTGGACAGCCTTCCACAATGGCTTGGAATGCTTGTTCTGGATCACAGTCTCTATAGCACAAATGCAGAAGTTCCCACCCTCTCACAGGACTTTTGCATCTGCAATCAAGCAGGGCATGTCAACATCAACCGGCATCCCAAGGCAGGTATTTGGCATTCTCATCTTGACCAAGTCTTGGAAGGCGCCTTCTGTCTGAGTTGCAAGTCATACATTTTGTGCTAGGCAGTGAAACATTCCTTTGATCAGGCCACTCTCTTTGTCCATTCCACTCATATTTTTTTTTATTTGACAGTTGTTCTTTAGGATCACAAATCCAGGTCTTTCACAGCACCTGGTCTCTGTGTTTAATGTGGCAGTGCAAAGGACTACATGTGAGCCATAACACAAGTCTCCTTTCTGCATTCTGAGGCAAGCAATTACTATTTGGCAAAATTATAAGTTCTTGTGATTTGAAAACTTTGGTTTTCTTCTCAAATCCTGAACAAGTTTTTCTTTCACCCCTTAATTCAGGATTAGAAACGATAAACAAATAAGTAAATTATAAATAAAATCCCAAAGTTCCCTCTTGCTTTCACTTTACAGTGATGTACTTTTAACAGAACAATATTGTCCTTAAAAAAGTGTGCTTGAAAGGAATTTACTACTGCCCTTAACCAAGTGCTAATAATGTAATGCATCATTTTTTATTAATCCTTTTGTTATGAGCATAATGCCTTAGGTGGCAGACACGGTAGATTTGTCACAGGAAAATGAGTCAGTCTGGATACAAACAGAGCTATTATTTTTCTTCATGCTTTGCAGTTACGATATAGACATGTCAAGCGTACTGGCCATTGAGGGACAAATGATATTACAGGTCTTTTCCCACTTTTACAACAGATTTCCTTTCCTTTCCTTTCCCATTATAAGCCACTGGCAAAGGGAACTTTTGCACTGCAGGGACTTTCTCCTCTTTTCTTCGGCCTGCATTCCTCAAGTATAGAAGGCATTTGCCTGGTAATGGGCAAAACCATATACAATTCTTTGAAATTAAATAGATCCATAACATGCAGGTAAGGCTGAATCTCCATGACACCATTATGGTGCACTGAAAGAGCAATGTTTACGTGACGCTGTGCCTTTACTGAACTCTCAAAATGGAAGAAAACCACAGTATCTGCTTCAATGTCAGAAGCTGTATTCAGACATAACAAAAGGGGTGTCTCAGAAGCACCTGAGAGAGACAATTGCCAAGGTTTCTCTAACTGACCTTTCCTAGCACAGAATGTTCAGAAGATGGGGAGGGGCTGATTGCTTGGTTGGACAACCATTGGTTCAACAATCCCGCCTCAAATCCTTCTGCAAGCTGCCTCAGAGGTTCTTTGGCTTTGTTTTGGTATTTTTATCTGTATCTGATCACAGCCATACTCTTCTCTTATGCCGCTACAAGCACTTTTAAGGCACTGTAGTTGGCAGAATGGGTTGAAGGGATATTCCCATGCTGAATTGGGGTGGTGGCATGGTCAAAGGTTAAGGAGATAAGAATTTAAATTGGACAGGCTTATGTTGGCTATCTCTGACTTTGGCTGCATCTACATTTCAGGGGAAGGTATGACAGTGTGGTTGAGTCCCAAACAGAGCACAATTGGTTTATTTATTTATTTATTTGTTTGTTTATTTGTTTATTTATTTATTTTAATTTCTATGCCACCCTATACCCAAAAGTCTCAGGGCAGGTTACAATATTATATTAATCAATTGTTCTGAGAGTTGACCTTTCTCATCTTCCATGCTGAGGAAATAAGCAGCGATGTCTATATGCTGCTATTGACATCCAAGGCTATATTCACATTATTTTTCTTATTCCTGTACAAGATGGCAGTGTACATGTGGTGGTGGTGGTGATTGTGCACTTCTGGATATTTTGCACCATCAAATTGCTCAGATGTGTGTTTCATTATATTGTGCGCAGACAGCACCAGCCTTGCACTGTTTGATCAACATGCAATTACTCCAGAGGGGCTTTTTCCAAAATATTGCTTGACGTTTGTTTGTCATCTAGAGCTGCCCCAAAATTGGTCCCCCATGGTATATCATATTTCTGTCCATACATTTATTTCAGAAACCTGTTTTTACCTAGGCTGAATTGATATCAGCTGTTCTTATTCTAAATTTCACCACAGTTGAGTCAGAAGGAAAATGTTCTGGATGTTTATGATATTAGACAGATAACAGTGAATAGCAGCTAAGAAGCTGTAATTTATTTTTGCTTGCTGAAATGTTATGCCTAGGCCTGTTATCAGCTGGTTACATATCTATGCTTTTTATCAATCCATTCTCATCATCATTATTCTTCAATCATCATATTGCATTTACAAGACTATGTACAAATCTCATGAAGGCTTGTTCTCCCCACTTCACGCTTTTATTAACTTGTAACTCTGAGATCAGCTTACCTGCCTAACAAAAGCAATTGGATCAGCCACTTTCTGAAGCATGTGTTCAATCTCCTCAACTGTTGTGTAGTACTCAATCTGTGTTTTTGCTTTAATGACTCCCTCACAGTAGACATTGACGTCTATGAAACCAGCAGGAAAATCTTAAGAAACAGAAATAAAAAGCACAGAGAAAAAGAAAAGGACTCAGAAGAGAAAAGAATCATTGCCAACACCCTTCCTCAGATGTATAAGTACATGATATTTTTCTCTACCCACATGCCAAGGATAAATACATATGATCTCAGGGGTATGTCCAGAACAGATTTTGGGGTTGTGGTGCCGCCCATCCCCCAGCACGAGCTGTCTTACACTCTTTAACTTAAACTGTCTTCTATTCCTATATGGGGCTCTTACAATTTTAAAACCTTGGTAGCATGTTGTATATTTCTAGTAGCGTGTTGTGGTTTGCTCAAGCCTCACGCCTGCAAGCGGACACCAGCAATGCTTATTTCATTCACACCAGCTGCCTGACACTCAAAACTCTTGTCTCCAGCCTACTGGCTGTTTATTTCCCATAGCCTCAGCTTCCTTGGTTTATATAGAGAGAGGACTTTGTAACTGTAACACCCTTCTGGGTTAGAATATAGAGAAAGTGGCAAAGTCTCTTCAAAGAAACAAAATAAAAAGCTTTATTCTTTACAACTGTGTTTTGAAGATACAAGTATTTCAGTTCACAGGCACACAAATTAATTCCTTAACTTCACAATCCTTTTCCTGCAATCCCTTCTGGCTTTATCCCTGGCCTAGAACGTCTGGACCTATTCTTGGATCTTTCCCCTGAGAGAACTGGACAGTTTAACCTGCCTTCCCCCCAGAACCCCAAAGCATGGACACTTCTCCCTTCTGGCAGGCGGGTTTTATATCCCCTCACCAGACGTAACTTGACGCCTGATTGGTTGAGTGCTCTCTTCCCCCTCCCGTTATGCTAATAAGGGAGGTTTTGCCCCCTCCTTACCTGCTCAGGCTGTCTGTTTGAACTTCCTTGCTTATGGCGCATTGAATGCACCTTCACTACAGTTTTTAAATTGCATCCCCCAGCACTGAAATTTAGGGTGGGCATCACAGGGGTATTAAGGAGTTTACATGGTACAGAATGACATTCATATCTTTAGATTTGAATCTTACATTTGAATTAATGGATTCAAATGTATTCAGTTAGAATTGGATTTTGTTGCATTTGGATTCTAAACATTTGAATCAAATAAAATGTTTTGATATTTGATTCAACTCAAATTCGAATGCAAAAAAACATTAGTGCACATCCCTACTATAAGGGTGCTACTGTCAGGCAGGGCTAGCTGCCTGCCATAATATTTGAATGTAAGATCTCTGCCATCTATGTGATTCTGTATATATGTATATAGTAGCTGCCTGTTGTTTGGAAGTGACAGTTGACTCCCCCCTCCCCGCTGGGGTCGAGTGATACATTTTGGCTCCAAGTTTAAACTGAGTTTTGAAAAATAATTATTGTTCATTGGTTGATGGCCAAACCCCGCCCAGCTATGAAAGATATAAATATGCTGGGCTTTCTGGTCAAAGCTGCTTCCAACAAAACCTGCCTTACCCTGAACTGAAATAAATCACTGTTCATTTTTTTAAAGAAAGAGTCTCGTGGTTATTCTTTGCCAGCCTGACAGCTACCCACTGATTGGCTATTGGATGGGAAATTAGTTTCTAGCTTAAAGAGCTATAAAATTCTGAATTATAGCTTCAGAGCTATAAAATTCTGAATGTTAAAGGGTTAACTTTTACAAGTCTTTGAAGAAGAAGAGTTGGCTTTTCTACCTTGCTTTTCTCACTCATTTAAGGGAACTCAAAGTGGCTGACAAAGCTTTGCTATTCTTCTCCCCACAACAGAACACCTTGTGAGGTGGGTGGGGCTATGAGAGCTCAGAAGAGGGCTGTGACTAGCCCAAGGTCACCCAGCTGGCTTCATGGGGGAGGGTGGAATTGAACCCAGTATTCCCAGATAAGAGTCCGCTCCCTAACCACTAGACCAAAATGGCCTAATGAGATGGGGGCAAGGGAACCATAGGCTAAGGGAACCATAGGGGGGAAATATCTGTCAGAGAATCAGAGGACACTCCAAAGTGTCTTGCTGGAACTCTCTTCTAAATTAAGTCCAAGTTATCTTTTTATTTTTTAAATGAATTGTTTTTATTGAATACCAAATATATAAATGTTATAATAAACACAAGAAGTATGGGCCACTGGAGTTGTTGAAGTCCAGCTTTGAAGATCACACAATCTCCAGGACTGATCTAGTAGTTCTCCTGTAACAGTTGTCTACAGGCCAATGGCTTGTTCTGGTAGAACTGCCTCCCTTTAACTGCTGGACAGCTCCAGCCTGACCCTGGGCAATTTCACACTTCCCTTCCCATCTGCTGGATGGGAAACGAGTGCGATGAACAAATGTTGACTACCGTTCACACTTTGGAGCGTTAATCAACATTAGCCTTCTCCCCCCTCCCCCTGCAATCTGTTTGATCGTGGGGCCGGTCCTCTTCAGGGCAGTGCCACCTTGAGTGCAGCACCCTCCTCACAGTCGCAGTCATGTCAGGAGAGCAACAGAGCTTCCAGAGCTCTGTTGACCTCCTCGTCCAGCAGAAGAGCAAAAGGTACATTTTGGGGGGAGGTTGATAAGGTTGTGGAGCACGATTTCATGCTCCACACCTAGTTGATACTTAGGCAACTTTTCGGAAGTCAGGGGGCGCCAGGAGGCTGTAGCAGCTTCCTCTAGGTGCAGATGCTCTTCCTCAGATGTTGCCTAATTATTAACTAGGGGCCAGAGTCTTGCTGGAATAATCCAAACCAGCTAAATGCAGAGACAGCCTGAAACTATGGAAGTTGGGGGCGCTGAGCAATCAACTATCCAAACAAATATGTCAATTCTTGCAACTTGTTCATGCCAAGAGTGAGTTCTGGGAATGTTTGTTATTTGTGCATACAGTGTAGTAAACATAAGAGGATGACTTTACTGCTACTACACTTTCTAAAATCTGTTCTGATTCTGCTTTTATGTATTTTAGTTGTTGCAATTTGCCCTGTAATCTCAGAGTACAGGACGGGATATGAGTGTAAATAATAGACAGGTAATAAAGTTTTAGAAGTTAAGTTCCTAACATCTTCATAAATGCTGCATTATTTTAAAAGATTCAGTGCAAACAATTGTGCCTATAGAAGGATAGGAAAAAGGCATGAATAACAAAGAGATGCAATGAACACTGGAAGGCAAAAGCTGAACAGAATTAATGAGAAGAGCTTTCCAGAGATGTGATCAAAGTAGGCTATTGCAAACAAGCATTTTAACCTGTTCAGAAGGGTGTAAGGAGGCCTGGGCTGGTAGGTGAAGCACTTAGCAATCAAAGGCTCTCTTTGGCATTCAGGCCACTCCACACTCCTCCAAACAGGTACAAACATCTATGGACATGCATGAATGTGTTTTTGACATTCGAATCTGAGTAGATTCAAATGTCATAAAATCACATTCGAATCCATAACATTCAAATCCAAAAATTTGAACATTAGATTCATATTTAAAGATACGAAGGTCGACAACATTCGTATCTGTTATACATATCTGTATGCATTCCGTAAAAATCCATATAAATCCCGTACAGATACAAATCTACACATTTAAAATATAAAAAAATCCGTAATGGATTTTCAAAAATCCTATTTGAGTTTGAATTGCAACACTCAACAGATTGAAATTGGATATTTGAATTTTTGAATATCAGTGCACATCCCTACAAACATCTGTTAAAGGCTAGTCCAAACTGAGAACCCAAAGATTCCCAATGGTAAATTGTGTTGGATGGTAGCACAGAATACATTTGTATGGAACAAGAAGGATTTTATGAACAGAAAGGGTTAAGGCAGGGTCTAGATCTAAGCTGTACTTCGGAGGAAAGGTAATGGCTGAAAGCTCCCAAATGAATCATTGTCGAGAAAGAGATGGGGGCGGGGATACCCATACACCTACATAAAGCATGAGAACATCTTGCTGCTTGATATGAGCTTGCACAGTTTATAGAGGGAACTGATTGAGAATAGCAACCTGTGACTAATCAATGACATTTTAAAGACAGCCACTTGCCATTTTATCAAATGCAAACAACTCAATAAATCCAGCTTCTTGTTAAGTCCTAGGCCTTTCTGTCTATGCATTAATAAGCTAGCATCCAGCATTAAAATTCAAGTATGAGAGACACCTACGCAGTAGCCGTGTTCTAATTCAAAATGTGTGCAAAGTTGTGATCCGTTCTTTAATTTTTTTAATGGTATAAACCATAACAAAAGTAATGTTTAGTCCAGACAAGGTAAATACCTAAACAAATTCCTAAATAAAGAGAACTTGAATTTTGATTTAGTTGGGACCTCAGTCAAAACAGGAACTAAAATTCAAATGTTTGTTGAATATGACCCTTTGCGCTACATATAATTTCCCCGTCCTTTGGTGTGTTCCCATTCACGATTTAAAGAGCTTTGAAATAATTTTGAGTGCTCATCATGCCCAAAGTTTTAAAAGAATCTGCACTTTCCAAGGATTAAATTTCCAGAAATGCTGATTATCTATATTCAAATCAAAAGAGGAGGGAATTATGCTTTAGGGGCATTCTCCTCAGTTTTCCCTGATCCAATGTTAAGCTGTGATTTTGTTCCCTTTTCCCTGGGTTCTTGCCATTATGTGCTCAGGGGATCAGGCAGAGGGGAGGTAAAGAATGAGAGAGATCAGACCACAATGTAACTAAAAAAGAGACCAGGACACATGTAACAAAAGATAAGAACACAATGTAACAAAGAGATCAGATGAAAGTGTCTGATTATACAAAGAGGGGCAGTGATCATGACTCTGTCAGCTCTTGTGTAAAAGCTTATTTCCTCCCTCCTTCTTTCTCTTCTCCCTGCTATTTCATGCTGCTTTGATCCAACAATCTAGCACAAAACACCAGAAGGGAAAGTGATCTTTAATCTTCTATTGCCTTGTTAACATGAGAATCTGTGCTACTGTGGGGGGAGCAGAGGTGAACAAAAACTGCTGCTCCATGATCTGAATTGGGAATAGGCTTATATAGGGTTTGGGGTTTGAATTGCCTGCCCCAATTATAGTGCCCAATTGCTGACTGCATGGGGATAGAGTTCTGCTGATGGAAGGAGAGAGGGGAGGGGGTTTGTCCCCTGCATGTCCGCATTATAAGCTAATAGTGGGCACACACACAAAAAAAAAACAAAAACAAAAAAACCCACATCTCACTGCTGATTAAAAAACCCTGGTTTAAATCCAGATTATATTCCCCAGTGGGAACCTGGCCCTTGAGTAATTAATGCAGTGATACAGATGAAGGTTAGAAACACATTTTTACCTATGTATCCGTTTATTTTTAAATCAGATTGTAAGACACTTTCCCCCATTTTT
The DNA here is from genome assembly GCA_023333525.1 of Aspidoscelis tigris stejnegeri. NCBI lineage: Eukaryota > Metazoa > Chordata > Lepidosauria > Squamata > Teiidae > Aspidoscelis > Aspidoscelis tigris. Next base: position 68,071,369 of record JALMGA010000006.1, read on the forward strand.
TTCCATATAGTTTATTCTTATAAAGGCTGTTGTACTCAAAAACTGAAAGTGCCATAAGTCTTTCTAAAAAAGTCTGCTCGTAAATCAGAGAAAAGCAACCATTCCATATTTAAGTATCTGGATTTCTCACATCACCTCTCTTACCTAAAGCTTTCATGTACCTGACCCTCTGATTCCAAAATTCTGGCTGAGTCCAGACGCGTTGTTTCTCTGTTATGAACTCAAGCACGATAGAATCACCAGGAATATTGTCTTTCAAAAGAACAAATATTTCTCCAGGATTCTGTAAGGTAAGAATTGTACTTGGTTAGGCCTTCGTATTAGTAGATGAAAAATAATAATTTACAACATCAGCAAAGCCTTGCAGTGTAGTTCTGAAAGGCTGGCGATCTCTTTTGGATCAGCTGTGGATTTAAAGCAAAGCAACCAACCCTCAAAGAAACAAGGAGTCATTCAGACTGAATTGAGATATTTAATAGAAGCTGCAGCCTTCTCAGCGCCACTGTCGTGGTCCTGATAAAAGGGCCACAGCTGTGCAAATGACCATTCATGTTTCTCAGACATGCTGATCATCCTACCAAGAATCCAGGATTAGGATGAACTAAAGATGATGGATTCTGTTCATGGAAGGAATTACAGACAGAAGTGGCAGCCAATGAAAGGCTTGGATACTTTCTTTTGTCAACCATCTTTTTATTCTCTGGTACCAAAAATTTCAAAATCGAAGATTCAGGAGCTGTACTGCTTACTCTTGGGGAAGATGGAAACTCTGCAAAGGTTTCTAGGGATGTGCATGAATATTCATAAAATTTGAAATTTGTCTGAATTCGGCCAAATTCGGATGTTTGAATTCAAATCAAATGTTGGCACATTTGAAGATTGACATTCAAATTTGAATCAAATGTTTTGATACATTCGTAAGAAGCTTCGTATGGGATTCGTATGCTATCTGTATGCATTTGTATGGGATCTGTATTCTGTTTGTATGCATTCGTATATAGGATCTGTATGCTATTTGTTTGCATTCATATGGGATTCATATGGGATTGAACGTTCGTACTGAATGCAAATCCTACCACATTTGAAGGGGATCTATTTGAATGAATATGAATTTTCTTGCATTTGATTCAATATGAATCAAAGACAAAAAAAAAAATTGTGCACATCCCTAGAGGTTTCATGACTGGAGCTTTTGATTCTCCAGAAATGACTGTGTTCATGTTTCTGCAGCCTTGGTATAAAAAAGTTTATTTCTGCCTAATTATTCTATTTTCTTAGTCTAATGCACCACTCACACAGACTCCTATGTGGTGTTGAGCCACACTGGTTTCTAAATACCGTGAGGATGCTTTGTTCAGGTGAAGTTGCCTCCTCTCTTTGTGTGGATGGAGGAGGATAAGGTGGAGAAGGTGACTCAACCAGAAAGGAATCTGCATGGAATTGCTGCTCAGAGACCTTAAAATGAATTTTTTGGTGCCTTTTTGGTCCCCCAATGAGAAACCAGGCAGTATTGTTGTGATTAGAGTGGAGTTTCACTTGAAGCAGCAGCAGCAGGGTGCTATGCAGATGAGGGCTTCATCTCACTTTCCCAGCACAACTTGGGTTTATGTAAATAAATTGTGGCTGTTGGAGGGGAAGTACCAGAGGAATACTACTATTGCGTATGCTGTTATTTTATCTATCTCTCTGCCTCTCCATTTATTCTCTTAGAAAAATATCAGGAGATCTTACCTCACATGGTACTCTTCTTGGCAGCAGTAAGATATCTGGCTTTTCAGGCATTCTAGAATTTATATCAGATTCCAAAGAGGCTTCATCTAGGTTCAAGCTACTTTGTAGAGCCAGTGGTAAGTCTTCATGGGAATCTGCCAAAGAGATAACATTAAGTTTGATGATGGACAACAGCCCCAGTGGTAAAAAGAGAGAGAGAGAAAAAAGACAACAGCCCCAGTGGTATGGGAGACAAGTCTTAGAAAGAAGAAAGGCTAGAGTTGCTTGGTACACTTAGTGTGGAAACAAGACTGAGCCATGAAGACTGTGATAGCATACATCCAGTGTCTGAAATGCGGTAGCAGAGAAGATAAAAACAAGTTGTTCTCTTCTTTCTCAGAAAATAGAATTAGATCAAATTGTTAACAGATTGAGAACTGGAGTAAAATCTTTACAGGTTTATTAATGGAACCAATTTCCTTGGAAGGGCTACGCAATTGTCTTCGAGTAGTGTCCGTCTTTAGAAGTATGGTTCCTCTGGATTTTCTGTGCTAATAAGTGTGTATATGCCCTAGAGCAGTGGTTCTCAACCTGGGGGTTGGGACCCCTTTGGGGGGGTCAAACTACCCTTTCAGAGGGGTCGCAACGAGTCTCCTGCCGCCCTTCCCTCCCACCTCCCAGCTGTTCCACCCCCATGTTTGGGGGTCTCCACAACATGAGGAACTCCATTAAGGGGTCACAGCATTAGGAAGGTTTAGAACCACTGCCCTAGAGGTTCTTTGATTCTGTCATGTGCTGGTTCAGTTCAATGAAATTTGCTCCCAAGGAATATGGCTAAGATTGTCACGCACAAGACGTTTCTCTTATTCTGTAAGACAAGGAGAGAACTTGTATTCTATGGCAAGCTTCTGAGGTACTGCAATTGATAGAACACTCCCTTAATGGGTTGCATTCCAGCAACCCATCAAGCTCAGCCACCATGTCCAAAGACTAGGAATAAAGAGAGATGGTGCTGGGTAGCAATTCTGTATTCCTGGTCTTTCTGAAAACTCCTGATGTTGCTTAAAGTTAGGGAGGACATACCAGAATCAAATGCATCAGAAGTATCTTTTGCAATTCTTTCTCTGGGTTTATCACCCAACATTTTGAAATACAAATGAAAAATAAAGCATTTCCTCACCTTTGGAGATGTGCTTTCCAGCAAATGCATCAAATAATCGTTCTGTTTTGTCACAGCTGAAATATACAGTCTAGGTCTTATGGGAATAGCACTTTGAAAAATGGGTGCATAAACATGGGTCTCGTATTGTAAGATCCCAGCATCTGAACTCATTTGCAATATTTAATGGTTCTTAAACTGAGTTCTGAGCATGAATCTAAATAGAAAAATCTATGGCCAAAACCCCTAGAGTATTTAAGGTACTCCTGCTGAGAATTATAGTCTGTCGCAAAGGGTAAAGCTCTGTCTGAGGCTGCTTTCTTTGGCAAGCTTTTGACAAATATCTATTGCTATTCTTCACACTGAAAGAATTAATCTCCAGTTGCACTTTATATCTCAGTAATCAAATATTAGCCCAGTGTCTGTTACATACATTTACTGTAAGAGTGATTAATATAATTGACTATTGTGCTGATGCTTTGAGTTTTATTTCAGCCTCAATTCACATTACTCAGTACATCAGCTCCATCACTGGGCAAAACCATTTGGACTGCATTACATTTTCAGTGCTGCATTATGGTAAAATGATTTTGAAATCCAAGACCTTATTATTACTTTTATTCTCTTTTAGTACACTCAGTCAGGCATGTAAGGTTCTCCTAGTTCCTTAACTTTATTTCATAGCATTCACAAATCTGCCAAAGTGAGAACCCGGCTGAAGGACTAGAGATATGTACAGATTTATTTTTGTTTTCACTTCACATGAAAGCAAATATGAAGGAAATTCACATTTGTGCAAATAGACCCCTTTCAAATTTGGTAGGATTTGAATCTGCTGCAAATCCTCTTTGAATGTTCTTCAAATGATATTCGAATCCCTGCAGCCAGTTGTGCCTCAAAATTCCCTTTGAATCCTCTCTGAATCACCTCCAAATCTGTTCTGAATCTGCTGCAGATGTGACTGGGCAGCTGCTTTGCCACCTTCTCACTTTTGAGAATATAATGAAGCTTCAAATGAATGAACAAAAGCATTTGCTTCACATTTGAATATCAGTCTTCGAATGTAGCCAATATTAGATTTTAATGTGAATGTCCACATTCGTATGAATTTGTATGAATTGTGAACCTGATGAATATCTATGCACATCCTTACTAAGGACACCAGTGACCTCCACAACCACACATGGGCATACAGTCAGCATTTACACAGGTGCCATATGATGCCCCAGTTGTCCTAGGTGTAGGGTGTCAAACTATCTGGATGCCATTGCAGCTTGATATTTAAACCTCCTCTGAACAAGCTCCTAAAAGCCAGTTTGGTGAGACTTAGGGAAGACTGTACAGGCTCTGTACCTGAGGACTGGAGGGCAGCAAATGTAACACCAATCTTCAGAAAAGGATCCAGGGGTGATCCAGGCAATTACAGACCAGTTAGCTTAACGTCGGTTCCATGTAAGGTGATGGAAACCATCATTAAAGACAGAATTAGTGTGCACATGGAGGAGCAAGCATTGCTGAACAAAAGCCAGCATGGCTTCTGCAATGGTAAATCACACCTCACAAACTTGTTGGAATTCTTTGAGAGTGTCAATAAACACGTGGATAAAGGCAAACCAGTAGCCATTGTCTATCTGGACTTCCAGAAGACTTTTGACAAAGTTCCCCATCAAAGGCTACTGAGTAAACTCATCAGCCATGGAATAAAAGGACAGGTTCTGTCCTGGATTTGTGACTGGCTTAAGGGCAGGAAGCAGAGAGTAGTAATAAACAGCCAATTCTCAGGGTGGAAAGAGGTAAAAAGTGGGGCCCCTCAAGGCTCAGTGTTGGGACCAATGATTTTTAATTTATTCATCAATGATCTAGAAGAAGGGGTACATAGTAAAATAGCAAAATTTGCTGATGATACTAAATTATTTAAGGTAGTAAAAACCAAAAGAGATTGCCAAGAGCTCCAGAGGGATCTCTTAGCATTGGGTGAGTGGGCAACCAAGTGGCAAATGTGCTTTAATCTTAACAAGTGCAAAGTAATGCACATCAAGGCAAAAATCCAAATGATGTCTATAAACTGATGGGGTCTGAGCTTTCTGCAACACACCAGGAAAGGGATCCCAGGGTTCTGGTGGACAGTTCAATGAAGGTGTCAGCTTAATGTGCAGTAGCGGTGAAAAACGCTAATCCAATGCTGGAATAATTAGGAAGGGAATAGAAAATAAGTGTCATTTTGCCTCTATAAATCTATGGTGAAGCCACATTTGGAATATTGTATACAATTCAGATCACCACACCTCAAACAGGATATTGTGGAACTGGAAAAGGTGAAGAAAGGGGCAACCAAAGTGGTTAAGGGGTTGGAACACCTCCCTTACGAAACCAGGCTGCAATGTCTAGGGCTCTTCAGTCTGGAGAGACGGCGTTTAAGAGGGAACGTGATTGAAGTATATGAAATTATACATGGTATAGAAAAGGTGGATAGAGAAAATTTATTTATTTTCTCTATCACACATCATTAGAACCAGGGGCCACACTATGAAGCTGATGGGTTCTGTCACTTGCTTAATGAGAGTTCTGTTTTAAGTGATGACTTTCTGAAATGAAACCATGTGTTAAATGAGCCCTTACTGTATTTGTTAATTCCTACAGTGCATACTACTCAGGCTAAATTTATAGTATTATATATGCAACTAAGAAAATTCCATAGGAAGTGGAATAGTGCCATTTCCTGGGATGCTACTCTTCCGGCATGAATACTGGCTGCTGAATATTGAAATGTCAAAAAGAAATCAGGTTTAAAGGTTCACCCAACCAGAAATTCTCTCTGTGCAGTCATAGTCTTTAAAGCACAAGTCTTTGAAAAAGACACTGAACTACACAAAGAAAAAAGATAATCTATAGAAGGACCCACATACTGGGTGACACAAAAATGGACCATTTAGCTTCCATTAACAACAGCTTCAATGTGAGGAGACCCAGCTGCTTCAGAACATTTTAGTGATCTAAGAAACCACTCTTTTCCTCTTGGTTAAGCACTTTGAAATGGCTGTGTACAAATGCCCATAAGCAATTGGTGGGCCACTGTGTAAGAGAGGATGCTGAATTAGATAGGCTGTGGCTGGATCCAGCAAGGCTCCTCTTATATTCCTATGTTCAAATATACTTAACACTTACCATTTAATGTGAACAAACAGGTATCCAGAACTAGAAGCTGTGAAGGTCTTAAGCACTTTAATTTTTAACAAAACATTAAAATTGTTTTTTGCTTACAAGTAGAAACCGCTGCTTAAAATGTTTTTATAAGCTTTATGGTTTAAAAGTTCTTCTTTTCTAGAATCCTATTAAACTGTCATAAATAACAATGACATCTAGCAATAATGTCAAATATCTTTTATCCTATAATATCTATACTTAAGCATGCTTGGGCCTCAGAAACTCTGAGCCTCAGTGTATAACTCTATGGTGACATGAGATTTTTCCATCAGATGATTTTCACATTATTTATTGGAATTAGGCCTCATAAATCCAGATCCCTGTGATTAGAATGCCATCACTGGGCCTTTTTCATTACTCCCAGGTCCTAACAAATCAATGGTTTTCACATCTGCCTCCCCAAAGGAGTCTAACATCATATTGTTTTTCCATTTTCCAACATGCATGCCAACCTTTTTCACCCTCCAAGCTTTGCACAATTCACTTTCGTCAATCATTAAGCATTGATTTCTTACTCTGGAGCATTCCTCATCCATCTTTGCTTTATTGGATATATTGTTTACTTTCTTGTTATTTGTCTTGTCAGAGGCTTGTTTTGCACTTTTCAGACTGCTGTCTCACCTTTCATTGAGGTGCTTTACCTACACAAGTTTGATTTGAGATTAACTGTTTACTGTCTACTTCTTTATTTCAGTTTTTCATGATATTCAGGACTTAAGGTGCCTCTAGAATTATCATACGTTGCCCACACAACAGGGCAATAATGCACGGCAAGTGGAAGTATTTACCGGTGTGGACACTTATTCCCATCATGGTGCAACATGTACATCCGGGTACTTTGATGACGTGAAATACCTTGAAATGCACCTTCACCATCCCATACATGTGCCTTTTAGTGGGCGTCCCCATGCTGAGGATACTGCGAAAAGAACGTGAGTCCACCTCGCAAGAGTCCCCATGCAAAACCCTAATTCAGGCTACATGAGGGACAAAATCCTCCAAATAAAAAACAAAACAAAAAAAACCCACAACACTTGATAACTGTTCTTGGCCTGAATTACGGGGCATAGGAACACTCCTGGGTTACGATCACAGCATTAGCAGGCAGGGTTTCACTGTCCCCACTGCTAATGCTGCAATTGCAACTGCCCCCACCTTACCTGAGCACTTAATTGCCCAGGTAAGCCTGACAGCTGCCCTGCAATCAGCTGAGCAATTGTCAGGGGGTTATAGCAGCTTTCATGCACACAAGCAGAGCTCTGCTAATGATTAAAAGAGAGACTTGAGCAAGGAGCTAATTAATATGCACCTCTTTCCAAGGCTGGAGGTAACATGTCTCTATTTTAATCATTAGTGGAGCTCTGCTTGTGCGGATGAGAGCTGCTGTAACCCCCTGACAGTTGCTCAGCTGATTGCAGGGGAGCTGTCAGGTGAGTATTTGTGGTAAACCAACCCCTTACCTGGGCAATTAAGTGCTCAGGTAAGGGGTATGTGGAGAAAACAGCAGCATCCTGATGCAGGGATTTGTCACTGTTTTCATGGGGACGGGTGGGTTCACCATTGCCACAGTGCATCAGGGGCAGCCCCATGGGGATGCACCCTTACAGTTGCATTTTCACCTGATTGCACAAACAAGCTGTGTTCACACCTATGTTTCAATTTGGTTTCACTCCACTTTCACAATGGGAGCGCACATCTGTAGAGTGACAAGTTGTTGGGTTTTGGGTTTTTTTGGCATTGTGTTACTCAGAAAATCTACCTTAGGTTTAGATAATGTGGGTAGGAAATGATTGGTCAGTTTGCTGTTGTGTTCTCTTATTCTGAATGTGGACCGAACGGGAATTAAAACTTAGATGTGAACACAGCCTAGCTTTTTAGGTAAATTGTGGTTTGGGAATTGCTTTTCCCAGAGTATATCACCTTAGTATCCTGGGGCTATATATGGCAATCCAACCATAGCCCTGGGATAATCCTGGGTTTTATACCATGTCTGAATGCATTTGTTTTGTATTTCCTTGTGTACTTGTGGGTAACTAAATGGCTGATTATTTTGAAAGTAGGGATGTGTACGAATATTCATAACATTTGAAATTCATATGAATTTGGCTGAATTCAGACATTTGTATTCAAATTGAATGTTTTGATACATTCGTATAAAGCTTCATATGGGATTCATATGGGATATGTATGGGATTTGTATGCATCCATGTGCATTGGTATGGGATTTGTATCGGACTGAACATTCGTATCACATTCAAATCCCACTACATTTGAAGGAGATCTATTTGAACAAATATGAATTTTCTTGCATTCGATTCAATAAAGTAGGTTTATTGTGTAAATTAACATATTCTTGGGGGTGGGGGAGCTGTGAAGATACAGTTTACTGTACAAAGACTAGCCTTCACTCCAGAAGATGAATGATCCTTGGAAAAGTAGGAGACAGTGTTGTGATTGGTATCTTTTTTTGGAGTGCCTTATTGCTGTGCCTTGGGGCCTGGCCAGTTCTGGAAACAGGAATCTTTGCTGAACAGGGATTACAGAGAAAACAGAGTAGTGGAAAATCTTTTATGGACTATCAATGTTGAAAATCAAGAATGATTAGAAAGGCATCATCTTAATTTGGATGTTTTATGTGCCACATATAATTATTATGAAAAGGGTGACTGAAAAACCAGGTAACATGCCGGTGAAAATTGAAGATTTCTATTTGTCGTTTATTAGCCATTATTTCCTGCTTTATCCTCCAACAATAGAAAAAGAATGCAATTATTTTGTAGCTTTGTCTTCTCATCTGGGCTACTCCGTATTTTATAGACATTTATAGTTTGGTTTGGATGTGGAGAAGTTGGTTTACACTCTGAAACCAATCAAGATCTAGTTCCATAGAAATTAAGATAAAAACTTTTTTCACATAAGGCATAATTCGAGCACATCAGAAATTTGTTGACATAGTGAAAAACATTTGAAAATTGTGCAGTTTTTTTTAAATCTTGCACATTCATGATCATAATGAATCAACGAAGACCTAGGAATAGAACACATTGTTTTCTCTCTACCTTTAAATGTTACCCATTGATATTGTTAAGATAGGTTATGTAAGGAGGCCCCTTCAGAACTGTTTGCCTATTGCAGTCAAGAAATTATCCAAGGCTTCCCACCACTAGATGGCGGTTCAGAGACATCTTTGCAAAGATAATTGTCCGATCGAAATTCTTTCCTCCTTCTGCTGGAGAAAGATTTTAAATTTCCCTTTGCTGGATCACCCTGTCCAACAGGAGGAACAGGAGGATGAAGAATAATAATGTGGAAGAAATAAGAGAGGGGCTGAGACATGAGCATATCACCCTTCTATGTGCATTCTGAGTTATGTGTGTGGGGGGGGTAGGTGCGTGGGGTGAATTAAGCTTATATGCTTGCTTTCTCCTTCTGATAGCCCCCGGAGGAGAAAAGGGTGTGTAGGTGGAGATGCGTGGGTGCCAGTATGCATGCATCTTGCCCTGTACTGTTGCATATTCTGAAAACATCCATTCTCTTTTTAATTCTGACAAAATGCAAATACAGGAACACCGCTACCTGGAAATCTCATTTGTATTACTGTTTCAGTGCTGAAGAATTTCAAAATCACTGTGTTTTTCTGGTCAGGATTCTCATCCTGGATTTGTCCTAAAGATGAAACAGAAACTGGGGAAGGTAGGGAGGACAGGAGAAGAACCGGAACAATTATTTATTTGTTTGTTTGTTTGTTTAAAGCAGTGTTTAATTCTGTTCCCTTGCAAGAAGAGATTGGGAATTAACAAAACATGTATTGACTGCTCCTAGAGCTGGGGAATTAATGACCCATTAGTTAGTTTGCCCCTCTTAATATTCAGAACATATTTACCATGTTTGAAACAAAGCAAAATAATACAAGAGTGCTGCAAGCTATTAGTTTAATGAGTCACTGGCTGCATAGAAAAGTCAGGATATATTGCTATTACATACATATTTATAATGCATCTCTAATACATGCACAAAACTCCTTAATCCTCATAGGATTTCTGTTTAGTTCAGTGAATGATGCAATCTATACATGGATCTCTTTGTCAATAGAAAATTGTCACATTAGCTCATCTCTCCTTTGTTGCATTTTATTCATTTTAAGGATAAATTCAAAAAGTTGAGGATTCTTAAACTCATTGGTTTAAACAATAGAAAGAAAACACCATCATTGTAGCTGCAAATGAAAGGTGATGCCTGTTTGGGTCCACATAGGTTGGATACTCATACATCTTTTCAGAAATTGTGGTTGCAGGTTTTAGTACAGAACCTCTTAGGGATATTATTGACAGATGTGCCAGCACTGCATTGAATGACACAATGGTAGTTTTATAGGCTCCTATGTCTTCAGGCCAGCACAAAATGCTAAGATGACAGCTTGTTGAGTATGTACAGTTGATTTCCAGTTGCACAGGAATCATGTCCCTAGTTATCTAAGGTGTTGCTTTGGCCTTGGTTTCCTGCAGATCACTGGCAGAATGTCTGTTTTACCCATTCATGTGCTTTATTAAATTCCACATCTTAGGAATCCTGCCTGATCATCTGGCAATTGCTGGGAATGTTGTTGTATTACAAGGGCAGATCAGTCAATATCAGGTTGCACTTCTCACCGTTTCCTTGTTTGGAATAGTTTGTGAGTTTGACTTTTACATTAAAAGAAAATGAATCTTGTATTTATAATTGTCCCCAGGATTTTCTGACTTACATGTTTTTGCAACTAGTTTTTACCAAATATGCTGTATTTTACATTTTTTTAACGTATTTGAGGGGAAATTGTTACCATATTACTCATTTCTATAAACATTTCAAGTTTAGGCCCTTACTGCATGAGACACTCTGTTGCAATAGGAAATGGGCCAAAGGTGTGCTTTAAGGGAGGCCTTTCCTCTTTCTAGTAAGTTTCATCCACACTGGATGGATCATAGACTGTGCTAGGGTAGACTTTGATTTTGAGGTCTACTAGCAAACTAGTAGGAGGTATTCCAGAACATGGAGGCATGTAGTCAGCATGCCTTCTTGATCCAATATGCCAGGGAGATCCATTTTGGTGGTACAACAGGGTGTACTGCCCAAATACCCCTCCCCTGAGAGATCCAAAAGTCAGGAACTTTCATTCTTGACTTTCAGACCATTTGGTAGTCCATCATGTGAGATCACAGACTGGCTTGGACCTGGCACAGGGGCTAGTTCTTCTCATTGTGGTCAGTCCCTTGCAGCTTGGGATGGATTATTTATCCTGATACTGGACAGTCCACCCTGTACTGGGATAAGCTAGTAGGAGGTATTCCAGAACTGGGATTTAAAAGCTGCAGTGTAAAACTGCATGAATTTTGAAAAATGCCTGCAGTTTAGTCAAAAACTGTGAGTGTTGTAAATTTGCTTATATTGCATGAATGAATTTATCCCCCTTTTTCATATTCATAAAACTAGGACCAAATTATACCACTGAAATGGATTCCTCTGGGGCTCTGAGGCCAGGAAGTTCAGAGTGTGCTTGGGGGCTCTTCCAGGACAGGCTGTCTAAGTGCAGATGGCTTTGTTCTGAACAAGTTGGACCACTTCAGCTTGGAACTGCTCCAGTAGGAGAAGTTCCAGTTAGACTGGTCCAGCTCAGGTGAGTGTGCAAATGACCCCTATTGTTTTCAGTGTCTCAGAAGCCTCGTCTTTGGACAATGGAGGCTTGCAGAGACAATGGAGGCTTGCTATCTACAAGGATAGCAGAGAACAGCTGAAGCCCTGATTGGAAGCCTCCTTTTGATGGCTTCAACCCATGTTTCCGTTTGCTCAGGCTCAAAACACACTTCATACTTGAAAACATGCTTCATACTTCAGTCACTGCTTATACTATTCTAGTATATGGGCTGCTTCTACACTCAGAATTGCGGAAAGGAAAGGAGATGGAAAGGATGGAGGGAGAGTATAGGGCATGTAAAAGGAAAGGTAGCATATTGGGGCTGTATGTTTATGGAGATAAATCTGTGTGACTGAGTATAGAACCAATGGTGTAGAAGCTGGGTGAAAATGTGTCATTTGTGCTGTGGAGACTATTTTCCTTGTCTGCTCTATGGTTGTCTCCTACTTTGAAGGAAACTGGTACACCTCAGAGGGGAAACCATTCCATAATCTGGAGGTCATCACCATAAGGCCCTCTCATGCACCCCCAACCTTTTAACTATTGGAGGATATGGCACAGCTCAAACAGCCTCATTGGTCTCCATGGGAGGAGCTCTTCCTCTGGGTATTTGAGGTAAAGCCACGTAGGGTCTAGCAGACATATGTTACTTTGTAGTAGACATGTATTACTTATATATCTAAGTTTGAGGACAGAGTGGGCCTGTTTCCACTTGGTTTTATTCTGGAACATATCCTGGAATAGGGGCCTGCTGCCGACGTACCAATGCAGGCTGCAGCACATCCCAAGTGAGGCTTACCAGAGTCTGCATTAGCAGGCCGACAATAAAACTCATATTCTGATATATATTCCATAAAAAGGTGAAAAGGCCCTGGGTGTCCTACATATTACTTCAGTTACAGAGCAGGATAATAGTGATATAGACAACTATTATTAGTTTTAGGATGAGGCAGATAATACAGTATGTGGTAACGGGGAGGGCATTTCAGTTCCTCAATAACTATTGTACTATTATGGTATTTCCATCATGAAGGAAACCAAATCAACAAAAAGTCTTGTTTTTTAATGTTATATATGAATTTGTTTCTTTGTAAAACTGCCAAAGAATCCAAAAGGGAGATAAACTGCAGGTTTAATTAATGCCTCTGCATGAATTGCAAATTATATGGAATTCTATTCTAAAAAAAACCAGGACATACTTGAAATATTTCTAGCATGATTCCTCCAAATATATTTAAAATTCTTTAAATTTATATTTTCCCCACGTGTGGTAGATTTGCCTACACACTATCTGGAGGAATAAAATTGAACATGTTTAACTCATTTGCTTTCCCAAAGGCTAACTGATGCTTCTCATAACCACACTACAAAGCTTGAACTATTGTTTTCCTTTACATTTCTGACATCCTTTCAATATACAAAAAATGCTAAGATCCACACAAAATGATTCATTGTCTCTTCCTTAAGTAGACCTAATAATTTCCACTAGCTTTTCCTACTGTTATTTGTGTTCTGGTTTTGCTCATAGGTAAGTTTCAAAGTAAAGTATATCAGTGTGACACCCTTTGATATAAGGATGTTGAGGGTGGAGGTGGCTATCACCTTTGGATCCTTATTTTGTGTTGTTTTCAACCTGGCAACATCCTTCTTAAAGGAACTGCAAATTCAGGGTGGTTCCACCACCCTCAAATGTGTGTGTGGCAGTGCCAAACAAGAGACTTTACTGTGTTGGCCCCACTGCAGGTATGCCAGGTGTCAACGTTGTATGGGTCTTGACATCTGGTGAAAAGATGCCTCTTAACCCAGGCCTTTGAGGCTTCATTTCCTCTGAGTGCCAGGCCGGGAGGGAGGGTTATCTGAAGAATGATTTTAGTCTGTTTTATGGATTTTATATTTTTATTGGTATAATGTACCCTGGAAGCTTGAATAAATATATGAAATAAACATCTTTAGGTGTCCTAGAAACTCTAAGCCAAATTTCCTATTTTTCTTTCTTTCTTTACATTTATGTTCTGCCCTACACTAAAAGTTTTAAGGTGGGTTACAAGAGATCAAAGGAGGATTAAAAAAGTGAAAACAGGACTACAGTGCTCAGGAGAGGAGGATGGACCAATCAGTGCATCTTCACCAATTGTCTAACCATGTACAATGAAGGTGCCTGATGATGTGCCTCACAAGGGAGATTCTTCCACCGAGTCTCGGACATAATAATCCTGTGCTCTAGCCACAGATTCCACTTTTTTGTTGCTCTTAGTTGCAAGAGATACCAGGGTGTACTGTTGGTTTCAGAGGCATTGAGTGTCCTTGGGAGCGATCATGTTGATGACCCCGCTCATCTCACAGTCCCATAACAAAATCAATGGAAATACTAATCCTATTTCAATGGAACACTAAATATTCCATTCCGTTTAAGACCAAGTTTTCTTAAGCTTAGGGCCTTTCTGCACTCACCAGCCCCAATCCAGCATAGTGGAGCAGGAATGCAGCAATTCATCCCAAGGCTGGGATAGGTCACTCTGGACTGAAGCAGCACCAGAATCCATCTGCACTACAGTGTTGGTCCAGACCAGACCCTGCACCAGCCTCAAAGCTTGTGAGAGTTTTGGAGCCAGCCTTCATGAGCTTTGAAATCCAGGAATGAAAGTTTCTGGCCTTAAGAGTCCCTGGGGGACCCATTTCAGTGATGAACTAAGATGCTCTGCCAAAATGGGTTCCCTGATAGTCTTGAACGTGGTGGGCCAATATCGAGGTTTGCTAGTGACAGATTTGCTAGGGCCCCTTGATCTGGATCATGGTTTGTCTTTTGTTGACAGAGCATATTGGTACTGGACAGGGCCTACCATGTTCTGTATTAACATGTAGGAGGGAGGTCCCTAGTTGCCTTTCTAATACTGCCTAAGTAATAGGGCAGAAAGGCCTTTAGGCTGTGTCTCTGCTTTCATCAACAGAGATACCTGGGAATAGGCACTATATGAAAGCTCCTTGTTCACCACATCAAAGGGTACTTCCGTGCATGGGATGGTTCCCTGTGTTGTGTCACCTTCTCTGAGAGCACTGTTTTGTTCCCCTGCTACCAGATGCTTCATGCAGGATCACACCCCTTGGTAGACACCTTATGTTGCTAAAAATGGTGACGCAACACCTGGAACTGCATCTGTGGGTGCTTTAAATGAGTGTTCTGGATCCAAGGTGAATGCAGAAAGGCTCACAGAATGCATGAATTCCTAACAAGGCGTACTGTATACAAGTCATTAGTAGTACCTTTTTGGACTGCTGTCCAGGTGCTAAATAAATTGTTGCATAATTTCAAGGCCCTTCCTGTTTTTCTTTCCAATATGTATTTGTTTGTTCAGCTCAGCCTGGACAATTCTTCAAATAGACAGAATCTTCTAATAGATGACTTCTGACAGCCCTTCAACTAAGTCAAGTAGAATGCATGGCAATCTATTTTTAGGTCTACTTCCAAGCAGAGAAGCAGCTTTTAAATTTATTTCAGTTCCTAAAAAACAGAGAACTACCTACATAGATCAGTGCATCAGAACTTTTTAATGAAGCATACATGAGACCAACTGTTGCATTTTTAAGTTGGCAATGAACTGTGATGCTGATAAGCTGAATTTTATGCACAGAATAAGTTGTTTTATTTACTCAGTCAATTGGCTTTACCAGGAGTAAGCAGTTTTCATCCAATTAGTGTTGGAAAAAGGAGGAAAACATTTCATATTTGTATCAGTGCCTTGTTATCTGAGAGCACAGGTCACCACAAATGGTTAGTTACATCAAAACTGGATCTGCCAGAATGTTGCCCAAGTCTGATTATATGTTAGGCAGCCTATCTTGGATCTTCCAAAGATATAAAAAGAGTATTTTTAAAACGTTAAGAACTTTTAACCATAAAAATGCTGGTTGGACAGGAACCACAAAGTGAAAATAAGCACATGATTGCATCTCCCCAGTAAATGGATATTGCCCTGAAACTGTATCTGGAAGTGAGATACATGTCACATACCCACACTGCACTTTCCAGAAGCTAATACCTCTATGGGAAAGAAGGTAACGGCTGGAGCGCCAATATGTCTTGTACACATACCTGAGAATGTTTAACAGAAATATATTCAGGAACTTTGCACAAATGGAGGTTGTTCTAAGTTATTGGCTGCTTCCAGACTTACGATATGCATACTTCTCTGCCCCTCTGAAGCCACTTCCTGTTGGTCAGACCCAATGATCGGAAGCTGCGGAGGGACGGCACAGTCACTTCCATTATGCCTGACAGGGTGATCAGAAGCTGCCCTGTCCCACCGAAGCAGTTTCCCATCGGTCAGACAGGACGCGCCGTAGCCCATAGTGGGGATGCGGCATGTCCCTGAAAAAGGAAAGTAAAAAGATGCTGATTGATCAGCATCTTTTTACTTCACACCCTTCAATCGGATGCTGTGCCCCTGCTGCTGTGTTGCTTTGACATAAGTCTGGAGAGAGCCAGTGTTGCCAATTTCTGAACATCGGGTGGATGCAGAGCTGTAAGGGGAAGCTTTCATGCTGGTAGAAAAGATTCACACACAGAGAGAGAATTTTTTATCAAAAGGGCAATGCCTCTCTCTAGGTAAGTGTGGCAATTTGTGTACATGAACAGAGAATCCTGATTTAGGAAGCCACCATGCATCTGGCAACAGCCATTCAGGTGACATCCCATAAGTGACGTGTCCAAACACCCAAAGCACCCATAAACAAACAGCTCAAGAGCCAACAAATGGCCTCTGCAATGGCCTTTCTGCAGATACAGTGCCCTAAGGTTCCCCCCATCCTCATGTGCTCTTGCTGCCAACGTGCAGACACACGGCAGATGTTCCACCAAACATGCCCTCCTAGAGAATGCTGCTGCCACTGTGCTCATGGCCTTAGCTATATAGGGGGCTTTTTGCACTTAGCCTTTCTGTAAAGGGATAGTGCAAGGCCTTGACCCATTCTGGACCCTCTCTTCCACCTTCTGGAACAGAAAAAAGAAGTCCTGCTGTCAGTTTAGGCTGCTTCATCTGCACTACATGGAGCGCAGTTTGGTCTAGGCAAGCAAAAAAGCTGCCCAGATTGGAGTACTAGTAGACCTATTTAAGCAGGTCCAGGAGCCTCCAGAATGGAACAGGAAGGGGTTCGGAAGGGTACATGCCTTCCTGGCCCAGTTTAGCAAGGGAACCCATTTCATCAAGACACCAAACTGCACCACTGAAATGAGCCTCCTTAAGTCTTTGACATTAGGAATGTTTGTTCCTGACCATCAGCTGGAAGCTGGTTCCAAAGATTGAACGATCTTTGCAGCCAAAATTAGGGCTGTTCTGGAGCAGCCTTGCAAGTGTGGAAGCTTTCTTCCTGGAACCACTCCAGACTGCCTTGTCCTGCTGGACTGAGCCAGTCAAGTAAGTGTGGAAATGACCAAGGCCACAAAGAACACTAGCAAGAAAAGACCTACCCTTGCTCTAAATTAGCTCCATATACAGTAGGTGTAAAAGGTACCATCACATAGCTAAACCAAATGGATTAAGATCACAGAGTGGCCCACTAATTGCTTTTATGCATTAAGCAAAAGATAAAGGAGGAAAAAAAATCTTCCCCCATTCTCTTCACCCTTAATAGCCCTTTAGGAGCATCCTGCCTGTCTCTCCAACCTGGATGCAGTACCTAGGCATCCATTCCTTGACACTTGACCTCCATGAATTTGTCTAATCTTCTCTTAAAGCCACTAAAATACAGCATCACTGCTAACAGAAGGGGAAACAATAAATAACCTGAAAGCTACACATAGCACACTCTACAGCCAAGTGGATGAGTCAGGAAAAAAAAAGAGTTGTGTTTAGGCGGTGAGTCATACAAATCACAATATTGGGATAGAAGGTGTGAACAAATGCTAGACATTTCATTGAAGCTCCTCGACTTTCGATACCTTCCTGATTTGAAGAGCTCCTCTTCTGATGAGGTTGCTTTGCCAACCTACTAGAAATGGCTCCAGAAATTGGACCAGTTCTAATTCCTTTATATACTTATATGGGGGAAAGATGGTAACTCAGCATGGGTGTGTGTGTGTGTGGGAGAGAGAGAGAGAGGAGTATTGCCTTGGGCCATCCAGATGTTTCCATGCATTGTTCTTGGGTCAGCTTTAGAGAAACTGTGTAGATCCAGTTATAGTCTAAATATACAGTAGGTTAAGCATCAGAATGCCTTGACTAAACTGTGCAACTGCATTAAACTGATTAAACACCTTCAAATCAAAATATATCTATCAGATGAAGATGTTTAGCTCCAGGCCAATGATTCATGACTGCCTACAGGTATCCTTAGGTGTGCTTCCCTCTTGGATAGAATTAAATGCAGTCTTCAGTTTCAGGGACAATGTTTCTCAAAAATCCTTATAAAAGTCTGCAGGAATCCCTCACAGACCTTGGGCTTTGCAATTTTTATATATTTCCTGAACTGACCAGAATCAGAATGATTCTTCCCCTACATATATTACATTTGCTTTATCCCCCCAATCTCAGGTTTTCATTCTGTAGAGTTTCAAGTGCCACTTCCTCCTCCAAATGCAGCTCTTTAATCAACCAGTCTTTTTTCATCTCTTTCTTTGCTGACTGATGAAGGATTTGTTGCCGTATACTAAACAAATGGCAGGTATAATAAGAAAGAAGAAACTAACACTGGCCTAAAGTACTCCCTGCCCTTTTCAATGTCTGCAGATGTTCAGATAACGACATGTTGTAATCTGCCCTGCAAGTTTGTTTAATGGCTGGTGGCTCTGACTTGTGTTTTGAATGGTTATCATTGTTGTTTTTAATAGGGGCACTTTTAACTGTGACCAACCTGGAGGCTCTCAATAAAGTGAAAGATATTATAAGTCAGTCAGTAAATATTAAAGGTTTCCTAGACACTCAGCAATAATGGCTTTCCACCAAAAACTTAGGTTAGCATCAACTAATCAACAGGATGGATGGTCCAAAGCTGCATCCACATACATTTACAGAAAGCAACTTAAAGGTGGCCTAGAGGTGGTAGCCTGCAGGCAGCATCCCACTTCTAATCCACATTAAAGGTCTCTGCTGTGGATTAAAGTTACCATCTCTAAACTGCTCTTGAGTAGCTCAGAATCTGAGGTCACATCTGACTTTGCTCCTTCGTGAATGTTTCAATTTACATTTGTCTAAGATGACTATAATCCATTATGTTCAGTGAATTGTTTCACTTACCATAAGTTCTATCTATTGTGACTATGGGTGCTCAGCACTGCCACTAAAAACACATAGAACAACACATACAGGACACATAAAACGTGTGGAAACGTGTGGTGACTGGCAGCTGCATGCCCGAGTCCCGCAGCTCCGGGGGTGGCGCTGGCAGCACAGGAGACCAGATCCCCTTTGGAATGAGTGCTGCAGCCTCTGCCTGGCACCCAGGAGATCCAGCTGCCCAATCTGGCCTCCCCGAGCGTATGCAGACAGATCCTCAGGAGGCTGGATTGCCGGGAAACAGATTTTGTTAAATCCATTTCTTGGCGGCAGGTGCGGAAGCACCCTTTGACTCCAGAATCACTTCCATTCAGCTGTCCTGCCTTCTGCCCTGCCACCTATAATGGACTGATATCAGCAGCTTTAAGGAAAGTGCAAATACATAAAAAGGAAGGGGGGGGAAGCATCCATGATTGATGAGAACTGAGAATATTCAGTGGTTTTAGGAATTCTCACTGGCTTATGGAAGAGGGACTTTAAAAGGGTGAGGATGTGATGGAATGGCAGGAGTTCTCAGCAGAGCTTTCTCATTACTGAACGTGTTATCCAAGTTTATGGGGTTTTCTATGAATGCATTTGTAAATTAGTTTGCAGTGCTCAGTATTTGCGTAACTACCAGTGTTTCAATGAGATAGCATCTAATATCCTGTTTATCTTTTTATCATGATTTTTTTTATCATGATTTCCAGTCAAATTACTCAGATCAATTTTCAGGCAGTTTTGTGTAAGAGGTTTGAAAACACTTATGAGCTTTCTTATCACTGTGTAATTCCACCAGAAGCAATGGCTGGAGTTTTGACCTATTGCTAATTGAAGTGCTAACCAAAGACTTATAAGTCATTGATCATCAAGTAATTTGGCTGGTCCTGAATAGCATTTTATTTCCGTTTGTAGATTCTTATTGTATCTCTTCTTGAGCTTCTTTAGCATTGCAGCTGTAAGAGCCACTACTGTCTTTTTCAATGTCTTTTTCATTTCACTATTGTCTTTGGCATTTCAGAGCCTTAGATTTATTGGATTTTGAATTGTAGAATTTTAAATTTTGAGATAAATTCTTTGTTGTGAATTAAACCTTCTTTGGAGCCGCTACATCTATTATTGTAAATGGTTTTTTTTTATAATAACAGAAAAGTTAGGCATACTATGATTCAATTGTTTATCTGCTCAAATTTTTAAATTCCACAGTATTTTAACCTTCCTGTTTTTGACAATCTTTTCTGGTTTATGTTTCCACTTTTTTTTTTCCCAAATGGGAAATTACTTCCAATGTAATCTTGTCATGACTTTATCAAGGCATTTCTTATATTTATGGCCAATTTGCACCATTTTTAGGTGTGATGGCCAGCGAACACCTGCAGTCATTTGGCCATCCATGTCTCGTGACTCCCGATCCATTCCAAACTCTACAAGGTGATCGCCTTGCTGCAGCAACAGACATGCGTGGCACTATTGCCATGGTGACTGGTTGATGTGGTGTGCAACTAATCCTGAGCTTCCTCACCATATGCTCTGCTCACCTGGAAGAGGTGTGAACTGTGTGTGCCCAACTATACTAGTCAGTGTGGAGTATAGCTGAGAGCATATTTTTGTTCTCTACAGCTATATATGCCCAGGGGATATTCTGGCATGCACAGAAGTGGCTCTTTGCCATGTGAATGCTCTTTCTTGGAGCATCCCCAGTCTTTGCCTTTTTGCAAAGTGCAAAAAGGCCCACAGTCTGTGTGATCATACAAAACAAATAAGGTGGTCTTTTGTTTCTTCTTTCCTGTGTACACTATCTGAACTTGCTGTCATTTATCATATTCCCAAAATTTGTTTTCACAGAATTTTTTGTAAGGCTTCACACTCTGAAATGGAACCAAAGGAACTTTGCTTTGGTATTGTAAAGAAGTAAGAACACTTCTGATGCTGCATATAAATGTAATGAACGTGGACAGGAGGATGTATATATTTTTAAACAAATGATAATAGCAGGCATAATAGCAGCAGTAAGAGGCGGAAAAGTTAAAGTGTATGGTCAGTTCAGAAACTGTATCATTTATCTGAGCAGGTAAAATTTGATCTTTTCTATAGTAGTAAGAAGAAAATAAGAAGGATTGAAGAGAGAGGAAGCTGTAAGAGATAAATGGAAGAAAGTTTTTGAATATGTTAGAAGAATAAGGGGAACCAATTAGTTAAAAAATTGATTAGAACACTCTCTCAAATTTAATATAATAGTAAGGATAGGTTCAGGAATTTGGAGGAAGGGGGGATTCAATGAATGGAAAAATGTAACGATTTATAGCAATTTTCTTTTTTGAAAGAAAAATTAATTTAAAAATACTTCAAAATGAAACCAGAGAGGTGCCCTTTGATCAACGCGCCTCTGCTGAGGTAGCTACCCTCACACCCTTTAACCTGTTATGTGGAGACAAGGCCATAATCATTTAAACTGCTTTTCTGTTCTGCAAATGCTCATTTCACTTGAAATAACCCTTGGCCATCAGCAATGTGGTAAGTGCAGTTGATTGACATTTCTTCTAAGATGATTTGCTGACATAATGTTTTGTGGGGTTTGGTCCAATAAATTTAATTCAAATTGACTTTAGTCAAATATTGAATCACTGGCTATAGCCCACGTGTTTATGGTTTTAATTGTATTTGCTCCATTAAACTTTTATTTTAACAGTTAATGTAACCTTTCTAATAGTGTTTTTGATTTGTTTATATTGAATATCTTCAGCCAGTAAAATTCTCCAATATTTATCATTTTTTTCCCAATCGACTCTCAACTACAATTGACATTGTCAAGCTTTATTTCATATTATTTTATCACTTTGCTCTGATATTTCATAGCTGTGGCTTGTTTTGTTTGTGGGAAGACTTGTATTACTTATTCTTTTTCATAACCATGGTTGATCTACAGCTAAAACTTTACTGTGGAAAAATATTGCTCTGGTTGAATCGTTCTTATATTACTGTTCTCTATTGAAACAGTGCACAGAATATGATTTCACCAGCATCATTCTATACAGTCATGCATTTTGGGGTAACTGAGGTGAATGTCATGATTTGTAAGCTTTTAACAGGTCCCAGTGTGCCAAATCCCTGCATTTGATTGGTAGCATTCTTGAATTAAATTGTGACAAATGGGCACCAACTCCATGCTCATGCATACAAAATGCTTTTTAATGACTTCTGAATGTTGCTTTTATTGTCAAAATAGTTTTCTGGCAAGCTTTTGATGGACATGAAAAACCCATAATGTGATATTATAGGCTGGGTGTTGCTGAACAGACTGTACTGCACATAGTATCATTAAAGACCTTTAAACTTTCAAAATGAGCACTTGGCATATGGGAACTACCCCACCCCTACACACGCGTGCTCATTTCTCATTCTGAAAAAAAAAATCTACTTCAATTTATAGAGCTAAGATGCCTAAAGCATAGTATACAACTAATGATATTGAGATGATTTCCTTACATTCTGATGAAGCCCAGTTTTCCTGCTATTGGCCACTGGGAAGATGTGACCATGCAACTACTGATGTTGGCTGCTGTGTGGAGACACAGAGGCTGCCTACTTGACCCTGCATGAGTGAAGTCAAGTTGCGGAAGTCCCTTACATGATCCCAGTGGGGCTATGGGGTAGATACTCCAGAGGTGCCTGTCCCAGCACTTGAACTGGCTAATGGGTCTTCCCATTACCTCATTAGAAAAGACCAAGCAGACTAATTACATTTTATCTGAACAGTGTTTAAAATATCTGGAACTAATTCTAAAATGATACTGTAGAACAGTGATGCAGAACCATAGAACATTCCAGCAACCCTAAATGGTCACACTGTCCCTTCCCAACAAAGAATGGCAAGCCAAACAGATAAAAAAAGAGGCCCTCAGCTTCATTTTGGATTCCACTCTCCAAGTGCAACACACACTTCTCTAATCCTAACCCACTGTCTGGAATCTTCCAGAATGCAGCTAAAGGTAAGTAGGTGATTCTTCCTCTTTTCAGGAACCCAACAAATCAATTCTATATCTTGCAAAGAAACCTGAAAGGCTATTTTTTGCTACTTGGGACCACCATGTTGTATACCTCAAATAAAAAACCCACACAAGTTCTTTCAAATTCATCATCCAAAAGACATTAATGTTAGAGTTGAGGGAAATAATTTGAAAAAACAGCTTCCTTTCTTCCATTTCTTCAACCAGCAACTGAGTTGTAGCATCAATTAACTTCAGTGTGTTCAGACTTGCAGTGCAAGAAGTGAACTCAAGACAGCAAATGGAAGCCAGGAGGAGTGGGGAAGCCAAACCCTTGAGGACTTAAGCAGATGACCCCTTACTACCTTGTTTCATTGAGCAAAACCATTTCTCCTCCAGTAGCCCCACCACCAGTGAAAAACCAAGCAAATGATGCAGTGTGAGAGCACCAGCTAATGGAAGAATAAAGGCCTTGTCCTGGAAGACCTGAGAGAAGGGTTACCTTCTTGTTTGTCTGCCATTGCTTGTTTTTCCACCCCAGTCACCTGCAAAGTAGGGATGTGCACAAATGCATTTTTTGCATTTGCATTTGCATTTGAATCAAATTGAATATTTGAATATTCAATTTGATTCAAATTTTAAAAATCCAGATTCTCAAAAATCCAATTCAAATCTGGATTATCCAATTCCGTACTTTTGAAAATCTGATTCAAATTTGAAAATATGAATGTCTGGAACATTTGTATCCAATTTTTGAATTTGTGCTCATCCTGTTTTCATCGCCCATTATAAGCAGAAATACGTATGATATTTGTATGTGATATATGTGAATCTGTTCATTTGAATTATTTGAAAATTCATATTGGATTTTCAAAAATCCGAAATTTGTTCAAATGTTCAAATTCAGATTTTGGATTCTCAAAAATCCGATTCAAATTTGAATGTTGATATTCAACACATTTGAATCAGATTTTCAAATTTTCATATATCCATGCGCATCCCTACTGCAAAGTCTTAGATATGCTTAATCTTACACAGACATCTGTTAGGTACATGGTCCTTACCAAAACTAGTGAGGAAATTGTGCATCTACTATAGCACAATTATAGTACCTTGCTTCCACTGAGCATGAATTACACATAGAAAATATTACACTATTACATTCCTTGCCCTGTTCTCCAGAAATCTGTGTACTTGGGTGCACAGATGTCTATGCACTGGGGTGTAAAGGAACCCTAAGTCTACAAATAAGGAGTCTCTGCATAGGCCTATATAGTTTGGATGTCTAGGAGACATGGAAAAAAGAATGTCCAGAGGAGTTTGCCATTATGAAGCTGGTAGAGAAGGGTGGAGCCTCTCTTTGCTCCATATAAACTGCATCTTAATCCACCCAAAATAGAGTTTGGAGAGATTGGACAGAGACTTTCAAGAGGTGCTCTTCCCCTTTTCCACCATCTCCAGAAAAGTACTCAGCAAGCTACTGCTGAGAATGTCTAATGCTAAAGGTAAGGTTAATAGGAGAAAGCAGCACCATTATGATTATGCCTGGCCCATATTTTTCACAAAAGAATCCAACCGTTCAGAATTGTCCATTGCCCATTGTTAAAAGATAATTTCAGATCTACAACCCATGCTTATGTCACTTGCTATGGTTTCAGTCATGTCCCACCTACCATTTCATGTCACTCTAACTATATGTAGTGGTGGCTGGTAGTCAAAGGCACCTCTGGAAAACCCTTGAAGCACCATGTGTAGATTTGTCAGGCTTCACTGAAGTCTGATATATGTGTATGTTATGCTGCTGCACACATCTGGGTGCACCAACCCCGAATGATTATATGCAGAGCAGGGTTTATTTGCAGATGGTGAGGTTTTCAAAGGCATTTTTGCAAGCAAGTGTTCAAAGAAACAAAATAACTGGAGGGAAGAGGTTCAAAAGAGGAGGAGGAAGAGGAGGAGGAAGATTACCTTGTTGCATAATACCCATCATTACTGCCAGGTAGACTTCTGGATCTTGATCAGTAGTAATCAACTGAATGTTTTTGTCCAGGTTCAGTATCTGATAGATAATGGCTGAATTCCCAATTCCACAAAGCAAAATCACTGCGCTTTCAGGAGGCTGAAGAGCCTTGTCTAGAAAATGCCTTTTCTGCTGATTTAGACTGTTTAGAAGTCCAAAGGATAATATCAGCAGCTTGCACCTGTAAGAGTACAATTGCAACTCCATTTGGTGAAGAGTCGCAGCTTCCAAATTATAAAGCAATATTCGGTCTTCTGATATAATGTGCTTGAAAATGGATTTTAAATACAGGGCCCATTCTTCTGCATCCTCTTCAAATATTATAAGAATGCTCTTTATGGTTTCTGAAAGAAAAAAAAGGTTAAAAATAATTATAGATTGGTATCAATGTAGGAGCAGCCAGGAGTGCCTGTAAGCTCACAGAACTGGTCTTTGCTGGTTCTTTGGCACTTCTGCTGCACTGGAGGGCACCAGCTTCCATTATACCAATGGCTATAAATTCCCTCGATCATATGAAAGTGTAGATATATGTGGTTTAAACATATGATTTTGTAGTACCATTTTACAATTTCAGGACACCTTCCAAGAAAAAAACCCCAAAACTTGCAGAAATTAGACTAGGGCCACATATGGCTGTATCCAGACACCTTTAAAACCTGGGATTATCCTAGTACCTTATTGAGATTGCCACACATATCTATGGCAATCCTAACATAGTCTGGGGATATAGAGGCAAAATCCCAGGATAATGCTATTTCAGGAACAATAACTCCAAATCTGGGTTTTCTCACATAGTGATATAATTTACCTTGTCTGGTGCTTATGTCCCCCCCCCCCCCCGCCGATAGGGACATAAAAGGAGTCCTGCTGGACTGGGCCACTGCCCATCTAGTCCAGCTTTCTGTCTCATTCAGTGGCCCACCAATTGCTTTTGAGCTTCAAGCAGGAAACAAAGACGAGTCCTGCACTTGCTCTCAGTTTCCTTCAAATGGCCTTGAGAGGCATCCATTCTAGTACTCATTGATAAAAAAAATACCCCCAGCAGAGCCAGCCACTTGTGCAATTCTGGGTATTTCACCTTTGGAAGCATCCTGGGAACAAGTTCCAGAACAGTAAGGGCCCAGGCTTGAAGCAGGATTTTGCCCTGCCATCCATCAGGAATGGCAAGAGGCAACTGCAGGATCTAAATAAAACCCCACATTTTTTCTTGTCATCTGGAGGCAGCCTACACTTTAGCTGCAGGGATTTAAAACAGTGGGAATAAAAAAACAATTTCACTAACCACAACCTGAATAAATCTCACCCAATGCAGGTTAAGAAGTGGACTCACTAGGCATTTCTGCACTTGGTCCTGTAGTTTGCAATTAGTCAACATCTGGGCAGGTGCATCTGCACTTGCGGGAGGCATTTACAGCTCTGCCCAATCCTGACCAAAAGCTTACCTGGCACATCCAGGAGGTAACCACCTGCACCTTTTCCAGTGCAAGGGCTCATCTGAGATTCCACATAAGCATGCTGGCACCTCAGATAACCCCTGACACAACTGTGTGTGTGCAGAGCATCATCACCACCATAGTGCTAGTGCTGGTGCAGTCATGCAGGACACCACAAACAAAATGGTGGCGCCCTGCAGAGGATCAGACATGTGACCAGACACAGGCAAGTCTCCAGCCACCTTAGAGCCAGACTGTTATGTACTTGTGTTCCCTTGTGTGCAATGCTAGTACACATTAGTCTCAAATGCACTGCAGAAAACCCATTATTTGGAAATTGCTCTCATACCATATTGTCTCATTTTAATTGACATTGTAGTCTGCTGACCTCTGCATTCAGTTTCTTGTCAACCAAAGTATGAACAGTGGCAGTGTCATGGTAAGGTAACCATATCTTCCTTAGCCCTTTGCAAGACAGTATGGTTTCCCCACCAACTGTAACCCTTCATTTACAGAAGGTATTTTTGTAAAACCAGAGCAGAATTCCTGTTCGCTGTTTTAGATACATAGCTTTCTTTTTGGGGATCTTTGTTGATGCATAGGACAATACTGATTGGAAGATAAAACTGCACACTAAGGATGTGCCACTAATCAAACATTGGGATATGGGATAAAAACAGGATGTGTACAAATGTGTACGAACACATTCAAATGTTGTTGACATTCATATCTCCAAATACAAATAAAAAATGTGTACAAAGAGGTTTGAATGTATTTGATTCAAATCGAATGTGAATATATTTGAATTTTAAACATTTGAATCCATTCAAATCTTTGAATATTTGATTAAAATCTAACTGAATCCCAAAAATTGCGTTCATGCACATCCCTAATACAGACTGAGACAGAGGAAGGGAAGCAGTCAGCAGAGGCTGGAGCAATTCCATATGGCTGCATAAGGCAGAGTTGAAAGCAACCAGTTGCAGCTGTGTGGACACCTCTGTGATCTGCCAATAGCTCTTCCTTGCCCAGGCCAAACTAATTCAGCCTCCAAAATGAGCTGGGAATGGTCAGTTAGAGCTCGACTCTATCCAAAGCCAGTGTAGTTTGAGCTCAGATTGAACTGCCTAAATCTGATCTTGCAACCCCCCACTATATAAATGGAATTTTAAAACATAAAATGAAATCCAAGCAGATGGGCCTAATATTTATTCCGGAGCTAGGCTACATTGTGCGGAGGTAAAATGAAATCTCATGTAATGCATAATCCTACCTGTGGAAGGGCTACTATGGAGAATAAGATCTTTTTATTTGCAGTAGGTCTATTGATCATTAACAATGTGCTGCAAAGCTCAATATGACACAACAATGAATACAGGTAGCCCAATTGCTCCAGGCTTATTTCCGCAGGAAGCATAATAGGAAATATGTTCCAACAGCAATTGTCATATGGTAACACTGCTGGTAACAGGAAAGAAAAGCAGCACAGAGCCTTTTCTTTCTTTTACCTTTTTTCAAAATAGCATGAAATGCATGTTGCTCTTGGCTATAATAGTGTAATTTTCTGAAGAAAAAATTCTAGTGATTTTCGTGCCGCTATTTCAGATTCATGCCACATTATTAACTGTGCCTACAATACAGTCGAATTGAATTTGATAGGTTATCCTACCTTGACTTCTCCATTCTGGGCTTATCTCAGGGAAAGAAACCATGATCTGAATGCTAGTTATTTCCTCTCTTAATACTAAGTAATTATTTTGCTAGGGTTATTCTCAGCTATTCGGGGCTTAATCATATATCCTCGGTACTGAAAAACATTTCAGTGCAGAAAAGTGAAAAGACAGCTGCCTTGCAGCACTGGAAGGATAACAAATAATGAACCAACTTTCCATCCTTATTCTACTCCTCTCAGACCAAAATACAACAAATATGGATTACCAAAGCAGGGCTGACTAATCCCAAATGCTGAAACTGCCACACTCACAACTTCACTTTAATCCTTCTTCTGCTCCAATCATTTATACCTTTAAATTCATATCCATTTTGATTCCTGGACTTTCCCTCTTCCATTGGTATTTTCCTCTATTTGGACTAGGGGTGTACATGAAGCCAATTTCTCACATTCGATCTGGTAGGAATTAAACGTGGGAAAAATCTGGCTTTGGCTGAATCCCACATTCACAAATGTGGGGGACTTTGTATTCATGCAAGAAATGAAGTGAAACTACACCTCCCTTTCCATCCCAGCACTCACTGGTCCTTGTTGCTGCCATTGCTGATGCACACCATCATTCTAGACACTTCTGGGTCTTTGTGCACAGCTCTTCCCCCAGGGATCATGATCCCTGGATGAACAGTTGCATGCGCAAACCTGGAAGTGATGTTTCAGCCTCCATAGAGCACCAAAATAGGCCCAGGCATGGGGGTATGTTGGAGGGAGGTGGGAAGTTGCAGTGGCATCCCCAGGGCCTATTTTGGCGCTCTCCAGAGGCCAAAACACACCTTCTGGGTCAGCTTCACACAACCTCCATCTGGGGATCACACAGCGCTGACCCAGAAATGCCTTTTTGGCCTCTGGAGAGCACCAAAATAGACCCAGGGATGCCACTGCAGGCCCCTCAAAGGGGTGGGTGTCAGAGGGGTGGGTGGGAGGTGGTGGTGACCCTGGGGCCTATTCCGGCATTCTCCAGAGGCACAGAACTGGAAGGTCTAGGATGAAGGCACAGTGGCTGTGACCCAAGATAAGTGGGATGATGAGAGGCTGCAAGGGGGGGGCAGGATGCTTCAGGGAGGTGGGCTGGACCTGGGGGCATCTGCCTGAAGCCTCGAAGAATACCAGATAATCCAATTCGCAGACATTCGTAGGCCCTATTCGATTAGGCCAGTGATGGCTAACCTTTTGAGCTTGGTGTGTCAAAATTCACAGGAAAACCTAGCTTAACTCGGGTGCTGTGTCACTTCCAGAAATATCCATAATTTTGTGATATTTGTAGCTTTAGTAAGAAAGTTATATTTTTGATACATGTATTTTATTAAAAGCAAAAATGAATAATTCTTTACATTTGCTAAGTCTTCAATTGAAAGTTGGTATTTTGTACACTTCAAGAACAAGCAAGCACTACATGCCCAGGTGCCAGGGTGACCAGGTGTGTCACCTAAAAGGGCTTGGCGTGTCACCTGTGACACGCGTGTCATAGGTTGGCCATCACCGGATTAGGCTGTGAATCTGCAAATTTGTACCTATTCGTTTCAATTCCTAATGTGCCGAATATTTATGCAGATCTCTAACTTGGACTAACGCAGCACTGAAACCATTGCAATGTTTTAATCCATTTTCATTATTAAAGGTGTAATCATGAGGGAGGACTAAAGGGGACTAAACTGTACTATAGTGCATGGATACGGCATAAATTTATCTTCCCTTTTGCTCAATGTGTGGTTGCATTACACAGAGTTGCCATCATTCACCCTTTCCTTCTTCCCCTGCAGCTTCACCATCCCTTCCCATTTCTTCAGTACCAAACGACTTACATGTCATGGTTAACCTCTGGAGTGAGACAGTTCTGCAGATGAGGGAGGGGGGACTGGATTTCTCATGCACCACGAAGGGGTTACTTGCATCCAGTACTCCCCCCCCCCATTTTTGAACCTTCATCCATCCCTCATTGCTCAACCACAATTTTTTTTAATGGTTAATTCAGTGCACAACCACTTCTTTGCATCAATGCAAGGGTGAGGGTGGATAGATTGATTAGTCACTATGGGGCACCAGTTCTGCATGCTCCCTTGCCTCAGATGGGCTTCACCACTATTCCACCACCACCCTTTATCTCCTCATGCTTTCACCTACTCCCTGTAATTCTACTATATTTCCTTTTTCAAACAATGTAGCAATTTAGAGGAGAATCACTTCTATAGTCCAGTTAGATAGATGAAGCATGTCACATGGCCGGGGAGGGGTAGAGTAAGACGGTTAGGGGGAAGACTCCACACACACACTTTGGTTGCATGATGTTGAGTCACAGAACTTTACCCTATCAGATCATAGGGGGTACTGAGAGAGTGGAGCGGGGATGAGGCCAAAATGAGTCCCATAAATGAGACTTAGGATGGGAACAGAAAGGTGCGAGCACAGCAGTCAAAACTGAGGACAAAGATCCTACTGATTTTGGTAGTGCTGGGGAGTGATAGATACACTGTTGGAATGGATAAGGAGATTTCCACTCTCCACCTATTCAGAGGGACTAGCTACACCCAAATATTAATCTAACCTCCGTCCACCTTCAGAATAACAAACCAGCAAAGTGGCTAAGTATTTTCTTTCCACATTATCCAACCCAAGGATTTTCTGGATTAGACAAAGTGGAATGAAATCCAGGGGGTTCAGATCCCTGTTATTTTGACAACAGTTGCTTATTTGCAAGCTCACAAGGATTTTAAAGATATCAAAGGAAAATTCTTCCTTTCCCTCCTCCTTCAATTTTTGCTCTACATTACGTATATTTCTTTTTTGCACATAAAACTAGGTATTAAAACATTCTTGATCAAAGATCTATATTCTGTTTTAATTTAATGTTGTAATGCAACAACCATATTTCAGTTTTCTGCACCGCTCTTTGATTTAGGAAGGAACAAAACAGAGGCAGTATTTCTTTGTAATGCTGGTTGGGGAAATGTATATTGATCTGAAAGACAGGACCAGTAATATTAAATTATGCAAAGTGCAGTCTGAGTTTCAGATAGAATACCACTTGTTTAGCATTGCATGTAATTCCAGTTTGACTTACATCATTTGAGTTCCGTGCTACTGTTGATTTGTTGTGGTTGTTCAGAATTAAAGTAACAGTGCATAAGCAAACAGAGGCATTCATAGGAATTATGGTATTTAGCAGATTAAATATTTTGTACCTCAAATATATCATGAGCAGGAGGGGCAGATAGAAAGGAACATAGAAATTGCTTGGCAAAAAGAATTACAGTAGGTATTTGTCTAGAAGGAGAGCTACATATGTTGAAATCCCGTCTTCTATGCAGCTATTAAAGATTTCTGCAGTCTTCCGTTCCACCTATCCACCCTATGAACAACCAAAGAATGGAAGAGAGAACTGCTCTGTTTCAATGATGCTGGTTGCACCCAGAAAGCCAAAATATGTAAAGCCCTTTGGAATATGGTACCATCAGAAGTAACCTGCCAGTACAACTAGTGCCCTGACAAAGCTCTTACAGTGACAGACATCTATATTTTGTGTACAAAATGTTAAGTTAAGGGGAACATTGGACCATTAAAACTTAATAGAACCAATCATGCTTTGACAAAATTAAGCTATGCTTCACCCATTTTGGACTTGGAAGCCCAGTAGAATAAAAACGTATTATTAGTCCTGCAGTGAGGAACAAGAAGCAATTGTATGCTGTCATCCAGAGCAGAATAGGAGCTTTCTGACAAGGCAAACCATTGTCTAAGTTACTGGTGTGCAGCCACCCAGAAAGGCCTAATACAACTGAACCACCAAATGTGGCACCTCACTATCACTCAGAAAGAAATATCGATTGTACAGCTTTGAGAAAATACAAGTGTATTTTATTTTGTAAGGCATTCGGGGAATTTCAGACCTTAAAGTAAGTGAGAGGGCAAGCAGACAAGTTCCGTGCCACTAAGGGATTATGAGGAAGAAGTATTGAGGGGTGGGGGGACCTGCCAGGAAACATTTTGTGGTTATGCTCTTTAGTGTACTCATCTGGGTCTGGGTGGAAGATGTGTGTTGGGAAAGAATATCGGGTAGGTGAAACACCTAGTAGATTTGACCCTAGAGGAAAGTCAGCTTATCTTGCCCCTGGCTGCCCTTCCTGGAATTTCTTGCAGGGATAAATGTCACCAAAGATGTTACTGAATGCCCCAGTATCAGAATTACCAACCAGGGTCCTAGAACCTAAGAACTTCAGAAAAAGGCAATTACAAAGAGCTGCTTTCAGCAAGTTCTTCTATTATTAAAGCTGATAACAGAAGATAAGAATTTGGAGTAAAGCAAGAGTATTTCAGTAGGTTTTCAGAGATATAACTTCCCACAGTTTGTTCCTCCCTATATCAAGAGGTGCTTCTGCATTTTGCTTCTCATCCATGGGATGGGAAAGGTGCATCTGCACTGGTGCTCACTGGCATTTGCATTTGTGGGCACTAGTTCACACCAAACCAATCCCCAATATGGCCACAGACCTACCTGGATCTGGAGGTATGTCCAGGTGCTGCCATCTTCTGTACAGAGCCTGGCATGACTGTGCATGCACCAGTGCCATAACCACAATGACTGTGATGCACCACACATGTACAGTCATATTTAGGATGATCTAAGGTGTCAGCATGCTTGCCCAGCACCACCAATGACCCCCGGTACCAACATAGGTGTGAATGATTGCTCCTCTAGCTGGAACAGGTAAAGGTTAGGACACTTATGGAGGACAATTTTGTGCACGACCACTAGTAGCCTTTGGAGTAGCTTCTGGGATGGAAGGAGATGTTTCTGATGTGGAAAAGCCTCCTGCAAGTGCAAATGGTGCTTCCCAGAAGTTACCTCATTGCATATTAGCAGGCCAAGTGCAAATTGGCCTAAGGCCCTTACAGTTACACAGTTGTACTGTCAGTAAGTTAACAAGGGTGATTTCAGTGAGAAAGCTGGATCTATCAGGAATACAAGGAATGAAGGCATTGTTTTGGTAAGAGACAAAGAAAGACGCACAGGGGCTTTACACCCAGCAAGATTTCAACACTATTGTAGGTCCAATGGGGATTTCTCTGCCCCAGCTGTAAAGAAGAAGAAGAAGAAGAGTTGGCTTTTCTACCCCGCTTTTCTCACCCATTTAAGGGGACTCAAAGCGGCTGACAAAGCTTTTCTATTCTTCTCCCCACAACAGAGCACTCTGTGAGGTAGGTGGGGCTGTGAGAGCTCAGAAGAGAGCTGTGACTAGCCCAAGGTCACCCAGCCGGCTTCATGGGGGAGGGCGGAATCGAACCCAGTATTCCCAGATAAGAGTCCGGCTCCTTAACCACTAGACCAAACTGGCTCACTGGACCAAACTGGCCATGCTGTTTTGCTGGGGCATGCAATGCATACACATATGCTAGGCACAGTATGGTTGTTCATGGCCTGCAAAGTGGGCCACAGTCTTCCTCATTCCCTAGCCCACAGCATGAGTCCATTGTCTTCTCATGCAGTGACACTGAGTTTCAGGCATTTCTAAGCTGTGTAAAATCCAGACCCACAAGTCACCACTGCAACATGGGACCGTTCAGGTCAAACTCATGCTCATAGGCCCTTCCATTCACAGGATAAGTTAAAGGTCTTGTTACCTGATTGAATTAACATATTTCCCAACTTTTTTTCTTTTTACTTTGCTCCAGAAAAAAGTCAGCACCTTGCTTGATTGCTCATAGCACTCTGAAATTTTACAAGCAGCTTTTTATAATCTTCATTTCCATTAGTGGCAGGTTTCTTTGAAGGCACATGACTGAAACCCCAAATCATTTCCCATTATCTAAGAATACCTTTAAAGTGCTTTGTGCTAAGCCACTCACATCCTCGGTTGACTCTGGTTTGCTTTGTGAATTTGCTGTCTAATAGGTCAGTAGTTACTTTATCGTTACTTTATATATAAATCCAGGTTCTGACTGAAGAAGAATAGGTCAGGGAAAAGAAAAAGGTTTACTATAGCAACCTAGAAAGTGTACAGTTCCCGTCTTTACTGTTTAATGGATGTAAGAAAAGACTGGCAGGATTATTTTCCTATCAGACTGCTCAGGAATCATTTGACTCAGCAGAACCATCTCCAAGTATCCCGTTGATCCTTGTGTACCCAAGATAGAATGGCAGGAGCAGAAATAAGGAAGGGAGAGAGACAAACAGAAACTGTTCATTGCTAATGGTATAAAGAAATTGCAGAGCAACATTTTAAGCTGACCCTTGGAGGAAAGCAAACACGTTCTGCAGGACAATTGGCCAGGACTTGGGATTTGAATTTGGACAGAATGTCTATACATTCATTTTTTAACATTTGAACAAATTCACATATTTCAGAGTTATTCAGACTTTCATATGCCTACTGATACGTATGTATCACATATATATATTTGTATGCATCAAATTTGTATCCGTATGCATTTGTATGGATACGTGCAGGACAAAACCAGGATGCCTGCAGGATAAAACCGGGATGCGTACAGATGCGTATGGATGCATATGGACACACACTAATGTTGTTGACATTTGTATCATCAAATACAAATTGAATATTCGTACGAATAGATACGAATGTATTTGAATCAGCTCAAATGTTAATACATTCACTCTTTCTCTATTTGTATGAATTCAGACATTTGAATACTCAATTTGAATTTAATCGAATGTCCAAAATTGCATTTGTGCACACCCCTAACCAGGACTATACAGTCTCTGGTGTGAAACTCCTGCATGTGTGGCATGGCATGCACCACACAGATTGTTATTCCTGGGCCAAAGTGCTTGTGTTGACTCAGGGATGGGATTGACAGCCAGGTTCTCTTGTTCTGCGAACTGAGCACTCCTAGGATTGGATTCCACTCCCAGGAGCAGGCTAATTGCAAGTGATGGACAATCAACATCCTCCAGACCCTCTTTTGGCTTGTGGTAGCAAGAGGACACCATGCTGGGCTTCCTCCTAGTGTGGTCTAATCAGTGACCTAAAGATGAAAGTTGAAAGTGGCCAAATGACAAATGAGTTTCAGTATATGCAAGTTTAAAAATGTGCACACATTGAACAAAACAATATGAAGCACTTATACATATATACTGATTATACGTGAATAGGCAGTGGCAATCCAGGAAAGAGATCTTGCCATTACTATTGCCAGGTCAATGAAAATACCAAGTCTGTTCATAGCAACCGTGCAAAAAGCAGTTTTCATTAACAAAGCGCTTCCTGCAAAACTTTTCCTGAAGTGAACTGGAGTTGATTTTTGGTGAGCAATAAAGTATATTTTATTGCCCTGGGCTGCCTAAACAGTTTTGACAGTCTGTGGACATTTCATTCCCAAAAGAAAGCTTCAGATAACTTAAGGTCCTTATTCATGCTAGGCCAATTTCACACATTCTTTCTTATTACAGTATGGTTGCTGCATATTTGTAATTTATCTATTATAGCATTCATCACAAACATAAAGTGTGCAGAGCATTTGCCAAGGGGAAGACACTTGCCCATACACCTGGAGTGGTGTGCACATTGCCCAAATGACCTCTATCTTACCCCTGTTCATTCTTGGAGCTTGCAGCATAGCTTTGGACCTAAGCGGTCAGGTCCAGAGATGAGGGACCTTCTTGTAATGGCAAAGGCCCTGGAAGCAGACCTTTCCCAGCATGATGCCTGCATATAAGCAGCAGCAGCATTGGCTTTTCTACCCTGCTTTTCTCACTTGTTTAAGGGGACTCAAAGTGGCTGACAAAGTTTTCTGTTCATCTTCTCACAACAGAACACCCTGTGAGGTAGGTGAGGCTGTGAGAACATGGAAGAGAGCTGTTACTCACCAATAGTCACCTAGCTGGCTTTGTGGAGGAGTGGGGAATCAAACTCGGTATTCCCAGATAAGAGTCCGACTTCCTAACCACTATACCAAACTGGCTCAGTGCATATTTTGTAGAGTACTCTCTTTGATGGCATCTATCGAAACAGTGGCTGAGAGTACACAGCAGGGGAACCATCAGAGTTCTGGGAAAACATGCCCTTCTCAGAGTGAGTTATGGCACCAAGTGCCCTGGCATTTGACTCCTTGAGCTTTCTGATGTTGTTGGTGTGGATGCACCCATAATTACAAATGTGAACGGTTTTTGGCCAGAATGAACAGAGCAGAGGGAGTGTCATTAGTGCAGCACCAACAGAAGGTTACATTGAAGATTCTGTCATTTGCTTCCTTCAGATTTCACATGATATGTATGGAGTAAACTCAAAGGAGGTTGCATTGGGAGTACTGTAATAACCTAGCTCAGTGATAACCAGTATTAGGTAACCCTTAAAAATTTTAAAATAGATGGGTGTTTTGGTGACAGTGCTTGAAAACTCATTGTTTAGCCTTGTAGGGGTGTGCAAAACCTCATTTGAATTCTTTATTGAGGTATTTGAAATAGGCCAAGTTTGTTAGGTGGAACATCTACTAGAATCAACCTTAGAGCAAGGTAAGCACTTACCTTAGCGTATCTTGCTCCTGGCTGCCAACCCAGCCCCTACACAGTCTTGTCATGTTGTAGAATGACATCATTATGCAGCCCAACACAATTCAGGATTGTTTGGATTCCTTCAGTCCTTGTCAGGCGTCTAACTAATAAATAACATTTTAAAAAAGGTTTAGAGACCCAGCAGGGATGTGGATTATGGGCCACATGATGACGTCATCTGTGATGTCGCTGTGCAGCCAGTGCAAAATGGATTATATCCCAATAATCCCAATCCTCACTCCTTCCAGGCTTCCAAAAATAACTTGAAATGCAGCCAGAAGCAAGAAGAGCTGCATTTGCCCTCAAAGAAAAGTGATGTGACCATTTTGAATGGTATGTAAAGGATACAAAATGTTTCAGTCTCAGCTAGTACAAAGTGATGCATTTTGGGGCAAAGAGTTCCTATAAAACCTATAAACTTATGGGGACTAAGCTTTCTGTGACACATCAGGAAGTTGATCTTGGAGTTTGAGTGAAGATTCAGCAGTGTTCAGCAGCAGTGAAAAAAAGCAAATTAACTATTAGGGGTAATTAGGAAGAGTTGAAGAGTTGAATTAGAAGAGGAAGAGTTGGCTTTTCTACCCTGCTTTTCTCACCCGTTTAAGGAGACCCAAAGCGGCTGACAAAGCTTTCGGTTCTTCTCCCCACAACAGACACCCTGTGAGGTAGGTGAGGCTGTGAGAGTGCAGAAGAGAGCTGTGACTAGCCCAAAGTCACCCAGCTGGCTTCATGGAGGAGGGCGGAATCAAACCCGGTATTCCCAGATAAGAGTCAGGTTCCTTAACCACTAGACTAAACTAGATAATAAGTTGGCAAGAACCTTCATGTTTTATTTGTTAGTCTTGTTCTCCTAGTCCTGTACTCAAAGGTCTCAGGGCAGGGTGCAGCAAGTTTTAGTGGGCACAGATTTCTAATATCCAGGTTGTAGTATATGGTCAAAATTATGAAAGTGTCCAATATCCCTGTTTGTTTTATTTCACTTGAAAAAAGAACCAGCAAATAGAGAAAAAACACTAAAATTGTTTAAGTTGTGCCATTCTAGTCCTGAGAAGTTGGTTCTGGACACCAGCTGCTGCTGTCCACATTTAGAAAAGTGCAGCCTGGGAGAATATTTACCTGCTCCCCCACGTGCCTTCCCCCATGTCAGTGGGTGCTTCCTGACTGACACATCTGGAACTTTCAGTTAGGCACTTGGGAAGACTATGCAATTTCATGTCCACATCCACATGTACCTCAGGCAGATGTTGTGAACTCCAGTGAGCATCTCAAGTTGGATACTCTTTTGTTTTTGCACTTGAAAGAGAAAAATAGTAAGCAGAGATGTAGTGGTGTTTTTTTTTTCTTTTTTAAGAACGGTAATTGGAGCAGTACTGTTCAGGTCTGTCTTGCAATTAAGAATTGTCACTGTAAGTTAGGTTGCCTCCAGATATCACTTATTTATTCTGCAGTTTATCGATTTACCAGTATGAAGAACATCCAGAATGATCGCACATTGTGTAGACATTAGATCAATACTCCACATTTTAGCATTTACTAGCAGTGATGTTACAGCTGTGAGACTTTCTTTCCACATGTCCAAACCTTCCTCTTGAGCCATGATACATGAAGTATTTCCAGGAAGTGACAGCTCACACCAAACGCTTGCTATGCTGCTCACCCATTAACCCAGACCGTGCTGCAGTTATGGGACAACAGGACATTGCACTATGATAGCTAATTTTACCTGAATAGTGGAAACCCAGTAAATTGGACCTGTATTCCAAGATTGCATTGGGAGCACTGTGATCACATCTGGCAAATCAGGTACAATTACAAGGTTTTGACCCTATCTGGTTCACCCTTAGTCACTCACGCCTTGTAGAATGCTATAATTTGGTTCCCATAAAGCATCATGCAAACACTTGTTCTGCAAGTAATTGTCATCTACAGAAAACTGGTTAGGGGAGCCTTAGAGGTCCCAAGTTACACTGCAGGCCACACTGTAATGATGTGCTTCTCTACTTTTTTTTTTTTTTTTTTGCTTATACCATTATCAGCAACCCAGTATTGAAAGTGAATAGGGATGTGCACGAATGAAGTTAGAAAATTCATATTTGTTTAAATAGATCCTCTTCAAGTGTGGTAGGATTCTATCTGATAGAATATTCATACAAATTTGTACAAGTATCCAATACGTATCCCATAATGTATCCATTCTGAAAGCGTCAAATGCTACCTGAATCCACTTTTAATCTGCTCTCGATCCATGTCGAACGCACTCTGGATCCATTGCAGATGTGACTGGTGCAACCGCTTTCCCACCAGCCCCAGTTTCATGAATTTCCCAACTATTTGTATGAATGTTAATATATGAATGTTGTAACATTCAATTTGGGTACAAATGTCCAAATTCAGCCAAATTTGTACAAATAATGAATGTTATGAATATTCCTGCACATCCCTATTAGTGAACTTTAT
The DNA here is from genome assembly GCA_023333525.1 of Aspidoscelis tigris stejnegeri. Lineage (NCBI taxonomy): Eukaryota > Metazoa > Chordata > Lepidosauria > Squamata > Teiidae > Aspidoscelis > Aspidoscelis tigris. The sequence continues at coordinate 68,110,491 of JALMGA010000006.1, forward strand.
CGAACTGCAACGTCTATGCCAAGTCTGCCGAAGCAGTGGGTGATGCAAGGATTGGAAGCTTTCCTTGAATTTTCCTTAAACTGCATTTTGATCTGAAGTGGGACATTCACAATCAGAGACTTTCTGTTCCACTTGCCGGCTTCAGTTCTGTGACCACCAACAGGCAGAACCTAGCTAAACCTGGTTCATCTTAGAAAGCTAAATGAGGCCAGACAGAACTGGTATTTGAACAGGAAGCCACTGGGAAATCTTAGGGAGGCCCCCTCCCTGCAAAGATAATGACAATTTACTTCTGTTCTGTTATTAAGATAACTAGCCTTTAATTAGAAAATAATCAATTTTTATGATCTTCACTAAGGTCCTTTCTGCACTTGGCCTCATTCTGGAATATATCTCAGAATAGGGGCCTGCTGTCCACACGCTAGTGCAGACTATAGCAGGCCCCAGGAGAGGCCTGCCATAGTTTACATTAACATATGGATGATAGACCTCTACCCTGAGATACAGTCCACAATAAGGCTAAGTGCAGAAAGGAATCTGTGCAGATAATGTTTCTCAGGTGTTTCAGTTTAAAAAAAAATAAAGAGAATATTTATAAGCTAGTTAGTTTGCATCTACACTTTACCATATTGCCCTAATGCTGTCATGATCAGTGGTTTGAGCATGGGCACAGCCAGGATGCTTAGATCAATCATCTGGGCCTTTAGTATGAAACTTCTTTCATGATGTCCTGTTGATGTTATCCAGCTATTGGTCATTAACTGGAAATGAGTGTGATGTGTGAATGCACTGATGAGGCACCTCAAGATGCATCATCAAGAAGAGATGTGAGTAGGGTGAGGACAAGCAGGAGTGACTCCACTTCTGCTTCTCACTGTGACATAAGATAGACAATTTACTTTTGTGAGAGTCCTGCTGTTGGGATGGCAGAGATACAGAAGTGTTTTGGTACTTCTGAAGAGAGGCTGGGCATTGAACAAGCATCCCTCTGCTTTCCTGGCACTTTGTTCTTCCACTGAGCTAGAGCTACTTCCTATAAGTGTTTTTACTAATTGCTAATAGCTTTTCAGTGAAAACACCCGAGATGTATCTGAAGAAACTCTGTTCCATAGCTTGGGGGCAACTAAAGAAAAGGCTCTTTAGCTGGTTGTAACATCATCAATGTCTAAAAGGGATGGGATTCAAGTATTTGGTTTTCAAGCTATTCAGGGCCTTAAATGCAGAGTTAATACGTTGAATTGGCCTCAGAAGGGAAATGGCAGTCAGTGTACATCTCTGAGGAAGAACCAGTCTGGCTGCAGCAGTTTGCATGAATTCCAGCTTCCCAACCATCTTCAAGGGGACCCCAGCCTAGAGCATGCTGCAAAAATCCAACCTCAATTCATGAGTGAAATTACAAGATGTGACCCTCACTACCCACCTTCGGATGAGAGGCACAGGAACAGTAATTTGTAGTGGTAAGAACATATCCAGAATCATGTGAGTGGGTCATGATTCCACCCCTTGAGTTACCTTCTTTCCTATTCTGTAAAGCTTCACTTCCCCAATAACATGCTATTTGGATAGTTGTAAGTAGGGATGTGCATGAATTTTGAGAGGGGTTTTGATTTGTATCGAACCGAATGCAAGAAAATTAATATTCTTTTGAATAGATCCCCTGTGAATGTGGCAGGATTCGAATTCAATACGAATGCTTGATACAAATTTGGTACAAATCATGTTCAATACGAATTGCATACTAATCCCCTATGTATCCCTTACAGTATGTATCCAATACATATCCCCTACATATCTGCTGTGAATGCATCAAATCCACCACGAATCCCCTTTGAATCCACTCTCAATCCACTTTGAATCCACTCTGGATCCATAACAGATGTGACTGGTGCAGCCTCTTTCTCACCTCCCCAGGTTCACGAATGTAACAAAGCAATATTCATGCACATCCCTAGTTGTGAGTCAAGAAAAGGGTGCATTATTCCATTTGACACCTCCATCCCCTTCTCGTTCAGGAAGTGAGGATACCTTAAGCCATATGTAGATGGTGCTTTTAGGTTCTTTTTTGGGAGAAGTTAATTCCTCTTATCTCTGTGTACCTTTTCTTCTGCCTATATTTTTACATCCAAGCTTTCATTCTAAGTTCGACTCCTTATAATAGCCAGCTTTAGGTGGAAGTTTAATGAAATTACTTGTTAATGGAGTAGAAGCATTATCTCCCATACAGGTAAATTTGGAGACTGGTCTCAGCATAAAATTCACTCCTTTGCTTTTTCTTTTCAAACATCTCTTTAATAGGCGTTGAACTGATTGCATCTTCTTCCATCCATCAGTTAATTACTTTCACAAGATAAAATAGCATTAAAGGTGAACATATCCCAACTCAATTTGAATTTCTGTACCTGCAGAAACTTTTCTATTAGATTCTGCACAAGTTTTACAATTAAAGCTGCAAGATCTTCTTAGTTCACTTTTCAAACTAGCCAATCCCAGCCTGCTATGCCCACTGACCGATCAGGTCCAAGCATAGAGTCCAGATCACGTGAAGTTATTATCCCCCTCTACTCTACCTTGGTCAGACCTCTTCTGGAGTACTGTGTCCAGTTCTGGTCACCCCAGTTTAAAAGAGACACTGACAAGCTGGAGCAGGTTCAAAGGAGAGCTACCAAGATGGTGAACGGTCTGCAAACCATGTCCTATGAGGAACGGCTTAAGGAACTAGGAATGTTTAGTCTATCAAAAAGAAGACTGAGAGGAGACATGATAGCTGTCTACAAATACCTCAAGGGTTGTCACAGGGCAGAGGGATCAGCCCTGTTCTCACTCTCTCAAGGAAGGACTAGAAACAATGGGGTGAAACTGCAGGGGAAAAGATTTAGTTTAGATGTTAGGAAAAAATTTCTAACAGTAAGAGTGATCAACCAGTGGAACAGGCTGCCACGGGAGGTGGTTGGTTCCCCTTCGATGGAGGTCTTCAAGCAGAGACTGGACGGCCATCTGTCTGAGATGGTTTAGGAGATCCTGCCTTGAGCAGGGGGTTGGACTCGATGATCCAGGAGGTCCCCTCCAACTCTACCATTCTATGATTCTATGATTCTATATCTGGGATGGCAGCAACCAATGAGAAGAGAGCAAGAAAGGATATGATAAAGAAGAGTTGTCAGGTATGCCTTTTAAAATGGTCTGATATGGATTTTTTTTCTTGCATTCACAGATGGGGTGATCCCAGAAAATAGACACCCCAAAATATCTCTGTGTGATCACACCCTTAGTTTTCCAGTCTGCTGTCCTGCTTATTCATGAGAAACAATTTTGTACAGTCATAATCATTTTCAGCATAATCAGAGCATAGCAATTCTACCTCAATGAGTCCAAGAGAGGCAACAAAAAAATTTGTTTCCTTTGCAAATCATATAATGTGCTACCCAGATGTCTGGGCAACAGATTCCTCTGGCAAAAGTGTTGTTGTTTGCTGTTTTTGCTGCTGCTGCTGTTGTGTTTGTCTGAGTTTGTATGAAATACTTGTAGCCTTTGGTCTCTAATGTTACTGCGCCTTAAAATGGATACCATATTTTCAAAGTATATTTTTTGTGATTTCTGCTTTCTTTGGCCCTTTAAACCCCTACAGAGGCATGCCCTGGAAATCAACACTGAACACTAGTGGTGCTATGGCATTTGTCACTTCTAAGATGATAGTGACATAAAGTGCATTTCCTAGCTGGGAGTGGACCCCAATGGGGTAAATACTTTAAATAACAATACCATAGGCATAATAATTACTGATATATAATGCTCCTGCTAGATATAGTGGCAATTCAGTGGCAATTCTAATATCTTTGATTATCCCACATTATTTCACATTATTTTGTAGTTATGGTTGCCTAAGCACTTGTGGTTTGTAAGTACAATGGTTTACTGGAATGTGGTTATGCTACACACATTATTTATTGCTTATAAAAAGTAATTGGGCAAATAACTCAGGAGAAAGGATGCTGTGAATGGAGGCAAAGTAGCCTCTGCACTGAGGTATATGGTCAGTGAACAGAAAGGAATATGCAACTGGTCATTTTGAGGTCCTTGAAGACACTAAATTCCAGGGTGCTGGAAATCACCTGATTATCCCAGGCTTTAGCTTTATACAGTACTGAACAGGAAATATTATACAGATACAGACAATCCTTTTCTATTGTATGTTTGCTGCTTCCTGTTTTAGTGAAACCTGAAGAAGGATACATATCACACACTTTCCAATGGTCTCCATTTGTTTCAGGTAAGTCTTTAACAATCCATCTTGGCTTAATTTTGACATTTCCTGATCTTGATCAAAACCCTTCTCTAAAATTCTAGCCTTAGTAATTCTATAGAACAGAGTTTATTCATTTATTTATTTGCTTACTTTTATTCCTTTTGCCTTATAAGAACTTAAACAAATGCATAATCATATATAGTTCCAGGACTGTCATTAATCTATTTATGGGTTGTCTCATGTTTATAAATACTTTTCACTGACGTTAGAGCCTCATCTGGTTTAAATTGTTGATACAGAGCAAAAAAAGAAGTGTGAGTGAGGCACATTACATCATGACTACTATGTTTCTATAGATTGTGATATTGCAAGTAAGAAATGGCTGAAGACCTTACCCAAAGACACTAATGGAGGTTTGGTGATCTGACAAATCAGACAAAGGAGACTTTTCAGAATACTCTTGCCAGAACTGTCTGCCCTCAAAATCTTGCAGTTATTCAAACTATCCTTAAAATAATATTTATCTGCAAATTACCCACAGGGTGTACTATATTTATGTTGCAAATATGACATTGATGGCAAAATCCTATGTGGATTTTGCCAGATTGATAGTAGTTGTAGTTCTCCTAGAACAACATGTTAATTCATAGCTGATTTTTTGTTTGTTTGCTTTGCTGAATAGTGTGCTTGCATATTATACGCAGCATATTCTGGCGTATAAGACTACTTTTTAACCCAGGAAAATCTTCTCAAACGTCGGGGGTCATCTTATACACCGGGTGTCATCTTCTTATACAGCGAGTATATCCCAAACTCTATGTATTTTAACTGGAAAAGTTAGGGGTCATCTTATACACCCAGTCGTCTTATACACTGGAATATACGGGTAATGATTTCTGTGAGTTTGAAGTGAAATTGGAATTAGGGTGGACTGACTCTCACACTTCTTTCCTCCTGCAAGGCCCAAATCAGATATTGATTCAAATAAAGTTGTTCTTAACCCATAACCCATAATTCATATTGTACAGTCTTATGTGGAATGACCTACTTATCTTCATTAATTTTAGACATCACTGCATAGTTAATCAATAATAGTACATCCTCTTAAAATGAGTATCTTTAATGAAAATGGCATATAGTAGTTTAATGGTAACAGAAGATATGAGACTATTAAATTTTTGTTATGAAGAGATCAATGCTATAGCTAATGCATTTTTGTATAGTAGTGAGTGGCCGTTATTTAAAATTCAGATTTATAATGAAAATAGTTATTCATTATATCTGGACTAGACATATACATAGAAAGCTATAGCAGTAAGCTGAAGCTAAGTTGTGGTATCAGATTTCCAGTCAGTTACAGAGATCAAAGAGGTGAAGAAATTTAGGGTGTTTCCATTCTCATGAAGTTTTCTCAAATCATGTGCCAAAGATAACTGTAACTTTTTAAAGATAAACCTGTTTATGACATCAGCAGGATGTATACGGAACAGTGTTAGGGTATTGAGGCCTTGCATGGTACAGAATTAGAATTTTGCTCTGAACAGAATTAAACTCAACATCTTTTGAAAATATCCTAAGTGCTCCACTGGAACACAGTTCTGAATTAATTCTGAGTTCCCTTCCTGCAAAGAGGGGGCAAAGATGGCTGGGTGATAGGAAAAGATGTCTCCTATCTACCACTCAAGCTACAGACCTTTATGTTTCAGAATACTTTACATTATCAAAAAGTGTTGGTTTGTTTGTTTGTTTATTAGATAGAGCCTTCAAAATGGATGGACAAGATTCTTCAAATATTACACTCAAGCCACAAACCATTTGATTTTTATGCTTTTCTTTGAAAATCAAAACTTCAAAATCTGAAATGACTTTGAAATGTTCAAAACACTTGAAACGTTCTGATACGCCAGACCTTGATTTGATCAAAATCTGAAATAAGCCCAAATTTCAAAGTGTACTTTGTTGCAGATATTCTTTTTCAGAACATTTTGTAAATCCTATAAAATCCTGCTGCTGCAGATTCATTAAAAATGACGTGGCTTGTGTGTGTGTGTGTATGGTTAGAATGAGACTTCGGATAAAACTGCTGTAATGTTTTAAGAAAAACAAGACTTTCTCAAACTTTGCACTTTACTTCTCTGGGACGCTTCACAGGGAAGATCAGGGACAGAGGCTAGGATTCACAGTGAGAATGCCAGCTCAGTCTCAGAGCTTCCAGGCACTTAAAATAAGTGTCATGGAAGTGTGATTGCTCCTGTTTGGGACCAATTGCTTTGCCACAACAGCAACCATGCTCAGCAGCTGTTGCTACAGCAATGGATGACACTGGGTGCCTCATACTCACCCCTTGGTCTGCCTTAAATGCAAAGCTCTTTCCAGTCCTCCAAACTGTAGGACAGAAAGTTTTTCATTTAAGGTGCAGCTGCTTCCGGTCCTCCAAACTGAAGGACCAGAATCTTTGAAGTTCTGGTGCAGCTGCTTCCCATTGGCTGGACAAGAGGTTGTGTCGCCGACAGTGGGAGCTAAGGAAAGGCAGAGTAAAAATATGCTGGTTTATGGGGTGGGGTGGGAGTGACGCACTCCCACTGTGGTGGAAGGAAGCAGTGAAACAAGTTCCGTCCCAGTCTGGAGGCATCCACAGTGTACAGCTATGGCTGCACCCTGCCACATCATCCCTACATACTTTTCACACAGAAATAGCATGAAGGGTGCATTCAGGGCTGCAATAGGAGCACAGTGGCATTCCTAATACACTCCTAGTATAACTGTGGAGAACTCTTTAGTGCTCCACAGCTATTGGCACTGGGGAATGATCCCTCACACTTGGATCCACTCTGGCTGTGTGGATGCTCCATGTCAGAGCATCCCCTGGTCTCCCCATTCACTGGAATGTAAAAAGACACACATTCATTTTATTTTAGGAACACCGTAGCACTTTGATACCAGTTTTGCTTATTATTAGGGACATATAATCCATATATACATTGTATGATGTAATTATTGAACTGTAAATGTTTAAAATTGGTCCTCTCCAGAATTTTGCAGAGATTGGAACTGTGGAAATCAAGATATTGATGATAATCTGTTCTTCCCATAATTCCTTCACATTGGATATGCTGGCCAGTGCCATGTCTCCACTTACTGCTATGGGTGTTTCTTGCAAAGGTCTTGGGTGCTGAGTTTCCACTTTCAATGGGACAACATACCCACCAACCCAAGACATTGTGATCAATGAGACCCTCACTCCCTACTTCATCAGGCACCCTATACCCTGAAAGGGACACTAGGAAGCACCCAGTGACATGCACTAGATCTGATGAAAATAATAATAATTTCATAGCATCTTGAATATTACTAATCATCCATCCCCAGACAGCTTTTTGCACAAAGGAGATTTCCCACCCTTCTTCTATTGTTTTCAGTGCATGGGCCTATTTGCACTATGGCCCATAATGCATGTTTAGGAAACTTCTGGGGAAGAGTACCGGCACCGTACGGAGGCTGCTACAGCCTCCGGGCACCCCTGCCTTCCCAGAAGTTCCTTCATCATGCACAAGGTGTGGAGTACGAAATTGTGCTCCACGCCTTTACTAATGTTACCCAGGGACTTACCAGAAGTGTCCAGGGGTGAGCGCCAGGACCTTTTCTGGTGCTCTGGGTTCATCTGAGGTGCCCCACAAGCACATGGGCCCCTGGGATGACCTTAGTTACGACTGTGTGTGCGCAGAGTGTCAGAGTCTCATGGTGATGACACTGATGCACGCACAGTCATGGAGGGCACCACAACCAATATGGTGGTGCCCTGAAGAGGACTGGCCCCGGGATCAGTCATAGGTGAGTGACCAATCTCATGGGGCATGGGCTGTAGCTACCTAGCACTCACAAGTGCAAGCTCTAGTTAACATTGGGTGATTACACTCCTTTCCAATCCAGCGGACAGGAAGGGAAGTGCGAACTCACCCCATGTTGAAAATGGTGGCATACTGTAGTAGGGCTGAGTGTACCAGGATGGTTTCCAGTTCTCCAAGATTGTTCCCACTGTGACCAATGTAGGCATAAAACTATTTATTCCTAAAAATTGAGTAGAAGATAATAGAATGAAAGTCCCCAAATCTTTGACAAAGAGGAGAATGAGCAGAAATTTGCTGTTAGCCTTTGAAGGCTGGAAACTGTGACAGTGCAAGTTCTCTTTCAGGACACATGACAGCTTGGGTGTGTTAGGCCACCAGATCACAAGCAAAGACAATACTGTGTTAGTAAGACATGCAGAAACAAAGCAACAGTCCAACTTGTTATGGCATCTATCTTCATGAATATAGAGGGAAGCAGGATCTCAGGCGTAGCATGAACATTAGTGAAATATTGTTTCATTGCCACTCAGATGAGCTAAGATGGATGTTATAAGAGATGAAACATTATATATGTCTTAGATTGATTTGAAATGTGGTCCTACGCATGTTCCCATGGAGGTAATTGTTGAAGCTAAAACTCCTATGTATTTTATCTCGGGATTAAATCCATGTCATCCTTGATTTAAGGGCATCTTTATATTTACATACACACTGCAGTCCATAAGACTTTCATCTAAGTAGATATATATTCTCAGTCAGAAATGATTTCCAGGAAACAATTCATTGAATTGCTGCCTTCAATCATTCAGACATAGATATACACCCACACATAAATTATATGACTCACCTAACACTATAGATGCAACTACATGTCTTCCCAAAGGATTGGGGGAGGGGGAGGGGAGGCAGAGCATTGGCTTGTGGAAATTTAGAGGCTTGTAGATGCCACATGCCTCGCCATGGCTGCTGGAACACTGTGAAAAGCAAGGATTCTGCCCACAGTACCAAGGAGTCTGCCAGGACTTGCAGTGCCAGACTGGAAAGGGTGCCAGTGGTTCGACATTTTCAGTCCATCAATGTGAGTTCCAGCAGGAACCTTGGTCCTAGAATTATCCCATCCAGTCCTCTGTGTGTCCACATGAGAAGGTGATTTCCCCTGTTGGAAGTAATCTTGTATTCCTCAGAGGCAGTTGAATGGTAGGCCCATCCTGTTTAGGATTGGACAGGTAGGGGCAGGATCATTTGAGTGTCTGGACACCTGTGTGCCTGTGTGCTTACATGCTGCAGCCCTTGGCTGTTTGGGATGGTTACCTTAGGAACCCATATACATGTGGTTTACCTGACCTTAATGACAGTGAGGAGTTGCCTGTTTGAATATTTTGTTTAAAAAAGAAATATTATTGCTCTGTCTGCATAACCCCAGCGGAAAGACTGCGTTAGAATGCTTCCTCCTTCTATTCTGGAAAATAATGTTTTGTTCTGTTAAATGTGGATGGCAGCCACAAAGAATATGTGTACAGGCATCTTGAGCAGACGGAGCATGAATGAGCTTTCCTTTTGATCATCTTGTTAGGTCTGCATACAATAAAAGGGTGACAGCCTATTTATCCTAGGACAGCACTGCCCTAGCAAGTAAGGGTCTTGGACTCTTTTGCAGCTTCTGTATTGTGCACCTTGGCAAGCCCTGTGGAGGCTGGTCTTGGCTCAGTTCACTTAGTCCAGGCAAAGACTGGAGTTGGGTCTGGTGGAAAAGCCAGCAGTGGGAAAGGCAATCTGTTCTTGCAGAAAGCCGTGGGATTAATAATTCAAGCTGGAGAATACTCTTCTTCCTGCTTGTGAATAGAACTTAATTTGTTCCACTGTGTTCTCATAGAAGGATTATTGAAACAGGGGAAACTGTTTGGTCAATGACTGCACCCACATAAGCAATTCTGCATGTATGGCTGTAGTACTTTTCCAGTTTCCAGGGACATCTGGCAAGATTGCATCCATGCAAAGACAGTGTGATGTTTGCCATGCTGCCTTTTTGCTTCAGCAGGCCCTCTGCGCAGGCGCATGTGGCTGGCCAATGCAGAGGCACGCTGTGCACACGCGCAAAGCACACCTGGCCCCAGCAGCCAGAATCGCCCTGGCTGCCTGCAGGTAAAGAGGGGATCACGCACACCCAACCTGGGGTGGGTAGTGGGGGTGTAGGTGAAGCCCCCCCCGGCTCGAGAAGGCAAGGGGGAGCCCAGAGAATGGAGGCCCCCGGTTCTCCATGCCTGGCTCCAGAGGAGCCAATCAGGGAGGCTAGGGGGAGGGACTTGAAGGATGGAGCGGGGTGGGTTCTGTCCACACCAAATCCATTTCCCCATCTGTCCTCCTCGTGCATGGGCGGATGCAAGGGGTCTGGTAGATTCGTCACAAATAGTGACGGATCTACTGGAAAGGATGGATTGCTGAACAATGAATCTAATAGATCCATTTTTCGGTGGGCCAATGCAGAAAGACCCTTAGATTTTAGAATAAATTAACTATAGCTCAAATACTACAATTTAAAAAAAAATTAAAACAAAACATAGGAAGAATAAATGTCACCTAGTTCCTTCCAAGCCAGTAAGTTAGGTCTGCCATATGGAGTCCAGGTCAGGGTTCCTCTATCTTGAAGAGCAGTGTAGAAGATTTTGAGCAAATGTAGCTGCTTTGTAGGCAGCATCTGCTGAGAAATTATCTTCCATACAGATAATTAAAGCTATTTAAAGATCATTAAACACTAACTGGGATTCCACATAACCCCCTGATTGCTTCAATATTACCATCTAGCCTTCAAGATTGGTAGCAAAGGATAAAATGGAAAGGACAATGGTTCCTACACCTCTAGCAATAGCATAGAAGAGGGTATTTCAAGTAGATGTAGCTTAGAACCAAAAAGGAGTCCTGCCAGATCAGGCCACAGCCCATCTAGTCCAGTATCCTGTTTTATACAATGGCCCGCCAATAGCTTCTAGCATCTCAAGACAGAAGATAAAGGCTCTGTGCTAGAAAAGGTCAATTAGAGAAGGCTTGGGAACACAAAGGCCACACACTGTCTTTCTGAGGGGGCTTGTTATGTTTGAATGCAGGTAGGCCTTTTCTGACCACTATCACTTTTCCACTTCCCTTAAAGCAACTGCTTTAGTTTTATGCTTCTGTAGGAAATTATGGCAACTATACAGGTACACAGAAATATAGCTCACACTTCAACCAAAGATGTGTACATGCAATTGGTATGTGATACACCACAACATGGTTTGTTCCCCTCTTTTAAAAAAGCAACATGATGAAAATAAAAGAAAAAAGAAACAGCATTTAACTCCTATACCTTTTATGCCTAAATATATACATTCAGATTTGTGTCAGCTATCAGAACTTCCCAAATGGCAACATAACTGCAAAAATGCAATACGATACAATGCATTTGCCATTCTGGGTGAGCTTTGGATAATTCTCTGAAGATGAACAAGCATCTTTATTTGGTGTGAGCAGCCAGACCAGAATATGGATTAAAGAAGGCTGAAAGTGAAGGTGTGATCACAACCAAAGAGTAAAATAGTATCTCTCTCAGAAACCTTCCATGGTGGTGGAGAATGGTGACCATCTCAAATTAGTCCTGCCAAAGTGCCTTCTCCACAGCTATGGAAGATGCCTACATAGATTCATATTGTAGTAAGAAGATCACTTACCTGATTGGCCAGCCATCCTTGTCTCTTTGCAGGGCCAACTCTATCCCTCTATCTCTGAAAATCAGCACATAGCAGAGGTAGAGCAAAAACTAGTGCTGGGCAGAATGGGGAAGGGTATGGGGACAGACAGGATTCACCCAAAGTCTTACAGGGTTGCTGCGATTAGAATGGGGAATTTGTAAGACAATTCTTGAGAAAGGCTGCCTTCACTTACTCAACTCTCCCTCCCAGCCGATGGCTGAAGAGGAAGTTTGCATTACTGCAGAAGTGAAACCATTCCCCTGAGAGCTACTATATTGTATTATGTGCCCAGTGGTTTGTGAGGCTTCCTCCTGCTGCTGCTGAAAAAGACAAAATGCACAACAGGTCAAAAAAGATAGCACTTGTGTCAAGCAGGAACAAAAATGCCTGTACATGCGGTATGAAAGAGCAGTAAAACCATAATCATGATGCAGTTCAGTGATATCATTTTCCTGTACAAAACATCCCCTGCCCATAGATTGGCTTGTGTTGGCTTGCTCGATGTGAGAATTCTCAGTGTTTCAAAGGTTCTACTTGTAAGCATAGGGGCATCTAACAGATGAGTTGTGCTTCGTTCTAGAATTCTTGTTACTGAAAAAGAGCAGCTCAACAATCTGGACTGTGAGGTTGCAGAGGCCCTTTCTGCACTGAGCAGCATGAATCCAGATTGGTAAATCTGGATTCATTCAGTCTTACTGATCTGGATCATGAGGAGGTGAGGGCCAGACCAACACCATCTGCACTGATGGTGCTATTCCAGATCAAGGCTCCCAAGGCTGCAAAGCTTGAAGGAGCTTTGTAGATGCCCCTGGCACCCCCACCCCAACAACTAAGAGTGACAGATCCTAGCATCAAGAGTGAAGGAGTGATTTTGGCAGCATGCTATATGTGAATAACACGACCTGAAGACCACCCGAGTTCATCCTAAACCATTAGTGTGACCAAGGCCTCAATGATCTCACAGCTCTGTAGTGGGGGATGTGATCTGCCAAGTAAGCTGGTCTTGAGTTATCAATGGCCTTGTAGGCCAAAGATAACATCTTCCACTTGGCCCATAGCTAACTGGCAACCAACACAGGTACTTGTTATGCACACTGGAGTGCCTTGCTCTACAGTCTGGCCACCACATTTTGCAGCTTCTACACCAGATCCAAAGGCAATCTCTTGTAGAGGGTATTGCAATAATCTAAACATGAGGTTACCAGCACATAGAGACAGTGGCTCGGCTATCTTTGTCCAGGTATGGATGCAGTTGGTACATGAATTGAAGCTGGTAATAGATAAAGCACAGAAATATAAGAAAATAGGGAAGGATCTTGTCTTAAGGGGAAACAATGAAAGATGAGAGATCTCCTCAAGAAAATATCAAGAGATATCGAGAAAATGTCTTATGCAAAAATGAGCATGATCAAGGACAGAAATTGTAGGCACCTAACAGAAGTAGATGAGATTAAGAGAAGGTGGCAAGAATACACAGCGATACAACATACAGGGACGTTTCAGGGAATATAACGTGCTAGATAAGAGTAAGAGAACACATCAGCAAACTGTCAAGCTGTTTTCTTTCAGCATTATCTCACTCAGAAAATCTACCCTTGGGTTAGATAAAGTGGAAAGAAAATGGCTAGGCATTTTGTGTTCTCTCACTCTAGAAATGGACTGCAACTGGATTAAAAACATAGGTATGAATGCAGCCAAAGTAACAAAACTATTTTAATGTAGCATATAAAATCTTGAAGTCATTTAGTTCGTATCACTTGGTGTGGAGCTGTGCATATTTAGTCCACCAGCTGTCAAGAGGCAATATAATTGCCTTGGATCAGTCCATTCTGAGTGTTCCAGACTGTAACTTGTACAAGTTGTTGTGGCTGACTTGTCCTCACACTTGCCAGACACCTTTTGACTAGAACATCTTTTCAAAGTCAAAAAGTCACTGTGATCCAGCTATTACCACCATGTTCTTCAGTAACGTTTTTGAGCCTAAAAGTGCAAATACTGAAGCTAAAGTTCATAAAAACAAAGGGGGGCCCTGCTGGATCAGACCACAGCTCATCTAGTCCAGGATCCTGTCTCACATAGTGGCCCACCAATTGCTTATGGGCATCTCAAGCAGAAGACAAAGGCAAAAACTTCACGTGCTCTCGAGTCCCAGCAAATGGTCTGTAGAGGCACCCTGCCTGAAAACCCTGCTTAGAGGATGTCAGAAATAAAGCTCCTGTTATCCTTTTAAATAAAGAATGTCACTTGAAGTAAAAGCAAGAAATTGTTTATTTTCGAATGCATTCGGGGAGGACACCTCAAGACCAGCTGTGTTGAGCGAGCGTCTCTCCATAGAATGATAAGATTACAGGCCTTTTATTACTTCCCAGTCTTCTCCTTGCCCCATGCCCCCTCCTCTCTTTTGACCTCGATACATCTCTTTGGCTCTCAACCTTCTCATTATCTTCCACTTCTTCTCAAGTCGTGCCAACATTTCTTGTGATTTCCTCCCAAAATGACAACCTGACTAATTGTCTCCTCCTCATTACAGACTACTCTATTTTTCTCCCCCTCCCTTCCCTTTACCTTATCTAAACAGCAGTTATAAGGAGGTCAAAGAAAGGGGAGCTTATCCCTTTCTACATATTAGCTGTATTAATTCCTTCTGTATACAGGCACAGGTTACAAAGGCAAATTGGCTGTTAATATTTTATATTGAATTTTCTCTATATGCAAGCACTGGTCATAGAAGCAAAATAGCTGTTAGTTTTTCCTTTTAATAAAATTAAGTGACTATCTTATTTCTCACAGAGGATATACCTAGGAATCCATTTTAGTATCCATTGATACACCTGCCATCCATGAATCTGTCTAATCCTTCCTTAAAGCTATCTATGCTGGCTGCTGTTACCTCTGGCAGCAAATTCCATGTACCAATGACCCTCTGGGCACATAAGGAAATGACAGGAAGGGACACTGATTCTGGAAAAGATTGAAGGCAAAAGAAGGAGGGGATGGCAGAAGATGAGATGGTTAGATAGTTTTATGGAGGCATCAAAAATGAGCTTGGACAAACTCTGGGAGTCAGCAGAGAATAGAAGGGCCTGGCAAACTATGGGGTCATGTTCAAGTGACTGAACAATGTGTTCAGATTCTTCTCAGCACTGTCTACATTACATCAACTTCATCAAATCATCAATATGTACACTTTCTTGATACAGCTTGGATTTCTCTTACTACAAAAACTTCAGTTGAGTAGATCTAACCAGTGCTCATAATCATTGCTTCATAATCTCTTGACGTGACAGATCATATTTTTTTCACTAATTATTATTATTTAATTAATTTTAAACTCAAATGCGGTGTCAGCAGGACAGCACAGTATAAGGGAAGTGTGGAAGCACCCAATATCACAGGAAAACCTCTTTGATGGGGCACCACAGCAATGAATCATAATCAGAGAGAAAATCAGAGCATTTCCAACTGTCCTTGAGAAACAATATTCAAAAACTGCAAGATGTACGTAAGTGGCTTGACTTCCTGTCTACTGTATTAGGGCATTTCTAAGTACATAAGCAGCGAATCCCCACAGCAAGCTTATTTCACTTTCCCTAAACCAAAATAATAGAACCGGATGCAAACGCGAATTTGCCTGTTCCCATTACTTTTAACTTAATCGCGTTCGATCCGGATTCTGAGGATCGTACATGGCATACATGACTCAAGGGGGGACTCAAGTGGCTACTTTTTAAAAGCTGCTTTTCGGGGCTGCCCTGCCCCCTTCCTCCTGGCATGGACACGCCACCCATAAGGGACCCCTTCATGGAGCCTAGCTGGGTGGCTGCCGCTTCCATGGATGGAGGAAAAATGGCAGCGGGCAGCCAGCCAGCGATTCTTTCCCCTCCTCTCCCCATTGCTCAGGGCACACAGCAGCGGCGGCAACTAAAGCCCCTTTGCTTTAAACATTCACATTCAACTGCTTTCATCCCTTTCCCTTTCTAAAGTCAGAACTCCAAAGAACTAGAATTGCACAAAATTGCAACATTGTTATTCCAACCATCAAGGTGTAAAGTGGTTCCAGCGCTACAGTGTAGCGATCCCTGTTAAGTGGATTTTTACACTGAAATCACTGTCTTTGGAAGCAAATTATTGGGAGAGGGAAACCCTAAACATGGATTCTCATCTCTTAAAATGGTACTGTCCACACAGTAAAAAATGTAAAACATTTCAAGCGCATGATCCGGAGTGAGACCTGTTGAAATCAGGATTGAGATTCACCACGCTTTGGGGTGGTTTAACACGGGAAAAGCGTGTTAAGCCAAACTGCCGTGTGGACTCCAAGGACTGAAAATGTTTTGAATCCGAGATAAGGTTGCCGTGAAGACATGGCCAAGGAGTTTTCATAGGGGGAAATCCACTCTGCTTGTCCATGGGAAGCAAAGCGGGAATTTTGTCCATGTATGTACTAAGCATTTGCACTTGCAATGCTTAATACATGTGATCCCTCCTCCCACATGTCTGGACACTCACCTCCGGTGTAGAAAGTTTCCAGGTACCACCATCTTCCTGCCCTGGTGTTTGCACCAGTGCACATGTGCCAACATTGTCACTGGGGCAACCAGGATGCACTGTGTATGCATACTTGCGCAGCATGTGATGTGATACATCAGCGTGCTTGCACAGCACGTCAGGTGACCCTCCAGCACCCAGAACAGTTGCAAATGCAGCGTCCAAAGCCTCTGGTGCTCGGAAAGTCAACACATAGTTAATCCAGAGAATTTTTCTGCCTGGAAGGAGCTGTTTCTGGTGAAGAAATGGCTTTTTTTCAGTGTGGATGCTCCATCTGGGGCCATTTCCTGGATTAACTACCAAGCCAAGTATAGAAAGGCCCACAGTCACAGACCAATGGAAATAAAAGATTTGTAACATGTGCCTATGGAAATCGTATCTGCTGTGTTGGGTTTTGCATCTCTCCCCCCCTCCCCACCCCTGCAAACAATATTTCTCAAAGACAGCGGTTCTCAACCTTCCTAATGCCGTGACCCCTTAATGGAGTTCCTCATGTTGTGGGGACCCCCAACCACGGGGGCGGAGCAGCTGGGAGGTGGGAGGGAAGGGAGGCAGGAGGCTCATCGCGACCCCTCTGAAAGGGTAATTCGACCCACAAAGGGGTCTCGACCGCCAGGTTGAGAACCACTACTCAAAGAACAAGGAGAGAACAAAATAAAGGATATATGGCATTGCCCCACCTTATCTCCATCCATGACTGATTGAGTTGTCATGACAGAGCAGTCCTTCAGCATCTGGAAGGGTGAATGTTAAGAAAGCCCATTCTAAACATAGACCACCTTGCAGGGTTGCTATAAGGATAAAATAAAGGGGAAGAAAATAGTGTGTGATTTCTTTAGTTCTTCAGAGGATGGGCAGAATATAAATGTAACTTAATGGAGTGGAATATCATTAAAATAGCGTGGCGGAGGACGTTTTGAAAGCCAATAATAGAACAGTCCCTGTTTGCAGGTTTATTATCTAAAAGAAATAAGATAAAAAGAAAATGGATTGTGGAGGAGGAGGGGGGGGAAGCAAGCTCAGACACCAGAGGCCTCTTTGCACTACAGCTGGAATGGCTGTGGTGAAGAAGGCTAGGACAGGCGGAAACACTTTCTCCATTCACACTGTGGGAGGCAAGAATGCATCTACACATATTTCTTGCCTCCCTCCGTGTGAATGGAGACAGTGTTCCTGCCTGTCCAAGCCTGGAAAGACCGGGATGTGGGCAGGACGCTCTGCCCCTGGGCTGCTCCCATTGGCTCCTATGGAGCCAGGGATGGGGAGCCCAGGGGCCTTCTTTCCCTCAGTTCCTGCTTGCTCCCGGAGCCCAGATTGGGCCTCTAGGGGCCATCAGGACCTACACCCTACATGGCTCAACCCACCCTGGGGGTGCGCGTGTGATCGCTGCTTACCTGCTCACCACCGGGTCGCAACTGGCACGAGGAGGCTGGCAACGCTCTGCACCTGGATGCGGGGTGGTTCCTGATTCACCAGGCCCCCACCTGCGATTGCACATGCACACCCCTGGAGTGGGTTGGGGGGTCTAGGGTGCGGGTCCTGCTGGCTTCTAGGAGCCCAATCTGGGCTCCGGGAGTGAGCAGGAACTGAGGGAAAGGAGGCATCTGGGCTGCCCACCCCTGGCTCCATAGGAGCCAATGGGAGCAGCCCGGGGGAGGGGTCCAGCTGTCATGGAGGGAGAACATGTGAACGCTCTCCCTCTGGTATGGCTGGGAACACACCGGGGTGCGCTGAATGCGCCCGGATGCTTTTAGAGCACTTCTTTGTGCTCTGAAAATTGAACGCGTCTACGACCCGTTGGGACAGCTGGGGGGGGCTCAGAACGCATCCAGAATGCTCCATCCCAGCATGTCGTAGACACATTCGAAAACCCCTCGAGTAAAAAGGCCTCATTATTTGGTTCCAGATTTCTTTCATAGGTGGCTAGAATGGAAAGATGCCAAAAAAAGGATAAACCAAAAGTTGCTGGCCATTCAGCAGAGCTGCAAGGCAGTCTCTGCAATTCTGGCTTTCCACAGGTGTTTTTCCACTGTCACTAGAAGTACCCATTAAGTACCCATTAATGGGTACTTAATGGGTACTTCTAGTGACAGTGGAAAAACACCCTTCATTTCCAAAAACTTATTGCAATAACTGCTTTTGGTAAGGAGAAAAAAACCCCACCATCTGCAAAAGTTCTTTAGATGTTGCTGGGGAAAAAAAAGCAAATCAAAGAAACCTGCTAATGAGACAAGGTGCAAGTTTTATTAACGCCAGAGATTCATATTTAAAGTATTTTAAAGAGCCCACATTCCCTTCCATTGAGAAAGAACTCCACTGCAGCATTGCTACTTTAATGTTTGGCCTTAGAGTTGTTCCAGACTATAATGATTTAGCACCTACATAACAATTTGACTCATATGAATAGAAATTTGCATCTGTGATTTATTTATCTATTATTTGTATTTCTATCCCGCCGTATATATAAAGGTCTCAGGGCAAGCAACAACATTTAAAATCTAAACAGTATATATTAAAACAGCAGTGCCTACAAGTGGGAAGGGGACGTGTACTAGAAGCAAGCGTCTTGGTACAATGCATAACCTTTTATTTCCTCCCTACAAGCTGTCATTGGTATAGTTCAAGAAAGACTGAGGTTTCCTTTTTGCCTGCTCATTTGTTTCAACCTATTTGTACCCCAGTTTTCACCAGAAGATCCCAGGACAGGTTGATGACCCATTAAAAATCAATTAAAAACGTCAATTAAAATGCAGCAGTATTCCCCTATCCACCTCAGTGCAGGACAATATGATGCACATTTGGTAGTGCTGCACTCCTGGACTTCTTCTGGAAGTCTTTATGTTTGATATATAATTTGACACTTTATATATTAGTTGCAGAGCAACTACCTGGAAACCAGAGAGTAATGGCTTTTGTTCCTGGCTTCTCTCTCAAAGTCACAAATCTTTGTGTTTTGGGCAAAGTTCTGTAGAAAGTGCTGACAATTTAACTGCAGACACACTTGGATGATAAAGATTTCCTAGTCCCATTTCAATCTGACTTTAGGCTGGATCATGGTACTGAGACTGCCTTAGTAACCCTGATGGATGACCTATGATGGGAGAGGCAAGAAAGTTTAACTTTATTGGTATTCTTGGATATCTCAGTGGCTTTTGCTTCTATTGATCACAGTGTTTCATTGGAGAACCAGTGGACCTAGCACAGTACCTAAGTGGGTTCTAATCCCATCTCTGTGGTAGATTCCAGAAGTAGTTTTAGGGAAATTTTGGTCAGGACCCGCGGGACTCACTGGTGGGCTGCCCCAGGGTTCTATCCTTTCTCCTGTGCTCTTTAAATCCATATGAAGCTGCTGAAGGATCACTGATTTGGAGCAAGGTGCCATCAGTAGGCAGATGATACTCAGCTCTACATCTCTGTTCCTTTTACATCAGGTGAGGTGGCAGAATCTGGAACTGTTGCTTGGAAGCAGCGAGGATCTGAATGGGTTCTGATAAACTGAGTTTGAATCAGTAGGTGCTGTGGGTATCAGGTTCCTAAGTAAAGGAAGTGGGAGGATACCTTCTTCTTGATAGGCCCAAGGTCCCTTGTGAAAAAAAGGTGCACAGTTTAGGTGTGCTCCTGGATCCTCTCTTCATTCATTCATTCATTCAGTTTATTTGTATGTCGCCTTTCTAATAAATTACTCAAGGCGGTTTACAGCTTTCTTGTCACTTCAATAATTTAGCAGTCTTTTATTGATTAGTCATCTTACATTATCAAATCACATATAAAACAAATGATAGCAAAGGTAAAAAAAGAGAGAGAGAGAAAAGAAAAATATAAATTAGACAACTTAAACCCTTCCTGGAAGGAGATCACCTGGCCAGAATTGTTCATGCGCCTATAGTCTCAAGGTTGGGTTATTGCAGAGCACTCTAGATTTGGCTGTTGTTCAGAAACTGCAACTTGTGCAAAATGTTTCAGCCACATTGCTTATGGGTGTTGTCTGTGGAGCTCACATCACTCCAGTCCCTCAGGCTTACACTGGCTGCTGATTCACTTCTGGGCCCAGTTTAAGGTGTTGACTCTGACTTGTAAGGCCCTGAATGGCTTGAACTAGATACCTATAACGACAGACTTCTTCTGTACAGTTCTGGTCATCACTTAAGATTTTCACAGAAGATGTGCTTGGTAATTCCATCTACTTCTGAGGTTGTTGGTGTTAAAACCAGAGATGGTCTTTTCCATGGCGGCCCCCTTTCTTTAGACATACACCAGCCCTCTTGATGGAGGCAATTAGTAAAAACACATTTATTTACCTTAAGACTGTGTTTGTCCAAGTTTTTATTGCATTTTAACTTTTTTCTTTTTACTCTTTATATTTTTGTAAACCACACTGAGATTGCAATGTAAGGCAATATAAAAATCAGATAAATAAATAAACAATACAAGACAGCAGCAATGCACTTTGATATCTACTAGTAAAATTGCATGGACACCTCCCAGGAGATCCCAGAATTAAATCCTCACTTCCTGATACTTAACAACACTATCATTGCATAACTGATAATTGGCCAATAGCAGCAGCACTGTTTCAACACTTGTGAAGAACTTTGGAACCCTGGTGATTTTTGCCTTTGAGAATACAATTGATGTAGGCCACATTTTCCAGCAAAGTTTACCTGTCGCATTCCAACCCTGAATACATTTCCCTGTGAATAAGTCATGTTAGAATTCCTAGAATTTGTTTCCTTTTAAGCATTTTAAAACTGTAAGCCTTAATAGCTTTGTTTTCAGTAGAGCTCGGGCATGCCAAAATTTATTTGAGTTGTGTTTGTTTTCATAGTTTTCGTTTCCTTTACTCCAGCATCTGCAAATTAATGAACTGAAGTCAACAGAGAAGGACTGAAACAGAAGAGCAGAGAGAGAGAGGAATACATATTTATTAGGAAGAAGCAAGCTAAGGGCAGAAGAATAGATCATAACAATCACAATAGTTGCAGTGGAATTTTAGGTAAGATCTGCATGGGAGAGGGTAGAACGCCACAAGCACTCATCTTAATTAGCAGAGGGAAGAATGCTTTCCCCCTGGTAATTAAGATGAGCACTACTACCGATAGACTTTTAATGACTTGGTCTTATAATCTGGATTCTGCTTATGAAACAAATGTAAGTCTCAAGCAGACTCCCTGTTTCGATCTTCTCTAAGCCTGCAGCTGCACAAGTGGCTTGGGTTATAGTTGGCATTATTCCTAATCAGTAGGCATGGTGGGAACTAGGGGTGTTTCCACACTGGCCACGGAAACCCATTTAAACACACATTAGAGACACTTAGGACACTTACCTTCCGCACAGGAGGACGGATCTGGGACCCTTCGAGGTGGCTGCTTCTGCACACTGGCGCGTGAGATCCGACCCTAATGGGGTCTCACCGCTGAAAAATCTGGACTCCATGAAGACCTAGAAAATTAGGTCTTCAGTCTGCCCCCTCACCTTGATTCATTTGGAAGCAGGTCGCTTCTGCACATGGAGAGGCAAGGGGACAGATGTGCTGGCAGCTGCCATCTTGGGAAGGGCAGAAGCAGGCCAGTCTGCCTCCGGAGCCCCTCCCCTGCTTGCCACGCGCTGGCGGAAATGTGTGGTGACTGGCAGCTGAATGCTCCACTCCTGCGGCTCCGGGGGCGGAATCGGTGGTGCAGGAGGCTGCCTGCCTTAGGGAATGGGTGCTGTGGTGTCCGCACAGCACCCAGAAGATCCAACCAGCAGGATCCGTCCTCCTCGTGTGTGTGTGGATGTGGGAGGCCTCCTCGGATCTGTCCCTATTTCAGACAGATCCTTGGGAGGACAGATTGCTAGGAAATGGATTTTCTTTAATTCGTTTCTCAGTGGCCAGTGCGGAAGCACCCTAGAATTCAATAACCAGGCATTAGACTGGTGTCAAGCCAGCATTACCATGGAGTGTTCTATTTCAGGACAGTACATCTAAGACAGGATCTAGGCAGCACCATAACAGTACCATGGGATATCCTGAAGAACCTGGGATATGAATGATCCTGCACCCCTCATGCCAAGGTCACTACAGAGGAGCAGAAAGAGCCATCACAGGCAACATTTGTCTACAGCATTTTCCTCTCCTGGCCATCCCATGGGGACTACTGTTGCTGCCTGGATGAATTTTTGTTTAGCGGCTGTATTTTGTTTGTCATGTAAAGCACTCAGGGAGCACTGGTTGAAAGGTGGTATATACATAAATAAATCTCTATATGCTGATGACATCTATCTGGTTAATATAGTATTGACAAGTTAAGTGTGTGCCTATTTATTTATTTATATGATATTCGGGCCATGGTCACACCTTCACTTTAAACCTTCTTCAGTCCATCTTCTGATTGCAAATAAAATGGAGAGAAATGAAAATGCAGGAGAAGATGGACTGAAGAAGGTTTAGAGTGAAAATGTGACCACAGTTTCAGTTACACCATAGAACACGAAGGGCGTAATATTTTCTTTAAGATTAGAAGTAACCTTAGCTAATGGAGGTCTCTTGAAATGGTTGTGTATGGATTTTCTGTGGATTTCCTTGTGATTTGCGTTACCAGCAAATTGATCTTTCCAACAAATCTTCCAGTCATTCCTGTTACTTTTAAAAGTAATTCTCTCTGGAGTGTATCAGCAATTAATGACCCATATCCACCCCAATGAGATTATCCTCCATATATTTTCTGTTTGGAATTAATATAAAAGATTGTAGGAGTGTTCCCACTTGATCCTGACTTTTTAAATCCAGGTTGGGCTTTTTAGATCCAGATTCAGGACTGAGTGTGCATGCTGGGTGTTCCCATTTTCTTCAGGATAACATGGACTGAACCTGAATACTGGCATTCCCACTCAAACTGCAAAAATCACCAGCAGGGATAAACAGGATCTTTTGTTTCTCTGCCCCTTGTGCAAACCCTTTTGCCTCCCCTGCTCAGAATGAGTGAAAGAACACATCTCCCTTTCACAGGGAGCAAAAGATCAGACAGCACAAAGCAATCTTTCCTCCTTTTAAAAACAGAGGCTAATAAAAACAGCTCGCATGGGGTGGGGGGTGGGAAGCAAGAAATAAAGATAGCTTACACCGGGGTGGAGAGAGAAGCTATAGCTCTCCCTTTCAGTTTCTCTCCCCTCTGTTAACCAAGCCTTGTGGCTTAGTCTTCCCCTGCTGTGCCAGCCTTGCAACAATGTCATCTCTTGAGGCTTGTGTTTTTAAAAGACTATATCTCTCCTAATCACAGTGTGTTCAGAGCAGGCATGGTGAGGGGAGGAGGGAGACATTCCCAGCTGTGAAATCCCACCCACATCTGGCAGGCATTGGCCATAAGGATAGATCTCCACCCCAAATAGTCTGGTAGCATTCCCAAAGGCAAAATAATAATAATAATAATAATAATAATAATAATAATAATAATAATAATAATAATAATAATAATAATAATAATAATAATAATAATAATAATAATAATAATAATAATAATAATAATAATAATAATAATAATAATAATAATAATAATAATAATAATAATAATAATGCAGGCTTGGCTCCAAAAGGGGACTGAGAACAGTTTTTGTTAGGACCCTTTTTCTGCGGATTTTTGCAGGATAGTACTCATAAAGTCCGGGAATAAAAAAATAAATGGGATCTCACCATCCTGAAAACGGATTTGATTCAGATTTAAACTTGTATGGGAATGCATCCTGTGTAGGTCAACTTGCATAAAGATCCTACAACATTAGTAAACATTAGAACATGGCTAATTCACTTCCTATTTGAGCACCAGCTTTAGCACTGAAGAGTGGAGGACCATAAATTCTAGTTGCTAATGTGTCAATTGAAGGTTTGGTCACCAGTTGCTGGGCTAGATGGCCCTTTAATTTCACTGAGCACAAATGTCTCATGTACCTGTGCATAATTTATTGCATATTCATAGAAGCATATGTGCTAGAAATAGTTTTAATGATGTCCTCTGACCTTAAATTCATATATAACCCAAGTACCATGCTTGGGATCCCAAAAATCTTGAAGAGCTCATATATCAAGTTCTATGAGTGACCTCAGGAAAAAGTAAAGGTTATAGCAACTGGGTAACCCACATCTACTGTGCCAGAAGTTTTGTCATAGGACTAAAGGTCAGTTTGCTCATTTGATTTGTACACTGATGTCTACTGGGCAGTCTACTTGTAGATTATGCAGCCACACACACACATATATATCAGTAATGTAGATCAGGTTCCTCTCTAATTCTAAGCAAGTGCAATGCCTATATAGCAACAGTTTTTAAGTTGGTTGCAGAACTATTTATGATGCTACTGAATTTTTTGTGACCAAAGCAATGCTTGGGCAAAACCAGTCCAGATACCCTCACCACATTCTTCTTGGTCCTCAGTCTCTCTGAATATTCACTATATGCCCAGGTATTTGTAGGCTTCTGGCTGGTGGGACGTGATGGCTTGGCCATTTGGCATTTCAGTGCCTTCACTTTCAGTAATTTTCCCCTTCTTCAGTGCCACTTTTATTATTAGTATGATGATGATGATGTAAAAGCAGCAGTTACACACAGCAAACGAGATGACTATGCTGGATTTCATATTATATCACTAGTCGGGCACTTCCCAAGCACCTAGGACTGTGTGATGTATTGGCGAATTATGCGAGCAGACCCCAGTAAAGTGGCTTTTTGTAGTTGGCAGATGGATATTTTGTCAATGCCAATGGTTTTTAGGTGCCCGCCAAGATCTTTTGGCACCACGACCAGTGTGCCAAGGATGACTGGGACCACTTTCACTGGGTTTTGCCAGAGTCGCTAAAGTTCAATTCTCAGGTCTTCGTATCTGGTGAGTTTCTCCAACTGTTTCTCCTCAATTCTGCTGTCACCTGGTATAGCAACGTCGATGATCCACACCTTCTCTTTCTCAACAATTGTAATGTCAGGGGTGTTATGCTCCAGTTTTCTGTCAGTCTGAAGCCTGAAGTCCCAAAGTAGTTTTGCCTGTTCATTTTCAACAACTTTTTCTGGCTTGTGATCCCACCAGTTCTTTGCCACTGGCAGATGATACTTTTGGCACAAGTTCCAGTGGATCATTTGTGCTACAGCATTGTGTCTCTGCTTGTAATCAGTTTGTGCGATCTTCTTGCAGCAGCTGAGTACATGGTCGATTGTTTCATCCACTTCTTTGCAGAGTCGGCACTTTGGATCTTCTACTGATTTTTCAATTCTGGCTTTGATGGCATTTGTTCTTATTGCTAGTTCTTGTGCAGCAAGAATCAGTCCTTCTGTTTCCTTTTTCAATGTTCCATTCATAAGCCAAGACCAGGTCTTTTCCATGTCCACTTTGCCTTCGATCTTCTCCAGGAACTGTCCATGCAGTGCTTTATTGTGCCAGCTGTCCGTTCGGCATTGAATTGCAGTTTTCTGGCAATAAATTACTGCATAATCTGACTGCCAATACTTTAGTGACACAAATTATTAACTAATATTAAGCCAATGACATTGTAGCAAAGGTTATGGAATTGAGTTAGAAAATGTGTTTGATCTGGGAGGCCATAATCATTTCCAAGCCTGCTGCTGACCTGTGACAAAAAGGGATACCAAACATCAAGGAATGAATATGATTCTCTCAGCCCCTGAAGTAATCAGTGTTGGATGGAAATGGATATAAGGTTGACAATTGTGGGGGAAGCTCATTTACATGTGGGCATCTTTACAGAAGTTTCATTTGATGATTTGCTTCAGCAAGGCAAAGGAGCACTGAACACTATAGAGTCGAAAGGATGTCCTTTCATTGTTTCTGCCCCCACTTCTAGACATCTCAGTTCTAGCCCTTGACCTTGGTATATCCTAGTTCTAAGGCCCGGACATGTGTAATTCACCCTGCCCTATTGCTCATATTTCTATCCCCCTGATGTCTGAACAACACAATCATAAATTTATTGTAATCAGAATATCCTTATCTTGGGCCTCATCCAGATGGAGGGGGATATAACACCATTATGGCAGGACTGGGGGGAAACCCTTATTGTATGGAACGCTCAGAAAATATTGAGATGATCTGAGTTTTGTTCCAAAATCTAGGAATTCTGAAAATGTTCTACACGTATCCTGCTACTCTTTTGTCCTTTTGTTCAGTTTTTATGCCAGAGAGCACTCCAAGCTAAAGGTCCCATGCACAGCATCCCAGGAAGCATTCCTTCAAGTAGGTACTGTATTCCTCAGCAGTAGTTAAGGGAAGCTTCATGAACTCCAGCAAATCTGGTAGATATGGGACTCCCGGGTATTGCTTTATTAGCTAATATTAACTTGTAGGGAAAAAAAGAGTTCAACATGGGTTACAATATAAGCTGCTTTGTCAGTGACCTCTAATACTGTGTGGGTTACGCTCCTCTGCCTTTTATAGACATCTTGGATCTACTTAACTAACATTAGTACTGTATAATGTATTTATTTCTTTAGAATGTTGTAAAACATTACTACTAATTTTGCTTTTAAGTTAGCTGAATAGAAGTAAGAATATTAAAAGACGTTGTACTGTTTGCTTGGTCATTAGTTTTTATCTGTATCTTTATTAAGGCTTATAAGATGCGGATATGAGCCATTGTTTATTGATTAATTATATCTTCATTATGCTTAAGAGCAGTTTTAATTTCCCTCCACTCAGTTTATGAACTTGTATATATTTGATTGCTTTTAACTTTTGGCTTTCTGGCCACTACCTATTTCCTCACAGGGAATAAAGTACCTGATTTTTACCTGTCTAGATTCTTGAATTAGAAATGGGAGCATGGGTTATTGATTGGTCAGCTGGGGTGAAATATACTTATTTATTTATAATCTTTGTATTCTGTCCTATACCTGGCGATCCCAAGACAGATCACAGCATATGATAAAAAATATGATACTAAACCACATTTAGCCAACGTGTAACCTACTCAGCCTCCCTCCTTGGCAAGACCTATATTTAGGGGAACTATCAATCGAAGACCCTGGAGAAAAGGTATGTTTTAACTAGGTGTCAGAAACCGTACAAAGTTGGTATTAGATATGTGCATGAATATTCATAACATTCGTTATTTGTATGAATTTTTACGAATTCAGACATTCGTACACAAGTCAAATGTCACAACATTCATACATTAACATTCGTACGAATACGAATGTTTCGTAACATTCGCACAAATAGTTCGGGGGGAAAACTGAGGGAGAGGCCCGATCGGAGAAACAGGGAGAGAAAGGCCAGGGGTGTGTGTTTAAGACAGGAGGGGAAGCAGGTTCAGAGAAACAGAGAGAGAGGCGAGGTGTGTGTGTGTAAGTTATGAGAGGCAGCAGGATCAGAGAAACAGAGTCCATAACCCCTTGGACCCCTAAGCTAGTGGAACTCCAAGAAGGCCCTCACTATGAGATCTTAAAGCAGGGGCAGGTCTCTATGGGGAAAAAGGATGTAGGACTTTATATTTCAGTACCAACACCTTGAATTAGGCTTGGCTGTGAATTGGTAACCAGCGCAGTTCCTTCAAAACAGCTGTGATGTGCATCCAGACAGAAACTCCTGTCAGCAGTTTTGTTGCTGCATTCTGCAGCAGTTCCAGCTTCTGGACTGTCTTGTGAATGTATAAATTATTGAGAAGTCAGCTACTACATGTGTTGCTTTTCTGCATATTGGCTTTGCTTGCAATTAATCTGTGTATTGCTTTCTCTCTTTCTCTGCGTAGGTGGGTGGTGGATGTCAATGGATGCAGTTACTGACCTGTTAAAGGCTCACTGTGTGTGCAGCAAACCATGGTGTTATAGTCATTTGAAATGAAGCAGTGAAGTGTGCAAAAGGAGAAGTACTCCTAGGGGTGTAGAAGCCACCACTTCTTATTTTTGTAACTTGGATTCTATTTTATATTAATACTGAGAAAATGCATCAGTGTTTTCAAGTCACATTTGTCAAATTTGGAACAGAACTTTTCATCTAGAAACAATGAACTTCTGGTCTTTAAAGCTTCATCCACATACATTTTTTAAAAGGCAGCTCAAAAGCAGCTGAGAGTTAGTAGCATTTGGCAGATAGCCTTCTTATTCTACCTCTAATCCACATTAAAGGCCAGACAGTACACTTTAGAATTATGTATGGATGCTATCATCTCTAAGTGACTTCTGGGCCACTTTTTTTTTCTATGCATGGATGCAAACAAAGAAAAGATGCAGGAAAGATAATATTAAAGGGCCATGATTGTCTTCCTAGGTGTCTGTATAGCCTGATCACTGCTTATTGCCTCCAGTTCTTGGCAGCAGCTAGCAGTTTCTTACTAATCCCTCCAAAAAAGTTAGGCATGCCTTGCTTTCCTTTCTTGCTGCTAGTCAGACCCTGGAATAAAAAGACCAATTCTTAAAGTCCGACTTTTCAAACATACCTTTATGGAGGACATATGAATGATGCCCACAATCTTGCTGATCTGCTTCAGCAAGGCAAAAGAGCACTGAACACTATAGATAGGGAAGGACCCACAACAGTAGAGGAATCCTACTCTAGTTGCATTCTATAATTTAGTTATCCCTAAAACGTTTTTATAACATATTTTTGCTTTTGCACAACTGGTAAAATATAACATCCTTTGTAAGACACAGGATATTCATTTGTCTTGGTTTGTTTTTTTAACAGTATGATTTTGCCTTTATATTAGTAAAATGTGTAAAAAGTGATAATGGCTGTGTCCCCATGCACTCCATTTAGTTTGGATTGGATTCGGATTAGTCCGAAAATGGAAGCGAATTCTAATTGACCCATGTCCATGTGATTGCCAAAAGTGCGGGCTCAATTCTATTACAACTGTCCCCAAGCAAACCACACTAAACCCTGCATGGGGAAACCACATTTTCTCTCTCTCCACCCCCTCTCTCCTGATAGGAGTGAGGGCAGGGAAATCCCACCCAATGCCCCTTCCCCAATCGCAACTGCTGGGCATTGAACAGTGATCAAACAGAAATGAGCCTCTTCTCTCTGCGATCTGATCGCCAGGCAAATGTAAAAGAACTGATCACCCCAGTAAGATGCAGCAATGAGGGGGACCATCTGGCCCTTGCTGTCCCACAAGCCTCTTCCTGCAACCCTTATTCCACCCCCGCTCCCCGATTGCCAGCAAGCAGCTTCTGAAGTTAGAGGGAATTTAGCAGAGAAGCTGTTCTCTGCTAAACTGCCTCTAAACATTGTTAGCTTATTCCACCTTCACTCTCTGACAAACAGCTTCTGAAGTCTGCCAGCTAAAAAGCTAACAAAAGCTGC
This sequence comes from Aspidoscelis tigris stejnegeri, assembly GCA_023333525.1. Taxonomy (NCBI): domain Eukaryota; kingdom Metazoa; phylum Chordata; class Lepidosauria; order Squamata; family Teiidae; genus Aspidoscelis; species Aspidoscelis tigris. The sequence continues at coordinate 68,140,133 of JALMGA010000006.1, forward strand.
TACAATGTTTAGAGGCAGTTTAGCTTTGGTAAACTTCAGAAGCTGCTTGCCAGCTAAAAAGCTAACCAAAGCCTATTTCTAGGTCAGCCCAAGTCCTCACAGAACTTTAGTGCAGACAAAAGCCAGAGACAACTGAATTGTAAACTCCATTTTATCTTTGAAGCAAATCCTTTAGTAAACAGTTTGTAGGAAAACAAGATTCACAGAATGTGGTTTTGGTAAATATTGAGCTTTGAGGAACAAGAGGCCTTTTCGCACTACAGCTGAATGCCTGTAGTGAACGAAGGCTAGGACACGAACTGAGGGTGCCCCGGTGTCCTGTCAACTGCTGAAGTCCTGATCGGACTGTAGTGTCCAGCAGTGAACCCCTAGGTGCCCAGTGGCACCCAGGGGTTCAAACCACCACCATCCCATGCGCAATGACTTACCTTGTCAGGCCCGGGATGCTCCTTGTGTGGCCTGGGGAGCGATGTGCCACAGTCTGCGAAGGCACACGTGCTCCTGGGAGCTCGGTGCCGTGCTCACCTGACTTGTCAGCATTGGGTCTGTCTACTGGAGTGCACGCTTGCACAGAGAGCAGCAGATCACTCTCGAGGCCGTGCAAGGAGCATCCCAGGCCCAGCAAGGTAAGTTAATTGCACGGGCCTGCTAGCTTTTGAGCCATTTTTTGCCCCAGTAACAGTAGCGGGGGGCAGGGCCCACCACTGTTTGGAAGAGAGAGTGTGAATGCTCTCCCTCTCGTAGAGTTGTGGGACAGCCTGGGAATGGGTGTGCTCTACACCCGGAATGTGAGTGGGCACCCTGGGACGGGCTGGGGTGGTCCCAAACAGAATCGCCAGCCCAGCAGAGTAAATGCTCCATCCCAGGGTGTCCTACTCGCGCTCCGGAGGCCCTCATGCAAATAGGCCTAAGGAATGGGAAGCCTCTTTATATTTGCTTTCAGCTTTGAGGCCTCTGCGCTCATGCTGAACATATTCCTGAACTTGTTTCTTGCCTGATGAGAAGTAGACATTTGACAAGATTTTGCACAACACAAACAAGTAAATCTGTTCGTGTTCATATATGCATCTTGAGTTCGTTTCACACGAGCGACAGTGCATGAAAGGTATTTGAATGAAGCTTCGTTTATACAGCTTGCTTGCTCTGCCCAAAAAGCTATCTATTCTTTCTCATCCTAACAAACAGCTTGCTATCACCCTCCATCAACCTATTTTGTGGAGAAACGCAAGCATAAAGAAAAAACTCTTAAGAAGAAAAAGAGTTGGCTTTTCTACCCCATTTTTCTCACTCGTTAAGGGGACTCAAAGCAGCTGACAAAGCTTTCTGTTCTTCTCCTCACAACAAACACCCAGTGAGGCAGGTGGGGCTGTGAGAGCTCAGAAAAAAGCTGTGACTTGCCCAAGGTCACCGAGCTGGCTTCATGGAGGAGTGCAGAATCAAACTCACTGAGTACAAGATATGAGTCCAGTACTCTAACCACAAAGCCAAAGTGGCAGGGCAGTTGACTGGGTGGTGAGAACAATGGTGACTAGTGGTAAAATCCTCTCTTCTTTCTTCCCCTCACTTTACCACACTGCATAAATTGGGTTGGGACTGCATAGAGCTACTGCTAAATAATATCATGTGCCTTGCTGTGATCCCACAGTGATCAAATTTTCCCTGGTCTTTGATGTGCCCAAATGGGGTAGAAAGGACAATTTTCTGTTGGTTTCCCTTTTCTCCTTCCCGTGACAATGTTGTCATAGATGACTAGCCCCATGAAGGCTAGAGCTCCATGTTCCTGCTCCCCTTTGAGTGGGTGGGTATGCTTCAAGCTAGTATACAAACATGTTTGTCATATCTTTAGTTTGAGACTGAATTCACATGTAGTGTTGTGTTTTTTTAAGTATCTCTGAGGAAACTCAGAAATGGGTTAGGGACAGTTCCAAGCTGGATCATTCAGATATCATTTTGTTCTTCCCCCATCCATGAACTTTCTGTGGCCCTTTCTTATTCCCCACCTGGGGCCTGGCAAAAGGCCTTTTCACACTTTGCAAAAAGGGGAATTTGCCATATGCCCCAGCATAGGGTGTATGTGCTGTGCAGATACGCTTCCATCCCAGAAGCGTCTCTGCACATGCCAGAGCATCCCCCAGCTGAGATAGCTGTGCTGTGTGGTTTTGTGTTCCACAATTAAACTAATGATGGGTTGGTAAAGCCTGACACTCTCCATTTGCACCTCCAGGTGAATGGAGTGTGCTGCCTGGCCTCACAAGTGAAGTTGTATCCCACATTGCCCAGTCGCTATGACAATAGCACTGCACACGCCTGTTGGCACCATTGCCACAGCAAAGAGATGACGTCTGGTACGGAAGCAGTTTGTGCTTAGCTGGTGCTTGAGGAATCACTGGCTAAGTTTAGAAAGCTTCTGGCATCCCAAAGTGGAGATGCCAGAGCCACCATCCCCCCATCTTCTCTTCACTGGGATGCTTTCCCAATAGGTCTACAGACTGCAGCCCCCTATTCCAGAATCCAGAATAAGGTCCAGTGCAGAAAGATTCTATGCTAGGAAATAAGATGGAATGAGAACTTGAGAGCCACATACTACTGGCTCCGATGTGTTTTGGAAGCACTTCTGAGGTTCTTTTTTGGGGGTGGGGGAGGGCAAATTTGCACTTACCCTGCTGGGGAACACTGGGTATCTTTCCAGATGGAGCATGTACACTTCACAGAGGCACTCCTATACCAGAAGCAACTCCATGCATGCTGCAGCTCCCCTGTTGCATATAGGTGCTCCATCCGCACCTCTTCCTGGGGGAAGAGGTTAGCATGGAGTGTGTGACTGGCAGAGCAGGCGCAGTTGCATGCTATGTTGCCCAGTTCCTGTGGCAGTGGTGGTGAGCATGTGCATATATGTGCTGGCACCATTGCCACTGCAATGTGATTGCCTCCTTCGTGGAACTGATTTGCACTTAGTCGGTGTTTAGTTAAGCGCTAGCTAAGTTTTGAATAGTTTGGGCATCCTGAAGTGCAGATGCCCAGATCATTCCAGATCTTTGCTTCCCTGGGACATGTGAAAAGACTCTTTGTTACATGTGATCACAGCCCCATTCTGCTTCATTCTTGAATGCAGTCGGCAATAGTGGTCAGTGCCAACATACATGCACAGAAGTGCCTGGAAGTATCACATGTACGTTTGGTAAACTTCTTAGGGGACCATATTGCCTAGCAAATCCCAATTTCATCCCATTCACAGCCTGACAAACCTGCACATATAGCTCTTCTGAAGGTACTACTAGAGTTGAAGCAAGTGGAAAGAAGGCTTTTCAGCACTCTCCTTGTCCTACAAGGTCCATGATCCACCCAGAAATAACAACTGCTTTCTGACAGTACTTCAAACAAAGCAGCTGTTGGTTGTAAAACTGGAATACGATGTCCATACTTAGCTGTGTTTACCTCAATCTGGCTGTTGCAAGCATTTGAGCCAAGGCATTTGCTTCTCGGAATACTTTTGCTCAGAGGTTCAAAACAGTGCTAAGGACTAGCTGGGAGGGAAGAAAATTTCCTTTCTCTTTCCGCACTTCTGCATTCAACTCCTCTTTGCTGCTTATTATTCCTGACATGTGGATTTTTTTCAAAATTGGTGGGGGAGCTCTGAAGACCCTGACAAGGATTTCTTGTCTTGTAGTAGGGGCTTCCACACTTTCTGCTCCTGTAAGCAGCTATATGATGCCCATACAGGTGAGACTGAGAAACTGTAAAATATGGAGCAGAATTTACTTCATGCTAGTAGAGCCTGAGATAAAATCATAACAATGTTTTTCATTTAAAAAAAAATTAAAAGAGGATTTCCTCCTGCCTGGTCTGAATGTATAATGTATGAATGACTTCTTCTGAGATACTGATATATGAATTATAGATAGTGTTTCAGATTCTACAGCTATGTATTATTAATTAAAAACTAAAGATCTTCATCTGTGTTCAAAATGCACCCAGATAACTAGGCCATTACAGTGAGCGCTATGATTTTGAGAACCTGATGCAGGGGGAGGGGGAGGAGAAAAGATTTACAGGAAATTTACAGGAAATTGCTGGTAACTTTAGACTAGAAAAATCTTGATTCATTTTATGCTTGATGGGCTTTGAAGACATCGTCAGTGGTGGCCAGTGCTGGAGAAAGAGTAGCGTAGCTAAAAATAAAAGGTAGGAAGGCTCTAGGTAGGTAGAGCTAATGGCGGATAAAACACTACTAAGCTGCAATTCCACTGAAGGTTGAATGAAAAATGGCTTACTGAATCTAGGATATTTTACATAAAGTACAATTAAACCTGAACTAATGGAGAGAAGAGAGAGAGGGCACTTGGATGTGGTGCTATGATCTCCATTTTGCCTCATAGGACAGACACCCTGAAGGCCTGTATAAAAGAAGCAAGTTTTGCATTTGTAAAAATTCTCTTTCTCCTCCTTCCTCTTTCTGGCCCTTTCTCCACTGGGTCTTATTCTGGATTATATCCTGGAATAGGTATCTGCCATTCACATGCTAGGCCAGGCCTACTGTAGTTTGCACCAGCACATGGATGGCAGATACCTGTCCTGAGATATAATTTGGAATAGGGCCGCTCTCTCTCCCTTTTCCTCCTCCTTTGACTACAAATTCTATAATCGCTAGCACTTTAGTTTATTGAAAACATTCTACTGAAATTTGCCTTTCTTCAAAGTAGCAAATATTATTGTCCTCTCTCTTTTTTTTATTCTCCCAAGAATCCTGTGATGTAGGTTAGGCTCAACATGTTGAGCTTCCATGATTGACTGGAAGAGGCTCTGAACTCTTTTCTCCAAGATTCTAATCCAGTACTAACCAGACTGGCTATTAATAGCTACTTTGACAAAGGATCATGGAAGTGGAGGTTTTTTTTAAAATAATATTTTTTAAACATCAGTGAGTTTAGTTTTTTATTTGCCTGGTTTTATTTGCCACAGCTTCTTGGTCTACTTCTTCACCACATACCTCAGTACACAATATGGACGCTGGCCTTGGCCCATCTCACTCAATCTAGGCCAAGTTTGGAGTGGTCACCAACAGTGTGTGCAAGAGGCTATCTGCTCTGTCATGGCCAGCCCAGCCCAACTTTTATTCCAGCCTCCAAAGTTTCTAGCCAAAAGCAATTCATTACTTGGGTAATTTCTGGAAGTCTGATAAAAAGGTATCAGGCTCTGTGCATCCCTTATGCTGGCCTAAAACTTGGAATGCATTAAAGTGGCACCAGCTTGCACAACCTCTCAAGGGACACTCTAGCATGCAGATATGGTATTCTCCAGTGGCTGATAGCACAGTCATATTCATGGCATGTTCATGGAAAAAACTGCATGTTATTTCACTGAAGTAAAACATTATTTTATGTCAAGTCAGCCTGCAAGCATTTTTGCAGCAGGCCGCCCTCCTACTCATATATCTCAGGGAAGGGAAGGGAAAGGAGAGAAGACCAGCCAGCCTCCATGTCAGCGTCTCTGCCAGGAATGACCGGTATGGACAAGGGGAGGAGGGAGTCTCAGCATTCGACCATCCCACCTGCTGCGAGAGCTACAAAACCTCGGCATCAACCAGCCCCAACACTGGCATGGACAAGGGCAGGGAGGCTCAGTAGCGGGCTGTCCCACCTGCTTTATAAGTTTTTTAAAAATTATATAATGTACTATTTGTTATAACATGCTTTTTTTTTTTACTTATGTAAGCTGCCTTGGGCAAAAATTGTTTTTGATGTAAGTTGTTGATTATATTTGCCATATTTCTTTGATGTAATGATTGTATTTGCGTTATGCGTGTTTTTTTCCTATTTGTTGTAAACTGCCTTGAGCAAATGAATGAATGAATGAACATTTGTTGTTGAATTACTTAATCAAAAAGCCACTTTTTCACATTCATTTTTGCACTTTTTCACAAAGAAAAATACAATTTTCCATTAAAAATCCTATATCATCTTTCTGTCTGTCTGTCTGTCTGTCTATCATCATCATCATCATCATCATCATCATCTATATCATTATCTAAAGCTGCTTGTTCAAATTGTTCATTTTTGCAAGTGGGAGAACTGATTTGTTTTGATGAAAGTTTTGGATATGCGAAAAACCGAATTTTCATTTTGATGTGAATATCTGTGCATATTTATTTATTTATTTAAATTTCTATCCCGTCCTATACCCGAAGGTCTCTGGGCAGGTAACAAGTTTTAAAATCCAGCATATCAAAAGAAACCTATATCAAAACAATAATGACCATCAACAGCATTTAAATTCAACACGTTAAAAAACAGCACAATATCAGTTAAACCAGTAGTGTTTCCAGTGGGGGGCAAATATAACCATCATTTAGCTGAAGGCCTGAGTGAAGAGGTGCATCTTCACCACTTTCCTGAACCTAATCAGAGAAGGAGCCCGACACACCTCAAGGGGGAAACTATTCCATAGCCTGGGGGCCACTACTGAGAAGGCTCTCTCTTGGGTGCTCACCCGCCTCACTTCTGAAGGCGGTGGAACAACAAGGAGAGCCCCCCCCCTTCCAGATTTTAAGACACGGGCAGGTCGATATTGGTGTTGCTTTAGATATTTGGGGCCCAAGTCATTTAGGGCCTTATAAGTCAAAGGTAAGACCTTAAACTGGGCTTGGTAGTAAATATTCAATTGCATATGAAATATTCAATTGCATTTGCAAACATGTATCAAATTTTGCACTATGATCATGTGAAAACTGAGAGGCAAGTCTCAGTTTTCATATAAATAATTTTCAGACATGGATTAAAAAAAATTTATGCAGACTAATAGCAGTCTCAGGTTCGTGACAGGCTTCATAAGTTGTGTTATAATTATAATAGGTTCTGCTTTTATTAGAATTCTGTGTACTGTTCTGTTTTCTACACTAGAGAAAAAGATGACAACCAAATCTGAAGCAATAATAATGATGCAAATACTCCAATTTACATGTTTTTAAATGATTTTAAGGGCTATTTCCCCTTCTGAGCTCTCTGACTTGTATACTCACACGGTGTCTGTTGTGGGAAGAAGAGAAAGTTTGTCAGACACTTTGAATCCCCTTAAAGGGATGAGAAAAGCAGGGTAAAAAGGCCAACTACTTCTTCCTCTTCCTCTTCTTACTTTCAAGGAACGTGAAGAGATCTGTGGGTGCCTATCAGGGCCTTCCTCATTTCAAGATTGCAAAAGGCAACCTTTGAAGACAATCCAAGTTGCCCTACACTTTTCAGCAATTGAGCTTGCAAAGTCAAATCAAAGAGAAGCAAGTAAGAATGCAAGCAAGCATCCTTGCAAGATAAAGTCAGCTACAGTTTCCTTTTACATTAAGATTTAAATAGCCTTTTGAAGCCGGCTGAGGCACAAGGGATCACAGCAAAGTGTGCAGGCTATGGGAATGCTATTTTCTCACAAAGGAGTGATCCGAAAAGAAGGGGTTATAATCAGAAATCAATAGGAACACTTGAAGAAATTTTGACATAATTTTGCCAGAGATGAACTTAAGCCAATGCCTAAGGCAGTGATGGTGAACCTTTTGAGCTCGGTGTGTCAAAATTCGCAAGAAAACCTAGCTTAACTCAGGTGCTGTGTCACATCTAGAAATATTCATAATTTTGTGATATTTGTAGCTCTAATAAAAAAGTTATATTTTTGATATATGTATTTTATTAAAAGCAAAAACAAATAATTCTTTACATTAGTGACTTTTGTTGCTAAATCTTCAATTGAAAGTTGGTATTTCATACACTTCAAGAACAAGCAATCACTACATGCCCAGGTGCCAGGGTGACCATGTGTGTCACCCAAAAGGGCTTGGCGTGTCACCTGTGACACACGTGTCATAGGTTGGCCATCACCGGCCTAAGGGATAGGATAGATAATCCCCAGTCCTAAATGGCCTACAGTGAAATAAATAGGCCTCATATGTTTCCTTTAGTTGGTTATCTGTTCTTTGTTATTCCTGCTTCTGTTTCTCATTATATATTAAAATGGACTTTGAAATGCTATTTTGTAGCCTGCAAAAGAAAAGAAGAAAACAAAACTATATTGGCAAAAAAAATGAATCTATTGAATTTCACTTTTTTCAAGGCACAGGGGGCACACAGGGCCCAAAATCTGGTCACTGTTTGCTTGTTTCTTTCTTTTGTAGAGAAGCAAAAATAAGAGTGTAAATCTATTTATGTAAGAGCTTAGGGCATGTCATAAAACTAAAAAATAAAATATATAAAACATTAAAGCATATTTAATGTATGACCCTCACTCCCACCCACCCTCCCTGTCAGGACAACAGTTAGAGGGAGCTAAATATCAGAGGCCTTGATGAAGAGGAATGTCATAACCAAGAACTGAAAACATACAACATAAGTGCCTGGTGAACCTCAAGAGGGTGGCAGTTCCAGAGTCTGGGGTAACCACAGAAAAGGATCTGTCATGTGTCATTACCCCTTGCGACCCTGAGAGAGGAGGAAAGCCTCTCCCTAAGATCTCAACACATAGGAAAGACTATATGGGAGAAGGCACTACTTCAAATAATGTTTTATATCAAGGTTTTCTAAATTCTAATGTTTCTATTCAATATTAGAAAGGTGGTTTAGAAGAAATCCTGAGCTAGCTTTTTCTGAAGTGAAGCATAGCTCAAAATATATGCACATCCATCCATCCATCCATCCATCCATCCATCCATCCATCCATCCATCCATCCATCCATCCATCCATCCATCCATCTGTCATCTGGTTAAAATGTCGTCTGGTATATGAACTTAAAGCTATAAAACACAGGCACAACAACTGGGTAGGATGGCAGCAACTGCAATCCAAGGAAAGATGCACTGTGAACACCTCAGAACGGTTCCATATCAGTGGATGTGAACTACCGGCAACAGCACTTCCAAACTGATGCAATTGGCTCATGACCCCATTGATCACACACTATATCCAGGCAGTGATTACATTGTGTCTTCACAAGCAATAAGAAGACACCTGCACTGTGGATCCAAGATGTTGTCACAGGTAATGTGAAGTCACCACTGTTGTCAACACAGCCATTGTTCTGAAGGGATTGTGAAGGCATCTTCACAGTCTCATTGTCAAGCACATTTTCCTTGATCCCATGATCCTCCTAATTCCATTCTATGTGTGGATACCTCATCCTTCATCCAAATGATATGGTTGTGATAATGATTTATCCAGTTCACCACTAATCTGAATTACTGTGCCCTTAGTGCAGATTTGATCTGTATTATCATTAATTCCATGCAGATGATGTGGACTATGAGACTCCTTGATGCATATTACCAAGTAAGTGCAGAAAGAGCCATGGGTTTTGGTGAACAGAAAACACACACCAAGTGCTTTATGCTCAAGAGTTGAGTAGAGAGTGGTAACCACTACTTTATGACTAGGAGGACATCTGCTGTTGAAACAAAAGGCCAGAGCCCATTTTGGAGAGGACTTTGCTTTAGCATTCTCATTGGTCTGAAAGGTCTGGTGGAAGGTGTGTGAAGGAACTTCTTCACAGCAGGCATGGTTGATGGTCATAAAAGAGAGAAGTCTGGGAAACGAGACTCTCACCTTTTGGCCTTCTCTTTTTCTCAGATCTTTTGGAAGCTAGCAAGCTTTGGAACACTCTTGCCTCACTTTGCTGTTACAATGGCTTACATAGCAGGTGGGATGGATAAGGAAACTTGTTCAAGGTGTCCTCAATAACAGCTTCCCATTGTATGTGCTGTGTAGCATAGGATCAAGCCAGGTCTGCAATGCATAATTTAAGATTGTATGGGAGCAGCTGCTTTTCTATACTCATCTTTCATTATATGCTACAGCTTAGTTCCTTGAAAAAACCATGAATCTCAGGTTATCAGATATTACTTCATTGTGCATAAAAAAAAATAGGGGTTTAGGGAAAAAAGCTCCTGAAACTGTTGAGTTTTGACTAATGGTTCTGCCAGTGGTTCTGCTTTGTACCACTGCCAATGAACTCTTCCATATAATTTGGCTGAATTGATGGATCAGCCCTAAAAGAAGGGGTTCTAGCTCAACCTTCTTCCATCTGTGGACACTTCTGGATTTTGAGAGCATGCTGCAGGCAGGAGCCCATTAGTTTGCTTTTTTTTACTTCTCACAGAGAAAAAGGGCAAAACACACATAAACAACACTATCTACTTTTCCATGGCAGTTGTATTAAAGTCAGATCCAGTCTGGTTTAAATAGTTTAGATTTGGGTGTTTTTTTTTACTGTTCAGTGATTTTATGGAGGTCAGAACATTCAAAATTGTGTATTTTTTACAAGGACTGAAAGTCCTTTCAATAACTTTTCCTTAGCTCTGTGTACTTTTCAAGCAGGAAAAGTATCCACTTTGCTGTTTTATGATGAATGAAGTAATAAAGGGCATTGCTCAGAAGCACTGAAAACATTAGGGGAACCCCCAAGGTCACCTTTTAAAAATTCTACAACCTGGTTCAATCCGCCTTAGGAGACAGAGAAGTTAACACATGAAGGTTGTTATTGGTACTCCCCCTTTCCATTAAAAAATGTCCCATAGCTTATAAAACTTCAATCACCAAGTTCCATCAGGCTGTACTTGTAGTTGAATCCTGGTGACTATGCTGAGATGGATGCAGGTTTCTTAGCAAATGTACAGAAATGACTTACTATTACTTTTTCACGGAGAATCCAGGAATTAACCTGCTTTTCAGTCAGATGTTCTATCACTGGGCCAGCTCTCTGTTTCTTTGGGCGATTCCACACTGGTAAAGTGTACTAGGATCTTATGGCCCTTACTGTGTTTACATCTTAATCTGGATCAAAGAGCTGCCATGTCATGTGCACGGCAATATGGATCAAGGAACACATTGCTCACATGGGAGTGGAGTAAATCCAGATCAGAATGTGTGGCAGTTGAAGACTTTTCTGGACAGAGATGACTTGGCCACAGTTATCAGTACTCTGGTAACCTCCAGGCTAGATTCCAAATAATTCATAATGCACTGTACATGGGGCTGTTCTTGAAGGTGGTTCGGGAGTTGCATCTAGTGCAGAATGTAGCTGCTAGATTGTTGACTGGGACAACTGGCTGGGCGCACATCACACTGGTCTTAAAAGTGTTGCACTGGCTGCCAATTTTCTACCAAGCCCAATTCAAGACCCTAAATGACTTGGGCCCCAAATATCTGAAGAAGCACCTTCTCCCATATCGACCTGCCCATGACTTAAGATCTGGAGGGGAGGCCCTTCTGCTTGTACTATCACCCTCAGCAGCAAAAGTGGAGGACACCCAGGAGAGGACCTTCTTAGTATTGGCCCTTAGGCTATGGAATAGTCTCCTTCTTGAGGTGCATCAATTCAATTTGAAACTGTACAAGTTTAGGAACACAGTGAAGATGTACCTCTTTGCCCTGGCCTTTGGTTAAATGGGGATACATTTTCCCTTCCCACTTGTTTTAATATATACTGTTATTGTTTCAATATGTTTTATTTTAAATGTTGTTACCCACCCTGGGACCTTTAAATATAGGGTGGAATAAAAATGCAAACAAATAAATAATAAATAACGCCCACTCAGTGCAGATGCTTGTGGTTGATTGAGATCTAGCATTTACAGATCTAGTTAAGTGATGAAAGGGCCTCCATTCCAAACATTGGTGAGGCTTAAGGGAAGCCTGTGTCTTGCCTCACTTTTATCTCAGCCACGTCTCGTGCCCACTTCCTTGACCACCACCTATTCACCTCCTTTTTGTTCACTTTTCTTGCTGTTGCTCCTATCATGACTTCTTCCTCTATGCTGCTTGGGTAGTTGCCACTACTGCTCTTGCCTTTACTTCCAAGGATGCCAAATCTGAAAAGTTTTAAGCACATACAGGACAGCAGAAAGGGACTGCAATGAGGACTTTTGCCCATGGCTGCTCTTTTTGAGCCTGTCAAGTTGAAAGCAGCAAAGGAAGAGCATTTGGCAGTCACAAGGGCTGGGGAGCATGAGGCCAGGATGCATCCTCAAAGTTCCTTTATGACAGCATTTTGGATAGTGCAGATATTGGCCCACGCCAAGTGGTGGCTCAGTGAGCACTTCTGCAAGGGGCAGGATAGGGGTGAGGTTCATATTGAAACCTTCTCTCTGATCATGTCATGGTTGGGGCCATACAATCAATGGGGTGTTATTTGGTCTGATGAAGCATCCCAATGAAGTGATATTCACACAATGCAATAAAACCTCCTCAAAATGGCTTTAAAAATGAGTTGTTAGAATGATTATTCACTTACTCTATTTTTTTTTTTAAGTAAACTGAATTTTATGTTTGTGTTGCAGCGGAGGAAGAGTTGATGCTGAATTTTGCATCCTCCATAAAATTAGCCTTTGGTTCTATGACATTGATTCCTAAAATGTTGAAAGTCCTTATTTTTGTTTTCCAAAATCTTAAAAGTCAGAAACAATTGCCATCTGTTCAGCTGGTACAGAGGCTTTTAAAACCATAACTAATGTAAGATTACGTAATGAAAACTAACAGGGAGCTTCAAACAATCCAGGAATGGTGTTAGTGTATGTGTGGATTTGGAAAATGCTTTTTGACCTGGAAGCAGCTGTCTCATTGAATCACATCGCTTCTATGCATGTACCACTGGGGCCTGGTGATTGGCTGCTGTACATTTAAATGGCTGCTTGATACTGAAACAACCAAAATTAGATTTTAAAAAAAAAGTTATAAAAAGGCTTTATTCCTAGTCAGAAGTTTTAAAAAATTTCTTGCATTTGTATCTTGCCTTCCTTCTTCCATAGAAACTATGATGGCCCATGTGGGTCCTTTCTGCACTGAGGTTTATTGTGGATTGTATCCCAAAATAGGGACTTGCCATCCACACAATGATGCATTCTATAGCAGACACACACACATGCCCGCTCGCACGCGTGCACACACACACACACTTGAATGTATTCAAATTTGAATTCAATGATTTGAATACATTTGTATCTATCTATACAAATATTAGATTCGTATTTGAAGATACAAATGTTGACAACATTTGTACGTGTCCGTACACACCCATATACATTCGTACACATCCTGTTTTTATCCCATATGCATCCCGTTTTTGTCCCGTATATATCTGTACAAATGCGTATGGATATGAATAAGATGCATAAAATACATATGTAATGCATACGTATCCATACACATATGAATGTTTGAATAATTCATATGAATGATTTGAAATATTTGAATTTGTCTGAATGTTAAAGAATGAATGTATAGACTAGGGATGTGCACGAATGTTTTAAACATTCAAAATCCGATTGAATTCGATAGAATGTGGACATTCAAATTTGAATAGAATGTCTTCACATTCAAATTTAAACATTCAAACGAATTTCAAATGTTCCAAAACATTTGTGCGAATGATTCAAAACTTTCAAAAGTACAGATATGTATGTATGCATTTGCGCTTATAATGCGGGATGAAAACGGAATGCACATGGGATAAAACGGGACGTGTACAAAATGCATACAGATACGTATAACACATACAAATCTTATCTTCATATCATATCTTCAGATTTGAATCTAACATTTGAACGAATAGTTTTGAACATATTTGATTTGAATCGGATTTTGTTGCATTCAGATTCTAAACATTCGAATTGAATTGAAAGAAACATTCATGCACACCCCTAGTATAGGCATTTGATTCCAATCTGAATGAATTTGATTGAAGTTTGAATCTTTTGAATATTCTTGCACATCCTTAACTTCTACAGTTCTGCGATATAAAGTCTCTATGCAGGAGTAGACAATAAGTTAACTTATAGCCTTCCCTCTAGGACTTAACTCATTCTAGGTTGTGCAAAGTTCAGTTGAACTGTTTGTGCTTGCCATTGAAAAGGGCCTTTTTGAATGAAATAAATAAATAAATCTTATTTCTGTTTTGGAATAAGCTGGGAAATGAATATGGACAGCTGCAATGAATACATATAATTCACCTCCCCTCAGATGTCACGGATCAAAGGAACACTGCTGCAAGAGAACCCCTTTCACAGCAGCAAGGTTCCTGTCTGTGCTGCTTTTTTGTAGCACTTGAAATATGGCCAGAAACATCTATCTTATGGAGAACAGCCCCAATGGGAATTGCACCTGGTAAAAAAAATCTTCCTCCTCCCATGCATAAACACAGGGGTTAGGTGATCTAAAAACTTCTTGGAATAATTCCAAGAAGACTGAGTTAAGAACAGTTCTTGTTGGGCTCTGGGGTCTCAGAAGCCCATAGAGAGTGTGGAAAGATCACAGGGGTATCACACATTTGTGAACACCCAAGCTCCAGACTGGCTGTAGGTACTCATGTGAATACAATCCTGATTAGACATCATCCCATATTCATCCCAAACATACTTTCTCTTAAGCATAAAATTAAATAATAAATGTCTGACCCCCCCCCCCAAAAAACAACCCATGACAAGCAAAACAGGTTTTAGAGCATTGATATGGCCCTTTAAAGAACCATGATACCCATATACAGTAATAGAAGCTTCACATCTTAATAAGCAAAAGCAAAAATGAGAAGGTAATTGAAAAACGTATTAACTCTGGGCTTCATTTTAATGTTCTTTGGCACTTGCCATATTTATATAATCAGATTATCACCCAGGGCTCTCAGAATGTGCACATTTACCAAATTTACTAGTAGCGTGAGCATCCAGACAGAATCGTTTAACTCTTTAAGTAAAATGAATTCTAATCAACTCAAGTGTCCCCACCAGAAATTCATGCAAACATGTTTGGGTAACGCAGCACTTTAATTTCATGGTTATTTGCATAGGTATTTTATGTTTTGGAAAAGCAAAGGAAAAAAGCCACACACAGCAAACCAGATGCAACAGAGTTAATAGAAATGTCTGCTGGGGATTGTTAATTCATGCAGATAAATGATTGTAGTACTATTTAAAAGATTTATCTCTTTGCCCCTTACCCCACTTAATCTGAATAAAGTATTAATGGAATGACATTTTGACTTCCTCCAGAGAAATATACTTGACATAGAGCACAATACCTTTAAACAGATATTCCCATGCCATTGACAGCTGCAAGCTACCATACCTTTGAGTACCAGTCACTGGGAAACAGGAGGGTGAGACAACATTGCATCCTGTAGCTCTCCATGGGAATAGAACCTAGACTAAGCTAGTGTTTGACCCAACAAGTCTTTCATGGTCTGTGATGGAAAGGAGGATCTTAGAGTAAAGAAGCATCTTGAAAAGGAAGACTACACTCCTTGGCCCGGTTCCCATTACAAGCTTAAAACGGTTTTCCTAAACCGAAACAATAGAACCAGATGCTAACAAGAATTTGCCTGATCCCATTACTTTCAACTTAATCGCGTTTGATCCGCATTCTGAGGATCGTAAGTGGCGTATGTGATTCAAGGGGGGACTCAAGTGGCTACTTTCTAAAATCTGCTTTTCAGGGCTGCCTTGCCCTCTTCCTCCTGGTGTGAATGCGCCACCCATAACGGACCCCTTCACGGAGCCTAGCTGGGTAGCTGGGTGACTGCCGCTTGCCTGGATGGATTAAAAACAGCACCAGGCAGCCAGCAATTCTTTCCCCTCCTCTCCCCATTGCCCTGGGCACACAGCAGCAGCGGCAACTCAAGCCCCCTTCACCCACTCACCTCCACAGCCACAACCTTAAACAGTCACCCATCTCCCAGAACCTGCAGCTGCTTTCCTTTCTTTTCCTTTTTTAAAGGTCAGAACTTCCAGAATTGTGCAGAATTGCAACATTGTTATCAGGTGTGAAGTGGGTGGATTGCTACAGTGTAACTGCTGCTGTAAGGGGTGGATTTTTACAGTGAAATCACTATCTTTGGAAGCAAGCTATTGGGGGAAGGAAACCCTAAACATGCATTCTCATCCCACTAAAACAGTGCGGTTCCCACAGTAAGAAATGTAAAATGTTTCAAATGCACGAACTGGAGTGAGACCTGTTGAAATGAGTGTTAACATTTACAACACTTTGGGGCGATTTAACATGCGGAAAGCGTGTTAAGCCAACCTGACTTGGGGACTGTGAGGATCAAAACTGTTTCGAAACCGTTTTAAGCTTGTAAAGGGAACGCGGCCCCTGTGATGTCATAGGAACATTCAAACATGGCAGGAAAGCAGCTTGAAAGCATCTCAGAAACAGTAGCATGTGAAAAATTCCATCTGTGACCCATCTGTAAGGCTGTGATCAGGCACAATACACAAAAAAGTGCATATCTGAGGTGCTTCTGAGGCAGCTTAGGAAGGACTTCAAGGTGGGATTGTTTGCACATCAGTCTGCCCCTCTCCTGAACTATTCTGTGCTAGGAAAGGTGGATTAGAGGAGGACTGAGAAACCAAGGCCACACATTGTCTCTCCGAGGCACCTCTGAGGCAGCCCTTTTGTTATGTCTAAACACAGCCTTCCAGTCACATCTTCAGCACTCCTTCCCTATCCTATCAGCCCTGGCCAACCTAGTCCCAAACTGTATTGTTTCACGGAAATTCACTGATCCATCTATAAAAAGACCTTCCTTTGGCACGGTTGTCATGGAATTCCAAAGGGCAGGGGCAGCCTGTAGCCATGTTCCATTTCTGAGAACACAGGCTGCTTTTGAGAAATCAAAATGAAAGTGAAAAAGTCTAGTGTTTCAAGTTGAAGACTGGATTGCTTCTGCGTAGCCACTGCCTTTTGCCTTTCTTTCTTGGTAAGACCAGAGCTACCAGGTCCATCTTGAATGTTCTGTTTTACTATACTATGCTGTATTTTAAACTACAGACTACATGGTCTATTGATCTCTGAGATTTGTTTTGCAATTAATGTATTGATAATCTGCAATAAACATAAAGGCTTTTGCCAAAGAGGAAGGGGTGGTTTTGTGTCATCACAAGAGTTTTTAAAGGTTTAGCTTCTTGTGATGTCTGGACTGAGCATTGTGATGACAGAGGATTTCATCTGATATCTACAATGCTTTTGAGTCTAGGGTGGCTTCATGAAGGAAAAAGCAACCAGAAAGCACAACATGCTCTCCAAACACACCCTCAGATGCCCAAAACTGGTGACCTTGCTTTAGGGAATGACAAAAAAAGAGTGTCTCAACATCTTTTCTTGTATATTTACAGCATTTATGTCCTGTCTTATATTAAAAGCTAGCATGATTTAATAATGATTCTTGAAAAATTAAAATTTTGATGGAATAAAATTACACTCCAGTGGATGGGAGGAGAGTTTTCTTTCTTACTTGCAGATGAGGGTTAAGAGGTGCATCATCACTAATCTTCCACAGGTACTTAATAGTAGGTTTTCATGCAGCTCAAGAGAGGAAAACATTCAACAAGCAAAAGACATCACAGAGAAGGCTTAATGCTGCACTTTAAACAGCAATGGCTCACTGAGCACTTTCATGAATCATGAGGATGATGAGGGAGGTACAAGGGTCCAGTTGGAAGCTTCACGTTGACTTTACTGAATAGCACCCCATTATCTGGAGGGGGCAAATTGCAGAATGCAAACCAGCAACTGGCCCTGGGCCTATGAAAGAACATAAATCCACATCACAGAGTCACAGCCCCAATCTTTCCTCATGCACCATAAGCATTTACTTTTTGGAAATTTCACCCCATTATGGTGATGCCAGTGCAATCATCAGAAGAGTATATCCACACGTAAATCCTGCCAGTGGATCACTGAATCAGAGCCCTCAGAACAAGGCCGTGAGATCAGAGGACTCAGAAATGGGATCCATTCTGATCTTTATGTTCAGTGAGATATTACAAGGTTTAAAAATCTTCTCTAAATCTTTCATTGTTGCTCTTCCCAGTAATGACTTTCAGCATTGCTTCCTGAGTGCTTGATCCTTTATTATTAATTATGGATCCCAGGAGACTAAAGTCATCACCTGTGTCCAGAGCTTTGCAATCCAGCTGGAAATCTGTGATCGGTTTTGTTGACATGATCCTTGTCTTCTTATGATTTAGGCTTGAACCCATCTTCTCACTTGATCCTGACTAGTAAGGTCTTTAAATCTTCTACACCACATTGATTCCTATCTTTACTAAATAAACTATTCTTAGGGCTTTTTTGTACCTTATTTTTGTGGGATGCTATCCCACTGAACTTAGGTTCAGTGTCCATTGTTTGCACCGTGAGTGCTGGCACCATCCCTAACTTCCCTACTATCCATTGCAGTGTGAACAGTTCATCCCAGACCATCCAAATCATCAAAGCAACAGTCAGTACACCTTCTGCTGAACATCTGGCCATTGCCATGGTGACTGTAGTGTGATCTGTAACTGCACAGTCACAGCTATGATGCAACACCTCCATACAGCATTTGCATCCTGAAGTGGTGTGAACGCTGCATGCAGGAGCTGACCAGGAGCATACTAGATGCTGTCTGTCAAGCTGCTTTGGAGGACTGAGTCATCCTCACATGATCTGAGCCACTCTGAGATGGAGGCAGTGCCACAGTATGCATAGGGAATGTTCAAGGGTGCCCGAGGCCATCCCAATCATATAAGTGCAAAAAGGCCCTTAGTTGACTTAAGAAGAAGAGTTGGCTTTTCTACCCCACTTTTCTCACCCATTTAAGAGGACTCAAAGTGGCTAACAAAGGTTTCTATTCTCCTCTCCACAAGAGGTAGGTGGGGCTGTGAGAGCTCAGAAGAGAGCTGTGACTAGCCCAAGGTCACCCAGCTGGCTTCATGGGGGAGCACAGAATCAAATCTGGTGTTTCCAGATAACAGCTCGGCTCCCTAACCACTCCAAACTGCCTTCCATTATTTTCCTGCCCTGATAATTTAAATTAGCCTCCTCTTTATTTTTCTATCCACCACGGGTGGAGGGGACATGTAAAACACAGGTACATTGACTTGAGTCTTATCACTGATAGTGCTATCCCTCATTATCCATGGCCATTGAGGACTGTGATCCTCCAGAATGGTGATCAAGCTCACATCTTTAACAGCAGGTGATATGTGTATGTAACAACAGGTTTTCTGGAGGTTTTATATGTAAAAGGAAGGGTTTGGAGAATGTTGCTTTTCAGTTCTCTCATTATTTGCAGGATTCTGCGTTCACCCCATTATGAGAGGATAGAGCTCAACAAATCTGGGCTCTTCAACTTTGAATTTGCGGCTTGCCTTGAAAGTGAACTAGCTCACTGAGGCCTCTTCATGCTTCAGCACTCTGCCGACAGACCCAAACGTGCTACAAAATGCATGTAAAGTGCTATTGTATCCCTTTATGGCCCCTTTTGCAGTTGCCCTGGTACTTTACAGAAACTGTAGGCATTGCTCTGAGAAGCCCTTCTCATACATGTAAGCTAAGCCCCTTGCTGCCTGGGGCTTTCGATGAGGTTGCCAGATACCTTCACAAGCCACACCAAGTTATCTTGGAGATGGCAAGGCTCACCTCTGTGCAAGCCGGTCCCCAGAAAAGAGGCTCATGCACACTGTTACTTGATTGTCATTGCATCTTGAGTTTTATTTTGTTGCTGTTTCAGTGTAACTTGCAAGGTGCCTTAGGCACATTATGTAAAAATGTGGCTTATCAATAAGCAATGATGATGCATTTCCAAAGGGCCTATCAGGAAGGAAGCTTTGCACCATAAGCAGCTTGGCTCATTTGTTGATGTCATCTAGATTGAGCATTCCTTGCTCCTGCTTCATAATGCATGAGGCTTTCAGCATCTATCACATAGTCTTCAGCTTTGTACTTCTTGATTGGTAATTCTTTTGGAAGAACTTGCCCTGAAGCAATGTACTGGACTTGGTGGTATTTTGAATGCTATAATGAAGTCAATGACCACTGGCTTAAATTCAAATGCATTAGTTTATCAAGATTATACCAGACTTTAAAGTATGTAAAGGTGATATCTTGTAATATAAAAGCAGAGTATGCATGCTTTTAAGGATTTCTAGTATAAGGCATCCCAGCTTCAGCAAAAGTAAAACAGTTTTCAATTTTGTACCTCTTTGTAGCATGACACATAACCTTACCCATTCACTATACCTACACTTAACTTTTGAGAAGTAACTTGGATGCTAGTGAATTTTGTTTTTTGTTTTTAAGTATGAAGAATATCTGCAACAAGCTATGTTTCTTTCCCTTTAACATTTCAATGGCAGTCCTCTATCCTAGGATATAATCCAGAATAAGGCTTAGTGCAGAAAGGCCTATATAGTCATTGTAGAGGGAAAAACTTAAAGCAAAGATTTAGAAAGGCTCCAAATATTGCCTGCAGTTTATTTACTTATTTTTTTAAAATCTACTTTTTCTCATAAATATTAAACATTTTTGAAAAACTGTATGTAGGGGAAATTGACTGCTTTGAAACACAAAACTGGGACAGAGCTGAGACAAAAGAGGTCACATTTTTGCATATGTTGAAGGAGCTGGCCTGATGGAGGAGCTGAATCAGGCATGTCATGGTCCTACCAGTAACTTATCCAAACTGGTACAACCTGGATCAGCTTGGAGGTGCCTGGTGGCTGAGTGACCACACCACTCAAGTGCAGTGCTTCCCAGTAAATTCACCATATCTGCTAAATGACCACTATGAATTGGTTCAATTTGACAAAGTGCCAAAATCCAAAATCAAGGCATCCTGTCAGCTGCCTTGGGCTGTCATTGGGAATTTCACAGCTGTTTAGGGTATTTATTTATTTATTTATTTATTTATTTATTTATTTATTTATTTATTTATTTATTTATTTATTTATTTATTATTTATTTAATTTCCATTTCTATCCCACCCCATACCCGAAGGTCTCTGGGCGGGTAACAACAGATCAAACAACATATTTAAAAACATATTAAGAACAAAATACAAATTAAAACATATTAAAAACATGATTAAAAACACAATACAAATTAAAACAAGGTACTTGGTTAAAAATTCTGATATAAGCCGTGCACCCCATAGTGTATTCATAAGAACTATAACTGGGGAGAGAATGTATCTCCTCAGCCAAAGGCCAAGGCAAAAAGGTATGTTTTTACAGCCTTCCTAAATGATAACAAGGAAGGGGCATGGTGCACCTCACGGGGAAGACCATTCCACAGTCTGGGAGCCACCACTGAAAATGCTCTCTCCCGGGTGCCCATCAGCCTTACTACCGAAGGTGGTGGGACAACCAGGAGGGCCTCCTCTTCAGATCTCAAGGCATGGGTAGGTCGGTATGAGAGAAGGCGTTCCTTTAGATATTTGGGGCCCAAGTCATTTAGGGCCTTATAAGTCAGAGTTAATACCTGGAATTGGGCCCGGTAGCGAATTGGCAGCCAATGCAGTTCATTAAGAACCGGCGTGATATGTGTCCGGCTAGCTGTTCCAGTCAGCACTCTGGTGGCTGTGTTTTGCACTAGCTGCAATTTCCGGACCATCTTCAAGGGCAGCCCCATGTAGAGTGCGTTGCAATAGTCCAGTCCAGAGGCTACCAGAGCATGGATAACTGTGGCCAGGTCATCTCTATCCAGAAAAGGCTTAAGTTGACGTACCAGCCATAGATGAGAGTAGGCGCTCCTGGCCACGGCCTCCACCTGAGCTTCAAGTGTCAGTGCAGAGTCCAGGAGTACCCCCAAATTACGCACCTGTTCCTTCCAGGGCATAACCACCCCACTGAGGACAGGGTATCTCCCAACTACCCGGACCCGAGACCCTGTGACACACAGCACCTCTGTCTTGTCTGGATTCAACTTCAATTTATTGGCCCTCATCCAGCCCATTACTGCCTCCAGACACCTGTCAAGCACTTCCACTGCCTCTCCTGATTCAGATGGTACAGAGAGATAGAGCTGGGTATCATCTGCATATTGATGACACCTCACTCCAAATCTCCTGATGACCTCTCCCAGTGGCTTCATGTAGATGTTAAAGAGCATGGGAGATAAGATCGACCCCTGAGGAACCCCACAAGTGAGTTCCCAGGGTGTCCAAACCGTATCTCCCACAGCCTCCATCTGGGATCGGTTTTGGAGATAGGAGCGGAACCAATGCCAAGCACTGCCTCCAACTCCTAAGCTCCATAACCTTCCAGAAGGATACCATGGTCAATGGTATCAAAAGCCACTGAGACGTCCAGGAGAACCAACAGGGTGGCATACCCCTTGTCTCTCTCCCGGAGTAGGTCATCAACCAGGGAGACCAAGATGGTTTCTTTGCCATGACCGTGTCTGAAGCCACATTGAAATGGATCTAGATAATCAGCTTCATCCAAACATGCCTGTAGTTCCTGTAGAATCTTGCCTAAAAAAGGTATGTTTGCCACTGGGCGATAGTTGTTCAGATCTTCTGGATCCAGGGAGGCCCTCTTCAGGAGGGGGCGCAGCACAGCTTGTTTCAGAGCTAGTGGAACCACCCCATCCCTCAGAGAGGCATTCACTACTTCCTGGATCCACCCGGTCATACCTTGCCGGCTAGTTTTAATAAGCCAGGAAGGGCAAAGGTCTAGAGAGCACATTGTCGGCCGCACCCCTGCAAGCAGCTTGTCTGCATCCTCTGGCCGCAATAATTGAAACTGATCTGAGCAAACTGGACCAGACAGTCCTCTGGACACCTCATTCTGACTATGCCCAATTGTGGCAACTAATACCCTACGAACCTGAGTGACTTTGTCCTCAAAGTGCTTTGCAAATTTGTCACAGCAGATATTTGTTGGCCCTAGCTCATATTTCTTTGAGCACGGTCTTATCAGGCCATTTACTACTCTAAAGAGCTCTGCTGGACGGCTACTTGAGGATGCAATGGTGGCGGAGAAAAACCTCTTTTTTGCCGCCATCACCGCCACGTGGTAGGCACGATAATGTGCTCTAACCCGTGTTCGGTCAGACCCACTGCTGGATTTACGCCACCTGCACTCTAGCCGTCGACCTTCCTGTTTCATCGCCCGTAGCTCCATGGAATACCAAGGAGATTTGCGAGCTCTACAAGCATGCCGAGGGCACTTGGGAGCGATCATGTCAATACCCCTGCTCATCTCCTGATTCCAGAAAGAAACCAGGGCTTCGACCGGAGCACCAGTCATGCCAACCAGAAAATCCCCAAGAGCATTCAGGAATTGCCCGGATTCCATAAGTCTCCAAGGGCGGACCATCTCAATGGGTCCTATTTCCCCACAGAGGGTAGTTGCCGTTGCAAGTCCAAACCTCACCAGCGAATGATCTGTCCATGACAACGGGTAGACAGCTAACCCTCCTATCAATTGATACTCACCGTTGCTCTGAGGCAAAAACCAGATCAAGGGTGTGGCCTGCCGTATGGGTTGGGTAAGATACAAACTGAGACAGCCCCATGGTTGTCATGGAGGCCATGAAGAAATGAGCCGGTCCACTGAGCATGGCCTCAGCATGGATGTTGAGATCCCCCAACACCACTGTGGCAGTGGCTTCCACCACCACATCCGAGACCAGCTCAGCCAGCTCAGATAGGGAAGATGCTGGGCAGTGGGGTGATTGGTACACCAGCAACATCCCTATCCTGTCTCTCTGGCCCAACAAGAAAAACAAGCCCTCAACCCCCGTCACAGGGTGATCTGGCCATCTGGTGAGGGAGATGGAAGTTCAATGGACTACAGCGACACCCCCTCCCCTCCCCCCTGATCTCAAGCAGTGCTGTACTGAGTACCCTGGGGGACAGAGCTGCGTGAGACAAGGCCCACCCAGTTCGTCCATCCAGGTCTCAGTATTTGACATTCCACAAGTGAGGCAACTGCCATAAGAATCATGACATCAAAAATAGAACACTGGAGTGTCATCTTAGTAATTCCATAGAAGTCCACCTTTGAAATATTTCCTTATCCAGTGACTTATATAGCAGATATCATAAACTGCAAAGAAGAAGAAGAAGAACCAATCAATCATGGACCAACCAAAACTTGATTCCTCCTTTTGTCGAAGACCAACAAGTAGAAAAATGGCAGTTCTGAGCAATGCTGAACAAGGAGAAGATAGAAGACCAAGTGGATGGGCAGGGTCAAAGAGATAAAGAGATGACTCAAATGTCCTTAAAAGAGCAACCAACGCTTATTAAAAGCATCAAAAACTAGAGATATAAAATTCTTCTGCGAGTTGCTGACAAATATTTTCATCAACCTAGATGAAAACCATGCCAAAGCAATTAGCATGCAGACAGCAGGGGCCTATTCACACTTGGCTTTATTCCGGAATATATCCTGGAACAGGGGCTTGCTGTCCACATGCTAGTGCAGGCTACAGCAGGCCCCAAGTGAAGCCTACCAAAGTCTACATTAGCATGTGGGCCACACATCCCTATCCAGAGATATACTCTAGAAAACAGCCAAGTGCGAACAGGCCCCAGGTCTCTATTCAGGGCTATAATTGCAGTGCAGAAAGAGCCTCTGAAAGTGTTGTGGCAAAGGAAAGTTGATAGTTGCGCTATGAGCAGTGCACTAGAATGTAGTGGCTTAACTGGGACAATTGCTTTGATCCAGCCACAAACTTAATGATGTAGGACCTTTATGCTAAGGCTTTAAAAACAATAAAATGGCAAAGTACTCTGTAAAAAACCAAGAAAGTAGCAAGAGAAATACTTTCAGAATCATGATTATTTAAAAACAATAGAAAGCTTCCAAAAGGCATAAAATGACAAAATGACAAGCTTTTGACAGAAATCTGCTGACCAGGAGCTCTCAGCGCAGGGATAGCCTTGGCACCCATGGGTGTTTTTCAACTGTTACTAGGGAAGCACCCATTAAGTACCCATTAATGGGTACAAAAATGCCATTAATGGGTACTTCTAGTGACAGTGGACAAACACCCCATGTTAACACACTACTGTTCATGCACAGAGACTACATAAAAAAGAGATCTCAGAGTCAGTGCCTTTTTATGAATGATGAGGTGATTTAAGGTCACCTTTGACGAGTTATTATGTAAAAGGAAGAAATGGCAGATGTAACCTAAAACCTATATCCTGCATTACCACAAAGAGCCCTAATTCTACCAGGGGAAACTGGGGTTCACCCTCAGAGTCAATGGGGGCTTGGGAGTGTTGGTTCTGCAGCAGCAGCAAGGTTTTAGGACTAGGATGGACTTCAACATCTGTAATATTCCATCCTTGTTGCAATGATGTATTGAAGCAGTAGGCTTTCAGCTCTGTGCTTCTACTGAGGCACTGGATTGGGATCCAGGAGTTGAAGCAGCAAGGTGGCAGGCAGGTGGCAAATGGGGCACAGTGGAACTAATCTTCTTATGGTAGCACAGCAGCAGTGCAGATGACAGCAGTATGGATGACGAGGAAATTAGATACTGGAGACTGTGTGTGACTACTCCCAGTGTGCAATTTTATGCACATCAGGGTCTAAGTTCAGTCCAGGAGGTGGAATCTTCACATGATACACTTCAAATCTATAGCTAGTTATCAGCAGGAAACACCTGAGGGGAAAGGGCAACAATGTCATGCCTGGGCATGGATGAGGGGAGGAAGCCCGTCTCAGGCTATCACACCTGCTCCAGGACCACAAAACCCCTGCTGCACCCAGCCCTAATACTGGCACGGACGAGGGGAGGAAGCCTGCCGTCTGACTATCACACCTGCTCCAGAAGCACAAAACCCCAGCCGCACCCAGCCCTAATACTGGCACGGACGAGGGGAGGAAGCCTGCCGTCTGACTATCACACCTGCTCCAGAAGCACAAAACCCCAGCCGCACCCAGCCCTAACACTGGCATGGACGAGGGAGGGAAGCTCAGGGGTCAGCTGCCCCACTTGCTTTATAAGTTTCTTTATTATTAGGTAATGTATTTTTTGTGATTCCATAATGTATTATTTATTATAACATGTGATGTATTATTTAATGCTGTATTTTTTTCCTGCATTATGTAAACTTGGAGAGGGGAAAGGAGGAGGACCTGGGATTATTGCCCATTGTTCCCCTCCCCCAATGTTTTTCATAATTTCGTAGTGTATTATTTTGTTTATATAACTTTTAAAAATATATTTATTTAATCTATGTTGTATTACTTTGTATTGTACTTTTCTTAGTAGTTGTAAACCGCCTTGAGTAATTTATTAGAAAGGTGGTATACAAATAAACTGAACGAACGAACGAACGAACGAACAAATGAATGAATGGTATAACTGATGACAAAATAAGGCACTTCTTGCCAGGTCGACATGATCTGTCAAGAATCTATGCATTTGAATATGCAGCTCTCTGCAGACATAAAGGTGTCATTCTGGGGATGGGTTACAATTAGGCTTAAATTGTATTTACTGGTTTCCTTCTAGGGAAGAAACAAATCTGTCTTACAAAAATCACATGTTTAAGGCCTCCTTCAGACATCTCTTCTTTAGCCTGATATACCGTATTTTCCGGCGTATAAGACGACTGGGCGTATAAGACGACCCCCAACTTTCCAGTTAAAATATAGAGTTTGGGATATACTCACTGTATAAGAAACAACACCTGGCGTATAAGACGACCCCCGACTTCTGAGAAGATTTTCCTGGGTTAAAAAGTAGTCTTATACGCCAGAAAATACAGTATATTGTTATTCCAGAATATGCTACTTTTGGAATAATTGCTTATTGCCCAGATGACTGGGCAACAGCACAAAAGACAAGCACAACATGTATTTTTTGCTGACATGAAATAACTGGCCATTTCCAAGATGGCAAATCATGCGAGCAACCATCCAGACGTGCATTTTATGTAAAATCCAGGTTAGGATTTGATTTTCCTGAACTAACATTGTTGTTTGATATCGCCCCACTATTCCAGGGTTGTGTTGGGATTGGCAAAATCCCAGATTTTGCACCCATAGACAATACCACAATAATGGTATATCAAGTTTCCTCCACCAAAAAAAAAAGAAAGAAAGAAAGAAAAAAGAAAAGAAAAGAAAAACAAAAACCTGGTTTGTGTTGAATAGAGAACATCCCTTCATGTTAGACCCGAAAGCATGTCATTTTAAGGAGTAAAATTCCAAATGTTCTCATTTCTTAACAGGTGGGAGGAAAGTAATTACTAAAAAGTCTATTCTCCCTTCATACTGGGAAGATGCTACAATAACCTCCAATTCAAACAGGAGCAATAAACTCCATTTTACGGCACTTCTGACCTAATCAAATTCTCCAGGTGCTGTAAGGCATTTCTAGCTTGATAATTTTGTAAAATGAGTTCTCAAAGTTTTTTTAAAAGAAATTATGTAATTTAAGTGAAAACCCCATTTTTATGTAGGTTATTATGTAAAATCTTTCCAAGGAAACTTGTATGATTATAGTTATTCACTTTGTGGAAAGGGAAGAGGTAGGAAGAAGATATTTTCCCTCCATAAAAAGAAAAAAAGAGCAGAAGAACTCAGCCCTGAAGCTACTAACATACAGTCATTTTTTTAATCGTTGATCTTTTGATGGGTCTTTGCTTTAGGATTAGAAGCCTGGTATACTGCAAAACAAAATTATTGCTGAATTCACACTGGGGCTCCTACATATATTCTTAACCCCCTACAAAGTTCTTATTGACATGTTTCAGTGTAGCCATTTTTTATCCATAACAATTTGCAGGTTTAACCCAATAATCAAAAGCCTTGTTCCCGCTCATGGAATAAAACACTATTTACGCTATTTACAACGCTATTTAAAGCACTTTAAAATGAAGCAAACACACATCTGGCAATCACAATCAACCCAGAAAGGTGTCCCCACAAGAAAAGGATTAAAAACACTTCCAAAAAACACATTGGGGAAAGCGAATATTTTTTCTCCCCACCCTTTGCCCACTGGGTTTGATCTGATGACATGCCCAAGGGTGGGAAATCCCAGCTGCCCCTCTCTCCTGAGGGTCCAAAGACACAAACACCTAGGAGATCAAAAAGCCGGTGATTAAGCCTCCTCGATTTACACACACACACACACACACACACACACACACACACACACACACACACACACACACACACACACACACACACACACACACACACACACACACACACAGCCTGCTCCGGCCAAGAAACCTGTCAGAGGGTAGAGGTGTTGGCAGGGTGGTGGGGGCTGCTGGGGATGCCAAGTGCTCCTGCACACACACAAACATACACACGTGCGTACTCCCCAGTGAGCCAGCAGTGCTGCCGCTGCGGCGAGTGGGTGAGAGGGTGGGATGGACTCAGGGCTGCCACTTCCTTGCTTCTCCCAGTTCCTGCAGCTTCCTCCCCTTTCCCCTTTTAAAGGCCAAGGAAGGAGGCTGGGAGGGAAACAGGCAGAATTGTGCAGGACCGCTTGTGAAGGGCAAGAATCCTCCCTGCCTCGTTCCTTGATCTTTGGGCAAGCGTGTGCGTGAGGGGAAGTGTGAATGGGAAAGGAAACATTCTTATAAGGTACAAAGTGGGTGAATTGTTACAATGAAACGATCTACTGTGGAGGGGAAACCTGACATTTTAACTGACAAAGAGCTGTCCTGCAGGGTGAAATCCCACCCATTTCATGATGCATCTGTCCCAATACTGCTGTAGCGTTCGCACAGCAATAAGGAAGAAGTGTTTTAAAAGCAAAAATGGAAAAACAACACCTGAAAAAATGGGTGCTTATTTATTCCGTTTTTTAGCCAAATAATCCTTAAAATACCCCTGAAACTGATTGGGAATGGGGACAAAGAGGATCCAAACAGTTTCTAAGCTGCTTTAAACGGTTGGTAATGGGGATGAAGAGGATCCGAACCATATTTAAACTGTTTTAAAGTGGCAATGGGAACTCAGCCAAAATGTCTGAAACTAGAACTGGATCCACATCTTGTCATACTGACACATGACAGTGGTCTAACAATCTTTTGTCTAGATAAAAAAGCACAAACCTAGGTATGTGTTTGATGGGACATTATGAGTGGCAGTTATGCCGCGTTCATGTTTCAGCATAACTGCCATTCATTATTATGCAGTGGGTCATGCCTGTGCTATGTCTTCTTGACAAAGGGTTCCCTTGGTATTTACTTCCCTTAGTACTGTTAAAATTATTCTAATGGTGTTGCACAAGGTGAGGTCTTCCCATATGGGAACATGTATGAGCATAAAAAATGGTGATAAAAGCAAGGAGCAGAACAAACCACATAGAAGTTTTACCTCTCATTACATCAATTTTGGCTATAGAGAAATCACAACAAAATGTTCAATGTTTTCATTTAAATCTGCATTTTCTACAGAAAGTATTTTCTGAATGGAATGCACATTGCTTTTTCCAAAAGATTCCTTTTTTCTTTGTTTCATTTTTAGGTGTGCCCATATTGTAGATTTATAAAGACTACACATGGGCATTCTAGGAGATGGTGAGATAATGTTCCCTTCTATCCTTTGTTTTGTAGACATTAAATCATTTATGATGGGGCATCATTCTAACACAAGGTTTACAGATAGTTATAGGAGGTAGTGGGTTCCTGACTTTAGTTTTTCTTTTTAGTTTGCAGACCTTTTAACTAAGCTACATCACCTTGCCGTCAAAATTGATTTCAATACAGCAAATCTAACTATGACTCCATTGAGAGGGACAGGTGAACAAACACAATTGGAGGATAGGGCAGGAACATCTCTGCTCAGAAACAAATAGGCACGGAGAGCAGAGATGCACAGAATTATTTTTGCACAGGAAGAGAGAACAGCGGAAAGGAAGAGAGCAGAAAAGAGAGAACAGAAAAAGGGAGAAAGATGCAAACCTAACTATAGCTGAACTATTGGGGCAAGAGAAATACATAACTAGATGGTGCTAAAAAGAGACATAGCTCCATGGTTATATTGCATGTGGGAAACTCTGGGATGCGTGGAGTTCTGTGAGGTGTGAATGCATCATCCAGAGACTCCCATCACCATCTTGACTAATGAATCAGCTGTGAAAGCCCTTGTGTTTGAGCCAGCATACCCAATTGCTCATATTGTGGAACAATGTTCAAAGGCAGCTGCAGCCAATGTTTTTATGTCTGTTGATGGACAATTCAGAATGAAAGCAACACCTGGCAATCAGCTCTTCCTCTCCTGTGCTTCCACACAGTAGGAGGCTAAATACATTTGACCCAACCACTGCAGGAGTTGGTTATCCCATCCTAGGGGAAAGGTGTCTCCTGCACCTTTTGGGACATCTCAGGAACTCCTGTGGGCTCCCTGCGGGCACTTTTTATGCTGATGTGGATGTAGCCCCAATTCTGCTGTAGGAATCCAAGCTGTCATGGCTATTGCAATGGGTTTTTTCCTTCAATAAACCAATAAATGTTTATTATCCAGTTATATAGCTATTAAAGGATCTTTTCAAAATGCCTTTCAGAATCTATCAAATTTTCTGCATCTATTGTTAGTGGGGTGATTTAAGAAGCTCTCAGCAACTCTACATAACACATCCAGGAAGATGTATGAAAATGTATTGTTTAGAAGCAATAAACTCCTTCAGCCCTGCACCCATAGGTTCTCAGTATGCTTCACAGGTGCTTACAAGTCTTTCAAACCCATTACCACCTATCCATTCTGCCCCCAGTGATGGTCATCTAGCAGCTCACTATATATGGTGATTCTGCATCTTCATAAATATGCAGGCCTTTCAAAACATCTCCAGCAAAGGAGGGAATGTTTACAACGGTTAGAAAGAGAACATCAAGAGAAAATGTGTTTGTTACACGTAAAGGAAAACTTACATGAGAGTCAACTGTTTATTTGCATTTTTCATTTGCATATTTATCCCGCCCTATGCCCAAAGGTATAACCTGTTTGCATGAAAGAAAACAAAAAATGAGGATGTCATTTTTCCTCCTTTTTCTAATAAATAAGCTAGGTAGAAGAATGCACTTCCTCATTTTTTATGTGAACCTACTTCTTTTAGACTGGTGCAATGACACATGATAATTTGCCATGCCTTACTAGACAGGGAAACAGATTTCATTATAATAAACCTCAAAGTAGTCCTAATGGAATTCTGCCAGCATTTTAATTAAAAACTTGTCATATGTTTGGGTCATTTAAGCATGCTTTGTAGACCAGGGAAAAATAGATCTTATATTTAGCTCTCCAGTTGATGGGTGCTGCTATATTATATTCAGGTTTCACACAAACAGTCAGTATCAAGCATCTGTTATGATTTTAAATGAAATTATTTCAGTTTGCACACTTCATTTGCTCTTGACATGTTAGATGGCACATAAAACACACGAAAATGGTTTTTAACATGGACAGGGGGAAGACAGAGAGAGAAGACATAGAGTCTCAAGCAGCCAAAAAATGGCCGGAAATGAACAAAATCTTCAAACAGAAGGCAGGATGCAGCCTGTTCCTACCTCAAGTCATTTAAATGGCCCTTGGTTCTGCTTGTTCTCCAAGAAATATAGGGATAAATCATACCAGGCAAGGTTCTAGCTGCCAGAGAACCCTTGCCATTCTATTATAGTGAATATTTGTCCATCTCTAAATAAGAAATAAAGAGGCCACAGTTTTCTAAAATATTTATGTACAGCCATATTCCATACAACACTATAACCTGTGATGCAATGGAAAACAAATTTATGCATATTACTGCCACCAATGGTAGACAAGAAGATCAGGGGAACCATGGTCATCGGCAAGCAGGCAACACAAAAGATCTAAAGAAGAGAAACTAAGGTCCTTCTAATATGAAATAACAAATAACCATGATCATCTTCATGATCCTCCTGGATTATGCCACATGTGTGCAGTAGGGATGGGCAGGAATGTTTGTCTGTGTTTTGCATTCCAACCCGATTCAAATCAAATGTCAAAACATTCAATTCGCTTCAAATGTTTAGAATCCGAATGCAACAAAATCCGATTCGAATAGAATACATTCAAATCTAATTGTTCAAATGTTAGAATCGAATCTGAATATACGGATGTTGTATGTGTCATACGTATCTCTATGCATTTTGTATGCAAATGCATACAGATACTAATGAGATGCATACAGATACATGTGTGTACATTCGTATGTGTACATTCATATCTGTACAAAAGTATCTGTACGTTTGAAAGTATCAAATCATTCAAGCGAATGTTTTCGAACATTTGAAATTTGTTTGAATGATTACATTCGAATGTGTAGAAATTTTATTTGGGTTTGAATGTCGACATTCGATTGGAATCAATCAAATCTTGAATGTTTAGAACATTTGTGCACATCCCTAGTGTGCAGGCTTTACATACTGGTTGTTTCTCCTCTAGAAAACTAACAAATAAATGCATAATTTTAAGGGAGGGAATTCTAGCTCCAATTTTCTTCAGTATTTAGAAACAGTCAAGGTGCACTGGGGAAATGTGATGCCACACTGTCTATGTTGCTGTCACAGCTGGAGTGTTTCCAGAGACACCCTGTCTGGGAAGATTCTCATATTTTTATGTGCATAATACTTCAGCATTAAAATATATGCCATCCATCTGGATGACCGAGGCAGCCTCAGTGCTGTGTCCAGGCCTGAAGCCAGTTTGGAATGGGTCTACTGGATATTTGTTTAATGCATACAAACAGAATGATTATGAGAGCAGTCTTGTTTGAAGGACCTTGGTTTCAAGTCAGTTTCTTCTCTTAAGAGAATAAGACATGCACTGCTGGATCAGATCAATAGCCCATATAGTCTGTTGTTTTTTAGAATGCCAACCAGTTGCATATGGAATCCCACAGGTACAGCACAAGAATACACCCTGCCTTGCTCTCAGTCTCTCAGCCCCTGGCCTTTACAGATACATGGCCTCCTTTATCAGAGGAAGGGCTAGTAGCTGTTGATAGCTCTGCCCATCATGAACTGGCTCAAGCTTTTTAAAAACCCTTCTAAATTGTTGACGAACACCAGTTCTTGTGGAAGTAAATTCTAAGGTTTTCTATGGTTGCCATCCCTCCTGGGGTAATCTAGTGGTGGCAACCTAGACCACTGTCATCTTGATGTCTCTCCAGACTGGCTAGCCACTGATAATTTGGAGCATCTTCCTTGCAAGACTGATTCCTTCTTGTCAGCTGCTCTGAATTCCATTTGAGGCCTTTTTGCACCACAGCCTTCTACACTACAGTTAGGCTAGCACATGCAGGGATGGATTCCCCATTCACACCTAGGCAGGTAAGGGACGTGTTCCCTAGGTTTGAATGGAGAATCTGTGTCCTAGCCCCCGGGTCCTAGCCTGAAAAGGCAGATGAACAGGCCAGAGGCCCCACCCTCTGCTGCTGCCATTGGGTCACTATCAATCTGCTGGCTGGCCTTTGGCCTTTGCAGGGTGCAGGCACCTTGATCCCCAGGGCTTTGCACCTCTCCCATACCCGCACACATGTCTTACCTTTTCAGGGGCCTGTTCCAAACTGGTAAGCCCTGGGTGGGCAGGGGTGGGCAGGGCGTGCCGGGTCTGAAGTGTGGTAATCTGCCGGCTCAGACTCGCCCCTCCCCCAAAAGGGGTTGTTGACCAGAGGACCCAAAAGGGCCCAATGGCTGTGGGCAGGGGCAGGGCCCAGAGCTGTCCGGTGAATGCTCTCCCTGCTGGACAGCTCTGAGATGGCCAGGGACTGCTTGAGCCAGGTGTAGAGCATGATTTCGTGCTCTACACTCTGACTGCAATTAGGCTGCCCAGGGACACGTCAGGACGGTTCCAAATGGAACCACCGTCCCGGCAGAGTGCTCTGTCCCAGGGCTGGCCTAATCATGCAACAGAGGCCCTTGTGCGAATAGACCTCTGGTCTCAGCTATACCAGAGAACTTAAAGGATAGCTGCTTATGGCTTCAGCTGCCTGAAGCCCTGCCAGTGAGCCAGTTTGGTCTAGTGGTAAGGGAGCCAGACTCTTATCAGGGAATACCGGGTTCGATTTTGCCATCTCCCATGAAGCCAGCTGGGTGACCCTGGGCTAGTCACAGTTCTCTTCTGAGCTCTGATAGCTTCACCTACCTCACAGGGTGTTCTGTTGGGGGGAGAATAATAGAAAAGCTTTGTCAGCCGCTTTGAGTCCCCTTAAATGGGTGAGAAAAGCAAGATAGAAAAGCCAACTCTTCTTCTTCTCCCCGAGGAGGAGAACCTGGCCATCCCCCTTGGAGGTGGTCTAGTGGATGATTCTCCAGCCTAGATGGGCACTTTTTGGGATGGGGGCCTTTTATCAGCTGCTCTGGACTCTACTTGTCTTCAGCTGCCTCAGTTTTTTCTCTTTTTTTGCTTTGTGTTATTTTGCAATGTTTTGTATTGTATATTCTGTTTGATGTAAACCGCTGTGAGCAATTTTTCTCTCGGAAAGGGATCATATAAATAAAAGGAAATGGGAATGGGAATGGGAATGGAAGAAGGTCTCTTCTGGGTTGGAGCACTTGTTCTAACCCAAAATCTGGAAGATGTGGTGCCTTGCAAACTTCAAAGCTTTTTATTTTTTATTTATATTCAAAATTGCATTATATATATATATATCCTGCAAAGCTACAGTATGTACATTTTATATTATAAACTTCCTTTTCCCTTCCCTCCTCTCCTGGAGCATAAGAGAATATAGGAGAAGCTGTGCCGGATCAGGCCACAGCCCATCTACTCCAGCATCCCGTCGCACACAGTGGCCCACCAAATGCTTATGGGCATCTCAAGCAGAGACAAGGACAAACCTTTTGCTGGTCTGAAATCCAAATGGCCTTAGAAGCATCCTGCCCCCCCCCCCCAGCGAGCCTGAAAGATGTACTTAGGCATTCATTGTAGTAGCCATTGATACATCTGTTATCCATAAATTTTTCTAGCCCTACCTTAAAGCCATCTAGACTGGTAGCTCTTCCAGCAGCAAATTCCATAGACCGATGACCCTCTCAGTGAAGAAATTGTCTTATCTGACTCTCCTACTTATCAGCTACCTTTTTTATACCATGCATAATTTTATATACTTCAATCAGGTCTCCTCTTAAATGCTGTCTTTCCAGGCAGAAGAGGCCTGGATGTTGTCCTTCAGACTCTGTCTGCACAGGCTTTGCCGGGAGGGCTAGTGGTTGGGGAATCCTTTTTTTCTGTCCTACATCTTCCAACTTTCAGCTTCATGGTGTGAACCTAGTTTTCTGATTTTCTGGGGAATGGAGAAAAAAGTTCTTAACAATTTTGTCCTCGCTGTAAATAATTTGTACACCAATGCTATGTTCTATCTCACACCCTTACCTTCTGAAACTTTACCACAGCCTTAAAATTTCAGTGCCCTTGTTGGATTGATGTTTTTTGACTTAACAGTTATTGGACACAGAGTTCTGTAGGACAGGATGTTCTAGTGGGCATAGTGAATTCTGGACACTGCATTCCCAAGTGGCCATGGGCAATTATAAATATGTGCAGCTGTAATGGACTTACTATTCCACTTATGCCCAAGGAAAGGGTCTTTACTGGTACTTTTCAATGAAAAGTAGAAGAATCAATGTGCATTTCTGGACAACCCTTTCTTTAATTGTTTAAGCACTGTGAATAATAGGCACACTGTGATTCCTGTAAAGAATACACATTTTCAGCATGAATTCACTGGAACATAAGTGCTTTAACCTTTTCCATGCATGGATTTGTTTAAGAAACTGAGGGAAACTAAGAAACCTTTCCTAAAGAAAAAAGGCATACAAATTTAATATTTTTAACTTTAGCTAGATAGCAAAGTAAGACTGTTCTTCAGGATAAGACACCCTCAAGACCCCTTCTGTATTTTTGTCATGAAAACTGCATAGAGGAGATTGCATTGAAGAAAACTACCTATGAAAGGTGCCGACAAAAGAATACATGAGAAAATACATCAGCAAAATGACAAGCTCTTTTCTTTCAGTGTTAAATAACTTAGAAAATTCACCTTTGGAATAGATGATGTGGAAAGAAAATTACTGGTCACTTTGCCGATGTGTTCTCTAGCTCTGAAAGTGGACTGAAGCTGGATTAAAACTTAGGTGTGATCGCAGCCTTTGTCTTCTGTTTTTCTTTCCATGAGCTGTAATTCCTTGTGTACTTTGCAGGTCTGGTCAAAATCCTACTGCATTGATATACTAAAAAGTACCATAGAGGTGGCCTAGAGATAGTTTGATAGCAGGTTTGCTCAAATGCCAAACTATCCTTATGCCTGTCATGAACATTCTAGGCTAGAAAAGTTGGATTAAACAGTATTTGCAGGTTTTCATTTCATTTTATTTTTTGGAACAAAAGTAATTTTAATATTTTATATATTGTATTCCTTCTTATTGTGATCCTGAGACATTTTGGTGAAGGATGGGTTATAAATTCCTTAAATAAAATAAACAAATGCAGATGCTAGTGTTTCTATCTCATTTCCAATCCATTCATTTTGGAAATTCAATTTATGAACTTTATTGTGCTAGCATGCAGACACTTTCTCCTGCTTTGTGCATTTTACTTTTTGAGGATGTAGCCTTAGAGCCTTTCCACACTTGTTTGTTATCTTAGAACAAGCTGTTCCCTGGTATGCTTGTTTGCATGGGGCTAGCAGCATCCCATTCTACAACTGTCCTAAAGGTTCTTTGAACAGGTCTGCAAATTTAACAATGATGTCTGTTCTGGTACAGGTATTGGTGCTTCAGCGCTTAGTTTGGAACAAAGAGAAATGAGGTTTTTTACAACATCTGTACATCACCACTGCTGTCATGTCTGCACACCTTATGCACTTCCTTTGAAGATCACTGTTGGAACCTGATACAGAGGTGAGCATGCTGCCTTTGACAATGGTAGCCAGATGTTGGCAAGACGGCAAAGTCAACCCTGTTCAGCTCAATAGGTGTGCTCCCGAGCAACAGGGCCTGGATCAAACACTGGCTAGTGTGGGTGGTGACTTGGATCGGGAGTCAGAACAGCTATGGCACTTCCACATTGCTAAGGAGCTTGGTTTGGGACCAACAGCCTCCACTCCTTCCACATGAAAGCAATAGCTCACTTCTTTTACCAGTACAACATAGACTGAGATAGTTAAACTGCTGCAAGCAAGATGAGTGCGGAAACATCCTAAGTCTCTCAGTAGGTTGTAAAGTTGGTCTTCTCTTGATTTATTTGTGCTTCTGTGACAGCATGATATGAGTTTGATTAAAGAAGCAATCACATGTAGAATACATTTCATTGATGAGTTCAAAAGATATAGACCTGGGGCAGTTTTGCACTTCCCTTCCTATCTGCTGGATAGGAAAGGCGTGCAATCACCCAATGTCACCCAGCCCACACCCCATGTGATTAGGCATTCACCTGTGACCAATCCCAGGCCCTGTCTTCTTCAGGGTGCTGCCATTTTGGTTGCAGTGCCCTCCACAATGGCACGTGTGTCAGTGCCGTCACCATGATGATGCTGATGCTCTGCACAGGCACAGTCACGTCTATTATCATCCCGGGTACCAGTACACCTCAAACGGTCCCAGAGCAGTGGAAGAGGTGCAGATGCTCACCACTGGACACTTCTGGTAAGTCCCTGGGTAAGGTTAGTAAAGGTGTGGAGCACAATTTTGTGCTTCACACCCAGTGAATAATTAGGGGACTTCTGGGCAGACAGGGTGCACTTGGAGGCTACAGCAGCCTCCTCCAAGTGCAGATTCCCTTCTCCAGAAGTTCCCTAATTATTCACTACCAGCCTAAGCGCAGAATCTCAGCCTACTATATGAACACATAGTAGCACCATACATGGGATGGATGTAAAGTAAGTCAGTTTCTGGAGGAAAGCTTTCAATCAATCAAATATAAGATTCCATTTGAATGACTTTGAATCATCTATCTTGGTTTAGTCATTAAAACATGGCACCCAGGAGCATGGTATGCATTTTCTTTCATTGAGAAAAGAATGTAGTTAACACATTTTAGGATCGTTTTACAGAGATTACGGGCTTGCATGGTGTCTGGTACCTAGATGATGCACAACCCTAAAAACCCTTTGATTTGAAGAGAGTAATGCTAGAGGATTTTCCTTTGTATTGACAGTTTAAAGCTTACTTTGATGCTTCCATGTGTCCCCTTTGGGGCACTGCTTTTTATGCTGTTTGATTATTCTTTTCCTTCTCCTACTCGGGATGTTGTGTGTACCATGGTCAGCACAGAAAATCTTTTGTTTTTCCCTGGAAAACTCCTTTGAAACCAAGTGTATTTATTGATGGGAGCTTGGCTCTCACTAGTTTGTGGACTATAGCAAATCTGAAGGGCTATAATACCATGAAGTCACACCCAGGAGCAAATATCTTAAAGGAAAGCCCTATGGTTGAGCACTCGGAGGGATCCACAACACACTCTGCCTACCCACTATCCAATAAACAGCCGGAAAGAGCACTATAAAATGTTAATCTTTGTTCATGAAGCTAACAGCACTGTTATGCATGGCCCAGCATTGGCCAAATACTGGCAGGATGCCAATATAGGGTTGAATGTCGATTTTCTGTCCACCTTTGGTCCCTTTGGAGTGTAGCAAACATGGTTTGATCTGTGATGAGAGTACTCACTTTTGGATCAATGGGCCTTTTTGCACTTGATAGAGTGGGAAAGGGGGCTATGATGGGGTTGCCGCAGTTATGTGTGGCAACCTCACCATAGTGGCACCGTATTTCCCACATCTGGACAGGGCCTTTCTCTTAACACTGAGCAAGCAAAATTAAAAGGTCCTATATCGGTGTTCATTTTACCTTTGGTTCTCCCATTCCTCCATCCCCATGAGCTATGCTGTTAGCGTGGGCCAAACATTTTGAAGTCATTGTGAAACAGGGCAACATAGATTTTAACAGGAAGTTATTGACTGGGGCAGGAAATCTTCCCTCCTCATTACACTGTAGGCAAAAAGAAGGCTGGGGAAGAAACCTCATTGCCGACAGCCTGCCAGTAACGATGAACTGGGGGGAAACCATGAGAGAGCCTGAGTTGTCCTCACTTTTTATATCCACCTGCATGTTTTGAATCCCTCAACTGCAGAAGTGCTTTCTAAAGCCCCAGAAGTGGCATGGCAATGGCTGCTGCTGGATTCTGGGACAAGGGGAACTGTTAGTGAGATGCTGAGGGGAAATCTGCACTTAATTTCTCTAGGATGCTGTCCCGGGGATGTTAAGATCAGGGACAGAGGCCAGCATTCACATTGGAAGTATGGCCCAGTCCAAAACCTACCTAAAATTGACCCTGCTGTTTGGCAGCGTCCACTTCAGTACAGGAACGTCCATATGCACCAGGCCATTGCTGTAGTGAATGGGCACTGCAGCACATGACTGTGCAACAGCATTGCCCCACCCTGTTCACATGGAAGTAGGGGAAAAAGTTGCATCTGTGGTTGTACTAGGAGCAGCAACAGTTATGGAAGATGGGGATAGCTGTGCACACTTGGTACCACTCCGAGATGGGAGTGGCTTCACAGTGTGTGAATGCTCCATCCTGGACCATCCCTGAGGGCCAAGTGTGGAAAGGCCTTGAGACTCCATTATGTAGCTAAGGCACCTTAGCAGAAAAGTTCCAACATCTTTTCACCTGTAGAACAGATTTCACAATTATACGTCATTTTGTATCAACATGATTTTCAAAGCCAGAAAGGTATTCCAGTTAGTAGTACACCTAAGGATCAGAACAAGTAGTGGGCATCAGTAGTAAACAATATGCCACTTAGCATCCTTTTTTTGCTTATCTTTTAAGGAAAACGATGCTTTATATAGCCAAACCATCACATTCCTAGAAGTGCCTATACTCTGGTCCAGTGACATCACACAATTTCACCTAAAGAATTGATCTGCTTCCAAAAGATAGTTTCTGGAGCTGTAGAAAAATGGAAGCATTTCATTAGCACTTCCAAGTAAATGTGAACATGGTATAGTCAAAATTTGCATAATATTTCTACATGCAAAAACTTCTGAAGGTGTGAATGGGCCTTCTGTTTTGATGTCATGTTTATTTCCACTCTTCCTGTATCCTGCTGTTCATATTCTGCAATGACGACTCAACACAATCAAAGCAAGTGCTGGAAAAAGAAAAGCTCATAAAAATTGTT
This sequence comes from Aspidoscelis tigris stejnegeri, assembly GCA_023333525.1. Lineage (NCBI taxonomy): Eukaryota > Metazoa > Chordata > Lepidosauria > Squamata > Teiidae > Aspidoscelis > Aspidoscelis tigris. Next base: position 68,180,045 of record JALMGA010000006.1, read on the forward strand.
TACTGTGTTTCTATAATAAGAAATAATTACAGAATTTTTATAATAAGAAAAGCATTAAAAATAAAGCTGCAAATATCACATATCCTAAGCCAGCAGCCTCTTCTCACAGTGACCAGTCAGTTGCACCTTGATGGCTATGATCAGGACACGATCACTCAATTTTACATGAGACAGTCACACAGATATTAGGATGAGTAATAATTAATAGCACTGTATTCCATGAATTCAACCAATTTTTGGTTGAAGACATTTGGGGTCCAATGTCGCATCATATGACAGTGAATTCTATAGTTTGCTATGAATTGTGTGGCGAAAAATATCCTTTAGTCTTTCCTGATCCTTGAATTGGATGGACATTAATTCCAGCAGTTAGGAAATGAAGGAAAACTTGCTCTGATTCAGTTTGTCCACACCATGCATAATTGTATCTCTCAGCATTTCTGCACTTACCATGCACAGTCTGCAGATCCAGTTCTGGCTCCTTGTGCTTACCTGAAGCTGGTGAAAACTTTGGAACCAGTTCCCAAATGCACCATCTAGGGATGTGCATGAACATTCATATTATTTGTTACTCATACAAATTTGGCCAAATTTGGACATTTGAATCAAATTCGAATCAAATGCTGGCTGACATTTGAATTTGAATGGAATGCTTTGGAACATCTTTATGAAGCTTCATTACAATTGTGAACCTGGTAGGTGGGGAAGTGGCTGCCCCAGGCACATCTGCAACAGATCCAGAGTGGATTGAAAGTGGATTGAAAGCAGATTCAAAGTAGATTCAGGGTGGATTTGACACATTCCGACTGGATACATATGGAATATGTATGGGATTCATATCTAACATTCATATTGAATTCATATGAAACAATCACATCAAATCGAATCCTACCTATCGAAGGGGAACTTTTTGAATGAATACAAATTTTCTTACATTTGATTCAATATGAACTGAATGCAAAACAAGAAAAGAAAAAGTGCACATCCCTAGCTCCATCAGCCAGCAACAAAACTGCCTGCCTAGGAGCTCCTAAGGGACCAGTTTTGAGCAGCACAACAAGGCACATCACCTCCTGATCTGAATTATGCTCCATCTTTAGCAGGCAAAGCATACCAGTGGGGACAGAGACTCTGTAGTCCACTCCAGCATATGGACAAAACAGGTCAGAAGAGTCCCAGAATCCATACTTGAGGTAAGTACAGAAATGCTATCTATCCTGCTTCTTGTCACTTGTGTCCTTTCACCTGTAAGAAGTTGATCTTTTTAGCCCCTCCCTTTAAAACCTTTGTTAACTTGGGTTCTGCTATATCCCTTTTTTTTTTTTTTTTTTGGAGTGCTGCAGATCCACAAGAGAAACAGAAAAGCATATTATTGGCCCCAGGTGGGATGCATTTCTCATGGTCAATGTGGCACTGCAGCTGCTGGCACAGAGCAGCATGCAGGTTCCTCCTGCAACTGTGTGGTTGGTCATGATAAGACAGTGCCTTTCTGAAGCAAAAATCATCCAAGAAATTAAATAAATAGCTTTCCAATATAATATATAGTCTAGACTTCTCATGTACAAACTTTGTTTGACTTTGGGTTTATGGCACGTAATTATGGCAAAATGTTTGTAAACACTACTGGAAAAATCCCATTAAAATGTTGCCAAGAGAGGGGGGTGGAGATCAGTTGCCCTTAAGGATAATCTCAAGTTTCTTTGCATATCATTTTATTAAAGATGAAATTGAATATATTACCATATTAATCAATGCAGTGGGCATGACTCAACCTTGTTGTTATAGGAAAAATGGAATGCTTAATACAGTATTTGTGTTTCAGTGCAAATTGCAATACATTGCTGCCATATATATCAGGATTTTCAAGGTTTTCATAGACGGTAATCTGCAAGATTTTGTATTATGTCATGATTTGCAATGATCAAATCACAGAATTATACAAGAGAGGTTTATATTTGTTACAAAATACAAGATAATGAACGAATTCTAACTACCCAGAAACTGTTTCATTGGACCATATTAAAAAATCAATAAGAATTCCATATGAAGCTTGATTACACAAGGAAAAGTTATCGCATTAGAATTGCTCATTTCTTTGTCACACCTGAAAAAGCTTATGTCATGAACATGCAATGTGTAGTCATACCCCTTCAAACATGCAAAAAACCTGACTCCACCCCTCCTTGTGATCATTTTCTTCCTCTTGCCAATCAAAGCTTCTTTATTTGAAACATATCCTCATGTAAAAATGGTAATATAGCGAATTCTGTCAACTGATTTTTGCATTCCTGCGCAAATACTGACATTTCATTTTCTCTCAACAGTAATGGGAGACAGGGTGAGGCAGAAGTGGAAGCTTTGACCCTTTCTCTACTGGTCCTTATTCTAAATTATATCTTGGAATAGGAACATGCCATGTGCATGCTGGTGGAAACAACCTCTGGCCCCACCTGGGACCTACTATAGTCTGTTCATGCTAGGGTAGAAAGACCATATTCAAAATAAGGACAAGTGCAGGAAAGACCTTTGTCTTTTCTGTTCAGTAGATTTACAAACAGAGAACATGCCAAAGAAAACCATTCTGGAGGGTAGCAAACATAACACCAGTTTTCAAAAAAGGATCCAGGGGTGATCCAGGCAATTACAGACCAGTTACCTTAATGTCGGTTCCATGTAAGATGATGGAAACCATCATTAAAGACAAAATTAGTGTGCACGTGGAGGAGCAAACACTGTTGAACAAAAGCCAACATGGTCTCTGCTTGGGATGCCCATGGGCAATTGGTGGCTATGTATGAGAGAGGATGCTGCACTAGATGGGCTGTGGCCTGATACAGCAGGGCTCCTCTTATGTTCCTTTGTTCTTATTTTTTCCTTGCCACTGAACATTGCTGCAATTGGCTAGTCACATTTTTTAAACCTCTGCAATGCCTCGAGATCCATCCTTTGAACACCAAAGTAAGCAGGAAGAAGAGTTGCCTTTTCTACCCCGCTTTTATCACCCATTTAAGGGAACTCAAAGTGGCTGACAAAGTGGCTTCTCCCCACAACAGAACATCTTGTTAGGTGGGTGGGGCTGTGAGAGCTCAGAAGAGAGCTGGGACAAGCCCAAGGTCACTCAGCTAGCTTTATGGGGGAGGGCGGAATCAAACCCAGTATTCCCAGATAGGCTTCCTGCTCCCCAACCACTAGACCAAACTTGCTCACAGACCAAACTGGAAAATGTGGAAGTTGCTATCTAAGCATGCATACTGCTACCCTAGCATGCATGTTTGCATGTTCTGGAAAAGTAGGGAAAGGGGTAGGATTGAATGGTTTGATCTGATTTTTATGACAGCCTAAGGAACATGCTATATAACTCTATCACAGCTAGGGACACAATCTGTAAACCACCCAGAGATCTTGGTACATGAGGTCGGATATAAATATTTTAATAAATAATAAATAAATACAAGAGTCTGTTATTGGGCATCTATGGAGATGGCTTGCAATATACAGATGGCTGTGATTTTGGGTGTCTCTGGGACAGGAGGTGTGGAATCCATTGCAAATGTGGCAGCCATGCCAGTTAAATGGCCTTGCAACTCACAGTCGATTATGGCATCTGGAATCTTGCAGCTTCAAAACAGGAGTTCTGGATACATGAAATGTAATTAGAAGTAAATACACTTTTCTCCCCACTGCTCTAGTAGGTTATACCCTTTTTCATACAGTTTCCTACCCAGGATGCCTCTAGATGTGGTGGGACATTGCAGCTTCCAATTGCCCACTGTATCCACGGAACATCCCCCACCCCCCAAGTAGTAAAAAGCTGGTGGTTAATCGAGGATACTCCTTGAATACTGTGGGCAACTGAAGCTGTGGGCAACTGTGGGCAACTGAAGCTTCCTGTATTCCCTCCACAGCTTCTGAGCTTCCTTGACAGGCAGTGGCTCTGGAAGGAATTCCCAGCTTTCGTAGTATCTGGAGCTGCTCCCAGATTCACAATAAATGATTATTACTTTTACTGAGATAACAAGAAACAAGAAACAGAAGAATATTTTTATACCACTGTAATTTGTGATAAAGCAAAAACTATGAAATTGATGTTTTTAAAGCCTCAGAACACATTTTATTTGAAATTTGTAAGTATTTTTTAACAAGTTCACTATTTTCACTCAGAAATATATTCTTTAGTAAGATTTCTCACACCTAATAGTTGACAGAAATCTATCCCCCCCGCTTATTTCAACCACTGAGTACTTCTATGATTGTCCTATAAATATATCCTACAACACACAAGAAGTGCAACCCAGTTATTTGCGCCCTCTTACTTTGGAAAATAAGGGAGAGGAAATCTTGCACAAAGTGTTAATTCAAGTAAGGGTAACGTACACTGGTGAATTCTACAGCAATCATTTGTGCTATTTTAGCACATTAGCCAGATAAAGTATTTCACCTAATGCGGATTTAAGGATTTCTCTTTAGGACTAAAGTAATTCAAAAGTGTGCTTGTAATTCTAACATTTCAAAATAAAACTCCTGGGATGGGTGGATGCAAGAAATGTGAAGTATATTAACATAAAAGTGCTTATATGTGATTTTATCATTACATTTGCTCTTGTATAAGTTTAGCGTGTATTTTGATTTAGGGTGGATCTCCATGGGCACTTTAACCGAATTCAGTTCGAATTTGGGAAGGACCATCCCCATGACTTTTGTAATTAATCCAGATAGAATACCAACTAAGCACCCAGCGTCCCCATGCAATTCCTTTTAAATACCTGAAATGCTTTGAAATGCTTTGCAAGGATACCTTTTATCATGCTGGGTTCGATCCTTCGCTGATCTGCTTGAGCCCACATTTGCCAGTAATCTCAAAAGGGAGAGGTGTGAAATAGAAGGGGGATTTAAAAGTCCTGGGTTTTATTTTTAAAAATAGTCCCCAAAAGTAGTCTAAGTAGGACTAAACCAGGACTAAAAAAACCTGCATGGGAATGTCTATATTTGGATTAATTGACAGGAACTCTATTCAGATTAAAAACAGTCCCCTCAAACAGTCCAAACTGTACTAAAGCAGAACTAAAAAACCTGCATGGGGATGCACCCTTGATGTATTATCTCCTTGTAACCAGGATATGTCTGGAAGTGAAAAATAAGACAACAAACAAACTTAATAATTGCAGTATTGGTAAATATCTATCAGTAGGATACAGAAATGATAATTTTCCTCCTAACTGAAGAATGTAATAGATAGTTTTTAGGGAAAAAAAACCTTTTCAAATCCAAAAGAATGACTGAATTAAGAGTGAGCAAAAATAAGATAAAAAGATAAAGGTTTTAATATGCAGTTCTTTTTTGAACATCAAGAACTTTAGGGGAAATATCAAGCACTTTTTATATAAAAAATAAGTTTTTATGATACTGCAGATGTTATGTGGGAGTTGGGTAATATTATTCCAATAAGTGACATATTTATAAAATATTGTGCTTCGGGCAATGTTGAAATGAACACTGGATTCTTAAGATATGATTTAACAGCGGTTCTGCAGCCACTGCTTATATGGCCTTATGGTTCTCTCAGAAAATCCATATGTGGAATGGGAAACAATAAACTTGTCAACAAATATTTGTGAAATTATGACAGATATGATCACCATAACAAATGTGAAAAATGCAATCCATCTTTCTTTTTTCCTTATAAGATTAAAAACTAGCAAACCACATACCTCCATTTCATTGCTTTAGATAAATGTCACAGATTCCAGACATTTATCAGATTAACTATTTACTTTGAAATTTACATAATAATTTTCATTTTACCCTAGTTTAATCAAACAATTTCTATGTTCTGTCATCCCAAAACCACTGGCATTTGTATTAAAAGTTTTATTTGCCTTTTAAATTAGAAACAGAGATGTTGCTTTGGTGACGGATGGTTGTGGCACATTAAAAATCCAACTGGACTTTATTGAATCACATGCAGGCCCCTTCTATACAGAGCATTGTGTTTGTTCAAGGGGCAGCTTTAAGGAAGGGTGTGGTGCACCCCCCAGCTAAGGCGGATCTCTTTCCCCTCTCTGGGTCTGGCAATCGTTTGAAATAAACAAATGCCTGTTTATTATAATCCTCAGCACTGGCCAAGCCTTTCTCCGGCCCTGCACCAAAAAGTGCACCGCTTCTCCTGCCTTCCATTTAAAGATACAAGTGGAGAGTGTCTCTAATGCCACACACAGCATCCCCTCTCTCTATTTAGATTTAATAAGGATATGCAGTAAATAATATTGTATATTAAAAACAAAAAGAAGTGGAGAGAGGAAAACCATTCAGGTATGGAACTTAACCAAGGAAGGAAGGAAGGAAGGAAGGAAGGAAGGAAGGAAGGAAGGAAGGAAGGAAGGAAGGAAGGAAGTGGCCATTTATAAATTGCAAAGCTGAATGTTTTTCCACATCGTCATATCAATAAATTGCTCATCTCTGCACATGGGAGTTATTCCTTAGAACTCCTAGAGGAAATAGAGGCTATTTGCAGCTGTATTCTTAGGGACTGTGCCAACCACCTGGTTACAGAAGGGGTTGAGTTCATGCCTGATCACCGAGAGACTGTGCTATTCTGGAAACTCGTCTTGCTGAGCAAGCTTTAAACCACTGCCAGACTTCTGCTGAGTGGCTCCAGTCCAGGAACGCAGAGTGTTGATATGTATGAAGTAGCCAAAAATATAAATAAAGAGGTACAGTGTTAGAAGAAGGCTCATTTGTGCTTAGGAAGTGAGATGTTGTTTTCAAAGGGTGGTTCCATTATTCAATTAGCTGGAAAAAGGACCTTGAACTATGTCTGGGAATGGAGTTCCATTTGTAGAAGGTTGTAATATGAATATAAAAGGCTCAAAAGGGATCCGGGTGGGAGTATGACATCAGTTGTATGTAGTATGACATCAGTTCCTTAGGCACTTGGTGGATCTGTTTCTTCCCTGGATAAACAATCAAGCAGGAACAATTTTCACCAGCTTTCAGGTCATTGTGTAACACCATTTATATTGCTTAGGATTTTTCAATCTCCTGCATTGGCTTTCAAGTGGATGGGCCTGTTGCTATGATCATTCCTACATAAGCAAGAGGCAATTCATTTAGTGACAACATTTTATCTTGCCCTGAAGGTTATAAGAAGAGGCTTTCAAAGCAGTTTATAAAGGCCTTTGCTGTTTGTTTGTTTGTTTGTTTGTTTGTTTGTTTGTTTAAAACAATTTTTCTACCATCTTTCACCAAAGTACCAAGACAGTGAACCAATAAAAATAACATAGAGGAATGATCGACTGTTATATAAAATACATAAAGCATTAAAAATGAAGAAGAAATCAGTATTAATCAACAAATGCCTGAGGGACTAAATATGTTTTCATTAGGTAACAAAAAGTGCTTAGTTTTGGCACTTGGCATATCGCTAAGGGGAGACTAGTCCTTGACCTCATGAAATAAAAATAAGTGGTTTCTGAAGTGTTCCTCTGAGGTGGACCAGACCACCCATTTTGTTCTACATGTCTTGTTTGCATTTCTACTCTGTCCTATTCCCTAATGTCTTAGGGCAGATTACTATAACATCAGTACTAAATTTGAAAATACTGCTCAACAGCATGTTCCATAGGTCAGAAGCAAGTAATTTTCCTCATGGAGTCTCCAGGCCAGACGTATAAAAAACTTGGAGTAGCCCAAGGATCCACCTTTGGCCAGTTGAAGGCCAGTGGCATTGATTTGCTTGTTTGCTTGCTTCTTCACCCAAACATCTCAAGGTTGACCACAACATTCGGTCAAAATGCCCAGTATAAAAACATGAACAATATATGAATGCAACACAAAAGTAAATAATGTAATGTACATGAAAAGTACCATGTAAAGACACAGAAGTCAACTATTGTTGTGTGGAGTGCACTATGACTGCAGAAGATGAAGGTCCTCTTTTGTTGCTGGCACCTTCCTTGTTCTATTATTTTTTTGCAGATGCTCCAAACCTCAGGTGATTCTTTTCACATTTCCCTAATTTCAGAGTAAAGTCCCACAAGACTGTGAGTGCTAGAGTGCATTAAAAGTCTGCATCTTTCAATGTAGGCGTCAGGAAATGTCTCAGTGACGTGCTGCAATTTTAAAACATAAAAAAGAAAGCATTTTCGCAAATGATAGATTTATGCTCAGTGACTTCATAGACTTTTCAAAGCCAGACTTCTTCCTTCTCCTCCTCCTCCATCGTTAGTTTAAAAGAAGATATAAATGCAATAGCAGCTGAGTCCAGGAGATGTGGCAATATTTGCATTTTAAATGTAGGTTTAATAGGTTTTAGCCATTTTTTATGTAAACCACTTTGTATACTTTGAGTACAGACTGGGCCGCTATGTCTCAAAAGGTTTGTGGTGGGATTAGAAACAGTTCAAAAGTTCAGGATGGTAAAATGGTTGAAACAGCTGGAACCTTTTAGTCCAGAAAGGAGATAAGTCATAGAGAACTTGGTAGAGGTGTATAGAATTATGCACAGTGTGGTCAGAATGGATAAGGAGTTTCTTTCCCCTCTTTCCCAAACGCCAGAAAATGTTTTAACCCAATGAAACTGAAGCCATCTTCAGATGGCACCCCCCTCAGTACAGCTTGAGGGGGAAGTCACTCCTGGTGTGGTGTGGCCATTGGGGAAGGCGATTTACACAGCTGCCTTCCAAACTGGCTTTCAGGGGCTGCTGGTGCCTGTGTGGAAGGTTGTCCCCGCTCCCAATGGAGGTCTGCAGCTTCCTCCTTGGCATCTGCGAGACTCCCATGGCATCACATGGGAAGGGGCAGCCAATGAGAGCTGGCAGGACGCTCCGTCTTGCCTTCCCAACATCATTGGTACCGACATGTACCATGACCACTGGTTCCTCCCTGGCACTATCTACTAACCTATCTAGATGTCACGTGATGTCTGCAACCTTCATGCCTGGCAGGCAATTCACCATGCGGTCAACATGCCCATCACAAACCCGGGTCTCTATATTCCGGATAATTGAATCACCCACTACAAGAAGCCCCCCTCCCGCTACCCGTGGAGGACTATCCTCGGTGCAAGAAGATACAGGCACATCCACTGAGGAAGGGCTCCCAACTAAGGGAGCCTGTCTCTCTTCATAGGCTTGATGTCCTCCCTGCCTGAGGCTTCCACTCTCCAAGGCAGCTGGAGGGCTGCTTGTCATGGAGTGGGATGCTCCTACTGCATCCCTGAAGGCCTCACCCTCAGCCCTGTTACTCTCTAACTCCTTCTCCATGTCCGCTACCTTAGCACCAAGCACAGACCCAAGACTTCTGCCCCCTGGGCAGGTAGTCATACATATGACACTCAGTGCAAAACACTGGGAAGTCCCCCTTCCCCTGCTGGCATTCTACCTTCATTTTATTTAATGTGCCACCACTATGCAGTATTGGGTGTCAGGTGTGACACCTGCGCCTCGACTGCACATTCCAATGTGCAGCTTTCTTCAGTTTGGACATGCCTTAATTGCTATCCTGGCATGCCTGCACACTATGGTGACAAGAGGCAGCAGCCCCTTGAATCAGCCCGCGGAGCATACCAGCAGTGAGCATGGCCTTACTTCAACCATACAGAAATTCAGAAGGAAGGCCATTAGTCATCTTCAGAAACTGTTCCACAGGTAAGTATGGAAAGGTCCTTAAAGTCAATAATTAATTCTATAACAAGGCACAAGTAACTTCTTTTTATGCCCTACTTATTGCAAGCATCTCTTTAAGGCTGCATTTATTCTTGTAAATTCCATAGACTTTCAACAGTACAACTGGTTCTTGAGAAGACAGGAGACACAAGTGTGTAAAATTTCAAGTCTTTTAGTCGCCCACTCAGTACTTCAGACCATTTCCCATGTTGGAACAGACTCCCTCCCCCTCTTCCACCTACAATATTTTCTGACATCTGTTCATTGAAGTTTTCTGGCTTCATCAAGCACCACTCTTGCTCTGAATGCCCTGATAATACTCACTGTGTAGATTCCAACAATATGCTTTGGAGGACAAGCTTTGTGTCAATGTTCAGTCTCTGAACTCTTGGTGCAGCGGAGTGTGCAGCTACAGAGCTACGCAAATGAGAAATAATAATGAAGTTAAGCTAGAAGTCTGCTCTCTTTTTAACACCTCCTACATGTGGTGATTAAGTATGGGGATCAAGAACATGCCACAGTTGCAATGAAGATAGATTTTCCAGCAAGATATTGAGCTCTTAGAGAGAGAGAGGCCTATGGAGGATGGTCGGGGCTGTACATCATCAATCAATCATAGCTGCAACATGAAGGGCGACTGACAAGACTTGTAGAGAAATGTCCCAGCACATGTTTTTCAATACTGTTTATTTGGTAGGGCATACTCGAAACAGATTTTTTAAAATAAAATATGGGAGGCATAACAGTTGACAATGTGCATTTCTTATTTATTAACTCAGATGCAGTTAATGCAGTACACACACACAGCCCAAAATCACATTCCTTGGACATCTATGAGCATATTTCCTAGACAATTTCCTACAATTTCCTCAGCCCTACCATTTGGCAGGGTCAGATAACCAACTCAGGCAGCAAATAAGGGGAGATGCAGTAGCAAAGTGTATAGGTGCTGATGGACCACACAGTCTGGTAAGCAGCAGCCATCGGACAGTCTAGTGAGTTTCTATATGTAGATCAGAGGTGCAAAACTATATTTTGTCCCAGGCAACAAAACCAATCAAGCTCTTGATTTCACCTATATTTCACTTTGATTTGACCCCTTTCCTCTGAGGGGTCAGAAATTTATCCTCCAATTGACCCTTACAACAGCTCTGTGAGATAAGTAGGGTTGACTACAATGTCACCCAGTGAGTTCCTGTGGCCAAAGGGATTTGAATTGACATGCTCCTGGATCACAGGTTGTTTTTGCACGTACCTTTACTGGACCACACCAGGGGGACTGAATCAGCTAGAGTGGTCCACAGCTGGAGCAGTCCAACGTCAATGCCCTGGAACAAAGCCATCTCCATTTGGACAACTGCTCCAGGACAGCCCTAAACCAGCTCCAAAGTTTGCACAAGTTTCTGAGTCTCCTCCCACAGGCCTTGCTGAATTCATCTTGGTAAGCTATCTGACTTTCACAGAAAATGTCTTGATCATGGTGCTTTCCTTAAATGAAACATTTATATGCTGACCATAATTATGAATCTCAGAGCAATTTAGAATAGGGGATTTGCTTTGTTGTGTATTATTTACATCAAATGTTGCCAACTTCCTACCAGAAAAGTCATTAACAAGATTCAAGAACATCTCAATTTATTAGCAAATGAATAATAAAACAGGTTATGTGCTGCTTGCCTGAAATGTTTTATGAAATAAAAATAATTCATTGGGGTCTGCAGTTCCAGTTTCCAAATTCTGTGAAATTGCAAACTTTCTTGTTGCTTCTGTAGTGCAAATATTCTTACTGCCTCTCTCTTCATGTCCATGGACAGAGTGCCCTGTCCAGACAGCTGTGAGCCTGCAGCTTAATCTGCCACAAAGACTATTTTCTACCAAACATTGAAAAGAAAACTAAAATTTTGTTCATCAGGAATATTACTTTTTGTTACTATGTCAAGATTAAAACCCCTTAGAATTAGCCAATAACTAGGGTTGTGTACAACATTCAAAATTTGGCTGAATTTGGACATTTGGATTCAAATCAAATGTTTTGGTACATTCATATGAAGCTTCATATGGGATTCGTATGGGATGAATATTTGTATCAAATTCGAATTCCACTACATTCAAAGGGGATCTATTTGAACAAATACTGAATTTCTTGCATTTGACTCAATACGAATTGAATTTTTTTAAAAAAAAATCCATGCACATCCTTACCAGTAACAGCCCCATAAGATCTAAGAAAGGTTTGCTGGCATGGTGTGAGCTTCAAATGGATCCAACAAAGTGGCACACAGAAAGGGACTGAGCTTCCACCTAGGCTTATCTGCACTGGCTGCTACTGGATTTAGGCCATTTCTGCACTTTTGCTTCTGTACAGGGCAGGCTGCCCTGCACTAGAATGAGTGATCCATTCCAGGAGCAGATGGATCCATGTATTGGTATGGCTGTTCTGCCCCCAGCCTGCACGCTGGTTGTGAACCTTGAGCCAACTTTGGAGCAGACTCTGAAGACTCTGATCAACAGAAACAAACGTTCTTGGCCTTAGAGGCCTTGAAGAATCCATTTTGCCAGCATCCATGCCAGCATCCAACATGGTGGACCTCCATACCCTGGTTTACTGCCACTAGTCTGCTGGTAAACCTCTGTAATGGGGGTCTACTGATATACAGGACCAATTGCCACTTTGAGCCACCTAGTCCAATTTATGGGTAAATTGAAAGGGGCCTATGCTCGTCAAATTGAATGCCCACAAGTGTATCTGGCTTTCATCAAAGCTTCATAGAAGCTTCGACAAAGACTGACTCTGCCCCAGGCCTCCCACCCCATCCAGCCATGTCCCTTATTTGTAAATCCAGCCACTTCCACCATGGCCTCTGCTGCTATCCCACCCTTCTCTGTGACTCAACTAGGACTTCTAGAGGTGCACACATAGCTTTAGAGGTCACTCCATCCAGGAACTGGGGAAATTCCTGGATGGGCACAGCCTCTCCAGCTGTATACACACCTCCGGAAGCCCTAGTTGAGCCTCTGAGGAGTGTGAGGCCACAGCAAACTTGAGCAAGAGTTGAGGGGGGCTAAGGAGGAGATGGGGTTCCCTTTGCACATAAACTTTCAGCAGATGTTCACATGTGAAGGCAAAGCCCCCACATTTGCATGAGGGACTCCACATGAAGTCGAACATTTCTCCCCTTTGATTCAAATTGAACTGAAGGGGGAAATGTGCTTTGTGCACTTCTCTAAAAGTGAGGCTGTTTCTTTAGCAATCCACTGGAGACCTATCTTTTCACTCAGGCTTTCTCTATCTGCATATCTGGATCATCAGCTTGTTTCTTAAACCACCCACGGTTTTAGCAGAGTTTTCAACAATTGTTGTTGCTACTGTTTTTAGCATGGCTTTTAAAGCTCGTTTACATTCTAGATGTAAACTAGTTCAAAATATTTTTATGATAAAAATTTTCAAACAAAAAAAGGCAAAGAGGGCAATCATAGCTGATTTTTGGTGACCATGTGGATTGACTTTTTCCACACTAACCTGTCTAGATCTTTCTTGGGTCTGCCAATGCGGTTTATTTATTTTACTATTTATTTATTATTTGTATTTCTATCCTGCCCTATACCCGAAGGTGTCAGGGTGGGTAAGAACACTTAAAATCAAACATACTGTATATTAAAACAGTAACAGTGTCTGTAAAATGGGAAGAGACAGTATAGCCATTTAACCAAAGGCCAAGGCAAAGAGGTGCACCTTCACTGTATTCCTAAACATATACAGTGAAGGAGCCTGACACACATCAAGGGGGAAACTATTCCATAGCCTAGGTGCCATCACTGAAAAGGCCCTTTCCCTGGGTGCCAACCCCTTTTACTACTGAGGGTGGTGGGACAACCAGGAGGGCCTCCCCTCCAAATCTTAAGGCATGGGCATGTTGATAGGTTTTTACTGCTCTGAAAAAGAGGAATGTCAGCTAGTAGGTTGATAGACTCAATAACAACAGCAGTGCAACTCTAGACCTATTTCAATCTGGCTTCAGGCCTGGTCATGACATGGAAACTGCCTTGGTCACCCTGGTTGATGACCTTCTCTGAGAGAGAGACAGAGAGGGAGTGCAACTCTGTTGGTTCTCCTGGACGGTCTCATGGCTTTTGACACCACTGATCATGGTATCATTTTGAAAAGGCTATGGAGTTTAGGAGCTGGAGGCAGTGTGCTCCATTGGTTCTGCTCCTATCTGCATGGACAGTCTCAGGAAGTGGTAGCAGAAGATTCTGACTCAACACCCTGGGAACTCATGGGGTTCCTCAGGGGTCAATCTTATCTCCCATGCTCTTTAATATCTATATGAGGCCACTGAGAGAGGTCATCAGGAGATTTGGAGTGATTTGTCATCAATATGCAGATGATACCCAGCTCTATCTCTCTGTGCCATCTGAATCAGGAAAGGCAGTTGAGAGGGCTATCAATGACTATTATACCTGATGACTATAGGAGATAGTCTGGCTCTGAAGGCCAGCTGTTGGAAGACTGTGAGCAGGGCAAACTGTGTGCTTGTGTCCTGCTAGAGGGTTTTTGTGAGGCTGCTTTGGCTGCTGTTGAGAACACCTGCTCAACTACATGGGCCAGGGCTATGGTCCAATGGGGTATTCTTGAAGTTCTTGTGTTTTGAAAGGGACTGGGGATGTGCACAAATGTTTGTTTGTTTTTGTATTTGGTTCATATCAAATTGAATGCAAGAGAATTTGTATTCATTCAAATAGATCCTCTTCAAATGTAGTAGGATTCATATTCAATATGAATGTTCAATCCCATATGAATCCCATACGAATTCCATATAAAGTTCATACGAAGCTTCATAAGGATGTATCAAAACATCATTTCAAATTTGAATATCAGTTTTCGAATGTGTGAACATTCGATTCAAATTCAAATGTCCAAGTTTGGCCAAATTTGTATGAATTTTGTATGTTACAAATAATTGTTCACATCCCTAAAAGGGACACTTAACCACACAAGGCAGAAAGAGAGGATTGGGAAGTCATGTTCAATCCAGGATTTGTCAGCTATCCATAGCATCTCTCCATGGGTCACTGTAGACTTAAGAGAATTTTTTTAAACTCTTAAGTTTAAAAAAACTTAAAGGTGGTGTAGCCTTGTATATTAAAGAAGAGATAGAATCTTATGAAGTGGAATGTCCAAGTGAGTCTGGCTCTTCCACAGAAGCAGTGTGGATAAAAATACCAAGCCAAAAAGGAAGTCTAACAATAGGGACATGCTACCGTCCTCCCAACCATACGTCCGAAGGAGATGAACAATTGGAGAAGGAGGTAAAGGAGGTAGCCCATAAAGATAGGGTAGTTATAATGGGGGACTTCAATTATCCTCACATAGACTGGGTGAACTCCTGTTCAACTCAGGAAAGAGAGAGAAAATTCCTAGACCTGCTAAATGACTGTTCCATGGAACAAATGGTCATGGAACCAACCAGGGGAAATGCAGTCCTGGACTTGATCCTAAGTAATGCTCAGGACCTGGTAAAGGACGTCACTGTAGCTGATCCAATTGGGAACAGTGACCACAATGCAATAACCTTCAACTTAAATACAGGGAGTAAGTTCTTAATAAAGTCTAACACAGAGACCTTAAACTTTCACAAGGGAAACTTCCCCAAAATGAGGAAATTAGTGAAAAGGAAATTGAAAGGGAAAGTCAAAAGAGTTAAATCACTTCAAAATGCATGGAGACTACTTAAAAACACAATAACGGAAGTGCAACTAGAATGCATTCCTAAAAGAAGAAAGGGGACTTCTAGGTCCAAGAAGAAACCAATGTGGCTCACAAATGCAGTAGATGAAGTCATTAAAAACAAGAAGAGTTCATTTAGGAAATGGAAGGCTTGTCCAAATGAGGAGAACAGGAGGGAACATAGACACTGGCAACACGAATGCAAGACGGCCATTAGGAAAGCTAAGAAAGATTTTGAGGAGCACATTGCTAAAAACATCAAAAGGAATAACAAGAACTTCTTTAAGTATATCAGAAGTAGGAATCCAACCAGGAGAGCAGTTGGACCACTAGATAGTAAAGGAGAGAAAGGGGTAATTAAAGAAGACACGGAGATTGCAGAGAGACTAAACGAATTTTTTGCTTCCGTATTCACGGAGGAAGACAGAAGACACATGCCAGTAGCTGAGCCTGTGTTTTCTGAAGAGTTAAACTGTACAGAAATAACCAAGGAAGAGGTCCTGGCATGTCTTAATAAACTAAATGTTAACAAGTCACCGGGACCAGATGGTATTCATCCAAGAGTCCTTAAGGAACTCAAATGCGAAATTGCCGACCTTCTAGCAAAAATATATAATCTTTCCCTAACATCAGGCTCCGTACCTGAGGACTGGAGGGTAGCAAATGTAACACCAATATTCAAAAAAGGATCCAGGGGTGATCCAGGCAACTACAGACCAGTTAGCTTAACGTCAGTTCCGTGTAAGGTGATGGAAACCATTATTAAAGACAAAATTAGTGTGCATATGGAGCAGCAGGCATTGCTGAACAAAAGCCAGCATGGCTTCTGCAAAGGTAAATCATGCCTCACAAATTTGTTGGAATTCTTTGAGAGTGTCAATAAACACGTGGATAAAGGTGAACCAGTAGACATTGTCTATCTGGACTTTCAGAAGGCTTTTGACAAAGTCCCACATCAAAGGCTACTGAGTAAACTCACCAGCCATGGAATAAAAGGACAGGTTCTGTCCTGGATTTGTGACTGGCTTAAGGGCAGAAAGCAGAGAGTAGTAGTAAACGGCAATTTCTCAGGGTGGAAAGAAGTAAAAAGTGGGGTCCCTCAAGGCTCAGTACTGGGACCAATGCTTTTTAATTTATTCATCAATGATCTAGAAAAAGGGGTACATAGTAAAATAGCAAAGTTTGCTGATGATACTAAATTATTTAGGGTAGTAAAATCTGAAAGAGATTGCCAAGAGCTCCAGAGGGATCTCTTAGCAATGGGTGAGTGGGCAACCAAGTGGCAAATGTGCTTTAATCTTAACAAGTGTAAAGTAATGCACATTGGGGCCAAGAATCCAAATTACGTCTATAAACTGATGGGGTCTGAGCTTTCTGCAACACGCCAGGAAAGGGATCTCGGGGTTTTGGTGGACAGTTCAATGAAGGTGTCAACCCAGTGTGCGGCAGCAGCAAAAAAAGCAAATTCAATGCTGGGAATAATTAGGAAGGGAATAGAAAATAAGTCAGCAAGTGTCATTTTGCCCCTTTATAAATCTATAGTGAGGCCACATTTGGAATACTGTGTACAATTCTGGTCACCACACCTCAAAAAGGATATTGTGGAACTAGAGAAGGTGCAGAGAAGGGCAACCAGAATGATTAAGGGTCTGGAACACTTCCCTTACGAAACCAGGCTGCAACGTCTAGGCCTCTTCAGTCTGGAGAGACGGCGTTTGAGAGGGGACCTGATTGAAGTATATAAAATTATGCACGGCATAGAAAAGGTGGATAGAGAACATTTCTTTTCTCTATCGCACAACACTAGAACCAGGGGGCACTCTATGAAGCTGATGGGTAGGAGCGTAAGGTCTGACAGGGGGAAGTATTTCTTCACACAGAGGGTCATCGGCCTATGGAATGTGCTGCCAGAAGAGGTGGTGACAGCTACCAGTCTGGATGGCTTTAAGGTAGGGTTAGACAAATTTATGGATGACAGATGTATCAATGGCTACTAGAACAAATGCCTAGGTGCATCTTTCAGGCTGAGGGGGGGGGGAGGAAATGGGGCGCTTCTAGGGCCATCTGCTGGGACTCAAGAGCAGGAGAAGGTTTGTCCTTGTCTCTGCTTGAGATGCCCATGAGCATTTGGTGGGCCACTGTGTGCGACAGGATGCTGGACTAGATGGGCTGTGGCCTGATCCAGCAAGGCTTCTCTTATGTTCTTATGTTATGTTCTTATGTTCTCTTTTTTCTCTCCGTTTGTCATTGCTCAATCTAAGTTTAATGACCCTCTGTGATTGCAATCTATTCTTTCAATTTCTCTAGATCCTATACCATTCAGTTCCACCTCCCACATCAACTGTGATCTTCCTTATTATCTTTTCAAATTTCATTAACATAATCTCCACTCTATCCTGAATTAATTAAAAATATTCATTTATATTATTCTAACTACAGCCTCAAGGGAATAGTGCATTTTGACACTAAACCACTGATAATTGCTGCCTGCACGATTTTTAGACCATCGGGTGATAAATGGAAGCAGGAAAATTAATGAGGAGGAGTAGAAGAAGGAAGATGCCCTTGCATTTAGCAAACATAAAATGCTTCAGAGACTATGGCCATGTCTCTATTATGCAACAAAATGCCTTTACCAGGCCCCTAAGACAGCCAGTTTCCATTGTTCACCCCACTGAGGCATCTCAGGGACATAGGGTAATGCCTTTAGGAGCCTGGTAAAGGCATCAATGTGACTCTTAGATTGCTATAGTATGTCCTGACATGGCATAATAGGTTGCAACAACTCATGGATCTGATGTGCATACACATGGAGGCTGAAGTAGCTTTGTGCACAGGCACGAAAGATGCCAAATGCAACCTGGCATGGCAGAAGTGGAACATGGGAGGCACCTTGGCTGTCTGGGACAATGGAAGTGTCTTCTTGGAGGGACCTTTGGCCACATATATAGTTGCTTATTTTAAAGTACAAATACTGTATGTTCTGCAAACAGGCTCCTACAGTTTAAACTGTTTGTACTTTATAGCAATTATTTAAACTCTATTTCTGTTACAATAGTTCTTTACAGTCTCTTCCACCTTAGGCTACTGGATCTTAAGATAATGGACATTGGGGAGCAGTTGTGAAGCCTCTGACACCAGAATGCAATATCTATCCATGGAAACTTTGTGGTTGAGCTCCTTGGAGGAAATAATGAAAACTGGGATGTGCATGAATTTGAGTTCCTGAAATGGCAGAGAATCTGCTGTGTTTGGTCTGTACCAAGCTGAAGCAGAATAGTTCAATCTCTCCAAGCAAAGTGAATGTAGAAACCACATAAAATGATGAGAAAGGATTAAGGGATCAAGTGCCAGCACCGCAGGTGTCCTCATTTGTACTGATTTGGAAACTGAATCAGTTTGATCCCAAGTGGTTCCAATTCCTGTTCATTGCAGGTCCTGCTTTTAGTGCCATCTAGAAATGCTTGCTGCCACTTTATTTTTCTAACTCTCATCATTTGCTTTCCTGATCTGCCTTTATGGTGCAGGGCCAGCTAACTGATGGCAATTCGGAAAAGACTAAATCTCCTGCACTCACTTACTGTTTTCCATATCCAAATGTTGCCTCCAGACAGGGCTGTTTAAATTCACAGTTTAGTGACAGACCTGTGTATACTCAAAGTGAAGGAAAACCTATAGTCCTGACTAAAATGTAACTCTGCAGTTTCCTGTTTAAGGAGCTATCAGAGGAACAAGAGTGATAATGTGATCAAACTGCACAGCAAGAGTTCTTTGTCCTGCACTAAGGAAAATGTGCTGAGGAATACTGCAGGATGACAACAAAGAATCAGTAGTCCTGTCTGCCAGGACGACTGGGACAGCAAATAGTATAGGACATGTCTGGAAGCACCCACACACATAGCCCTTATCACCTTTTTGCAGGCATCTTATTATCAGCAACATAGGCTTTGCTCTTGCTATGGATGTGCTGAAAAGGGCAGAGTATGCACAGATTCTACCAAAACATCTAGAAATCTAAATTTATTAAAGTTGGTTGTCACCCTTTGTGCCACCACTTAATGGGAACTTTGATTAAAAAATGCTGCTTTGAACCCAATTGTGAACTGAATATTTGTTTGTTTGAGCACATACAAAAATGGTTAAACAGACTTCTACATTACTCCAAAATGGCTGGTATCAATGCTAGTTTTGAATTTGATTTCATGGGTACTGTCATTTTCAGTTTTCTATGTGTTAGAATAATTCAGATTCCTTATAGGGAAGAGGAATTAAGGGGCAGATCTAGTGATATGACACTGGTATGCCAGAGTCCTTCAAATACACTGCAGGATCAGTGGTCTAAATACACTGGTCTAAATTTTTTCTTACTAATTATTCCATTTCTATACCCTCTGAAGAGTCACAGTTTCCTTAGGTGGATCACAATCTAAATACATATAAAACTCCCCATATATATATTTTTAAAACCCACAATATGCAAAAATAACATAATTAAAAACACATTCTAAAAATAAAATATGATCATTAAGACCAGAACAGCCAGCCTGGCCTTTAAAATGCCAGAGTGCCTAAAAAGGTATTCACCTGGTGCCTAAAGGTATACAAAGTTGATGCCCGGTGTACCTCTCCAGGGCGGCTATTCTGAGCACTGAATCGCATTCGGATGGAGAAGAATCCTTGCTCCAAACTTCTATGTCTAGAAGGGACCTCAGAATGATCTGGAGAAGGTCCAAACATTCTAAAACTAAAGACTTTCTGGCTTTGTCTAGGTGAGCTTCTTTATTGTTCCTAACTCTTTATTTGCAGAACATATAAGACTAAAGTAATCCTTCACTTTTATTTTCAAGACAATCAAACTCAAAACAAGTTATTCAGTTTTGAACTTCCCGGTCTTCTGTAACCAATTCAACAGTGAGTTCAGTAGTCGTCACCATTAAACCTCTTGGGAAAACAAGGAGTGTATAAAATAAGAAACCAGATGCTTGGAAACTACCAAATATCAAAATGCTCTTTTACAGATGGCCTGTTATTAAGCCTTTGAAACCCTACATTCCTAACACTAAAGTTTCACAGGATTACCCAGATCTATGAACGTATGTAGCTGTTTTTGAAATGCCAGTGAATAATTTAATTAACCATCCTAAAGCCTGCAGCTGATTTCCTTTTCCATGACATTTATCAAATCCCTTATATATCCAACTTTAAAGAAAATGATTTTAGACTTCAGAGCACTGTTTGAGTAGTATGTGGATCACATCAGTAGTTTTGAAATTGTTCAGTAGGACAATTGTGTATGAACAGTGTTTTCTTTGAACAAGGGGGCAGCTACACCAGACTTATTTGATCTGTTTTATGCCAAACGCCAAATCAATCAAACATATGATGGTTTTTATAACAATTTCCCCCTCTTTCCTTTCAGAATAGCTGTAACAGAAATCATTCTGAACACACTTTTTGTGTTTTGCCATGAAAGCACTCAGAAAATGTGGGGCTTGCGTGTCTCTGTAGTCATTCAACACAGCCTGCCATCAGCCCCATAGCTGTGTCACCATAATATGCAAATTCAGACCAATTAACATGTTCCTGTTTTGAGAGTCAAACAAAATGGCTAACTCCTGTCCTTCTCCATACAGTCCCAGCCAGAAATATCAAGTCCGGGGAATGAAAATTTCCAGGCTTTGATATTTTCACAGCTACGAGAGATGGCATGCATGCAACAGAACACTTGCCTCTTTTTAGCACCAATGTCATGCAGATACTGCCTATGAATTATATTAGTATTAGTATTGAATCATATCTGAATTTTACTTATTTACGCTAACATTGAGGGCACCTTAAAGGAAACTGGAAATCTATAAAATAAAGGGAACATTATTATCATTGATCTCCAATGAATGGCATATAGTTAAGGATATTTCTAGATGGCAAGGGGCAATGCACAATATAAACAAGAATATTTGCTCCATCCCATGATCACTACACTGCAGGGTAGATGACGGACATGTGACAGGGTAGATAATAGATATATGATATTGCATTGCTAGGGACTTCCAGGAGCTTGCTGCATGCATACCCCTCCCTTCCCTTTTTTATCTGCATGGATGGCCAGCTCCTGGAATTCCCAAGAGAAGCAACATTATATAAGCCTTGCCAGATGTGCAAGTAAGTTAAGCTAGTGTGGGAAACCTGGTGTTGCTGCTGGATTTTCCATGATAAAAACACAGCACATTTTCTGCATGTTGAAACGAGCATTGTTGGATATGCCATGGAGATGTCTAGCAACCCCAACACAATGCTAACAGGATTTTGAGAAGGTTCCTGCCATCTGGATGGAAGTTAAATGATGAAATGGTGTGAGTAGTAACTTATCTACTAGCCAAGAAATGGTTGTTGAGCATTATTTATTTTTCTTTGGAGTACTAAGTAATACAGTTTTATTTTATTTTGAACATTATGGGTCTTCAAAGCACTCAGCATTGTCAAAAAAACCCCTCCTATATTTGGCATAGGCTAAATTCATAGGAATCATTGGATGGGAATTGATTGTTTCTAATTGCCCACCTACTCTTCTGGATCCTTTAGAAGACTGGTGAGATGGTCATAAGTGCATTGTGCTGACATCATCATAATACCAAGTACTCTTGGTGCTCTTCCACAAGCTATGGTAGTGCAGGTAAGCACTCCACTGCTTCCATTACTCATATCCAGTAAATGGAACTCATCCCACATTAAATGCAGGCTCTCTGGAAGTGTTGAGTAGCTATCTTTAACAGCATTTCACTTGGCACACTCCTCGCTGTATCACTTAGGGTGCATCCAGATGGATGTATATAAGTCATCCAAATTTAATAACTGTGGATAAGAAAGATGAAATTCCTTCTATTGATTTTTTTGTGGCAAGAAGAAATTAGGTTATATTAATAAGTAACACAGGCCACTCATTAGATGGGAGTGACATTTTTTAAAATTTACTTTATAACCATTTACAAAACAATTGCAATTAATTGTACAAAATAACTTAGAAGCATACAACATTACTATACAGTCATATTAAAACCTTAAAACAAAGTGAGAGCAATAATTTGTTATACATTTGGATTTGTTAATACAACTAGGGATGTGTATGAATATTCAAATGCGTTTGAAATTTGATCGAATTGAGCAAATTTTGACATTTAATTCGAATCAAATGTCCTTAAATTTGAATTTAAAGTTTTGATTCTAATTTTGAATTTTGGATCTATTTGTTCGAATTATTCAGACATCCGTATGTGTATGGGTTTGTACATGATGTATACTTGAAGATCCGCATCTTTCCCGCCTCCGTCCAATCTGTACGGGTCCATTTGGGATGAAAGGGGTTTGCATATGTGATAACTACAGGATGCATATGGACGTGTATGGATGTGTATGGATGCAGAGAAGATGTGTACAAACATCTATGAACATTGTTGACATTTATAAGTGCAAATTTGAATGAAAAATTCAAATGAATAAATTCGAATTTGCTTAATTCAAATTGAATCTGGTTAAATTTGAATTTAACAGAGTTGAATCAAATTGAATTGAATTCAAATCGAATCACGAAAATTGCATTCATGCACACCCCTAAATACAACTGTGGCCTATCTTTGAAATAATATGAACTGCATACAGTGTTTCAGAGTTTGTGGAAATGACTTAGAAAATGTAATTTTCTCTCTAGAAATACCATATTTACTACCAATAAAATTGAACTTCAGCAAAAAAGGATACTAAACCTCTAAGAATGAGTATTCTTCCTTCCTCCCCTGAAGCCTTTGGAATTGGATGGATATCGATTCTGACGTTGCAATGTCTAACATTTTAATATACCAAGTATTGAGATTTAAGGTGAGGGAGACCTTCCAGTTTTTCACAATTTAAGATTTAAGATGAGAGTGACATTTTGACAGTATCAAAAATGTATGCACATAAATGGCTGCAAAACCTGTTAGCCTCATGTCTGAGCACGGTGTCTGGACACAGTTACATGAGAACAGCTTGCCTTAGTTAACAAGGAACATTTACTAAGGATTGGATTAGTTTGTTCTGGTTAAATTTTAATTTTTTTTTAAAGAAGTCACAGATAACTTGTGTCCTTGATGACACTGGACCCTTGATCAACTGACTTAGGCTGTGGGGTGATCACATGGGGGGTGATGCCAATCGGTTTGCAACATCATTTTACTCTGCCCTGCTCACATGCACTGTAAAAATACATACATGCCACTTGAGTTTTCAGAGGACGCACAGGCAGATGTTAAATGCTTTGCT
Organism: Aspidoscelis tigris stejnegeri; assembly: GCA_023333525.1. NCBI lineage: Eukaryota > Metazoa > Chordata > Lepidosauria > Squamata > Teiidae > Aspidoscelis > Aspidoscelis tigris. The sequence continues at coordinate 68,203,730 of JALMGA010000006.1, forward strand.
GTTGACCCTCTTAAGAGAAGTCTAACAGAGGAGCAAGTGTTTAATTCACAGCTGGACGTAGTTGGTCCCTTAGCACACCAAAAATCAGTGTTGTGGTCATCAGAATGCTGAAGCAGCAAGAATTTCTGATAACTTTCCATGTTTTACATCAGACCGGTTCTGCTTTCTGACTTTAGGTATGTGTGCTACACCATCACCCCTATTATAATGCAGTGTTGTATTGCACATCCCATACCTAACAAAAGAGTCACTTGTGGGAATTCAGGATACCATGATAGTAGGATGCTTAGTTTTTCTGACTTAATGGGAAGCTTTTGTTGCAAATTTGTTGCTTCTAGCTACATGCCAGGAAGTAATTCTATGTGTTGGAATATGGCATCACTATTCTGAACAATTCTTAATTGTAGGATTGAATTATAAAACAATACAGTGAACAATACTTAACCTCTATTACCTTCACTTTCTTTTCATTGTTAATAAACTCATTTGGGGGCTTCAGGGTGTGTAAAAATGGAGAGACACAATTAGGATATAGGACTGAAGCAAAGGTCAGAACACATCTGATATTTACACAATTAGATCTTTATTTATTCCCACTAAGGCTTAGGGGAAATTATATTTAATAGATGCAGGCTGGGATTGTTGCAGAATTTGTAATTTTTAAAACTATTTACACTAGTACATCATCATCTTAACTTGCACTCCAACTTTTATTTCTTACAATCTCAGCTGTCACTGAAGGGAGATTCAGAGAAACTCAGATGTGTGTAAAACTCAGTAAGGGAGATGTCCACCTTTTCGGCAAAGAAAGGAAGAAAAGGAGGAGTCAGATTTACACAAAATTTGTCATACAAGTTTTTATGGAAGGATCCAAGGAAGGAAGGAAGGAAGGAAGGAAGAAGAGTGGGCTTTTCTCGCTTGCTTTTCTCACCCTGCTTCTGACAAAGCTTCTGTTCTCCTTACAACAGAATACCCCATGAGGTAGATGGGGCTGTGAGAGCTCAGATGAGAGGTGTGACTAGCCCAAGGTCACCCAGTTGGCTTCATGGGGGAAGGTGGAATTGAACCCAGTATTCCCAGATAAGAGTCCAGCTCCCTAACCACTGTACCAAACTGGCTCAGGAAGGAAGGAGGACTGTGATCAAGTAACTAGGTTTACTTTGGATTATCATATAATTAAACTAGATAGTCAGCTGGAGCTCCAGATGTTAAGGAAATGGCATGGTAAATTAATTTCTTCTTCACTAAACATGCTAGGAATTTTTTTTTAATCAGTTCACATAATTTTTTATTAGGCACACCTTATAATATTGACATTACAAGGGAAGCACACTCAGTGCTGATCAAATAGTGGGATGTGGGTAGTGAGAAATAGCCAAATTGATTGCCAAAGTGTGTTATACTTTGCACTAAGAACTATTGGATAAATATATATATGCATGCCTATTTCTCCAGTTTCCATCCTTTTCCTTTCTCCAGTTCGTTTAAGAGAAGCAGATTGAGAGGTGGATGACTAAAAAGTATCTGCAGTGAGAGAAAATATGTTAAAGTAAACATGGGGTTCTTGAGCTATGCTAAAATCTCATATTCGTAAAGTAAGAATAAGAGAAAATATTTCTGTGTTTATGATACAGAAAGAGTAACCTGTGTGTTTTTCTGCTTTTTAATTAACTTCCTTGCAGTAGAAGATTGGAGTTTCTATTTTCTTTCCTTCTTTTCTTGATAAACAACCTTTTTGTTTACAGAAGAGACAGACTCTTTGCCTGAGATAATGCCATGATCGTTTATTTTTCAGTTTTAGGCTAAAATGGGATTTTTCCTCTAATTAGATAAAGAGTACTGGATTAATAATTAAGTGATCTCTTTCCTGGAGGGCTGACAGGTTGTTTTTCTGGGATAAACCAGAAGCTCCCACACCTATTGTATAATGTAACCTTCAAGTTTATTTTTAATTAATACTTTTCTACTGAGAGTAGAATTTTTTCATTATCAAAAGAACAAGGTTAGAGCCCCAGTCAGAAAGCGCTTGGGGAACTCTCCAGTTGTTGACTGACAACCCATTTAAATCTCTCCCTTTCCCTTCCATCCTGGCTTTGGGTATGACAGAGAGAGAGAAAAGTATTCCTAAGAAAAAAGTTGGTTCATTAGCTGCTTAGAACATGCTACTGCCACTTTGAATCTAACTAGTATTTTTACCTAGAATTGATAACCCATTAAGGATGGGTGTATTTTTTTTTTAAACTCTCTGTTGTTTTGCTGAGATGTTCTGCAAAATATGCAGCATCTCACAGCTGACCCCCCTTTCCTTAGTCTTCTATGGGAGAGGCATATCTTCATTTCTCCTTCTTTGACTTTCTGTATCTCAGAAGGAACAAAATTCCTATTTCCCATCTGTGGGCCTGTTGGGCCTTCTCTCATTTGAATGGTATAATACAGTGCCAGTGAGGTGAAGATGAAACATAGCAGGAACCATATGCCTTTCAAGGCCGACTGAAGCCTCCAAAATGGACCACCAGCACTTGAAAAGCGAATGGCCAGGCCCAGGCAGGTCAGATTGCCATGGCAATGGCTGCAGCAGCCTCCAACTCACGCCTTTAAAATAAGGATTTTTAAATAGCTTTCATAGTTTTAGTATAAATGTTAATTAATATCCTTGTGAGTTAATAAAATTCCTCACTGTAGCTTATTTAGTGTACATATATGCCTGTTATCTTTGGCTCGAAGTGCTCAGAATGTGCACTTCTGAATGTGTAATCTGTGTGGCTATGATCAGACATGGGCTGGGTAGGGAAGCATCTCTGAGGTCCCTCTGAGGTGGCATAGAGAAGACTTTGAGATGGGATTGTTCACACACCAGTCTGCCCCTTCACCTTCTCCTAAACATTCTGCACTGGTAAAGATGGACTGGAGAAGGCATTCTCTGTGGCACCTCTGAGGTGGCCCCTTTTTTGTTTATGACTGAACACAGCCTGTACGTATGAGCATGTACAGACTGTACCACAGCATATTTTGTAATCCTGTAAGCTTTTTGTGTCTGCTGACCAGGTACTGATTCTGTTCTCCTCTGCTTGTGGTTTGTTTGTTTGTTTTTAATATCTTAACTAGACTGCACAGCCCACAGAGACAGAAGTCCTTAGATCTGTAAAGTAGGAGGTGAGTGGCAGAGCTATTGTTTGGCACTTCCCAGAAGAGGGTAAGCCAGACAACTTCTGTATCCTTTCTAAGGAAACTGCAAGGATGTATTGAAGCAACTAGCATCCATTTTCACTGTGTAAAGTGAACAGTCACCCTTAGAATAAAGCAGTCAGTCATATTAGAGTGTACCTTTCGTGATGCTGAGAGACACAGGCTTGTCTGCGTGTATTCAAGCAGAAACCTGGTAACCATCTGTTGAAGTTGCTTTGATCTGGGTTAGAATTTGTGGCCTAAATACCCCCCCTTTAAAAAAAAATGTGATCCCAGGAAATCGTCCAAGCAGGAGAAGGGTTAAGCGAGGTCTTCTTTCCTTGAGTCAACGTCTGTGATAACTAACCAGCATGGTATACTATTTTGAACAAGATGACCTGTTTTGGGGGGAGACAGTTCCTGTCCATCTCTAATTACTCAGCCCTTGCCATATATAAAGACACTGAGTTTCATGTTTTCCTTGTATCAAATACATTATTCCAGAGAAGACATCTGGAAGGAGCAGAAAGGGACAGATGGCAGAGAGTTTCAAACCATTCATTTCTTTTTAGGCTCATTTGCAATTTATACTATAACCTCAGGAGTAGTTTTTAGCTTTTGATTTCATCAGGGCAGCTCAGACGCTTTGGGAAAGGGCAGCATTCCTTCTGAGGCAAGCAGCATTCCCAAGGAGTGATACCACTTCTGTAACCTGCCTATCCTGTCTCAGACACATTAAATAACAGCACAGAAAAAGTCCGTAACTTTATTAAACGTTGGTTGCATCTTTCCCATTAAAACAGCAAACAAAATAAAGTATACTGAACCATGCAAAATGGATAGAAATATAAATATACTATCACATATCTGGGAAAATATAAAGATTTAGCATTTTTAACATGGGCTGGAAGCTTTGGGGCAACTAGGGGCATATTAGGCAATTTGATGGCTCGCCAAAGAGAACTTGGCATAATGATATACAGTATTGTTTAATGAGTCAAAGTTTTGGTCACTCAAGAAAGGCAAGAAACAAAGCAAGTGCAATGGGATATTCCACAAAATTGTGCATGCTGAGGACTATCTGGCTGATGAAATACTTTTTCTCCCTCTCCCAAAATACCAGTACCAGGATTTTCTCCATGAAGTTGGATCCTGGGAGACTTAAAAGAAATGTTTCTTCAGGCATAATTAAAGTATAAGACCACCAGCTTGGACAGCTTTGCCAATCTTCTGGAGACCTTGATGCAAGGGAGGTCTACCAAGGTCTACAAGCTGTGATGGCTAAATGATTATTTCTGGTGTAGGAGGCAGCATGGCTCTAAAGACCAGCTACTCGGTTCCTGTGAGCAAGTTACAAATATGCAACTATTTTTGCTATTTCTGGAAAAGGTTGCCAGATGAGATGGCACTCAGCTTCAACTCAGCAGGGCACCTGCACCTCAAATGTTCTTATACTTTCTGATCATTCTTCCATTTAGGGAGTTGTGGCCATAGTGGCAATCCATGATTTGGATTACATCAGACAAAATTTTTAAATAGGCATAGAATGGGAACCTTGGGCTAAAGTTAAACTGAACAACAAGGTGATTATCAGAATCAAAAATTTAAGACTTTAAATTTTTATGTTGTTTTAAAATTCAGTTTATTACAGCACTCAGTTGTGTCATCTTTTGCCTGCAAACAAAGAAATATGACACTGGAGCAAATGGCTCTGTTATGTGAGATTCAGGAAACATTTATTAGGATTGCTTACACAGAATTGTAAAAGTGAAAGCCTTGTGGCTTTCACTGCCTGAGTACATGTATAGGTTTCTGGGGGAAGGGCTAAGAAAAACAGAAAAACAGTCTGGAATTATTTAAATCAGACATGTAAGTCATCTTCATACAAACTAATCTCTGCAATTATAAGGAACATGAAGATTTTTTTCTTGCACTGGATAGTTTTAACCCTGAAGCTTTTGGCTTTTCTTTAATCAGTCCTCACAGACTTTAGGGGTTTGCCTCTCAGTCTTGTTATCCTCACTTTCCCCTGCCTGTAAGTTCTCTCAGGCTTTTAACTTCCCAGAATACTTTGGGTATTGTGAACTCTCTCGACATGTGAAGGAAGCAGCTTTTGCTTAAGCTTCATTGTCCCCACCTGTATCTTCCATTCTGATGCCACTTGAGGACAAGAGCAGCTGCCACAAGGGGCCTGTTACAGTAACCTCTCAGTGTTTGTGCTGCACAGCACGTCCTCCCTGTTACGCACAAGTCACAGTTGTCATGATTCAGTTACAGCCAGATACTGCAGAAGTTGTTATTTAAACCTGCAGGGAGTCTAGGCCTTATATTTCTGAAGATATGAGCAGTGGGGTGGTCTGTAGCTGGGCATCCTACTTTACAGAGGACAGTCTTGTATTTGCTAAACTGATAAGCAAATGAGTTTCGGTTTTGGGACCTCTTGGAAGGAGTGGCCTTGAAACAAAAGGTTCTTGGCCTTCAGAGGCTGAGCACTGGTTTTGAGCACTTCCTGTTTTCATAGTACAAGTAGGTGTCTGGGCCTGGACCAGGAGGTGATGTCTCTATCGTGTCCCAACTGCAACCGAACCCAGCATGGGAAAGGTTACCTGTCTCAGAACTGAAGGTCACAGTCCATTCCAGGACAGTGGAAAGTGGTGCTGAAATGCCCCAAATTTCAGTTTAAATTGTAAAATGAAATGTGATTGATATCACAAATCTAGAAACTCATTTGGCTATCACCCATAAATGACCACCTCTCTGGATACCAGATGCATCCAGAGGCTTACTGCCCCCCCCACATGGCCTCCCCCCACCTCCCGTGTGGCCTCCCATTGCCCCACTTACCTTGTGCTGCCACCACCACTCCTTCATCCTAGGCCTTCCATACACAGAACCAAAAGAGCCTCTTCAGCCTCTAAGGAGCACTGAAATAGGCCCCAGGGACATCAGTGTGGCCTCCTGCTGCCCTCCAATGCACCCCCTTACCTTCTGCGAGGCTGCTGTGAAACCCCTGATCACTTCCGGGGCAGCGTTGCTTGCCATATTATTCTAGGAAGAGAATGCAGTCTGTTACACTATGACCAAGGTCACACCATAACCCCTTAGTCTGTCTCAGGAATGCCCAAGAAGCCAGTTGCAGCCATGCCATCTTCACCTTGGAACAGCCTGCCCAAGCCTACTTGCTGCTGCTACTGCTACTTAACCCCACTGAAACTTCATGTATAAGGGGGAGGAGTCTGCTTAGCATGATGGAGGGTCTTATATGAGGGTGAGGGGGATGGGGCAGTGAGAGGCAACACAATGGGGTAGTGGTGACAGCCGCAGCACCAGGGGGTGATGTGATGGGGAGGTGGCAGCGTTGGTGGGGGACACTGGGGAAGGCAAGGGGGCTCGAGGGAAGTTGCACACTAAAGGAGTTACATGAGGGGGTGTTACAGGTCAATGGAGGGGGCAAGGGGTAGCAGTGGGGGCAGGGGGATATGCAGTGGGAACATTGTGGGAGAGTGAAGAGTGGTGGCAGCAGCAATGGGGGAGTGTCACAATGGGATGTTGGGGAAGGGCAAGAGGCTTGGGGGGTATTGTGATGGGTGGTGGTGGGCAATGGGCAGATGTAATGCAAGGAGAATGTTGTGGGAGGCCAAGGGACAAGAGAGGGACAGTGGCAGCAGCAGGAGTGGGGCAATGTAGTGGCAATGTTGTGGTCACGTGAGGGGGTGTGGTGGTGGTGGTGGCTCTGTAGCAGGGGGGTCAATGTGATGGGAGGAGTTGTGAGAAAGCAAGGGGTAAGTGTCTGTGGCAAGGACCACTGCCACTGTTGCTGCCATGCTGAAGTTTACCTTTTTCCAAGTAAAAGGAACAGTATCACAGCAGTAGTGGCAGGTCTTTGCCTGGCCCTGGGTTTGTTTCTAGTTGAAACAGACTGAGAGCTGGGATTATCTGGTTACAGGATGGTTCCTTTCCAACTAGGAAATTCCTCAGAAAAACCTGATGTCTGCTTTGGCATCTAGTCTCTGAGGACTTAAGATTATCTCGGTTCTCATAAAAAGTGAGATGTGACCATGGCTTATGAGGGTTACTAAGTCTATCATCTGTTTAGTTCCTCTCCCACTCTCCTTCCTCTTCCTCATCAGGCCAATTTAAGAGATAGCCAAAGACTACTTTACCTGTAGCTGCAGAAAGATGAATATTCTTGCTCCTAATCCAGTATTCTGCCGGTGCTAATAAATTCATCTATTTTGTTGTTCCCTGACAACATGATCTTTTAGTGTCCTGCTTGTACAGACAGAACTATAAACAAAAGTTTTCATTTCAGGATGATTTAACAGACTTTTTATTGTTTTAAGGAACTGAGAACATCAGTTGCTTTCAATGATTCTCTTGCCCTTTTTGTCATTGTCAGGGAGAGCACATAATGGAGAAAAACTACGAATAAAGGAATAAAACAAATGAATTTTGTACAAACTAACAATTTTCAGAGCCAGACAGGCAATTGTTTGATAGGTCCAGCCTCATGTATCAAGTAGAGGATGAAAGAAAAGGTGAGAAATATAACAAGACAATAAAGTCAGCTAGGCATGGTAGCCTACTCTTTAAGTAGGACCTGAGAGATACCACTGAAATCCCTAGCCATGAAAGCTGGCTTAGTGACATTTGTCCCATCAGTACTTCCCAGCTTGCCTTCACAGGTTGTTATGGAAGGAAGGACGATGCTATCTTGAACCTTGGGATCATCAGAAGGCAAGTATATGCAAAATAAATCTATAGTACCTGTCCGCCACAAAACTGATGTGCATCTACATGATGCATGTTTGCCTGGTGGACAAATGGCCCCACCTGTCTCAAGCTTACTGGCTGCCTCTGAGGCATGCATTCTGACCTTGGAGGGACGCTAAGCATGAGGCATGACAAAACCACTCTGAGAACAGAATGCACTCCCATTTACCCCTTCTGCTGCTGCATAAAGTAATGATGGCAGAAGAATAAAATTGCTGAGGGTGACTTCCTCTTGCACCAGTGGACTGAAAATCACCAATTTCTGGGGTGATTTCTAGTCTGACTGATGTTTGGCAAGTTCTGAAATCTTACAGCTGCAGAACTTTCATTCAATACTGGGGGGGGGGGACCTGATATAAAACTGATATTTTATATGCAAATTGATGTTCACCTGTCACCTAACAGCCAGAACTAAAGTGAGCTCAGATGAACTCACTTTTAAAACTAAGTGTTCCTGCCACTTTAGCACCAAAGGCCAAATTTGCTAGGTGGCTTCCACATAAGAGAAGTATGGTTGCCTTGAATGCTTCAGAAAGTACAACCCTTGATTGTATGACCTCGTCACCTGCGCATCCACAAAAGCACCTTTTCTCTCTCGATGATAAGTTTTTTAGACTAGAAGCTTGGCCCCTTCTGCACTGGACTTGCCATAATATACACTGGGGGTGTGCACAAATATTTGAAGGTATTCAAAGTTTGATCAAATCTGTCTGAATTTCGGCATTCGAACCTTGAACAAATTTTGAATTTTGGATCTATTTGTTTGAATTATCTGGACATTCACATGTGTACAGGTTCATATGTGATGTGTACTTGCAGATACGCATCTTTCCTGCATCCATACAGATCCGTATGGGATAAAAAAAGGGTTGCATACAGGATAACTACGGGATGTGTATGGACGTGTATGGGTGCGTACAAATGCGTGAGGGATGAGTAACGATGCATATGGGCACACACAAATGTCGACATTCGTAAGTGCAAATTCAAATTGAAAATTTGAATAGATTAGAATTTGCTTAATTTGAATTGAATTTGATTAAATTTGAATTTTAAATATTCAGATTGAATTGAATCCCGAAAACTGCATTTGTGCACACCCGTAGTCAACACTAGCAAGAGGACAGCAGGTCCCTATTCCAGAATAAATTCCAGAATAAAGCCCAGTGCAGAAAGGACCATAGTGAGCAAGGACTTGTTAAGTATCACCTTTTGTAAATTACTCTGGGCATGTTTTATAGATGGGGTAACAATTAAATAACTTAAATCTGAATCTCCTTCAAACTTTGCATTTTGAAAATTGCATTTTTGTGTTAATATGCAAGAAATCCAAACTCCAGGCTTTTATACTCACACCAGAGGGATTTCTGTACTGCCATAAAATATACAATCCATAAAACTGAGCTATAAATTTTTCTGACAGTGAGCTGTAGAATCAGGATTCTGGCATCACAACGTTTCACTCATCTTTTCATTTTAGCTTATCTCCTACCCCCCCTTTTTTGGTGATGTCATCAGTTTTTGGGTTTTTTAACAACACTGTCTTTTCCACCCTCAATATTTTTCTTGACAGTTAAAATGTCAGCTTCTCCTGATGTAGAAGAATTATGCACAGTGTGACCTTGGTGGATTTCCAGTTTAGAGAAACTCCTTAAGAAAGTAGAGTAGGGGTGTCCACACTATGTTGTCCCTTCCTCATATTTAGCCATTTTTGTTAGCTTTTATTACAAATGCAGCTTTCTCCATGTGTTGTGATTAATTTGTGTATGTGCTGACACAGCATTCTGCTGTAAACTATGAGATGTTTTGGGAACTCAAGGCCAAAGTGAGGTAATGATAGTCTAGGCTGTGGGATCCAGGTGATGTCTAGGGGTGAATAGAATCCTTGATATATACTCTATCTTGCATAGTTCACTAAGGTTATGGTCACACCTTCACTTTAAACCTCCTTTAGTCCATCTTCAGGCCTGATTGCTCACTTGAGTCCAGTTGGAAGGTAGAAAGTCAATAATTAAAACATATAGAAATGAAAAGGTGTGAGTAGTCAGACCTGGAGATGGACTGAAGAAGGTTTAAAGTGAAGGTGTGACCTGGTCTTGATGATCTTTTATCAAATAAATCTGGAAGGCATGTTTTAAAACCTAAGGTTTAATCCAGTTTCAATCCAACTTCAGAGTGAGAGCACATCCGCAAAGTGATAAGCTGTTTTGTTTCAGCATTATCTAACTCAGGAAATCCCACCTTTAGGTTAGTTAATGTGGAAAGAAAATAACTAAGTCACTTTACTGCTTTTTCCAGACAGGTGCTCAGTGCCTTCCTTCACCTGAACACTTTGCCAAAAAACCAGCTTTGAAATCAATGGAGAGGATGAATTCTGCTTGACCACAAACACCCCCAATTTTTTTTTTACCCTCCTTTTTTCATTAAGAGGCAATGTTCTAGTTTAAGATGGGCAGTGGAAAGGGAGAGATGGAAAGATAAAGACTAAAGCTCCCCTTTTCTTTGTAGATCCACTTCTTGGCTCACTCTCCTTGGACACATGAGGATCAGAGATGTGCGAAGCAAGAAGCATCTGTAGTTTCATAGGATTTACATAACATTTTAGATATATGTGCACATAAAAAGATTAATTTAAAGGGATATAGGTTAGATTACTATTACATCAGTTAGAGCAGGATTCCCCAGCCTTTTTTGCACCAGGGACCGGCTTACTTTTCCATGGCAGGGTGGGGATGGGGGCATGATGGGGGCGGGGATGGCCCATGATGAGGGTGTGGGAAGGTGACATGAACAAGAGAAGCAGGAAGGCTGATAACTCAGGAACCACAAAGATATGTTTGAAATAGATCTATTGCTACTGAGATTCCAAAGAAAAGATTTTAAGGTCTGAGTGGAAAACATAGGCTGTTTTTGCACTTACTTCCATTAAACTGGATTTAGAAAATCCAAATCTTTGAGATCCGGTCCTCATTGAATCCAGTCCTAGAAGATCTGCATTTTGACGAGGGCCCCATATGTCTGCACAGGCTGTCTAGCACCCGATGGCAATGGGTGCTACACAGGGCTGCCGTGCAAACACTGTATCACCCATCCTGAGGCTGCGATTAGGCCTCATTAGGCCTGAGCAGGAAGGTCCAACAGTGGTGCAGTGTGATTGGTCCATGTAGCTGTCAATCAAGGGTCACTTCCAGGTACAGTGGGTGTGGCAGAGAGACACGACTTTGTAGGTGCCTATGTAGCCGCTATGAAGCTTGTGCTCAACTTCATTGACAGCTACAAAGGACATGCAGATCTACTTAGAGTGTGTGTTGAGGGGCAGAGCTGGAGCTGCCTTGCTGCACATGGCAGCCACTAAGCCTTCCCCTGGACCCCATTGCCCCAGACACGTGAACATGCATCGTTTGATCCAGTCTTCATGGAGAAGACTAGATTGAAGACACCATTAAAGGGGTCTACCTTTAATCGGGATTGAAAGGCCTGAGAACCCCATTAAATCCTGATATTGTTGGTGCCATTGTGGACAAATGGGGTCCATAAGGGGTCTTGTGTGCGGACAGTGCATGACTAATCCATACCAATTGAATACCAATTGTTTCCTTGAAGGAAAAGGCATTGAAAAGTAATGGCACTTCCCAGTTCACAGAATTTATAGAAAAATATAGAGATTTTTCATAATCTCTTCTGTAGAAGTGAAAACATTCACAGAATGGGAAGTATTCCCACAAACCCATTTTCCCTAATATCAAATTTATTTCATATCCTTAAGGACAGTCCTATCCTAACTTAACATGTAATATTATTGGATTGTTTATTATATTGTTTTGTGGCATTTTATTCTGAAAACCATTCTGAATATTTTTTGGGATTAAAAGCAGCATATACATTTGTTAAACAACAACAAAAAAAACGTGGACACTGATTTAACAGTACTGGAATAAACAAAATATTTAAGTGATTAGATGTCCAGGTAGTCTAAGTCTGGATATAACTATAATTAGTAGTTTACACTTAGCTGCACAATTTTACAGTTTGAGAGAGCTCAACTTAACTTAAGCATTCTATTCCAATTTTTCAGAGCTCTGGCTTCTTCGCTGACTAGGATAACATAAAAATATACCTGTAATTTTGTGGTATATGATGAAAGGGCCTAAATTTAATTTCTTAAGGATATATGTTATAAGGAACTATACATTCAATAAAACTGCGAGAGCTGGATAAATAATTCAGAAGGGAAATAATAATAGCTGTTAATGAATATAGGTTTTTTTTGCTTTATAGACATCCCAGAGAGGGTAGCAGTGTCCAGATTAAAACTGGAGGAAGATTCAAATATAAATGAATGATACATGTTAAGATAAATAAAATAGCGTTGTTCAGGCAAAATGCCATCACTGAATGAATAAGAGAAAAGAAAGGAAATAAATATTATATACTTTGTAAAAATCATAATTTAGTACTACAAATGATGATTGGATTTTTAAGGACTTTGGCATAATAGTTCAGACTATATGTCAAATGTTCATTAGCTAAGTAGATTAATGGAAGACTGAGAAGACTCAGAAGTTTCCCCTAGGCCTTGAAGCCTGATAGAATTGGAGCCACACAGCTGTGTACGTGCCATAGCTCTTGGCTAAGAGGACAATGCCACAGATCGCAACAATCATGGGTCCTTTTCCCCCACTGAGGATGAGCTTAAAGTCTCTTCCAAATACTAACAATCTATGTTCGAAAAACACTACCATTACATCTATCTTGGCCTTATAGTGATTTAAATGAACACAATACATTTTTGTTAATGAGCCATACTGATCTCTGCCTAATATTGTTTTAGAATATTAAGGTTCCTTTGCTGGGTTGCAGGCCCAACTAGAGTTCTGCCAAACTGTTTTTGACAAACTCAGTCAGTAGTGAACAGGAGATGTTTGAAGTGTTCATTATTAAACCAAACACTCTTGATGTCCCAATGAAATGTTAGCATTTAAAGTTAACATGTAATGCATTCATCAAGCTGTTTGAAGAACAGTTTGAAGGACCTATGGCTTGAAGAAGGACATTAAAAAGTCTTCCCTTTTAAAACAAACAAAGTGCCAGATTACCTTATGTAAGTGACCCTGTTGCAAAAATGTTGCAAAAATGTGTTTTAGCTACTTTGCAATTTTATCTCTTCAAGGGAACTGCTGTTGGTCTCATAGCCTGTTTTGTGTTCCCCTGGACTGACAAACAAACTCTTCTGAACCCACATAAGAGCTTCAAAGAGCTCTTTCAGAAATGCTATATCTGCACCATTTGATTCTATTTTTAAGAGAGTTTATAATTTACCTTTTAGGAAAGCAATCTGCCTTTGATCTCCTTTGTAGCAGTTGTTGGGCTGTTGTGCCATGTTCCAAGTTTCTTCTTCTGAGAACCTAAGCTTTTGGATATAGCTGTGATATCCATCTTCAGAGGACTTTGCTGTTTGTTCGTCAATTCTTCCTTTGTTTGAGTTGCTAATGTGTCATTGGTCTTTTCCTGGGTGTACCCTGTTGGCGTTGTTTTCTTGGGTGGAAGTGTTAATGGCAGGTCATTGAGGCTAACTTGTTTACTATGTATTGGTGCAATCCCTGGGGGTGAGTACCACCACTATCTACCAATGAAGATAGACAGAATGATGACATGGGTATATTCTTTCTGGTTCAACACAGGTAAGTGAAAAGAGAAAATTTCAACAACGGGAAAGTTGTGAAAGAAGAAAAACCCAACCTGCTGTTCCTAGGACCCAGATGTCAATTTTGGAGGACAAAAGATGTCTATCACCTTCAAATTTGAGACTTCACACATGAATCAAAAGGGCCCTACATTTGTAGGCTCCCCTTCACAAATGAAGTGAATGGATCCAGTTTTTGTTGAAATATTGATGTGGCTGGATCTGCCCACTTCTTTCCTTGTGTCACCCCACAGCACATCCCTAGGAATAATCAAATTTAAATGTCCGATTTAATTTAAATAATCATTTGAGTTCTTTTTACCACACTGGAACAACTGTCTGATTCATGGCACTTTCAGTGCTTTTAGCATTGGATAAGATCACCCTGTTATATTCCTACAAATGCCTATAATTCCTAATTCATTACTTAATGGAATAACAAGGTGTCCAATACATGTTATGCAAGCTGTAACTAATCAGAGACAAACAGAATATCTCACTCTTTCTCTTGGTGATTTACAAAAGCTGGGCAAATGAGGCCGCTGTATAAACATGAGGATTTTGTATTCTGTCTGACCTCCTTTAAGTAGGAAGTGTTCATGAAGGTTTTCAGAAAACCTTCAAACAACTCATTTCAGGCCTGGATGCCATCTGAACAGCCTACCAGCAAGCAATCATCTGGGGTTTTGCCCCTCTGGCATTATCACATGCTAGCTTGACAGTGCCATGGCAGACACCATCTTTCGCCATTTTGGTGATGCACACATCCAGGTATTTGGCTGCTGCAACATACCTAGCGGTATGCATCAACACCACTGCACATGCCCAGCTATCTCACTGCACATGCCCACACCACCACAAAACTAAGTTATAGCACTATTGCTGGAAAATCCACCACCTGAACTGTGTTTTCCAGTGATAGTGATTTTCTGTTCCTTCCTAATTACCCAAAACATTACATTTGTCCCTCTCCCTGCTGCTGTGAACCAGGCTGACACCCCAGAACCCCAAGATTCCTTTTCCTGTGTGTCAAAGAAAGCTCAGTTTCCATCAGTTCATTGGTAAAATAGCAGTTCCTTGCCCTGATGTGCATCACTTTTGCTCTTACTAAGATTGAAGTGTACTTGCCACTTCAGTGCCCACTTACCCAATGTCAAGTGGTTCCTCTTCACAATCTCTTTCAGTTTTTACTACCCTGAATAACAGTATCAGTAAACGTTGATATCTCACTCTTTACCCGTACTTCCAGATCATTTATTAATAAATCAAAATGTGCATATTGCAGCTGTGCACTTGGAAGACACCACTTTTTACTTTCCTCCACTCTGGGAATTGTCCATTTATTACTATTCTTTGCTTCATGTCTTTTAGCCAGTTACCAATCCCGGACAATGGAGAACTTACTTAAAGTGACTCCATGAACTTTCATACTTAACTGTCAGATTCCTTGCAGACCAGCTCTGAAGCTCATGTGAGCAGTGGAGCTGGTGCAAAGGCTAGACCAGAACAGTCTTTGCATGCAAATGATGCTGTGCTGTTCCTGTCTAGGGGCAATCTGTCCCACTCATGGGATGGATTGCCTGATCTAGACTGCCTGGAAGTAGGAATCTGCACAAATTATTATTATTATTATTATTATTATTATTATTATTATTATTATTATTATTATTATTATTATTATTATTATTATTATTATTATTATTATTATTATTATTATTATTATTATTCAATTCATATTGAATCAAGTGCAAGAAAATGTGTATTCATTCAAATAGATTTCCTGTGAATGTAGCGGGATTTGAATTCAATACAAATGTTCAGTCCCATACAAATCCCATACGAATCCCATTCGAATGCATACGAAGCTTCATACAAATGTATGTAAATATTCAGTTTGAATTCGAATGTCAATCTTCAAATGCGCCAACATTCGATTAGAATACAAATGTCCAAATTCAGCCAAATTCATGAAAATTTCTAATGTTATGAATATTCATGCACATCCTTACATGGAAGGGGTTAAGTCACTGTGACTGCACCCACAGTAGTATATGATCCTCTGTGAGAAGAACACTGCCCTAGCAAAGGTGTCCTTGAGCGAAGGACATGATTTTTCTGCCTAGAGAAGAGTGCCTCAGTCTCTATGGCATCAGGCACCTCCGCACTATAAAATGGAGCATGCTTGCATGGAGGCAAAGGGCCTTTCTGCACTGAGCTTTATTCTGGTTTATATCTCAGGCTAGGGACCTCCCATCCTCATGCTGGTGAAGACTATGGCAGATCCTGCCCACACCTTGCTGCAGTCTGCACTAACATGTGGATAGCAGGTCCCCATTCTGAGATATAATCCAGAATAAGGGTCAGTGCAGAAAAGGCTACAGCTTGAGGCCTCCTAGCAGCACTGTAGGAAACCCCATCATAATATCATAATATCTAATGACTGATTTGGGCAGTCAGAATCAAAGCTTTCTAACATACTACTGCCCAATCTTCTCATACTACAATCTCACACCATGCCTGTAATATGCAGCACACAGTCCTGTTCATTTTCCAACATTAGCCATAATTGTAGCTTTATATTGAACATGGCTATTAGGTACTGGAGAAAGTCCACCTAAATTGAACTAAATGTGAACACACAACTGACATAAGTCATTGTTTGATGGGGCCTGTATTCCTGGGCATATGCAAATAGAAGGCAATCAACCAAGTGTGTGCTGTTTGCTGACAGGCAACTTCTATGTGAACCCTGATGGTACATTATTAATGAAATGATTGCACTACCTGCCTATCCTGCCAGGAGAAGCCATATAAATAAAGGAATGAGACCACATCCAATGATAGGGATAAATAGCTTTCAAATTCTGCAAGGATTGTGGTATTGCCACACAGCAAGGACACTGCTGTGCCTGCTGCTAAACAAGGGCTTTTTCAAGGAACTCAGCAAGAACCCTTTAATCATCTCACTCATGGCTGAGCAGACATGGCTTAAGAAAGGGAAAATGCACTCAAGAATAAGGAAATTAACGAGACTCTCCTTAGGATCTTGAGCCTACAAATCAGACCTCCTTCCAAGTCATCAGAACCTGTGCACACAAAACAGCTGATTGTGTATGATGTGAAGTGTTCATGCTATGATGGATGTGTTTTCATAAGTTTGCTTTGGTACCTGCAAGATGTAGACACACGTGAGTGCTTATATTTGCCACTGGAGATATATTTGCACAAAATTACGTATGGGCCTTTCTGCACAGACCCTTAATATGGATTAATAGTCCTTATAGTACATCTCCAGGCCTCATAGATCTGCATGTTAATGTGAATCTATGAGGCCACACACCCCACTGCTCTGCTCTGTCTGCATTAGACAGTGTGTGATCTAGATTAAGGGAGGCCTTAATCTAGATCACTGGTAGACCCATTTAATTAGGTGTGTCAGCAGGCCATCATGGCCCTGATGAGGAACACAGGAGGTGTGCAGATGACATGCCTTCCATGTTTGAGTGTGAGCTGATCTGGACCATTGCCCTCAGCACAGATAGTCTGTGCTGAGGGTTTCCTTTTTCAAATATTGGCTTTCTGATATTAAGTGACTTGAATGTAACTTCAGATGTAATACTCGACAGATTCACTAACTGGAATGTTCCCACAAAATGTTTTTCACTATAGTGGCCGCTTCCAGAAGAAAGCCAGATACTCCGCTAGGAGACGACAAAGCAGGAAATCATCCCTCCGCGGTTACCACCCCCTAGCTAGACAGTGCTTCCTAGGTCGTCTTTCTGCATTTTACTGGGTTGTACATCCAGGCAGGCAGCCTGTTTCAGCTGTCTCACATATGCATGATGGAGAGAGCTACACACGGTTTTCCAGCAATAGTTTCTAGCAATTTTTAGGGAGGAAATATCAGATACATGAGGCAATCCCACCATTGTAGCAGCATAACGACACTATGGGTGTTTTTCCACCGTCGCTAAAAGTACCCATGGCATTTTGTACCCATTAATGGGTACTTAATGGGTACTTCTAGTGACAGTGGACAAACACCCTATATCCCCCCCATCTGATTGAAGCCAGTGATTTGCTAAATCTCTCCATCTTTTGAGACAAGGCATCAACTGGAATTGAATTATTTCTGTTTGGTGAGAAGTAATTGTTAGTCCAGAATCAATATGTATTGGGCGTCTATTTCATCAATAAACACAGTTCTTAGAGTTGGTATTTTACCAACTGTTTATTGTTGGTTGATTAACAGCTGTCAATTCTATATATGAGAAAATGGAGACTAAATGACTCACTGCTACTTTCTGAAGGCTTTCTACAAAAATGTTAATCTGAAAAATATTTCTCTCAGACTACTCTAACAGCAGATAGCCCTTTCTTCATTGTTTGGTGTGTGAATAAAGCTTATATATGAAAGGACAGTTAATTTCTATACCTATACAGAAGGAAACAACTACACAATTCAGAATTAGACACTTTTGACAGATTTTAAAGGCGTGCAGTAGCAACACAGCAATAATTCTTCTGCAAAGCTTTTAAAGTAAATTCAACAGATTCATAAACAGATTAAATAACAAACCATCCAGAACTCTTGAAGAATTAAATTGTACAAAATTTTGTTATCTTGCAGAAGAGAATAAACTACATTTTAGCACTCCAGCTTAAGAAATATTAGAAGAAGAGTTGTCTTTTTTATTCTGCTTTTTTCAGCCATTTCTGAGTAAGAGGAAGAGAGCAATGTCTGTTTTAATACTTGTATGGATATGTAATAAGTACTTACCCTATTATTTTAAATGTTTTTAAAATATTCTTTTTTCGGAAAAGAAATATTAAAAATTAATATTTCTTTTCTGAAAAAAGAATATTTTTTTAAAAATACTTGTATTAAAATTAATACTTGTCATATACTTTTGGATATCCAGTTATTTTTACTACCTGAGGCTGCACCCACATTGGGGGTGGCAGCATCCATACACACTAGTGCCTATAATCCATTTTAAACATGTCTAATGTAGACAAAAGGTGGGATAGGAACAGTGGCATCTACATGCTACTTCTTGTAAGCCACTTTTGAGCTTTTTTTTTTAAATTGTGCACAGATGCAGATTTTGTAATCAAAACCTATTCTTGTCTACTCAAGTATAAGCTCCATCAAGCTCAGTGGGACATACTCCCAAAGCTGCAGCTTCTAAACAGACCAACAGACAAAAAAACACCAGCAATCTGTTTTAGCAATAAACCCCAGTACAGTTGTAGTGGTACTTATAGATGATGTTGGATTGTCTTACAAAAACTCTATGAAGACTTTAATTTTATGCTTAGGACATTCATCATTCTTAGGAATTACGCTGTCAGACCCCTGACAAGAGAATAATGATGAATTTTGCTAAGTTACCTGTAACCCTCCAGATTCTTTTTTAAGCTGTACAACCACAGGAATCTCTGTGACATCTTTCCCACCCCTCCATCATAATAAGGACCATACAGGTGCAGAAGGAAGGAGGTCTTGGACCAGTTCTTATTCCCCTGGGGTGTGCCGTAGTCCACACTAGCACAGAGATGACGGATTGCTTTTCTGCAATATAATCCAGAATAAGGGCCAGTACAGAAAGGGCCTTGTTCTAAGAACATGCCTTTGGAAACTATTCTGATATGCCCCTCATGGGGCATTAAAAGAAAAAGGGAAAGAAAAAGGAAATCCAAATGGATAAAGTGTCAGTAGAGAGAAAGGTTGCTTTCTTTTGATAGTCTTATAAGAACCTAAGAGAAGCCCTGCTGGACCAGGCCACAGCCCATCTAGTCCAGCATCCTGTCTCATACAGTGGTCCACTAATTGCTTCTGGGAATTCTCAAGCAGAGACAAAGGTGAACCCTTTACCTACTCTCAGATCTCTGCAAGTGGTCTTTAGAGGCATCCTGCTTGTCTCTGCAACTTGGAGGCACAATCTAGGCATCCCTCTAACAGCCGTTGTTACACCTGTCCATGAATTTGTCTAACCTTTTCTTAAAGCTATCTAGGCTGGTTGCTGTTACCACCTTTTCTGGCAGCAAATTACATAGAATGGTTGAAAAAATACTTCTCTGACTGTCCTACCCATCAGCTTCATAGAGTGCCCCCTGGTTCTAGTGCTGTGTGATAGAGAAAAGAAATTTTCTCTACCCACCTTTTCTATGCCATTCATATTTTTTTTATATATTCAAGCCACTCTTTGGATTGCTCAGTAAAAGCAGCTGAAATAACACAACCCAAGAAGGTAAGAAATGCTACTAATGAAGAGTGAGATAACGGGATGTAATTTTCCAGGCGACTAAACAAAAATAATAAAAATGACTGTCAAATTAATTTGGAGTGCTCTCCAGTCAAATATACCCCCTTTAATGTAAAACTCTGTGTTGGTACCAGCAATGGGCTTAGAAATGGAAGAGCTGGAGATGACAGTACCCTGATTTGCCTGGCATCCATCATAAATCTGAAAAAAACTGGTTCTGATCAAATGCAGATAAGAACTGGAGAAATGGGAATGGATCAAATGCTGTACAAATTGGGTCAGTGTCACTTGTCCTTTGGCACTGGATGCAGCATAGGGACAAAAGGGGCCTGGGGCAATTGCTGACAGGGATGGGTGGTCCCAGAGATGCAGGGGTCTCTGAGAGTCAGGCACATCTACATTACTCCTGGGGTTTTGACAGGACAGGGAGCATCACTGCCTGCACAACACTTACAGTGCTTCATATCTTATTCTGGAACACAGAACGTTTGTGATGTTGCCTATAGAACATGTTGCTTGCTTTCCCAATCTTAGTTTATCTCCCTCAAGATTGCTCCATCTGTTACTCTCAGCTGCTCAACAAAAATTTCCATGTTTTACAGTTTTAACTCTGGCAGACAGTGTTCTCTTGGCCTTTCCAGTGGCTATAGTTTAGACAGCATTTAGTAAACACAGAAAAATATCCATTGTGTTGATGCAGACTGGTATCTGCTGGGAGACAATTCTTAGATACAGAAGGGCTTTCAGTCAACTTAACGGGAACCAAAGTGAATATCAACAAGTCCTTTTGCCTTTGCTTGTACCATCCAAAGTCACCTCAAGAACAAGTATTTCACATTTCAACAATCATTGGTCAAAGAATGAGAGACAGTTCAGAGCGCAAGTACAATTAACAGTGATCTAATATAGGCATGGTCCATAAATTTAAGACATAGGCTTTGTACTTTTGATCGGGATTAAATTTCTGACTTCTGAGAGATCCCTTAACCTTTGGTACCACACCTTTTTACATTGATTGGTAAGATGAACACCATGAACTAACCTTCCGTTTCTAATATTTCTTTTTCACATTTTGCACACTTAAATGTGTCTAAATGAAGAAGAAGAGTTGGCTTTTCCACCCTGCAGCTGAGGACGTTGGGAGGAGGAAGCTGGCAGTGGCTGCCTTCCTTCCTTTTCCCTCTCCCTGTTTCAACAGGGGGTGTGCAGAGGAGAGGCTGCCCCTCAAATGCGGCACCCCTTGCTCACTTACCTGGCCACCAGCTGTCCTCCTTTGCTTGGCTTAGGATGAGAAGGTTGGCGGCGGCGGCAGTGGCTCACCATACCACCCTGCTCGCAGATGTTCTTGTGTGCACCTGCAGGTTCTGCGGGAACAGCTCGATGTGCGCTCAGTGCTGTTCCTGGCCTCCAACCCAAACTCCAATCCAGGTTTGCTCTCGGTTCATGGTAGGTGGGAACACAGCCTTTGTCTTTTGCTTGAGAATGTTTTCCCTCTGTCTAAGATGGGATGTTGGACCAAAAGGGATGGGGTCTGATCCACCAGGACTCATTTTATCTTTCTATGTTCACAGACTGTACTAAATCTCAGTCTTGCAAATTGGATATCCGACACTGAGGGCCCCTCAGTGTATACACCACCTTTAATTTTTCTGGGAGACATTGGAATCTCTGGAACTATGCTGTAAATAAATTTTATCCCTTTCGGATTAGATTTGAATGGACCACAATGCTAGGATGGCCAGAGAGATGTGGGCAGCAGGAAAGAATCATACTGATTGGTGATTTTTTCTCTCTCTCTTTCCATTTCCCTGAACTGAGTTTTAATCTACTAGATATCAGAGCTGTTTTTGGTGGCATAAAAATCACCATATGAATTGGCATGGTGGCCCCCCCCAAAGCCCACTAATCCTTTTTCAACAGCTGGTCCTACTGCCCCCCCAAAAAAATTAAGAATTAAAAACTAGTTTAAAACACTGTTAAAATTTAAAATAGTGACCAGAATGGAAAGAACAACAGTATTACTTGTTAATTTATTTTTGTGTTCCCCTCCTTTTAAAGACATACCCTCTAAATATATTATTAAAACTAGTAGCATGTAATCTACCCAAAGTCCTTATGTTTCACTTACCACTCACCTTGAATTAATGGTGTCTATAACTGGCCTAGGAAGAAAAGTTATGTTTCTTTCTGCATTAGGCCTTTTTCTGAATTATATTCCAGAATAGGGACCTGACATCCAAGTGCTAATGCAGCAGGCTTAAGGCAGGGCAACAGCATGCTTACTCATTGTTGCTCAGTCCACTACATATGCGTGGAGGCCAAAACAGATTATAGTGCCTGTGCAGTGGTATCAGTGTGCATCACTAAACATAACTAGCACTGTCTGACTAGTAAACGATAAAGGCAAAGGAGAAATATTCTACATTATCGCTTGCTAGCATGATATCCAGCTGTAGTCTGGAGGCGGTCTTTGTTTAGCTAGTTTGAGCTATTTCATCACTCTGGAAAACTGAGAAATCATCAGGACAATTTTCTTGGTTCCCGCGCCTGAAAGTGAATGAATCATCAAATGACAACTGCACCTTGGCTCCGCAAAATTACCTTGTTCCTGGTTAACTGGAAATGTGTATAAAGTACCTATTTTATAAAAACACTGCTTGCAATGCATAAAGATGAGCTGTTTGAAATATATAAGGGAAAGATTAAAATAAGCAGTATCTGAAGTGCTATGACAACTTCAGGAATAAATTAATCCATAAACCAAAGCATGACATCTCAACACTCCACAGATAGGGTGGGCTTTAAAAAAAGTTTTCCTCCCTCTGGATTCATTGTCCCACTCCTACTGCCTCCTTTGACAGACTGATCAAGACATGATCAGGCATGACTGCAGATTTTAGAATCAAATAGATATAACTATAGGCATAGAAGGGTACTATTGTATACATCCAAAATCCCCATGTTATCATTAGTGACAGCAATATCATAAATGAAAAATAAGAGGATTAGAAACAATTTTTTAAAACCCTATTGGAATGGGATGTCAAAGCTAAGGTTGTGCTGCTTGCAAACTGCCAATCTTCTTTTAAATGTCTAGCAACCTTTAACATTGTTATCTTTTGGTAGTTTAAGAGTTCTGTTAAAAGAGAAAATCTTCACGCGTCATGTCTGTTTTGCTTGCTTAACATGATCTGGCTTTTTGTACAACAAGGCACATGTAAATGTCTTGCATTAAACTTTTCTGAAATGTCTCCATATCACATTATGTAGTGCAACCAAGTGTATAACAACCCCTTGACACTTGCTTTAGTATTGTCAAGTTCTGTTTGCAAATTTAAAAGGACCTGACATAAATAGCTGTCATCGCTTACTTATTACAGCAACATACCCTATCACAAGCATTTAGGTACAAACATAGAAAGTACTAAAGTCTTATCTCCAAAGTACTACATTTTCTCCCACTGTTATTGTACCTTCAGTTAGTTTGCAGAGGAAATCTAATCATGTCACTCAAGGCACAATTGTCTAGTTGCTATAACTAGACCTCCGAAAAATAATGCTAGCAGCTTTAGTTCATAGAAAAAAGTCACTGCTGTTGTTGCATATTTTGTAGAATAATGCTAACTTTTTTTAAAATTGATATTTTTAGAAAAAAATACTCTGAAGTTACATCCTGTTTGTAAGTATTGTTTGATTTGGGACAGGGGAGACAAATCAATGTATGGAATCCATGGATTTTAAATAATAAACATCCTTTTTTTTCTTCCTGAATGAAATGATCTGGCTTTATTTAGCTGAAAAGCCAAGTTAGACGCACTTTAGAAGTTGGTTTGATAGTTATGTCTTTTGCTCTATACCAAATGTGTGTGTTTATGCAGTCAAGCATAAATAAAATCTTAAGCATCAAGACTCCTGCTTAAATTTTGTTCATATGATATATATTAAATTGTGGAACCAAAAATGCAGTAAAAAAATACAATAAATGTACATGGCATATCATGTAATTTAAGCTACAATACCATAAACTTTACACCAGTAACAAAGCTATTTTAAAATGCTGCATATATAATATCAGACAAAGCAATAATTTACCTGCATGTGAAATTATTGTCAAAATGCCATGTGTTCAAATGACAAAAAGACTAAACAGGGCTTCAATCTACTGTTCTACAGGGATAGCATGCTCTCCTTCCAGGAAGAATAAAAAAAGACAATTCACAGAACTTTTTTCACTATGGTTTGGTGGGATTGGTTCTGATTAAAGGATGAATGAGTTGGTTTTTTGCATGACACCTAGAAATTTCCTGGGTCTTCCTTTCCCAGTAAAGTAGCTCTCTCTTTGTGTGTGCATATGCATAGATACACATTTTCCATCATTATTAACAACCTAGGATTTAAAGCACTATTGCTACTGTTTATGTTTTAAAGTAACTATTAATTAAAAATTGTTACAAAATACAAAGTAAGATGTAGTAGAAATCATACAATTAACAATGTCTAGATAAGACATAGTAAAGTGACAGAAAAATAACAGTAACTACATTAAAATATGTAATACCACTATTTACATAAAATTCACTGATTGTAACAATATAGTTGGTGCATGACAAAAGTCTTAAGTACAATATTTTAACAAGTTTTCCCCTGAAAACCACATTGAAATAAAGTTATTATTACTAAGAAGGATATGTCAGTATATACTACGACTAAAAATAAGTAGTGAAATATTGTAGTGGGGTTTTAATTGCAATTCTGTGTACAATTCTGGTCACCATATCTCAAAAAGGATATTGTGGAACTGGAAAAGGTGTAGAAAAGGGCAACCAGAATGATTAAGGATATGGAACACCTCCCCTAGGAAATCAGGCTGCAACATCTAGGCCTCTTCAATCTGGAGAGACGGCATTTAAGAGGGAACCTGATTGAAGTATATAAAATTATGCATGATATAGAAAAGGTGGAGAGAGAAAGTTTCTTTTCTCTATCACACAACACTAGAACCAGGGGGCACTCTATGAAGCTGATGGGTTGGAGAGTTGGATCCAACAAGGGGAAGTATTTCTTCACCTGGAGGGTCATCAGTTTATGGAATTTGCTGCTGGAAGAGGTGGTAACAGCTACCAGCCTCAATGGCTTTAAGGTAGGGTTAGACAAATTTATGGATGACAGATGCGTCAATGGCTACTAGAATGAATGCCTAGGTACATCTTTCAGGCTGGGTGGGGGGAAGCAGGACACTTCTAAGGCCATTTGCTGGGATTCAAGAGCAGGAATAGGTTTGTCCTTGTCTCTGCTTGAGACACCCATGAACATTTGGTGGGCCACTGTGTGCGACGGATTGCTGGACTAGATTGGCTGTGGCCTGATCCAATAGGGCTTCTCTTATGTTCTTATCTTCTTAAATGGAACAAATCCTGTCCTAAAGCAGGTACAGCATGGATGACGGATTGTCATATCTCCAATTATAAGACTGGGAGATGATCATTTATAATTTTTAACTGATATGTTATAGATCTGTTAATCATCTTATCCCATACAAAATTATACCATCCGCTAATAGTTTATATTTCCATCTAGTTACTACTAGCTTCAAAGCTATTAATAAGAAATCCAGCCTTCATAAATGTGTAACAAGCACATATCAGGGGGCAGCTTAACATCCCCCCAAAAAATTTTGTTTAGATACTTCATTTTGAATCAAGGGCCAAAAGTACTGAACATACTACAATACACCGCATATGGATATAGTAATCTTTAATCATCTGTCCATGAGGGTAACAACAGTGCTAATGCTAATGCTAGTAAATACTAATACTAGTAGTGCTGAAGTGTGGTCCTATCTGCATATTTTTATTTTTTAAAGCTTTCTATTTATAGATGACTATTTTTCAATGGATAAGACAAACTTGAATCTATTTCCCAAACTCTACTTAGATCATTCGAACATTTATCAGTAGATTTTAATAATGGTATATCAGCCCTGCTTGACCTTTAGAAAGTGCTATTAGATATTTAAAATGTTCAGGAATTGTTAATGGATGATTCATTGCTTTATTCTGAGTGAATGTGAATATGAAGAGTTTCTTAAAATGTTTCATAGATATTCCTTAGGTCTAGGCTCTTCAGAATTAATATAAAAGTCCTTTAACAATATTAAGTTAGCAGAGTCTAACATATTCCCATCTTTATCAGATAATATATATATTTAAAGTGGGATGACATTTCAAAGACATCATTTGGAATGGGAAAGGATTAGCCTACTCTTCCATTTAAACCAAACTTAATATATAATTACCCCAAAAATTGGGTTTTAATCATATTTGACCTCTTATTATGATTAACAAAGCAAGGGGATTTGACAAATCCTGCTGTTCCCTGAGTCTCAAGTAGTTGCCGTCATTGACAGGCGTCATTTCCAGCCATTAAAAGCCCACGTAGTTGAAACACATCAGAGCAGAAAGAGAAATATGAGTAACCCCCAACCTCCAATTTCTCTCATTCTATACAGAAATAATTTGGAAAGCTGAATTTTTAGCTTGCAAATATGAATATCTCAAAATGCTTTCCCCATTTTCTTGTGATTGTTGGGAAGAGATGGAACATCGTTTTGGAACTTATAGAGCAATTTAGATATTAGAATTTTTAATACTATTCTACCCAATATAAATAGATTTTTCTTCTCCCATGAGAATAACTAAATTTTAATACTTTGCCACAAAGTAATATGTTATTGATTCAGATTTTTTTTAAAAAAATACACTGCTAAATATTTCAATCATTTAGGAGAAAGTTTATCTGAAAAATTGTAGTTGCAGTTCAGGGCAAGTATTAAAGAAAAGTGCTTGACTAGATGTTTCCTATTTTTTTAATTTTTATTTTAATAAAAAGTCTTTTCACTTGAAGAACATAAACATTTATACTGTTATATATGCCCTCCCACCCCTCTCCTTCTGCCCTCTCCTTTCTCTGCGGATATGGATATGTACATTAAAGTCCAGAGGCCTTTTCGCACTATAGCTAAGACAGCTGTAGAGAGCTTTGGCCAGAACGCATGGAGGACAGTTTCCCATTCGCATTGGCAGATAAGAGAAGTGTTTCCAAAGTGTCCCTTCCCTTCCTAGGTGCAAATGGGAAGCTGTACTCCACGCATTCCAGATGAAAAGGCTGGCCCGGGGGCAGTGTGACCCTCCCAGGCCTGTCTGCCATTGGGTCCAGCTGGACCCAGGGGTGGGCAGACATGGCAGGGGCCTTCCTCAGTCCCTGCGATTTCTAGGCGACAGGATTGGATTCCCTAGGTCCCGCAGGGACCCCCCTGGACACCCACCCACCCAAGGACAAGACTAAAGGGGAATGAGCGTGCACGCACAAAGCACCTACCTCCTCCTTGCTGGCTCCCAAAATGGCGAGTTGAATATGCACTGTGTGGGCTGGGCACTCCCTGATTGGCCACAGAGCAAGCCAAGCAGAACAAGCCTAACCTCGCAGCATGCCACTGGTACGATGCTGCCAGTACGATGTGGGGGAGATGAGGTATGAAGTGGTATGATCTGTGGCGTGGTTTGATGTGTGGAGCAAAATGGGGCGTGATATGTGGTGTGATTTGTGGTGATGTGTGGTGCGATGAGATGGGTGAGCAAAGCAGGCTAGGAAAGACAACCCTTCCTCTTCCTCCCCCCTCATGGAGCCAGCTGTGTGTTCTCAGGCCAGTCACAGCTTTCCACACATCAGACCCACATCGCACCACACATCACACCATGCCGCGATCATACCACTTCGTACCACCCACCCCGCATTGTACAGCCAGCATCATACCAGTGGCATGCCACAAGACTGGGCTTGCTCTGATTGGCTTGCTCTGCAGCCAATCAGAGAGTGCCTGGCCTACACAGGCATACTTGGCTCACCATTTTGGGAGCCGGCAAGGAGGTGGTAGGTGTGTATGCATGCATGTGCATTCCCCTTTAGGCCTATCCGGATGGGGGGGCTGGGGGGGGCCTGCAAGCCTTAGGGGACCTGTTCCTGTCCCCTAGAACTCGCAGGGACCAGGGAAGGGACTGTGCCAGGACTGCCCGCCCCTGGGTCCAGCAGGACCCAATCTGGACAGGCCTGGGGAGGGGCCTGTAGCTGTCAGGGAGGGAGGCGTGCGAACGCTTCCCTCCCTGGACAGCTCGGGATGGGATGGAATGCGCTGGGCTGTGTGTAGAACACAATTAAGTGCACTACATGTGGAACACATGGAGGACACGCTGGTACAGGGCAGTTCTGAATGAAACTCCTGGCCCAGAAGAGCGAATGCTCTATCCCGGCGTGTCCTCCACGCATTCCAAAAGGCCTAGTGTGAAAAGGCCTCAGTTGTAATTTACAATACTCAAGAAATAGGCATTGTCAAATATGTTAATATTGCTGCTATTTTGTACAGCCCTTGGTGAAGATGCATATTTTAACCAGGCACTGAAAACCATATAATGTGGCTGCCTGGTGAATGTCCTGAGGTAGCCTGTTTAAGAGCTGATATTCTGCCTGTGTGCAAAGGTTAAACTTTGAAACTAATGTCTCCAGGTTACCAAAGTAGGTAACACAATTGTAAATACAATGTAGGATGGATTGATAAGTGCACGACTTTCTAATTAGGAGCTAGGCAGTATTTAATGTAATGTGTGTTTGATTATTTTATCTTGATTCTAATGAGAACCAGACAGAGAGTCTTGCATAATATGACCAATAGCCTGACATATATAAAATGCATCAAAATAAAGTAACAGATCTGGTGAATTCCAACCCTCCTAAAAAGAAAGACACACATAATGTTTTAGGATGAATGGTGTATACTCTTTCCTCTTTGCTCCTTTCTTCATTTACTTGTCCTAGATCCAGATTGTTGGCTTCAGAGGACCACTGAACTGGATTCTGGGCTGTCCTATGCTTCCCTGTTAATGCAAAAATTGTGTGAGCTTCACAGCCACACCACACACACACCTCTCAAGGTTTGGAAGGAAAGTTCCTAGGATCAGAGCCTGTGTGTGTGTGTGTGTTGGGGCAGCATGCTATGCTGTGGCACTGAAAAGCAACTGCCAGTAGTTCTGGAACATGGCCCTCGGTCCTCTTGCGGTCCCAATTAAATATGCTCATCAGTGATTTGGATTAATCCAGGTCTGGCTCCATCTAGTGCATAAGGATTCTGACTAGCAGGAGAGTATGGTCTTCTTTCCTGCATTAACTTGTGGATGAGGAGTTCCAGAATCCAGATTAGGAGCCTCCTTAATCTGGCTCAACAGTAAGTGCAGAAAGGGCCTTTATGTGTACTTATTTGGTTCCTGAAATTTAACCTTATAACTAAAATCAGTTTAAGGCAAACAGTTATTCCATAGTCATCTATGCTAACTATCTCATTGTTGAGACTTTAATTGCATCTGTTTCCACCTGCCATTAGCATGAATTGGGAACTGGAATAAAGATTGCAAAGCTGGATTTTGCAAAAGAAGTCAATTGAACTGCATGGAGCTGGATTTATTCCCTGACTTCCCGGCTGGCAACTTGCCAGGAGAACCACCTTGCCTGAGGAGAGCAATGGAGAAAGAAGAATCTGTGAAGATTCTCCATCAGCTCCCGATGTTACCTCAACCCCATGTGGGTTAAATGATTGTTTCTTGTGTATAAAAACTCTTTGAAAATCATGCTGAAAACTACTCCAAGAGTGCCTTTTCCCAACTACAGCTGCACCAGTTAAAGCCTTTTCTGGACAAAGATGACTTGGCCACAGTTACCCATGCTCTGGGGCCTTTTATTAGATTTTATGTATAGTGATGTGTATTGTCCCTTGGTATTTTGGTATAGGTGAACTTTTATTTTTGATATGGTCTAACGGACTAATCAATAAAATGTTCTATTCCATGCTCTGTTAACCTCTAGATTGGACTACTATAACACACTCTACATGGGGCTGCTTTTGAAGATGGTTTGGAGGCTGCAGCTAGAGCAGAATGCAGCTGCAAGATTGCTGTCTGGGACAGCTAGCTGAACACACACCACGTTGGTCTTAAAAGAGTGGTACTGGTTGCCGATTTGCTATCAAGGCCCATTCAATGTGTTAACTTTAATTTATAAGGCCCTAAATGGCCTTATGTAAAGGAACACCTTCTTCCATATCAACCTGTCCATGCCTTAAGATCTGGAGCTGAAGCCTTCCTGGTTGTCCCACCGGACCTTCTCAGTGATGGGCCCTAGGCTATGGAATAGTCTCCCCCTTGAGGTGTGTCAGGCAACTTCACTATATATGTTCTGGAAGGCAATGAAGATGCACCTCTTTGTTCTGGCCTTTGCTTAAATGGGAATATACTTTCCCCACTTTTCAAGCACTGTTACTGTTTAACATATACTGTCATTGTTTTAATATATATATATAATGTTCTTACCCGCCCTGAGACCTTTGGTTAAAGGGTGTGATAGAAGTACAAATAATAAATAAAATAAATACTGCTTTAAAAAAATTCCTGGCTGTAGAGTGGTCCAGCCATTTGCCATCTGAAGAGCTGGACCTCCCTAAGGGGCACACAGAGCCTGACACTATTTTGTGGGTTCCCAGCAATGGGCTGTTTCTGTACTCAGATGAAAATATCCCTGATTGGCAACTTTTGAAGCTGCGAGCCTTCTGACTGTTCCAGGACCAGGAACAGTCATATGGATGGCTGCAGGCATAGTCTCCGCTGCCTCCTTGGATACAGGCCAGGAAGTGAGCTCTGTGTAAAAACTAATGCATAGAATGCAGAAGCTCCCTGAGAGGCCAGAACCTCTGTGATTTTAAAATGCTGGTATAAATCCATTATAACCCGAGTTGGGGTAGATGAATCCTAAGATAATCAGAAGTATTTGGTTTGTTTGTTTTTTTTCTTAAGTAAAGGACTTTTATGGGAAAACAGAATGGCTTTTCATATGTTTAAGGAGCTGCAATTTAGAGGCATGAGGATTAATCTTTTTGAACATTTTACAAACTTTAATCCAATTTGTGAGAGGGCTGAAGGGATTTAATGTTCTCCAGTCATTTAAACTATCTTTGGAAGGCCATAGTTTGACCATGTCTGCCCACATAAATGAACTTCTAAATCAGTAGTTGTGTGCTGGTGGAGCTATTTCTAAGCATATATTTGCATAGCAAAATTATCCCCTACTGGCTCCTAAAATACAGGAGAAAATCTGCAATGTGAAAGTTTATCTGATAAGATGAACACCATGAATTAACCTTTTTTTCC
Source organism: Aspidoscelis tigris stejnegeri (assembly GCA_023333525.1). Lineage (NCBI taxonomy): Eukaryota > Metazoa > Chordata > Lepidosauria > Squamata > Teiidae > Aspidoscelis > Aspidoscelis tigris. Next base: position 68,234,866 of record JALMGA010000006.1, read on the forward strand.
CCACATTTTGCACACTTAAATCTGATTACATGAAGAAAGAAGAAGAAGAAGAGGAGGAGGAGGAGAGTTAGCTTTTCTACCCTGCTTTTCTCACCCATTTAAGGGGACTCAAAGTGGCTGACAAAGCTTTCTGTTCTTCTTCCCACAACAGAACTTCCTGTGAGGCAGGTGGAGCTATGAGAGATCAGAAGCGAGCTGTGACTAGCACAAGGTCATCCAGCTGGCTTCATGGAGGAGTGTGGAATCAAACTTGGTATTCCCAGATAAAAGTCCAGCTCCCTAACCACTAGACCAAACTGGCTCATGGGCAACTCAATTGCACATCAGTCACGTATTTACTCACGGTTCCACATTGTATTACTACACTTTATTACTGAGCAGAACAAACTTTTTAAGATTTAGTTGCAAATAAGAGGTAAACATTTCCTCTATGCATCCTTCCTATCTTTTTAAAACTTATATATAAACAGATCCATATCCTTTAAAAGGAGGCTCATGACCTATTTAACTGTTCCTCATGATGAGGGCATTCTGCCTTCCCTGCTCTGTTAAATATTTATGCCTTAACTCCAGTTCACTGAACTATACTGACTTAATCTTTCATGCAGAATATTTGTAATGTAAAAAATGAAGGAAAAAATCAGTTATGTAATAATTCAACTGACGTCTTAAGGAGCAATAATATGTGACTGTGAAGCCTTTCCAAATTATCATTTTACAACACAAATATATTGCAATTGTTAATGGATTTTGCACATCAATCCTCAAATTGTTTTTGTTGAGATATATATCACAGTCTCTCAGTTTTCTGATAGCAATATTTTACCCTTACAACAATGTCTTCCTCTTTCCTGACTTGTAAAAGTCATTAGGTTTTACTTGGGCCATCTGCTGGGACTCGAGAGCAGGAGAAGGTTTGTCCTTGTCTCTGCTTGAGATGCCCATGAGCATTTGGTGGGCCACTGTGTGCGACAGGATGCTGGACTAGATGGGCTGTGGCCTGATCCAGCAAGGCTTCTCTTATGTTCTTATGTTCTTATGTTCTTATGGTTGTTTTAATCCAGCTTCAGCCCACTTTCAGAGTGAGAGAATACATCAGCAAAGTATCAAGCTGTTTTCTTTCAGCATTATCTAATTCAGAAAAGAGGAAAGAGGAAAGAAGATGATTAATTGCTTTGTCAATGTATCCTCTCATGTGGAAAGTGGGCTGGAACTGGATTAAAAGTTAGTTGTGAATGCAGCCTTTTAGAAGTGCCAAACTGGTTGTGACACAGTTCGTAGCAAACAGACCATTTTCAGGGAATAAAGAGCAGGTTAAGGTTTTGCTTCTGTTTTTTGCTTAAGACTGCCCAGAAGTGATTGGATGGGTTTTGTCCTGATTCAGCAGGGCTCCTCTGATTTTCTTAAGTAATTCTGGGCAGCTGCTGTGGTTGACAGCAAAATGAAGTGAACTGCTTGTCTTCACAGCCTGCTCTCCATGAGTCTCAGTGGTGAAAGTGGAGAACTCAAAGAGGATCTCCAATAGCCCAATTTAACTTGGGGCATTAGACTAGTTAGTGCCGACCTTAGAATGGTTGGTTCAAATGGGAGGCTGGTTTACTGGAGACCATACCCCCAGCAGACTGACCTACTAGGAGTGGGGTATGGTGCCAAAATGGTACTGCATCCCTCTCCTCCAGTAGACCTTTACAAAGAAGTCCACAAGTGGACTGGAATGTGCAGAAGCCTGTGGATATAATGCATCCATAGTCTGGTATACCATGCCTTGTCCCTTCTTAGCCAGGCACCAGAGGAAAACCCCAACTGGCATCATTAAAGTCTGTTAGGATAGTCTATGCCATGTGGACAGGGCACCATCCTTTACTTGTGGAGATGCTCTCTACCTGCCCACTATGCAGGTTAAAAACCATATTGTTAGGTTAGCCCCTCCCTCCTGCCTTGCATGCTTGTCAGCTGTACTAGACACCCACCCACACACACACACTAGTGTATTTTGTCTGTCTCCAGATGCCAGCCAAATATTGCAGTGGCAAGTGATGTTCCAGAGAAAAGCCCTCCAGAATTATTTTTTGTTGAACAGACAGCATGGGGTTGGTGCAAAATACTGGGAAGTGCACAATTGCCACTACCACACATGTGTAGTCATCCTTTTCATACCCTGCACGTATGTGGTGGCCATGGTGATGATGGCAGCTATGGCTACAAGCTAGGTTATAGTGCTGTTTCAGGAAAACTTGCCATCAGAGTCAGATTTTCCTGAAATGGGCTATAATGGGGTTGCCACAGATATGTCTGGCAATCCCACCATAATGCAGACATAATGGTGCTATAAATCCCCCGTCTGGATGGGTCCTTGATATACTAAATTAACTATTTAATTCCCTGCAGGTTGAAATTCAGATTAATGCTATTAAGGTGATACAGATTTGAGTATGAATAGAAAGAACTGGAGGCATATGTCACTCATTAGGTGCCATTCCTTGGACTTCTGATGTATGGGTTTGACACTTGGTAACTATGCACAAACATTTGCCATCTTATTATGCCTTCTGTTCATGGACATTTTAATAGTCTCTTCACTCCCATCCATCCAACTCATCCATTGGCATTGCTTTGTTTTCTTCAGATATGTTAAGCATATTTTTTTGGGCTCACTGCAAACCATACCTGACATGTGAATACAGAGGCAGCAATATATGGATAAAAGTTACAGAAATAACTTTTTTAAAGTGCTAAAAATGTATTGCCAGCACTAGACCTCTAAGGATCTGGAATAGATTTTTGGGAGGAGAAAACACAGTGGTTCTCTGTGCGCTTTCTGAAAAACAGGGAAATGGTTTGTTGAGATTCCACCGCCCCCGTCATTGGCTTGAGCTTTAGGTCTCTAACCAACAGAATATGGTCTGAAGGAAAGCCAAATTACAGACAAGTGAGACTGCAAAAAGAAACATGCTGTTTATTATATGCTAGCATATGCATGTTGTCATTCTTGCTATTTTTTCATTGTTGCATGTATCATGTTTCTATTGCCCTTATTCAACCCATTTCTTCTGATATTGCTTTTGATCTTCCTTGCCAATCTTATGATTGTTAAATGCATAATAATTAGAGTGATATTATCTAGTTAATCACTAGAAAATAGACACTGGCTGCTTATGGGTTGCTGTTGTCAGGGTCTTATTCTACATTCCCAATTGATGAGAAGGAGTTGAAAGGAAACTGTGTGGCTAAACTGCTTTGCATATTTATTTGGTGTGGATTCTTTACTAGGAACTACATTGGGCTGAAGTTAATTAAACTCAGAGGAAGTGGATAGGGCTCTATTGGAGGTATAACACTGTAATAAAAGATTAAGAGACTGTTGAGTGTACAGTTTCATAAAGTATTTCTGGATAAAGTGGGCCTGCTATGTAGGAAACATTTCAATGTGGCAAAAAAGTACTAAAAGACAGTCATTGGAAAAAACAAGTATTGCAGTAAAAGCCAAGATTGCACTGGAAGATTTTAACATTCTAAGAGTTTCATTGTTTCATTGATTGCTGGATTTCCAAAATTCAACCCATAAATTACAAGGGGGGAAAAAGATTGTCACAGGAAGTAGTTGCTGATTATTAAATATAAGGAATGGTGGAAGAACAAGATTTATTTTATTTTTTTGCAGTCTTTCTCAGTTGCAAGATTTAGTGAAAATCAAGAATGACACAATTCTGAATTGCACCCACTCTCTCTATATGTTAATGCTGCCTCTTTCTCCTGAATTTGCATGCAAGTGGGCAAGGTTTTTTGAGGGCGCCTTCAGAAAAAGGGAGATTATCACACAAATAGTTCTGACTTAGACATTGATTTCCAAGAGGCTGATAGACCGCCATGAGCAACTTACCACACAATATGCACAGCCTGTCCTGCTCTGAGTGCACATTCCAGAGCACTTCAAGTTGTAATAAATTAAGCAGCAACTTGCAGACTTGGAAGTGGTTCATCTTTTCCATTGCACATTTTGAGCATCTGCACTCAAATGGTGTTGGCAATGTGCATTTGTCATTTCTGAGTTGCTTTAATTTATAAGTTCTTAATGTGGCTGATCCAGTCAAGATCCACATGATGGCACACCAGGACACCAGATGGTCGAGAGTACTTGCTCATGTCCTGGAGAGGAAGTGCAATATTTTCATACCCCCACCATACTAGTATTGAAGTTGGAAACAAAAGAACAAAAAATAACAACACAGACTCTCAGACTCTACCATACTTTGGTAGGATTATAATTTGTGGTACCTAATGAGCACCATATTATAAGAATGGAGACCAAGTAGCAAAAACACAAAACAAAAAAACCAACTTTGATATTAAAAGCTCTCATTGCATTTAATTGGAGAATAATGCATTCTGCTATAACTATCTACCAAAGCTGAGAACAGTAATGTTCTACAGTATTGTGGATTTTGGATTTCCAGTTTCTTATAATTTGCTTGGTTGATAGTAACAAAGGGCCTTTCCACACTTCTGCCTTGTATTCTGAGACAAGGCAGAACTTCCTGTTCTGGAACCAGCAACCCATCCAATACTGGAACAGGTTGCTGATGGGGCTGAACGGGGCCATTCACATTTGAACTGCTTGCTCCACCTCCAGCCCTCACTGCTGATTGGCTTGCTCTGATTGGCTAGCTGTAGCTAGCCAATTAGAGGGCAGCCAGTGTGCGCAGGTGCACTTGGCTCGCCATTCAGGACCTGGGGAGGACCAAGTAGGTGGCTCTCTCTCGTATGCACATTCCCATTTAGGCCCAGGCCTGGGAGGGTGGGTGCACAGGGGGGTTTCTGCAGGCCCCAGGGGACCTGATCCAGTCCCCTAGACCCCGCAGGAACCTGGGGAAGGGCCTGAACAGGCCTGCCCACCCTGGGTCCATCTGGACCCAATCTGGACAGGCCTGGGGAGGGGCCTGCATCTGTCAGGGAGAGAGCGTGCAAATGCACTCCCTTCCTAACAGCTGCAGAACAGCCCTGAATGCCCTGAGCTGGGTGTAGAGCAATATTAACTGCTCTACACCCGGGACGCATTGAGGGCACTCTGGGACAGGCTGGAGTGGTTCTGAATGGAACTGCCCACCCAGAGGAGTATATGTTCCATCCCAGGGTGTCCTTCACACATTCAAAAAGCCCTCATGTGGAATAGGTCTCAGGCCTTTGATGTTTCCAGCCTGGCTGGTTTTGGGACATGTTCACTTCTGATGGTGCTTCCTGGAACACCACTGCACTGTCTGCACATCTTCATGGCCCTGGTTCACTTGATGACCTCTACAGCTATATGATTTTTGGAACAATAGGGCAAAATGTAACGGGGGAATGGGGCACTAAGTAAATTCAGGGAAATCTCATTGTACACTACAGTGTGCTGGACCACTAAATAAAATTATAATAATTAGACTTCTGCTTGTTCTTGAGAAATCCATATTGGTTTGCAGATACCATGTCTACAAAAATTGGGGCAGGTTCAACCACTGGTAATCCCATAAATAGTTTTAAATCTTTTGTAAGATGTAAAATGGATCTAAAATGGTCTGGGGGTATAAATAAAATGCAGCAGGGAGGCTCCTCTGTCCACTTCCTGGTACTGAACACCAGCAAATACGGAAAGGCCCCAAGTTCCAAAATACATCTTTTAACCTGAGTTGTGCTGGCAGACCCCTCAATATGTTGGCCTGTGATGATTTTTTTCCCATCCTGTAATGTTTGGAGAGTTGTTTGCCCAGTTAAACATTTGCTGCAGTGCTCATATTGCTACCAATATAGATAGCTCCTCTAACAAATCCCATTAATTTAACCCACTGTATTATATATAAAGTTGGATTTGTTTGAATTGGGGGTATAAATGAAAGTGACTGATTCCCAATTTAACCCAAAAGAAAGATAAAGTGACTGTTACGTTCTTCAAGATGATAAACAGGTGTAAACAGAAAATCTTGGGCCAAAAGAAATGCAACCTCTGTTGGGTGCTGCAGTTGAGTCTGTTATCTTCTATCGCATCTTTCACCAGGCACACATAAGTGAAGGGCATCTCTGGTGATGTTTTAGTTTTAGCTTTATGTTATAAAAATTCTATTATGCTATTGCTACCACCATATGAATACATCTTGTATTACTTATAGAGTGTTTGACATTTTCTTGTTATTTTGTTAACCACCTTGAGCAATATGTGGCAAGACAATATATAAATAAACTGATTGATAAAAGAAATAGTATGGCTTGTGTATCTTATTAAGAATCTAAATGGGATTTATCATGATGGGTCTGCTGTAGAAATAAGTGTTGGGGCTGTTCCTTTTTGAGGAATTGGCTTACTTTGTACCCTTTAGCATTATATCCAGCTCATGAATATTAAGAGAAATGCATTTATACAATTGAAGGACCATCTGACTTCACAACACAAATATAAAAATACTTACAGCACAATAGGGTTGATTAGCTAGGCGATGAAAAATGTGTAATGATGGGAAATCATTATACAACTGGGGGGCTGACACTGAAAAATGATCTCTCATAACCCACATTCTTTAAACCATAGATGATCGTAGGACCACCATCACAGACCTTAATATCTAAGTAGGTCTATGCTAGATGAGAGCTTCTTTTAGGTATATTATTAAAAAGTTCATAAAACACAGAGGTTTTCTTGGATGGCTCACATTATTCAAAATGGTTGGCTGCTAGGGTGCCTCCAGAGGGCAAGTGGAAATTGCAGGTTCTTAGAATTCACAGTCACCTCTCACTGTCTCTGCCAGATGGCAGGATGAAACCCTGGGAAAATCCTGAGCTCTTATCTTGTTTGCTGGTATTTGCATAATAGTTGCAAAATACTCAGATATTAGCAAGTGCCCACTCCCTCCCCTTGGTTTTTTCCCATGATTGCTAACATCCAGGTATTTTGCAAAAGCAACAGTTATATGAACAGCTGACAGACAGGGACAAGAAAATGATAGTACAAGAAAATCAACATCTTTGTCGGACATCTGATAATATTGCTATTTCAGAATATTGTCTCCATATCCTGACACTGTATTGGGACTGTGATGTATATAGGCCCAGGAACATTGCAGGTTTTTACTGGCATCTGGAGGCACCCTTACTGAAAACACTATAATGGGAATGGTTCAAAACAATTATATTAATTAAAATCTTTTAGACTTGCCAATAACCTTGAAGGTTCAGTGTACGGCTTTGCAAATATTTGACTTTTTCTAGGAGTAGATTGCAAGCTCATAGTTCTAACATTTATTTTTCCATTACAAGCTGCTGTGTAAATCTGTCTCAAACCTGGGTGAGGGACAAGGATAAAAAGTCATTCAGTTGAATCTATAGATTGCTCAAGCTCTGAATGGCTTAAATGGTGAATTGCAAAATTTTATTTTGCGATATCAGAGCAACTTAATTAACACTTCATTAATGGGATGCTTCACAGCAACTGGGTTATTTAACATATTGCATTTTAAGGCACTGGTCAAGAATGTTTAGTTTTGCATCTCAAAATGAAAGTCTAAGGGCAATAAAAATATACATCATATTGGGCGCATTCCCATCTACAGCAAATTACTCTGGTCCAAGTTCTGCTGCAGATTTGAAATCTAAGCAGAAAGTTGATTGGCAGCAACTTATTGAAGGAAGATTCACAAACAAAACAGGTCCCTCCCCCTGCATAATGGCCTTTTCCTTTTAATTCAAGGCATGTTCTTCTCTGTTAGACAAGTAGGTCCTTACAGCACCTGAGTTCTTCAGAATAAAACAATAAAGTAAAAATGGTATTATGTTCATATTAGATCCAGGCTATCTAGGTCTGTCTCTGTCGCTGACCCAGTACATAGGGTAGATCATACACTTATGCTCGTCTTTACTTTGGCTATTAAGGAAGATTAATGCTGCCCAGCTGTCCAGAAGCAGGCCCACTGTAGGCCCCACAAAATACAGAATCTTATGATGACATACAGCTGGGCCATCTTTCCTATGGAATGCTGTGGTGACCTGGCCCGCCTCTTCCCTCCTGCCTTTTCTTACACTAGGCTGAGCAGCCTCATGGCTGCTTCGTCTGTCCATTTTATAGTCTCTGCAGCCGCTCCTGATTGGCCTGCACTGGGAGGGTGGCGTGGCTTCTTCTCCTGTCAATCAAGTCTGTTTCAGCACAGATTCTGGCTGCTTCTTGCCTGCCTGTCTCCGTGCAATCACCACAAATGCCCCCTCTTATTTGTGAGGTACCCATTTTTTCTTCAACCACATGACATTCTTATGGTGCTTTGAATGTGCACTAAGTACCTTCCCGGCCATCAAACGGCAGCTGGGAATTCCCTCGCTGCCATTTGACAGCCAGTGGACAATGCACTTGCATTAAACAGAAGCGAGTGCTTCTTTTTGATGTGACAGAGAAAGACGCTTTGCTTAAAGTGAACTCTTCCTGTGGGAATTGTGTGTACGGCTTTTACCTTTGTTTAATCTTTCTTGTCAACCACTTCAAGATTTATTTTTAATGAGAAGTGGTATATAAATGCTTTCAATAAATAAACAAATAATCAACTCTATATAAATTTTAAGTAATTATCTCTTACACTTAACCAAATAAAAAGAAAATACATTAGTTCTGAAGTCCAGTGACACTGGCTGCACCAGCTCATACCTTCAGCCATTTGGCAGATACGGAGCAAATGACCGTCTCTTTGCCCATAGCCTGATTAATAGTCCTAAACAGATACTAGTTCTAAAATCCAAACAGCTGATTCTTTCCATCTTTCCCCTGTGCCATACTCACTCCTAGTCCATTCCAGGAAGCGGTCTAAGGGGCCTGATTTCTGCATAGTAGAACAGGACAACACAGGAAGTGCTGCCAGAAATGACAATGGAAGTGGTGCACCGCTGAAAAGGGCCCTCCTAGAATCTTTGAAAGCCAGGAATGAAGTCTCCCAGTCTTTAGGGGCTCCAGTGGCCCAGACTTTGGAGTCAGTAGCCAGGACTGGGGTGCACAATTCAAAAGCAGATGGCTCTGTCCTTTTCTAGAAGCAACCTGTCCCAACCTGGAATGGGATGTGAACAGCAGCCCTTTCTAAACTGATGTCGGTCTCCATCCCTATCAGGTAAATCAGGTAAACTATGCTTCTGATTTTCAACTAAACAGATGGTATTTATAAAAGTATTAGCATTTAAAAATATTCAGGCAAAGATATTTGGTCTATCTCCAGAATAATCTAGCAGAATGATTCCCAGCGTTGGGTGTGCAGACCCCTGGGGGATATGAACCAGAATGTTTAGGGTTATGTGGAAAAAAATTGAATAACGTCAGGAAAAGGTACATATGTCAACAGCGTAAGACAACTATAACAATTACAAACATTTTGACAATATAAAGGCTACAGTTTATGAAAATGAGCTGCCAAGGGATATGCAAGTGAAAAAAAAGAGCAGCAGGGGCCTCTGTTCTAGTGCACAACCATAATAGACCTCTATTTAGCTAGACAGAATGGGTAAACATTGCATCAGTGTAAGATTTGTACATGACACAGATGCGTTGGGCCACATCATAATTCCACCTCAAGTAGTGGCCCAAGAATAATATTAGAGGAAGAACACTGCCTCAGGAAAGATTAGGACATTTCCTTCTTTTGAAACAGCACTTTACTCAGAAAACCAAAGTGTTCACCCATGATATGAAATTAAATAACAAATACACAACCTAGAAAATAACATTCTCCTACCCCAGGTAGGTAAATTAGATGATTTTTAAATTAACATTATTTATTAGGCAAACAAACTATAGCTAGAAAATGTAACTTACATCATAGTATACTGCATGGAAGAGCTGTCGGAAATACACTACTACTACGCCTTCTTGAACAGAAGTAATAGAGCCTTTTTGCACTTACCTTAAGGTGGAAGAGGGGGAGGGGGAGCACATGAGCAGTGACTGGATAACTTGGCAACGGTGCCACAGCAAAGCAATCCCTGCTGTAATGGGAGCAATTTGCACTTAGCCAGAGCTTAGTAAAGTGCCGGATAAGTTTCAAATGCTTTTTGGCATCCATAAGTGCATCCACCCAAACCATTCCAGAACTTCACCTCCCTTGGACAGGAGGTAAAGTGCAAAAATGGCTGTAGTGAAGGAAGAAGAAAGGTACAACAATAGAAGCAGTGGCAGGACAGAATAGATTTGGAAATGAGTTGCCTTCTCCAATTTGTCTGGCAGGACTATCGTATTTCCTACTGTATAAAAAGCAAAGAGTAATCTCTGCCATAGAGGAAGCAGATAATTCAGCAAGGAATATTTAGGGAAAATAAGCAAAATAAGAGACAGAGTGACTTAAGAGGATTTTGGCTGGCATCTCCACTGTGCAGTAAAGGCACTTAAATGAGGTGCTTAGGGCAGCTGGTCTCCACTGGAAGTAATGGAAAGTGGCCCCAATATTATATAGACCACTTAAAGATTATATTTTAAAAGGAAGCAGTATATAAATACATAATAAAACAAAGGTGCCTTTACTGCATGAAGGAAACACATATTTTGTTTTGTGGGGAAAAGTGAATCTTGTACAATGGGAAATACAGGAACTGAAGCCAGGGACCAGAGGAAATGTACAGAAAGGAAAACTAGAATTTATCCTTTAGATCTGTGATGAAAATCATTAAAAAAAAACATTTTTCATTATATTACTGCTATAGCAGGGTTCAACTTCACTCAATCCTGTCAGAATATAAACAGCAAAGCGTAGGAATCTCGGAGTTGGTAAAATCCTTAACCAAAAGAATTCTCATTGATATTTAGCATAATGTGCCAGACATAGTTTTTCTCTCTCCTATACTTAGTAACTTGAATGGGAAAAAGTCACAATAACTTACTAGATGCTTCTGGTAACTTGTAGAGGGTGTTACCTATCAGAAATTACTAATTTAACTGATGATGGAAGTATTTTATACTACCAATTAGAAGAAGAAGAAGAAATCTGATTCTCACACATTTAAGGGGACTCAAAGTGGTTGACAAAGCTTTTCTATTCTTCTTCCCACAACAGAACACCCTGTGAGTGGGTGGGTCTGTGAGAGCTCAGAAGAGAGCTGTGACTAGCACAAGGTCACCCAGCTGGCTTCATATAGGACAGTGGAATCAAACCCAGTATTCCCAGATAAGAGACTGGCTCCCTAACCACTAGACCAAACTTATCATACTCAGGCTCTGAACAAAACTTACATCAAGTTTATTCCTGACAATGGAATAATTTAGGAATGAGTTTCAGTGGGAAAATGTTTGTAGTACTGGAAAATCTCACACATTGCCACTGTCATAACCAGAAAAGGGGCATAGATGGGTGGCCATTGTCTGGTTAAAAGTGGCCTCAGCATACACTTTCAGCATTCATAATCCTCGAAGCCACTTATTTTGCTAGTGTTAATTCTAGAGTTCTTAGATGGGGTTAAGGAGAGCTGAATTTGGTACATTTATATGGTTAAATTCTGGAAAAGCCCAGCTGGTGCAAAATTGTGTTGGGTTAATTTATTCAATACATTTATAGCCTGCCCTTCACCAAATGGCCCTAGGGCAGGTTACAATAAGAATAAAGCATATCAAATATTAAAACATATTTTAAAAATATAACCCTGTCCCTCCTTAACAGGACAGCACCCTGTGGAAGCTATTTAAAAGGCAAATAAAATGGTTGAGCAATGAGTGCTTGACATATTTTGTTGGGTTAAGCGCTGATGGGTGGGTTGCTCCCACCCACCCCCTGGCTTCATAAAAGCCAAGAGGGGCTGCCAGGAACAAAGCTAGCTCAGCTGAATTGTCATGTTGCATAATGGGCATAATGATCCACTAAGCAAACTGAAGAGCTCCATGACCCCAATTTGTGTAGTCATTCCTCATACACATGGTGGTTTCCCCAGAAACTTCAGCATTACATCAATTGTTCTGAAGTTACGTCCGCGTTTAAAACTCATTTAAAAGCCTTGGCTACTGAATATTTAAAAGGCCTTCATCTGGTGTCTGAATGCTTGTAATGAAGATGCTTGGTGGCTGTCTCTAGAGCAGTTGTTCCAAATCCTAGATGCCTCCTCTAAGAAACACATTTTCCTTGTGGCCTCCTGCTTTACTTCATTTGATGGGACACACAGCAGAGCTTCAGTGAAGCTTAGGGTGCTTCTGCATTTACGTTAGTAAATCCGGATCTACCTCTTCCGGATTTAGTAAATGCAGGGTAGATCCAGATTTACAGAGGTAGATCCGTATCTAATAGATACAGATCTCTCCCCTGCCCCTGGCCCATTCTTCTGCACATGTGGCGAAAGGACAACTTAGATCCGGATTTGAGGTGGGTGCTGAAGCAGCCATGGCCAATCAGGAGGCGCACAGGACACAGGCGTGCAGCCTCCTGGGACCCCGCAGCCAGAATCAGGGCAACGCTGAAGAGGTAAGGAGGGGATCACTCAGGGGGGGCTAGGGAGGGCTTCGGAGAAGCTCCCCCTGGCTCCAGAAGTGGTGATCTACCACTTCTGGGGTGAGGGCGAGCCGCAACAGCAGAGACCCCTGGCTCGCCATGCTCAGCTCCAGTAGAGCCAATCATGGCGGGCTGGGGGAGGGCCCCAGGTAGGCACGGTTTCGCTGTGCGGATGCATCCTAAACGGATGCGTTTTCACAGCAAAACACCCATTAAGACTACCTTGTATGTAGTCTTTTTTTAACACCTATTAAGCACACATTAATGGGTACTACTGTGCGGACGTGGTCCACCCATTCTGTTCTTAATGGGTGCCGCTTTGCAGGCACGGTTTCCCACATGTGTGCTTAATGGGTGTTACTGTGCGGATGCTCCGTACTAAAAGCGGCTTTAAAAGGTGCCGCTGTGCGGCTGCGTGCTTCCACATGTGTCCTTAATGGGTGTTTAAGGGCATGTGTGGAAGCACCCTTAGTCTACTAATGGGTAACCTGGTACCAGGCTGTTTAGGACTTTTGATCCAGTGTGTATAAATTAGGGATGTGCACAAATATTCGTAGGCATTCGAAATTCAATCGAATGTGCCAAATTTCAACATTTGAATCTGAACAGAATGCCCCAAAATTTGAATTTAAATATTCAAATTGAATTTTGGATCTATTTGTTTGAATTATCTGGACATTCGTATGTGTACAGGCTCATACACGATGCTTATTTGAAGATCTGCACCTTTCCCACATCTGTACACATTTGTAAGGATCTGTATGGAATGAATATGGGTTGGATATGGGATAACTATGGGATGCATATGGATGCGTATGGATGTGTACGGATCTCAGGAAGATGCGTATGGGCATCCATAAATGTTGATGACATTCGTACATGCAAATTTGAATCAAATTCAAACAAATAGATTCAAATTTGCTTAATTCAAATTGAATCTTGTTACATTTGCATTTAAAATATTGACTTGAATTGAATGTCAAAAAAACATTCTTGCACATCCCTAGTATAAATGAGATGAAACTGCACATTGCAAATTTTACTATAGGATGGGTGATGTAATTATTCAGAAATGGTTACTTTTGTATAACATACTTTTTATGCCATAAAGCTGTCTAGGTTTATTCTGAATAATGGACCAGAGCATCCTGCAAACTATGAGCCCTGTTATGCATACATCTATGGCGTATCTTCTTATAACATCAATGAAAAAATATTGACTTATCAGGTGACACGGAGGCTCTGAACCCACTGTCCATGAGGGATGCTAGAACAACCCAGCTATTATGAGTAGGAGGAAACTGTTGCTGCCCAGAGTAACAGTTCTGATAGGTGCTTTCTGTATCTAGTTGCTAGGGAAATTGTTCAGAAGTAGTTTCCTGATTGGTGATTTCTGTGTTCAGTTGCTAGGGAAATTGTCAGAACTTGTGGTACTGCTGACTGCAGAAACTGCATAGTTGTTACACTCTTTGAGCACTGTTCCTTCTCCATCTATTAGATGGGAGGTAGGTGTTTCATGGGATATTTGCTTCTTTTAAGAAACAGGAAAGGGATGAAGCACCTATGAACTTTCATGATTCAGTAACACTTGGGAGAGCTGTTGTCTTTCCCTGCCTGGGGCTTTTGAATATAGGGTGGGATAAAAGTATAAATAGATAAAATAAATGGCATCAGCAAAGACACCTCCATCTTAGCAGAATCCTAGAACTTGGATATCTAGAACTAACATTTATTACCAAAGGTTTCATTGTGTAGCTTAACTGTCTTTGTTTAAAGCCACATCTCTTCTCCTGCAGTAGAATTATGAAACCATTAAAAAAAACCTGCGCAAATTGCAACTTCCAGCTTTTCAGATAAAGAAAGAGAAATAACCTTGTGTGAAGCAGGCACATGCTGACACAGCTGCAGCTCTGTACTCCCACAGCACCTATTTTTTCAGGCTATACCAGTTTGTCTAGTAGATAAAACTTGTGGTTTCCCTATCCCTCTAGGTCATTCTTATTACTGCTAATCCTCTTTTCCAATTAGAAAGAAGGACAATCCAGAGGGCTTATATTTTGAACCTTTCTCAGGGTTTGGAAAGTGCATTCTAGATCTCATAATTCCTGCAGCAAAAAGACCACCACATTCTTCACATGCATTTCTCTTTATATTATCCCAAAATATTACCCATGCCCATGTGCAGGAACTGTCTCAGGTACAGAGGCAGCTGTGTTAGTGATTAGGTGAGATCTGAGCAGTGCTCATAGGTTGGCCAACACAAGCAGCAGTAATTCCTTTCTCAAAAGAGATGCCATGCAGTTCAACCCCCCCCCTTTCTTAACCTCCAGTGTGACAGCAAAGAGCCAAAAAATCACAGTACAGTTTTCTCTTCCAGGCTTTCTGATGCACATAACTAGCATGCAGCTAATAAACTGGCAAGTGAAGCAATTACAGTAGCTCCTCGGTGCATGTTAATGTGATGTCCTTTGTGCCTGTGTGATAACATTGCACTTCTACACAATGTGGCCACGTCTACGGAGAAGATAATGGTGACTTTCTTGAAGAAGTGAGTTTGGCGCACCATTTGCATAAGGCATGCCAAGAAGATGCCCAGGGCCTCTTCTTACAAACTGCAGTTTGCACAACTGCAGTTCCTACAATTTTGTGGTCCTCGTTATTCACTAATAATTCAAATTCGAATATCGAATTTGTAAACGTTAAATTGTGCCTTTAAGTTCAAAGGAAAAAGTTCAGAAAAAAGAATAGAAGAAGAGAGTCAGCTTGCTCCTCATACTTCTCAAGTCTATAGGAATTATTGGCAAATGCATACAATTGACTTCCACAGGTATCAAACAATCTCAGGCTTCTCCAAGTGAAGGTGGTGTGGGAATAGCCTTATTGACTGTGACTTTCAATCTTTGCACCAGGTTTCTTTTGAACAAGGTGACAGATCCTATATGTATATAGGTATTCATAAGTAAAAATTACAAGGCTAACATGTTGCATTATAAGATGCATACTGTTTTATCTTTAAATAGCAGTAGATTTGCGATACGGAAAAAATGGAACAAGGGTCCTACATTTTTAGAAACACCTATTGAAATATCTTTTCTGCACTACTATTAAGGTAGAGGAGCTCTATTCTATTTTCCTTATGGTAGGCCTAGCTGGTCATTCCATACTAGGGAAGTGCACAAATTATTCATGCATTTGGAATCCTGATTAATACATCCAGATTCCGAGATTTGAGGATGGATCAGATAGGGCCCTATTTGAAGGACCCTAGCCGTCCACGAATCGGATAATCCAGTATCCATAGAAGCTTCAGTAGAAGCTTCTACAGATACTCGATTACCCTGGGGCCTCCCCCCTGGGCTGATCTACCCCAAACCTCCCCCCCCCCCTGCCCTGGCAGTGCTCTGTGCCTCTTCCTGGGGCTTCTGGAAAGCCAAACGGGCTTTTCGAAAGCAGGAGACAGGGCCTTTCATTCCCAGAAGGCCCTGTTTCCAGCTTCCTGAAAGCCTTTTGGCTTTCTAGAAGCCCTGGGAAGAGGCCTGGAGCACCACCTGAGCACTCCTGCCAGCCTCCCCGGAGCCCCCTTACCTTTGGGGGCATTCCAGTGGTGGCAGCTGCTGCTGCCGCTGCTACTACAAAGTGAGGAGGGGTGGGAGGGGTGGGGTGGGATTTATTTGTTCCATGCACAGATATTTGTAGAATATTTGACCGGAGCCAAATATTTCCACATTCTATTCCCCTCAAATAGAATGTGGAAATTGGCTCCGTGCACAACCCTATTCCATACACACCTGGGTAAACACAAAAATATTTACAAATATGTAAAGTAAGATTAAATAAGAACAAAATGCAAAATGCAAAGTCAGTATCAATGACATTAAACTTGCAATTTACATTAATAGGGTAAGTAAAGGGTTTATAAACAGATCAAGATATGGGGTGGTCTTGCTTTTGCAATATGGGAAATTCTCTTTTTGTGCAACCCTAACAATGTCTTACCTTCTTTAGTGCTTATATTGCTGATAAGTTTTGCTTTTATCTGAATTAGTTTTTATTACTAAACTGGCAAAATGCTTCTTATCATGACGGCTCATATGTAAAGTGATATTTGTCTTCCTAAAACTCTTCTGCAGGAAGGATATAGGGCATGACAACATATCATTACTGTAAGTGGTGAGGGTGGAAGGAACCAGGGTTATGGCAGGCCTGTATATACTGTTATTGCCTTGGAGTGGCAGCCTGGGCAGATGCTTTCCTTACGTATCCATTTCTGTGGCACAAGGATTTGTTGCCTGCGCTCAGTGTCTGTTACCATTCATGCTGCACTTCCATCATGGCTTTTGGAACTACTGCAGCAGGAGACAAGAACGATCAAAGTGCAAACTGGTGCTCCAATTCAAGTGCAAACTGGTGCTCCAATTCAACTGCTTGTAAGAGTAAATCTGGATTGTTCTTTCACCCAACATAGGTCCCCCCTTCTCTCACCCTGTGTGTACACCCACCCACACCCACCACATGTCTGTTGATGTGAGTCATCCAGATACATAGCCGCTTTGTATACAGTAACATCAAAATATATTTAAATTCAGGGTGGTGTTCTTCATGCCATTTAACTCTATTACACTTAATTCAGAATAAGCCTTCTTTAATCCTACTTTTACATCACAGGAAAGATCTACCTAGGGATTAACCTAGTTCAAATAGTTCAAAGTAACTGATGAAGTTTTAAATACTTTTGAGAGAGAGAGAAAATGTAGGGAGCCAAAACCTTAAATAAAATTAAGAATTAAGAGCCAGGACCTATATTCCTCCCTCCACATAACAGGCCTTCCTGTCTTATTTCTACAAATTCACACAGTTTGGGAAAGCTGTATAATTACTTGTGAAGAGTAGTTTCCAGGAAGTAAGCTCGACCGGAATGAAACAGGCAGACATAGGTAGCCTGCTTCAACACAGAAGAAAAGCTTCTTTGGATGCTGAGTTCTGCAACCATAATACCACTTCCTACAAAGTCTCCTTTCTAAGCTGAAACCTCCTTCAAAATTTCAAAAAGTTATAAAATGAAGCAGGATGATCACTACAGGCAAATGCTTTAAGTTTTATCCATTTAAATATTAAAATCTTGCTCTTTTGTTCCCTAAAAAACACTTTCTATGTACCACATCAACTTAAATCTCATGCATGAAAACACCTCAGTGCAATTTTCACAATTAAACTCAGTTGTGTGGTTGCATAATTCTAGTGCCTGGTAGGGATGTGCAAAAATGGTTTCTTGTTTTGTTTTGTATTTTGCTCATATGAATCGAATGCAAGAAAATCTGTATTCGTTCAAATAGATCCCCTTCGAATGTAGTGGGATTCAAATTCGATACAAATGTTCAATCCCATACGAATCGCATACGAATGCATACAAATCCCATATGAAGCTTCATACAAATGTATCAAAACATTCCATTTGAATTCAAATGTCAATCTTCGAATGTGCCAACATTCTATTCGAATCAAATGTCCGAATTCGGCCAAATTTGTATGAATTTCAAATGTTATGGATATTCATGCACATCCCTAGTCTGGTCTTCAGTGCCTAATGCTACATGCTGCCAATACAGAATGTGGAACTCTGTGATTTAACAAGCTTAGAGGTGGTCTGCTACTAACTCCTACTCTAAAGCCTCACATCTAGGTGTTAGTACAATCATCTGTTGTATAATTCTGCTTTGTAGAGAAGGGCTTTGCTTCTACTCTCTTCAATTAATACAATCCCCAAAATTTGGAGTAACGTAATTTGGCTTCTGTGGTATCATCACAAAGATCTGTACAGCACTGTAGTGTTACCATGGGAGAGTTCAACGGGTATGGGGATTACAGGGTTTTGCACACATTGAGCTAACATTTTGCTATAGGGAGCAGAAAGCACATTAAGAGCCCTTTTCAGTGCTCTGCCATCATTGCCACATGTGGACTGTAAAGCCCCTAAGCAGCCACCAGGGCAGGAAACAGTTAACCTGCTGCTGCTGTGGGTTTGATTGACATGCTGAGGAGGAGGAGACTCAGCAAGCTCCATTTTGCCTACCAAGAAGCAAGGCTCTCCAACCAATCAGCAGCCAGGATTCTGGATGAATATTAGCTGCTGCTGAGACTGCTAGAAAGAGTCTCTGCTGGGGTCTGATAAGTGAAGAGGGCTGCTCAGTGTGCCTCTGTGTGTTTGTAGGCCTCACCTCTAAGTTAGAAAGAGGGAGAGAAAGAACTGACAAGGTTTTGAGACAGAACACTAAGAGATATAAAGAAGAGAAAAACAAAGCTGTATCAAAACAAAAGGAAAGGGTTTCAAAGGCTAGAAGTTATTAAGAGGCTGTGAATTAGCATAAGAAGTTTACCTCAGACTAAGAGAGGGAAGCCATTTTCAGTCAGGAAACCACTGTATTAAATGAGAACTTTTGCTGGGTGAACAAGCAAAGGATTTTACTCTGTTCCCTTACCATTTTAGTTCCTTTCACATGGACTATAGAATTCATAACTGATTCAATCATACATTTTATTCCTTTTATTCTATTTACTCTGTAACAATAAACCTTTGAGTTTGGTTAACTATAGAGTATTCT
Source organism: Aspidoscelis tigris stejnegeri (assembly GCA_023333525.1). Classification (NCBI taxonomy): domain Eukaryota; kingdom Metazoa; phylum Chordata; class Lepidosauria; order Squamata; family Teiidae; genus Aspidoscelis; species Aspidoscelis tigris. The sequence goes on from JALMGA010000006.1 coordinate 68,253,923, forward strand.
GTTTGTGGTAACATCTAGAAAGAACTAGCAAACAGGGCCAGTGAAGATCCAATTTGTGCTGAGGATCTAAGAGGATCTGGCAGAGTGAATGGGCACCTGGGCTGTCTGTTAGCCTGCCAGGCTACGCTAAAAGGAGTCAGGTGGTACCAGAGCTGACCGGGTCATCACATGGACTAACCTTGGGCATTTTTCTCAAGGCGCTGTACACAGCGCTGTTTTAAAAGGGACAAAAATTTGACAGCTTCCAGAACCTCGCCCAGGGTTCTTATCTGGGAATAACGGGTTTGATTCTGCCCTCCTCTATGAAGCCAGCTGGGTGAACTTCAGTGAGTCACAGCTCTCACAGCCCCACCTACTTCATGGGATGTCTGTTGTTTGGAGTTCTGTAGAAAGCTTTGTCAGCCACTTTGAGTCCCTTTAAATGGGTGAGAAAAGCGGGATAGAAAAGCCAACTCTTCTTCTTCAGAAACATTGAAGCTGAGGACTGAAAGTTCTCTGGCCCCTGGCTTTGATGTTGGAAGGGCTGCCATGAGTAAAAGCAGCACACAAATACACTTCATAACTCTTCAAGCACCCGCCTCCAAAGGTGGCAAGATTCACAGCCATGTGGATCTTGCCACTGACCTTTATTGGTAGACTGGTTTCTTAAAAGTAGCAGTTCATTGCATAACATGGTTTTCCATTCTATGGGGTTTGTCCAAACCAAACTAAAGTGTTAGACTGTAATATGAAATCAAAGTAAATTAGGGCATATCAAAAACTTAAACAGGAATAAGTAGGATAATCATTTAAAGTACTGATTTGTATCTTGACTTTGGCAGTGGCCATCACACTAAATTTTTCCCCCCTGGACTCCAGCCAGTAGCCATTCATGGAGATCGTATTAAAATATGACCTTCTTTGTAGGTTCCTTTGTATGTCTGGCATAGTCTGCTGTTTTTATAGAGTGAATTTCATCCATTCATAGTTCTTTTTTCTTTTTCTTTTGCCAGTTAGTCCTGCTTGCTGTTTTGGCATGAATGCTGGTTGAGTGGCTAGAGGGGGTGTTTCCAGGGAGGGGAAGGTGGTTTCCTCTTTTTTTTGAACAGGCCAATCAAAGTGCTTTTTCTACAATGGGTCCATACATGAGGTGTGATCCTTCATGGCCACTGTCTTTCTGTGACTTGAGGAAGCTTAAAAGCTGCAATTCTAATATTTACTTATTTATTTACATTTTTATCCTGCCCTATATCTTACCTTCTCATGCAGTTGCACCTGCCTGCCTAGCCCTGCTAGTTTACAAATGCAGAGGGAGAAGAGCTTACTCCTTCTTGGCCTTCTTGTTGACTTGCACCTGCACCTGTGTTCCTGAATGAGAAGAAGCCAACACCCTTCTGTCTCTCTCCGTTGACACTCTTGGTGATGTGCATTTGCATAGCCAAACTCTGGGAGCTATAATCCTAGTCAGAAGGGGCAAATCTTGGGATATATGGGTGTATTGCTGTATGTGTGAGTGTGCTAGTGTGTGTATATGTGTGTACATTTGGGTGAGTCTCCGTGGGAGGGACCACAGTGTGGGTGTGCTGGTGGGTGTGGGTGTATATTTAGGTGAGTGCTGTGGGGGGGGGACCATGTGCCAAGGCCGGGCAAGAGGGAGAGAACTGGAACAGGGGGCAATTATTGCAAGGGTAATGGGCAGGGGGAGATATGGGGTGTTCTTCCACTAGCACTAAGTACCCATTAATTACCCATTAAGGACCCATTTGGCTCAGAGCAGGAAGACCCCATTTCCACAAGACCCCATTAGAGCCACATTTGTTTCCACCTGTTCTAGGGAAATCCAGATCATATGGGTTCTTCAGGACCTATAATCCGGATTCCCTGTAGATCATATTAAAGGGGTCTACAATGGGGTCTTCAGGCATCAAATCTGGATTATACAGAGCCTGTTTCCATCACAATTGGGCAATGGAGTCTATGGGTGGCTCAGGGGTGGCACCCATGGGGGGGTTGCCCCCAAACTCAAAGCTTCGAAGCCTCTGCACATTCTCCGAAGCCAGCTCTGAAGTTCCTTTGAAGTTCCTCCAAAGTTGCCTTCAAAGAATAGCACAGGCTCTGAAGAGGACCCCATGTGAGAGCAATGCTCTGGAGGATCTTCAAAGAATCTCTGGAGCATCTATGGAGACTGCACCTCCTGCCCCCCAAAACACCTGGGGTGACAGGCAGGCCCCATGTGGGTAGATCCAGATTCAGCACATGGGTGCTCTGGCGTTTCCACTGCGAGCAAGCTAGCACCCACTGACCACCTGTGGAAATGCACTGGGTACTTCCCTTAATCTGGATCTACTAGATCCAGATTAAGGAAAGTACCCATTCCTTAGATCTAGATCATTTTAGATCTGGATTAAAGGAGATCTAGTTAGGAGAAAGGTTAGAAAGGTTAGGAGAATGGGTATTAGCTACTTTGAAGCTATTACCACTTCTGTTCTTCTTCCCAATTGGCAGTGTTTCAGGTGTCATGCCAATCAGTCTCCTGCTCTGACTGTGTTGCTCTTGAATGCCAGATCATGTTCTTGAATGCCATACATGACTTGATTCTAGAAGAGGGGACTGATCTGGCATGTATAACCGAAACCTGGATGGATGAACTGAGCGGGCCTTGTCTCACCCAGCTGTGTCCTCCAGGTAAGAAACTTGGGGCCTATTTGCACTTAGGCTTCTAGTATTGAATTGCATGCCAGAGGCCTAAGTATGAATAGGCCCCAGGTTCAGTTTCTCACTCACCACCAAGCTGTTACATGTTTCCTGTCTTCTGTTTCAGCATTTAAATGTTTAAGTTACCTTCTTTAATGCTGTCTCTCTCTGTGCTAGTTTGGAGGGGATGAGGCCAAAGCTGTGTGTGTGATGCATTTCAAATTGGTGTACTTGTCCTACAAAAGTGTATGAATAGAATGTTAAAAGCAAAAATATTAGCAGCAAAACAGCTCTTTTTGTTTTTGATCTTAGGAGGGAAATTATGGGTGTTTTTCCACTGTCACTAAAAGTACCCATTAAGTACCCATTATTGGGTACGTAATGGGATTTTTGTACCCATTAATGGGTACTTAATGGGTACTTCTAATGACAGTGGAAAAACACCCTATAACTCCTTACTTCCCTTTCCTTCTCAGTTTTTCACTTCAGCAGAACCACAAGGTTTTCTGGCTCTGGCAATGGCATATATCTCAATCTGTTTTACTTTTCATTGACTCTGACACTGTGACTTTGCTTAGCCAGGACACAGATCATTTTTTTAAAATGTCCTTTATGGATCCCCCATTGGCATTAACTCTTTCTTCATATGAATCTCTCTCTGTGGAGATAGGCAAGAGGAATACTAGACAGTTTTGCCAAAATGGCTGAGCATCCAGAAACCATTCATATGGGGTACAAGGTCTTCAGAGCCTTATTCCTTCTTTCTTCATGTTGCTTTCCTGGTTGGTGGTTGTTTTATGTAGGAACATGCACGAATGTTCTAAACATTCAAAATTCAATCAAATTCAATTGAATGTGGGCATTCAAATTTGAATAGAATGTCTTCACATCCAAATGTAAACATTCAAATGAATTTTGAATGTTCCAAAACATTTGTTCAAACAATTTGAAACATTCAAAAGATTCATACGAATCTCATATGTATCTATACGCGTTTGTGCTTATAATACGGGACAAAAATGGGATGCATATGAGATAAAATGGGATGCGTATGAAATGTGTACAGATACGTATAACACATGTTGACATTCGTATCTTAAGATTCGAATCTAACGTTTGATCAAATAGTTTTGAATGTATTCACTTCAAATTGGATTTTGTTGCATTCGGATTCTAAACATTCAAATCAAATCAAATGTTTTGACATTCAATTTGACTCAAATTTGAATGCAAAAAAAATCTGTGTGCATCCCTAGTTTTATGCCTTTTGAAGAAACTTTTTTCATCCTGTGGGACATCCTTTTTTTGTTTGCTTGTTTTACCTCAGCTTTGTCCCAATTTCTCCTGAGACAAATTCTTTTTTTTTTAAAGGACACAAAGAAGCCAGCATAGTATAGAAGGAATTTAAAACAAAATGAAAATAGAATTGTTATGTGCAAAGAGCCTCTTCCACAAAGCTTACAGAAAGAGCAAAAACAATAAACACACCAAAGACTTCCTCGGCCAAAGGGCAACATTTCCAATCAGCAGGGAAACTGCCTTACGACAGTGTGGCATGTTTATTCAGCAAAAGGCTCATCTTTTATAGTTACCAGTATCAAAAGAACACTCAGGCACCTGAAAGGACTTAATGCTTTACATATCTTTGAAATATAAGAAGAAGAGTTGGCTTTTCTACCCACTTTTCTCACCCATTTAAGGGGACTCAAAGTGGCTGACAAAACTTTCTATTCTTCTCCCCACAGCAGACATGCTGTGAGGTAGGTGGGGCTTTGAGAGAAGAGAGCTGTGACAAGCCCAAGGTCACCCAGCTGGCTTCATGGAGGAGGGTGGAATTGAACCCAGTATTCCCAGATAAGAGTCTGCCTCCCTAACCACTAGACCAAACTTGAGCTGTTCCTGGTGGTTACTGCCAATTGCTAATTAGCCAGAGATACAGAGGTGCAAAAGTTATCAGAATATTTACCCAAGGTTAGAAGTTTCCCAGATGAGCTTGAGATTGAGTTTCCATCAACATATCAATAAAGACTTTTACTTGGAAATTTTTTCCTAATTGACAAACTAAAAAGGCACACAAGGCTCTGGAAGGCAACTAGAATCATATGAATTTTCATACAACAGACTGACTTATGGGGGAACCAATAATCACAAGACAGAGAGACGGGCTGGAATTATGTTGGATAGAGGAGGAGTTTTTTCCGAGCCAGACCAAGAGTAGAGAAATGTACAGGCATTCCCACTGAAATCTGTACTTTCAATTGCAGATCTGTACAAGATCTTCTTGTGACATTCAAGCTTAGCCTTACCAAAGGAAAAACACAAACTAAACTCTGGTGTACTTGAGGCCTTTAAAAATTTTTAAGTTTTGATGATAAGTAGATTTGAAATCCTGATACATTTTAAGGCGCTATTCTGCTTCCTCCTTTTAGGGGTTTGTGGTGCCCATGCCTATTTAACGTGTTTATTTATGTTGACTGTAATGTATTTAAATATATTTATTGTAAAAAAATTGCCTAGTTAATATGCTCAGGTAGCGAGGACAGGTAAGCAGCAGGGCTTAGTTATTCTAATTAGCATACAGGAGTGGGGAGAGAATATCCTGGGATTAGCCAATCAGGGCGATGGCTCGTGCCAGCTGGGAGGTATTTAAACCACCTGCCAAGGGAAGGAAACATTCTTTGCTGGGAAGATTTGGGGGTGGGAGGTTTCAGGTTATACTGATCTACACCCCGAGGGAAACTTACCTGCATTGATCCATACTTCTTGGGCTGTGATAAGTCAGGAAGGGAAGACTAGAACTAGGAGTGTATGCGTGTGGTCTTTCTGTGAACACTGATATACTTTGCAACTAATTTGTTTTACTTTACCTTTGGAAACCATTGTAACAATTAAGCTTGAGACTTCTATTTTTTACAAAGAAGAATATTGCCTACAGTGATTTATTAGGAAGCTAAAGAGAACACTACTTTAGAAGGGCTACTGTAGCTTTAAGAAGCAGGGAAAGCAAGAGCCAGAGAAAGTGAAGCGCAGGGAGGCCTGTTAGAAACGCTTACCGCCTCCTTCAAGAGAGAAAGGAGAAGGAGGGTGGTGCGCTCTCTCGCACGAGGATGGGAAGGCATGGCCAGCACTGTTCTTTTCGCTACCAAATCTAAATATATTCAGGCCTCTTAACAGGAGGAAGGGGCATGGGGAGAAAACACCTTGGGCTGGGGGAGTGGGTTGCCACAGGGCCCTTGACGTCTACACCTGCCTGGAATGTAGTTCAGTTTGTTACAAACTTTAATTGTCACAGTTGAATTGTTTGCTGCAGATGTTTAGAAACAGCCAACTGGTTTTGGTTTGCCAAACCTACTTTCATGCCTGCAGCATCTCCCACCTTTTCCTTTCACACCAATGGTTTCCCCCTTCTCCTCTAGAGACTCATCTTCCTGTAGGCCTGGCCTGCAGCCACACAGTTTTAATATGTTGCACTTTGATCTATTAGGCTTTCCAAAACGGAGGACCATGGGCCCTCCCAGCGCTTCTCTACTCCCTAGAAGGGGTTCAGATGCAACTGAATATTTGTGTGTCTGGCATTCTGAAAGGACTAGCCAAGACACAGCATGCCAACCAGCATTTGGAAAAACTTCTTGGCCCACAGCAGGACCTTGAGCTGGCAGCATGAGAGGAGAAAGGGGAGGCTGTGTGTGAGAGACAAAGAGAGGGGAATCAAACTGAATAAATCATTAATTTGGAACCACCTTTGCAGTATTATCCACTACCTGACCAAATCCCAAAATCTGGATTTGTATAAACTCACTTTGGCAAATCTCTGATGTTCAAGAACTGGTTCTTCCTGGTTCAGTCTGATGCAAATAGAACTTCAGTGCTGTTGGAACCAGTTTCTCCCTTAAACCTGAGCTGGCTTCTCCTATGGTCGTGCAGTTGAACACTTACTTGACAATCTCCCAGTTCAAGTCTACACTCCTACGTAAAGCCGGCTGGGTGACCCTGGGCTAGTCACAGCTCTCTTTCTGAGCTCTCACAGCCTCACCTACGTCACAAGGTGTCTATTGTGGGGAGAACAGATTTGCCAGCCACTTTGGCTGTGTTCTCATTCAAGATTTAAAGAGCTTTGAAATAATTTTGATGGTGACTGTTCTCAAAGTTTTAAAAGAATCTGCAGTTTCTAAGTATTAAAGATCCCAAAATGCAGATAATCCCTATTTGCATTAAAAGAGACCTCGCTGCTGGGTTTAGAAATAATCCTCACTATTTAGCAAGCAACTTTGGGGGGATAGGGAATGCTTTAGGAGCATTCTCCTCAGCTTCTCCTGATCCAATGATAAGCCACAATTTTGTCCCCTTTGCACCGGGCTCTCATCATTACGTGCTAACAAAATTGGGCTTGGCTGAAAAGAGGTGAAGAATGAGAGAGATCAGACCACAATGTAACTAAAAAAGAGATCTTAGCCCATGTAACAAGAGATCAGAACAATGTAAGAAAAAAGAGATCAGACAAAAGATCAGACCCACACCTTTTGCCTCCATTTCACACTGAACTGCTTTGTTGATCCAGTGTAAAGTCAGCTCTTTTTGTAAAAGCCTACCTGGTTTTTCCCTCCTCCCTTCTTCACCCCAATCATTATAAGACAAAAGGGAAAGTGATACTGAATGTTCTACTGCTTTGTTAACAGGAGAACAAAGTTGTGCTATGGTGGAAATGGCAAGGACTCCATAATCATGAGTTTATACAGAGGGTGGGGTTTGAATAGCTTGCCCCGATGAAGTCAGGGTATGATGGTGCCCAATTGGTGACTGCATGGGAAGGGGTTTTTCTCTGTATTAAAAGCTAACAGTGGGAATGCAAAAAAATAGACCTTGCTGATTAAAATGACCAGTGGGAACACAGCTATAAATTTCTCTTAAGGATGAAAAGCTGGATATAAAAGCTGACGCTTCTCCAGATGTGTCTGTTGTCTCCCTTCTGCCCTGGTGCCCATGGCTGCCACATGCCTCATCTACCTAACAGTCCAGGGTTAGGCCCGGGCAGCAGGTGAAATGGGTATGAATGTAGGCACAAGACAAGAAGCACACGAGTTGTGGATGTAAGGCAAAATTAAACAAAATATTCATCCATTTTACTAGCAGACCGAAGCCCAAAATTTTATGCAGGATTTGGTTTGATAGCAAGTCTTTGGAGCCTGTGAAGGGCTTGTTTTATAAAAATCCTGTTAGGCACATTTCTATTTGTGTTGCCAATGATACTGCTTTTTGGAGTAGGAAGGATAATTTTTTTATATGTACAGTTTTAAAGCAATTAAAACAGACCCATGGTTTTCTGTGGGTCAGCAGTTCTTTGTGGAAAAGACCCAATCTGCAGATTCCCAGCTTCCTTAAATAAATAAAATAATAAATAAAAATCTTCCACTTGCCTAAACTGCATTATGTAGCAAGTCGTGCAAACACAATAATTTGTTTGAATTGAGGCACAGCCATTTCTAAAGGCAAGATTTTAAGTTTTTATTTTAGATTTCCATGATTGGAAACAATTGCTACCCTGAGAAACTATGCACATATTCAGACTTTTTGGAACAGGAGTAGAGAACAGAAAACAGTGAATTGTGTTCTAACTTCTGCCTCATTTGTTTTCTAAATGTGATACTCTGTTCAATATGCACATTTTTATAATGTATCCACTTGTGTAGGTAAAAATACACTATTATACTCATCTCACAGAAACTGAAGCTATGGTTGTCCATGGGTTACACCAGACCTGCAAAGCAGACCATGGGATCGCAGTCATTTTATTCATGTGCATACAGTTGCCTCAGCGTTGTTAGCTGGCTTGCGCCGCTTATGGACAATGCTGTATTGTGAGTACAGTAGCCACGTAAGTCATCACTAAGGACAGATGAAAGGAGGTAGAGCAAAACCCGAAGCCTTTAGCAAGGGGTTAAACCGCCTCTGATTAGTCGCTTTACCTGTCAACCATCAGAAAAGTGATCCCGGACGGCAACTTTTTCGATAGCCAGGTTGCCTGTGTCTATTATTGCCATAATCACCACACCCATCAGAAGTCATGGATCTGTTTCCCCACGTTTATCTATTAGCTGTGCATCCCCTTGGACAAATTACCGTGGCTCCCTCCCTCGTCCCGCCTTATTCTACAGCGAATTCACAAGTGCTAACTTTCGGGGATCTTGCCGGCGTCCCCTGCGAGCACGTGACATTTGACGCGTTCAGGAAGGTGCGTTCCGACGGGACTCCCGCCCCTCCACTGCGCTTCACGAACGGACCGCGAAGGTGGGGGAGGAGGGAGAAAAAGAAAGCCACAAAGGATCTCTTTTCCTCGAGCCAAACAGCTCCTCCTCCTCCCTCTCCTCCCCCCTCCCATGGAGAAAATCAATGCCAAGAGCGAAGGTGGGCGAGATGAAGCACGAGCTGCTCCGCTCGCTGTGATGCGGTGTAGCAAGAGGCGGCGGCGGCGGCACGGGGGTGGGGGTGGGGGAGCAAGACGTAAGAAGCGCTTCGGACCCAAAAGAAGCCTGACAGCTCCCCCTCCCCCACTCCGGCTGGCCGCAACAGCAGCAGCAGCAGCAGCACCGCATGGCGCGACGTGCCCGGCGCTGCCGCAAAGGACACGCAGGCGCCGTCCTCACGACGCCGAAGCTCGTTCTTTTCCCTCTTCCCTCCCTGTTTGTAGCGACGCGGCGGGTGAAGTGACTGACGACGAGCAGAGGCCGCCCCCGCTCCGTAGAGACACTTGTCCCCCCCTCCCCGGCCCCGCTTCTCCTCTCACGTCTACGTCTGCGGCTGCAGCACCGGAACAGCGACGGCGTGGGGAGGGAGGGAGGAGGGAAGAGCAGAGACGGCCTCGGGACCTGGGGTGGGGAAGGAGGGCGCTGAGAGGGGCAGAGAGGCCGGGCTGCCGTCCAGGCTCTCCCTGGAAGGTTCCCGCCGTGCGAGTCACACAGCGGCCTCTAGTCTTCCTTCCTTCGCCTAAGGCGAAAGGAAAGTCCGCCGCCTCGCCGCGGCTCCTCCGGTGGTTGCTCGGTTGCCCCCACTGACCGAGGAAGAGGATGCCACCGCCGGGCGAACACCCTGCCAGCACCACGCCTCCCCCTTCTGCTCCTCCTCCTTCCTTTGCACGTCTGCTCGGCGTCTCCCACCAGCAGCAGGAGCCCCTTCCTTCTTTCCTCCCTTCCTTGCTCCGCTGGCTAAGGCCTCCGTGGGCGGGAGGCAGGCGCGCAACGCACCTGGGCGAGGGAGGGAGGGAGCAGGAGGCAAAGGACGGTGCCTCTCTTCCAGGGAAGGGGGGGGGGCTGCTGCTGCTGGCGGCGGCGGCGTAAGGGCGGGGAAAGTGAGCTCTACCTTGACAGTGATTGGCAGCTCGGCGCGAGCCAATGGCTGCCGAGCTGGCGTTTTGGCAGAGGGGAGGGCGCTGCAAGCCCGGAACGCTTCGCCGGGGAGGGTAGGTTGGTTGCGCCACCGGCTGCGCGGCGGAGCTCCAGGGGCTGCGCGCGAGGGGAAGGAGAGACGCTGCTCGCGAGAGGGGTGGAGGCGGCGGCGGCGGCGGGGCTGGCAGGAGACGGCGGCGCTGGCAACGCGCAGGAGGGGGAAACCCAGGCGCAGCGCGGATCCCCGGCGAGCAGCTGGAGCAGCAACAGCAGCAATCGCAGCCGCCGCCGTTTGTCCCCCTCTGCCGTGCACGGACGGATGCGGCTCTTGGGTGCGCGTTCGCTCTGCCGGCTCTCCCCGCTAGCGCTGCGCCTTTGAGTTGTTCCCCATCTCGGCGGCTCCCCCGTCCTCCTCCTCGCTTCTCCCCCGCGGCCACCGGTTCTAATAAAAGGGAGGCGTGATTGGCATAGAGAGGGGGCCAGGAAAAAAAAAGGAAGAAAATCCGGAGGAGGGAGGAGCGGTGGCAGCGGGAGGAGGAAAAAAGAGAAGCAGAGCGGAGAAGGAGCGAGCGAGCGAGCGACGCCGCCGCAGCGCCAGCAAGGCGTGAAGTTGAGTCGCAGCCGAGGCGAGAAGGAAGGCACCGGGCAGACGCTGTCCGCTCGGCCGCCTCTGCTGCGCCCTCAGCCTCAGCCGCCGCCGCCCGCTTTGTGTCTGGCGCGGGAGACGACGAGTGCGAGGAGCCGCCGCCGCCGCCGCCGCCTTTCTCTTCGTCCGCCGCATCCCCGGGCAGCTGGAAATGTCGGAGCACAAGGCGCTGGACCCGAAGTTATCGACGACGGAGCGGGTGGTGAAAGGTAAGAGGTGAGCTCGGCGTGGGCAGGCGGCCGGCCGGCCGGCCACCAAGTTAGCCTTGCAGAGGGGCGACCGCCACCCTCTTCCTTCAGGGGAAGGCGGGAGGGGGCTTGCGAGGGCAGGGGGCCGCAGTCGGGCTTCGAACGGCTGCGCGTCGGCCACGGCTCCCATTTCCTTCCGCCTCCCCCCCCCGGGCTTTGGCGTGGGAGGTGGTGCGTGTTTATTTACTGTGGCTGCGGTTGGAAAACGGGCGAGGCGAGGCGGGGCCGGGCAGGGCGGCGAAGGGAGAGAAGGGCTCGGGTGGGAGAAGTCGGAAGCGGCTCCCCGGCTGACGGGGGAGATGTTGGGGGCTGCGATCGGGAGCGGGGCTTCGGGGCAGCAGATCGCCGGGGGCGGAGGGCGTCGCATGCCCCGTGTGGCGGCGCCCCCTTTACCTGGGCCCCTTCAGCCTGGGAAGCGCGCGGTCGCCTGGCGTCCTGCTCCTTTTCCCGCTGCCCTTTTCTCGCGGGTTTAACTGTTGCCACTGCAGCAATTCCTCCCCCCTCCCTCCCCGCCCCCCCTTTCTTCGGAGCGGTTGCGCCGGGGTGTGGAAGGGAAAACCCTTCGCTTCTCTCTCTGCGGTTGCCGGAGGATCCGGAGTGGGGGATCGCGGCCAGCTTTCCCCTCCCGTTCCTCCTCTCTTCTCCTCCCTCCCCCCGCCCTCTCTCCCCCTCCCCCGCTTTCCTTAGGGCATTTCCACCTTCCCTCCGCCCCCCCCTTAGGGTGGGTGGCCCCCGGCGAGATTCCTCCTCTCTTGGAGCCTCGTTTTGGCACCTCCGAGGCCTGCGTATCCAGGCTTTGACAGCTGGGTCTCTCCCCTCCTTTCTTTCATTCCGCTGGTTTTGCTGTTTCGCCTTGCCTCCCATTTATATGCTTACGCGTTGGAGATCCGGCTGGAGAGCTCCCTTCCTGGGGGAAAGGGGAAGGAAATGAGGGTCCCCCCCATCCAAATTTTCCTATTTGGTCTTCTTCGCTCTGTGCAAGAGGAACAGGAAATCCACCTGTGTGTGTCCAGCACATTCCTTTTCTCCACCGTTCTCGCCTTTCTCTTAGCTAAGGCTGGTATCGTAACAAGCAGGTCTGGAATGCTGCAGCAGGAATCTTCCAATGCTGCCCTCCTGTTACCCGTTGGATCTAAGCTTCCATGGATGAGGAATGCAGGTTTAATTTGTCCAGAGGACTGCTTTTAACCGGTGGGATTTAAGAGATGAATGCAGATGTGTTGTCAGGGTAATCCTTTGAGCAAAGCGAGCCAGGAACAAAACAATAAAGTGTTTCTACAGTCATTTTTAATTTGTATCCCTTCTCTTTCCTCTAGATGATCTGGCTCAGCTGGATGTTAAGTTATCTAGCAGACATCTTGTGTGAATGTGTGCATCTCTCTCTAGGGTCTGGGAGCTCGCCCGTTCTGTTTTAGAACATTATGTTCAGGATTCATGAGCGTTTTCACAAATGCGAAAATAGCTCATTTTCTGATTAGCTGTATATGTGTGCTCTCTTCTCTCTCCCCACATAACGCTTGCTCTGTGGAAAAGACTGCATATGGCTGTGAGAGAAAACCACTGATGTGAATCACCTGCCAACCTTAGCCATGTCTGTACAGAAGTCCATCCCAATTTAATTAGCTTTACTGAGAAATCCTCCTGCTTAGGATTTTAGTAATACATCCTGATCTTGACCTTAGCAAAACAAGTCCTGTTACTTTTACAAACATAACATTGAAACTAAGACGTGCATGATTGCTTTTAGGGGTTCTGTCCATTTTCTACTGAGATTGTTAGCAACATTCCTCTTGTTAATGAGGCAGGGTTGCAGCCTTAAAGGTGGTACTATATAAGTGACTGCCACTGTAGTAGGACCCATTGAAAGAGGAAGGTATCTGAGGAAACATACAGGTGACTGGAGTGTAGGAATGCATAGAAAGATGCTGTATATTTTAATGAGTTTTCTGGCTGAATGTACAATGCTGGAACTAAAAATCTTCAAAGCATCTAGAGGAAAAAGAAGAATGGTATCTATAGCTGGAGACTCTGCCTGGAAATTATTATTCTGAATGTTCCATAGTACAGTGAGCTCTGTTTTTAAAGGTTTATCCTGGTGTATTGACAAAATTAAAATTGGCAAGCATCTTCCCCGAGGGGGATGCCTGCATGGCTAGTTGAAGGATACCGATTTTAGAAAAAGAGGCGCAAGAGGGAATTCCACTCTTCCCTTCTGCCTGAGTATACATTGATTCTGAACTTGCTAAGCGTTCACTAAATGTGGCTGGACTTTGATGAAGAGGGTGGGAAATCTAGGAAGGGAAAGATTGCGGAGCCTCCTGGACCAAAAGGAGATGATTGCCTGGAAGCCAGCAGAATTGTTCTGTTGTACAATGTTTATAATTTTTAGTACATTACTGTACTAAAATATTGATAAAAACATTCTCTTGTTTGCACTTTAAGCTATAATCCTGTACATACTTAAGGAAACAAATTTTTTTAGAGTAAATGTTCTTTAGATTGCATTACATTGCTGTGTATGTATTTCCTTAACAATTAGGCTCACACTGCTCAATAAGATAGATTTCTGCAATTGTTGTATTGAAGTTTATGTAAAGACCTGTGTCTGTAACACGGTAGCTGTACTACCTGCCCCCGGGAAAATCCACAAATCATGATAATTTGGTAATGTTTTAATATTATAGTTCCATTCACTGTACTGTTTTATTGTGCGTGCACTCCTTTAGGATTTGGGCTTTTGTCATCTTCACTGCAGAAATTAAAATAGTAAAGATTGCAGTTCTAAGGCACATACACTGGGACCAAACTACCCTTAGAACCTTTCCACATCGTCACCTGGTGTGATGGCTGGCTCAGCCCTATAATGAATTGGGCATCTGCACTTTGTGACACCTGATGTGTCTGAAACTTACCAAGTGCTTCCCCAAGAGCTGCGTGAATGTGATTACTGTTGAGGCATTGCGATTGCCATGATGAATGGGTGACACTGTGCAACTGTGGCTCTGCCACCTTGCCCCATTCACTCAGAAGAGGTGAGAGCAGAGCATGCAGGGCTTTCCTTGCCATGCAGCTAGTAAAGCTTTTAGTGCGGGGAAAGCTCTGGCATGTGTGGAGCAAGTACGGAAAGGCCTCTTATTCTGCAGAACATGTTTCTTAGTAAATATTTATAGAATTGACTAATTGTGAATAAAGTAATAAATGGGACAAGACTTCTAATTTTTTTTTATATTCAACTAAATGAATTCTGAAGCTGTTGCCATAAAGAAAGTGCAGGAGTGGAGATTTTGTTTTTTATGGTGCTCATTTTATTGATTTGAAAAAAAAAGCTATTTGTGTACTTTAACCAGCATAAATGTGCTGGTTTTCTATTTTTTCTTCTTCTAACAAAAGTATCTCTGTATTATTTTCAAACTCATGAACTCAGCTAGATTATTGTGTTCATTAGAAAGAATTATTCTAGGATACTTCCTCCACAGTATTGTGTTGACTTTGATGAACTTCATCAGATTTTCTTCTGAGTGAATGTGTGTGGACAAACTGTTAACTTTGTTCAGCTGGTGCACCAAGTGATGGTGATGGCAGGGTAGCATTTTCTCAATAGAGTACAGAATATTTAGGGTGATTCTCCATTGGTTGGTATACTGGCCCAGCAAGTGTACTAGGAGCCTCCCTTTTGCATGCTGGTGAGATCTTAGGGAGGGCCCAGGTGAGGAACCACACAGGATTCCTTAGGGACTTCCTGTGTGCATACTGATGTGGTCTAAAATTGTTGGACTAACATACTGGCTAGGTAGACTTACTCTTATTTCAGCATTTTTAATCTTAGTGTCAATTTTGGTGAAAATAAATGTATGCTAATATTCAAAGTCAAGATGCTGTTAGAATAGATATTTGAAACTGAATATTTTCTATTTGTTGCAAAAATAGATCTGAATTGTACAAAAAGGCCAGAGCCCCAAATTTGCTGCTCTCGCATGTTAGTAAATAAAATGATCATTGGTGTTTGCTTCTAAGCTAATGCACACAAGGTTCTTGGAAATATTCTTAGAAGACTGTTTTGGATAACATCTGCACGTGGCTGAGAAGAACAAAATCCAATTTTAAAAAGTTGTAGAACTTTTACCTAGTGATTATTACCTAGATTCTTTTGTAGGTGTTTGTAGCACCTAGTTGTATGTTAAGAAAACTAGCTTGAGAATCAACACCACAGTTCAGCAGATTCAATTTGTTTTCTTGGCTGAGAATATAGGGAAGGTACAAAGCATTAATATCTTAATTATTTGCAAATTCACAGTTATCCTGGAGACAACTGCTGATGGTTTGTTATAACAAGAGTTCAATTTTCTATGTATTGTGTAAGTAGGCACTGTTCTATAATAACTTGTAGTGTGTTTAAGGAGCAACAAATGCTTGCATTTTTGTTCCTCATGCTTAGTATATAACAGGCTTGAAACAAAGAATCTGTTCACCTGGTAGGTTTCTTGCTTTATTGTGCACATTGTTCTTCCACATACTAAAAGAAGAAGTTGGCTTTTCTATCTTGCTTTTCTCACCCATTTAAGGGGACTCAAAGTGGCTGACAAAGCTTTCTATTCTTCTCCTTACAACAGAACACCCTGTGAGATAGGTGGGGCTGTGACTAGCCCATGGTCACCTAGCTGGCTTGTGGAAGAGTGTGGAATCAATCCCGGTGTTCCCAGATAAGAGTCCAGCTCCCTAAACGGCCTTCCAATTATCTAACATTGTCTTTGTTGCTTGTTGATTTATGGTTACAGTAGCTTCTAGTGGATGTCCAGCATTTATTTACATAAGCCTTTGTAGCTATAGGCCTTTTCTGCACTACCCTGTTGATTTTGAGATCAAACGGCTCTGATCTGGATCCTGGATCTCCTAATTTGCATGTTGATTAAGATCAAGGAGGGCCTAACCTTGTTAGTCTGGCTCCATCTACACAAGATGGAGCCAGATCCAGATCCAGAGGCTCTTAGATTTATTTTAGACCTACAAACAGGATTAAGGACTGTATTCCAGATCATGGCATGCTGATGGCATGAATCCATGACCCAGAATGTCATTGTGAATGTAGCTGTCATTGTGTGGTGCACTATTGCACACCACTGAAAATTACCCCTCACCCATGCCCTCGACACTAGCAACCTTCATTCCTAGCTGTCAAGGGATATGGGGGTAGCAGCTGCAAAGCTTGTGCCTGATTAGCACTGTCAGTACAGATTGCACTGATCCAGCCCTTGCTTCTCCATGATCTGTTTCAGTAGGTCTACTTCATTGTCCTATGACACTGTTACTCCTTATGTGCTGTACTATCCTGAGATCAATTCTATCAGATTGCAAAGTCTTGTTCTTTTCCAAGGCCGTAATTCACACCACAAAAATTGACAGCCACTGCCCAAGTTAACTAGGGTAGTCCTGGAACAGTTGGACAGAGTAGGGTGGTCGTAAAGCAGTTGGTGAGGATGTCAGAACAAACTGCTTTATGTACACACTTCCATGACTACATCTCCAGATACTAGCTACTTCAGACTTCAGTATCAGCAGGGGATGCCTTATGGGTGGTACCTCATGTGATTTGGTTGCAAAATAGGACCCTCTGTGTGGTAATGCACTATTAATGGAACTGGACCTTTGTATTTATGGAAATTGCAGTCATTCACATGATAGCATCTTGTAGGCCAAAGATGCCTAAAGTGAAGCCTAAGAAGCTGGTTAGTCTAAGACTATTCTGTGTAGTCCCATGTTTATGCCAATTTGGCTTTGTGGGCCGCAACAAAAAATGGTAGTCGTCTCTGTTTAGGAAATTTCTATAAACATTTATTTCTGGTCTTGGAATGTACGATGATAAAAAAAATCCCGGTGCCAAATATTAGATGTTTCAAGGTCCATTTTTAAAGAAAGGACAGACTAGCAGCTAAAAAATACTTATATGACTTTTTTCTTAACAGTAATAATAATAACAAGCTCCCTATTTTTGTGGAAGAATAGGAGTTAGGGATTTGATTGAATATTTTGTATTTACAGATATTTATGCTAAAATAAAAATTTGGTTTGTTGCATATCCAGAACTTTGAAATGAAGCAAACTCCCACTTAAAAAGATAAAACAGTTTGGTTGCAGGTGAAAAGGGTCTTTTAATGGAAAAAAAATTGCCACTTTTCTTGGTGAAAAAATGCAAAAACAAATGCAATTAAACTATTTGACAATGAAACAAATAAATGGCTTTTCACTTTGACAGTGGAACGAACGTGATTTTTTTTTGTGTGTGTGTGAGCATCCCTAATACGAGTAAAGGATGTATGTACATAATTTGTAAGAAAAAAGGAGAGCTTAAATGATGCTCAGTTAGCAAGTGTCCTAGAAAAAAGGCATGACGTTGAATCCATTAGATAGTCCCAGAGGTACTGCTGAAGTTGTTTGATATGGGTTATAAAGCAAATGCACCTCTAAATGTGGTTGTGGTTCCTGCTCAAGCACAACAGTTTTCAAACTTTCCCCTCCCCTCCCCTCCCCTCCCCTCCCCTCATATTGGCAACATTCCTTAACAGAGCAGTACAGTGGGTTGTATAGTTGTTCATTTATTTAAAATTATTTATATACTGCTTCCTAAGAACAAATATTTTAGTGATTTATATAGTGGAAGCTGTTTAAATAGCCAGGATAAAAACATAATTCAAAACACTGGGTAGGAAAGGAAAGAAAGGAGGAGGAATTTATCCATTTGTACAGATAAAGCAAAGATGAAAAGATGAGCTTTCAGAGATTTGAATCAAGAATGTCAGTGGGGAGAACATTCCAGGAGGCAGGTGCCACTACAAAGGAGGCTCAAATGCAGGAAATTGCAAACTGATACTCTGTTATTCATGATATTCTCAGCAGGGTGTCTCAGGGTGATCTCAGTGATCATATAAGTCTATAACAAGGAGGGTAATTGTTAACGGGTATATACCCTAGTATGTTTTATCTATTTACGAGGTATAAGGAAGCCTAGTGAAGTTCATCTTTATTCTTAATGCTTCCCAGTTCTCCTGACTATAAGGGTGAAACTTATGCTAGAACTCATCCCTATGTTTCTGTTAGAGAAACCTGTGCTCCTGATCAATTCCCTGATCTTTCTTCTTCTGTACTTTGAGTAAAGGTTGGAGCACAAACATATTCTTGATGTCTTTGTGATATCAAGAATTAGCTAAATTGTGTCTCTCCAGATATTGTAGCCATAGTGGCTGGAATTCATAGTGGTGTCAGCTGTGTGATGTAGGTGACAGCCAGGTATTGGGTGGCAGAGGATTGGACCAAGTAACAGGGAACAGAATTGGGACTAAGTTAAAACATGGATTGGTGGAACTCAAAGTTGGGGCACTCAGTGTCTGCTGAAAAAAAAGAATCGAAGCTGGGCTTTTGTGGGTTGGAAAATAAAAGCAATTGGCTGGAGAGCATAAGGCAGCAGGATGGAAGTCTTCTCAGAAGTAATAGTCTTTTAGGCTGGAAATCTGAAACCAAAGCTATAATGTGGACCAGTAAATCAAAACTCTAGTAGTCCTTCTGAAGTCAAGTCAATCAGTCAATATCTTCATTGTTGTAGCCAGGACCATAACAACAAAAAACAAAACAATAAAATTATATATTTAGATGTAAAAATTATGTTGTAAAACCTATAAAATTATAGAAGACAGTTTATTGAACAGTCTGGAAGTCAAAACCAGACCGTGAAATAACTGATCTGACAATAGAAGAAAGGAAAGCAAGACAAATTCAGAAGACCAAAGATAATCTAAAAAGAAAGAGAGAAGAGAGACAAATGATCCATGACCAGGAACAAAGATAAATCTCTTTGTACCCATAGAGGACTTATTCTGAGGCTCAGAGGTATTAGAAGATTTTTACCCACAAGCAGCAGCTGGCCCCCCAAAGCCAAGATGTGGAGCTGTCAATTGGCTGCCAATGGAACACTACCACTAGCAGATCCCAAGATTTGAGATCAACATCTTAGGATGTGGGTGTAGTTTGAGGAGATTTCAAGTGTTCAAGACTTATTATTTTGTATGGGAACTAAGCTTTTGTGTGCGTGTATGCACATAGATGCTTTTTTAATAAGCCCAGCTGAAGATAGTAGTTAGCAAAATTTCATACTGTAGAACTATAGAGTAGTTCTACATGCTCTTTCAGGATTCATCCACTCAGGATCCAATTGGGACAAAAGAGACTTTTGGGTTTTAGAGCAACAATGCTTTTATAAGTAGATAATCAAGGGCTGGATGACTGTTTTCCTTTCTGATCTTTGGAGTCCTGGATCTTCGACTGAAACACTGGGCAGGAGACATGGAGTTCCTCTCTAGATATATTTTCTGCCAAGACCAGCCTACTGATGATAGTCCTCGAAGGAAGACCAGCTGTCCCCACTGTTCACCCGATATTCTGAAACTAAGCAGCCCTGCAGCAGGAGGCAGGCAGCCCCTCTCTTCTTGAGAGAGGCCTAGTGCATTTCTGAGAGGCCTGTGTTTCCTGGTGAGGGCAAACTCTCATGAGATTTTGCAAGATCTTGTCCAAACACCTGGAAGAGGGTAAATCCCAGGCCGATGCTGGGTAAGTCACAGTTTTTAAATATGAAGGATCAGGCTTTTATTCATAGGCTCTTCAGAGTATTCTAAAAGTTGAATGTCTGTTTGACAGCAGCTCATTCTTGTGTGCTCTGGAGTTGTAATATGAAAGCTGTTGATAAGTTTTGGTCCTGCATACTCTCCCATAGTGTGGTCATGCAATTGTAAACACTGTGTTTTTATGCGTATACTGATGATGCTAGAGTATTATTTTCATGCCTTAGGCTGATTTACCATTACACTATCCACATGGGAGACTATGTCATCCCTGGTTGTAATATCTAGTTTCAATCCCCATGGACTTTCTTACTAGTTGAGAGATACCATTGGGTTCGTTTTAAATTGTTTTCTTTGGAACTACATTCCTTTCATCTCTTTAAAGCAAATGTGCAGCAAAGATAAGAATAGTTCTGCTGGATCTCATCAAAAGTCCATCTAGTACAAAACCAGCAATCAGATGCCCATTAGAAACATATAAGCTAGACATAAGCAAGACAATCTACTTCTTTGCATGTGAGAGGAAGATGTTTTCAGAAAATGATTTCACTTGGAAAATAAGAATTGCCGATTACTGCCAGTACTGTGAGTTAGGTCATTTTGACTTCTGCTGTCAAAGAAAATGATGCTCCTATGTGCACGTAAATGGATTGATTGTGCCTCAGTGAATTTATGAACTTCAAATGCCTGACTGATGTTCATGTACTGGTTCCACATGCTTTGGATGGCCCAGGATAGAGTGTGTGATGGCAGGGTCATTTTTATAGCTCACCTTGCAAACAACTTAAAGCATTTTTGAAAGTCTTATGCACTCATGAATAAGAAGCGGAGGCTGTATGACTTTAACAGAATAGTCCTAACTGTTTCTGCAACATTGTGCTTTCTCCTAGGAAAATGAAGTTAAGGTCTTCAGCCTAAATGCCAGTTATGTGAGCTGATTTGGAGAAACTGAGTTTAAGTGAAGCATTCCTGTACAGTTCTGGCCATTTTCTTTTAATGTGAGCTTTTTGTTTGGAATAGTGCCATCTGGCAATGCAGAAGCTGCATGCATGATCTTTTAGTGTAGGATAGTTCTCTTGCTACTGCCTAGGGTCATAAGATTGTTCTTTATCTGGCAATATACAGAATACTTGTCAAATAAGTGCTTGATGATTTAGGAGGAGGAGTGTGGATTCTTCAAGATAAACTATAAATTCTAACTATGTGAGTAATGCCTGTCCCTAGTTTAAAATGGGAAATTAAAATGGGAAACTGGAAAAGTAAAGAAGCTAAAATTTTCCCTTAAAAGCAGAAGAATAATGCCTTCAGTCAGTGTTGTTCCCAAAATGTTTTAGTCCACATCATTAAGTGCTTGCTGTCATTAACTGCTTCATATTGGGGATAGAATGCTTCCATATAGAGAAGACCTGATATGCTATGGGTGACATGATGTAATCCAAATTGGCTTTGTAAAGCTACAGTAATCTGCAATGTTTTGATAGTTTATGGTCCATGGCTGTGGTTACGCTTAAGAAGGAGGAGGCTTTTAAAATGAAAAAGCTGTCTGGACAACATTTAACTCTGGAATAGATCCTTGTTTGAGATACCTTGCACAAGCACACTACTGTATCATCTAACTTCCCCCTTCTTTTTTTATTTTCTGTTCTCTCTGCCCTGTCTTCACATTGTCACAGGCATATGGGGCGTACCTGGGTGCTGGAATCAGTAGAATCTCGGCTCTGCTCCCAGTGGCTTCTGTGTACCTAAGCAATGAAAGTTTATAAATGTCTGGAGAGAACCTTGTACAGATGCCACATCTGTGTAATTATCTTTATAGCAATTAGCCTTGTTCCATGGTGTTCTTATTTTTTATGCTCTCCAATTAGTACAGAATCATGCAGTACTGGGATTGTAGAAAAATCCTGTTAAAATTCATAATGCTTAACGTGAGTCGTAACAATGGGCATTTATCCATTTTGTCCTGACCACAGAATGCTATGCAAAGCAGCCCCTACTTATCTGGCTTGCCTCTTCCTGCCTGTGTGGTACTTCTAGTCATCAACATCCTAAATGTAGTTTCTTCCACTTCCTTATGCAAAAAACAGTGGCTGTCCTCCAGTTATAAGCTCAATATCTGAAAGTTTCACTGAAAATGGCATCTTTGTAATGTGCTATGAAGTGGAGCAGTTGATAATTACAGAATAAGGCTCAGCTGGATAAAAAACATAGGCCCCTATCTGCAACTAAACAGCTTTCGATTCTGCATTCTTCAAGTGGTTGTTGTAAAGCAGTCCTGGATACATTTACTTAAGTTGTTGAATGCCACTACTTACTTTCTACTAGGTATGTCAAGGGCCCTTCTGCATGGACCTTTAATTATTAAATGCCCCTGTAGGAAGCATCTGGGCCTCTTGATCTGCACATTAAAATGCATCTAGGAGGCCATGCCCCCTGCTGGAAAAACTCTGCATTAGATGTAGTGTGATCACAGTCAGGGAGGCCTTGATAAGGAGATCAGCAGCCCTGATCCAGAACAACGGAAGTAGGCAGAAGTCCTCAAAATGCATCTCCCTAATGCTCCAAGGCTGGGAGCTTTTGTTTCTCTTAGAAGGGTGGCACTATGTCTGTGGACTTTGTGTGAGCTTCCAGGCCTCATTGTGGACTGCTGTGGATCAGTTCCGTTATGCAGCTGGTGCTGATCCTGTCTACGCAGTTCTGTGGTCAGAATCAGTGGGCTTGGCTATAAATGCCCAAGAATCACACCCTTAAAGTGGAAAAATGAAACATTATAAGACCTGATTTTTTGGAATTTTGCAGCTGCAAACCTTACATAAAGCACTGGATTGGAAAGTGCTGTCTTAATAGTATTTTTATAGGAATTCTACCCAAGGTTGCTCAAACATGGCTAAGTAAGCTTTACAGTTGTGGGCGATGTTACTTATAAATCATGTTGAAGGGTATATTTATTGCTCTTTTGTATCCTTCAAAAAGCCTCATAAAGACAAATGAATGAAACCGCAGCTTGCAAAAGTGAATGCCACTTCAAGGCAGAATTTAGAAAGCATGCTATTTTATGTGGTTATACGAGCACGTACTTTAAGAAGTATGTATGCTTTTTAGTATGTCAAACAGCTCCTCCTTCTAGACTTTAGGGTGTGATATGAGAAGAAAATGATCTATAATCTTGATCCCAAACCTTTTAAAGGCATACTGTCAATGACTTGGGCCCCAAATATCTAAAGGAACCCTTTCTTCTGTATCGATCTGCCTGTGCCCTAAGATCTGGAGGGGATGCTCTCCTGGTTGTAAAAAGGGTGGGCACCCAGGATAGGGCCTTTTCAGTGGTGGGTCCCAGACTATGGAATAGTCTCCCTCCTGAGATGTGTTAGGCACCTTTACTCTATGTATTTAGATGAGCTGTGAAGACACACCTCTTTGCCCTGCCCTTTGGCTAAGGAAATGAACAGCCTTTTCCTACCCACATTCAGACATTGCCATGGTTTTAGTATGTTTAATATGTGATTGGTTTTAATATGTTCATTTTATATGTTGTGACCCGCTCCAAGACCCTTGGGTATAGGGCGCAATACAAAATGCAAACAAACAAATAATAAAAGATGAAGACTATCACTATTCGTATCACTTTGTACTCACCTTTGTTCATTCTCATCTTATGCATCAGGAGGGGACTAACTGTCAAGAAAACTTTTATTGCCTCTACCAGTCATATCCTTAAAAGAGAAATGGCAGGTTGGCAGAACTTAGCTTCAGTGTCCAGGGCATTTCCCCCTCCAGAACTGCACCATTAGAAGCTTTGATTATGTGTAAGAGACATCTGGGTCACAGCAAACTCAAAAGTGGGATCTGAACAAAGAAGTGAATAGGAAGACTTGGCTTGTCTCCTCCTATTAATTGTTTGAAAGTGTTTTTATATATTTTATTGTTTTAATATATACTGATTTGTAAATTGCTGTTTTAAAGGTTGTCACCCACCTTGAGACCTTCGGTATAGGGTGGTATAGAAATATAATAAATAAATAAATACTAATGGCACGTATGACTTGTTCATTTGAGATTGGCTCAGCCCAAACCAGTAGGCACCCAACCTGACTCACCAATACCACCAAATTTCAGGTGCATGTGTCAGCTTGCACTGGCACATGCACTGGACTGTCCCAGACTGGACTTGATCAGTGCATCCATCAGGTATAGGACATAGTGAGGAAAAGCTTCCTTTAACTAACAGCTAATCTTCAGGGTGGTGCTCGTCAGGTATTGCATACAGGGAGAAAAATATTGCTGCACCCACTACCTGATCGTTAGTGAACTGCCTGGACATTAGTTGAACTGAGTTGGTCTGCAATGAGTTGACGTCTTGTCTCATTCTGCAATGCCTGTTGATTCTGTGGTGTCACATGACAACTGGTTGGAGAGGAGGTTGAAGGAAGTGCCTCCATTAAGGGGGAAGAACCTGGAAGGAGCTGATATTCTACTGTTGCCAGGATAGGCCTAGGCAGGTCTCTGGGTGTGGAACAAATGAGCAAGCTTGAAACTATCAGAGTAGCGGCAAAGATGGGTAGCAACCCCACTATTTTTGAGGCAGCATTATAGAATTAGCAGCAACAGCCCAGAGGAGCTGTGTTCAGTAAACAAAAGGTGAGTGTGGTCGCTTTTTTGTGTTATGAGTCCAGAGCATATCTGGCATTCTTGGTCTTGTAATGCTTGAACTGATTTAAATGATATATGAATTGTCCTTTTTTCTTCCCAATCTTAAACTTTCTTTCCCAACATTCCTTCTAGTATAGTTAAGTATCTGGAAGTATTACATGAGGCTATCTTGAAGACTGTCCAGAAGCTGGAACAGTGTAGAATGCAGCAACACAACTACTGATGGAAGTTACTGGCCAGGTGTACAGTACATTGCACTGGTCTTGAAGAAACTTTACTGGTTACCAATTTGCTGCTGAGCCCAATTCAAAGTGTTGATGCTGACATATAAAGCTCTAAATGGCTTGACTCCAGAATATCTGAAGGAGTGCCTTTTCTTGTGTAGATTTTTCCATGCTTTAAGATCACAGCCTTCTTATAGTTCTGCTACCCTTGGAGATGTAAGGGGCTGTGGCACGCAAAGGGGCCTTCTCTGTGGTGTCCCCCCTGACTTTGGAATAGCTTCCACCTTCTTATGGGTTTTGCCCTCTGTTTTTAAATGTACCTCATCACCTGAGCCTTCGAGCCATGGTTTCCTCTGAATGTAGTCCTGCCAGGGTGGAAGGGAGGGCAAGAGGTTGGGTGATGTTTTTCTGATTGCATTTTATTGTATGCTGTTATCTGCATTTGTACCTTTGGGTGAAGACTGAGATGCAAATGGAGATGACAGACAGACAGAAAGATAATGCAACAGAAGAATTAAATAGTATGTGTTTAGTAGACATGATTTGTGGTTGCTGTTGTAGTTACCCTCTTTGTTCATTCTTGTGTGCATATGTTTAACTAAACTCATTTAATGAAAGTTGATGGTAAAATTTTATGTGAATAAAGCTACTAGATGAAAAAATGTACCTTGACATTTAGCTGCCATACCCAGCCGTTAAGTATGGCCAAGCTTTGTTCCAGATATAGTAGGTCACCCATGCTATGTTCTTCTTCCCTTTTACCTTCTTAATCTGCAGCTTTATAGCAAAATTAATGCTATGACTGTGCAGCTTGCTATGTCATGTTGATATGGTGCCACTGTTCCATGTATAACCAGCAGTGGACACAGTGTTTGATTTGAATTAAACAGTTAGTCATAGATACTGACCAATATTTTAAAATTTGAATTGGGCTACATTGAGTGAAAAGGAGCTGCTTTTCTTTGACAGCCTCTCCAGGAAAGGCAAGATAAAGATACTAGTGAGTTCAGCTTAGCGCCTGATGGTTTTACACAGGCATACCTGTGCAGTTTTCTGGGCAGTGATCTTCAGACAGTCTGCTGTTACAACTTTTGAGGGATCCTGGGACTGAAAGTAGAACCCTTTCTATGCGAAGCAGAGAGACAGTCACTGCATCCCCACAAATACAGTGTTTGTTTATTAAGTATGTTTTGATGTTGTTCTTAAGCCTATAAATGCTTCCCAAAATGCTTTAGCAGAGGCTTGCTTAGTATAGTTCAATGGATAAAACATTTAAGGAATGGATCATTTGGAGAAAACATCCCTTTATGGCATGCTGCATGCAGAGAGGTCCTTTTGTCCACACCCTCATGCTTGCAGCCTTTTAAGTATGTTGGTTATTGGTAGTTTAGAGAACAGCCAGATTCAAATGTTCTCTGGCAGGGTATGTTAAAACAGGATGTTTATCTTAAGGATAAATAAGAAACTTGTGGTTCTCTGGATATAATTGAATTTCAGATTTCAGGCCTGCAGACATGACTGGTTATTAAGTCATGTTAAGATTTCCAGTACTCTTTAGTGAAATTGTATGTGCCACAGGTTTTTCATGCCACAACATGAAACTGGAAATATGAAAAGATTTCTAATGTTAGAAGCTCTTGTGCTCGAATTGTTTAAGTGTTACTCCTGTAAGTGGGTCTTCATGCCGCTTGATAGCATTCAAAGGGCCCTATGATAACATCTTTTCTAGGTAAGGCATGTGGTTGACATAGCAACATGACTGTTTGAAAGTCAACATGGCTATCTTATTATTTTGTAGGGCTTTTACAAGGCTGCCAACGTTGAGTCTTTGCTAACCTGTTTATAGGAAGCCCCAGGATTAAGATGCCAAAAAGATAACAGTGCAAATTGTGTTTCTGATTTATAACTTGGTTTGTGTGACTTATGAGAGTGAGATGTCAACCCCTACTTGCAGTTCTTCTTTGAGTTGGTTTATGGTTTAAAAGCTTCTGAGATAAGGAAAATGAAATACAGAGTGCTTAATCTTTTCTTTGAAGACCCAAGGCATTGTGCTAGTGCTGAGAATCACTGAGTAGCAATATTCTTAAGGAAGAGTAGGGATCTTGCCTCACGTCTTTTAAATGCAACATTAGGTTCTTGTCTGTTTCTGTGGCAGCACTCATCTCAGCAAGCTCTTGACAAGCTTGTAAATAACTCTTTTGGATCTTCAGCACACAATTTTTCTACATACTTCATTTCAGAATATGTGAACATGTGATAGTCTCTTGTTCTGGTTGCTTCTCTTTTACATCTGTTTTTAAAAAGTCAGCAAGGAAGTTAATATTTTATATCAAGCTGTCATCCTGAGAGATGTAATAAGGAAGGAGAAAACCTGAAATAATAAATTAAAAATCAATTAAAGTGCAGTTACCGAAACCAACATGTGTATGTGTTTGTGAGTTCAATACTTGGTAAAAAGTTGAACAACAAGTACAACCACTTGACAAGTCCCAAGAAAGATGAGTCCTGTCTGGACTCCTAGTGGTCAATAATATATAGTTGGTATTTTCTGCTAATCTGCATATTTTATATAAACACATTTTCCGTAACCTTACAGCTGTATGTTATTTTTTGTTAATTTAAGCATTTTTGTACAGATTTTTTGGCTTGAAAACTGTCATAAAACTCAGAGAAATGCACATTTTGGAAGGCAGCTGTGTTTTGTTATCTATATTAATTCATTAGCTTCCCCTTCTCTTTCAAGCAGTCTTATTTGTAGTTTTTAACAAATTGGATTTTAACTTTGTTTACACTATTGGTTTTATTATAACTCCACCCCCCCTTATAACCTTAGGATATAATGCAGAATAGAAATTCAAATGAATAAATATGCATACATTGTGATTTTATCTATTACTAATATCTGTGATAGGAATCTGACAGTTCTCTTAGATTTCTGTGAGTAGGTTTGCCATATTTTAATAGCTTCCATCAAAATTCTGTTTTGATGTCACTAGTTCAAGTACCCAAATTGTGAATCAAGTGGCCACAGTGACTTCTAAATGGCTTGGACATCATTACGTATACTTCATTATAATCCATTGCTTAGTCTCCTTCTTGAAGTGTCAGGCACCTTCTCTTCACATGTTCAGGAGAGCAGTGAAGATGCATCTCTTTGCCTTGGCTTTTGACTAAGAAAGGAAACAGCTTTATCTTCCCACTTTCAGGCGCTTTTATTGCTTTAGTATGTTGGTTTTTAATATAGTAACCTGCCCTGTTTTTAATGTTGTGACATGCCCTGTGACCTTTGGGTACAGAGCAGGATAAAATGGCAAATAAATCAAGGAATGAATAGTAAACTGGGAGACAAGCTATGAATGTTGCAGTAGTCAAAGTTGTCTTATGGTTAGTACCAGCTAGTAAATATTTAACATACTCAAAATTATTGTGTATACTTCCCTAAAAAGGCATGAACAATGCAGTGATATGACAGCAACTCTGCAAGAAACGTGGGCCTTGTGATCTCTAGCTCAGTTGAGTTTGAGATGAGTGTGGTAATTTCTCAGGCTGTGAATGCTATAATTTGAGATCCACTTAAATGCAGGTTGTCCTGGTACAGTTCTTTTCCTTCTCCCACTCATGCACTGTGGAACAGTGGGGTTACACTAAAGCTTTCAAACTACAGCAGAACTCTTTCCAGTGAGTAGATCAAGCCTTTGAACAGTGCAGCAGTCATTTTTTAGGCTGCAAACATTGCCCGGCCTTGTTTCCTTATTAGGTGATGAGAAAGACTAAGCTGATGCTGGTCATTTTGACTTGGTGTGCAGTGATGTTGTGCGGCCTGAATTATTCTTGGAACTTGCTGAAACAGAGTATTTTTTCATTGACTTTCTTAGGTTGCGTTCATACCTAAGTTTTAATTCAGCTTCAGTCCACTTTCAGAGTGAGAAAATGCATTGGCTAAATAACAAGCTGTTTGCTTTTGGCATTACCTAACTCAGAAAATCCACCTTTAGGTTAAATAAAGTGGATAGAAAATGACAGGCTGATGTGTTGCCTTACTCTGAATAATGCATTTTAGCTTAGGTCCCGTTTATGTTTGTTTGGACTGAAGGAGAAATGACATGGTGTCCACATCCTGTCATGGGCTTCCCCCACTTTGCACAAATGCCATACAGTAGCCACATTATGATGTGTGCTACTTGCACAAACGGCCCATTTCAAGATGTATTTTCAGATACATAAGCTGCTCAATTTTTCGTACCAATCTGGTACCATCAGACTCCATTATGCAAATTATAGGACAGCATGAATAGACTGTTATTTTCAAATTATTTTTGTTGCTGTCTTCAACTTTCCCTTAGTAACCCTACAAGACTTTGTCACAAATTTAGCCTTAAAACTGCTTAATGTTAGATATAGGGGATTAAAGACAACTAGTGTAGATTAATGTATCAGTTGCTTAGACTTTGCTTTACTATTCTAGAGAGAAGTTAGCCCTTATATAAAAAAGTAATGGATTGCATTGTTACGAATGTATCGTCTTTCTCTTTATTAGAATTGGAGGCTTAACCCTTCCTAAAGCTTATTAATTTTTTATCTCCATACTTTTTCCTGGCTGAAAAAAAAGGTAGTCCTTGAACCTCTTTCTCCTTCAATAGGTCAGTAGCACTGGACCTGATTTCAAGTTGTTAGGTCATATACTTACTGATATCAGAAGTGAGTGGGAATTATTTTGCTGTAATCATTTGCTGAGGTAGAGTAGATAAGTGTTCCTTATTTAAAAAGCAAATTATTATGTTTTCCTTTGTTAAGATGGAGTAAAGTTAGTGTGTTGATCTATTGGTTTATGCTACTAATGAAGAAAGACCATGGGCTGGTAGTCATCTCCACCATGTTGCTCTCCAGATGTCCTGGACTTCGCCATGTCATACCTGATTAAAAGGGCTGTTGGTTGGAATTAATTAGAATACTTGTCTAAAGCAGCTAGAAGAGATCTGAGCAAACTAAACCACCCTAACACATAGTTGAACTACAGGTCTTGCCATCCCTTTCCTTTACTTAAACTGGGTGGAGTTCATGGGGGATGTGGTTCAGTAATATTTAGAGGGTCCTGATTTGGTTGTCCTTTAGAGACCAGTAAACAGAGAGACTACAGTGAACTAAGGTTATATAGCTGTATTTCCTGAACAGCCTCTTTGAGTTTTTCTGTTGCTTTTCATTACATTAATAATTTAAAATATTTAGCAATGTTTAACAGTTTGTGTAGTAGAGTTGTGCAAAAACTACTCAGGATAGCATTCTGAATAGCCATGTGTAAATCATGTTCTAGAATTAATCGCTCCCTCTAATCACTCTGTATAACATTTTTTAGGAGAAGACTGTGACTGTAGAGGAGGGACAGAGTAGCAAAAGGGATGAGCAATTTGTCAAGGGGTTCCCAGCTGCAACATTCTGGCAGAGAGTGCTACAGATAGAGGGAAGACGAAGTGGTTACTGTTGCATTGCAGTGCTCTTTTCCTTACCCTGGGGCCTGTTTGCACTTGGCCACATTCTGGGATGTATTAGGGATCTGTTGTACGCATGCTACTGCAGATTCTGGCAGGCCTCCCCTTGGACCTGCTGTAGCCTGCACTAGCATGTGGACAGCAGGCCGTTAGTCCAGGATATATTCCACAATTAAGGCCAAGTGTGAATAGGTCCCCTGTCTTTTTTCCATTTGTTCTCCCTTTTTTGTCAGGAACGATTCTTGCTATAGTTCCAGTAATTTATCTTGTGTGCATAAGGCTGTCCAGCGGTGTACAAACGTGAAGTGGCAAAGTAGATTGAAGTGCTTTGGGCCATGCAAGTAGCATAAAACAGTGAAATGTTCCTAACAGAAGATAAAATAAAACAGAACAAACAGAAAACCTTCTCCACGTATGGAAAATGCTGATCTTCTCTTTGAAGTATTTTTGCCAAATGTCCAAAAACAGCCCCCCCCCCCCCCAGTTTCTTAGTATCATTCATCTAGAATACTGGGTTTGTTTGTTTGTTCATTTATTTAAAATGATGGTATCTGTACTGGGAGGGGGAATATAATCATCTCAGCCAAAGGCCACGGTAAAAAGATGCGTTTTCACCACTTCCCTAAATATCAGTAATAAATTATATACCTATGGCGCTGAAAAATGGTCCAAAGAGAGTCTTATTTTAGTCTTGGTAAATTCTTCGATGCTTATTTTAGGAATGTCTAAACCAGTGATGGTGAACCTTTTGAGCTCAGTGTGTCAAAATTTGCAAGAAAACCTAGCTTAACTCGGGTGCTGTGTCACATCTAGAAATATCCATAATTTTGTGATATTTGTAGCTCTAGTAAAAATGTTATATTTTTGATATATGTATTTTATTAAAAGCAAAAACAAATAATTCTTTACAATTGCTAAATTTCAATTGAAAGTTGGTATTTCGTACACTTCAAGAACAAGCAAGCACTAAACGCCCTGGTGCCAGGGTGACCAGGTGTGTCACCCAAAAGGGCTTGGCGTGTCACCTGTGACACACGTGTCATAGGTTGGCCATCACCGGTCTAAACAGACAAAAATTAAGGATCATACTAAAATATAAAAATCAGATCCCAAAGTCTCATATTGTTTGACTCCTACAACTCATAGTCTGATTCCTAACAGTCATAAATAACGATGAACAAAATTGTTGAGGCAATTTTAAAAGCAGTTAACTTTCAGGTTTCTCCCCCCCAAAAAAAAAAAAATCAGGGTTCTTGCTTAGAATTACACTGCAAGTTGTTTTCCTTTCAAAGAGGGAAGGGGCAAGAAAAAGTTAATCCATCCCTGAAGATAATGTTTACATTGGGGAATCTCTAACTGTAGTATTTTTATTTCCCTAAGGCTATGAACCTCAGGTGTAGTTGTCTCACAAGTCAACAGCAGTTACTGTTTACTGTACAGAGATTTAAGATAGCTCCTCCATGAAGGAGGTAGCTGTACCATGAGCTTCAGATTCACTATGGCATTCTATTGGCTTTGATTAGTGTCAGGAAAAAGACAAAGTATGGTAAAAAGCCTGTTCAGTTAATAATATAGTTAGATGCTTTATATTAAGGCTAGAAGGTCTGCCTCATACAGGTATGTTAGTGTTCATAGCAACCTTCAGCAGTAATGAACATTCCTTCTCTAATTCTTTAAAACATACATAGTGCTGTGCAGAGGTTTAAGGCAGGTGTGGGAAAAATGCTGCAAAGTACAGGAAGTGTTGATATGGCCTCCACAGTGCCCTGATCTCAACATCATTGAATCTGGGATTGCAGGAGGAGACAGAAGTAGGTGAGCAAGCCTGTATCCACAGAAGATCTGTGGTGAGTTCTCTAAGATGTTTGGAACAACCCTTCTCCCGAGTCCCTTCAAAAACCATGTGCAAGTGTACCCAGAAGAACTGATGCTGTTTTGAAGGCAAAGGGGGGTCGTATCGAATATTGATTTGATTTAGACTTCTTTTTGCTCATTCACTTTGCGTTTTGTAAATTGATAACAAACTGTTTAACAGTTTGCTTTTGAAAGCATTCTTAGTTTGCAGCATTTATTTCCTCACCTGCCTAAAACTTTTGCACAATATTGTATCTTTTCCTTTGCAAAAGGGAAGCCGTTATTAATTCAGCTTCTGGGAAATTTCTACATTGTTAGACCTGTTAGCCTTTGTGGAACTACAAAGAGCAAAGAGTCTCACGAATCTTTAACACTAACAAATTCTATTAACTACAGCTGTTTCAGAGAAAATACAGTAGATGATTATGTCCCACAAATTTATTCCATAATAAATTGGTTAGGCTTTGAGTTTTCATAAGACTCCACAATTGATCAATCTAGTGGCAATTCATTATGGATATCCTTTTCTTGCTAAACGTACCATTTTGGTTTACCATTCTGATAATATCTGAAAAGTAAATACCACTATTCTTAAACTAATGGTTGATGAATCTCCAAGGAAAATTAAACAGGTTGTTCTTTGACAGACTTCAGAAGAGATTATGAACAAGGGTTTTTGACTTGAATGGTGTATTAGCTGAGACATGTTTGCTTTATCAAAAAGACAGAAACTAGAACAGCTGCATTCTTCATAAGAATGATACAGTAGCAGTAGGTTTTGTTTCTTCACATATTGCAAGAAAACACAACTGGGTGTGCAAAGCCTACAAACAGATACTGTACAAGATGAACCTGAGATAGGATACTTGTATCTTTATCAGTAATCATTACTCCTGGGGGCCATCAGTCCTAATAGCATCTGGAGGATCAAAGATTTCCCATTCATAGAATAAGCTATGGCCAACATTCCTTCTAAGGCATGCAACCTGGGATGTGCACGAATATCAGTAACATTTGAAATTTGTATGAATTTGGCCGAATTCAGACATTCATATTCAAATTGAATGTTGGCACATTTGAATCAAATGTTTCAATACGTTTGTATTGGCTTCATAGGGATTTTTATGGGATTGAACATTCGTGTCAAATTTGATTCCCACTATATTCGAAGGGGATCTATTTGAACAAATACAGATATGCTTGCATTCAATTCAATACGAATCAATTTTTTTAAAAAATTGTGTACTGTATATTCCGGCATATAAGATGACTGGGCGTATAAGACTACCCCCAACTTTCCAGTTAAAATATAGAGTTTGGGATATACTCGCCATATAAGAAGACAACACTCAGTGTATAAGATGACCCCTGGCTTTTGAGAAGATTTTCCTGGGTTAAAAAGTAGTCTTATACGCCAGAATATACAGTGCATCCCTACATGCAACTACATACACAGAATTGTAATTTTAGACAGAAACATCTTGGTTTGTATGATGCTCCTATGTGGCTATAACTAAATTTCTTTTTAAAGTTTCCACATTGTAGTGGATTCCTTAAAAAACACAGTTTTTTGACATTAAAAAATCTCAGCCCCTCTACAAAACAGCATGACATGGGAAGTCTTCTGTTTGTGGTTATCTTTGTCAGATGTTTCTGCAGAGTTGCCAATAATGAGATCTACTCATGGGTAGACAGTTTGCCTTGTGGCTCATGAACTTTCTTTCTCTCTTGCAGCTGCTTCCTAATGATCAGACAAGTGATCAGATGAAGAATTAGGAAGTAAATTCAAATGACTGAAAAATCATAAGCAACAAAGTGAGCTTTGCCACATAGCTTGAGCATCTTTCACAGAACACACAGGCTTTTATTTCTGTGTATATCTCAAACAGAAAGTACGTCACAAGTTTATCTTCACTTACAACTAAGGTCATATATCTAGTAGAAGTGGATTGTGTTATAGATGGTTTAGGTTTTTGCTTAATAACTGGGTTGCAGCAGCTGAACAAATAACCTTATTCTGAGGTTGCTGGGGAAAGGGGGAGATTGTAAAGAATGCTTGCATTAATCTGTGATGACTAGAACAAAAAGGAAATGCTATCACACCAGATTCATTATTATAATAGTTTTCAGTATCTCCTTGGAATGACTTAAGCTGAATTCAGCAAAAACAGTGCCTTAGAGGTGAAAGTGTGTGGCACTACTGTTCTCATTCCACCTCTAATGCACTTTGGAAGGGAATTTGCTGAATGGGCACACTGGTGTGTGGCAGGCACCATGTCTGCTTCTCAGTGCAGCCCTAGTTGAGTTATTGTAGCTGTCACTTCATTCTGAAGAAATAATTTAGATGTTATATTTTGTTGCTTAGTAATGGCTGCCTACTTAATGCAAAGTCTTAAATCGACATTGTAGATGTAATTTGTGTAAATATGGTTTTCTTCATTACCTGTTCAGTACAGGTCTTTAGTTTATGCTGTTTTCTCTTTGACAAACACACATTTAATTTGTTAAAAACACCCCATTGCTATCAACACTAAAACTTACTGGGAGTTAAGAAACCATGTTCTTTGTCAGTTTACCTTCCCTTGCTAGCTTCCCTTCAGTTTGAATGTGTGATCCTATAAACTATCAGGAACATTTTTATGAGTACATCATAATAATATAGTATTTAAAGCAACTTTGATATATTGTTCATAGTTTCCCGCAAGTACAAAGAATGTACTTGAGAAACTGAGCAAAAGGATGTGACTAATTCTTGTGCTATCTTAGTGTTCCATACTTGCATGAACATGATTATTTGACTGAAGGTTGTTTTCTTGAAATATCAGCCATACAAACAGTACTGAATTCACTTTGTAAGTATCTGGCAGTTGTTCAGGCCTACTTAAAAAATATTTATTAGTTTTAGAGAGGAAGAAATTCAGGGAAGGGTAACCTGTAATCTGATAGTTTCCGGAAGGCCTTGGTACCATTATCTTTCTGTTGGCTGATGTTGATGAAAATGGAGAAAAAATTGGTAGGTAGTCCTGCAACTCAACTGTCTTATTTTCTTATTCTTTGGGAATTATTTCAAAAAACTGTGATATATGTACTTATGCTTACTTCAAGCTGTGTGTGTGTTTTGTGTCTTTGAGTGTGCATGTTCCAGGCAGGCTTTAGGGAGACTGCCAGCAGCTTTTATTATGAATAAAGTAATATACTCTGTTAATAAAATAAAGTACAGAAAACAGTGTTAATAAAATGAGAGTTTGAGCTGTCAATGATTTATTGAGTCTTGTTATTTGTCCTTTGCTTTGCTACTGCTGAAGAAGGAGGGAAAAGAAAGGAATAGCAAAAGCAGGTGAGAGATGTTCTGTTTGTGAGGAGCGAAGCCAGAAGTAAAGGGAAAGCAACAACAAATTCCCTCTCCCCCCCTACTCCTTATTTTTCCTTATTTTTTATCAGCTTTTTATCAGCTTTTTAATCTTACCAATATCATAGAATCATAGAATGGTAGAGTTGGAGGGGACCTCCTGGGTCATCGAGTCCAACCCCCTGCTCAAGGCAGGATCTCCTAAACCATCTCAGACAGATGACCATCCAGTCTCTGCTTGAAGACCTCCATCGAAGGGGAACCAACCACCTCCCGTGGCAGCCTGTTCCACTGGTTGATCACTCTTACTGTTAGAAATTTTTTCCTAACATCTAAACTAAATCTTTTCCCCTGCAGTTTCACCCCATTGTTTCTAGTCCTTCCTTGAGAGAGTGAGAACAGGGCTGATCCCTCTGCCCTGTGACAACCCTTGAGGTATTTGTAGACAGCTATCATGTCTCCTCTCAGTCTTCTTTTTGATAGACTAAACATTCCTAGTTCCTTAAGCTGTTCCTCATAGGACATGGTTTGCAGACCGTTCACCATCTTGGTAGCTCTCCTTTGAACCTGCTCCAGCTTGTCAGTGTCTCTTTTAAACTGGGGTGACCAGAACTGGACACAGTACTCCAGATGAGGTCTGACCAAGGTAGAGTAGAGGGGGATAATTTCACGTGATCTGGACTCTATGCTTCTCCTAATACACCCCAGGATTGCGTTTGCCTTTTTTGCAGCTGCCTCGCACTGTTGATTCATGTTCAGTTGATGATCTACCAGGACACCCAAGTCTTTTTCACATGTGCTGAATATGGGTGGTAATATCCATAAACAGAGACTTGTCTTTCAAAAGGATGCTTTTATTATCTTGCTTCTACCAATTTAAGTATTTCTTTTCACTTGGCCAAATGTGAATTTACGTTTCCAAAAGCTTAGATCATTGCAAAACCAAGATAATGAGATCCATTAGCCCCTACACACAGAATCATCCAGACCTCTTTACTAAATAGGAAAAAGAAAGTTGACTTGTAGAGGAAGCATTCCAACATAGTACTTTACAAATCTCTTAGAGAGATTTAAAAATGGAGTGTCTGGACCAAGTATGGTTTCTTGAGCTCTTTTCCTTCTCTGATTTGCATTGGATCCTTATAAGATGCTTCAGACTTATGTTTTTACAGCCTATCCAATGACTACAAGAGAAAAGGAAGAAAAACTGGGGAGGGGGAAGTAACAGGTGGTTGGAACACCATATTATGGTAGAGGATCTTTGTCCATAATAGATACATAGCAAAAACCTGATGTGATCTGCTGTATTTTTAGCTATGCATATATTTTCCTTATGAGATGGAAGATGGAGGAACCCCAAAGCCCCAGTACTGCATTGCAGTAGGGCCACATTTAGCACAAGGATTTTATTCCTACAAATTGTCACTTAAAGTGAAACTTAGGTTTAAATAAGTAATGGACCTTTAATGTAAAAGCAAGCATGTTAAAAGGGAACAGGAGCACCAGTTGAAGTCTCAGTAAATCATACTATATTGAAACTGCCTTACTGTATTTATGTTTCCTCCAACATGTAGTGAGCAAGAACTAATACTTCTGAAAAGTACATTATGGGGGAGAGAGAGAAGGAGAGAGCAAGTTCACTTCTGAACTCTTTTATTGGGATTGCCATTTTCTCTTCTATTTTTAAACTGTGTTGATAAGGTGGCTACATAAAAATTCTCTGTACGCCTCTGTGTGCAACAGTTAGTTTGTACAGTATTGAACACTTTCATGGAGTCCAGTAAGGGCTTCATTATATAATTCACTTTCAAAAGTTATCTTTCATCGTCCCTGTAAACTGCTTTGAGATTTTTAAAATAAACGATATAAATGATTTGTATTTGTTTGCCTATTGCATTTTTAAAATAATTTTTAAATAAATAATATGGAATGCTGTTTTGGCAGTTTCTAATAGGTTCCATGAGGTTTTATTGCTCTCCTTCTTCTGGATTTCTACTTGGCAGTGTTGAACTTTTGTTTCAGCCTATGCAGATAGCCTTTTTTTAACTGCACACAGTTTTGAAAATTCAGTGGCCAAGCATGTTTAAAGCTGTAAAACAAAAGCATAGAAGTATGAATTCTTTTTAAGATGATGCACATGTGTGCACATGCACACACACATGTGGATAGACACAAATATAGGCAGTTGCATTTCAAAACATTTTTAAAACCACGGAATAATGGCAGTCAGTATAGAGAAGTCCAGGTATATTTTTGATACATCCCTTTCTTGTAAACATATTGCCTATTCTTTCATCAGTTGCACTTCATTAATTAACAAAACATCCCCAAGTTACAAGTGGGGCATACAAGTAGTTTAGTCTGTCTCTTCCGTGGCTTTCATCCTTCCCGTATAGTACCTGTTTACAGTGGCCCTTGATACTAACTTCTTTTTGAGACGTGCAGATTTTGACAGCCTGTGATAGCTGAAATCATGAAGCACATTAGCAATGCTTGGCTGTGGTGCTGCTGCTGCCTCTGCACAAGCTGTTGCATTCTGAAAAGCAGGCTTGGTGGTAGCTCAAGTGTGATATTGTCAATCTGTCCTGCTTTTTTCAGTGTGATTGGTGTTCCTGCTTACAAAGGGCATGATAGGTCAGCTGTAAAATTATTCTTACTGACTGGGTGGCTGCTACCTTGCATTTCCTCAAGCACCACTAATAGTTGCATCACTTAAATATTTTTCTAGCCCTTCTGAGGGTCTCTTGGTTTTTTTCTTTCTCTGCCTGTTCTTAAATAGACTTTCTTTGTGTCCTCCTTGTATCTTCTTTCCTGGTATTTCAGAAATCCTGTTACTTGAAGCTAGTCACAAGATCTGATTTTAGTTTGTTTTACTTTTTTACAATGGTTACATTTGGTAGTTACCCAAGCTGAAATAGATCTCAGGTGCATGATTTTTTTAGCTTAATTTGTTCTGTATTAGTTTTCAAAAACATTAGTTATTTTCAGTATTCACACGTGAATATCTAAAGTAACTGAGACCTGCACAAAGAATCCCCAAATTTTGATTTGGCTTAGTAGATCACTTAGAAGTTTGAAAGGAGAGAAATATCCTTCTATACTGCCACTGTAACACGATTTTGCTTTTAGTATCTCCCAACCAGTCTAGTCACAGATGTCTTTGACACACACTCCATATGCATATATTCAGAGAGAGGACTGTTCTTTTGGTTGTGAATGCCACTTCAGTCTTATTCTTTTGCAGGGGCATCTAACATCTGAGAGGCAGGGAGGTAGTGCATTGGGAGAAACAGGAACAACAGCTTGGATCCAGTGTCCAGTTCTTTAGATCCTCTAGCTGATAGGTTCACTCTAAGGTCAAATGGAAGGTGGGATATGAGCCTCCATTATTATGGTAATAAACATTCTTCATGCATTTTGTAGTGATTATACTTTTCTAACTTTTCCTTTAAGTTTCCTTTTCACTAGTTTCCTCATTTTCAAAAGCTTTCTTTCATGAAAATCTAAGACCTCTGTATTCCATTCCATTGTATTTATATTTTATGCAAGTGCTCAAGGTAGTTCATTACAGAACAGATCACAACAAAAAAGTCCAATTCATAAAAATTTCAACTATACGTTGTAAACTGATATTAACTTATATAATATAGAAATTATACCATAGAAAGTATAGGGTAAAATAATATAAGTTTACTCAAAGATAGCTTTCACCATAAATACAGTCAGCCGGTTTATCACATTGTTGTCATTGTTTCTGTTGGATCACCCACAGTGATGTCTTGTACCAGGTCTTGAACATTACTTACTCAAATCCAGGATTCCACAACCGTCTTCTCCAAGGTTCAGTTGTTTAGAATATACAGGAATTTTATCTGTCTCTTGTAAGTTAGGTTGCCCACCTAGTCTGCGTAAAGATAGTTGAAATGTCCCATTATAACTACCTTCTTTTTTGGCTATCTCCCTGATCTCATTTTCCAAGGGAGAAAGATTTCCTTTGGGAATTTGGTTAGGAGAACAATCATATGCCTCTAATATTACAGCCTGTGCAAGATGCTAAAAAAGACTGAGGATCTGACCGCATGGCAGATACTTAGGTGACATTTTAAAAGCTGGTAAATTGTAGGAAAGTACTGTCTAGGATAGGAAGTTATGGAAACTTTGTACCATTCCCTTAGGGTAGGAATATGATGGGACTTTACACATGCAAAATAAATGCTCTGTCACTGAACTGTGGCTCTTCCTTGAAAAGGTGACCTGAAAACTCATAGCTGGACGGATCTTTGTTAACTATATAAAGCAGGACTTTGTCCTTTTTGATTCTCTGGTCCTTTCTGCACTGGTCCTTATTCCATATTATATCTAAGGATATGACCTGCCATCCACATGTTAGTGTAGACTGTGGTCTTCTCTAGTATGTACCAGCATGAGGATGGTAGGTTCCTAATCTGATGTATAAGCCAGTGTAAGGCCCAGTGCAGAAAGGGTCTTTAACTCAGGTGCAAATTAAATAGGGCATGAAGTATCCAATGTGAATAAATTTTTACAG
Organism: Aspidoscelis tigris stejnegeri; assembly: GCA_023333525.1. Lineage (NCBI taxonomy): Eukaryota > Metazoa > Chordata > Lepidosauria > Squamata > Teiidae > Aspidoscelis > Aspidoscelis tigris. Next base: position 68,293,581 of record JALMGA010000006.1, read on the forward strand.
TAACAAATTAGTATTTGTTGTATCTTTAAAATACTTTAGCTCAAAGCTGAATGTAAGAATATAAAAATGGCATTAGACTTGAATGAAGGCCTGTTTATTCTCACCATGACAACCATTCTAGATGCCCACAGTAAATCCACAAACTGAGCAAGGAGACAGTAGCTGTCTCCCACATTTTTGCTTCTCTGGCAACTTGTGTTTCATACAGTCATCATGACTAATTGGATTTTTTCCTCTAATTTGTATAATCCTCTTAAACATATGATTACTTTCATATTATGTGGCTAAAAAACCCTAACCCTAAATTTCATATTAATATTATTTATATTAAGCATTTAATATAAACTAAGCTTGTGAGTTTATATTGGGGTCAGATAATATTGTCTGTTAAGATTTTTAAAAATCTTTTGGGTAAAACTAATTTCTGTAACAAGGAAAAGGTGCACACTTTTTTTTTTGCAGTTCAGACTCCTTAAAACAATTCATGTCAAACACAAATCCTTGCATACCATAGTTTATTATTACATATATCCTCTGGTTATTCTGTGAGGACAACAGACTTTTTTGCTTCTTGGTTTAACTAAGTATCATTTATATCTGGAATGAAACAAACTGATAAGTATAAGCTTTGTTGTGAGGAAGTTGTGACTCCAGCTTCAAACTATGGTTAATTTCCCTGGCTTATTTCTCTAAAGAAGTGAATGTGGCCTTTGGAAATTAATTCAGATTCTAGTAGCCGCAGCTCGGAGAGTCCAAGTTCAGGTATTATTAGAGAGTAATCCAGCAATATTTGGAGAGCCCAAACCAATTTCTTTAGTAGAAGAATATTATATACTTGTTTGTACCCTCAGGCAACAAAGAATTCAATTTATCTTTCACTATGAGATGAAATGCAAGCAAATATGTATTAGAAAATAAAATTGGTATTTTAAAAAAGTTTTACATTTTGTGTTTCAAAGTTCAAATCAGTGAGCACACTTCTTTCCCTTCGTATTCAGGGATGTAGCTACAATTGACGCTAGCCTTTTGGCAGAGGGGCCCATGACCAAAGGGAATTTGGGAACTCAATGGCTCTGCTGGCTCTGGCCATGTTTTGTTTGGCTTGCAACTGAGTTTGTGTTATTGCTCACTGCTTGGTTTTTGTTTCTGCCTGCATTGGATAAGGGCTCCCCTGGACTTTTTCAAGAGCCTAGCCCACTCTAGCTATACTCCATTTGAATTTAACAGACTGGCCTATAGCTCAATACAAATTCCAAACTTTGCAGGTACCACTTCAAAGCTCTAACTATTCCACTCCAATTCAGTCAATGGAATAAACTGATTCATGCATAATGTATTCTAGTAAAACATACTTTTTGCCTGCATATGCATTGTTTGTTTTTATAGTTGTATTTTGTAAATATTTAAGTAAAAGGCAATAGATCACTTTATTTAAATGAAACTTTGTCTTTGAATGACCCTTTTTTTCTGGCCAGGCTTTCTGCTTTATATTGGAAAATCCATGATTCAGGTTTCTGGCTTGGCCAGTGCTGTTTATAAGCAATGAAGAAGAGGATTCTGTTAATAATGCAAGCTGTGTTTCACAGCCAATCTTGTACTTGAAGAAAATGTGGCATAATGCATCCCTGCATGTTGGATAATTTATCTTGCTTTTAGAAAAAAATGATACTGGGTAAAGAAAATCTTGTTGACCTAGAAAAGTCATTTGGCATGTACATTTTTAAAAAACAAACTACGTGATTCTCAGATTGTGATCTGCTAGAGTGCAGTTGCTCATTGTTATGGGAATTATTTTTCAATGCTTGCCTGGTTTTGTTTTGAACTTATTTGCTGTTTTCACAGCAAACAGTTTCAAAAGCTTCCTTAATGCAGAACTTTGGATTATGAGATGGGATCCAGGTATGCATTTGCTTAAATCTAGAAAGGCTCTGCTGTCTATTTTCCATCCCCATTTGCAATATTGAACTAATATTTATGACCAACCACACAGGGCTGTTGCAAAGATTACTACTGTTAGATATTTATCATACTGCGAGTAAAAGCTCCAGGGTCAAAACTCAGCTTGGCTATGAGGCTCGAATATAAGAACATAAGAGAGGCCCTGCTGGATCAGACCACAGCCCATCTAGTCCAGCATCCTGTTGCACACAGTGGCTAGTCTGTGAACTTTACCTTCTTTGTTGAATATGTATGAATATTTATTTTATGTATGCAAATAAAATAAAAACATTAATTCAGCCTTTGCTGGGAGGCAAGAAATCAATAGCTAATTGGTTCAAGAGTGAGAAAGTAGTGTGGGAAAGATGTATGTTTTCACATTGTTTATTGAATTTACATTCAGAGTACCTCATGCTAAATGCTGGGCTGGATGACTCAAAAGCTGGAATTAAGATTGCGGAGAGGAATATCAGCCATTTCAAGTATGCTGACAATACCACTGATGATATAAAGCGAAGAGAAACTAAGGGGCCCATTGAGGAGGATGGAGGAGTGGGCTTGAAGCTTAATATTTAAAATATTAAGATCATGGCACCACTTCCATCACTCCTTGGCAAAAAGAGGGAGAAGAAATGGAAGCTGTAACAGATTTTACTTTCCTAGGCTGAAAGATCTCTGCAAATGGCATTTGCAGTAATGAAATTAAAAGGCACTTCTGGCTTGGGAGGAAATCTGGCAAAACTGGACAGCATACTCAAAAGCCAACATACCACCTTGCCATCATAGTCACTATGGTCCTTTCTTGTAGTAGTTGGACCTTAACAAAAGTGCAGCACCAAAGAATTAGCACTTTCTAATTGTGGTTCTGGAGAAAACTTCTGAGAGTTCCTTGGAATGGAAGAAGTTCAAAGCAGTCAATACTAAAGGAAATCAACCTTGTCTGCTTATTGGAAGGATGGATACTGAAGCTCAAGCTCAAATAACTTTGTCTGCATAATGAGAGGACAGGACTCATTGGAAAACACCCGGATGCTAGGAAAGATTGGCTCTTATTTGCACTTGGCCTTATTCCAGATTATGCCCTGGTGTCCACTTGCTAGTACAGGCTATGGAAGGTCTCAGGCAGAAATAAAGCCCAGTGCAGAAAGGACCATTGAAGGCAAAGGGAGAAGGTGACAATCGAGGATGAGTTTGTTAGTGTTTTTGGAGGCAAAAAACATGAACTTTGGCAGACCCTGGGGGGACAGTGCAGGACAGATGGTCCTGATGAAGACTTGAACGTGACTAAAGAATAGACAAAGGAATAAATAATTTGCAATATGCCAAGTAGTATGCTTACCTTCTTCCGTTGAGTTTTATGTTAGCTTCCTGAAGCAAAGGATAAACCAGGAGCAATCATAACTGCAGCCATTAAATGGTTAATGAAATGGTTCTTCTCACTAAACTTGGTTTCCCTGGTTTTGTTCCTTGCAATAAGAACCATTTCCGGAAGGCTGAAACCCAAACTTCACAAGTGATACTAAATGGATGGGGAAGGCACATGGGACAAAGTAAAAAAAAGCCTATTCTTAAAACAGGAAATCTGTTGAGCATCTTTACAATATTTCTGAACAGGGTGTGTGTTATAACAGGCTACCCTCAGGCTTCCTCAGCTTGCTTGCTTTATTGAGACACATTGCACATATTGCAGAGAGAACAAGAGTCATTGGGAACATTTTGTTACACTGAAGTCTAATTACAAAATGGAATTGACTGCTTAGAAATGGGGATGAATATATTAGAATAGTCTCTTCTGTGCTTCCAGTTGCATTGGACACTCTAATCTTTTATTCGGTATTTCTACCAGTGTCTTTCTCACACACGTGAATAAAATGAAATATTAAACGCCCCACCCCAGTTTTTTTATGATGTAGATTTTATTTTTTAGAATTTTGTGAAGAGAGAGAGAATTGGAGGGTATATGGGGGAAGGAGAGCAAGTGAGCATTTTTTTTTTGTAAACTTCTACATATAGAATGCATATATGAGTTCTTGGTTTGTGGTTTATGGTCTCACCCTGGCAGCTTGTAACCTATTACACGCAAAATAATTATACTTTGAAAGCACAGGGTATTTTCCTCCACCCATAGTTAAATATTCATATTTGATCAGCACACTGATAATACTGGAACTTCTTGAAAGAGTTTCTTATTCTGATCTTGGATGCTAGTCAGTGAATGTGACTATCCTACACTATTTCTGCCATCCCCCCCCCCCCTGAAAAATACAGTTTGGGTAATTTGTGTGGTATTACTATACCATATTTCCTTCAAATCATATTTTCTGGACATCTGAGTCAACAAGGTAGATATTTAGGGTGGCAAGTCTTAAAAAGCACTGAATCAGACAACATGTGGTCACCTCTTTTAATATTCTGTGTGAAGGAAAGAAAGGAAACTATGGGCAATTTGCATATCACTGTATGTGTATTCCTTCTGTTACCTTGCTTTGTACATTATGAAAATATTGTGAGTGATAAGCTAGAAACGGACTGTGTGGTAGCACTTAATAAGCCTTGGTACTTTATTTACAAATTGATATGCTGTGGTATAGTAAAGTGATACGTTATCTAAGAGGGTGCTGGTGTTGGATTTAGCAAGTTCCTAGTTGGTGGGCTGGGGGGTGCTTCTTGGCAACAGTGAAATAACATAGCAAAGTTTCTAGTTTATATGTTAACCTCATCTTAGGTAAGACACTATTTTGTCAACTTTTGGTAGTTTATTATTTAAAATACTCTGTTTCATATGGGTGTTAGTTTCAGAAGTCTTTGTGAAGTTATCTGAACACATTTGAAGACTAAGGCCGTGTCCCCATGCTCTCCATTTAGTGTGGATTGGATTATTTTAATCTGGATGCAGGATCGAATTCGAATTGAGCCATCCCCACGCGTTTGCTGATAATGCGGGCTCAATTCAAATATGGGTGTCCCCATGCAGACCGTGCTAAACCCTTGCATGGGGAAACAGCATCGTCTTCTTTCTACTCCCACTCTCCCAATAGGAAGCCGGGCTGACGTCACCAACCCCCTGTGCCACCCGCTGTAGTGATTGCAGGGAAATGCCACCCAACACCTCCTTCCCTGACTGCGGGACATAGGGCCAAAAGGCAATAAAAATGTAATAGTTAAAAAAAAAATGAAAAAGCCAGATAATTTTGCAAAGCGGCTATGGGGTTTGGAAGCAGTTTACCGGAGGTGCGCACCTCTGCTCCACCCAGTACAACAGTTAATTCCTCATGTGCTAAATTAAGCCATTTAAATTAAATTATCATGCCTGGCCTGGTGATCAGAGAGGGGGGTGGAATAATGGTCATGCAAAGAGACTCATGGAACAGCAATTGCATCTTTCGCTGTAAAACGGGGGGGGGGGCTCCGTTATTGTATGCACATTTCAGAAGCTGCTATTTGTCTTGCATATTCGCCTGACTTTGTAATCGGGGAAGGGCGGTGAAATAATTGTCGCAGAAAGATACTTATTTCTGTTCAGTCACCATTTATTGCCAAAAGTGCCCAAACAGTTGTGATCTCCAATGCACAGGACAGGAACGGTGAGCACAGGACATGAAACCTGCTCACTAATGATGTGTCAATCTCCCCCCCAATAACTCAGGAGCGTCCCAGTGCGCGGACTCAGCTTCCAAAATAATGTGGACTTGCCTCCCAGACCGTAACGAGAACAGTTTTCAAGAGGACTAAATTTACCACGGATTTGGACGATTTGGTCCGCATGTAGTCTGGTTTGGGGACTTTGCATGGGGATGCTCCTTGCCAAATTTGGATTTGATTCAGGCTATATGGTGCATGGGGGCACGACTTGAACGGTATTATTAGATTGGAATAATCTATAATATACAACAGACACTTGTTTGCTTTCTTCCATTAAGGTCTGTGTTTGATCAGGTGTAAATGTGACAAAAGAAAATAATATGCTTAGTTTCCCTACAGTGCTCTTTTGCTACTGGAGATTTCACTAGACTCAAAAGGGTAATTTCGTTTCTTTTTCATAGATATGGTTTCATTTAACTAGTGTTTTAATTCTTGTTTGTTATTACTTCATACTTGCATGAGGTATTTCCAGAAACAAAAAAACTCCCTAGGCACCATCCAGATCTTTTCTGGCTATCTTCTGATTATCTTGGGGACTGCATCAGCAGAGGATACCAGTCCATTGAGATCTTAGGTTTGTCCAACCCCCCAAAAAGGTGACCTTACTTAAGACTCTGCTGTGAGGCTCCTTGGTCAGAAGAGTTGAATTTTGGGCTCTGTATAAAAATACTATGCCCAGGACTCAACAGCCAAAAACGCAACCGAAGTTGCTGTTTGGGACTGAAAATGTGATAGACCTTTGCCCACACTTCTCATCTGCAGCAGTGATTCCAGCTTTTTTCGTTCAGGTTGTTGTGGCACCATGTGCCCTAGCCTGAAAAAGCCAGCCCAGGTGCAGTACGCCCCTCCCAGGCCTACCACCATTGTGTGAAGTTTGACCCAGAGGTGGGAAGGCCTGTCTCGTCCCTTCCCCAATTCCTGCGGGCTCTGGGTGATGCGATCAGGTCCCCTAGAGCCTGCAGGAACCCCCCACCCCCGAGCATGGGCCTACTTGAGGACACACGTGTGCACATGCCACTTACCTGTTCGTTGATGGATTTGAAGTAGTGGATCTGGCCAGTGGCATTCCTGCAGGTTCTAAGGGACCTGATCATGTCACCTAGAGCCCGCAGGAACCAGGGAAGGGACGAGACAGGCCTGCCCACCCCTGGGTCAAACCTATCCCAATGGCAGCAGGTGGGGGTGGGCCCCACAGCTGTTCTGGGGAAATATGCAAATGCTGTCCCTCTTGAACAGTTGTGGGAAGTCCCGGGATGGCCAAGAATAGGTGTAGAGCACGAATGTGTGTAGGATGCCCTGGATGGCTGGGGTGGTTCCGAATGGAACCGCTGGCCCAACAGAGCGAATGCTCCGTCCCAGGACATCCTACACACGTTCCAGAGGCCCTCGTGTGCATAGGCCTAAGGTGTGGCCTCTACCTTAGTCTCTTACGTTTTAGAAAGCCTTTTCATTTATTTCCACAGGCAGTTCATAGAAGAGTTAGCCCAAGGAGCTGTCTTTGCTAGACTCTCTCAGAATGATTTTTGTGATATGGAAGATTGCTTACTGTAGTACCATCACAGCTGGACTTGGGAGCTAGTATGTATGTAAAGTCTTCCAGTTAGGGCTTCTTTTGGTAGCACTGGGAATTGAGCAGTTCGTATAACAACTCATTTGGCACAGAAGGATGTTTTGAGGGGTGGGAGGACCGTGTCAGTATTGATCTCAACTTATCATTGTAATCATAAGATAGAAGTGTTTTAGGTTTCCTCCCCACTGTCCCAGTTCCTCTCAAAAATGAAAACTAATACTTTCATATTCTTAGATACTGTACAGAATAACTTCTGGCAGTTTCATACACAGTGTAAGTGACTCATTCCTGTCACGGGTAAGGAGCAGTACAGAAAATCAGGAAAAATACTATAGAAGAAAGAAGACAGCAAGCAGTATTTTAGAAGAAAAATTATTTTCTGCAATATTCTTAATCTGACTACATGTTTCTAATTTTGTTACATGGAATAAACCTTTGCATTTAATATAGGACTTCTAGAAGAACAACATAGAATGTACTCTTTTCTTTCTAGTGTACTTCTTACCTGGTAGAAATGATATGACTTAAAGTATTTAAATTTTAAATTTTATTGTAGTTATTTGCTCTTCATTTTAAGGTGTCCAGTCAGTTCATAGGAAAAAAATATATAATTATAGAAGCAAGTGGTTGGAAGAAATCTTCATTAAAAACAAAATGAAACAAAGTCATAGATAAAATTTAAAGGATGCTTTCATCTGATTCCAGAAACCAAAAATTGTTTGGAAGTGCATGATTCCATAACAAAACAAGACACTTGGTATAGAATTGAAAGAGTCGATGTCTCTTTGCTTTTTGTGATTTTGGGGACTGTATAATTAACAGCTGATGTTATTCATTTTATCATATGCAGATTTGTTTGGCTTACTTTTCATTGGTCATGAATGTACACTTTGTGTGGTTCACACGTGCCCCAGAATGCTGTGGAAAACTGTGCTTCATATAGTTTATTTACAAGTTCTGGTAAAAGATGGGCCATACATATGGAGTGCATATTACAACAGCTTACCTGATGGGTGAACAGGATCAGTCTATCCCAGGAGTGCTCTAACGTGGTTCTCCATCTGTTCTTGAACTATGAATTCTATCTGTCCTAGTATATCTTGCAAATGGCAAAGTTTGACAGGAACTGTGCTTCAACATCTGTTGCTTGAGCACCTACAGTTTAGATCAGTGGTTCTCAACCTTCCTAATGCCGCGACCCCTTAATGGAGTTCCTCATGTTGTGGAGACCCGCAACCATGGGGGTGGAGCAGCTGGGAGGTAGGAGGGAAGGGTGGTGGCAGACTCGTCGTGACCCCTCTGAAAGGGTAGTTCGACCCCCAAAGGGGTCCCGACCCCCAGGTTGAGAACCACTGGTCTAGATGGATTCTATTTTGTACTTTAGAATGGGGCTGTGGGGGAGGTGGGTTCTGTATAGTTCTGTAATGCTGTCCACCATTTTGCACATTAGCAACTACCACCCAGCTTTTGGAATGTGTCTTACTGTTGTCCAAGTTAGTACAGATATATTACTTTCTTGTTTATCATTTTGCTTGGTCTCTCTTTTGGTGCTTTCTTGACTTTTATAATGGGTTTATGTAGATGATTATTTTGTTTTATCTTTATTTCATCTTCCGTGGTGACTAATAAATGCTAATGTGCCTACATTATTTCTCACTGTGATTTTTTTTTGTTTAAATCATCTCCAGAAATGGAGCTTACCAAGTTGTTATGTTTCTACTTTTATTTTTGAATATGTGCACTAGATGTGAATGAGACGTGGAACTTTTTTCATCACTTCTGTGTCTAAATGAATGAGTTTTTCCTTGAAACAACAATTTATCAGATTTCAAACTTACATTCTATAAGTGCATTACCATATGTACTGGTTTCTGTAGCATGGAATTTCTAGATACTTCGGGCCGAAAAGTCCTGGATGTGTACAGAACTGGTTCTGTAAGAACTTGGGCATGAAGAGGTGGAATTAATTTTCAAATCTCATCCCTTGAAAAGTTCAGGGTTCAGTCTGAAAATGAACAGAATTGAAGGGAAATTTAGCAAACAGATCATTTGTTCAATTGCTCTGACCACTGCATCTAGCCTTCCTTCCTTCCCCAATAATGACACAGTCCTATTTCCCTGATTGCACCCTGAACTTTCCTTGGAATTGCAGCCTGGCCTCCTCCTTTCCCAGATACAGCCTCCCAAGTCGTCTGCTGAACTTCATTTCACCATCCCATCATTGGATCTGTGGGGCACATACTCTATCCTGATGGGCCTGTGTGGGTCAGCTGTTACCAGCCAAAACGTTTAGGGAAGACTGAGGGACCCAGCATTTTTTTTTCTATAAGCACAGAAGGTTTTGCAGTAAATTATTTTAGGATCCAGTAGTTTCCCTTGGTGTTTTCCTTTCTATTCTCCTTTCTTCACAGTGTTCTGTTTACACCCCCAGCTTTGAGAATTTCTTGGCAACCAAATTCACTCAGATCCTGTTCCACTATTTTTGTCCCATCTTAGGTCTCCTTTTCCCTGTGCAAGTACTGAGAATCTCTTGCCTCTTATCTGTTGCTCGGTGCTGATAAGCTTCTGTTTTGGCAACTTGACCAACAATGGCACCTAAAGAATAAATATCAGAAGCAGAGTGGCTGGAAATGCATGTAACTAAAACTAGGGGTTCATATGACTTTTGAAGAAGACTCATACTTCTATTAGAATTTATTTCAGTAGCTCTTCAAACCTGTTAATAATGGAACCCATGGGAAATGAATGTCATTTTTTTACATTTGTTTAATGTAAGATTATTCCTTGGAATAATCTTACCTGGCTGTAAAGTACTTAAGGACCAGCTTTCTGAGCCACATCATGTCAAGACACGTTGCAAAGTCATAAATAAACTTTTTAAAGGGGAGTCTATTGCTAATGCACTAGTAACATTTTAATAGCCCATTGAGGTGAAATGAAATTTCCATAGAGCTGAAAACTGGAAATAAATACAGCATTAAAAAGGAAAATGAAACAAAATGGAAAATCCTTGACTAGATTTGTAACAGAAAATAACACCAAGTAAATCTACTGTTGAACTAGTAGAATAAGGTTGAGCGGCATGGATGATCTGGGTCTGTGCTTGGATATGCATTGTCTAACAATAAAATGTTTGGAAGAAAAACAGATCAGCTGCCAATGACATTTAGCAGACAATACACAATTATCCAAGATCATTTCAACCAGAGCAAGCTCTGAAGGATTGCAGAAGGAGCCCATAAAAACTCAAGTACATAGAAGTCTATGCCAAATGCCAAATGTTGCAAAGCAATACATTGCTAGATACAAACCAGATTACTTCCCAAAGGTTCAGTTCTTTTATTACCCCTGCTGTCCTTTACTTTGTTGGCAGGATACCTCATGCTTTCAACTTTGTAAATTAGTTATCTTTATTAGATTGTTTACTTGCAGACTCAAATTGCCTTCCATGGTCTTTGCACTGTGCAATGGAACTGGTGAGAAAAAGTACCAGTTGGGTCCTCCTCTCTGAAGTGCATTTTGATCTGCTGCTGCCAAAACAGGTTTCAGGAGGATCAGAAGCAGGACTCTGATTTATTCCTGACTCCTCCTCCACTGTCTGGCTGGTTCCAGTGGAACAGAATAAACTATTTGCTTGTGCCTGTGGATGGGCTCCCTGTGTAGCTGGTTGGCCACTGCAGAAGACTGCTGAACTTATTTGTATATTTATATTAGAAGAGATCATTTCACATTCTGGGGGCTACCACAGAGAAGGCTCACTCATTACTCTCCCATAGATTGTTAATTGGCAGGGAGGTCTGCATAGGAGATCTTAATTAGCAGCCTGCTCTGCATAGGAGGTCTGCTGTTGCTATTTAATACTACTCAGTGGGTATGTAATAGGCCTGATAGTAGAGATGACACTAGAAAACCAGTGCCTTCATGGAACCTAATATTTAATAATTCTTTATTTTATAAAATATTCTTTTTAAAAAAATACGTAATACATTTTGATTTTCTGAGAGGCTTATTCATTATTTTCCTTATTTGTTATTTTGCAAGACATGTGCCAATGGCCTTGTTCCCACTCAGGTTATTTGAGACTTCATATCAAATAGTTTGTTATACAAAGTGTTGGGGGGGGGGGAAGGGAGGCTGTCACTCAAATCATACAGGCTTCTTTCTCCTAGCATATGGCACCATGACTGAGATCTACTTTCAGGTAAAACTGTGGCACATCTGCTCAGACTAGAAATAGCAAACTGAAGTAACTTGCATTAACACCTTATCTCATATTAACAACAGTTAATTATCAGCTTTTTCAGCTAACTGTACATCTTATAAGAAAATAGGGATAGGTAGAAATTATTATCAGACTTAAATAAAGTGTGAGTTTCTTCTGGTGTTTTTAGGGTCCAATGTTTGGCTATTAAGTTGGAATAAAATGAGATGTCTTTGTTGACAAAGACACAGGATCAGAAGAAGTTGCCTTATGCCATTGATAATGCTTCTTATCAGTCTAGTGTAATAATGTCTTGAAAATGGCTCTTTAGAGTCTTAAGCTGTGTTAACTTCATTGCTTGGAGGTGGAATTATTCACACACCATTCTGCCCTTTCCCCCTCCCATGAATATTCAAGGCTGGAGAACATGGATTAGAGGTGGAATGAAAACACTTATGTCCAAGGCATTTTTGAGGTGCTTCTTTCGTTCTGTGTAAGTGCAGCTTTAGGAAGATAAGGCTGCATACATTTCCTGAGATAATTCTTGATGTTTTCTTGGATGATCTATCAATGTAGATTGCTGTTTTCAAGCAAGCAAGCAAAATATGTAGTATGGGTCATTCCAGATTACATATGCTTGACAGGTGCCTGGAGGTGGTAATGGGCTTGATGGGAGGCAATAAATTGAAGCTGAATCCAAACAAGACAGAGGTGCTGTGTGTCACAGGGTCTCGGGTCCATATAGTTGGGAGGTGTCCTGTCTTTGATGGGGTTGTAATGCCCTGGAAGAGGCAGGTGCAAAATTTGGGAGTACTTTTGGATTCTGCACTGACACTTGAAGCTCAGGTAGAGGCTGTGGCCAGGAGTGCCCATTCCCACCTATGGCTGATCCGCCAGTTGAAGCCTTTTTTGTACAGAGATGACTTGGCCACAGTTATCCATGCTCTGGTAATCTATAAATTGCACTATTGTAATGCACTCTACATGGAGCTGCCCTTGAAGATGGTTTAGAAACTGCACCTACTGCAGAATGCAACTGCTATGTTGCTGACCAAGACAGCTAGCCAGAGGCATATTACGCCAGTCTTAACAGAGTTGTACTGGCTGCCGATTCACTACTGAACCCAATTCAAGGTCTTGGGTTATTTATAAGGCTCTAAATAACTTGAGCCCCAAATACCTGAAGGGGCGTCTACTCCCATATCAACCTGCCCATGCCTTAAGATCTGGAGGGGAGGCCCTCCTGGTTGTACTACCATCCTCAGCAGCAAGGGTTGTGGGCACCTGGGAGAGGGCCTTCTCAGTGATGGCCCCAAGGCTGTGGAATAGTCTCCCCCTTGAGGTGCATCTATCACCTTCACTGTACATTTAGGAAGGCAGTGAAGATACACCTCTTTGCCCTGGCCTTCAGTTAAATGGGGAGACACTTTGCCTTCCCACTTGCAGATACTGTTGTTTTAATGTATACTATTAATGTTTTAATAAGTTTGATTCTAAATGTTGTTACCTGCCCTGAGACCTTTAGGTATAAGGTGGGATAAAAATTCAAATAATAAATAAATAAAATAGATAATCCTAGTCCTAAGATTTTTAATCTTTGTGTTTAATGTATTGATTGTGAGACTGGTTAACTCCTGAATCTTACTTGCATTTTATTATACATTTGTATTACATTCCCCCCCCCAAAAAAAACCTTTCCTGAGGTTCTGACCAGCTGCAGATCTATATAAGCTAGATTATAGCAACCAGGTAATGAATTCTATCTTGTGATTTCCATATTGCATTTTCCTTCAGTTTGTTTTAAAATACTTCTTTTATGCTACATTTATTTTTGTTGTGTGACTCTTGCCTAATTTGACCATTTATAGACATTTCAGAAGTAGTGTTTTATCTGTAGTTTTCATTTTGGGTAGACAAATGAATTGTGAAAGTACACTAAAATCTTAAAATAATCCCCAGTTCTCAAACAGATGGAACATTGCCATTACCATGCACTCTTAAATCCTGGAAGAAAAAAAGGTAAAAACAAAACTTGTCAGAACAAATAAGTAAATCAAATGAAATTAGGATGGCATACTGTTCCAGGGAGAAGGAGAAAGAACATCATAGCTGGCATTGAACCCACCAGCTAGTTTAGTGTGGCAGAAAAAGCAAGCAGATGGTAAATTCACCTCCCATTCTCTTTTGCCCAAAAATCCATGGCTAGCCTCAGTCCCTTTGCTCTGGATTTGTTATGTTTGTAAAGATATCATAAACAATATTAAATAGGTCGAAGACTCTGACTTCAATATGACTAGTTTCAATTTATGAAGGATTAGTGAATGCAAATTTGGGGGCAAACCCTGAAACCTAGTAAAAATGCTATTGCTTCACACACTGTATTATATAGGCCACTGTTATGGATGAATGTTCAGTAGAAGAATTTGCATGAAAGTTTGTGAGGGCTGAGATGTTTTGAATAAGCCACTTTTTATTGTACAGGCTTTTACATCCCAGCATTCTGTGATGAGAGTTTTAATAATTCATATATTAGTATGCTAGGCAGAACAGGATCTTGTTTTCCATCCAAGTTTATTTTAGATTCATAGAAAACGGCTTGTCTAAATTCCACTTCATATTCTATTGAAGTTCATTAGTTCCTTCTCTTGTTTGTTCTACTGTATAGACACAAAATGGATGTATAAAAACCTTGGATGTAGAGAGCAGCAGATGTGGCCTTCAAACTTCTGTGACCAATTCATGGTTTTGTTTTGTTTTGTTTCATTTTTGCAAACTGATTGCAAATAAAACACAACATGCATTCAGGTTTCTTCAGTTGGTGTCTTAGACGCATATGCTTTTTCATATTATTTTTTCTTCTTTGTGGGTATGTGTTTTGTCTGTTACGTGCATATCTGGATTTTGCAGAACAGTTTGGTTTCCTGCTCCTCTCCCTGTCCCCAGTTTCTTAATTTGTTCCTGAGATGCCTATTTTTAGCCTGTGCCACTACTCAAGTGAAGTTGCCTCGCTGGCAGAGTGTGGGGGATTCCTGAAGGTGACATCATCGAATCAACAACAAACCTGTCTCTGGCTGTCATTACACTCCTGGTTGAGAGTTCACAAAAGGGCATCTTACAGTGAACCTCGCCAGACTTTTCCTCACTGGGTAGACAAACCAGTTTTTGATGGACAACCCAGATAAGCATTTTACATATGGGGCTAGAGTTGTAATATCTGCAATCAGAAATCTCTGGGTTTTATTCTTTACTATATCCCAGAATAGTCTGCACTAGCATGTTGATGACAGGCCCCAGTTGCGGGATATAATATGGAATAAGACTCTGCAGAAAAGGCCATAGCTGGATAACTGGTATGCTCACCACACCATCAGCAGATATTGTACCAGTATTCATAATTATAGAAGGGTTTTGCCTGTGTAGCTTCTTCTATTTTGTTGTTGAATTGAATTGCTGGCACTTTTTTATTTTTTTCAGATACCTCTAAATTATGTTAAATTTCTTGCCTTGTACACAGCGAATGTCCCATTGCACCCTCAGTTTTTAAAACTGAGATACTTAGACTGCGGTGTAACTTTGATGACACAGTAAGGTTCTGAAGCCAGGTTTCTCTGCCCCAGTTCTGGTAAATTAAATGTTACAATGTATTCTTTGCCCTCTCCATAATCCATGTTTCTTGGACATCTTCCTCGACCTGACTTTGTTTGTTACCAGCTTAGCTTTCACCCGAGTTAACAAACAGAAGTTAATCAGACATCTAGCTACACATATAATTGAGTAATGTAGGCAGCTAGGAGCAATGTAAAAGGATGTTCTCGGTAGAATAATTGGCTATCAGCATGTTTGACATTTACCACAGCAAGAAAATGGAACTTTGTATAGTACATTTGATTATATTTTTGGAGGGCGGTAGGGGTAGAGTAAATGGCAAAAACATTTCTAAATTAAAATATCCTCATGTACATAAAAAAGCGCATACAAGTTTAGATATATTCCATTAGTTATTTTATTTATTTATCAAGGCACTGCTAGTATGTCCCAGGTATCCTGTTTAAAGGTAGGAAAAATTCCCAGTATTTTAATCATGACAACACTAAGGATGAGAGAGGCACTAGTCCGCTAAGGATTGTCCAGCAGCTTCCCTTGAATGTGTGGGGATTTAGCCACTCTAGCCCCTAGAAGTAACATCCAGGATTTCTCTTTCATGCACTCTAGACTTAACAAGGGGTGATTCTGCACTGAATGGTATACCCTGAGAGCAAGGGAGGCTCCCAAGTATCCTTGTTGGTTGGTATGCCAGCTAGTGCAGAAGCACTTAAAGAAAAAGACTGAAGTCTTACTGTTATTTTAAAATATGCATTAGCATACTTCTGTTTTGCATGATAGTGGAAAAAGCCTAGGTTTGAATTGCCCAAGCATCAGAATTTTTCTTTCTGGAGTCACCAGTATGATGTACAAAATTCATATGATCTAGTAGCTGCTGGAAAGTTGACATCCAACCACCTTAGGGACCGCACTCTGGATTCTTCATCAGTGTTTCTTTCCTTAGCCTTTCTGTTTCCCAAGGCATGCACAAGAAAGTATGGTTATTTTATCCTTTGCTGGGAAAATCCAGAAAGCTTTCCTGGGGATTTAAACCAAGAGATATGCTAGTTTCTAACCTACTGTCTTTACCTTCTATACCACTAGGTGGTTTTTTTTTTAATATCCAAAAGACAATTACAAATCTAAATAAAAACAATTTCTAAAACATTGTCTTCCCCGAAACTCAGGGAGAGCAAGAGTTTCTGTGCTCTGTCCTCACCTACACCCTGATCCTGAAAAGGAAATGAAATCCTTTAGCTGAAAAATATACCAGGGGTTCTGAAGGTGCAAATGATTCCAAACTCAGCTGCTGAAAAATGATCCTGCGATACCACAGATAATATGTCCCTCTAGTGAGCAGCTTGAACCCTGTCACAGGTGACAGCTGACCTACTTAACTAAAACCTTGTTAAAGCAGGCTAGACAGCTTTGGTGCCGTGAAGTCCTGTGGTCATGCATGGTTGCTGTTGCAGAGTCTGCTTTTGCTTGCTACGAGCAAAACATTTTGCCATCCCATCCTTAGCATAATTGGCACTGTGGCAGTGTCAGAACAGCTTCTTGGCAATGTTTCAGTTGCTTTTAATAAGAGGAAGAGCAACGTTCAGGAGGATGCATACTCTCCCTCTTTTCACTATCTTCAGGTCTGAAACCAGAGAAGTTCTCTGGTGGCTCACTGAGATGGCTGCCTCATTTAATATCTAGCACAGAATTTTATTTATGTAGTTATTACCATTTAAAAGGTGCTCTTAATGGATGGCAGCTAACACTGATGACATTTCAGAATTGCCGGCTCACAAATGATGCACATTATTCTTCTGCCGCTGATTCTATTTCAAGGGTAATTTTAAAAGCAAGGATGAGATTCTTTGCCTTGAGCAATTTTTAAAAAAACTTTAAAACTCCTATTCCCTGATCTTTTCTAAATGACTTTTATTAATGGCCTGATTTCATGTTTTTAATTGCTTTAAAACAAATAGTGAGTCCTTTCTGTGTGGGCTTTGGCTCTGAGCACAAAAAAAGTTGATCAAAGCTCTTCTGTTGATACGCGAGTGTTGAAACCTAGCAGATATGGTTCATTTTCCTTATTCCTAACAGAAGCATATTGTGCTTGTTTGTTACTTATGCAAAAATGACAGTTTCCATAGCATTACAAGAAATATAGATGAACCATGAGACTGATATATTCAGTACGCAGTGTCCTTTATAGCAGAGGCCTCAAATGATGGTTGTCCAAATAATCCTGGATGACATAACTGAACGTTCCACTCCCAACATTCTGTGCCAGATACTTGCATAGAGTGCTAGAGATTGTAATCCAAGAACATCTAGAGGACTACATTTTGAGGCTGTTGCTACAATTATCAGTTGACTCCTCCAATGGGATAGGATCACCTGGAGTAGTCCATGCATCCCAGAAAAAGGTCATCCACATTTGGACACTGTTCTGGGATAACTCCAGCACTGGCCCCAAAGCTCATGCGGGTTTTAGAGGTGACCTTGGGCCTCAGATTCCCCAGAGAACTGACAGTCCAGTGAGTTACCTCCAGCACTAATTAACGTATGCCAGGATGGTTGCTTTGCCCTTGCCTGATCCTAAGCTAGATCTTATCTGGCAGTTGCTTGTTTTGCTGGTCCCCAATATACATGCGACTTTTCTGTTTGTTTTTAGTTTTCTTGTAAGCTTTCTTTTTAAAGTGATTTTAATTGCCTGTGTTGTAATTGCGATTTTACACTGGCTTGTAAATATTTAGCTATTTAGGAGGTTTTATACTGCCTGTCACCATGGTCTCAGGCTGTTCTACAAAATAAAACCATAAGAAACCATGCCCAAAACAACAATTAAAATAATCTTTCAGGTATGGCAGTGACTAAATGACACAGTACAGTGAGTATTGGCTGTTCATGAATCATTCCTCAAAAGTCCAGGTGAACAGATGTATTTTCACCAGGCCTGGTGAAATGTAGTCACGTGGTGAATTTCACTTAGGGATCATAAAAGGGAAACAATTACTGAGAATGGCCTATTCATAGCCTATATCTCATTCAGTTCCTCAAGGGGATTGTCATAGCCAGAAGGGTTACCCATGAAGATCTTAACTCATAGATCTATATGGGAGGAAGTGGTGTTTGATATTTGGGGGCCAAATCATAAAAGGTTTTATGTATCAACAGTATAACTTGGACTTGGATACTGAAAGGGTTCTGTTAAAGATTGTTAAGAATAGAGATGTGTTGACTATGTCATGGATTTGCATTGCAAAGCAATTTCCAAGAAGAAAACCATGGTGTTTATGCAGTTTTATATCCCTCTAGCGGTTGAAAATCTAATAGATGGCAGAAACTCTGAGCTTAACAGGAGATGCAGCATCTGACCTGAAAATAATTTTTTTTCTGCTCTCTGCTTGAGTGTACAAAGTTATCTTTTGCCCACAATTATTTTCAGATGTATAGTGCAAGAGTGGATGCCATCCTGCTCTGCAAATGTATCTACCATATATGGCTTATTCATACTGGGTCAGATCATCCAACTTTTCAACATCCACTTATCTGAATAGTCTTGGGACTTTGATCCAAGGACCAAGAATCACCTATCCTCCACTTAAAAATGTTTGTGCATTTTGTCAGAATGGATTTTAAAGGCCGTATGCTTTCCTGTAAAAATTCCTTCTTTTAATGTGTTGCCTCATCCACATCTCCTGTGAGATTAATTTCCCATTTTGACGGCTAGAGTACTGGAATGTATACAAGAGTTTGTCATTTAATTGAAATTCACAGACTGAAATGGCTTGTGGGCATTAAGATACCAGCTAATTATTTCAGCTCTTAACTGAGTCTGAAAGTGCTAGAATAGTAGAACCTCAACGAAAAGAACTAAAATGCAGTCTATTTTCTTGGTAAATTGGCTCTCTAAACTTTTGACAGTCCTGACTTTCCATTCAGTGCAATGCTGTCCATTTTCATGTTTAAGACTTCACAATACAGCCACAGGTGTCTGGTCTTTAGGTGTGGGGATATGCACCTGAGTATTGCTTGCTTAGGAGTGAAACTGGCAAGTTCTCCGCTTTTCAGGGCTGTGGACTTCGCACTGCTCTTTCATTCTCTGCTGCATTCTATAAATTAGTCATAGTGCATTTAGAGTGCTTTAAAACATTTAGCACTGCAGGGTATACAGAGATCACCAGCGCTTTGAGAAACCTAAATTGGCTTTTCTCCCCACCCTCTTGTATCCATAGGTACAACGAGCTTCTTCTTCTACGGAGAGAAATGGCACGTACTGGTGCTATGCATGATTTTGCATTTGCATTTATCATCTCTCTCCCACCCCCAGTTAAGTCCTTGGGCATGTAACAAAGCAAAAATGAATAAAAACAGGTTGAAATTCACAAAATGTCTTGAATATAAAATGCAGATAAAAGCAATAATAAAAATAGAAGCAGCAGTAATAAAACAATTAGAAGTAGTGAAAAAAAGAAGTAGATCCATAATATAATCTAATATCATGGAACATGTCATTACCCAAAGGCCTGGTGGAGAAGTATAAGATTCATTTTAGCTCAGTGCTGGAAGATACAGTGGAAGATACAGAGCGAATAATATTTTACAGCTTTCGGGTTCTTTGAAGAAGATCTCACATGTCACCCCTTTGATCATGGAAGCAGTATTAGAACAACGTGAAGGCTTGTTTCTGCTCCTTTCGTACTAGCTTCCATGTCTGTGCTAACCGCCACTTCTGGCAGCCTATTCTTTGAATTTATTCTATTGTAATTTGTATTGATATTTCAACCTTAGATTTTTCTGAACCTCTGGGAAGTTGAGCACTGTGAAGAGACTGTCACAGGATGAGATGTGAATTCAATTTCCATCAAGAAGGACTTGGCTGTGGTCCTTGGATCCTTGTAAGAAAAGAGTTCTGAGTAATGGCTTATATGGAAGACTATTTGGTGGCTATTTTCAACAATATTGGGCCTAAAAAGCAAGTAGTCTGCCCTATAGTGAAGCAGATTTTTCTATACCTGTATGTACAAAAACAAAATGGTTGTGTAGAAAGATATTACAGCCCTTTGTATCTTTTGGGAAAATTGTAAACTACACAGTGCTTTAAATGTTAGAATTCAGAAGTCTGTATAGTACATGTTGTAGGATTGAAACAGAGCATGACATATCTGAAAGTTGACACTTAAAAATGAAGAAAGTTACATATGCTTCCTATAAATTGGGGCCTCAACACCTTTTTATGTCCCATTATCAACTATGAGTCAATAGTGCAGACATGCTGGATTGCCAACGTCCTGGAAGGGAGATGTATCTGATTTTCCCATGTAAAAATCTTCTACCCATGTTCTGACTAAAGGAAGACCTGTTTGTCTTCAGCAAAGAAAGTTATTAAAAGTTTGTATATTGCTGTTCATCAAGAGGCTCCAGTGTGGGTCATGCAAAATGTTAAAAACAGTTAAAACAATTAAAAATGATTGAAATGCAGTCTATCCCTCTGCCTTCCACTACAAATATACGGAGGGAGTTTAAGCATCAAAGCCTCTTTCTGCATTAGCCCTTATTCTGGTTTATCATTTGGACTAGGGACCTCATGCTGGTGCAGACTACAGCAGGCCCTGCCCAGCCCCTGCCATAGTCCGCACTAATGTGTGGGTGGTAGGTCCCTATTCTGAGATATAACCCGGAATAAGATTTAGTGCAGAAAGGGCCAAAACATGTAAAGAGCAGTGTTTTAGCTTTGGTGACATTCCAAAGACCCAGGATCACCACCAAGAAGGCCATTTCATGTGCCATTAGATCTGGAGGGGAGGTGCTCCTGGATGTACCTCCATTCTCAGCAATAAAACAAGTGGGAACCCGGGAGAGGACCTTCTCGGTGGTGGCCCCTAGGCTATGGAAGAATCTCCTTGAGGTGTGTCAGGCTCCTTCACTGTATATGTTCAGGAAGCAGTGAAGATGCATGGCTTTGCCCTGGCCTTTGGCTAAATGGGGACACTTTTCACTTCCCACATGTAGCCAGTGGTAGTCATTACATATACTATTGGTTTAACATAGATTGTTTATTGTTTTAATGTATTGGATTTAAATGCTGTTTCCCGCCCTGAGACCTTTGGGTATAGGGTGGGATAGAAATATAAATAATTAAATAAATAAATACATGCTATCTGTGAACTTATTGTAAACTGCTTCTCCTGGTAAGTACAGATTGTAAATTATTCTAGGTTGTCTGAATAATTTTCCAGCTGGCAGTCATCTATCCTGTCAAGAATAGCTTTTCAAACTCGAAACTGCTCAAGCCATTCTGTCAAGGCCAGAGAGAGCCCCGTCATCCTGAACCCACCATACTTAGTAATTGACTGAGCCTACAAATGGAAACCTGACAAAGCTACAGAGCACATATATACAGTTATCCATCTTCTAATAGTTTCCAATTTTTCTTTCAATTTCCTGCTTTTCTTCATATGACCTCAGAATTAGAAAAGTGACATTGAATAGACAGTGCCGCCCTTCAAGCCATTTTCATAGGAAGAGGGAAGATATAAAATCTTTAGAACAAAAGAAAAGCAGGAGCAGCATTTAAGCTCTCAAAAACACAATTTATCTGTTTGTAGGATCCTGAAATGAAGCTTCTTTTCCCCTAGCTTTACAGGCAGCAAAATCTGGGTTTGTCCCCTTATGAATTAGAATTTTGTTTTACTCCCCCTTTCCCCTTTAAGCCCATAAGAACACATTACTGCAGTGAGTCATCTACAAAACTCTCCCTGCTTACGCATAATGCCTCTGGATTTTTCATAATCAGTAGAGTCAAGAAGCCCTGGCAGGTTATTTTCCCATGATTACTTTGTTGGAATCTACTCAGAGCAAAAGGACTAGCAGCATGTTGCTCTATGCATTCCCAAGAATCTAAGATTTTTTCATTGTGCACTAAGATCCTCACTTTACATAGTTTTGTATTTTTAAATCTAGAGTAAACAGAGGTAGAAACCTCCAGTCTTCTAAACACATGTATACTCCAGGATCCATTAGCCCTAACTAGTATGTCTAACGGTAAAAAATTATGAAATACAGGAGATGGTACCCTGCAGGTAGCACTTCCTGACTAGAAAGCTCTGTCCAGAAGGTAAGTAGACAGCCTATGTAGTTCTATTGCTGGAAAATCCATGACCAGTACTGCATATTCCAGCAATATGTATTTGTGCTTTTTTTGGTGGTGGTGGTGGTGGGGGGATAGCAGGGGTACATTGGGGTTGCCTATGATACATGAGGCAACTCCAACATAGCAGTACCCCAATGGTGCTACATTCCTCCCATCTGGATGGGCACATAATCTAGATTTAGATTCTTTTAGGAATAAATATTATAACAATTGCTCCTGTAATAAAATTATTATTTAACTCAACATTTTTGTCATTCATTAATTCATTTAAAATTCAAATTCAACAGACAGCTCCAGGTTTGGATGTACTGGGCTGTTTCTCAGCAATATGAATTTGGGTATGGAGCATTAGCTGCTGAGAGGAACATTTAGGAACACTGTTTTTACTCTACACAATGACTGAGAAACAGCTTCCCAGGAGCACTTCAGCTCTTTCAGGAATCTGTGGATTGTAGACCCTCCAGAACGAAGTATAATTTATTTATTTATATTCACACTTTCTCTAATCTCATATGGATTCTGAACTTAAATTTCTTATAAATGCTGAAGTGATTTACAATGTAAACTTTAAAATAGTGTCAAAAACCATTTGAAACAACTACAATTTACTCTTAAAAATTACATAATGCAAAAGCTGGGTCGGACATGAGAACAAACACCCTTTTAAGTCTTACTGGACATCAAGCACTCAAGGTGCCCTACGAATATCAGAGGTTAGGGTAGATACCACCAGAATGAAGTCCTTGCTATAAGACACTAAAAGATGATATTTAATAATTGGTGAAAAACTGATAAGAGTGTACAAGCCTAATTTGGTTATTCTAGTTTGTTTGTTTGTGTGTTTGTTTATGAAATTATATCCCAACCTTGAAAAGGATATAAGTATTTTATGGTTACTGAGCTGTTTATTTTTTCTTTTGTCTGCTGTAACAAGGCAGGAGAGAAAGTAACAAACAAACATTCAACATGTGTAAATCTGATGTTCAACAAGGTACAATCTAGGCATATGCAGTGAATCAGGACTGCAGTTATTTTGATCTTCAGGTATGGGTTTGCAAAGGAGCAAAGGGATTTGTCTTTCATGTTCAGCAGACTGTGACTGGAGAGCAAATCAGCAGATAGAAGCAAACCAGAGAACATGCCTGTTTTTATACTGAAGTTTCCTAATACTTTCTGAGAAGCAAGTAGGAGTTAGTAGAGGAGGCATTCCTTGTTTATGTTTTTATACGGCGACACAGGTATCTTGACATAACTATGATCTGAATTAACAGCCTTATTAAAGTGACAGGTGTATGCACTTGTGACTTGCATGTGTTATCTGTTGTCTGCACTCCATTGTTGAAATGTAGGGGAAACTGGTGGAGGGGATAATGAAGGATGGGGCATTTTCCAAGGACTTTAACAGTGCTCTCTTCTTTCTGTGCCAGTTTCACAATCTGTCTGATAGTTTGCATTGCTACAGCTATCAGCCATATTTGCAGCCTTACATCACATAGCCATGGCTGCAAAATGGTCCAGAGAGCGACTTCATTGTGTACTCAGGTTGCAGATCATTAAATGAAAGGTGCTGTGGGGATGTGCCATAGAAATGTGCTTCTTTATATTTCTTTATATTTTCTTAGGAGCATTACTATATTTATCTTAATCCTTTTTGTATTGATTTTTTGCTTTCTACTTTCTTCATATGGACCTGTCTGTGTCTTAAAATCTGCCAGTGAGTTTCTCTTGGCCATCCACTGAAGTTTCATGCAAGAGGGCCTTCTTTGTGATAGTCCCCAAACTGTGGAATAGCTAGAGATGTGCAGGAATATTCAAAACATTACAAATTCAATTGAATTTAATTGAATTCGGACATTCAAATTTGAATGCCTATTCAAATTTAACATTCAAGCGAATTTTTGAATCTTTCAAATCATTTGTACAAATTATTTGGACATTTGTATGTGTACGTATACGTACGCATTACATACGCATCTGTATGCATCTTCTTAGTATCCGTACTCTAATTATTTGTACGGATATGTATGGGATGAAAACGGGATGCATACGGGATAAAAACGAGATGTGTACGGATGCATACGGGTGAGTACTGATGTGTATGAACACATATGAATGTTATCAACATTTGTGTCTTCAAATGCAAATCGAACATTCGTATGAATAGATACGAATGTATTCAACCTGAATCGAATATGAATATATTTGAATGTTAAACATTTGAATCAATTTGAATTTTCGGATATTTGATATGGACCGAATCCCTAAAATTGCATTCGTGCACATCCCTAGGAATAACCTGCCGTCTGAGGGTCATCAGGCTCACTCACTGTATGCATTAAGATGCACCTCGTCTACGCTAGCCTTTGGGTGAAGAAACCATCGTCCCGCCTCTTTCAGGCACTTTTATTGTTGTTTTACATTGTTTGTTTTAAATGGGTTTTTTATGAGTTTTATTCTGACTTGCCCTGAGACTTTTGGGTGTAGAGTGGGACAAATAAATAAATGAACAGTGCCATAAATCAATATGAATGTATAGTTTTAGTAGTGTTTACCTTGTAATTGCTTTGGAAAGCGAAAGCACGTAAACTAGGTTGGGGGCTGGGATTCCCTTTCTCTGTGGTCTGTGTAACTGTGCATGGGGCCTCATTTGCTAAGACTTTGTAGAGCCAGTTGAAGTCGACTACTGTTAAGATGTTATATTTGTGAACTCAAACTATTTTGGGGAGTGCTTGTGTGTGAAATACGGTTGATCCTAAGTAAGGACAGCTCCTGATGCTCAACTTTTTGAGTCTGTGGAACGTAATCCAGTGTTGGGTATTTTCCGTGTTTAGATTCCCTAGAACTCTTTTAGATGTGTTCAGACTGTGAGCATGACCTGTGGAACATATTAGCATGATTTGAATTTCATGTGTGTGCATATGCATGTTTGAAATTGCTTTTGAAAGCCTTTTCACATAATCCGTAAGCTCCAAAGTCCAAACTGTTGTGGAGGTGTCAAAGACACCTTGATGTAGAATGGAGTAAAGAAATGAGTGCCACGGAGTCGCATTCACAGTGAAAATGCATGGAGGTTTTGGGGAAAAAATGCAGAAGTGCTTGCTTCCCCCCCTCCCCCCCCCCCGACTTAACAGTCTGTCCCAGGCAGTCTTCCATCAATGCCATAATCAGGCCTGACTGTGGTTAGAATCCAAGTCAAAATGGGTTAGTAATGATCAGTCTAAATACAGAGGCGGAGGCTTCATACCCATATCAAGATGTTCCTGCTTTAATTTTTCACAAAGGTGGCAAACCCATATTGCTCCAGGCCCCAGTAGTTTAATCGTGGTTTTGAAGCAGCAAAATATTACTTATAAAGGAAGTCATGGAAATAATATTAACTGTACCTGATCCTGTTATGCAATGTAAATCAAGTTTGCTGGGCATGTTAAGCTTCCCTTTGAAAACTAACATTTACATTTACTTTCTGCTCCTCCTTGCCAGCATATTGGATGTTACCGTGGGAATGATACTCAGCCCTGTGGCATTGGGACTGGAGACCATGCCAGTCCCACAGAGTTGCTTTTGTCTCCTTTCTTTGACCTTGTGGCACTGGTCAGATGAAGCCATGCATCTTCTAAGGTATTCACAGAGTTCCATCCTCTGTACCCTCTAGCCTTAGCACTGCACTAAATCCCTCTCCTCCCAATACCTAACTAAGCCACTCACCTTTGCTCAGTTGGACATTGGTGTTGAACACTGGCTGAGAGGTTTGCCTATCAGAACCTGAAAGATGGTTTTAAAAATTCTGCTAAGGCTGCATCCAGACATTGTTTACTTTTTCTGCTGTATTTGGATTTCCAGAATAAAGCATGGATGTTCTGGAATATACAAATATAGCTGAATAAATAACTGATGTCTGGATTCAGTCTAAAACAATTTGTGCATTGATCAAGAGTAGGTGATTGACTCCTGAGCAAAAAAGGACCAAAAATAAAAATCTGTGGTAGAGGAACAGAAAAGAACCAATCAAAGACTAAATTAAAGTTTTGGTTCTTAAAACATTGATACTCTTAATAAGTTTTTAAATCTCAATAAGTCTGAGGTGAAAATTGAGGGATGGGGCAATGAGCACACCTGAATGTTCTCAGTTTTTAACAACAACAACAACAACACTACAACAGCTCCAGTCAGTGTTCTGGTGGTTGTGGTATACTGTTGTTTTCTGTGTTTAATAATAATAATCATGACAGCTGTTTCGGCTTTCAAATCTTTCTTTTCCTGCTTATTCTCTTCAATTTGGGAAATATAGTTGAGCAGCACAACTTTTCCCTCCCTTCAAAGTATTTTCCTTAGCAGGGATACATTGTAAAAGAGTAGGTCTTTTCTATGACTGGAGTCCTACTTTGTAGTTTTCTGTCTTGAAAAAGGAATATTTGAGACCAGGCCACAATTGTGGCTTCTTTGGATGTTTCATGTCAGTTTTTGCTTTTATAAGTTTGCAATTTTAGTATTACATATGTGTAATTATTATTATTATTATCATCATCATTGTTGTTGCTAATATTATTGTCCTAGTTGTCATCGTCATCATCACACTCATTATTGTTTAATAAGTATCTGCTGTACCACCAAGATGACCCTCATGCCAACAATCAGTAAGAGAAGGATGGAGGCTTCTTTTTTCAATCCCTTTGGAAGTTCAAGGTGATCAATGGGTGGATTTCAAGTGGTGCTTCCCTGCATATTCAGTGGCTTCGCAGAATGGCTCAGGGATTTTCCGGTATCCAGTGCTTCAGCCCCAGCATCTTAAGACAGTTGTCTATACTGTCTGGTGCTAAGAAGAATCTACCATTTTCTCATATGCCGTGATTTGCTGTTCTTGAAGGGGAGTCTGATTCCCTGTACTAAGCTCATCACATTCAGATGGTTGAACTATGACCTATTTATGAGTACTGCTATCCCTATCCAGTTTATCTGCTTTTTTTGTTAATCTCAACTGGGTTTCCAGTTATGAGTCTTCTGTGTCAAGAGTTGTGACTGGAAATAAACACAGATGGCCTGACAGATATATTGTAATGCCGGTTGTACTTCTGTCTACTAACTTCTTGTTAACTAAGTGTGGTTGAAATTTGTAAAGATACAATAGTGGATCATATTTCTGGCTAAAAAAAAGAAAAGAAAGCAGACTGGAGGCTTAAAGAAACTGCCAAGTGGAAATGAAGTATATTATGTGCAGCTTTTGTTGATATTTGTGCCTTTTCTAAGCTGGTGTTGAAATGCTATTACCAGAAGTAATATTTGAAAAATCATAAATTGCTCAAGATAGACGGTTGTAAGCACTGAACTAAGCCTTGCAACATCACTTTTCCGTGGAATGTTTAAAAGAAATAGTAAACATTAGAAAGTGGCAGTAAAATTAATGTCATCAGGGCTTCCAGCTGTCCTGTTCCACCCTCACCTACACTGAGATAGTTGAATATTCCATGGCTGCTCCTTTTTGAACCGTGTTTGGAGCTTTGCTATAAACAATTTGATGTCCTTCAGGAGTTTGGAACATTTTTGGCAGCATTCTTCTTTTATTTGGCAATTTCTGTAATCCAAACAGCAGTTTTGTTTTAGATCAGGACTGTTTCAACCAGCTGCTGAGAATCTGTACTCCTGCTGGTTTGTCCAGAATGCTTTTGTTTTGACAACTGTTTGGTTTAGAGTGACCAAATAAAGGGTTTTGTAATCCCCACAGCATTGCTCACTTTAGCATAGGATTCTAAAAATACAGTTTTAGGGTTCAAATGCAAATGATGAAAACTAATACATGTATATTCATCAGGGGTTGCTATAACACATTGGTTGGAGTTCCAAAACTGCAGAATTTTCTGAACATTTAACTTTTTTGTCTCAGGAAACTGTGCATGCAACCTTCAGCACACTAATTTTTTTCTGGTATTGACCCTGTTTCCATGGAGGGCAGCTCATGCTGAATGCTTGAGGTATCAGGGTTTTTTTTCTTCGTCTTTATTTCATTTTTATAAAAGGCTTTTAAATGCTAAAAGTCTTGTGCCTAGGTTTACATTTTCAATTTCTCTTTTTTAATATTATCCTAAACTTTCCATGTACTTTAGCCTTTTTCTGGCCAAGGGCCCAATTACTCACAGGCTTTACCTCACACTTTAAAAGGAAATCTGCTTAAATTTTACATCAGGAGAAGACGGACCAAAAGTCCAGTCTGCAATATGGGCACATTGAAAAAAAGCAAGCAAACCATGCATTGGAAGAAGTAACTTGCTTTCTATTTGAACCAAAGCACATTGTAAAAAATTTGGTTTGGAAGGAAACTTTTTGGTGTGATTTCTTCACAGTGGAGAGTGGTTCAAGTTGAGGTGAATATGGCACAAAAATCTGGAATTGGGTGTAGTACCAGGCCTGCTACTTCTGATGGAAATGTCTTTCCATCATGCATGCATATACGTTCTCACTTAACATATTTCCTGACCTGAAGGAAAACTGAAAGTTGACCTGGCCATCCAGAAAGCTGGGAGAATCTGCACTGTGCTTTGCTGTTTGTTCTAGGGCAGAGCAATCAGTCAATGTAGTGTTTTAAAATAATCGAAGACTTTTAAAATAATCAAACTAGAATGTTGGTATCCTATCACTGTGGTGTAGAACAGCCTCTCCTCAAAGGCATGCCATGCAACGAGCATGCTTAGACAGTCCGTGAAGTTGACTCAAGCCTTTGGCTATCTAATATCCGCTCCTGTGCCTGTATGCTTAATTTTAAATTCTTGCAGTTGTTATTTATTAGTGTTTTTAACCAGGTTATCTAGCTTCTATCTCCTCTAACTCATTCTGAGACTCTTGAGATAAGATGGAATGTAAATGTCAATAAAAAAATTGAAACTTCCATTAGGAGGCGTTCTTGCCATTAGACTTTTTTTCTGCTGTTCAGTCATACTATTCTGTAAATACGTTGCACTTAATTACTTGTATGTAATATAATAGCTATAATGCGTATGACTATAGGCCTGCCCCTCCGAATCTGCAGGGCATAGGTTCCAAAACCCACCATGGATATGGGAAACTGCAGATATTTGGAACACTGGGAAATCAGTTTCTGGATTAGTGGATAACAGGGCACACCTGTATATGCTTATATCCAAAAACTATCTTTTAACATACAGTGCTTCGTGTTAGTAATTATCTGTGACAAATCAGATGTATGGAATTGTCCTGGTTTTCCAAATGGACTGTACTTGTTTTTAAGATCCCATTTTCCAAGGATAATGCATTTCATGTAAGCCTTTGAACATTAAATTGAAGAGGCTTTATCATTTAGTGCCTTCACTTTCATTGGTGAATTCTTCCATTCACTCACGATCTACATAGACAATTCTTAATGGGCTAGCAACAGCCCCTCTTTTATTATCACACGAATTTATTAAAAATTGTTTTAATATAGGCTGTGGTGTAGAGAGTGGATATGTTCTATTTGGAATGGGCCACATATTGAAATCAGTAGCAGCTTTTCTTACACTCTGGTCATCATGCTTTGCGATGCATCTCTAGAGAATCATCCTAATTAATTTTGTCTTTGCACTTGCCAGGCACAAAACGATGTTGTGCCACCTGGAATTTTGCTAACTTCTTATCATTAGTATGGTGTGTCTTTTATGACTACTGATGAGCACTTTGGGTCCTCAGATTTAAATTTAGTTAATATCTTTGAATCTCAAGGGTTTTCCCCAAGATATTATCAGTTAAAAGGTTCTGTAAGCCATGGAGAATGGTCATAGCTCAGTGGTGAGCAGCTGCCTAGAAAATAGATCACAGGTTTGATGCTCTGTATTACTTGAGAAGGAAGTAGTGGCAAACAGTTTATCTACAAAGAAAACCACATGGGTGTATCAGTATACTTACCAGGAGCCAACCTCGACTCAACAGGACCAAGCAATTAAGGCAACATCAGTTATTGAACTGGTTATACATAATGCTGTAAAACAGGACCGCACATTGGTATCATGACTGTGATTAGATTAAATTTAAACTGTGATCGAGTAAATTTATTACATTGGCCTTGATTGGATTTTATTTTGGTTACTTTGTGAAAAATACCTGCCCTTTATAGTTAGTTTACTGACTCGATATGCTGTTTTTATTGTGTGTACAATTAGAAGTTCTGAAGTTTTTTTTAAAAAAATCTTTAAATAGTAGGCAAACAAATACTAATTTAATCTGTCTTTTGCATTCCTAATTTTTGCTTTTAGCCCTAACTCTATGGCTAATTGTTTTACCTTTTCTTTACAAAAGGAAAACCAGAAAGAAGAGGCATTTTTAAAAACATTCAGGGAGCTTCACTTCAGGTACAGGACACAGAAAAATGGCCCAACATAAAAGAATATAACATTGGACTCTTTGTATTATTAAGTGACTAGTTAGAAAAAGTAGTTTCCCCAAATGGTGATGCGGGTAGAGTTTGTAATTAAAATAATACCTGGTTCAGTTGCTAGCTTTTAACTGAGTTTGGGAGCCGAGTTGCTGATTGAAATAGGATGGAAAGTGATGGCTGAAAGCTGCTGTGAAGAGATCTGTCTGAAACCTGAGGAGATTGTTTTGGGAAGCTGAGAAGACTCTGCCTGAACGGCAAATTTCAGCCTTCAAAGTCTGTTGGGGGAAGGGACTAACAGGGAAAAATGAACCAGCTTCACAGGATATTCTTTCGTTCCAGGCGCACAGGATTACTCAGTTTCCAGCATTTCAAAAATTTAAATAAAAAAAGTAATGATGATAGATAGATCCTCAATGTTATGGATTATTGTAGGTTGGTTATTTGACAATTATTGTAAGTAAAAAAATCAAATAAAAAGTGGAAATATTTAATGGGACTAGGAGCTCTGAATAGTAAAGGCAGATATATTTATGTGGAGTCCAAGTCATGAGGACAAAGAAAAGGCACTAAAGTTTAATCCACATTTTTTCTGTGTGTACTATTGAGAGAACTGAAACATATTTTATGAATGATGCCTGAACAGGAAGCTACCCGAAACCACTTGCACATCTGCTCTTTACACCTATGCTCTTTAGCGATGGATTAGTCAGGATTCAGATATAGGGAGGTAGAATTGTAAACCCTTGGAAAACTGTAGGATGTTTAGGGAAAATGCATAAAATATCAATTTCAAGAAAGAAAGAAATGGTTCTGATTCTTCTTAATCAAACTTATGTTTTGTAAAACTTTCTAACAACGTTTTCTATTTTGGTTAAACTTAAATATTTTCCCAAAGAAAGGACAAGATGTCACCCTCTCCTGTTTTATTACTGAAACTAAGTGGATGGGATTTGAAGCTTCAACTGGTGACAGGCTTGACTATTGAACATAATGCAGTTTTCTAACACAGAAAATGGGCTAATAAGGAACACCTTTGGAAATGTTGTGCTACAAAGCATGGGCTGTTCAAGACTGTTGCCTCATTTTCTCAAATCATGCACCTGACCCTGTTTACAGAGAAGGTTAGGCAGAGTATTCTACCAGTTTGAAGGAATCACAGTGAATATGCTTTATAAGCTTCTTAAATAACGTCATTCAAGGTTGCTGTCATGCTCAATGCAGCTTTTTAATAGATGCTGTATCAAAGAAGTAATAGAAGATGCTAACTGTGGACATGGACAATGGCAAAAACTGAGTGATGTTGTGGTATGGCGTTCATGCAGGGCAGCACATACAGCAATCTGTAATACATCATGTTCTTAAGAGACTATTGGAAGATGCTGAAGTATATTTTTGTAGATTTTCAGCTGAAGTTTACAAAACCTTTATTTTAATAAGGAACTAGCACCTCTTTTAGCTATCTTATTTGCAGTCAACTTTCTATTCAATTTCCTTTGATTGTGCTTAAGCATCCCAAGTAACACATCTACCGGTACTTCAAAATAATCTGATCTTACTATTTTCATATCTGTTTCTAAGCTTGTCTCTTTACTCTTCTACCAGCTGATGTCAGCTTATGGGGGGCGGCGGAACCAAAGTAGCAGTGGTAATAGTAATGGTGGTGGTGATAGTAATAACACATATGTAAAGCCCTTGACTAAAATGGCAGTCAGTGAAAATAGTAGTTACAGCAACTGTTGCATCTGGTTATGTTACTGTGGAAGGTTGCTAGAGATGAACTCAATAATTTCAAGTTCTGAGAAGGAACAGACATCCATCTTGGATGTCATTTCGTATGTTTCAAACAACCCATATTGTGTCCTGTTTCTAGGATGCAATAAGCTACAGTTAAGCGGATGAAAAGGCTCCCAGACTTGTCTTGGCTGTGAGGACAAGAGTGCACGAGATTAAAAATTACTAAGGCTGTGTCCAGACATGCTATATACACAACCATAGCAACTGTATGGGAGCAGCATAATCAAAAAGGGCTCATTTCACAACAGCTGTGGTGACACAAGGTCATGTAATGAAAAATTAGGTATTTTATGTCTCTATATGTCATCAGCATATCTATGGTAGGGGCACTTGTTTGGGCCAAAACTTCAGCAGCCAGCCTGCTATGTTTTTTCTGCATCTACCTGTTGGTTAGCATCGGTATTACTGACTGTTTGAACAGTCAATAAGTGAATGTGCAGGCTGACCAATCCCTAATACAAAGATGTGAATCTACCTAATAAGGACTGTACTGCATTAGTTTGGAGTTACAGCAAATGTGCTGGGTTGCAAGATTTATTTCTGGTGAGTAGGTATATTTTTTATTACATTTTCTGAAAAGGATAAAAAATTCCACGATTATGACTGTGAAATGTTGGCTCTGGATGGTTTGGGATCTGTTCTAATGGAATTACTCACCTACTTGAAATCACACGAGGTGTGGAGCAAAAGGAATCTTTCATTGAAATCTGGACCTCCTTCCTGGGTTCCCATGGTCACTCATTTCCTGGAAACCTTCAGTATAAATCCTACCTTCAACATTATAAAGAGGAATATTATTGAAATAATGATTATGTTCTTTGTTACTTGCTATTGAGACAGTTTGTGAAATGGTTGTTATAATTTCCTACAATTATATTAAATCTCAATATTATGTTCTTTATTACTGTGTTATATGCAAAAGTTTGTTGTAATTCGTTTTTTACCAGTTTCGTAATTTTATCCTGTTCCTGCTTACTATTTATATTTTTCATTTTCTTAATGTTTTTTTTTAAAAAGGATCAATTAAAAAATGTTTCCTAGTTTCATGAAGAAATTTGAAGTACTGTATATATTGGGATGAGGTAGGACAGTCCCATAAACCTGTCATGAAACTTACCTGAGAGGTTGAATGTTTTTCCCATTATCCAGAAAGTTTTGCAACTAGTTCCCCTTTTATCTATTAAATGCAATGATTGTGGTTATTTTTTTTTAGAATGCTGTCATCTTACTTGCCTAAAGAGTCTCTTAGGATTTAAAAGTACAATACTTTGCAAGTGATAGGTAACCCTTGGGTGCTGAGTAAACACAACCTGCCAGCTGTACTTGCAAAAAATATAAACAACTCATTTGGTCCTATAATCTTTCGGGACAAAACTGATTTTGTGTTATTGTGCTATCTTTTGTTATGCTGATGGTCTTTTAAAATTTTCTATTATTTAAAGGGAAAGCCAGGGTTAGCATAAAGGCATATTATTGTACATATTATGTCATGTTCTTATAATTATGGGAAAGATTAAAATATATAAGCCAACTATCCTTTTTAAAAACAAACACAATTTCTTCCACAGATATGTTTTTAAAGTAGTGAAATATACAGCCTTCTGACATTTTTCACGTATAAATTAAGAAATTTATGCTTCATGCAAAACAGGAATTATTTTGTTTTCTCATTTTGAATTTCCCAAATATAATCTGTCTCTCATTACCGTATTGACTTGAAGCACATATAATAATAATACAAATTTGTATTTTATCTCACATTCATCCTAAGATCCCAGGATAACTAATACCTGCCAATTTAAAATACCAAATATTGACATAAAGCAACCCCAAAAGTGCATGGTTCAAAATAGTTTGGTCTAGTGGTTAGGGAGCTGGACACTTATCTGGGAATACCAGGTCTGATTCCGCTCTCCTCCGTGAATCCAGCTGGGTAATCCTGGGTTAGTCACAGCTCTCTTCTGAGCTCTCACAGCCCCACCTACCTCACAGGGTGTTCTGTTGTGGGGAGAAGAACAGAGAACTTTGTCAGCCACTTTGAGTCCCCTTAAATGGGTGAGAAAAGCAGGGTAGAAACACCAATTCTTCTTCTTCTTCTCCTCCTTCTCCGGTAGTGTTCAATCCACACAGCCATTTAAGCAGTGTTCCCTTTCAACTGGTGGCTCTGGCTCCATTTTGTCCCTGAGGCCTACTAGCCTACTGTGGAAGTAACCTAAAGAGAAGTTGGAGTGAACTACTCCATTGGTGCTCTCATGAAAAAGCTGCCTGCCTGTCCTCATGGGGAAAAGCAGGAAAAGGAAATTATTCAGGAACTGAAAATTCCAGTGGTACTCTGTAGCAGATCAGAAAAGTGCAAATGTCGTGCTGTATTTCTTGTTTGTTTTCAGAAAGTCCTTCCATAGTCTTTCCTGCTGCAAGCAGAATACTACCCTCATCAGTCTTCTTGGCTCTACATCATGGCCTTGGGAATTTGTTCGAAACTGTTTTGCTCCCATAGTGGATCTTTTGCCTCCTGATTCAAGTCCTTTGTGGTTGCATATACCACTAGAGACTATAATATATGAAAGAGAGAGAGGATTACAACTGCTCTTCCCATACAGAGACCACATCTAATGAGGTCTTGGCCACAGTCCTGGAAATACCATTTTTTATTTATTATTATTTATTATCTTGCCCTATACCCAGAGGTCTCAGGGCGGGTTGCTACATATAGAATGAACACATTAAAACCATAACAGTGCCTGGATGTGGAGAGGAAAGCTTTCTTATAAGGAAAGTGTATCAAAAGCAGCAGCAGATGTCAGATGGGCAAAGGTACCATGTTCTCACATGTCAGTAGCCATCAAAAATGTATTCTTCAGTTAATAATGAGAAGAGGTAGTACTATGCCTGCCTTTGGTTTGTTTGTTCTGAGGAACTAACAAGTTATGCCTGGCTTTCGTCTTTTTTGCCCTCCTGCCAATCCTGATAATTCTAAGCTCATGTGGTTGGAAAGGGCTTTAAACCGGGGTTTGTTCTTGTGGTTATAGTATTGGACTCTTATCTGGTAGTCTTCCGGTTTAATTCCGCACTCCTACATGAAGCCATCTGGGTGATCTTGCAGTAGTCACAGGTCTCTTTCTGAGCTTTCACAGCCCCACTTATCTCACAAGGAGTCTCTTGTGGGGAGAAGAATAGGAAGATTTGCTGGCCACTTTGAGTCTTCTTAAATGTGTGAGAAAAGTGGGGTATAAAAACCTACTACTATTACTACTACTCTCCTCCTCCTCCTCCTCCTCTGAGTCCTAAACTAGCACTCGTAAGTCCCTGGCATTGTAAAACATTTCCAGTGTTATTAGTCAACACTAAATAACATTCACATCCTATGTGCACACATAGATAGTGTGGAGTACTTAGTCAGCAAGATCTGAAATTGTCAACAACGTTCTTTTATGTTATCATAGCAAACAGAATTAATTTCAATCTTTGTTCAGCTTTCTGAAATCTCAAAGGGAGATGAACATTACAGACTTTAGACTTCCTTAGTTGGCCAAAATCCCCATGTGGAATCTTTATCCAAGTTTGAACTCAACTCCCATAGTAATCCTATTTACTGCATGGGTAAATTCCTACAGTGCCCCCTCCCAAAAAAACCCCAAAACAAAAAAACCTTTTTTCCTTCTGCATTTTATACATACCAAATTTAAATGTTCTTAACTTTCTCATTATAGTAATTAGCATTCTTAGACCTTTTTGTGTGTGGGTTTTTGATGCATTTAAAATCTTCAGTGTGCTGTTCTTTCTCCTGGAAGGGAAGCAGCAGAAGTCTAATTCAAACAAGCATGTTCCCACAAATGCTAATATTACAGCTCACCCACACACGCTTGGAAGAGGAATGTGTTACTACAGATGCATTATGGTTGCATCTTACTGGAAGGGCCCATCTTCTACAGCAGTGGTCCTCACCCTGTGGGTCACGACCCCTTTGGGGGAACAATCTGCTCTTTCACAGGGGTCGTCTAAGACCATCGGAAAACACATAGGAACCAAGACACCGCTCCTCTAGCCGTCTCCAGGTGGGTCTGGAGATACGCCCACATACGAGTACCTGGCATGATGACATCATCCTGCCAACCCCATCACATACACCCCATACAAATATAGTAGAGAGCAGCTACTGTGTAGAAAGCAGCAGTATTGGAGGTAAAATGACACTTTTATATTCAGCTGTGGTTGATGTGAATACTATGCTTTATGTTCAATTTGTAACAGTGAAAATACATTCTGCGTATCAGATATTTACATTATGTCATGATTCATAACAGTTGCAAAATTACAGTTATGAACTAGCAACGAAAATAATTTTATGGTTGGGGATTAGGGTGAGGGTTAGGTTGGGGGTCACCACAACATGAGGAACTGTATTAAAGGGTCACACCATTAGGAAGGTTGAGAACCTCACTTGCACCGGGTAGTCTTGTAGCAAATATAGCCTTTCGCCCTTGAGAACAAAATGGAGGGGAGACTAGAAGACGCTACCTTCACTTTCACAGAAGAAAGGCAAGACAAACATGCAATACATAAACATATAGTGATGACTTTACAAAAGCCAAACATCCAGAAAGGGTAATCTGCAGAAATATTGCATATCTTCTCTAAATAAGCTACATTGGCTGCCAGTTTGTTACAGAACTCAATTCAAGGCATCATCTTTAACCCATAAGGCCTTAAATGGTTTGGGCCCCAGACTGACTAAGAGTAATGGCCCCTAAACTATGGAATGGTTTCTCCAGCAAGGTGCACCAGAGGTTTTTACTTTATATGTTCAGAAAATCAGTGAAGACACATCTATTTACTCTGGGTGAGGAACCAGGTTTCCCTTTCAGGTGCTGTTATTGTTTTAGTGCATTTATTTTATACATTATTTTTATTGCTGTAACCCATAAAACTTTAGATGGATAGATGTAGATATGGTACAGGGATTAGCAGGATGTAATAGATGCTTAGGAGAGAAACCAGGTCTCAGCCATGCAGAAGACCAAAAAATGTTCACAGAATGCAGTAATAAGTACCAAGGGCAAGATCCAGCAAGTGGATGTTTCCTTTGCTACTGGGACATTGTGTGGTTGGAGACGATCTTAAAATCTGGTCTAAATTTAAGTCAGGTCTATATGGGTGGGCAGAATTGACATTTCTGTGTGGGCTTTGATGTTTATCATCTCATAGAAAATTCATATTCAGAATATAGAATGAGGTTATGTCACCCAGCTTTTTATAATCAGGCCTACAAATGCTTCAGAGAAATAAAAATGGTGTGACATTCCTGTGGCAAAGCATGGGAGGAAAAATTGGTTGTTCCCATATTTTGATCTAGCTGTACATTTACATTTGTGAAGTCTAGTATTAGTGACAGTTGGACAACATCTTAAGCAGATACAGAAATCAGCCTGACTATATTCTTTGCCACAGTTATATTTGCACATAGGTAAAATCATGATTTTTTTTCCTATGTAAAAGATCATAATTTTTACTTACATAGTTCAGCATTTAAATAAAAATGCAAATATAATTAAAACTCCATATTTACATGCTCCTATGGCAAATAACATAATTATATAATTTTTTTCAAAATATGTTGAATGGAGCAAAACATAGTTTTGCATACTCTGAACATGGGGAAAAAATCAGGCTTATATATTTAGCAATAAGATAATAAGCGGGACCTCGTAAATAAAATAAAATAAGGAACTTTTCTATGTGGTGTCATATAGATCTATTTCTTTCTTTGCCTGCCTATCTTAGGGCTAATGAAAGGAAGGGATGAGGTTTCCACTGTGCCATTGCTCTTTAAGTACTTTTTAAAATAAAATCCCAGTAACTAATTACAGTGAGATGGAAATGCCACAAACCTACATTTATTTGTTTATTTTATTTATATGCTATGGATTTGTGAGGTTTTACAAAGTTTTAGAAGGGATAAAACAAGAAACAGACATTATAAATGCAACTAAGTAACTGTCTCCCTTCTCCAAGAGAGAGGTGAAAAAGCTGGGTTTTAGTAGTTTGTAAAAAATGGAGCTGCTCAAATTTCAGTTGGTGGAGAGTATCGGAAGGCAGAGATTACTACTGAAAAGGATGTTTTCCTGGCCCATGAGTGCCAGGTAGTTGGGCTGAGTGGCAGGACTGTTACAGGTAGGAGAGACTGGTCTGGACATATCCTGGAGCTGAAACTTTATACCTAGTTGTTAAAGAATGTTGTGTGGCATCCTAGTCTAACATCACTGCCGAGAAAGCCCTGAAGCAGAGAGCACAGAAAAAGTGCTGGTATTCTGATACCAGCAGTTTTTGTGGATATGGTATGTTGTATTTTTGTCTCTTGTACTTTTGAGCCTACCCTTTGAGAGCCCAGGAGCTGGAGACATTTATAAATACTTGGTAACTTTGGAGCTGAAATAGAAACAAACAATTCATAATTCTTGTATGATTTAAAATACCATTAAGTTAAAAATGCAGTACTGGGAACCAGTTTATTTGAGACTGTTCGACATTTGGAACTTTTGCCTTTTGTAGCCATTAGAAAACTGTCTCCAGAGATACCCCTGGTTGGATGAGTTCCTCAGCAACAATGGTCAGGTGGACCCATGTTCCATCCTCAGCAGTGTAACTGCTTCTTGCATTTTTGGGGCTGGTGGGTCTTTGCATAATTTACTAACGTTCTTATTTGCGTCTTTTTTCAGGGGCCAATAATCAGAACGTCTTGAGCCCTTTCTGCTCTGAGTCATATTCTGGATTATATATATGCAGGCAGGAGCTGCCTCAGTCTGCGCAACCATGCAGATGGCAAGTCTCTATTCTGGGGTTTAATGTGGAATAAAAGCCAACACATAAAAACCCTTGGATGGCCTAAAAGCTGGCATGGCAAATGAATGCAAACATTTGCTTAAATATGGATTGCGTAGATGTAAAGGAGCTAGGGATGCATGCTTCTTGCTTTAGGGAGATAAATTTTGAGTTTTAAAATCTTTGTGCTAGATCCTATATAGAGTCAGGCCTTGTAAACCTGGGTAAAGACAACCAACGGGAGATAATTTGGGATCCTGACATAAGTAGTACTTTGACCCAAGTATGAAGACTAGCATTTTAAAGCATTTCTCATTATGGCATTGTGTATAAGCAAGGATGCACCTGCACCAAAATGAAAGCAAACACTTGTCTAAATGCAATGTTTCATTTTTGAAGACTCATGGTGTGCAGTGCTTGCAGGATACTTGTAGTGTTGTCAGAAATTAGTGGGGAAACTCCTCAGTCAATCTCTTGTCCTGGAAGTGTGCTCAGGAGGTTGTCAAGCAAGTCATAGCCACAGCAGGCGGTAGGAAAAACTCCCAAGGTGGCTCTGTCCATTCAGGAATTTTAGAGGCTGTGCTTTGAAGAGCAATGCTAACAGAAATCTTGGAAGATCATCTTCAAGTCTTGAAAATCAAGCTTTGAGGAAAAAAAACATTCAAAATGGTACCACAACTAAGAATGCCTGATGCTCAGGAATCATGCATAATATGTTCTGGGCAAAATACAGGGCATAGAAATGATATAAGCAATAGTTTTGAGAGACGTTGTAGATCAAAACAGTCCAAAACATTTAGTAGATCAGAAAACTGTGATACGAATACAGTATTTTATCTCCTGGCAAAAGCCAGTGCATAATATGGTTTATCTCATGCGGTTTTGCTCGTACAGGTTAGTACTTGAGAATCATTGTTGCCTATGCAAAGTGACAGGAGAACTGACATGCTTGCAGAACTGTGATTTCCATGGAGAGAGAGAATCTTTTTCCAACATCCACACTTTCCAAAAGCTGTTAAATCTACGGCCCATGGCTGGATGTAATGCAAGGGTACAGTATATTCTTCCAGATTATTATGATGTTTTTTCCACTTCAGATACTTTGCTATGTAGTTGAAAACACTTCAAACCCTTCTTACTTTTACTGAACTGGAACAGACTAGATAAGATAATAAGTTTCCGTCAATACTAGTTTATACAGGACTCAATGCTTCTTTACAATCTGGTTGTCACCCAGTATTATTTAAGTTGTGTTCATTAAAAAACAAAGGTGTGGGGAGGAAGAAGCTCCTGAAAAGGATCTTGGACACGGTAGCATATGATAATACTGTTCTCTTCCCATTCTTTTTCCATCTCCGGTCCACCTCTTATGCATTTTGGAAGCTCCCTTTATTTATTTGTTATTTATTTATTATTTGTATTTCTATCCCGCCCTATACCTAAAGGTCTCAGGGCAGGTAACAATATTTAAAATCAACATCTTAAAACAATAACAGTATATATAGCGGTGGGATAGACACATTAGCTTGCAGTAGTGCCACCTTTATATAATTTTCAAATGCCTCTGCGGTACTTTCTTTTCCTGTGTATGAATGTAGCCTTAGGCCGATAAGTGCTGGCAAGCATAAGGACCACCAGAACTCTGAATATTGTAGCCTGTCTTTATTTAGGCAGAGGCAGAAATTGATTCCCATATAGGGAAGTCCTACCTCTTCTGCCCTATTTCTTCCTCTGCCTTCTTTGGAGCACCAGGAGGTCATAGAAGAGTAATTTCCTCCCCCCTTTCCCTTTTGGTTTTCTTCCTCTTCTTGTTTGCTATGGTCTTTTGGCTGGTTTTTCCCTAAAGGGAGCATGCACCTACTTTTTTCTTCCTTGTCCACAGTGAGTGACGCAGTGGAGGTTTCCTTGGCATCCACTCGCATTTGCTTTATAACTTTTTGTTGACCAAAATGAAGATGGTGCACTTATATATTTAGTCTTATAACCCACCTGAATTGAATAGTCATGGGGTGAGTTCTAGCAGTAAGAACAGATAAAAGCAAGGTACATTAAAAATTAACAAGTGAAACACTGAGGGAGGAGAGATTTCTTTTTTTAGCTAAAGATCCTGAGAAATAAATGTGTCTTTACCAACTGCCTTGTTTTTGTTTATTTTTCATTCACCACCTTCAGCATCAAAGAAGTGGGCATCTGGGAGAGGGCTTTCTCAGTGATGGGCCCTTGGCTATGGAATAGTCTTCCTCCTGTACATGTTTAGGAAGGCAGTGAAGACACCCCTCTTTGGTTAAATGGGTAGATACTTTTCTCTTTCCACTGGCTGATGCTGTTATTGTTTTAATGATGTTAAATGATGTGTGATTTTTGATGTCGTTACCCGCCCAGAGACCTCTGGGTATAGGGTGGGATAAAAATGTAAATAAATAAATTCAGGTTTTTGTGTATTTTTATTGTTGTAACCCACTCAGAAACCTCAAGGTACAAGGCATGATTGAAATTAAATGATATAAATGGACAGAATAGTAAAGGCATTTAGGAAATTGGTGACTAATGAATATCTTTCAAGACCAGTGTGATGTACAATCCAGCTGCTTCTAAATTCTTCATGATTTGCAGTTTTTGACCTGAGAACATTCAGAGTTTCTGGCTGGGTTGTTTTTGGAATGGTCTCACTTCTGATGGCACTTCCTGAAGCACCACCAAAACTCATCCCATGGTATACTGGACCATACACTTCTGTAATCCTCTGTATTGGTCCTGGGCCAGTTTTAGACTCTGACTACAACTGCGGTCTATAGTTGTACTGGCTAAGATGCCATTTTGGGTGTTCTGGACCAGTCCATGCTTTAATATGGGTAAAGTATGGCGAGGGTGGGGGGTGGAACTTGCTGTAGCCCACACTAGAGTGTGGATGTTAGGCTTTTGTTTTATTTGGAACAAGGTCAGTGGAAAAAGGGCCTTTGGCTCTCCTGTCCTCTAATGAAAAATTCACCACTCCTTAAACTTATGCGACCTTGCCTGACTTTTATCAGCTCGATCAGGCACAGATAAAGAGGGCATCCGGTTGATGAAATGCCTGAAAATAACTGGACGGCTTAATTAAAACTATACCTAAGGGTTCTTCAAGCTTCCCCATCAGGCTGTCTCACTCTGCAGCAAGTTTTATCCTGAAAGCACCTTGCAAAATAATGTGTATTTTAGAGTCTTTCATGTAGGTGAACACAATGGCCTTTTAACATTTGATTATCAGTTAGTCATTGTCGACCACAGGATGTCATGTAGAAGTGGCACTGGCTTTTAGGTACTGGGAAGACCAAGGTGCACACAGAGAGGTCTTGCTACCTATATCTTTTTTTAAAGTTGGGACCAGACTTTAACTTGATTAAATTGAACTTCTAAAATTATTGGAATGAATGAGACTTTATTAGCAATTCTGTTTGGGACTTGAATCTCTCCCTTATGGATAAGCAATTTTGAAAAACCACATAATTGAAGATAATCTTGAAGCTGGGCATGGGAAGAGGGAATGGAATATTATGCTTGGGAGACCCTAGTTACACAGTGTTGCTTGTGCATTACAGATCTGAAAACTGATAGGTTTAGCAGCTGTTTTAACAGCTGAACTTTGCATTTTCTGAGGGCCTGCGAAGCCCACAGTGTCACAGTGCAGTCTTATACTGTTTCCACTGCAAGTTGACTTAAATTGGAGTAATAA
This sequence comes from Aspidoscelis tigris stejnegeri, assembly GCA_023333525.1. Classification (NCBI taxonomy): domain Eukaryota; kingdom Metazoa; phylum Chordata; class Lepidosauria; order Squamata; family Teiidae; genus Aspidoscelis; species Aspidoscelis tigris. The sequence goes on from JALMGA010000006.1 coordinate 68,336,348, forward strand.
ATGGTGCAAAGAACCACAGCCTTGCAGTATGGTAGGTGCTATGACTTCATGTTTTAGATAGGACTGGAAAATAGTTATATAAACCATACAAAACTGTTATTGGCATTCCTTGTGATTTCCCCCCCTTATTCCCTGGAAAACTAATGCCATGTTATAGCTGTAGATTTTTTTGATACAGCGATAGTATGAACGACTAATAATAATAGTATTATTATACTAAAAATAACTAGTATTCTACTAATACAGTAGAAACTTTTAAGTACCAAATTATGTATTAAATTAACTAGGAACACTATGCACACCTGTCCTATATCCAACATCATGTGTTCAAGTGATGCCGTTCAGTTTTCCTTCCCTTAAAACTCTTAATTTCCCTTGACTATCTGAATGTTCCATCCCTGCTGCTCAGGAATTTGTTGCACAAGGTAGGCAACAATTTTATCACCTTTCTAGCAGCAATGGGTGCCTTATAAGTTAGGATTCACCCATTCTCCTTCAAATCTCTCTATTGGTGTGTATGTGTGTATGTGTGTGTGGGGGGGTCATTTGGCATGAGAGGCGCCTGCCTGCCTTTACTGAAGTAGAAGGTTGCCGTGAAATGGATATGCATTGTATATAGATGTATTCTGTTTCTTGAGCCAGTTGAACCTCTAGATAAAATTTCTCTTTGTTTTGGCACACATAGTAAATGGAATTTAATAAATCATTTATATTTATACTTTTAAGAATGTAATTATTTGGGATAATTGTTTTTGCATGTATAAATTGACATTGCAGTGCAGTAATCCTTTGTGCATTTACTATGAAAGGAATGCTACTGAGTCCAGCAAAATTATATTCCATAATAACTGTTCTTAGAATTTGTAACCCTGATAGAATAAATGACCCAATTATTTTGCTTGTGTACAATATAGTGGTTGACAGATTACTTAATTCATTACCACTGCAAGCAGAAACTGTAGGAACTTCTGGAAGGCAACTTCCAATTAATACAATTAGATTTGGGCTATTTGCACTATGACTGGAAATAAGTAGTAGAAGAAAAAGAGCTCAGGATTCTTAATTTTACTTTCACTTGTAATAATTTCTTCCTACACTGCACTTCTTGATGCAGTTGCAGTTCCCATGGTCAGAAGATAAAATCTGAATTTTAAAAAGGTCGTAGATTTTAAAAGCTTTTGTTTTTCAGTATAAAAAAATAGATTTCTGACAATTGTTAGAGGCAGTGTTTTGCAACCACAGTAGCTGAACAGATTTCTTTTCAGGGAAGCCACTTACTAACATAGTAATTGATTAGTCCTTGAAAATTACAGGATTTGAAATAATAATGTTTGGGCTATCATTGGGTTATGGTGCTAAATGTTTCCTTGTACCTTTAGAATAAAAACTATTTGAACTGATAGCGTGTTTTTAGAAGTAGGGTCTTGCAAGTCTGGGCAATAGATGAGTCTACAGTCCACTTCTGGATCTTTTTTTCAACAAATGAGAGCAAATCAGAGAGGCTCTACCCCCTCCTAGTATTCTCTGTCCATGTGGGACAGAGCATAGACTTGAGCAAAGTGCCCAAAGGTGTCCTGATCCAGCCTACTTTTAGGCTTTTTTTGAAGTGTACCAGCATACTAGATGGTGGTGTATCAGACAGTGGAGGATAGTAGGTTACCATGGTCCAACATATCAAAGGGGACTCATGTTGATGGTGAACAAGCCAAAAGGCTGAAGGCCAGGAAATTCATTCTTAGTCTTTGGAGTATTCAAAGCCACCACCCCTCCTTCCTGGCTTCAAAGTTGGGCATGGGTTTTGGAGCCGGGTCAAGGAGTTCGTTTCTTTTTTTGTATGCTTGGCTGGCTTTTGGTAGCCCCCAAAAGCTGTACGGCTGATGTCAACGAAAGCATTGCTTTTACAGGAATCTCAGCATCATTACTTGATTTCCTCTAATTGTGATATATTAGGGTTTTGCCTGTTTAACTCCAGACTGGGTTGGGAATGCCAGGGGAATATCTGGCATTACAAATGTAGCACAGAGAGGATCATATGTCAGAAAGAAGCCCAAGCAAAGGTGGTCTCCCTTCTTCTGCTTGTGGAAAATGCTGTAGAGTTTTCCTCTGTTCCAGCTATGGCATTTGAGTCATTCCTTAGATGTTGCCTTTGCAGGGAATTTGATTTTTTCTTGTTTGCCTTTGATACTGTTTTACTTTACAAAAGGCAACAAATTCCCTCTTACTTATGCATGTAAGTGTGAAAGGAGTGTGTACAGCTTGATTCCCCTCCCCCCTAGGTTTTGGTCTCAGTACATTTGGAACAGTACCATCTGATTGCCCTGCTTACTATTATTTGGGTAAACCCAAGGACTTAATTTTTCAGCACTAAAGAATTCTAAATATTAGCCTTGCCCTATGTTGTTGATGTAGTATACCTCGAATGTGTGAGGAAGCCCATTACCAAATAATACATTGAACATATGGTGATGTGGTACATCATGTGCTAAGAAGGTGGAAGTGATAAAAGAACAGAGCCTGTTCCTGTCTGATCTGTATAATAATCTAAATTGTGCTGTTGTCATGACATGGATAGGAAACGATTGCCAGAAAGTAGAGTAAGGAAATCATATGCTTCTTTCGTACATTAGGTCTGTGCACTGGAATAAACATAGTGTGTGTTTGTGCATGTGTCTCTGTGTGTTTTCTATTATAGAGCCAAACTGTTGTTTTGCCAAGAGGTTCCCCCCTCCCACATTGCTGATGGAGGTATTTAAGATGGTTGAATGGCCAAGTTACAAGAAGGTTGCAAAACTCATGCTGTGCAGTGGTGAAATCAGCAACAGCTTTACTCCTACCTGCACAGAACTTCCCCCACACTCCTGGAATTCTCAGTGGGAGTTTAACTAGGTACACTTGGACCTGTGTAATTAGCTTGCATTTCTCCAAACCTTGCCTGAGCTGTAAAATGTCAAACATTTAGCTTTTTAAATGGAGTCACCATGGTGCCCGAAACATCAGGAGGCAGGAAACAGTTTCTTTTCAGATACAAAGTCAATGTGCATAGAACACTTGTATTAAGCTACAGGTAATGATTGTAACATGGTTTGAATGTCACAGCACTGTGGTTATTCTGTACAAAATGGGGGGAAGGCTTTGGTACTTCTTAATTTGAATTGGACTTCAGCTGCAGCTAAGGGGAAATTGTTTGGAGATGTTTCAGTGTGCTTACAGGAATTTTCCTTGAAGAAGGTAAAAAGCTAATTTGATATGGGTGGGGTATGAACGAGCCTTCCTTCCTTCCTTCCTTCCTTCCTTCCTTCCTTCCTTCCTTCCTTCCTTCCTTCCTTCCTTCCTTCCTTCCTTCCTTCCTTCCTTCCTTCCGAGAAGGATAAAACAAGGGAATTTCTTTCAATTTAGCCAAGACCGTTGGCGTGCTGTTCTGGAGAATGGGAGGCATTTAAATATGGTTTGTTGCACAACAGTGCCTGAAGAGGACAATTTTGTGTGGGAGAGCAATTTTGTTATCAAATCCTACAATAATTCCTACTCAACCACAAGTTTTTAGAGCCTGTTCAAAGTGAAAAAATAAACCCCCAAATGAGATTGTATTAACTCCTTCAGCTGTAATTAGGATTTATCAGAGACTCGCGTGTTTCCTGTCCTGTTTGCAGGCTGTTCAGATAAAAGGAGCTTAACATCTGGGGTCCTTACTGAAGGAAAAGATAAAGGCTAGAATTTCATTCTTACCAAATCAAAGCACGTCCTGTGATAGAGAAGATGATATGAAGACATTCACCAAAACATTTCTAGATTTTTTCCCCCATATTTGAAAGGCTTGGACTTTGGAAGAGAAGTCAAACAGCAGATATTGAAGGGTAATATAGGGTGTTTTTCCACTGTCACTAGAAGTATCCATTAAGTACCCATTAATGGGTACTTAATGGCATTAATGGGTACTTCTAGTGACAGTGGGAAAACACCCATATTTAGAACTCACTTTTAATGAAATTCTAGGTTTTGTCAATCAGAAGGCATAAATTGTTTAGTAGCTGTTACTGAGGCAAGTTGGTTAGTTTTCCTACATAGTACTTTTGTTTCTTGGTTACAAAACTTAAGGTGGCGAAGGATTAAACTGTTCAGATTTTTTTGTATGTTTCTTATAATAATGTTACAAAAATGTTTCAATAAGTAGCTTTTGGCCTCTGCTTACTCTAATTTGATTCTTTTCAGACTGAATAGACTTTCATTGTGATGGTGTGAGGAAGTGTAAAGCTAAACACATTTAAAGCAAAAACGTTATATGTCATCAGATGTGTTCAGCTGAGCATACCTAAACCATCATGAAGTTATAGTGTTTTTCCATCGCAGAATGTAACATCTTTATGCTACATTTTCTCTCAGTTAAATGTTCCTATAGTAGCATTTAAATGAGGTATAATTTCCCCACCCTTCCACCCCCATTTTTAATTAAAGCAAAATCTGCCAACACACTGCTTGAAAGCTTACAGGATGAACTAGGGCGGGACAGCAAGTTCAAAAGCAAATTCCACTGTTAAAGTTCAGGAAGTTGCAATCAGCTTTTCCAGCAATCCTACATGTGCTACGCTTAAAGGGATTTCTGTGGATCTTGGCTGGTACATTAGCTTTCAAAAATATTTTAAATGGCTGTAGTCAAAACAATTGACAATGAAATAGGAGAGCATGTGTGCATTCAAGGATATGTAATACACGTTGGCTATAAGCCATAAGGGCTCTGGAATGAGCAGCAGGATAGGAAAACAGACACAAAGACGTCAACCATTCTTGTAATCAAGGGTTGGATGATTGCATCCTTGACATGAATGTGGTGATGGTTTGCTATACGTTCTTCTAGGAGAATACTGTGAATCAAGCCTTTGACAGCAGAAGCTAATCTGACTATAGCATATTTCACTTCTGTTCACATACATTTTTGTCAGGTCTTCTTTCTCTCTAATGTGCAAGGGCTATGGTGGTAAGAACGCACTGAAGTTTATTTATCATTTATATTTATATCCCACCGTATACCTGAAGGTCTCAGGGCAAGTAACAACATTTAAAATCAAATATATTAAAACAGATAAAAGCATATATATGTAAAAGCACAACAGTGTCTGCAAGTATGAAGGGAGAGTATGTCCCCATTTGTCTTTCTTGGGTAGAATTTTGCTCTTCTTTCTTAGGTTCCAAGCTGTTGTTTCTCAAGTCAGAAATGCATATTATAGTCTGTGCACCTTTGTGTTGCCATAACTGAAGCTGTTGGTTTGACAAGGAACAACAACAATAACAACAAAAAGCTATCAGAAATTTGCATCCATTGGGCAACTAAGTTCTTGCATTCGTAAGAATTTTTGAAAATATTAGCCCAGCCATAACATCTGGAAAAACCTACTTTGGAAATGATCAGTTTTTATATAGGAAAAAGGATGATGTGAGGCAGTTCATTTCCCCCACTCAAGTGAAAAATTCTACCAAGTATGCTGAAATCTGCAGTGCTGTGTGTATTTAGAAGCAATACCCACTAAACTTAATGGCCTTACTTATGAGTAGACATAAACCGCCTGGTAAATGTACTATGACAAAGCTTGACACACAGTTCAGTTCTTATTTCAGCCCCATATGTTTATAAGAATAATCTTGTGTGTGTGTGTGCGTGTGTGCGTCTGATAGTGTGTAGACAATAGTTTTTGCACTGCCTTAGCATCCTTGAGGAGGAAGGACAGGCTAAATGTTTCAAAGTCTTAAGGATTAATAACAATGTTTCAGGATGGTACACCCATTTCTGTGTACAATAATAGCCTGTCTTCAGCTGTTTGTTTTTGTCTTGGGGTGGAATTGAAACAAAATCTCAAGCTTGACTTTCTATTCTGATTTTGTAGTTCTTTAAACTTAAAAGTCAGGCTTCTTATACAGATAAAGACCCTGAGGCTACTACTTGGGAGAAGCAGAATGATGCTTAATAGAACAAGGAATGCTGGGTAAAGGAGGCTTAAAATAAAATGTTTTCAACTTAAGTTTCCTGGAAATTCCAAAGCAAAATGTTGGATGGAACGCTGCTTGATAATATCCTTATATGTTGAACTGAGTAGAAACCAGCACGATATGTATTTCATTTAGTGGTTTTTAAAGATTAATTTCCATTAAAGAGCCTTTACTTAATGTAGCTTCATCATCTCACTCAGATTTGTCATGGTAGGCCTTATCCACGGCTGATCAAGTTATACTTCTTGCCTTGCATTTCCAATTCCAGCTCTTGAATTCTGGGAGCCCACCTACTGCCTTCTGGCTCTTGATGGATATTTGTTTAGGGAGCATGGCTTTGGATCATCAAATTGTGAAAGAGGAAGGATCACTCTTGGTCAGATTGGTACCAGTAACTGAACTGGAGCAGAAACAGCACTGGATCAATGAAGATGTTCTGTGGTTCTTTTATGTTCTGGGATAGGAAGGTATAGCCATCTCAGGTGGTTCAAGGAAGTGGGTTAAGGAATGATGGTGAGTTTCCCAGCACTCATGTCCTAACATATGTACGGAAGAGAGAATGAAGAGACCAGTAGTTGACTGAAGGGAATTTCCATGTGCTGGGGTGGTAAAGGACCTTGGCTTCTAGCTGCAGTTTACATTGGAACAGCTGTGTGGCTCATCTGTAATGAAATCAAAGCCTGCATCACACCATTAGGTGCTGCATGATAGGTAGCAACAGGCAGGCATCTTTCCAACCTTGGACAGTTCGACTTTGTAGCCTTTTGTTTGCCGGCTCTTCTACTACAAGTGGGCTGAGACTGTGCTGCATCTTAGCAACCATGGGCTGCAATGACTCACTTTCTACATAGTTTGTGTCACCTGTAACAAGTAACTCGACAAAATAAGTCTAAAATAGCTGTTACTTCACGGCAATTGTTCTCTGTAAATCTGCCTTCACCTTTCTCTTGTCATGATATTTTTAAGCAGGTGAAAAGAATTGCTTTAATTATATCTAACTGGTAGCCTGCATGGCATCTTACGTATGCTGATTTGCATTTTGTGTCCTCCTTTATCTCCATTAAGGTGGTGGCCATGGCTCTGTGGTTTTACTATGTACTCTGTGTGCTGGAAGCTCCAGCTTCTGTGGCTGGCATTTCCACAAGAGAAAACAATGAGGGCTGTGGTATTTTCAAGATAAATGCCTGAATGAGTCCATGTGGTTACCAAGAGTCAAGTTCACTCAAGGACCTATTCTCAGTCAGACTTCGGGGCACTATGTAGCTGGAAATATTAATTTGTGTAAGACAACTGATGTTCTAGTTTGTTCAAGTGGGTGAGCTAGTTTGGTCTAGTGGTTAAGGAGCTGGACTCTTATCTAGGAATACTAGGTCTGTTCCTGCTCTCCTCCATGAAGCCAACTGGATGGCCTTAGGCTAGTCACACCTCTCTGCTGAGCTCTTACAGCCCCACCCACCTCACAGGGTGTTCTGTTTTGGGCAGAAGAAAAGAAAGCTTTGTCACCCTTAAATGAGTGAGAAAAGCAGGGTAGAAAAGCCAATTCTTCCTCTTCTTCCTCTTGTTCCTCCTCCTCCTCCTCCTTGTGTTCAAAGCTGTACCACACAGGGAATCCCACTGGCTATTGCCAGGTTCCATGTAATCTGTGTGCAGGCTTTGTCTGCTACTGTGGAATAAAATACAATTGATCATGTTACTTGTATTGTATTTTAATCAGAACTCAAGTCCTCCCATGCTAAGTAGCATATCCAACAATGGGACTATTCCATAGTAGGATCCAAATTTTTTTTTAAAAAAATCATAGCCTGCAGCTGTTAAATTGATGGAGAAATTATGTTATCTTTATTTGTGACTGTGGTTTGCTTCTTGACGTGGGACAATTATTTTTCTATCTTAAATCATTTATAATACAGCATACACATAATCATATAATTTTTGTTTTTAGTTTTATATCATAGATTGATATACACTGTTTTTGTTTTGGATTGGAGGGGCGGGTTGACTATAATAATCACTGTTATTTGATAGATTTGGTTGACAAATCTGCATGGGAAACTGAGGGTGGAAATCGCCCTAAAATTATTTTGGGGAAAAGATTTAGTTTAGATGTTAGGAAAAAATTTCTAACAGTTAGAGTGATCAACCAGTGGAACAGGCTGCCACGGGAGGTGGTTGGTTCCCCTTCGATGGAGGTCTTCAAGCAGAGACTGGACGGCCATCTGTCTGAGATGGTTTAGGAGATCCTGCCTTGAGCAGGGGGTTGGACTCGATGACCCAGGAGGTCCCCTCCAACTCTACCATTCTATGATTCTATGATTCTATTTCACAGAAAAGTAATGTGAACTTTTCAGTTGCTGCAAATTGCCAACTTCCATGATTTGTGACCATTTGCTTTTTTGGCTAGTTTATATAAACTGCTGTATGGCAATAATTGAAATATATCAGAAGCTGTTTAAACAGAACAGCTTTTTAAAATGGAGTAAAACCATATGAATTCCTGGGGCTATGCAGGGACATCATTGTTGTTGGTTATCATTGACGAAAGTTTCAGAAAAGAAAGGGGGGAAACTAAGCAGAATATCTGTTTGCCTAGAATTCGTTCCTCCTCCCCTTACTTTTCAGTGATTTAATTTAACATATTTAGGTGGCTAGTAAAAATTATATGTAGTATACTCATTTTTTTAAAAAAAAATGGCTGTATTGCTTTTCTAGCAAACATGCACTGAAGGAAATATTGGTTTAGCTTCATTTCTGTTGACTTTTAAAAACTGCTGAAGAACTATGCATGGCTCAACAGATGACATATAGGGAGGCACCCTGAGATGCAAATATTAATACTGTATGTTTTTATTGAACCTTCAAAATTTGTTTGAGTCTGACTACTCTGTCATCAAAAGCTTTAAAAGGAAAATGTGTTAGTAATCATACTTGGTACAGTATTACAATTTTTATTTGGCTGGTTGCTGGAAAAACCAAGATATATAATGGTATCTTGGCACTAGACTAACTATGTCTCTGCTCTGAGAATCAAGCACCGTGGGACTAAATCTGCAGAGTTAAAAACAAGATCCTAGTAGTCCTCCTTTATAGTGAATTTTGAAGGAGATGGAACATGGAAGCTGAGGTAGAAGTAGAACATAGGAAATGCCCTACTGGATCATATTCATAGGTCATCTAGTCCATCAGTCTCTCTCACTGGGACAAACTAACTGTAAAAGAAATAAAGACAAGAGCACACACATTTTCTGGACTTACCTGTAGTCTTGACCAGGAGGCTCCATAGTTGGCTTCTGGACTCCTTGATCCATACTTTAGTGCAGTGGTTCTCAACCTGGGTGTCTGGATGCCTTTAGGGGTCAAATTACCCTTTCAGAGGGGTCGTGACGAGTCTCCTGCCGCCCTTCCCTCCCACCTCCCAGCTGCTCCGCCCCTGTGGTAGGGGGTCTCCACAACATGAGGAACTCCATTAAGGGGTCGCGGCATTTGGAAGGTTGAGAACCACTGCTTTAGTGTATCTTGCAAGGCCCTACTCCCTGCTGGCACATTTTTTTCTGCATTAGATGGAGTGTGAGCTAGATCACAGAAGCTCTGATCGGGATTACCAGTAAGACCAGGTGTGACACTAGCTTGCCCTCTCACACTCTTGCGAGCATTTCCTTAGTGACTGGGGTCGCTGTTTAGATTCCTGCTTCTGACCTTGAATGTCAGTGGTAAGAATTCCTCTCTTTTGCAATGTATTGTATGCTGAATCTGTCTTTGCTTATCAACTCAATAAAGGAACACTTCCCTGCTGTATTTCCTGTCCTAATTTCTATGGGTGGGAAAATCCTTACAGAATAAGCAAAGATCACCAGCTGGAATGAAGAAGAAGACCCACAGACCCCGCAAGAAAGATCTCTCCATGTTTGAAAGAACCATGATTGAAACTGTGCAAGCTTTGAACTGACAAATCTGTATTTTGACTGAAAAACGGGAACAAATCAGCGCTTCCCCATCAGGATTTTCTCACCTGTTTAAATGAGTCTGCTGGCAGACAAGCAGGTGTTGGCCCAGAACACAGGAGACACGTAGAAGGCACACCTCTTGTGTATGGGCCTAGTGGGAGAATAATTCTAATGGTGCGCCAGAGCACACCATCAAAATGCATCCCTCAGACACTGAGGTTAGAAATGTTTCTTTCTAACCCTTCAAACGCTTTGTATTTTACAAAATACAAGTTCTTTGGTTCTTGTATTTTGTAAAAGGGAGAAAAACTTCGCACTACCTACATTGTCCCCTCCATGTATAATTTTATACATCTCTATCATGTTTCCTCTCATTTCTCTTTTCTGTATTGAGTTCCACATGTTTCCAACTTCCCTTCTACAGAGCTCCTCCAGCCTCTTGATCACCTTAGTCAGCCTCCTCTGAACCTTCTCCAACTCTCTATGATCCCTTTTAAATGTAGAAACCAGAACATGTACATAGTATTCCAGATGTAGTTGAACCATAGAGTTGTGTAAGGGCATTATAGTATTAACGTCTTTTTTTCAGTAGCATTCCTTATTATTCCTAATGTACTCTTGCCCTTTTTCTGTTAAACAGATGCATACTTGAAGATCCCTTTGGTGATGAGTCATAGTGAGCTCTGATCCCGTTACTGTACATGAGTAATTATGATTTTTAGCTCCAGTGTGCATCACTTTGGGTTTTTTTCACACTGAACAGCATCTGCCATTTTGATGCTGAGTCCCCCAATGTGCAGAGATGCCTTAACATTTCCATTTTGTTTTTACTGCTCATACCACTCTTACCAATTTATTACGCCACTATTTTAAGAAATGGTTGTTAATTCCTACTCTCTGTTCTTTGTACAGTTTCTTATCCACAATGGGATCCTTCCTTTCATTGTCACACATATGGAGAAGTATTTGACAGAAGGCTTCATCATTTTTTTTAAAAAAAATCCAAGATAATTATGTCTACTGGATCATTCTTATCTCATATTTCTTAACATCCTCAGAACACTCTAGATTAGTCAGAAAGGACTTTACTGAAACCATGGTGGCTATCTTCGAGCAAAGTCTGTGCCTCAAGATGTTTGTGCCTCTGTTATCTTTAACAGTGGTTTCCACTATTTTCCCTAGAAGAAAAGATGTTAAGTTGACAGACGTAACTTCATCTGTTTTCTTTTGAACCTTTCTTTTAAAAATTGGAGTTAAATTAGCTTCTTTTATGTCCTCAATTACAGAAGCTGAGCCTAGTGACAAGTTGCAGATTTTTGTTAGGCAGATTCAGAATTTCAGCTCTTCAAAACTCTTGGATAATTTCCTTCTTGTTTTTTTTTAATGCTATATGCTTCAGACTCCTTCCCTGTGAATAGAAGCTCAATCTTAGGAATCTGTCCCAAATTCTCATTTTCAGCTCTCATTTGTGAGCTGAAAATTAATTCAGCTTCTTTGCAATTACATTTTTTCCTCTTAGCACACATTGTGACTCTCTCATCATCCAAAGGACCAACAGCTTCCTTATATGGCTTACTGCTTGTAATTTTTTTAAAAGATGCATGATCAATCCTTACAATTTTGGTGATATGCTTCTCCCATTTTATTCTTCCTTCTCTCACTGTCTCTCTGTTTCCTCCCCCAAAGTTTTTGTTCTTTTTTGCTTTTTTTCGTTAGGAGAAGTCTTCTACTTTCTCAAAAATGCTTTCTTGTCCCTAACAACTTTCTTGACCACACTAGTTACTCATTGAGGTTTCTTCTTGGCACGTTGACAAGTCCTAGTTCTAAACATCGAACAGGCTTTCTAGAGAATTTGCCTTCTTGACCATTCCTTTGACTTTCCTTTTCACAGTCTCCTTAATTTTAAGAAGTTTCCCCATTTTAAATTAAAAGTAACTGTACTGAACTTGTTTATAAGTTTTCATTTTTATAAATAGTCATTATTCACAAATGAATATACTACGTGTACTTCTCTTATCAAATTCTGAGTGCCTCACCCCCTTGGTTAGTCCTTCAGTCATCTGCTCTAGTCAAACTCTTGTAGTATCTCAGAGTTTGACTTGCCTGTCATGGTCTAAGTGAGCCTTTTCCTAGATACTTTGTAGGTAACTGAAGTTTCCTATTATTACGAGAATTCATCTTTGGAATGTTTCTCTGTTTGCTTCTCAGTGTCTAGGTCTCATTGAACACCTTGTCCAGTATTAATTGGTTTTGTTTTTAATAACCTATCCAGTGATTCTAGAGCAGCGGTTCTCAACCTTCCTAATGCCGCGACCCCTTAATGGAGTTCCTCATGTTGTGGAGACCCCCAACCATGGGGACGAAGCAGCTGGGAGGTGGGAGGGAAGGGCGGTGGGAGACTCATTGTGACCCCTCTGAAAGGATAGTTCGACCCCCAAAGGGGTCCCGACCCCCAGGTTGAGAACCGCTGTTCTATAGAATGATTTGTGCATCTTAAGGTAATTTGATCAGTGTTCTGTTTTACCTCCTCCCGTGTGTTCTTTCCTCTCTTTCCTATAGAGTTTTTAGCCAAGAGTAGTTGTGTGTCAATGGTTCTTACTATTCCATCAGGCTACAGTTACATATATATAAATACATACACACCTTTATAAACCAGGCATTCCAGTTTGTCCATTTTGGCCTCAGGCTCCTGGTATTTGCTTACAAAACATAGCATATCTTCTCTGTACCTTCTGACGTCTTCAGTTCTTCCTGGTTCATTTGGGTTTCTTTGAGTACTCATCACATCTAACTACACCTTCATTGCCTATTTTCACAATTTCCTCTTATTAACTCTTTCTTTAAGCAATGACTGTTTCTGAACTGAATGCTCTTCTTCCCCTGCCACCACTGATTTAAAGCCACTCCACCACCACCTTTATTATAAGTGCCAGGGTTTCCCTGCTTTCTTTCTCTGGTTTCTGGTAAATGCAGTAGTGAGGCCAGAATACATATGATACAGCCATATCTCAATTCATACAGTTTCAGGCAGTGCAGTTTCACCATAACAGTTGGCAAATTGTGACTTACCTTGCTCAACACAGATCTGTTGTTTCAATGTTTTGGGCTCTCCAGAGCATAGGATCAGTATTAATAAATAAAATTGGTTTATCAAGCGTATCCTGTGCTACAGGGAATGCAGCAGATTCTTTCCCTTTCCTCAGCCAAGCTGTGGCTATCATTTTGGGGGGCTTGCACACAGGGCATTCCCTCTCTTTTGTGTGCTTGGCCTCAGCTTCAATGTTGGCAGAAAAATACTGCTGTCGCCCTTTCTATAGCCCCAGGACAGAGAGGGCAGTGGCAGTGACATTCCTTCACATATTTCAAATACTGTACCCCTACTAATAGCTTCTGGGCTAGTTAGTAAGGATGGTTGCAGTGGTAGTAGCAGTGTCATAGAATCCCCAGTAGCCTAGGATGAACTGTGTGCTTATCTCCCTTGCCCATAGCACTTCTGGCCCGGGGAGGAGAAGGAAGGAGGCAACTGCAGCTGCTATAGTAGCAGCTCTGGGACTTTCATGGAATCACAGAGTTTGAAGGGACTTCTAGGGCCATCAAGTCCAACCCCCTGTACAATGCAGGATTACCTAAACCATCCCAGACAGATCTACGTCCAGCCACTGTTTGAAGACCTCGATTGAATTTGAACTCACAACCTCCTGTGGCAACCTATTCCACTGACTGATCACCCTCACTGCCAGGAAGTTTCTCCTAATTCAGTGGTGGCCAACCTATGACACACGTGTCACAGGTAACACGGCAAGCCCTTTTGGGTGACACACATGGCCACCCTGGCACCTGGGCGTGTAGTGCTTGCTTGTTCTTGAAGTGTACGAAATACCAACTTTCAGTTGAAGATTTAGCAAACGAAATTCAGCAACAAAAGTCACTAATGTAAAGAATTATTTGTTTTTGCTTTTAATAAAATACATATAGCAAAAATATAACTTTTTTACTAGAGCTACAAATATCTCAAAATTATGGATGTGACACAGCACCCGGGTTAAGCTAGGTTTTCTTGCGAATTTTGACACACCGAACTCAAAAGGTTCACCATCACTGGCCTAATATCTAATCTGTATTGACTCCCTTGAAGTTTCATACCATTGTTTCTAGTCCTCCCATCTTGTGCAAGTGAGAATAGGGATAATCCCTTTGCCGCACTCTGGGACCAATCAGTTCCCAAAGCATCACTTGGGTATGCCTGCAGTGTGCCAGTGCATCTCTTAGTTACAGTTCCCCTAACACACTCGTACATACAAACATAGGTACACGCACATACGTTAAATAATAAATAAGACATTAAATAATAAGTACTGTACATGATTTCATGTTTCATGGTATTTTTTTCAGAATGTCAGTTGAGTTGCAACTGTATAAACAATCTGTAGGACTGCTCTTCATCCAGAACAAGGTTAAACATAACATTAAAAAACAGCCCACAGCTGCATAAACATTTGCACTACAATGAAGCTCTGAATTTCTGGTGTCCTGACTGAAAACAAAATACTTGCCCATGATTTTTACTATGGGCAATGCCTTTTTGTGCAGATAATTTAAGGTGTTTGAAATAAATTAGATTAAACACACACACGTACACACTATGTAGAGGATGACAGCAGCATGTGTGCTGAGAAGCCTGATTTGGCCGAGCTTTCATCCATGTGGTATACACAACAGTAGCAAACATGGGTGTGACCTTTTTTTAACAGGGTTTTTATTTTGAGTCAGTGATAAGCAGCTAAGTTCCTGTTTTTAACATAGTTTTTCTTGTTCCTTTATTCATTGTTGAATGATGCAACCCTTGATGCCCCTGTATATCAGATTCATGATTCTTTAATTAATGGAAGCCTATGGAGGCTGTGGCACAAGGCGGCTAAATTCCCCTTACTCATAGCTAAGCCTTCTATTACTTAAAAAAATAAATAAAAACAGGGTTTACTTTGGGTGGGGAGAAGCATTATCTGTAGAAGAAGAAAAGAGTGTATTGGGGAAAGGCAGGAAGGTTAAGGGCTGGTCTGGCAATGAGAAGCCCCTTTTCATGGCTGGAGGCTGGAGGCAAAGGAAGGGAAGATCCTGTTCCAGTTATAGGGATAAGAATATCACTTCTATGAGGAAACTCAAGTGGAACAAAAGGGTCAATTCGAAGCCCTTAGCTTCAGTCAGAGCAGGGAGGAGGAGTACAAAGGCCTGTTTTCCTCCATGAAGGTGAACCAGAAACATCAAAGCAAGGCTTTGAAGGTGGAAAGATCTTCCTCTGGCCTGAGGAGGCATCAGTTTCAGGAGGGAAGCTACAACATCTTTCTATTAAAAAAGAGGAAGAGAGAAAATGAGAAGGGTAGTATCTGAGTACTATTCATGAGTACTGAATGATGATCACAACCCCCCTCACGAGAATATAGCAAATTTGGGGTAGCAAAACTGCAAATAATGAGAGTAAACATCAATTATATTCCCCCCCAACCCAATGCTATTTAAGCATTTTATTATTTAGGTTTCATGTAATGCTGGAAAACATGGATAACTATATTACTACTAATTATTGCTGTTAAAAATAGTGAAGTATTCTGAGGAAATGTATTGTACATCATAATTCTGACTGAAATCCTGTTTCCTTGTTCTTGCTGCCTAAGGATAGCGTCTCATGCATGTGATGCAGTGGTGTGTATTCCATTAAAGCTAAAATAAATGTGTTAGTCTTCGGAGTGCCACACAGTTCTGGTGCTTTCTACCACAGATCTGACAGGGTTATCTCAAACCCATTGTCAGGCAACAGCAAATTATCACAGGTGTTTAGAAGTACATATTACAAGAATCATTACTGCCCTCTTTTGGTGATTTCATGAATTACAGGGTCCAACAGGCTCCCACTTTTTCCCCACCTATTTTAATATTTTTTTTATTTTTTAAAAAAAAAGCTTTGCTACAAAACAAACCCCATATATCTTGTCTCTGTATAAATTCTAACAACCAGTGTTAGATAAGTTTCTTTGCCTTTCATTTTCAGTTTAAAGTAAAACTCAGAAGGTTTCAAACCCAGATAAATTTACAAATCCTCATGGCTGTCTTTAATACTTTATTATTTAATGTTTTCAGATATCTCTGGCATATGAAATAATATTGCATGTATTCCATGGAATTGCCGATCTGTAGCTTCTCATCTGAAGCTTTAGGATTAAATGGTAATATGAAATAATTACTAGTCAGATTTTTAAAAAAACAAAAACCAGCAACATCAATTATAAATGTTTCTCACCTTAAAACAGCAGCAGCAACAACAAAATATTACTTTTTATTATTGTTACCCATCCCGGGGACCTTTGGGTGAAGGATGACATATAATTTCTTAAATAAAATAAAATGTTTCTGTTTCAAATGTGCTTAAGCAATAGAGTTAGAGATATTTTGAAAACAAAACTGAAAATTGAGTTCAATCTCCTGCTGTGGTAATGTAGGTCTGCACAGTTACCTCAGGTTGGTCATTGCCTGTCAGCCTAAGCTTCTGCTTAAAACAGCTGTGAAGACAGATTGTGAATGGGAGGAGAAAGGTGTATGTTACCTTAGATTTTTGAGAAGAAAGAAGATTATAAATAATAACATAAGTAGATAAATGTATTTTATTTATTAATTATTTAAAATATTTATTTACTACTGCTTCTAATTAAAATATAATCTCAAAGCAATGTAGAAAAGAATAAAAATGCTAAAATCATGATGGTTATATAAAAATATAGTCATATAAAAACTTGCCGTAACAGAGTACAATGTAGCTTCTGTGGGCTTCCTCTGGTCCTTTTTCCCTGCCAGGGAAAACAGAGAAAACGGAAGGAACGTAGCTTTAAATCCAAAATGTTCCCACAGATCCAAGAAAGACTGGCAACCCTGAATAAGTAGCAGACCTACTTGATATAGGGCTCGTCCCCATGATCAGGATACTCTGAGGCGAATCTGAGTTTGCCTTGGGAGACTCCCCATGCAAAGCCCTAATTCGGGCTACGTGAGCAGCTGTCAGATGGGTATAGGGGCTTTTAAGTGCACGAGCGGAGCTCCGGTAAAATAATTAAAACAGCTTATTTGAAGCTGCGGCTGTTTAAATTATTTTACCGGAGCTCTGCTGTCATGCTTGACAGCCCCTTTACCTGTCGGACAGCTGCTCATCTGACTGCAGGAAAGCTGTCAGGTGCTAGTTTGGGGTAAATCAAGCCCTTACCTGGGCAATTGCGTGGCCAGGCAAGCGGGTAGGAATGGTGAAAACCGCAGCATCCCAATGCAGGGATTTACTGCGGTTTTCATGGGGATGGGTGGGTTCGGCTTGAACCTGTGCTATTACCATGGGGACTCCTTAATGCAAACTACAATTCGTGTTAAGGCTGCTCCAGATCCACCGTGAGGTATTGGGAGCCCATGGGGATGCACCCTTAGAGTACCTGCTAGTAGAAGACTTCTAAAGAATGGGCATTCAAACCAAGGCCTTTTCTCCATTAGGCCTTACTCTAAATTATATCCTGGAATAGGGACCTGCCATCAGCATGCTGGTGCAAACTACACAGCCCTGCCTAAGACCTGCTGTAGTCTGTACTATCGTGGATGATAAGTCCCTACTCTGAGATATAATCTGGAATAAGGTACAGAGGACTTTAAAGTTTACAAATCTAGTATGTGGATAGTATCCATTAGCACAAACATTTATCATAACATTCTCTCTGGAATGAAGTGAAACTGCTTCTTAAATCTGTTCTTAAATCTTAAATTCAGAGGATTGAGAGTAGCATATAGCTGCAAAAATGTTGGCATTGATTTGAAAGCCTTTTTCCTTGCAGCATTTCAGAAACAAAAATTTTAATCTGCCAACTTTCTAGACTGACGTTAGCTATACTGCAGTATGTGCCTACACTTTAACAATATTCCACATCTTTATACTAGGAAGGGAAATACAGTACATGCTTGCAATATTTTGCTCCAATATTGTTGTTGCATGGTACCTAGGACTGACGTATATGTCAGAACAGAATAACATATGAGAAAATGGCTGGAATTTAGAGTCTATGCTTTATATAAACTTGGTTGCTTTGATAAGAAGATACAATAATTAAAATTTAGCATAGGAATCAAGACCTGAATTTTACGTTCAACCTTGTGTCTCTGCAACTCTCCTTCTGTGCAGAGGAAATTAAAAAGAAGTCAGACTATCTTGTTATGGTGTCAGGAAGTGAAAGAAGAAAACAATAGTACATGCAGTGCCAAGGATGGTGTTGTGTTCTCTGCTGGCACCGCAGTGGTTGTTTAATTAAGAACTTTATTCCCATAACTCTGTAGACAGCATTACTGCTGCTGACACGAGCAGCACTAAACAAACACAAACCATTTCTGCAAGCTTTTCCTGCTGTGAAACATGGAGGGCTTTCTTTCTTAGTGGTTTTTCATGCTGAAACATGCCAGAATGTAGGAAATCCCATTTCCAGACCACAATATGAGTGGTTTTCTTCTCCTATTTCTTCTCCTATTTCCTTCCTTATAAAATTTATCTACGACTTAGTATTATAAAATCTCCAGAGTGGCTTGTAAAAGCTGAAATAAATAAAAATCAGATGATAGCTGTAACAATAATTGAGCCATGCAAAAGAGTGCAGAGGGTTAACACTTTGTTTGGGAATAAGCACCACGAAGCTCTGTGTGATTTTCGTTCTGGGTAGAAATGTTTAGAATTCTGCTTTAAGTCAGGATAATGAGGAGTCAACATTAAATACTGCACCATTCTCACTGCAGAAGTAGATTAGGGCGTTTCTATACTTACTGTGTGTGATCTGAAGTAGCAGACTTTGTTCCTCTGGAGTGTCGTCGTGTTCCCCCCCCCCCCCAGCACTTCCTTGAAGCTTCTGTGAGCTTTGGAGCCAGCCCCTAGGTCTCAGAGCCCCCAGGGGACTCATTTGGCATTGCAAGAAGGGCTGCCTCCAGACTAGAAGAATAAATCTGCAGTTAAATATAAAAGCGCAGTATACTCACTGTGCAGTGAAGACCGGGCATCCCACCTGGATGGCAGCTCCGTAGTTTTCCCTATTGGAGCTGCGGGAGTTGAGCCAGCAGGCACCATCATGCAGGTTGAGGCAGCCAATCAAATTTTGAGCTGCCCTTCCTGCTTAGCTGGCATCTCACTAAATTTTCTAGCCATCCTGCTTGAATTGGCTTGAAGCTTTGAATGATCAAAATACTGCGCAGAGAGTGTCGTTGATCCCGCATTAAGGTAAATGCAGTCCCAATCCTATAATGTGGCGCCACGAAGATCAATCTGTTGTTGTGTGTGACGGCTCAATCAGGACTGCCCATTCCAATGCACAGTATAAATAAGTCGATGCAACCAAGGTGTGCCGCTGAAAGGGGTCCCCCATGGCTTTAATATGACAGTAGACCTTTTCATTGGGGTCTATCTGGCTTTAGACCAGATAGGGAGGCAATTTTGGGCCTTCCTGATTTGGGCTATGCTCTGTCTTATGCTGTATCAGAATGCAGAGGAAAGAGGCCTAGGAGAGAAATACTAAGTGCAGAAAGGCCATAAATGACGTGACTCCTATGATTTTTAATAATCTATCCATATCAAGCTGAATTTATGACATGCTTAGCGTAATGCAGTTTTAGAGCATATCATATACCTGAAACACTAAAAAAATCTGCCTTGTATTTTATTTTTTTGCAAAAAATGTTGGGAAGATTTCTGTAATGCCTAAACAGTCTGCTACAGATGTAAATGAGCATACATTTCTTTTAAGAGGAGAAATCTATTTGTGAAGCATATCTCAGACTTATCTTTTTTTAAAAAAAAAAATAGTAATAGTTTTGTTAGCATCCAGAACAGAAATTGATAAGGTTTTCCATTCTTTAATATCATCTGCTCTTTGGGGACGATTTTGTCACGGCCTTAAAAAGAAAAGTTATCTGCTTCTATCTTTTCCTCCAATCAAGCTATTTAAGATACAGGAGCTGCCATAATTCTAGGAACTGCAAAAGAATGTATTTGGATGCATTAGGTAAGGATGCTGTGTCCCATATAGTAATAGACTAGCTTGGATTTTCCCCTGGAGGTTTTCATTCAATTTTCTATAATCTGACCCAACTTACAGCGGCAGCTTGGATCAGTATAATTACCCTGCAGCTGGCAAGGCAGGCAGCCTCTAATGCCACTCCAGTTTAGCAGCTTGGAAAAGGGGGTTAAGCTGGGATAATGCTACATCTTGATCCTTGAAACCGAGAACGTCACCTCTCTACTTTCAGTTTGGAACAAGAAAGTGAAAGTGGCAGTATCTAGTAGGTTCTCTAAAGCTTGTCTCTTTTGCATGACAATGAAAGGATTTTGACTAAACCCTTGATGGGGAAATGCCCTCAATGTAGTGGAAGCTGCAAAGCACCAGTGCTGTGATTTTCTTCAGTTTGAAGGTCGCAAGTACAAAATGCCCCGCTTAAAGCACAGTCTGCAATGCAGAGCACAGCTATGGCACCCAGAAGAGAAACTTCAGTCCTTCAGCAAAGGCATGACCACCTGACCTGGGACACTCAAGCAGCTGTTGCCATTTGTGACATTTTACCCAATGATTAATCAAATTATTCATTGATTGGTCTAGTCTGCCTTGCTTAGACATCATTTGGAATACTCTGTCCAATTCTGAAAACCCCAATTAAAAAAAAAATCAGAAAACTGAAGCAGGTTCAAAGTAGAGCTATTAAGATGATGAGATATGGAAACCGATGTGGAACAGTAAAAAGGTCTAGGTATGTTTAGCCTCCAAAAGAGAAGACAGAGGGAGGATGTGACACATGAAGACAGTTGCCTGGCCTACTCAGGCTTATTCTCACTTGTCCTAGTGGGCAGGACTAGAACCAGTGGGATACTTAGATATAAGGAGGAAATGACCGTAATTGCTGTCAGTTAGTGGAATGGATTACCTCATGGAGTGATATGTTTTCTTCGGTAGAGGTCCTCAAGAGTGGTCATCTGTCAGAGGTGGTCTAGTGAATCGTGCATTGAGCAGGGAGTTTGACATGAGATAATCTCTGATTCCTTCTCTGCATTTTCCCTGATTCTGCCTTTTCCTCTAGAGCAGCAGAGAACAAGTGTGCTTCCTTCTTGTGTCTGATAGTTCTTCAAATACTGGGACACCATTGTCAGTTCTTCCTTTTAATCTTTTCCTTTCCTTTTTGATATGTAATTTTTCATATTATTGCAAAGGTTTCTTAAATAGAGTGTTATTGTTGCATTAGAGTCTTAATTGAGGTGTTGACATACTGTGGGGTCAGTGCAGTCTCAAGTTCTGCTTGTATTTTCCATGCTTATTAAAATAGTCGTTGGTCAAGTAAAGCATTGCCAGGGGGGAAAGCAGTAAATTTTGAGCTCAGGGTCGCTTTAGCTGCTTCTCAAAATGAAGTTGTTTGGGTGAAGTTCTCCTTTCTCAAAGGTAATCCCTTTCCCTTAGTTGTTTAGTCATAAATGCTGATGTTTTTGTTTCCTTTTGGAGACTGGATCAAAAGTGAGAATTTATGCTGTGGTACCAGATGTATTAGTCATAATCCCATGGCAAGAGCATGCAGCTGTTTGCACCCAAACATGAGCTGTTTGTTGAACCTTCATACACCTGACATTTACATGGTTCTAGGTATAAAGTTTCATGAAGGTCACATCATTTGCGCACAAAAAACCTCGATACACTTTGTGAGGACCTAGAGCTATTGCGTGTACCTGGCATATTGTAGAAAGGCTGTGATAGAACCGATATGTATCCACATCCTAAAGTTAAATTGCTAGGGATAGCAGAGTGTGTTTGTAGCCTACCAACTGAATCAAGAAAGATTATTACTATCTAAAGAACATGGGAACTCTGGTTTATTCTGACTTTGTCTGTCTTTGTTCTTTCAGCTGTCCCATTTCCTCCAAGCCATCGACTCACAGCAAAGGAAGTATTTGACAATGACGGAAAGCCCCGTGTGGATATCCTAAAGGCACATCTTATGAAGGAAGGAAGACTGGAAGAGAATGTTGCCTTGAGAATAATAACTGAGGGTGCTTCAATTCTCCGCCAGGAAAAAAATTTGTTGGATATAGATGCCCCTGTTACTGGTAAGTACAAATTATATTGAAGAAATGAGAAAACATGGGATGTAATAAACGTCGTCATCAACAATTGTGCTATATACTGTATAGGTTATTACAAGCATATCCATGGTGTTTTTACATGTTGTGTGTTTTTACCTGCCAGCTATCACTGGGATAATAATAAGGCTGTGTATGAAAAAAATCATGTTCATTTTGCTGTCAAAATGAAAATCTAATAATTCTTTCACTGTGAATCATTTAATTTAAAAATGGTTTTTCACATTTGTTTTCAAATGTTTTCACACTCAAAAACCTACATTTTTTCCATTGAAAAATCCCTTTTTGTGACCAAAATCACAGTGAAACACAAAATTTTGATCAAATTGCTTGTTTTCAAAAGCAAGAGACTAGTTCATTTCAATTGAAGTATATGTGAAAAACTAGATTTTCTATTTGATGAGAATGTTTGTGCATATTCAGTTGAATTTATGAATGTGAATTGAATTTTGCATATCAGTACCCATTCATTTGCATGTATTTTTTCATGCTTTTATCTAAATTCCTTTTGCTAGAATATGTGAATGGGACAGGATTTCCCTGAACTGCAAATACTATAAGCTGCATTCAGGCAGTTCATTAAAAGTTATCATGCAGAAACTCTAATGAAAAAAACAGAAGTTACTGACCTTTGATTTACTTTGGCATTTGTAGATGAAAGTGCTGCTGGATTACTCTTTATACAGTTTAAAGGCTCAGGGATAATTATTTTTCTTAGTGTTAGTTTTAGTGAAGTTTCAATGGAGCATATATAGAGTCAAGACAATAATGAGAAAGAATGTGTTTTTTAGATATAGTTCCTAAATACATAATCAACGTTTATTGGAGATGGTTATATGGAGGCTTTGTTCATGTGCTTTTGTTTTTCTGAGTATTAGTTGCAAAGGTGATGGATAACGCTGCTCTTGGTTTTTTTCAGTTAGTTCTGCCCTTCTACTCCCATTTTCTTTTCTACAATGTTCAGTAACTTTATAAAAGGATCACTAAAACTTATTTCCAGTTTATTGCTTCTGTGTCACTTGCAAGATTTTACGATTTGCCTCTTGGATGCAACATCTTGTAAGTCCGTCCTGTTAGGGTTTAATCTATGTTAGGGATGGGTGAAAAATGTTCATCACCTTCACAATTTGTACAAATTGTGAAGGTTTAAAACTTTGCATTTGAATCAAATATTGGCTATATTCGAAGATCGGCCTTCACATGCAAAGCATACACTTTTGTGCATTTGTTCAAAGCTTTGGAGTGGGTTTGCATCTGATTCAGAGGTGCAGCTGGTGCTGGCAGAGATTTTAAGATAATTTGAAGGAAATTTGCAGGCTAGCACATTCAAAGTGGCTCCATTCACACAAATGTGCATTTCAGTCCCATTTGCTTCAATGTGAAGTAAACAGGAAAAAAAATTGTGCCCTTCTCTAATCTATGCACTATAATTGCATTGGTATTACTAGCAGAATCTTTTTAGGTAATCCATAAGGAAGTTGTGGTATTTAGAATGTACCTCAGATTCAAACATTGTGGGGCAAAGAGGTGGTGCAAAGCAGTAGAGTTGCACTGGAAGCCACTGCCTCTTATCCCTGAATGGCAACCCAACTGTCCATATGCCCAAGATTTAAAATTTAGAACTTAGAATTCTGGGGTTGGAGGACTTTGAGAATTCAGAAGCCACAAGTATCTGAGATTGTAAAATAGTGTTCATTTTAATTACAGTATGTGTCAGAAAGCAGTTTAACATAAAACAAATTGATGTCCCTAGGGTGCACATTTCCAGTGCTAATGGCTCCATAACCAAATTCCGGCTGCCAGGAAAGTGGGCTTCCCTTCCTGAATCCACTTGACCCCCCACAGGAATCATTCCTGTCTCTACTTCTTACCCTTCTTATCCTTAGATCTTTTGCTAGTATTGTACCTTTACGTTCTCCTCCATCAGTTTTTAACCGCAAGGTACGGATGATAGAGGTTTAGGCAGATTTGTGCTGTGATAGGATGGGGCTGCCTGTTTCAGATACTGGGAAGCTTGTTTGATTGGATCTGGCAAGATTTCCTTTAACATAAACTATTATCCTAGAATACTGTGGCAGGCTTGAAGAGGGTGGCAAAGGAATTAAGGCAGATAAATCAAAAGACTTGAGTGTGTGTGTTTTTTAGTAGAACAAACCTGATTGGCAGTGCAAGGGTTATTCATATGCAAGAACAATGTTTTCTTCAAGAATCGACTCAAGCTAGAAATAAAAAAAAATTATCATAAAATACTTACATAAAGGAGGGGTGCAGTATCTTTGTGGGTGTTGGATTTCTCCTCTTCTTTGTACATTTTTAGTTTTAAACTTTAAATTACTGCATTGAATTTCCCTGAGGCTCCCTTGGGAAATTATTGCAGTGGCTAGCAGACCTTGGTTTCTAAATGTTTCCGGATGTTAACTTCAATTTTCTTCTGCTCAATTTCAGCCAATTGTCAGTACTGAAACTAACAGATTACAACTAGCAGCTATTGCTATGTTGACAGGGATTTTGTGAGTGATCAATAGCTGCTCTCCTAGAGAAACTTCACAAATGGCTTGCACAAACACCAGTATGACTGCCAAACAAATTGTCATGTTCAAATTAGATGTTCAGATTTTGTTCTAGAGAGAGGAAACAAAGAAAGTTTCCAGAGCAGCTTTTAAAATGTTTCCAAGGGAAAGCCAACAGGCTGGGCAATAACTGAATGTCAGGAAGAGAACATGTTCCTTAGTCCAGTCAAAGGCCAGGGTATATAAGTCTGTTTTTAACAATTTCCTGAATGTATTAACTGAAGGTGCCTGGCACAACTCACGGGCAAGAACATTCTGAAATCTGGGGGCCACCACCAAGAAGACACTCTCCCAGAATGATCAAGGATTTGGAATTCCTACCTTACAAAATCGGGATGCAACTTCTGGGTCTCTTCAGCCATAAAAACAACATTTAAGAGGTGACCTGACTGAAGTATATAAAATTATGCATGGTGTGGTGTGGGAAAGGCAGATAGAAAAATATTATTTTCTATATCATGTGGCACTATCATCAGGAGCCGTTCTATGAAGCAGATGGTCAGGAGAGTTTGGACTGACAAGGGGCAGTACGTATTCACTCAGAGGATCTTCAGTTTGTGGAAGAGGTGGTGACAACAACCAGCTTCAGTAGCTGTAAGAATGGATTAGATTAATTCAAGGAGGACTGGTATATCAGTGCATGCTACAGTGGATGCCTAGGCGCTGCCTTAAGGTTGGAGAGACAGACAGGATGCCGCTAAAGGTCATTTGTACGGAACTGAGAGCAGGTGAAGGTTTTGGCTTTGTCTTCTGTTAGAGAATACCCAGAAGCAATGGTGTGCCGCTGTATGAGACAGGACAGTGGACTAGATAGGCTGTGGCCTGATCTGTCAGGACTTATTTTATGTGCTTAAAGCTTTAGATGCTTGAGGATGAAAGCAGACTTTATTGATTTTCAAACATACATTTACTCCCACTCAATTAATAAAGAATGGTCTCTTTAGCAACTGCACATCATTCATTCAGTCTGTGCATTGGCATGTGACCTAAATATGCCTAAGTTCAGGGAAGGAGAAATATCCAGCGTCTCCTATAATTACAGGTAACTATTACTTGAAGGTCTCTTACATTTTCATCCTCTGATTATGAATTATATAGAATTGCTGCAAAAACAGACATAATGGATTCATCCTTGCATGCTATCCAGTAAGGAAGTCCATGGTAAACATTAAATGAATTGCTTTCCATTTTATTTACATAATTGGAGGTTTTGCCTTTTCTTCTGCTTGAGATGCCTGGAAGCATTTGGCGGGCCCCTGTGTGAGACAGGCTGCTGGACGAGACAGGCTGCAGCCTGATCCAGCAGGGCTCCTCTTCTGTTCTTATAGGTTAAAATCATCTGTTTTTCTCCTGTACAATTGATTATTGATTTATTGATTCATTTGTATTTCTGTCCCACCCCAATCCCAAAATCCTCAGGGATTGCAATAAAATTGTTATAAAAACACATCAAGCAAGTTAACTAAAGCAGTGACATTGCCTGTATTTTTCTCTTTTTTTTGGGGGGGGGAGTGCCATTCCCTCAGCCAAAGGCCAAAGTAAACAGGTGCACAATGTGCCGTAAAGAGACACAGATATGTCCTAACATAAGGACATCTGAAAACTCAGATGGCCAAAAAATATACTTCAATTTAAAGAACACAGAAATTGGAAAAGATTGTTTCAGGTTTCTATAATAGTAACAGTGCTCTGCGAAGTAGACTTTGAAATGTGCTGAATATGCACAATGCTGAAAGGTAACAAAAATAATTTTTGCATCTCTTTTCTTTAGCACGTCATGATTGATGCATGACTTCTGCTGTTATATTCTGAGCTGCAGTTACTAAGCCTATATGAGCTTGGTATCCAAGGTGGAGATGAACATTTTGTATGTCATTGTTGGGCCCACGCTAGGATTCAAGTGATGGAATTGAGATGATCTGGCAGACTGAGTTTCACTTCATATGGGCATTGTCCCAAGTAGAGCAGTGGCAGAATGAGGCAGCAGAATTACACAAAGCTAAAGCAAGTACCTTTGGCAACCAAGGAAGCAAATCCAGCTAAGAAGAAAGCATGGCAGAGTATAATGGACTAACTGGGAAAGTGGATCGAAGAGCTAGAGATATTTTTTTCATGTTTAAAAAATATAGTACCTAGATAGGTGTGTGCTACTCTTAAGAACTGCCATTCTGAGAGTTATTTCCTCATTTCCCACTGAATTGTTGAAGTCGCCTTGGAATTCTAATAAAATAGTGTAATTTTGTTTCAGATTCCATTGAGTCTTGCTGCTGATACTGCCCATGGAAAATAACAGATTTTTAAAAATTACATCCAAGACCAGCTCAAGTACATCAATCATATATTGACATCAAAATTATAAAACTTAAAATTAGGGACAAATTAAAATTTCCAAATACTATATTATTAAAGTTTTACAAATTACAATAGCTGGCAGGCAGAATTTATCATTGTTATGAGTGGTTGTTTTATCCCTATCCACGAGCAATAGCTTTATGTAACAGTCATTTTGGAATTATTAATTTGTTTCTGCCATCCATATAAAGAATTAATAGGAAGAGCACTAGTCTGTCAGTTTCACCAGATCCAATGGGGTACAGTAGTGATCTTAAGGGAAATTATTAAGTCTTCCTGATGGAAAAGCATTCAAGTGTCCTTATAAGAAGGCCCAGGACTGATGCCACGGGGTCAGTTTTGTTGAACATGAAACAGAAAATGATTCTAAGGTCTCCCTCACGGATTGCTATACATTTTTGGTATTAATTAAATTTGGTCACCCCTTGTTCTTAAGGTACTCCATATGATTTCTGTATTAGTCTTCAAAAAGCCTAACAGTAACTAAGGCTGTGGTCACACCTAAGGTTTAATCCAGCTTCAATCCACTTTCAGAGAGAATATATATCCACAAAGTGACAAGTACCATCTCTTTGAATCCACATGTCAACCAAGAGAAGAGATACAAAAATGCTTTGAAAGTCTAAAGCTGATTGTGCTGTTCAGCAATAAAACTAAAGAGAACATGGCCTTGGTTAAGAACATAAGAGAATCCCTGCTGGATCAGGCCACAGCCCATCTAGTTCAGTGTCCCGTTGCACACAGTGGCCTACCAAATGCTCATGGGCATCTCAAGCAGAGACAAGGACAAACATTTTCCTGATCTCGAATCCCAGCAAATGACCTTAGAAGTGTCCTGCTTCCCCCCTACCAGCTTTAAAGATGCACCTAGGCATTCATTCTAGTAGCCATTGATACATATGTCGTCTGTAAATTTGTCTAATCCTACCTTAAAGCCATCTAGACTGGTAGCTATTACCACCTCTTCCAGCAGCAAATTCCATAAACCAATGACCATCTGGGTGAAGAAATACTTCCTCTTGTCAGATCCAACTCTTCTACCCATCAGCGTCATAGAATGCCCCCTGGTTCTAGAGTTGTGTGATAGAGAAAAGAAATATTCTCTATCCACCTTTTCTATATCATGCATCATTTTATATACTTCAGTCAGGGCCCCTCTTAAACGCCATCTCTCCAGACTGAAGAGGCCTAGACGTTACAGCCTGGATTCATAAGGGAGGTGTTCCAGACCCTTAATCATTCTGGTTGCCCTTTTCTGTACCTTTTCCAGTTCCACAATATCCTTTTTGAGGTGTGGTGACCAGAATTGTACACAATATTCCAAATATGGCCTCACCATACATTTATAAAGAGGTAAAATGACACTTGCTGACTTGTTTTCTATTCCCTTCCTAATTATTCCCAGCATTTAATTAGCTTTTTTTCACTGCTGCTGCGCACTGGGTTGACACCTTCATTGAACTGTCCACCAGAACCCCAAGATTCCTTTCCTGGTGTGTTGCGGAAAGCTCAGATCCCATCAGTTTATAGACATCATTTGGATTTTTTGGCCCGATGTGCATTACTTTGCACTTGTTAAGATTAAAGCACATTTGCTACTTGGTTGCCCAGTCACCCAATGCTAAGAGATCCCTCTGGAGCTCTTGGCAATATCTTTCGGTTTTTACTACCCTAAATAATTTAGTATCATCAGCAAACATTGCTGTTTTACTCTGTACCCCTTCTTCTAGATCATTGATTAATAAATTAAAAAGCATTAGTCCCAACACTGAGCCCTGAGGGACCCCACTATTTACCTCTTTCCACCCTGAAAATTTGCCGTTTATTGCTACTCTCTGCTTCCTGCCCTTAAGCCAGTCACAAATCCAGGACAGAACCTGTCCTTTTATTACGTGGCTGATGAGTTTACTCAGCAACCTTTGATGTGGGACTTTGTCAAAAGCCTTCTGAACGTCCAGATAGACAATGTCTACTGGTTCACCTTTACCCACGTGTTTATTGACACTCTCCAAGAATTCCAACAACTTTGTAAGGCACTTGTGAGCCACTCTGGTTTCTTCTTGGACCTAGAAATCCCCTTTCTTTTTTTAGGTATGCATTCTCGTTGCACTTCCGTTATTGTGTTTTTAAGTAGTCTCCATGTATTTTGAACTGCTTGAACTCTTCTGACTTTTCCTTTCAGTTTCCTTTTTACTAGTTTCCTCATTTGGGGGAAGTTTCCCTTATGAAAGTTTAAGGTCTCTGTGTTAGACTTTATTAAGAACTTACTCCCTGTATTTAAGTTGAAGGTTATTGCATTGTGGTCATTATTCCCAATTGGATCAGCCACAGTGATGTTCTTTACCAGGTCCTGAGCATTACTTAGGATCAAGTCCAGGACTGCCTTTCCCCTGGTTGCTTCCATGACCATTTGCTCCATGGAACAGTCATTTAGCAGGTCTAGGAATTTTCTCTCTCTTTCCTGAGTTGAACAGGAGTTCACCCAGTCTATTGAGGATAATTGAATTCCCCTATTATAATACCCTATCTTTTTGAGATAACTCGTTTACCTCATTTTCCAATTGTTGATCTCCTCAAGCATTTGGTTGGGAGGGCAATAGCATGTCCCTATTGTTAGGCTTCCTTTTTGGCTTGGTATTTTTACCCACACTGCTTCTGTGGAAGAGTCAGACTCACCTAGACATTCCAGTTCGTAAGATTCTATGTCTTCCTTAATATACCAGGCTACACCACCTCCATGTCGCCCTGCCCTGTCTTTCCTGTACAGTTTGTAAGCTGGGATTACTGTATCTCATTGGTTTTCACTGGTCCACCAGGTTTCAGTTATACCAATAATATCAATCCTATTATCCATAACTAAGCTTTCTAGATCCCCTGTTTTAGCTCAAAGGATTCTGGTGTTTGCATGTATACATTTGTATTCACTCCTCTGGTCCATATTTTGCTGTTGAGGAACATGTGAATCCTTGTACTGCCCCTTGTATCATTCTGCTTGCATACTATTGACTAATCCACCACTTCACTCAGCATTATATGTGCATAATTCCAGCCCCCCCCCCTCACTCAAGGGTGCACTCTCCCGAACCGGATGCTGCCCAGCTCCTGTCAGCTTTCCCCCAGGGATCAGTTTAAAAGCTGTTCAACAACCTTTTTAATCTTAAGCGCCAGTAATCTGGTTCCATCTTGGTTCAAGTGTAACCCATCCCTCTTGTACAGATTTGGCTTGTCCCCAAATGTTCCCCAATTCCTAACAAATCTAAACCCCTCCTGCCAACCCCACTGCTTCATCTACGCATTGAGGCTCCTGAGCTCTGCCTGTCTGGCTGGTCCTGCACATGGAACAGGTAACATTTTTGGGAATGCAACCCCGGATGTCCTGGAGTTTAGTCTTTCTACCTAACAACCTAAATTTGGCTTCCAGGATGCTCTGTCTTGCCTTCCCAACCTCACTGGTACCAAAATGGAAGACTATTTCAAAATTAGTTCTGTCTCCACTCAAAAAGCACACAAAAGGCAATAAAGGAAATTCTGTTTTCACCAGCTTTAGTCTAGTTGTTTTGCTTTCCAGCTTCCTTGACTACTGTTATTTAAAATAACAACAACTTTGCAGCAGAGAAGTTTTTAGGAATTAACAGATGGCTAATACTCTGTAAATCCTGGCATAGTGCTGGCAGGTGTTGCCTAATCTCTTCTTCACAGCCACACTATTGCACATTTGTAACATTGCCAGCAGGCCTCAATTCCCTTGAAATGGCAGGGAATTAGCAGGACTGCATTAAATACACTGAAACCCAGAGATGAGAGTCCTGCTGCATCTCTAGTTCCCAGAAATTTGTTTGGGTTCTTCTCCACGCAACTTGCCTGTTTACACCACTATCACCACGGAGATTATGTCTTATTCTGTAACTAATATTTTGCAATAACTGGTTCTGTTTTGTACATATGTTTTTATTAAGTGTTTTGGTATGTTAAAACAAAAGTAAATATATGCATGTGCATGTGTGATAAGGGCATGTGTAGTCTTCTCTCTTTTTTTCGGTAAAGAGCTGTGATGAGTACAGTTCTGCCCTCCCTCATTCTTCCAGGTGTATTAACAAGAAATTTGCCTGTATTCATTCAAAACATTTGTTTCCCGCTCTTCATCTTTATCTGGAAGTGGAATGGAATTTCTGGCTTATTAATGGCATCCACATTAGTGGCAATCCACTTCTGCAGTGTTGCCAAGAAATACTATGTGTGTTCACATCGTTAAGCATGACTCAGTGATACTTAACTACGACACCAGTGTCAACTGAAAAAGGTTATAATGCAACCTGCATTTGTTTTGAGTGCTGGCTTTGGGATTTGGTGCAGTTTTCATTTTTAATTCATATTTTTATTTTCTTCCTTTTTTCCTTCTCAAAGTCCTTGATGGATAAGATTTGGTTATTAAATCACCAAATTTTGGTTATTGGTTGCAATTCTCAGGTTTTCATAGTAGAAACAAAAACTCCAGATTCTTAGTTGTCACGATTTCTAGCAGACCATCCAGTGCCTGCCCTACGAAAAGTAGCTGGGCACTTTTAGGTTGCTGGAAGTGTGAATCAGGCCGAGTGAGTACTACAGGTCTAAAGCAATAAACTGGTAGCAAGCGTTGTAAAGGTAAACCGAAACAAGTTGATTGAGAATAACAATTAGAAAGGTAAGAGAGTAAATAGAAAGTTCACATAAAGCAAGAGAAAGATCAGAAATCTTAGTTTAGCAAGCTTCAAGCAAAACAGCTTTCTTAGCTTATAAGTAACCAGTTGCTTCTAAGCAGATAATCCTATCCACTTCCCTCTTTGGTTTGCTCTGCCCAAAAGCTCAAGCCTCCCCAAAGCTTAGCAAATCAATCCCAGTCTCAGCAAGGCTTAGCCCTTCCTTGCTAGGCTGTGGGTTCCAGCCTCTGGTCAGTTCTTAGCAAAGTTCCTTCAGAGACTCAACCACTCATGGTTGCCTCCTTCAACTTCCCCACAAAACAGACCAGCCTGATCAGTTCCCCTTCAGAGAAAAGACCCCTTGGTCAATTTCTGGCAAAGTTTCCCTCGGAGACAGATCTCTACCATCAGTCCCCTTCAAAATTTGCCCAGCAAAAAGACCCGGTCTGCTGCTTTCTCTGCCTTCAGCCTCTTGTGCTCCGATTGGCTGTAACCAGTGGCAACCGAGGGAAACTCCTCCTGCTTGTCAATCAAGCCCCCAGGTCCCTGGGCAGCTTTTCCCTCCAAATTGCCAGCAGCCAATCAATGCAGAAGGGCCCGGGCAATGTTTCCCGCCTTTTCTGATATTTGCAGCCTAGGCTTGCAAATGCAGTTTGCAAAGGTTTGCACAGGCAGAAAGCAACACATTTTGGAAAAGGGCCAAAGCACTATCACTAGCCTCTGCAGCCTGCACCCTGAAACCGTCAAATTAGTCAAAGTGCTTCATATATGGAACAACTGGTTTACTAAGGTGATCATAATAATTTGTCTTTTTAAAATGAAAACATTTAAAAAGTTCCAAGTTGAAGCCACATACACCACCTTAAAAAGTGTGCAGCAGTTGCTAATACAAAAGATTAATTAGCAAATGGCATACAAATTCATGGAAGATGGGTGTATCAATGACTACTCGAATTAATGGCTGTGTCCAGACTTGTTTATACTGTGCAGTGGAATGTACAGTCGCTATCAGGGCGTCACTCACAACAATCGATGCATCATCGTGGGATCACATTATCCGATAGCTATTACACACTTACCTTAATGTTGATTTAACAACACTCACTGTGCGGTATAAAGAAGATTAGAATTTTCCTGCCAGTCCGGGGAGAAAAGTGAGAAGAGACAAACAAGAGACAGGAGGGCAGCTCAGACCACGTGACTACAGAGCTTCCTTTAAAGTTGTCGCTTTGCAGCAGTTAAGCTGCACATTTTACTTTTAACTGCAGATTTATTCTGCACGTCTGGAGGCAGCCATTGTCTAAGTACTGCCACCAGATTGGAGAGATGAGGAGATGCCTCTAAAAGCCATTTGCAGGCAGTTGGGACCAGGTGAAGGTATTGCTTTCATCTTCTGCTTGAAACGGAAGATGGATTTTAAATGTTCTGGTGGGTTTTATTGTTTCAATATATATTGTTTGTTTGATATGCTGGATTTTAAAAGTTGTTACCCACCTTGACACCTTCTGGTAATGGGCAGGATAGAAGTATAAATAAACCTTTGGCCTGATCCAACAGGGCTCCTCTTGTGTTAAGACTGTCCTTGAACTTTGTGTTTGGCTTTAAAGGGAGACAAATGCCTTATAATTATAAAGAGAAGGGAGCCTATCGAAGAGGTTTTCTCAAGCTAATCAAGTCCACCGCCAATCCTGTACACCTAGCACTGCTGTTGATTACATGACATACTTGAAATTTAACTAAGGCTGCAATTTCCTAACTAGTAAGCAAATTTAACTGTAGAATGGAGAAATAGGTTTGAAATACAATATTCTTCTTTTAAATACATAGTGTTATTTCTCCTTTCGCAAGTTCCACCTCCAGTGCAGTTGTGTGTACACTTCTGATGCTTCTAGAGATTTGTGTCTCCTGTGGGAAGCAACTGGAATTCTCCTCATGTCAGCTCCTTAGCCGCAAATTG
The DNA here is from genome assembly GCA_023333525.1 of Aspidoscelis tigris stejnegeri. Classification (NCBI taxonomy): domain Eukaryota; kingdom Metazoa; phylum Chordata; class Lepidosauria; order Squamata; family Teiidae; genus Aspidoscelis; species Aspidoscelis tigris. The sequence continues at coordinate 68,369,998 of JALMGA010000006.1, forward strand.
CTCTCTGCTGATAACTCATAGCAAGAACAACACAGCTGTAGGGCTAAAGTTACACTTGGTTATGATATAACATTTAATTTGACCTGGAGATACTTGCAAATAAGACATGAGGTGTAACTTTTTTTTTATGAGAAGTTGCTATCGGCTTGCATTGCAGTTGGCTTTGGAAGCCATACATCACAGAAACCCAGAGAGGAAAAAATGGTCTGAGGCAGTCAAAGCAGGGAAGGGAATCACTCCCCCGTCCCCCACAATTCACCAGTTAAACTGCTGCTCAGTAAGCTAGTCAGAAGTTTTATTCTCAAAGATAACTGGAGTTTGTGATTCTTCTTGTTTTGTCTTTCTGCATGGGAGTAGGTATACTTTTTCATTTCCATCCCACATCTATTATTAATTAATATTGAAAACCTTTATATGGAGAAACAAATTGTCTACCATGTGCAGGCAATATATGTTTGTGAGATAAATTGTGTTATAGAGGAACATTTTCTCAGCTTCTTGTGGCTCTTCCTCTATAGCAGCTAACATCTCCTTTTTTTTGAGAAAGCGATGATAACCATTGGGTTTTTGGGGGCTGGGATCAGTAACATATACTTGATAACCCATGTTTTTGTCTGGATTGAAAACAAATGGACACATAAAGGAGGCACAAAACCTAATGACATGATAAATATTAAACTTATAAATTTATATTAAGTTTAATATTTATCATGTCATTAGGTTTTGTGCCTCCTTTATGTGTGATTTGTTTTTATTTGTACTTATGTATCTCTGCACACAAATTACATCTTCAGAAAGAAAAACCATTCACCGTGGGTCAAAAAGCCACAAAAATGTAAACACAGCCCTGCCACTGGAGGCCATTTATCAAGAAGTTCACTGGTTCTAAGGTGCCACCTTGTGATATCATTTGAACAATTCAGGCTTTACTCCATGTGATGGATTGGACTGATTAGCTTTGGTCACCTGTTGAAACATGGCAATCATGATATGAAAGAGAGGCCTTATGAAGAAGGCTGAGAGCACAAACCATGCGTATTTCTGTTGAAACTGGCATACTTAAAAAATCTTGTTCATAAACCAAAACAACAATATGTACTTCCTGAACATTAAATCCTTTTGCTCTGTATTACAGCTTCTATAGGAGAAGCTTCTTTTGGGGAAAAGGATTAGAAATATTTTTAATCACCCAGCTGCTTTGTTTACCTAAAGAGCAAACTTAAAGGACTTCAGTACATTTTATGTGGGTTGGCTTCATCAAATGGGGTAGAAAAGATGTAAAATATTATTTGAAAAATGTGTATTGCAAACTTTAATGTGGATTTCTAAGATAAAGTGTTAACTTATAATGTAATTCTGTATAATAGGGAGCAGATAACTGTTTTTCATTAACAGTTGTGAAGAGGTGAGGTGGCAGGAGAGAGAATTGTGGGTCAGTGATTGAGCTTTTAAATAAATAAATAAACTTTATAGTTTGGGCTTGGAAAGACCTGTGAATGAAAGCCTGTGGTCTGGGTATAAAAAACTGAACTAGCTGGCGTCTATAAGGCAGCCTCCTATATTTTTTAATGCAAACTTCAAAGGTCTCCATTTTCACCAAAACAGTTTGTGTCTGTCATGCAATACATGTGTCATGAAATTGCTAATGAATCTAAACTTTGCTACAGAATGGCAAGGAACCATGGTGACAAATAAATGCTTAGCATTGTTTTTGTTAGGTTGTTGTTAAATGCCATTGAATTGTTTTCTGTGTGAACAAATCCTCATCTGTTAACCAGTCTTTAGTAATACCTTCTTCGTCTCCCAAGACCATCTACTTCGACTGTCTTGCCCTTTTTCTCAACCTTTCAATCTTGTTAAAGATATTCTGTTGTTTTGTTCAAGTCTGTCATCCATTAATAGCATGAATTGAAAGTATGTGACTTTTGCACACTAGAAGACTTAAATTCTGATTATTTAGTGTCTTTTTTATTTCTGCCATCTAAAATGTTGAACCCATGAATTATGCTTGTTCTGTTGTAATCATGACCTCTTTGTAGCTCTAAACAATTAAATGCAGCTAAGCACAGGTTAAGTGCTGCAACAGGAAATTGATAGAGATCTGTTCTTCAAGTGGTTTAAAGCAAAATTATTTTTATGAACAAACAGGAAGGAATATAAGCAGCGCACTAAATAAGCACCAATGTTCCTCATATAAAAGGAAGTTGATATAATTGGACAGCTGATTCTGTATAAACAGGACACCCACCAGATAGCTAAAGTATGAGTGTTTCCTCATGTTTAATTTTGGACAGTTTATTCCCCATTTTCTTGCCTTTTTTGCAGAGCTTTTACAATGTGTGCATGTGTTTGTGCTTGGAAACCAAAAAGAGAAGGATGTAGGACAGTGATGGCGAACCTTTTGACCTCGGTGTGTCAAAATTCACAAGAAAATTCACTCAGGCGCTGTGTCACATCTAGAAATATCCATAATTTTGTGATATTTGTAGCTCTAGTAGAAAAGTTTTATTTTTGATATATATATTTTATTAAAAGCAAAAACAAATAATTCTTTACATTAGTGACTTTTGTTGCTGAATTTTGTTTGCTAAATCTTCAGTTGAAAGTTGTTATTTCGTACACTTCAAGAACAAGCAAGCAATACACGCCCAGGTGCCAGGGTGATATGTGTCACCCAAAAGGGCTTGGTGTGTCACCTATGACACGCGTGTCATAGGTTGGCCATCACTGATGTAGGATCAAAAAAATCATAATCTAAGGACATGAATGATATATAACAAGTAGGACAGTGATTTTTATATAAAAAGAGAGTCTCAGGCCCTGGATTGTATCCTGTAATAGGGATCTGCCATTCAGTTATTGGTGCAGACTACAGCAGGGCCTGTAGTGTGATTTCGTGCTTTGAACAGTTGGCTGGAAGGACTTGGGAAAGTCCCAGAACACGGCAGCTGTGCTGAGTCTCCAAGGCAAAATGACACCAATATTAGACTTTAGTTGGCAGGGCTCTAATGACACGTATTAGCTGTATCAGTTCTAGAAAGCAAGCACTTCTCAGTTACCACTTAGTGCATTTTCTGTTCAGCAAAATATGTTTGTTTTTGAACCATAATAGTAAAAATGGAGCTAATCTCATGCTTATTTTAACCACAGTTCTCTCCATCGCTTGACTGATTATGATGATAATCATTATCATCATTAGTACTACCCCTGCCACCATTGCCAGTACCAGTACCACTACTATTACTAATAAGTGGCTCTGCAGATTTTGCAGTGTTACAACTATCACCATTTCTTGCCATTGGCCAGACTGCTGAGGCTTGTGGGAACTACAGTTCAGCAACTTCTTGAGACCTTAATCGGACCAGCCTAGATTAGAGAGTCAACTGAGACTTAGGGGGAACAGTCTGGATGTTCCTATGACTATAGATTCATTCAGATATACCTGGTGTTGGGCAAAGCTTTCATAAACATCCCACTATGTATTTCTTGCTTCTGTGGAAATTTGTGCAGAATAAATGAATGAATGCATCATCTTCAGTGTTTTACATGTGCTTAATTCAGAATCACTCTCAGCTTATACATGCAAGCATCCCTCCTGGAATGTCCTACCGGAGTCTCGTGTCTCAAAATTTCTATTCATGCTGTTGAACCAGCTTCACAGGGTACTGTGAAGACAGAATATATGTTATCTTGAGTTCCTTGGAGGAAAAGTAAGATATAAATTTAATGACTGAGAAATACAGTAAGTAAATCCTCTCCTTTAGAGTTCACAATCCTAAAAATGCTGAAGAAGATAAGGTGAGATGGGAGTGATCGAAATCTAAGCTATAAATATTGATTAATACAGGGTCAAGTCTACAAATTTATGCAATAACTTTCATTGGAAGTTTATTCTGTAGACTTGATTAAGAAATTGAAGTGTAATTTGAAGAAAGACAGAAATCAGTGCACGTACAGAAGCAGAAAACATTGAGACTAACAAAGGAAATAACAGGAAGCTTCCACAGAACTTGTACTTTAAACAAAGATCAGTACCAAGGAGCTTTTCAGGCTCCACAAGCATACTGAGGGCACTTGGAAGCAATCATTTCAATAACCCTGCTCAGCTCCCAATTCCAGAGAGGAACCAGGGCTTCAACAGGAATGCCAGTCATGCCAACCGGAAAATCCTCCAGATCATTCAGGAATCGCTCAGATTCCATAAGTCTCTGGGAGCATACCATTTCTATAGGCCCCAACCCACAGATGGGGGCTTCCGTTGCAAGTCCAGACCTCACCAGCAAATGATCCATCCATGACAACAGGTTGACAGTCAGCCCTCCTATCAACAGATACTCATCAGTCCACTCTGAGGCAAAAAGCAAATCAAGGGTGTGGCCTGCAATATGAGTCAGGTCAGATACAAATTGAAACAGCCCCATGGTTGAAGAAGTGAACTGGTCCACTGAGCATAGCCTCAGCGTGGCTGTTGAAATCCCCCAGCACCAACAGAAGTTTCCAACACCACATCTGAGACCACCTCAGCCAGCTCAGATAGGGAGGAAGCCAGGCAGTGGGGTGAACGGTACACCAGCAGGATCCCTATTCTGTCTCTCTGACTCAACAACATAAACAGGCCCTCAACCCCTGTTACAGTGTGAACTGGCCATCTGGTGAGGGAGATGGAAGTCCGATGGACTACAGCAACACTCCTTCCCCCCTGGTCTCAAACAGTTCATCCATCCAGGTCTCAGTTATACATGCCAGATTAGCCCTTTCTTCAAGAATTAGATCCTAGCTAATTGATGTTTTATTCCGAACTGATCTGGCATTCAGAAGCAACACTGTTAGAGTAGGGGGCTTTTGGTTGGCAGGCCTCCCCAAACTCTGCCTTGTCTGTCTCTTCCACCTCTCACAGCCATATCTCCTCCTGCCCGTTTTCACCGTATGGCCTCCTCATGCACTCCTCCCTCTCTTACTTGGCCTTGGCACATATTCCCTCCCACACATGTACCCACACACAAAGACACCTACCTACAATAAACACCCCACAACCCAAAAGCTAACACACACAGCCACACATGCACACCCACCCACACAATTTAAAACAGTATTAACCAGTGAAAATAATTTAAAAATAGTACTATTTTTAAACACACACACTCATGTACACCACCTTTCAACACTAATCATATTTTGTGCAAGGGGGGAAGTCCTGTCAGGCAGTGCACTTCTTGTCCCCTGCTGTTCCTAAGTAGTTGCAGAGAGGGAGGAGCCCCACAAGCAGCACCCAGGTGGTGTTTGGCATCTTTCTTTGTCCCCTGCTGCTCCTAAACAGTTGCAGAGAAAGGAAGCCCCACAAGCAGCACCCAGGTGGTGTTTGACATTTGTCCCCTGCTGCTCCTAAATAGTCGCAGGGAAGGGAAGCCCAACAGGCAGCACCCAAGTGGTGTTTGGCCACCTGGGAGACTGTATTTCTTCATAAAATTGAGATGCTTTTGGATTCTATTTGGATTATAGGTATAAGACAAGAAAAACAATTACAAATAAAAATAAATGAAAGTTGTTTCCTTTACTTCATCACATTGAGGGGAACCTCTAGGTACCATGAAAGGAGCACTGGGTCTTCAGAGAGTGCTACGTTCTTGAGCTCTTCTTGTGTTTTCACTTAACAATATATATATATATTCCTTTTCATTCTATGTTATCCAGCCAATATTCCATAACACCTTCCAGTTGTAGTTTGTGGCCTTAGCTAACCTTTGCATGAAAGATATAGGTTGCAGATGCAACTAACAGTAACATTTTGTTTTGTGTCAGATAATTAAATGTTACATCAAGTGACATCAGAACAAAGGGACTCATCCTTCCTGTTACACAGGCAGAGTTTCTCCCACAGGCTTTTGGATAGATGCACATTGCTCTGTCAACAAACCCTGTTTAATATGACAAGGAAGAATTTGCACTGCTAAGGGAAACAGCTGGCTAAGTTGCTTTGTTTGGATTTATGCCTTTATTTTTGGCTCACTAGGCTGGGAGAGCAGGTATCTCGTATCACATCAGCTGTGCCATTCCAATGTTTGTGTTAAATGATTCAGAGGATTAATGGAAGCTAGACATGCATTTAGCATGTGGCAGAAATGAGCTGTCAACATCATCAGGAGAGTGTCTGTACAAGCTGTGATATAACTCTTGCTGGCTCCAAAGAAGGCCACATTGGCTCAAATTATCATTTTTGAAAGATCATAGTAGAATGATGAAGACACTGGTTCAGTTCAGATGTGACAGGAAGTCATAATTTCTTTCTGGGTTTTAAGACTACCTCCTAATGTTGTATTCCATGAGGATATCAGAAATGTTCACTTGTTTTGGAATTAACAGTTTCATGTGGTTTTTCAAATTCAGAATTGATTGTTGATGATATAATGATATCAGAAGAACCCAAGATTTTCTGATTTCATATCATTATGAACTATGGTTTCTTTACAAGTAGAAACAAGTTTTGTGAGTACAAAGATTCTGTGGATTTCTGTGAAATCTAAAAGTGTTTGTTGTCAGGCAAGCTACAACAAATTATTTGCTATCAGTAGTTCAGTCAGAATAGGGCTGTCTGATCTAATCTGTCCTTTCACAGAGATGGGTTTATTAAACTAAGGAGCAGAGTCTAGTAGCACCTTAAAGATTAACAGAGAAAAGAAACTGTGGCATGAGCTTTTGGAGACTAAGCCTATTTCATTAGAAGCATCAGCAAACTTACACAAAAGCTCTTGGCACAACATCTTCTCTTTGTTAATCTTTTTAGGTTGCTACCAGTCCAGACTAACATGGCTGTGTCTTTGAACTCTACTTTAAACGTAAAGTTACTATGACACTTTGTTTCTTTACAAAAACTCAACATCATCAGGTTTTTAGATCTGGATCTTGTGGTTGAGCAAAATCCTTAGTAAAGGTTATTGATGAATTTTCATTTTAAAATTAATGGAGGAATGTATAATCTTTAACTGAATGTTCACTATAATTGAGAAATATCTGGTGAGGACAATGATCAGTGTGCCTTCTCCTACTCTTTCCCCCAACTTAATTTTTACAGAAAGCATGTACAATCATTAACTTCAGATTTTATTGCATATGTAATGGACTGCATAATATTTATAAAGAAGAATTTAAGTAAGTATCCTAGCTGAAGTAATGTGCTTGATAAACAAGTGCTTAGCCTTTTGCCCAGTATATAAATTACGGATAATGGACAAGTTCTGAAGCTTGTTTGCTTGTTAATTTATTTCTTTAATAATTCAGATTTATTGAACACAAACAGATTTAGTCTTTAAATGTATTTTCAAACAATTGTATCCCACCGTTCACTAGAATGGTTCAGGACCACAGCACTTAATAAAATAAATAAGAAAAAATAAATAAATTGGTGAAACAATTATTAAATAAAAACATTTAAATACAATGACATAATAATAGTTGATTTATTAATAATACTTTCAGGTGATCAAGAGAGGCTTTAGCTAGAAAAAGCAAAAGTGTTAATATAAGCTCCTGGATCTAGAATACTGAATGTATGATGTATATGTACGTATATCCCATACGTACAACTAAAATTAGCAAGCTTGATCAGAATCTAGGAAGACAAGTGACTTTGTACAATCACAGACAGTATTGGGCACATAATTTTTAACATTTGTATGCTTTATTGAATGGTTAAAAATAAAACGCTTTTAGGTTTTGTTGCAAGAATATACAGGAATGGCTGTAGCTCAGCCCTAGAGCAAACTGCTAGTAGAGCTGAGGATTGCCAGTTCGGTCCCCAGTCTCTCCCCAGAAGTCAGTAATGGTAAACCAGTTCTGAATCTATGCCAAGAAAACTGTGTAAAGGTACCCATTCAGTGAACCAGAAGATAGTCCTGACTTGCTGATACCCACTGCCACCAGAAACTAGGGATATAAAAAAGAAAGTTCAGTATGATATTACACAAATTAAAAATAAAGGGTGCAGAGGACTATATGAACATAGATCTCTATTTATTTGTATTTCTATCCTGCCCTATACTGGAAGGTCTCAGGGCATGTGACAACAATATAAAACAAACATAAAGTGAATAAATGAAAATGATAAGATACTAAAGTACTTGAATGTGAACCAGGAAGATATTACTTATTTCAGTCAATATGGCAGCCAAGATCCTTATGTCCTAAAAACTTACCTGTAGAAAGAACAGAATCAAATTTTCTTATAGCAGTACAGATCTAAGGTTGGAATCCAAGTTAGCTTCAACTGAACCAAGAATCTGGCCATCCAAAAGGTGTCACCTTTGTTTGTTTGTTTGACTCTAGTGAACAACTTTCACTCAAGGTGATAAAACCCCTTGAGACTAAATTATTTAATCTTAGCCTTTCTGTTCCACTTCTGTGAACAAATGTTTTTTCATGTTCAATTCATATAGGATTGAATCCAATAAAATTCCTATTTGTTTGAATAGGTCCCCTTTGAATGTGGTAGGATTCACATTTGATACTCATGCTCGTTATGAATCCAATTCGAATCCCTGACACAAATCGCCTATGAATCCCCTACATAGCCACTATGTATCCCCTATGTATCCGCTCTGAACGTGTCAAATCCTCTCTCAGTCTATGAACACACTCTCAATCTACTTTGAATCCACTGTGGATCTGTTGCAGATGGGACTGGGGCAGCCACTTTCCCACCTTCCCAGCTTCACGAATGTAAAAGAACTTCATACAAATGTATTGAAAACTCTCTTCGAATTCTAATGGACAAATTCAGATGAATTTGGAATGTGATGAATATTCATGCACATCCCTACTTCTGTTATAAATGGGATACAGTAGGACAAAACGTATCTTTAGGATACTACCTTGTAAAATGATAAGAGGCAAATGGCAAGCAATGCTATTTTATTTTGTATTAGAAACTATTAACTGGCAAAATATGCCTGCCAAGCATTTCTTATTAAAAATATTTTACTTCCTGCTCTGTTTAAGCATTCTATGTAACTAACCTAGAGAGTAGATTTAGAAAGATACTAGTCAATCAGTTATGTTCAGACTGTTAAGAACTGGGTAAAATACAGTTCATATTTGGGATGTGGACAAATATTCATAATATTTGAAATTTGGCCGAATTTGGACATTCAGACTTGAATCGAATGTTACGATACTCGTATGCTAACATTGGAATGAATACAAATGTTTCCGGACATTCTTATGAATAGTTTGGACATTCATTAACCTAGGGAAATGTATCGGGTACATATTTATTCGTATCAGACACTTATCCTTTCATATCAGACACGAATTAATTCGTATCAGATATGTATTTGTCTCAGATACATATCCGTATCAGATACGTATTTGTTCACATCAGATACATATTCGTTTGTATCAAATACGTATCGGATATGTATTCATTAGTATCCGATATGTATCAAATGTTCATACGAATTTGTGCAAATAGATTTATATTGAACAGAATTTTACCACATTCAAATGTGATCTATTTGTATGAATATGGATTTGCTAAAAATACATTCGTTCACATCCTGGTTCATATACATTTGTGGCGCCCATTCTACAAGGTTCTTTGAACCAAACATTTAGCCTCTATTCTCTGCTGGTAAGCCTGATCAATTTTATATTCACTTCCTCTTAGCTGATCTGAAATAAGATGTTACACTAGCTGTACCTAAGTTCTCTGTTGACCATTAGAGAAAATATTTTTAAAATGAATGTTTCTCCTTTCAGGAAGATTAACACATCTTAATTGTAATGTATTGTATTCATCTTTGAGTGTAGTAAAGTTACTCAAAATAAAGAGTAACCCCATTGATTGACATATACTAGGGGAAAGAAATACATTTGGAAGTGGGCATGAGATTTTACATATAAATGCTACTTTGAAAAACTTTTCCATTCTATAATATAATCAGAATATAAAAGTTTATAATATAAACTTTTCCATTCTATAATATAATTATAAAAAATACTAAATGTATTCCATTGCGTTAAAAATAGAATGTACTAGCACACAGTTTTAAAGGAAAAGGGAGAGAGAAATTTGCATAACGTCATTCAGCAGAATAATATTTTTCCCAGATGGAATATATTTATTTGCCTATGAGAGTTGCAAGTGATAACGTGGTTATTAAATTTAGCTCTGTTTACCCTAGTGTGGAATTCTTTATAGCAGAATCATAAGGCCTAGGGAGAATAAGAAGAAACTTGATGTCAGCAGGAATGTCAGTAGGAACATCAAGCCTTCATTTGCAAAATAAATGTTCTGGGTCATTGCAGCCTCTAGCTGGGCAATAGGTTGCTGGTCAAGCAGAACTTAAGCTGGGAGTCTTGTAGAGGTAGCATGTGTCATGTATAACATGAATCCAAGAAGGTTTTGCACTTAATGTGACAGCTGCCATCTTGGTGAACAAATGAACAGCTGATACCTCCATCTTCAGTTTTGATTACTTGAACTCCAAGATAGAGATTGCAGTGTAGCAACATTATTTCTTTTCATGGGTTGCAAACACTGCTACAAAAGCTAAATTACTAAGTACATGAGCACCTTGTGAATGTAGATATTAACGATATATTCTAATGTCAGCTTTGTATTTTCAAATGTCCTAGTAATCAGGAAAACTGGAACCATTGTTTCTTTTCTTTTTTAAAAAAATCAGTGATACCTATTAAAATCTCAGCAAGGTATATCAATTGTCTATCATAAATATTAAAGCCCTGTCATAGCATAGAGGCAATGATCCTTTACATGTTTCAAGCCAAATGTTAAGGAAAACTGCAAATATTTTTTTAAATTGTAAAATGTAACAAAGGCCTTTCTACATGTACCTTCCCTTGATTCAAACCAGAGAAAGATGTGGCCTCAAACAGCACCATCTGCACCACAGCATTGGTTCAGACCAGCCCCAGCACCAAAGGTTGCCAGGTTACAAATGTTCCATAGGGCTAAAAAGAAAAGTTCTTTTCCTCAAAGCCACCGGGGAGCCCATTTATTAGCACAATTTGAAGTGCCTTAATTCTGACCCTGTCCTTTTATGAGAACTTTTGCACTAGGGTCTATTCCATTTTCCCCAATCATCTTCCTGTTCTCAGCAAACAGACGTAGTGCGGTTGTTTCTTTTCTTACAAGCCAAAGTCAAGGATGTGACTGAAACGCCTTTGTGGGAAAAGAAATTTTATTTCAGGATATTGAATACCAGCAACCCCCTCCAAAAAAAGAAAGAAAAATCCAGAAGGAAGGATCAAGGCTGTCAGCATATTTATTTATGTCTGCTATGATTTGTACAAATAAAAATTGTTTGCACATGAATTTAAAGATCTTCCTGTCTCTTCCTCCTCCATCATCTCTTGTTGTGCAAAAGCTAAACTGAAATAGTTTTGTTTTGGTTTTTCAAGTGAGACCTTCCACAGAAGGAGAGACCCTATATTACAAAAGGGTAGCCCACATTAAGCTTAGTCCACAGAGGATAGATCTTTGGAGTGAGCTATGGCATGAAAATTGTACCAAAGCCTATTCCAGGTATAAACTGCTTACAAGGAGCTCTCACGGCATTCTAGTTTGTATACTGGATCAGCAGCTCACACCTGGACAGCACACGTACCACACTGCTGTCATTTCACTGAGCATCCAGAAGCAGCAACAGAAGTGCACTGTTCATGGATGCCTGGATGAACAACCCCCAGCCAGCAACTTTGGAGGGTGGTAACTTTCATTCCCAGCATCCAAGACTAGACTGGGCTTTCTCCAAAACTGACAGCTGGTAAAGTGGGGTATCAGTGTGCTGGGTTACCTATAGTGGACAAACTTAACTTGGGATTTTTAAGGCCCTAATTAAAAGCAGTGTCCCACTTCAGTGTATTTTCTGAATTTATTGAATAGTATTTGAGTACTATCTTACCTTGTTTTGGCATAATATGTCATAATGCTGAGTAATGTGTTCATTTCCAGCACTGATGACTGCAAGATGACAGTTCCTAGTGCTACCTCATGAATAAAGTTTCTCTTAGTAAAATCAGTCTTGTACATTCAACTCCCCATAATCAAAAGATGTGTAGGACACAATGTAGGCCAAAATCAGAATACTCATCTGTAGTTAACAGGAAGGCTTCTTGTTTCCATGAACATTTGACCCTCTCAGCTGAGAAATATGCAAATCCTAGAACTTGCTTGCTTGCCTAATCTGCTATCTCTGGAAGAGGACACAAAGTTCAATAAAGGGCTGAAATTTAATTCTATTTACTGCTTGCAAGTCTGCTTGGAAGTTTGTTTATTTATATTTATTTCAATACCACCCTATAGTTGAAGTGCTCTATAAAAACAGCTGACATCTTGTTCACAGATAAAAGAGATTATCACTAAGATTCCAGGGGCATGTAACTCTGGATAAAGCAGGTGAAAGGAGCACACCCATGGCAGCTTCATTATTCATTTCAGAAACAGGAATGATTGTCTGAACACTTCAATCCAGTTGCCTACTTTGTCTCAAATTTCAGTATTTATCAAATGATGTGATGTGACAGTACGGGTTCTAACTAGAGAAATTAAGTTTTTTAAAATGGAAAAGTCTCACTGGAGGCAGAAAGGTCATTTTGACAGTTGCTGCCCCCCACCGCCACCCTTTCTCCTAGTAGTCACACAAGATAGATGGTAGATAAATAGATTCTTTTTCATGCATACAGTGATGAGACTTTGCAAAAATGTCCTTTATGTACACACAGTTAATCCATAGCTTGAACTTACTTACTAGGAGTGTGATGATACATGCATCTGTTCACTCCCTTTCTTTCCATAACGTAAAAACCAAGCAAACCACAAGCAGCATCAAACTAGCTCTATCTTGTTGCTTGAATTCCTTGCCCTGAAGACTGCTACACCATGCTCTGTTGCCAGATTTGGTGAGGCCACATTTGGAATATTGTGTCCAATTCTAGTCACCACACCTCAAAAAAGATATTGTGGAACTGGAACAGGTGCAGAAAAAGGCAACCAGAATGATTAAGGGGCTGGAACACCTCCCTTACGAAACCAGGCTGCAACGTCTAGACCTCTTCAGTCTGGAAAGAAGGTGTTTAAGAGGGGACCTGATTGAAGTATATAAAACCTTGCATGGTACAGAAAAGGTAGATAGAGAAAATTTCTTTTCTCTATCATAGAGGGGGCACTCTATGAAGCTGATGGGTAGGAGAGTCGGATCCAACAAGGAGAAGTATTTCTTCACCCAGAGGGTCATCGGTTTATGGAATTTGCTGCCGGAAGAGGTAATAACAGCTACCAGCCTAGATGACTTTAAGGAAGGGTTAGACAAATTTATGGAAGACAGCTGTATCAATGGCTACTAAAATGGATGCCTAAATACATCTTTCAGTCTGAGGGGACAAGCAGTATACTTCTAAGACCATTTGCTTGCATTCGAAAGCAGGAGAAGGTTTGCCCTTGTCTCTGCTTGAGATGCCCATGGGCAATTGGTGGGCCACTGTGTGATGAGATGCTGGACTAGATTGGCTATGGCCTTATCCAGCAGGGCTCCTCTTATGTTCTTATGATTCTCTAACTTTGATTTCTAGATCATTTACTGAATTGTCTCCTTCTGGCATACTTATACTTGGGACTATCTTCGTGGCTTACATATAGGCTCTGATTTCTGTATCAGCACTGGAATAGTTCTGTTATTCTTGAGACCATCCCAAGCAGACTTTCTGCCGCACACTGCCATATTTCTGTAAAGCTTTTTCCCAGGGTCCTTCCTCCAGTGCTTTAGATTTTCAGGCTCCAGTCACAAACCCTCCCCCCCCCATTTTTCCCCCAAGATTCCCTAGTTTCTGGCTGCCACCTATTTCCTATCACAGTTTTAGCATTTTGAAGCTTATTTACACTATACTTTAAGCACATGAAACATTGTGAAAGTCACTTAGGCACTAGATCCACATCTAGGAATGTATATGTTAAAGTAGCAGTTCTTAACCTTTTCTCCCCCTTTAAATACCTTTTGTTGCTATGGACCACAAAGGCTTAACCCAAGATTTAAAGCCCTATCTTGTTCCCATACAGTAACTTCAATCACACTTTCCCAAGAAATGTTACCCAAAAGCCTCTTGTTCCAGTACAGTATCTTCAAAAGATTCAGTGCATTAGGCGTGGTTGCCTTGGAACTATTTTCATTTTAATATTTATAATTAAATAAATAATTTATTTTGTAATATATATATATTTAATATCTTGACAAGTGTCTGCTGAGAGTTCACAATAAATAGTTTACTTCTCCGAAATTTTACTCTGCAAGATTAAATTAGCCCCCTTTCCCAAAATGAGTCAGAGTTTTTTTCAAGTGCTACTGTCTTGCTGTTTTAATATGGGTGTCTGTCTGAATCTTGGATTTAGTTGATTGTGGTAGAAGATATTAAACAATGCTGCTTTGTCTATTTTATTGCATTAATTTGGACCTAGTTGTTTAGTTTCTTTCTTGATTGTACTCAAAATTCTATTTTGCTCATTTTTTAAGAAAATCTGCAATAGCCTGCTTACGGTAGCCTGCATTTCAATTTACTGATTTAGGCAGAGGATAGATTCTTTCTGTATGACCTGTGTAACGCCAAAATTATCTTTTATTTACACCCTCAAGGAAGTTTGGTATAAAAAAAAATCAAGATTATTTATGCTTCAAATTATTAAAATTATGTGCCTTTCAATTATCCTAGTACTGAATACACAAAAAGTAAATCTGTAGAACTTAATTGGCTCACAAACTAGCAGTATAATGAGGTTATGTAAATTAATGAATTTATGGGCCAGAAATAGGCAATCTTACTAAAGCCCGTAAGTAAGTAGGAATGACAGGTTATCCTGGAGAGAACATTTCATTGCTGAATAAGCTTTGCTTCAAGTATGCAATAATCTCACACCCTGATGACTAGAATGCTTAGGCTACAAGCCTTCATATAAGCTATAAACAAACCATGTGTTTTGATTAAGAAAAAGAGTCAGTTTGTTTTTGACAGTGCTGTTTTGGAGATGCAAGTGGCTTTTTTGTTGCTTCTAGGCATATCTGGAACGCCAGATATCCCCAATGGCAGCTTACTTTGCAGCATTATTTTTACTTTGCTGGGATGGTTTCACTTACCAGTGGGGCATAGTGAGACCCAACATCATTCCTTCACTGGCAGCTGTTGGGACCAAACCAGGTACTTTAGAAAAAGAAGAAGAAGAAGAAGAAGAAGAGTTGGCTTTTCTACCGCGCTTTTCTCACCCATTTAAGGGGACTCAAAGTGGTTGACAAAGTCTTTCTACTCCCCACAACAGAACAACCTGTGAGGTAGGTGGGGCTGTGAGAGCTCAGAAGGGAGCTGTGACTAGCCCAAGGTCACCCAGCTGGCTTCATGGGGGAGGGCTGAATTGAACCCTGTATTCCCAGATAAGAATCCTGCTCCTTAACCACTAGACCAGTGATGGCAAACCTTTTGAGTTCAGTGTGTCAAAATTCACAAGAAAACGTAGTTTAACTCGGGTGCTGTGTCACATCTAGAAATATCCATAATTTTGTGATATTTGTAGCTCTAGTAAAAAAGTTATATTTTTGATATATGTATTTTATTAAAAGCAAAAACAAATAATTCTTTACATTTGCTAAATCTTCAATTGAAAGTTGGTATTTCGTACACTTCAAGAACAAACAAGCACTACACGCCCAGGTGCCAGGGTGACCAGGTGTGTCACCCAAAAGGGCTTGGCGTGTCACCTGTGACACACGTGTCATAGGTTGGCCATCACCGCACTAGACCAAACTGGCTCAGTCATGTGTCTGAAAAAGGGTAACAAACACATGACAAGCGCAGACATTACCAGAGAAGTAATATCACTAGGTATCTTCAGATGTTGCATTGTTTCAGTAAGTGAAACTATCTTGGACTAGTCTAGCACCCGTTTGCCGAGCTGCAACAAAGGATAATGATAGATTCCCATTAATATCTGGCATTTTCCCTTTCTTTCTGGAAGCAGCATTAGAACATAAGAACATAAGAGAAGCCCTGCTGGATCAGGCCACAGCCCATCTAGTCCAGCATCCTGTCACACACAGTGGCCCACCAAATGCTCATGGGCATCTCAAGCAGAGACAAGGACAAACCTTTGCCTGCTCTCAAATCCCAGCAAATGGCCTTAGAAGTGCCCTGCTTTCCCCTCCCCCACAGCCTGAAGGATGCACTGGGTAGAAAAGCCAACTCTTCTTCTTCAGCATATTATTGCATTCAGTGTTTAGTCGGTGAAGTGAAGATTTCTGTTTGAATTTGTATCCTTCATATCCTCTGCAATAACTACATACAAAAACCGTAACTGAGTATATATGTCAGTAATGAAGTTGAGATGACAGTATGTTTGGCTTTACATTGAATGGAAAGCACATCATGAATATCTCTTTCCTATTCCATGTTGTTTTAGATGCTGTTTTTTCCAATCAAAGAAAAGGTACAAAAGAATAGATTATCTTTTAGGGTTCGTCAGTTGCTGTATGTAAGATGTGAAGTGGTACTTAGAATGTTACTCATACATGACAGTGGGTTTCTTACCTACTCAGAAGAGGTTGAGTTATAATTTACCTGGGAAATGAGCTAACAGGGAAAGACAGAAAATCAGCTTCATGAGACTAATTAAGTTTCAAATAAATGAATAACTTCAGTGATATACACTGGTTGCACCATGATAACTGTGGTACCACACATGTTAAATTAAAGGTATTTGCCTGGAAAAAGCCTCAATAAACTCAGCAGGACTTACTATACCTTCAAAAGGAAGATCTATCATTCACTGCTAGAGCACCTGTTTTCCATGCAGATGCTCCATGTCAAGTCCTTGCATAAGGCAGTGGCAAGTCATTTATGAATTATTACCAAAGAAACTTCATAGATGACTCCGTTGAGTCTCCAGGAATCATGCTGGCCGTCACAAGACATCTTGGGTTCTTTTCTTTGCTTTTGAAAAACCATGCAGAGGAAATCCACTTTGAACAGTTATACAGAACTGAGCAAAATGTCTGTAATACACATCTACTAGGATAAAGGTCTATATTGAGTTCTTTGCAGCATTTGGAAACCAAAAGGCTAAGTATAACACTGATTCATAGTATTCTACTCTTAATATCCCATTGAAAATTTCCAGGCCAGAATTCCTCTGTCAGGTCTTTGATGAATTAATCTCTATCTAGCTTCTCTTTGGATTTTCCTCCCCTTATTCTTCTTCTATTAATAATGTGATAATATTGAAAAAATTGATATAGCCAAGTATTGCAAAATTTGGAATTCTGATTAAACAAAAATGATTGTGACTACACGTTCTCTCATGCACAGTTTTGACTGGTTAGGATTTACTGTTCATACTTTATGTGATATTGCTAACATCCCTTAGTATTCTTGATTAAGGTTCTAGGTATGCTTTATAACATATAGTACAGAGCTTCTTTCTAAACAGGCTTGACTTCCTTTATTTTTAGCAAACCTTCTAGCAGTGAGGTGTTGTACAGTGAGATGCACAGTGTTTGAATATCAGTTTTGACAAGAAGATGCAATTTGTGAAGTTTTAGTTTTGACAGCACTGGGCCTCATTGGCTGTATATAGATGCTTTATATCTGCCAGACCTTGCTCTTCATCAGAAATATTGTTTCTAAATGTTTTCTTTCCCAGTTTGGAACATTTTTTATGTTGAAATCATAGTCAAATGTGTATAGAAACCTTCCATGAATAGCAACAAGCTGTGCACAGTGATAACCTGTTTCCAGTGATGATCAGTTGTGGGCACTTTGAAAAACAAAATAGTGAGGTAGATGTGCCTTGCTTATATAACACCTTTAACTAAATTAGGTGCTACTTAAGTGTATAAAAAGCTTAAATGTGTTTTGACATAACAGCAAGGTTCTCTGTTGATTTAATGGATTACGTAACAACGTAAGAGGAGCACTATTGAATTGAGCTACAATCCATCTAGTCCAGCATCCTGTCTCGCACAGTGACCTACCAATTGCTTCTGGGCAAAACCTTCATCTGCTCTCAGCTTCCTGAAAATGGCCTTTAGAAGCATCCTATCTGTTTCTCCAAACTGGAGGTGATACCTAGGCATACATTATAGTAGCCATTAATACACCTGTACTTCTGTAAAGCTTTGTAGTAAATTTGGTTAAAAAAAAAATCATTTGATGATCCCAATTTTCCTGCCCACCAACTTTATAGAATGCTCTGGATGTGCCGTTCTCTAAAGGTTTTTTAAAATTCATCTTTTCCATGCCATGCGTGACTTTTTGTATTTCAGTCAGGTCACCTCTTTCAAGGCTAAAGAAGCCTAGATGTTGCTGCCTTATTTTTTAAGAGAGATATTCCAGCCTCCTGATTATTCTGGTTGTCCTTCTGCACTTTTTTCAGTTCCACAATATCCTTTCTGGAATGTCATGACCAGAAATGTACACAATATTCCAAATGTGGCCTCACCATGGATTTTTAAAGATGCGCAATGATGCTTGTGGACATCTTCACTACTGTTTGTCACTGAATGAACACCTTCATTGAGCTGTATTTACCCTTACTTCTAGATCATTTATGAGTAAACTAAATAGTGCAGGTCCCAATAGGTGGATTTTCTGAGTTAGATAATGCTGAAAGAAAACAGCTTGTTACTTTGCTCATATGTTCTCTCTGCTTCTGAAAGTGACCTGAAGCTGAATTAAACCTAGATGTGGATAACAACAACAACAGCAACAACATTTATTGATTAGTCCATTAGACCATATCAAAATACAGAGGTACAATACCCAACACAGGAACTTAAAATCTAATAAAAATCTGCACGGATTTTCATTGCCATCCGGATAAAAAGTGCAACTTTTAAAACAGACTGCCTATCAGAGCCCCTAAGCAGCCTGTGAAGTTTCTCAGTGTCATCCAGAAGGTTATAATTATAGAAGCGGGGCTTTGTAGCGGCTCCTAATTTTCTCATATAGACGACAGTTTTAACATTGATGCATTAAGTCTTCAACAGTATTTTCCCCACATGCACATATTCTCCTATCATAGGCTAACCTCTGATAATGGCCTAGTTTGGTAATAATATCCAGTTGGTCAAATCTTGCTCTAGTAAAGAGCCTGTGAAGATGGAATGGCATTGGGGAAGTATGATATGCCTCTACCTTAACCTGGCACTTATGTGTGGCCAAATAAGGTGTGGCTCTGGCTAGGTCAGTTTGTGCTGCAATGTCTGAAGCCCATTGATGAATAGCTGGGATGGCTTTAGGGCCAAAGGAACTCAGAATTTGTAGAGAGAGGCCAACAGAGACAGTAGAGTTTTCTAAACATATGAGCCAAGGCGACTTATCCCTTGATTGATCCTCCTCTACCATGTAGAGGTGAGGGAATCTGTCTGGGTTCATTTGTGCTGTCTTTACCCAGTAGCTGACTTATCTTTTCAGGATTTGACAGCGTAAAGCTGGCACTCCAGGTTCTGCACAAACAGCTGAAGATAAGCCTTAGATGTGGATGCAGCCTCAGTTTCCTGTCCCTTATCCAGTTACCAGTCTAGAACAGGGCTTATTCTCCTATTCCATGCCTGATGGGTTTATTCAAGAGACTTTGGTGAGGTAACTTGATAAAGACAATGTCATATGGATTGCCTTTATTCATGTGCTTGTTGACACTCTCAAAGAATTCTAACAAGTTAGTAAGGAATGATTTACCTTTGCAGAAACCATGCTGATTTTCTTTCAGTAATGTTTGCTCCTCTATATGCACACTACTTTTATCCTTATTGATGGTTTCCGTAACTTTACCTGGAACTGATGTTAAGCTTACTGGTCTATAATTTCCTGGATCGCCCCTGTATCCTTTTTTGAAGATTTGGGTTACATTTGTCACCCTTCAATCTTCAGGTTCAGAGCCTGATTTAGGAAAGATTGCATACTTTTGCTAAAAGATCAGCAGTTTCACACGCAAGTTCTTTAAAAACTCTTGGATTAATGTCATCTGGTTGGGGCATTTGACTGAAAACGGACGCAGAACATCTAACAGTCTTTAGTGTTTAGGGGAGGAGCTGAGCATATTTCAACAGTGAATACATTAATATAAACAAAGCAGCTAAGTTAAGTGTAGACATCTGCAAGCTTTTCATATATACTGTCTTAACTTGTATATTCATGAAGCGAAAGAGTATGTATAACCTAGTCTAACCCTTGAGTTGTGTGGACTGAGCTGAAACACCATTCTCTGTAACATAATAGGAATGCTATCCTCTGAAATCCCTTGAGCTATTTTGCAGCTTTCAAGATAAAATATTTAATAAGTGTCTGAGGGCGGTAAAGCAAGCTTTCATCTCAAAAACTAATAAATAATATTGCAGCCATTTGCAACTGTTGAAGAAATCAGATCATGAAAGAGTAACTGCATTCAGATACTTTCCTACTGTGCAGAGTTTGCCTTTTTCTCTTAAACTGTACTTTCTGTCAGAATAAACCTGTACTGTGTATTCATTTTGATTGCATTAATTGAGAGGTGAACTGATAAAGTGGGTCTAATGGTTTTATTAAGATGTATAGGCAGGGAAATTGCAACCTTAATAAGAGGTACAGAAATTGCTTTTTCTTGTTAAAAAAGGGAGAAAAGAATCTTTAAGTCAATCCTTACTAATAAAATGTCTAATAGTATTTTACTAGAATGCAAATGGTAGTTAATTGCTGTCTTTTTCCTTGGGAATGGGATAAAATATACCTGTTCGTATTTTATGAATATAGCCAATTTTCCTCTTGGATATTACTATTCAGTAGATAGACTTATCAATGAGGAAAAGATTAAATCTATCAATCTAAAGCAGCAGTCATCTGTAGATGTAACCTTGGTCCAAGTATTAAACTCAATCATCCTTACATTTTAGTATGACACATAAGATTGCACTGTTTCCCTGTGTCATGCCTTGGGCCATCAGTGTCTCCTCCCCCAAGGATGAGGAAGTTGTCAGGCATGCCAGCCAAGCCAAGGCAGACTTTACTGTCAGCCAAAATGAGGTCAGGCATACATAATGATCCTGTCTCCCAAGATGGAGACAGTTCAGACTCAGATGCTGGCTAACACCCTTTGCAGAGCATTCCAAACAGCTGTGTCGGAGGGGGCAAGGCTCACCCAGCCCTCCTTAAGCTTGCCTAAATCCAGCAAACGCCACTGCAGACAATGGATCTTTTCTTGGAACCTCTGCTCCTGTACTTTCTGTGTTCCTCTGACTGATTTATGACAACAAATACCCTTTGGAAACTCTGACCTTGGCATCCTGACCATGCATTAATGCTTTCTCCTCCGAGAACTCTGAAACTTGATCCAGCTGCTTTCTGCTATTTGCCAAGCATGCATGCATGTACTGAATGCTGCCGGCTTGAGACACGACACTCTGTTGATTTAATACTAATATAAAGAACCAGTTTTACAGAGTGATCCTTGTACCATTATCCTCCCTCTCATAAGACCAGTGCATTTTTTTAAATCTTCATATGTTGTTGTTATTGCTCACATGTTCAGTCATGTCCAACTCTTCATCACCCCATGGATCACAATACTTCTCTACTGAATCTTGCCCAAGCTCACAATCATTGTTTTATGACACTGTCCAACTCATCCTCTGTCATCTCATTCTCCCTCAGTCTTCAAGCTTTCCCAGCATCAGTGTAATTTCCAATGAGTCCTGTCTTGTCATTGTGTGGCCAAAGTATTTGAGATTCAGATTTAGTATTTGCCTTCCAATGAACAGTCAAGAGATGATTCTCTTTAGTGCTGATTGCCACCGCAATTCAAAATGGTCTGTTCTTCAGTGCTCAACTGCCCTTATGGTCCAACACTCAAAGCCATACATTACTAAAGGAAATACCATAGCTTTGACTATATGGACCTTTGTGGCAAGGTGATGTCTATGTTTTTAGTATGCTGTCCAGGTTTGCCATAGCCAGGTAGACTGACTGCCATGGCAACAGCCATAACAACACCCAGCACATGCCCAGACATTGCCATGGTGATCAGGATGTGACACACAATTGTACACCCACAGCAGCAGCACACCCACTTGCACTTCACACTGAGAAGAGGGTGTGAATAGTGCTAACCAGGAGCTCAATAACTATTCCTGGTTAAGCTCCTGAAAGGTAAGTATGAACAGGCCTTAAATCTGAAGAATAAGAAAGCTAAGTCAATGTTTCTTCAGTATTAATGTTTGCTTAATACTGAAATTTTGAAGCAAATTTCAAATTTCCTGTGTTATCTTGTTTTACCTTGTGTATGCCTTCCTATGCCAGGACTCAATTACTCAGACAAAACAACCCAATTAGATAGATATGAACTTCAATGGATAATCAAAACTGCAATAGTAACATGAACATAGCTCAGTGGCATTAGGAAATGAAGAAGCAACATATATGATCGTTATACCCCATACCAACCAGTTCCTTCTCATGGCATGGCTCACAGAACTGCCCATAAACGTAACTCTTCACACATCACTGTCCCAGCCCTGATTAATCTAGTTCCTAAGAATAATGACGAATTAGTTTTCAGTACTATGCTGCACTACCAACATTCCAGCTTAACAACCTCTCCTCTTGAAGTGCCTTTATCTAAGAATAACATAGCCAGTGTATTTATAGTAACAAAGCAATATGCAAACACAATACCTATCATAGAATGCTCAATAAGACATATAAAATAATTGGGTACATGGTTACATGATAGATTAATACCTGCTGTGGGCTCATATATGAGCAACAAAGCAATAGAGAGTGAGATGTGTGCATAGCTTGACCCGAATCCAAATCTAGAGGTCTGGGCAAATAATATATTTCCTACATGGCAAACAGATATATAATAAGCCATTAATCTGAAACCAATAAACTATTAATACCACTTTGGTATGGCCTGGGCATCTTGGCTAACCAGCCTCCTCTTCCTAGGACAATGTTGGCCAACCTATGACACGCATGTCACAGGTGACACGCCAAGCCCTTTTGGGTGACACACATGGTCACCCTGGCACCTGGGCGTGTAGTACTTGCTTGTTCTTGAAGTGTACGAAATACCAACTTTTAATTGAAGATTTAGCAAACAAAATTCAGCAACAAAAGTCACTAATGTAAAGAATTATTTGTTTTTGCTTTTAATAAAATACATATATCAAAAATATAACTTTTTTACTAGAGCTACAAATATCACAAAATTATGGATATTTCTAGATGTGACATAGCACCCGAGTTAAGCTAGGTTTTCTTGCGAATTTTGACACACCAAGCTCAAAAGGTTTGCCATCACTGTCCTAGGAAGATGTTAATTGTTTTTTATAACTACAGTTTCATCACCGTCTTTGCATTGATAGCATTAGGCCATTAACATTCCTTAGAGATCACTGTTATCTTCATTGCCCCGCTTACAGAATTAGCTGTGTAGTAAGTCACTACACAAATGGGTAGCTGTCAGACCTAAGTATTTGGAGGTAATAATTCTTATAAGGCAATGCGGAAAACTATGACAGGAATGTGGGATATGATTCTCCAAGTTATGAACCATAGAATATGACACTTTGGAAAGATAAAATATACATTAATTAATTAATACTAAGAGCGGGTGTCAGAAATACGGGTATTTATGTGGAAATATGGTATTAATATTACAAGAAAATAGGGAAAATGTAAATAATAAGAATAAAAACTGGATAATATAAAACACAGAACAAGTGTAAAACTACAAAATCTTAGCATTGCCTTTGCAAGGAATTTCAATTTCTTTCAAATACCATGTTCTCAGCCTGGAAGCCTTCAGTTCCTAGAGAGCTACTTTGCTATTAAAAGACTCTCACCCTGTAATAAAAAAGGGATTTTATTATATTCCAGCATGTTTTATTTATTAATAGAGACATCCATTTTTCCCTTTTATATTGGACTGAAATTGTCACTTTTAAGTTGGTATTGTGTTCTGTATTCTTGGTTGCCCACAAATACATACTCTGTCACATAAAAAGAAAGAAGATAACTTGCATTGGAAACTCATAAATTAAAGGTTCTCTTTGTTTTTAGTAGATGCAACAAAATTAGCAAGATATGAAGGCAGCCAATAATCAGAAACACTTTGCTTTTGTAGATAGACTTTTGATACTATCGTAATGGCTAATAATCATTGATAAATGTTTCCCCCATGAACTTAACAGCTGCCTTTTGTAAAGCCATCTAACTTTTCTTTTTAGTGTTTATCCCATTTGGTTGGAGGATCTGTCTGTAGCCAAGGTCAGTTTTCAGCATGTGGTGCTGAACCGTGGAATGGGTTCTTCAGTCAGTTTGTCATTAGCACCCAATACTGGTGACTGTCTTCCTTTTTCATCCTAGTTTGTGCTCTTCATCAATAGAAGCTAGTCTGAGAGGCAGTGACTTGCCCAGGGGCACCTAATGAACTTTCTTGAGAGAGCAGAGATTGAAACCCAAGAAATTCAACATTCCATTAGCCACTGTACTGTATTATGCTAGGTCTTCATGCCATCAAAATGTATTATGTTAGGAAAATTCAATGTCGTGCATAGAAGTCTATTTGTTTGTATACATGGGATTTCCAGTAAATAATTTGCATTAAATAATGTTGAACTCTGTTATTATGAAAGAACAAATATAGCTTTTCTTTCCAGTTTCTTCGCATTGTTTAAAATTTTATATGCCAACATTATGTTACATTTAGCACCAGTATTTCCTTAGCTAAAATTACTTAAATCTTATAATCATTTCTTACAGGGAATTGTGCTGCTCCTCTGGTCATATATTATGTGCAACAAAACCTATTTCAGCTGATAGGTATAGTTTTGTCTTTAAATTTAGACCCGATGTTCTTTTCCTTAGTACTGCTGTTAAAGAAGCTATGGTAATGTTCTTTGTACAATAAAATTCTGTTAAGTGGCACTTGTCATGAACAAGCAACATGCAAGGTAAATAGCATGACTGTCCCTCACTTTTAATTTTAGCTTAATAAATCTTGCTGATGCTTTCTCAGCTGGTTTTGAATAGAATTATGCCAATAAAATGGCCATCTTGGCTTGCCATCTAAATGCCTAGGCTTGAACAGAGATGTTCACATGCACACACAAAAACCCTTGCATGTTCGTTTTGCCATCAAAGTGATAACCCATTAGTTTGTTTCATTGTCAAATAGTTTAATAAAAAAGCTGTTTTTTCACAGTCATTTTCATAACCTTTCATAAAGAAAAATACCATGTTTCCATTTTAAAAGGCCCTTTCCATCTCCAAAAACAAAGCAAAGCATGTTTGTTCATTTTAGCAAGCAGGAAACTGGTTGTTTCAACTGAAATTTTGGATACACAAAGAGCACAAATTTTTGTTTTGATGTGAATAGAATATCTCTGAATAGAAAATATTCTATCATATTTCTGATTGTGAATCAAATTTTGCACATCCGTTGTCCTGAGCTTTCTTTCTGGAAACGGTCGGATCAAAGACCTCCATAAATGACTTCTTTTCTGAGACTCCGAACGAGCATCACGTAGGCAAACCACAGTAGGCTTTTGATTGGGATCATTTCCTGAAATGACTAAACCTTTTTAAATCAAAGAGAGAGAAAGGGACAGCAACCAACAGCCTTGGATGTTTTATACAAAACGAAGGCAGAGCAAGAGGAGAGGACTTTAGAGTTCAGCATACTTAATCAGCTAGCACTTCCCTCAGTTCTCTGACCTGTCAAACGGAGAATGTTTTATGATATATGAACGGTATTGGTTTTCCAATTTATAACAAATGCTTTACATTCGGGGTTGTTTTATAATATAAATTGTTAAGGCTACCTGCTAAACAAAAAGGAAAAAGAAAACAAGGAATACATTTCTTGTGGTGTACCCTTACTTGTACTGATAGTAACATGCTTCGAAAACCCTTGTCTTGAATATCCGTGCCTTAATGTTTTGTGTAAATGAGTAACAGTAAATATATGTATATATTATTAATGAAACAATATAAACTAAAAACAGGATGTAGAAGTTCATTTGGAGAAAGGACAAAATGCAAATTAACTTTTTAAAATTTGTGTGTTTGCACAATTAGATTTAGAATATGTATCAATATATGCTTATAGCTCTAAAATCAGGTGGTCTAAAACTTTTTTCCTTGTTAGAAGAACTAATCATCCTGTTAGAATTCAGCTACGTTCAAATAAGTTCATTTCATATCTTTGTAAACCTATTGTTAATATTTTATAATGATACATTCATAAACAACAATAACAAAAAACATTGAAAGCATCCTGGTGATGTTAACACTTGGCTCTTGTATTCTCTTGCCATTATTCCCCCTTATCTAAACCATCACTAATGTGCTTAAGCCCATTTCTGGTCTTTAATGTGCTTTAGTGGTGAGATGAACACACATGGAAAACTAATACGTGGCAGTAGCATTCTAAACCATGATACACTGGCCTGTATTCCAAGATGTGTTCTGTAATAGGGACATGCCATCTGCGTGCAGTCTTGTTAGTGACCTGTCTACGTTTTTCACACACATTGGACTCTAGCTCCTCCTTATCCCTGAACAAGTCAAGAGCCACCGTTTTCTTGGAAACTTACCATATTTCAATAACACTGACCATAATGTCCTCATATTTAATATTTCATGAAATCCAAATATGTTTCTCAAAAAAATCTGTATTAGGAAAAACTGTGAACACACTGCACCAGTGTTTGAATGCGGTTGTGGCCTAGCTGAGCACCAATAGACTAAAGCAGAATTGTGACAAGATGGAGATCTTGTGAGTAGAACTAGGATATTTACTTGTTCTAGGATCATCATTGTAAAATGAGGTCTAGGCGGCCTCCATGACTAAAAGGAACTATTACCGGTGTCAAATTGTCATCTCTTCAGTAACAAGCTAGCAAGTTTACTAAGATTATTGAGGAAGGTCCTGCTGCTGTATCACAGGCTACTGAATGACATATTACAGCTATTTTCAGTCACACCTCCTTGGTGGAAATACCTACCTTTTGAACCCATTATGTTATTCTTAAGGTGCTTATGTTTAGTACATCTGGTATCTGTTCTCTTTGTTAATTGGTGCATTTGTGGGGAGTTACAGCACTCGAGTGTCTCAGACCTTGCCCTGCATCTCACAAGTCACAATGAGCAGAAGTTACAACTGAGGCTAAGATTTCTACCTGAGGGGTTGTGAGCTTACAATGATCCTGCAGTACCAAGCAGCGTCTTATTGTGATATTTGCAAGCTGTAGTGTCCCTTGGGTCAAATGCTCACTTCCCTTGTTTCCATGTGATAGGAACCAGAACTTTGGCTTTTAATTAACTGTCTTTACTCAGTTAACCTTGGTATTAATTGTGAGTTTTTACAGTTTAAATTAATGTGATTAGTTTAAACAAATGTGATTGATGAGCCATAATATGAATTTTATTTTTCCAGAAATGAAACATATGTACGTGTAAACATCAATTGCTGCTTTATTCAAAGTGGGAATGCACGATTGACTAAAATGAAAAGCCATGTGTGGGAAAAATGATGAAGGGAACATCTGAACCTGAAAAGCATTGCAGTTTATGCACATCATAGTATAAACAGTGATTTAATAAAGCATTTCTAAATTTGGGTTTCTAAATGTTGCTGGAATACACCTTCCATTGTAAGTGACTGTTGGCCCTGTTACTGAGAATTATGGCACTTACGTTTGTGCCAGTAGTGATTCCTATATGGCATATGTGGTTTTGGGTACAGTGCTAGGCTAGACAAGGCCATTAATCTGGGTCAACAGAAAGGTACTTGCTTAGATTCTAAATTGAACAGGGGATTGGACTTGATGACCCTAGAGGTTCCTTCCAACTCTATGATTCTATGTGCAGTGAGATTAGAATTTAATAAATAAAGCAATGAATAATGATAGAACATGCAATGTTTGGATATAATATTTTGTATAAATGGCCTTTTCCATTTCTCTTTCTCTTTTAGTTTGTGGTGACATCCATGGACAATTCTTTGACCTGATGAAGTTATTTGAAGTGGG
This sequence comes from Aspidoscelis tigris stejnegeri, assembly GCA_023333525.1. Classification (NCBI taxonomy): domain Eukaryota; kingdom Metazoa; phylum Chordata; class Lepidosauria; order Squamata; family Teiidae; genus Aspidoscelis; species Aspidoscelis tigris. The sequence goes on from JALMGA010000006.1 coordinate 68,398,056, forward strand.
AGGTTCTCCTGCCAATACACGGTACCTTTTTCTAGGTGACTATGTTGACAGAGGATACTTCAGTATTGAAGTAAGCTTTATTTCTCACTGAACGTATGAAATTAATTTTTGGTCTAGGTCCTCCCACCCCAATACTGTTATTGTGCATATGTTTTTAAAGATGTTGAAAAGAATATGTGCTTTTAATGACTGCATGAAAAGAGTGCATCTTTTTGTGTCAAAAAAGTTGCCTAACTAATGATACAGCCCTCTGTAAGAAATAGTTCTCCCTTTGCTAATTACCGTGTGACAGTTTCTCATTGTTGAAACGTATCCTGAGTCCTTGTGATACATGGTGGAATATAAATCTAAATAAATAAATTTCAGCTGTCAATTTTGTTTAATAACATAAGTTGCATATAACCAATTTTGGTGTCTTACAATCAGTTCTGTCAGATCTTGAAACTAGACATCATTGTGTGGTGTTCACAAATAATCTTTGCATTATGGCTGTAATAAATAGACATGCAACTGGTCCCATTCCCCCAAAGAACCTTTGATCTGAGTTTCTCAAGCAGCAGCTACTCTTCAGTCTGAAGGAAATTTGCTACAGCACTTGTAAGAGCCTGGTCTTTGAAGAAAAAGACTTCTGCTACCATGTTCAAGACTTATGGTTGTGTTTAAATTCACTCTTTTAAGTCAGTAACACTAATATTGAATGATAAATCATTCTCTAAAACATACTATCATTAACTTTGCATTTAGAATTACTAAAAAAAAATTTTGGCCTCAATGTTTTATGAGGAGACATGGTTCAGAAATGTCCCACTATGTAAGTTACATGTGTGTTGATGACAGACGGATGTATGGAATAAACATTAGATAAACAGATGTGGCATAAACATTTGTTGGCAGGAGCCAGATTAATCAGTGGCAAATATTGCAAGGGATTTTTGAATCCCTTACGTATTTGAGAATAATGTGTGGTGTATTGAATTTTAAGAATAAGTTATTGCTAACTGGGCAATAGCAAGAGGACAGGATTACATTAAGGAAACTGAGTTAGTTGCAGAGCTCTGAATATTACCTTGTACCTTGGCCTGACAGGAGGACCATAAATGCTGCCTTAAGTCACTAGAAGTAAATGCTATAGAGCCAGGGTTGGCAAACTCACTAGTCAAAAGAGTCAAATATCAACAGTACATCGATTGAAATTTATTTTGAGAGCCAAATTTTTAAAACTTAAACTATATAGATAGGTACATTGTTATTAACTTAAGTAGGGTACTCCTAAGCTGGAAGAGCCACACTCAAGGAGCCAAAGAGCCGCATGTGGCTCCTGAGCCGTGGTTTGCCTACCCCTGCTGTAGAGAATATATTTTATTATTTATACTGACTCATCACCTCAGATATCCCAAAACAGTTTACCAAATATAAAAAATGCAGGTAAAAACAGTGAAGTATTAAAATAGGAGTAAAACCGGCCCGAGCAGAAACAGGCCTTCATTCACACTGTGAAGGGCAGTGGATGTAGCTGATAAATCAAGTAGCTGAAAGTATGTGATTCAGTCATTAGTGCTCAAAAAATCCATCAGTCTAATATAGTTATTTCAGTATTTTTCAGCCAAGTGCTGAATTTGGCTGACATTGCAATCTAGTGATTACTGATTATTCTGACTGAAGCAGCCAAAATCTAGAATCAACTCAAAAGAGATTTTGTCAGATTGGTCAGTGAACTCCAGTTCACCAGCTTTGTGCTCCTATCTAGCCTCTTAATGTAATTTTGGTAGGGAATATTTTTTAAAGAAATAGCTAACGCAAGCTCTTTTCAAAGGCAGTAAAGATAAATAAAATTCCTGTTGAATGGTACAGGACTACTAGTAGTGTCAATATAAACTTCTGTATGAAAAAACTAGTGAATATTGATTAGAATTTCTATGTACTTGTTTCACATTTGTGTTAGTTTCCAAAAATACTGTATAGAATTTGACAGCTTAGAAAAGGGTTGCAATAGTCTCATCAACCCTCCCAAGTTAATGGTCATGACTAGTAATAATTACCCGATTACATCGGTGAAAATAGTGGAGAATGCCTCAAGATGGTCTCATATAGGAGGAATCTGAGAGATAATGTGACCTTTCAACATGACTAGAAAACAGGATAATCTATTTTAAAAAATTGTTTTAGAAAAAAAAACAAATTAAATTGAAATATGCAATTCATTATGTTTTTGTTGCATTAATTGCTACTCCCTAGGGATAATTATATGCCTGAAAAGTCATTGATACTAAAGATGGCTGATTTTGACAATTAAAATAAATATAGAGTCAGTTTCAGTCAAAATTCACATTTTGGAACAAGGAGAAATAAAGGCTCATAAATGGTCAATAAGGTCTAGTGAACTATGTTCTAGAAGCACAATCTGAACATTTCTTTTTTACTGGGGGTTGGTTACCTGAGGATAATACCTGGAGGCACATAGGCACATAGCTGTAACCAAGCCCTGTTCATTGGAGATGGAGCAAAATGAAAATAGATGGGAAAAAATCCTGATTTCAAATCACCACCTTCTCAAAACATATGAGATCATTCATTCTCTTTCTCTTTTTCTGTTTCTGAGACATGCTATGGAAAGTCCTGATGTGGGCTCTCTCTTATGGTAGCAGTTCGAAGCAGTGGTATCAAAGTAACTGCGCGAGAGCTTGTGGAGAGTAGAGGTGTTTTTCCACTGTCACTAGAAGTACCCATTAAGTACTTCTAGAAGTACCCATTAAGTACCATTAAGGTACTTAATGGGTACTTCTAGTGACAGTGGAAAAACACCCTAGATTGGAAGGCTTTGGGTCTCCATAGAACTGAAAATCAATAGCATGTTTTTGAGCCTCTGATTTTGGATGTGTGCCCTGTCAGAAGACCTCCAGCAAGGAGTGGACAATATTAATGCTGTTTAAGCTTCCTCAAAATCAGTTGATACTGATCTCTGAGTTAACATTGTCTTGTTTTAATAAATTACATTGTAAGTGAGGGGTGTTTAAAACATCTTTTCCAGTAATGTATTACTTCAACTTATTCCTTGAAAAAGCTGGATTTCTAGAATTACTTTACTTTTTAGAACTGTTTATTGTTCAAAGTCTATTGGGGCAGCAGAAGGAATTGAAATTATCTAGACAGAGTGGAGAATGGTATTCAGTGAAATTCACTAGCATTAACTTCACCTATGTAAAGAATAAATTAATATAGAGAATAGCTACTTATACAATAGCATTCCTTAGAGTGTTAGTTTTTAATGTTTTCTTCACTCCATTAAAATACCTTTTTGTTGCCATAAACCACCAGTTTCATCAAAATGCAGGGCTATTAGGCATGGCCACTCTGGAAATACTGTCATTTTTTCCTCAAGCCCTGCACCTAGACTGCCCCTACTCCACTCCTAGACCACCCCTGTCCCACTACTAGACTGCCTCCCCCTTATCTTAACATTTTTTCAAGCCCCAGTTGTCCATGGACCACAAGTTAAAAACCTAGCCCTTAGAGTTATAGTGGATAATAATTAAGCTGGAGATGAGTGGGTAGCAAGATAATATGACTAAGAAAAGATGTGACTTGTATTAATGAATTCTATAGATTAATTTCATATGGCTGTTTGGAGAAAGCAGATCTATGCACTTGGTAGTTGTTTCTCAGATTGTGGTTATGAAAAGTGCTGCATTAATACTGGGTTCTGTTTGCACTTTGATATTTTCTGGAATTTATCTTAGGATAGGGATCTGTTGTCTGCATGCTATTACAGACTCTGGCAGGCCTCATTTGAGGCCTATTGAAACCTGCACTAGCATACGGACAGCAGGTCCCTATTCCAGAATATATTCCAGAATCAAGCCAAATGCAAAGCCCTGCAATGCCACCTTATGAAAGAAGCAAATGAGGGTGCTGAAAGCATTGTGGGTACTGAGTAGGCCCTCGATGGCACAATTTTGCCATTCCTTTCTTTATATTTTAATTAAATCCTTGTGAAAAAAAGGAACGTGTAAATTCTATTTTTACTGTAGATTTTTTAAGCTAATGTGACAAAGCTTCCAACTTGTTTTGATTGTTTCTGTGGTGTGTAGAATTATCCTTGTATGTAGGCTGCAAATAATGTATTTCAAGTTGAGAAGTTCTGTGTATGAAGTAACTGTCCTATTGTTAAAAACAAGGACTGAAAGTTATGCAAGGTGGGTGGGAAAAATTAATAACACAGAGAAGGAAAATAAACTGTTGCAAACTTCTATTAAATACACATGGTAAAAAGAAAAACTGATATACAGCACAGTTATTTTAAGACAAACTTTTCTTTGCAATAAAATGTACTGGATTTAATTTGTTCTACTTTGGTTTGTCAATCTTGTTGATCTTTATTAGGATACACTGTGTTTTACATCTTATGACACACTGGAATATAAGACAAAGTCTTTCTAGTGCAAGAATCATTTGTCAATAATGTTCTGAAAATACAAATACATTTTTAAAATGATGTAGAGTGATTTTGAGAGATATTATTGTAAGAAAATGTGGGTCTTTTGTGGGAAAAAATGTACCATTTCTTTACAGTCACCTTGGCATTTCTCCAACCTGGAAGTGGTACCCAGGCATTGATTTTGATAGTGATTGATACACCTACCTCTGAATTTGCTTAATGCTTTCTTAAAACTGAACAGGCTGTAGATGACATCACCTCTTTTGTTAGTAAATTCCATAAACAGATGTCTCTATCCGCCTTTTCCACACCATGCATGATTTTAAATATAGTCTTTCAGTGCTGAAGAGCCTAGACGTTGCAGCCTGATTTTGTAAAGGAGATGTTTCAACCCCTGAATCATCCTAGTTGCTCTTTGCTACTCTCCAGTCTTTAGGCACAAACCTCATCTTAAGGAAAGATTATTTTTCAAGAAGATCATTGATTTCACATTTGGGTTCTTTAAAAACTCTTGGACTCATGCCATCTGGTGTTGACAATTTGTTAGCATTTAATTTTTAAAGAGACACTGTTTCAACTCTAGTCAATTTTAATTCTGCTGGTTTTGTCCCTTCTCTGTGTCCTCTTTAATTATCCCTTTTTATCTATTGTCATTTAATGGTTCAACTATTTACTTCTGATGTCTTTTATAGCATTTCTGATTGCATTTTACACTTGTTTGCCCAGAATTTATGTTTCTTCCTGCTTTCCTTATTAAGACAAGCCTTCTGTTTACCAAACAAGCTTTTCATATTTTATTTACTTCCTGTATTACCCTTGTGAGCCACACTAGTGGTCTCTTGGACTTGGAAGTGTCCTTCATTTGTTTGTTTGTTTATCTGTTTATATTTTGATCCTATCTTATACTTGGGAGGGGTGTCTCAGAGAAAGGTCACAATAAAAACAGTGTTAGCTAAAACCATGACAGTGCCTGTATTGGGAGACAAAGCTGTTTCCTCAGCCAAGAGAGGTAGGTCTTCCCTAAAAGTCTGAACACATGCCATGAAGGGAGACTGTTCTATATTATTGGGAATGCCTTCCCACACGTCCGTACCCCTTTAAACCACTAAAGGTGGTGGAATCACCAAGAGGGCCTCATCAGAGGATCTTAGGGCACTGACAGATCTTTATGGATTGATGTGCACCCCAGGTCAGAAGATGTCCAATATGTTTCAGGGGAAGATAAGAAGGCAAATGCAAAGTGGACTCAGAAGGTGTGATGCTGTTCATATATCTGGTGGTGAAAGGAAAGTCCAATATTATTATTTTTTATTGTATACCTGTGAACCAAGGTAAGGTGGATATGGTTAAACTTGAGATGGCAAAATTAAACATTGATATTTTCGGAGTCAGTTTGAAATGGACTTTGTGGCGATGCCCCTTCAGCCAGGGCGGATCTCTGTCCTTCACTAACTGTCCTTCCTTACTTGGCTTCTCAAATGGTTAAATAAATATGCTTGATAAATATTACTTAGCCCTGGCTGAGTTGCTTTCCACCCCATGCCAAAGAGGTCGCCACTTCCCTTGCTTCCTCAAGTAACACACACACCCCAGCTGAGAAGTGTCGCTATCAGCCTCCCACAGCTTGCTTTCTCCTGCTAGCTTTTACTAAATTAAAAGTCACAGGAACCCCTTTTCTAGCGATCCCCATGTAGTAGTAAATAGCACTTCAAACTCAGTTCTCTTTATATAACAAGAAGATGTCCTTTATTAATAACACTCGGTACGAACCAATACATAGTTAAATATGAAGATAAATAAATAAATAAATAAGTGGCTTCCAAGAATTCACACACCAGTTAGCATCCTACTCTAATCTAGGCTACCTAAAGGTCTCTCCCTGGCTCTTCCCAAGCCCTAGACGCTGCTGGAACTATGTGGGTTTCCCTTCCTCAGGTGAAGAACGGTCACTTCAGAATCTTCCCACCCTGAAAACCCAAAACATAGAACAGTTGTACTTCTGGGTTTGTGCCTTTCATATGGCTGCAGCTGGCATGGGCTGCCTCTGATTGGCTATGCCTGTGGGCATTCTCTCTAATTTGGCTGCTCTGCCCACTGCTTACCTGCTGTCCCTTATCTACAATAACTACATTACCTTAAGTATCTTAATTGCTATACATTGAAATATCTTAAATAATTAAACGTATTGCCGCCATTTACAATAATTACACAACATGACCCACAATAAATTCATCCAACAAGCATAGGCATCACAGACTTGTATAGTGAATTTAATTTGCATGGTCATTGTATCTATTGCAGTGGGCAGAAATTCCTTAGAAGAAATGCACTGGCTTTCATAGTCAATAAAAGGGTAAGAAAAGTAGTACAGAGAGACAATCTCAAAAATGACAGAATGATCTCTGTTTGAATCCAAGGCTGTTTGGCATCATAGCAATCCAAGTCTGTGCCCCAACTACTGATGCCGAACACCCACAACACCTTCTAGAACTAATGACAAAAAAGTCACTTTCATCAAAGGGACTGGAATGCTAGAGTAAGAAGACAAACTCAAGGCTTGAAATTTTGGCTGACAGTTTCTCAACATAAATCGTGTTCACTTGAAGCCTTGTAAAACATTGTTGAGTCTTCAGGCTGTCCTCTCCAGAAGAAGACACAGTTTGCCCAAGTCTTGAATTTCATATGGGGAACTGTATCTTCTAACAAGCAGCAGTTTTAGGTAGGAATCTGCAGAGATGCATTCCAGCTTGAAATTGGTATGAGACTGAGCAAATGAGAAGGAAACAAAACAAATCACTGTTCAACATAACTTGGGGTTATGCTGGGATTGTCATATGTATCTGCTGACATAGAAATATAAATGAATAAAAATAGATGAATAGATAGATAGAAAGCACTTAACTGTTCGGGCCTCAAATACCTGGAGAGGTGCCTCTTCCTTTGTATTTGCAGCACCCACAGAGGCATGAGAGTTGGTAGCATGTGAGAGGGCTTTCTCTGTGGTGTCTCCCAGATTTTGGAACAGCCTTTTTGGGGGGATATGTCAGATGCCAGTGTTATATGGTTTTCAGCACCTAGCTAGAACATATGTTCATCTAGGCCTTTGATGCTTAGCTTTCTTCAAATGTACTTCTTCTTTTAAATGGATACATTTTAACTGAGTGATGTGACCTGCCCTAAGACCATTTGGCAAAGTTCAGGATACAAATGTAATGAAATAAATCAAATAAATAATGCAGAGCCAGATTGAACTCAGCCTGAGAACTCCAACTCTCTTAAGTTTAAATCCTTACTCAGCTTTAAAAGCTCCGTAAGTGATCCAGGGCAGCTCACTCCCTGTTAGCATCACTTAACTTATCAGGCGGCTGTGAGGATAAATTAGGATGAGAATGTGTGCTGCCGTGAAAAAAGTGGGATATTAGTGCACAAATAAAATAATGAAAATAATTAATAATCAGCATTTTCAAACCAAGTTCAAATCCTTGCTTGTTTTTCAGTTTTATATTCTATCTCATTTGCACGGTCCTATGACATGTTTCCAGCTTCTTAGGTATGGTGGTTTCTTGCATCAGGTAAAGCTTACCTGTTTAAGAGACTAAATGGATAGTTGCCAGCCAGCCATAAGAACACCAACCATTTCAGCTATGCATAGCCTGCCTGTTGACATCTCATTGGTATTGTAAAGATTCTTCCAGTAATCAGGCTTTGGGGTGATGAATGGGCATAGAAATGTCAGACCAAAACAATAATTGGGAATATTCAGCACATGGTAAAAGAAACTTTGAAGCTGTTACTGTGATTCTCTGATCATAAATTAGCAGAAAAGAAAACAGAAGTAGGCAGCTAGTGTGCCAGTCCTCTAGGAATTACATCATTTAATCCAACGTCTGTACATTCTAATTATTATTCTTGCTGTTTATAACACTTCCTGGTAGAGCCTGGGGAAGGATGCTACTTAAAAAATCAAGACATAAAAGTGTCACAGAACTTTAGAAAATTGTGATTTAAAAGAAATTAAGAATTTCAGTCTTCTGTGCATTGTGTTTCCCACATACTTTGGTCATTGCAGTTAGAGAATGACTTGCAGGCTGTAGATCCAGCACCAGGTCTCAGAGAAAGAGTGCACTGATCATTGTCCTCAATGAAATTATATACAGAATTGAAGTCCCAGTTCACTGGCTATAGTCATATGTGTGATATGCATAAGGGGATATAACCTGAAAATAAAATAATTCAGGATTTATTTTCTGCCTTCCATACTGCCCTGTTTTCAGGTTAGCCAAAGATGAGCAGGAGGTTCTATTTTTTTTAAACCCAATTTCTCTATTCTTCTTATGCCCCAGAGCAACCATTCTGGGTCTGGTGGTCACTATCATTTTGCAGGTGACTACATGTGTACAGAATCCCACAAAGTTTGAGAACATTTGTACTAAAGAAGTAAATCAATAAATCTTTTGGAACATCCTTTTTTTAAGCCAAAACTTGATCTCTATGTTTACTTCTCCACCATGTAACTCTTAGCCAATTTTAAGAGTGTAAGAAGTTTTTAATAATTGTATCAACATATATGTACTCTGTATGCATAGTTTCTGTTCCAATATTGCATGAAATAGGGATGTGCATGAATGCATTTTTTTGCATTCGAATCTGATCCAAATTGATAATTCGAATATTTGATTCAAATCAAAATCAGAAAATCTCGATTCTCAAAAATCCAATTCAAATCTGGATTATCTGGATTTGTATTTTCAAAAATCCAATTCAAATTGAATGATACGGATGTTGGGAACATTTGTATCCAATTTTTGAATCTGTATGCGTCCTGGTTTTGTTTTTGTTTTTGGGGTTTTTTTTGCATTTGCGTTTCATTTGCATCCTGTATTATAAGCTCAAATAGACCTGATATTCAGATGCGATATACAGAGACAAATTCAGTCAAATCATTTGAAAATCCATACCAGATTTTCAAAAATATATATCTGAATCCGAAATAGGGACTTTCAGAAATCCAATTCGAATTCGAATGTCGGATTTTCAAATATTCAGATTTTTGAATATTCGTGCACATCCCTAGTGTGACTCATAATTTGAGCAACCATGTGCAGTGTGAATTGAATTAAGGTGACTCCTCTTTTGTACAATGTGTGAACTGATTCCAGATTATTGTGTATTGGTGGGTATATGCATTTTTCTTTCTTATTCTGGGGAGATAAGACATACTTGCTCATTGGAAGACATTCAAGCATCTGTTGCTCTTCTGCTGTCTGGTTTAGCCTCTTTGAATTTATCTGAACTTGTCTGTGAGGTAGTCCTTAAATTCTTTTGAATAGTATGAAAAGTGCATAGGTAAAGGGTGCAGTTCTGAAAAATGAAATGCAGTACTGCTTAGTTATCAGCCTCATCAGTTTTTTGAGAGAGCAGAACTTTCAAGTAGAATCTAGTGTAAATCCGGGATATGAGGTTGCTAAATGATTGGATTCAGTGGTTCTACCAATAAGTTTAAAACTTTGGACACAAATATTGTTAAGGGAATTTATCATAAAAGGGAGATTTATGCATCATTTTTTATCATAAAAGGGAGTTTTTTTATCATAAAAGGGAGTATTTTCTACAAACCTTTAATTGAAAATACTTTAATTAAGCCTCATAATTTAAGCCTCTGTTATAAATCAATATTATGATTTGTATTTTGTCACATAGAAAAATAAACTGAGACATAAGGAAAATAAGGAATCCTGCCTGAGGTCACTCATTTAGTAGCAAAAGGGAGAGAGGCAGATTGAAATCCTTTCACTATTGAATGCTTTAACCACAAAGAAACTAAAACACCCACTAAAGAACATAAAGGAAATTATTCAAGATATAAAAGAAAAACTGCTTTGAATAGCAGAAGAAAGAATAAATGTGTCACAGAGAAGGAACAAAACAGAATAGTAAATTTAATGTTCCAAATTGGCCGCCATGATAAATGGCCAGCCTAGAGTGTTCAGTTTATGTGAGATGGTAAGGCAAACAACACAGAGCAGGAACAAGGAAAACACAATCCTTCTATAATAAAGGTAGATGAATAAGGATTTCCATGATTCACAACGTTTTCTCTGTAATGTATAGTTCTGGTCAAAGATGATGATGATGATGATGATGATGATGATGATAAATGATTGACCATTGTCCTTCAACTGTTCCTGGCCAAATAAGCAAGCTCTCTGAACATAGAAATGGAAATGATAACAACAACAAGTTCATAGTTTTCACTACTGAAATAAGTCCCACGTGGTCCTATTACACCAGTGTACCTCTATATACCAGTATACTGAATTTAAACCAGACCAGGAAATCGTTTTGGGAGATCTGTGGCCTCTCTAGTCTACACAACAGGATTATGCTGTTGTCTAATCCAGAATAGAGGTAATTTCTGAAAGGCCCTCAGTTGCTGGTCTTTATAGACTGTTTCTAACGTATGCCAAATGTTACAGTTGCCTACTTTGAGAAATTTATCAGTTATTTTACCACAATTATGAAATTTATAATGTGATTTGGCGTCTGTGGTTCCACTAATTTACTTTGGTATACTGGATCTCCTCTCCATGTTGTCACTGACTTTCATTGGTGTTCTGGGTCTCTGTTGTTTAAGAACATAAGAGAAGCCCTGCTGGGCCAGGCCACAGCCCATCTAGTCCAAAATCCCATAGCACAGAGTGGCCCACCAAATGCTCATGAGCATCTCAAGGAGAGACAAGGGCAAACATTCTTCTGCTCTCAAATCCCAGCAAATGGCCTTAGAAGCACCCTGCTTCCCCCCCCCAGCCTGAAAGGTGCACCTAGGCATTCATTCTAGTAGCCATTGATACATCTGTTATCCATAAATTTCTCTAACCCTACCTTAAATGCATGTAGACTGGTAGCTGTCACCACCTCTAACTTCCTGTTTTCCATTAGCAACAGTTAGTTATACGGTGTGATTTGTACTACCTGATGATTTGCAGAAATTAAGCCACAGTATTCTGTGATTTTGTTCTTGAAAATTATGCTGTAAAGATTTCCAGTGAAGTTTTCTTGGTAGTTCCATCACTAGAGATGTGCATGAGTGCAATTTTCAGGTTCTGTTCAAATCAAATATTTGAATGTTTGAATTTGAATGAATAGAGAAAAAATGAATTTATTCAAATTTGAAACAATTCAAATAGATACATATCTGTTTGTATGAATATTTGATGTTTATTTGAAGATACAAATGTTAACAACATTCGTATGTGTCCGCATGCATCCGTATGCACCCATACACATCCTGTTTTTATCCAGAATGCATCCCATTTTCATCCTGTAAGTATCCGTGCAAATGCGTACGGATACAAATAAGATCTGTATGCATATAAATGACCAAATAATTCATACGGATTCTTCAAAACATTTGAATTAGTTCAAATGTTTAAAAAAATTGTATACTGTAGATATTCAATTCGAATTTGAATGTCCAAATTCAAATTAATTCAATTGAATTTTGAATGTTTTGAATATTCTTGCACATCCCTATGCACAAATGTTTTTTGTGCATTTAATTTTTAACAAATTGAATGCTAGAATATTTGTATTTGTTTTAATAAATCCCCTTTGAATGTGGTAGGATTCTATTCCGTATGAACGTATTCATGTGAACTCGTACAAATATCTGATGCAAACAGATACATATAGGATACGTATCAGTTTCTACTGGATACTTATGTGTTTGTATTGGATACATATCCGTTTGTATCGTACACATATCCATTTGTATCCATTCATATTGGATATGTATCTGTGAATATACATATCCAATGCATATCCCCAGTTTAACGAATGTCTGAACAATTCCTACAAATGTTCCAAGGTTTTAGAGTTTTCTCTGTGGTAGTTCCTATATTTTTGAAATAGCCTTCCCCTAGAGATATACCAGACACAAACTTTAGATACTTGTTTATGTCATGGTGCCTAATCGATTTTACTTTGCAATTTATGGATTTTATGTTTGAATTTTATAAATAAAACTTGTAATTTTTTATGGTTTTATGATTTTATAGGTTTTGTGTTGGTTTATTTTGGTTTTCTGGCCTGTGATTTTCATTATGGGCAGTATGGAAATGTAAATAAATAAATTTAAAGGAGTTGACTGTATTTGAATATTGAGGCCACCACATATTCAGCACTCAGTTTTAGTTTTCTTTTTTTAAGGAAGAGAAGTATTCCACACTATCCTTTAATTTCTGTAAGCATGTAAATATGTAACTTGATTAGGACTAATTATGACTTCCTGTTTGTAATTATATACAGGACTAAATTGAGTCCATTTTGTCCTTTAAAAATAATGAGACATTATAATCTTTAAACCTCATTTGCTCTTAAGTGTTTTCAAATCTCATCCATTACAATAGAATATTTTTAATCCACTATTCCTCTAATAGTTGATTCCTCTAACATCTGTCAGTGTTCAATTATAGTAGCAATACAAAAATCTTCCAGCATAAAAAATATAGCTAAGAAGGAACAATCTTCTTGCAGAACCGTTATTTGTTAATTTTTTAAAACTTCTGTTACCTATGAAATGTTTGATCCGTTTTTTTGAATTTCACAAAGTACAGGAAGGTGTGCTCTAGGTTAATATGCTAACTTTTATTAATCAGCTTCTCGTGCATGAAATCAGGCCTCTGGGAAGCTTTGTCCTCATTTTTTCCAAATATCTAAAGAAGAGATGACTTGGCAAGAAGAGTAGCTGTAACTGCCTAAAAGGAAGTAACTCAAAAATTACATTTTTCTTTCTCTCCCCCCCCCCCCCCCAATTCAGAAGTATCTCTCTGATCAAGCTTCATTTACTATGTGGAAAATATGATTTACCACACATTCAAGTTAGCAAACTAAATTCGTCAACCCTTGAACAACCTTGTGGAAAATGTTTTCATTCTCCCCAGGGTCAATAAGGACAAAACAAAGAGGAAAAACCCATATTTGTTGCACAATTTCATTTTAAGTGTGCAGAAGGACAAATTAAAGGGATCGTATGTCAAATTCTTGAGATGCCACAGACCTGTAAAACCAAATAATGACTTGAGGCAGTGTTTGTTTTCTTTTACTTTATGCTTATACCAGAGATGGAACGGGCTCCTGGCAGAGAAGCGATATGTAGACTGAGACCAAAACGCGCAGACAGTGCAGTGGCAAATGCTAAAAGCTGCAGTCATCAGTACATTCCTAAAGGGCCCCACGTTTGCTTTTGTGGTCTATAGCAAAAAGCAAAAGTAGCTGTCTTGCTATTGTGATCTAACTTTATCTTGTCATTAAGTAACAAGAAAAAAACAACTGAAATTACAAACTTATCATTTTTCTGGAATTGCTAAAATAAATTGAGTATATCAGCTTTAAAACTGCAAATCAAATGGAAACTTCAGCTGGATTGGATATTGCACAAGTCGTTTTACAAATTAATGTTTATATTATTAAAATAGCAATAGTAAGAATAAAAATTTCAGCCATTACTAGGAAATTCTGATCCTTGTGTGATGTGTGTTGTTAACATTTATTCTTTCCAACCTGTCGATTCTGTCATCTTGATATATGATATGTGAGTTTTACAAACCTGAAGGCAGGAATGTAATATGTGGGAACAAATTATATTTGTCATTTATTAGGAAGAAATACTAAAACATCAGGATAAGTGATCAATCTAAACTTGCCACAGAAGACAGTAAATTCTGTTAATGTTTAAATTTCTACCCCACCCTTTAGCAGGTGGTCTCAGAGTAATTCACAAAGCCCAACATTAAAATACGAATTTAAAAACAATAGCATGCTTACCAGTTCCTAAACTGCAGGATAAAAAATGACAAAAACCTTTGAATGATCACACATAGTTTAATTAAAAGAAAAAATGTATTCAAAATAAAAATGGATCGTTCAGCTTTGATAAACTTTCTTTCCTTTTTTTTTTCTCTCTTTCCAGTGTGTGCTGTATTTGTGGGCCTTGAAAATTCTATATCCCAAAACTTTGTTTTTACTACGTGGGAATCATGAATGTAGACATTTAACAGAGTATTTCACATTTAAACAAGAATGTAAGTATGGCTTAAATTCCTTATTTTTCTTTCAGGAGAAATGTTATGAGCTCAGTCAGGAATGAAATGTGTAAATAAACAGCTGTATTTAAAGCTCCATTAAAATTAAAGGAACTTGCTTGAGGAGTGCTGAGGGTCTTATCTGCCTGGCCACAGGAGCACATGGAACAAATAGTGGTGTAAGTGCCAAGCAATTGGAACTGACAGCCAGGGAGTTTGCTAATAATGACACCCAGGATGAAGCACCAGGGCCCCTCAGAGTTCTTCAGCTGGTTGATGGAAGAGGAAAAAGGTCTGGCCTACCTAGGCTTAGAGAAGGCATCTCTGGCCTAACCCACCCTGACTACACTCCTTAAAACTGGCCCTGTTGACTGGAATCTGGGACAGGAATTCACCCAGATGGCTAAGAGCTTTAAGTATAATAATATATTTCAGAAGGTATAGCCCAAATCCCTGTTTAGCAACAGGCAGATGTTCTCTCTACTCCCTTCCCCAAGATGGTTCCAAGATTCTTCTTCCCCCACCATGGACTTAGGAAGCAAGGTGGAAAGATGTTTCCAGAGCTCCCAACAAAGAGCTTCTTGTTTTGCTTGGTTTTTTTTATATGTGGGCAATGAAGGTTTAATTACCTGAGAAAAACTTAACTATATAGCTTGTAATACAGGTATGATTTGGACCCTCCACTGAAGTGGAAGGAAGTGATTAATAATAATTATTATAATAACAGCCTTTATTTATAACACCTCATCCACCAAGGGAAGCTACAGGATTAAAAATTACAAAAATTATAATAACATAACAATGTAAATCAATCTAGTTATAGTCAGAGGGTATAAAAATCAATCTAATAATAAATTAACAATAATGGATTTCCCGAATCATCACTAAAATAAGCAAATTAAACTCTTTCAGGAGTATAAAAAAGAAAAGTTTTCAGACCCTTTCGAAATTGAACCAAATTATAGCATAGGAAGCATACGAAGCGGAAGAAAAATCTGGGTGGTTTTTGTTTTGTTTTGTTTTTTGGTTTTTTTTTTTTCTTCTGATGTATCAGTAGTTCTCATGGTGCTCCTTGTCCTGATACAGGTATTCAATTTTTGCCTGGGACTTTACTAGACTCTAGTTTTTTTACATTGTAGAAGACCTTTGAGACTAGACTCGTACCAGGACAGTGCATGTCTGTTCTGTGAAGGCCTGCATTGTCACCTACCAGTACTATTTTTGTGATGCTCTCTTTAATATCCGAAAGGTAAAATAAAATATTCAGAACGCGTGTATGATGCCTGCATGGATGCCTTTGACTGCCTTCCCTTGGCTGCTTTGATGAATCAACAGTTCCTGTGTGTGCACGGTGGCCTGTCTCCAGAGATCAACACTTTAGATGACATAAGAAAAGTAAGTTGGACTGATGTGAACCTAGAATGTCACTAACCTGATTTTTGTTGTTGTTGTTGTTGTTGCTAAGAAATTGTTCCCCCCCCCCCCCACTGAGATACAGAATATTTATTATGATGTATGGTAATTCCCCTGTGAAGACTCCATGCCCTATAACCAGGGTAATGTAATATATGAAATGTCAAATACTGTTTCTATTTCTTACTATGGTTCAGTATCAAGAGGGCATGTACTAACCACCGCTGGACTGAAAACATACATAACACTTTACACGACAAAAAACTAATTTAATTTTGACAGTGCAATATTCTTCAACAAACACTTAACATTAACTTCTGTACTTTAGATTTGGGTTTCTTAGAGTGTGACCTTCCAGATGTTCTTAAATTGCAGCTCCCATCAGCCCCAGTCAGATTGGCCAGTAGAAGAGAATGTTGAAATGTGTCAAGGGCCCTAGATTGAGCACCCCTGTGATAGAAATGCAGCCTAACCCAGATCAAACTAGTCATGTGCAAAAACTGTGGTGATGCTCAATGCATATTTGTGCTAGAGTGTACTCATGCAGATGGTCATTCTATATATAGATCTTTAACTAGCCATCAATCTAGTTATTTGTTAGGACACTGTAAAAGGATATTGAAATTATATTGAGTGCACAGTTAATTTTCATGTGCATCACTAAATACACCTTTCCCAGCAAAAATAAATAAATCAGAACATCTTTAAATATACCAGAAATAAGAAATTTAGTTGGACCATGAGATGACAGTTGAAAGGGATAATTAAAAATGACACTCAGGTTGCAGAGAGACTAAATTCTTCAAGGAAGACAGAGGGCAGATGCCTGAACTGAGCCAGGGAGAGACTCAGAAGAATTAAATTAGATAGAGATAATGAGGGAGGAGGTTCAAAGAACTCAAATGTGGAAATGCTGATCTTCTAGCAAAATGTTATGTTTCCCTAAGATCAGGTTCTGTGACTGAAGTCTGGAGTGTAGCAAAAAAGGATCCAAGATGATCCAGGAAATTACAGATCATGATGGAAACCATGATGGAAACCATGGTTAAGGGTAAAATTAATGTGCATATAGGGGAACCAGCATTGCTGAAGTGAAATCAGTATGACTTCTGCTAAGGTAAAGCATGCCTAACTTGTTAGAATCTTTTGAGAATGTCACCGAGTAAGCATATGGATTAAGGTGATCCAGTTGACATTGTCTTCTCTGACTTTCAGAATGCTTTTGATATTCCCTCAGCAAAGACTCTTGAGTAAACTAATCAGTAATGGAATAGCAGGAGCTAAAGGACAGGAAACAGAGAGTAGTAGTGAATGCACCATTCTCAGACTGGAAGCAAGAAAAAAATGAGGTCCCAAAACATTTGCTGTTGGGACATCTGCTTTTTTATTCATAAATGATCTACAAGTATGGTTAAGCAGTGAGATAGTAAAGTTTGCTGATTATACTAATTATACAATTGGCACTGAGAAAGTGGACAACCAAGTGGCAATATCACTAAGTGCAAAGTGATGCATGTTGGGACAGAATCCCAATTATATCTAGAAACAGATGGGACTGAGTTTTCTGTGACAGACCTTTGGATCCTGATTGACAGTTCAATGAAGGTGTCAATCCACTATGTAGCAACAGTGATAAAGCAGATTCAACACTAGGTGTAATAAGAGGTCATCAAGGAATAGAATTTACTGCTAGAAGAGCAGCTATCCTGGATAGCTTTAAGAAAGGGTTAATAAAATTCATGGAAGAGAGCTGTATCTATGGCTACCAGAGTTGATGAGCTACTGTTGTCCTCAGGTTGCAGAGTGACATATGTTCTTATGTGATCCAAATCACATGTGTGCTGGACTGAGGGGGAGTTTGGGTTCAGTCCATGTTTGTCAGTGGCACCTCTCCTTGCCCTTAACTGCCAACAGCAGACATTTCTGCAAGTAGTAGTCAGGAGAGAGGCAAACATTCATTTGGGCTGCAGCTGCCACATTGTGTTGCTGGCAGTATTGGGCTTTCAATTTTAGTGGCAAGAAAATGTATTTTTAAACACCATGGCAGCCTGAATTGGCTTTGCATACAGCACTGATATTGTCAAGCAAAGGCAATGGTGGCTACTGATTCATAAATTTGGCTTAATTATGCATTCTGTATGAGTATTATTGTTCTGCAAATTGCCTTTGGGACCCTGTTTTCTTAAGTCTAGAGGGTATATTGTGTGTGTTATTGTTGTTGTTGTTATTCTGCTTTTTAAGTGGATTTAATATTCAGTGATATTTTTCTTACTATATGGGTGTTTTTCCACTGTCAATTGTACCCATTTTTGCATGCATTTTTGTACCTTTTGGCTGTGAGCCGGATGATCCCATTTCCACTACAGCACCCATTTTGAACTCTATTGTTTCCACTGCCATGGGGAAAATCCGGATCTTTTTGGCCTTTAATCCGGATTTTCTGTAGACCCCATTAATGGGGTCTTCTGCCAGAAAATCTGGATTAAAGGGAGCCTGTTTCAACTGGAAACAGGCAATGGGGTCCAAAGGAGGCTAGGGGGAGGGGATGCGCCTTTGACACACACACCCAACATTGGTGTCAAAGCCACTTCGAAGTCACTTCGAAGTTGACTTCACATTCACTTCAAAGTCGTCGTCCCCCCGCCCCCCAAAACACCTGGGGTAATGGACCAACCCCTTGTGGGTCGATCCTGATTCCCCAGATGGGTGCAAAGCTGTTTCCACAGCAGGGGTGTTCCACCTCCTGTGGAAACACATTGGGTGCTTCCCTTAATCCGGATCTACGGGCTGCGGTGGAAAAACACCCTAGGAGTCCTATTCAGGCAATACATGGAGGGCAGGACAGTAGAATATTTTATATCTATTGTTTCTCTAAAAGTATGTGATAATGTTATATGAATGTGTATATGGCAGGACTGCCTATCTGAGCTATAGTCCTGAGTGCTTAGTTTTCACATGCCATGATAAATGTTTAGACACATCAGTACTACATGCTCAAAGATAGGCTGACCACGTTAGGAAGGAGAACAGAATGATGTTATTTTTTATGAGCTCATATCTATTCAAAATAAACAGTTTACACAATTTACAATTTTTAAATCCCACCAAAAAGATGCTAGCCAACCCAAGGACCTAAACCCAAGTATACAGGTGAAGATGTGAAGATGTGCAGATGGAAGATAGCATAGATTCCTAAAGTCTCTCAATTCTTTTTTCTCTAACTCTCTGTGTGTCATCTCTCAGTCCAGTTAAATACTCTCCACTCAAATAAGAGGGTAAGATAAGTGCTGTTGTTTCAGGCATAACTCACTTCTTCCTAGAGAAAAGCCTCATAGATTATACTGTGTTGCAGCAATGTACGCAGATGGTTTTTTTGGCATTCAATTTGTGATGAATCAAATGTTAGAAAATTCGTATTCATTTGAATAGATTCCCTTTGAATGTGGAAGGATTCTATTTGATACGAATATATTCATATGAATTCATATGAATATCCTATATCAGTGATGGCAAACCTTTAAAGCTCGGTGTGTCAAAATTCGCAAGAAAACCTAGCTTAACTCAAGTGCTGTGTCACATCTAGAAATATCCATAATTTTGTGATATTTGTGGCTCTAGTAAAAAAGTTATATTTTTGATATATGTATTTTATTAAAAGCAAAAACAAATAACTCTTTACATTTGCTAAATCTTCCATTGAAAGTTGGCATTTCGTACACTTCAAGAACAAGCAAGCACTACATGCCCAGGTGCCAGGATGACCATGTGTGTCACCCAAAAGGGCTTGGCGTGTCACCTGTGACACACGTGTCATAGATTGGCCATCACTGTCCTATATGAACGCATACGTATCAGATATGTATCCAATCTGAATGTATATGTATCAGATACATATCTGATATGAGCACATACATATTGGATATGTATCGAATATGTATCTGAAACATATGTCTGAACTATTCGTACAAATGTTAATGTACGAATGTCGTAACATTGTATTCGTGTACGAATGTCTGAATTTGGCCAAATTCATACAAATAACGAAAGTTACAAATATTCATGCACGTCCCTACTGTGTTGTGTTACATTCAGAAAGCCCTGCAGCAAATCTCAACTTGAAGGTGGTTAATGGAAAGTTCACGTTCAGCAAAGGATTTGCTTATTCACTGTTTGTTTAAAGCAGCACTGTGAACATTTAAAGGGTTTTCACAATTCTAGTTAAAATAGACCTAAGCAGTTTTATTTATAATATGCAGCCTAGGGAGTTACTCTGTTAGTAGTATTGATTTCCTTCATTCTTTCTCTCCTCTGATCAATGTTATGTTAGAAATAGCCATGCTGAAACAGCAGCACTCAAACTGGATTAAGTACATTGGACTGAGGTTTTATGACAGCATACTGTAGTAAAATGTCTTCTTGTGAAAATTCAAATTCTTCACACCCTTGTTACCTTAAAGTAAAACTAGAGGACTTAAAAAGCAAAACTGCAGTATGTTGAAAAGCAACATGTTTTATATTTTATACCATTGAGTACATTTATGTAGGCTTTTGCTGCATTCTGAGGAAATTTATGTTTGTAAACAGTACTTACGGCAGTGATATTTGATATTAGAAACTGTTGATTCTAGAGAAGGGTTTAGGTTGATATCAGGTTGATATAATTAGCCAGGAGAAAAAGTACAGGGAAAATAAATTTAGGGAGTTTGTGTCATGGCTCATTCTGTTCATTGTTCAGTTGACGCTTGTACATCGTGATCTTTTGAATCATGATGGCAGTCATACACAGTTGCTCAAATACAGCCTCTCTTCTATACAGGAAAAATGAAGGAATGTTATGATAGGTGTTCAAATTTTTAAATGGCTTAGGGGGCAGATATTTGCGATAATGCCTCTTCTAGGGACCCAGAATGTTGTTTTTCCTATGCCTGTGAACTCCATGGGGATGTTCAGAGATCCATTACATTGCCAGTTTCAAAGTAGCATTTCCAAAATATTTGTTGGTTCACCTTATGAGCTAATATTTTCAATTTGCAGACTTTTTAATCAGTGTTTTAATACATATAATTAAGACTGTATTTATTTCAGCTATAGTTATACAGTGTCCTGGGCTTTGTGTATAAACTTTATGTTTATTGTAGGAATTTTCTTTGTTCAATCATGTTAGTGCTAATATAATCTCTAAATACTGATTCCAGTAGTGAGAAAAGCCATATTTATTTATTTAAATATTTCATACCACTTTCTATATAATGAGCTTTAACGTAATTTAAAATTAAATGAAGAAAAAAAAGTAAATGTAAAAATGGGGATTTTAAAAAGAAATCAAAATTGTGTAGATTACAGTCCAGTGGGTGGCTTAAGAATAGTCTGGGAAATTTGAAATTGGGAACAAGGGCTGAGAATATATTTTCCAGAATAGTTATAATTGGTATAAAGCATCCAAATATAAGGAAATTAGACTCAAATCACTGCATAAGTGGTAGAGAACCCCAGTAATGTCCTGTCATATAAGTAATCACACCAGTCCCTTGTGTTGGAATGGGTATAGAAGCAAGGGGACCTATTTCTTCCTTGGGTGGGACTACCCATATTTAGTGGGACTGACATTCTGTTATTAGAGATTTCAAGGATATTAAGTATTAATCTTGAACACTCCTACAGGATCTGCCTGGGTGATGTAATAAGTCTTTAGTAGGAACCTAAAAGTTGTAATTGTAGGCACTTCGTGAATGCCGAAAAGGTCATAACTGTATTTTTCTGTTGCCTGAAGGTTTTGAGCTAGCAATTGGGCTGATAATTATACTAGTAAAAGGAATATCATTGTGTTAGTAGAATCACATGACTTTTACAGATGTGTTTATAGAATTTTCTCAGCTATCCCTTAGCTTTTCTCTTTATGTTCTCTTTTTCTTAGTTAGATCGATTCAAAGAACCACCTGCATATGGACCTATGTGCGATATCTTATGGTCAGATCCCCTAGAGGACTTTGGAAATGAAAAGACTCAGGAACATTTCACTCACAACACAGTCAGGGGGTGCTCATACTTCTACAGGTAAGCGTGGCCTGTTACCATTCAGCAGGTTAGTTGTGACACTGGAGTGTATAGAGAACATAGTTTTTGCATTTAATTTATTTTTCTCTGGGATTTCAATCTGCAAATTTGTACCACTGTGTTAAAAATATGCATATCTAATGAAATTCTATTTCTCCTTGAGATATGCATGTATTCCTATATGATTCCCTTATTCACAGTGGAATGATACCCAAAAATATTTGAGAACATAAATAGATTCAGTTCCTCATCAGGATGCATTATAATATAGTCAATTTGCAAAGGTTTCCTTGTGCTGTTCTAAGATATTTCACCAAAATGAATATTATTATGCAGCCAGAATTCTTGCCTACTTTGCTAATCACTACATTTCGCTATTCTGTTTTGAAATATCTTCTGTAAAGATAATAGATTTTATCACCCTGCCTATAAATTTTGTTATAGCAGCAAACAAATTAAGTAAAACAATTAGAAAGAAATCCTAAAGTGTTGCGACAAATCTCTGTTATTCCTATGCATTATGTCAGCCTCTTTCTGCTTCAAGTGTCCTTTTCAGAGATTTGTTCTCCATCTCTGAAACAACACAAAACATTTGGAATAACTTCCTCTTTTAAGGAAATGCTACAAATTCTATAATTTTCTGCAACATGCCTGAATTACATAAAGTAAATATTTCCTTCTGTTGTGGAATTATTGCAATTAACATCATCTAATACTTACAAAAAATTACTCAGTTATTCAAAAGGCTTGAATAATTTTGCTCTAAGTACATGTCCTGAGTGACAATTTCAGCTGTATTTTTATTTTTTTGCATACGTTAGATATATTGTGGTTCAGTTCAAAAAAGAAAAAAGCTGTCAGTATGATGTAAACCTAATTAATCTAATGATAAGAATCTATTGTATGGATTAGTGGTGCTTCTCTGCAAGTGAAGTCCAAGAAATAAAAGGTGATTCTTTACTGGCTGGTATACTAGACCAGCACACATACTAGGAGCCTCCCTTCTACATGTGGACTGATAAATAAATCAGTCCTAATCCATAGCTTGTCACTGCTTGTAAGTGTTCTTAACTAAACATAGAATTATAGCTATTAAGTGCTGAAAACAGTACCCAGAAAAAACTGAACTGCATCAGGGCTTTTCAGTTAACTGATCAAGGAAGGTATAAGTTAGAAAGGCTAAACACAAGAAAATAACTTCTTTTAATATGGACCTTGTATAAAACTGTTTTTATGATTTGTAAAGCAACATAACCAGGGGGCACTCTATGAAGCTGATGGGTAGGAGCGTAAGGTCTGACAGGGGGAAGTATTTCTTCACACAGAGGGTCATCGGCCTATGGAATGTGCTGCCTGAAGAGGTGGTGACAGCTACCAGTCTGGATGGCTTTAAGGAAGGGTTAGACAAATTTATGGATGACAGATGTATCAATGGCTACTAGAACGAATGCCTAGGTGCATCTTTCAGGCTGGGGGGGGGAGGAAATGGGGCGCTTCTAGGGCCATCTGCTGGGACTCGAGAGCAGGAGAAGGTTTGTCCTTGTCTCTGCTTGAGATGCCCATGAGCATTTGGTGGGCCACTGTGTGCGACAGGATGCTGGACTAGATGGGCTGTGGCCTGATCCAGCAAGGCTTCTCTTATGTTCTTATGTTCTTATAACTTTGTTGATGGGCCGAACAGATAGTGAAATAACTACAGAATGTTTTAGCTCTGCAGCCCAGGTTCTGTGTGGTAACTGTTCATCAGAAATTGCCAATTCATGCAGTTATTTTCTCCAGTTGCTAGAAGAACTGCATCTAAAATCTTCCTCTTTATTTCATATTGCTAACAGTTCCCTTAGTTACATAACTATAAGCAGTTTCCATAGGAACCTCAATATAATCTTTTGGCAGAGGACAGATTCATAGAAAGTGTTTAAGCTAGTTTAGTTAAGTGAGGTAAGACACTATTAGGATTAGGAGACTTGATTTCTCTTACACTCAAAGTGTTTGTTTTTCTGTGTGAAGGAAAAGATGGTTTATTGGTACTGGCTTCCTGGGTTCATTATAATATACTGCTTTTGAACACAGAGAGTTGTGTTTACTAATCTTGGAGGTAGTAAGAGTGCATTTCCATTCTACAAGTGCTAGGGAAGAGCATAGCACAACTTAGTGTAACAAAACTTGAGATAGGGCCTTCTCGGTGATGCTTCCAATTTATGGAATAGTTTCTCCCCAGAGGTGTGTCAGGCCACCTTCACTTCACACATTCAGGATAGCGGTGAAGATGTACTTTTTTGCCCTGGCCATTTCCTCCCTACCTTCAGGCACTGTTAATGTTTTGGTATGTTCATCTTATATTTGTTTTTTAATGTGGTACCCCACCCTGAGACCATTAGCTACAGGCCAGGATAAAAATGCAAATAAATAAATAAATAAATAGTTGAATCCTGGACGTATATTTCTGCTTGGTCCCTTGCAGAACCAGTATGTATGCCATAAAATAACCTGAACAGGTTCCTAAGGACTTAACAGTTCAATATGTTTTCTGTATTTTAAAATCATTTTCTGAAATCTGTCAAATCTTATATTTTCTGATACTCCTTGAAACTATTAAAATAAGGCGTGTGACTGCCATATATAAAATCTCTGTGGGTGCAATTGAAATTTCTGTTCAACCTGAAATTTCCAAACAGTTGTGAAATAGAGAACTGTTGTTGTCTGAAGTGAATAAAATCAGTTGATCCTTATACTTGTTAGCTTTCTGTGTGTGTTACTCAAAGAAGTTCACAACAGTAGCTTCACACCTGTAATGTAAGAAATAAATGGCGAAATGCTTTGATAGTGATTTTCCTGAAAGGCATCAGTATCATTTTTACTCAATTCAATTTTGATTGAATTAAGTTTCAGCCTTTCAGAAACTAGTTTATGAAATCTGGGTCAGGGTGGCACTTCAGAATTCATACAAAAATAACTCTCACCAAAAAGAGAAGAATTCTCACCTTTTAACATTGGGAAGTAATGTTAGCTGTTCTCCATGCTAACATGTTGATAATATACAGGCAGGCAGTTTGTGATGGAAATTCTCCAACTTTTCTGCCTTATGTTGTTCGTTACTGGGTTTTCTCAGAAGTCTGACAAATTTACACATCAGGTACTAGTGACTTTACCACAACTATGCTAGTTGTTCATGCCAAAGTGGACAAACCATGGCATTCCAGATGTTGCTGAGCTATAAGCTCCATAGAGTCCGGAAGACCAAAGTTTGACAAACAAAGAGTCCATGTGTTAACCTCTTGCTCGATATACAGTACATGGCATATAGAATGGCATATTATTGCCAGATATGTTTCTTATGTTATTGCATATTTATGCATAGCATCTATTTACAAAAGCACCTGTATGAACTCAATTAGGGGAGTCCAACTAGATGTCCAAGGCCAGTCTTTAATAGTCTACTTCTGACATAATGGAGAACCATGTTTTTCTCCCCTTAACTGAGCCATGGTTCATCATAGATGTTACCTCTTGAAAAGAGGTAACCAGTTTAATACTGGCCACAGTTCCCTAAGCCATCCAAACCCAGAACAAGCTAAGATATGAAACTGCTTCTGGTTTCTTCCACCTATCATGTAAAAAGGAAATCAATCAGGCAAAATGTATGTATGATCAAGGTTCTTTTGCCTGGTAGAAACCCCTAACCACCTATTACTTTTTCACTTGATCAATAACGTTTTGAAGTTGTACCATTCTCAGTTTTTATTGTAATAAGGAAACATACTACTATATTGTGAGATGAGGAATTTTTAAAAAGTCCTTCTTTATATAGCACTCTATGTTGTGCAGTGAAAGACTGCAAAATTCAATCTCCAGTATGATACTCGGTTCTGTATCTCAATGTATCAGTCAGATATATTGACTGCACTGCCTCATAGTCATTCCACTAACAGATTTTTCTTCCCCTCCTTCCTTCTAACAGTTACCCTGCTGTGTGTGACTTCCTTCAGCACAATAACTTATTATCTATACTCCGAGCCCATGAAGCCCAGGATGCCGGGTGAGTGTTTTCCCTTCCATTTTGATACTTAGCATTTCTGAACATGGCCATCTCTGTGGGTTTCCTCGTCCAAATCTGCTGAAGTGAAATACTGGTTCATTATTCTTTGAAATACAGTCATTGCTTGGCATCCACAACCACGACATTATCTAAGTGATTGCACTTATGGAAGACTGAGACCTGGTGGAATCAAAGGGGCCCAATACACTAAGCAGGGGTACCCATAGGAATTGTGGGTCCTCTGATAAATTGTCATCCCAAACCCACTTTCCTTAAGAGATGAATTTGGAAAATGTTTTGTCCACATTCTGTGAGATCATATGTCCCTGACACATGTCACTTCCTGTTCCCATTATCCTCCTAACCCCATAGGTAACCTAATATCGAGCAAGGTAGGGCTGCCATAGAACAAAAGCCCAGATATTTAATAAAGCATCAGTGCTACAGAGGAGGCGCCTAGTTTACCAGTGCATCAGCAGTGCTATGAAGGGATGATCCAATCAGCCAGTATAAGTCATTGACACCACAGAGACCAAAACACTTCATAACAAGTTTCCAGATTATATTAAATGGGGTAGGAAGACCACCATACTATAAAAGTGTGTAATACAAGAGAAGTTGCATTTTACCACTCTCATGAAAGCAAACAAGTGTTGTCCAGAAGATGATTCTGTAAATGGCTATATCAATTTCTTTGTTTTTGTTTTTTGGTTTTTAAATGGCTGACATTTTAACCTATCAGTTGTACTTTCGGCTCTTTGATTATATTCTTTAGAGATTCAGAAGCACTGATAGCAAGTAGTTGGAGAAGAAAGAAAAAGCATCTATTCTCCAGAAACACACACTCTAGCCTCCCTTGAGTGACATGAACAGCATCCAATCAGAAATGAGGTAGATTTGATGTAGCAAAAGGGGTGGGGAGCCAAGAGCTCTATGGAGGAGGCTCAGTTTGATCGTGCAGAAAGGTATGAGCAACGCAGTCCAAAGAAGGGAT
Organism: Aspidoscelis tigris stejnegeri; assembly: GCA_023333525.1. NCBI lineage: Eukaryota > Metazoa > Chordata > Lepidosauria > Squamata > Teiidae > Aspidoscelis > Aspidoscelis tigris. Next base: position 68,425,070 of record JALMGA010000006.1, read on the forward strand.
GACCTATAATGGTCCAGGTGTGAACACAGCTGGTACCACCTCAGTTTGAATGAATGAATAGGCCATCCTGTCTTAGACTTGGGTGACCTCAGTCTTTGAGAAGACAGCACTTGTTGGAACAGACCCTATGTCTGGGGAAGATTAAAGGCAGAAAGAGAAGGGGGCAGCAAAGGACGAAATGAATTGTGAAATGCAAGCAACAAACTTGGGCAAACTCCCGGAGAAAGTAGAGTATAGAAGGCCCCAGTGTACTGTGGCCCGTGCAGTCACAAAGAGTTGGACCAAACTTTACAGTGGAACAGCTAATACAAAAATAAAAATTATCAAAAGGAAGAGAATCATTTCAAATTTTTGCTTCTTCTTTGAAATCTTGTTTTCAAATTATAGCTTCTAAGTACTCCTTGGTGAAAGTGCTGCTGTCCATAAGTGGTGCACCTCTGAGACTTCAGATATTCTAGGGTGCTACCTTTCTGTTCATAGCCGTTTTGGTAGCCCTTTGCTCAAATTAAGGCATACTATGACAGCATAATTAGAACAAGGCTTTCCCTTGTTCAGCTGGTAAACAGCAGGAGCAGATATATCAGCTCTTTACAGCTTGTTAACTTTCCAAACCTGCAGGGTTCTTTGGAGAGACACAGCTTGAAAGGAGAATATATTTTCTAGGTCATTGAAAGAAACTGCAACTCCATACTTAACACTTTGCAAAGACTAATGCCTAATTACCAATAGTTTCTGCACAAAAATAGACAGAAGACATATAAAGTGTTCATTGATGTATAAAGAAAAGAGTTGTGAAGTTATTTATTATGATGGCCTGCACATCTGCAGTAGCATTAATGTCTTTCGCTTCCTTTCTTATTTTAATAAAACAAATTTATAATCTTATCAAAGCAATCACAAAGAAGCAAGGAGTGGAGTGCTTTAAACCAGAATGAATCAGCCCCCAAAATACTTTTAACAAACAACAATTATTTGTGTGTTTTTAAAAAGACATTTCTGTACCACAATTCTTTAAAAAAACTCAGAGCAGTCAACAAGAAAATAATGAATTAAAACCAAATGTAAAGTCTCTTTGGTAGCTATATTCAAAATAAAAAAATATATAGAAAGGTTGCACAACTGAACTTTGTGCAGCTCATGGATCACTTACCTAATGGCACACACTTGTAATTTTGAAGGCTTTTCCCAGGGAACGGAGTACAATGCAAAATCCGTCCGAGAAAGGGGAGCACTCTGGCTTTGTGGATCTAGAATCGTAGAATGTAGCTCAGTTTAAGCAGACCTGAGACTTGAAATTCTGTTGTTTGTTAAGGGCAGGTCATTTAAAATTAAAGAATCTCAAAAGACTTGGAAGAATCCAAACTCATAGTTATTTTATAATTGTATCTCATTTGCTTGCTAGACGTGATCACAGTGCTCCCAATACAGTCCTGGAATGTAGACCTGCTTTACTGGGTTATAATTATTCTGGTAAAATTAACTATTGGAGCACAATATCCTGTTATTCCACAACTGCTGCTCTGTCTAGAATACTGTGCAAGAAATCTGGCAGATGTAATGTACTCCGCTGCAGCAGCAAACGCTTAGATGTGGACTATCAATTTAATGACTAGACAATGTGTGATAATTTAAGATGTGCTTTATCTCGGTTGATCAATAAACTGCAGAATAAATAAGCTATGTACTTATCTGAAGAGGAAAGGTGGTCGCTCTTAACTTTGAGCCATAGCCTCCACAAGTATTTATGAAATTTTATAAAATTAATCTTGTACCATGAGGGTAGAGTGTTATTCTTACTGCTGATGGAGAAAAGTCCAAATATATAGGTAGATTTCCACTATGTAATTAGCATAGAAATGTTAGCATACTTCTTTTTTAATCCTTTTATTACTAGGGTTTTTTGAGGCTTGTATAAGCCAAGGACTAAAATGGTTATTGCCTTGCTTCTTGCTTGGGATAAAAAAATTAGTTTTGTTGGTGCGCATCCAAAATTCTGGGGTTTCATTTTTATTGCTGATCAACTAAATGTAGGACAGCTGAGGTAGTAATGTTTATGTTGCCAGAAGCAAATGTAAATGTATAAATAATTTTTTTTTAGGTATAAATCTCATTATATTGCAGTACACATTAATTCAGCCTTTTTTATGTTTAAATATTTCAGTACAGTGATGTACTTTTTAATATAGTTTCTGGAATTATGCATTTGTAGAAAGGCATTGACTTGGATCCAAGTTGTTTGCCAAGATGCCTTTGAACAGGTTTTACACAATTTCTACCTTTCTCTGCACTTTCCTATAGCACAGTTTCCCTGTTGAAATGTTTTGTGCTGTTATCTGTTTAGGCTTCAAGGAGTCCAGGGCAGGGAAGAAATGATGGAAAAAATAATTGTGCAAGCAGGCTTTTATTAATGCATTGCATCAAACCCATTCTTTTCAGTATTTATTTGTGGCATTTGTATACAAGTTGCTTTTCAGAGTTGAAAGGCTAAATGGGATCTTTCTGTTCCCAGTAGAGTTCAGTATATATTCTCAATCAGTCAGTCATTCTCATGCACCACTTCAGAACAAATCCCTTATCATTACAAAATACAAATAAAAGAAATGAAAGTTGCCTGTAGAGTCTTTTGTTAATTTTAATTGGTGTGGACTCAGTGTCTGTAGCCTGCTGAGCTTGTGTTTTGCTGAAACTCTAAATCAGGTCTAATTTTTTTGTGGCCCATTGACTCGTATTCTTGAAGGGAAAACCAGATAGGATGGAAGTAAGAGAAGAGACAAAGGGACATCTTACCTATTTTTGTTTCTGTTCCTATACACAATTGCAAGCCCCCACACACACACGCGCACATGGAATGTGGGTCCAGCAGGAATCCTAATCCTAAATCTAGCCTACATTCTACTTTAATAAAATCTAAACTATGAATTATGAAAAATACTAATAAGTTTGTTTATATTATTCATTGTAGGTATCGCATGTACAGGAAAAGCCAGACAACAGGTTTCCCTTCGTTAATTACAATTTTTTCAGCACCAAACTATCTAGATGTATACAATAACAAAGGTAAGAGTTCTTCTTAGGCCTCTTCTTAATTTTCCTTTAAATTGTTTTTATTTTGTTTGGTTGTTAATGTTACTATCACTTATGTATGCATGTTATTCATTAAGAGATTGTCTTTGAATGGATTCAGCAAAGAACAGAAAGTTTCCAAGGCTTTTGCTCATGGGCTCCACATCTAATCAATAGCAAGAATCCTGAACTGCCCTCCAGATTTTCCTGGACTAAAACTCCCATGACAAGACATGTAGCTCAGGAATGTCTGAAAGGCCACAGTTCAGCACCTCTGGTATGAAGTTAAATGTGTATTAGCTAATTCATGGTCTCTGCTAAGATTCAGTCTTGATGCTCTTTATCTAACTGATTTTAGACTTAAATGCATTATTCGTAGGACTTTCTTTACTTGTGTGTGCTAAAATCTCCCATTAAGAAAACTGATTTGGATCCAGCAGGAACTTCTCAAAACCGAAATAGTCATGCATAGATAATCAGAAGTGATTTTCACATATTCCCTTTGTAAACAATGACCCTCACTGTTTACCTAATAAGCAGTCAGAAGCAGAGGATGTATCTATAAAAGGGCATTGTCTTTATTTTAATAAAAGGAGAGCCACCAGGCTTCTTTCAGGTAAAACTCTCAGAGAAAGAAGAAACACAACCCTCATCTTTATCCCTGAATCACAGCCAATAGCCCTTCCTCCTTTTTCCTATTGGTTGAGGTACATTCTTCTCACTCCTCCTTTCAGAGGTTTCTCCTTGATATCTCCCTCCCTCCTTTACATAGATCGCATGATCATTAACTTCCCCAATATGCCTCCCCTGGGTGGGCAGGATAATATTCTTAAGCTCATTATATGGACAGAAGAGAAGCCAAAACCTAACTTCTTGGCTGTTACCTGACCTTGGACCTCGGCCAAGCTATAATGCAGCAGCCAGAGCAGTTGATTCCCTAAATATGAGCTGGAAGCCTAGGCCTCTAATGACTATTCCAGCCTAGGAACCTGTATGGAAGATAAGGAAAATATGCAGCTTCTTTCATATTTGTACATATTGCAATGGCACTCCACAGTTATGTATAAGATAAGTAATTAGTTATGTCTTTTTTCTGTGACACATCCCAGTATATTCCCCTCACCTTTCTCCCTGAAGTTCCTAAAATCACCATCTGTGCCAATGTAGAGTACTTCCTGACTTAACAAGTATCCAGACAATTAAAATAGGAATAAGGGATAGCTTAACAGACACATGCTTTTGTTGCTTTTTATTGTATACTGTATTTTTATACAAAACTAATTAATGCATTTATAAAATTTAAAAGATATATATCTTCATTCAGAATCATATGATGATAAGAGAGATGCTTGAACCAAATCTTGCCTTTGCTACAATCAGCTCTCAAGCCTATCTTGACCAATCAGATGACCAATTGAGGAGGCCAGTTGTTTAGAGTTTGCCAGCCCCCTTTCTTCTCTCCAACTGCTGCCTTCCCCATTTCATCCATTCCTGCCTATGTGCTTGGGATGCTGTCTGCCTGCTTCAGTCCATGAAGATGTCCACACACTCCAGTCCGTGCTGCTGCCAGCTGCTTAATTAATCTGAAGTGCCCTTCCTGGGTGCTTACCTTCTAGGACAGGAGGTCACAGCATACTACACATTCATATGCTACATGTTCATATGCTAAATAACATTTCATCTGTTGGGACAGCCTCAAATACAGCATTTGAGGCCTTCCCAGAACAGAAAAGAGTCTACTGGAATCTGTAATCCCACAGAGCAAGCTGCCAGGAGTGAAGCTTACAAATGTTGCAGCAGGCAGCAGAGGAAAGTGCTGGGTGTTGTTTGCAAGCTGAAGTGGGCTGATGGAAACGCACAGCAGCCAAGTGAGGGAAGTTTGGTGAGTTGGAGAGACCTGGCTTGTTGAGGTTCCTCAATGTTTGGCTTGCTAGTGAGCTTAGTGAACCAGCAAGGGTCATGAGGAGACAACTCAGTATGTTTTACATTGTGGTAATGAGTCTGAAGATGTAAACATACAGGAGCATATGATTAACAACCAATAGTTTTCCTTGGAAGTAAATGATGGATGCACGTAGAGGATGTCTTAAAGCCCTATCAAGTGTAGATTTACTTGAAAGTCTTCAATGAATTAATTCAGTGAGATTTGCTCCCAAAATAATTAGGCATAAGCAAGGATATACGTGCAGTATTTTACTGCATCTGTCGATAGATCGCTTATAGTAAGTTGTGCACCTTCTACAAGTAATGTCATAAAAGGGTTTCAGAAGTAAGAGGAACTTTATTTCCCCTTTTCCAAGGCCACTCTGGTAGTATCAGAGAGCTGCCATGTAATCTGCTCTGTAGTCCATTTTCAGGAGGTTATCTGTAGCTGATTATTTTTTCATCACTTGGTAAGCCCTACCAACTTTGGCATAAGCAAAGACACAAATTCAATCCTCATCTAATCCGAGCTTAGTATATCTTTTTCACTTCTGGCAAACCACAGTGATAAAGCAAGGCTCATTTTTCATTTACCAACCATGATTTCTGCGGCAAAACAAATCATCTCTGTCTGAGATGCAGTGTTAAGTAAAAGATGGTCTTTCCTTTCATTTATTAGAAAAGAGAAGCAAAACAATCCAGGTAGGAGTATGCACAGTAAATAACTACAGTATATTCTGGTGTATAAGACTACTTTTTAACCCAGGAAAATCTTCTCAAAGTCGGGGGTCTTCTTCTTATACAGTGAGTATATCCCAAACTCTGAAAAAGTTCGGGTCATCTTATACGCCCAGTTGTCTTATACACCATAATATACGGTAATTGTATTTTATTCTGAAATCTACATCATTAAGCCAGCTAGTATCTAAAGTTGTGGAAAATGAGGATTTAAAAGCATAGATGAACCATATTATAACAGGTGACAAGTTTCAACTATAACTAAATGCAACTCTGTACTGCAGAATTCTGAAGCAATCAGTTCATGGAATTATATTTTATAAAAGCCAATGTATTTTTCTGTACAAATTCAAAAGGCAGCATGATTATCTTTTGTACAGTATAGTATCTGAAAATTGGTAATCCTTAAACATTATAGATTTTAACTGCATAATAACACCTTTTCACATATGATTTGCTTTCAGTTGGAATTTTTGTCACTGTTTCTTTTCACATTATATAATTATGTATCAATTATAAACTGTGTGTTTTTTGTTCCTTTGTCCTTTTTTACTTTTTTTGCTTTTGAATAATGTGTACTTCCCCCTCTATTCTGAGACTCTTAAGAGTTTTTTCAAAAGCAGTTCAGATTGTTGTCTTAAAGTCACTTGCATTTGAGTGCAGTATCAGCATTATAAATTATTAATGTAATGAAAGTTTGAAGTAGCTTTTAGATTCTCTCAGTGAATTATTCATTTTATCACTCTATCATTTTCAAATCCTAATTTTTTAAAAAAATATATGTTTTTGCCCACTATTCTTCCAAAAGGCTTTAGATTCTTTTTCTTTTGCTTTTTAAAATGCCTCATATTAGGTTTCATAAATTTGATCAGTTTATTTTTGTACTCTAAGGACTTGAATAAAATTACAATGCAAAAGAGAGAAAAAGTACACAAAGTCAAGGTAACCCCAGATTACTATCAGTATTTGTAAATTACTGGCTCTTTGTGATTTGAAGGGCATTTGACATAATGTATTTAACATAAAACTGTTAGTTCACCCAGGAAAATCACTCAAGAGTAACAAAATTTAAATGAGCTCAGGCAACACAAAATTAAAATCACAAAATTTGTTCCATGATTTAACAGTGCAGTCATTATTTATTTATTTATTTATTTATTTATTTATTTATTTATTTATTTACATTTCTATCCCGCCCCATACCCAAAGGTCTCTGAGCAGGTAACAACAGATTAAAATAGAATATACATTAAAAGACGTTAAAAATATTCAGCAAATATAAAACAATATACAATATACAATGTGTTTAAAATACAATATGTTTACAATATGTTTAAAATGATAGTAGACAAACTCAAAATGATATGTAGACAAACTCTTTGTATCAAAAAATCTTCCTTTCAAAACTTAGAAGGAGAATGATTAATCCTTACTTGATTATTTTTTTCAGTACAAGTTCTCAGGTATAGATAGGAGCTGATGGATAGGGACTTGAAGGCGAGATTCTCAAAATAACAGAGTGAACATCAATTGTGAGCTCAAGCAAGCAGCTCTTGGTTAGAAATATTCTTTCCTTTATTTGGGATACAGAACCACAACGCCTGCACTGGATTTTTAGGAAGGTAGAGTTGGACAGATCAAGGTAACTTAGTAGCCAGTAGCACAACAGCTGCCTTAAATACATAAATCATCAGCCAGAGGTTGAAGGTGGCAAACTATGCTCTAATGTTGAACAGATATATAGGGGAAACAACTGAATTAAGGACTCTTTTGCCACTTGGAGCAGAGATCTTAGAAAACTAGCTTCAGTTGCATGTTCTTTAATGCAAATTGCTGTCATGTAAAGTAAGATGAAAAGATACTTTAGTGCTTCAAAGTTTGGTGTAAAAGAAAATGAAGAGTTGCAAAGTAAAAAGTTTCATATGATATAAGTATTTAGTATTCAGAAGCATGAAGGGACCTTTTCATGTCAACCTATAGAAGCATCTTCCTATATGTGTGTGTGTATGTATGTATGTATGTATATGCATGTATGTGTATATTTATGTGTGTATATATGTATATATTTCATAATATATCTGTGTGTTCATTTCGTAAGGAATTTTTTTTACTCAACTTTGGGAGCCTCAAGGTGTGTTATGTCAGGGTACTATGGTATATCTCTTCCTAAACTCAGAGTAAAATAGTGTGGGATTTCCCACATTATCTTTACAGTGACCATAGGGGTTACCACAGGATCAGGCATCTGATGTGGGCTGCTTCAGTACAGCACCAGATTGACCTTCTGTGAACTGCACACTGCTCCACATCTTTCTTTTGCTCTTTTAATTCATGCTAAAATCTTCTGGAAGCTCAGTCTGGAGTTGTGTCAAAGGAACCTGCACCAGTTTAACTGCCTGTGTTGTGGGGAAATCCTGGTATTCAATAAAGAATTGGCATTTCCCCATCTGAAGACACTTTGTGTAGGAAATTAATGCTATTATTGTTAACCAAAATACTGTATTTTTTGCCATATACGTCTCCCCCTTACTCCCCCTCCCGTAAAATTTTTCTAAATTCACTGTGTCCTGCCCCCCCACCCCATATTCCCTTTCAAATTACAGGTGCATCATATATGCCAATGCATCCTATAAGGCTCAATATATGAGTAAATAAGTGTCATTTTGACATTATGAATTTGCTTTTACTTCTGAGTATAAGAATTAACTTCAGGCCATTTTATTTCTCTCTCTCTCTCTCTCTCTCTCTCTCTTCCCTCCCCCCCCCCCCCTACACAAGTGTACCAGAACTCTTGGTAGTTCACACTGTGAGTAGGGAATGTAAGTTTAAACGTTAGCTGTTGTCTGAAATTACAGTAAATACTGTACTTAACTGAAGAGAAATGTAGGCAAAGTTCAACATCTCCAGACACAAGGGTCAGAACAGAAGAACAGAGTTAGAATATCATATTTGGATGTGCTGCAGAATTTCTGTAATTAGCATTTAGCAGCCAGTTTCTGAAGGTGAGAGGAATGTGACTCTAGAATATAGGGACTGTTCTTTACTTCTTGAACTGTTGCTCTGTGTTTAAGTAAGGTTTGTTCCAAAAGGAAGGGATGAAATTTGGTAGTACAGATATACTATCTGGTGGTGTCGATTTCTTCTGGCCACAGTTGTGATCCAGGTTAGCCAACTACCATACAGGATCATAATCTGAGTATATATTAATAACAAACAGCTTTATCTGTCTTTTGTAGCTGCAGTATTGAAATATGAGAACAACGTTATGAATATCCGACAGTTCAACTGTTCTCCTCATCCCTATTGGCTTCCAAATTTCATGGATGTTTTTACCTGGTCTTTACCATTTGTTGGAGAAAAAGGTAAGTGAATTGTTTTCAACCTGACAACAGTTTTGTGATACAGTAGGTTGCCAGAGAGCTGGTGCCTCCAGGCTACCACTGACCTGCACCCCTCCCAGAAAAAGACAGCTTTTAAGCAAATACCACAGTGGCAGGGAAACAGCTTATTAACCATAATTAAGAATGGGAACTGTAAAAAAGTCATGGGTTCACAAGAATGGGAACTGTAAAAAAGTCATGGGTGGGAAAATGCTTTTGAATTAAAAACTGGCTGTAAACCTCCAACGTGTTAGTGTGCTCTTAGGCCCTTTCCGCACTGGCCCACTGAAAACCAGATTAAGTAAATCCGTTTTTATGAAATGTGTCTCTAGCAAGATCCATCTCAAATAGATACAGATCTAATAAGGTCCCATGCTTCCGCACTCGCTTGGGAAGGACGGATTGCGAAGAACACATTATGCCTTTTGCAATGCGGATGCAGTAGCACAGATTTCCAGACGACCGCCCCAGGAGCTGCATGATTGGAGCATTCAGCCATCAGTCACCACTCCTTCCCTGCTGTGCGTGGACCAATCAGCAGCGTGTCCAAGATCCAGTGCCCTCCTGGCGCCAAAGCCTGCTTTTTGTGCATGGAATCACTACATTCAGACTTGCTGTCCCTCTTCTGCCGTAGCTGAGTGCCTGCCCAATACAAAGCCAGTGTGAGAGGGACTTCATGGCTGGACTGTGCTTCTCCCGCCTCTCAACATGGTGGCTTCCTGCCACGCCTCACTTAACATGGCAGCTTCCTGCTGCTGCCTCTCTCAACATAGCAGCTACCTGTCCCACCCACATGTGTTCTGTCTCCCATCCATGTGCAGAAGCGTCCTCCTTTGATGCGGATTTAGAGCACAAGGGCAGATTAAGTACCCATTAAGACTACCTCCAATCAGGTCTTCCGGGAAACCGGTTTAAGGGACTCATAGCACACGTTAGAGACAGATTTTGCGTGAACCAATGTGGAAGTGGCCTCCCCAATGTGTCTAATGGGTGCTGCAGCGTGGACAGGAATTTTGCAAGTGTTTTAAATTTATTTATTTATTTATTTATTTACATTTATATCCCGCCCTATACCCTAGGGTCTCAGGGCGGGTAACAGCATATTTAAAAGACAAGAATATTTAGAATAAAACCATATATAAAGACAGTATAAAACATTAGTATGTACAGTAGGGAAAAACTGTGCCACGTTCAACCAAAGGCCAGAGCAAAGAGGTGCGTCTTTACCCCCCTCCTAAACGTATACAGTGAGGGGGCCTGACGCACCTCAAGGGGGAGGCTATTCCACAGCCTGGGGGCTATTACTGAGAAGGCCCTCTCTCGAGTGCCCACCCATCTTGCTACAGAGGGTGGTGGGACAACGAGAAGGGCCTCCCCTCCAGATCTTAGGGCACGGGCAGGTTGGTATGGGAGGAGGCGTTCCTTCAGATATTTGGGGCCCAAGTCATTTAGGGCCTTATACGTTAAAGTTAACACCTTGAATTGGGCTCGGTAATGAATCGGCAGCCAGTGCAGCTCTTTTAGGACCGGTGTGATGTGCGTCCGGCCCGATACCCCTGTAAGCAGTCTTGCAGCTGCATTCTGCACTAGCTGTAGTTTCCGAACCGTCTTCAAGGGCAGCCCCATGTAGAGTGCATTGCAATAGTCCAATCTAGAGGTTACCAGGGCATGGATGACTGTGGCCAAGTCGTCTCTGTCCAAAAAAGGCTTAAGCTGACGCACCAATCGTAGTTGGGAATAGGCACTCCTGGCCACGGCTTCCACCTGAGCTTCAAGCGTCAATGCCGAGTCCAGGAGTACTCCCAAGTTACGCACCTGTCCCTTCCAGGGCATTGCGACCCCGTCCAGGACAGGGTATTTCCCAACTACACGGACCCGAGACCCTGTGACACACAGCACCTCTGTCTTGTCTGGATTCAGCTTCAATTTATTGGCCCTCATCCAGCCCATTACTGCCTCCAGACACCTGTCAAGATCCAGATTTGAGGAGGGCGCAGTGCGTATGCACAGCACCTGCCTCAGAGCACAGCACTGGCTCGCCCTTGCCGTTAGGAGGCTCTCTGTGCAGGCGCGCTACCCTGGCCAGTCAGGAGGTGCGCAGCACGCAGCCACGGAGCCTCCTAGGACCTCACGGCCAGAATCAGGGTGACTGCGGAGAGGTAAGAAGGGGATCGCTCGCGCTCCCCCCCCCCCCCCCGCAGATAGGCTAGGGAGGGGTTCGGAGAGAGGTGATCCGCCTCTCCTGGGGTGAGGGCGAGCTGCGAGAGTGGATTCCCCTGGCTCGCCTAGTGGGTATTAAGTGGCCAGTGCGGAAAGACCCTCAGTCTCCCAAGTCCTGATCCAATATAGACCTGCATGTGTATTAAAATCTCAGGAAGAGAGCCTTCTTAGAGTTCCCCTCTCTCAGAGGTGCAGTCAGTAGGAACATCCAGGAGAGTATTTTCTGTAGTGGCCTCCAGACTCGAACAGGCTCCCTCTTGAGGTCCACCAGGAGAATAACATTCATTATCACCCTGGCCTTTTGTATTTAGGTCCCTCTTGGTGCTGCTCTGCCAGGGAGGGAGGAAAACTGTGAACAAACTTTCAGTGAAGGGTGGACCAAAACAGAAAAGAACAGAAAAGAATAATCTACCAGAACTGATCTACACTGGCTTTTCCCTTCTTTTCCTGTCTTTTCTTTTGTAAAAATGTTATGCAATTTCTTTCTTAGTTTTCAGTCATAGCTTTTTAAGTGTACACTTAAAATTTAACTGTACGCCCAAAACACGATGTCTAAATGTAATAAACAGATAGTGAACAGTCATACAGTCATTGTAACATACAGACCAATTTCTGCATATCTAGAAGTAGCTAAGTTTCTGTTGAATTAATTTTGTTGCAAAGCTAAGTTTGCTGCTGTACACTGTGCAGCAGTCTAAGAATATAGATTTTCTTTCCAGAGTTGTTGCTCTGGATACCTTACCACATGATCTAAGACAGAACCAAAAAAAGATAAATTAATAACCTCCCAGTTCTAAGGTTTTCTTAATCCAACAAGCATTCATATAGCCAGAAATGTCTTCTTTCCTTTCTTTGGGTGCTTCCGCACATGGCCTTAAATACCCATTAAGGACACATGTGAAAACCCGCACCCGCACAGCAACACCCTTTAAGGACGCTTTGGCTAATCAGCATTCGCACAGCAGCACCCATTAGAGACAGATAGGAGAAGTCTCTTCCGCACCTATCTGTCTCTAATGTGTGCTTAATGGGGTCTACCAGAAGACTACATTCGAGGTAGTCTTAATGGGTGTTTAACTGTGAAAATGCATCCATTTAGGACGCATCCGCATAGTGAAACGGTGCCTAACCGGGGCCCTCCCCCGGCCCGCCATGATTGGCTCTGCCAGAGCCAAGCATGGCGAACCGGAGGACTCTGATCTTGGGGCTCGCCCTTGCTGTTAGGAGGCTCTCTGTGCAGGCGCGCTACCCTGGCCAGTCAGGAGGTGCACAGCACGCAGCCACGGAGCCTCCTAGGACCTCACGGCCAGAATCAGGGTGACTGCGAAGAGGTAAGAAGGGGATCGCTCGCGCTCCCCCCCCCCCGCAGATAGGCTAGGGAGGGGTTCGGAGAGAGGTGATCCGCCTCTCCTGGGGTGAGGGCGAGCCACGAGAGTGGATTCCCCTGGCTCGCCATGCTTGGCTCCGGCAGAGCCAGCCATGGTGGGCCGGGGGAGGGCCTCTGGGGCACGGATCTGAGGCAGGTGCTGTGCATACGCACTGCGCCCTCCTCAAATCTGGATCTACATCTTCCTACCGGTGCGTGTGCAGACAGAAGGGGTGTTGGTAGATCCGTATCTAATAGATACGGATCTACCTTCATTTGGATGTACTCAATCCGGATCTACCCTAAACTGGGGTTAGTAAATCCAGATCTACTGGAAATCGGATTTACTAAATCCGGATGTAGTAGATCCGGATTTACCCCTGGTAAGTGCGGAAGCACCCTTTGTTGAAACACTGAAGGGTACTTAAGTAAAATATTTCATTTTTTTGTAACTTGCCCCACTCAGTACTAGTTATAACTTATTAGCCACATGAGATAAACGATTCTCTGTATATTCACTGCTGTTAACCTGTGGTAAATGTAATTTCTATGCTGTCATTGTCATAAACTCTACTACCTTGATAGCATTTGGTTCTGATATGTACAACATTCTCACATTTTCCTTTGTAGTGACGGAGATGCTCGTCAATGTGCTGAACATTTGCTCAGATGATGAACTTGGTACAGAAGAAGATGGCTTTGATGGTAAGCCTTGTTCCTTGGGCTGAGGTGACTTGTCTTTATTAACCTATTTTTGCCTGAAAATCTGTGTTAATCTCAAGGCAAGTCATATGGTGGGCTCTGGAAGGATCTTGCTGACATTCAGTTATGTTATTCAAGCTTCCAAAGCAATGTTCCTACCAGACAATCATGTGTTTGTGGTTTTGCATGGTTTGCAAAGGAAGAATGAAAACTGTGTCCTTTTTTGCTCCTTCTCATATTAGATTGACAAGAGGTCACTCAATTTTTAAAAATACGTTTTTTATCCTAATTCTGTGTAACTCAAGACTGCTAGAAAGTGAAGTCATGCTGTGAAGAATGTCCTAGAAATTTTAAACAGAGTGTAATGCTAAGTCATGTAGGCAAAGTGACAGTATCTGGGCCTCAGTAAGTAATTGTTTTTTAAGTGATACTGTCAACAGTGCTGGAGTGCATTTTGTCTTGCAGAGGATTCCCCTTCTCGTAGTATTTTGTACGATATTGTTTTGGAATGAGATCCCAACTACTGGCTCAGGGCTATACTGGATGGATGGATCAATAGATCGGAGGGAGGGAGGGAGGGAGGGAGGGAGGGAGGGAGGGAAGGAAGGAAGGAAGGAAGGAAGGAAGGAAGGAAGGAAGGAAGGAAGGAAGGAAAGCTTACCTGGACTAATGAGTCAGTCAGCACCACAAAATACAAAACATCCTCTCAGAACGGGATTTTATCAGACCTAAATTAAATCTGACTTCCAAGAAAAGAAGTTTCTTCTCAACCAAAATAGTAACACTTTAATGTAAAGGCCATACTTCAGTGGGAGAATATGTACTTCACATACAGGTTTTCCCAAGTTCAGCAAAGGTGCCCAATCAAACTTACACTTATCTGTCGCTGTTGGACCTATGTATCCAGAAGCACTCTGGGGACAAAAAAAAAAAAAAAGCAATGAATATTTCCATCTTGTCCTGGTTATATATTTCCAAACTCTAACTTACTGACTGTTTCAGGACTCAAAATACTGGGTAAGACTAGCAAATTGGTTGTTGGTGTCTTTCTCTGCTGAAAAGACTAAAGCAGTGCTTACTAGCTTTTTATGAGGGAAGTACACGTAGCTGGTGAAAGATCATATGTTTTGCATGTAAATGTTCTTGATTCTAATCCTTAGCATTGCCAAGTAGAGCTAGGGGTGTCTTGCATGGAACTTCCCACTGCCAGTACTGCCAAGATGGGAAAATAGATGGTTTGTTTCTGTAGAAGGAAGCATCATAGTTGGAGAATCCTTAAGTCTATTGAAGTAGGAGAAACAGTAGAATCTGAAACAGAAAGCTTTTAAGTATACCTCAGCTTCCTAACAGAAATATCCAAGAATCCAGCCACATTTCCCTTACAGAATAAGATTTTGCTAACCTTGTCATCTGGTTTCTGATGTCACTTCCCATGGTACTGACCACATTCAGTCTTTTCTAGACTATTCTAGTTTTGTACGTCTGTCACGTAAATATCTGTGCCCAATGCTTTTCTCCTATAGCATTCTCTTCCAGCTCTTTTTCTCCCTAATGGTTCTTTCATCACCTGATTTTAAGCAGAAATGTATGTCTCGTGTTAGTTGGAGCAAAAAGCATATGCTAGAAGTAAGATTTAAGATGGTAATGAAACCTGTAGTTAAGATCTTTCCTCTTTCAGAAATAACTCATTTCAGAGCCAGAATAAGAAAAGCCTTCAGAATTGTCCATAAGAAATTATAAGAATAGTAGTTTCCTTTTCTGCCCTTATAAAAAACCTTATGAAGTCCTAGCAGAAGATGGTGAATGGGGCACAATTGCAGCCTATTCACTGGACAAGAAGATGATTCACCACAATGGGCTTTAAAAAAAAAAGTGCTCTTGAGAAATTGGCTTCCATTTGTGCACCCCTTCACCAAACACTCTTTTGTAGATCAGTATCTGCTGTCTGCAAAATCTTGGGAAAGATCCAAATGATACTAGGGATCTTGCTTATAGGGTTGTTTGCATGGACAAACTAGCAAGTGAAATTCTTCCCCTGTTAGAGTCATAACCTGGTCATAGTTACACAGAAGCAGAAGAGATGGGCAATGTGCATTTAACACGCTGTAGCTGTTTTTCCTTTTAGTGTGCAGTTACCACTTGGACAGTTAAAGCGGTCAATAGGTCTTGTAAAATGATTTAGTAATTTACGCAATAGTAGGGATGTGCATGAATATTCATCACATTTGAAATTCATATGAATTTGGACATTTGAATTCAAATCAGATGTCAGTATATTTGAAGACTGATGTTCAAATACAAATTGAATGCCTTGTACGAAGCTTTGTTGCATTCATGAACCTGAGGAGATGGGAAAGCGGATGCCTCAGTCACATCTGCAGTGTATCCAGAGTGGATTCAAAGCGGATTCAGGTGGATTCAAAGTGGACTGAGAGTGGATTTGATGTGTTCAGAGCGGATACATAGGGATTCATAGGCAATTTGTAGTGGAGATTCAGATTGGATTTGTAGAGAACATTTGTATCAAACTCAATTCCTACCACATTAGTGCACGTCCCTACTCAATAGGTCTTGTAAGATGATTACAGTTCTGTTTTTTTTAAAAGATGGCTTTTGCATACCATTGTTTGAGGCATAGAAAGTAAGTCATTTAAAAACTGTTTTTGAAAAAAAACATGACTTATAAGACCAGATTGGGGCTTTATCGATTTTGAGTTAATAGTACATCTAAATGTGAAGCACAGTAAATATGCACTTCTCCTTTTGGATGTTCTGAACACCCAATATCACGGTCCAACAACCTTTAAAAAATAAAAACCGCTTTCTGGGTAGGAAGCTCAGCAAAGCCTGAAGCTTAAATGCTTTCAAATGCTGGTTATTCATCCTGTATTAATTAAATGGAATTTGAGCCAAATCCCACAAGCTTTTCCTTAGATTGATTTCAGGTCCCCTATGAACCTAAGGGTGCCTCTCCAGGTGTTCTTAGGGTGTTTTCCCACTGCGCTCCTTTAATCCGGATCTAAGAAGATCTGCATCTAAGGAATGGGTACTTCCCTTAATCCGGATCTACTAGATCTGGATTAAGGAAGTACCCAGTGTGTTTCCACAGGTGGTCTAGTCTTCTTTCAGGGTACAGGCATGGGTGTTTTTCCACTGTCACTAGAAGTACCCATTAATGGGTACTTAATGACATTTTTGGGTACTTAATGACATTTTTGTACCCATTAATGGGTACTTAATGGGTACTTCTAGTGACAGTGGGAAAAAAACCCCATATCTCCTTGGATCTACCTGCCTGATGTAGAAGAGTTGGAAAAATTGTGAAATAAATAACTTTTAAATCAGCTATTGCAGATGCATTTCCTAGAAATGTATAGATGAAGGTACATAGTAATTTTTTTCCAGAGCTGAGATCAACTAGTAATTTTACCACATTTCGATGACAACGTACTCTATATCATTCCTGTGGGCAACCAACTGTATCATTTAAAAACAACAACACAGAAAACCTACTTTATAAAATGTACCTTACATATGAATTAGTTGATGTAATGCTTATATTGTAGAGAAATAATTTTCATGCAACTTTTCCAGAATTTTTTGCTTACACTAATTGCCGTATCCACGCAAAGCCTTTCTGGTACCATGATATTGATTTCATGGTACAGGAGCTGCATATCTGTGCACTCCTGTTACACCACTAGAGCCCTTCCAGGGCATCGGATATGCATGGTCCTGCACCCTGTGAACACTCCTTGTGCTGTAAGCACTCATTAGCATTACCATTTGACAGTGCTCTTGTTTTGCAGAGCCTGAGAAAATGGCTGGCTTTCCCAGTCTTCTTGCGTACTGCAAAATGCCCCAGGTAAAAACATTGTACCAGAGAACAAAAATTCTCTGACTTAATGTTCATGTCACTGGGAACAGTGATAGGTTTGCAAACAGCATGTCACCATTGCAATAATGGGAAAAGCAGCAATTAGAGAAGCAGCATTCGCTGATTACTGAACTGTAACTAGGATATCTTCTTCAATGTGGGAACTGTGTTGTAATGCTGAGGGCTAAGTCCCAATAAGGTAAGTCACAGCGTTTGGTCTTGTGGTTTGGTCTTGTGCTGCTCTTACCCAGCAGTTTTCCGGTTCGATTTTGTGGTTATATATGAGATAGTCACAGCAATCTTTCTGAGCTCTCATGGTCCCACCTACCTTCCAGGGTGACTGCTGTGGGAAGAACATAAGGTTTGTCAGCTGCTTTGAGTCCCCTTAAGGGTGAAAAAAGCAGTGTATAAAATTGCAGTTCCTTATTCCATGTTGTTTGGATAATCTAGAATAAAGCATGGATAAACCAGAGTGAGTGGGTATGAATGTTCTTTTTTTTTTCTGGATTATCCAAATAATGCAGAATAATTAAGTGCTATCTGGATGAAGCTTGACAGTATCTGTGTTTGTTGCTGTTATGTCAAAGGAATTAGCTGTTTCTTAAAGAAAATGAAATCAAGATCTTAGAATAAATTCAAGTTTTACTTTGATAAATCACTCTAAAAGTATTGGCTTCGTAATCTAAAAACTCAAAGATGGCTCTTTTTTCTCATGTTAGCCAACTGCATGGAAATTAGAATCAGGAACTACCATTAATTACTTGAAAAATATTTCTTTTGTCTTTATCTAATTCCAGTTTCTTAAAAAGAGACAGTTTCCTCAAAAATCCAGATCTTATTCCTAATTCACAGCATTGTTTGTTAAGTATCTTCACTCTAAGTATTTTGGTATATAACTATGACAAATAGCATTATTTGCTGCTGAAAACAAATTTCCAGGAAAAGTCAGCACCACAATACCAACCCCAAGATATGATGATAATATTCTGGATAGCTTTTATTTCCTGACTATTTTATCATAGTTATTTTGTTGCTGTTGTTGTTGTTCCTTATCTGCACTGTCTTACTGTTTAATCTGACAATTTCTGTCAGCCCACATGATTTTGTTCATAATCACCTATCACGCCTAATATTGGACACGTTCCCAGCAGCTAAATCTTTTATGTTGCTGCAGGCAGTTCTATCAAACTGCAAAGAGGACTGGGTGGTAAAGTAGAGAAGAAAATAGTAAGGTGAAGCAACAGTGGTGAAATAGCATTGAAAAAATGGATTTCAGAGTTCACTGACAAGACATACTCTTCAACCCTACACAAAGTCCCACAACAAATTTTACTGAGTGGCCTCTGATAAGCAAGTTGTACGACCTTCTATGTTTTAAAAGAACCTCTACCTTCTAATAGATTAGGGACTGTAGCCTAGCAGCAATAATGTATAAGAGTTCTGTTGCACTTTATTTGGATTTTTAAGGGAAGAAAAATATTGTTTGGCATGTTACTTGACTACCTGAAATAGTCTTATATAGCCACCTCCAACTTTTGAGTTACTCTCCTAACTAATGGTGTTCCTGGCTTTAGTGGGTTGACTGAAATAATTAAAGACCTTAGGAGGTACTAATTAAAATTATACTCTTAAGATAGACAACTTGACACCAGAGGACTTGATTTGTCCTCTGTGTTATCATCAACAGCACAAGAACCATTTCTCAATTATCTGGCCCACTTTCCTCATGATTAGTGTAATTTCACTGAAATAAGGCAGCAGCACTTGCTTTATATTCAGTGAATGGACATTGCTAGGGCTTCAGAGCTGTAGATACCATAACGGGGAAAGAGTGGAGCTGTTAGCTATTCACATTTGAGCATCTCATTGATTACATTTTCTATGAAAGATGGTAGGAGAATCAAATGCTGTTCTCTTCTGAATCAATGTCTGTGTGATAATAGTACCATAAACTTAAACAGCACTATAAACTCAAACAGGGTTTTATCTAAAAGCCAGCAGAGATGGAAGTTGCTATTAAGAAAAATAGATAAGTAACCTTGTAATTAGCATGTTGACTGATCTAAAATATTTCTAGAGCAGCCATCACCAAGAATTGTTCCAGATAGTTGAGTATCACAAGAATAAAAATGCTTAATAAACCACCCAATATATAAAACAAATATATCAGTAAAATTCAGCAGGTCTAAGGGCATTTCTGCATTGAAAAGCTGTGATCTGGATCAATAGGTCTAGATCACCTAAGCCCAATGGTCCTGTTCATGATATACATTGGCCTGGAACTGCTCCATCTGCATGACAGCACTGATCCAGATTAAGCCCCTGAACCACCTCATAGCTCACATGAGCTTTCCAGCCAGGGTCCATGAGTTCTGAAGGACATGGAAAAGGGACCTAGCCTTAGAGACTCCAGGGGTCTCATTTGGCATTTTCCAGGCTGCCAAAGTGTCCCACAGTAATCCAAAAGATGAAAGTGTGCCTTCTGTGGTCCAGATCATGGCACTCTGCCAATGGACCTTTTTACTCAAATCTACTGGTGATCTAGATCAAGATCCCCTTGATCTGTATAATGCTACATCCTATGTAGACGGTGGAATGCACCAGTGGTGGGTGAGTTCTCCCTTGGACCAGACTACAGTGCAGAATGGAGGCATATAGTTTACAGTGTGGACTGACCCAAAGGTAAGTGCAGAAAAGCCCTAAAACATAATGGAATTTGAGTACAAAATGTGTATACCTGGCAACCAACAATAAAACTGGTTTTAATTAATCCTCTCTTGAGTGAGAATTTCATAAATTAAATACTGCCTCAGCTGCCATGGTAACCAGTTTCTTGTTGGATGGTAGAGAGTCAAAAGGAACTACCTGAATCCAGGTTTAGCACTGTCATTAGTAAAGCTAGAGTAGTATTTGAATCATAACTGATAGGCTTAATATAGTACAAAATGTTTTAACAGCTTTGAGTGTTGGTGAAATAGGCCCTAAAGCTATTACTCTTACTTTGATGTTTTTCGGCAGCATGTATGATCATCCTCAGTTTTTGTGTGCAATGGCCAGGGCTGAAAGGAATTGCACAGCAACAGCCTCTAGAGACCAATAGTCAATCAAATCTAGTCAGCATTTAAGTATTTTTGTTTTGTTTTGTTTGAAGATGTGGAAATCATAAGGAATTAAAAAGAAAAATTGACAGGAAAAGAGACAATAATCTGTGTTATTTCTTGGAATAGGAACCTGCCATCCTATCTGCTAGTGCAGACTACAGCAGGCCTGCACTAGCATGTGGATGCCAGGCCCCTATTCTGGGATACAATCTACTGTATTTTCTGGCGTATAAGACTACTTTTTAACCCAGGAAAATCTTCTCAAAAGTCAGGGGTCGTCTTATACGCCAGTTGTTGTCTTCTTATACGGCAAGTATATCCCAAACTCTATATTTTAACTGGAAAGTTGGGGGTCGTCTTATACGCCCAGTCGTCTTCTACGCCGGAAAATACGGTAATATAAGGTCCAGTGCAAAAAGTGCCTAAGAAGAAAGACCTTTAAGAAAAAAGCTCTGAATATAGAATAGAATCCAGGTCTTGAAAACATTGATGTCTCTTTTCATAGTGCCTTGGAGTTCAGTATTAGGGAGGAAAGTTGTAGAGAATGATGGAAGTGTAAACTGTTTCTTTCCTGTGAGTATTGTTAATGTGGCCTTTGTCAGATTTCTTGTTGTGTTATTTTGTTTTTATCACACACTTCCCAAAACGTCTTAGAATGATCTGCATGCCTGTTCCCATTACTCATTACAGTGGAGAGTTAGTGATAGCGTCGTGGGTGCTGAATGTCAAAGATGTTTCCATTCCTTTACAAATTCTCAACTGCTGCTCCACACAGGATCTCAGTATAAATCAGGGATAATGAAATTGTAGCCCACTAAATCAGCGGTTCTCAACCTTCCTAATGCTGTGACCCCTTAATGGAGTTCCTCATGTTGTGGAGGCCCCAAACAAGAGGGCGAAGCAGCTGGGAAGTGGGAGGGAAGGGCGGCAGGAGACTCGTCATGACCCCGCTGAAAGGGTAATTTGACCCCCAAAGGGGTCCCAACCCCCAGGTTGAGAACCACTGCACTAAATGTTCCTGAACCTTAACAACCGTCAGTTCCAGCCATTCGGGTCACTGGCAAGGTGTGATGGGAGCTGTAGTTCAGTGCTTGGAGGGCACAATTTGAGCACCGTGATATAGTATTTTTTGCTTTGTTTGTACACGGACAGTGATACAACAGAATATTATTCACTGATATGATCTCTGCATTCACACACACAAAACGGAAAATGTCAAAAAGGGTGCCTGTTTATTACAGCTATATACAGGAAATGTGCAGGGCTGTGAAAAATTACTTGCCCCCTTTCTGTACATTTTGTTGAAAGATCTGGACAAATATGTGTGAAAATATGCAAAAACAGAAGAAATGAGGTAGGGGGCTAATACTTTTTCTCAACTCTGTATAAGTTCGGTATCCCAGAACATTCTGTATCTCCTATAACCAGGAAGTCAGACTTGGACATAGATAACCCTGTGTAGGTTTTATTGCTGCAGAGATGTTAATGGTCTGTGGCTATAATGTTGACATTGGATGGAAATAAATGTCCAGTGGGCTTACCTAAGTCATGCAGTGCTGTCCATCACATAAGCCTAGTCTCTTTCCCTGATTTCATTAGTTCAAGATGTATAGGAAAGGTGCTCCCTAAGTGCCATAGCATTATCTCTCAAATCCTCACCCCATAAATTTATATTTTCAGACTCCTACAACTTTTGTGAGATGCAGACTTGCACAACACATAGCAAATAAAAACAAATACCTATTGGGTCTTGGAAAGAAAATTTCTTCATAATCTTTTTCATAACATCAAAATAGCAAACTTTGGTTAGTTTTTCAAAAGTTGCATTGAAAGCAGAATAAAAAGGAGTGAACATTCCTCTAAGTTGTGCTCATCTACTGGTGCCTACATGAACAAATCTACACAGTTTTCTTGGCAACAATACTGAAGTAGTTTGCTGTTACTATTTATTCATGTAAGTATTTAGCATATTTTTCAACTTGCAGAAACTGTTATTTCCAAGTAGTCACCCATCTCAAGTACTAATGAAACCCAACCCTACCAATTTTTATTTGCTCGTTTGTTTGTATTTCTATTATGCCCTTTACCAAAAGGGCTTAGGGCAACCAATGTAGTAGGGGATGAATTTTAAGGCCCATCCTAAATGCCAGCTATCTGTTTTTCCTGAATAGGGTTTTTACTTTTTAAAATCCCACTGTATCTTCAGTAAGCCCAAGAATGGTATCATTGGATCTGTTTAGAAGTGTACATCATGGGTGCAAGCATTATTTGCCTGTGCTCTGTCCACTACTTTACACTGCTTGCTCTATACACCACATATACAGTATTCTCTTTATTTACATACATTTATAAATGAAGCTGAAATATTCATGCTCTGATTAACATGTAAAGCCTGATAAAAAGCCTGATCCCTTTCTTTAAGATTGCATGTCCTCAGCAGCATGTCCAGTAGTAGGACCAGCTTTGTGATCGTCTTACTGCATTTTACTTTACTGCACAAATTACTAATAACTCTTTGATCTGAAGAATGTTTTCTTCGTGTGATTATTTTTTCCCATTTCTTTTCAGTGTTCCCTGCCTAATTTCTTTCTTTTCTATTTTTCAGAGTTACTTAAGCATTACTTTCCCATTGATGTTGTCGTGTGTCATACTTTCCCCTCCCCTTTTTTTTAAATTCAGCAATCTTCACTGATCTGTTTCTTTTCCCCCCTTTGGAATTTCATAAGAAGATCCTATTTATGCACAGAAGAAAGGTATTACTAAATGTGGAAAGAAAGGCTTGCATTTTGGTGTTGTGTAACTTTTCTGAGTGCTAACTTTCCTCTTAATATCTTTCACAACAACATCCTCTTTTGTTGCCAGACTTTCAACTCTGTCTCACAAACCAGCACATAGATGTCTACCAAGCCCCTGATCTGTCATAATGTTGGTCATAACAGGAATCAAGCTGTATGTCACAGCAGGAGACTCGTGTCCTTAAAGGAGTTTTACCCCCATCTGAATCTCAAAGGGAGTAAAGCACCACTATAATACAATGAACTCTAAAGGCCTTTCTGCACTTACTTTTGGGCTGTTCTACAATGTAGACCATGGGTCTCCCTTCTGCATTATGGGCTGGTCCCTTTGAAGAGGCCCTCGGTCTGGATTGGCAGTAAATCTCATTAAACAGGTCTACTAACAGACCAGCAGTCTCTGAGCCAGAACACAGAGACATACAGAAAGCACATATCCCTTTTCCAAACTATTGGGGGACCTATTTCAACAGCACACCAAAGCACACTGCTGAAATGAGTCCCCAAGTGCCTCTGAAGCTAGAAGCATTCATTCCTAGCCATTCAGAGCCTTCGGGGGGGGGGGGTGCAGGAGCTGGTCAAGACCAACACCATTGTGCAGACGGCAGTGTTCCAGACCACTTTGTGTCTTGATCTGGACCAACAGGCCTGGCTTGTCGAGGTCCACTGATCGTTATCACAGCCTTTGAGTGTGGAAATGCCTTAGTTCTACCAGGTCTTCTCCAACACTTTTCTCTGAAACATATTCACTAGGTAGGCAGGTCAGAAGCTGGGCTGTATAGGAGATAGGCCATTTAAATCAATCTGTGGGTGTGTAGAGTAGAATTGTATTTACAGACTTTGCCCTACTACCATCAATGCAATTTGAGCCTTAAGGAGAACAAATCCACTTTTGAAATAAGACCTTAATTAAATTTTATTAGTGAATAGGATGAAGATTACCCATCCTGAAATATAGAAGAACTCTGATGTGATATTATGTTTGAGTAAATATGACCTCAAGGATCTACTGGTAGAATAAAAGATGGTGTCTGAGAGATGTTGACATCATAGTTGTATTTCAGTGAGTTTATATTTTTAATGGTAGTTAAATATCTTTTAAAGAAAACAAAACCAAAAACCTTTAGACCCAGTGGGTTTCTTAGGAGTAACTTTCCAGGGCAATGAGTTGAACTTCAGGGGCATAATGCTGCCTGTGAAGTAGTTTGCTTGTAACTAGCTTGCTTCACAAGTGATGCAGCACCTGTGTGAAAATTAAAAAGCTCTTAGGTACTGTGTTGCACAATCCTTGATGGTACATCCCAAGCTCTTTAGTAATCTTACCCTTGGCATCACATATGTCTAGTTCTAATGCAGCCATACCATGCTAGAGAGTGTCATGCACTGGTTTTTGAACGAATGATGGCTCCGAGGAAACATTCTCCCAGTGATGGAGGTTACCCAGCCCCACTCGGAATTTACTTTGGTGTAAAAATTTACTCTGTGATAATATGCCACATTAATTTTGAAGATCTGTTCCTCACCGTGCCACATGTTTGTTTACCAAAGCAATGACAACACTAGTGGTGTATATTACAGTAGGCATTCTTCTAATGCAATCCTTCTGCCTTGAGAAAATGTCATGTTGTGAAGAGGACATTACAGTCTCTGGATACTGCAGCAACATCTTGTGGCCATGGGCCACAATTACTTCTATGGGATGATTTCTCTTTAAAATATCTATGTGAAGTGCATGAAGGTTACATTTTACTGACTGTCTAAGAACAAACTTACACTTTAAAAAACAGTGTTGCAGGAGAGACGACTCTATTCTCCTAATTCTATTGTCCCCTAAGACTGGCTTATAAATTGAAGCCATAGTATATCCTTTGCGCACCTCTTTTACTAGTCTGCTCTGTTTTACATTATGTAACACGATGGCAGTTGGACACCATAAAGCTCAACTATTGTCAGGGCAGTGCTCCAAGTGAGTGAGACTTGGAACTAGAAACAGCTTGCCACAGTTTTGCTAATTCTAAATGTCAAAGCAATTCTCTGCAAGGTTATTCCTTGTAGAGAGGAACACTGCAGGCAATGATTAGTTTTGCAGAAATTTAAACACAATTCAAGGTAAAGATGCTTGCCAGAGGCAGGTAAATTATGTAAATAGAAGCAGGGGCGCAATATTCTTATATATGCTAATTAAGTTACTAAAAGGTATCTTATTTCTATTCATGCCTATTTTTCCTATTCTCGGTTTTCCTCCACAATGTACCCTATTCAACTTTTGGAAATTTTTCTCTCTCTCATATTTCCCTTTTGTGGTTTACTTCTTGATGTGTTTCAGTTTTGAAATGTAACTATTTCCTATTTTCCCTTTTTACAATTATAAAATCACATTTTTAAAATCTTAAATCTATTTTCCCTCTCCTATTAAGCTAAAAGCAACCTTGGTGAATTAATCCAGCCAAGCAAACCTGGCATCTATTACTCATACCCTGTTCTGTGAAGTTATTCTTTCTTATTTAATATTTACTCATTTTGTGTGTTATTAAGGGGTTATAATGCTCCTAATTTTGAATTATAGATGGGACTTTGGGTATGTCTCTGGGTTTTTAACATCTATCAGAGTATAGGCAAATTATTACACACCTTCTGGGCAGTGGAGTTGTTTTGTGTCCCATTTGTTTTTAATCTTTGCAACCAAACCATATAAGGTATTTGTCTAATGGATGGATTTTCCGCTTGGGTTATCCTGAAATTCTACTACAGGATCATGTTTCCAGCTGCATTTTTTAAAAAAATACATCTACACTTTTACTGGGATATAAGATTACTGAGGTTTAAAATATTTCCATCTTACTCTTCGACAAAAAAATCTCCCAACAACCCTATTTCCTTAATTCTGTTTTTTCTCTCTCTTTTTTTAGAAAGTTACACTTTTAACATTTATATGTCTGATTTATCGTCTGTTTGAAATAACTAGCATGCAGATGGATGCTTATGACATGTGATGTTCCAAAAAGAAGTGGCTAATTTATTGCCCTAAACTAAAGCTCATTTTAACTCCTTTTCATCTGTTGGCCATGGTGGTTAAGTGTAATGGGGAAAGTAGTTCACTGACATTTGGAGACCACAGACTCACTATGGGCACATCTACATGCCAAAAATACTCCAGATTTAAGCTTGTTTTGCCTTGGAGCGCCTCCATGCACAGCTTTACTCTGGGCTACATCATGTGCAAAGGAGGAAAATCCGTGGCAGAAAAAAAAAACCTTTCAAACAGCACTACATCCAACTTAGGTGGAAGCCACTGATTTTCCTGGGAGCATGGTGGACGCTTACAAGCATAACATTAGGAGGCTGTCATTTGCCGTGCATGCTTGCCGGCTACAAAACAGCAGGCTTTGTGCCCCTCGCCCCTCTCTAGTGAAGTTGACAAGGAGCAGGGGGAAAGAGAAAGAGAAGCTGAGAGAAAGCGAACAGAGGGGAAGACACACATATGAGTGAAGCTGGGGGGGAGAAACAGAAGAGGAAACCCATGGAGGAAGAAATCAAGAGAAAGGAAGGAATCTCTCCCCTCCTCCTAGTAATGCAGCCTCTGCTGTGAAAGAAAGGGGCTGATTGCTGGTTTTCTTATGTGCTAAAACAACTGCCTTACGTGAATGCAGGGAGCTGGATGACAGCTGAAGAAAGCCTGTCATCGCTCCAGCGGGCAGAGGGGGGAGAAAAAGATGCGGGCTCACAAAGAGCGGCTTCCATGGGGACAGGAAAGTACGATTTCAAGCCATGTTGCCCCAAACCACATGGGGATTCTTTACTGCGAGTTACAATGTGGATTTTTTTAACTCGCACAACAAGCGAAGCAACTGGCTTGCATGGAAACGTGCACTATGACATTTTAAAAGCACTGTATCAACTTCCTGCTGCCACCTATACTTTTGTTATGAGGAGTTACATTGTATTTTTGCTTGTATGCCCCTGCAAAAAAGCATGGTTTCCTTTTCAACCTTCTAGACTCCAAGGTGAAAAAACGCTGCTTGTGTCCACATGCAGAATGAATAATTTGAAACAGTGTTTTGCACACTACTGCAACATAACAAAACAAAAGCCTTCCACCATTTTTTAATGCCTGTAATACAAAATGTCCTGTTTCTCAGCCATTCTAAGTAACAAGTCCTGCAGTAAGAATTTAGATGTGGATTCCCTATCAGTAACAAGCAATATACTGTTCTATGATACAGGAATATTACTGCCACTTTGCCATAACACAGTGATGAAATCACTCAGAATGCTATGAAACTTTTTGTTTTCTTTAAAGCAGCATCTGTAGGAGCTGAGCAACTAGTAGTTATATTTGACAAAATCCAATCCATGCAAGATAAGTCCTACTAATAATCATTGAAAGGCTAGGACCACAGCAAAGTGTCATGTCCCCCTGCCAAAGGCCTCCAGCCATTCTCCTTCCTAAGCCAGCACGAAAGTTATAATAAAATGTGCTTGTTCCTAGTTTTAATGACTAGCTTCAGGAAAGATCCTGCCCTTTCACCAGTGTAGTCTTCTCTAAATAAGACAGAAGCCATCTTATTTCTGTCTTTGTAGCCAGATGTCTTGGCAGCCCTACTGCCATCTTCAATCACAATATTCCCTGTTAAGCTGTAGTCAAAAATTAAATGTAGAGTATATTTACAGCTGCAGTTTAAGCCTTCTGCTCCTTCCCAGCGAGCCACCAGTCCCCTAAATCTGCTTAGTGGAAGCTCAAGTGTTTGAGAATAGCATACAAAAGCTTAGATTAGAACTGAGCGTGGAGAAATGTGGACTTATATATGGACCAAAAGCAGTAACAAGTTTGAGCATTTTAGTATAAATAAATGTATAGATGAAAATGAGGATAGTTTTGTTAGCAAACCAAAAATCAATGGACATATGACTCTTTGGCTGTAATTCCTTCCAACTACCCAGAGAGTTCCTTTGCCTGTATAATATATTTTTCAAAGCCTGAAGTGCTGCCGGCATCTCTCCATAAGATTAGAAGACATTACAGCTAGATACGCAAAGTTCCCATGTTGAATCCATTTTTCTCAGCGATACCATGTAGAAAAGCTTTTTAAAAATTGTCAAACATAATGTGTTCATCAGATTCAGTTTCCAAGTATACAAGCCAGTGTTTCTTGTACAGATTATGTAGCATGGTACTGAGTATGATTTCAATTTGTGCTTTGCAGTTTCTCAGTTGTCTTCAGTATAAGCAATAGTCAACACTCCATACACCAATAAACCCATATAGATCTAGGAAGACTTATCTGTGCCTGAAACTTTGAAGAATGTGTAGCACAGACATAGTGCCTCATTTTGAATCTGAAAACAAGAACAATAATTTAATGGACCCTAGCATGTCTAAATATTTTGTAGTTTGACTTTCCTGGCAGGGATATTTTAAATTACTTATTATTTAGGCTGTAGTTCTTATTTCTAGGCACATCTGAAAGGGATAAAAACCCACAGGAAAAATGATTCCTTAATTATTGGAATTCATGGTTTATTATGTGGTTCCAGTTTGCTAGGGGGAAATGTTTTGCAAAACAGTTCAAAGAGGGTTCTATGGAAAGTACGTTGGTTTGGGATCATTCAGTAGTTTACATTCATCAGATATTACTCTTCACTGGAAAGCTAGGTTGTCAAGATACTGAAAAAAGTACCAAAAGCTTACGTTTACAAAATAATGATTTAGTAGTGGTGGTGGTGGTGGGAGTAGTAGTAGTAGTAGTAATTATTATTATTTTTCTCCCCCTTAGGTGCCACAGCTGCAGCTCGGAAGGAAGTGATAAGGAACAAGATCCGAGCAATAGGCAAAATGGCTCGAGTGTTCTCTGTATTGAGGTATGGCTTCTACTTTGTTATAGCATTTCACTCATGGCTTATCAGTTGAGACTGAGATGATCTAAAATCCTTGTATTTATGTTGATGCACTAGAAAATTCCTGAATTTGGGCCATCTCTAATGTCTTTTTCTTCATGCTACTCAAAATCACCATGCCTAAACCAGATAGATTCACCTTCTCTGTTGCATCAGGACCAAGGTCTTCACCATTCGCATGTTTGCAGTGTTTGTTTATTTATATTTCTGTCACTCTATACCCTAAGGTCACAGGGCAGGTCACAATAAAACTAAAAAGAACTGACTAAACCAGCAAGAAAATTGCCTGAAATTGGAGGGAAAGCTGTTGCTTCAGCCAAAGCCTAGGGTAAAGAAATACATCTTCACCAGGCATCTAAATACTTACAGTAAGGATCCCTGACAAAGCTCAAAAGCTGTTCCATAGTCAGGGACTATCACTGAGAAGACCTTCTCACCTGAAGGCTTCCAGGTACAGTGGGATATGAATTCAGTAGTAAGCAGGTCAGATTTGTGTTAGCAAACACTAGGTATAGCTGTCACAATATGTCAGTAACTATTCCATCCCTAAATTTATATAGTACATACTACTGTTGAGGGAAACAGCTTCTAGTACCAAAATTACTGTCAAGATTAAGATGAATTGATATGTGTGGTCTTTCAGTATAGCAGCTCATATATTAGCTTTATAATTATATTATGTCACTTATCTTAGAGCTCAAAACTCTAGCCCAACTTTTACTTTCATTTCATCCTAACAACAGCACTTTGTATGGGATTAGACTGAAGGAGAAAGACTTGCTACCCTGTGAACTTGATGGAGGATGAGGAATCAGAATTGTGGCAATGTGAGAACAGAAGAAATGGCCCACTGGATCATAAACACGGCCCATTCCTGTTGAAACTGTTCTCCCACTGACACAGCAGACGCATAAGAAAAGCCTCTAGAAAAATATAGACCCATAGCTTGTCATACTGAAAGTCTCCAACAGTCTTGCTTTCAGAAATGTACAACCCCCATTATCAGGTCCTGTCATGCTGCCAACAGGGCAATTGGCCTGGAAATCTGTCCATACCTTTTTTGAAATCGTCCAAGCTGATCGCCACCACCACATCTCCTGAAAGCTAATTCCAATTCATTGTGTAAAGAAAATCCTGATGTCTGTCTGCATCATTCATTCAGTGAACCCTGGTGCTAGTATTCTAAGAAAGAGAGAAAAATTTCTCCCTATCAATTCACCTTCTTTTTAGACTAAGTACCACCAGTGTTGCTACATTTTCTTGTAATTGAATAGTTTTTGTCATCTTTCAACAAACTTTCTCCAACTCTGCTCTAGCCTTTTTAGACATGGCAACCAAAACTGCACAAAGTATTCCAGATACAATCACTCCATTGGTTTATATAAGGCATTATAATATTGGGAAAAAGTACAATTTCTTATTATCTGTAATGTGCATTCCAGAAAAAAAAAGTTGTGTTGGCACCTTGATCTGTCATTTCTGTTTTCAAGTTCTAGAAGATCCATTTTGATTTACATCAGACTGATGAAGCCAGAAGCAAATACTGAGTGGTCAGTACAGGTCTAAAGGAGCCACAGTTACTTGCAAATGCATTCTAAATGTGAGGGACTTGAAGGCTGTCTAGGTCAGTGATCTCCAACCTTTTTTTCGCTTGTGTATCCTTTGAACAGTATGTGCCCTTTTCTGTGCATCATTTTTTCATGTATCCTTAAATGTCCTGGTTCATATCCCTGGGAATACACAAACCCAAGGGTTGGGAATCACTGATCTAGGTCAGCTAACTAGATTTTGCGGGATAACAATAACATAGAATTCATAACAACAACTGGATATTGTACGGAAAGCCCTTAAGCAATAGGTATCTGTGGTGAAAGTCAATATGTTTGCTTTTATTATTAGAAATGTGTTCTTTGTAGTCAAACATGGATACCCTCATTGTCCAGCAGCAATCAATTTCAAAACACAGAATTACGTTGGAACTGAGGAGGGTCTTTCTCAGTTACAGCCAGATCCAAGAATAAGTGCTGGCAGCTATTGACTTTGTGTCTTCATGTTCTTTTCAGAGAAGAGAGTGAAAGTGTGCTGACCCTAAAAGGGTTGACCCCAACAGGAATGCTGCCCAGTGGTGTGCTCTCAGGAGGAAAACAAACTCTGCAAAGTGGTAAGCGTCTTTGTGTATGTGTATTGGGATGAACAAAAGATTCAGCTCCTAAACAACAGAATTAATTACGTTCCTTTCCATTATCAAAATGCAGTGTCTTCAAGAAAAGAGAGAGAGAGATCACAAAGTGATTGGAAGCTAGTACACAAAACTGGGTGTATTTTTAACAGATTTTTTTTTTTAAGAAACCTATTTTGCAGTACAGTTGACATAACTTAGCAGGTAGTAAATCCTTTTTTAGGGGGCCTGTTGTAGTCTGCACAAGCACACAGATAATCCGGAATAAGAGACATGTTCCCCTGTTCAAATGGCAGAAAAATCTTGATAAGAAAGTTACTACAGTTCATCACAGTCTCCCTTCCTTGAAATTCTGCTGCTTCACTTGTCTATCAAATGCAATCTACATGGCAGCAAATCACATAATGAAAAAGTGAATTCATGCGTAACCACGCTCCTTTCATACCTTCACTTAGTTAAGATGACTTTGAGCCATTGTGGAAGCAATGTCAGTAATCCCAGGATAAACAGTAGTATAAGTAATAGCACATGTGGGATCATTGATCAATAGCAAAGGGTATCAGACTTTGCTACTGCTGTACAAAGGCAAAGACAGTACTATTGTGTCTAAATATATTTCCATACTCATGCAAAACCCCACATAGATTTTGACCCATTTCCCTAAGAGTAAACCCTTTGCAGCGTGTCTTATTCAAGGAAGAAGTGGGATCTCAGGAGAACAGCTGAAACTAATAGTTTTCAAGGCCAGGTGAAAGATTTTTGGCAGCCTAGGCAAAAAAGATGCAAACATATGTGCATACACGTGCACACATAGCACACAAAATACAGCAGAGAAGAAACTGACATCTAATACAGGCAGGTGCAACATGGGGTTGCTACACATTCCTGTCATATGAAGTTACTTCAGTAGCCTTTCACCCACCTTCCAATGGTTCTTGGGCATTTTTGATCCTCTCACGATACTGGGAAATAGACTTCCCTTTGAAGTTGTCACATCACCGCTGTGATGACATATCCAGCTGTGGAAATCTTACTTCTCCTCTGCTGCAAAGGTGCCAGTCCTAAAGGAAAACTAAGACTGATTTTTTTCCCTTATAGTTGGATCTACTAGCACAACAGATACTTTCATTTCTTCACAGAATTATTTGTTTTTCAGCAATACTGTTGTCGATGTTCCACCTACCATATCTTGCAGGCAAGTCATGTAGACTTGGCATCACCAAGCAGAGGAGTTTGGTCTGCTACTGCTGCTCATGGAGCAGATCATTGAGTACATTATGTCATGAGCACAGAGGAGAAACAAGTTGGATGACACACTACCAACAGCTTTGATAGGTGCAGAAAAGTTGGATGAAACTATACAGTTAATTCCAAAGATATATGAACTGCCTCTTTAAAAACCCATGTGCTCTCACAATGTCTTCTAGAATCTTATACAACCTGCTTCAAAATATAGCAGAGGTTAGACTTGGAGCAATGTATCTACCATCCAATATATTTTATGCATCAAAGGAGAACAAGAAGACTTCTTTCTCTGAGATTGCCCAGGACAACCACTGCCCATAACTACAGGGTTTTTTTTTTCCAAGTTTGGTGTCTGTAGGCAAGTTAACAGAAAACAGTTTCTTTCTCCTGGTGAGGAATGTTGCCAACCCACCTGAATTACACCTGAATAAGTCCTGAATTACAATATTATTTTCCTTTGATTCATGGAGCACTGCAAAATTTGAATTATGTAGCTGGAAATCTGTGTCTGAGCAGTCTTCACTGGCAGGTGAACGGCTCAATCACAGCAAACCCACAATGTAAGGGAGAGTCTATTCATGGCAATTTTGCTGTGTTTTCAAATTTGTGAAGCACTCTTTCCCAGTCACAGTTTCTAGCCATATTTCTTTGTAAGCTGTGCTGTAGAATTATGGCTAGAAAAATACTCTTTGGAAGTGAGGAGCCACAATCAAGTGTTTTTTATGTGTTATGTAATCCATATTTTTACTGTTGTATAATGCAGATTTTATGCACCCATGAGCATCCAACTTAAGTATAGCTTTCAGTAGCTGTGAGATAACGGACATTCGCCTGTTCAATAACCCAGTCTCAGCCTCTAACTTTCCCATTTCTTTCTTGGAGTTTCTTTCCTGTATTTTCCCCCCTTTCTGTCTCTTTTTCTCTTATCTAGAAGATTCAGGTATTCTGTGATAAACTCTCTTTTTTGTGGCTTGTGTGTTACACCGATGGTAACGTTCTGCTTTGAAAATGCTGCAATATGATGACCAAAGGTGCCTTTGGATACTAAGAAATTTTGATACTCTTAGAGAATATTATTGCTATTAGCTTTGTGACTGTAGAAGAATTTGGTTTCTAATTACAAAAGAAAAAAAGTGTTTTCTAATAAAAATTTTCCATTAGATTGCCTGGGAAGCTTTGACAAGCTGGTACTGGGAGATTCCCTCATACTGCAGTATTGTAGCTTAGTGAAACATTACTATACACAGTCCATTAGTTAACACCTTGCACCATTCACCAAATATACTGAAATCTACATAGTTTCTGTTAACCACATCTAGCCAGTTTTGCTGTGTATTAACAGAAAATATGAATAAAATAGTCTGTGAAATGTGTGCATTTCTAGTTGCCATTAATTCAGTATCCGTGCTGATTTGGATCCTGTTCCTCATTTCTGTCGTCTCTTTCTTTCATACTTATTATGCCTATTTATTTTGATTATTTAGTTCTCTTATTTGCTGCACTTGAGGGCTATAGATTCCATGGGGGGACTTGTTCCCAAAGCAATCTGGCATTTAACCAGGCTCCCTCTCAGACCATATTACACACTGCAGTATTCTAAAACTGCAGCCTTTGAAAGAAGTTCAAACCCAAGGCAGTTTGATTCTTTATACAGGCCTACCATGCTGGCCTATCTAACAAGTATTTTGATCCATTTGGCTGTATGAAGAAGACGTTCAAGATGATAAATAATAATAAAGTACCCATTTATAACCAGTTTAGAAGACCATAGTGGTTTGAAATCTATGCAACAGTAAAAGTGGGTTGCTTTTCTATCAGAGGCTTAGATTGCTTGAGTTTCAAATAACTGCAAAAAAATTTTTTTAAAAAAAACACTATTATATAATCAGTATAGAGTTTTTTGAAAGATAATGTTTTATGACACTCTGGAATAGGAACACTCAGTGATGGGAGGACTTGTTCTGAAAACCGTTCCTTAATTTTCTAATAGTCTTGCAAACTGTTTTCCCATCAGCCCCTTGCTGATGAATCTTCTGCTTTTTAATACTGCATACTGCTTGATTGGGCAGGTATCTAACTTGGCCCATTAACTGCTGCAGTTAGTTCCTCTATCTCATTAACCTTTTAAGTTAGATGGGCAATATGGTGTAGCAGATATCATTTTTAACACACACAAAGAAACAAACAAAAAAAAAGATTTCATATTTGCCCTCTCCCCCAAAAGAAATCTATTGCCTACAAATTTCTATACCTGTGTCTGTTTTGTATGTGGCATTTTGTGTTGTCTTCTGTGTCAAAATCCAGCACTTATAGTAACCTTTAAGTGTACTAGCTCCTTTGCTATTCACTGACTTGTTCTTAGAGTTAAATCCTCTGCTCATTTTTCTCATTCGTTTTGCTACCCCTTTCTTCTCTTCAGCTACTGTTGAGGCTATAGAGGCTGATGAAGGTAAATTGGCCAGACCCCTTTCTGTTGTTGTGGCAATGGAGAAGGGCTCTGCTGGGTGTATTCATTTTGCTGTAGCTTGTATAGAGTGTGTGGGTGTTGAGCTAACAATTGTGGCTCAGTATTAACCTAAGTTTACTTGCTTTAAAGGGGAAAGTGTTTCTTTTGTTGTTGGTGTTGTTTCTTAAAGTTGCAACTGCGTTCTGATCTGTGTTCATTAAGCTTGAAGTGCTAAATCAGTGTCACGCAAGGAGAAGTAAACTTTCAACTCAGTTCAAAGAGGGCATGCCGGCTCTTTAGTAAAATGTCTTTGACAAGGAAGCAGTTTCCCTTGGGAGAGACCAATTGGTTCCTCACATCATTTGTAGCTAATTCTAGAAACAGAGAGGGGGAAAAAACTTCTCAAAGCTGAATGGAATTCTCCCTTTGCTGAGGTGCGTGTAAAAGTTACCTTTGAAGGACTTCTTACTTCCCCTTAATCTAATGAGTTTTACAATGGCCCCTTGGCCAATGATATGCTAAGGCCAGGAATTTCCTGTTACTGCCAACACAAACCAAAAACGATGGCTGGCAAAAAAGGAATTTGAAGATGTTTGAATGCAAAATGCCAAGCTGCCATTCTCAGAGAACCATTTGTTTCAGCTCCTAAATAATTTAGTAATTTAAGCAAACTAAAATATTGACGTACACACTGATACAATTAGAATTTTTTCAAGAAAACTCTTAAAAGTTCCCCTTTAAAACAAAACAAAAAAATCTTCAGTTGTATTTTGTTCTTGCCCCCCAAAATGTGAGTTTTCAACAAAAAAGAAAGAAAAGAAACAAATATATAAGTATTCTTCACACGGAGTGATAGTGCCATTTGGCTCTTCCTATATTTTTTTTTTATCTTTTGGGTACAGTAGTGAACAAAATTCTTAGAAATAAGTAAGAGAAAAATACAACTGCTTTCTAAATAGCAGTAAATCAGCTGCTATTTATGTTGGAATTCTCTATTCCTGTTGGCAAATTCTACTCTGCAGTGTGCATTCTTGTTGACAGTTTGGCTGTTCAATTTTATTTTATTTTATTTTTGTGATTTCTGTGACTGTATTGTGTTTTTATTATTACTCTCAGTGTAAACTGCTAATAATCATTGTCTGACTAGCAAACGCAGCAGCACATTTTTCACCCCTGAGATGTAAAGATATGTCTTGCTCAACACCAAAATGAAGATAAAGTGCAGCCCATTCTCAGAATATTTGTTCAAATGAAAACTCTTACTTACCTTTGTGTTGCACTGTAACCAGATATTGGCTTGTTTGCTTGTTAATTTTATTTTGAAAATGGTTTTCCTTTGAGAAATCTTATAAAGATTCTCATAACTTGAACAGTTTTACTAGGATCTGTTCAGGCCTTTAGAAATCTTAATGTTTAAAACCCTGAATTTTAGCTGAATCCCCTGAAAAATTCAACTCTATTCCATATTGCCATTCATTATACACCTATTTCAAAGGTCTGGGTCACTATCAACAGCTCTGTGGTGCATTTCTTAGGGAGATGTTTATATTTTGCTTTAGATGTTTTTATAGGAGTTAAGTCATCTATGACCCTAATATAAAATCATTAGAGAATTGGTGGAACCCTATTTTTCCATTACACGGGGGATGGCCAGATTCTAATAATCAAGGGTATTTTCAGCTTTGTGGTAGGTTTCTTTTAAAAAAAAAATGCAGTCTGAAGATCAAACTTACTGGGTTGGATCCAGACTTGCTTTCTGCATATAGATGAGGGTGTTCTCACAAAGGGGCTGATTCACATTTCTCAGTGGAAAGAAAAGCAAGAAAAGTGAAACTATGCACAGTGCCTTCTGTGAGTAGAAATCCTTCCATAAAACTTTGGATGTTAGCAAAGTACCTATTCTTTTCCTCCTTATGATAACTTAGATACAATCCACTGACTTAAAAATGTAGGGCTACTCAGAACTAGGATGGCCTCAAAGTCAGCTTCAGAACCAATCCAATCCAGTGAGACTCGCCCAGCTGTGAATGGCAGGCTTGGGAAGAAGTCACCATATATTGCAGAGTGTTTATTTCCACATTAGGAGTTGACAAAATGTCAGGATGAAAGGAGTTGTTCTTGCCCCAAAATTAAACATATCGGTATATAGTTTAATAGTAAAATGTATCTTGTCTTTAGAAAGAAATACTGTTTGAGAATTTAAAAAGAATTATGTCTTATCTGTGATGACAACCCAAAAATGGAAAAACTGGGGTAAAAATTAAACTTCTCAGAAGATAAATTATTTACACTTCCTAATATCCTTCCTTCCCAAGTTTTATGCAGATGTGGCTGCCAGGGAGGGCTGCAGGTAGAGGCTCCTTCTTTGTGGGCTTCTTTTGACTTTGCTTCTTTTGCATCACTGAGAGATCCATGGCTCCAAAATTTTAATTTGCTTGACACTAGACAGACTGCAGAAGCATCCCACCTCCAAGTTGGCGAAACAGGCAGGATGCCTCTAAAGGCCATTTGCAGGGAATTGAGAGTAGGTGAAGGTCTTGTCTTTGTCTTATGCTTAAGAATGTCCAAAAACAATTGGTGGGCTACTGTGTGAGACAGTATGTTGGACTAGATGGGTTGTAGCCCAATCCAGCAGGACTCCTCTTACGTTCTTATGACTATTTGCTGATGCCATGGAAACTTCAAAAGAAGCCCACAAACCAGGCCCAGCACCACCACTGCCCAATTGCATGTTCAGAAATCCCACTGAAAGAAACGTAACTAACATTCTTGAAATGTACTGTATTATCTCAGCTTATATAAGAAAAGCAGAGTGAGTGTTAACAGTGATCACTAAACCACACAAGTGTTTGCCAACTTGCTTCCTGAGGTTCACACCACTATCCAGAAAACGTTTGTGTGCCCATGGGAAAGAAGCCACCAGAAGCCGTGGTGTCAATTTCATACCCTCAGAATTGTAAATGTCCCATTAGGTCCCAAAGATTGCCCGCTCTTGAGTTAGTTAATTTAAGCTACATCCAGACATCACTTCATTCTGGAATGTCCATGCTTTATTCTGGAA
This sequence comes from Aspidoscelis tigris stejnegeri, assembly GCA_023333525.1. Lineage (NCBI taxonomy): Eukaryota > Metazoa > Chordata > Lepidosauria > Squamata > Teiidae > Aspidoscelis > Aspidoscelis tigris. The sequence continues at coordinate 68,463,058 of JALMGA010000006.1, forward strand.
TATTCAAAAAAATCAGAATAAGTAAATGGCATCTGGATACACCTCTTAAATATGCTCTTTACCAAAGAGTTGTCCATTTTGTCTTCTAAGAATTCCTGAAAGAAAAAAAATGAATACTTTTCTTGAATACTTGATCAATATGGAATTCCTAATGTCATTGCTGAAGGGCAGATTCATTGACTTTTAGATTCAGTCACTAGCTCTTGTACCCTAATACTTTCAGAGTTAGAAAGATAAATATGCCAAAACAATGTTATTCAGAGTCCTGTCACAGTCAATTATTGCAATTTAACCAGATTCACAGTTAATGCTGAAGGGCTGTCATAGAAGGTTATGTTCCTGAATCATTTTCTTGTGTAGTTTCTGCTGTCTAGTGTGCGATAAAGCTGTCCTCATATGATAAACTTCTGTGTAGCTGCCTATATAATGGAGGCAGTCTATTTAATGTGGTTATGGTAAAAGACAATTGGATTTCATGCTGTCTTTCACCATCTTTTTTGCTTTCTTTATCCCGGGTTTAGTGTTAACATCACCCTTGTTGTTGACTAAGGTAAAGGCTAAACAAATTCCAGGTTCTTAGGCTGCATTCAGACTTTGATTACTTATTCCTCTGTATTTGGATATTCTCATATAAAGTGTGGATATTCAGGAATATCCCATACTTTATTCTAGGATATGCAAATATAGTAGAATAAGTAAACAACAACTAGGTGCAGATCCAGTCAGTATTCTAAACCAGGATTAGAAGACCCTAATAAAGCTGTCTTCAGGTATTCAAGTCTCATGTGGCAGAAGTTATATGAACTTGATGAACGCTCCAGTTAATTTTCACTGTAGGAAATGTTGATTTAGAGGTATTGCTCAATCAAGGCTAAGGTTAGCATGGGAAATACACATAACAAGATTCAAGGAGCACAATATGTACAGATCAGGTGTGTGTAGAGGTTTGGAAACTTCCCCAAGTTTTTCATAACAATTGGATAATGAGCTCCAAACCGGTTTGGTTCCCTGACCAGTTAAGATAATGACTACCACAGCAACCATTTTCAGTTCCATCTAGCGATGGAGCTGCTACTGTCTTTTTATGACTCTCAACACTAATAGAGTCTAGTTGACCAGTGAGATTTAATGAGGTGGTTGAAGGTAGCACAATTCCTGCATACATCTGATGAAGATATTGTGGCTGAGTTCCAGTTATTTAACTGTGTTAACCTTGGTCCAGCTTAAATAGCCCCACTTACATCTTTTTATTTTATTTAAGTCTGCTGCTGCTGTTGCAGTGAGCGTCATTTGAGGAAGGGGCTGTTAAAATGTCTTCGGGAATGATTTGAACAAGGGGTGTTTTTCCACTGTCACTAAAAGTACCCATTAAGTACCCATTAATGCGTACGTAATGGGATTTTTGTACCCATTAATGGGTACTTAATGGATACTTCTAGTGACAGTGGAAAAACACCCAAGCTTTAGTTTTCAGTGTTTGTTTTTTGTTTATTTTTATGAAAATGAATATGAAGCTTTTAAGAGCTGCTTTGTTGATTAACTTCCTTTTACATCGTCTATTCTTGGGCATGGAGGAAAGTCCCACAGATATTAACAGAAATGAGTATAAGGTGGTTCTTGGAATATAACTTACTGCCAATTTATATTTTTTTTCTTTTAATACCCTGAAGTCATAATCAGATTATTTTAAATTCCCAGTTTCAAATTAGCGCCTCTAGTCACACTTCCACGCATGATGGAAAGTGTGTGAGAGCAGTTGAATCTTTTTGTATTTCCAGCTGCCCACCACAAGAAGACATGTTAACTGTATGAAATTGACTGGATAAAAGACATTATAATAACTTCACTGCTCTGCAAATGAAAATTCACTTCAGCCCCTAATACTGAAGACAATAGATTTTTGTTGCTTATTCTAAAAAAAATGTTTATCTGGACCAAATTGTTGAATAAACTGTCATTTTTGAGAGCAACTTAATCTTTCAAGAGACACTGGATATTTCCTTTCTAGATGTTTCCAAATAATATTTAGATGCTTTAATTTCGTTACTGTTTCACTTTCCGCACCATGAAGGAATTTCTCAACTCATGTTTGTTCAGTAAACCGGTACTTTAGATTGCCAACATTTGGCTTCTACTGACATTATCTCTCTTTCTGTTTCTTTTAATTCCATAAATGCTCTGTGTAGCTATCAAAGGATTCTCGCCACAGCATAAGATCACAAGCTTTGAGGAAGCCAAAGGCTTGGACCGGATTAATGAGAGAATGCCCCCACGCAGGGATGCCATGCCATCAGATGCCAACCTTAACTCCATCAACAAGGCAATCTCTTCAGAGACTAATGGCACTGACAGTAATGGCAGTAATAGCAGCAATATTCAGTGACCATTTCTGACTTGTGTGTGTGTTTTTGTTTTGTTTTGAGCTGCAGGGCATGATGGGATTGCTGTTCATCAGCAGTTGGATGTTCTTGCCTCTGATGATAGCTTACTTGCTCTGGGGGCCAGGTGTTGGATTCAGTTTACAAAATCATCTAAGAAGAGATAGTAAACTTTATTCTGGTGGGTGGGGGGTGGAGGTTAAACACCTCCTTGGATATGCCTTTAAAATGCTTGTAGAAAACTAAATGAAAGCTAATGCTGGTATATATTGCAAAGTTAGGGGAATGAACATGTTTTCCTACTGCATTGGAAACTTCTAGATATGTTAACTGAAAGGCCTTTTATTATGTTACTGGACATGACAACTTTGTCTGATTTCTTACTAACTATTGTACGTTTACAGTTGCAGCACTAAACATGGACAACATCGAAAACATTTTTAAAAAGTGATGTACAAACTAAATAAGGAGACTATTTATTGATAATGTTTTGCTACTCTTGTCAGACGATGACTATCTTAAAAAAAAATTAGGCAATCTTAAAAAGAAAAGAAAAGAATGTTACAAATTTATTAAAAATGCCAAAAAGGACAGTTTTATTTTGTACAGATTATGCTTACCTCAGGTTTCTTTAGTGTGCTTGAATGCCCTTCTTTAAATATATCATTTACCTTAATTTGGCAGTGAAAAATCTTCTAAGTTTTTAAGAAAAAAAACTGGAATAATTATACCCTTTTTTGCTGTTTATATTTAGGTTATTTTCTTTTTCTTTTTTCCTTTTTTGGTAAATCAAGTCTTGGTTGTGGCTTGCTGAATTTAAATATTTATGAGTGGTGCATTTTTAAGTATAGTGAACAAGACACCATATTAAGTGCAGTGAAAGCATCTATATTCTGTAAAAACTTGCCTATGCATGTTTTTTAAGAAAAAAAATTGGCTCTATAGCCTGTATGGGACTGTAATGCGCTTAGTGATCTGACTTATACTGGAAATGTATGTATACTGGCGTACTTTATATTCTCTAAAAAAAAATGCTAATGCCTTTGAAATTTTGTAATCAAAAAAAGCTTTGAAAAATCTAAGGGGGAGAGTATTCTTAAAAGTTTTTAATATAAGCTTGTCAGTGCACAAATAGATGGTTAGCATGTTTAGCAAACCTTGTGAAATTTAAACTAAGTTTGTAGTTACATGTGAAACTAAATGCATGATAAACTGTTAATGTCATGATGGTTTAGTCATTTTGTTCTGTCACGTGCCACAAAATGTGTAATTTTTTCACTTTTTTCCCTTTGTATATCAGTTACGGGTTACAACTGGTTCATTCTTAAAGGAGGAGGAAAAAAATCAACAAAGCAGTCCACTGATATTTTTTAACAATTGTATAAGTGCCCAAGTAATTCACTACAGCCTACAGCCTTGCCTTTGTAATTTGACTTATGAAATGTTGGCAATCAAAGCATGCACTTGTAACAATGAAAAAAGAAGCATTTTATATTACTACTCAATAAAAATGTGCATGAACCTAAGACTCGTCTCACTCAATCTTTGAAGCCTGCCTGAGTGCCTTTAAGGGCGTTCTGCCCTGGCTTTTATATCTGACCAGCAGGTGTACTAGGAGCTCCCTTCCACACATTTGTGTAGTCTAAGAGAGACTCGGGGTTGAAGGGAGGCTCCTAGTGTGGTTGCTGGTCTGGTATACTGGCCAGTGCAGAATCACTTGACGTTCCAAAAGGGGACTTCCAATCACAGTTTGTCAGTTACATATCCAGTGCACCAATTCCTGCATTTGGCACTGCATATGGGATTGAGAGTCAAGAGTGATAAATAATGTCCTTGTTTGAATAAATGGGGCTTGACAATTGCCCAACATATTGCTTTATTGTCAGAAAAATTGATTTGCTTTGAAACTCTCACTTCCTTTTTACTTGGACTACATGCATGAATTGTATTTATATTGCAACTCACTGAAAAAAATGAAGATGGTAGAGATGTATAAACACACAATAAACAAAAAGCATTGCATAGTAATATAATTCATTAAATTAAGAGCTTCAGTCTAAAGATTTTGACTATTCCGTAGCTGTTGTGTTCCTTCTGAAGGGTCTTTCCAGATCTTCTCTTTGAAATATCAATGAAGAAAGGAGCCTCCAGGAGAGCCTCACTGGTATTACACATACATCCACATTCTTCAAGAATGTGACTTTTCTCAAAATATTCTCAGCATTCTTCTAAGTTCTGAAAAATTTGCAGTTTTGCATAGAAGACTATCCTGACAATATTCCTCTTAGAAAATATACTATTGAAAATACTCTTAGCTCACATCACTACATAAGACTGATTGTTTTTCATGAACTTCTCCTTCAGCCAAGCCAAGATTCTTATGGCCAACATAGAACAGGTTTTTCTTTGTTTCATTCTTTGACAAGGTTTCATTGCCTACTGTTAATGGAGCTACGCTGCTCTAGAAGGAAAAGGTGCATATTATGGGTTCACACCAGTGTCCTTTTCACACTTAACTCCAAGATAGTTCCAGGCAGATCCTCTGTAGTTATCCTGGAGGTATCCTGAAACATTCTTGGGACTTACCTGCTTTGGATAGCTTAAATGCTATCCACAAGTGTTCCTGCAACATCAAGAACAGTTCAGGAGTGGTGCTTTTGCACTGTCAAGCTGCACCCCACCCTCGCACACTGGATGTGGCATCCTATCACCTAATTACATGAAGGGGTGGTTGGAGTGTCCAAGGCCAGGAATACAACAGGAATGCTTGCCTTTCACGTTACTACAGTAGCTGAACAAGAACTGGCCTGTTCCAACAGTCAGCATGCAAAAGCCCTCAACTATTTGTGTTCTGTAGTGGCCATGATGTATCCCCCTTTCTTGATCAACAAATACAGAATGAAGTAACAAGGCTGCCTGTTGACACTGCTGGCACCAGTTCCTTAATTCAACATTTCCACATGAGACAAGGCTGATGTTAAGGCTGGTATGGCCCTAGGCAAGTTCAGCATTTAGCATGTTTTATAAATATCATAGACCAAAATATCTGAGAGTGCCACTTCCAATATTGAGCTGTTTCCATATTTGAGAGACTCACCTAATAACACTACTACCTTCAGCAGTATGAAGTATGGGAGCCGTTAGCGATAGACCCCATTTTGTGGAACTATGTCTATTCCGTGACACTTAAGATCCCTTTAAACAACAATGGAAAAATGCCCATTTATCCTGGCTGCCTTCCTATCTCTTTGTCTTAGTAAGCTGAAATGTTTAAATTCTGTTTTTATATTGTTTTTAAATTGTGTTGCCCATCCCATGATTGGGAGAGAGTGGGAAATAAATAACATAAGAACATAACATAAGAGAAGCCTTGCTGGATCAGGCCACAGCCCATCTAGTCCAGCATCCTGTCGCACACAGTGGCCCACCAACTGCTCATGGGCATCTCAAGCAGAGACAAGGACAAACCTCCTGCTCTCGAGTCCCAGCAGATGGCCTTAGAAGTGCCCCAGTTACTCCCCTCCTCAGCCTGAAAGATGCACCTAGGCATTCGTTCTAGTAGCCATTGATACATCTGTCATCCATAAATTTGTCTAACCCTACCTTAAAGTCATCCAGACTGGTAGCTGTCACCACCTCTTCCGGCAGCACATTCCATAAGCCGATGACCCTCTGGGTGAAGAAATACTTCCCCCTGTCAGACCTGACTCTCCTACCCATCAGCTTCATAGAGTGCCCCCTGGTTCTAGTGTTGTGTGATAGAGAAAAGAAATTTTCTCTATCCACCCTTTCTATACCGTGCATAATTTTATATACTTCAATCAGGCCCCCTCTTAAACACCATCTCCAGACTGAAGAGCTGCAGCCTGGTTTCATAAGGGAGGTGTTCCAGACCCTTAATCATTCTGGTTGCCCTTCTCTGCACCTTCTCTAGTTCCACAATATCCTTTTTGAGGTGTGGTGACGAGAATTGTACACAATATTCCAAATGTGGCCTCACTATAGATTTATAAAGGGGCAAAATGACACTTGCTGTCTTATTTTATATTCCCTTCCTAATTACTCCCAGCATTGAATTTGCTTTTTTCGCTGCTGCTGCGCACTGGGTTGACACCTTCATTGAACTGTCCACCAAAACCCCGAGATCCCTTTCCTGGTGTGTTGCAGAAAGCTCAGACCCCATCAGTTTATAGATGTAAACAGTAAACAAAAATAAGAGATGCCAATTATAAACCAGAAACACTTTTCCTACTGTTCTTATCCTCCTGTCTTGGGGTATAAGACATATGAGCCATTGAATCAGTCTGTTCAGATATCTTAAAATTATTAAGTACAATATCAGTAATTTCAGTTTCAATCCCATTCCTAATCACTCCTGACATGAATGTTGCCTTTTTCACAATGGGTGCATTCCCAAACAGATTATGGGTGTTTTTCCACTGTCACTAGAAGTACCCATTAAGTACCCATTAATGGGTACAAAAATGCCACTACGTACCCATTAATGGGTACTTAATGGGTACTTTTAGTGACAGTGGAAAAACATCCATTAATAAGCTTTGAGACCATTTTGAGTGCTCACCGTTCCCAAAATCTTTAAAGAAACCGCAGTTTCTGAGGATTAAAGGTCCCAAAACTCAGATTATCTATATTCAGATCAAAAGAGGTCTCACTGCTGGATTTAAAAATATTCCATTTTATTTAGCAAAATGGGAATGCAAGCTTTTTTGGGGGGGGAGGAACCATGCTTTAGGGGTGTTCCCCCAAGTTTCCCCTGACCCAGTGAGAAGCCATGATTTGTAGTCCCCTCTTCCACAGGCTCTTCATTACGGGCTAAGGAAATCTACCATTGGCTGAAAGAGGAGAGGAAGGAGGTGAAAAACGAACAGGGCCCACAGTAGCTAAGGCACATACAACAATATAACAAGATCAGACACATGTGGCAAGGACAGGAGTGAGTGAAACTGCCTGATTTTAGTAAGGGGCCCACTGGCAGCAATCTGACTTTAGCAGCTTCTGTTGTGGGGTTGCAAAGTTTGTCAACTTTGTGTAAAAGGCTCCCTTCCTCCTTCCTTCCATGATCATCTCTGCCATCAACCCCTTTTGCCTCACTCCCTGCCACTTTGTGCTGCTCTGATCTACCGATCTAGCGCAAAATACCATTATAAAAAGGGAAAGTGATCTTTATCTTCTACTGCCTTGTTAACTTAAGAAAGAAGCTGTGCTAGAGTGTGTGGGGGGGGGAGCACTGAACAAAAACTGTTGCCAAAAGACTCCATGATCTGATGTGGGGAAAGGTTTATATATAGGGTGGGGTTTGAACTGACCACCGCAACAAAGTCAGGGTATGATGGTGTCCAATTGCTGACTGCATGGGGAGGGGGCTCTGCTGATGCAAGGAGAGAGGGGAGGGGTTTCTCCCCTGCCAGGAACTGAAGAATGGAGAGAGTCCACATTATAAGGTAACAGTGGGAATGAAAAAAAGCAGACTTTGCTGCTGATTTTTTTTTTAAAAATCCAGTTTAAAACCGGATTAATTGCCAAGAGGGAACTTGGCCAATGAGTCAAATGTTTTCATCAAACTGTCCTTTCTGGTAACCATCCAGATCAGTGTCTTCAGATTATTAATCCACTGTGCATAACTTTACCATCTGCATTGAGTTACACTTAGCCTTTTTTGTGCCCATCACTTGGTTCTGTTTTTATTATCTCAATTGAAAGCATTGCTTCAGGCATAGAGACTGCAATACTCTTTAACTGCAAAGATGGAGTCAAAGAAGTCACTTGGCTTTTGAGTTCTAGCATGCCTTTGGCTTCTTTGTCACCCAATGATCCATCAGCCTCCAAAATTAGCCTCTTGCTTCTATGTGCACAGTGTTCTTCAAGTTTTCTTTTTTTAATATATTGTCTGCTGCATTTATTTTGCCAAACTTTGTGTTCATTTTGTTTTCTTTGTTTGGGCAACACCTTCCAGTTTCTGAAGTAAACTTGACTTTCTTTGACAGCCCTGTTAACTCTGGTTGTCAGCCACCCAGGCATCGTCGTGACTATGTAGATTCTTTTCCTGTGGTGTCTATTATATTTCTTCAGAGTTTTTTTGTAAGCAGCTCAGAAATGGCTTATAAAATGTTCACAGGTGGGATTGTTCATAGATCATTCTGTCCCTCCCTCTTCATGAACATTGTAGTCTAGAAAATGTGGATCAGAAGTGAGATGAGAATGCAAGGTTAATCTGTGTGAATGCAGCTTGCATCTGGTTTGAATAATCTCCAACTATTTTGGATAAATTTGCCTCTTTTGAGGAACTGCATACGTTCACTTCAATGACTCATGAATATGATAATAATAATAATAATAATATTTATTTGTATACCGCCCTGTGGCAACCCAATCCGGGCGGTTAACAACAATAAATATAATAAAAACATCATATAAAAATAAAACATTATAGTCCCTCCCCCCCTTAAAAGTATATTAAACAATATGACAAATTAAAATACAATATCAAAAACTATAAAACATAATTAAACAGACCAATAGCCCCAGTGTCCCTCTAAGATCCTCGACCATCACTAAAGATGAGGCTACGGGAGGAGTGAGGGGGTCAGAGAGCCCGAGCAGGAATGATTAATCTGGAAAAGTTAATCTGGAAAGGCCTGCCGGAAGAGATCCGTCTTGACAGCTTTTTTAAAGCTGTCTAATGATATCAACTGACGGATCTCATCCGGCAGGTCGTTCCAGAGTTTGATAGAATCCAAGGCACTGGCCCTGTTAGGCACCAATCCCTGGGTGATGTAAAATATTTGATTTCACCTTTCTGGTTTCATGAACCAGTGTTGTAAGTCATAGAATTTTGCCTATTGCATTCCGAATTTGCAGACCCCCCCCCCCCAGTTTCAGCCTGTATTACAGCTGCAATGTTCTAAAAACCACTTGTGTAAATTACATTTACTGTAACTGTGGATCTTTCTGCACCCACTTGGCTTGTTCTAGGTCAGTGAGTGTAGATGAGCAAGGTCCAGAACACAGCAATATATGGGCTGGAACAGCACAACAGATCTAGACAGTCAAGACCAGCTCCTGCACTAGCCCTGAAGCTCACATTCACATTGGGGCTGGCCTCCTTGCAGTTCCTAGCCTTGGAGCCACCAGGGGACCCATTTCAGCAACATGCTTTGATGTTCTTCCAGAACGGGTCCCCTGGAAGTCAGGAACATGGAGGCATGCTTTCCGCATGTTCCAGACTATACCACACTAGTCTACTGGTGATCCAGATTAAGAACCCACCTTATCTAGATCACACTTCGCCTAAAGCAGCAGTAGGCAGGGCCTCACAGAACTGCAGTAATGTACAGACCAGGGAGGCCCTGACAAGGACTACAAGAGATCGTAATCCAGATTAAAGGTAAGTGCAGAAAGCCCCTATGATTATATCTACCCAGTGAGGTTCCAAGAGATGTGGTGCCTATATGCTGACAGGATCTTTAGGCATACAACCATTTCAAAAGTGACTTACCTGCCCCCACATTCCACCCAGCAGAAAGTTGCTGACTTCTAGGGCATTTTCTTTGTGTCCCAAAATAGGACCATACTATAACTTCGAAGCCGGAAAGCTTTCATTCCCCAGCTACAATCAAGATGGGTTACAACAGTAAAAACAAAATTTGAATTGAAACCACAAAAGACAATAACAGCTCCTGGAGGTAGGAAAGCAAACAGTGCAGACTAAATAGATGTATCTTCACCAATCTTATATATAGTTAAGGTGCCTGGTGCACCTCAAGGGGGTAGAAGCTGTACTGTTGTCTGGGGCTACCACCAGGATGCTCTATCCTGGGTCTCTACCCCACCAATTACTAAAATGGTAGTACAACCATGAGGGCCTCAGCAGCAGATCTTAAGGCAGATGGGCCAGCTTATCCACCATCTCATGATCTCATTCGAATAGCTGCTACTTATTGTGTGTGGTAGCTTCCTAAGTGGATCACGGTTAACTTCATACTCTGATAGGCTCATAAAAATTGGTGCTATGGCCCATGGGGTCAGACTGTATTATATTTTTCCTCTTTTCTCTCCTTTGATAGTCAGTGGATAGCATGATAAGGCACCTACAGTTCAGGACTCCTCAAGATCCCAGTGTCATCTTCTGCCAGCACAAGTGTACAAGATTCAGAATTCATGGTGTGTGGGATTTTTTTTTCGGGAATCAAATCTGCTGCATGCATGCAGTTTTTATGAGCACACACACAAAAAAAAAAAAGCAAAAAAGCAAGTAACAAAGAATGTTTTCCTGGGAAATGATTTCCACAGATCTTGTTGCCTCTAGGGAGCGACAGAAGTGTTTCTGAGACAGCAATAGCATCACTCTTTGTTGCTGCCTCTGCCAGCTGAGTTCCAGACAGTGAGAAGAAAGTAAAAAGGAGGATGTTTCCAATGTTATATCCTTAAGAACACAGCAAGACTTGCAACTTGGGCCTTTTCTGCAGATTACATCCTGAAATAAGGATCTGCCTTCCCATGCATAGGGTAGACCATCCTGGGCTTTGTTTGGGGCCTGCTGTAATCTGCACCAGTTCATGAATGGCAGGTCCCTATCCAGAATATAATCTAGAATAAAGCCCAGTGCAGAAAGGCCCTTGGAATAAGCCTCAAACCACCTCATTTACTTGAAATCTGAATCAAACCCAGAGCTATATTCTTTTTTTCATCTATGAACATTGGAACCCTGCACATGACGGTTCCCCTCCCCCCCCCCCATTTCTTCCCTTGCACCCATGTAAGCTTTGCTCCAGATGACTGAATTTCTCTGGCTCTAAAGGGGCTTCTTTCTGGTACACACCATATCTTGTGGAAAGAAGCTGTCTCAAAACAGTCGGAAGAATTTCACTTGTTTTCTCCTGCTACTGCTAATGAAGGGCCACCGAGAAATGCATTGCTGAAAGCAAGAGGCTTGCAGTATCAACGTTCCTCTGACCTTCTTTTACCAAAGCTAAAGTAAAACAATAACATAAAAAAGCAATTGTAACTGCCATCAGAAGTCTTGCCAGGGGAGTGAGTACCTGTTCCATCTGTGCCCAGGGTGAGAGACTAGGATTGCCCATTTTCTTGGCTCCTGTTCTTACAGCAACCCCCAGAATGGTTGCAATGGTAGGATTGCAGGCTGCATGAGTGGAGGTGCATATTGACAGGATAGGGCCCTTTAATATGGCTCTTGATGCACGCTAGCAAGGAACACCTGGCCCCAGAAATCTAGCTGGTGGGGCAACCTAATTAGGCCTGCTGCTTGTGGTGAAGGGCTGCAACTGCAAGGGCTGCCACCAAAAGGGTTTGCCCCTTTTGAGGACCCACATTGAGAGAGAATAAGGATGAAGAAATCCCTTGATGTAGGACTTTGGGATTATGGTTTGGATTTTTAACTTTTTCATCTCTAACCACTGATCTGTTCTAATTTGGTAAATTCTTTAGAGTATTTATCTATCCAGGTGTACCCCCATACCTGTGGGGGATGGGTACCAGTTCCTACCATGGTTACAGAAAGTATATGAAACACTGGGAAATCATGTGAGATTTTCCATGAATCCTGGGAAACCATGTGAGATTTCCCATGATTCCTGGGAAATCATGTGATATTTCATGCAATTTCCATCTGTTCTAGGCCTCTGAGAAGCCTCTGGGAGGCCTAATGGCACCAGCGGGTGAGAGAAAGGCTGGTCCAGTTAACCAGCAGATATCGGGGAGGGCTGTATAGTATTCTGCATTGAGGGTGGGGATAGTAATTATGTGTCAAGACAGGGCAGGAGAGGAATTGTCACAGCAGACTACCATTGCTGTGGTGACAGGCAGGGAAGATACAGTGTTGAGTGGCAGAAGAGGTCTACGTTCCGGGTCTATGTTCCAACTGACAGATTTTGAGGATGCTTTCCAACCAACTTACCACTCTTGAAAGGCTTCTCTTGAATGCCAGGTCAGCCCTGCATAAAACATCTGATTTGATTCTGGATAAAGCACCTGATCCAGGCATGGTCATTCAGACCCAGTTGGATGAACTTTGTGGGTCTGGTCTCACCCAGCTTTCTCCCTTCAGAGAATTACTGCCTTGATATGTTCTTCTTCCTTCTCATTAGCCTGTATCCCACAATTCCAGTAGGCACCAATTAACACAAGTGGAGATCTTTTTTATTATAACATAGTTTTAATAATATAGTTGACAAAATGTTACTTCCTTGTATTACACTTTTAAAAGTCAGCAAACAAGCATGCAGAAAGCATGGCTTGGCTTGTATGCATTTGATGAAAAACAGTGCTGGGAATTTTGTGATATGATCTGATATCTGAGAATCTTGCCATAAGGCATGAAGGCACATGACTCTACCAAAATATTTTCATGATTCCCCAGGGTCACCTTCAGCTACTATAGCCAGGTTTCAGGCTCTCCAGTCGGCATCTGATCCCCACCCCCCATGGGGATATGCTATCCCAGAAAGACCCCAGAGGTGCTTGCACATATAAGTGGAGGCATGACCCGTTTCTCCTCGGTTGCACTGCCATTGGCTTATTGATAGTTTGGGGCTCTCTTCCACAGTGCCATTGACATCCATAGGTAGACTAGGCCCCTGTGGTTCTCCCCATCATGGCTGCTTCCAGACTTGCTGAATAAATCTACAGTTAAAGGTAAAAGCGCAGCGATGACTGGCTGTCCCAACTCAAAAAGTAGCTCTGTAGCTTCCCATCAAAAGCTGCGAGAGCTGAGTCAGCATGTGCCATCACACAGGTTTAGGCAGCCAATCACATTTGAGCTGCCCTCCTGCTCTCATCATGCTGCTCTCACTATTCTGCCCAGACTGGTGGGAAAATCAGAATTGGATCAGCATTAAGGTAAGTGTTCAGCAACAATCAGATAATGCAACGTCATGATGATGTATCGATTATCGTGTGTGACACCCCAGTCGCAACTGCTCATTCCCATGTGTCTTGTGCCTGGTAGATGATTATGACCAGTTTGGTAATCTGTACTCTAACCATTGGATCCTTCCCAAAGACTTAGGATAATCAGAAATATCTGTGCATGTATGTATGTATGTATGTATGTATGTATGTATGTATGTATGTATGTATGTATGTATGTATGTATGTATGTATGATGATCATGATGTAAAAACAGCAGTTACACACAGCAAACGAGGTCACTATGCTGAATTTTGTATTATATCACCAGTCGGGCACTTCCCAAGCACCTAGGACTGCGTGATGTATTGGCGAATTATGCAAGCAGACCCCAGTAAAGTGGCTTTTTGTAGTTGGCAGATGGATATTTTGTCAATGCCAATGGTTTTTAGGTGCCCGCCGAGATCTTTTGGCACCCTGCCCAGTGTGCCAAGGATGACTGGGACCACTTTCACTGGTTTTCGCCAGAGTCGCTGAAGTTCAATTCTCAGGACTTCATATCTGGTGAGCTTCTCCAACTGTTTCTCCTCAATTCTGCTGTCACCTGGAATAGCAACATCGACAATCCACACCTTCTCTTTCTCAACAATTGTAATATCAGGGGTGTTATGCTCCAATTTTCTGTCAGTCTGAAGCCTGAAGTCCCAAAGTAGTTTCGACAACTTTTTCTGGCTTGTGATCCCACCAGTTCTTTGCCACTGGCAGATGATACTTTTGGCACAAGTTCGAGTGGATCATTTGTGCTACAGCATTGTGTCTCTGCTTGTAATCAGTTTGTGTGATCTTCTTGCAGTAGCTGAATATATGGTCGATTGTTTCATCCACTTCTTTGCAGAGTTGTCACTTTGGATCTTCTACTGATTTTTCAGTTCTGGCTTTGATGGCATTATAGCTTGTCTTGTGCAGCAAGAATCAGTCCTTCTGTTTCCTTTTTCAATGTTCCATTTGGAAGCCAAGACCAGGTCTTATCCATGCCCACTTTGCCATTGATTTGGATCGTCATCAGTTTTCTGGTTTTTCTGTCTAAGTTGTCCAACTCCAGCTGAGTCCAGTTCACAATTCCCACAGTGTATCTAATGACAGTTATGGCCCAGGTGTTTATGGCCTTAATGGTGTTACCACCATTCAATTTACTTTTCAAGATTTTTCTAGTCCTTTGGATGTACTCTTTACTGATCACAGATTTCACATGCCCACGCTTAATGTTATCCAGTTGCAAGATGCCCAGATATTTGTAGGGTTCTGGCTGGTGGGACCTGATGGCTTGACCGTTTGGCATTTCAATGCCTTCACTTTCAGTAATTTTCCCTTTCTTCAGTGCCACTGTGGCACATTTGTCCAGGCCAAACTCCATACTGATGTCACTGCTGAATATTCACACTGTGTTGGTCAATGCCTGGATCTCGATTTCAGATTTTCCATAAAGCTTCAGGTCAACCGTGTACAGTAGATGTGAAATTTTCTGTGAATTCCTGGCAGTTTGATAGTCCAGGTTTGTTTTCTGTAGGATGAGTGACAGTGGGATCATAGCGACGATGAAAAGCAGTGGGGACAATGAGTCCCCCTGGAAGATGCCCCATTTGATGTTGATCAGTCCATAGCTTTCATTTCCAACAAAAAGCTCAGTCTTCCATTGTTTCATTGCACCTTCTATAAATTTTGTGATATTCTGACTGATCCCGATGGTTTCCAGGCACTTTGTGGTCCAACCATGTGGCAGGGAATCAAAAGCGTTTTTATAGTTGATCCAAGTCATACGCAGGTTTGTTTTTCGGCTTTTGCAGTTCTCGGGTTTTGCAGTTCTCGGCTATTATTAATTTTAGGATTCCTGGTAGCAACCTTAGCTCCATTCTAAATATAGAAAAATATAATGTCAAACAATTTCTTCCAAAGTTCCAGTAGATTTTCCAGGAGGAAGCAAGAAAGAACTTCAGCGAGTCCTTTACATGATGATGTTATTTATTTGAGAGGGACTGACCCAGACTACCATACAAATAGTCCAAGATGTCACTTTGGCTCTCAATATGCATTCTTAGGATTGCAAATGTTTACACCAGCACTGAACTCAACATTGCAAGAAAGTGCACATTATTCTATTTTCTTTCTAAATGTGGTGATTTATTAATATGTGGCAAAAGCAGCAATCCTGAGAGTTTGGCTCTAGTGGGACTGGGGAGAACACCATTCTAATACTAGTTTGATTTTTTTTAAAAAAAAAAAGAAGAAGCTGTTTTCCAATTTTCTTTGGTGTTGCCAAGATTAATTAAGAATGAAGCCCCTGAAATATGGATTGTTTGAAAGAAATCAGATGGGAATGAAGCTTTAATAAAATTGTCAAAAGCCCAAATACATAATTTATCTCCACACTGCAGTTTCAGAGTGCTGAAAAATACACTCTGCAGAAAGTTAAAAATTAAATTACAGTATGCCTGTTGTGGCCACCAGTGTTATGTTATTTTAGTAAAGGCCACAGTCTCTCAGGTTGCTGAAACTATTTTAATTCCTCATGAATAGTATTAGGCCTAGAACTGCTTAAGGAAGACGTTTGGTAAAAGCGGGACCCTTGTCAGCAGATATAAAAAAACTATGCAATTTGTGGATGATTAAATTGGTTTGGATCTCTCTTATTCTTAATCTCTGTAGCCAAACCCTGACTTATACAGAGGGATTTTCCTCTGATGGTATGTCCCCTAGAGTTGTAAAGCTGTAGTACATAATCATATTTTGTCAAACTGCATGCACAATCGCATCCACAGTTTCACTTGGTCAGGATACGCAGTCACCCCACCTGATCTGATGCCAGTTAAACTTATATCCAATGGTGGCACAAAACGAGCATCTACACACTGGCCACAAATGCCCAAAGAGGTCCCAGGAATGCAGAGTCTAAACTCCAAAGAAGCCCACAGGCATACATTTCTCCAATAAGGGTGCTATAGGGGTCTTATTGTCCTCTATAGTACTGTATCTAAAGATTGAGGAAGGGGAGGCACCCTAAAGGTGCTCAACACTATATGCACTCTCATGACAGCCATGTAGACACATGACCATTGTGGGATTAGTTTACCTTGCCTGCTCTGTGCAGGGACTGTTTCAAAACAGGCCCACTTTCAACATGATGGACACTCCCTCCACAAAGCTGGGAGCTCTAAAGTCCCCCAGCTCCAAAGAGAGTGAAGGTTTGTTGTGCACCCTGCCTTTTGGACAAGAACAAATATTTCTGCAAGTGCTTGCTGCCACTATGATATGAATGCAGCCAAAGATAACTTTGTGAAAGGAGCATCAGGTGATTGAGATCCTTGAACTGCTGCAATCCTAACCTAACTCCTGAGCCGTTCTGGTCTTGTGCTTGGTGTTGGACTCTTGTCTTATAGACCCCCAGTTTGATTCTGCACTCCTATATGAAGTCAGCTGGGTGACCATGGGCTAGACACAGCTCTCTTCTGAGCTCTCACAGCTCCAACCTACCTCCCAAAGTGTCTTTTGTGGGGAGAAGACCAGACTGTTTGTCGTCTGCTTTGAGTCCTTAAGGGTGAGAAAAGCAAGGTGTAAATGCCAACTCTTCTACTTCTTCTGAGAATAAGTAAGTACTATTGAACTTAATAAAGTTTCTTAGCAGGCACTGTTATATTTCACTGAAAATGGTTAGTGGTCTGGAAACCATATCCTACAAGGAAAGGTTGAAGGATCTAGGAACGTTTAGCCTACAGAGGAGAAAAGTGAGAGAAGACATGATAGTGGTCTTCAAGTATCTGAAGGGCTGTCACAGTGCCCAAGATGGGAGGACTAGAAACAATGGCATGAAACTTCAAGAAAGTCAATACAGATTAGATATTAGGAGAAATTTCCTGACAGAGGCTGGACCTACATCTTTCTGGGATGGTTTAGGAAATCCTGCATTGAGCAGGGGGTTGGACTCAATGACCCTAGAGGTCCCTTCCAACTCTATGATTCTATGACAGGGGATTCTGTATGCCTAAATGAGATGATGTCCACACAAGCCTCCAGCTCACCACATATCAGGCATCACTTCTGTATCACATCTGCTGCACTGTCAGACAGTTCATACTATGCTAGAAAGTGCTTCTGCTCCATGAATGCCAGGCTATGGGTATAAAAAAGTTACCACAGTGCCCCCAGGTCTGGACAGCAGGTACTGAACCAGGAGGCGTTTTCACATCCCATAGCTCAGGGCTAATAGATTGAGAATGGTGCTTTTCATCTGCAGACATTTCACAGTCCTACTAGGCAATATCTTTAGTGCAAAGACTCACTGGTGGTTTGTGACAGGCTGAACGGAAAGGAAAAGAATGTCTAGAAGCCTGATATTCAGCCAGATTAGCACTTAAAAGATGCATAGACCTGGACTCTGTCCATGGACCAATAAAAAAAACCTTTTAAGACACAACACTGGAAATAACGTGAAGCAAAAGAGATCACCAAAACTGTAACAATGAGATTATTTGTTCTGTACCCTCTTACACAACAATTAATTTCACAACTGTTAACCAACACTCATGATGAGAAGAAAATACTTAATTTCCTCAATAAACTGGGAGAATTAGTACAGCAACACAATACGGAACTATGGAAGACAAAGACAAAGAGCACAAGCTAGCTGACCATATGCAAAGAGCGTATAGGACTTATGCCGCAACACAACTACAAGCGAGCCTTTACACTGAAGACATTGCATAGTTGGATTTTTTTAAAGCCTGCAAATGAAAAAACTCAGCTTGAAGAACTCCAACAACCCAGAACAACTGAGTTTGTACTTCCAGGATTTGTGCTTGTCCAAATGCATGATCATACTCAACAACACTGAAGAGTCAGCTCCTTTCCTTTTAACTGGTGTGAACTTTTTACATGTTAGATCTCATTAGCAAGGCAGCCTGCTGTATTTGCCTACCGGCATTTTGCACATTGCCAGAAATTCAAATATCAGGTATAAGCATTCTGTCCATTAAATTCCAGTACTGAAGGAACCACCAAATACATTGTCCTCCAGTAACCAGAAAGTGTTTCTGACTGTGCAAACTGTATAGAAGGATGGATGTTTTATGTTACAGAGAACAGAAATCTCTTTTGGAAGGTTATTAATGGACACAGCTCTCTCTGGAAAAGAGTCTTCTTTTTGCAAGATTGTAAACGTTTTAGGCTTTTAAGAAAAATTAAAAGGGGAAGAAAAGGAATGACTGTAAACTGGAATATGCAGTCTAATGAAAATTTCTGTCCCTTTTTGTTGTAGGTGAGGGGAGTTGATGTGTTTCTCTTTCCCCCTTCCTCTTTGGATGTGTATATGTAATGTCCCTCACCCTGCTGGTGATTTTGTCTTCCTGACCTCCATATTCCCAAAAATCGGCTCCACCAACTCAGTTCTGGTTATGTTACTGAAGCTGAGTATGTCTGAAACAGTGGGCTTTGTCATACTTAACTGCTGTGAGATAGTATCCCACGGCAGGTAAGTTCAGGGATGTGGCCAGCATTCACACTGCAAGTGTTGGCACCATCCCTGAACTCACCTGGAAGCCCTCAGAGTGTGGATGGTTCCATCGCAGACTCTCTGCATTACTGTAGCAGTGATCATGCATGCTGGACAGTTGCTATGGCCATCATAATGTAGTGCTCAACTGTTCAGTGTGCAGCCATCATGGCCTCCCCTCCCCGCCACAGCATTTGCATGCAGAAGGAATGCTAATTCTGTATCTGTGGTCTTACTGAGAAGTGCTCTAGGCATTCTCGGTTAAGCTGTGGGACAGTTTTTACTGTTTCACAGTTAGAGGCAATCAGAACAGCCATGCATGCTCTGGGCCACACTACATCCCATGGCATGCCAGGCTGTACTGATTACCTCAGTGCAAACAGACCTAGTGTCTCCACACCCATAGAAGCACCAGGTGTTTCCTCATATTCACGCCCAATGGTTCAGGCAACCAACAAAGTGGAAGCCATGGTGCTACTCTGGAGAGCATGATTTTACAGGCTTGTCCTCATATGACTCAGGCAACCATTGGACTCTTTAGGAGGCATGTTGTACCCATGAAAATGGGGACATGACTTCCCAAAACTTTCCCCAGGCAACCATGCAAATGTATAGACTCCACCTGACTGGTGTCCATTAGCTTAAAAATGTAGGGTAGACCCCTCCCTACTAAGCCACCCGGTAAAGACTGAGAAATTTTTTTCACTGGCTTTATTTCACATCCCAGGTTTGACTGTCATTTTTAGAGCAATATAGGAGTTAGAAAATGAGGACTATAACCAGTGTGGATAATATCACAATTCAGGCATTAATACTGTATAATAAACCCCCCAATGCAGTCATTCATCAATGTTTTCTTAAGAATTTATTCTATTTAGAACAAAAATAAATATTTTTATGTAGGATTCTTCATTATCAAGGGAAGGGAACCTTTCACGCACCAGGGATTCTATGTGTTGCTGTTCCCATGACCAATGGCTTGTGCCACATCACAGACAAGCAAATACTCAAGCTCACTGAGCAATTTTTACAAATCTCCTAATACATTATGACAAGTTACTAGATCTAGTATGTAACATCAACCACAAATAGAAGCCCACACTCTATATTCAGATATGTATCTGCTCTGATAACCAACGTCTATGGTCTGAACATTAGTAACTGAAATATACTTCCAATGCACAGTAATGTTCTAGCAGAGCTAGTTACTATGGTGACACGGTAGCATTCGAAAGTGTCAGTTTATGTCATGTCACAAACTGCAGTTCTGAATTAACTGTTCAAATGAAGTGGAAGTACATACAGTGAACTATCTGGATTGAAAGCATTGGATTCTGTTGACCCCAACCACATTCTACTGGATATTAAGATTGTTCAAAGTGCCACTGTTGTTATCTAGCAGGAAACCCTATAAATAAAATAAGATACTTTTTTGCCCCCTTTTATAGCATAGGAGGGATGTTTTCACAGTTTTTACTACTCCACAACTAGGGGCAATCAGGGCCGCTCTGGGCCTCTCTGGGATTGAGGAGAGACCTTGATGTACATTTGCTCTGCCCACAGAGTATGCCGAACACATCCTGATCACACTCCAACCCTAGAGAAGTTTGGTCTCAGTTTGGAATTTCCGTCCCATGCTCTTAACTTTGCTGCTTCTTTAATATCTACTAAAATGTGGTTTTAAAATGGTTTTCTTCTGCAGCTGTGTAATTAGAGTTACAACCATTAGAAGGATAATGGGGAGTTACTCTTCAGAACTCAAAAAAAAAATGTAATGATTGCTGGATTCTGAATTCCACAGGCAAAATGTAATACAGCAATGAAGCAACTAGATTTCACGTTAGTGAAGCCAATGATTTATTAATGGAAAGTTGAGCTTGATGAGGGTGCCTGCAGTTCTAGCATTAGTTAATGTCTTGGAGATTATATGATGGATTTTCCAGCTGGTTGGCTCTGTTTGTACTGAACTCATTCCTTTTTGCTCTACTCCTTTGTTAAGGCTAAAGAAAGGGGGGAAATGGCCACAGAAACCCTAATAGTTGGATCTCTGCAGTGTGCGTGCAAAATTTCCACTAGCATGAAATGTTTGAAAAGGAAGAGGAGGGTTTGGCATTAGTATTATTAAGCTTATTTATTTATTATTTATTATTTACATTTCTATCCCGCCCCATACCCGAAGGTCTCTGGGCGGGTAACAACAGATTGCGCCATTTGCCAATTGATCAGGTGCCTTTTATTCTGTTGTCTTTCACTCTATTTTGTGTCAGGATGTATTAGAATGATTCTATCAGCGTAGTAAAAACTTTGCACTTTGCTTTCCCTGGAAAAACACTTTGGGACTCCCAAACCACTCTGAATGTAACCAGCTCTTAACTATGTGGCCGTGTCTTCACGGCAACCTTATCTCAGATTCAAAACGTTTTCAGTCCTCGGAGTTCGCACAGCAGTTTGGCTTAACACTCTTTCCCCGTGTTAAACAACCCCAAAGCGTGGTGAATCTCAATTCTGATTTCAACAGGTCTCACTCCGGATTGTGCGCTTGAAACGTTTTACATTTTTTTACTGTGTGGACAGTACCGTTTTAAGGGATGAGAATCCATGTTTAGGGTTTCCCTCTCCCAATAGCTTGCTTCCAAAGACAGTGATTTCAGTGTAAAAATCCACTTAACAGGGATTGCTACACTGTAGCGATGGAACCACTTCACACCTTGATGGTTGGAATAACAATGTTGCAATTTTGCGCAATTCTAAAAGATCTGACTTTAGAAAGGGAAAGGAAGGGAGGAAAGCAGCTGAATGTGAATGTTTAAAGCAAAGGGGCTTTAGTTGCCGCTGCTGCTGTGTGCCCTGAGCAATGGGGAGAGGAAGGGAAAGAATCACTGGCTGGCTGCCCGGTGCCATTTTTCCTCCATCCATGGAAGCGGCAGCCACCCAGCCACCCAGTTAGGCTCAGTGAAGGGGTCTCTTATGGGTGGTGCGTCCATGCCAGGAGAAAGAGGGCAGGGCAGCCCCGAAAAGTGGCTTTAAAAAGTAGCCACTTGAGTCCCACCTTGAGTCAGGTATGCCACATCCGATCCTCAGAATCCGGATCGAATGCGATTAAGTTAAAAGTAATGGGAACAGGCAAATTCGCGTTTGCATCCGGTTCTATTATTTCGGTTTAGGGAAAGCGAAATAAGCTTGCTGTGGGGATTCGCCCTGTGACAGCTAAGCGTGGATCACTGCCATTATGGAGGTGAATGTGGTGCAGCACCAGCTGCATCAAAACAGATGTGCAGCATCATTGCCATGGCAACAAGGTGATGCAATACACAATGGAGCCAGTGCCACCTGGTCATATGTTCCATTCGGACCTCTTCTACCCAGAAGAGGTACAAATAGAGCATACTTGGCTGTCCCAACCCAGATACTAGGATACTTGTGGAGGCCAAATTTGTGCTCCAATACCATCCTGGCCACTGAATACTCAGGCATGCACAGAGCTACCTCTGGTATAGAAGGGGCTCTGCACAGTGTGGATGCATGATGTGGGAGTGTCCCCAGAGTTTCCCAGGAAGGTAAGTGTGAATTGGCTCCAGGTGATGATAACCTAACTACCATAATCCCACATCTCAAGAGATCACAGACGAAGATAACTTGTTTAGATATTAGCAATGATACACCATTGATCAGTAGAGTGGAAAGAGGAAGACATTGATTTCAGTCCTTCACTAGAACCACATTCATATTATTTCATTGTTCGGCAACTGAGAAGAGGCAGTAGGAGTATTGCATGTTGCAGGTCCAAATTGTTCCTCCTTGTTCTCATAGTCTTAAAATTTCTACTGAATTTGCAAGTATTCATGGCAACCTATGTAACGGAACCTATTTCCGGTGGCGCGTGGCATGCGAGGGAGGGTGGAAGGAGGTGTCCTATTTCCACACAGATCAAGGCGAAGGGACAGTTTGAAGACCTAATTTTTAAAACTGGGTTTTGGCGTCGAGACCTGATTTAGAGATGGATCTCACGTGCCGAAATGTGAAAGTGGCCGCCTGGAAGGGTCCCTAAAGAGGTCCGCAATGCAGAAGGTAAATACCCAAGGGTTTAAAATGTGTTCTAAATGGGTTGTTAAACCGGTTTCCATGGCCAGTGCGGAAACACCCTAAAGGCCATTTTCTGGGATTTGAGAGCAGATGAAGGTTTCCCTTTGTCTTCTGCTTGAGACGCCCATAAGCATTTGGTGGACCACTGTTTGTGACAGGATGCTGGACTAGATGGGCTGTCGCCTGGTCCAGCAGGTCTTCGCTTATGTTCTTACATTCTAAACTGACCACTTTATGGCCCTGTCCATACACACCTCTTTTCTGCATAATGAAGAGGCTCCTACAAACATTGTTCATTTGGGTCTCTTGCACATGTCCCCATTCTGGACTAAGGATGTGCATGGATATCCAAAAATTCAAAAATCTGATTCGAACTTGACGAATATCAGTATTTGAATTTGAATCAGATTTTCAAAAATCTGAATCTCCAAATTCGGATCGAATCTGGATTTTCAAATCCAAATTTTCTAAAATCTGATATGGATTTTCAAATGATTTGCCTGAATTTGACATCGTATATCACATCCGAATATCGGGTCTATTTGCGCATATAATACAGGATGCAAACAGAATGCAAACGTGATAAAAACGGGATGCAAACAGATTCAAAAATTGGATACGGATGTTCCTGACATCCATATTATTCAATTCAAATCAGATTTTTTGAATATCCAGATCCGAATAATCCGGCTACGAGTCAGATTTTCAAAAATACGGATCTGGATAATGCAGATATGAATCGGATTTTCAAATTTTGATTCAAATTGAATATTTGAATATTCTGTTTGAATCGATTAGAATGGAAAAAACACATTCGTGCACATCCCTATTCTGGACACATCTCAAGGGTTTCTGCACAAGCCTTTCAATAGTTACTCAGCTAGTACGCAGTGAGATTTTTACACAAATCTAAAAGTGTCCGGCTGGTGCTTATCAAGTGTAAACAGGATCTATATCAAATTCTAAAGAGGGCAAGAGATGACAATAAATATATTCAGCTTACTTAATCCCCCCAAAAAAGTGAAATTTAGCTAAACCTAGCTTTAATAGCCAGGATAATCACTCTGTACTAGGAATCTCTTACTCAGCCTAGCTCCAGCACATTGCTTCAACACTTTAAGTAAATGAATTGGCCTCAGAAGAACATCAATAATAACCTAAAATACCTTACAGCATTCTTGGACATTCATGCCTTGGAAGCCAAACTGCATTATTCATATAAGTTGCAGAGTTGCCATTTCTACACCAGTTTGTGCTTTTTAGAAATGCCAAGTTTTCTTAGTCCCTAATAATACATTACACACACTTTTGTGCCCATTGTTCCCTAAAACATCTTTGTACATAGACACATTTCTTCTTACAAAATTAAATCATAATGTTCAAGAAGTGTGGGTGTTGAAAGGCATTTAAATTTTGGTTCATGCTTTGTTTTGGCAAGTGCAATTTTTGTAAATTCACATATTTAATGGAGTCACAGACCTTTTCCCTGTATCTCAAGGAGACTGGATGCAAAACAGTGAAGTTACATTACCAGAAGTGAAAATTTCACACACATGAACACATTCACAAGCTGCAGGCCATCGCTGATAAACTGAGACACCACCTAACACAAGTTGTTTTGGCCAACCAGGTGTTGGACAGGGGTCTCAGCAGTCAAAACTCACTGCCATATTCACTGACCTCATTGCCCTACCCCCAAAGATGTGAGCTAACATTAATTACTGAGAGAACTGCTCCATGGATGGTTCTCCTAGCTTACTTGGCTTGTATGGACATTTGGATGACCCCCTTTCCCCACAGGTGCATCAATAGCTACTAGGAACTGCCTTCAGGTTGGAGAGATAGTCAGGATTCCTCTCAAGGCCATTTGCAGGGAGTCAAGAGCAGCTGAAGGTTTTGCCTTTGCCTTCTGCTGAGAATGCTGAGAAGCAATTGGTGGGCCACTGTGTGAGACAGGATGCTGGGCTAGATGAACTTTGGCTTGATCCAGCAGGGCTCTTCTTATGCTCTATGTTCTCTATGGCAACACTTTCTGCAGAAGACAGGACTGTGGCCATGGTACGCAGTGTGACTTGGCCCTACTTCTGATCTGTCAAAAGTGGCTCTTCGATAGGAGCAACACTTGTGTGGGCAGAATTCCTCTCAGAGCTTTGCAGGTCTGGCTGCTGCCCTCAGACCCTCACAGAAGCTTACCTGGATGATAGTTCCATCTGACTGTTATCAGGACTCCATTTGGATGCTGCCCTAGCTATGTATTTAAACAGCAAAATGAAAAATAAGCTGTTTTTGAAAAAGCAGCTCATTATTTTAAAAGTATGCCACATGTTCCCTTCTTTGTAGACGTTTTCCATAATTTAAAAATAATGTTTTACCCTCCAAAAAATCTCAGATATGTCTTCCAATTTAAGAAGGTTGAGTTGGTTATCCAAACAGCTGCTATGAACTAGCTAACATCCCTTGAATAGCACAGCAAACTCTTCAAACCGTGATTCAGATAACTATTTTAGGCACCTGGTAGGAATTTCCAAAGTAGAGTTTATGTAGCTTTCACTGTCTTTTATCACAACAAATATTTCTGCCTCTGTTCCATCAGTTACAAATGAGACACTCTTTTATTATTATCATAATAAAGCCTAAGAAATATGTCTCAGAGGAATAAGAAATTCACATGAGAAATTCCTCCCCATCCCCAATTATATAAAATCAGAAGTGTTGATTCAGGCTCATAAGTGAGACACGGGAGAATCAGAGCAGAATATTTATGACAAAGAACAGATTTGGTATTTATTTATTTATTTATTTATTTATTTATTTATTTATTTATTTATTTATTTATTTACCTATCTTTCTTTTGTTCTGCATCAGTAAGAAATGTGCTTTTTGCTGTGACTTTTCCCTTCTCACTTCTCAAGCAAATACATTTAATTCATGCTAAGTTTGCATGCTTTCTGCAGCAGTTTCATTTCTGAAAACCCCAACTTCAGATGCTTAAAGAACAAAAATAACAAAAGGTCAATAGGGGTCAATTTATATTTTTAAGCACTCAGATCATTTTCTGACAGAAATTTTCAAATGAGCTAAGAACATCTTCAGACTCAGTTTTGCTTTCAGGTTGGAGAGTAACCTTTATCCGGTTCTTGGAAATGGATCTGACAGCATCTTTTCGTCTAACTGTTCACCCACACCTGTGGCCTATTATAAAGATAAACCAAGGGAAAGGACAAAAAGGTTTGAAGCTGCCCACCCATAGCACGTGGTGGGAGGGATATAGATAATCTGGGAGCAATCATCTCCATTCCTTCTTGTGTAATTAATCCTTCTTTGATATTTTAAAGTGTTTTACTGGATTTATGAGGTACTGAATTTTTATCTTTTGATTCTCTGCCCATGTGTCTTTTGCCTCAGTTTTCTTCGAAAGTTGAATATGAGTTTATACTTACCAGTAAAAATCAATTCTAGGGGGAAACAACCATCTACTTCAAAGATACCTTATCAATTCTTAAATCCTTGATAAGGATTTGAATTAATGATAGGCCAAAACTCTTCTACTTATACCTGATCGACTGTGCAATGTATATACAATCCTGGCAATAAACTGCAGAAAAAATAAATGAGGAAATGCCATCTGAGGTCATTGTCCCACTGCCTCTGCTTATTAATAGGATACATTCCCATTCAACTTTTAAAGAGCTTTGGATTCATTTTCAAAGCTGAACGTTCCCACAGGATCAGACAAACCCATAGTTTCTGAGGATTAAAGGTCCTGGAACATGGATTATCTGTATTTGAATCAAAAGAGCTCTTGCTGCAGGATTTAGAAATAATCCTTGTTGTTTGTCAATGGGGACACAAGCAGTTTTTTGAAAGTTTGGAAGCATGATTTAGGGGTGTCCTCAATTCCCCCTGATCCAATCGTAAGCTGTGCCCCCCCAACTGTTTCCTAATGAGATCCGGCTGCATTGTGCCTTTCAGCACTCTGTCTCCCCTTTCAGCTATAGAAGAGAAAATGAAGGAGGATGGGAGGAATCCTATTGCCTTTTGGCTCCCACCCAAAACTCAAACTGGCGACTTTCCTCCTAGGGGTTGCAGAAGTGTATCGGCTCTTCAGAGGCTACATACTTTCACTTTATCAGATCCTTTTCTACCTCTCCCCATTACGTGCTAATGTTCGAGCATGGCTGAAAGTGTGAGTGAAATGTATAGAGAGCTCAGACAATGCAATGTTATGAGTCCACAATGTCATTCATAGCCCTGGGAGAGTCTGATTTCGCTTAGACAAGGATCGGAAAGACTAAAATGCTGTGCTCCGCAAAGCTGGTGCCAACTTCGTCCCTCTGATTGGCAAAGAGGGACTGTTCTGCCAGCAACTGTGATCCTGCTTCCACCTCATTTCTTCCAACCATGCCTTTTGCCTCCCACTCTGCTTCCAGGATTTTGCAAAGAGGGACTCTTCTACCAGTGACTAAGACTTTGGAGGTTACCCTGGGCTAGTCACAATTCTGTTTTGGAGCTCTCACAGCTCCACCTCCCTCACAAGGTGCCGCTTTGAGTCCCCTTAAGGGTGAGAAAAGCAGGGTATAAAAGCCAACAACTACTACTCTTAGGGTGTTTTTCCACTTAGCCCTAGAGTATTCTTTAAGGACCTATTAAGGACCAATTAATGGGTCCTTAATGGGTACTCTAGTGCTAGGGTTTTTCCCCACTAGCACCAGAGTACCCATTAAGGACCCTTAACGAGTCCTTTAGTGCTGAATCCTGAAAATTTCATTTGTTCACAGCCCTATATGTAGATAATACAAGACATAAGAAAATATGAGTGAATACAACATGTGCATGAGTGGATAGATATATTTCTCAATGCATAGCTTCCCATGGCTTCCCATATCCAATCAGGATGAAAGGTTTGCTTCTGATGTCAGGCTGACCCTTTCTCTGTGGCTAGAAAATTTCTCATAACATCAGCGGTCATAAGTCTCCGTGTTTAGGCTACATAAACAGCATAAAAGCAAAATAGAATTGCAGCACCTGCTGATAATGTTTCTTAGTAAGCCCAGGCCTTGAGACGAGCATGTGATTTCTGGTCCTGCACAACATTTTACACTGAAAGTATCTTGACAGGTTTTATTTGCTACCAAGCCCAATTTCAGGAACTCACAATACTTTACAAAGCCCTAATATCTTGGGGGACTGGCTGTAGTGTAGTGGTAGAGCAAACTGGTCCAATCCCCAGTATCTTCCTGGTAGTAAGCAATGGGAAACCACTTCTTTATCCTTGAAAAGACAACTGTCCATGTAGGTGGCTGTGCAGTCAACCAGGAGTTGACCACAACTCATTGGTACCCAACAACAATAACTATCTTGGACTCCAGATCTCTAAAGAAGTGCATCATCCCAAATAGCACTCAAGTTATATGCAGAGATTTTGTCGTCTTCTCCCCCTAATCTTATTGTAAATAGCGTTATTATTATTATTATTCATTTTCATATTATGTTTTCATATTCTTTTTAAATTATGTAATTAATTCTAATACCATTTTGATGAGGAAAAAATGAAATAGATAACTAAATAAGGTACAGTATAAGCATATATTAGTTTACAGCCAATTGTTATTCAGAATTCCTCCAAAATACTGTCCAAATAATTCTTACCTTGGTCTCTTTTCTCTCTGACAGACCTTTTCAGCAGACTTTAGGGCTATTCAAATTGGCTGTGTTGAAGCCACAGTTTCTTGATAATCAGAGTCAGGTAGACAATTGTGTGCTGTGAGGTAAAATAATGAGAGAAAAAGAGGGAAGAGTATAAAAAGAATATTCTTACCCTCACGACTTTATGCAGCCTCTGTGGGTGAACAACTTTGTCTGGTTCATCTATCTATCTTTCTCTTGCAAATGATATTCCTGTTTTTTTTCTTCTTCAAGTTTTTTATTTTTGGTATTGTACTTGAAATGGACAGATTTTGAACAATATTACAAAGAAAAAGTTAGTCAGGCTCCTGTTTGCAGATGTGGTGCTGAACTAAGTTGGTCCTTTGTGAGACTTATTTTTTTTGTGTCTGTGTGTGTGTGTTCAAGTAGAAGATGTTGTAGCAATCAAGAGACCTGAAGAGGTGGCATGGGAGTATTGCTGAACTATTGATAGTTATATTCTCCCAAGATTTAATATTTTTAAATAAAATAAAATAAATATCTGGCCAGCTTATGTTTTTCACATGATTGGGAATAGCTCTGGAAGTTGCTAAGTTGGAAATAAAACTACTTAGGGTTCAACATTAGACTCCAGATGGCATGAGGGTATGCTGGCTTCATAAAAACTTGCTGGCATTTCTCCACAGAAGAACAAAAAGGAGACACCACATTAACATAACCTGCAGTAGCACAGTGCTGAATCATTCATCTTGGAATTTGCTGCCAGTACAAAGGGAACAAAAGAAAATGTAAGGTTCCCACATGAATGGCCCAGTGCTGTGCTTGGTGTACATTGTGCCAAGCATGGTGAAACAAGAATACACTCAAGCTTTTAAGAAAGTGTGAGATATCTGCATTTTTAATAGATCAAGTAAGTCCCATTGTTATGGAACTGCTGTATTGTGTGTTCTAAATGTGAAGACTAAAAATAGTTTTATAGGAACAAGGAAATAGGTTGTGACCACACAGTAGAAAAAAAAAGGGACCACTGAAGTATCTCAGACAAGGCTTTGAGGTGGGATTGTTCAAAGGTCAGTCTGTCCCTTCCACCTCTCATGAACATTAGAAAATGTGGATTAGAAAAGGCTTGGGAACATGGTCACACCATGTCTCTCTGAAGCAGCCCTTTTGTTATGTCTGAATAGGGCCATTCAGCTCACATTTCCACAAACTTCATGAAGGCCCCTGCAACTTCTGAAGAAGGTGCCCACTATCACTGTGTCATTACTCTTGGCTTCAGTGAGCACTCCTATTAATTGTACACGTTCCTTCAGAGAGCATAAGAAATGACTGATTTCCATGTCCACTTCCTATACTGGTTCAGTGATCCTGGTTCAATTATCCCTTTGCCTGGAGCAATAGCGCACATGCAAACAGCAAACAATGCCCCCTTCCTTCAGGTGCACAGGAGGAAGTAGGGAAGCTGCATCTTTTTCAAACAGCAGAACAGTATGTCACCACTTATTACTGGGATGTGGCAATTCCCAAACAGTTTTCACCTCTCTCTTTTTCTCATCTCCTTTCCACATGCACTCTTAGTATGGCATAGGAAAGGGGTCTAGGAGCATTCCTTCCACACACTTGTGTGGAATAAGGCAAGACCTGTTCCCTCATACAATGTGCCAACCACACATGATGAAGTGTAGACTGGTTAGGAAGTCCAAAATGGCATTTTAAACCAGTTTATCAGTGGGACTTGATGTCAAGGTCTACTAGTATACTAGGTGGTAGTAAACTGGATGGCATGCCTCTGTGGTCCAGTATACCATGAAGGGCTCATTTTAGTAGCACAATAATACATGCCATTCAGATGGTGTCTCTGGGAGCTACAAAGGACCATGAACCTTCAGAGCAGTTGGAGGCCCTGCAGTGTTGGCTCCTAAGCTGGTGTGAACTTTGGTGCCAGTGTGAGACTGGTGTGGAATAGACTATCCCAATGCAAATGGCTGTGTTCCGCACCAGAATAAGCCAACTATGTATGAAAAGATGGTCACTCTCCTGTGGATGGAGCTGCCGTCTTGGATGTATCCACTGTATTTGTATGCAGGGGGCTGAAAAAGATGATGGTGATCACACACTTCTGGGTATTTTGCACCATTGAAATAACTGGATGTGCACATCACTATAGTATGCCCAGACAGCTCCAGCCCCAGCCTCATTCTGACTAGTCAACAAGCAAGTATTCTGGAGGGACTTTACTCCAGAATATCACTTCTTAGTGTGATCTTCGGCCAGTGTCTGAACCCAGGCTCAGTCCTTGTGGTTCCTCTAATCCCCCTCACCTAACCTCACAATTTTTCATAGGCAACAAATACTTGCATAAAATTATTTTTGCACTTCACGGTGGTTTGTGGGCACCAAATTGCAATGCTATGCAATGGATCATATTAGAAAAGCTAATGCAAAAGATAGACTGCAATTATTTTTTTTACCTTTAAAAAAGAGAAACAGCAGCAAAAGGGACTTTTCAATATTATGGGTTGTATTCTGTCTTTGTTCTCCCTGCTGCCCTGCAACTCCAAAGCTAACATGGCTCTAGAACAGTGGTTCTCAACCTGGGGGTCAGGACCCCTTTGGGGGTCGAATTACCCTTTCAGAGGGGTTGCGACGAGCCTCCTGCCGCCCTTCCCTCCCACCTCCCAGCTGCTCCGCCCCTGTGGTTGGGGGTCCCCACAACATCAGGAACTCCATTAAGGGGTCGCGGCATTAGGAAGGTTGAGAACTGCTGCTCTAGAAGAACTGATGTCAGTGACCACATCCTCCATTCCATGCCCCTGCTCTGAGTTTTCTTAGCCCCAAGAGAGCAATGAATGGCTCCATCATCCTGCTTTCTCCCATGATCCATTTCCAGAGATTCTGCAAGAAGGGGCTCCCAAGTGGATTGTCTACTGTCCTTCTTGTTGGCATGGGACCACATACATTTGCTGTAAAATCCCTATTTTTAATATCCGCCCAGTGCCCCTTCGTTTCTTTTAAAGGACAGGCCAACTCTCCCAAGTGTCATTAAAAGCCCAGCATCCAATGAACTTGAACTGGTTGGAAGCTTGTTTGACACTCCTTTCAAAGAGACCATGTGAAGTTACAGCCTACAAGTCAGCAATCTCTTCATCTGCACAAGGCTTGAAAGAGAGAGAGAGGGCCTGAGAGAAGGTAAGCCATGCATGTTTATTATTCCACACTAGTAGGATAACAGAACTCACTGCCTTTCAGGCTAAACTGTATTGTGTTTTTGAGGGGTGGAAATCTTCCTGGAGGAGAAAGGCCTTCATTACCTACTGCTGCATGAAGTTCTATGAACATGTTGATGTATATTCATATCTAGGAAATACTGCTGGGTGTTTGAAAGAAGAGAAATTGAGAGAAGGTGGGAGTCTGTGGGTGTAATAAAAGAGACGACACGCTAAGGTATTAAAAGCAAAACCTTTCTTGGAGCTCCTGCTTCATATATGCTATGCTGCTGTATTAAAGGATTTTACAGTCCTTGTTCCCGTGAAAGTACAAAGTATTTCATGGAGAACTGGGTCTTTATGGGAAAAATTTAAAATGGTAATTGTGGGACCATAGCCAGTCCTTTTATTTGAGCTACTAGCTAAAGAACTCAAAACTCTTTCCTGCTGAGTTTGGCGGAAACATTACGAATAATTACTTTGTCACTAATAGCAATTACCATGCCTTTGCCACCACTTCATTGTCCCTTTCTGCCTTTCTGTAGGAGCCTTACACAGTGAATAGAGCTCCAAGGTTACACGGAACATTCCTGATCCCACATAAAACTTATTGCTCAAAATCCCATTAAAAATAAGGTCATGGCTGCCACGAGTCCTTAAAAACTGATGCTATGGCACAACAGAACTGTTTTTTAAAAACAACAGCAACCATATTTTAGTGTGTTTAAATGCATATCCCACAAGCAAAACTGAGGACAAGCCAAATATCACCAGCAGTTTGGAGCGATACCTAAGGAGAGGATGTAGAATATGCTTCGTTTCAGTGATTATTGAGAGCCTCTGATATGTGTGCATATTTAAAGAAAGATAAATACAAAACAGAACCACCAGAGTTGCACACTTGCATTTTTCAGGTCATGAGAAAACAAACCCTGTAACAGCGCAAGGGTTAAGGTGTTCTAATTCCCCTGAATAAAAGCAACCGTGGTGTTTTTGTGATACCATACACAATATTTATTTATGTAGAAATATGCAGAGCATAGCAGGGTGTTGGCTAGGCTGGAATGGCCCATGGCAAAAAAACCCCAAGATGGACTCTTCATACCATCCCAGCTGAGAACAATAACATGCAAAATATGTAATAACAAATGAACACCAAGCCAAGTGCCCAACCCAATGCTCCAAAATAATCAATAATGTCGGAGCCTTTGGAAAAAAGAAAAAGAAGAAGTAGAAGTAGAAGCCAGCATTGTTCAATGATGGTTATACCTCAGAAGCATGGAGTAAGCATTTTCATACCTAAAGCTTTTTTTTTTTCATGATAGCAAACACAGGGAGAGAGAAAAAATACTGTGCAAATAATTCTTACCATGAAGCAGCTGACAAAGCTTCCTGTTCTTCCCCCCACAACTGACACACTGTGACAGCTCAGAAGAGAGGTGTGACTAGCTCAGGGTCACCCAGCTGGCTTCATGGAAGAGGGTGGAATCAAACCCAGTGATTCCCAAATAAGAGTCCAGCACCCTAACCACAAGACCAAACTGGCTCAAATAGTTCCCAAGGCAAAAATGTTTAGTGTCCTTACATCTTTTTGCTACTGATCTCTAGCCCACTATGACTCCTTAGGCCCTTTTCAAACTTACCTTTGTTTCACAATATATTCTGGTCCAAAGGTGTGTTGTCTGCACACTAGGGCAAACTAGCAGAAACCCACCCAGCACTGGTATGCTTAGTTCACACAGGACAAAGTTGCAGGCTGAGATTAGGGGGCAAAACAGGAATGCCAAAGGCCAGAAAATTCCCTTCCTTGCCTTCAAAAGCCTGGGCCAATCTTCAGAACCAGCACTGTGGCCTGGGCTGGGAGGGCCTGTCCAAATGTGGATGGTCCCAACCCAGCCCATGGCATCCTGTCCCACAGTGAGACAGCTTGCCTATAACATACCAGGGCATCCCTTTTTGGTCCAGAATAACTCAGGTAGGTGTGAAAATGGCTTAAGCTACAAGGCATTTGGCTCACTTTCTCCCAGGCCTGATGTGCACTTAGCTTTGTGGGATGGCATAATATTAAGCTCAGGAGTGGTGGACAGTGTTTGCACCAGGACCACAGGCACCATCCCCAACATATTTGGGGCAATTAAGGTGTGGATAGTCCATCTTGGGCTGTGCAAATAACCACAGAAACAGCCACAGAAACTTCCATCATACATCTATCTGGCTGTTGCCATGGTGATCACAATGTGGAGTGCATATGTGCAGCTGCAGCCCTGAAGCCACACCTCCTCACAGCTTCACACCCAGAAATGAGTGCAAATGCTGCCAACTGGGAGCATATTAGATGCTCACAGTCAAGCTGCAGAAAAGTTATTCATCACAGCTTTGGGCAATTGGGAGCACTCCCACATGTTTCTGACTGCTCTGGGTGGGATGGAGAAGGTGCAGTGTCATGCAGGTGGACCATCCCAGAGTGTGCAAGAGCATCCCAGACAGGTAGGTATAAAAAGATCCCCAGCCTCTGGTTCAGCCCTGTCTCCTTTTCCAAATTTCAAGAGCATTCTGGCATTCTTTCTCTTCTCTGCCTCTTCTACTAGCCCAAGGATGGCACTTCTCAAGCGCAGTGGAGAGAAACAAAGGGAAAGAGAGAACTCTAGTAATTACAGTTCATTCATGGAGCCTCAGCTGATTGTCTGCTCCACTTAGGAAGCAATCAGCTGAAGAAAGCATGGTCTCCCAGCACCCGTAAGATTATTTTATCAGAGAGACAGTAAAATACAAAGGGAGAAGATTTGGAGGACCACTTCTGGTGATATTAGCTGTTTGAATGCTGCAAAAGAATATACATATATCTAATCCTGGTGGGCTGGTTTATTCTATCATCTATCTATCTATCTATCTATCTATCTATCTATCTATCTATCTATCTATCTATCTATCTATCTATCTATCTATCTATCTATCTAATCATCTATGTCTGTCTGTCTGTTTATTTGTACATATATCCTGCCCCATACCCAGAGGTCAGGGCAGGTCACAATGATAGCAATATAAAACACAATTAAAAATGAATGAATTAAAACAATAGCTGCCAGCAAGACCATAACTGTTTGCTTATTTATTTATTTAAACATCTATATGCTGCTTCTTATAAAGCATCAGTTTGAGACTTCTCTACAGCAAAGTTTTCAAACAACATAAAAACAATACAAAGAAGCAGAACTGAAAGAATAATGGGAAGATAAGGGAAGAAAACCAGGCAATTTAGCCAGAGCAAAAAGGTGGTTATTCAACAGGCAACTCACAGTCGGCACCTCATGAATGTCACAAGGGAGAACATTCCAGAGAGTAGGTACCAACACTGAGAAAGCACCTACAAATTTCATTCATTATTGTCTAGGTGACCTTATCTTTTCAGTACGTCACTATCAAGTTATTTAGGGCTTTACACATCGAGGACAAAGTCTGGGGCTTTTCCACACGTCCCTTTAGAACGATATAGTACAAGGCTATCTCACATCTGGACCTTTCTCTCCTGCATTCTGGAGTGGAAGAGAAAGGGCATGCCCGGCATGCCCTGGCAGGCTGATGCATCCTCTCAGAACACAGGGTAGCCCAGTCTAGGCAGTCTGTTTTAACTTGATGGTCCAGGGGTATCTGCTACAGAACAGGAAGGCATGGGGAAGGCTCCTGCCCTTGGAGGAAAGCTGCTGAGGGAGAACTCCTACTGGAGCAGTGATATTTCCACATGGGATGTTTCCTGAAGAACCAGAATGGCTGTTGGCAGTCAGCCCAGTAAGTCCTTGCCTTCCTTCTCCCTGCATTCACACCAGAGGGGGAACACTCCACCTGCAGGGAGCCACTCTAATAAAGTGTCTGACAGCACAGTTGCAGGAATTTGCAGGGCAGTTGGGTATGGGTCCATGTTATCACCCAGGTCCCTAGCAGCCCATCTTTGAGATACTTCAGCCCTTGAGCAATCAAGAGGGTGCGTTATAATGCAGCTATATGGAGGTTCTGGCAGAACAAATGCACCAGAGCAATCAGGAATGCTAAAAAGGATTTTGATGAGCACATTGATAAAAACATCAAAAGAAATAATAAGAACTTCGTTAAGTGCATCAGAAGGAAGAACTCAACCAGTCGGACCATTAGATGACCATAGACAGAAAAGGATAATAAAAAGGGAAACAGAGATTACAGAGAGTCTAAATTAGTTCTTTGCCTGGAATCAGATGAATTAAATTGGATAAAAGTAAACAAGGAGGAGGGCTTTGTCTGTCTTAATAAACTAAATGCTGACGAATCATTGGGACCAGATGGCATCTATCCAAGAGTTCTTAAAGAACTCTAATGTGAAACTGCTAATCTCCTAGCAAAATATATAATATTTCCCTAAGATCACTCTTGTGCCTGAAGACTGGAGGGCAGCAAATGTATCACTAACCTTCCAAAATGGATACAGGAAATTACAGACTAGTCAGCTTAGCATCAGTTCCAGGTAAAGCATCAGAAATCATAATCAAAGATACAATTAGTACGCACATAGAAGAGAAAACATGGTTGAAGGAAAACCAGTATGGCCTCCGCAGAGGCAAATCATGCCTTATTAGCGTGCTAGAATTCTTTGAGGGTTTAAATAAGCACATAGATAAAGGTGATCCAATTGGTGTTGTCTATATGCACTGTGAGAAGATTTTGACAAAGGGTTTCCGGTAAATTCATCAGTTGCAGAATAAGAGGACAGACCCTGTCCTGGGTTAATAACTGACTAAAGAACAGGAAACAGAATAATTTGACAGTTCTCAAAGTGAAGAGAAGTAAAAAGTGGGTTCCCTAAGGTTCTGCGTTGGGACTTGTGCTTTTTAATTTATCCATACCTGATTTAGAAGTAGAGAAAGCAAAGTGTGCTGATGACACTAAATTATTAAGGCTGATGGGGGCTGAGCTTTTTGTAACAGACCAAAAAGAGACCTTGGGGTTCTGGTGGACAGCTAAATAAATGGGTTGACCCAGTGTGCAGTAGCAGTGAAAAAAGTAATTTGAATGCTCAGGATAACTAGGAAGGGTCTAGAAGATAATCTATGGTGTGGTCACATTTGGAATATTGTGCACAATTCTGGTCACCATTAGCATGTAGTCTGCACTAGCATGAGATG
The DNA here is from genome assembly GCA_023333525.1 of Aspidoscelis tigris stejnegeri. Taxonomy (NCBI): domain Eukaryota; kingdom Metazoa; phylum Chordata; class Lepidosauria; order Squamata; family Teiidae; genus Aspidoscelis; species Aspidoscelis tigris. Next base: position 68,499,947 of record JALMGA010000006.1, read on the forward strand.
GCACACCCCTGTTCCATGATATGATCCAGAATAAGGCTCAGCACAGAAAGGGTCATATGCTCAAAAAGCTGCTGCACCACGTGCTCCTTAGATCTTCTAGAAGAAAAATTTGCTCAAAGACAGTTTGTGTCCCTGCTGCAAATTCTAGCTGTTAGGACAAGAGCTTCCTTATTCAGAAAACTTTCTTTTCAGCAGAGCAGTAGCCTTCTAGCTAACCCTTGTAGTCCCTTTTCTGTCATTTTCTGTCTGCCTAGGAAAAGAAAATGATTCTTCTGACACATGTTTTTGATCAGATCTTTCATTTAAAGTTCTTCTAATTGGCTCCTGATAGCACACTCTAACATTTTCATTATGTCGAAATGATGAAGGGATATATTTTGTTTGCCGGAGAGCAAAAGGTTTCTTAGCATGTTTGTCTCGCTTGGGAGCTATTCTTGGTGCTGTGCAAGTAGAACAGCATGTGTTGAGAGCAGGCACAGCAAGCTGCATGCTTAAAACCTGTGATCTGAATTTGTTTATCGTTGATAATTAGTGATCATGATTAAAAACAACTTGGGATGGTGTATAGATAGCAACTGGCCTCTGCTGGGCAGAAATGGAACTCCTGTCTGTTATGAGCCAACACGGCTGTAAAGGAAGGGACTTCCCCATTTTTAGTGAAGCAATGATATTTGGTCACATAACACTGAGCAGCATTCTAAGGAAAAGCCAGTCTAGCTTCCCTGTCTGGAAAGGCAGTAGAGAATTCATCCACCCATCCTTCCATTCATGCAAATATTCATGATTGTGGCACTTCTATACATTTCCAGAATTAGTGTAGCTAGGCAGGTACAGTCAATTTAGAGGCATGGGTTAATGCTCCATGTGCAAGACTGAATATGCTACTAAACTCCTGCTTGCTTAAATATGTGCGTGCGTGCGTGCGTGCGTGCGTGCGTGTATGCATGCATTTTACCACCAAATTGTGACTGGCTCTTGGTTGATTGCATGGACATCTCTATGGGCACCTCTGTGCAGTTTTCTTGGCAGAGCTACAGAAGTGGTTTGCCATTGACTACTTCTGAGGAGAAGCTGGGAATTGAACCAGCAGCCTTCTGCTTTCCAGGCTACTTAATATTGCTGCTGAGCTCTACTCCCTCCTGTGAATTTCTTTAGCTTGTGATAAAGCTGTAACATTTCCCTTGGATTCTAAACTGGACCTGAAAATTGTGGCATATGCTCCTTCCTGCAAAGTCATTTTTGAATGGGTTTTATTATGAATTTGAAATGTTTATATATTGCTTCATGTAGAACATCTTCCTAGTAAATGTAAATATGCCCAGGCTTTGTCTCCCATTTGCTCTAATAACTGCTGTCATTTCCGTTTTGTGGAAATATGCATTCATGGAGATGGTAGTGGTGAGGATGAAGATGACAGCAATAAGTTCAACAATTTATCAGTGGACACCTAAAGTCATTCTTCAACGTAGGCCCAGATGCATAGCCTGTGAGGTCACAGTGCTTCCTCTTTTATTCATATAAAGTTTTTCCATCATTTGGTCCAGGCAGCCTACTTAGACAAACACGTGCAGCAAAGGATAATAAGGAGGTCTCTTAAAAAAGGAACAGGCAACAGCTGTGAAAGCAATGGGAAACACCATATGGATGAGGGTGACATTTGATAAGAGCTTTTGTTTTGGGGTTTGCAGTCAGGCCATGAAGCAATCTGAAATGTTTAAAACCATAAGACCATATCTGACATAAACATTTTTCATTTTCATACCAGAAGAGCTGTGGGAATGGGGCATGAGGCAGCAGCGCACTTTGAGGCCAGACACAGAGGCCTCCCAAGGCTAGAAGCAAATGTTTCTAGCTTGAGAGCCTCTGGGAGCAGCATTTTGGGGCACAATTTGGGATACCGCCAAAAATGCTCCCCCATAGTCCCACAGAGGCATTCCTCTGCATGACATGCCTCTTTGTTTGAAATTAGTGCTCACTGGTCCACCTGGGATTCCCAGTTGGGTGCCACCTGATCAGGATAATACTCCATTGAAATGAGACAGAATTCTCCAGTATGGGCACGGGGCTCAAGGCTGCATAGCTCCATGTTACTGTGCAGATCTATTCAGCCTACCACATTTATACATGATCCCTTAATCCTGATGAAGGGCCTGAACAGAAAGGGCCCAAGGAAGTAAAGATGCTCTTGAGAGCAGCTGAACTCCTGGTGATTTTCATGCAGATTTTTCATGCAAGGCATTAATCCAGGAATTTTCTCCATGGAAAGATGATGTTCTAACATTGAGCTAGCAACTAAATGCTTGAAACCATGCCCTGTTTAAAAATAAAATAAAATCCTGTATGTGGAAAGCTAACACGTCAGCAAGCTTATTCCTGAAAACAAGCAGAACCATCATGCCCATGTTAAGATTATACAATTTATGGAAGGACCAGTGTCATATCAACAAAGCACTTGGTAATATAGAAATAATTTCCTGGCATAATTAGCCTATCTTTATTTCCTTTTGTCATCTGTGTGATTCATTTATCTCCTTTTTGCCTTTTTTGAGTTCATGTACAGGCCCTTTACTGGGAAATCATTGGCTATGTCCAGACTTGCTTATACTGAACAGCAGAATGTGCAGTTGTGATTGGGGCGATGCAGCGTCGTGGTGTCACATTATCTGATAATTGCTGCACACTTACCTTAATGCTGATCTAAGGACACTTCCTGCGCAGGATAAAGAAAATTCAAGATTTCCTGCCAGGCCAGGCAGAACAGCGAAAGCAGCACGACAAGAACAGGAGGGCAACTCAAATGTGATTGGCTGCCTCAACCCACATGACTGCGCATGCCAACTCAGCTCTTGCAGCTTCTGATGGGAAACTATGGAGCTGCTTTTTCTGTTGAGGCAGCCAGTGGTTGCTGCACTGCAGGTAAGCTGCATTCTTACTTTTAACTGTGGATTTATTCCTCAAGTCTGGAGGCAGCCATTTTAACAGAAGTTAGGGTTGTTTCCAGACAACACTAGAAAAAAATGGAGTTTACCTTGACTATGAAGTAAAGTCCTGAAGGGAAAACAGTTCAGCCTAACATTCTCTGATACTCCATTTCAGCAGTGAGAATTCTTCCATTCACATTCTCAGTCCCTTTTTATCTGATAACTCCGCTGCTCCTTGGGTGAAGGTGAGTTCTTGCAAGTTCTTGTGCAGTTTACCCAAACAGCCTTGAAAATGCGGAGGAATGGGATACTCAGTGAATTTCCTTGTGTGTGTTTTTTTAACTTTGGAAAATCATGCTGAAGTACTGCAGAGCATTGTAAAACCTGTCCAGCACGTTCAAAACCACAAAGTTTTAAGTTTTAAAAATTCTGATGAGAACGGTACTGAGGCTTAAGCTTAACTAGAAATTGATTCTGTTTACCTGCACAGAGATTGGTTGTGTTTATTCAGTAGTAATGATAAAGCATCCTGCACTTGCTGAGCAGGACATCCATCATTATTCTGGAAGAGGTCTTAAATTGTAGTTGTCAACATGGAGCTTCATCCAACGCATAAGCTTGCAGGTGGCTCTTGCTCCAGGGCTCGGCTGGAGGGAAGAGGGAAACAGAAAGAAACCTCTAAAGCGGGGAGAATGATTTAATTGGACTAGGAGGTGTCCAAAAGACTCATTGCTTCTGCCTTGTTTGAAAAACAGCTCTCTTGCAGCCCTGAGATAAATACTCATCCTTGTCATTTCTTTGGAATGAGATTCAGTGGAAACAGCAAGTTCTAGCGGAGTATCATTGTCATGGCATGGCAACAAATTACCAAGCGTTATTTCATCAGTATATTTGGCTTTTTGTTCTTTTTTCTAAGACTGTTCTAGTATTTTCTCTTCTTTAAGCAACAGGGCAGGGGGGATAATTGAAAGTGGTACTTAACCTCCTGTTTCTGCTTACCCTGAGGTATTGTGGAGGTTGTTGGAACTTTGAAATGTCCGCTGAACTTGAGTTTTAAAAAATACAAATAGGCAGCAAGAAGAGATTCTGGCCACTGAAAGGCTGCTGGATGCCAGAAAAAAAGCTCTAGGAGTGATCTATCCAAATTAATGTATATAAGATGATTTTAAAAAACTAATGTACCAAATATATCAAAGCTACATGCAATATATAACTGTGCTGATATAGATAAATGTCAAGGAACAAATTGGCATATTTAAAAATGAACAGATTAAAACAGCAAATAACAGGCCCTGAAAGGGGAGAGGAAAATTTAAGGAGGTGCATCTTCACCATCCTCTAAATATAGGCAAGATTCCCATGGGGGGATTAAGAGGAGACGAATGCTTGTAGAGTCCCTCTTAAAGCCACAGTATGCTGTCTACATGTGCCTTCATCATCAGGAGTGAGGCCAGGGACTCCTTGGGTGTTTTTCCACTAGAGTACCCTTTAAGGACCCGTTAAGAACGCATTAAGGACCCTTAATGAATCCTTAATGGGTCCTTAATGGGTACTCTAGTGCTAGGACTTATTTCCACTAGCACTAAAGTACCCATTAAAGACTCATTAAGGACCCATTAAGTGCTTAAAGTCTGAGATGTCCAGATGTTCCTGAAACACTCCCAGCATCCCACACCCAAAGCTAGTGGAATTTGCATAGAATGCTGGGAGAGGAATATTGGGAATTCCTTAGGAACATCTGGAACACCACAGCTTAAAATCCACTGTTCCATAGTTATTTCTAAGGGGACACTTTAGACAGCTTTTTGAAGGTCATGTTCTGGGGACTTTCAGGTGAAAGGTGGGATATAAATTGTTAAATAACTACTCAATACCATGTGTATAAAATGAATCACTTTATCATTTACCTTTTGTAAATCTTTGGGAAGATGCACCTCTTTGGCCTGGCCTTTGGTTAAATGGGGATACACTTTTCTCTTCCCACTTACAGATGCTATTGTTTTAATAATGCTATTATTGTTTTAATAATGTTTTATTTTAAATGTTGTTACCTGCAAGCAGGCAAGTGGTGCAGCTTCCTGAGACGGGAAGAGTCAGACCATTTCGTGGAAGGTATTTTCTTATCATGGCAGGTTACCTGAAACCAGGAGTACAGGCAGCTGATTCATGACTCTGCCCAGCAGATTTTCTAGGAAGCTATATTGTAGTTTTGAGAGAAACAAAGAAAATTTGAGGAAGAATGTTTTAGGAAGACTTTTATTTCAGTGTTTTCATTAAGAAGTGGTCATCTCTGATTCCATCTGCTGCGTATCCCATCACAAGTTCAAGGCAGAACCTGCTTTATTATTTGAATTGCTGTTTTATAATGCCAACTCTCAAGGCACCATATAAATGTTAATTAAAATGATAAAACTTTGGTGAAATGTGAAGTAATGAGGCATGCTGTTTGGTCACAGATATGAGTTCTCATTCTCACTGATGATGGTTCCCAAAGCTGAGAACTGTAATGATCTCTCCCCCGTCTGTCATAGGGCTGCGTTGTTTTCCACTGTAGCAACAAACATACGATTCTGTTATGTGTGTGCTTCCTATCTGTATCGATGTGTTTCCAATAACCCCTCCAGGAGAAGCCACAATGCTCTGAGAGGACTAGGGATGTGCACAACATTTGTGCAATTCAAAATTTGTATGAATTTGCACAAATATCTACATTTGCAGGTGAATTGAACGGGGCCTTTGAAAGAAGAAGAGTTGGCTTTTCTACCCTGCTTTTCTCACCCATTTAAGGGGACTCAAAGCAGCTGACAAAGCTTTTCTATTCTTCTCCCCACAACAGAACACCCTGTGAGGTGGGTGGGGCTGTGAGAGCTCAGAGAAGAGCTGTAACTAGCCCAAGGTCACCCAGCTGGCTTCATGGGGGAGGGCAGAATCGAACCCAGTATTCCCAAATAAGAGTCCAACTCCCATTCACCCATGAAGTAAATGGATCTGACCTTCATGGAAGGTTTAATGAAGGGTGGATCTGCCCACCTTGGCCTCCTGTTTCCTCCCATCGCAGCCTACGCAGCCGCAGCCACCATTCCTATGCTCCTCTGAGGCTCAAGTAGGCTTTTCAGAGGTCCATGTGCTCATTCCCAAGGGCCCTGAAATAGGGGTGGAGGTCTACTACTGGTTTCCCAACCCCCACCCACCCACCCACCCAGGCAGGTCCCCTTAGTCCCAATGCAGCCGTGGCCTCATGGCCTCTGCTGCCATTCCTAAATTCCTCTGAGTTGCAAGTAGTCCTTCCAGAGGTGTTTGCATGAAGCTGAAGCTCCCCTCATTATTGGAGGAAGGAGTTGCACAAAGCCAGATATTCCCCCATTCTATTCACATCAAATTGAATGGAGGAATCTAGCTTTGTCCACATCCTAGATAGGACACATTCCTTTTCTGTGGCAGGTTGCTGATTCTACAGAGACAGCAAAAACACAATAGTTTTGGCTAGTTAGTGCAGAGCAGAATGGGCTGGCCTGTGGCACCTTCCATATACAACTTGTGCTCTCTATATATTGGTGGTCTCCAGTTGCTATTTCTCCCATCCATGAGCTAATGGCTGTCCATGAAGAACAGCCCACCTCTCTTTTCCAGTCATCTAGAACCAAGGGTTTCCCAGTGCAGCTGAATTCTGGAGAATCGGAATAGACACACTCAGTGCATAGTTAAACTATAGAATTTACTGTCACAAGATGGGGCGTTTATTGTTGCTGTTATTTTGACAGTTCATAAAACACAGTATTACAGCTATTTTCCCTGATAGCACACTTCTGGAACTGTTTTTTGTACATGCTGAAAAATTCTACCCCAGCCTGCAACTATGGAGGCTGGGAAACATCTGTTCTCCAGCCTCTGAAGGTGGGCTGGGCTGGGCAGCTGGCTTTTGGGTGACTGCCAACATGCTCTGTGGTGCCCAATTCCATTCCTGGCCTGAATAGCTTTGGTTGGGGCTGGAAAGGTTTTCTGCATGGTATATCATGATGTGCGAATTGTGCAGAAACTACATGTGAGAACTGGTTGTTACCCTAGAAAGGTCACTGGCTTAATCCAGCAGAAATTTTTTTAGATCATTAAATTGATGCTCATATAGGGTTGTGAGCTAGAAATTCAGTCCTCCACCTGCATTTGAAAACTGTTCATCTTTGGAGTATGTCAGCATCAGAGGCCTCCCAGGGCTCTTGCCAAGGCATTATAAAGATACTGCTTTGTGTACAAAGGCTGCAAGGCTCACTACAGCTAGCCGGACATAAGTCCCACACCTACTAAACTTTCATATGGAATATGGAATAAAAATGTTCTAAGAAGATGCTCCTAAGGCTTGCACTGTGCAAGGTGCAATGCTAGTGAATGTCTGGGATGCATCTGCACTTTGCTCTGCCGAGCACATGTGAAACTTAGGGCCTTTCTGCACTTGCCACCGGAAAACAGATCTATAAGATCCATTTTCTGGCAAAACATTTTAAAAAAGAATCTGCCCCAAACAGGGGCAGAATCTTGGAGGCCCCGCGCGGCCGCACATGTGTGGGGCAGCGGCGGCAGGGGTGGATTGGAGACGGTGCTGGTGGGAATGCACCAGCACCCATCCCAATCTGGCCTCTGGAGGCCCTGCCCAGCTGTCAAAGAGGGAGAGCACATGCTCCCTGTTTGACAGCTGGCCCTGCCCACTGGCCTTCGCCATTGGCTCCTTCAGAGCTGCCATGGCGAGGCTGGCAGCTGGCTTCCCTGAGTTCCCCTTCTCCTGAGAAGGCACGATGGCACCTTCTCGAGCAAGAGGGACGCCACAGCCACCACCACCCACCCCGCTGGGGGTCACACACTCACAATCGCCACCTTACTTGGTCGCTGCCGCACGGCTCCTGACAGCTGGAGGTCCAGCGTCCATCACGCATGTGCGCGCCACGGCCTCCATTGCTCAACTGCCCTCACGAGGGTGGCTGGTCCCAAGGGTGTGATCGCAGTGATCATCTCACTGCAGCAATGGACATGCAAACAGAGCATCCATTTTGGTGGGTACATTTTGGTGGTACATCCTGTTACCCCACCAACATGTTTTCCTGTAGTATACCAGACCATGGAGGCATACCTTCTGCATGCCTCCAAAGTCCAGCACATACCAGCCCTTGGGCAGTTGTAGACATCAATGCTGAGAACTTCCTTTTTGGGTGCCCCAGCCCAATGTGGACAAAGCATGATTAGTTGTAGGGCATCTGCTACCCCAAACTAGTGTGTGGAAAGCGGATGCATAGACTGAAACACGGTCTGGTTTCCTTCCCGATACAGAGAGGGCCTAAGTGACCAACCACAAGCAAACTTCTCAATTAAACGTGTGAGAAGGACTCACTGGGAACTAATAGCACCTTTATCACTCTTATTAGACTCTTTAGAGTTGAAAAACACATTCATACATAAACATTACACTGGGAGACAGCAGGCCACACTGACAGCTACTTCTGAAAAGCAGTTATGATGAATTACTAGAGGGAAAGCTCATTTTCAGAGAAATTAGAACGGCAGAGAGTTTATGCTTAATGAGAGCAGTGGGAAACCTTTGGTGATAATAACAGAAAGAGTTATGTAGGGCTCCCTTGGAACATTAAAAACCCCACTGTTTGTTTTTTTTAAAAAAAAATATTATTATTGGAATGGAAGGGCACCCTTGCCTTTGTTTACTAATTCATCCTGATTGTCTGCTGTGTGCCCAGAACTGAGTAGGGTTTCCTCATTATAGCACAGAAAGATGAGGCATGTCATGCTGTTGGCAATTTGTTTTTCACAATACTTCCATGAAAAACACATTACAGCTCAGTGATGTTGCATGAATCGGGAACCCCATTTCCTTATTAGCATCTTTTGGCAAGGTCCAAATGGCAGAGGTGAGAGGTGACGTGTTTACACAACGGAGACTTCCTCGCCTCAGAGAGAAATGTTCCACGTCTTCAAATTTTCCTCCTGGCACCATTTAAAGCTGGTCTGCAAATGATCCTGGAACTTGACCATTTTTGATCAGGCAGTTAACTGTGCTGGGTGGAAACCAATCCCACACATACACTGCTGTCACTCTACTTGGCAGTTGTGGGTGTGTATGAGGAAGAAAAAGAAAGGTCTGATTTTTTTGTTTTTCTTGCCCTGCACACAGAGATCTCTGAGGATTTATTAGTCCCCTTGGGCATGGCTTGTAGGTCCAGTGGGGTTGGGCACATTTACCTACCTATCCTCAGGAGCACATAGGTGTCATGTGGAAAAACAGGAATAGAAGAAGGATGGGGTTTTTGTGGATCAAGAAGGCTTATCCCTGCAATCGGAAGCTGCATGGTTTTTGTTAAGTGGTTCTTGCATTTTCTGATAAGGATGAATTTGAACAGTTGCTGAGGCTTTAGTTGACCAAGGCTATGATCAGACACAGCCAAAAAAGAAAAAGAAAGAAAGAAAGAAAGAAAGAAAGAAAGAAAGAAAGAAAGAAAGAAAGAAAGAAAGAAAGAAAGAAAGAAAGAAAGAAAGAAAGAAAGAAAGAAAGAAAGAAAGAAAAGATTTGATGCACTTATGAGGAAGGAAGGAAGGCTGCAAGGTGAGATTGTTCACACACCAATCTATTCCTCTCCTCTCTTCTGAACATTCTGTGCTAGAAAAAGTCAACTAAAGAAGGGTTGTGTAGACAAGGACCACACACTACACCTGAGGCACCTCTTTTGTTATGCCTGAATACAGCATATGGGTGATTTCACATTATGATGTTGAATCCTGAACTGTTCACCACATCTGTTGATGATTCCATCCATACCTGTGGCTGCCCCTTGGGTCCAGTAGACCAGTGGGACACGTCTAAATGGAAATGCAATACCATCTCTACATTTCATCTTTATGGCTAGTAGTAATCTAAGAGTGAATTAATGAAAGGGTGAATTTGTCCCTTAGCTTTCCTGTGAAAATATCCCAGGGAAGTGAAGATCTGGAATGGATTAGGTGTTCACACTTTGAATACCTGATCCATCCAAAATTTACCTGGCACTTCACGCATAGCATTCTAGTAGCATTCACACTTCATACTGGTAGCATTCAGCTCGGCTGTAGTCCAGGCAATGGGGCTCACTACTGCAGCTGTGGTTTCCTCCCTCATTCACCCTTCATCCAGAAATGGTGTGAATGGTGTGTCCTAGGCTGCATTAGCCATGTCCCAGACATGACTAATATAGCTGTGATGCCTCAGGCCACTGCACATGCAAACATGGTGGTTAAGCCCCTTTTCAAAGATGTAAATGGAGACATATAGTTCCCAGGTTTCCTAAATTCTGCTTTGATCTCAGAGTCATTCCTTTAACTTATATTCTACCTTTTTTCGTAGGGAATAATACAACAGAATTCACAGTAATCTGAAATACAATGATTCATTCAAGAAAGCTTTATATGTTGTTATTCAGTGTTATTCAATAATTATGTCTTACTGCATATTAGAAAACATTTACAGAACAATGACCATGCAATTTATTGGATATAAGGCCATAAGACTCCCTGATAATAGCAGATGTTGTTGTTGTTGTTATCCCTGTATATCATCATTGAGGTAAAAAAGAAGTGTCTTTGTCTATGGATGAATAAAAAACTGAAAAATTAAAGGAGCTAGAGTATAACCCATGAGCAACAGCAGCTGATTCAAACAGAGGGGCAAAATATTAATCAATATTTCACTTTGATCTGCAGAGGATCAAAATGCAATTCAGCACAATCAAAAGTGTGAGAGCAAGTGTTGCCTCATTACACTCACACACCACTTCACAATCTGAAACTGAAACTGCCATGGAGTGTCATCCCCATGATCAGACTAAGAATGGTTGTAGAAATGTGAAAATGATGTCTAGCACACTTAGTAATTCCTTGTAGTGGATACAAGGATCCACTACACCCGATATCCCCAAAGGGCTTTTAGCCAAGGAAACAGTTTGTTCTTCTTCAGGAATGTTCACATTCATAGTTACCAAACCTGCCTCAAGCTCTACTTTCTCCCTTTTCTTTTTTGTACAGGTGTTATATATATATTGTTTTTGTCCTTTGTTTACAGCATGGCTTTGCCTAAGGTCCAGCTTTCCGAAATGCATTTGAGAAACACACCACACATAGCACTGCTGTAAGGGTAAACACACACACTCAGCTTCAAAGTATCATGTACTTTAAAGAAAAGTATTCAAGGGGATAATTGGTTACTTCTTGGTGATTATCAAGACTGTGATGACATAGGGCCTATTCGCACTTGGCCTTTTTCTGGAGTATATCTCAGGACAGGTGTCTGTGGGCCACATGCTAATGCAGACTCTGGCAGACCTCACGTTGGGCCTGCTGAAGCCTGCATTAGCATATGGACAGCAAGTCCCTATTCTGGGATATATTCCAGAATAAAGCCAAGTGCGAATAGGCCCATAGTCTTAGCCTTATAGGATATGTCTTCTATGGTCTCATCTTGGTGGTACGACTACTACCCACTCTTATTTTGGACAAAGGGTTGGTGTCCAACTGCAGGCACTTGTGAAAGAAAGTGATTATCTTGACCCATTTGAGTCTGGACTCAGGCATGTTTTGGGGACAAAATGAATCTTGGTTGCCCTAACAATGATCTTCTACACAAGAGAGAAAGAGGAAGTGAAACTCAGTTGATCCTGGATATATCTTCCAGGAACTTTTGATAATGGTAACCACATTATCCACTTAGATCACCTCTGTTATTGGAGAGTGAGAGAAACTATGGGCCCTTTTGCACTTGGCTTCTCGGCTGTGGGAAGCTTTGAGTGAACTGTCCCAAAATGCTTAGTGCATTCTGACCTTCCCCAACCCTCCTTAAGCCTTACCTGCAATGTAAATGGATTCTGAATCCTGGTACTGCTGGCACTTTTCCTCTGCTACCGTCCCCCATGTAGTCTCTCATTTTCCTGTGGAAGACAGTAGCATGGCGAGGGATCAAATTTCAATTGCCAAAAGTTGTTGGACTGCAGATCTCACCATCCTTTACAAAACCTTTGCTGTTACAAAGCACTGCAGACTCCCCATCTTGATCTGGGCCTCAGTTACTCTGGATTCATGGAAGGGAAGTTGGAAACAAGTACAATTACGACAACACTATTTCTGATCATATTGCATGTCTCCTAACATATTTCAGCAGTTGGTTCCAGTTCTCTGGTTCTTTTGAGCCTGAAATCTGAGAATGTCCAGATCCTAGGCTGCCTCCAGACACATTAACAATGCATCACAACAACACTGGCAGACAGCCATAGCATTGAATTGGAGGACTGCCAAGCTAGTGCCCAGATACCCTACACTATCTTTCTGCATGAACCCATGTCTGATGGGGCTCCTGTGGCCCTGTACCAAAATCAACTTTGAATGCATGAAATAAACAACAGAAAAGGAGCAGCCCAGGTGAGCTTCCAAAAGATGAATCTGACACAGTGCTGAAGGAGCCCTTGTATCTGTCTAATGGTCCATGCTTTGGGGACATGCTGGCATCGTATAGTTTTCTCCATGTTGTCTGTTAATTCCCTATGGTAGCCCTAAAATGGAAAGCTGGTTTTAAAACACCCACACTAAAATCCTACATCTTACATAAAATGACAACTAATATATCATGCAAACTTTATGTCTGTCATCAATCCATTTGACACATTCTGAAAACAGCTGTTTAACATCTCCTGTTGTTATCATGCAGAAAAATAAATATAAAAGCATTTCTTAACCCAGTGAGTAATAATACATTTAAACAGCACGTTTTTATGTCCTAACACAGGAATCTATCACATACATAGGCTGCAGTAAGTCTGTTCTTGTTGGTCACCGGTTGGGTTGCATGTAGCTCCTGCCCAGATGCTGGGCATTTTGGGGCCTGATCTCAGCCCAAGGTGTTTCAGGCTGTGCCCTCTGTCACTGCATGAAAGCACCCTCAAAACATTGGGTCTTCTATTTGCCATCCCCTAGGAACTGTCCTGATCCCGAAAGAGTGAAATAAAAATTGTATTATTTGTAGGGATGTGCACGAATGGGACATTTTGCATTCTATTCCAATTGAATTGAATGTAAGAAAATTTGTATTTGTTCAAATAGATCCCCTTTGAATGTGGTAGGATTCTACTCAGTACGAATGTATTCGTATGAATTCCTATGAATATCCGATATGAATGCATACGTATCCTGTAACATATCCACTCTGAAAATGTCAATCCACCCTGAATCCACTTTGAATCTGCTCTCAATCCACGTTGATTGCATTCTGGATCCATTGCAGATGTGACTGGCACAGACACTTTCCTACCTCCCCAGGTTCACAAATGTTCCAAAGCATTTGTATGAATGTTCCAAAACATTCATATGGATCCGAACGTCGATGTAGAAATGTCATAACATTCAATTCGTATACAAATGTCCGAAGTCATCTGAATTCATATGAATATCAAATACTATGAATATTTGTGCATATTATTTGTGGTGCAGAATATCCTAAAATTATATAAAGCCAAGGTGATGAGTTTGGTCAATGGCAGGTTTGTGACCTGAATTAAGCTATAAAGCCTATCCAAAGGCTGGTTCATCCCTTTCTCAAACTGCCCCATTATTCTACTCCCCAGAGATAGGCTGTACTAAGGAACAAAAGGAAGGCATGGTATTACCCTCCCTTGACATCGTCTCACTGGCTTGGACAGCCTGGATAGTCAAACTACTGAAAAGCCTTTTCACACCTTTGCTTCCCAGGGACATTGTCCCAGGGATGTGAATATGGGGGATGGATTGGCCATTTCCACTTTGCAACACCTGATACATTCCAAACATACCTGGCACTTCACCAGGTGACAGGTAAGCTTGCTGTGGTAATGGCCATGTATGTCAATTGTTACTGCTGCAACCAGGGGCCTATTCGCACTTGGCCTTTTTCTGGAGTATATCTCAGGATAGGGGTCTGTGGTCCTCATGCTAATGCAGACTCTGGCAGACCTCACTTTGGGCCTGCTGAAGCCTGTACTAGAATATGGACAGCAAGTCCCTATTCCGGGATATATTCCAGAATAAAGCCAAGTGCGAATAGGCCCCAGGTGAGTCAGCATGCAACTTCAGCTGCTCCACCCTGCTCCACACACCCTTTGCCCAAAAGAGGTCTGAAGGGTGCATGCTGGAGTGTACTGGCTGCATCCTAGACATGGCTTGTATAGCTGTGGAGCACCAATCCACGCAGGGGATGGGCTGGCATGCATGGAGCCTCTTTCAGCACGGAAGCAGCTGTGTGTGGTGTGTATGCTCTGTGTAGGAGCATTTCTGGGACAGTAGAACATGAGGGTAGATTTAAAAAAAAGCCTTCCATTTGAGCCTCAACCCACTGTCACAGTTCAGGCCCTGAATAATGGGGCAGTTGGGAGGATGTATCTTTAATTGTTAATCATGTAGTATACGTTTTTGGCCAAGAATGAGATTAAGTTAGGGCCAGAGAGCATTAATCTAAAAGTAGACACTCCAAATCTGTACACAGTGATTCTGTGTATACAAGTTCTCTGAAGAATGCCTGCAAACTTCAATTTAAAAGGACATTCAGGAGGTTTAAGATATTTCCATCTCAAGAGCAAGAATGCCATATGGATTATGTAGTTCAGTGTGGCTGCGCAGGTAAAAATCACTGCTGCAGTATCTGTTTGATAGCGTTTGTACAGTCCCCAATCTCTCATTAAGTGGATAATATAGCTTGTATGGCTGTTTTGTTCAGGTAGAAGGTGGAGGCAATTACTTGCTACAAAGCATCCAAAACAATCCAAGTGAACTTTCTACCATGAGCTCCACATATACAGAAACAGAAGAAAGACCAAAATTACAAAGTAACACACTGAGAGACAAACCTGACTCAGCTTTCACTGGTCTGGATATGGGCCACTGAAAATCTTGTAAATAAAAAATACCATCTTTGTGGGTTGGAGCAGTCATTAAAGAGACTGAGGCCCTTTCTGCACTGGCCCTTATTTTGGAGGGGACAGCCACAGTCTGCCCCAGGATATAATCTGGAATAAGACCCAGCGCAGAAAGGGCCAAAGGGTGCTTCCACATTTGCTGCCAGAAAACGGATCAAAGAAGATCAGTTTTTCAGCGATCCAACCTCCTGAGGATCTGTCCCAAATAGGGACAGATCCAAAGGGCCCTCACGCATCCGTACACGCACAGGGAGGCCAGATCCGGCAAGACCGATGGTCTGGGTGCTGTGCGGAAGCCACAGCACCCATTCAAAATGTCCACCGGATTCCCGTGCCGCCAACACCACTCCTGGAGCCGCAGGACTGGAGCAGGCAGCTGCAGTCACTGTGTGTTTCTAGTGGCGCGCGGTGTGCAAGGGAGGGGCTTCCAAGGCAGGCCATCCTGCTTCTGCCCCTCCCAACATGGCAGCCACTGGGACAGCCATCCCTTTGCCTGGCCATGTGTGGAAGTGTCCTGATTCCACACAGATCCAGGTGAAGGGACAGATTGAAGACCTAACTTTTTAGGTCTTCATTGTAATCTGGTTTTCGGTGGCAAGACCCATTTTAGAAACGGATCTCGCACACTGAAATGTGGAAGCAGCCACCTCCAAGGGTCCAGAAAGAGGTCTCCAGTGTGGGAGTGAAGTAGGTAAGTGTTTAAAATGTGTGTTAAATGTATATTTAATCCAGTTTCCACAGCCAGTGCGGAAACGCCCAAAGTTGCCCCAAAGAAAAGCTTTTCCCTTTTGCAAATGTATAATGCATCTCTGTTTGCAGAACGTCCCTGCAGGAAGGAATCAGATATGGGATAGTATTTACAATAATGTATACCACTAAAGTTATCGGCCAACGCTATGCACCATTTCTGCCCTAGTTACTTCAATCCATTTCCCCTTTCAACTGTTTTATCCATAGCAACAAAGTGTGGGAGTCACCAGGCCCTGAGCCCCTAGTTTTCTTCTCTTGTTACCTGCCAAAGCGCCTACTCACCGCAGCGTAATTGCTTCTTCTGACGCTCCAGTCCCAGAGGCAATCCAACATGAAACAAAAGCCCGTTATGCCAATCAATAAGCAAATCAATATACTTAATTTTCTTTTGCTGTTTGTTAATGGAGGAATGAAAACAAGTAATTGGATGCCGACATGGGCTGCCAGAGCTCAGCTTTGCACTCATTATGCTGTTTGTTACTGTTCACCAGCTACAATTAAGTTCTCCTTTTTCCTTTTTGGCTTGTTTCAGATGCTGGTTGAGTAGGACAAAAGCTTAGGGGTTTGGGGTTTTTTTAAGTATTCTTGAGCACTCACTCTCACACAGACATATCTTCTACTTGATGGGAATGTATACAGAGCCCAAAGGCTCAGAGAAATAGCCACCCAAATTTCTTTGGAATGTCCACAACTAGAAAATGCCAAATCATATTGCAATATGCACCTCCTCACTCACCCTCTCAGGCAGCTCATCTGCAAAAATAATGCCACCTTGATTTCTGGACAAAGCCATCCTGACTAGTAAGCATTGCTAGCCCAACCATTCATAAGTTGCACGGTCACACACCTTTGCATGCCTAATGTCCCAGGTTCCATTCACTGGTCCTCCCTTGGAAGCAAGGGGTATATCACTTGAAGTTCCTCAGCACTTTTACTTTGTAGGCTCCAGTGGTGATGATGATGGCAGCAAGAAATGCCTCCTTGCATTTCCTGCTTGTCGGCCACTTATGGCCTTTTCTGGTAGGAGTGAACCTGGCCTGCACCAGATTCGCAGAGTGGTTTTTTTCCCCCAGGAGAAAGCTAGTAGCTATGGGTGTACAGGCTTCCACATGTCAATGGTGCACAGTGTTATGTTCATTGTGTTCTAGGAGTGGCCCTTTCTGGCTGTGCTTTTCTCGGTCACTTTGGGTCTCCCAGCAGTCCTTGGTATACTGGACTAAGGAGGAGCCTGGAATAAACCAGGGGCCCACCATCTGCATGCTAATATAGAAAAGCACAGACCCTAGACAGATGGCATGCTTTCTGCTCTGGACTAGACTGTGGACCAGGATGGGGTGCCAAAAAGATGTACTATGCTGGTCCACCAGAGGACACAAGGAGGTCTACAAGTGGTTCTTTTCTGGTATAAAGGACTACATACAGCCGGCACCCCTCTTCCCTACATGGTCTGATATGCCATTAAGAACCCATTTTAGCAATGCTCAGTAATCACTGTTGGAAGTACTGCCAGAATTTTTGTTCCCTGCCTTTGAAGGCTTGGCACTGATTCCAAGAGCTCTCTGGAGGCAGTGGCCAGGCCTGGAATAGAAGGGGTCATCCAAACTGCAGATGACTGTAAGTGGCATCCTATCCTGACCAAGCCAGACTAAATATGTTTCAATGTGCATCCCATCTTCTCCTATAACAAGGAAAGAGGAGTAAGGAAAAGCACTTTTAATAATCCTTCTGGTCTGGTCCTCTTTCTGAAGTGTGTATGCAGAGTCGTGCTTGAGAGGACATCTGGTCTCAGAGCTTATTTATATGTGCGTACATGCACACACAATGGAGAGAAACCATTGATTATAGGGTACATATAGTGTTAACACTAGTCACTGTCTGCTGGATTCTTGGAGTGCTGAACACCCTCAGCTTTGCTTTCAGCTATTAATTACCAAACCAGTCATTAGTTGCTACTAACAATTGATTTACAGGGAATTATTGCTTAAATAGCAGGAGGTATTTAAGAACAAAATAAATTAAAATAAAGAGACTCTGGATCCCAGGCAGGAAATGGGGACTGTTTGTTACAAAGAGGAGCTCTTACTGCATTGCAATTATGCACTGATAAACAATCATTGAGAAGTGAATTTCTTTTCAGCACCAATAACATTATATACCATGGACCTACTGTCTGTGCTAATTAAATGATTTGGAAGAGAATTATCATGATATCAGAAACCAAGTGGAAGTTGCTAGTTTTGTTCTGACTGATTTATATTTTAGAAAACCCAAGTAGAAATATCATTGTCAATAACAATCTTGCAGTGTTATGCCAAGAACAGAGACGTTTTCGCACGGGGCTGAACGGAACGCGGAAAAGACAGCTGAGGACACGTCATACGCATTGGCCGCGCGCGGCTTGCGTTCCGACGTGTCCACAGCTGTCTTTTCCGCGTTCGAAATGTAGAGCACTTCGAAGTGCTCTACACGCGTTCCAACGCGGACGAGCCGCCCGCAGCCGTTCGGGAGAAGAAGCGTTCGCGCCGCTTCTGTCTCCCGAACGGCTGCCGGCGCGCCTCCGACGCCGCGCGGCTTTGACAATCAGCTGTTTCTCAAACAGCTGATTGTCGATCTGCCTCCGCGGCTGCCAGCGCGCCCCTTGCCGGCATTTGCCGGCTAAGGCAGCTTCGGGCGCTTTGAGCATTCGCACCCAGACGCTCCGGAACGCGTTTACACGCGTTCTGGCGCGTCTGTGTGTGAACGGGGAAAGCGCCCGAAGCTGGCTTAAGCTTTCCGCCTGAACGCGTTCCGTCTGGAACGCGATTCAGTGCGGAAATGCCTCTGGATAGCCTGAGTTTTTCCCGTTCTTGTGGACTCCAGCCTTAATTAGAGCTGATTTGGAAGATTCTGGGCTGGAATTTTTATTGGTGGTTCTCCAACTGTTCTTGAACAACTCCCAGATCTCCATTCTAAGCCTTCTGTGCCAGCCCTTGGGCCTGGCAAAGAATGTTGGGGGTGGAATGCTCAGACTTGTTCAAGAATATCTGGACGATGCATTTGAGAACTGCTGATCTAGGGGTTTCTTCCAATAGCACTAAGTACCCATTAAGTACCCATTAGGGACCTGTTAGGCTCAGAGCAGGAAGACCCCTGTTTTCACTGCAGACTCCATTAGAGCCAAATTTGTTTCCACCTGTTCTTGGGTAATCCAGATTAAATGGGTCCTTCAGGACCTATAATCCGGATTTCCTGTAGACCCCATTAAAGGGGTCTACATTAATGGGGTCTTCAGCCATAAAATCCAGAGTGTGTTTCCTTTGCAATCGGGAAATGGTGTCCGGGGAGGGGGGGGGAGGCTGAAATCCAAAGCTCCAAAGCCTGTGCATAATCTCCGGCTCCGAAGACTGCTCCAAAGGAAACTCTGGAGAATGGCACAGGCCTCGAAGATGACCTGTCAGAGCATGGCTTCTGCAAAGGTAAATCATGCCTCACAAACTTGTTGGAATTCTTTGAGAATGTCAATAAACATGTGGATAAAGACAAACCTGTAGACATTGTCTATCTGGACTTTCAGAAGGCTTTTGACAAAGTCCCACATCAAAGACTACTGAGTAAACTCATCAGCCATGGAATAAAAGGACAGGTTCTGTCCTGGATTTGTGACTGGCTTAAGGGTAGTAATAAACGGCCAATTCTCAGGGTGGAAAGAGGTAAAAAGTGGTATCCCCCAAGGTTCAGTGTTGGGACCTATGTTTTTTAATTTATTCATCAATGATCTAGAAGAAGGGGTACATAGTAAAATAGCAAAGTTCGCTGATGATACTAAATTATTTAGGGTAGTAAAAACCAAAAAAGATTGCCAAGAGCTCCAGAGGGATATCATGGCATTGGGTGAGAGGATAACCAAGTGGCAAATATGCTTTAATCTTAACAAGTGCAAAATAATGCACATCAGGGACAAAATCCAAATGATGTCCATGAACTGATGGGGTCTGAGCTTTCTGCAACACACCAGGAAAGGGATCTCGGGGTTCTGGCAGACAGTTCAAAGAAGGAGTCAACCCAGTGCAGAGCAGCAGTGAAAAAAGCTAATTCAATGCTGGGAATAATTAGGAAGGGAATAGAAAACAAGTCAGCAAGTGTCATTTTGTCTCTTTATAAATCTATGGTGAGACCACACTTGGAATATTGCATACAATTCTGGTCACCACACCTCAGACAGGATATTGTGGAATTGGAAATGGTGCAGAAAAGGGCAACCAGAATGATTAAGGGTCTGGAACACCTCCCTGATGAAACCAGGCTGCAACGTCTAGGCCTCTTCAGTCTGGAGAGACAGTGTTTAAGAGGAGACCTGACTGAAGTATATAAAATTATGCACAGTATAGAAACCAGAGGGCACTCTATAAAGCTGCTGGGTAGGAGAATTGGATCTGACAAGGGGAAGTATTTATTCACCCAGACGGTCATCAGTTTATGGAATTTGCTGCCAGAAGAGGTGGTAACAGTTACCAATCTAGATGGCTTTTTAGGTACAACTTTCAGACTGGGGGTGGAGGGGGGGGGGGACAGGATGCTTCTAAGGCCATTTCCTGGAATTTGAGAGCAGGAAAAGGTTCGTCCTTGTCTCTGTTTGCCCATGAGCATTTGGTGGGCCACCATGTGTGATGGGATGCTGGACTAGATGGGCTGTGGCCTGATCTCTTATGTTCTTATCTACACTGCCTGTTGAGATGCAACGGGTACCTCCTTAGATCCGGATTTTCTAAATCCGGATTAGTTGAAGGATCCATTCCTTAGATCAAGATCATCATAAATCCAGATTAAGGGGGTCAGTGGGGAAAAAAACCCTGTGAGAGATTCCTTTTGCAGGGTGCAAAGAGTGGGAAGATTTCCTAGGCTCTTTGCAAACATCTTCTGCCAGCTGCAAAAAGAGCAGGAAATATTTCCCAGTTTCTTTGCAAGCATTGGCTGCTAGCTGAAAAGACTGGGAAAGTTTCTCAGGGACTTTGCAAGACTGAGTGACAGGAGGAACGAGTTCTCTCAGTAAGCACTAAATTCTAGCCAATCAGAGCACCAGGATCTCACTGTATTTAAGGCAGAGATCTGGGGCTCTCTGTGTCTTTCTCTGGGCAGATTTTGCAGGGGATTGATCACTGGGGGAGTTTGCTGATTTTTTCAGCCTTCTAGGTCTTTGTGCTTATTGCTTGTGGGGCAGGGGAAAGAAGGGAGGTCATGCCTATCTTAAGGGTAGATCTCAGGGCATAACTGGGTAGATACAGAGATGCCAAAAAGGAGCTTCTTGGCTCTGCTAGAGCAAGTAGACTACTGCTTTGCAGTTAGCTTTTACTGCTAGGGTTTGATCTTTATTTTATGAAGGACTTTCAAGCTGAACACCTGAAAGGTTCCTAAGGAGCTGGAGGCTCTTGCTATTCATTTTACTTTTGTGGGACTAGCTGGGGAGAGCTAAGCTGAATCCTTTTACAATTACTTGTTCTTTTGGACTACTTAAGTACTATTGAGCAACCTTTATATTTTGCTACTGCTTAATTATTTATTTATCTAACTGCTTGTAAATAATAAACAGTTGGTGTTATATTACACTAGTGTTTATTGTGCTGCTTCAGGGAGAATGCTTGGCTGTAAGCCTTTGAAGCAGGATGCCTGGGCAAGGGGGGGGGGGAATCTAGTTCATATACAGACACCAGCCCGTTGGCAGGCAGTGGGGCTTTACGGCTTGACCGCTCCTTCCTCAACTGTGTTACTCTGTCAATACGAGTTTACGGGGGGGAGTGGGATTTAGTTGTCACACACCCCTAGAGACGTTTTGAGCTAGAAGGTCATCACAGATTCCTAGACTACTGGTCTGTGGCATGTTTTTTAAAGATAAGTACTTTGATAGAGGGCAACATTTTGTACTAATTATTTTCCTTTCTCAAGCCTCTTGATCATCGGATATCTTTTTTGAGCAGCCAAAACTAAGAAAGCGGTTTTGATTGAGTGCCAAAACTCAGCTGAGGTGTACATGAAGCTAGAATAATAAATGCCTCTTGGCAAATGTAATTTGAAGTTCCCTGATCTTGGTTTTGAATAGCAGTGTCAACCTAAAAATCTTCATTATTAAAAAGGCAGCATTTCTGAGTCCTCCATGTTGCTACAGCATCAGTCTAGTCTAGTTCAATCTAGTCTGTACATAGGTTGAATCCTCATGGGTACCAAGGATCCACGTACAGAGGAATGCACACCCAGGGAGCCACCTTTCTGGCTAATTCATCCTAGGAATTTCCATTCCCTTAGGGCAGGGGAAACCACTCTAAAGGTGGGTGAGCCGAGTATTTTCACCATCCCATGTGAAAATAAGGAGGCAGGAGGTACATTTTACTTGGATCTGTTTCCACCCTAATTTTTCCTCCAACAAACTAATAACACAGACTGAAGTTGGCCAACTTGGGTCTGTTGGGAGGCCAATCAGTGGAGAATCAACATAGCTATGAAGAAGATTCCTCTTCACAACTGAGTTTCCCATCAGACTAGCAACCTATGGTGTGTCAGACTCACTGACCTTTCTAGAACATCTTTCAGAGTGCTCGCATTGGGGGATGCCTCAAAGGGTAGCAATATGGATGTGGCCATACATTTCCAGTAACTGTGTTGTTAACAGGTAATTCCTGGGCACGGAGTGGCTGCACCTCAGTGGGAGAGCAAACTGCCTGGAAAGCAGAGGTCACGACTACAGTTCTCAGCCTGTCCTTGGGAGTAGACAATGGCAAATACTTTCTGTATCTCTGCCAAGAAAAATGCACAGAGGTGCCCATGGAGGTACCCAAGAAGTCAATCAGGAGTTGATCATGACTTGAAGATATTCAAGAGCCACAAAACATGCAGTTAACTACCCTGAAACCTTTGGCTTAACAGGAACCGCTTGACCCCATAGTTTGTAATAGGTTAACATCTGGGCAGGTGCATCTTCACTTGCAGGAGACATTTACAGCCTATAAATGGCCCCTTCCTGCCCAGATGTTAATCTATTGCAAACTAGCTGCGGTACACAAAATTGTGCACCACAAGCAAACTACCCCACTCCAATCCTGACCAATTACTTACCTGTCCCCTCCATGCCATGATCACTTACACCATTTCTGGTGTGAGGGGTTATCTGAGGTACCGCTCAAGCATGCTGGCACCTCAGAGGACCCCTGATTCTCTGTGTAGCAACAGTGACAGAGCATGTGTTGTCTAGCATTCCTTAGTGTGAACACTAGCACACATTAGTCTATTATGCACTCTTCCCATCTAGCGGCCAGGAAGACAAATGCAAAACACCCCTGGTAAAAAGAATGATCCCTTGTATTGAATCCCTAGATAAGCCAGAATGCCAGAAAGGAACTTGGGAAATAGAGGAAGGTGACTGACCTTTACAGTGAATTAGAAGTTGGATGGAAACACTGGCATGTGGAATTTACTACCTCTAAGGCACATGCCTTTTTAAAAAACAACTGGGTGTAGATGCCGCAAGAACTGCATGCTGCCTTCAGATGGTACCAGAGGAGGATCCACAATGCTGACAACTAGGGGTGTGAATGAATGCAATTTTCAACATTCAATTTGAAAGTTCGAATTTGTACAAATAGAGAAAAAAAATGAATGTATTCAAATTTGAACTGATTCAAATACATTTGTATCTATGTGTACAAATATTCTATTCATATTTGATGATACGAATGTTGACAACATTCATACGCATCCATACGCATTCAGTTTTTATCCCGTATGCATCCCGTTTTTGTCCCATACAAATCCATACAAATATGTACGGATACGAATAAGATGCATACAGATACGTATGTAATGCGTAGGCATCCACACACATATGAATGTCCAAATAATTCATACAAATGATTCAAAACATTCAAATTCATGAAAAAAACAAATGTATAGACATTTGATTCGACTTTGGATGTCCGCATTCGAACAAATTTGAATTTTGAATGTTCTGAATATTCTTACACATCTCTAATGACAACCAATGCCATGAGTGCCTGGAGGCGCTGCACATTTCTCTGCACCCATGTTGACTAGCTATCTATGCTGGGACTAAGGCAGTGGTTCTCAACCTTCCTAATGCCGCCACCCCTTAATGGAGTTCCTCATGTTGTGGTGACCCCCAACCATGGGGGTGGAGCAGCTGGGAAGTGGGAGGGAAGGGCAAGGGGAGACTTGTCACGACCCCTCTGAAAGGGTAGTTCGACCCCCCCAAAGGGGTCCCGACCCCCAGGTTGAGAACCACTGGACTAAGGGAAGTGCAGGATCTGTTAGGAATGCAAGCAGGCAAGTTTGAACTTTATCAAGGGAACAACATAGGCGTGCAGTAGCCCTTTCAACTGACAGGATGCCCCAAGGGCACTTTCCGCACCTCAGAGGCTGGATGCAGGCCCAAATGGGGGTGAGATGTGGTCACTGCACCGCTAGTGCACTTAGCAGGGGGCCTTTGGACCACCTGGATGCAGACTTTCTGCTTGAAGCTGCTGTTCTTGACGGCCTCCCTGTAAAAGCAATTTAAAAAGATTGAACCAGACAGGGAGAAGAGAAGAAGTAATCAGGACTACTTATTTGTGAGAACAATAACAAAAACTCACTGTGCTGATGGGCATCTCAGGCCAACTGTAGGGGCAGGGAATAGAGCATAATCACTGCTGGTTCTAATCATTAGCATTTATAGAACTGGAAGGAAGAGGGTGCAGGGGGGAGGAATAGATAATATAAGCTGTACTCCCGAAGTGACAGTCATGGATGGACTCCATTACCCACTGACCATGCAGTTGTTTCCACAGAATAATATCTCATTTAGGCAGATTAAGAACAGCAAAGTGCAAATTAATATTGATTAGAAATCTGGAAGGATGTCATCCGAACCAAATGTCATGTCAATTTTTATTTCTCGTGGTGCCATTTCTAGAGCAAATTTCATGACACGTCCAGGCAGCGCATTTGCTTTGCGCTTTAATAGAGGGCAGGAGGAAGCAAATTATTCCAACCAGGCAAACTGTGAGATGTCCAGGGGGAGGGGGATGCCATGGAGAACGTAGGGACAACAAAGTGAGAAGTGCTATGAAAGGGGGGGCACAGCAAGAGACTTTTGTGTGGGTGGAGATATGTTCCAGCTTTTCATCTTTCTAGCCTTCTCTACCTTTGGAGATATCTTGCTGTAAACTGTGCCTTCATTACTCTCTCTCTCTCTCTCTCTCTCTGTGTGTGTATGTGTGTGTGTGTATGTATGTTGGGGGAGAATCACTAAATCTACAGCTTTTTTGATCACCATGGCAACAGTTGCAAGAAAAGCTTGCAAAACAGTTAGGCATAGTCCCAGCCAATCAAGCAAATATAATCTGTTTTTTTGTTTTTTTGCTTTCCCAATTCACCCTTGTCCCTCTTCAAGAGGACAGTCCCTCAGTTTAGGTGGGGAATAGCACCTGCAGTTCACTCCCTAACACGTGCCCTTTTCTCCCTTTGGCACCAAAGGCATGCAGGCTTCATCTCTCAGCAGCACAGTCCGTGCTATTTGCCGGTTTTGAGTGGCTTCTGCGAGACCTTGATCCTCACAAATGGCTGGGGCTGGAGCTGGGATGTGCATAGAACGCAGAACAATCAGATCCCATATTGTTTAGCAATATAAAGGGTGAGGCTTGCATGATGTTAAGAGTGAGATTTCTGATTGGGCAAAAGGAACAATAGTGCAAACAAGGCTTTATGTCTTGGATTCTTTGAGGAACAGAGCTCACCAACTTTTTAAACAACCACTGGTACTTTAAGCGTATTAGTAGCTTAAAGCTTATTAATGGATAGCCTTGTCTGTCTCCATTCAACCATGCCAAGGAAAACACCTGCCAATTTATGTACTTCAGAATCCCATAAGAGCACTTATCAGTTCAGAGATTGGGAAGTGGGGAAAGGGTGAATAAAGACAAAGTCCCTGTATGTTGCAGAAGAACTGTGTGGATGCTCTTGCGTGATAAGCTACTCCCAGCATAGAAGATTCTGAGGAAGTCTCACCTTTGCTGGAAGGGTTACCAATTACACGTTGGTTTCCTGTAGCAGTGCATGGTTAGCAATTTTCTTCCTTTTCTGTTAAGAATGTTTGTGGTCAATAAATGCTTATTTGCTTAACTTGTGAATTGTGTCCCGAGGGAATCTAGCAACAGAAACTGGAAATCTGTGACTTCCCTATTGTT
The DNA here is from genome assembly GCA_023333525.1 of Aspidoscelis tigris stejnegeri. Taxonomy (NCBI): domain Eukaryota; kingdom Metazoa; phylum Chordata; class Lepidosauria; order Squamata; family Teiidae; genus Aspidoscelis; species Aspidoscelis tigris. The sequence continues at coordinate 68,525,786 of JALMGA010000006.1, forward strand.
AGGTCACCTCCAGATGGTGGCCAAATATCATGCTAAGAAATGATTATGTAGTGTATTGCTCCCCCACTATGACTGCTTCCTAGCTGGTGTGCTCTTTGTATGTTTAAGTCATGTATGCATCCAGGCATCTGGATGTCTAGAATGGCCAGATGTACTCGCTGTCACCTCCACATAGTCATGGATGCCTGTTTCAGCCCCCACACATACATACTTGATGGGACAATCGTGGCAGCTCTATCCAGAAGGTAAGTAGGAGACCTAAAAAGCACTATTGATGGAAAAACTCATGACCAGTGCTGGGTTTTCCAGAAATAGTTCTTCTCGCTTTCTGGGGGGTGGGGGAATAATGGGGTAATGGCAGGGTTGCCTATGATACATGTAGGACCCCATACTACGGGTGCCATAATGGCACTATATTCCTCCCATCTAGAGGGGTCTTACTGGAATGTAAAAAGCTATTAGTGAATGATACAGACCATAGTTTGTATCTGATGGATATATGGAAGATGGACTTCCAAACAGACCAGAAGGCTATGTGATTGAAAGTTAAAGAAATTAATAAATTACAATATATTAAGATTAAAGAGCTGAATATGAAGATTTTATATAGTTGGTGCAGGACCCCGACCCAGCTGTCCCATATGATTCCATCCTTTTCATCCTCCTGTTGGCACTTATGTGACAACAGGGGAACGTACTTCCACATGTGGTGGACATGTAACAAAGTAGCAAAATTTTGGGAGGAAGTAATGCTGGAAATGCAAAAAGTTTTTGGAATTAATATAAGACCCCATCCGGGACTGTGTCTTTTGCAAGTTTATAAAGATCATTCAGCATTGGTTCCAGATAAATATATAGTAGATAGAATGTTATGGGCAGCTTTATTAATTATAGCTGCAGGTTGAAAAGACAAAACAAAATGGTTTCGTGAGAAGTGGTATAGTAACATTCTTGATATATAAAAATTTGATGCCCTTAGACACCAGCGGCTCTTCTACTCTGGAGAAAGTCACCGTCTGGATTTATTAAATGCTTGGATCAAATTATATACAGCCTTTATTAATGACACCTTACCTATGGAAGTGAAAGACGGACTACTGAAATTGTAGACATATTTACCCATGACCTTTGAGGCATAAAGAAGGGAAGGTGGGGTTGACTATGTGGAGTTAATGTGTTACTGAAATGTGAGAAATGTGTGTGTGTTTTCTTTCTGTTTGTATTTTTTTTCTTTATAAAAGCAATAAATAAAAATTGAAAAAAAAGAGAGATCTGCCATTGCAAATGGATCTGTAACTACTGGATATCCATCTCCCACCTGCCAGTTGGATATAGGATAGCATCCCATGTTGTCTTCCTGAAACAGGGCCATGGAAATGGTAAATTAAAGTGAACCGAGAGTGTCAGGCTTTCCGGGAGCTGCCACAGTTTCCCAAGAAGCAGGCATGCAGCTAATTGCAATCAGATTTATTAGCAATTAACACATACCTGAAGCATTCAACAACACTCTTTCCTACAAATTTTGTCTCAGAAATGGCTTTCTTCCTGATCATGGACTCTACTTAGAGCTAGCCTCCTTTGAAGATGAAAAAGGTAGCCATGAATTTACCTAATCAATAGTCTGTGACTACAAATGTGATATAGATGTATTCCATTATCTGCACATCTCTTCCATAGACAATGATTAGGCAGTAAATAACAACATCTAGGCTATGTTCATACCTAAGTTTTATTCCAGTTTCTTTTCTTTAAAAAAAAAATTGGGGAAAGTTTTCAATTAGCAGTAATCGTGCCCTGAATAAACCTCATTGGCTACAATACTGCCACTGCGCAAGGCTAGTCTTAATCCACTTTCAGTCCACTTTCAGAGTGAGAAAAAACATCAGCATAGTGACTAACCACCACCACCACCCAACAAACAATATTTTAGCCCAAAGATGGTTTTTCTAAGCTGGATCTGCTGAAGGAAAACAATTTGTCAGTTTACAGATAGGCTCTCTCATTCTGAAAGTGGACTGAAGCTGGGTATGATCACAAGATGCTTCCAGCTTAATTAGTCCTTTCAGATGAAACCTTGCCAATCTCAAAATACTAAAAATCAATCAAATAAGGCAATGTAGTATTTCTTTACATCAGATTATTTATACGTGGGAACCTGAAGCAAGCTTAATTGCCTTAAAATACTCTTAACATACTCATTCAGAACTTCCTCCTCCAAGGTCTCATAGCAGAGCCATCAACACATATTGGAAAGGAACAGGCTTCACTTATTTTATATAGTCAGAGTTTGATTTTATAAGGTTATATTTTGGGAGGTTTTGTTTGTTTGTTAATTGTATGTATTTCTTGTGCCACCATTTGCTGGAAGGGATATTATAAATAAAAGCTATAACTATTATTACTCAGAAACAAGACAAAGAAATATTTTGTAGAAACAAAGGACTAGGTGATATTAAAATAGGCCACCATGAAACTAAGGGCACAATAAACATTACACTCTGTACTAGCTACCTCCATAAACTCATGAGATGCCCATGAGCATTTGGTGGACCATGTGCAGTGGGACACTGGACTATCAGGGCTGTGGCCTGATCCAGCAGGTCTTCTCTTATGTTCTTATGTCCAGATAACCAGCCTAGATAACTTTAAGAAAGGGTTAGAAAAATTCATGATGACAGGTATATCAATTACTACTAGAATGGATGCCTAGGTATGTTCTCCAGGCTGAGGAGACAGGCAGGATGCCTCTAAAGGCCATTTGTAGGGATTTGAGGGCAGGTGAAGGTTTTGCCCTTGTCTTCTGCTTGAGATGCCCATGGGCAATTGGTGGGCCACTGGGTGAAACAGGATGCTGGACTAGAAGGGCTATGGCCTTAACCAGCAGGGGTCTTCTTATGGTTATTTGCCTGTCTACAACCACCCACTGTGTACCCATTTGATACACAGTCTTTTGATAAGGCCATTCATTACTATTACCGGGTGTCTTTGTCGCCCTGTTATCCATTCCATTTTGCAGGCTGCCACTATATCCCTTAAGACAGTATTGACATGTAGGCTAAAAGCAGGATCAACGAAGGCTTCTTTAATCAGCCAGCAAGTTGAAATACAGAGAAGCAATAGCACACAGGTCCATTTCTGCAATTCCCATTCCTCTTAGCCTTCTTATGCTGTACTCTGCCGCATTCAGTTGCATGACTCATCCTTGCTGCAATTGTTCCCTCCTCTACTAGACCCAGCAGCTTCCCATCTGCTTGGAGTATAGCACACGGGAGGCAAAACCAGCATAGCCATGCCAGACTGTTCACCAGTCTCAGCAAAGTAAAAAGACACTGTAACAACTTCACTCCTCATCTAGAACAGAGAAGAAAAGAGAGCGGCTACTTCTTCCTGTAGGATTTACATCCTCTGATATCCTAACTGGACTTTGCTGTCTTTAAAGTATAACTGCATGGAAGGATTAATATAGGGAAAGGGCCACAAACTGCTTTGTATGCAAAAAGAACCTAAATTTAATACTAGTCTTCAAGTAGTATTAGGAAAGAATCTTGCCGGAAACTCCAGTAAGGCACTGTTAATCAGTTTATACAGCCTTTTATAGATTACTGTGATACTTCTATCCATTATCATAGAACTGGAAAAAAAATTTCCTGGAACACTGTAAGATCTGCATGCACACCTGTGGTCAACACCATGGAAAGTGCTCCTGGTCTGGAGATGAAAGAGCACACACATGAGGCTTTTAAGGTGGTGCTTTCAGCAACAGAAGTTCTTAACATTTTAGCAGATCGGGAGGAGAAAGCCTTGACTTGTTCTGCTTTAAACATCAGCCTTTTGCCTTTTCTTGGGCATGGCAGGCATGGTGAGCATGGTGAGCTGTAAGACCCCACCCACATGTGGCTGGCATGGGCAGGAGGCTGCATCTCTACCTCATGGGAGTGTTCCCATGTACAGGAAAAAATGCAGGCTTGGCTAGGAAACTGTAAGAAAAGTCCTGTTTCACCAGGGGTTTTGCCCTCTGATTTCTACAGGATAGTCCTCAGAAAATCGGGTTAAGAAATGGAGTGGGAAAGGGCTTGCCGAATTTGAATTACTGGCCAATGTAATGGGAACCATGGGTGTCAAGTTCCCACCCAGTCCGGTTTTTCGTGCTTTTGGGAACGCAGCTTGTGTGTGATTTCATTTGCTTTGGATTGTTTTGCTAAATGCAGCCTGCCTCATCAAAATCTCCCTGTTTGGGGGTGTGCTGAGAAGTAAATTGCCAGCTGCATATTGATTCAGTCTATTAATGAATGTGGTGTGTATATGAATGTGTTTGCAAGCATGTTGTACATGTTTATGGATGCTTACAACTTTAAAAAGCTAAGCCTTTAGGATTTACCACAAGCACATAAAATGATCATTATAAGATTTCTAGGAAAATGCTGCAAAAATCCTTTTTCAAAATAAAAAAGGTCCTTTTTGATGAGACACCATCTTCCTTTTGATCACTTCTTTTAAAGGCAAGTTGTCACTTGAAATCAGTATTCCTTTTTCTTCCATTCCAGCTACTAGTTAATGTTCGGCCAGGACTGTCAGCCTGATGTTTTCAGCAACATTTTTAGTTTCATAAAGTTGACAGGTTTACAGGGTAGTCCTTCCAGTTTTAGTCAGAAGGGAACATAAAGTTTGGGGTGGGGAAATGTCCTTTTTTGCCTCCCTCAACACACATAGAAGGAAGTCACTTAGCTAGCCGTTATTTATCAGCAGACAGAGTAGATCCTTTAAAGCCAGCAGGGCGTAAACATGGATCTGTGAAGCTTGGTTTGATAAGGGCTCATTCACATTTACCTCTGTGGTGAGGATGGGGATGCTTCATCTGGATGCTGCATTGCTGCCTCCATCTCAGAGTATCTAAGAGTGTTCCAGAGTGGGAAGGTGCATGAATGTTTTTTTGCATTCAAATTTGAGTCGAATTGAATATCCAAGCATTTGATTCAATTTGAATGTTTAGAATCTGAATGCAACAAAATCCGATTCGAACTGAATACATTCAAATTTATTCATTTGAATGTTGGATTCAAATCTGAAGATACAAATGTCAACAACATTCATATTTGAAGATATGAATGTTGACAACATTCATATGCGTTATACGTATCAGTACGCATTTCATACGAATCCCGCTTTATCCCATATGTGTTCTGTTTTCATTCCGTATTATAAGTGCAAATGCGTACAGATACATATGGGATGAGAACAGGTTGCATATGAGATAACTACAGGATGCATAGGGACATGTACGGATGCGTACCCATTTGTAGGGACCCAGGGAAGATGCATACGGGCATCTACGAATGTTGTCGATATTCGTAAGTGCAAATTTGAATGAAAAATTCAAACGAATACATTCGAATTTGCTTAATTCGAATTGAATTTGGTTGAATTCAAATTTTAAATATTCAAATCAAATTGAATTTTTGGGTATTCAATTCAAATTGAATCGAATCCCGAAAGTTGCATTTGTGCACACCCCTGCCTTGTAATCCTCTTGTGCTTATTGTTCTAGCCACACAGGGTTCTACAAGAACAAAGGAATGGTTAGAAATCTGAGGTGTGTCCAGACAGGGCTAAAAATGCATATTCAATCCACAGCTGGATTAGATTAGCCAGACAGGTTTAACGATCCTCTGAAGTAGCTGTGCACTATAGCACAATAGTCTGCATTTAAAAGATCGCAGTTTAAAAGACTTTTGATGAGGAGTATTCCATTCTTCTTCTTTTTTCCTCTTGTTTGGGAAAATGGCATGAGAACTCCAGACAGCATACCTTCACCCAAGAACAAGCAGACCTATGAGAGCTGAGTACACAGGGAGGGGTGGAACACATGCCCAGAAGAGTCCCTGCTGCTGAGATGCCTTAACTGCAGAGTTTTGTCTGTAGAGGGACAGTTTTCCCTCCAGAAGCGCTTTACTTTGGAGTATAGGTAAGCTGCGCATTCCTACAGCAATCTCTGGAGGTACCCCTGCTGTGCCAGGAGCAAGCAACACATCACCACAATGGATTCCATGGGTGGAAAGAGCCTAAGATGTGAGAAAGGTTAAAGGCTACTGTAGATTATCAGCCTCCTAACAAAGAGTTCTAAGTAGCAGCTCATTTCATCTCCATGCAGCTTTGCCTGAAATTTCAGTCTGAAGTCCTTCTACCAGACAGAAAACTTGACAGGCAAATGAGTAGGTTATTAATATATGATGGCTTCAAGTGCAGTATCAGACTTTCTGCTTGGCTTGGGGTTTGTCTAGACAGGTTATTTCACTAAATAGCAGATGGTTTAGAAATTGTTTTCAATGGCAGGGCTGAGTTTACCCTTGCTCCCCTGTTTATCTCATCAGAGAATATGCAGGCTTTTAACAGCACTAGGAAAATTCCACCCTCCCTCTTTAATTAATAATATAATAATAATCCATACACACAGTCTTTCTCTTGTAAAATTAGCTAGATTATACTGGTAGAATGATCTTAATAAACTCTACTCAATTAACAAATGTTCGGCCTAAGAGTGGGTTTATTACTGACGTTAGTCAAGTAGGTTAATGATTTTCCTTTATCTAATATTTGTACATTTGTCTGAAGAAAAATTAGGCTATCAAGTCACAGTAGGTTTTATTACCCAGCCACACAAATCGCATTGATTTGGATTCTGGTATTAGATAATTGGGTCTGAACGGTTTATTCAATGAATCATGGAGACATGTCATTTGGACAGGGGGGTAACATGACCCCACTGTCTCAAGACAGGTGCTGGTGGGATCCTGCTGAAATATTATCAAGGGAACACATGATTGTTAATGCAATGATGCAGAGGCCTATTTGCACTCAGGCCACTAGTCAACAATTAGTGAACATCTGGTGAAGAGCATACACACATCGACAGCCTACAAGCATGCCCAACCTCACCAGAAGTTCACTAATTGTTGATTAGGTATGGAGCACGAATTCGCGGAACTTGAATTGTTAACTAGGTGTGGAGCAGCTTTACCAACGTTTATCTAAAGCAGCAGTTCTCAACCTTCCTAATGCCGCGACCCCTTAATGGGGTTCCTCATGTTGTGGGGACCCCCAACCACAGGGGTGGAGCAGCTGGGAGGTGGGAGGGAAGGGCAGTGGGAGGCTCGTCATGACCCCTCTGAAAGGGTAATTCGACCCCCAAAGGGGTCCAGACCCCCAGGTTGAGAACCACTGATCTAAAGCTTACCTGAAGCATCCAGTGGCATGACTATTCATTTTGTGTCTGGTTCCCTGAGTTTGGTGGGCAGTGAATGTAGCATCCATCCAGGCACGGTGGCAGTGGCAGCCATGATCAATCGCTCACCCATGCTGTGATTGGTCCTCCGTTCCCCAGGAGTAGTGACTGATAGCGGAATTGTGAGAAGGGCATTTGGTCATGGGTTAGCCTATGCTCAAACATGCCCCTCTGAGCGGCCAATTGCAGCAGCAAGGAGGTGGAACTTTGAACTTCAGAGGCATTGCTGGTAAATGGGAGGACCATTCACATTTCTGGCCGGTAATGGACACTTTGGGGAAGCTTACCTCCAGGTCCATCTTTACCTGAAGTTTACCAGCCTTAATTCATGGCAGCCTAATCAGATAAGTGTGAAAAGGCCTCTGGTCTGATGTGCAGATCAGGGGGATTTCTGCTCTTGGCTTCCCATCTGCTGTACAGGAAAAGTGCAAAATCCACTAACATATTTTAATATTTGCACTTGGGAATGCTAGTACACAAGCCCCACGCATCTGGAAACTTACCTGTGTCCAGGAGCATGTCAGGGCAGATGCTCCTTACCAGATGCTACCCTATCATGTTCTACAGGGTTAAGTGTGCATTGGCCCAGGATTCTTCAGGAAGGGAATAGCTGAGTCTTCCAGTGAGAGACTTGATCTGCCTCCCTTGCCTTGCAAGGTCTGATCCATGAGCTTTCCTTGCTGTATCGATTTTGGGGCTGCATCCTCACCCAGAAACAAACTGGCTTACCCCTGGTCTACTGTCAACTGGTTTTGGAGCAGGCCTATACCTGTGCTAGACCAGACAAGCTCACACTGAAGATCTTAGGCCTTTTGGCATGAGGGGCTTTCGAACGTGTCTATGACAAGCTGGGACGGAACATTTGCTCTTCTGGGTCAGCCAGATCCGTTCCAAGTCGCCCTAGTTGTCCCAATGCGTCTTAGACAGGTTTGAGTTTCAGAGCACAAAGAAGTGCTCTGAAACCATCCGGGCATGTTCAGTGCATCCCGGCGCATCCCCAGCTGTACTGGAGGAAAAATGTTCACACGGTCTCGCTCTGTGACAGCTGGACCCCTCCCCCTGGGCTGCTCCCATTGGCTTCTATGGAGCCAGGCTTGGGCAGCCCAGACACCTCCTTTCCCTTGGTTCCTGCTCACTCCAGGAGCCCAGATCAGGCTCCTAGAGCCAGCAGGACCCACACCCTACACCCCCCAACCCAACCCAGGGGCGCATGTGCATGAACACTCCTTACCTGCTTGCCGCCACGCAGCCGCTGAGGGGATTGGGCCAGCTGCTTTTCACGCTTGCACGGGGGGGGGGGATCCCTGATTGGTCAGGCACCCATCTGGCTTCAACTGGCCATCTGCGCGGGTGCGGGTGCCTGACCGATCAGTGACCGCCCTGCTCGCATGCATGAAAAGCAGCTGGCCCGATCGCCTCAGTTGCTGTGATCCAGAATAAAACCCAGTGCAGAAAGCACCAAAGATTAGCCACTCCTGATTTAGAAAATATATAAGGCTTTGATTATTTTAGCATAGATAGATATATCTTATTTGTTGCTATTTGTAAACAGATTAACAGCACTAATAATCACAGAATTCCCTCCTCTTTGATTTCACTGGTGACTGTTGTTTTTAATGTTTTAAAACATGTAATCCTAACATTAACCAGCCAGCAATATAAAACAATCAAGCTTTCTGGCGTTAATACGTGTAATTTATTTAGCACAGTTTGGTGCTATGAGTAAATAGATCTCCACCAGCACCTCTGTACTGTAGAAACTAATAACAGATGATAGTTGCACATTGCCATAGAAACCAGGAAGATCGCATCCCTAAATCAAAGGTTATAAAGCATTCACACTCGAAATGCATCATTAGAGATTGAAGTCACCCCAGACCAATTCCTTTGCCCCAGGCCTAAATCATCATTTGTATTGTTGTGTGCATTGAAGGAGAATTTATCAGCAAAGTGTTCGACAAGACAACTGACTAGATTATCTGTATTTGAGGTGAACTTTGTAAGTGCCAGTGCAAATGACAAGCTGGGCTCTCTGCAGGATGGAAACCACACAGCACTGGTGAGTCATTGCGTACGATGCTATTTAACACTGGAGCTGCTTGGTGTATTTATTAAGAATATGTGCAAATCAATAAAGGAGGCATAGGGAAAGTGCAAGTAGACAGCCCTATGTACTTCTCAACTGGTGGCTAAACTTTTCCTTTGGTCTTGGTTGGTTTGGCTAAATTAAACCCTCTCCCAGAGTTGGACAGCAACTATCTCATTTGTAGCAGTTTTTGGGCTGTTATGCTGTATTCCTGTCAGTTTGGTCTAGTGGTTAGGGAGCTGGATGCTTATCTGGGAATACTGGGTTGATTCCGCTCTCCTCCATGAAACCAGCTGGGTGACCTTGGGCTAGTCACAGTTCTCTTTTGGGTTTTCACAGCCCCTCCCACCTCACAGGGGAAAATAGAAAGCTTTGTCAGCTGCTCTGAGTCCCTTTAAATGGGTGAGAAAAGTGGGGTAGAAAAGCCAACTCTTCTTCCTGGAACACGGCATAACAGCCAAAAACTGCTACAAATGAGAATGAATCCAGCTGTAAATACCTACATACAACAACAGCAACTGTGTTTGCGTGTGATAGAGGAAGGTGGAAGAGAGGGAGGGAGGGAAAATGTGTCCTTGTTTAACATCTAGCCAGCTAACAGTTCCCACCATTCTTTGCCATGGGCCACACGGGCTGGAGTTGATGAAAGCTGTAATTCAGAAAGATCAAAAGAATTACCTGCTAGGATAAGCATCCTGTGAACTGGAAAGCAAAATTTATTACGGCTGTCATTATGCAACCTTGATATTTTGTAGAATTTGTTGGGCTTAATATAGATGTTTATAGCTGTTGATACAGCTGATGATTCTTTCATTGTATATTTATTTTATTTATTTATCTTATGTACTTTGCAGCTTTAAATTCATTGGGGGATGTTTTTATACAGTGTCCTAGGTGCTCTCCATAAGGCTGTGCCACAATCTCCACTTCGTCACTCCCTACCACTACATGAACACTTTGAGATTTCGGAGATCTTGGTCCATTGGCATGTTGCATTTGGCATCAGAGCAGCAGGCAACAGAACTGCACATTTTACTTTCAAGACTCTTGAATGTGGACATTTAGCAAAACTGTGCTTTTTAGTCCATTTACTGGTAGGTTTGTGTGTTGTAGGCAGTACTACATATGCAGTATTTTGACCTTTCCTTGCATTATATACAGTTTTAGTAATCTTTTTTATGATTACATATTAGTGCTTTTACAGCATAGTTTCATGTAGTTTACAGTGGTCAATCATTGCTCCACATGATATTGTGTCAGCAGCCTCAAGCAGTTGGGTGGGCATGTGGTTTTTCTGGTTTGGCCACCCTAGACCACATCTCAGGCAACACTTCCTGAGTCACCTGTAGGCCAAACTGTCAGGTTGCTGGAGGAAGCATGGTTTGACACATTCATTGGGCTTTGGCCAGATCTCTGGACATATGCATAATTCCACTGTGAGCCTTGATTATAAATATTGTTATGATGAGGTATGGAAAACAAAATATAAGCTGAATCTGTGTTTCTGTCTTATACAGAGGAGAGCAAAATAAAAATTCACAAGTTGGCAATTTTATCTCAATAGGTATAGGAGACTTGACAGGTACTGGAGAAGGTACTGATGGGTATACGGAAGCCCAGAGGCACTAAACTGGGAATTCCTGACTTTTGTTTGTGAAAAGTCCTTTCCATCTAAGATTTCTATCCCAGTTACTGATTTATTTTATATATATATTTTAAAAAATGCATTATATATCCATTTCAGCTGTGGGGAAACCATACTAAATGAGAGATCTCAGGCCTTTTCGCACGAGGGATTGTTGAATGTGAGGAGAACACTCGGGGACGCTGCATTCGCACCTCAGGGGTGGCCGAATCCATTGCAGACCGCCCCAAGCATCCCAACGCACTCTCCACGCGTTCCTTTTTCAGAGCAGAAAAAACTGCTCTGAAAGTGACTCCATGTGTTCAGTGCATCCCCAGTTGTTCCAGAGGTAGAGCGTTCACACGCTCTCCCTCTGTGACAGATGGGCCCCTCCCCCGGGCTGCTCTGATTGGCTCCTCTGGAGCCAGTGGTGGGCAGCCCAGGGGGGGGCTTTCCTTTGGCTCCTGCTGTTTCCAGGAGCCAAGAACGTGGCTCCTAGAGCCAGGGGGACCCACACCTAACACCCCCAAACCACCTTCAAAATGTAGCAACTCCTCCCTAGCATTTGTTGCTAGGGAGGAGTTGCTATATTTTGAGGCATAGGGATGAGGAGGGAGTATGAATGCCTGTTTTTGTTTTTAATTTCAATAAGGGTGCATCTTCTAAAAGGGGCACTTGAAAAAAGCCCTGTGTGATCAGACCCAAATCATGCTTATATTTAAAGATGCTCCTATGCAGCATTTGTAGAGGCTGGAGGGTGAGAAGGCATTTCCTCATTTCTTCCTCTGGAGGGGAGGATAACTAATTTCTCAGGGAAGAGCCCCTTCCTTGCTGCCTTTGGGTTTCACTCACACAGAGTTGCCCAGTAGGAAGGCGCATGAATATTCAAAACAGTCAAAATTTGATTGAATTTGATCAAATTCAGACATTCAAATTTGAATCAAATGTCTATGCATTTGAATTTAACATTTGAATGAATTTTTGAATCTTTTGAATCATTCATACAAATTGTTCAGACATTCGTATGTATAGCGATATGTGTGCATTACATACGTATCCATATGCATCTTATTCAGATCTGTACACATTTGTACGGATACGTACAGGATGAAAACGGGATGCATACGGGATAAAAACGGGATGCGTACAAATGCGTACAGATGCATACGGGTGTGTATGGATGCGTACAGACTCATACAAATGTTGTCGACATTTGTATCTTCAAATACAAATTGAATATTTGTACGAATGGATACGAATGTATTCAATTCCAATCAAGTGTGAATACATTCGAATTTTAAACAATTGAATCGATTTGAATCTTCAGATGTTTGATGCAAACTGAATCGAATCTCAAAAACTGCACTCGTGCACACCCCTATTGCACAGTAGTCCGAATGCTTTGCATTTTTAAACTTCAGTTTAGCTGCCTGCCCTCTGGTGGAATGAATATTTCTGTGAGGGTATCACAGTTCACTGAGCTAGGAAGCAGAAGGAAGAACCATTCCCTGCTAGTTTTTCCTTTGCCAATTTGCACTGGAGTGCAAGTAATGACATCTGACTTTGCACAGGAGCGTTACCATATAAAAGGGTTGGAAGTGCAGCAAGTTCTGTGGAACTATCCCAGAAATGTGTGCAACCACATTTCATAAAATGTGCAATACATTGACTACTGGAGTCTCTGTGTGGTTCACCCCATGTGATGAACCACTGAACTGCAAGCAGCTGTCTTTCCTTTGGCTGTGGCCACACCTAAGGTTTAATCCAGCTGCAGTGCACCTTCAGAGTGAGAGAACACATCAGCAAAGTGACCAGTAATTTTCTTTCCACGTTATCTATCCCTTTGCTGATGCATTCTCCCATTCTGAAAGGTGGACTGGAGCTGGATTAAAAAGTGTGACCATAGCCATTGGCTCTTTCTGGTTATGGAAGATTCTAAGCATATGGAGTCTTCACATGAGAAGAGCTTCCCATCTACAGACTTCATGCTGCAAAGTCAGCAGAGCTAGTTGCAATATGCTGTTCATACACTGAACAAGAGCGTGGTCATCTTTCCTGGACAGGGCTAAGGTTACGAAAGAACTTGAAAAACTGATCTAAATTCTCACTTCACTATTTTCGCGGGGAGGGGTGGTGTAGACCTCTCTTCTGCCATGTGAAGATACTTAATTTGAAAGAAATGAACATGCTCAAGGCATCCATCATATTTCACAGATTCAGCTCAGAGTCTCTGATGGGTTTCCCTATGTTGTTGCTAGGAGACCAAGAAATGGTCTAACAAGAACTGTATTGACTGTGAATATTATTCAACTCCACCACCCCTCAATTTAAAAAAAAAAAAACACCCTGCTTTGTTATGGTAAATGTTCTTCCACTGAAAGTGGGTGTTCTAAGATTTATTGTCAGATCAGTGGCAATGGCAAAACTGAATATATTTTCTCTTTTGAAAAGAGGGAAGCTGGTTACCCACTGGAAAGTGTTTCCATGCAGAATGATTCTGCAAATTTCAGACAACTCAGATAGACTGAGCCATGGAAGGTCTGCAATTATCTTGATTATCTTCATGCTGAATCTTCTCAGTCTGAATGGACTTGGACAGAGCTTGGAAACCCTCTGTTCCCCAATCCCAGTCTTTGGCTATTTTCTCCCTCACACATATACTTTATCTTGAAACAGAGACAGAAGCTCTGTTCCAAGTGAGGCAGGTCATCCCACTCTGTTGGTGGGACTTTGATTGAGCTATCTGCACTTGGTCGGGTCCTCTCAGCCCAGGCCTAAGTACTCATTGAGGAGCGGTGCGGAAAGGGGCTTTTTCTTCAGCTGAAAGTTTGAAATAGCCCTTGTGAAAAGGAGACTTACCCCATCTCAGAACCAGTACCTGCAGATGGCCCAGGTTTGGGATCCTGGCAACTCACTGGAAGAAGGACGCAATGGCAAGCCATTTTTGTCTCTGTAGGCTGTGTTCAGGCTTTCCACTTAATCTGTAGCAGCTGAAATCAGGTGAGGCAGCACAGTCCTGCTTCTTCTCCTGCAGACAGTAGAGGCAGGAGTATAGGCAGTGACTATAGGCAGTGTTTTCTGTACCCATAGTCCTTTCTTTTGGTAAACCTGTAGATTTCTGTCTGAAATCCTATTAGTCCACCTGCCAGATAATGTGGGTATATCTGTGCAACAGAGATACTGCAGAAGACGGAGACAGAGGCAAGGACAGATCTCAGAAAGGTTTTCAAATCAAGTTTTTCAGATGAAAAAGGAGAGTAGATTCCTTTTAAATTACCCATTGGCAACTGACATCTGCCAAATAGACGCAGTTCACAGACTTCTGCAAGACTGTAAGGTGCAATGTTCTTGAAATGCTTGGTGATAGAATATACAGACTATTTACTACGAGTAAAGATGCTCTCAAGTCCTACTTGACTCCTAAGGAGCTTCTGCATCACACACGTTGGTCACCCATTCCCAACCAAGAAAAGAATGTGGCTCGGTAGTGTGTACCAGCTGCCTTCTGCATTGCCATTGCCTGTCCCAGCCATCTTTGGAGGTCAGAAAACAAAAGCCTCTTAAGTTGTAGGCCAGGGGCATTTTGGACAGCTGGAGCAGCCCACAGCCCAGGAATGTTCAGGAGACAATTTAAAAGGGGTGCCCCTATGGAGCATGTCCCAGAACACTGGGGGGGCATGTTAACCGAAAGGCCCATGTGGGAGTTTATGCTTCTTGAGAACCACTCCAGTAAATGGATGCTGTATTCCCAGGCATCAATTAGCTCATTCACACTGCTTTCTTGAGAAAGATATGGAAGTGGTTTGCCATTTGCTAAAGGACTGAATTTGGGACTTTCCATATGCGGAGCAGATATTTTATCACTAAGCTCCAGCCGCTCTCAATTAATGATTTCACACAATCTGTATTCTCTCTGTTTTGGTGATACCTGCCCGTAATACATATCATACAACTAGAACAGAGGAGCAACTGGTTCCTTCACTGTAGTGAGGTAGCCTCTGTTATGATCTTGGAAGTGTTCTTCCCCACCCATCTGAAGAAAGGCAGGATAAGCAGGCATCAGTAGAAAGAAATCACTCATTATATCAACAGATTACTTGCACATATTACTAAAGGTAAGGCATGGGAAGGGAACACACATTCCTTCTGTGTCTCTTCTGGCACAATTCCTTGGCCCAGAAGTTCTGTTCAAGCATCACATGCAGGAGAAGTGGGCATCCCAACCAAAAGTTATCATTTCCCACTGTCACACCAAACGATGAAGAAGGTGAGCCATGAATCATTTGCCATTAGAAAGTTCCCTTGTTGCAAACAGTGGGAGTGCAACTGCTTGGCAGTTTTTTAAAAAAACAAAAACAAAACAAAAACTAACCCCAGAAACTTAATTTCTGCCAAGACCAGAGCTCACCGGCAGATCACACAAATCACCTTGGCAAGGCAATGAAGCATTTATTCTACCCACACAAATGTCTGAACAAAATGCTATTACATTACTTTTCTCTGCTAAGTACTAGCACCATCTAGCGTTTCTATGGCATTAAACATTTTGTTTTTAATCTATACCATTCCCCCCACACACACACACACATTTACCTTACATGTTGTGAAGTAAATAATTTAGGAGCACTATAGAGAGCTGTGTGGGCTGCCCACTAGAACTGGTACCACATGGTGGTATGCTCTAGTAACTGCCTGGGTCCCAGTTCATCGATAGGGCCTCTCGGTAATTTAAAATCTCCATAAATAATTTGGGATTTCCAAATAAATCATTTTTCTTCCCTATCAAAGCAGCACTTCAGTCAGGCCTTGGCTATTCTTTCTTTTGTAAAGCTTGGCATACCTGCTTTTGGTAGGGATATTGAAATGAATGCCTTCTAAATAGTAAAGTTAGGAGCAAACTCCAGAGTACTTTTCCTTTACTGTACTCCTCAATGAATACCACAAGTACAAATAAAAAAGCTCCATGCATTGGCTTCTGATAAGGGAGATGGGGTGGCTGCATCCAAATCAGTGGTGATAGTCCTACTATGGCATCCTGGGCACACAGTTGTCTATGTGCATCATGTGCAAGCAAAGTACAACTGGTAACCAGAAAGCATCTTCCTTGCAACCCTTGAAACAAGATAATGACAACATGTGGTCACTGCTTCCGGAGGCCCCAGAAGGCCTCAGTGCTTGCCAAATATTGGAACATGGTGCTCAGGGAACATAGAAGATCAGAGTAGTTCTGCTTCTGCCTTCTGGCCTGTGGTGACGCACTGCATGCTGTGTGAATGCTGCCAGAAAAGAAAAGGTATTCAAGCCTGCTTTCCTTTGTCACACTTTCCTCCAGGCATGGTTCTTAGTGTGTCTATTTCTATTTTCTCTTATTGCTGGAACCTGCCCTGAGACCTTCAGATGCAGGGCAGGATAAAAATGCAAATAAATAAATAAGGCTATTTTGCTGTGGTTGATCACGTCTTGGAGTTTTCAGCTCTACCTGCTTGCCTTTACCTCCTTCAAGCATGTATAAGAACTCTGGCTGCCATGGGATGGGTTGGGATGGGACTGAGAGAAGGCCATCTCTGTTGGGAGTTGTAGTTGGGTTTCCTGCTACCACGTCCTTCAACAGGCTCGTGCAAAGATTGTGTTGCATTATTGTTGCTATTGTGTTGCTGCATTTTGTATTATTTACAATACAAATTATTTCATGTTTTCTGCCTTGAGCAATATTCGGAAAGGTGATGAGACAGACAGACAGATGATAGATCAATAGCTAGCTAGGTAGGTAGCTAGGCAGACAGACAGATAGATATAGAAGAGAAAAAGAAAGGGGAAGGGAGGGGAAAGAGAGCTCTCCATTCTTCCCCCAAAGCTTCCTTGATTTGATTAGCATGTGAATAGCCTCCCCTCTGAGGGGTGTCAGGCAACTTTGCCTCTTTGCCCTGGTCTTTGGCTGAAGAAACAGTTCCTCTCACTGTTCAGTCATTGCTCCAGAAACAACTCTGCACTATTCATATGCTGATCAAATCAAGGAAGCCTGGGAGAGAGAAGGGGAGGGGAGGGGAGGGGGGGCTCTCCTACTACACGTCTCCCCTCCCCTCCCTTCCCCTCCACTTCACTTTCCTCTTCCCTTCACTGTAAAATGAGTTCTTTTTCAATTGGAACTTATATTGGCTTTATTGTAACCTGCTTTGAGTAGGGATGTGCTCTATTCAAAAATTCAAAATCCAAATCCATCAAATGTCGACATTCAAATCCATGTCGGGTTTTCAAAAGTCCGAATTTACACATTTGGATGAATTTTGGATTTTTGAAAATCCAACATGGATTTTTGTATAATTCAAATGTGTAGATCCATATCTATCGTATATGAATGTGCACAAAAATTATACATATTTGCACATGGATGTACACGGGATGAATACGAATTCGTGCAAGTTTGGATAATGGATACGAATCTTATCAACATTTGTATATTCGATATGAATCGGATTTTTGAAAATCTGGATTTTTGAAATGCAAATCGAATCAAATTTTTAAATTTTCTATTCAACTTGAATTCAAATGCAAAAAAATATATTCATGCACACCCCTAGCTCTGAGACCTTTGGATTTAGTGTGAGACAGAAATACAAATGAATAAATGAATAGTTCAACTAGCAAACAAAACACAGAGAGCGATTTAACCATAGGTTTTGAAGACTGACTGATAAAAGGCTTTCATTGGAAGAAGATCAATGGAGAAAGACAAGAGGAGATGAACATCAAATAGTAATTGGTAGTCATTGCAATAGAGACCGGATATCATCTTTTCATCTATTTTTCTTCTATTTCATGTATTATTCTTTTAGGAATTTGTAATTCTACATGGAAGTTTCATACTTTGAAAATTAATAAAATTTAATAATAGTAAGTAAATAGTTATAAGCTTGAATGTGGTAGTTTGGGGGTTTCTACCTGAGGCAATGTATGGGTGTTTTTCCACTGTCAAAAAGTACCCATTTTTGCATCCATTAAGGACCCATTTGGGTGTGAGCCAAATGATCCCATTTCCACCACGGCATCCATTTGGGACCCAATTGTTTCCACTGCCGTTGGGGAAATCCGGATCAAATGGGTACTTTCTGCCCTTTAATCTGGATTTTCTGTAGACCCCATTATTGGGGTCTACAATGGGGTCTTCTGCCAGAAAATCCGGATTAAAGGGAGCCTGTTTCCACAGGAAACAGGCAATGGGGTCTAGAGGAGGCTAGGGGGAGGGGATGCACCCATGGGCGGGGAAGCCCCAAAGTCCCAGCTTCGGAGTGATTTCGGAGTGATTTCGAAATCATTCCGAAGTGACTCCAAAGTCCCTCCAAAGAGATCAGCAGAGAGTTCAAAGCTGCTCCGGAGTCCCTTTGGAGTGCCTCCGAAGTCTGCGCTGATCTCTTTGGAGAGACCAGCAACGAGACTCTGAAGTCTCTCCGAAGCGATCGGCAGAGACTTTGGAGTCTCGCCGCCGGTCTATCCAAAGAGATCAGCGCAGACTTTGGAGGCACTCCGAAGGGACTCCAGAGTGGCTTCAAAGTCTCTGCCAATCTCTTCGGAGAGATTTCGGAGAGGAGTCCACGCGGTCTGCGCTAATAGCGCACAGACCGCGCTGACAGCTCTGGAGACTCTCCAAAGTCCTTGGTGATCTCTTCGGAGGGACTTCGGAGTCATTCTGAAATGACTGGGACTTCAGAGATCACCCCCCCCCATCCCCAGAGACACCTGGGGTGATGGACCGACCCCTTGGGAGTTGATTCGGATTCCCCACATGGGTGCAAAGGTGTTTTCATGGTAGGGGAGTTAGTACCCATTGCTAATGGGTGCTACACCTCCCGTGGAAACACATTGGGTGCTTCCCTCAATCTGGATCTACTAGATCCGGATTAAGAAATGTACCCATTCCTTAGATCTGGATCTTCTTAGATCTGGATCTAAGGGCTGTGCTGGAGAAACACCCAGTATCACATACTTCTTCCAAATAGCTTAAAGTAGCACATATTATTCTTCTCCATTTTGTCTTCACAATAACCCTATAAGGTCAGATGAGAAGCAGTGATATTGCTCAAAGGTATGATTCTAGTAGGGATTCTAACTTTTATGTCTTAAGCTGTTATCACACACAGTAAAGGGAAAAAAAACATAACTGAGGCAGCTTAGGGTATGTTCAAGCACATGTTTAAGGGCTCCCCTGGAGCAAATTTGGGACTCTAGGGATAGACAAAAAGATTTTTTTTAATGCCTTACCTCATCCTGAAGTCCTCATTTGCTTGACCCTTTCACAGATTGGATTTCCCCACTCCCAGTGTGGGGTGGGTGGCATGGGAGGCTATAATCCCAGTCCAAGGAAAACTGATCCAGTGGAGGCCAATGGAAGACAAGGGGAGAACACATGATGAAAGGCAATGAGGGGATGTAGCAGGTTTATTTCTAAAATGTTTGTGATGTGCTTATTTTTAGTGTGTTTGCAGATGGGGTGCTTTTTGATAAAAGGTTGCCCCAAAACTGTTCTGTGATTTTCCACTTTTGAGATGGGATCATTCAGATATCTGTTTGCCCTTCCACCTTCTCACAAACATTCTAAGCTAAAAGAAGGGGCATCAGAGATGAAATGAGAACATGAGGGACACACACTACTGTCTCTGAGGTGCTTTTGGAGGCACTTTGGAGCTGCTTTGTTTTTATCACTTGTGATCACAGCCCTATTCTAGTCATGATACTATGCAAGTTCTATTTCAAGTTACAGCTGCTGTCAGACCCAGCTAATATGGCCAGTACTGCTCCAGGTTGGTGGTCCTTATTAGTTGAATAGCAGGACATCATTTCTGAAAGAAATCACATTCTCATGAACAGTAGAAGTGCTGTTCAGAAAAATCTTTTCACTGTTAACCTCTAAATTGAATCCAATAGTACAGAGCCTAATGGCAGCTGAGAGAGAACGTGAAAATGAAATCTGAGTTACAGATAACTGTAAGAGTAATTAAATCAATTAAGAGAAATCAGGTTATCAACTCAGCTCCATTTCAGCTGGAAAGCACATAACTCACTGACTTTGTTGCTTATCAGTTATTGATTACAGGAAGTGATGGTCCATTTGGCAGTGGACAAGGCAAGCCTTTTGCTGGCCTAACTGGGCCCTATTGGGCTGTAACGTGCTATCCCTGTGTTTATTATTGTTATTGACAGAAAACAACAATAACACACAGCAAACAAGATATTTATGCTCGTTTGGGTAATTGTTATCACTAGTCGGGCCCTTCCCAAGCACCTAGGACTGAGTGATGTATTGGCAAATGATACAAGCAGATCCCAGCAAAAGTGGCTTTCTGTTGCTGGCAGATGGATATTTTGTTGATGCCAATGCCCACAAAGATCTTTCGGCACTTCCCCCAGTGTGCTGACAACCAATGGGATCACCTTTGCTGGTTTATGCCAGAGTTGCTGTAGTTCTATTTTCAGGTCTTCATATCTGGTAAGCTTCTGTTTTTCACCAGTTACTATTATTATTATTATTACTATATACAGAACACAACAATATAACACAACACTAAATGTGTTGGCTTTGATACTTCATAATGCATCAGCATCTTCCCAAGATCCTAAGTTGACATTATGTACTGGCAGGTAATGTGAGCAGAACCCAGCAGGGTGGTCTTTTGCAATTGACAGATGGTAACTTTCTCAATGTCAAACTGTTTTAAGTACCATCCAAGGTACCCAGTGTGCCAATCACCACTGCTGACTTGTGCCAGAGTCTTTGAACTTCGATCTTTAAGTCCTTGTGTGGCGCACCCCCCAGCCAAGGCAATCTTTTTCCCCTCTCTGAGTCTGGCAATCGTTTGAAGTAAATCAAATGCCCGTTTATTATAATCCTCAGCCAAAGAGCTCACCACTTCTCCTGCCTTCCGTTTAAAGATACAAGTGGAGAGCGTCTCTAATGCCACACACAGCGCCCACTATCTCTCTCTTTCTCTCTTGCTTTCCCTGCAAACCTCAAAGCTTAATAATAAATACTGCAGGCAAATGTTCTTCTTGAAATTACGAAGAATAATCTTTATTGTTTTCACAACAGTTGCTTTAGTTAGAATAAATAAATTAATAGATAAATTAATAAATAAGAGAACAAGGCTTGTATGAACAATCAAGTTCAAATAAGTGAATTTGTTTCAGACTACACACAGCTTTATCAACCTAACCCCCTAGGCTGCTTAAGAATTCTTCCCCTGGCTCATCCTAGCCTAAGAATTTTGGAACTGTGAGAGTAATCTTTCCTTGGGTACAGAATGGTTTCACCCAAACCTCCCTCCTTGGGAAAAGCACAGAACAGCTTTTCTTCTCTGGAAGTGCTTTTTATACCTCCCGCCTGGCATGAGCCAATGCCTGATTGGCTGTTCCTGTGGGCATTTCTCCCCTCCCTTAGTATGCTAATCAGGGAGTTCCAGCCCACTGCTTACCTGTTTCTAATACTTTCTATGTAAAAGCCCTACATCAATAAATATATTTGAATACAACACAAATAATTTACAATAAATATGTTTAAAAATAGACATGGGCATCACACCTTGTATTTCATAATTTTTGTAAATTTCATTATTATTAGCATTAGCATTTTTATCCCAGTGTCTGAAAGTTGGAGAAAGTGTATCCCTATTTAACTAAAAGGGATATAAATATATCATATATATTATAAATATCTATGATATAAATATACACAAATATCCCCACATGGCTATGTAATCCCACTTTCTTCCAGATAAAGCAGTGAATGGGCTACATACTGTAGATATATAAAGCTAGACAGCTGGTATCTCCAAAAATCTCCTGCACTCATATAAACGAGGCAAGACAACAAAAACCTACTGCATTCAGTGTTTCTGGGGTTTGATACTTATTCTCAGGAAAGTCTGCACATCCCAAAACAGCTGTGCTGAGGGTGGGTCTGGTGTGCAGTGACCATATATCACCACTCACCAGGAGTGCAATGACATGAAGGAGCTGCATGTTCACCACTTCACTGCCTACTTCTGGAGGTAGAATCTGAAGCTGATTTGCAGTTTGGCCCATAGTGTACAATTAGTCAACATCTGGGCAGGTGCATCCGCACTTACAGGATGCGCTTACAGCCCACAAATGACCCTGCCTGCCCACATGTTGATTAATTGTAAACTAGCTGTGGTGCATGACACCATGCACCACAAGCAACCCAATCCTCCCCACTCACAACTGAAAGCTTACCTTAAGCATCCAGCCAGTGACCATCTGCACTCTGGCTGGCTAAGGAGGTCATCTGAGCTGCCTGCAACACAAGTGCACTGGTAGCTCACATGACCCCCTGATGTGACTGTGACTGCAGAGAGCATCAGTGTTGCCATAGCGATGGCACTAGCGCACATGCAATCACACAGAATGCCACACTTAAGATGGCAGCACCCAGGAATGAATTGGCCACACAATCAATCTCAGGTATGTGATTGATCGAGTGGGGGCTAAGCTGTCATTGACTAGTACTCACAAGGGCGAGCGCTAGGCAACATTAGTATCTCACACACTTTTCCTGTCCACAGGATGGGACAGGAAGTGCAAAACCACCCCTGGTCTTGGAAGCAGAGGGGTAAAAAGCACTACAAAGGGCAGCTTCAGGCTATGTCACTCCCGTGGCTGTTGTGTGGCCACTAGCCTGCCCTACTTGCCCTGATCCATGATGTCATTGACAACAAGGAATTTTTGTTCCCATGCTTCAAATTTTGTCTGGGCCAAGATGCCTGGCCTGTAAGTTTGGCCCTTTCTCCTACCTGTGTGCATCCTGCTGTGTGGGTGGATCTTGCTTCAGATGGGATTGTAAATTACCTGTAGAGTTTCACCCTTTACTCTTATTCTATTAAGTCTGTGACTTTTCTTTATTATCGATGCCTGTAATTTCACAACTCCTTTTAGAACCTGAACTAACACCTCCACATACATCGGTATTCCATTCCCACATACATTGATATTTCCATTTCTTTGCCATTCCCTGGTGGGATCATAAGAGGAGCCCTGCTGGGTCAAGACAGAGCCCATCTAGTCCAGCCTCCTGTCTCTGACAAGTGGTGTACCAATTGCTTTTGGGCATTCTAAAACAGAAGACAAAGCAAAACTTCACCTGCTCTTCAATCCCTGTATCCTGCCTGTCTCTCCAGTCTGAAGGTGGTATCTAGGCATCTATTCTAAGAGCCATTGATATGTCTGTCCTCCATGAATTTATCTAATCCTTTCTTAAAGCTATCCAGGCTGGTTACTGTCACTGCCTCTTCTAGGAGTGTACACAATTAGTGACATTCTTGTCCTTCATGAATTTTTCTAACTTTTTTGGATCTATGTTATGTTGTCAAGGAACAGTGCAAGTTCTACAGGCCCAATTTATTCTTGAAATTGAAAAAGTGATTTGTTTTTGCTTGTGTTAAATTTATTGTATCTTCATATATACTAACAAGTAAACCTGCTCCACTTGACTTTCTTCAGTGACAGTGGAAAGACAGTCCTTTTTTGTTTTTCACTTTGATCAGCATTCTCCTGGACGAGTCATTTGCATTGGCAAGACTTCAGTTAGAATTGCAATTGTTAGTGATGATGCCCCCTGTATCACAATACAGATGGCGCATTAGCTAACTTTCATTACAAGGATCCTGTTTTCATTTATGTTGAAAGGAAGTTGTGTTATGTACTTCCCTAGGAGCATCTGACACCATTATCCATAAAACAGCATACTCTTGAAAAGCTTTGGTGGAAGTAATGTACACTAAAGGCCACAAAACACGGAAGATGATGAGAAGCTGAAGAATTTGACATGCTGCACAGAGAGCAGAGAAAATCAAAGATCATTTAAAAACAAAGGGCTTTTCTGCACAGAAAAGCCCCCATTTAGAATCTGGCAGGCCCACTGAGTCCAAACACAGGAAGGCATGGGTGGGATCTGTGCTGTCTATATGAAAACTCATGCAAGCTTCATGGACACACTCCCACATCTCTGAGGGCTAGGAACAAAAGTTCCTAGCCTCAGGGCCTCTGCACACTTCTTGTGTTCTGGATTAGGACCTCTGATCATACTGGTAGGCCTGATTATGAACAAGGCCTCCCTGTTTAGCTTTCTAATGCAGTAAAAGTGGACCTGTGGGGGCTTGACCTTATAGATCTGCATTAATGTGCAACTCTATGAGACCTAGATGCTTCTCCATGGGCCTTTGATCTGAAATAAGTGTCTGTGCAAAAAGGACCAGGGAAGTGAAGTTGCAAAAAGGCCCTTCTTAGAAATTCCAGACTTCTAGTCTGATACCCCTAGTGACTTTACAAAGCTGGAAAACTGCATTTGCTGACCTAGAAGCTCTCTGTACATGGCAGGCTGTTTATGTATAACTGGAAGACACACCTCCCCTCCCCTTCTGGGGTTCTTCACCTCTTAAGTGGAACTGGATTAGAAAGCCCATACAACATGCCTTCCAGTGGAGGACTTTCCTTTGGAGAATAGGATACCTCACGAGACAGACTACTAGATTTGTTTTGCTTTTGTCTCTTTAATGTGGCTTCCTACAAAGCTATCTGTATGCTTCTGGAATGCCCTATGGTCTAGTGAGCTAGTTTGGTCTACTGGTAGTGAGCCAGTTTGGTCTAGTGGTTAGGCAGCTGGACTCTTATCTGGGAATAACGGGTTCAATTCCACCCTCCCCCATGAAGCCAGCTGGGTGACCTTGGGCTAGTCACAGCTCTCTTCTGAGCTCTCACAGCCCCACCTACCTCACAGGGAGAAGAATAGAAAAGCTTTGTCAGCCACTTTGAGTCCCCTTAAATGAGTGAGAAAAGCGGGGTAGAAAAGCCAACTCTTCTTCTCTTCTTCTTCTTCTTCTTCTTCTTCTTCTTCTTCTTCTTCTTCTTCTTCTTCTTCTTCAGACAGCTGAAGAAGTCTAAAGGTTCTCTTATTTGTCATAACTCATCTCGATCTCAAAGCTTTTGTCCTTTTCTCCACCAACCTTCTCAAAGAATTCTGATCTCAATGGCCAGCAGTATTGACTTTATCCACTTGTAAACTGTAATGTAATGGGAGGTATAGAAACTTTAAAACATACCAGAAGATGGTTGTGTTTTACTCTGGATGGATTTCTGAGCAAACACATTTTGGAGAAGCTTCTGTTAGGAGTGAAGGACCCTCTGTATTGATAGTGTAGAAGTAAAGCCTTTTAAGCTTTCAAGAAGTAAGGCAATGCTGCCAAATTTTCTACATCAGACTTCCTACATCATTAAAAACTACATGGAGCGAAAGACTTCAGCAGCTGAACTTTTCCCGGCATGGGAATGAAAGAACCTTCTCCTACTAATTATTGGCCTACTGTGCAGGTATTAAAGGGAAAAGAACCATAGCAACCTTTCAATATCAAGAGATCTGCCAGCAAGATTCTTTGGAAAGTACTTTCCATCTGTTATATTTTATCTGTTCTTTCATGGCACCCTGATGGTGGAACACAGTTCCCAAAATTAAGTACCATCTAAACTGCGTAGTGATGTGGAATCCATTATTTTCCAGTCAAGAGCATTGGGGATACAAATTTAAACCACCAGGACTTGGTGGCTTGTAATTGGACATTTGGGTCACTTATTCCAAGGCCACCTCAAGACAGATGCCGAAAAGTCTTCTATTAAGTGATACTGCAGAATAAGTAATACTCATTTTTGAGTTTTGAACAGGCTACAGAGCACACCATGTATAATAAATCTGTATCAGAAAACTGGCATTGGAAATAGTCATAATCCAGGATTAAAAAATTCAGCCTTTTCACATTTTTTCTGCTTTCCCGGTATAAGGTGGGCCACCCTTTATAAAGCGGGCCAAGCAGAACAAAGCCATCCACATTGGACCCAGCCCTTGTGGCAACTCTGAAGCATGAGACAACTGCCCCCTGTTCCAAAATATATCCTGGGGGAAAGGCCCATTGCAGAAAGAGCCCCAGTCTCAGGAACCATTTAGAGTAGTGTGGCCTGAAACAGTACCTAAACGTTTTCATGCTTTGCAATTAAGTCACTAATCCTTGATTGACTGTAATTGATGTATGCTGGTTCTTGTTGAATTCTTTGCTTTATAATGCTTAGGTGCCATTTTCTACCTCCTAGGCTGTGGTTACACCTAAGGTTTAATCCAGCTTCAGTCCACTTTTGGCATGAGAGAACATATCAGCAAAGTGACCAGTAATTTTCTTTCCACATTACCTATCCCAAAAGTGAATTTTCTGAGTTATTTAACACTGAAAGAAAACAGCTTGTCACTTTGCTGATATGTTCTTTCACTCTGAAAGTGGAGTGAGGCTGGATTAAGCTAGGAATGTGCACAAATATTTGAAATGTTCAAAATGTGATCAAATTTGTTTGAATTCGAATCAAATGTCTATACATTCAAATTTAAATATTTGAACACATTTTGAATCTTTCAAATCATTTGTTTCAATTCTTTGGACATTTGTATGTGTACAATACGAATGCATTACATACGTATCCATATGTATCTTATTCGTATCTGTATGCATTTGTACAGATACGGACAGGACAAAAACAGGATGCATATGGGATAATAACAGGATGTGTCCGGATGAGTACAGACACATACGAATGTTTTTAAACACGTATGATTCCTTAAATACAAAACAAACATTCGTTTGAATAGATTCAAATGTATTTTATTTGAATCAAATGTAAATACACTCATATTTTAAACATTAGTACACACCCCTAGATTAAACCTTGTGTGATCACAGCCCTAGTTGCATGGTGTTGAATAAAGATTTTTAAATGCAGAAACTCCCAGTATTGGGGACTCTGAGTTCTACTCCCCATTGCCTTACAAACCTATGTTAGACCATTTGCAGTTATGTAAAAACAACCTCATCCATGCTAAAGTTCTCATGTTGCCAAGTGGGAGCTAATTTCCCCAAACCAGTACAAACCAGTTAAACCAGTTTATTTAACACTAGAAGAGGGGATGAGGCAGAAGGGAGGTCTCCAGACCATTTCTTATTGTGGAACAGTGTCCCACGTGGAAAGATCTCTAGGGATGCATCCCCATGCAAGCTGTTTGGCGCTGTTTGGTTGCTGTTTGGGCTTGCATGGGCCAGGTGCAGGACCAAGATTGAATCTCAGGGGTCCCCATGTCATTTCCAGTAATGCGAGTCAGGTATGGGTTGGGCACAGATGGAGGTGTCCCCATGCAAACCGGGCCAAACCCTTTCATGGGGGAGCAGCGCCACCTCCTCTCTGCCACCTCTCTCCTCATTGGAAGCCAGATTGACATCAGACCACTCCTGTGCAGCATCCCTTCTCCCTTAGTGGCACTGAAAACCAGGACTGGGCTGGGGAGCATGGAAAAAAAGTTTAAATAAAGCTTAATAATAATAATAATAAATGCATAAATAACTTTAAAAGACCAAAAGCTGCTACGAAGTTTAGCGGCAGTTAGGCACTTGAGCAGTTTTGAGCACCTCCGCTCCACCGGGAACCATGAGAATGCCCTTCAAGTTTAAAAGGCAGAAAATCAAACCTTTATTCGTGATCACCTTGATGATTGGGGAAATGGGGGTTGGAATCAGAACAAAAATCAAGCCATTATCAACCTGCCTTGGCAATCAGGAAACGGGGTTGGAATTACTTCCATGGAAAATAAAAATAAAATAAATAAATAAATAATTATGCCATTATCCAGCCTGCCTTGGTGATCGGCATTAAAAAATGTCAGCGGCTGTGATCTTCAATGCACAGGGCAGGAACGGCAAGCGCACCCCACCTCCCAGTGATGTGAGTGCCAATCTCCTTGCCGTTAGCCTGCAGTCGTCCCCATTTAAGGTCCCTGCTCACTAAGCAATGCGTGCCAGACCCCCAAACCGTGCCAAGACTTGTTTTTTCAGGTATCAGATTTGGGCCTCTTATGTTACAGTTTGGGGGGATTTGGCACGCTTTTCATGGGCCAAATCCAAAATGCATGGGGATGCCCCCTGCCGATCCCGCATTCGGAACTGTAGCAAACTTGCATGGGGACACGGCCTAGAAAGGTTTTTAGTTCCTTTTATCATTCCAGGTCAAAATATTTCTGCTAGCTTAGGCATTTTACTGATTTGCTTTCATTTTTTCAGGCTTTAGATTTTGTTTTGGGATTGTCTTACTATTTTTATGTATACATATTATAATTGTAAGACCAATTGTAAGACCATTTTTGGTCTTATTTTGTACACTGTTGTTATGTATAATTTATGAAGGTCTGTTTTAAAATGTATAAACAACTAATGTCACTGTTCTTGTGTTCCGGACATTATCATCTTGCTTCATTTGAATATTCTGTCAAAGGTAATGGCATTCACATGTAGGGAATATGGCTTTCCTAGCTTGCAAATTCTTCTCTGATGAGTTTAAAAAAATATGCTAATTCAAAACATGAAGTAAAGGCTATGCATCAAGGACACTGACATAAAATGCTGCTGTCATAAAAACGCTACTGAAATTTAAAAAAAAAATTTATTCAGCACAACACCCTCTCCCCCCCCCCCCAATATGGCTATTGCGATCAGAGATTCTTGCTTCTCACAATGGTGATTTTTAAAGCTTGTACCTTTTACCCTACTCAGAGATTTTTTGACAAATGTGTGCTGGAGGTAAATCATCCTTACAAAGCCTCCTACAAGCTGTCAGCTCCTTGACAAGTGGTGAAAGTTAAGCTAGCACCTTCGCTGAGTTTTGGAGATTTTGAAAACTCAGCTAAAATTTAGTTCTCCATGAGATGGGCTTAGAAAAGGACCTGCAGAGACATTTCATAGTTGTTGGCAGTCATGTGCGGAAACACAGGAATGCTGTGTCTTAAAAATAAAAGACGTTAATTAGTTGTAGAGCTAGATTTGTGTTTTACAAAACACACACCAAAATTAGACCTTAATTAATTGTAGGGTTGGATCTATAGGGGGGAACTGGGACAGCAGAATTGCACCTGGGACAGCAAAATGACAGTGGTAGCAGTAAGGATGGTGGGCTATGGTACAGAGAACCGGGCAAGGAGAACTTGGTGAATCACCAACAATTGACTGCTGTGGCATTTATGTGGGGATAGGAGATTGGACATGTATGGTCTCCACAGCCTCCTACTCCTCCCCTGCTCCACTGGCCTGGCCTCAGTGGTGCAAACAATGGGGTAAACAGGTGCCACTTTAGCCACTGGTGTGTCCATTTCCACCTTTTTGCCACAGTCACCAATAACAACGCTGCTGGTGCTGGTGCTGCTGGTGCTGCACGTGGTCTTAAAGATCCACATTTGTGGCTGGGTGCAACAGCAGCAGCAGCAGGGGAGGACCCAAGAAGGGCTTCTTTTGTCCCATATTTGGGTCACTGAGGCCAGCCTGATGAGAAATGTGAGGAGGAGTGGGAGGCTACAGAGACCTTTCTTGCAGTGAAAAGTATCTGATGCCCTTCCCTACGTCTGGCAAATTACACGAGCCAAAGCCAGGATTTCTGGCTGGCTCAACAAAGCACCCCAGATGGCTTTGAGTTCAGCTCACACTGAGCTGAACTCCCATTACTTGACCCATATATGTTCATAAACAGTGGTGGTAGCAACTGGTTAGCGTGTGGAATAATTTTTAGTAGCCCATGGCTGGATTGCTCGGGGGGAGGGGGGGCTGTGACACCTTCAGATGGGTTGCTGCAGCTCCTGGGTGCAGATGGAGAAATTCAGCAAGCAGCCTGGTTTGCTCTGCTGCCAAAGTTTGTTGCAGTTTACAGAGCTCATAGGATAATAGTAAATTATCCTTCTACAATGGATGCTATACCGGGTCTTCTCCTTGAGATTTCAATACCCAAGCAGATCTGTATAGGAGAAGGTGCTTCTTCAGATAAAAATGCATTCATCATCATCATCATCATCATCATCACCACCACCACCACCATCATCATCATCATCATCATCATTTATTTTTAAACCGTATTTTCATTATATGCTTAGGGAGGTTTACAAGCAATTAACAAATACACAAGAATAGGCTTCATGCATTTTCTTTTGCTTTGTTTTTACTTCTAAACATTGCAGTCTTGTACATTCTTTTTAATGGAGAAAACACCAGCCTCCCTTGCTTGCACTTTTCTCCCTTGCCACCACAGTGTTGGTGATATGCGTGACATTTAGGTGTTAATGGAGAAGGTCATTAGAAGGTTAAACATATGTTCGGTGGTTATACATTGAGAAGGTTAAATATGCATTTAAAGATAAGTGGCAATATTTTCCCCCTGTAAAACATTATCAGACATTGTTCTCTAAGGGTACTACTTTTCGGGGGGTATAAAATAAAATCTTTCATAGGTCCCAAATACACCTTGTTGTTTCCTCTCAAGCGAGCCAAAACTATTCACACTATGCCTAGATATTCATCAAAGAGTTGAATTAACCAACAGTTGTGTTACCAGGAAATGAGCCTTCAACCAGTGGAAACATAGACTGCCAAGTATAACATTCCTAAATAAATATGGAAACAGAGATCATTGTTTATGGTCCACCTTTTCACCCATCCCAGTTACAATGCCTTACAGCTTCCAAAATGCTGGGAAGCTGGAGGTGAAAAGTACAGAGAAGGCTGTACATTAAAAAAAAAAAATCTGCTCTGAAGAAAACTATATGCTGGATCAGCTCCAACTGAGTTCTTTTGCATGCACTATATCAATCACATCTATAGATTTTGCTGAAACTAAATTAAAATAATATGAAAGAAAACAGTGTTAAAGATCCTTCTTTAAGAATAAGAAGCAGCCTGTACTCTGTACCATGAATTCTGAGGCTGGGTTCAGTCATAACAAAAAGAGAGACAATGGGCCAGTTTGCACTTGGCCTGGTGAATCTTTGTGGGTTGGGGTCCCAGATGGAGCATCGTCAGCTCTTTCAGTGTGGGAGCTCATCCCATGCAGGCTTGGATATGGCTTGCATACGTCTGCCTTCCTGAAGTGGATTTAAATGGTAAGGTGTAACTGCGCCCTTACCCTCACATGACTATTCACCATCTTTGTCTTCTAGCAAGGTAAATCCAGGCTGATTCTGCTGGAACAAAGATGCAATGCACCATTGCTAATTATTTTGCTTTTCAATGCTTGTTATTGCAAGTATTGACCTAAGATTCTGTTTTTCTCTGTGCATGTTTTCTTCTGTTCCTAGCCTCTAATCAACTCTACTGTGTGTTCATTTGCACCCCTATTTCAAATTATTCAGAATTTTACAGGGTGTTTTTTTTTTCCTTTCCAGCATGAAGGATCAAATTCCATCTTGATCACTCAGTTTTATTCCTACTTAGCAAGAAGATAATTCTGGGTAATTCATTCCTGCCCATCATCTCAAATATTTTGAGCTATGATCATAGAATTTGATGGGCTGGCAGGGTGCACAGAGATCATCAACTTCCCTGCCCAGTGATGGACTCTACAAACCTATAGTACCTGGCATTCCAATAAACAGGTTTCCCCGCCTCTAGCTTCTCAAATCAGATGGTTGCTTTGGTTACTACCATCTACTAGCTAATGTGATGAACAGATTGCTGGCCCAGTGGGGATACCAGGAAGTGGGTGTTTTAAAAAAATGCATGGCAGGAATTCATGTGGAACTGTGATTTATTTAAAATATATTTATATCACTTTCCATTCCAAAATATTGAATGCAGATACACATTCGAGAACAATACAAGAACAGGGCTAATTGAAGTTTAGCCACTGCTTAGATATTAAAGCTGACGTAAGTTCATCATTTATTTATCTTCCTAATAGGTTGACCAGAGACAAAAGGAATTTTCCACCTAGATGACACAAAGTGCCCCTTCTAGAACCAGCTCTTCTTCATCTTCAGTGCAATAATGGGCATATGGAACTACACAAAGCAAAAGAATGCTTGTGCTTGTGCTTGTGGGGCTGTGATCACATCTAAGGTTTAATCCAGCTTCAGCCCAGTTTCAGAACAGGAGGAACATATCAGCAAAGTGTTCAGTAATTTTCTTCCATTGTTATCTATCCCAGAGATGAATTTTCTGAGTTATTTAACACTGAAAGAAAACAGCTTATCACTTTTGATGTATTCTCCCACTCTGAAAGTGGACTGAAGTTGGATTAAACCTTAAGTGCGACCACAGCCTGGTTAGAGAGCAAAAGCACACAGGAAACATTAATGTCCTCCTGAGAAACTCTCTGGAGTCATCCAACTGACCATTGTGGGAAGCAGGATGCTGGACTAGATGCATCTTTACTCTGTATCCATTGCACCAACTCTGTTTGCACCTATTTGCTCAAGCTCTCGTTGCGTCTCTTCCATTTTCTGCTGCACGATCTGTCAGGAGATTCCAAGGCCCCACAGAGGAACTAAGCAGATTCTCAGCTTTCTGTTAGTGAGATCAGTGGAAATTAAAACCTACAGAAATTCTGAGTTTTGCCTGAAGAGTACAGTTAAAGTTTTGCCTGCAGAATGCAGTTATTATTAGTTGTTTGCTGTCTGGGGGGAAAATAACAGGGAGGCAAGATTTAGAAGTGAATATATAGGCAAAGAGCTGAATTAATGGACTGGGGAGAACATGAATGTTAATGCTGGCTGGTGACCAATTTGGAATACAGGGGACATAATCACTGGGTTTCTTCTCCAACTCTGCTTTAAAGGAATTTTGTTGTTCTTCCTGTTGTTGGGCACAGAGTTGCTTGGATGACTCACTGGAATACTTTCATTTCCAAGTTATATAATTCCTGTCTTCCCTTCATGCTGTTCCTGACATCCACACTAAGAACTACTGGTCAAGTGAAAGACATAATGATTAACATACTAGTGATTTACACACAGAAGGGGTGATTCCACAGTGGCTGTAATATCTGATTGGAGCCTTCCTTCCTCTGGGGACACCCTTAGACCACACCTGCATGCGGAAGGAAGGCGTCTAGAATGGTCTTGTGGCTATAGTGCCAGATTCTTATCTGGAAGTCTCCTGATTCGAGTCAGCACTCCTCCTCAAAGCCAGCTGGGTGACCTTGGGGTAGTCACAGCTCTCTTTCTGAGCTCTCACAGCCCACCTACCTCACAGAGTGTCTGTTGTGGGGAGAAGAACAGAAGGTTTTTCAGCTGTTTTGAGCACCCTTAAGGGTGAGAAAAGCAGGGTATAAAAGCCAGATCTTCTTCTTCTTCTTCTTCTTCTGTGCACCAGCCAGTGCATAATCACCCCTAGATCTGAGTGAAGACACAACTGACTTTCTTCTAATCTCTTGGGTTTAACTACCTGTTGTCCACAGGCCTCCCCAAACAACTGTAGCACCATCCTTTAGTGGCCAAAGGAGAAGTTGTGTGTGGATCCTGCTTCTGATTTATTAATCAATACTTGCACAAAGAGGAAAAAAATTAGGACCACTCCCGCACAGACGAAACATCATACTAAAAGATTTTCATCAGCATGTGAACACATCTGTCACAGTAGATAGGTAGATTCCAATCACACAGTACCCCTACCGTGGCAATCCTTCCTAAGGGAAGACAACTGTCTGCTCTTGGCTGTGTTGCCTGTCAAGAGAAGCTAATTCCAGCAATTGGGACAGCTGTGACAAGCCCAGTGTATTCCACAACTCAAGTGTTCTTTGCTGAGGTTATGCAAATAATA
This sequence comes from Aspidoscelis tigris stejnegeri, assembly GCA_023333525.1. Lineage (NCBI taxonomy): Eukaryota > Metazoa > Chordata > Lepidosauria > Squamata > Teiidae > Aspidoscelis > Aspidoscelis tigris. The sequence goes on from JALMGA010000006.1 coordinate 68,559,436, forward strand.
TTTTGTTTAAGCATTATTTGCCCTTTCAGAGGATGGCATGAACCAGAGAAGCAGCAATAGGACCCAAAATGTACACCTGGCACAGCACAGTGACATCTGCCCCCATCCTTCAGCCCAAAATCCTAAGGAGGTGCAGGTGCACATAGGTGAATACCCTTCCTTAGACCAAGTTGCACTTGGCCTCATAGTTTGTGATAACTGAGCATCTGGGCAGGTGCATCTCCACTTGCAGGAGGTGTTTACAGCCCAGAAAAGCCCACTGCCTACCTAGATGTTCACCTATCACAACTAGCAGTGGTCCACAAAACCATGCACCACACGCAACCTAACCCTACCCAATCCTGACCCAAAACCTATCTGTCCCATCCATGCTGCAGCCATTCACACCATTTCTGGTGCGAGGGGTCATCTGAGGTACTATGCAAGCACACTGGTACACTCAGATGACTGCAGATGTGTCTGCCTGTGTGCAGAGTATCATAGCTGCCATAGCAATGGTACGCACAGTCTCACAGGGCACTACAATCAAAATGACGGTGCCCTGTTGGGGATCAGACATGTGGCTAGACAGAGTCTGGGCACATCATGGGTAGGTTATGCGTAGGTTGCATTCCCTAGTGCAAACACTAGTACATGTTAGTATGCTCTGCACTCTTCCCATCCAATGGACGGGTAGGCAAGTGCAGACACAATTCTTGACTGGAGGATGCTAGTGGACCTAAACACTGGCCATCCTGTGGTATTTGTTCACATTCACTTGTCAGTGAGTGTTGGTCCACTCACTCGGACAGTGCTTCTGCAAGCTGCCGCTGTTCTAGAATGCACTAACCTCTCCCCAGAGTTAACTAGTTGTTGAGGGGGCTGGTTGCCTGCCAGGCAGCAGTGTCTGCACCCTCTCCCAGATGTGGTGGTGCAAGTGGACATGGCAGCATGATTATGTCAGTGCAGTCATGTGCCATGCCCAGGTAGCAGGGTAACCTCTGGGTGCACACCAGATGTTGTCATGGCAATTCCCATGGTGATCCAGCCTTCTTTGGCCTAGCCACCCTCAGTTCAAGTGTTGCTGGGCCTGGCTTGGTATCTAGTTTTACCAGTGGATGTCCACTGTCACACTGGGTCTTCACCTGACTAGTATGGTATTAGTAAGTACAAACACGGCCTTACTGTTTTTCCAGATGTTTCAGAACACTGTTTCGCACCTCCCTAGTTTTTTCAGCTTAATTGAAAGGTTGCTATTGCTGAAATATCTGATCATTTTCCAAGTAGTTTCCTTGGAGTTTTCAAACCAAACTCCACAAGTAGGGATGTGCATGAATATTCATAATATTCATTATTCATGCAAATTCATACAAATTTGGACATTCGTATACGAATCAAATGTTACCTTTTTACATTGACAGTCGTACGAATACGAATGTTTTGGAACATTCGTACAAAGCTTTGGAGCATTCGTGAAACAGGGAGGTGGGAAAGCGGCTGCGTCAGTCACATCTGCAATGGATCCAGAGTGAGTTCGATATGGTTTGAGAGTGGATTCAAAGTGGGTTCAGGGTGGATTTGATGCTTTCAGAGTGGGTATGTTACAGAATATGTATCAGATGCATCTGGATTAATATTGAATAGAATCCTACCACATTCGAAGGGAATCTATTCAAAAGAATACCGATTTTCTTACATTTGATTCAATACGAACTGAATGCAAAAAAAAAACCATATTCACGCACATCTGCAAGACAGAATCCATAAGAAAATGCACAGAGTCCATCTCTTTCCATAGTTTTCTATCTGCTTTGCATCCTAACATATTCCTAGCAACCGCATTTTATGAGTGTATCAGTACTATGCAAACACATTTTGTAACCTTTGTTATATTCATCCCAGTTTCTAAATAACAGAATAAACTGTTTTAGGTAAGATTTTGCAGTGTTAGCTAGAAGGAAGACCAAATAAATTCACTCTAGCTTTATGAGAAAATGGATTCATATAGCTATTATTAAATTTCGTCTGTCTTCCTGCACTTTAATCTCTCTTGTTTATGGAGGCACTAATTGTGCCATCACATCTTTCCCATTTGGCTCTGAGCATACGGTCACATGTTTCTAGGCTATTGCTAAAATGCGTTCTACAGAAATGTGGCTTCCATCTCAGCCAGTAAGAACTGCCCCCCAAAGATGGTTCACCTTTCAGAGCCAAAAAGCCATGACTTTGTCCCTTCATTTATCTTGTTGCATTTCAAAATTCTCTTTTGAAGACAAGTTATGTAAGAAGTCTATAAATATTGGGGAAGCTCCCAAATGCAAAGAGGATGTCAGATTATTTTTTTCTGTGTCAACTCTGAGGGCTGGATTAGGATCAATAAGATGAAATTAGAGGTAAGGGGGATTCAGCCTAGACACAGGAGGGATTTGCTGGCAGTGGGAGTTCTCGAAGAAGGAAAACTGTTTCACATACAGTAATGGATTCCGCCACACTACCAGCTTTCCACTAATACAGGCAGCCATTTATTGCAGATGGTGGAGAAGGAATTTGCACTCAAGGCCTTTTCGCACTTACCTATCCACTACGGAATCGTCATACCATACAAGTAAATTAGTAGCATGTCATCAGCCATTCTTACTTCAAGTGTTGGAAGAGCCCCATACTGGGCCAGCAATATTCGAAGTGTAGATAGCTAGGGAAGGCTGAATCACCATGACAATGTCTGGCATGTACTTTGGTTTGGTCATGATGATGTAGATGTTGTGCACAATTGTGCAGCCAATGTCACACTGCCATACCCGCTTGCTGTGCTGCACCAAGAAGAGGGTACAAATGCAGCAGCCAACAGGACTGAGCTAGCTGCTCCTGGTAAGCTTGTGGACTGTTGTTTAACAGTCCCCTGCCGGAGAGCTTAGTTCAGAGAGCCTGTGGCAATTTCCAAATCAAGTCCTTTGGTCCTCTGGGGACGTGTTCCCACATATGCATTTCCAAATTATTCTGGTCCAGGGAATGACCAAACTTCTGGTCTGGGTCTGGTGCGGGTTGCAGGAACAGCGCTGAGTGCACATTTCGCATTCACATTTTGGACTCGCACTAAATGGCAAAGCAGCAGTGGTAGTGGTGGTGGTGAGCCCAGCTGGGGCAGCGGCAGGAGCAAGGGCAGGAGCAGAAGCAGTGCAGTGCTTCCAAGTTACAATTCTGCTGATCCACTTGGGTGCCCATGCACAAGCAGACCAAGTTCGATCTGGAACCCCCCTGCTCCTGCTCCTGTCCCTACCCCTACCGCTGCCATTTGCCGGCACAAGGAGCTGGAAGCGCCGCACTGCTCCTGCTCCTGCCCCCGCCACTGCCATTTGCCAGCATGAAAAAGGAGCTGGAAGTCCCGCGATGCGCTGCTCCTGCTCCTGCCCCTGTTGCTGCCAAAAAGTCTTGCTTAAATAGTAAGTCCCTCCCCCTCCCCCCCCAGACTTCTGCAGGCTGGTGCTCAGAAAATCCGGGAGGAAAAAAGTGAAATTGGAATGGGGCTGGCTGGATTCGGACTATTGGTGAATTTAATGGGAACTCTGGTTCCCTAGTCTGAATCCAGTACAAATTTTTGCGGATTTTAGCCCCTATGGAATGCGCCCTGGTAGTATCAATTAAATGGTACTACATGGAGTCCCGATTAAGGGCCTCTTAATCCAGATCCTGCTCCTTTTAGTGCAGACAGAGCAACAGGACCAATGGGGGAAGTCCTTAATCTGCATTAATGTGAGGATAAGGAGGCCTAGAATTCAGACTAGAGGATCCTAGATCTGGAATGAACATAGGTGTAGAAAGGGCCTGGGACGATAAGCGATCTTCCCAGAGGAACTGACTAACTTTAAGAAGTTCTTGTGGTTCTATTAACCCTTTTCTATTGAACATCCAGTCCTTCCCACACCTGCTGGACCACATAACCCAACTGGGTTTTGATTGAAGATTCTTAATTCTTTACACCAAATAAATTGGTGGTTCCATTTTCATGAGATAACATTTGCAGTTAGCTCCATTCTTTTAAGTCTTGTAGTAGAATATGTGACTCTGTCAATTCGCTTAACATCAGATCACCTATTAGCTAGCTTTTCTTTCTGCTGCATTAAGCTTCTCTTTGGGGCATCAGTCTATTTGTTAACTCACAAGAGCTTGACAAGCTCTGGGGATGCAGCTATTATGGAATCTTTGCCAGCTGTTGTAATGACACATTATAAGCTCAGGTCCGTAATGTACTGTTATCACACTTACCTGAATGGATTAAATTAGCTGTCATTCAAAATATAAAATAGCTGATCTCTAAAAGCCCAGCAAAAAGAATCATTGCCGATTAGAGGAGAGAGTTTGCTTTTTGTTAAAACAATATGCACTGAATTCAGAGCAATTATGATTCTAATGTTTTGATGTGATTAGAGCTTCTGTGTCTGAAAGTGCCCTTTTCATAACGATGAAGTTTCTAACCACCCCACAATGGGTAGTTTGAAAAGTGTACATCTTATCTGAGCGATAGGATATTTGTAACCCTCCAGATACTGTGGAATCCATCTTCCCATCCTTCCTGGCCCATTGGCCATGCTGTCAATAGCTGATGGGCCTTGAAATTCAACATCTGTAAGGTCACAGATTTTCCATTCCTATCAATAACAATAACATTTCCTATTACATAAATAGTGTGCATCTTCTGATATGTGAGGTCGGATGTGTATGCTTACACACGTGCCGCAAAATATGCCAATGTATGTGGCAAAAGATGCTGGTAGAGCTTTAAGCCTTTTTGCTCTTTGGCTGGTAGTGAATAATTAGGGAACTTCTGGGAAAGGGCATCTGAACTTGGAAGAGGTTGCTACAGCCTCCAAGCACTCCTTGCCTGCCCAGAAGTTCTCTAATTATTCACTAGGTGTGGAGCATGAAATTGTGCTCCACACTTTTACTAACCTTACCCAGGGACTTACCAGAAGCTTCCAGTGGTGACCATCTGAGCCTCTTCCAGTGCTCCAGGGTCGTCTGAGGTGCCACACAAGCTCGCTGGCGCCTGGGATCATCATAGATGCGACTGCGTGTGCACGGAGCATCATCATCATCATCATGGTGACGGCACTGATATATGTGCAGTCGCAGAGGACTCTGCAACCAAAATGGTGGTGCCCTGAAGAGGATCAGTCATACGTGAGTGACCAATTGAATGGGGCATGGGCTGTAGTTACCTAGCACTCACAAGTGTGAGCACTAGTTAATGTTGGGTGATTACACTCCTTTCCCATCCAGCTGACAGGAAGGGAAGTGTGAAATTGCCCCAGGTCTACATCTACCCACTCTGAGGGAGTGCTGCAGCTCCACAAAATGCTAATGGTGCATGCAGCTCCTCCTCCAGAGTTCCCTAAATTGTCAAGTGTGGAAAGACTCTCTGACTGGAATGCAAGGGAAGAGGTCATAACTAGTACTACAATCTCTGGGACAATGAGATGAGCTGGATACAAAACATTACTTTGGCCTCCCCTGGACCACAATGCTTGGCAGCAGGGTATCTAGCTAGTTGTTTGGTATGTCCTATGGCACTGAGCATTCAGCATTGCCAAGGGATTGGTGAGACAAAAGGATTCGTCCCTATACTGTGCATCCCATTATTAACAAGGCCCTATGCAGAGCATTGGTCAGTGGATAAAAGGGGAGACCGTAACATTAGCAGTGAGCCAAATTCTGGGGCAGAGCCTAGCGTGGAGCACTATTCAGAAGGGCTTGGTGAGTCGGGGGAGATTGTTCCCATATGGAAACAACGTACGTCTTCACATGGACTTTTAATTCTTAATTCCTCTGATTGTAGACCTGCCAGGGTGGGTGGGAGGAAGGTTGGATGGTTTGCATTTTAAACATGTTTTAGGGTGCTTCCGCACAGGGGCTAATTAATCCGGGTCTACTGCACCCGGATTTAGTAAAACCGGCTCCCAGAGGAGCCGTTTTTACTGAATCCGGATCCCCAGTAGCAGCCCCAGCCACTCAGAAGGCACGCAGGACACAGACGCGCTGCATCCTGGGTGCCTCGACTCAGAATTGGGGCGACGCTGAACAGGTAAGGAGGTGATTCGCCACGCTCCCCCCCGGGTGGGCTAGGGTGGGCTTTAGGGAGGCTCGCCACTTCTGGGGCAAGGGCGAGCCGGAAGGTAGGAGTCCCCCAGCTAGCCATGCTTGGCTCCGAGGAGCCAATCATGGCGGGCCGGGGGAAGGCCCTCTGTAGACACACTTGCACCGTGCGGACGCATCCTAAATGGATGCGTTTTCACGGTGCAAGTCCCTTTAAGCACACTTCAATTGTGGTGTGCAGTTAACACCCATTTAGTACGGATAGGTGCGGACTCACCTACCGGAAGTGTGCTAAATATACCCCGCAAATGTGGACGCACCGACAAAAACCGCTTTCAAAACGGTGTTGCTGTGCGGACACGCCTCACCAGAAGTGTGCCAAACAGCAACACGTGTGTGGAATTGCAGCGCCAGAAGTGTGCTTAATGGGTGTTAAATGGCCTGTGTGGAAGCACCCTTTGTGTTTGTTTTCATGGAAGTTACTTTCAAGTTTCTATTCCAGATCTCACTAGTTAGAAATTCTACAAAAACAGATGCATGTTTGTTGAAATAGACTGTTGCAAGGAAGTGTCCAGTGTTATAATATATTACCAGGAGTGAGTATGTGTGAAAAATCATCTCTACTTTCAACCTTTCTATGGATAATTTGAAATATTGGCTTTCAGCAAGTTGCCCTGAACACTTCTGATTTTCAGGCGGTTACTTTACTGCCGTAATTGATAGCTTTCTGTTGTGTGGAAAATATTTCATCCTCCTTTATATGTCTTATACAAATTGGAAAATGGAAACACAGACAATGGTGGTGGGGAGGAAGACTTGAGCCCTAGGAAGAAAAATGCACTACACTAATCACAGAGGAGGCCAAGATATAATTTCAAAACCAAAACATCTCTGCTGGTATTATTACTTATTAGTCATGCAGAAGTAGCTGGAAATTAATGGAACCTCCTTAAGGCTGTTTTGATTTTGCTTTGTTTTATTTTGTTGACTTTACCTGAAATAATAAACATATTTTTCCTGAACGTTCATATGAAATGTAAAGATATATTGATAGAATAATGTCATGTACGCTTTAGGTCTGGGCTGAACTATACAGGTTAAATATATTTTGAATTGAATGCACAGTATAATAATGATCATGACAATGAAAACAAGGTGATGGTAGTGATGGTGATGATAATAAACAAAGGAGGAAATTTAGCCCTGAAGAAAATTCCTTATCTAAAGCTGGTAATTACACTCACTTTAAACATAAGAACATAATGCAGTTGGGAAAAAAAAGGCAAACACCTCCAGTTCTGGGCACCCCAATTTTAAAAAAAGACATTGACAAACTAGAGCAAGTCTAAAGGAGGGTTACCAAAATGCTTAGTGATCTAACCATATCTTGGAAGGAAGGGTTGAAAGATCTAGAAATATTTAGCCTGCAGAAGAGAAGAAGAAGAAGAGTTGGCTTTTCTACCCCGCTTTTCTCACCCATTTAAGGGGATTCAAAGTGACTGACAAAGCTTTTCTATTCTTCTCCCCACAACGGAACACCCTATGCAGTAGGTGGGTCCGTGAGAGCTCAGAAGAGAGCTGTGACTAGCCCAGGGTCACCCAACTGGCTTCATGGGGAGGGTGGAATTGAATCCGGTATTCCCAGATAAGAGTCCAGCTCCCTAACCTCTAGACCAAACTTGCTAGTGGTCATTGAGGGGAGACATGATAGTGGTTTTTAAGTATCTGAAGGGTTGTCACAATGCAGAGGGATCACCTCTATTCTTACTTACACAAGATGGAAGAACTAGAAACAATGGTTTTTTGAAACTTCAAAGGATTAAATACAGAGTAGATATTAGGAAAAAAATTTCCTGACAGTAAGGGTGATTAGTAAATTGAATAGGTTGCCACAGGAGGTAGTGAGCTCTCATCTGCTCTCTTTAAGCAAATGCTGGACCTACATCTGTCTAGAATGGTTTAAAAAATCCTGCACTGAGCACAGGGTTGGACTTGATGACCCTAGAGGTCCCTTCCAACTCTATAATTCTATAATTCTGTGATTCTATGATAAAGGAGTCCTCCTGGATCAGGTCACAGCCCATCTAGTCCAGCATCCTGTCTCATGCAGTGACCCACCAATTGCTTCTCAAGTAGAAGACAAAGGCAAAACCTCCACCTGTTCTTAAATCCCTGCAAATGGCCTTTAGAGGCATCCTGCCTGTCTCTCCAACCTGGAAGCATTACCTAGGCATCCATTCTAGTAGCCATTGATACACCTGTTCATCATGAATTTATATAATCCTTTCTGAAAGCCATTCAGATATTGCTATCATAACCTCTTTTGGTATTAAATTCCACATACCAATGACAAGCTGGGTGAAAAATACTTCCCTTTGTCTAACTCTCCAGCTCATCAGTTTCATGGAATGACCCTTGATTTTAGTGTAGAAGGTTTATTCAGTTAAAGTGAATTCTGATCCAGTTAAGGACGATTTTCCTACATGGAAGCTGAATAAAGTTTTCTTGGCATCAACATCTCTATCCTTTGAGCCAATTTCAGAAATTTTGTCACATTTTTTCAACTTGGCTCTAACGGTGAATTACCTAGCAATCTCCAAAGAGGATTTTTCATCAGAGCCAAACAGGGCAGGTGATGGTTAATTCATCCAGAAATCCTCCCAAAGTGTCACCAATTACCAACCTTTCTATGTATTATAACTAGGCAAAAAGACATGGGAGGCACAGTAGCAGAGTGGGAGAGAAAACCAATTATTTTTCCTTTCAAAACAAAAAAAATAGTGTTATGTGTGAGGTTGACCATTTGTTTATATTTATTTCTCACCATATACAAGACATTTTTAGTGCAGCTTGAACAATAAAACAAAACAAAATATCAACATTTTGATGAAAAATTCAGAAGATCGGAATATTAAGAACACATTTGGTAGGGTTGAAGAATGTTCTATGGAGGGTGACAAAGGGCTTGTTCACACTCAACAGTCTAGAGTGGATTTACAATACCATACTAGGTTTGTAAGGTTGAACCATGGAGGGAGCCATCCACACTTCAAGCGCTGGTAAAGACCTTGACCAGGCCACCAGCACTTAAAGTGCACATGGCCAGGCCAGACTAGGCTAGACATTGCCATGTGATCGGGATGCAGGCTAGACATTGCCGTGTGATCAGGATGCATCACCACACCCACTCTCAGCATCACACCTGGAGAAGTGTGTGAAAGCTACTGCCCAGGAGCCATCAATTGCTCCCAGTTAAGCTGTGGACTACATTTTAGCTGTTCACAGCTATTTAGGACCAGGGAGGGATTGGTGAGCTCTAGGTTGGTAGTAGCAGCAGCATGTGGATGCACTAACCTAGTGGAAGGACCAATGCTCACCAGAGGGTAAGTGTGAACAAGGCCAAAAATGACCAAGAGGTTAGGGGAGCTTTCATACAAAGAAAAGTTGCAATGTTAGGGCTCCTTAGTCCCGAAAGAAGAGGAGTAAGAGGTGAAGATGAGCACTTGGATTCTCTTCCTTGATAATCTTGTCAATCTTTAAAAGCACAATATCCAACATAGCCCAAGGAGAATAGAGAAGAGGTATATGGTAACTTATGCAGGCAGAGGTGAGTTGAGGACATACAAAGTGCCTTTTCTACAACCTGGGCTGGCATGTGTATTGGACGTGAAGCAAGTAAATTCAAGACATGGTGCCCATGCAAGAGGGTGTCTAGACCTGTTCTATTTCCACATGAACTTTGTTGGTTGGTTTAAAAATGATGCACACAAATATATAGTGTGGCTGTTTTCATGTTTTCACATACATCATGTCCTAAAATACGTGTGTTTAACCTGGAAAGCATGTATTTGTATGCAATTTTGATTCACTGCACAAGAGAGAGAAAGAAAAAAGCAAAAGAAAAATTGTATTTTCATTCATGTCCTAACCCAAGCAATGTGAATCCAGTTGATTAGCTTCCAAACACAGATCAGAGCCTGAAGCATCTGTAACACAGGGTAAACGACCCTTATTATCCTTGAAGGCACAATTTATTCTGCAGCCTTGGAGACAGCAGCATATATGATGTCTATTAATTGAATTATGCCCATGTCTGTCCGGCTTAGACCTTCTCTCCCTCAGCCCATCTTTTCCATCTCACGTCCATTGTTGCTTCCACATGACATGAGAGTTGTATCTAAGATGTTGTTTGTTCTTAGAGAGATAGTGGTTGAGCTTACACAGTCTTCTGGAAAATTAAGGCTTGGCCCTAACACATGGCCTCTGTTTTGCTTCCTGCCAGACAGCCAAGAGTATAATCAGGGCATTCATTTTCAAATAACAAAAGATGCCAAAGAGACTGACTCACTGTTTCCCATTTAATTAGACTGGGGCAGGATGTGGGGCTCATAAACACATACTGGGGGACTTCGCATGCCTCAACTACGTATGCACAGGCTGCTTGCCTGGATTTTGTTCACTCTTAAATCAGTCTCCTGAGCATGGTATCTGTTCTGGCAGCAGTCCTTCAACTGTCCTTTTGCCATAAATGTCTTAGCATCTTCTTTGGAGTCCAGATTAGTGTACTCCTGTATCAGTTTCGTGTGTACAGCATCATAAATGCATTTTGGTTTTGCATTTGAACAGAACAAAAACCTGCACCAAAAAACCATTAAATTTGCATTATATTGACGGCATTTCCTCTGATACAAGCATTCTGCATACACTAATCTCTTAAAATATGCATATCATGAACATTGTGAACGTGTTTTCCCATCCCCAAATGCAATTTTGTACACTTTCCTATGTTTCATTCATAAAAAAGGCATAGTTGTTCCAAAATTTTGCAAAGTAGCACATCTCCTTCATTAATGGTGTTCCAATTCTTATCCAAGTCTACGAGCTGTAAATGCAGTTTAAAATACAAAGCAAACACAACTATTTCACAGTTGTATAAGTGTTGCATTATACTGCCATGAATATACCATGTTTTCACTAGGGATGTGCCCGGATTTCTTTTTGCATGAATTATTCAATTTGATACAAATGTTCCATACAAATTCGATACAAATGTTAGATACGAATCCCATACGTATCAGCTCAGAATGCATCAAATCCGCCCTGAATCTACTTTGAATCTGCTCTAAATCCACTTCGAATCCATTCTGGATCCGTTGCAGATGCGACCGGGCAGCCACTTTCCCACCTCCCAGGTTCACAAATGTAACAAAGCTTCAGCTGCATGTACTGAAGCATTTGATTCAAATTTGACTGTCAGCCTTCAAATGTATCAACATTCGATTTGAATCCAAATGTCCAAATTAGTAAGAATAATGAATAATACGAATATTCCTGCACATCCCTAGTTTCCACATTTACCAGGGATATCGCAGCATGGGGTGGACTACCCCATAACAGGATATGCAGTCCATCCCAAGCTGGAACAGGTTGCTCTTGATGTGGAACAAGGCTGTCCACATTTGTGCCAACCCCCTCATCGGTTTCAAAGCTCATGTCAACTTCATAGCTGATGTGGGGGCCTTCAAACATTCAAAAGACCAGGAATGAAAGTTCCTAACCTTCAAAGTTGGGGGAGGCATTTGAACCACTGAAATGAGTCCCCTGGGGCATACCAGACCACAGAAATGTTCCATCTGCACACTTCTGTGGCCTGTTACACCACCTCAATAGCCTGGTAGACCTTGACATCGAGGTCTACCAGTAAATTGGACTGGAAAGCTACTTCCTGTGTAGATGGAATGTACTAGGAGGGGGTGGGGACTCCCTTATCCTGTATCAGCATGTAGAAGGAAGGCCTCTAGACCACACATGAACAGCTGATCTGGTATATCAAGCTGGAATGCTGTGTTGACCTCTCACAAGTGTTCAACTGATGGCATGGGCTTCAATACCCATTTTCTTCTCATAGCACAATCTAAGCCAAATCATTCCATGTGGATGTAGCTTCTACTGGGAGGCATGGCCTCCTGGTAGATCATAATGTTGACAAGATATCCCAGCTCCTCTTCTTTGCATTCTCTCTTTACTATCTTTCAGCTAGGTTAAGTTCAATTAGCTCCTACTTCCTTTGCTTTTCTTCTAAATGCTAACAATGCCTATTTTGCACATTGCTGTGCATCTGAATAGACAAGGCTTGTCAGGCTTAACTACTAGGGATGTGCATGGATATTCATGTCATTCAAAATCTGTATGCATTTATATGAACTTCAACAGTCATAGGCAAATTGAAAGGGATCTACATTTGTAGGCCTCCATTCACCCATGAATTAAATGGATCCGGCCTTTATAGAAGCTTTGTAGAAGCTTCGAAGAAAGCTGGATCTGTCCACTTCAGCCTCCCATCCGCCCTTGTCATGTCTCCTTATCTCTGAATGCAGCTGCACTCGTGGCTGCTGTGGCTTCTGCTGCTATTACATGCTCCTCCAAAGTCCAACTAGGCCTTCCAGGGATGTGCACACACCTCCCCCATTTTGGAATTGTAGGAAATCTCCCCACTCATGAAATTTCCTGAAATTCCCAGATTGACGAGGTGAACGCGCACCTCTGGGGGGCTTTAGTTGGGCCTCAGAGAAGTGCATGATGGTGGTGGCAGAGGATGGTTAGTGCCTTGCCCTATAGGAAGAGAGGATCACACAAAGCTTAATGCCCCCCTTCGATTCACATTGAATTGATGGGGGAAATTGCCTTGGGGCACATCCCTATTAAGTACAGCTTTTCTTAGCCAACCACACCTCTTATCTGGTTTACCCAGTTTGGAATACTGTCGATAACCCACTATTGTGCACGTTATGAACCTAACTAATGTTCAGACCCATGTAAATAGATACATGCTTTTGAAACCAGTGAAGAATATAATGCATGGTCACAATTTTCAACAGTTTTGGAATTCATTGCCTCCCATGGTCCTAATAGAAACTTATTCGTAAAACATTTGTGTAATTGGATTTGTTTTTTGATGACTGTTTAAGCCCATTAGTAACCTACAGTCTGCTTTGACTATTAATAATTCTCCTTCAAAGTGCTTTATTATCTGCATGTCTCCCACCTCCAAAATCTTTAATAATGATTATTCTTTGGAAAAGAAAATGTGTTTCTATCCTTTCCAACTCTGCAGCCTCTTTAAAACTTCAGTTCAGGCTGTGTTCAAACATAACAAAAGGAGCACCTCAGGGGTGCCTCAGAGAGACAGTATGTGGCCCTCAGGTTCCCTGGTCTTCCCTAATTGATCTTTTCTAGCACAGAATATTCAGGGGGCAGACTGGTGTGCGAATAATCCCACCTCGAAGCCTTCTCTAAGTTACCTCAGAGGAACCTTAGATATGCTGTTGTTGTTGTGTCTTATCACAGTGTTAGAATTCATCTGGGCCTCCACAGAGGGATATTATGCGTCTTCTGGTGTTATATTCTGCATTATGTTTTATCAATAAATTCTGACATACTGTTACAAAGACAACTCTGGCCTTTGGATAAGTAAGGGAACAGCTTTTCCTCCCCACACTCAGACACCATTACGGTTTTAATAAGTTTACCATGTTATGGTTTTGATGTGTTCATTTTATATGTTGTAACCCACTCACAACCTCTGGGTATAGAGTGTGATAAAAATTTGAACGAACGAACGAACGAACGAACGAATGAATGAATCTCTTTGCTCAATGAACGGTGATCTTGACAGAAGAACACAGGAGGGCCTGGAAAACCCCTCCACAGCAAGCTTCCTCAGAGTGGAAGAAATCACTCTAAGGGTACCACCATATAGGGCTCTGACAAAGGCATTGGAGGGTGTGCAAGTACCCCACAGGGTGGGAAAGAACACCATTAGGGTGCTTGCAGTTCTCAGGCACTGTCACTCCTACCCTGTTGAGGCAAGGAGGTGCTGAAATTTCTCCTACCATGTGCAGGCCTCATGCCAATAAGAGGCCATTTCCAGTGCCATTTCTGGCATGTCAGATGCTGTCTCTTCAAAGCTACGCAAAAAAGCATGTGGTGTATTGATGTCATGTGCCTTGCCCTTGGGACAGGAGCAAACAGCATTCTTGTTTTCAAGTGCTTGCTGCCGTCATCATATAAAGACAGTATTATTTTATTAGCACCACTTCAGTTTCTAAGAATAGCATCTCGCCCAGGAGCTTCCAGCTATGCTTTCAAAGTGCATATTTGATTCCTCAAAGAAGAATATCTAGAACAGGTGATATGTTTATTATTTTTATCATTGGAATATTAACAAGCCTATATGAAAACTATAGGAAATCTTATGCCCTCCTAAAGGTTAAGAAACATGTTGGCTGCACCTTTGCAAACTGAGGCCATTTCATCATTTCATTATTTTTGCATTTTTATCTGCCCCTATAACCGAAGATCTCAGGATGATTTACAACATTTAAAGCCAAATATAAACATATTAAAACAATAAAAATGTCCAAAAAAGTGTATGGGAGGAGCTAGATCCCCATTTAGCCAAAGGACAGTGTGCCTTCACTGGCCTCCTAAACGTGTAAAATGAGGGCGCCTCATTTGGGGAATGAAGTGATGCCCTTAACTAACTATAAATACTTAGCCTGTTATGTCTCTGGCATATAATCACATATATAGTCCTTCTAACAAGAAAACCTACTTCAAGGGATGTCTGCACTTGGACAGTTTCTAGGTCAGGCTGTCCAGCCTTTGTAGGCCAGGAATGAAAGTTCCCAGCCTTTGAAATTTCTGCTTAGGGCCCGTTTGGAGCTGCAGCAACTTCTGTTAACACCCCGTGGTGCTTCATCAAAAAGGTCATGGCCCTGCATCCTGAATTACAGGCCTTGTTGCCGACTTGTCTTTGTGGTCCAGGGTACAGACTGTAGGTGGGCGCCCCCATGGTGAGGATACTGTGAAGCAAACATGAGTCTGCCTCACAGAAGTCCCCATGCAAAGCCCTAATTCAGGCTACATGAAGGACCAAATCCTCCAAATTGAAGTAAAAAAAAACCACTTGATAACTTTTCTCACCCCGAATTACAGGGCAAGAACAGGTTATCCTGGGGGCATGGAGACACTCCCGGGTTATGATTGGAGCATTAGCGGGCGGGGTTTTGCTGTCCCTGCCGCTAATGCTGCGATCGCAACTGTCTCCCCTTACCTGCACGCTTAATCATCCAGGTAAGCCTGACAGCTGCCCTGCAATCAGCTGATCAACTGTCAGGAGGTTGTAGCAGGTCTCATGTGCACAAGCAGAGCTCTGCTAATGATTAAAAGAGAGACACAAACAAGGAGCTAATTAATATGCACCTCTTTCCAAGGCGAGAGTTAACAGGCAGCTCTCTTTTAATCATTAGCGGAGCTCTGCTTGTGCACATGAGAGCTGCTATAACCCCCTGACAGTTTGCTCAGCTGATTGCAGGGCAGCTGTCAGGTGAGTGTTCACGGTAAATTAACCCCTTATCTGGACAGAATGTAAATACAAAGAGGCTTCTGTATTAGATCTGGATCAATGGATCCAGAATAACAGGATCACTCATCCTGATCTTTTGGAGGAGTCTGCCAGATTGGCACTGTCTGCACTGATGGTGCTGATCTGGTTTATATATCCAGGCAGCTGCAAAGCTAGCACAAACTTCACAACCGCCTTAGCTTCACAGCTGCCCCTTCACACCCCAGATGGCTAGGACTGAACAGTATTTGCTGGTAGTTCCAGATGCCATCTGCACACCTCCATGATCAGATCCCATTAAACCGGACCTCTGAATCCAGATCTGGCTCAGTCTTGCGCAGATGGAGCCAGACTAACAAGGGGTGGGGCCTCCTTAATTCACACTAATGTGCAGATGAGAAGGCCCATGATCTGGACTGGGGGCTCCTAGAACCAGATCTACAGGTAAGTGCATAAAGGCCCTCAGTTTCCAGCCAGGCTCCATGGAAAACATGCAAGCAAAGAGTGAGTCAGCAACAATTTTCTGCTCATGACCTCTCAAAATCTCTGATACTAAGCAACCTACAATGGAGAAAATATTATCATTTGTTATTTGAATGTAAGGTAATTAGTTAATTAATTAAATATATATAAATCTGATGCATGGTTGGGTAGAATAGGCCCTGGCAATGGAACCAAAATGGACAGTCATTCAATGTGGACTGAAGGCACATCCACATTAAGGCAGTTCGAAGCCACCTGCAGGGGAAGCTGGCTGAAGCGCAGCCTGGCTATCCTGACAGAATGTGTCTTGTCAGCCCTGTGGCTTGATAAGTACTAGTGTCTGCACACAAGGTTGATATTTCAGCCTCCATGGGACTTGATTGTATCAGGCAAGCTCCCTTATTTTAGCATGCAGAATCTCCACAGTCACTGACAGCCAAATGAATAGGATGGACGGACGACCATCTGAGTTAATAACCCCAGTCTGGTCTCCATGTGCCCTGTCCCCTACCTCGGGGCAGCAGCTGAGCCCTCGGCCACACTGATGTAGCAGGGCATGGAAATGAACAGCCCTGAAGGCAAGAGAAGGTCTTGTGGTTAGTGTAACGGACTCATATCTCGAGTCATTGGGTTTGGTTCCAAACTCCTCCATGAAGCCAGATGGGTGCGCTTGGGCTAGTCACAGCTCTCTTTCTGAGCTCTCACAGTCCCACCTACCTTACAGGGTGTCTGTTGTGGGGAGAACAGAAAGCTTTGTCAGCTGCCTTGAGTCTCCTTAAATGGGTGAGAAAGGCAGAGTAGAAAACTCTTCTTCTTCTAATTGTACCACAGACACATGGCCTGAGATTAAAAGCATGCATGAGCACAGTAATAGAGACTAAGTCTGTGATCAGACACAGCAAAAGAAAAAGTATCTCTGAGGCAACTTCAAGGTGAGATTGTTCACACACCAATCTGCCCACCCCCTCACATGTACATGCTGTGTTAGAAAAGGTGGTTTAGAGAAGACCTGAGAGCATGAGGGCCACATGCTACTTTCTCTGAGGTGCCTCTGGATGGCCCTGTGGGGGTGCATTCTTGCCCATTTCAGCAGAAGCAAAAGCTTACTAGGGCAAGGGTTGCATTCCAGGGCAAAATTTTCCCTAAAGCACCATAACACCAAAGCACTTTAACACTATCCTTGTAGTAAGCCTGTTCTATCTGGTTTTCCCCAGTTCAGCTAATATGGGCATCCGGAGTATTTTTCTATTGAGCAAGATGTATTCTGTATACAGGCATAAAAGCCTGGAGATGTTTCAGTAAAGCTTGCCTAGCTATCCTCTTCACAACCATCCATGAGTCTGTGCAGTTAATCATTACAACATGCCCCTTTTCTTATGTCTGAACACAGCCTAATTTCAGCAGCCAGCCAAACCAAATTTCTATAAATCTGATGCACGGTTGGGTAGAATAGGTCACACAAAGCTGCCTGTAATGGCTGTAGGGGTCCCTTTGGTTGCTGAGCTTCAAAAATCTGTCCTTAGCCTGCGATAGCTATAGGCCTGGGATAAATTTATTTACATGTATTATTTATATGAAGAATTTTCTCCTCTCTTCAGGGAAAAAAATGTGACCAGAAAGGTTATATATCACTGTAAACAAGACATACTCTAAATTGATGAATGTGTATGTCTTTATTGAATCTGATCCTGTTCTAAAGAAAGATCTGCTCACTTCAGAACCTTTCCTGACCTCTGAGGCCGAAGAGGAACAACATAACGTAGTTACAAAAACACAATCGCTTGCCAAAGAAAAAGGAGTTCCTGTTAAAGGGCTGAAACAATAAATCTCCTCCATGCTGAATTCCCGGAGTCTGTTGTGTTTCCTCTTGTTCTTTATCAAAGTCCCCAAAATAAGCACACATAGGCTGTGGCTGATCAGTCCCTCTGTACAACTTTCCCACTGATTAGTTCCCTGTTTCACTGGTGGTGAAAGTTTTGCAATTAGTTTTCTTGCAAAAGGAATGCCTGTAGGACAGAAGACAAGAAACATGAATCTGCTTGGGACATCGCTGCTCTCATTGGCTCTGTTTGGTCTCTGCTGCATTCATGGTAAGGGCATGGCACACTTTTTGGCTTTCTTCTTCAATAGGTCAAGCAACTGGGAACAGTACAGATTTCTGACTATCTGTATGGTTTCCCATTCCATAGCCACTTCTCTATTGGATTTCTAGCACTTGGCAACACAGGCCCAGGCTGAATGACAGGATTATGTATTAGTCAAAAAGACTTCCATATCTCCAGACAAAAACTAAATTGAATTGCTCGGTTCTTGTAGAAATCTCAGGACTCTGAAGCCTAATATCTGACAATATAGGGGATATAATTTTTATTATTAGAGCCATTTTATAGAATTCTCCACCAATGGGGATTTCCTCAACATGTTGCACTATAACTATATAAGATATTATAAGCCAAGAGGATGTTGTGTTCATAGACATAGTTACTGAGGAGTATTGCACTGAATGTAGCAAACTTACTTTTTAGTATTTCAGTGCATTGGCAACTATTCTTACAACATTTGTATATATCTTAGATTAGGTGTTGTAGTATTACATTGACATCTTCTAATTTTGTCTTTCATTTTGTTGGGGTGAAAATGGCGGACTACGGTAACTAAAAGCTACATATACAAATTAGTTCATCAGAAAATGGGGTGAGAAATCATCATTAGTTCCTATTGGGACTAAGCAGATCACCAGTTCTTTCTTTCTTACAGTATTTATGGCTTCCAATGAGTGAGTTGTTCACTTGGCTATTATATATTTTTGTATTGTATAATACAGGTTTTTTGTTGTTTTGTTTATTTGTTAAGGAGTAGTTGTGATAGCACTTTGAAGCACTTTTATAGTGCACTTCAGACAAAATTACCCTCATAAAACAGCTTAGTCTTGAAAAAGATGTACACAAAGTTGTTTGTTTTAAAAGACACAAGATGCATTGTAAAAGGAGGAATACCTTGCATTTGGAAAATGTTATTCTTTCTATAAATGACAACCAAAAGGAAACTGACTCTGGCTTAGTCTGCACTGGGGAACAAAGGACTCAATAGGTGCCCAAGGAGCATGCCACCTGATGAGCACAAGTGCCCCCTGGCATGCATCATGCCCCTGCAGGCTGAAAGTTCCTTTGGAGGTGTCTTAGGAAGCTCGTCAGCCTGGGGTGCTTGGGTGGATACCTGCCCCACACGCCTCATGGCTGTATTTCAGCACATGAAGAAAACAGCCAGCTTCCAAGGCAGTTTCCTGAACATCCTGAAATGCAGCCATGCTGTAAGTTTAAAACCAGGGAGCTCTGGTATGATCCACATTTCCGCACATGTGCTATAGGTGCATGCTCCAGATTTATTGCTCCTGGTTGGGATATGTAATTCTGGCCAGGAATGAAATAGAGGGCACAGAGTGCAAGGCCATCATCTGCTTGACCATCATCTGGGGAGAAGCTGGGGATCAAACAGGCAACCCTATGCTTTCCAGGTGATTTGCTCTACCACTGAGCTATACGTAGATGATCCCCAGCAAGTAGGTAGACAGATCCAAAAGAAGAGGAGCTTTTTTAAAAATGCATTTGAATCTGTGTAAATATTGAAGAGCATATTATCTGTGCCTTCTCCTCCTCTCCCACTGCCTGGGCAAGGGAACTCTCAGAGAGTGGCTGACGCTCACAGCCAAGTGTCAGAATCTCTGCCATTTTTCTCTTTCTCTGTGCTTATCTGCTGGGGGTTCCTCTCATCAGCATCATCACTTGGCTAGAAAACTATTTTTTGGTGTTTATTCTGCAAGGAAAAAGGAGGGCGGAGGGCGGAGATGAATCATATCTTCCTGTAATCCCTTCCCTGCTATTCTTAGACTTGCTCTGGGAGACAGCCTAAGTGAATGAAAAATATAGCAGGAGTCATTTTGTTGCTGGTCCAGCTGGGGTGCTTAACTTCAGCCCTTTTCTCCAAATCAGTAGCTTTCCCCTTACAGCTAATCTAGGCAATTTGTTTGACCCCACTGATGAGATTCCCGCATATCTAATGTGTCATCTACTATGCCAATCTGCAAGAGACCCATAGATGTATAGTACTAATTTTTGGATTGGAGAATATGGCAACTCATACATGAGCCATTGGACCATGCTCACTACCTCCACAGACTGTGGCATTCATTTACCAAAGTAAGTCCCCAGTGGTCTCCCAAGCGTGCTCTTCTCTGGCTGGAGTGGGATGTAGAGCACAGTACCATTTTTGCCAGGCTCTGGAAGTTGTGCCAGGAGTGGGCAGTTTTGGGCACACTGTTGAAATCCTCCTGGCCTGCATGTTTGGAGGCTGGGGAACTTCCATTCCCTGGCGTCGAAAGAAGGCTGGGATAGGGTCTGGCCCTGTCATCCCACTCAATTCTAGGCCAAAAGATTGACTTCTCCACTCCTAACGCCTTTGGTTATCCACCTCAGTTCATTGTCTAGTTTGTACTGTAATGTATTTGCATTGTATTTATTGTTTTTTATACCACCCTACACCAAAGTCTCAGGGCAATGGAAGTCAAATGGATAAGACAATATAATAAAAACAAGTAAAAATAGAAAATAAATTAACATAAAATATAAGAACAAAATCCATTTAAAAGGAATGGTATTGGAGGGGAAATGTAGCTGAAGAGAAGTGTTTGAACTAAACAATGGAAGGTGAACAATGAAGTATGGAATTCTGAGGAAAGAATATTACAACATTTAGAGGCCACCACAGAGAAATCCCTCTCTCTTTCAGAAAACTTAGGGAAGGATAATATTAATAGAAGGGAAGATAATCCAGGAGGAACGAGATTTCTGAGAGGAACCAGTTCTAGAGAGCCGATGGTATATCAACTACCAGAGCTTGTCAAGCGAAGGCTGGATAGACATCTGCTGGAACAGCTTTCATCTGAGTCCCTGTATGGAACAGGACTAGTATCAAAGTAGTGCCAAGGTCTGAGGTCTGTTTCCTTAGATTCAGTGCATATATATGGAGTGCAAATTAAGCAATGTCCATTTGATGCTACCCCTGCTTTTGTCAAGAGTTAGAGGGATACTGAAACTACTTTCAGAACAATCTAGTAATTTAGACATACTGCTAATAATTAAAACAGCTCTATTAATCCTGTTTCAACTGATATAGTAATATCTTTTATTTTAAAAAAGTGATAGTGGTGATGGTGGCAGGTGCTCAGTGGTCTTTTCTGCATGAGGCCTACCACAGTCTGTACTAGCAGGCAGATAGGAGGTCCTTATTCTGGGATATAATCCAGAATAAAGACCAGTGCAGAAAAGGCAAGAGATCAGAATACAGCAGAAATGCTCTTCTTATCACACAAAACCCAGCTGAGAATGGCAGAATGGACCTCTCCTATTGTCATTAGAAGGTATAAGTTGCCTTCGCTATTCACTCAAATAGTAAAAGTAGTAGTGAAGGCAAACGGGTCTACATTCACAGGCCAGCCTTTGTGGCTGAAAGAAGCCTGTTGGTCCTTTGGCTAAAGCTTCATTCCATTCATATGCAGCTGGCCAAGTAGCTGCCTAGGGGTGTGCATGAATGCAGTTTTCGGGATTCAATTCAATTCGATTCAAATATCCAAAAATTTAAATTTTATGTATTCCCATTTGATTTGATTTGAATACATTCGACTTTATTCATGCAAATTTTTGATCCGTATTTGCAAATACGAATGTCAACAACATTCGTATGTGCCCGTATGAATCTGTACACATCCTGTACGTATTTGTACACATCAGTACACATCCCGTAGTTATCCCATATGCGCCCTGTTTTTGTCCCATACGGATCCGTACAAATGCGTACGGATGCAGGAAAGATGCATACGGGCAAAGACACATTGTGTACATATCCGTACACATATTAATGTCCAAATACTTCATACGAATGATTCAAAAATTCAAACTTTGATCAAATGTTTAAATTAAAATTTGTAGACATTCGGTTCAAATTCAGATGCTCGAATTTGAATGAATTTGATTGAATTTTGAATGTTTCAAATATTTGTGCACATCCCTACAGCTGCCCACCCACCTCCAGAGGAGCCACCCATCCCAAGCACCCCTAGAGGGGCAAGTTAAATCATAGGTAAGTGGTGGCCTGATTTGCTTGGTGCCCCTACCTGGAAATAGTGCGTACACTGCATGCAGGAGTGACTGGGAGTGTACAAGAGATTCCCAGTCAAGCTATGGGGAAGATTTTACTTCTCCATAGCTAGGAAGGATTGGGGTGCTGTGGGACACTCTCAGACCCTCTGGGATGGAGGCAGGGGGCTGGCACATGCCATGCATGTAAGTGCAAACAGGGCCAAGGTATAGAAAGCCAAACTCTTCTTGAAACAGTCAGAAGCAGACAGACTCTAAACTGATTAAATGCTGTGTCTGACTGCACACTTTAATTGACTGTTTATAGGCCACATGTCAAAGTCTACTTAATTTGTTTTATAGATGAGGGATTTCTTCCTTTTTTAGCATAGTGTAAATCTTACTAAGTTTATCTGAAGTAGCCTAAGGCCCAAATGAGCCTTTGTCTGGATTTCTAACTGTGCAACCTGTTCTGACTGTTCCTTTCTCTCTCTAACTTTCTGATCATCCAGGTAAAGCTGTGACTATCTAGTTCAGTTAACAATGGGAGTTGAATACAAGTAGTTGTAGTTCAGGATGGCTGGAGTTGGACATTTCCAATCTAGTTACAGTATGCATGACCAGTTTTACCTCCCATCAGTTTGCTAATTTCATGTATGTAAAAATTATGTTTGGCGAGTCCATTTTCTTCCATTCTGTTATAAGCGCTGTGAGTAGAAGCCATCATCGCAGCAATGACAGCAGCAAAATGAACCTTGGGCCCTTTCCGCACTATTCCTTATTCAGTTTATATTCCAGAATAGTGCCCTGCCATGCACAGGCTGATGTAGACTAGGGGTGTGCGCAAATGCAATTTTTGACATTCAATTCGATTTGAATTGAATATTTGAATTCATATGAATAGTGAAAAAATGAATGTATTCAAATTCAAACCGATCCAAACAAATTTGTATCAATTTGTACAAATATTCAATTCGTATTTGATTATACGAATGTTGACAACGTTCATACGTGTCCGTACGCATCCATACGCATCCATATACATGTGTACGCATCCCGTTTTTATCCCGTATGCATCCCGTTTTTGTTGTGTGCGTATCCATGCAAATGCGTACCGATACATATGTAATGTGTACATATCCCTAGACATACGAATGTCCGAATAATTTGTATAAATGATTCAAAACATTCAAATTCATTCGAATGTTTAAAAACAAATGAAATGTCTGAATTTGAATGAATTT
This sequence comes from Aspidoscelis tigris stejnegeri, assembly GCA_023333525.1. NCBI lineage: Eukaryota > Metazoa > Chordata > Lepidosauria > Squamata > Teiidae > Aspidoscelis > Aspidoscelis tigris. The sequence goes on from JALMGA010000006.1 coordinate 68,582,769, forward strand.
GATTGAATTTTGAATGTTTTGCATATTCTTGCACATCCCTAATGTAGACTACTGTAGACCCTGCCTAGGATATAATCTGGAATAAAGCCCAATGCAGGAAGGGCTTTCATTTTATGTACCACCCCTCTGTGGGAATGGACCACGTTTATAAGAAACAATCACACTAAATCAAGACCAAGATTAAATAATTTTTGCACTCCGGAAATTCCTTTTGAATTCAGTGATGTAGGAAGACTAGAGTGGAGTGGCTATCTTAAGAAACTTCCACAACATTTCATATAACCAGTTTGGGGAGAGGCTTGCAGAATTTCACCAAGAGGCTCTACATAGAAGGACAACAGGGTGTACACACTGGACTCTGGAAATGAGATTAATATCCAGCCATTCCTGTATTTTTTGTTGGCTTGTTTTTTATTTGTATTTTTAAGGAGTGATCACCTTTCCTGTTTGCCACAAGCTATGCTCCAGCTAAGCAAAAAGTGCTGAGCAATTTTGAAATAGATCTCTTAGGACATTTATGGGTCTCCATAGCCCCACTATATCCTTCCCTAAAAAGCACTATAAATTATTGCTGGAAAGCACAGCTCTGGTTGCAGGTCTTCTAGCAACAATGTCAACTCACCTTTTGGACAGAGCTATGTTCACCACACATGTTTGAGGCTGAAACAGATGGCTGTGTGCATGCATATCACTTTAAACGTGCAAAGACGGTGCCATGGCCAGTGCTGTCTGTCTAGAAAGCAATAATAGTGGGGGAGCAATACCCCCAAGTTACTTCTTCCTAGTGGCTTTTCTGGCTCCTGTCTGGAGTCAGCTTTAGATTAAGGGATTTTCTAGGAGGCACGGGGAAAATGTGGGATATTTCATCCTCCTGATAAATTGAAATTTTAGAGTGATGGAGTAGAAGCACAGTGTCATGTGTGTCACTTTCACCCTGATGTCAACAGTTTGCTGGCATTTTTAGCTTGTCTGGGGACAGCCTAACCCCCTATCTCACCCCCTAACCCCCATCTACTCTTCTTTTGTTCAAAGTCCAACAAGTATAAAACAATACAAGGGAAGAAGGCTCCTAGTAAAACATACACTTTCCCACTGAGAGATTTGGTACTTCAGATTCCAGAAGAAATCCTGCTAGAAGCCAATTATTCTGTTCATGATTTTTGCAAAGAAATATCAGTTCTTTAATAGGGATTCAGGTATTTGTAGGCATCCACTCCACAGCTCCTTGATCCTGAGCTGTGGTAGGTTTCCCGTCTTGGGACAACCAAGGGAGAATGATGTATTTGAGCAGAATAAAGAAGACAGCCTATTTGCAGCCAGCCAGCTGCACAAGAATTCAGCTGGGGGAAAAAATCAATTGAAAACATTCTCACCTAGGAAGGAACAGTTTCTCATATTCTGATGAAATTGGCACAGGAAACTAGCTTGAACAAGGACCATGTGCAGTTTTCCCCAATATGATGTGCCCCAAAATGATTTGGACCACAGTATTCATCATCTTTGACTATGAACCTAGCTGGACTGTGCCCTAATTGGAATCTGCAAGACATACAGTGTAGACATATCCATGTATAAAGCTTACTGCTGTAATAGTAGAAAGGATATCCTTCCTATCCACATTGAACTTCTTTCAGATTTTGTCATGTTTCAATCACTCCACACTTTCCCACTTCACTCAGGCTTAGAGAAGATCTCATTTGTAGAAGTTTTTGGGCTGTTGTGCCGTGTTCCAGATTTCTTCTTCTGGGAACCTAAGCTTTTGGATATAGTTGCAATATCCATCTTCAGAGGACTTTACTCTTGGCCAAGTCAAGGGTGACTGGTGTCTTACTAGATCTTGTTTCTCTTCTTATAGATGTCTGCTGGTCGTTTGTCAGCTCTTCCTCTGAGGCTACATACGTCCTTAGAAAAGATGTTACACACCACAACTTTTCACACTATGGTTGAGAATCTTCCTCCCACAAAACAAAACAAGACTTTCAGCATATGAAAGGCTGGTCTGCACTTTTGTCTGTTAAAGCTTTGGCCCTTTCTACACTGGACCATGTTCTGTATTATATTCCAAAATAGGAACCTGCCTCCAGGGCCTCCAGTATATTGATGGGAAGCCTTTGTTCCAGAATATAATCCAGAATAAGGCCCAGTGCAGAAAGGCCTCTACATAATCCCACTGATTTAGATTACATGGAGGTTACTTAGAGGTGTGGGCCACATCAGCACCATCTGCACTGATAGTATTGATTTGGCTCATACTTCCCTGCAGCTGTGAAGCTTGTGAGACCTTCACCTGACACATGCATGCCTCCAAATACTATGAAGGACAGTCCCTAGGCTTGGAACTTGGGAGGATGCTTTCTGGCAGTGCACTAGGATGCATTTCTGAAAGCATGCCTCCCATGATCTCACCAAAGCCCTTGGTCTGTTTGCAGACCCAGTTAAATGTAGACTGCAGATGGGACTGCTGGATCTTGATTTCCTTGATCTGCGTTAACATGCAAATCAGGTGGGCCATAATCCAGATTAAGGGGTGTCTCAATCTGGATCACTAGGGAATACAAAAAGGGTCTCTGTGTCCTTATGTATTTGCTGAGGATCTGCATCCACTGCAAAGGTGATTAGCAAAGTTTTCACAAAACAGTTCACATTAGAGTAAACCTCTATTCACCAGTCCCAGTGTAGCCACTTCCAGGGATGTGTTAGCAGCAGCAGAACAGTGTAGGTGTGGCTGAAACAAGGAAAGATAACAGGATATTCTAAAAATAAGCGCATTACAGGGGCGGCTGCAATGACCTCTTCCCATGGTACACAGCTTAGTCACGTTCCTCCGGTTGATGTTAGACACTCAGGTCAAGCTAGTTATATATGAAGCTCAGACTGAATAAAGTAAAAACACCTTGTGTCAAGATGAAAATGAAAAACACCTTGTTTTCCTCTTAGTTGGAATTATAAAGATACTTCTGGATTTCTTTAAAGGAGCCAGACTCAGCCAACATTCTTGTCAAAAATCTTACATGTTGTGGCCCAGCCTGAGACCTTTGGGCATAGGGAAGGGGATATCTATCTATCTATCTGTCTACCTACCTACCTACCTATCTATATCTATCTGTCTGTCTGTCTGTCTGTCATCTATGTCTGTCCGTCCAAGTGTGTTAGCTCTTTCCCCATGTGCTGCAGGGTTAGTTAGTGGGCAGTTCAGTGCAGAGATGTGCACGAATATTCATAACATTCAAAATTCGTACACATTTGGCTGAATTCAGACATTTAAATTCTAATTGAACGTTGTCACATTCCAAAACTGACATTCAAATTTGAATCAAATGTTGTGATACATTCATATGAAGCTTCATTATGGATGGGAAGGCGATTGCTATCTAATATTCATATCAAATTCGTACTGAATTCTAATCCTACCACATTCAAAGGGATTTATTTGATTGAATGCAAATACATTCATACACATCCCTAGTACGGTGTGGTCCTTGTCATATATTTTACCCATAGTTGACTGAGGGGAACTGATTGGCTCCCAGGACACTAATACATATTCTAATACATATATGAATGATATATATATATAACTCTACCACTCACTTATCATCAACTATTCCTGTTGCTGCTTCCTCTGTACTTAGTACAGGTATGTCCAATGGACTGAAGAGCAGAATGTGGTTTTCTAGTACATGGCAGTTTTCAGGCTTTTAAGAGGCAAGTATATGGAGAGACAATTGAGCTTGTGAGAGTGATGCTCAGGCCCTGTCCATACAAGAGCAATATAGCACCATTATGGCACTGCTTTGGTGGGGTTGTCTCACATATCTGAAGCAACCCAATCATAGCCACATTATATCTCCCCCTAAAACCCACAAAAATCCATTGCTGGAAAACCCCTAAACACTGCATGTGGTGAGGCTGCTGTGGCAAATGCTTGCCAGTGTCATAGTCACCTTGGCATTTGGCAACAGCCTAGCATTTGCTGGAAGGTGCTGTGTCTGTGGCCACTGCAATTCAGCAGGCCATTTCCATTTCCATTTCTATTTGTATACCACCTTTCCAAAGAAAATTTTGCCCCAGGCAGTTTGCAACAAACAGAAAAAAATACAATGCAAATACAATTATCACATCAGAGAAATACAGCAAGTAAATACAGCAAGTATTTACTTGATCAGCCAGGACTGATCGTCCACACTTCAAGTGCTGGTGATCAGCACTGTGAAGTGCAGGGGCATCCTGGTTCACCCAATCTTAACTTCATTGGGATGGTATTGCTATGCCATCCCATTAAATTAAATGCAAATTGGCTCATATCACAAAACTTCATTTCTCCCACCTCCCTCTCCCATTCTTGGAATTAAGTTGGCCTTTTCATCAATTACCCATTGTAGTCAGCTTGGAAATTATTTCCACAATTCCTTGTTGGACTTTTCCACTTTTCTTTTTTTAATACCCTTCAATGTGCCTTTCAAACTATACATTATAGAAACTATCACTGGTGGCCCCATTCTCTAATTAATTCAAACTTCAATTGCGGTGTGTGCAGCAAGCAACATTTGTTTTAATATAAATTGATCCTGCATCATTATAGGTTGAATATCCATTTTGTGTAGCAAACAAATCTCTTTTATCCAGATTATTTTAGTCTGTAACTTCCTATCTTCTGCTTGAGATGCCCAGGAGCAATTTGTGGGCCACTGTGTGAGGCATGATGCTGGACTAAATAGGCTGAGCCCCAATCCAACAGGATTCCTCTTATGTTTCTGTATTCTTACTTGATAGTCAGACAGTCAGCACATGAATGGGAACTAGATGGGCATTTTCCCCAAGTCCCATTTCTGAACTGCACATCTGTATGCCCTGGCTTGCCCAAGGTGGCCTGTGCCATTTGTTTGCAGCATAATGAAGAGGTTTCGGTGCTAGGACAGACAATCTGGTTTTCCTGCCTTGCTGGGACCCTGCCATTCCATTTGATTTCATCCGAAATTACAACAGTTTCAGAAAGTAAAATTGGCAGACATCTGAAAACATTCTGCTTCTTGCAGTTGATGAGAGAATGAGTTTCATTGTGATTAAAATGCCACCTCATAACCAGTAAACAAGGGGTGGATTAAAATAGAAAAGATTAATCAATAAAACATCAGAAGAAAAGCATCACCAGCTGCTTTAACAGCTGCCTAGTAGAATGCACCCACCTTCCATTCCATCACTTCTGTCTGACTGCTAATTAGCTAATTGAGTAGTCTATCCGCCTTGAGCACTGTAATCATATTTTTTAAAATTTTATTTCACTTCTAGTTTCAATATGTTTTAGTTTGGTTTTAGTTTTCATTGTATTGTGTGAGTTGTGTGTGTTTTAAAACTGTGGCTCCATTATGTATCTAAGGCCATGGTCACACCTTCACTTCAAACCTTCTTCAGTCCACCTTGTGGAAGGTGGAAAGTCCACAAATAAAATGGATAAAAATTAAAAGGTGTGAGCGGTCAGACCTGAAGATGGACTGAAGAAGGTTTAAAGTGAAGGTGCAATCATGGCCCAAGCCACCTTTTCTGGGTCCCCAGGGCAGGCAGTCGTTATTGCTTCTCCTGAGGAAACACACTGAGGGGCTTGCATGTACCTTGGAGGCATGGGAAAGACCTTGTGCCCTGGTTTAGCCCAGCACCTTGCCGCAGATTGGCAAAACAGGCTGCAGCAAACTCCAGAGGCTTTCACACATGCCTAAAGAAGGCAAAAGTTGCACAGGCAAGAGAGGTCAAAATATGGCCTGGCCCAGTGGCAGTGGAGCAAGATTGGCTAGTACCAGCACACCACAACAGAACTGTGATGATGGAAACACTTTCCCCACATGCCTTCAGTGGCTTCCATGGATCCAAAGCTTTGGGTTGACATAGCCCAACCTGGGTTGCAGTGTAGGATATAAATATAAATAAAAAATTAATGGTTAATACCCATTTTGTTTTATCTTCAGCACAGGAAGGGGAGGACCCTAAACTCATCAGCAATTCTTCACTAATTACTGGTAAGGAATAATCTCTTCTCTTTCTAAACAGGACAGACCTCTGGAATGGTTTTGACCTAGAAAAAACAACTTCTTCCCCTGTCTTTGTGTCCCACTATCAATTTGTGTCTCCACCCACAAAACACTGAAAAATTATTCCTCTGCATGACGTCCAGTGTCAGAAGGTTGAATGGGTGACTTATTCAATTGCTGAATTCATGCATCAAGAAAATAATTCCAGCCAGTTACACCCACAGCCTGAAAACCATGCTCACAAGTGATATATTTGAGTAAAGCCCCTCCTGAATAATGACTTGTTGACCACACAATGCAAGGCTGGTGTTGTGTTTGTGCTGGGTTTTTCAATGATGAACAATACCTAGAAGTCCACAATTGCTACCACCATGCATGCAAGGCCACCTTTTTGGGGTCCCACTCATGTCCAGTGGCCATGTCCAAGATGGCAGCTTCCAGCAGCAGCATCCAAACAAGGAGATTCTACTAGCACTATTATGGGGGAAAGTGTTTAGAGTCAGATTTCCCCAGAATATGTTATAGTAAGCTTTCACCCTGATCTAGTGGGGCTATGTTGGGTTTGCCACAGATAAATGTGGCAATCCCAATATAGCCAAGACAAAGCAGCATTATTTATCTCTAGGCATTTTCGGACTACATCCATTCCATTTGGAACGGATGTAGGACGGGAAGCCTAAGACACTTCAGGACGCTTTGACCATTCACACATAGGAGCGCAGGAACACGTGTAAACGCATTCCGGCGCGCCTGTGTGCGAATGCTCAAAGCATTCTGAAGTGCCTTAGCCGGCAAACGCCGGCAAGGGGCAGGGAGACAGCTGCCGAGGCTCCGGCAGCCGGCAAGACAGGCAATCAGCTGATTGTCAGCCAGTGCCGGCGGGGGAGGCGAGCCCGCGGCTGTCAGGGAGAGAGAAACATGAGCGAATGCTTCTCTCCCCGAACGGCTGTGGGCGCTTCGTCCGCGCCGGAACAGATGTAGAGCACTTTCAAGTGCTCTACATCTCGAACGCGCGCAAGACAGCTCCGGGCGCATCAGAGCGCAAGCCCCGCTGCGGCAATGTGTATGCCGCGTTCGAGGCTGTCTTGCACGTGTTTGAAAACCCCATGTGCGAAAACGCCTTCTGTCTGGATGGGGACTGTACCATATTCTGTGCCAGAGCTATCCTAATTGTATACCAGAGGCCCAAGTGTGAATTCAGCTGGGGTCTTACTAAAACAAAAGCAGTTACAGGATGTGTAGTCTACAGTGATTGGGGATATAACAAAAAACAAAACATTTCCTTCTCAAAAGGTGCCACTTGATTGTAATCTTTGAAGTGTGAAGCTGCAAGAGGCATGATCTAGCTCTTGTGTGCAGTGCGCACCCCAAGGTAGGGATGTACATAAATGGGTTTTTTGTATTCGATCCATATCAAATCAAATGCAAGAAAATTCATATTTGTTTGCATAGATCCCCTTCAAATGTGGTAGATTCATATTCAGTATGAATATTCAATCTCATACAGATCCCATACAAATGCATACAAATAGCATATAAATCCCATAGGAAACTCATACAAAGCTTCATACGAATGTATCAAAACATTTGATTCCACTTCAAATATCCGTCTTCAAACGTGCCAACATTCTGTTCAAATTCAAAAGTCCAAATTTAGCTGAATTCATACAAATTTTGAATGTTATGAATATTTGTGCACATCCCTACCCCAAGGGTGTGGCTGTATGGCCCACCTCTCATGCTCCTCAGGAGCCCTGAGGGATCACTGATAAAGCAAAACATTGCTCACAGCAGCCAAGAAAGTGCCAGGTATTGATTCTGGGACCTGAACACGTGAGAAGTCTCCCACATTTTCAGGCCCCAAAAGTGATTCAGCCCATAAGTCGACTCCTGGCCACCATGTACTGTACAACATATGTATAAGATCTGGAGGGATGGTCCTCCTGGTTGTCCCACCACCCTCAGCAGTTAGGCATGTGGGCACCCAGGAGAGGGCCTTCTTGGTAGTGGCCCCCAGGCTATGGAATGGCTTCCCTCTGGAGGTGTGACAGGCCCCTTCTCTATTTGTGTTTAGAAAGGCGGTAAAGACACACCACTTTAACCGGACCTTTGGCCAAATACTGCTTGCATTTCCCCACTGCAAACATTACTGTTTTAACCATTTTTGTATCTTTATCATGGTTTGTTTGTTTGTTTGTTTATATTTATATCCCGCCCCATACCCAAAGGTCTCTGGGCGGCTCACAACATTTAAAAACAAACATATTTTTAAATGCTGTATTGGTTTTTACTGTTTTGATATGTTCATTTTAATATGATGGCTAGGAGTCCTGCCACACCCCAGAAACTACATGCCTTTAATCACAAGGACCATCTTCATTGCCTCTTTCCAAAAGCCATGTGGTGTCTGTGGGGCCTGGCAGACAAATGCCTGCACATGAATCTTCTCCCTCCCTGACCCAATCTGAATTCTAAAATATTTTGTCCCATGTGGAACATGATGATTACCAGCTTTGGAAAAAGACAAGAATTTCCAGTGTTCAGAAAAAAAGTGACGGAAAGGCTGAAAATGTTAGCATTTCCATACAGGCAACAGTGTTATAAACTAGTACACCATAGCCACGCTGGTATTTAATATTTGTAGATGTATCCTCAGACTACATTCCGGATTCAAATCCTCCCTCATTCAGGAAGTTAACTGGGCCATTCACTAACTCTCAGCAAGACCCTGTTCCACAAGAATGATATAGAAATCAAAGAAGCAGAAAATGTGGATGCCAGCTTGGGCTGGGATGGTTGCTGTTGCTGTTACAATAACATAGATAAATATTTCTTGAACTGTTAATTTTAACTTCTTAATATTACTTGACAGGACCAACCACAAGTGAAAACAGTACAGTAACCACAGGTAAGCGTTCAAGTTTATTTGCCTGGAATTTCAAAGTAACTATATATTTGTTAGTGTAAATTCTGTGAACAATAATTTTCATTTTACACCAGTGCCTTGAGCAGTGAATGCATTAAACCCCTTTGATTTAAGTATCTCTCTGGCTGTTTCTGCACTTGCCTTACTAGCCAGGTCAAGTGGAAGCCGGCCAAATTGGAGGAATTCCAGTCACTGGACTCTAGGGTTGTGCACAAATGCAATTTTGGGGATTTTATTCAACTCGAATTGAATACCCAAAAATTCAAATTTAACCAAATTAAGAAAATTTGAATCTTATTTGTTTGAATTTTTTATTCAAATTTGCACTTATGAATGCCAACAACATTCTTATGTGCCCATTCGCAGTGTTATGCATCCCATACGCATCTGTACACATCTATACATGTCTGTATGCATCCCATAGTTATCCTGTATGCATCCTGTGTTTGTACTGTACGGATCCGTACAAATGCATACAGATGCGGGAAAGATGTGTATCTGCAAGTACACATCCAGTGTTTTTCCACTGTCACTAATGGGTACGTAATGGCATTTTTGTACCCATTAATGGGTACTTAATGGCTACTTCTAGTGAAAGTGGATAAACAACCATCGTGTACAAACCCATACACATGCAAATGTCTGGATAATTCAAATTAATAGATACAAAATTCAAAATACGTTTGAATCTTTAAATTTGCATTTATGGACGTTCAATTCAAATTCAAATGTCCAAATTCAGGCAAATTCGATCAAATTTCTAATACTTTCAAATATTAGTGCATTACCCTACTGGGCCCGCTCCTACTGTGATGGAATAAGCCTTTGGCCCTTAGAAGTCTGTTCTAGAACAGCCCCTATGCTGCTTCCAAAGATTAGCATGAACTTCGGAACCAGTCTCTATGTTCTTCAGTGGCTTGGAACTGAATTTCCTAGCCTCTAGGGTTGTGCACGGAGCCATTTTCCACATTCTATGTGAGTTGAATAGAATGTGGAAAAATTCAGCTCCAGACAAATACCCCCTGCCCCTGAATGTGGGGGTATTCATATACGAGCACGAATATTCTATAGCCCACATCCATACGCATATTCAAGAAGACAATTTCTTGAATATCTGAATTATTATATTTACAGTAAAGATCCCATGCTCACATTAAAGCACATCAAACTCATCCTCTTCCCCAGTTTGGTATCCAGGAAATAGAACCCTGTTTGATTGTGATGACAAGTTGTCAATGTTGAGTGTCAGTGAAAGCAGAAAGTTTTCAACACATGCTGTTTCTATAATGCTTGTGTTGAGTCTCTTGCACAGAAAATATTATGACTGCATCCACAAAGGTAATGGGAGGCATCCAGTGGCAGTCCAAGGGACAGTGCTGTCCCCAGGCATACAGAACCCTTCCCACAAAGCAGGAAAAAGCCACAGGTCCCTCAGGCACTTTCACTGCCTCTGTGTAATACATGTTGGCAGCTGCAAAGAGAGCAAGGGAGTAAGGTGTGCAGTGTAAGGACACCGTGCACCATAGTCCTTTGGGCAGAGCAAGTGTTCTGTTTGGTAAGACACTCTGGTTGCAGTCTGATGGACAGAATACAGCACCATTATAGTGCCACTATGGTGGGATTGCCTCATGCAGCTGCATTTTAGGCTGCATATTTACCTTCTGTATGGAGCCACCATGATTCCTCAATCCAACTACACATATGTGGAGGTGACAGACAGCACTTCAGAACATCCAAATGCTCAGATGGATGCATAACTTAAAACATAGCAAAGGTTAATGGCAGGGAATCGATATCCTGCATTTCTTCCAGTCAGGTTGGACAGGAAACTACATATGCAAAGAGGCAGAAGGTTCTTCCCAAGTGAACAACAGCCATAGACAGAATAGGTGTTGCCTGGCTTGGATATGAATCTATGCTACAGTGTGGCAAAGTAAAAATAGGTCCTCAGCCTTATAGTTGAATAACTGGGTGAATTTGCAAAACCTCTCTGGGAAGTGAAGCCAGGGATTGTTCTAGCATCCACATTTTGGATGTTGCATCTCTCCCAAACCTCATGAGTGTTTTGCCACCACTGCAGTGATGATTGCAAAACCACAGCAACTGAGCCAATGTGCCTGTGTGGTACTGTTGCCATACTAATAGGATATGTAGTTATGGGAAGATGCAGCTTTGCAAAAAGTGGATGATGCATGCAGCACTTCCCTTGGAGTTCTCTAAACTGGCAAATGCGGAAAGGCTCAGTGTTTGGAAGGCATTTTTTTGTGCATATGGGGATGGGATGCCTTTTCTTATCGGAACAATTCTAAAAAGCCCCTGTCTGATTGCACTTTAAACTTTTAATTAAGGGGAACACTTTTTTCATTTCAAAAATGCTTTAGAAGCATTTGCTAATTAAGTGCAATTGCCCCACAACATAAAGAAAGCAAGTGCAAAAGAAAGCAAGGGAAATGGAGATTCAGAATTCAGTGGCTTTGCAACATTTTGGTATTTCTTTGGGTAACTTTAAAGAAAAGACATTTCATTTCCAAAATAAGGGCCAGCATACACCTACATAAAATGACAACTTTTTCCACTTGATTTCTTTTCTTTCTTTTTTTTCATTAAAAGCTAATATTTTCTAAAACACACTTAACTGTGTTTTTACTACATAGGGTCATTTGATCACATATAATAGAACCAACTGTGGCTTTTCTGCCTGTCTTCCTTTCTTCCCCGCTTTCTCGACACCATATTTCTACCTGGGACAATAATTTACCAAAATTTGAGGCAAAGAAGTAACTAAATATTTGGATAAATCATGGTCTCTAGAAAGTGGTATGCACAATTTAAATCTAATGAAACTCAAATGTTGGAGTTCATTCTCTAAGCAGTTTTAGAAAGAAACCATAAGTGTATTTAAAAGGTTCATGTTCTTTCTTTCAGGCAGTCCTTTAAAATCTGATTCTACAAATTCTTCAGTATCTGTTTCTGTGACAACCCAGAGAACATGGGTCACTACATTATCATCATCCAAAAGCACAGTTATCACAAACGGTATGCACTGCATTTCCATAAATGACCAACCAATTCACAGCAAAGCATATTCTCGGGTTTGGTGAGGACACAACTGCTTGATGCAGTGAAATAAAAGAATTTCAGAATTTTTCCCATGCAAGAACTGAAGTTTCAGAAAAGGAATAGAAAGCTGCGTCACACAGTGCTTTGATCTGCTGCAGGGTTTCGTCAGCCTATTTAAGCACAGTCAGACATTGTAAGAATAATATCTATTGGGAGTAACGTGGGTTGAGTTTGTGTTCCAGTCATTCCTCCATTTGTTTTATAACACAGACTCAGGCGTTTTCTGCATGATGCTTCTAAAGGCTATTTGCTGGGATTTGAGAGCAGGTGATGGTTTTGCCCTTGTCTTCTGCTTGAGCTCTGCATAAGCAATTGGTGGGCCACTGTGTGGGTCAGGATGCTGGACTAGATGGGCTTTCCCTGATCCAGCAGGACTCCTCTTATGTTCTTATGCACTGGGCCTTATTGCAGATTAAAGCTTGGAATAGGGACCTGCCATCCACATGAGTGTAGAAAAGACCTAAATTTAGACTTGCTCATTCTTGGTTCTCATTTTCTCATGCTCATACCTTTCTCTCTCCACCTGTCACTAAATTCCCCTCCCTCTGTGGTCAATGATTGTATCCAGTCCTCTTTTTCAAATCTTGACTTCAGAGGGCTGGGAAAATCAAACTCCATTTTTTTAATCACTGAGAATTGCTGAGTTATATTAGTGCTCTGCTAGGTTGATGGGAGTTATACTTGAATGTCAAGTGAAGGGCTTCCTGTTGGTTGCTTTAGTTTAGTGTATAGTAGGGGCAAGGGATGTGCACAGTTTTTAGAATTTGATTCAAATTGAATCAAATGCAAGAAAATCTGTATTCTTTCGAATAGATCCCCTTTGAATGCAGTGGAATTCAAATTCAATACAAATGTTCAATCCCATACGAATCACATACAAACTTTCATATGAATGTATTGAAACATTTGATTCGAATTCAAATGCCAATCTTCAAATGTGCCAACATTTGATTCAAACAGGAATGTCTGAATCCTCCAAATTCTCATGAATTTTGAATGTTACAAATATTCATCCCTAGTGGGTTCCCATACTTGCCTTCATAGTTGCTCTCTGTTGCATGAATGTCTTGCAAAACTCTCCATAGCACAATCCTTTTGCTGTGGGACTTTGTCAGGACAGAGGCAAACTTGTGTGGACATCATTCAAACTATGAGGAGCAGAGTGCAAAGAAAAAATTGTTCTCTATACTTTGCCTACATTTCTGCAGAAGCTGAGGTAATAAGGTGGCACATATTTCCCAGCTTCCCCATCACCTTTGCACAATATGAGGTATGGATGGATGAGCCTCTCAGGCCATGACCATATATACCTTCACTTTAAGCCTTCTTCAGCCCACCTTCAGGGCTGATTGCTCACACCTTTTAGTTTCTATCCATTTTATTTGTGGACTTTCCATCCAGGAAAGTCAAAATGGAGGGTAGAAAGTCTACAAATAAAATGGATAGAAATGAAAAGGTGTGAGCAGTCAGATGTGAAGATGGACAGAAGAAGGTTTAAAGTAAAGGTGTGACCACCGCCTCAAATGGATAAGAAGTTCATTGCTACAGAATATGCCTGATGTTGAAAAAAGACATTAGTTTTGCTCTGCAGAACCCAGAAATACGTGTAAAGGAAAATATCTCAACTAACCCTACTCTGGAAGGCACCATGTTTCTTTTCTAAAGCATCTCCAGGTTTAAAAGACTCAGCTGCCTCCCTTTGCAGTTATTGCAAACAAACGAACAAACAGAAAAAGGACCAAATAAAGCTTTGCTGATGTGGATGTAAAATTGATGCCGTAGGCTCTGAAGGTTTTTGCTTTGTTTTGTTTTTGTCGCTCTGCATTTAGCAGAGATTCTATCCAATGGGAATAAACAGAAAGCCCATGAGTTACTCTTCTTTTCCTAGGTCACAGAGCAGTTTCTTACTTGAGGGTTTATGCGTAGCACAGCCACCTGGAGTTAACCTGTACTGAAAGTTAGAGTTTGTGGCATATAGAGAAAAAGCAATAAGAAAAGACAGGCCTGTCTCCACTAGTTAGTTCAGTTATAGTGGCCTGAATCTGTATTAGGAACATAAAAAAAAAACAAATGCTCCCTGCTTGGTTGGTCTAGTGTGCCATTTATTCTAGCAGCCTGTCCTTCCAGCAGTAACAGGTTGTATAGAGTAGTCCACGAGCAAGGTGTAATACCATCCTACTAAGGCAAAGATCAGTTTGAAGTGTGGATAGCCTAGCCTGGCCAGGCAACACCAGGCATATGCCAGGACATTGTCAAGGTGACTGGCCCACAGCATGCAACTCTTTAGCCACAGCTGTACTACCCACTCACAGTGTTTACACCCAGAAGACAATGCAAACACTGCAACCAGGAGCTCACCAGTCACTCCCAGTAAAGTTGTGGACACATTTTTACTTTTGATAGCTACAGAAGATTGGGGCAGCTGTAAGAAACTCACAGATGCTCCAGGCTGGTGACAGCAGCACAGCAGGCAGATGGACCTCCTGCAGAATATCTGCAACACTCCATTAAGGTAAATGTGAACAGGTTGTATGTAAGCATCTTGTCCTGTTTACATTCTACCAGCAGCTGCTCTTCAGAGGAAGGCACTCAACCATTGTTTCTAGTAGCCATTGATAGCCTTCTCCATCACCAGTTGCTCCAAGTCTCCCCCACCCCACCCCGTTTTCCACGCACAAAGATCCAGATCTTTGAGATGGGTTCCTCCTGGAGATCTGGATCTTGAAGATGCCTGAAAACCCCATTGTGGACAACTTTAATCAGGTCCACCCAAAATCCAGATTTAAGGGCCTGAAGAATGCATCAAATCCAGATTTCCCTGCCCTCATGGGGAAAGGGCCTTGTAGATGGGGCCTTCAATGCAGTCCAGGTGAGGACAGGACCTTCCCAATTGGTGTCAATCAGGTACTAATTGGGTTCCTAGTAGGGTCTTAGAAACATTCTAAGCCCTAGTGGAAAAAGAAAAAAGGCCCTTTAATTTTTCCAGGCAAATGGGCAATGCCACATCTCCCAGGTAAATGGAGTGTGGGGTGGGGCATTTGCAGTGTGTGCCTCAACATCCGGTCACCAGGCAACAGTGTCCTGAATGTCTGTTGCCATGGCAAGATGACTACACTTATCAAGCACTTGGGGAAGCACTGAGTAAGTTTTGGATGGGTCCGGCAGCACAAAATATAGATGCCCCATGAATATTAGTACTTAGCCAGCCCTCACACCAAGTGAAGGTGCAAAAAGTCTATATGATAGGATTGTTGTGGTCCCGTTAAACCATACCAGCAGAACAAGATGTGTAAAGTAACTACATGTCACATGTGCCCAGCTTAGAACACTCCTCAGTGTGAAAAATCACACCATAAAACTCTCAATAGGAAACAGCTTTAAAGTGATCTTGCAAGCTTTTCTAGCTGTAGAATAGCTCTGGAAATTGGCCATTTGTGGCATGCCACAAATATCTTCCTGGCCTGCAACTTCAGAAGTTGGAGAACTTTTGTTCTCAGCCTCTGAATTTAGGCCAGAACTGGCACCTCTCCCTTCCTGGTCCAAATCATTTAATTTGGCCTAAGGAGCTGCCTCAGTGCCTAGAAACCAATGAAACAGCTTCGTGCTTCTAATAATAATTTTGTATTTATCTCTCCTAGTTTTGACAATAAGGTCCTCAGATTATATTTTTGCATGCCATGCTGTCTGTTTATATTTCTTTTGTCAAAGTTTGTGATTGCTTTGGCTTTCTTTGCTTGGTCAAGCCTTCCACTTTCTGAAGACTGTTTCCTTATCTGTAATAGCTTCCTTGACACTGCTAGTCAATCATCCTAGCCTCTTCTTAGCCTTTGTGGCTCTTTTGTTAATCTTTTGAATACACTGTGACTGAGCATCTATTGTTGTTTTAAATAAAATCCAAGCCTTCTGGAGATAGTTTGCCCCCTCCCCCAACCTTTCCTCTCTTTGAGAGTCAATGATCTCCCTGTGAATAGTAGGCCAACCTAGAACTATGCCATGAATGATTATTTTTACAATAATCTTGAAAACTCAACTTCTCCACAAATGCAAAGTGAATTCCCCAGGGTGATGAAAGAAAAGAGTAACAAATAGCATGTCCTGTTCACATGTTTCCTGGAGGCATATGGCTGACCACTATGTGCTCAATAAGATGCGCCTATGTTCTAACTTAGCAAGGCTTTGCTTATAGTCCTAACAGTTATTTTGTTCCAGTAATGTGCCAGGCACTATAAAGAATACAAAGGGCGCGTCTTCACGGCGTTGTTATCTCGAATTCAAAATGTTTTGACTCCGCCCAGTTCAGACGGCAGTTCGGCTTAACACGCCCCTTCCGTGTTAAACCACCTTAAACCGTTTGAAAGTAAATCCTGATTTCAACAGGTCTCACTCCGAATCGTGCGCTCGATACGTGTTTCATTTTTTACTGTGTGGACAGTATCGTTTTCCGGGATGAGATTCCGTGTTAAGGCTGTTCCGCCCCCAATCGCACTGTAACCAATGGGCTGTCCGTATTGTAGGCACGTCATGTTTAGGATTCCCTCCCCCAATAGCTTTCATTGAATAGTGATTTCATTGAAAGAATCCAGCCTCCAAACAGCCACTACCTCAAAAGCTACACTGTAGCGATGTAGCTTAATAACAATGTTGCAGTTTTGCGCAGTTCTGAACTTTAAAAAGGGAAAGGAAAGGAAAGCACTGGAGCTTGTATTTTAAAAGCTGTGGCTATGAAGGGGTTTTGAGTCGCTGCTGCGGCTGCTGTGTGCCCTGTGAAAGCAAAGGAAAAGCCCCTCGGTCCCCTCGGGGATCCAGAGCTCCACAGCGATGAGGGTGGGAGGTCTGATCTCTGTTACTTTGGGGCTGATCCTGGGAGGGAGCAGGGCGAAAGGCGCCGAGAACGCGGCAGCGGCGGCAGCGGCGGCGGCGGGCAACGAGGAGTGCCAGGATGGATGGATGGATGGATGCTGCTGCTGCTGCTGCTGCTGCTGCTGCTGGGAAGGGGGAGGGAAGAGAATGGCCGGATCGGACAGGGAATCCCCGGCGGAGCATGGATGACACAAAGGGAAGGGAGGGTGGGATCCTGGGAGTGAGGACCAATCAGAGAGAGGGGGTGGGCAATGGGCGGGAGGACAGGTTTGCTGTCTGGACTCCCAGGATTGATTCCGATTTAAGGCTGCCCTCGGCATGCCACTGAACTGGGTTAACTTGCAATTCGTGTAAACAGGATTAACCCGGTTCACTTATTTCGGATTCCTTAAACCAAAATAAGACATGCCATGGGGAAGTGCTCAAAGAGTTCCTGCTGTTTTGATCCAAGCTCCTGGTGATTACATGGACACATCTATACAATTTTCATAGAGGTGGCTTGTCATTGCCTTTTTCTGGGGAGACACCAAGGACTTTTCAGAGGTCTCAGCCCATATGCACCTCACAGAACACCCTGTTTACAAGCAACAGTAAAAGTAAGAGGGCGTCACTTCACCTCTGTGGCACACAAGGGCTGCATCATGCTTTATTCCAGAATATCCAAGTACTCAACATCTGGATCAAGCCTAGACACAGATGTGCCCATAAGCTATCTTTACAGGGAAGTAAAAGTGTATTGGTTCTTTAAATTATCCATCAGCCACAACATTAACAACTTTCAGGAGAATTCTTTATAATATACCCCATTGTATTCTTTACTGGCCATTCTCCCACTTTTCTGGATTCTCATCCAGCCACTCAGAAAACTAAGTTATAGATTGTACCTTAAAGACACCCAGTGCACGTTCAGACAGGGAATGTAATCAGTTTCCAGATCAATGTCACTTTCATCTATCCTCACAAAACAATCTCTCTCTCTCCCTCTCCCTCCCTGTCTCTTGTTTCTAGACTTGGACTATTTTGCATTTGGTACAAGTGAGTTCTGAACACACTTCAGATCATTAGCCAGGGTCATTTTACAAGACAGACTATTTTGGGTGGAAACCATAATTTTCTGTGTATGCAGAGGGAAGGTTTCCATTTCCTCCCATCCAATGACAGACTTTACTGTTGGATTTTTTTTTTTACCTTTTGATTTCTTAACAAAAAAGAAAATGCAGAAAGGAGTTATACTTTGCTTTGGGCAACACCCTGTTCCACAGTTGGCTTGGCATGCCTCCTCTTTTCTCCCCATCCTTGCAAGAAGAAGGACAGTGTACCCTCCCTTTTCCTTTCTCTCCCATCCCTACAAGGAGGAGGACACAATGTTTCCTCCTTTTTCCTTTGGCAATGCACAAGGGAAACCACATTTCCTTTTTGTGCAAAACAAGCACTGTGCTTCAACTTCTTTACGGCAAACAACCAGAGGATAGGGGTGCATGCTGCTTGATGTGCCCATTTGGGACTGCAGCCCCTTATGCCACCATTGGGTCGTTTTCCACTAGGGCTTAGTGGAAACTCGATTAGGAACTCGATTAGTACCTGATTGGTACCAATCGGGAAGGCCCTGTCCCCACCTTGACCCCACTGAAGGCCCTGTCCTCACGAGGGCAAGGGAAATCTGGATTTAATGGGTCTTTCAGACCCTTAAATCTGGATTTCATGTGGACCTGGTTAAAGGTGTTCACAATGAGGTCTTCAGGCATCTTTAAGATCCGGATCACTCTCATCATTAACTTTGTCACCCATACCAGATTATTTAGTTGTGGGACATATGCCACCAAGAATATCTCAGGAGGGATGTTAAGTGGAGCCCATTTGCTGACCACTAACCTCACTATCACAAATATTGATTTCCTCACATGTTCCTCCTTTTTCACTGAGGGCCCTTCCGCACTGGCAACTTAATACCCATTAAGCATACAGTAAGCACACATTTAAAACACTTGCGAAATTCCCATCCACACTGCAGCACCCATTAGAGACACATTGGGGAGTCCGCTTCCTCAGTGGCTCATGCGCAATCTGTGTGCTAAGAGGCCCCTAAACCAGTTTCCCAGAAGACTTGATTGGAGGTAGTCTTAATGGGTACTTAATCCATCCTTGTGCTCTAAATCCACATCAACGGAGGATGCTTCTGCACACGGATGGGAGAGAGAACACATGTGGACAGGACAGGAAGTCGCCATGTTGAGTGAGGAGGCAGCAGGAAGCTGCCATGTTGAGTGAGGCAGTGGCAGAAAGCCACCATGTTAAGAGAGGTGGGAGAAGCACAGTCCAGCCATGAAGTCCCTCTCACATGGGCTTCACATTGGGCAGGCACCCAGCTACAGCGGCAGAGGGACAGCAAGTCTGAATGTAACAATTCCATGTATAAAAAGCAGGTTTCGGTGCCAGGCGGGCACTGGATCTCAGACACGCCGCTAATTGGTCTGCACACGGCAGGAAAGGAGGGGTGACTGACAGCTAAATGCTCCAATCACACGGCTCCTGGGGCGGCCATCTGGAAATCTGTGCTACTGTGTCCGGACTGCGAAGGCATAATGTGTTCCTCACAGTCTGTCCTTCCCAAGCAAGTGCGGAAGCATGGGGCCTTATTAGATCCATATCTATTTGAGATGGATCTTGCTAGAGACACAGTTCATAAAAACAGATTGACTTAATCTGGTTTTCAGTGGGCCAGTACAGAAAGGGCCTGAGCTTCCCCTCATTGTACACAGCTTTGAAATTGCACATTTGTGCAAAACTACAATTACAAAGGAAAAGAAATTGAGACCTGTCCTTCAAGAAGCTTTACTGTGCGCTAAATGTGGAACTGAAGCTGTGCTTGGGTGGCTACAGGCTGGAGGAGGAGAAAGAACAGTGAATGACTAGTAATGTCGCCAAAGGAATCCGTGTTCTGATATGGTGGCAGAGAAATATAGAGGGTGGAGTTTGACCTTCCTGCCCCTGTGAGGTGAAGATGACAGAGGGAGGGGAGTTTGGTGAAGGGTGGAGAGAAAAAGGTATGGTTTCCCCATGCTCAGCATGGGAATAATAAGGAGTGAAAAGGAACAAATCCATTTTGAATCCATATCATAATACAATTATCAGAACAACCAAAATATGTACTCAGTCCTCATTCTCATCCCAATATGGATTATCTCTATGATAACTGACTATGCCCCTAAAGAATATTTAAACTGCGCGGCTGCCTTATTGACTATAAAGAGTGTAAAACAAATTGTCTATTTTTAGATAATTTCTTCAAAGGTATGCTATATAGCAAGAGTCATCAACAGCCTGAACTGCTGCCCCAGTTTTAGGCAAGTATATGTGACAAGGGGTGTTTTTCCACTGTCACTAGAAGTACCCATTAAGTACCCATTAATGGGTACAAAAATGCCATTATGTACCCATTTATGGGTACTTAATGGGTACTTTTAGTGACAGTGGAAAAACACCCAAGAACTCCAAGATGAACCATTCCTAAGAGCAAAGATTGGTCAACTATTTTTTCCTCTGTTCTTATTTCATTGGCTGATATCACCCTTGTTATGAGATGAAAATGCAGTATTTTTTTCCTCCTTTGCTGAATTTTGGTAGCCAGACTTCCTTTATGAAAACAAATATTACTTTCTTCCACAAGGACAAAAAAGCCTCCGGAAAATAAGAAGCACCCTCTTTTATTAAGTTGCAACTTTTTGGTGTAAATCTATAGCTTTGTTGCAGCTTAGTGGTGGAACAGCTCTTTGAAAGCAGAAGGTCACAGTTTCTATACTCAGATTCTCCTTCTCAGCATCTCCTTAAAGGAAGGTAACAGAAAGCTGCTTCTGAGTCTCCCAAGAAAACTGCATTGATATGTCTATGAAGTCAACAGGAGTTGATCTCATTTCAGTAGTCCCAACCAGCAACATTACTTGGGGCGAATCCCCACAGCAAGCTTATTTCGAATTCAAAACATTTTCAATCCTGGCAGACCCTACATCAGTTTGGCTTAACACGCTTTCCACGTGTTAAATCTCCCCAAAGCATTGTAAATGTTAATCCTCATTTCAACAGGTCTAACTCCAGATCCTGCGCTTGATATGTGTTACATTTTTTACTGTGGGGACCCTACTGTTTTAAGGGATGAGAATCCATGTTTAGGGTTTCCCTCTCCCAATAGCTTGCTTCCAAAGACATTGATTTCAGTGTAAAAATCCACCCTTAACAGCAGTACTACACTGTAGCGATGGAACCACTTCACACCTGATTAACAATGTTGCAATTTTGCACAATTCTAAAGGTTCTGACCTTTAGAAAGGGAAAGGAAGGGAGGGAAGCAGCTGAGGTTCTGTGTGAATGTTTAAAGCAAAGGGGCTTTTGTTGCCGCTGCTGCTGTGTGCCCTGAGCAATGGGGAGAGGAGGGGAAAGAATTGCTGGCTGGCTGCCCACTGCCATTTTTCCTCCATCCAGGCAAGCAGCAGCCACCCAGCCACCCAGCTAGGCTCCGTGAACGGGTCCCTTATGGGTGGCGTGCCCATGCCAGGAAGAAGAGGGCAGGGCAGCCCCGAAAAGCATCTTTTAAAAAGTAGCCACTTGAGTCCCCCCTTGAGTCATATACGCCACGTACGATCCTCAGAATCCGGATCGAACGCGATTAAGTTAAAATAATTGGAACAGGCAAATTCGCGTTTGCATCCGGTTCTATTAATTCGGTTTAGGGAAAGCAAAATAAGCTTGTAATGGGGATGCGGCCTTGGTGACACAATCGACGGCCTCAGCCTTTTTACTGGTCCCACACGCCTCTTATCCCTCTGTTGCCCATGTGTTGTATGAGACAATTGCGATGGAGATCCAGTTCCCAAAAGCAAAGTCTTCCCTGGCAGATAACCAATTGTACTACAGTTTACATTAGAAAGAAAGATGATACGCATCAAGGAGACCACCCACTTCAGACCTGGACTGCATCTCCACTGAAGCATCCACTGCTTCTGTGCCTCTACTGCTGTAGCAGCAGGTACGCCACCACAATTTTGCCTCCTGATTTCCAGGCGCAATAACAGGTGGAAGTGACATTTGTTGCAGGGTGCAGTTTCATCCCTGAATGAAGATGCTCCTGTTTGATGTCAGAAAGAAGCCTCCTTGCCCAAAAATCGAGAGAGGAGGCAATGTTTTCAGCAGTCATTGTGGGCACCTCTCCCACACGGCTCACAGCAAGCCTCTTTGCTGGGTAATTTCCTAATATCTAATGCCAGCTTTCAAGAGAAACAACTGGTGGAGGGAGGTAATGCATCCAGATGTTCAGTTCCCTATTCCACTATATTTGGATATTCTGGAATAAAGCATGGATATCCCAGAATATTCAAACTTTATTCCAGAATGTCCAAATATAGTGGAATAAAGAACCAAAGTCTGGATGCAGCCCAAATCTGTGGCTTCTGCAGCTAAGGAGGCTTTGTCTCAGTAGCCCCCAAAGGATCTGTTTCAGACTTTGGGCACAGGTGTCCTGGCTTAAACATCTTGGAAATTTGGGATTCCAGCTGAAAGAAACCTTAATGCTTTAGTTGTATGAGATTCTCTATAGTAATGCTCAAGATTGCCTCCAGATGTGCAGTAAAACCTGTGATCTTCTCAATGCCAGTCATACCCCTGCCATTCCCAATATAGTGCTGATTTAAGCAGCTGGAAACCTAATATGTTGCTGTTACAGGAAATCCAGCAATGATGTTGAGTTAGCAGCGCTTTCATTGACATCTGTTGGCAGCTTTCATAGCTGGCATTAATAGCAACAACAGCAACAAGTGGGCATGTGCTCAGCTGGTTTTCAGTAGCGCTAATTACTCCCACTGCCGGACGCTGAGGAAAACAGGGACGTCACTTCCCCACATCAGGTGAGGGGCAGCAAGAGTCAATAATGGGTTCCTGTTTAGACCCCATCTTGCCCCATTCTGTCTGGAGGCAACCTTAGATTTCAACGAACATGAGGCACAAGTTAGATGAAGAAAATATAGGAAACTGAGGATCACATCTCTGTAATATCATTAAGGCTTCCTCTCACTTGTCTGCTGATTATCCCTTTTGCAAATATGTTTTGAGAACAGCAGTTAACACGCTGTCATTTTTCATATCAAAATATCAACAGGGACAACTGAATCATCAGCACAGCTTTCTGTGACTGCAGCATCCAACGTGACTCTAAGCAATCCTGGTAAGGCATTCCCTTTTATTATCTAATTTATAATCAAGTGTTGACAACTGGTCCATTAAACTATTATCTGTCTGTATTATAGTGGCAGGCCTCCTTCTGTGCTCTGAGCTTTCCCACATCAGAATCAGACAGAAGTATACAATTACTGCTCACTTAAGTTCATAGGTGGTCATAGCTCTAGGTTAACTGGCCTCCATCAAAGGGATATCAGTTCTCAGCATGCTCTGCAGTAGGCGTCTTTTATAAAATAGTAGTTTTTCAGTGAAGTGGGGAAAAAACATTTTTGCGTTGGTTCTATAAACCATGAACAAGAAATCCAAAGACCCTGGTTAAAAGACATAACAAAAGGGGTACTTCATACCAGAATATTGTGCTTTCCCCAGCGATAGTTTTTTTATTATGTTTTAAGGATGATTCAGTACCTAAATGTAGCAGGGATTTGATTAGGTCTATGATAACAGCCACTAAGGCTGAAATAGCACTCCACTGGAAGAACCGCGATCTTCTGACCAAGGAGAAATGGATCACTCGTCTTTGGTCCCTCATTGTCAATGAGCTAATTACGGCTCAGCGATACAAAATGCAGGCCTTGGAACAGCAAGCTCAATTTATTAAATAATGGGCACCCTTTATTGTCCAGGCCCAGGTCAATCCCACTTTACATCCCTCTGCTTCTTTTTCCCTTTCAGTTATAAAATATAAATTACTATCTTTGTTCCCGGATTTAATGACTTAATTATTCTATACAGGAGAAACAACACTGTAATGCAGAAATTGTTGTTCTTCAAATGTCTTCAGGCAATGTAGTTAATGGTTGATTTTCTTATTATATGTTGGTTGTCATATAATTGGAAGTTGCCCTGATTGGAAGTTTTTAGCAGACGCGCACATATCTGCATGACAGCAAGTACAGACATGTGCTTGGAGAAGAAGGGCGCAGGGTCTGGAAGTATCCCCCCTCCCCCTCCACCCTTGAAGCATGACAGCCAGCCAGTGAAGGAGAGGGGAGCCAGACAACCGACCTAAAATGTTGAGGCAGCTTTTGCTTCCCAGCACCAGTAAGCTCAATCACCAGCCTGGCTGGCAAGGAGCTAATTAATATGCACCTCTTTAAGGCTCGGAGGCAACAGGCAGCTTGAATCCTTTAGTTCTTGGTTCTGCAGCCCCGTGAGCACTTGTGTCCATGCGTATGCACCTGCGTGTGTGTGAGAGAAGGCAAATGACAGCACAAATGGCAGTGATTTGGCCCCCTCATCACTTCCCTTCAGTGCAATTTAAGTGAGCACAGCAGGAACAGCTAGCACAGACGAAACCCTGCCCGCTAATGACATGATCGCCAACCTCGTCCCCCAATAACCCCAGAAGTGTCCCCATGAATCAGAATAATATGTGCTTGACTCCTAATTCACTGTGAAAACAGTTGGAAAGGGGGGGGGGGTTTCTGCCGCAGATTTGTCTCCTTTGCCCCTTATTGGAGCCTGAATTAGAGGCTGTTCATGGGGTCTGTCCAAGTCAAAGCAAGGTTCACTTTGGAGTAAAAATTGCATGGGGACAAGCCCAGAAAGATCTTTCAGCAAGTCAAAAATCCAATAGAGTCAGTACCTGCCTTGAATCCAAGAAGGATTCACGTAATCCAGCTATAACCTCTACACTGACTTACCACTTGAAATGCATCTACCAATATTTTTCATGCGAATGCAAGACATATTTTAAAGATATCTGTTAGTGACATGGAAACATCCAGAGGTTCCAAAGACCTAAGGTATCATTCATGCCTGCAGCTGAAGGGAAGGGATCCTGGACAGGAGCTATGGGGTCCCTGGAGAGGTGGGAGCCATGGTGAGCAAATGGAGATCCTGGTTGCTGCTCTGTATAGGACCTTTGCTTACAGTGGTAACTTCCTCTGGTTTACTGGAAGTAGCCCAGAAGTTAGCCATTTTTGATGCTCTGGAAATGGTGCCCAGCCAAAAAAAAAAAGGCACTTGGTGTGATGCTCCTCCCTCCACCCTTCTTCCTCAACATCCATGACCATCTCAAGAGTGGCTTTTCAGAGCCTGCAAGTAAGTCTCTCCAAAGACACCCTGCTGAGGCTTGGGGACTGATAAGGGGGCCAGTAACATTGGAAGCCCTGTCCCCAAATCTCTCAAGTGAAGACAACTTCTGTGAAGTGAATACTTAGGTGGCCACTAGAAGTCACACTTGACTCCAGGCCAACTTTACCTTTGTCTTTGTGGTGAACATAATGTCAACCATGTTATTTTCGTTTGCAGACCCAGGGATCACGGCAACCACAAATAATCTCATCAACAAGAATGTAAGCCAAAAGCTAATTCCAGAAAACACATCTGAACCTACAACAAAAGGTAAATTAGGACAGGAATTCTGGGCTATCTCCTGTTCAGAAAAGAAAAGCGCCAGCGGTGTGCCACATGAGGTTAATCCATTCTCTATTTCAATTGATTCTTCCATTGTAGCATCTTTTGTTAACTACACTGCTAGTTGCCGAATGGCCAGCTGTGATGAAATAGGGATTGCCAAGCTACCTTGTTAGAATTCAAATCTAATTGGATATATGCAGTCTGATTAAGTGGACTCCTCTGCTGATTATGTGCATCAATTAGGCAGATGCCACTTGGGCAGAACGTGCCCCACTTGAGTGGACAGATTGTAGAAATTTGGAAGGGGTTTCTGCCACACCATGCAACCCAAACATTAAGCATCCCACGTGAATCCAGGAGAGCAACAAACTATTGAAGAAATGTCCAAACATATATATATATATATATTGGAAGGGCTGCATGGAGTGTTTCTGCAGATTGACCATTACTATGCTTAGTTTTCCAGATATGTTTGGACATTTCTTCCAAACATATATATATAAAAGTCTCCAAGCTCAATTTGGAAGATAAGCAAGTAGTTGGCCAGGCTGCAAACACTATGGAACTGCACAAATACCCATCTGCTTCTGTAGTGTTTTACACAGCAAGCCCCAACTTGATGAGGATAAATATGATTGGGAAGGGAAGAGTATTGTATTTTATTTTGTAATTTATTAGTATGGTTGTCAGGATGCTATCCTTCTTGATTTGTGTATGTGTAATTATTTTACTGAACCTTGAATATAGTGTTATAAATGAGGCTTTGCTTGCCCCCTTGAAGTCTCATATACACACCTCATTGGGGAACCAGAGATGCAAAGGCTATTGGGACAAAAATACCATCTTGTTTGAACATTAGTCACACAGAAGCAAAGGCAGACATTGATGATGATGGCATTTTCAAGATGCCTTGAAACAGCCTATGGCCTTTTCTGCACAGGGCCTTTATCCAGACTAAATTCCCATGTCTAGGTATCCAGATCCACATGTTAATGCAGATCTAGGAGGCCCTGCCCCCCCCCCCCAGGAGCATGGCTCCATGTGTTTTAGATACAGCCTGGTTTTGGTCATGGAGACCCCGGTCAGAATTACTGGTAGGTCCATTTAATTAGGGGTGTTTTCACACTTCCTTTCCTGTCCTGTAGATGGGAAAGGTGTGTAATCAACTAACCAATTAACCTACGCCATGTGCGACCGAACACTCGCCTGTGTTAGATCACCCGGCTGCTCCTCTTCTGGGTGCCTCCCTCTTGAGTGCAGTGCCCCCCACGATTGTGCGTGCCTCTTCCCAGATGTTCACTACTTATCCACTAAGAGTCCAAGTGCGAATTGGCCCCTGGTCTGTCAGCGGACCAGGGGCCTTGATCCTGAAAATGAGTTATGCAGAAGGCACTCCTCCCCTGTTAGGAATTGCCAGGAGATGCATTTTGGCAATGTGCCAAAGCACTTCTCCAAAATGTGCCCCCACCCCACCCCCACCCCCAGAGGACACATTTTGTTCCTATCCCTTGGAGGTGCAGCTCACAGGAGCTTTGAGGCCATGACATGGGATAATCCCACCCACACCCTCCCATGGTTGAGATCAGTGGGCCTGGCTATTCCAGACCCGCTGATCTTGACTTTGAGCAGGTGCCTATGGCTCTTTCTGCACTAGCCCTTACTCCTATAAAAACCTTGCCAGGTATCTAACCAGAACAGGTTGCGCTTCCTGTCCTAATAATAAGGGCTCCCCCCACCCCATTATACGTTCAAGTTTCCCCTACTTTGAAGGAGGCTTATCTCTGTCAACTGGGGAGGTGAAAAATCTAAATTGATACCTTTACATTAAAAAATGAACAGCAATAAATGGCGCTTTGTCACTAATGAAATTTATACTACAGCATCCACTTGAGTAATCATTCAGAGCTACACTTGAGTAGAGTTTCTTTTGGTTCCCTTCCAAAGCGGAAGGAAAAGCAGAAACAAATGCCAAGCTACTGCCGTTTTAAAAGTCATAGAAGTGGTTGAGAGCAGAGTGCACGAAGGTTAATTTCGAGTCCCTTTCTGTTAACCATCTACCAAAATGAGACAGGTCAGCCCAGCCAAGAATGCAAGGCTTTCTCCTCCCCCTCATAGTTCATTTCTCAATAACAACTTATTCCAAACAATATTGCCCTCTTCATTTTTTCAGTAATGATTCTGGAAGGCTTCCCAGATTCTTTTTATAGGGCAGCTGCCCCTCTAAATCACTGCACCCAAAGGATCAAAAAGTAATAGAACAAGTTCAATAAATCTGCCAGTCATTGTTTACTTCTTAGCTTGCTATATTAATGAAGAAGATACTCTCTGAATGCAAATCGAAGGGATCATTCATATTTAATGTGAGTTTGCACAAACTTCATGCAAGCTGCAGACGTCTGGGTATAAGGCAGAAGGGTCACAGCATTATAGACTCTGCTTCTAGGGAGAATCTAAATCCTGGCACTGGATCAGATCACAAAAAGGAAGTTGAATCTCTGGTCAGAGGCCACCCCAGATTCATGCATTTAAGTGATATTCTGGAGTAAATCTGCTCCAGAATAACTGCTTGTTGACTAAACAGCACAGAGCTGATCTTTTCCTTGCATGATATCATGATGCTCAAATCTGGGCATTCCAGCAGTGTGAAATACCCAGAAGTGGGGGATTAGCATCATGCATGCATTTGTGGGGCCCTCATTCAAGATGATGGCTCCCAGCTACAGCATCAAGACAGGTAGTATGTAGCACTGTTTTGGGAAAACCTGTGTCCACAGTTAGGATTTCCCATAATAGAATATAGTGGGGTTTTGGTCCCATATCACAGGGCTACGTATTAGCACTTTTTATCTCCCATCTGGATGCAGCCTCTGAATCTTTAGCTCCAGTTTCCAGACTGGAGTCATTTCATTTCAACTTCCAAAGTGGAAACCGTAGGTGTCCCAAGCACAGGGATGACTGGTTGACATCAGCTCCAGCCAGAGGAAAAAGAGGAACCATGTTTCCAGTCTACAAGGATCACCAGCCTCCCACTAGCCTCACTCTGCAGGGGGGGGGGTGAGTATCCCACCCCCATGGCAGTGTTTTCAGGCTGGTACACATGGGGATAGAACAGCCATTCACACCTTGGCCAGTAAAGGACACATTGGGAAAGCGAAAGGTCGTTCTGTCCCCACGTGTACCAGCCTTAGTGCACTACAGCTGTCCAGCTGTAGTGCAAAAAGGCCTCTGAAGATGGACTGAAGAAGCTATAGAGACTTCTGCTTAAACAGGTGCTGGAGGATAGTTCTGTATCTAAAAGCATCTTCCGTTTGAAAGAGTACTTAGCATCTGTGTGAACCACAAAAATACAGAAGAGTTACAGAAGAGAATCTCCAGACCAACGCACCTGGAACTCTATCGTGTCAGTGGGCAGGACATATTGAAGAATGGTGGTGACTGCACATGGAAGGCAACCTCAGCATCTGTGCACAGTCATGACACCCACTTTGGTCATTTTGGCCTGTGTCAACTGGTTAGTTTAATGAAAAGATTAAGAAAAGTATCAGTCAACAACCAGTATTTCAATTTTATCCATTATTTTCCTTCTCATAGATGGTACTGGGGAGGGATACTCTGCAGATGGAAATAAGCATTCTTACTCTGGTAAGTAAACATGATGCTAAGTCCTTCCCAGCTTCTCTGATTGATGCTTGAGCGAAGCTGCTCAATTCTTGGATATTTGCTGGAATGAAATGGTCAGCCTTAGCACTCTCTTTAGTAGACTGCAAACCTGCCTATTAAAAGCTATCTGCCTGCTTGAAATCTTGTAAAAGAAGACAGGACACTGTGAGCACAGAACTGACACTGTTTTTCCTCTGAGCTCCATGGTTACTGCTGAGAATGGAGATCACTGCAATGCAAATGGGGAAAACACAGACTTATGGACAGTAAACGCAGGTACACATATGCCCAGTAACAAGGGTACTAGTAATAAATCATTCAAGGGAGTACAGCTCTAAAGTATTTCCCTCAAGCTTTCATGCCCATGGATATTTGGGAACTACACACACAACATGACAGCAAATAATAATTGCAGAAGAATAGAAAATGTCCTAATTTAAAACACATGTTTATGTGGCATAGAAAAGGCATCACATTTAAGTGGTTATCATAGATCAATGAAGGGAAATGTTCCATCAGCTGGACATCACAACTGAGATAATCTTAGGGCTTGGTCACACTTTCCTCAGTGGACTGGGATAATAATGCCACTCCACCAAGGTGAAGATTAGGTGCAGAGGGAGGTATCTGGATTTCAAGTGCCGGTGCACTCCCCAACCAGACCACCAGCACATGAAGTGCAGATAGCCAGTTCCAGACAGACTGTATTGCCATGGCAATGGGTGCAGCAACATCCAGTATGCACTGGAAGTTGTCATGGTGATTGGCCCATGGCATGTGGCTGCATCAATGCAACCACCCATGCCACCCACTAAACAGGTGTTTTTGCAGTTCCCTTCCAATTCCCTGGATGGGAAAGGAGCACGATGACCCAACGTTAACTAGTGCTCAAACTTGTGAGTGCTAGGTAATGGCAGCCTACACCCCACGTGAACGGTGACTCATCAGAGACCGACCCCGAGGCCAGTTCTCTTCTGGGCACCGCCATTTTGGTTGAGGCACCCTCCACAACTGCATAACAATGCTGACACTCTGTGCATGCACAGTTGCATCTATAGTTATCCAAGGTGCCAGTGTGCTTGCATGGCATCTCAGACAACACTGAAGCACTGGAAGAGGGGTAAATGGCTGCTGCTCAGACACTCCAGGTAAGCTTTTGTTAAACGTTGGTAAAGATGTGAAGCCCGATTTTGTGCTCCGCACCTAATCAACAAGTGAACTTCTGTGAAGGCAGGGGGAAACTGGAGGTAGGGAGGTGCACAAATATTTGAAACATTCCAAATTCGATCAAATTCGTTTGAATTTCAACATTTAAATTTGAATCAAATTTAAATTTGAATGTAAACATTTGAATGAATTTTGAATTTTTGAATCTATTTGTTCAAATTATTTGGATATTCGTATGTGTACAGGTATGTTCACATTGTGTACTTGCAGATACGCATCTTTCCTGCATCCGTACGCATTTACACGGATCCGTGCAGGATGCAACGGGTTGCATATGGGATAAATACGGGATGCGTATGGATGCATATGGGATGCATAGCTATGCGTATGGGCACATAGGAATGTTGTCGACATTTGTAAGTGCAAATTCAAATTGAGAATTCAAACGAATAGATTCAAATTTGCCTAATTTGAATACAATATGGGTAAAATTGATTTTAAAGATTTGAATTGAATCAAATTTTCAGATATTTGATTCAAATCAGATCCCAAAAATTGCGCACACGCCTACTTGGAGAATATAGCAGCCTCTTCAAAGTGCAGATGCCCTTCCCCAGAAGTTCACTGATCATGCACTACCAGCCTATATATAGATCGTGGCATCTACAATATGACAAAAAGCACAAACAAACTGGAATTTTCCTATGATGACTGTGGATGCTCTTTTATCGCTTGATTTTGATGGTTTCTCTTAATTTGCATGGGGAAAACATTAGACATTATGGATGCTTCACTGTAAACACACTGTTTTTCCAAGAGGCTTTTGGATGGGTTTTCCTGGAGTGATGAAAATCTTGGACAGATTCTGTCGTAAAAGACTTTAAAGCCTGCCACCTGGTGGTTATAATGGATCCTTGGAAAAGCAATTATGATGAGTTTAGTATTTGTTTATCTCCAAGAGAAAAGAAAAAATGTCAAAACAATATTTTATCTTAAAAAGAAACAAATGATATAAGTTGGCAACATATTATAACAGTGTAATTTGTCTTATCTGCAGACATTATTTTGCCAGTCATCATTGCCTTGATAGTAATATCACTGTCTGTATTCCTCTTGGTGGCTTTATACAGAATCTGCTTGAAAACACCTCCAGGTATTTGTTTACCTTTCTTTAGAAACTGGCTTCAACATTACTTAGCAGCAATTTTGTTTTAATTTTGGTCATAACATGTTTCCTATAATATTTTTGAAGTGATTAAGATTTTCATAAGATGTTGGTTTGACCTGTTTTGAAATGTAGCATTCAAAATGATTTACTTATCAAAGCTTGTTTTTGTGTTTTGTTTAAATTTAAACATACTCCAAGCAATCTGCTCTGGATTTTTACATGTAAAGATAATCATGGAAATATGTCTGTAGCCACCGTAATTAGGAACTGTAAAAAATGTATGGCACTTTCTCACAGGATCTTATTCCAGATTACATCCCAGAATAGGAGTCTGCTACCACTGTGTTAATACATACTCATCTATTCCAGGATATAATCTGTAATAAGACCTAGTGCAGAAAGAACCAAAATTATTTTATACACACACACATATATAGCTGAATGTCCTGTTATGGCACTCATTATTCACACTTACACTGCATTTCTACCCCGCTTTTCTTTGAAAAGCCCAGGGTGGTAAGCATTCTCCCCTCCATCTTATCTTCACAATCAGGCTGCATTCACACCTAAGTCCACTTTCAGAAACCGTGGTTACACCATTACTTTAATCTTTCTTCAGCCCGAATTCCAGCCCCATTGGTTAAATCTTTAAATGCTATGTCAGTTTTTTTTTCCTGGATTTTCCTCCCCCTATTCACATTTTCCTTTATTCAGGCCAACATCGCATTAAGATTTTAGTCCCTTTCCAAGAGGCCACCTTCCCTGCTCCCCTGCTGCTGAGAAAATGATACCTCAGCACATGTCTGCTCCAAATCTTGCCCCTCCCCCTCCCCCTTGACATGACAATCCTTATTCTGCCCATCGGCAATCTCCTCCCCACCCCCTCCCCCTTGACATGATAGTCCTTCCTCCACCCATTGTCGCACTCCCCCTGCCCCCTCTCCTTTGCCATGACAATCCTTCCTCCACCCTCCATCGCAATCTCCCCCTGCCCCCACCCCTTGGCATGAAAGTTATTACTTTGTGTGATCTCCCCACTACCACTCCCTTGCCATGACAGTGGTTCCTCTAACTATGGTTGCAATCTCCCCCCTGACCCCTTCCCCTTGCTGTGACAGTCCTTCCTCTGCCCTGTCATCACAATCTCTCTCCTCTCACCTGCACCTGTCACCTTGCGCGCGCCCCCCGTGCCCTCCTGAAACACCTGCCCATCAAGCAGAGCATTTCCTCCACCCACTCACCACCTGAGGATTACCAGCTACAGAGGTAGAGGTAGAGGTGGGCTTTTTTTACACACCAGACTTTATCCAACAGACCAGAGAGTACACTAGGATATAAGGCTACGTCCTGACATTTTGTGCTGGAAAAACAGGATAATGTGTGTTTCTTTCTGCTTCCAGAAAGACAAGAAAATGGAACTGAACAGTAAGTTATTTCTCTTTCCTTCTGTCCTTCCTGTTTCTTAGCATTAAGATAAGGGAGTCATATAGCAGCATTCTAAGGCAATGTGGTACCCTTCAAAAGGCATGGTGGTACTCCAGCTTCTATCAGCTTCTGGAGGCCTGGTCAAAATAGTGGCCAAAGTGGTTCACAACATAATTACAAAAATTAAGTGTATAATACACAACACTGATAATCATAAAAGTATAAAACACACTCATAGACAAGCTCAAACACTAAATAAATACAGGTGGAGAGGAAAGCATAAGATTCAGGTCTCAGCCTGTGAATCTGAGGGTCTCATCCTTTTGGTCTCAGAGCCTTTCTGGAACAGGATCCATCATAGTCGTCTTCAGAGCCTCATCAGTCCACATATTAGAAACCATTAAAGTATGACCTTGAGTAGAAGCAGAGCAAGAATATCGGTCTGTGCTCAAATAAAAACTGGCTGCTAGCTTGAATGACTGCTCAGAAACTCACATACTTTGGGCATATATGATATGAGCAAATGAAGGGCTAGGACAAAAAGTGCTAAGCTGGGCAAGCAAGACTGAAGGAAGCGGAAGAAGGGGAAGCCAATGGTCAAAATGGATGAGATCCAAGAAAGAACTGTTTTGTCCTCGGAGGAGGTTCAAACTATGACTAAAGACAGGTCAAGATGGTGAAAATTAGTCCCTACAGTCACCCAAAGTTGACAGCAATTCAGTGGCACCTAGCAACAACCAAAATGCCACTATCCTTTACTGAGAAGGTGAAGGCCAAGTGTGACAGGAGCCATCTGAACTTCAGGGGCTGGTAAAGCCCCAAACCAAACCACCAGCACTTGATGTGCAGAAGGACAGGAAAGGACATCCAGAATGTGCCTAGACATTGCTATGATTATCAGGATGCAACCACACAAGCCCAGCCATGCCACCTCACCCGCCCACAGCATCCCACCTGGAAGAGGGTGCAAACATTGCTACCCAGGATTGCATTTTAGCAGTCCATAGCTAGTTAAGATTGGGGAAGGGTTGGTGAACTCTGGGAGAGTGGCAGCATGTGGAGGCACTTACCCAGTGGGTGGACCACTGCTTGCCAGATGGTAAGTGTGAACAGAGCCATCATTAATTAGAGGTGAAAGGAGCTGTGGCCAGTAACTGGTTTCCAGGAAGGTAGTTTTCCAGCATCCGCTTTAAAGATACTAATGAAAAGCAAGGGTCACAGTATTATTACTGAGAAAAAGAAGGAAGAGAACAATTTATTTAGTAGATATTTTGAAAAAA
This sequence comes from Aspidoscelis tigris stejnegeri, assembly GCA_023333525.1. Classification (NCBI taxonomy): domain Eukaryota; kingdom Metazoa; phylum Chordata; class Lepidosauria; order Squamata; family Teiidae; genus Aspidoscelis; species Aspidoscelis tigris. Next base: position 68,616,987 of record JALMGA010000006.1, read on the forward strand.
ACGAATAATGTTGGTTCCTTAAAACAAGAATTGTTCACCAGCTGGCACCTTCTACTTTCTGGCAGCTCATATTTACAGAAAGTTCTCCTTCATGTTTACTCAAGATATGCTTTCCTATAACGTAATTGCACTTGCTCTTGTAGGCAAATAAAGAGGGCAGATAACTACTGCCAAACTTCACAGGCATCCTGAAACCAATAATGACATATCTTTTTCTACAATAGTTAATACTTTGGACTGGCTGCCTTACTTTTCTATTGTTAGATATATACATCTTCATACAAAAGGAATTTGCATTTTCCTTTTGACTCTCACTGGCTGATTCAAGAGGTTTATGTTGCAGGTTTCATTACAGTCTATTCCTTTATCATCTTAAATAAATACTAAAGGGTGGTCTAAAAAGTTACAGCATTGTTGACAATGGATTTCTGTTCATTCTCATATCTTTGGCAGATTATCAGGGACCTAATGATCTCAACAGAGTTTCATAAAAAAGTATTTCCTCCCTTTCTGATCTGTTCTTCCATATTTGTCACACTTAGGGTGACTCCCCACAGCAAGCTTATTTCGCTTTCCCTAAACCGAAATAATAGAACCGGATGCAAACGCGAATTTGCCTGTTCCCATTACTTTTAACTTAATCACGTTCGATCTGGATTCTGAGGATCGTACATGGTGTACGTGACTCAAGGGGGGACTCAAGTGGCTACTTTTTAAAAGCTGTTTGCAGGGCTGCCCTGCCCTCTTCCTCCTGGCATTGACGTGCCAGCCATAACAGACCCCTTCACGGAGCCTAGCTAGGTGGCTGGGTGGCTGCCGCTTGCCTGGATGGATGAAAAACAGGCACCAGCAGCCAGCAATTCTTTCCCCTCCTCTCCCCATTTCCCAGGGCACACAGCAGCAGCAGCAACTCAAACGCCCTTCACAGCCACAGCCTTTAAAACAGAACCTCCAGGGCTTTCCTTTCCTTTCCCTTTTTTAAAGGTCAAAACTTTCAAAGAGCTAGAATTGCGCAAAACTGCAACATTGTTATTAAGGTGTGAAGAGGCTAGATCGCTACAGTGTAGCTTTAAGGACTGGATTTTTATAGTGGCTGTTTTGAGGGTGGATTTTTTCAATGAAATCACTATCTTTGGAAGCAAGCTATTGGGGGAGGGAAACCCTAAACATGGATTCTCATCCCTTAACACCGTACAGTCCCCACAGTAAAAAATGTAAAACATTTCAGGCACACAATCTGGAGTGAGACCTGTTGAAATCAGGATTGAGATTCACCACGCTTTGAGGTGGTTTAACACGGAGAAAGTGTGTTAAGCCAAACTGCCGTGCGGACTCCAAGGATTGAAAACGTTTTGAATCCTTGATAAGGTTGCTGTGAAGACACGGCCATAGTTGTTTCAGATCTCCAGACAAAATTCAGTATGTGACAAAGCTGAGTAAACATGAAATCCAGCTCTCAAACAGTCATTTCATTTATTTAATTAAAAATTATCCAACAATTTTATGTACCTAATGTATCAAATTTAATTGATAATTGGATTTAATCAAAGTAAACAGACACAGGCTTGATCACTGCCAACTCTATGGAACCAAACATTACTTAAATAGAACACGCATGGCAATGTGGAGTAGGCTAGAAGGTCTCAACAAGCAATACACTATACCACACAATCAAAATAAATTCCAGAAGGAATTACCAAGCAATAAAGGCTCATCTCACATTTGCCAACAAAAATGCCTTGATGGTCCCCAACAAATGTTCAAGGGTGGCCATTTTTGGAAGACATGGGTCCCATTGCATCTGACATGAAACTGACACAGCATTCCACAATAAAATCATCATAGCAACAAGCATGCTGGTGATAGTGTGATGTTGTGGGGATTATTTTCTGCTTTAGAGGTGACTTGCCATAACTGACAGAACCATTAATTCCGCTCTCTATTAGAAAATACTGAAGAAGAATGTCTGGTCATCAATCTGTGATATGAAGCTCAAGCACAACAGAGTTTAGCCAGTAAAGCTATGGTTACACTTTCACTTTAAACCATTTTCAGTCCATCTACAGATCCGACTCCTCGCACCTTTTCAATTCTATCCATTTTATTTGTGGACTTTCCATTCAGGAAAGTCCAAATGTAGGGTGGAAAGTAAATGGAAAAGATGTGAGCAGTCAAGCCTGAAGGTGGCCTGAAGGAGGTTTAAAATGAAGGTGTGACGATGGCTTATGATATTCTGAAGCACAAAAACAAATGATTAAAAAAACAAACCAAAATTAAGTACTTTGGAATGGCCTAGTCAAAGTCCTGACTTGAACCCTAGTGAGATGCTGTGGCAAGATCTTAAATGTGGAGTTCAGGCTTAAATCAATTCCTCAAAGAAAAAATAGGCCAAAGTCCCGCATAGTGGTAGAAAAAACTGATCCCCAGTTATTGGAAGCATTTGGTTGCAGTTCCTGCTTCTAAAGATGGCACAACCAGGTATTACGTTTAGGGAGGCAAATACTTTGCCAAATGGATGATAAAGGAGTTTGATAACTTTTTTACTTCAATAAATGACTGATAATTTGAAATCTGTATTTTGTACTTACTCATAGATGAAATTTTATTTGAAAATTGAAAAGTGTGACAGAAGAAATCAGGAAGGGGGCAACTACATTTTCCCAACACTGTACCTGTCATGATCATTAGCCACCCTCGGTTTTATCCCGTTTTCAGCTAGAATAAACCTTTCCTGCATTCCACTGTCCCTATCCCCTTTAGAAAATGAAGTTTCCATTTCTGTTGTCCTAAAGAATATTCACCAGGAAAATACATTAATTGGCCATGTTATTGCCACTAAATCTGCAGCAATTCCATGTTCAAAATGAAGAAGCTGTATTATTCTACATCTTTATATTGGGGAATAAATCCATAATATTTATGAATTAGGGCCTTCTGAATAAAGTAAGACTATTCTAGAAATATGTTCCTTTTGCTTGATGAGGTAAAAAAAAAAGTCTCCAAACACTTCAATGTCTTCCAACAGAACCCCATCAGACAAAGAGAATGTGAAACTTATTTCTGTTAAGACAACATCTCCAGAGGCTGGTAAGTCACACTTGCTTATCACAGATTATTCTGGTAACAAGTGACAAACAGTGGATTAGGCTTCAAGTGAAGCATCACTTATATTGACCATCTCTAGCAGGCCTTCTTCATGGCCTAGTGAATAGAGAACTGTTTAGCCACCTGTCAGTCCACAGGCCTTGATTGTAACTTGATAAACTTCCCCATCCTCAAAAAGATTAATTAGAAAGGGCTCGTTGGGCCATGATTAGGATAGGAAACTGCAGCTGTAGTTTTCAAACTATTCCTCTTAGCCGTAGGGTCGTTCCGCATTTGCGGATGCACCAGCACCTATTCCAAACTGTCCTCTGGCTCGCGCTCTGGCGACGCTGCCCCTGGAGCCGCGGGACTGCAGCATGGAGCTGCCAGTCACCACGTGTTTCTGGCAGCAACCGGTGCACGAGGGAAGGGCTTTGGAAGCAGGCAGTCCTGCTTCCACCCTTCCCAAAATGGCGGCTGCCGGGAATCCGTCTCTTCCCCTGGCTGTGTGTGGAAGTGCCCTGCTTCTGCACACATCCAGGGGGAAGTGACAGATGTAAGACCTGATTTTTCAGGTCTTACATTTAATCTGGATTTTGGTGGCAAAACCGGTTTAAAAAACTGGCTTGCGTGCTGAAATTCAGAAGCGCCCTCCACAAAGGGTGCTAGAAAGCGTCTCCAATGCGGAAGGCATTTAAGGTAAGTGACTTTAATGTGACTTTCAGGTGTGTTAAACCGGTTTCTGCAGTCAATACGGAAACACCCTTAGTTATTTCTAACAGCCAGTAACAAAACAATAATAGTGACAAGCTTCATATTTTATAGGAAAAGACTTTCCACCCAGGCTATAAGTTCTCCTTCTGCCAAGCAAATCCTCAGTAAGCTTATTACTGTGTATGCACCATATTTGGAAAAGATCTGACTCATAACCACATGAGGATCCCCCCTTTTCCCTCTTTTCCACACCACTTAATTGAATTCATATTTAATATGCTTTGGGGGATGACTTTTCAAAAGTTTAATATCTTTTTCTCTTCACATGTATTTCCATGAGCATAAAATCTACTTTTGCTCTCCTGATTCGGTGGAATATTTCCATCCCCATCCCCCACCCACCACCCACCCCCAAATATGCAAGACTAAAAGTTATTCCTCCTGCAAATCTCCCAGAGCTTTCCCCTTTTCACACATGTAATGAAATTCACCTTCAGCTACATTTTTCAAAGGCGTATGACTGACTTCCTACAATCTATCGAGGGAAAAGCAGCTCATCTTTGCCAAAATTCACAGAAAGATAGGAAAATGTTGAAAATCTCAGCTCAGCTTTCTGCTCTAGTAATATGAGGAATGGCATTTTTAAACAGCACAGTCATGCTTCAGATAGTACCAGGTGGCATCAGAGAACATAGGAGCTTGTTATGAGGGAATGTGCATACACAAGGGATAACAGTATTGCAGTTATGTGAGGTGGATGCTTCTAAAGGCCATTTGTAGGGATCTGAGAGCAGGTGAAGGTTCTACCTTTGCCTTCTGCTTGAGATGCCCATAAGCACTTGGTGGGCCATTGTGTGAGACAGGATGCTGGACTAGATGGGGCTGCCTTCTGTCTTATGCACAAACCATAGTCCCTCCTCACTCTTCTCTTTGACTAGTGGGGATAAAGGGCACTGCTACAAGTCAGAATTTAAAGTTCTGCAGGGAGCTGCATAAGTCTCCAGCTATGATACTGGAATTTCTATGAGGGCTTTCATTCCAGAGGCTCCAAGTTGGCCATTATGAGATGAACCAAGCAACAAGTGGCAATGGACCACCATAACAGTGGAGGGAACAAAGTTTGGATGGTAATCCTTGCTTTGGCCCAAACCCTGTTGGGATTTGCATCAAATCAAACTTTGGTTGAAGGAAGTTAGGCTTCCCCTTGGACCCTTATCCATCTCTAACTACCCTTGTGGAAATATCTCATGTGCTTCTACTTCAAGCAGAATACAAGCACATTAATACTGCCCTGCCTAAGATCTCTAGCAATTATTGACTGAATATTATGTTAGAACACTGTTACAATAGATTTCATCTAATGTATTGTTTTAAATAAGACTTTAGGTAATGTTTTCATCTCCTATAAATATTAACCTTTTGCTATTCCCCATTAACTTTTATTTTCCTTCTGGGCTAGGCATGTCCAGTTTCTTGACCCTTTCCTCATATGACTTGCCTTTAGACATGTCATTTCCTATGGAGCCCTTCAAACCAATGTGAGTACTCCCATTGGTTACAAGAGTGAGTTTAATTTAAATTTTGCAGATTTAGTCTAATTTTGTCTCTTGTAAAGAGCAATAGAAAGCATTTCCATACTTGAGCAAAAAGAAACGAAGGAAGGAAAAAGAATATGTATTATTTTTCCCCACTCTTTTCAGAACTGAAGCCTTTTTTCATTTTGCAACTCAGTGTAGACACAGGGTGTTGAAATCTGAGCGACATTTCTATGGATAGATGTAATATTTATCATTTTCATCCAGTGGCTGCAAAGGCTTGTGGATATCATAGTAAACCTTGATCAGATGATGCCTTCATGTCTAATTAAATGTCACACATGTCCTCTTTCCTAGGCGAGCAGGCCTCTCAAGGGAAGAATAAAGGCCGGCAGCATAATGATTCTTCTACACACCTCAGCAGCAAATGCGTACGTCCAAGGTTCTCTTTCTATTTGCTAAACATTGAAATAATATCACTCATTTTGTGGCATTCCAAAGAGAAATGAAAGAAAAAAGCAGAAATGCTTGGCATATCCTTCAAAGGCTTTGGAGCAAAGTATTGTGGTGATGGTGTAGCCAACTTTGCTTGTTGTATGATTAGGTACCACTAGAAAAAGAAATAGGCAACAATTTACATAAATCTGCCTGTGCTATATTACACACATATAGTGTATGAAAAGTACAAAAGAGTAACTATAGGTAATTTAAATATGAAAGATTTCATGTACACCTCTTGCTTAAAATATATATCTAACGATCTGTCATAAAGAGAATGGCTGTAGCTCAGCGGTACAGACCCTGCTCTGGATACGGAAAGTCATTGATTGAATCCTTGGCATCTTTTTGGAAAAGGCAAAGACAAACTTTCTATACTGTTGCCAAGAAATTTCCACAAATGTGCCTGTGGTGGTACCCAGGAGTCGAGATCAGCTTGAGTGTGTTTTTACCTTACTCTTATCATCATAATTTGAAGCTGCTGAAAATCTTGAAGGGCAATTTCAGGGTTTCTTCTTCTTTCCATTCACAGAGAACTCATAGCTCTTTAACTAGTGGAATCCTTTGTAAAGATGGTTTTGTTTTTAAGTCTCCTTTCCTTGTGTGAATTCACAAAGCGTGCAGGGAATATGCTTGGGGTATAGTGGGAGAGGAGAGGAGGGTAAAGGTGAAGGTGAGAGCGCCACCATACTAGTGATCACAGGTGGAGAGAGAGAAGGGAGTAGGAGACAGATATACCTTCATACCAGAGGGCCCAGAGTTTGCACTCAGAAGGTAAGGGTGCTGGACGCTTGAGGTAACCCTGGGGGATGGGTTGGGACAGGTGTGGAGCACAATTTCGTGTTACACACCTTGGTTGCAATTAGGACGGTTCTGGTATGGGTGGGGACTCTTCTAGGCTGAAGTGGCCTCATTAAAGTACACATGTTCTATCCTCATTGCATCCCAGAGGCCTAAGTGTGAAAAGGCCTTGGGGTGCCACTTCCATCCCAGAGTAGCCCACAGCATGTGAGGCCACCATGATCCTCCAAAGCTGTGGAGCAGTAAAACCTGCTCCACAGGTTCACCATGGGTGTCTAGAATACTCCTGGTACGCTCCCAGTTACAGCATTCACACTTACATGTACTGCAACTGCTCCATGGCGGTGGGGTAAGGAGGCTGAAGCTGTCAGATCACTGTCACCATACCAGTGACCCAGTGTGTGCCAGAAGTTGTCTTGCTGAGAGGGCCACTAGGTAAGTTGGGGGTAGTTTTGACTTTTCTGGTGTGAACACTGACTACCATCCTGCTTTTAACTGCATTTGGATACTATCCCGCTGCAGTTTAGTACGAAAAGATCCTGTTTTGGAACTGCCAGACATTATCACAGGTTTTGATATTATCACTGACAGTGACCACTCAGGAAAATCAAATAAGCAAAATCTCAAGGTGGAATTTTGGGCAAATTCATATAACACAGGATTATTAGTTTCTAGAAGACATGGGTTACTAGGGTTGTGTCTCCATAGCTGGGGAGTGTAGATAATTGGGGATAGGCATCTTTGTGGAAGTGCCTGCCCAACCACATCACTGGGCACTTCCTGGTCTGCATTTTGTCTTGTGTGGGCATCTGACAGAGCAGCATGCAGGACACTTCTCAGGGCAGCACCATTTGATACCCCTGTCCCCAGGCACCTTCACTGGACCCATGGAGATACGATGTTTCAAGCTTTGACCATAACAACATGTAGAAGTAGATGGAGGCACGGTCCAGATCCAATGGGTATGTGATTTCATAAGAGGCAGGATGCCTCTGAAGGTCCAGGTGCTTAGAAACTTGTGAATAATGCAAGGTGTGTACTTTTGCCCTATTTGTTGGTTTCCGTACCGAACTGGCTGCCATTGTTAGGACAAGCTGCTGGACTAAGTAGGCTACAGTTCCAAACCAACAAGGCATGTTTCATGCTCTTGCATGGTAGCCTAACTTCCATAAGGGAGGTGGAAAACTTGTGAAAAAGACACAAAATTCTCATCGGGAAAGAAATGCCTCAGCAGGCTTTTAATGAATATTTATGCGAAATATCTGCTCACTTGTCCTGATTGTGAAGTGCTGATGCATATAAAGTTCTCTCCAGCTGCTAAGATGGGCTGGCACAGAGGAAATGTGCAGAGATCCCCAGTACTCTTGGAGTCTCCTAATACAAAAATACCCTTTGCACTTTGGGAACATTGCTTGGTAGAGCTGGGTTCATTTTTACCTTGGAATCCTTTAGCCAGGCCATTCTTTAACAACTTGCTAATCATCTTTCTAGAATGAATAATCATTAAATTGGGCTTTGTTTCAGGTGTGAAGACATCTTGTTTCATGATTTCTTCCTGAAAGAAATCACTTGCCAATGCAGATCTCCTACTGGAATAGAGTGAATTGAAATCAGCTGCCAATACACATTTACAAGCAGAACATGTACATGTCTTTTTCCATAATACGTTTCATCTATGTTTGACTCCGTATTTTGTGTGTGTTGTTTTCTTATAGGAAGATCCTTGTACTTCTCCTCAATGGCTATGTTACTACTAGTGTATAGTACATATTTATTGTTTCCTACATATGTAAAATGGTGGAACATGCACATTTTTTGAACCTAATGTAAAAAAAGCATTTGATATTTGCTTAACAGTAATGGTGGTCTGGTACATAAAAAAGAGGTTCTGTCTGCAAAAGATGAAAAATCTTAGCGTATGTGTGCATTTGAGGGAATGAAAGAGAATGGGAATGGGAAAATTAGATCCTCAGCAAGGCAGCATTTGAACAGAATTGCCGTGAGATGCCCTGTATGGCATGGTTCCTCTTGCTTTGAAGTGCTGAGCAAGAAGAGGCGCATAAGGGCAGGCTGTGAATGGTGCTTTTGTGCAGGAAGAGTGGGAATGAGAAGCAGTAGATGCATGTGAAGATAGCAGCAGGCGCTCTAGAGAAGAGGGGGGAAATCACAGCAAAGACAGATTAAAATGTTTGACCCACATGTGACTTAATGCATGAACGGCCTGTGAGTTCGTGGCATTGGAGCACTGGGCCACGCAGAATTCAGTCCTTGTTCTGCAGCCGCACTTAGGCAAAAAGTAGGTGGTCCACCAGAAAAAGAATGGATGAAATCACCCTTCTCAACTCATTCTGTGGCTCCGCAATAGTGTTACCTTGAGGCTGCATCCACATGGGCCCTTCCTTAGGACCATATGGGGCAAGCACCATGCAATACAGGGTTGAGCACCACACAATATAAAGGTAGGCACCATACATGTGAGCAAAAAAGCTTCAGACAAACATCTAAGTCTCATTTCAGCCTTCCACACACAAAGCAACGGTTCTGCAGTCCACACTTATAGGGTTTTGAGTTAAATCATAAGAACATAAGAGGAGCTCTGCTGGATCAGGTCGCAGCCCATCTAGTCCAGCATTCTGTCTCACACAGGGCATTACTGCACTGGGCCTTATTTTGGATAGGAGTCTGCAATCTGCATGCTGATGAAGACCACAGCAGGCCTCAACTCTCATAATATAACATAGCATAAAACATAACATATAAAACATAACACAACACACGTTTATTTATAATGTTCCTTTCACCAAAGCGTGGCAGAAAATAACATATACAAACATCACATCAGAGAAATACAGCAAGTAAAGAAATCTATTTCAATAAATAAAATATCAAGCATACATCATAAGCAATGTACAGAATTCTAATAATAAGAAATTACAGTACACAGTATCAAATAAAATAAACAACAGTAGGACCAATTAATACAAGACAACTAAAAAATGTCAAAGAAATGCACGCAGAAATTGCAGCAAAGCAGCAGCAACAACCAACTCAGGTGATTTTCTGTTCTTCCATCTTCAGCTGGAACTTAAACCTAGAGGAAGCCGTGGCAAGGGCTCCATTCTCCCATTTGCAACATGGGACTCAGTTGTCTCTCCTCTCATTCCAGCCAGAAGCAGCTACAGTTTTGATGTCCAACCTGGAGGAGGGTGTGGCAAAGATTCCAATTTCACAGGTGCAGCACTGGCCTAGTTGTTTTGTGGGAATCATTTCACGAAGGGCGCTGTTCTCATTTTAGATTCTTGCATGTCAAAGCAAATTGGCTTAAATGACCTAAATTGTGTCCTACAACTCTATATTTAACTTCTCAACATACGCATTTGTGAAGGTTTATTTAATGAAGGCTTTCATCCTCTGCACAGGTATCCTAATTCAGACCTCGGTCTTGGGGCCTTTCTGCACTTACCTCTGTTCTGGAACAGGATCCATCATGATCAACTTCAGATCAGTGAGGACTTGCACTCTGTCCACACAGGACAAAGTGTAATCCAGAACAGGGGTTCTTGATCTGGATTACTGATAGTTCTTTGCACCACGGACTCTGGTGTACCTGCTCCAGTTGGTCTGGAACATGGAGGCATGCAGAAGGCAGGTCTCTTTTTCCCAGATTACTGGTAGACCCATTTCTGCACTATACCAAAGTGTGCCACCAAAATGAGTTTCTCAGGGACTCTATGGATAGAAACATCAGGGCCAGTGCAGGGGCTGATCTAGCCCTGCATCAGTTTGCAGATAGTGTGTGTGATACTATGCTGTGATATGGACCTTTCTGGTCCAGACCCACTTGGCATAGGATGAGTAAAAAGGCACTTAGTGACCAATGAGGAACAATATTTGAGGGGTGTGTACTGGAGAAGAATCGTTGGATGAAATTTTAATGGTACTATAGAGTGCTAAATAAAACTTAGAGAACTGGGATTGAAACTGTCTTAGAAAAAACAATTGATGCTGTTGTATGTGATGTTAGAAAACTTGGACACAGATTTCCAAGGACCACTGATGATTGAAAAACATTAAACATTAAGGATAAACACAGGTAGGTTACACATTGATTATGATTCACGATATATTGCCAAATGGAAAACAATCTTCAAGTTCTCCAATCCATTAAGCTACAGAATAGAAAACAGAACAGAGTTCCTACAACTTTAATAGTATATACAGAAGAAGTAATTTTAGCAGGTATTGCTTCTCAAACTTCAGTAGAACCCCCTGTTCTGCATAATTTTTGAAGAGTCAAGAACTCCACCTTCTTTCCTATTGGGCCATAGACGCCATGCGCCCACATGGCAATGGACAATGCAGGAAATACACAAGAACCTAGCATTGCCTCTTGTCATATCCTGCTAGGTACATCCTGCAAAGCTCAGCTTACCTGTACATCTGGTGAGTTCCATACAGTATCATCTTGCTGGCTTCTTCTAGGCGCTTTCATGTGCTTAGGCAGCTACTGAAAGTTCTGAGTAAGGAAGCATATGAACCTTGGCAGATGTGTGAAGTTATTACAAAGCTATTATAGGAAACCTGCTGGATTTCCCATTATAGTGATGCAACACATTTTCTGAATGTTGCAACTGTCTGGAAGTAGCCAAGTAATAGTGAATCAAAGCCAAAGGACAAATTTCCTACAGTTCGAATGGTGTATGATTGTCTCACAGTTTTAGTCACAACCGCAAGAGGTGATTGCAGCTTTTCAGAGCATGGGCTTATTAAAAGAGCTAATCTACTGTCAGTCAGCGTCTGATGAAAGAGACTTGCCATTTATCAGTTAAAGTCATAGGCTGGTCTTTGGATCCCAGTAATACTTTCTTTGTGAGGCAAAAGATAAGGAAAAGTAGCCTTCTGAACAACTGGACTGAGGCAAATGACATTCTGGGGAAATTGCTTTGTAGCATGATGCATTTTGTACACTTGATCTTAGTACATATGAGTGATGATTTAAAATTAAAAGGCTTCAGAAAATTGAGAGTTAATTGATTTGATTTGTTCGCTTAAATATGGCATGAATAAACAGAGATTTCCAGAGATTCATCCATCACATGCTATGGAACGCCATCCATGCAGATTGTACATCAAAGCTGGAAATAACGAGCCAGAACCACAGCTTTTAAAAAAAAAGTATTCAGAAGCTGAAACTAATGGAAAGGAGGAGTGATAGCTTTTGTGGCTTGTAGGTTATTTGTTCCTGATGCAGCAATCACCAGTTTATAGCATCCAGCTGTTGCTAATTTATGACTCATTAACCAGACTGGCTGGGAACTATGGGAATTACAGTTCAGCAATATCTGGAGTAGGGGTGTGCATGAATGCAATTTTTGAAATTCAATTTGATTCGAATGAAATATCCAAAAATTTGATTTGAATTGAATCTTTAAAATCTGAATTTACCCAAATTCAATTTGAATTAAGCAAATTTGAATCTATTCATTTGAATTTTTGATTCAAATTTGTATTTATGAATGTCGACAACATTCATATGTGCCCATACGCATTGTTACGCATCCTGTACGTATATGTACACATCTGTACATGTCCGTATGCATCCCATACTTATCCTGTATGCAACCCGTTTTCATCCCGTACAGATCCATACAAATGTATACGGATGCGGGAAAGATGTATACGTGCAAGCACGCATCGTGTACATACCCGTACACATACGAATGTCCGAATAATTCAAACAAATAGATCTGAAAATTCAAAATTCATTTGAATGTCTAAATTCAAAATTATAGGCATTCGATTTGAATTCGAATGTCCAAATTTGAACAAATTCAATCAAATTTTAAATGTTTTGAATATTCGTGTACATCCCTAATCTGGAATACAAGAATTTGGTCTTCATGGTGTAGAGTAAGTCCTGAAAATGACAGACGAAATGCTTTTTTTTGGAGGGGGGTGGATCTTGTTTTTTACTTTGAAATTATTCCAACTTTAAAAATGAACAAAAACCTTCCTGAACCCAATTCTTTGCAGTTACAGCTCTGACAGTATCATATTTAAATAACTCAGGTCTTTTTTTCTTTTTCTTTTTTGCCATTTTTTATTAATTCTACCAAGATAGCTATGTTTTGCTTACATGATCTGGGTGCCTCCAATAATGAGATACCTAAGTAGTTTGCTTGACTATTAAACTCCACATTAAAGATTTTTCATATGCAAATTAACTATCTCCATAAGGCAGTGACCTCAGCAGAAACATGGGAACATTTTTACTTCCCGCCCCATCCCAGGGACAGGAATGGTAAACTTCCACCAATCACACTTGCAAATGCTAGTACATGTCAAGCCATCCACCTCCATGCTTCTGGACACTTACCTGTCCAGATGCATAGTCTGGGTGCCACCATCTTGGTTCGCAATGCTGGCATCATTGCACATGTGTCGGCACCGTTACTGCATCATGGGACATGTTATGTGGGTGCACATCACATCACATGGTGTCAGCATGTGTCACGTGATGCATCACATGGGTTAGCAGTTCATCACATGACATGTCATGTCATGTGCTTCTCCAGTAGCTCTTCAACCAGAAAGAGGTACAGAAGGAGCTTATCAGGACTTAAACAGTTCTGCACTAGTGCAAATGCAGAAAACATTTTCATGCTCCAGCCTTGTACTGAGCGTGGTCAGCTCCAGGAAGGTCCGGGACACATGGAGCCATTTCTGTAGCAGAAATGGCTCTGTGACATGTATATGGTGCATCTTGGAGCTGACCTGACCTGCACTATGCAGGTAAGTGTGAAAGGCCCCCTAGGTTTCAGAAGAGATAGTTGTATATCTTATATGATGACCTAGCCTCCTAACTCAGCAGCAATGGAAGAGCATGTTCTGTTGCCAACCCAGTACCACAATAAAATTCATTCGCAACCCAGATAACTTCTGTGAGTAGAGACACAAGGTCAGCATTATTGGGTGTTTTTCCACTGTCACTAGAAGTACCCATGTGTATTTCTAGTGACAGTGGAAAAACACCCATTGTCTGCTACCTTAGGCTGCCCAGTTACTTGAACCTGACCATAGATTTACCACCTCAGGGGTCCAACTGTCCATCAGGATAATAATGTTGCTCTTTCTCCTTAATTTCTGAAGATTTCTTGTCATCATTTATTTGCAAAGTCTTAGCTGTTCAGCCAAGATATGAGTTGATAAAATCCACATTAGTGCAACTGAAAAAAAAGGAAGACGGGAAATTACAGAACCTTATTAAATGTTTGCTCAAGCAAACTTACTTTGCAGCCTATTTGCATACTCATTTTCATCACAAGATGCCAGGCATTTCACAGATAGGCAAAAGCTGCATGGTAAATGTTTGTGTCATGCTGAATACATAGAAAAGACAGTCTGTGTTTTTAAAAAGAACCAGAGTGAAAGTAAAAAGCATTGCTTTTTGTGGGAACTACTCCCCAAAGCCTGCTCCAGGCCTGGACAGAGCATTAAGACTTTTGTGATCTTAAAGCATACAGCCACCAATAGTGTCATGAATTCCTGAAATTCCTGAGCACCAAAGATATTCCCATAAGATACTGTGATTGATTGTATCAAAAGTTGCTAAGAGATCAAAGCAAACAGAGTTGCACATCACCTGCCCCTCCCTCACCAAAGGTAATCCACCAAGGCAATAAAGACAGGCCCTGTTCACAGTTACATAACTTTCACACACCACCACTGCAACTGCCACCCCAAAGAGCACCAAACCATCCCCAGAGTTAGCGACTGTCCACAGCTTTACTGGAAGGAGCTAACTGACTCTTAGCAGTATCTGCAGCTTTTGTACCCTGAAGTTGTCTTAAGTCCTCAGAGATTAGGGGCCAGTTTGCACTTGGGCTCATACTTCATCACTGGTGAAGATCTGGACAGGTGCATTCACACCTTCAGGAGGCTCTTACAACCTACAAGCGTCCCTGCCTCTCCAGATGTTCACTAATCATGAACTAGTGGTAGAGCACAAAATCATGTTTCACATGCAACTGAATGTGACAACCTTACGTGACAACCTCACATTATGTGTCAGCATGTGCCACATGATGCACCACGCCCCTCCACAAACCAGGAAATGTGGATGAGGTGTCTGGAGCTTGACCAGTTCTTGTGCTAGTGCAAAGTAAGTGCATGTGCGATACACTAAACTTGAGGTGCTTTTGCAATTCCCTTCCTGTCCTGCGGATAGGAAAGGTGTGCAAAAGACTAACGTTGACTAGCACTCAGGTAACCTAGCCCCCACGCAATCAATTATTTGCCTGAGGTTGCGCAGCTGATCCACTCCTGGGCACCACTATCTTAAGTGCGGTGTCCTGCATGACTGTGGATGAGCCAGTGCCGTCACTATGGGAGGGTTAGGTTGCTTATGGTGCACAATGTCATGCACCACAGCTAATTTCAGTTAGACAACATCTGGGCAGGTAGGGGGTGCTTGTAGGCAGATGCAGATGCCCAGATTTTGACCAATTGTAAACTATGAGCCAAAGTGCAAATCGGCCTCTGCGTGACATGTAGTTCACATGGGGAATGTTCCCACAAAGAAGGAGTGGTTTCTGGTAAAGAATCGGCTCCTTAAGTGCAGATGCTCCCTCTGGGAGCATTCCCTATGTGAACTACCAGGCCAAGTGCAAAAGGCCCTCTACTCAGGCTGATAGCAACCTCTCCGTTTTGACTACCTTCCCCAATGTCTTTAGCTCAATGGTGTTCGAGTTTTTGCTGCCATCTGTTGGAAAGCCATAGGCCTTTTCGCACTACACCCGTTCCATTTGCAATGCATGTAGTGCACAAGGCCTAAGTAACTTTAGGACGCTTTCACCATTCACACACAGGAAGGCAGGAACGCGTGTAAACGCGTTCCTGCGTGCCTGTGTGCGAGTGGCTAAAGCGTCCTGAAGTTGCTTAGCCGGGAAAAGCCAGCCAGGGGCAGAGATATGGCCTGCAAGGCTGCCTCCCGTTGGGTGCGAGCATCCAAGGGGCGGGCAGCACTGTCAGGCCACTTGCCCTACTTCATGCCAGCTGTACAGGGCTTGATCGAGCCCTGTGCAGCTGGCACGAAGCTATGCAGGCACTCGGGCACCCAGCGTGGGGTCCAGGGCAAGGTCCCTATGGGGCAGGACCCCTTCGGAGATCGGAGTCCCTGGCCCTGGTCTCCGAAGGCTTGGCCCTGACCCCGATCAAGCCCATCTGCGGGGAGTAGGCGCCTACACCCCGCAGATGATTCCCCCACCCCCCGTACTTCACCTCCACCCACCTACCCACCGCACCCACCCCCGACTGCGATCGCACCCATCTTCGGCGCCTACACCCTGAAGATGGGTGCGATCACGGTTGGGGGTGGGTGCGGGGGGGTTGCGGGGAGGGGTGGGGGGTGAGGTGCGGGGGGTGGGGGTGGGGGTGGGGTGATCTGCACAGCGTAGGCACCTAGATCCAGGAGCCTACATCCCACAGATGGTCGCGATCGCGGTCAGGAGGAAGCCTTCTTAGACGGAACCCTGGTGGGTTCCATCTAAGAAGGGTTCCCTCAGCCCCTCGCCCCCAGCCAGCCTGAGATCGGCCTCCTCCCACACCAGAAAGGGGTGAGAGGAAGCCAATCCTTGTGGCTCCCCGACTCTGGCAGCTGCAATGGAGCTGCCGGGGCTGGGAAAGAGCCACGTCCCCGCGAGTGAGGCCGTCAGCAAACTTGCCCGGCCGGCGATCACGCAGGCGCGCCGGCCCTAGTAGATGGCAGATGGGACCCACCGAATCGTGGGTCTGGTCTGCCATCTACCAGCGACAATGACCCTGGTAGATAGGACAGGGGACTCACAAATTGGTGGGTTCCCTGTCCCATCTACCGGCATCAGCGTGCCTGCACGATCGCCAGCCCAGCAAGGCTGGTGATCAGCGCAGCTCTTGCCAGCTGTGAGGCCAATTTTCAGCCAATGCTGGTGGGGGGGCGTGCCCACGGCTGTCAGGGAGGGAAGCGTGTGCAAATGCTTCCCTCCCTGAATGGCCGCGGACGCTTCGTACACGCGGGAACAGATGTAGAGCACGGAAGACAGCCCGGGATGAGCTGGGACGCAAACCCGGCCATGGCAATGCAAATGCTGCATCCCAGGCTGTCTTCCACGCGTTCGAGAACCGCGTGTGCGAAAAGGCCTCATGTCTTACCCCAGCCCTTTGGTGATTAATCTGGCTTTCTGCTATTGCTGTTTGATGTCTCTTTTTTTTTCCCCTCTCTCTCTTTTAAAGGTGAATGTTCTACTGTTTGCTTATTTTTGAATTTTCCCCCTGCCTCTATTTTTAATTACTGTTTTCTCTGTAAAGTCTCCTAGGACCCACATGATGAGTAGTCTAAAAATGATATAAATAATAACTGAATGCATCTGACTAGCAAATGCTGCATTTTTCCCATCTTGGAGAAGACAGATGTAGACATTATCTGCATGAACACTTGGTGTGCCACAGAGGCACTCCAAGAGCTTGGCATCCACGCTTGCCAGTCCCTATCGGCCCCTAAGTTTTCACAGCCAACCCCAAGAGTAATCTAAATATAAACCCTATTGAACTAGTCTTGAGTCTTTTGAAGGCTGAACTGCTTCCATCCCCTACTACCACATGTGGATACATGGACTCACTGGGCATGATTTCCACTTGGACACTCTCCCTGGAGGACCAGGGTGGGTCCCAAATGGAAATGTTGCTATTGTAAATAAAGTTTCCATCTGCAGTGGCAACAAGGTGCTGTGGCAAGGCAAATGGCATTTGCCCACCAAAACTCACACCTCTATGTCACATCCTACACCTCCAACCCTATAAGTGCCCCTTCAGTTGCTTCTGGGCATGCATCTGAAATTGCACACCTGCATTTAATACATACATTTCTATGATCTGTGCTAGTTCCACAGCACAAGAAACTGAAAATGATTTCTAAAACCATAGGTAAAAGACTTTCCATAACTATAGTATAAGATAGAGCAGAGGATGATTTATCTCCGCAACAACATTCATGATGTGGAATTATTGATCTGTTGTGTGTGAAAGAAATTTTCAATTAATTTTTGCCATAGCTTAACTCAGGCCTTGGTTGCTGATCTAGAAGAAATGCCTTGTCTTTATATTGATGAAATAGCTGTTTCCCAGTCAATATGAGACTGAAAATGGCTGGAGAAAAATCACCATAAAGGGAAACTTATGGCATAGAAGCAGGGTCTTGTAGTGGCAAGAGAATACAGCTCCATTCATGTGTCCCATGGCAACACAACACATCCATGATGGGAGAGGGGAAATGTGGCAGTTACACTTCATTCACCCACCCTCTATTTATATATTTGGTGGACTATGTCCACATTGTTTTGCATGTTTTTTGCATAAAGCTGATGCAGCTTGTATATAATCCCTGGACACAATGCACACTTGAGAATACTGTAGCTTGAATTATTTCACATCACCAGTTTGATGAAACAAAGAATGCTAGGGTGAAGTATGTCAGCACAAGCCACAGCTTCACACAAATTCCAACCATCCTTCGTCTTTTCCCCTGCACTCGCCCCCTACTCTGCCTCTAGGAGTTCGGGACCATGGAAACTTAAGAATTCTAAGATCTAAAAATAAAGAGTAAATTGTCAGGAGGGTCTGAGCTCAATAGAAGTGTCTTTGTGGCAATCTACCAGTACATGCAAGATCAGCCACATCCCACCTGCCCACTATTTTGAATACTAATTTTAGCTGTAGAGATTTATGACAACGGTTAATTCCCAAATCCATATTTTGAGGTATCCTGCTTGACAGACTAAGGATAAAACTTTTCAAATTATATAATATGAAAGGAGAAGAATATTTTTATTTCCTTACATTTTTTTAAAAAAGACCTTGAAGCTCTGGGAGTTAACTATAGAAGCTGTAATTTCAATCTAATAAATTAAAATTCAGACATATATACAGGTAAACAATTGAAATCCCAGTCAAACAGCAACAAATTTAGCAGTTATTTCCAGTTTCTAATTTTATTCTTATATTTTGAAATTCAGAACTCACATTGCAGGGCTAAAAAATCAGGGTTTATTAGCAGAAAGGAGGTTTGTGTGTAATAGCAACGTAGGGTGTTTTTCCACTGTCACTAAAAGTACCCATTAAGTACCCATTAATGGGTACAAAAATGTCATTATGTACCCATTTATGGGTACTTAATGGGTACTTTTAGTAACAGTGGAAAAACACCCAAAATTAACAAAGGAATTGATTTGGTCAGGATATAGACTGAACAGGCAGAGCCAGGCAATTTTTTTGGAAGCAGTACAAAATAGAGATGTGCCAATACAGTTTGGGTTTGACCTGGTTCAAACTGAACTGACCCACCATCTCCCATTCAGTTCAAAGCAAACTGAATCAGAGTGTGTCCATTCACATGGTTCAAAACAGCCACCTGGTTCAATTGGTGGCTCAGTTTGAACTACATTTCCCCTTTAAAAAAGAGCTTTTTTTCTTTTATTTTTAAGGTTTTTTTTTTACAAACAAAAGGGTATGAACCTGTTCGACCCTCTTCTAGTATATTTTTTGCTTTCCCATTCAAGACTGTTTCCTGGTGGACTTTCATCTCCTTACTAACTGGGCTTCACTCTGGCCATGTCTCCAAGGAACTAAGGAGGCACTTTCCCCCACCACAGGGTGGTACATTCCCACATTTCTTCATGTTGATGTTGCTGGAGGTCCTTGCTACCACCATAATGTGATGGACAGAGGCCCTTTCTGCACTGGCCCTTATTCTAGATTATACCTTGGAATAGAGACCTGCCATATACACGCTAGTGCAGACTAAAGCAGGCCCTGAGTGGAGCCTCCTGTAGTCTACATTAGCATACCAATGACAGGTTCCCATTCTAAGATATAAGGTCCAATGCAGAAAGGGCCAGAGTATCTTAACATACAAAATATTTTGCCACTGTGATGGTGTCCTAACAAGGGATGTGCATGAATATTTGTAGCATTCATTATTCGGACGAATTGGAACATTTGTACATGAATCAGATGTTAGGATATTTGTATATTAACATTTGTAGGAATACAAATGTTTCCGGACATTCATACAAATAGTTCAGACATTTGTTAAACTGGGGAGGTGGGAAGGCAGCTGCACTAGTCACATTTACAACAGAACCAGATTGCATTTGACTTGGACTGAGAGCGGATTAAAAGTGGTTTCAAGGCAGATTTGACACTTTCAGAGCTGATACGTTATGGAATACGTATCAGATATGTATCCTATACATATGCATTCATGCCAGATACATATTCGTTCATATTGAATACATATCAGATATTCGTACAAATTTGTACAAGTACATTTGTATCGAATAGAATCATAGAGTTGGAAGGGACCTCTAGGGTCATTATGTCCAACCTCCTGCTCAATGCAGGATTTCCTAGACCAGTGGTTCTTAACCTGGGGGTCGGGACCCCTTTGGGGGTCGAATTACACTTTCAGAGGGGTCGCGACAAGTCTCCTGCCGCCCTTCCCTTCCACTTCCCAGCTGCTTCGCCCCCATGGTTGGGGGTCTCCAAAACATGAGGAACTCCATTAAGGGGTCATGGCATTAGGAAGGTTGAGAACCGCTGTCCTAGACCATCCCAGACAGATCTAGGTCCAACCTCTGCTTGAAGACCTCCAGTGAGGGAGAGCTAACCACCTCCCGTGGCAACCTATTCCATTGACTGATTTGTCCTCACTGTCAGGAAAGTTTTCCTAATACTGTATCTAATCTGCATTGACTCCCTTGAAGTTTCAGCTCATTGTTTCTAGTCTTTATGTCTCCTCTCAGTCTTCTCTTCTGTAGGCTAAACATTTCTAGATTCTTCAACTGTTACTTGTAGGACATGGTTTCCAGACCACTAACCATTTTGGTAGCCTTCCTTTGGACTTGCTCTAGTTTGTCAATGTCTTTTTTAAATTGGGGTGCCCAGAACTGGACACAGTATTCTAGATGAGGTTCTAGAGGAGGTCTGACCAAGGTAAAGAGGAATAATTGCTTCTTGTGATCTAGGCTCAATACTCCTCTTGGCTATATTTTGTTATAAAAAGTCATAAAATCCCATCTCTTGTCCAACTCTTGCCCAACCGTCTTTGACCAAATAGAACATAAACCTATTACCTTCTGGCTGAGCTCCAAAGCCGAGTAAAAATAGCACTGTGAGTTTCAGTAATAAGAGACACATGTTGCAGCAGGTGGGATGAGAATATGCCTTGGCCTCACTGCACATCTCTTGCCAGGGGTCTTGAAAATCAAACTGAAACATGAGTCGCCACATTGCATAGTAGTAAACACGGAGCTGAGGTAAACAGTGTTGCAAACGGATATCAGAGAAGTTCAGGCTCTCCTGCTTTATCTGCATAGAATGCCTTGTGGTATCTTGATGTTTGTGGAGGAATTGCTAATTTGCTATCTCTTTAGTCAAAAATGTAATCTTTAACCATATTTTTTTCACTGGTTCTTACAAAAGCAATCTTTGAACCAGAAAAAAATAAATTGGTGCTTGCACTTCACACATTTAGCAAAATCAGGAAACCCAGTCATAAGGGAGCATTCCCTTTTGCTTCATCTCGGCAAAGAAGAGCGTTAGGTGTGTCCACCCTTCTAGGGCACTCACAGGCATCTCAATTTAAGGGTCTGAAACTATTTTTCAGCCACTTATTTATTTTATTTATTTATTTATATTTATATCCCGCCCCATACCCGAGGGTCTCTGGGCGGCTTACAACAATTAAGAACAAGCACACTAAAATTGTATCACACAATAATAAAACCAGCGTAAGATTTAGAAACCAACATGATAATAAGAATAAAAACAATACAAAAACAGTTTTAAACAGTGGTGTTTGGAAGGAGGGAAGAATAAAGAGCATTTAGCCAAAGGCCTTGGGAGGTCAAGAGCAACAAGCCACCCTAAGTATCATGAACCTGACCAGTTTGCCCTTAAATGGAGGAAAAGTAGAAATTTGGGATATATGCATCACTAAAATGCACAAAGACAGCACTACGGCCAATGCTGTCTGTCTAGCAAACAATAATAGTGGCAGAACAATATTCCACATTATTGCTTGCTAGTGATATATCTGGCTAGGTTCTCTACATACCCAGAGAGCCAGCTTGCTACAATGTACATGGGGGAGGTACCTGTACACACCATTTTTTCTGTACTTGATTTTGCATTTGTTAAGAGTTTTGTGGAGGGATGGGGTCACTTTGCCTTGGAAGAACAACTGCTCAGGCTGCCTTTGCTAAGGAAGGCTAGCAAAACATGTAGTGAGAGGAGGGGGTCTCATAGTTGGATGAAGAGCAAGTCCCTTAGAGATTCTACAGCATTAGATGCTAGCTTTATTCCCTCACAGAAATGATGCATTTCAGAGCCTACAAGGCTGAAGAAAAAAAATGTGGACTCCACGGCAGCATCTGGCTGTTGACAAGTACAGCATTGCTTAAAAAATAGACTGCACCTGTTCCAGTTGCATCATTATACATCAGGTTTGTTTTAATGACTTTTAAATTATGTAAAATGAAGCCAATTAACATATACAGGAGGCAAGGCCTAGTTTTCATAGCATTCTGCCCAGAGTAACAGGCACGAAAGAGTTAGGAACAAGGGAGAACTTTCTAATAAATATATTTTGGAAGGAGGTAATGCTACAGGAATCAGGGAGAAGGCAATCAAATTCAGTCCCATTACTATACCCCAGCTATTTTTGAATTGCATTATTTGTCAAACTTGGCTTCTCACTTAATTAGATTTCCCACAAATACTTGCAGTCTTTATGTCACCAGATGCAAGAGACAGACGCAGTAGATATTTTGCTGCCTTCTTATCCTTACTCACTGGCCCTTTCCACACTGGGCAGACCTACCCACAGGGGCCTCTGAAATGCCCTAACTGCCCTACAAAACAATCTAGTGAGTGGCTATGTCTCCTGGCAAAACCAATCCAAATGCAATGGACAAGGTGTTGGCATAAACTATGGCATGAAAATCAACCTTTCCTTGTTGCTGTTCCCAGCACCAACTTCATCATACTCCCCCACTGCTAGACTTTTATTATTAATGATGGTTCCCAGGAGACAAAGGTCATTAACTGTTTCCAGAGCTTCACCCTCACATTGACATAAACCCATCTTCTCACTTCCTAGATCATATTCAGTTAGCATTATGGTTTTATTCTTCTTCTGTAACTTCAAGGTTTTGCACAAGATGAGTTCATGATCTGACCCACAGTCTGCTCCTGGTTGTGTTTTCACAGTCACAAAAGACCTCTCACAACTATTCTTACCAACAATGTAATTGATCTGATTCCTGTAAAATCCATCTGCTGATGTCTTGTGTGCTACCTGCTGTGATTGCAACTGTCAGAGCTCCGGCTGTCACTTGGCCAGTGTGTTACCTCATTGTCAAAAAGTAGGTGCGAGTGACAAACAACTCCGAGGTGCCAATCCTACTCTTGAGTCAACTTTTCAAAGCACACCCCTTTGGCTTTTATGCAATAGCTGCTAAAAAGGGGGAAAAGAATCAGTTTTGCCCACTCAAAACAAAACAAAAATGCTGACTTCTGTCTCAGGTGAGAGAACATGCAAAGCAGCTGCAGAGGGTGGTGGATTCTTGGGGGGATAAATCTGAATAAACATATAAAAAAAGTTGCCCTTGAAAACTGACTGAAATTACTCAGACACTTATTGTATTATAAACAACTACAGTCCTGGAAGTCTTCTTCTTCATTATCATGTTAACACCATTTCTTTTCAGCTTTTCATTTTCTGAATACTATGCTATGTATTGTTCTGACTGGAACTGTCCAATGTCTGTCCTAATTCAAGCAGTCTGTTTCTTTCTTTGTTATAGCTAATGTCTCTGGACATTCATGCTTCATACATTCCACAATCCTTTGGCAATACTTTCTTTACATCTTCATATATTTTTTCCCCTTTGGTAACAATCACAGCTGGATATCTGCAAGGCTTTGGTCCAGCTGTATCATAAGCATAATCCTCAGTTCTTCCTCAGTAGGATTATAAGCACCTTCTGACCTTAAGGGCTTATCTTCTGGAATATCTCATTGGTTTTCCTGGTACAGGAATGGAATATTAAATTATTCTCCTTCACAAAATAAAATACTGTCCTATACGGCTGCCCTGTATGGGTGATAGGTTTTATTCTGGCATCTCACCTTTTACCTGTCTGCTTTGAGTGGCCCCACAGCACATCCAAAAGGAGTGTGCCATTCTTAGGACTTGCCATTCCTGCTGTACCCACCTGTACTATCTACCCTTAAGTTGCCCCCAACTCCAATTCCCATCAGGGTTATCACAGAAAAGGGGGTAGTCTTCTTCTATGAACAGGATGATTTTCTCAAATAAAAATGAAAATGGGGAGCGAGAGAATAACCACATCTCAAGATACAATGAAAAAAAATGAAGCCCATGGAATTCAATCAGAAAGTTTTATTCAGATTCAAATGTAATGCATATAAAAACTGGGAAAGATTTCACTAACAAGGAACAACCACAGCAACCGAGATCATCGTAAAGTCAAACAACAGTTAACATTACTTGTTATAAGCTATATATAACATTTGCTATAGTTTTATCTATTCTGACCAAAACAACACACAAAAAGTACAGACTACATTTTGTTATACAATTCATTAACTCAAATTCCACAGTTGCAACTGTTGCCCTAACTCAGAGCTCTGGGGAAAATGTCCAATCATTTTTATGTAACAGAATAATAAGCCAGTAAAAAAATCAACCGAAAAAAACCTTGTATTAAAACATGGAGGGAAAATTCAATTCCTCTTGTTAGGAGAGTGTTTTTAACTCTGAAATTCAGAATTTGCAAGCTTAATAATACCTTATTATTCTGATTAACGATTTCTACTACCCAGATTGATACATTTTCAGAAAATGGCTTTCTAGTGGCACTCCATTTTTCTTTGCTATTCATCATACATATGTTCTATAATTTCTGAAGAGGTCTTGACATTTTTTCCTAGAAAATTTTCAGTGGGCAAAGACCTTTATATCATTATGACTGATTAGAAATATCAGGCACAACCTTACTTTCCTGTTTCAGAGGAGGGTCAACTGAGGAAAACTGCTCCAAGGGAACTTATACGAAGCCTGAATCTTCAGGATGATATCTGATCCTTGAGTCATCCCTTTGGGAAAAAAGAAGGAAGAAGAAAAGTTCAGCAGAGGACTTGTACTAGATGGGAAAATGAGATCCAAAAGATCCTTTTGATAAGAGAGGCAGAAATGCACGCATATGGCAGGTCACTCTTCCAGAATATAATCCAGAATAAGCCCCAATGCAGTAAGAGCACAGACTGAGCTTTTCATGCAGTGCAAGGGCCAATGAGGATAAACATCAGGGGAAAGTGTATATTAAAGAGTGCCTATAGGTACATCACTTTGAGGCAGGGGATGGTGGGACATCCATAGATCCAGAAGAGATATATATTATCAGAGGCAGAAGCTGTACCCTGTAGCCCAGTATATAAACTTCTATGGCTGTGACTCCTTGAGACAGAATAAACGGTTTCTCTTATAATGATCCCTTATGCATTTCTAGCCCTTTTTGCACTTACCTGTAGATCCAGATCTAGGGTGTCTCTGGTTTGGATTCTGGGCCTCCTCATCTGCAAATGAATGCAGATCAAGGAGGCCCTGCCCCCAATTAGTCCAGCTCCATCTGCACAAGACAAAGCCAGATCCAGATCAAGAAGCCTTTAATCATAGACCCATTAAATCAGGTCTACAACCAGACTAATGGCTTTGTTCCAAACCACAGAGGCATGCAGATGGCACACCTCAATGATCCAGAACTAGTAGCGGCTGATATTCAGCAGCACACCATAGGTGCTAAAAACCACCATCCCCCAGGCTCCAAGGATAGAAACGGTCATTCGTAGTCTTTGGAGCCATGTGGGGCGGGGCAGTGGAGCTGACATGAGGCGGCATGGATCAGGATCAGTGCCATCTGTGCAGCTGGCTCTGATCCAGCCCATGCCTCCACAAGATCTGTATCAGTGGGTCTGATTAATCTGGATCCAGTGATCCAGATCTAGTGAGAGTAAGTATAAAAATGCCCTCTGTAACGTTGAGAAACCAATCCTCCTATTCATTTGAATATTTCCCCCACAAAAGAGGGTTCTATCCTGCCTCCTTTCCCTCAAAAGATTCAGAATGCAGAGTTTTGTAAGTAACAATGCTGAGCTTACCTTATTGTTGCTATCGACTGATTTCTTTCAAGAAAAAAATAAATTATTTAAGTATCAATATTGAAAATGATCAGTTTCTAATATATAGCGGTCAGACTGCTTGAAGTCGCAGATGTTGCAGATTTTTCAGGAAGCCACACATGCCAGAAATGTGCAAAGCACAGATCTCTGGAGATCTCTTTTTGAGAATGAAAGGTCACTCGCCTTGGGCACTTGGAAAACAAAGCAAAGTCAACAAAATCCAGTGCCCCACCCATGAGAACCTCACCAGAATCCCCCCTCCTCTTCGATCATCTTTCAATTTGACCTTTTTTATGATATCCTCTGGTCATTAGACTGTAATAAAAATGCACATACATAATTCAAATTATGCACTTGTTAGCTGGTGAAAGAATGGCACAAATGCAGATGCTTTTAAAATAAAGAGTGTTTTTAATGGGTCTTTTTTTTTAGCTTAACAAGAAAATATACAACACAAGCCTTTGAAACTTGCTAGGAAACATAATCCCCAATCTTGTTTCTTCATAAAAAGTGAAATCCCTAAAATGATGCCCCTCCTCCCTCTATGTCTAATCTGATTTCTAACAGTGTAGACTCCTTTTTTAAACTAGCATGGGCAATTTTTTAAAAAAATCAAAAATAGCAAAATGTGTTACCAAAAAGGCTGGAGTTTTACAGAACAGTGTTAGAAACATTGCAATAATTACCATTTAAATGAAAGTAGATCTCACTAGGGATGTGTACAAATATTCATAGCATTCATTATTTGTACAAATTTGTATGAATTCAGACATTCATACACGAATCAAATGTTACATATTCGTACACTGACATTTGTACGAATACGAATCTTTCAGACATTCGTTCGAATAGTTCAGACATTCATTAAACTGGGGATACGGAAAAGCAGCTGTGCCAGGCATCTGCAATGGATCTAGAGTGCATTTGACATGGATTGAGAACATATTAAAAGTGAATTCAGGTTGGATTTGACACTTTCAGAGAAGATTTCCACAGTTATCCACGCTCTGGTAACCTCCAGGTTGGACTATTGTAATGCTCTCTACATGAGGCTTCCCTTGAAGACGGTTTGGAAGTTGCAGTTAGTGCAAAATGCAGCTGCCAGAGTGCTGACAGGAACATCTAGCCGGACGCATATCACACCGATTCTAAAAGAACTGCACTGACTGCCAATTCACTACCGAGCCCATTCAAAGTGCTAACTCTGACTTATAAGGCCCTAAATGACTTGGGCCCAGATATCTAAAGAAATGCTTTCTCCCATATTGACCTGCCTGCCTTTTAAGATCTGCAGAAGAGGCTCTCCTGGTTATCCCACTGCCTTCAGCAGCTAGGCGGGTGGGCACCCGGGAGAGGGCTTTTTCAGTAGTGGCCCCAAGGCTGTGGAATGGTCTCCCCTTGGAGGTGCACCAGGCCCCTTCTCTGTTTATGTTCAGGAAGGCGGTGAAGACGCACCTCTTCACTGAGGCCTTTGGCTAAATGCTCTCTATGCTTCCCCCCTGCAAAAACTATTGTTTTTAAGCTGCTTTTGTATCATCATCATCATCATCATCATTATATTATTATTATTATTAAACTTTGCATAATCTGATACAGTTTTAATATGTTCATTTTTAAAAGTTGTGAGCCGCCCAGAGACCTTTGGGTATGGGGCACAATATAAATATACTGGTAAATTTAAAAAATTACTATGGGATATGTATTGGATACGTATCTCAGGTACGTATCTGATATGTATTCGTTTGTATCCAATATGTATTTGTTCATGTCTGATAACAGGGAAAAGTATGACTATGACTAAGTGATGTGAGTCTACTGGTACCAACTGTGGTCGAACAGCTTCAAGACATGTTCTGGTGCCATCCTCCAGCTTTAAACTAGACCTGGAGGGAATACCTTTTCAAGTAAAGAAGCTCTTCCAACAGAGCACTGTCCTCTGATGTCCTTTCAAAACAGAGGCTACACCTTTCTACTGTATAGTGTCTGCATGGGGTTGTGTCACATTCCTTAATGTATTATATGGTTTATCAGTAAAGATATAAAACTTTTCTTCTATAACTGTATCTATTAGGCTCATGATATATAAAATAATATTATTTTATATGCACTTTGGGGGATTTTCTTTGGGGAATTCTTTTTCAGTTTTCTGATTTTTTTATTGTACATTTGTGGTTTTGTATATGCTTCAGTGTTTTAAGTCTTAACTGTGCTAAAAAACTAATCAGTTAGGAATAAACTAGCAAACTTCTCTGAGATTTGCTGTTAACTGGTTTCAGGAGAAGTTGTTTACACATCAAAGCACTGTCTTTCATCTCTGAAATCAGCAAAACAAATGCCGGATGATACTCTAAATTCGCATCCTGAATTTGAGAGCAATGGAGTGACACTCAGAAGGTCATGGTGTTTTGCTGGATTTGATAGCAGGCTTTTAAATGCCAGTGTTCCATCTTGGTTCTGGTGGCTTTCTATATAACAAGGTGCTCTTTGCATAAACAGTTAAGGTACAAGCTAGGCTGTTTGCCATGCTGATCTGAACTGATTCACCTGCTGTAGATACATGAAATGCTGATGGTAATCTTATAGCACTTCTTGTATTGAGCCAGAAGTTTAAGACATCTTTTGTTACATATAATATTTCAGAAGGAAAGCAGTTCAGAGCACAGAATACTTGCTGAGCATGTGAGGGAGAGATGGGCATATTCTCTAAGAACTGGACTCTATAGCCTGGGTATTTCAGAAATAAATCTGATTTGTTAGCTATATATTTCTAAAAACAAGCAGGTAAATCTTGTTTCTAACATAAATTCACCAAGAAACTTCACAAAAGCAGAGCAGCAAAGGATGTTTGGGAACTGCATTTTGGTCCATTGTGACCCAGGACACAATTTGTACGGAGCAATGGCTGAGCATCATTTAATGTCCTGTTCCTCCACACCATGCCCTGCTTTTGGTTCATCAGTCACAAGCACCAGCTGTGCAGTGGAAAAGGGTGAGGCAGCACTGACAAGTTGCCTTTAGCTGTACCAAACTACACTTTAACCCATTGCAGGTCAAGGCACAGTTCAGTATAATCAGTCAGTAGGTTCCAATTGCCCTGTGAGATGCCATTGATATCCTAACGTGTAGGATACAAAAAAAAAACAAAAACCCTGCAATTTTAGACCCAGGGGATAGGTCTATAGCATCCAATGACTTTTAATTCTTTGAACAGCTATTTTTATCCTACCTCCAGGCTTTCAAAGAATTCTTATTCCACGAAGAAGATCTTGAGTTTTCTTGGTAATCTATTGGGCCAAGTCCTGGAATGACGGGAGGTTCTGTTTATTCTTGCCAGTCCATTGGGTTGGAACGTACTGTTCCTTTCTTCAGAAGGTTGTCAAGATGAACCTGTTCAAGGTTTTTGCAACCTGAATCCCCAAATAGAAGTGTAATTAAAAAATATCTTGGCAAACTACCAAACTTGGAAAGTACGGATTTTTTCTTCTTCTTCGCACTCCTTAAAATTACTTTTACACAAGGCACATGCAACAACATTACATTCTTTCTCACATCCCCTTTGACGAATCTTAATGGTGGTCTACCTGCCAACTGCTAAAGAGCTGCTGCATTTCACATGCATATAAAATGAAAGCCATTGGAACGTAAGCATAGCCCAAAGGGGGAAAAGAACTGAAAATACAATATGGACTTCCCTCCTGTGGCAACTTTTCTTGCAGACCATTGCAAGGGCAGAATGGGGGATGCACCATCACACTCCACAGCTCGGCATCTGACCCTACTTTCCCTTTCCCCTTCTTGCATATTTCTAGTCACAGTCAAGTATGTGCAAAAGCAACTATATCCAATGGAGTCGATTTACTATAGAATTACAGGCTTATAATATTTCACCTACCACTAGATCTGCCTATTCTGATTCCTGGTGTCACTTCCTTTTAGCAGGCTGTCTGGCCCTATCCCACCAACCATAATTTATAGCTTCAGATTAGGGCAGATCCCTGACAACTAAGTCAATTACCCTGGCTCCAACCACCCAAGCCTTCTGGTTGGGAGAAATAAATGTTGCATGGATCTACATCCCTTTGCACACTTCCCTCCCCCCTCCCCACACACACATTTATGGCAGTCACATTGAGTAACCACATCTCACGGTGTGCTGTTTGCACTAACTTTGCATTGCTTGTGTATAGCCCCTGGAACATGCACAACCTGCTTGTTTTTTATATCGCGAATGTGAAGTTGCACAGTGTTAACCTGAGCTTCCTTGTTATGCAAAATGTCATAGTGAAGTCAAAGGCTGTTGCAGCATGCCAAGAAGCAAGATAGCTAAAGTTGCTTTTTCATAAGCATAATCCGTGATGGACACAGTCGAGGTCAAACTCCTGCTAAATATCACATTTCATATGCTAAGTCATGTGTGAAACACCACATTTCACATGTACAGTATGTGTGCCAAATCAAGAAAGAAAACAGTTCGCTTTTAAAACAAAAACATAGAATTCAGGTAACTTAACACCTGTAGTATATGCAGAATTTTGGGCATGGCTCAGTTGAAAAACATTTATTTTCCATGCAGATGCTCCAGGCTTCAATTCCTAGCATCTCCCTGGAAGAACATAATGTATATTGCCAGGAAAACTGCTTGGATATGTCCTGTGTAATACACATAGACGCCAGGAGACAAACTCAGTTCAAAACTGTCATACACACACTAGGGATATGCATGAATTCTTTGTGGCATCCGAACTCGAGGTGAATCTAATGTCAAAACATTCTATTCGATTTGAATGTTCGGAATCCGAATGCAACAAAATCCAATTTGAATCGACATTCGTATCTTCCGATTTGAATCTAACATTCAATTCGAATGTTAGATTCAAATCTCAAGACACAAATATCGACAACATTCGCATTTGAAGATATGAATGTTGACAACGTTCGTATGTGTTATACGTATCTGTACACTTTTCATACACATCCCGTTTTATCCTGTATGCATCCTCTTTTGGTCCCGTATTATAAGTGCAAATGCTTACAGATATGTATGTAATCCATACGTATCTGTACTTTCGAATCATTCAACTCATTTGAATGAATATTTTGGAACATTCGAAATTCATTCAAATGTTTAAATTCGAATATGAAGACATTCTATTCGAATTTGAATGTCCACATTTGATCAAATTGGATCGCATTTTGAATGTTTAGAACATTTGTGCATATCCCTAACACACACACAGAGTGATCTTCAAAGGGGAGGGTTGTAAAACAGAACAAATGGCCACTAGCAGCAAGTGGAGGAGCTTTAGGAATCCCTCCTCCCAGTCTGACATTCTAGCAACCTAAGGGGTTCTTATGGTGGCACTTCAGCAAGATAAGTGCATGTCCATGTGAACACCACCCCCTCATCTAGAGCAACAAATGCACCACAAAGAAGCAGGGGCATGAGGAACACGGTACTATAAAAGCACCATGGGGATCCAGCCATAGAAACAATGGAACTGCATTAAAGGCTGGAGCCTATACTGTACCTTTTTACTCGGTATTAAGGAAGTTGCTAGTAGGAATGAGCAAGAATATTCGAAACATTCAACATTCAATCACATGTCTATACATTCGTTTTTTAACATTCAAACAAACTTTGAATGTTTTGAATCATCCGTACAAATTATTCAGATGTTCTAATGTGTACGGATACGTATGCTTTACATATCTATCTGTACGCATCTTATTCGTATCAGTATGCATTTGTACAGATATGTACAGGACAAAAACTGGATGCATACGGGATAAAAACAGGGTGCGTACGGGTGCACACAGACAGATACAAACATTGTTGACATTTGTATCTTCAAACCCAAATAGAATATTCATACAAATAGATACGAATGTATTTGAATCAGATTCGAATTCAAATACATTTGTTTTTTCTCTGTTTGTTTGAATTTGAATGTTTGAACGTTCAATTCAAACCTAATCTAATCCAAAAACTGCATTCTTGTATACCCCTAGTTGCTAGATGCAGCAGAAATGCCATTAGCTTGCCAGCATTGCAGCTGGATTGTTGTCCATTAGCAACTTAATCCAGCAATAAAAATAGTACTGCCTATCCACCACTATTTTTACTAGCCTGCATGTTTTCAGCTTGCAAGCTGTCCAGTGAAATCCATTGGCATAGCATTGCAAAGGACTTCTGAGAGCTTGCCCTGTGTGCAGAAAGGGCCAAGTGCACAGTGTGCTCCCAAAAATCCCTTGCAAGGCAATGAGAACTTGCAGAGGGAGCCTCCTAGGTGTCTGTGGGGCAACTCTGGATTCCCCTTTAAATTTGACTTACCCCTCACCTAAAGCATATTAAACAGTAGGTTGCACTGAATACCAGTGCTATCTAAGGCTGCAATGTTACCTTTCCTTTGATTCTTATTCAGTCTGAATTCCAGCCCAGTTGGTTAGAGCTTTAAAAGCTAAGGTGGGTTTTTTTCCTGGATTTTCCTCCCTCTATCAGGGTTTTCCTTTATTTTGGCTAACACAAGATTAAAGTTTTAATCCCTTTTCAGTTTGAAGGGAGGAAGGAGAGAGAGATCGGTTGCCCCTTCCATACCTCTGGGAAGTGCTGGTTTATCTTGTCCCCTCTCCTTCTCCCCGCAGATCTGAAGGACCTCAGAAGGGCACTCCCTCGCCCCCCCTCACTGCTGCCGCACCCCCTCTTTGTCACTGCTGCTCCACCCCCACCCCACCCCACCGCACCCCACCACTGCCACATCTCCACCACCATACCTGCCGCCACAGCAAAACTTTGAAGGCTAGAGAAAAGGGATTAAAGGTTAGATGAGAAGATGAGCTGCCTTTTTTTTTCTATTCTGCTTTCTTCAATAAGCAACTTGGGTCCCGTCCAGATAGGGGGAATATAGATCCATTACAGTGTTGCCATGGTAGGCTTGTCCCCCACCCCCACCCCCAAAGCACTAAATACTACCACTGGGAAACCCAGCAATGGTTGTGGGTTTTCCACTGTGCATGTGTGGAAGCAGAAGCAGGCATCCACACTTGCAAAAAACCAAACTAGGATACTATGCCATAGTACCCTAGTTTGGTTTTTTGCTTTTGGCTTTTTTGGGGTTCTATTAGGGATTTTTGTTTGCCATCCGCACTTGCACATCAGTGCTGATACCAGCCAAATACCAGGATATACCAGGCCAATGAGGGATAATGGAAGGGAACCAATATTTCATGTTATCCTTTCATAGGGGATATTTGGCCACCATCTGCTGACTTCAACACTGTTCTATAGTGTGGAACAATGCGTTCTTTTCTTCTATGCAACTGTCCTCCTTTTCATATGGCAATCCTGCAAAAAAGAACACAGGCTACCACAGGGTCTGGTTGAAACCTTAGCCCTTTTTTTATCCTAATATTGCATTGAACAAGATGATGACAATGCTCTTGTGAGCCAGTTTGGTCTAGTGGTTAGGGAGCTGGACTCTTGTCTGGGAATACTGGGTTCAGTTCCAACCTCCCCCATGAATCCAGCTGGGTGACCTTAGGCTAGTCACAGCTCTCTTCTGAGCTCTCACAGCCCCACCTACCTCACAGGGTGTTCTGTTGTGGGAAGAAGAATAGCAAAGCTTTGTCAGCCGCTTTGAGTCCCCTTAAATGGGTGAGAAAAGCAGGGTAGAAAAGCCAACTCTTCTTCTTTTTTCACGTTAATTTTTATTTATTTTTGATACTACAAGATACTAAAACTTCAGGGTTCATTATCACCCCTTTATTCCCAATTGACATATAATCGTCCATTCTTCTTCTTCTTCTTCTTCTCCTCTCTTTTCCTGGTATCCACTCTCTTGTCCTTCAGCTTATGCTCAAGGTCAAAGGGGGTTTCTCAGGGGGTCTGAAATCGTAAGCAGAAAGTTGTTTTGAAGTTTGCAGATTCCCACCCCAGACACACATTTCATATCAGGTTTGGATTCAGCTCTCAGCCAGCCTACGACACACAGAATGGAAGGAAGCCAGAGATGAGAGCTTCTTTCTAGATGTCTTTTCAGCAGAAATGCTGGAAATGGCTGGGTTCCTATGCACATGCATGTATGTGCACATTATAAGAAGGGAAATAGACACATTTTACAAGAAGAAAATTCCAAACAGTGGGGTGTTCGTCCCTCCATTTTCTCCCTGACACTTATGTAATTTTAGATTGCCTTTAGGAAAAAGTGGAAAGGTTAAAATGTCCCTCATTTGACACAGCTGACTAGACCTTGAGTATTTATTTATAGGACCTTGTATCCCAGGAGGGCAAAGGAGAGAGAGAAAGGCACCTCTTGTAATCATAGTATATCATGTTTACTAGATGGCAGCAGGAGCATGAAAAGCCCTCTGGTGAATCTGTTAAGTGATAGGTGTCTAGTTCTGAATATTTGGTGGATGGAATGTGAAATTGATACAGACACCTCTTTCCTCCTAGTAGCACCAGGGAGTGTTTCAAGGCATATTTCTATGTACAGTAACTCATGCTAGCAACAAAGATGTTATCAGCCCACCCAGGCTGTGTAGGAGAGTTGATAGATTTTTCAGAGACTTGGAGGAGATGCTGTAGAGCTATTATTATCTTGGCACATATGTTCATTTTTTGGTACACAATCTACTGCCCTGGCATGGTCTACAGTCAAATTTAGGTTGCAGGCCATTTTTCTTTTCCTTTTTAATGGTGCACCAAAACTCAAAACAGCGAGGACCTGTCCAGAAGTCAGGGAATATATTGCTATGGTGGGATTATCTCATGTATCTTAGGGCCTTTCCGCACACGCCGCCGAAAACGGATCTAACAGATCCGTTTTCTGGTGAAACGTTTTCCAACGGAAAACCATTCTGAGTAGAAATGGTTTCTCGTTGACCCCGCTCATATGCACATGCGTGGGGCAGCGGCGGCAGGGCCGGATTTGGAAACGGTTTGGGGTGGGTGCTGTGCGAATTCACCAGCACCCATCCCAAACCGGCCCTGCTGGCGCCTGCCTAGCTGCCAGAGTGGCAGAGCACATGCTCTGCCACTCTGACAGGTGGGCGAGTCCGGCAGACAGCTTCCCTGCCTTCCCTCTGCCAGAGAACCGACGATCCTCAGTTCTCTGGCAAGGGTAAGGCACCCCCTACTCCTAGTTTCACCCCCAGCCCACCGAGAATCGCACCCACGTACCTGATCGTGTGCAGGTCAAAGCTGAGACTGGCAGCTCCGGCGCCAATCGCACATGTGCGCGCTGCGGCCCTGCCGGTCCCAGCACCCCAGGGATGCTGGAAAATGTAGTCTCAGCATTGACCTGCACACGATCAGGGACGTCGGAGGGATTCTCGGTGGGGTGGGGGTGAAAGTAGGGGGTGCCTTACTCTTGCCACCCCACTGAGAATCCCTCTGACGTCCCTGATTGTGTGCAGGTCAATGCTGAGACTGGCAGCGCCGGCGCCAATCACTGACAGTCCCAGCAGCCCAGTTGGTTTAACAGGATTTACAGACAAATGTGCACAGAATTGCAGGCGCAAAGCTTTCCAATCAAGACCGTTTATCATATAATCAGTGCATATTGATTTATTTACATAAAGTTTTGTATACTGTCTCATATATGTCAGTCCCCAAAACATTTTTGTTTGCTATTGTTTCACTCCATTAAGTCAAGGGCTGGTGCTGCTGACTGTATGGGAACATCCGTGCAAATTTCTTGAGAGAAACTCCTGTTCTGGTTTGCCATTTTTTTTCCATCTGAGGAGATGCCAGGAATTGGGAACCCCAGTCATTGTCGTGTTTCCAGCTGACAAGGTACAGAGAGCAAACACATGCACTTGCACAGAAGAGTAGCAGCAGCCACAGTCAGCAACAGCAAAAGTCCAAATCAAAGTACCTTGGGGACTTTAGAGTTAAACATGTTGTCAAGAGAGTTCCAGGGTCAAAGAGCAGAGTGTCCAGTAGTAAATCAAGAAGCAAGGTCACGGAATGCCGGAGTTGCAACTTTACGAGCATTTGTCTGCAACAATGCCTATCAGAATATTCTGCCTTAAATAGGCGGGTCATGTTTCCTTCGCCGCAGGTGACAGGTGCAGATTCTAGTTGATTTACACAGATGTTCACGCTCACATCTCAGACTGGTCACTGAACTGTGCCGCCCGGTGTGCTCTGAGACCGAGCTGCTGTCACCTGGAAGTATAGGCTCAGCGTCCTGACTAGCTGCTTGTGGCAAGCATTCTTCATCTTGCCTTGCCTGAGCCTGGCTGGGCATTGCAACCACCCCTTCATCCTCGGAGGAAGGAGCACTGATGACAAGGAGCATGACAGTCATCTGCTTTCTAGGCAGTTGTTTCACAGCAGATTACATAACGATAAAATAAAAAGCAGTTAAAATTGCATCTCCACAAGGGCATTACCTATAGGATAGTAGAGTATGTGTCATAAAAATGTATCCTATTATAGAATAAAGTTGCCTCCAGAAGGCAAGAGGCAATACAGGATCTGTTCACAACATTTACATCTGGGAAAAGCAGGGAACGTTATTCTAGAGAAGCAATGTGGCGAAATGATGACAGTGTTGGGCTGCATCCAGACGCTGCTTACTTATTCCACTACATCTGGATATTTTAGAAGTATCACATAGAGTGGAATTTTCAAATACAGTGAAATAAGCAAGCAGTGCAGCCCTAGTTATGTTGCTCAGTCACAATGCCCATTCCTTACTTGTATAGTTTTCGCACTGGAACCCAGAGGCATCCTTGTATTTAGAACGGCAATTTCCAAAATTAATGATATCTACAGGGGGGGCAAACATAAAATAAACATTTTCATTATACCACCGCTGATAACCCATAGCTAACAAAACAGCATGAATCACTTGCAATGCAAGGTTGCCCAGGCAACAGGTTAATCCTGACTTCATTGGAAAACAAGCTTTAGTTCCTTTTCTTCTCCTGAGTTGCTAGTTATGTTTAATTCCTCATGCTTACTGCCTAAAGGGGCTTCCTCTTACATTCCTGATCCTGAGACAGCAAGGAATCTGGAAGGCCAATAAAGATATTTGAAGTAGGCATGTGCCAGATGAAGCTGGAAGAAAATGGCTGAGAAAGCTAAACCTGAGTAGAACAATTATGGAACAACCTTGCTTTTCAAACTTTGGGTCTATTCACATTTACTAGCATATTATGGTATAACAATACCACACTAAAGACCAGTGTAGGGGTCTTTCCACTAGCACTAAGTACCCATTAAGGACCCATTAGGGACCCATTAGGCTCAGAACAGGAAGATCCCATTTCCACTGCAGACCCCATTAGAGCCACATTTGTTTCCACCAGTTCTAGGGAAATCCAGATTGAATGGGTCCTTCAGGACCTATAATCTGGATTTCCTGTAGACCCCATTAAAGTGGTTTACAGTGGGGTCTTCAGGCATCAAATACAAATTATATGGAGCGTATTTCCACCATGATCGGCCAATGGGGGCTTGGGGGGCTTCAGGAGGGCACACATGGGCGGGTGCCCCGAAACCCAAAGCTCTGAAGGCTGTGCACAATTTCCAAAGCCGGCTCCGAAACCAGCTCTGAAGCCAGCTCCAAAGAACAGCACAGGCTCTGAAGAGGACCCCATGCGAGAGCAATGCCAATCCTACGGATCCTCCCGAGGATCTTTGAAGTTTGTGGCAGATCACTCCAGAGAATCTTTGAAGACTCTCCGGAGCATCTATGGAGATTGCACCCTGTTCCCCAAAAAACCTGGGCTGATGGCTGGGCTGCACCACCCTGGGGACGCATTGGGTACCTTCCCTTAATCTACTAGATCCAGATTAGTTGAAGGACCCATTCCTTAGACCAGAATCATCTTAATAGAAAGATTTTTCTTTCTTTCTTTCTTTCTTTCTTTTCTTTCAGATACCTTACCTTACATGCTTTAAAAAAAAACCTTGGAGTTTGTTAGTAAAAATTGTTAATTTTTTTCTCAGTTTTTTTCTATTTGATTTTGTTACTATTCCAATGCACAGCACTTGTTCTTCCCTGCAGCCTTGTGTTTCTGTAGTCATGCTATTCTGTGGTAGACAGAGTAAATCCTGAAGCACGTCTATTGTCCCCTCAGTCCCTAGAAGGAGAGTGTCTAGCCTATGTGGTTGGCACCTAATATGAAAAGGTAGAGTTACTGTTTTAAGACATATTGTTTTGTTTAATGCACTGAATTTTGTTACCTATCCTGAGACCTACAGGTATAGGGTGGGATAGAAAAAGAAAGAAAGAAAGAAAGAAAGAAAGAAAGAAAGAAAGAAAGAAAGAAAGAAAGAAAGAAAGAAAGAAAGAAAGAAAGAAAGAAAGAAAGAAAGAAAAGGGAGGTCAGTGGAAAAAAACCCATTGAGTGCTGGAAAAGCCCCATATCAGACCAGCTGCACTCAAAGTGTGAATAGGCAGGGCAGATCACTATGGGAATGTCCAAAGCAACATCTGGTACCTGGTCAGATGTTACCATGATTATGTTTCCCAGGGAAGTTAAGTGCCTAGAGGACCTTTTCCAGCAAAACTGCATAAGCAAGTTGCATGCTAAAGGAACTGAGCTAAGTAGCCAGGATCTAGTCAGGATAGAAGAAACAGATTTGGCCATTCTGATCACTTGAACAAAAATGAAAAAGGGAAAAATGCAATCCTTACATCAGTAGAATAATGCAGAACTCTTTGCGCTTCATTTGCTGGAGAGAGAGACACCCAGATGTCAGTTACATGTTCCACTGTGTTTGGATATCCAAATATAGCGGAATATGCAACCAACATCTGGATGCAGCCTAAGTAAGCCATGTCTGAATGCAGCCAAAGGGAATGATGAGATATACAGAACATTTCCACAGGTGTTCCTAGCCCTTCTGACCTTCCTATCAAGATGCAAACGTAAGTTCACATAATTCCTTGCCTCCCTGACACACCCTAGAGTAATCTGACATCACAGAGAGAACTCTCTGTAAACACCGAGATTATTCCTGTTAATCCCATACTGATAACAGCTACGACTTCCAACACTCACCACAATTCCAATATGCCGCAGGTCACACTTGTACCTTATAATGCCTTAGAATACCACAGAGCTGTTGTCTCTTATATTTACTTTGGCTATTAAGAGTCACCTGGCTGGGATGCAGTTGAAAACACATGTATTGGGAATTGCTAATTTTGTGTAAGTGGTATCTTAATCACCTCTTCACATACCCATTTCTCTGTAATAGGGCATGTTTTTCAGATTCATAAACAGGTTGGCTCTTCAGAGAGTCAAAAGCCATTTAGAAGACAACTGATTATAAACTCTTACTCTTTAATCTGCTGAAAGAAAAGCACACCCATCTGGCAAGCTTGCTGTATACCAAATCTGTCCCAATATATTTCTTGGATGCATACTAGGAGATGTAATTCTATTATTCTTTGAAGGTGTTAATGGAGTCAGTTCCCTTTGACTATTCCACAGGATACAGAAGTTGTCTAAAAATATATCCAGCTCTCAGGGGGCAGAAAATGCTTGAATCTACACAGGTATGGCCTGGATTTCTTTGAGACCCCACAGTATCTTCACAATTACCATATAAGAAGCAAAGCAGAAGAAAAATCCATAAGTACTAAATAAATCAAAGTCTGGTTTCACATCCTACAAAAGTGGTAACGAGAATATTTAGTGCTTATGGGATATTGAATTTCTCCCAGTCCATTCAGTCTCCATCTCATATGTTGAATGTAATGGAGTTGTATGGATGCCTCTGAGAAACTTAAGGGAAGAAACTGCAGGTAGTTTTTCCTAATTATTTCAGTGACTGGCACATAAGTCTGCCTCTCCTGTCTCACAAAATTTTGGATGCTGCCTGAATTATGCAATACCAAGCCCTCCACTGATTAAAAACTAAGATGGTGTTTGCTCTTTTTGTTAAAGATCTACCAGAATAGCATAATTGCCTGATAATATTTTAAAACTCTATTCTAGTTCATAGCAGATTCCATCAGGAGCGGAACAGCCTGGGTACTTTATAAGTTCTGAAGCAGAATTGAGGAGTCCATTGCTAGTCTCTTTGTGAAAACTACTAAAGCACACTTTTCACTTATTTTTGACAGTTTTTTTTAAAAAAAATAGGTGATTGCTATTTAATTTGATTTGTGATGTCTGTTTTTGTTTGATTCCTTGTAAACTGCAGAGTATCCAGAAATCTGCATTAAATGACTCATAACAAATAAATTCATTGTAAATGAGTTAATTATGTATGCTAGATCAGGGGGTGCCATCGTGGTACCTTGTAACTAGGTTCTACTTCCCATTTGTACCAGTAACTATAGTCAAGGAAGATGTGAATTCCGCTAGTTAACTGTGCCAGAATGCATGGTTTTGGAGGAACAGTTCAGTATGCTAGAAAAGGGAATAAAATGACAAAATTGGTGCAAGTGCTAAAATTCTTCTCCTGAGAGAGTATATGATTTCATTTCAGTTTCTCAGAGATGGGTAAACTGACTATTTATGAGCCAGTTTGGTCTAGTGGTTAGGGAGCCTGGGTGTTTCCGCATTGGCTGCCAAGAAACTAATTTAAGAAAATCCGTTTCCCGGTGATCTGTCCTCCCATGGATCCATCTGAAATAGAGATGGATCTGAGGAGGCCCCACACGTCTGCACACGCAC
Organism: Aspidoscelis tigris stejnegeri; assembly: GCA_023333525.1. Classification (NCBI taxonomy): domain Eukaryota; kingdom Metazoa; phylum Chordata; class Lepidosauria; order Squamata; family Teiidae; genus Aspidoscelis; species Aspidoscelis tigris. Next base: position 68,657,558 of record JALMGA010000006.1, read on the forward strand.
GGGGAGGACAGATTCTGCTGGCCAGATCCTCTGGATGCTGTGCAGAGGCCGCAGCACCCATTCCAAAGGGCATCCAACCTTCCACGCTGTCAACGTTGCCCCTGGAGCCATGGGACTGGAGCATGTAGCTGCCAGTCACCGTATGATTCCACCAGCGTGCAGCGCGTGGGAGAAGGACAGAAGGAGGCAGACCAGCCTCCTTCCGCCCTTCCCAAGATGGCAGCCACCAGCACATCCGGCCCCTCACCTCTCCGTGTGTGGAAGCATCCTGCTTCTGAAAGGATCGAGGTGAGGGGCCAGATGGAAGGCCCAATTTTCAAGGTCTTCCCAGAGGCCAGATCTTTCGGCAGCAAGACCCCATTAAGATCTCATGCACTGGGGTGCAGAAGTAGCAGCCACAAAGGGTTCCAGATCCAGCCTCCAGTGTGGAAGGTAAGTTTTCTATGGGTGAATCCCCACAGCAAGCTTATTTCGCTTTCCCTAAACCAAAATAATAGAACCAGATGCAAACGTGAATTTGCCTGTTCCCATTACTTTTAACTTAATCGTGTTCGATCTGGATTCTGAGGATCCTACGTGGCCTACGTGACTCAAGGGGGGACTCAAGTGGCTACTTTTTAAAAGCCGCTTTGCAGGGCTGCCCTGCCCTCTTCCTCCTGGAAGACCCCTTCACCGAGCCTAGCTGGCTGGGTGGGTGGCTGCCGCTTGCCTGGATGGATGAAAAACAGGCACCGGCAGCCAGCAATTCTTTCCCCTCCTCTCCCCATTTCCCAGGGCACACAGCAGCAGCAGCAGCAGCAACTCAAACCCCCTTCACAGCCACAGCCTTTAAAACAGAACCTCCAGGGCTTTCCTTTCCTTTCCCTTTTTTAAAGGTCAGAGCTTTCAAAGTGCTAGAATTGCGCAAAACTGCAACATTGTTATTAAGGTGTGAAGTGGCTAGATCGCTACAGTGTAGCTTTAAGGACTGGATTTTTATAGTGGCTGTTTTGAGGGTGGATTTTTTCAATGAAATCACTATCTTTGGAAGCAAGCTATTGGGGGAGGGAAACCCTAAACATGGATTCTCATCCCTTAACACGGTAAGGTCCCCACAGTAAAAAATGTAAAATGTTTCAAGCACACGATCCAGAGTGAGACCTGTTGAAATCAGGATTGAGATTCACCACGCTTTGGGGTGGTTTAACATGGAGAAAGTGTGTTAAGCTAAACTGCCATGCAGACTCCAAGGATTGAAAACGTTTTGAATCCGAGAGAAGGTTGCCCTGAAGACACGGCCTATGTGTGTTTAATGTGTCTTATGGCCAGTGTGGAAGCACCCCTGGACTCTTATCTGGGTATACTGGGTTTGATTCCAGATTCCTCCATGAAGCCAGCTGGGTGACCCTGGCATAGTCACAGCTCTCTTCTGAGCTCTCACAGCCCCACCTACCTCACCGGATGTTCTGTTACGGGGAACAGAAAGCTTTGTCAGACGCTTTTGAGTCCCCTTAAATGGGTGAGAAAAGCAGGGTAGAAAAGCCAACTTCTTCTTCAACTCGCAGCATCCCTTGCAGTACCGGAGCTTCAACCCCTAGTAGAGACTTATACCAGCTTATAAGAGCTTATACCAGCAACCCCTGCTGGTATAAGCTCTTTGATTATAGGACCATTATCCTCAGAATATGGTGCAGTCCCCTTCCCCAGAGCGTTAGCCACCAAATGACACCACCACCATGAATTTCAACAGTCACTAATCACTTGATAAACAGAGTTCAATAAAAAGTATCAGGCTGATATTCCTAGAGGAGGTTGTTTCCCTTGAGCCTCGGATGGATGGGACACTTTAAGGAGCACCTTCATATGCTATCTCGTGGTCTAAGCAGGCATATGTTACAAATAGTGGGGGAAGGGCACTGGGGTAAAAAGCCAACAGCAAATCACTAGTTAGCCCTTTCTCTACACACCTGCCACTACTGGTAGGGATTACTGTGCATAGACCCAATGATAGATGACAGTAAGCCTGACCATAAACAGCAACAGTGACCCAACAGAATGAAGGCACTGTGGGGAAGAGGGAAGATTCCAGCTGAAGTCTTGGCTGTTCTTCCTCACTGCCCTCATGAAAACATTTCATGAACTTGTTGTTGTTTTTGGGTACCACTGAGTTGTCGTTGACTGGATGGGCACTCGACGGGCACCTCTAGGTAGTTTTCTTGACAGAGATACAGAAGTGGTTTGTCTTTGCCTGCTTCCGAGGAGAGACTGGAGGTCAAATTGGCAACCCTCTGGTTTCCAGGCAGCTTGCTCTCCTGCTGAACTACAGCTATGCCCCTTCCATGCACTACTACTCCCCTATTGAGTAGAGAGCAGGTTAATTGTAAGTAAAACTGCATTGGACTGTGTAGTTTTCCTGGAGTTACAATCTGAAGTAGCAGAGGGTCAGAACAGGTTCAGACTCAGGGCTGATAAATGTAGCTGATCTGGTCTGGTCACCCTTAATGCCAACATTTGTCTGCATCTTAGGCTTTATCTCTACTAGGGGTTGAAGCTCCGGTACATTTAATGCAGGATCACAGATATCACCAAGCCTGGAGAATACAAGTTTGCAACATAAGTAAATCTAAAGACAGAAATGCAAACAGACTTGAGCACCTTGTCAGGTAGAGAAGACATTTAGTTCCATCGACCTCCCATTATCAAAAGTCATGTAAATATGGTTATGTAATCTTGTGAGAGCCTGATTGGGGCAAATACCGCTTATGTAATTATTAGTCGCAGACAGATGGCTAAGCGTGACATAGAGAAAAGTTGGTGCTTGCTACGTGACCCACTGGTTGCCACAGAAATCACATTAAATTCCCAGCAGAACTGAAAAAGGTGCCCAGGCTTTGCAATGACATTCATTTGCTGTAACAGATGCTCAGTGGCTGCACATGGTTCTTGTTTGCAGCAAATATTAGGAGTCATTTCATCACAAGACATACAGGGTTTACAATCCTGAAACAAGTGACTGAGAGTTAATTGTTTTTTTTCACCCAAGTCTTAAGCCTTTGGGTTGACATGTTTAGTTCCTACCTAAGGCTATATCCACACAAAGTTGTTGTTTTTAAAGGGGCTGAAAAACAGCTTAGATACAGCTTTCCAAAACAGTCTACTTCCTTGTCTCACTTTCCAATATAAAATAGAATAACACTCTGAAGCAAACTGGGAACTCACTTAATCTGAATATACTTTAGTCTGGATTTTGCAGATTTTGCCCACAAAAGGTATGCAAAGCCAAATTCTTGTCAGAATAGTAAAGATGGATTCTAAACTGATTATATGGCATGTCAGAATGCAACCTAGAGGGTTATTTATATGTTAGCCACTGCTCATTGTGAAGAGATCAGTCCAACAACAGCTCATACAACTGGAGAAGGCAATAGCAAGGTCTTTGGAACCTCATCCCTATCAGGGCAACTCTGCACTCGCCAGCATATTAGACCAGCAAGCATAAAAGTACCCTCCCTTCCAGGCAGGGCTTCCTTTAACTGCATTTGTGTGGAAGAGAGGCTCCTAGTATGCTTGCTGATCCAGGACACCGGCTAGTGCCAAATCACCTGCCATTTCAACCAAATAATAATGCATCAGTCAAATTCATTTCTGTAGTCCATGGACAACAAATGGCAAAGATGCCACTAACTGTGAAACGAAGTAACTGAAAACCAAGATGTTGCAGTGATGATGCAGAATGCAGGCAAAATCTGCAAAGGCAAAATATCAAAAGCCATGAATAAATTTGGACCACAAGCATGCTCTGTAGATCAGACTGTTGAGTTCTCCAAAGTCAGGGCATCCTTAAATTTCACAGATAAAGTTACCAAAATCCTGACTCATATGCCCTTTGAAGCATTTCTCACATGTGACACATGATCCCAAAAGAACTGGCAGGCTTAACAAGCTACTGTAACTTATAAACATTTTAGGCAGTCTCTTTAATTTACTTGAAAAGAAGTAGAAGATCTTTTAATGGTCATATGGGGATTCCTCCATTTGGCTTCCTAACCCCATTCTTCTTCTTTGGCCATTATTATAACAGTGGATTACCTCAAATTAGTGTCAGGGGAGGGTTGTGAGGTTTATTCCAGAGCCTTTATACCCTTCCTTTTAAGAACTTTATTTATTTATTATTTATAATAAATAAATAAATAAATAAATAACTTATTTATAATAAATTGGTCCAAATGAAGGAAAACCTGAATAGAGGGAGGAAAATCCAGGAAAAAAAACAGCTTGGCATTTAAAGCTGTAACCAAATGGGCTGAAATCTGAGCTGAAGCAGAATTAAAGTAAGGGTGCAACCGTGGCCTCAGGAAGGGCATTGTTCCACAACATGGTAGCTACCACAGAGAGACGGCCTTCCTTCAGAGATGGAAGGAAGAGAATGATTTAAACTTAGGCTGGAGGCTCACAGTGCCATTTGTGCATACATTTATGGGAGCCATGACAAAACATTTAAATGTTATACGCCATGAAGAGACAGAAACCGTGGCCCCATCCAGATTTTTTTGGGGGGGGATATAACACCATTACAGTGCTACTATGGTGAGGTTGCCTCACATATCTATGGCAACCCCACCATAGCTCTACTGTACCCCTACCTCAAAAAAAGCACTAAAAACTATTGCTGGAAAACCCTGCACTAAGTGTTATTTTCCAGGAATTGTTAAATATACCCCCTGTATGTCATAAAACAGGAAGTTATGTAGACAGCACAGAGGGATAACACTATACTGTACTATAATACACTATGCTATGCTATGCTACCATACTATACTATACTATACTATACTATACTATACTATACTATACTATACTATACTATACTATACTATACTATACTATACTATCATAATATAATATAATATAATATAATATAATATAATATAATATAATATAATATAATATAATATAATATAATATAATATAATATAATATAATATAATATAATATAATAATTGCTCATTAAGGGTTTAATTATGGGTCAAATATGTATTTGCTGACAAAGGGAAGATCACGTATGAGGGAATGGGGCATGCAAAAGTTTCTCAGCATCTTCTTCCTGTGTCAGTAAGAACATAGGAAGTAAGTTCTATTGTCTGTGCAGGGGAAGGTCTTATCTTTAGAACCCACTGACGAAAAAGCGGAAGAACTCACGGGAAACTGTTTGAATTTCCCATATATGGTTAAAGGGGAAAAGGTATGCTTCTTGGGTTGAGATATTGTATAAAAAGTCTGGTTAATGGAATGTTCTTTGTGCAGTTACTTTATGAAAGGATTCACCCCGTACCCACTAGCAAATCATCCACTAGTGAATAAAATGTTCCTTTCCAGAATTTGTTCTCAGTCTCATTTCTCTGTACTAATGACCCTTAGAGGCCTGGTAACGTCTACAGTTATATAAACATCACTTTAATGGCACAGACTGAAAGACAAATACATTCTTTTCTTACCTATGACAAATAGAGAGGACTTGCTCGTGTTAAATTTATTTGTATGCCACATTTCCAAGAAAAGTGTTCAAGGCAGTATACAAAGAAACACAATAAAATATAAACCATTATAAGCAGAAAATACAAAGAATATAGGGGGAAATTCCAAAGTTTCAAAAAGCTCATTCCACATACAGATTTTCTTTTTTAAAAAATGATCAGAATATAGGATTTGTGCCTTCACTCACTGGATGGCAAGCCAAGAAGGTGTTAACTGCTAAATTCCTGATCCTGCAAAGACTCTTGCCATAACAGCTAGCAGCAACAGTAGATTAAAAAAAAAAATTATCTTCAACTGCTCAGGAATCAGAAAGTCTCGTAGAGTTCTTGCTCTTCAATCTCTGAATTACTTTGCGACAAATTCTTACCTGTACAGTTACCATAGCTATTTTCCCATTTATCTTGCATTTAACCAGTAGATTTTTATTTTGACAGTTTATTTTTTTTCTCTTCAATAACATTGTTTTACTTAAGAAGTTGCTGCTATTTCACCTTCCCAAGCCTTTGTTTGACTTCTGGTCAATTTAGTATAATGGTTCACCCAAAACAAACTCAAGTCTTCAAAGATTTTAAAGATCTTGCATATCTGGCCACAGCTATTGTGAAAACTTCTTGCCATTAATTTAGTACAATGTACACAATGAACATTTCAAGTCCCAGAGATAATGCTCTTCTGTGAAGATGTTTTTTCTGCACAAGATGTGAATTAAACCCTTTTTTTAAATCCTGCCTAGTGATTGACTGGCGTAACTACCAATCAACTTGCAACACAGAGAGAGGCTACAATGGGAGTAGGAGAAGAGTATGAAGAAGGGCATTCTCAATGGAAGAGAGAACACTTGTGGGCTCCAGACACTGTGCACTTGACATGTGCTAAACACTTTGTTTATGAATAATGAAGCAGTCTCAGCACCGCTTCTTATTTAAAGCATTTCTTCAAATTGTGTGAAGATTAGTAGAAAAAAGAAGAGCTGACTTTTCTATCTTGCTTTTCTCACCCATTTAAGGGGACTCAAAGCAGCTGGCAAAGCTTTCTATTCTTCTCCCCACCCCAAAAGAACACCCTGTGAAGTAGGTGGGGCTGTGAGAGCTCAGAAGAGAGCTGTGACTAGCCCAAGGTCACCCAGCTGGCTTCATGGGGGAGGGTGGAATCAAACCCAGTATTCCCAGATAAGAGTCCGGCTCTCTAACCACTAGACCAAACTGGATTACTGATTAGGAATTGCTTACTGGTTAGCTCTACTTGTATTTCTCTTAGGCCGTGTCCCCATTTATGCCGTTTGGTGCAGAATGGGCACGCAGGGACCAGGAGTGGGTCCGAGATTGATCCCAGCCTGTCCCCATACCTGCAGGCTGGGTGCGGGTTGGGCATGGATGCACCCATCCCCACACAAACCGCCAGGGGAGCAGTGCCATCTCCTCTCTGCTCCCTCTCTTCTCATTGGAAGCCGGATTGACGTCAGCCCATCCCTGTCCTGCCAGCTGCAAATGCTGCATCCCCCTTCCCCTTAGCAGCACAGAAAGCCAGGACTGGGCTGGGAAGCAAGGAAAAAAGTTAAAATAAAGCTTACTACTAATAATAAATTTATGAATAATTTTAAAAGACCAAAAGCCGCTACGAGGTTTAGCGGCAGTTAGGCGCCTGAGCAGTTTTGTGTACCTCCGCTCCACTGGGAACCACAAGAATGCCCGCCAAGTTTAAAAGGGAGAAAATCAAGCCATTCTCATGATTGCCTTTGTAATCAGGAAAAGGGGGTGGAATATTTTCCATGGAAAATGTACAAAAATTAAACCATTATCCTGCCTGCCTTGGTGATCAGGATTTTTCCACTCCCAAAACTGTCAGCTGTGATCTCCAATGCACAGGGCAAGAACGGCAAACATACCCCACCAGCAAATGATGTGAGCGCCAATCTCCTCCCTGAATAGCCTGGGACCGTCCCCATGCACAGTCTTGGCTCACTAACTAATGTGTGCTGGGACCCCAAACCATGCTTAGACTTGTTTTTTGGGGTAACAGATTTGGTCCTGGTCTGGCACGGACCAGGGGGATTTGGGGGGATTTGGTCCACTGAAACCAGATCAAATCAAAAATGCATGGGGACACCCCATGCTGAGGCCGGTTTGGGGATGCACCCTTAGTGCTAAATAGGAGAGAATATGCAAAAGATTCTATGCTTCTCCAACAAGGCGAGGCAGCAGGACTGATGCAAGGTCACCTTCATTGCAGACCATGGATTTGAACCCTGTGGAACCCTCAGCATATAGAGGGCAACAGCAGAGAGGGCAGGATGCCAACTGGAGCCTCACTTTTGATCTTTCCAAACTGCATTTTGATCAAGGTTTGAATCACAACCTTACTCCCTCCCCTGCTGCCCCACCAATTCTCCTGCCGGGCCACCACTTTCAGAATCTCCACCTTTTCCAGTTACCTCGCAGGGAAAACATAAATCTCTTTTGAACACTGCCTCTTTCCTCAAGAGCAGTATATCAGGTAAGTGAAAGCTTAGGAGGGAGCAGGGAGGAATCTGTATGGCAAGTTGCTGATTTGTGCTACAAACCTTTTGAGAATATCCATGGACGGCAGCTCCATTCATTGCACAGGGCAGCAACTTCTTCAAAAACTCCTCCCCTGTAAGGTGCCATTCATCCAAATCTTTCCGCACTCCAGTATACTGGCAGCATTAAGAAGGCAGACATCTGAAGCATCAAATGCCAGAATGGAGTGGAATGAAAGCATGGTGCTAGACAGCACAATTCATTAGGATATGCAACTTGCACTACATCCAATAATGTACCTTGCTGTCCCCCAGAAGACTGGAATATGCTGTCTCACTGCCAGCACTGACATATGTTTTAATGTTACTTACCTGGTGCCATTCACCTGGTGCCAGCAGACTGTTTCATGACAATAATGGAGTTAGATGGTACAAACTAGGGGGATTGCCATGTGGGTCACCATGTGGAGTAAGAACAGGTACAGAAACAGCTGAGTCATTATCATCTTCCTCCTTTATACCACCCCATTCCTCATCCTAGGCAGCAAAATAATTGGAGTCACTGAATGAATTTGCACTTTGCCTCTCACCACCGGGAGCCGAAGCATTAGAATGCTTTAGGCATCCACCCTTGCAGATGCCCAAAACATTTGAAGCTTATCCAGCACTTAACTAAATGCCAGCAAAGTGTGAATGGCTGCCCTTACGGCACCCGTCGTGGAACCCCAGCAACCGCACCTGCATGCTTGCACAGTGCCATTGCTGAGGTGGCCTGTAAAGCAGTGCACAATCATGCCTGCACCACCGGTCATGCGCTCCTCCCACAACTCTTCCACCAGGAAGAGTTGCAGAAGGAGCGTGCAGGGCTTAACCAGATCTGTCTCCAGTATAGACAAGAGGAAGTTTTAACTGCTCCATGCCTATATGGGGCAGGGGATGCTCTTGCATACATGGAGCCATTTCGATTAAAGAAATGGCTGTGTGAAGTGCAGACAGTCTGTGCCGGAGTATCTCCTGCGCTTACCACTCAAGTGTGAAAAGGCTCACTGTTGGTTGCTTCCATACGTGTCTTGAGGAGTGAGCTTATAACCTGGCCACAAATGATTGGAAGTAGGGACGTGCATGAATATTCATAACATTAGTTATTCATATGAATTCTTCCGAATTTGGACATTTGTACACAAATGGAATGTTACGACATTCATACATTAAAATTTGTATGAATATGATGTTTTGGACATTCGTACAAATATTTTGGACAGTCATTAAACTGGGGAGGCAGGAAAGCAGCTGCACCAGTCACATCTGCAACGGATCCAGATTGCATTCAACATGGATTGAGAGTGGATTAAAGGTGGATTCAGGCTGGATTTGGCAGTTTTAGAGCATGAATATGTTACAGGATAGGTATCAGATAGGTATTCATTCATAGCGGATAAGTATTCATTTGTATCGGCTATGTATCAGATATTCATACGAATCCGTATGAATACATTCATATTGAATAGAATCCTACACATTCAAAGGGGATCTATTCGAACGAATACAGATTTTCTAACATTCAGTTCATTATGAATCAGATGTCAAAAAAAATTTGTGCACACCCCTAATTGGAAGTATCACTGGAGACAGCATCCTTACGTTCATACCCTGACCTATTTTTCAACCTGTCATAGAGCTAAACCAAGGTTCACTAGGATGTCTGGCTGCTTACAGAGTTCATGCAAAAATCCAGAAACCAGTTACAAACCATTTGCCCTGGGGCATGGAGAATGGAAGACTAAAAATACAGTCCCTTGCTCCTTCCTCTTGATAACATCAACAAGGAAAGATAAAAGGGTTGATTAAAATTTGTGGGTGGGTGGGTGAAAAGTTAGGGAAAAAAACTACTCTGAGCACGAACAGTAGAAAACAAACCCTACATGTGGCCATTTTGCTTTAAGAAGTTCAGGGCCCCTGGAGGGCCTGGAGGAGGGCCTGGTTGATAAATATGGTCTCTGCAGCACCATACTGGGAATTTATAGTGTTATATGGAAGAGCAAATGCTGTGTCCAAGGTATTTGTTCCAAAGGCACAAATCTCTATGGTAACCATGTCTGAGCTTCAAACTAAAGATTGTGATCAAAGGTGCATGTTTGCTAACTAGACTGGCAAATCACCCAGCATTTTATGCCTTGACATTGCAGTCATATCAAAAAGAGGAAAATCGTGAATATGCTGTCAAGTGTAATTATAGCCATCTAACATACAAGAAGAATTATATACAGTAATTCAAAGGGAAGTTTGGAATGCCTTTTTCTTCCTAGCCAAACAGTAAAGACAGATGGTAAATCCTAACAGTAACAATAAAGAACACAATCAAGCCCAAGTTAGAGATATCAACTTCCAATGGAACATGTTTAAACCCATTATCCTAGCAGCTGGGGGTTGGTTTATGAAATAATATCAGCTTTTCCCAGATTGGGCTACCACCCTATGATGGTAAAGAAACCCTAGCAGATTTCAGCTCTGGAGTTTTATACGGTTGCTTGCTATAAAGAGAAATAAAAAGAAGGTTTAAGGAAGTACCGAAGATTAGTGTATTGTGGGTTGGGAAGGCATTTACATTAAGGCTGCATCCAGACAGGGGAAATATAATGCCATTATACCTTTGCTATATCCTTCCTAAACCCCACAATAGCCTATTGCTGGAAAACCCAGCACTGGTGGTAGATTTTCCAGTAACAGCACTATAACATACCTTTGTGGTAGAAGCTGCCACCATTTCTGTTCACTATGCACGTGCAGGGGGTGAAACAGACCAGCACATATCTGCTGCGGTGGCAACACACACTTCCAGGTATGCTGTGTTAGCCAAATACCTGGATGTGCACACCACTAATCATGCAAAGAGAAAGCCAACCATGGTGCTGTCTAGCTAGCAAGCAATAATATTATCTCTTGCTAATGGGATATCTGGCTGACATTTTTTCTTAAGGATATTCTTTCCACCCAGCAGCAGCAGCAGCAGAAGAAGAAGAGTTGGTTTTTCTACCCTGCTTTTCTCACCCTTAAGGGGACTCAAAACAGCTGGCAAAGCTTTATGTTCTTCTCCTCACAACAAACAGCCAGTGAGGTAGATGGGGATGTGAGAGCTCAGCAGAGAGCTGTGACTAGCTCAAGGTCACACAGCTGGCTTTGTGGAGGAGTGCGGAATCAAACTTGCCGAGTATGAGATATGAGCCCGGCACTCTAACCACAGGGCCAAACTGGCTCACAGAGGAGAACATTCAGACACAGTACAGTCCAGAAATAACTTCACCTCTTGATTGCACAATGTTCCAGCAGGGGAACACCTTTGACAGAAGAGTAGAACGCTCCTACCTCAGATGGACAATCCATAACGTAATTTTAAAAACTCCTAAGTTGCCCAATAGTCTTATGGTTTCTTTTTGTCTTTGAGAACTCATAAAATATGTAGGGTTTTTTTTAAAAAAAAAACACCCTGTGGTCTGAAAGTTTCAGCATCTGTCTAGCATGTAGAAACAGAAAGCCTAATTGTATATGGCACATGACAGTTTTAAAAATATAGCACAATAGGAAGGGAACAGAGAAGAGAGATAAGCCTTCCATTTCATCCAGATTCCCACTGAGAGATGCACAGATAGATTCTATTAGCTATAGGAAAGAAGAAGAAATCCATGCTACAATTAGGCTTGGAAACCTGCCATATCTGCCAGTTAAGACTTTCACGTCTCAGAAAACCTGAGATCCTGGCTCTCTTTTAAGGTTTGTCATTATTAGATGCCATTACGTTGACTCCTGGTAACTGTATGAATGGGTGAGTTGACCTTTTGACTTCTCTTTAGTAAGATTCCACAGAATTTCTAAAGAAATTCTATTCATTCCTTCAATATTCTCCATCCATCTTCAGCACTCTCTTCCCTGATTTCTGCTTTTGGGAGCCTTATTAAGGTCAGGTTCCCACTGGGCAATTTAAACCGGATTTTAAGCAGGGTTTTTAATCAGCGGTGAGGTCTATTTTTGGTGTGTTGGCGTATAATGCGGACTCGCAGGAGAGAAACCCCCTCCCCTCAGCAGAGTTCCCTCCCCACGCAGTCAGCAACTGGGCACCCTCATACCCTGACTTCATCGGGGTGGGCTATTCAAACCCCAAGCCCTATATATAACTGCTCCCAGAGATCATGAAGCTGTAGTTCACCGCTTCACCCCCCACATAGCACAGCCTCTTCCTGATGTTAAAAAGATCACTTTCCCTTTGTTTTGTGTGAGACCATTAGATCAGAACTGCGCGAAACAGCAGAGAGTGAGGCAAAAGGGGGTGACTGAAGAGGTGATGCTGGGAGGGAGAGATCAGGCAGGCTTTTACACAAGAGCCAACAGCTTTTTGTCTTTTGATCTCTTGCTGATCTCTTTGTAAAATCAGACACTGATCCCCTGATACATCTATCTCTTGTTTCATCTCACTCCTAGATACATGTATTTCTTGTTAGCTGCTGCAGACTCTTAATTCTCCACCTCCTCCACCCCAGCTCCCTTTTAGCCAGCCTGATCCCCTTGGCACATAATGGCGGACAGCCCAGGGAAGAGGGCAGGGGAAATCGGGAGATTCTTTGAAAACTATTGGGACAGAGAGAACTAGAGCTGACCAAGCCTGACTAAATCCTGTGTTGGAACAGGGCCTAGGTGAATTTTTCCCCCTATTTCTTCACCTCCTTGCAACACGTTCTCAAAGTATGCAAGTGTTTGCTTGATGATCCTGCCTCAAGAGAACATTCAGATTTTGATTCAAAGTTTATTCTCCTGCACTATGCAACATCTGTCTCCAGATCAATCATTCAAAGGTATACTTCTTTTTTCCCTCAATCATTCTCAGTGCCAAACTTCCACAGCCTTATCTCAATTATTTTTATGTTTGTTGTGAAGAAATATTTTTATTCTTCATGATCTTGGCTGCACTTTTCTTTTCATTTCCCCCTGTTTGGAGGCAGCTTTACTATTAAGTTTTGGGCCTTGTATTAGGTAAGAGCCTTTTGCTATTGCCTGAAGCAAGGAGACACGTTCAGGGATGGACCCAGATTACCTCACTGCCCATTTCAATCTTGGGCTCGGTCAGCAGCCAAGTACATGGCCCTTTCTGCACTTGTCTTTATTCTAGAACGTTTCTTGGGATAGAGTTCTGTTGTCCACATGTTAATACAGACAACAATAGGCCTCACATGGGGCCTGGCATAGTTTGCATGACCATGCAGACAGCAGGTCCCTATTCTGGGATATATTCCAAAATAACACCAAGTGCAGAAAGGCTCCATAGCTTCTACTGAACAATATGACTCACTTGGGGTCTTGCTAAAACTAAAGCCACCTCTGTTCAAAAGCCCAAAATTACCCACTACTTGCCTTTCTTTATCATCAAATCCAAGTTCACTAAGCTTGAAGTTTGACTTTTTTCTCTTAATGTTTTAATGGTAATCCAGATTTTGCATTCTCACCACAACCAATTTACCCTTCATATATGCTTTATCTGAGGTCCTAAAGGTAATCTTGGGGTCATTCTCTCTAGTTCTAATGTCTGTCTTACTGTGTGTTTTCTCTCTTAGCATGGTGTACTATTGTTTCTTCTGAGGAAGCCTACAGTGAGTAGGTGAAACGTGTAAAGATTGGGACTTATCAAGATTGGGACTTTTATGACAGGGTTTTTTTTGTGTGTGTGTGTGTGTGTTATTTTAGTTTCCCCTTCTTTATAGTTTTTGTGTAGTTTTTTTCAAGTATTTTTAGCATGACTGTTTTACCCGGAAACTGCTCCAACCATTGTACTGTACCCAGTCATGAAAGCCTTAATTTGTGCACTTCTGTCTCTCTGCCAAGAAAACTACAAAGAGGTGCCTATGTAGTCCACCAGAAGTCACCAGTACACAACAAAATCACTGAGTCAGGGCCAACACCTGGCTGATTGCATGGGCACCTCCATGCAGTTTTCCTGGCAGAGATACAGAAGTGGTTTGACATTGCCTGCGGCTAGGAAAAGGCTGGGAATTGAACTGGCACAACCCTCCGCTTTCCAGGCACTTGGCTCCACCGATGAGGCTCCAGGTACTCCCACTGAGAGAGACTACATTCTGCTTAAAGCATTTGTTCCTGTGAAGAACAATGCGAGCTAGAACTTGGGAAGGCACCTCAGCAAATGCCCAGTTGCCCTTCTGCAGTCAAGCAAACTGAGCACCACAGGGTGAAGTGGGAGCAGCGAGTACGTGAAGTGGGCTGAGAGCCGACGGCTTGCTCTTCATAAAAGCCATTCACACACACACACACATGGATGGCCAGCCAGGCGGGGGGGGGGGGGCGCCTTGTGGTACACGAAGGAAGGAGAGCGAGTCTTGCAGACACCAAGAGAAGAGCCGCCCACTCCCAGTAAGTCCCTTGGGGTCGCCTGATGTTGCCCTTTCTCCTATCTCCTAGGACGGTCCTTCGGCTATTCAGGTTGACCAATCAATCAGGGACTCTCCTCCTCCTCCTCCTCCCCTCCTCCATCTCCCACCCCCACCCCACTCTCCGGACGTGCATTCAGCAAAGCGCGGCTCGCTCCCCACGGTCGGCCGCGCAGCGTACCTTGAGGGTCGGTAGCCAATCAGAAGGCGGGTGGTTTGCGAAGCTGAAGTGCTGCCCCGGGGAACTGCGGAGGGGGCGGGGCTCCCCCTATATATAGCTATGTTGCTCCGTAGTAAAAGAGAGGGCGGGTTAATGGTGGTGCGAGTTTGTATTTATTTATATGCACGTATTCATATAGACGGTGGTTTTCCTCCTCTTCCAAGTGGCGTCTGATGAAGACTAAAGTCACTTTCCTAGCAAACTGAAAGTTCCCTGCACTTGAACTTGAACCAGGTAAGAGGGGAGATCTATAAAAGTCTGCTGGCTTCTTTCTCTTTAAGCTCATAGACACACTGTAGTTTTCCTTACTAAGATGCAGTGCAATCCAAGCTAGCCCTTTAGCTTATTTGTAACTTTGAATTGTATTTTGAAGTTATCTGTGAGTCCTCCAAAAGCTCAGCAGTAAATTTTTATTTATTTATTTTTGCTTTTTTGCAGTAAATTGAGAAAGGTAGACTGAGGTATCGTCGGTAAGGTTTATCCTTCAGCATGGTTGCAACCTGCACTTTAAACAACAAAAGCTCTGCATGTATCTCTGAATTGATACAGCAGCGCTTTCAGCATTCTGCCTTAACAGGTAAGTGGCTGATGATAATAGTGATTGCTATTAAGCTGGAAATCATGCCCACTGTCTTAACACACTGTGTGTGTTTTCAGTGCAGGCTTCCAGTGCGAGTGTATAATCTTGTGATATCTGTTACTTAGCTCAAATGTTTTCTGCAAATTTTTTGAGTTATTTAAGGCTGCATGTAACTGAACGTGTCTAAAATTAATATTTGTACCTGGTGGGTGTAAGAATCACTTTTTGTACATATTTTTTACTACAGGAAATCCAGGTAAATTGAAAGAGGTTGCAGGAACTGCATAAGAAAATACAAAATATATGTACTTTTATCTTTCAGCGTTTGGACAGGAAAATCTCATTGTCCAGAATTTATCAGAAACACTATAAATTCTACCAAACAATCCAACAAAAAACATATTTTTAATCTATTCTTTATCAACGTTAACAGTACTGTGTTATTTGTGCCCCATTCTAATATATAGAATAGCAGGAGTCATAGTTTTATAATGAATAACAAATGTAATTTATTTGCATTTAATGAGAGCCCCAATTCAACTTCACATCAGATTAAGTTTTTGTCTGGTGATTATTTAGTGACTTTTAGACCAAGTCCAGGGAGTAGCTCAGTGGTAAAGCAAACTGCTTGGAAAGCAGAGGTTTTCTAGTTTGATTCCCAGTCTCTCCCAAGAAGTATGCAATAGCAAACCACTTGGGCATCTCTGCCAAGAAATCTGCATAGAAGTGCCCATGCAGTCAGCCAGGAGCTCACCAAGACTCAGTGATATCCATCAACAAAAACAACAATCAAGAATTTATATTTCAGAAGCTTTTAATTGTCATTATGTGAATCATATTGTTCTTGCTTTGTGCATACTTAAAAAAAATTTGCATAGGCAAAAGTAATGAAGACATCAGCATATTGCATCTATCAGTGCTTTCAACAAGGCTTAGTTTGTAAAGAAGTGCGATCTTTGTCATGTTTTTCATCCCTAGTTTACGTTTTTAGGAAACATTTATTAAATGCTCTTTACACACAGACCCACACACAAAATCAAAATTCCAATATCTTGCTCAAAGCCACTTTCTCCAGATGGGACATCAGTCACCACTGCAAGAACAAAATACTTTCTCACTCCTTTGTTATCCCAATCAGTGTTGAACAATCCAGAAAGATCAGAGAACCTTTTGTGCTTTATATTGTACACACTTGCACCCTATAGAGCACCCTCTTATCTCCTGCTGGGCTCCCTGCCATCTTAGTGAAACGAGCATCTGGTCTTCATTTGGTTGCGTTTAGAGGGTGCTGCCAAGCCACTGTGTGGCCTAAGGAGTCAGTCCATATGTATGCACATTGCTCATGCAAAGCTTTTATAAATCAAGATGTGGACCCCCAGTGCATGCTTGGCTCCTAGAACTGAACACTCTGAAGGTGTATAAAATGACAACTGAGGTGGTGTTTTGTGGTTGCCATTGAGTCAGTATCAACCCCTGGTGGTTACATAAATGCACTTATGGGTGTTCATTAACTACTTCTGGGGAGATGCCAGAGCAGCTCTGAGCATGCATGGCTGTCCTAATCTGCAGTAGCTGTGAGCAGTAAAAACTGTTCTAGGTACAATCCTATATGGGGATTTGCATTCTTCCTTTTGTGAAGGCTGCATGGGGGATGGGGCAGCATAGCTGTGGTTGCACAGTTGTGTACCACACCAATTGCCATAGCAGTGACCCAGTGTGCATGGCCATTCCTACAGTGTGGCAGATGGTCCCAACTGGAACAGTCCACACTTCACCAAGACCCAAGGAGGTTTGGGTGCAGTTTGGGATGAAGCAGCACTCTCAGTGCAAATGCTGGCCACCATCCCTGATCTTAATTTCCATGGAATGCTTTCCCACAGAGTTGAGTCTAAAACTGCTCGAAAATGGAGGAGCACCTTAGATGTGATTTTCCAACATTTACAAACTTTTCCAAAACAGTCTCTATGTTTTCAGGGCCCATCTATGCCTGAATTTTAATCCACCTTCAGAATGACACAGTACTAGATTTTTTCTTTCCACATTATCTAACCCAAAGATTAATTTTCTGTGTTAGAGATTGCCAGAAGAAAACATGATGTGTTCTCTACCTCTGAAAATGGACTGAAGCTGGATTAAAATTTAGATGTAGTCAGGGTCTCAGAGTAGGAAATCTTAGTCCTTCCTGAGGTATTTTCTGCCCCTAATTTTGGCAACTCATGGAAGAAGTACATGTGGAACCATGCTTAAGGGAACCCAAAATATGGACTTAATAGCCTATATAGATGTATTGTGTATGTCAGTTATTTTACTTGTATCCTTCAACCCAAATACCTATGAATGAAAAATGTTTGCTTGTTTTTAACACTTGATTCTGACTAGTTTACCTAGTTTCTTCAGCTGACACCCTTAATTGTCCATATGCATAGCTTCTTGTGAAAATGTTTAAGCAAATGGAAGTTTCTATTAGTGACATAACTGAATAGCAAGAATACAGTATTTATTTAAGAACATTTTTGTGCTACTTTCCATTTTTAAAAAATTCAAAGCGGTTTACAGAACATTAAAAACAGCAGTTAAAACATGTTAAAAACTGAGTAGGCCAGGAAGGAAACAAACATTTCACACAAGGAAAGCCTCCATAAAAAGATAGGTCTTTAGCAAGCATCTAAGTTGTAAGTGTAGGAAAGCAAATGGCATTCCAAAGGGAAGGTACTACTGAGAAGGCCCAGCTGCAATCATACAATGGCATTCTGTATTATGCAGAACCTGCAATAAGACCTCTCCAGGTGACCTCTGTGCTCTTCCAGGGTTATAACGGGGGAAGCATTCTTTACGGCACTGTGGTTGTTTATAGCTTGGTATGCCAAACGTAAAATCTTGAACCTGTCCTGATAGCTAATTTGCAACAAGTATGCCTGTTTACAATAAACTGCACTGCACTGAGCTGAAGTTAAAATATGTTTCACACTATAATCTCAGTGGTTGAATTCTTGCTTAGAATTCACTTTGGCATATCAAAGAGGGTGAAAATGGTTTGGTTTTACCAATTTGTTTAATCTTGTTTTACATATATACCAAAGCCTTTCTTAATTTAGCGAGATAAACAAGTTGCTTCTTTGGGCATGTGCCTGAAACGTCTTGGCTCTGATTCTGACAGCTTGTCAAAATGGAATCTTTTAACGGAAAGCTTGGCTGGGCCCTTTGCTTCTCAGGTCACCTCTGTGTCTTTCTGCTGCCACCTCCTGCTCCTGCCTAGTGAGCAGGTGGAGCCTGGTAAAATGCACTTTTCTTGTAACTAGTTTTGTAAAGCGACAGGTAGTTCTGGTAAATGCTAATTCTGCCTGAAGTGAATGTCAGCAGTTCCTTGTTGGTAGTAGAACAAGCATACCCAGCTGCAAAATCTCTTTAGTCTGAGAGGGTACTCTGAGGAAATGTGACATAGCAGGCTAGTTGGATTTGTTTACTGCCACTGAGGATGGCTGTCTAGTCCCTTCCTAGGTATTGACATTCTTTTCTCTTCTCCCACTGATTACAGAGTTTGACTACTGGGATTATGTAGTGCCTGAGCCCAACCTTAATGAGATGGTGTTTGAGGAGCGGATGTGCCAGAGTCTAGTTAGAATGCTGGAGAGCTGCCTATCAAAATCAAAGCAGACCAGGCTACATTGTTCCAAGCTTCTAGTCCCTGAGAAGCTGACCAGAAGGATAGCCCATGATGTCCTGCGTCTCTCTTCTACCGAGCCATGTGGCTTAAGAGGCTGTATTATTCATGTCAACTTGGAAAGTGGAAATGTATGTAAAAAGTTGGATAAAATTGTTTATGACCCCACTATTGTTCCTACTTTTGAACTGACCTTGGTATTTAAGCAGGACAGTTGTTCATGGCCTAGTATCAGGGACTTCTTCCCTAGAGCTTGCTTTACTACTAGTAGTAGACGTACTCTGATCCTAAGTCCTGGCTTTCGGCTAATTAAGAAAAAATTATATTCTTTGATTGGGACCGTTGTTGAGGAATGCTGAGAAGTCTGTTTTTAGCAGTTGAAATAACTGAGCCTAAAGTCCTTAATATATGACTTTAATTTTTTTTAAAAGATGACTGTGTCTTTTGCACATCTCCCAGTTCTCTAAGCTGGTGAAATCCCAGTGCAGCTAGTTGGTACCAGGCAGAATGGCAAGGAGCACATTTATTATTACTTGAAACATTCCTTGATCGGCACCAGCTTGGCAAGTCAGTCAACCAGCCCAGTTGCTGCTTATTGCCAGTAGATTTAATAAATGTCACTTGTGGCCTTTTCTATGTGGTATGCTTAGGCAGCATCTACACAAGTGCCATAGTGTCCCAGCAGTGGGCTGTCAAACCTCCAGGGGGAGGGGTACACTGATATGCCTCTGCCCCCAGCTGGCTTCTGGGCCCTTCCAACTGCCCTAGGAGTCAAAACAGTTCTTGACCTCTAGTTTCCCATCTCCTCCACATGGAGTTATAGGGAATAGAGAAAGCAACTCGCCAACCCTGTGTGTGGCCAGTCTGTTTTCATGCCAGAATGAAAATGGCAGTTTATGGGTCATTTTCAAAAGAGGCCCAGCCAGAAATATCTCTCTTAGCTGGAGGCCTTTGATTCTGCAGCTGCTAGGCTTTGGGGGGTTAGAAGGCATGTTGCATTTGCTCACTGCACTTTCAGCCCCAGAGGCAGGTAGCTTAGCTCAAGTAACCTCACCACCAAACTGCAGCTTGTCCCCTGGAGATGCAGTCTGAGCTGCCAGACTGTTTTCTCTGCTGTTTTCTCCAGGTTTAGTTGCTTCTTAAGAAGTACTAGGAGAAATTAACCCTGAGCCTAAAGTTTAATAGGAACAGTGCTTGCAAATCTAGCTTATGGCCTCTAATACATAAAAAGAATATCCTGGATGAAGGTGGAGTTAATGGGCATATTTAGGTAGCAGAGCCGGCCCCTGACTAGTCTTCTGGGACAAGCAACAGTTGGTATGGTGTTTCTTTGGAACATCACCACTGGCCTTAAATGAAGTGGCTTGCCTGGAGTGTTAAACAACCATACGGCAGTTTTGTTAGTTGTTACTGATTAACCTCTGGAAATGTGGTTGTATTGATGACACTTAAATGTGACTTTGAGCATGAGATGTTGCATTCATTTCTGTTCCTTCCTGTTGTTCCCTCAAACTTGTTGCATGCCACCTGCCCATTTCTGAGGGGAGGGGGAGAGAGGAGGGGGTGCTCCCATGTTTGCTTTTAAAAGAATTAGCTCATGTTGCCTCTATTTGGACTTCTCTTCAGTGTCAGAGGATTACTGGGGCAGTAGTTGTATGAAAACCACTGGTCACCATTAAGGTTTGACAGAGGTAAGAAAAAACCTGTATAGCCAAAGATTGGCTAAACGCCCATTCCTTTGAGTTTTCTTTTCACAGATCTGCCTTTCAGACATGAGATTGTCCCATAATCTAGGCAACACTCATACTCTGTAGGGTCACTTTTGTTTGTTCCCTCAGCAGGCAAAGGAGAATATGTGGTGTCAAAATCAATATAAGAGTAATAGCTGCCCCTCTTTCCTTTGGGTCACTCTGGAACTTCCAGTGCTAGGCAAGTCATTCTTCTTAATTGCCTATTGTTGCCATTTTAGAAATCCTGTAATTGTCTTTTAGTGGGGAGCTTATCACCTTTTAGGCCCCTTCAAGGTAACATAGATAGCTGGCCAAGAAGAGAAATTGAGTTGTTTACCAAAGACTCTTAAATCCTACATTTTAAGACACTGAGACCTGAAGTTCATGAATTGCTGATGTTATTAATCTATACTGTGTGTTGTCTTCTGAAAACAACGCAGTATAAAACCAGTGTGATTTCTGCAGAAATCCATCTTCTGAGGGATCAGATCCATACCCAACTTAATAAAGAAATAGTAGCACAGAAAAAAGTCTGTGATGGTGGGAAAAGCATTAGCTGATGGCATAGAATTCTTATTTATGCATGAGAGCTAGTCTGTTATTGTCTGGTGAAAGCCCTTGAAGCATCTGTGAGTGATGTTTCTGATTCCCTTTTGAAATCTTTATTGGGAGTACCTAGAAGGATCTGGAATGTATGCCACATACATACTTTACTTGTGCTGCAGTTACTTGAAGTCTTGTGGTGTCATATGGAGTAGAAAGCCCAAGGCAGCCCAGAACAAACTAAGAGGAAGACGCAGAAACTCTCCTTTGGGTTGCATACTGAGCTGCAGGGCCTGAATTATGTGGCTAACATAGCAATGCTTGTGCGTGCCCTGCTAGTGAACCTTTATGGGTAGAGGACCACAGGTACTGCACACTGCATTTAATGCTTTTAATTTTCTAATATTAAACATTGTTGCAGCAGGAGGCCCATTCTTTGGTTTGCACTGATACAAAGCCCCTCTGTTGTATGAAGCTGTGAGATGTTTGTTTTTGCATTGCCTTCTCGTGATCCTGGTGTGGATCTTCAATTTTTTTTCTTCAAGAAAATATAAATCTGTTTATAAATAAAGGCATATTTTTAATTCTGAAAATAACGAGTGGTTTATTTTAAGAAAATAAAGGTACCTTTCCTTGTCACATTTTCTGAAAATCTGTTTGGAGATCAGAAAGAAGAAGAGTTGGCTTTTCTACCCCACTTTTCTCACCCATTTAAGGGGACTCAAAGCGGTGGAGAAAGCTTTTCTATTCTCCCCACAACAGACACCCTGTGAGGTAGGTGGGGCTAGGAGAGCTCAGAAGGAGAGTTGTGACTAGCCCAAGGTCACCCAGCTGGCTTCATGGGGGAGGACAGAATCGAACCTGGTATTCCCAGATAAGAGTCCGGCTCCCTAACCACTAGACCAAACTGGCTCAAAGAAGAGGATAGGGCCTCTACACTTCAAAAATTATTTTAGTTTATGATCTGAAGAGATAAAAACATGATTAGAATTCAACTAGTAGGTGGCCAGGTAGCCAGTGTACTATTTATTCATACATTTATACACTGCTTCTTATAAGCCCAGCTTGGTTTAGAGAAGAAAGACAAAGGGAGGGTATTCATGCCAGGAAAGCCTGAGTGAAAAGATGTGTCTTTAATAGCCACTTGAAATTGTGGTTGCTGACACCCCCTAAATAGCAGAGAGGAGGGAATTCCATATGGTAGGTGCTACCACAGAGAAGGCTCACCAGCTAGCTATCATAAGATGAGATCCCTAGGAAGAGACAGGTAAGAAATTATGATGTACCTCCACACAAAGGCTAAAACCTGTGATTTTCCCAGCATTGTACTGGAAATGTCAGGCATAATTCTGGCATTACCAATCTAGCCACAGGCAAGTGAAGCAATCACCCATAGTACCGCTATAAATGGGAGATCCAGCAGTGATGAGAGATTTCACATAATAATGTTTCCTTTGGATCTGCTGGCCTGTTTCATAATAATCTCACTTGGGCTACCAGAAGCCAGCAAAGCACCTGGAAAAACAACAAAAAGAAGTGAGTATGTGCTTGTCTGGCTTCTGGTAGTCCCAAATGAGATTATAAGAGATTACAAAATAGTCTCTACCCACTCTCCCTGGAGGTGTGTCAGGCATCACCACATGTTCAGGACAGCAGTTTGGTCTAGTGGTTAGAGAGTCACTCTTATCTGGGAATACTGGGTTTGATTCTGCTCTCGTTCATGAAGCCAGCTTGGTGACCTTGGGCTAGTCACAGCTCCCTTCTGAGCTCTCACTGTCCCACCTACCTCACAGGGTGTTCTGTTGTGGGGAGAAGAATAGAAAGCTTTGTCAGCCACTTTGAGTCCCCTAAATGGGTGAGAAAAGTGGGGTAGAAAAGCCAACTCTTCTTTCGTTTGGGCTTTGACTAAGGAAACAATTTCTCATCCCTGCTTTCAGGCAGTGTTATTGTTTGTTCATTACATTTGTTATGTTCATTTTACATTTGGTTTTTAATGTTCTAAACCTGAAACCTTTGGGCATAGGGCAAACAACAACATAACGGGCCAACGGACACAAGGGTACACCCAGGGCAGCCCCTTGTGTCTGGTGAGGGACAGCCAGAAGCAATTGCATTATCCTTTTAAAATCCTGAATTGATTCTTATTGCCTGGAGGCAGTCCCTATCTTGTGAACTAAAGGAAATCCTCCTTTCAAGATCCCAATAAAATGCTAGCAGAGGCTCCCTCATACCTCTCTTGAGAGCAAAAGACAAAGTGGTAAACAACCTATTAATCAGTGGGCCTTATACAAAGCGCTGAGAGGTGTGAGATTTGAGATTTAGCAACTAGTTTATGATAAATTGTGGCAACCCTTTATGTTTCTCTACTTTGGGGGTGAGAAAGTCTCAACAGAGATTCTTGTTTAGCTTGATATATGAGAGGTCTACACTACAGAGCAGAACTACATGTTACCTGCCAGTCTATCATTCGTTTTGCTTGACCCTTTTTCTGTTTGATGACCCCTGTAAGGAATGTGTAAGGGTTTTTCTTGTCTAATGATAAGCAAGGAAGTGGTAGAGATATGAAGAGAAATTTGTAACAGATAAAAGTGTATGCAGTTCGTTACCATCAAGTGTAGTGGTGGCATCTAATTTGGGAAGCTTTAAAATAAGATTAGCTGAATTAATGGGAGAGAAGGCGGCCAGTGGCCACTACTACATTCATTGACTCAAAAATCACAGCATTGTTACTGCCCTTCCTGTGACCTTCTGGTTGCTCAGTTAGTATTGCCTTGCTATGATCTAAAAAGGGTACCTCCAGACATAAAATAAAAATGCAGAGCTTATTCAGAGAAAACAGAGCAAATGAGGCACTTGAAAATTATGTGGCCTAGCATCCTGTCTCACACAGTGGCCCAATTGCTTCTGGGCATCTCAAGCAGAAGACAAAGCCAAAACCTTCACCTGCTCTTGAATCCCTTCCTGATAGCCTTTAGAGGCATTTCTTTTTTTCCCAAAGGATAGAAAAATGGCTGACAACAAACATTATTTACATTTCTAAATGAAAAGCTTTTGTGGTTTTCTGCCACCACATTTGTACATTACCTGATTAAAAGAGCAAACTGTTAAAAAAAATAAATTTGCCTACTAATTGTCCATCAGCCAAGCACAACTATTGAAAGGTTATGTGCTGGAAATGTGGTGTGTGGGTTTTTTGTTGTTGTTGTTGTTGTTTTGTTTTTGTTTTTTTAAGCGTCTGATGTTGTACTTAAGAATAAATCTGTTAGGTTATTCTTGTGGCATTTCTTGGTAGATCATTAAAAGAATTCCCAGAGTAATTAAAGAACAGGGCATTGGCAGATTCAGGACACGTTCATTAGCTTCACTGGCAGCTTTCTGACACAGGTAGACAACCTGCTGCATTAACTTTGCAGAGGGGAATAAAGGAATAGTTATTCTGGATGCTTTGTATAGTAATCATGGCTGCAGTTAAGCCTGCAAATAAAATAATACCAGCATTATTTCAGATATAATTACCCAAGTTAAGAACTCTTGCACATATTATTTATAAGAAGTTCTGCATAGGGCAGTGATGGTGAACCTTTTGAGCTCGGTGTGTCACAATTCGCAAGAAAACCTAGTTTAACTCGGGTGCTGTGTCACATCTAGAAATATCCATAATTTTGTGATATTTGTAGCTCTAGTAAAAAAAATTATATTTTTGCTATATGTATTTTATTAAAAGCAAAAACAAACAATTCTTTACATTAGTGACTTTTGTAGCTAAATCTTCAATTGAAAGTTGGTATTTCGTACACTTCAGGAACAAGCAAGCACTACACGCCCAGGTGCCAGGATGACCATGTGTGTCACCCAAAAGGGCTTGGCGTGTCACCTGTGACACGCGTGTCATAGGTTGGCCATCACCGGCATAGGGTGTTCTGCTATAGATAAGGTCCTTCGAGCAATTTGGACTGCATCCAGGCATTGGTTGCCTATTCTTCTCTATTTGGATATTCCAGAATAAAGCTTATATATCCCAAAATATCGATGCTTTATTCTGGAATATCCAAATGTAGAGGAATAAGTAAGCAACATCTGGATGCAGCCTCACCCCACCAGCATTAAAATACACCCTTAGTCCAGTGAAATAGACAATGCATAATCTGAATCAGAGAGGGTCTGATAGATCTATCAGGTCTATTGATAGATCTCAACATCAGGATCTACTGGTAAACCAGCAGGCCCTAGTGTAGAACATTGTAGTCCTTTGTAGCCCTTGGAGATCAGCCCCCAAGCTTGCACAAGCTTCAGGGTGAGGGCTGGTCTGGAGCAGTGCCATCATGCAGATGGCGCTAAAGCAGGTAATGGCTTTCTGTGATCCAAAACAGCAGGCCTGGCTTGTCCAGACCCATCGGTTAGGACCATGGAGAGGTACATGCAGAAAGGGCCCAAGTCTGTTCCTTGACTAGATAGCTCAACATCAACGGAGTGTTGCTGGTGGGAACAAAAGTGAGACAATGTGAATATGCAGAGCAAGTTAACCTTTCTACTGCACGTAAGTATCTCATGGACTACATTCACATGGAGTTAAAAAAGGAAAGCTGCTAAAAAGTAGTTTTTATACATACTCCAACCCACCTTCATTCCTTTAACATGGACTAGAGGTGGGATGAGAACATTAGCAGTCACGTGCTGTCACCTCAAAATCCACAAATGACCCTGGAGAAAAGGAGAAGCAGAAGGCAACCAATATATTTCATTCATTCATTTCATTAATCTCTCCCCTTTCCTCCAAGCATTCAGGATGATCAAGACAGTGCTACTGCTTTTTATGTCTCTCTCACGCACACTTCAAACAATACAGTAATCCTGTGAAATAGGTAAAGCAATTGCCCCCAGGTGAATGTCAGGGTCCAGTGGAGATCTGAAACTGGATTTTCCAGCCAACTCGTAGATACCATATAAGAAAAGTTGTAAGGCTAAGGTTTTATGGATTATAAACAAATATTCAGAATGGGTAGCTAAAACTCTTCCAACTTTTTCTGTCTCAAAGTCTCACCCACATTCGTTAGCCTTGCTTTCCCTTTTCATGATGCTTAACTTTTTGGTATGCTGATAAGGTGTTTGGGAAACTGAAGGATGTTTTGAAAAATGCACCTGGGGTGATGAGAAACAACTGAGATCTTGATGACTAAGAAAATCAGGCAGCAATGCAAGGTCCATATATGCCTTGGCTACTTCTTGGTCCTTTTCTGTTATCAGTACAGTGGTACCTTGACATACGAGTTTAATTCATTCCGTAACCTTGCTCTTATGTCAAATCGCTCGTATCTCAAAGCAATTTTCCCATTAATCCATTCCAGCTCCCAAAACACCACCTCAGTTGTTTTTGTTATGAACTGTACTGTATTTACATACTCGTATCTCAAATCTTGCTCTCATCTCAAAGCAAAATATCACTCGCTCGGCAGCTTGTATCTCAAAACACTTGTATGTCAGGGCACTTGTATGTCGAGGTACCACTGTAAATGAAGCAACATAAAGGAAATGCTGTCTGTCTGCCTCGTGGGTTCTGAACTGAGCCTGGGATGGTGATTTAGACATCTGGCAAGGAGGGCAAGAAGGTCTTCTGATATCATTCAGGCTGAGATCAAAAACATGCACAGAGTAGGGATGTGCATTCGAATTCGAATAGAAAATCCAAACATTCAATTTTATTTGAATGTTTAGAATCCAATTTGAATCAAATACATTCGAATCTATTCATTCAAATGTTAGATTTGAATCTGAAGATACGAATATCGACAACATTCATATCTGAAAAGACGATTGTCGACAACATTCATATATGTTATACGTATCTGTACACATTTCGTACGCATCTGTTTTATCCCATATACATCCTGGTTTTGTCCCGTACTACCAGCGCAAATGTGTACAGATATATATGAGATTTGTACAGATACGTATGTAATACATATGTATCTGCACATTCAAATGTTTAAATTCAAATGTGTACACATTCTATGCGAACTCAAATGGCCACATTCGATCAAATTTGATTGAGTTTCGAATGTTTAGAACGTTTGTGCACATGCCTAGCGCAGAGTGCAATAATAAACAGCAAGATCTGGTCAGTTTCAAAAATGCTTCAAAAGAGCCCTTTCTGCTTCCTGGGTCACTAGCAAGAACATGAACTCACTTAGGCTGTGGCCACACCTAAGGTTTAATCCAGCTTCAATCTACCTTCAGAGTGAGAGAACACATCAGCAAAGTGACCAGTAATTTTCTCTCTACATTCTCTATCCCAAAGGGGAATCTTCTGAATTATTTAACAGTGAAAGAAAACAGCTTGTCATTTTGCTGATGTATTCTCTCACTCTGAAAGTGGACTGAAGCTGGATTAAACCTTAAGTGTAACCACAGCCTTAGTAGTAGTTAACACTCCTGCTCACATAACAAGTCCCTATTTTTCTCCAAAAGGAAGAACAAATTGTTTAGCAGCATAATTAAAAGAATACAATGGCTGAGCTGGGATGGGGAGCATCGTGGGAAGAGGCGGCTTTCCGCTCTTCTCGGTCTCCCTTCCACCTCATGCAGCTGTTCAGGAAACAGCTATATGGTTGCAAAAAAAGGATTAACTATGAGGAGCTGATTGCTTGGGACCAAATAAGCTTTTGCTGATCCTCACCTTTCCTGAGGGATGGAATTTCAGGGAGGAAAGGGGGCCAGATGGGAAGCTATAACAGGCCAGAAGTTACTCAACTGTGTTCTAGTATCCTGGGCAATAGGGGAATCTACACATTTCCTTTGACCTTTAAAAAGGAAGACAGTGATGAGCCATGTTTCTCATCTACCAGATTAATGAGAGTCAAGCTACAGTAGGAAAGATGCAGAAGCAAAGCCCTGTTTTAAAGAGAGGGGATCTCATGGGAAGGTAAGCAGGTCGTCAGTGAAGTTCCTGCATTTCCTGCACAATTCTGCAGAGATGGTGCTCTAGGACCACTAAAGGTAGTGATACAAATGTTGGCTTCCACATCATTTGCAAAGCAACTCCTCTCTGGTGGTTAAACCTACAGGTAGGTGTCTGTTTCTTCCTTCCCTGAATGGGCAAGCCAGGTTGGAACCCTGGCATAAGAGGAAGAGACTTTAATCCACGTGCTCATTTTGATCCTAGTTATAGCTAGCAGGCACACATACTTCACTAGGACCCTATCCAGAAAGGGGGGATATAGAGCCATTACAGTGTTGCTATGGTGGGGTTGCATTACATATGATAGGCAGGCAGCTTCCCTCAACCCCAACCCCCACTTTTTACTCTTGTTGGAAAGCCCAGTGCTGGTCACAGGTTTCCCAGCAATAGCATTTTTAAGGCTGCTCTGTCCAGTGCACATACATGGAGGCCAAAACAGTCAACCATGCATGTGCAGACGTGATGGCAGGTATATCTGGGCACTCCAGATGTCCAGCAGTGTATGTTACTTAAAACGCACAAAGGCAGCAGCTGCTGCGGCACTAGCTAGCTAGCAAGGGGTAAGGGCAAAGGATCAATATCCTTTGCTAGTAGATTATTTGGCCACTGTCTGAAGATGACCAAGGAAAGAGGAATTTTCTCCCTTTTGCAAAAAACTGGTACAAAGAGGGCTAATCACAGCCTGAACTATAGTGGTATAAAATTTTAAAGCCTCCTTCAATATGAAGAAGGGAAGGAAGGAAGGAAGTTGGCTTTTATACTTTGCTTTTTTCTCTTTCACAGGACTCAAAGTGGTTGACAAGCCTTCTGTTCTTCTCCCCACAACAGACACCCTGTGTGGTAGGTGGGTCTGTCAGAGCTCAGAAAGAGCTGTGACTAACCCAAGGTCACCCAGCAGGCTTTGTGTAAGAGTGCAGAATTGAACTGGGAGACTACCAGATAAACTCCAACATTCTAGCCACAAGACCAAACTGCCATATGGTATTATCCTCAGCTACCCTCGGCCCCTCAGTGGGTACTTAGTCCCTTAAAAGCCAGCTACACAAAAGCAAATTCAGTAGGAACACAGAGAAGCTCACATTATTTTTCTCCTCAGGTGTGATTTTTGGGGTTCCTATGTATGCAGGATCACCTTAGGAACCCCTCCCCCTGTATTATACAGTTTTAAAATAAGCGCCTAAAGGCCTCCTCCCTTCCTTCTCTTCCTCCACCATCACCGTCCTTCCTTACCTCTCACTGGCTGATGCAACTTTAGCAGGATTTGGGGGCTTCCAGCTTCCCAACAAACTGACTCAAACTGCTGTGACTCACCTTGAGTGATCCTTTCACTATTGGTAGGAGGGACAGATTATCAGAGACTTGAGGACAAGGTAAAGTGTTTTTTATTCTCTTATGTTTGTCCCTAGGGTCTCAAAATTCTCTCAGGGGCATTTAAAATCACACGTTTGAAAACACTAAAAGCATTTTAAAAAAAAAAAGGATTGGAGGATGTTTTGTATTCCCTACTAGAGATGTGTACAAATATTCAAAACATTCAAAATTCGATTGAATTTGATCGAATTCAGGCATTTGAATTGAATGTCTATACATTTGAATTTAACATTCAATTGAATTTTTGAGTCTTTTGAATCATTTGTACAAATTATTCAGACATCCGTATGTTTATGGATATGTACGCATTACTTACGTATCCGTACACATCTTATTCGTATCTGTACGCATTTGTCCAGATATGTACCGGATAAAAACGGGATGCGTGCGAATGCATACAGATGTGTACAGGTGCCTATGGACACATTCAAATGTTGTCAACATTTGTATCTTCAAATACGAGTTGAATATTTGTACAAATAGATTCAAATGTATTCTATTCAAATCAAATGTGTAATACATTTGAATTTTAGACATTTGAATCTATTCAAATCTTCGAATATTCGACTAGAATCACTCAGCTGTTCCAACTTAGCATATCAACACTCCAATAACTCCCTTGAATGTATATACTCTGTGTCTCTGTGGGTGCATTCCAGAGAGCATGCTCTGAATTCTAGATGTTAAACCAAAGTTACCCCATCTAAAACATGTTCCCTTCTGACAAACATCATAATACATCTTGACAGATTTGTTTGCAACTTTAAAGCCAAAACCGATTCACTTTCTGTGATTCTGAAGACACGGTTTTCCATTAGTTTAATTGTCTCCTGGTTTTCCTCCTTGTTCCTAATCTTAGGCAGCAGCCAAAGGCATCAAGAAACTATCAAGTGAGCTCCTTGTTCTTCAGCATATTGTCCCTCCCTGATCTTTGCTGAATGTAACTGGCTGAGCTGTGTTATAACCAGTTATACTGAGGACAGAGATACAGCACAGCAGATCATCAAATAACTGTCATGCATTTCAGCTCAGCCAAAAGAAACATGTGACAGATAAAGGCAGAAAGCACTGTAAATATGCCAGCCAATGTGCTGTCCACACACGGGAGAACAAATGAACCCATAGCAATGAAAATGCAGCCTCAGGACATTATCATAGGGTCTGCTGGCATTCTCATTATGCTTAAAGGCCACTCAAGGGAAAGTGGTGAAAGCAAAATATTATAAATTCAACATGTTAGGGGAGAATAGACATCAAAGCTAAGTAAGCAAAACCTTCAAACAAAATTGTTAATATCAAAAACATAGGAAATATTCTTAAGCTATCATCCACCTCTTGTTTAAATCAGGCTGTCCCGGAATCCCAAAAATTGCATCCTAAAAAGTACTTCCAATTTATCATCAGGCTATGCTCACTCGGTCTCTTCTATCTGCTGTTTGGATTGTGCCCTCAGACTGTTTTCATGCCCTGGTCCAATTATTTTCTCTGTGTGTGAATGTACAAGAGAACTGAGGGAATGGTACTGTACTTTCCTAGGTGAGCAGAAGGAGGATTTCTGTTTATCTCTCTGGCCAATGCCTGATTTTGTAGGTATTCCAAAACCACATCATTGCCTTCCTCTTTCTCTCCTCCCCTTTTTTGGTTACAACTGAGAGGGTTGGAGGTAGTGTCAGATTGAGGCAGGCACATGTGGAGCTTGAACATCTGCACACCACATTCTAGGAATGCCTTCTTGGGCAGCAAGCTCAGGGAGGAGGTGAAGAAAACCTTAGAGGCTGGATGTGTTTGATTGTTAGGGCTAGCTCCCAGGGGTTAGGGGCCGCTGGGAAAGTTCACCAGTGAGGCTACCCTCTTGAGCATCTCTGTGAACACAAAGAAGCTGCTACACATGGGCCTCTTCCAGACTAGCGGAATAAATCCACAGTTGAGGGAGAAATTGCAGCTTACCTGCTGCAAAGCGGCAACTGGACGTCCAGAATAGAGCAACCTCCCATAACTTCCACATAAGAATCTGCAAGACCTTGAGTTGGTAAGCATTGTCACATGGGATGACGCAGTCAATCAGAGTTGAGTTGCATTCCCTGTTCTCATGGGCTCTTCTTGCCATTCCATCCAGACTGGCAGGAAGATTCAAAGTTTCTTAATACTGCTCTGCAAGTGCTGTTAAATCAGCATTAATGTAAATGCTCAGTAGCTATGGGATAATGAGGTGGCCCAATAGTCACTGTGCATTCTCCTGTGCAGTATTGACAAGTCTAGATGCAATTCTAAGTTCAGGCTTCCTTTGGAAGCCTGATAACATAGCTCAGCCTGTTTGCCTCAGCAACCCAGCCTGCCTTTCTAGCACAAAGGCTGCCCTATAGCAGCATGGGCTGCTCTTCTAATCTTCAGCTGAATAAGTTGATCTGGCCCAGGATCAAACCTACATGATGCAGGATAGTGCATGCCACACAGATTTTGTCCATGACTTCTAGGCTTAATCCACAGGCATTTTAGAAAGAGTGGCCCAAAAACAGCTTGTAGGTGATAAATGTTTCTAATATTTAATGTAGACAAGACGTGAAATAGGAACCCTATGCAGCAGCTATCACCTCTAAGGTGCTTCTGAGACTTTTATTATTTTTGGATGCAGCCCTAGTGCTGGATGTAGGTGACAGAAGATACAGTTCAAAATATCTGAAAGCAGAAGATTGCTTAAGGTTGAACTAAATAGCTGCTGCTGAAAACTAGGACAGATGGATTCCTTTCAGCTGAGCAGGGTTGTCATTTTAAAAAGGAGCAAGTTTGGACTTAACAACCAATAATAATACATGCTTGACAATTTTCCTCACGTGCTCTTAGAAAAAATTTGTGCTGCATCATGCCTTCTTCCCTAGACTTCCCAAAATTTTCATTTTAATACTACCAGAAAAGCATTCAGATAAATCCTCTGTAGTTGGTCCTCAATGTTTTGCAGTATGTTGAGATCAATGTTAATTAGATCAACAGGGTTGGATGCTTGGCATCCCTGTTAAGGGGTCTTGACCAGTATTAGAGGGTGCAGAATCTGCATGGAGCACAGATCAAGCAGCAGCTGTATAGACAAGACACACTGAGATGGTTAATAAAGTTAACTAGGGCTGCATTCACTCTGCTGAAGAGGAAGATTTCTCTGCAACAGAAGCACAATCGAAGGCATATGACAGCTGTGGACTTCAAAGTTATGGATTTCTGTTACATCCTGTCTGGTGCTAAACTTTGCTGGCCAGACATCAGTAGGCAAGATAGGGATGGGCACATGTTCCCACTGGGCTGCAGGAATGCTCTAGAAAGAACATAAGAGAGGCCCGACTGGATCAGGCCACAGCCCATCTAGTCCAGCATCCTGTTGCACACAGTGGCCCTCCAAGTGCTCATGGCATCTCAAACAGAGACAAGGACAAACATCCGTTTTACCCCATGCAGATGCAACCTACACATTTATTGGTGCAATGTATCCATGATAGTAAAAACCCAGATCTATCCACTAACTGCAAAAATAGACAGGTAAAGGAGACATGAAAATGACTCCTCAAGAAGGTGGAGGAAGATTGTCTCTTCAGGACATTATCCAGATACAAATAGCTATAGGGCCACAGAGCAGATAGAAAGCAGGTGAAGAATTGTTACCCTGAATGGATATCTGTACTCCCATTAGTCTTGATGGCTACTTGGGATTTTTTGTTGCAAAGAATAAGGTCACTGGAATTCCATCTCTGTATACCTGAGGATCTTAAACTAATCCTCCAGGACCAGAGATGACCTGTGAGTCCCATTCAAGTGGTCTGCAAAGAAAGTTTGGGAGAGAGGGCTGCTTCATCAGTGCGGCTTCATATCACAAACATGGTGATATGGTGAAATCAAATGTCACCAAACGAACCCTGAAACATGCAGTTTGCAGAAAAATTGTCTAAACTGTGAAGGTGTCAGTGCAAGACCTGTCTATTTTTTCACCCAGAAGGTAAGGGAATAATCTGTCTCTTGAGGTGCGTCAGGCTCCCTCGATGTATACGTTCAGGAAGGCAGTGAAGATGCACCTCTTTGCCCTGGCTTTTGGCTAAATGGAGACACCTTTTCCTGTCCCACTTGTAGCCATTAGTAGTTATTTGCAGTCACTATTGTTTTAATATAGATTGCTTATTGTTTTAATGTACTGGATTTTAAATGTTGTTACCCACCCTGAGACATTCAGGTATAGGGCGGGACCCATACATACATACATACATACATACATACATACATACATACATACATACATACATACGTGAATGAATGAATGAATGAATGAATGAATGAATGAATGAATGAATGAATGAATGAATGAATGAATGAATGAATGAATGATCAGTCTATGGAATTTACTACCAAGAGAGGTGATGACAGCAACCAGCCTGAAGACAACCTCTTCCTTTGCTTGAGGAAACAACATCCCCTTCTCATGTAGGTACTGCCACTGGTTTAGTCATGCTTTTTATTTATTTTTATTATAATTTTGTTGTGACCCACCTTGAGTCTTTCAGGTATTGGGAGAGATACAGAACTGATTGATCGTTTGTTTGATTGTTTGATTGTTTGTTTGATTGATTGATTGATTGATTGATTGTTTGTTTGATTGATTGATTGAATGATTGATTGATTGATTGATTGACTAAAGAATTAGACAAGTTCGTGGATACGAGTATCAATGGCTCCTGCAATGGATGCCTAGGTACTGCCTCCAGGTTGAAGAGTCAGGAAGAATGTCTCTAAAGGCCATTTGCAGGGAATGGAGAACAGATGAAGATTTTGCCTTTGTCTTCTGCTTACGGATGCCTAGAAGCAATTGGTGAGGCACTGTGTGAGCTGTGATGCAGGACTCCTCTTATGTTCTCATTCTTAGACTACAGACAGCCTCATGCTGATACGATTTGCAGTACATATAACACATAACTATGAGCAGATTCACCATTAAGAATGGCCTTGGCACTGACTTTCCCCTCAATAAAAGAGACTGGCTTCAGAGAATGTTGCTCATCTAAGTAGTAACCATTACAGCGGGAAACCTGCACTTATTAAAATATTAGTTTTCTTATGTGCTACAATGTATGTGGGGGGGATTAGATCCCTAGTAGTCTATGGAGGGCAAGAAAGGAAGAAAGGGAAGTGTTATTTTAGATATTCTGCTCAGGAAACCACTTCAGAAGCTGTTAAAGTGAGTACATTTTCATTGATGGCCAATTTCCTAGCCTTAAAAGATTGGAAACATAAGGGACCTGGCAAATTTTCAGTGGAGCAGCATTTGTTCAGATTCCCTTACAATAGTTCCTTTTGTCCTTTGATTAAATGATGAAAAAAATGATGATATACCAAAACATGGACAAACACTGAGAAGCAGTGAAACAAATAACACCCCCTTCAGAAGCTGAGGTAATGACAGAGAGAATCAGGGTCAGGGATGAAAAGGTGGTAGAAGGTTATCTTCATTGTGATGTAAAAGCAATTCCAATGTTAACGAGGCCAGCAGTATAGGGCTATAGGGCTATTGGAAAGGCCCCCTTTCAAAGGAAGTAGCTGGCAAGCTCCAACCACTGCCAAGCAGTTGAAAAGCAGAATGAAACATACTGAAATGTAAAGGCTGCATCTGCAAATATTTTAAAAATCTGTCCAAAAGCAGCTTAGCAGATAAGAATGTAGGAGAAGCACTGCTGGTTCAGGCCACATCCTGTCTCACACAGTTGCTTATGGGCATCTCAAGCAGAAGACAAAAGCAAGGCCTTCCCTTGCTCTGAGTCCCTGGAGATGGCTTCAGAGGCACCTTGCCTGTCTCTCCAATACGCAGGCAGTATCTAGGCATCAATTCTAGATCTGCACAAGTAGGCAATTCTGAACCTTCAGTGACTCAAGAAACTACATTGCCAGTCAGGAGTTTGGGGACATAGCCATTTAAAGTTATAGACACTCAAGTCCTGGGTAAGTGGGATCACTGAGCCCACCTTGCTGTGACAACAGACATGCATGGCACAGTTGCCATGGTGCCCATTGCACCACAGCATGCCACCCCAGGTGTGAACAGAACTGTGCTCTACAGCTATACACACAGGGGATGCTCCAGTATGAATGGAGCTGCTTCTGGGATAGAAGTGCTTCTGGGCAGTGCTATGCTCTATGTGGGAGCAGCCTCCAGCTGTCCCACTGCAGCGCATGTGGAAAGGCCCATAGACAACAGGCCTGTTTGCCTGCCAAACTCAGAAAATGCATATGAAGCAGCCTTTTCTTGCCATGTGGATGCAACCTAAGCTACAGAAAACATTTGGAGGCCTGGGAATTAGGAAGCCGAAGAGAACCAATCCAGCGCCTTTTTCTGTAACAAATGTTCTTCAAGCTGAGAAGGTTCACCTGACCTGAACAAACTGCCCATGTTCTGTTTATCCCCTTGTCTTTTGTATCAAACTCTTTCCACCTTCCCCTCCCCCATATATATCCATGACAGAACATATCTTTCCACTGGTTTAGTAGAATAACCAAGGGTGAACTGAACATAACCTAGGCCGCATTCCCATTACAAGCTTAATTATGGTTTCCCTAAACCGAAATAATAGAACTGGATGCAAACGCGAATTTGCCTGATCCCATTTCTTTCAACTTAATCATGTTCGATCCAGAATCTGAGGATCCTACGTGGTATAGGTGTCTCAAGTGGCTACTTTTGAAAAGCTGCTTTTCAGGACTGCCCTGCCCTCCTCCTCCTGGTGTGAATGCACCACCCATAACGGACCCCTTCAGAGAGCCTAGCTGAGTTGCTGGGTGGCTGCTGCTTGCCTGGATGGAGGAAAAACGTCAGCGGGCAGCCAGTGATTCTTTCCCCTCCTCTCCCCATTGCCCACGGCAGTGATGGCGAACCTTTTGAGCTCGGTGTGTCAAAATTCGCAAGAAAACCTAGCTTAACTCAGGTGCCGTGTCACATCTAGAAATATCCATAATTTTGTGATATTTGTAGCTCTAGTAAAAAAGTTAAATTTTTGATGTATGTATTTTTTAAAAGCAAAAACAAACCATTCTTTACATTAGTGACTTTTGTTGCTGAATTTTGTTTGCTAAATCTTCAATTGAAAGTTGGTATTTCGCACACTTCAAGAATAAGCAAGCACTACATGCCCAGGTGCCAGGGTAACCAGGTGTGTCACCCAAAAGGGCTTGGCGTGTCACCTGTGACACGCGTGTCATAGGTTGGCCATCACTGGCCCACAGCATACAGCAGCAGCGGCAACTCAAGCCCCCTTCGCCCGCTCACCACCACAGCCTTAAAAACATTCACACATCCCTGAACCTGCAGCTGCTTTCCTTTCTTTTCCCTTTCTAAAGATCAGAACTTTCAGAATTGTGCAAAATTGCAACATTATCAGGTGTGAAGTGGGTCGATTGCTACAGTGTAGCGGCTGCTGTAAGGGGTGGATTTTTACAGTAAAATCACTATCTTTGGAAGCAAGCTATTGGGGGAGGGAAACCCTAAACATGCATTCTCATCCCACTAAAATGGTACAGTTCCCGCAGTAAGAAATGTAAAACGTTTCAAATGCATGAACCGGAGCAAGACCTGTTGAAATGAGTGTTAACATTTACAACGCTTTGGGGCGATTTAACACGCGGAAAGCATGTCAAGCCAACCTGACGTGGGGACTGCGAGGATCAAAACCGTTTTGAAACCATTTTAAGCTTGTAATGGGAATTCACCCCTAATCTAGCAAGCTGGCAAAATGTGCACAGAAAGATAAAATTATAGCAGTGTCATCAAACACCTGAGGCATTGCACGGGTTGATAAACTTCTACCTCACAGGCAACCATTCATAGGAGGGTCATTTGCTAGCAGCACCCCAGTTCCACAGAGCCCTAATTATAGTGCTACCTCACAGAGAAGGGAGACATTATGTGCCGATTCAAATAAAAGCACTGTTTTCAAGATGGAAGGCATCTTATTCCTCCAGAAATACCTGTGTAATGGAAGGGTAGGTGCAGGCGCATGATCTGGAAGACGTGAAGGAAGGCAAGGAATAGTAGTGGTTAAATACTCATCTCATATTCTAACCTTTCCTACCACACTGAAATCTGTGTGGGGGTTCATCACATTTGGATCCAGAGTTCACTAAAATTAATGGCATCAGCTGCTGGTTGGCATTAAGAATTCAGCCAAAGAACTGCCCACTCTACTGCTATATTCTCCTGGGCCAATTGAACACAATGCACTTTTAATTGTTTCACTCAGTAATCATGAGAGGAAACAAAAAGCAATCACTGAACCTTGGAAGAGTCAAAAGTCTGTTCCTTCCAGAGTTATTGGACTTGTATTTCTGGCCTTGGCTGAAAATGCTCGGGAGATCAATCTCATTAAAATAGGATTTCTCCATCCTTGGGTTTGATATTGTTGCTTCCCCTGCCAAGTCATGATGAAAAGGCATGCGTGGCCATTCTACACTTAGGCTGTATTCACTTG
Organism: Aspidoscelis tigris stejnegeri; assembly: GCA_023333525.1. Classification (NCBI taxonomy): domain Eukaryota; kingdom Metazoa; phylum Chordata; class Lepidosauria; order Squamata; family Teiidae; genus Aspidoscelis; species Aspidoscelis tigris. The sequence continues at coordinate 68,695,543 of JALMGA010000006.1, forward strand.
TAGCAAAAGCACCTTAGAGACTGTAATGAAATGAAATTAACTTTATTGATTTGTCATTTGACCATATCAATGACAGGTCCCTAATTCCAGAATATAATCCAAAATAAGACGCAGGGCATAAAGGGCCCCAGTACTTAGAGGCAAGCCCAGCTACTTGAATATTATTATTGAAACTGCTGCATTTTGCTTAATACTTACTGTATTTAATAAAAGAAGAACTGGGATATCAATCCAGTTCGGTCTGTTGTTTACCGTTGGCACCAGGAAATAACTACAAATATCTGACCTGCGAGGGCCTGAATTAGTATGATTTGGATTGACTGTATACTGCCTGAGCCATTGTTTTCCATGTTAGCAAGATACCTTATGACCCATCTAGGTGATATCCATTACCTAACCATTCTATCCCACTATGTTCCAATCTTGAGACCACCACTGTTCCTCCTCAGTCATAATATAAGGAAAATAGCATAATAGAAGCCCTACTAGTCTAGCATCCTGTCTCATATGGTGGCCCACCAATTGTTTATGGGTATTTCAAATAGAAGACAAATACAAAACCTTCACGTGCCCTTAAATCCCTGAAAATGGCCCTGAGAGGCATCCTGCCTGTCTCCCCAGCCTGAAGGATGAACCTAGGCATCCCTTCTAGTAGACATTGATATGCCTGTTATCCATGAATCCGAACCCTTTCTTATAGATGTCTAGACTTGTTTCTGATACCACTTCTTCTGGCAGCAAATTTCATAGACTGATGTCCCTCTAGGTGAGAAAATACTTCCCCTTGCCTATACCATGCATGATTTTATACATTTCAATCAGGTCTCCTGTTAAATGTTGTCTTTCATTGCAGTCTGATTTCATAATGGAAGTGGTCCAGCTCCTTAATCATTTTGGTTGCCATTTGCTGCACTTTTTCCAGTTTCACAACTTCCTTTCTGAGGTGTGATGGCTAGAACTGTGGCTTCACCATAGGATTTATGAAGACACAAAATGGCACATGCTGACTTGTTTTCTATCCCTTCCTAATCGTTCCTAGCAATGAATTCACTTTTTTACCACTGCTTTGTACTGGGCAGTATGGACAAAGAGTGTACAAGGAGGAAGTTTTGTGCAGGGTTCCTGAACCAGAATTAAGCTAAATGTGAAAAGGACCTTATTTACTTAGCTCTGGCTACACGTGGGAACCATCCACCCAGTTTAAGTGCTAGATCTTCTGCCTTCCCTCTCTTTCTCCCTTTCTCCCTTTCTACCTCTTTCCCCCATTCTCTGGTCCACTGTTGCCAAACCAACTTAGACAACTGCTCACCTTTCCCTTAAGAGTAACTTTGGGCAGAGACTGCCAGAAACTGTTTTGCCTTGCCAAAGAAAAGTAACCTTTTTGCTAGAAATTGTTGCTTAGCTCTGTTTACACAAGTAATCCCTGTAGCCAAATATCTTTTTAGCCCTCAGACATTGCTCAGTTAAACACTGGGTGTTTTTTCACCGCGTTCCTTTAATCCAGATCTAAGAAGATCCGGATCTAAGGAATGGGTACTTCCCTTAATCCAGATCTAGTTTCCATGGGTGGTCTAGCACTCAATAGCAATGGGTGCTAGCCTTCCTGCTGTGGAAACACCGGAGCACCCATTTGCAAATCTAGATTGACCCACAAGGGGACAGGGGGTGCAGTCTTAACCGGGTCTACAGAAAATCTGGATTAAAGGCTGAGATGTACCCATATGATCTGGATTTCCCCAGCGGCGGTGGAAACAAATGTGTCCCAAGTGGGTGCCGTGGTGGAAATGGGGTTATCCGGCTCACACCCAAATGGGTCTTTAATGGGTGCAAAAATGGGTACTTTCTGCCAGTGGAAAAACACCCATTGTGTTCTTTGAGTGCATTCCCATGCAGGATTAAATGCGAATCCAGTCCATTTTCAGAATCGTCCAATCCCATTTAATTTTTTAGTCCTGGACTTTATGAGGACTATCCTGCTCAAATCTGCAGAAAAGAAGTCCTTGGAAACACTGTTCTCGGTCCCATTTTGGAGTCCAGCACACTCCCCCCCCCTTTGGGAACGTTACCAGACTATCCCAGGAGGAGATCAGCCTTTCAGGCTGCCCCCCCCCCATATGCCTCTAGCCAATGCCAGCTGCAGATGGGTGGGATTTCGTATCTGGGAAGGTCTGCCCCCTCCCCTTGCCGTGCCTGCTTTGAACAGACTGCAATTACAAGGAAAGGAAAACTTTCAAAAGCACCAGCCTCCATTTGCTAGAGATACATTTGCAGCATGGATCACAGAGCAGTGGAAAACTTTTCAAAGCCAGGAGCCTCCATTTACAGAGGGGAGGGAAACTGAAAGGGAGCGTAATTGCTTTGTGAATGCACTGTGTCTGTTCTTTCGCTCAGCTGATTCTGAGCAGGGCAGGCTTACAGGGGTTGGACAAGGGGCAGAGATGAAAAGATCCTGTTTCTCATTGCTGGGGATTTGCATTGTTTGAGTGGGAACTGCAGTATTCAGATTCAGCCCGTGTTATCCTCAGGCAAATGGGGACAGCCAGAATGTGCACTCGGCCCTGAATCCGGATTAAAATTTAAAATCCAGATTTAAAAGTCATGTGGGAACGCAGCCTTTGTATTCTTTCCCCAATATTTTAGTTCTGAAGAAGGAGAAGCGTTGGCTTTTATCACCCTTAAGGGGGCTCAAAGCAGCTGACAAACCTTCCGTTCTTCTCCCCATAACAGACACCCTCGAAGTAGATGGGGCTGTGAGAACTTAGAAAAAGAGTTGTGACTAGTCCAAGGTCACCCAGCTGGCTTTGTGTAAGAGTATAGAAATTGAACCGGGAGACTACCAGCACTCTAACCACAGGAACAAACTGGCTCAGTGGTATAGCTCTACTATTTGCTTAATACAATTCTTAAATTATTTGTAACATCAGAGTGGTTTACAGACCTTCCTCCCTATTTTCCCTTGGACACAGCTCATCAGTTACATATACTCATAAACCAAAGGATCCCTGCATGTAGGAATGTTCGTCTGGTTCAGAGGAGTTCCTGTAAGACTATCCTGACTTTTTCTCCACATTTCTGCCACTTAGAGTAGCAGCAAAGGACTCTAAGGTTGGATGCACTTAGTTTTGTGGACAAGTAGAAGAGAGTCTCCTGAAATTATCTGTTGCCAACTTTTCTTACCAGGCATTTTCAAAAGGAGGGGGCAGTGCTATTCAGTATAGAGCACAAGTAGACAGCTCAGAGTAAGTAGAGAGCTCAGTATAAAGCTGGTAATCAGTAAAGTGGGGGCGGGGGCTAATTAATTTTATTATCTAACTACTTGAGGTAATTACTTGTGGCCTTGAAGAGCCACATGGGAGAATCCTGTAAGAGATGCTGGCTCAGCAACAGACTGTGTGTTTTGCATGGAGAACTCCAGGAATAATAAGAGCAATGGCTGTAAATCCAAGGATCGGCTCTTGGCAACTCCAGTTTAAGTGACAAGGAGACAAGGCCACAGGGTAGCCACTGCATGCACCTACTGTGAGTTATTTGGGGTTCCCTCTCCGTAAGTTGTGTAGATCCTTGCTTTGGGTAGAGGTACAAACTGAAGAGCTCTTGATCAACACTACCTGAGCAAAGCATGAAAAGAAACAGTGAGGATTGGCTTGGCCAGAGGTGATAACAAAGGTTCGACATGAGATCCCCTTGCACATTTAAGACAATAGCATGCGTCCCACCCCACGTTTTCACCATGTCTCTAACCCCCCTTTTCTAGCTTCGAATGTTCATGAGAAGGAGAGGCAGACTGGTGTGTAAACATTCCCACCTACAGTCTCCAAGCCATTTCCAAGCCTCCTCAGAGGTTGGAGCTGCAGCCTACAAGAGCATTGTTATTCCCCAAGACTTGGTATCATAAGGGTAGAAGAATAGCTATGATAATTCCCTTGATTTTTCAGCTGATGTGTCTGGCTGTCAATTTGCACAGGCTCCTTATGCTACTAAGGCTAATTCAAGGTATTAGTACAGTACTGACGCGTAAAACCGTCAGAGGACTGAGTGGCTGTTAACTGAGGGAGTCTGGCTCACATTTATTCCTGCCCAATAGCAGAGATCTCGATGATATTCCCGGGTTCATCAGTATCAGCTGAAGCTCAGATGTCATTAGTGATCAGAGCAACTACAGTGACTGATTCATCAGCTCGGACTGACTCAGTTGCCATTTCCAGGCTGGCCAGCTATACTGTGCTGCATGGAAAGAATTTGGAACATAGAACTAGCACAGAATGCAGTAGGATGCTAACTAACAAGTGTTTTTGACCAGAGGCACATTACAGCATTTTTAAAAGATTAGCTCTCATTCACTACCAAGGTTAAAGGAAAGTGTTGATGCAGACATATAAATCCCTAAGGACCTAGGATTCAAATAACTGAAGATGTGTCTCCTCCCATACGATCTTGGTTCCCAGGATGGTAATGCATGCATAGGCCTTTTCTGTGGTTAGGCTGTAAAATGACTTCCACTCTCACATGGCACATATCCTTCCCATAGCACAGTTTTTCTTGATTGTGATCAGCAAAATGCATTTCTCCTCATCAGTGGTAGGTTGTTGCTTTATGGGTAAGTGGCCACAGGTGCGGGCAACCAATGAGTGGCCATGGACTGTACACTTTCCTTGGTGCACCAGTGCAAGAGCCACCCAGCAGTAGCATGTGCTTTCAAAGCCAGCAATCATCTAACCCATGTCCATAACCACCAATCCTTAAAATTATAAATAGTCACTGCCCCTCACATAATGCAGTGGTTATAAGGACCTCATCTTGTGCAACTATGCTATAAAAGTAATTGTCAGCTATGGAAAGCTAACAGGTAGGAGAAGGTCCATCACCCCAAAGTAGTTTTGCATAATTCAGTTCCTGGAACAGAAGTACAGTGTCATACATAGGACAACGTAGGCTGTGTTTCCACATCAGTTGCACAGAGTGTTCCATAGTGAAGATGTTTGCCTCTGTACCCAGAATGGAGCGAGGGGCAGCCACATGCCCTGACCCCTCACTGTCTGCAGAGATGACAACCCATCTTCTAAGCGGAGTTAACTTTGAAGATAAGGGGCCTCTGTCGCACCAGAAGTGGCCCTAGAAATGGGTCTGTACAAAACAGGCACAGGTATCAATTTTGCCAGTGCCATATGGCACCCCTGGAGTGGTTTATCCCTCAGTGAGGAAGGGCACCGTAAGGCTACAGGCTTTCTCACATCCTTTGCAAAGCACTTGCACGTTCTCTTGCCATCTTATGGTACCAGGCATCTTCAGCATTTGAATAGTCACACCCATGGAGCTTCCCTGGGTCACCCACCACCATACAGTAGCTGTGAATGCTACCCAAGACATATCTTTTTAGCAGGTCTTTGTTCACTAAGATTCATTTCCATGCTATTGGGGTCCATTTGTTTTTGTTTTTCACTATTTTTATTGTTATATGTTTGTTATTGATTTTAAATATTGCTTTTAATGTTCAGAAGGTTTTATAAGTTTTAATCAATTTTAATTTGGGACCATCTGTGACATCTTATTTATTGTTTCATATTCTGACATTCTGCTCATATGGAAGAGGAGGAAAGTTGTCTTTTATACCTCACTTTTCTCACCCTTAAGGGGGCTCAAAACAACTGACAAACCTTCTGTTCTTCTCCCTACTACAGACATCCTGTGAGGTAGGTGGGGCTGTGAGAGCTCAGAAAAAGAGCTATAACTAGCCCAAGGTCACCCAGCTGGCTTTGTGGAAGAGTGAGGAATCAAATCAGGAGAAGAGTGTGACACTCTAACCACAAGACCAAACTGGGTCACTTGAGATAGCATAAAATATTTTAAAAAAGAAAAAAAATATTCCAGTTGGGACATGTTGTTACACATAGAGAACTATGCAATACTGAGGCTACTTCCGGATGTGAGTTTAAAAAGTGCTACCCTACCAGCCTGGCATTGGGATTTCTACACATCTATATGGCCTTCCAGGTGCAATTCTGGTCCCGTCACTAAGGGCACCTCCAGATGTGGGCTAAAACCTGTGCTTTTCCCAGTACTTTATTGAGAATGCCAATATCTCACAAAGCTGCAGCAACCAGCCATGATGCCAGGCTTGCAATAATAGTTCCCCTTACCTGGATATCTGCCAGGAGCTTCTACAATAAAGTCAAATTGTGTAACTGGAAGCCAGCCAAGCACAAGAAAAATAACAAAAGAGGCAGGCTGGGTGCTCAGCCGGCTTTCTGCTTATATGATTCAACTTCATTTCAGCAGCACCCAGCAGATGCCCCGCAGATAAGAGGAAGAAAACCTGTGATTGTTGTTGTGTGTGTCAGGGGGCTGCAGAAGCAATTGCGGGATCTTCCTTAGGGGCAGTCCAAAAGAACCTACAGCAACACTAGTCCAAGAAATTCATCAGCAATGCTGGGTTTTCCAGAATAATTTTGCTTACTTGCCTGTATGGGGACGTGCATCTGGCGTTAGCTCACAGGAAACACCCAGGAAATTGCCAGTCACATAAAAAAGGATGAGCACATGTCTGTTGAGCTCCTGGAAATTCCCAGTGAACTAATGCTGAATGGCTCTCACTAGATGTGCTCGTAAATTGATCAATTGTGACTTCATTCCAAGGGAACGCTGGCATACCTGGTGGTCCACAGCAAGGGACAGTGGCAATTACAATCGGCAGTTCCCCTTGTTCTCTGAAGACGATCTGAAACTTATTGCACCTCTGTTGTTTCTTGAGGTGCTATTAAAGCCAGAGGGAAAAAAGATACATTAAAAAAAGTGAAACTCTGCTACATTTCACAGGTGATAAGTCAGCTAATGCTGTAATTTAAGAACATAAGAAGGGCTCTGCTGGATCAGGCCACAGTCCATCTGGTCCAGCATCCTGGTGCATTCAGTGGACCATCAATTGCTTCTGGGCATTCTCAAGCAAAAGACAGAAGCAAAACCTTCACCTGCTCTGAATTCCCTGCAAAGGAGATTTAGAAGGCATCCTCCTGCCTGTTTCTCCTCTATCTATCCTCAAAGTATCTGAAATCTGCAGGAATATACAAATATCCATGCAGAAGAAACATGTAGCATTTTGGTAGTTCTGATGCAGCAAATTACTTCACCCTGAAAAATAGTCAGACAGTGCATTACGGACACCTAGTGGTCATGTTATAGATTATCACATCCGCAGCAGTAGAATGACTTTATTAGAATTAGCTGAAAGATCACAAAGAAGTGAACTTGCTTTAAAATAATTTCAATGCCCCTTTGCAACTTCTCCTCAATGGATAGGCTAACGTGCCAGTTTTTAGTGGTAAAACCTTAAACAAGAGTATTAAATGCACGTCTTTATATAAATCTCCCTAACAGCTGTAATCACCACAAACTGAAAAAAATATATATTAGGGTTGGACATTTTCATGGAAAAGAGGGCTCCTAGTCCAATTGGTGTCACTGGACTGGTGTGCTTTTAAAAGCTAGCTGCTTAGAGACTGTGAGCAGGGGAAGTTGTATGCTACATCCAGCCGGTGAGTTTCCATCTGCACTGTTTGGACAGCTTGCTGAACTACAGTAGTGAACCAGTGGTCCAATCCGGAAGGTCATTTCTTAAGCCAAAAAGGCAGCATTCCCCTACTGTTCTCAAATCATTTTTCCCACCGTAATTCCATTCCAATAGGCCAAGATTTTCCATACTATTGTGTAAGCTGCCTTGTTTCTACCACTCCTTCTTTAGAGCACATTCTCTGAGCTGAAATGTCTTCATCGATTTGTTTTGAGGCTTTTTGCATTTAACATTAAGGGTGTTTTTCCACTGTCACTAGAAGTACCCATTAATGCCATTTCATACCCATTAATGGGTACTTAATGGGAACTTTTAGTGACAGTGGAAAAACACCCTATGTTCAGATCAGGGGCAGGTCCCAAACCTACCTGGAACTTACCCTGCAGCAGGGTAAATGCAAACACTCCCGTGCAGCAGCAACTGCCTTGCCACAGGGATGGCCACACGTATCATGGGACTACTTTGGCAACTGGCAACATGGCAACATGCAGCAGCTCCTGCACAGCCTTTGCACGGAAGTAGGTATGAACACTTGTGTTTGGGGCTGTACAGTATAGCATAACTGTGAAGCAGTTTTTACTGTTCCATAACTATAGAAGATGGGGACGGCCGCACACACTGGGAGCCACTCTGGAATGAAATGGCTCTATGGTGTGCATACACTCTGCGCTGGAGCATACCTGGATGTCCCCCACCTTGCTAGTTCAAAGAGGCCCTTTCATTTACAAGCAATATGCACTGCAAAATTGGCCCAAAACTGTGCAAAACAGATGTGTTGATACATGAGCCAGCCCATCTGCTTCTTATCTCAGTGGCCAGCTACACCCAGTGGCCAGCTACACCCACTTTTTGCCCAACTTCAGAGGAAAAGGACATATCAGCAAAATAATTATCCATTTTCTTTCCATGTTATCCAGCCCAAAGGTGGATTTTTGGCCCAGATAAGACAGAATTAATATTGCTAGCTGCTTTGCTAATGTATTATCTTGCTCTGAAAGTGATCTGAAGCTGAATTAGGTGTAGCTGGCCCAAAACATCTGCAAAATCAGTTAATCCAGGTATAGTACCTGCCATCAAGTGAGAGGATGGTCCATTCATGTACAGGACAGCAGACCTGATCTGAAACTTTCTCCACCACACTTAGAATGTTACTTCTGCCTACACTGGGAAGTTGTTTGACAAGCACAACCCCAGAAAAGGAAGCTACAGCCTTCCAAATACAACTGAACTACAACTTCTGTCTTTGCCAACAACCAGACCAAGTGTGGCTCATGAGAGCTGAGAAGTTGAAACTTGGCCAGCACAGTAATGTACATGCTTCCTCAGCTTAATGCTGAAGTAGGTTTTCAGAGCTATTGCAATTCATGCAGCAAAATGGGCAGACCAGGGATGACACAAAAGATCATTAGTGCAGATAGAGTGCCTTTCAGACAAATATGAATTGACAGATATGCAAGCAGAAATACAGCATACAGGGTGTTTTTCCACTGTCAAAAAGTACCCATTTTTGCACCCATTTAGGACCCATTTGGGTGTGAGCCGGATGATCTCATTTCCACCATGGCACCCATTTGGGACCTGACTGTTTCCACTGCTGTGGGGGAAATCCAGATCAAATGGGTACATTTTGGCCTTTAATCCGGATTTTCTGTAGACCCCATTCGAAGACTGCACCCCCTCTGCCCCCCGAAACACCTGGGGTAACAGACCGACCCCTTGGGGGTCGATCCGGATTCCCCACATGGGTGCAAAGCTGTTTCCACAGCAGGGGTGTTAGCACCCATTGCTAATGGGTGCTACACCTTCCGTGGAAACACATTCTTAGATCTGGATCTAAGGACTGCAGTGGAAAAACACCTATAATCTCAACTACTTGTGCTTTAGTTCTTGTGCTATGTTCTACAAAACACAGGTAATCATAGTCCTAAATGATTATTACATGTATTTCAAAACTCAGATATCTCTCAGAATACTCAAATGTTCATCCATTTTATAATACTATTGGCTAGAACATTAACAGCAAAAAACTGGACCAGAATTTAGGAAACCAATCACTGATTAGGACAATCAACTATCCAAAGTTGCACATGTTGTAGTTTATTGTAAATAATAATAGCTGGTAGACATGTGCACTAATGTTTTTTTGACATTCTGTTTGAATCAAATTGAATACCTGAAAATCCAATCCAATTCAAATCTTTTAAATTCAAATTTTGCATGGGTGGGGTAGGTAGTTAATGGAGAAGACGCAGCCAAACTTGAGGGGAGAGGATGCTGCATTCATGAAACAGGACTAGCAATTAGGTGTTAGAAGCAGGCAGGGAATGGGACAAGGCAGTACAAGACTGGGTTGATGACAAGAATCATGGAGAGAGATTGGTTAAGAAGGCTGTAGACTCTTGCATAGCAACACATCTTGATTGGCTAAGAAAAATACCCATGCAACATGCCTTGCCAAGCTATCAATTTCATTCACTTAACTGAGAGCTATATCACTTGGCTTTAATCCTGGGAAGCAGTGGACACTTCTACTTTGTTTTAGCTGGGGTTACAGCTGCTTATTTTCAGTTTCAATTTTATAACTTTGTATCCCTGCTACTGTCCTGCTTAAACATTTACTATATGCCAAGTTACAAGTTATCATTCACAAATTAATCCAACTTTGAAATAGTTTCCCTACTTCTAGATACATATTGCCATTTTATTAATTCACCCATTTCATTGTTGCTGCTTGCTTCTCTACTGTCCCTTGTTTGTTTTTACTGCTGTCCTTGTAATGAAGATATTTCTTGTATGCCTTTTAAATTTCAATACAGCCTAGTGTTTCATTTCTTTTTGAGATTAATTCCAGCCCATTATCAGTTAAACTAAATCAGCAGTCCTTAAAATCCTCTCTGTTCTCAGCTATTTAGAGGCATCCTGAAATTTATCCAGCTCAGAGATAGTATCTAGGCTTCCATTTCAATACACCACACCTCTATAAAATTTGTCTAACCCATTCTTAAAGGTATCCAGGCTATTGGCCATCACCACCTCAAGTAATAAATTCCATAGGCCAATTATTAAATGTGTGAAAAATACTTCTTTTTATAGTTCTGCCCAGCCTATCACCCATAAGAACATAAGAGGAGCCCTGCTGGATCAGGCCACAACCTGTCTAGTCCAGTATCCTGTCTCACACAGTGGCCCACCAATTGCCCATGGACATCTCAAGCAGAGACAAGGGTAAACTTTCTCCTGCTCTCAAATACCAGCAAATGGCCTTTAAAATATTGTTTGTCCCCATAGCCTGAAAGACGTATTTAGGCATCTATTCTAGTAGCCATTGATACATCTGTCATCCATACATTTGTCTAGCCCTTCCTTAAAGCCATCTAGGCTGGTAGCTGTTACCACCTCTCCTGGCAGCAAATTCCATAGACTAATGACCCTCTGAGTGAAGAAATACTTGCAGGCAGAAACTTTTCACTCAGATGTAGGGTTCTTAACCTATTTTCACCAGTCTTGTCTGAAAATCTAGACAGGAAAAGGCCTGGTTTAGTAGCTGGACGGGAGACCACCTGGAAATACCAAGAGCTGTAAGCTGGACTGAGAAGTCAAAAAATATCCTGCAATATAATGCTCAGGTTTTGTGGAAGGAAAATTTGATGTCATTCATTCATATACAGTACTCATCAAAATATTTCCTCTTTCAGAACAATCTTCAACCATGTGTGTGAGTGGAAAATAGACAAGTGAAAAGAACATCAAATAACTTCAAGCGTTGGAAGTTTTTTGTTATTTTACAGCAGCTTTTAATCAAAGCTATAAACATGGCAGCTCTTAATCACAGGCATCTACCATGTCTTAGCCTTGAGATCCTGTTCCTGTTCCCAGGTGTTCCTATAAACCCCAAGTTTGATTCTATCTTCACTTATCCTGTCTGCTCTTCCAAAATGTCCTCATGCAACACAGCAAATAATTTCACCTAGTCATCATAGCAAATATATGAGACAGCACAGACTGAAATGTCCCACGACACAAATATTTATTACCCCCAAATATCACATATATCTAGTGTGCCTGTAGCTCAGTATAATTATTCCCCTGGTAGTTTGAAAATGAGGCAGTATCAACAATGTGGCAACATCTTCTGTACAGTGTAATTAGTTTCTCTGGCAACTTACATTGTGAAAGTGCAGCTGTTAAGCAGTTGTGAATGTTAAATGAAGGTAATTTCCATTATAGATTGCATGGTAAAGATTTGCCATGTTTCTTTCTACCGCAGCCAACTATTACAATATGTAAATCAATTCTCAGACAAAGGTTTTAAATCTAGAGTCAAACGAACTTTGGTACATTGTGTTGTCATTACTGTAGATATACAGCTGGCCATCTTTTTTTTTTTCTTGCACTGTTTGGTAAATCAACCCAATTAACTCTAAGACAGAAACAGCACTTTAAAAATCAAGTAACAGAAATACAAATGACCAAAAAGACACACATCATTCAGCAGCCCTTGTCTCTTAGGGAAGATGCCTCTTCTTGATGTTCCTTAGAAGATTCTCAGCTTCTTGGAGGCCATGATTTGCAGCTACATTCAGCAGGTTTTCTACATCCCTGGAAGATACGTTAATCATTATCAGATATATAAGTAGGGGAGGAAATGAGGACAGTTGGGGATGGTGGAGGGAGAGAGTTGAAAATTCTGTACTTACACAAAACATTTGCAGTGAGTCTCAAACAGCATATAATTTATGAAGAGCTAATTGCCAAGTACCATTGCTTGTACTTGGCCTATCCTCTTCCTTCTCCAGATGCCTTCTGATACACCCCAGGCTGTTTCCAGATGGTGGCCAGATATCCCACTAGCAAGGAATAATGAGATGTATTGTCCTCTAGCATTATTCCTTGCTAATCAGACAGTACCATGGTTAGTCCTGTCCTCGTATGTTTTTGTGCCATGGATGTCCAGGTATTTGACTTTCACCAAATATCTGAAAGTGCATGTCACCACCACCACACGCACATGGCCTCCACAAATATGCAAAAATGACTTCGAAGTTCATCCAAAGATCAGCACAGACTTCAAAGATGCTCCAGAGCTATTTTGCACAGACTTCGAAGTGACTTCGAAATGACTTCAAAATGACTTTGAAGCCTAGGTTTTGGGGCTCCCCCCACAAGGGTGACCCCTCCCCCTAGCCTTCTCTAGACCTCATTGCCAAACTAACGTGGAAACAGGCTCCCTTTAATCCGGATTTTCTGGCTGAAGACCCCATTGTAGACCCCATTAATGGGGTCTACGGCTGAGATGTACCCATATGATCCTGATTTCCCGAGGCGTGGTGGAAACAAATGTGTCCCTAATGGGTGCTGTGGTGGAAATGGGGTCATCCGGCTCTCACCCAAATGGGTCCTTAATGGGTGCTAAAATGGGTACTAAGTGACCGTGGAAAAACACCCATTGTTTCTCCACAGAAAATGACAGGTGAGGCTTTCCATCAAAGAACTCTTTTGAATGAGGTACCCTTAAACAGGTTTCAGAAGAGCCATTTTGGGGATCCTTTGAGGACCTTAGCTGCTCTGTCTAAGGTGTGAGATAAAAATGAAAAGAAATAACAGTGCTTATAGCTTTTTAGATGCATCTCAACCTAGAATTAGTCTAAGATGACCCAGAAAGTTTCACAGCTCAACAAGAAATTGGGTTCTTGATCCAGCTCCACAATGACTATACTCATTGGCCTTTTCTGACAGGGCCTTATTCTGGATTATATCTCATGTTAGTGCAGACTATGGCAGGGTCTGCTGTAAGTTGCACCAGCGTGAGAATGGCAGATTCCTAGTCCAAGATATAAATGAGAATAAGGTCCAGGGCAGAAAGGGTCACTAACAATTTCTGAGAGGGTTTCATTGGAGCAGAAAGAAGTTGAATGTACCGATCTTCAAGTGCAACTGACATGTTCTTCAGTTTCCCCATGGCTAGATTGAAGGAAGAATGGGGATGTCCTTTTTCAGCTGCTTGTCTGAAAGACAGGCAAAAAAAACCTGCTCTTAATTCATGTGGCCCATTAATATTAGTATTTTATGCAATATCAACCAAACTTACCCAATACCACATTCGTGAACATTTCACAGATGAAAAATAAGACACAATTGTGAATTGTGACAGCCATTGGCTTTGCATATGTTTGTGCAATTCAGTCATGGCTGGCCAGACAGAAGCTAACATTACTTCATTCTAAACAACGATATGTACAATGGAGACAGAGATGTTTTAATGTGTTGTTCTACCTTAGCCATCTCAGATGGATCGGACTTCATTGCTCATGGATTTAAGGTGGAGAGGGCAATACAACCCTTATATGAAGGCTTTTAGAGAGATGGCTATGGCTGATGCCAGCTGAATGAATGGCACAGTTGACATATTACGACTTATGCAAGACCTGAATCCATAATTTCCTAACAATACCACTTAGTTACTTTTTATCTCTTCCTCACACAGTACATTCAAATTTCTCTCATCCATCTAATACAAAGGACTGAAGTACTTTTAAAGCCGGTCAGCCTAATTGAAGACAATTGATGCCGAAAAGGGGCATCTTTGGGTGCGTCTTCATGGCATGTGTTATTTCAGTTTAAAGAATTCGAAATAAAAGAAACGGAACAAAGCTGTCCAGACGACTTGCAAGTTGATCCGGTTCCGATGGCAGCCTTAACGCGGGATCAATACTCGGAGTCCACACGGCAGCATTGTCCTCCTGCCCATTGCCCACACTCTCTCCTGTGATTGGTTTTCCCTGCCAGGATCCCACCCTCCCTTCTCTTTGCGTCATGCTCGCCGGGGATTCCACCCTCCCCCTTCCCAGCAGCAGCAGCAGCAGCATCCATCCATCCATCCACCCATCCATCCATCCATCCTGGCGCTGCGGCGCGGGCGGCTTCGCCCTGGGGCTCCTCGTTGCCCAGTGGCAGAGCCGCTCCGCCGCTGCTGCCGCGTTCTCGGCGCCTTTTGCCCGGCCTGCCAGAGCGCGCTCGCAGCCCGGGCCACCCCTGCCTCCCCCCCCCGGCGGCTCCGGCGCCCACCGCGCCATCCATCCATCCATCCATCCATCCATCCATCCATCCATCCATCCATCCATCCATCCATCCATCCATTCATCCAGGCGCTGCGGCGCTGCGGCGCTGCGGCGCTAGCGGCTTCTCCCTGGGGCTCCCCCGCCGATTTCCCCCCGCTTTGCCGCCACTTTGCCCCGCAGAGGAGGAGAGCCAAGGGGTGGACAAGAGGGCGAAGGGGGCTCCTCGCTTGCTCTTTCCCCCGTGGCCGGGAGGGAACTCCTAGAGTGGGGAAAGTTCCCCGGGGACTCCCCTTTCCTTTCATTTTGAAAGTTCAGAACTCCGCAAAAGTGAAACTTCGACTTGCTACAGTATCTTTGGAGGTAGTGGGTGGATTCTTTCAATAAAATCATTTGAAAGCAAGCTATTGGGGAAGGGAATCCTAAAAATGATGTGCCTACAATACGGAGAGCCCATTGGTTACAGATCTCTGCTGAGCTCTCACAGCCCCACCCACCTCACAGGGTGTCTGTTGTGGGGAGAAGAACAGAAGGTTTGTCAGCTGCTTTGAGTCCCCTTCAATAAGTGAGAAAAGCAGGGTAGAAAAGCCAACTCTTCTTCCCCCATGAAACCAGATGAGTAACCTTGGGCTAGTCACAGTTCCCTTCTGAGCTCTCACTGGGTGTTCTGTTGTGGGGAGAAGAACAGAAGGTTTGTCAGCTGCTTTGAGTCCCCTTCAATAAGTGAGAAAAGCAGGGTGGAAAAGCCAACTCTTCTTCCCCCATGAAACAAGATGGGTAACCTTGGGCTAGTCACAGTTCCCTTCTGAGCTCTCACTGGGTGTTCTGTTGTGGGGAGAAGAACAGAAGGTTTGTCAGCTGCTTTGAGTCCCCTTCAATAAGTGAGAAAAGCAGGGTAGAAAAGCCAACTCTTCTTCCCCCATGAAACAAGATGGGTAACCTTGGGCTAGTCACAGTTCCCTTCTGAGCTCTCACTGGGTGTTCTGTTGTGGGGAGAAGAACAGAAGGTTTGTCAGCTGCTTTGAGTCCCCTTCAATAAGTGAGAAAAGCAGGGTGGAAAAGCCAACTCTTCTTCCCCCATGAAACAAGATGGGTAACCTTGGGCTAGTCACAGTTCCCTTCTGAGCTCTCACTGGGTGTTCTGTTGTGGGGAGAAGAACAGAAGGTTTGTCAGCTGCTTTGAGTCCCCTTCAATAAGTGAGAAAAGCAGGGTGGAAAAGCCAACTCTTCTTCCCCCATGAAACAAGATGGGTAACCTTGGGCTAGTCACAGTTCCCTTCTGAGCTCTCACTGGGTGTTCTGTTGTGGGGAGAAGAACAGAAGGTTTGTCAGCTGCTTTGAGTCCCCTTCAATAA
This sequence comes from Aspidoscelis tigris stejnegeri, assembly GCA_023333525.1. Classification (NCBI taxonomy): domain Eukaryota; kingdom Metazoa; phylum Chordata; class Lepidosauria; order Squamata; family Teiidae; genus Aspidoscelis; species Aspidoscelis tigris. The sequence continues at coordinate 68,711,517 of JALMGA010000006.1, forward strand.
GTGAGAAAAGCAGGGTGGAAAAGCCAACTCTTCTTCCCCCATGAAACAAGATGGGTAACCTTGGGCTAGTCACAGTTCCCTTCTGAGCTCTCACTGGGTGTTCTGTTGTGGGGAGAAGAACAGAAGGTTTGTCAGCTGCTTTGAGTCCCCTTCAATAAGTGAGAAAAGCAGGGTGGAAAAGCCAACTCTTCTTCCCCCATGAAACAAGATGGGTAACCTTGGGCTAGTCACAGTTCCCTTCTGAGCTCTCACTGGGTGTTCTGTTGTGGGGAGAAGAACAGAAGGTTTGTCAGCTGCTTTGAGTCCCCTTCAATAAGTGAGAAAAGCAGGGTGGAAAAGCCAACTCTTCTTCCCCCATGAAACAAGATGGGTAACCTTGGGCTAGTCACAGTTCCCTTCTGAGCTCTCACTGGGTGTTCTGTTGTGGGGAGAAGAACAGAAGGTTTGTCAGCTGCTTTGAGTCCCCTTCAATAAGTGAGAAAAGCAGGGTAGAAAAGCCAACTCTTCTTCCCCCATGAAACAAGATGGGTAACCTTGGGCTAGTCACAGTTCCCTTCTGAGCTCTCACTGGGTGTTCTGTTGTGGGGAGAAGAACAGAAGGTTTGTCAGCTGCTTTGAGTCCCCTTCAATAAGTGAGAAAAGCAGGGTAGAAAAGCCAACTCTTCTTCCTCCATGAAACCAGATGGGTAACCTTGGGCTAGTCACAGCTCCCTTCTGAACTCTCACAGCCGCCCCCCACCTCACAGGGACCGAAGCTGGATTAAAACCTTGGCTTGTGGTCACACCTAAGGTTTAATCTAGCTTCACTCCACCTTCAGAGTGAGAGAACACATCAGCAAAGTGACCAGTAGTTTTCTTTCCACATTATCTAGTCTAAAGGTGGATTTTCTGAGTTATTAACCCTGAAAGAAAACCAGCTTGTCAGTTTGCTGGTGTATTCTCTCACTCTGAAAGTGAACTGAAACTGGATTAAACCTTAGGTGTGACCACAGGCAAAGTAGCCTAGATGGGGCTCAAAGCGGTTGACATTCTGTTTTCACCCTTCAAGGGACTAAGTGGCTGACAAGCCTTCTCACCATTAAGGGGGCTGAAAGTGACTGTTCCGAACCTTCCAAAGGTCTGAAATAGCGCAAAATTGCAACATTGTTTTAAAGGTGTGAAGTGCTTAGATACAGTGTTTCAGCTTTAAGGACTGGAGGTTTATAGTGGGTGTTTGAGGGTGGATTTTTTCAATGAAGGAAACCCTAAACATGACGTGCTTCTAATACGTTCAGCCATTGGTTACAGTGCAATTGGGGGGGCGGGACAGCCTTAACACTGAATCTCATCCCGGAACGATACTGTCCACACAGTTAAAAAGGAAACACGTATCGACGCCCGATCCGGAGTGAGACCTGTTGAGATCAGGATTTATTTCAAATCGGGATAACGTCCTTTAACACGGAAATACCGTGTTAATCCGAAGTGCCGTCTGAACTGCACGAGCTCAAAACGTTTTGAATTCGAGATAACGATGCCGTGAAGAAAGGGCCTTTGTGGAGTCCTGTTTCATGATAAGGAAAGCTTTATTAACAAAGCTCCAGGAAGTAGCTAATTTAGTCTATTTTTGATATCTCTGCTTTCTTAATAAGTATTGTAGGTTTCTATGGTGAAAATAATCAACAAATTACTAATAAAACTAAACATTCCCAGTACTCACCTGAACCACTGCATGGCCTTTTCTTCATTCTTTTCTACACCAACTCCTATCAGTAAAAGAAAGACATAATCAAATATTTTTCTATTCTTTTCTTAGCACTGTGAAAACAGAATTAGTAGGGTATCCCATCAAGGGTATATTTAATTTTTTCTCAGAGCTTAATTGTAGCTAGTATAATAGTTACTTAACAACTCTAGTTGCATCTAGACAGTCCAAGCTGCAAACTGGGCGGCAACTACAATGAAGTGCTTATTAAGCACAACTATTGACATGGTACAGTTGTGGCTGAAACTCCATAATTTCAGGCTACACCCAACAGCAACATTCCCCCACTTTGTAAATGTAAGTCTACCTCGGGATGCCAGAAGAATGAAGTAATGTTCCATAACTTTCCCTTAGCATTCCCTTCCTGCCCATTGCCTGTCATTTTCAAAAGAGGGAAGGGAAAACATGGGCACCATTTTCCCCATGCCAGGTAAATGGGAACACTATAGGCAATATATGGAAGGACTAACACTTCCCTCACAACAAAGGGCCACATCCACAGGATGGCTCGTGTGTGAAATGAATGGCCATACAGTAGTTTGAGAGACCTTGTTTAAGGAGGCATCTTCAATCTATTCTTTAAAAAAAAAAGTTTCAAAAAATCATTTTTAGTTCTTTGGGCCCTTTTTGATCTTGTATAGATGAAGTCATAAATAGTTCTTTGAAAGTGCCACAGTCTGCACTAGCTGGTAGGTCCCTATTCTAGGATAGAATCTGGAATAAAGGTCCTGTAGAGAAAGGGCCAATGTTCTTTTTACCTTTAGTTCAAAAAGAATTGTAACTAGCAAGGCTAAAAGAATGTCTTTTAGGGAGCAATAGGCAGTTAGACCAGGGATATATAACATATGGTCTTCCAGATGTTGCTGAACTCCCTTCAACCCTGGCTAGTATGAATAAATGATGGAAGCTAGAAATTAATAATAATTGAAAGCCCTCACATTAGTCACCCTTGAAGAAGACAGCATGGCCTGATTGCATACGTATAATCAGATGTTCACACCATGCCTGCCCAGTGAAACATTTTCAAGAAGATCTATAAACCCTGACTTCCAATAAATTATTTTTATTCTGACTATTTCTTGTCTTACCGGGTCTGGGCTTAAATCTCATAACTCAGCGTTATCAGACATTTCAAGTTATTTTATGTACTGTTACTTTATTACACTAGAATTTGTTTTAAGCTGTGCTTACTGAACCATCAGCATTGGAACAACAAAATGAAAGTGCACACATTCACACAGGAAATCCCTAAGTAACAGAACAGGTATTTAACAGGCAGCTAAAAATTGTAACTGTAGGTACTTCATGAAAGGCAGACCTTTCATTCTGTAGTTTGTAGGATGTGCAGTAAGAGTTGTCCGAATGATTTCAGAATTCTAAGGTTGTAGCAAGGGAGGTGTTCTTTAAGGCACCATGGTCCCAAGTTGATCAGGATCTTGAACCTGGCTCAGTAGCTAAATGGCACCCAGTGCAATTGTTCAAACATGGTTGTAAGGCATCCCCTTACAGGCATCTGACTCAACAACCTGACAGTTGTATTTTCCACTAGTTGCAGCTTCCTGAGCTCCAAGAGCACTCTTAAGATATTCCTGTTCCTTCTGAAGGGGTGCCTTGGAACGTCCTACCCACACATCCAGCTGGGAAGCAATTTTTTACCCCAACACGGGTAGATATTTTTGATGTGTTGTTCAAACATACTTTGGGAGGCTAGACAAATAGCAAATGCAGTGGCTGACAGAACAAGGTGAATAATAATGTTACAGTGGTCAGGGTAGGGAGGAAATTGGCTCGGCTACTTGGAAGAAATTGAGAAGGGATATCTAACACACATGCTGGAAAGAGAAGAAAGGAGCTCCTTTGATATTGCCTGTCTGATAACGCTGAGTACTATTTTGATCAGAGCACAGTTTGGTGTAGTTAAATGAACAGTATCTAAATATCAGAAGGAAGGCCTCCTTCCATACACATCTGCCCTTAAGCTAAGATGTGCAGGAATGGCCTTTGTGATCATGCCACCATACTCAGAAACAGTAGGGGTGCAGATGTGAACAAGGGCCATTTCAATGATAGCCTCCATATTACGGATCAATTTCCTCTCTGAGGTCTGATACCTTCATTGTACACATATATTTAGTAAAGATGCACTTCTTTACTAACGTAACTCAGAGCGCATTTCCACTTGACTTTTTTAGTCCTGGTTGGACTATTTTAGTCTGGATACAGGGCCAAGTGTGCATTCTCAGCTGTTCCCATTTGCCTGATGACAACCGGGCTGAACCCGAATATTGCCATTCCCACTCACACAGAACAGGGCCTTTTATCTCAGCCCCCGCCCCCCAGTGCAACCCTGTAAATAAGCCTGCCCTGGTCAGTAAGCTGAGCAGAAGAATACAGGGCAATCATAAAACAATCACACTTTCCCTTTCACTCACTCCCTTTCAGATTGAAGGTTTCTAGTAACGTTACCTCCATCCATGTTACCATGAAGACAGCAAGTTTGTGCTCAAGCGGATGAGCGAAGGAGCAGAGCACACGTGATTTCTCTCCTTCCTTTGAAATTGGAGACTGACAGCTCACATGGGGGTGGGGAGAGGCTAGGCTCAGGGCTTTGCTTTTAAAACTTTTTTGCTGTTCTCCAAACCTTGATACAAATGTATCCCTGTGTTAGCAGCTACTAGAAATGTATCTCTTGCAGCTGCTAACAGCTGCTAACAATCAGAAGGATGCATTTGTTTCAAAGTTTGGAGAGCAACAAAAAAGTTTTAAAAGCAAAGCCTAGCCTCTTCCAGCCCCACTCATGGGAAATCCAAGCCTTTGCTTTTTCTTGATCTGGGCTCTAGCATTGTGGGTATGGTGAGGAGAGGGGGAGACCTTCACAGCTGTGAAATCCCACCCACATCTGGCAGGCATTGGCCAGAAGGCTAGACCTCTGCCCCGAAGAGTCCAGGAGCATTCTTTTTTTTTGGGGGGGGGAGTGGACTCAGCTCCAAAAGGGGGCCATGAACAGTTTTTCTCAGGACTTTTTTTCTGCAGATTTTTGCAGGATAGTCCACATAAAATCTGGGAATAAAAAATTAAATGGGAACATTGCATATCAAATTCAGATTCGATTCGGATTTATAGAGAACTAAATGGGAACGTTGAATACCGAATTTGGATTCGATTCGGATTTAAACATCTATGGGAATGCACCCACTGCAGACTGTGGCTCTTTCCAAACTTGGCCTTATTCTGGAATATATCTTGGGATGGGGTCTGTTGTCCACATGCTAATACAGACTATAGCATGCCGCAACTAGGGCCTGCTTTAGTCTGCACTAGCATGCAGGTAGCAAGCTCCTGGGATATATTCCAAAACAAGGCAAATGCAGAAAGGCCCTGTCTTTCCCTCCTAGGTATTGTAATTTTAATTTCTAATTTTAGTGCTTTAAATCTGATTTTAACTGTACTTGGTTTGAAATACTGTAACCCAGCAAGACAGAAATGAAAATAAATAAAATGTTAATGTCTTGCTACCCCACGATCTCACATTTTACCACTATCATCAGCACTGCATTGAAGCTACCACAGGACATGGTCGTCTTCACTCCTACTCTATACATACTTTGAACACAGAAAGTGAAAATCAGTATTACTATCCCCAAAATCCTTAGCCAAAATGTATTTTCCACTGAGGAGCTCCAGTGATATTACTAGCCTCAAAAGTTGAACCCTCAAGGTATGTGTCTGGTCTGCTCAGGTATCGCCTTCACAAACACTGCTGTAAGGGCATGAAAACAAACAAGTTAAAGCCACACTTAGCTGTTACCTTTTAGATACCTCTGTCCCACAATGTGCTGAGCATCAGGGTATCCTAGATGAGCATACATACGAGCCACGTGGAAATGGAAATTCTCGTAACACAGCATGATGTAAAGCAGGAGAAAAACACAGCCTATAATGGCCAACAGCTGTAAAGAAAAGAAAAAAGAAGAAAGAAACCAAGGTGGCCTAACACTTTTACTAGTAGGCCAGAGAACAGCAGTACAGGGCACAGGTTTGTTACTAAATACATTCACCTTCCTTCTTCCCTCAAGGACACTGTGTTTTCCTCAATCTTGATCTGACAATGTTATGTGTTCACATATGGGAAGAAAAAAGCATTCAGGCTGCTGCATCTTTACTAACTGCAAAGAAGAGCATATTTCTGGAGTTGCAGCTTGTAAAGCAAGCAGAGCTGTCTGCTGTAATTTTCACCTTCTTCATTCCTGTATGACAATATTTAGCTGTGCTTCCTTCTCTCTATTTCCTTGAGTACACCTTCCATGTTTCTATTTATTTCACAGGAGTCGAAGTTGGTATTTAGCCATAAAAATATTAGGGCACTTGATTTCATCCAAAAAATACTTGTAAAATTAGAACACCTGTTGCTGGGGACTTATTTGGTTTTAGTCCTTATAAAATAGTTGTCTAATATAACAGAAGAACATCTGTGTTATCTCTTTTTTCTGTGTAATAAAGGAATGGGGACAAACCAGCTTATCAGCATATTTGCAGGCAGTGGAAGACAATTTATGCAAAGCAAATTATATTGCCCCTAAGAAATCTCTACCTTACACAATGGATTTGAATATCCATCAGACAGGGTCTCCTAGATAAAGACCAGCAAGCCTTTTAAGAATAACAAATGGCACTTTTATCATACCAAACACGGTCACTTTTAATGACAAGCCATTAGAAAGGGAAATTGATCACTCTGTCTTCAGCAATAGGTGCTACTTCCATAGGTGCTTGCGAACAGCATCTGTTGAATGTTTTCCAAGTGCTTCTTTGATACCTTTCTCTGTAAAACTGTTCTGATACTTTCAAATGATTTCATCCCTTACATAACATGATGGTTATGTTTCTGGGAAACCATAAGACCATAGAAGCCATGATAGGGCAAAGTGGCATAATTGCTACTCCCACTGCCAGCTTGCAATACTCAACAAGTACCTGTGTAATACGGTCGTACATAGTGTGTTCTGTGAAACGAAAGGGTATCCACATTTTGCTTTTTTATGTTACAAAAACCATTCTATAAAAGGGCCACATTACTCAAGGGATGACTGTACAACCATTCTGAACACAGTTCAATGAAATCTGTTGGCTTTTTTCTTTTTCATATTTATGTGGAAGTGGAAAGTCATATTGCAATATAGTAATAGTAAAATTTGAAATACAGTATGAAAACAAATATCTAATATTGTATGCTGACAATGAGAACATTTAGCAGAAAGGACTTTCAAACATCACCGATGAGGGAACAGACACATTCAGTCAAATTGCTGTGTTCATAACTCCAATCTGCAAACTATACTCAAGTCAGAAACTGTGAAATATGCCCCCTATAGAGATCTGATAAGCCCCTTCTTTGATTGCATTTGAGTACAAATTAGAAATTATTCCGTCTTTCCTTTCACAGGCAAGCTCCCCATGGTTCCTTAAGACCACACCAGAAGAGGGCCTATTACACGGTGACTGAATGCCACCCATGCCAAAAGAGGGCCTAGAGCATGTCAGTTCCTCTTGGACTACTCCTGAGGTAGGAATCTGCTCCCAGGAGTACTCTATTTACAAAGCAGCAAAACCGACTCTGCAAATATTGAGCAGTCCAATTTTGCTCTCGCTGACTATGCAGAAAGGCAGCACCAATAGGACTGGCCTAAGTTCTGTTCCGGAACCTGGTGGTATTTTGCTAGGCTCCAAAAATGGCTGACTTCTGGAATTATTTAGAGCCTGACAAATGTTCCTTACACAGAAACTCTGAGGCTGGGAACTCTGCTTCCTGGTCCCAAAGTTAGCATGTGTTGGGACATATTGCCCAGCTAGACAGCTGTTCATCTCACTTCTGGTTAGAGAAAGCACTCTGGCCCAGAACTGATCTGATCCACGTGCATCACATCACATTTGTGGATCTTGTCTCAGTCCTAATCCCAGAAATCATCTGCATAATTTGGATTTCACAGTCTCCTTCTGTGGCAAAATGCCATTAGACAATAGCTGTGCTTAAGCAGTAACAGAAAAGATCTGCATGGTGAGTGAGAGCGTGGGAAGAGTCTGCTCATGGGCCAGATCACTTACTTCAGCCCAGGTGCAGGGTAGATAGCTGTCAGTTGGCCCATATCAACAAAGATTCCCTAGCATTAAACTTTCCAGCCAGGGACATTATGCAAAGCATTGGAAATAGCCCTGGAAACCAGCCATTTTGGCACTTCACATAATATTACTAGGCAGATAGGCCACAAGAGCAAACCAGGCCCACACTACATTTTGCAGAGGAATCTTCTACTGAATGTTCCTGTGATTAGATACAGCCCTGGCGGCAGGCCAGGCACTGGGTGACATGTACCCAGTGACACGCGGTCAGTGCAGTCCTGGCCCTCATTTGCATAGCTTAAGGTAGATCTGGCCAATGGAGGCCATGGTGCACACACGCGCAGTGGACTACGGGCCTCCAGCTGCCAGAAGCAGCCCGGCAGCAACCAGGTAAGGACAGGATCACACACGGGCGACCCCAGGCGGGGGTGGTGGTGGTGGTGGCTGCAGCTTCCCTCTCTCTCGGGAAGGTGCCATCACGCCTTTTCAGGTGAAGGGGAACTTGGGGAACCCGGCTGCCTGCCTCGTCATGCCGGCTCTGAAGAAGCCAATGGTGGAGGCCGGTGGGCAGGCCCAGCTGTCAAACAGTGAGAGCATGCACTCTCCCTCTTTGACAGCTAGGCATGCGCCGACAATCTGGCTTTTCTCCTGCCGTTGCAGAAGTGTTTGCTTCTGAAATGGTTTCAGGGGGAAAGCCAGATGTAAGACCTAATTTTTTAGGTCTTACATCCATTTTTAGAGCCTGTCCAGAAAGGCCCAAAGAGTCCTGATGAAAACAGGACTGACTCCCCATTCTGGAGTCAAGTCCGCTTATTTTCCTCCACATGGGGACCACACTGGGCTCTTTGGGGTGGAGGCCTAGCCCTCTGACCAATGGCAGCCAGCTGTGGGTGGCGTGTTGTTTTTTACAGATGCAAAGCTGCCCCCTTCCCCTGCCATGCTCGCAATGCTAGAGCTCCATACGAAAGAGGCAGAAGAGGGGAAAGTGCCTGCCTCTGAAAGAGGCTTTTAAAACATTTTTGCTGGAAATATTTTGTATCTTTTTGAAAAGATACATGTGAGAAACCTAGGAATGCTTTTAAATACGTTAAATACTTTGAAATGCTTTGCAAATAGATACATTTTATCACGCTGGGTTTGATCCCTTGCTGATCTACTTGAGCACACATTTGCTGGTAATCTCAAAAGGGAGAGGTATGAAATAGAAAGTAATTTTAAAGCTGCCTTCAGGTTTTCTGCCTTTATTGCAGGCAAGGTTTGCATGGGGGGATTTAAAAGTCCTGTTTTTTATATTTAAAAATAGTCCCCAAAACAGTCCTAGCAGGACTAAACCAGGACTAAAAAACCTGCATTGGGATGGCTATATTTGGATTAATTGACCGGAACTCTATTCTGATTAAAAATAGTCTCCAAAAATAGTCCAAACAGTACTAAATCTGGACTAAAAAAACCTGCATGGGGACGCACCCATGGAGAGTTTTCCCAGGCCTGTTCCTTTGCTTAGGCTATACCAATTATCAGGATAAAACTCTCAAGCAGCCACACTAAGACAGCTCAAAGATTTCTACATACTAAAGGATGGGGGGAGGTTCAGAGAGAAAGGACGAAATACAAATTGCTTTGTTTTCTTTCCCTTTGTCCTCATTATTTCAGTTTAAAAAACTGGCCAGAGCAGGAGATGGAGCAACACTATGATGTCTGCTTGACAGCTTCACCCTCTTACAAGGCAAGTTAGGAGGAAGTCCCGAAAAAGCTAAGGAGGCAGTGGAAATTGCAAGGTATAACCCCAATCTGCTCCATCCCCACAGTGGGCACTTTCTGCCCGGAGAATTAGAAGGAAGTGTTTATTACACAGAACTTTCAGTTCTATGAAATGAACTTTTCATTACATTTGTTTCAGAATTCTGCTCCAAACTAAGGCGGCTTCTACCTCTGGAGGAACAGTTTGGGGAAAGCAGCGTGTGAAAGTGTTTTCTATGCCAATCTCTAAACTGTGTAGAAGTCACCTCTGCTCCACTACCACAGTACTCAACTGGTAAGGCAACAGACAAAAACACAATTTTAATATGGAGTTTCTGTCCTATTGGGCTTTTTTTCTATTTTAGCTGCCAGAAATCAGAAGCATTTTTCATACAGGTTCAGCTGCCAATGTCAAGGTGTTACTGAAGATAAAACTTAATTTTTAAAAATGCCCACCTCAGATTTGACATTTTATTTAAAAATCATGAGCCCAGATAGTGAATATTATGAATTTTAACTTTGTTTCTCCCCCCTCCTTTGCTTTTTGTGAGCCATCCTTATTGCTGATTGATATTATATATCAATATCAAATTCATTCTAGGAATGAAAATGAGAATATACTGTCTCTTCAGATACTGTTATTGTTTTAATATATACTACTGTTTTTATATATGTCTGACTTTAAATGTTGTTCCCCACCCTGAAACCTTCAGGTAAAAGGATGGGATAGAAATACAAATAATAAATTCTCTCATTGGAGTGGCACTACCCTTATGCTAGAGATGGAGACCCACAGTCTCAGCATGGAAAACCCCAAGGTTTACAGAACTACTAAAATGTAGAGGGGAGAATAACAAAGACTGGGCATACTCAGTGGCCAAAAAATCTTGGGTATACAGAGAGTAGAATGACGGGAGAAGAGAGGAAAATCTAGACAAGGACATAGCAATACTTCAACATTTTGTTGCAGGTCCCATTTGCTCATGCCACAATAGTAAACTGTTCAGTGCTGGTTCTCATTAACTGATGCACAAATTAAAGGACAGCGTAAATATCAGTTTGGTCACTCACCTCCCATTTGCTCTGCTCAGGAGGTTTCTTGTTCCTCTGTGGCAGATGGGAATCCCAGAGCCCATCGGCACTTGCCTGGTTCCTTCCTTTTGGTTTCCGCTGCACCATAACAGATTTCATGTTCCTCCTTGTTCTTGTATGTTTCTTATGAGCAGGCTTTTTACTCCAGCGAAGCACTGCCTGCTTCATTCCCCTCTTCTAGTTCCCATTCAGTTTGTTCTCAGACCCAAATCTTCTCTTCTGTTGGCAGCACAGTACTGTATTTAATGTTTCTTTTGTCTTTGATTTATGGACAGCAAGAAGAAAGATGCATTGCTCGCTGGAGAACAAAAGGGGGGTGGAAACAGCCTTCTTTCTGTCTGGATTCATTGGTTCTCACTTCTGGCAAGGCTTGATTGTTTGGCTGTATAAAAGATATGGGGGAAATGCAGCACCCCTCCAATGAAGGACAAGGAAAAAATAACATGTGAGATTTCAACTTCGCTCTGTTTGTTGCATGATGTGACCACGGCTATATTAATATTTTTTAAATACAGTTTAACCCTAATGTAATCAGCTGATTTAGCACCACTCAGGCCTGGTTTACAGATGGTGTCATGTGATTCATTAAGCTGCCACTAAGAATGAACAACAGCAAAAGTATAATGAACAATAATCCAAATACTGTATAAGTTTTCATCACTGGAGAGAAGAAAAAAGAAAGGATCCCTAAATGAACCTGTTGATATTTACAATTTTTCAGTAATTTTCAAAGTACAAGCAAGTCAGACCAAATTTTCAAATTGGGGCAATATAGCCCATTAATTTCTAGGCTGGCCTTGAATGTGCACACTAAGGCCCCATTCCCACTTGACTTTTTAAATCCAAATTGAACTTAACACCAAGGCAAATGCAAATTCTGCCTATTCCCATTTGTTTGAGTATAAATCGCAGTCAAATATTGCTGATCCCACTGAAAACGCTCCATAAATATTGCTGATCCCACTGAAAATGCTCCATAAAATGCATCGGGGAAACAGCATCTTTTCCTCCCTGCCCATACCAGTTGAGGCTCCCACCCCGCTCTGATTGGGCTCTCTCCCACCACTAAAATCATGACGTGGCTGAGGGTGGGGAGTTCCAACTACGCCCTTTGATCACACACACACACCCTGGTGCCACTCCTGGGGTGGTCTGCCTCTTGCAGACTGGCCCTGTGACTGAGCTAGGTGATCTTGGGCTAGTCACAGCTCTCGTCTGATCTCTCACAGCCCCACCTACCTCGCAGGGTGTTCTGTTGTTGGGAGAAGAACAGAAAGCTTTGTCAGCCACTATGAGTCCTCTTAAATGCGTGAGAAAAGCAGAGTAGAAAAGCCAACTCTTCCTCTATAGTCTGCTGCACTAGCATGCAGACAGCAGGGCCTTATTCCACAGCGTTTTTAAGAATCAGGCCTAGTGCAGAAAGAAACTGTACTCATGTTTTGTGTGAATCTGTGGTCATTTTTAGGCAAATTATAAGAGGAAATGGTCAGGAAAATGCAAAGGAGAACTACGATCCCTACAATACATTATTAAAATAGTTTATGATAAACTAGCCTTCATTTTCAGGATTTTACACTGAAACCAAAACAATATGTAGTGAATGATACAAGTATGTACACCTGCTTAAGGGCAGAATAAATGTTGCCAGAAGCAGGCCAAATTCTACTACCAGTTACATTCTATCAAGAATCCTGGCAACCATTAGTAACCAGAGAAAATTGACTGGTGGATTGTAGCTGTCCATTTGCCCCTCCTAATGAATTGACCCTGAAATCAGCCAAAATCTGCAGTTCTTTATTTATTATTTATTTCTATCTCATTCTATACCCGAAGGTCTCAGGGTGGGTAACAGCCTTTAAAACAACAAATTAAAAGCAACATTAAAACCAATAATGTACATAAAATCATTTAAAAGATTCAGCATATTAAAATACTAAAATAATAGTATCTGCCATGCGGGGGGGGGGTCAGGGAAGTATAATCACATCATCACATCAGACAAAGGCCAGGGCAAAGAGGTGCATCTTCACTGCCTCCCTAAATATATACAGAGAAGGGGCATGATGCACCCCCGGGAGAGACTATTCCATAACCTGGGGGTTATTACTGAGAAGGCCCTTGCCCAGGTGCCCACCTGTTTCACTACCGAGGGCGTGAGACAACCAGGAGGGCCTCAGCTCCAGATCTTAAGGCACTGGTAGGTCGGTATGGGAGAAGGCATTCCATTAGGAGCTTATGCTATGCTGCCACCATGTGGGCATTATACGTTTTCAGAAAGAAAGAAAACAATCCATTTTACCTTCAGATACTTTTTATAATCCTTATCCTCTGGACAATGTTTTAGAGGCCCTTCTGATCCTTAAAAAGAGCAGAGAGACCCTTCCATAATAGTTTATACCTACTCCATCATGGCTTGAGAGTTCCATTCACTACCGAGCCCAATTCAAGGTTGTGACTTTGACTTATAAGGCCTTAAATGACTTGGGCCCCAAATATCTAAAGGAACGCCTTCTCCCATATCGACCTGCCCGTGCCTTAAGATCAAGTGGCGAGGCCCTCCTGGTTGTCCCACCACCTTCAACAGTGAGGTTGGTGGGCACCCGGGAGAGAGCCTTTTCTGTGATGGCCCCCAGACTGTGGAATAGCCTCCCCCTTGAGGTGCGTCAGGCCCCTTCCTTATATATATTTAGGAGGGCAGTAAAGACGCACCTCTTTGCCCTGGCCTTTGGCTAAGTTGTTAATGTTCCCTCCCTCAGTACAGACATTATTATTTTAAACATGTTGTATATTGTTTTATATGTACGGAAATTTTTAACGTCTTTTAATGTGTATTCTGTTTTAATTTGTTGTTTTAAAGTTGTAACCCGCCCAGAGACCTTCGGGTATGGGGCGGGATATAAATGTAAATAATAAATAAATAATAAATAAATTCTGGCTGAGAGAAAAATGTATTCTGCAGCAATTATGCTACATGCTGTTTCCCCACTCTTTATGCAGGAGATAGAATGCAGTTAATACCTAACAGTTTGGTGCTTTGTGTGTGGGTCAAGTGTTTCTACACTTGCTTTCCTGTCCACTGGATGGGAAGGGTGCAGAACAAACTAACATGTATTAGCATTTGCACTAGGGAACCCACATACCCATAGCCGCCGCATGCCTGGAACTTTGTGTGGTGCAGTACCACTGATGAACCCCCACACCGGAAAAGGCGCAAGTGCTCGCCTTTTGGATGGGAAAGGTAAGTTTTGGACCAGGTTTGGTAAGGCTTGGTTTACTTGTGGTACACAATTTTATGCAGTATAGCTAGTTTACAATTAGTTAACATCTGGGTAGTGCAGGTGCATGCTGCTGTTATGGTACAGAGAATCAAATAATTCAAATTATCTCAATTTTCATCTATAATTCCTAATAAAAACAATTCAGGTCTACATGATACATTTGTTTTAAAAATATTCCTCATTGCATTATATATCTGTTTTGTTTTGTTGCTTTTTAAAGTTATTCTTAGGTTTTCATAGTATGATATGGTTATGGAGTACTATAACATCTAAGAATTTACATCCCGTGAGTCACAATAATAAAAATAAAATAGTATTATTTACCTCCCTCCCTGGGTTGCTCTGCTTGGACAGAGTTTTTTTTTACTTTTTAATTTTTTACAAAATGCCTTTTGTTGGCAAACACTGAACGGACAATATTTCCAGGTAATAATTTTAGAGTTGCCGCCAAATATAACTTTCTATGCACTTTCTTAAAACAAGCCCTTGTTGGTTTTGTACGTGCTTTAAAAAAGATATTAACGTGGGGTGTTTTTCAACTTAGCACTAAAGTTGGGACGCTTAATGAGTACTTAATGAGTACTCTAGTGCTGGGGGGGTGTCCACTAGCACTAGAGTACCCATTAAGGACCCTTAATGGGTCTTTTAGTGCTAATTGGAGAAACACCCGTGGGTTGCCCCTCAGATTTTTAAAGGTTGTGTTTCTCCCGCTGAAGAGGGAAATTAAATTCCTAACTTCCATACCCTAGCAGCAGGTTGGCTACCAGCAGTCGCCAGAGAGGAAGACCACGTGCTGTATATACCAGCCGCTGCCTTAGTCTACCCATTCAAGTAGCCCTAGCTGGGTTTGGGGCAATCGACTTTAAACGTGGGTGGGGCCCGGCAGAATAGTTCGGCGGCATAATGAGAGAGCCTGCGAACGTGGAATGGTTTGGTCCCCGCCGCCTCGCCTCCGATTGGTCCCTTTTGGACACAGGGACAGCCCGCTCATTCCTATTGGCTAGCTTCAAGATCCGGGTATTCGGATAGGGAGACGTTGGGAGTAGAGGGTATAAGGACTCGTGGAAGGCGGGAGCCGACGCAGTTTGAATTGTCGTGCCTCTGGCTCGGCCTGATAGCGGAGAGGGAGGAAGGGAGGCAGGGCGTTCGAGGCGGCCGTCAGGAGTCACTCGCCCGGGAGGGAAAAGGCTTTATCGGAAATGGTAAGTGGCACCATGGAGAGCAAAGGAGGGGAGAGGGAAAGGCGTCCCGGCGGTTGAGCGGGACTCGGCTCCACGCGCTTCCACCCCGCCCGTCTCAGTTTCAGCAGCGCCTTCCCTGAGGAGGGCGGGCAGGACACGCGCCCCTGAAGCGAGTGGCCGTTTCCCTCGCCAGCCGGCGGTCCTTCTTCTCCTCTCGCGCCGGTTCAGCGGCTACCGTAACGCTTCGTGTGAGGTAAAACATGGCCAGCGGCGGCGAGTGAACGCGGCGGTTAGGAGGGGCGGGGAAGCGAGGGAAGGAAAATTGACGGAGAGGGAAGAAAGGGGCGCGGCGGCAGCCATGCCGTGGAAAAAATGGGGGAGGGGAGTATGCGAGGGGTCCCACCTCGCATGCGCCGTGTGGCCGGTACGTAGCAACGTCTGGCGCACGCGCCCCGAGTCCCTTACGGCGCGCGTGGGCGGAGAGGGGAACTCAATCGGGGAAGGCGGTACGAGTTGCGCATGCGTTGACTACTATAAACTGATGTAGTTCTTGGTGTCGAGTTCAGCTAATGGAGTATCTTGTTCCCCTTTTCCCACCTTTCTCCCGCCCCATGCCTTAGGCAGGAGGAAAAGCTGGAAAAGATTCTGGCAAGACAAAGACCAAGACTGTGTCCCGTTCACAGCGAGCTGGTTTACAGGTAAGTGGGCATGAAGGGTTAGGAACCTGGGAAGCCAGCTTATACTGAATTGGACTCTTTGACTGTTTAAAAGCTTCAAGCACTCTTATTTGAAGATACTTGTTGAACTTGGGATATTTTATATAGCGTTTATGTTACCACTATATTATTTGTGGGCTGTTGGCAAAGAAACCAAGAAGTTTTTGTAGTAATCTGGAACTGGTTATCTGTTGGAACTATTGGAGTAAAACACTGACGTTTTTTAGTTGGAGTGTACATGTGCCTTTACTCTTTTGCTTTGTTGTATGCAGTTTCCTGTTGGTCGTATTCACCGGCATTTGAAGTCAAGGACCACCAGCCATGGTCGTGTAGGAGCTACAGCTGCTGTGTACAGTGCTGCTATCCTGGAGTACCTTACAGCTGAGGTAACGAACAGATTTATTACAGTATATTTGTTCTTTGAGCTTTCAGAGACGAAACAGCAGTTGTTAGAAAAACTGCACATAGACAGTACTGAGCCATATGAGCTAGTCTTCTGCTTTTTCTGGATAAACATTGGACAATCACATGCCAGTAATAAGCTTAATCTATATGACATGTGGCAGATTATTTGAATTAGTAGTACTCCCCATCACAATGGCTAATAGTCAAGTATTACGGGATTACTAGTATGAAGCATTTAGTAGATGACGAGGTTGCAGAAAACTGGCTTGCAGGGGAATGTGCAGAAACACATAGAATGATGAATCAAAATAATTCCGATTGAAAGAAACCTAAGACTGGCTTACAATTTGAGCCTAGAGGGGAAAGAATCAAAGAAAGAAATCCTTTCTTAACATCTGTCAAAGGCCTTCTTGGTTGTGCCACCACCTTCAGCAATTAAAAGGGCCTTCTTGGTGATAATCCCCAGATTATGGGACTCCCCTCAGAGATGCCATTGCTATATACATGCAGAAGATTGGAGAAGATGAAACTCTCGACTTTGGTTAATAGAACAAGTTTCCATCCTTTAACGTACTGTAGTTTTTAGTACTGTTAACTGTTTTTAGAGGTTTCTTTTTATTTAACCCCACTTTGATCTTTGGGTAAAGGGTAGAATATAAATACAAAATTATTTTTCTAGAGGACACTTGTATTCACTGTGGCTTTTTATGAGTTATTTTTAATTTGTTTCTATTCTTGTAATCCAGTCTGAGACCTTCTGGTATAGCATGGGTTAAAAATAGAAATAAAATGTTCTCCCTAAAAGAAAATGGTGAGCAGAGGGTCAAGACCTTAGCAGTTCATAGTAAGGATCTTGAAAGAGGGAGTTTACCAGGTATGGGGAGGATGCCCTTCCATCTTCAGAACCAGATTCTATGTTAGTCTCAATGTACACGTGCGGATAAGAAATGGGAGAAAAGCTTAAGTGCCGCCATTCGAAGAAGTCTGAATATTATACTAGACGTGCCATGTTGCTTCTATCTAACACTAAAAGTAATGTTGTATGTAGGTCCTTGAACTAGCAGGAAATGCATCCAAAGATTTGAAAGTGAAGCGAATTACACCACGTCATTTACAGCTTGCAATAAGAGGTGATGAAGAACTTGATTCCTTAATCAAAGCAACAATCGCTGGTGGAGGTATGTGGCAACAAATTTACAAAGCAATCCTAAAGAAGGATAATGCTAACATTAAAAGTTCTAGTTAGGAAGAGGTGGATCCTAGTCATACAGAAGCCTGGTGATTCTTAATTTTTTATTCGTGTGTGGGAGACATGTTGAGGGCAGATGGATAGAACGTTTTGCTTCTCATTGAGCCAGTCCTGGTCATTTGATATGTCCAACTGACAGATGGGTCATTTCAGCGTGACTTTTCCCTTTCTCTGGCCTGAACATGTGGCACTATGCAATTTTTCTCATAAGTGCTACTTTAATGTTTTATTTAGAATTGTAGTGTTAGTTTGCAATAAGTCTTGTGGGGTCATATTGTAGTTATGTTAACACATAACCCGCTCAGAGACCTTCGAGTATGGGGTGGGATAGAAATGTAAATAATAAATAAATCTGTTCTGGTTAATAACTTATCACTTAAGCAAGTCTTTTTTTCCTTAGGTGTAATTCCACACATCCATAAGTCTCTCATTGGAAAGAAAGGGCAGCAGAAGACAGTTTAAAGGGGTCTTTGATTACTGGTAAAGTTAGGACTCTTAAATTCTCAGTTGACCAGTATTTGTGGATTCCAGTGAACTGCATCTGCGAAATGCAGTTTTGCCTTGCTATAACCTGGAAGCTGGAGTTCCTTGACATTTCTAACAAACCAAAATTCTACATTAAGTCTTAAAACTTATTTAAGTGTTACATGGCTTCAGAGAAGCTGGCATCTGTGGTTCTTGACTGTTTTAGATATGTTGGATTTTATTCTTGATGTTGCTAATTTTGTTTCAGGTTCCTTTTCTGTTATACATTGTAAAATTAACTGCAAAAGTGTCTTATACTGGCATATTTTTTATGGAAGGACAAACCAAACTTGAAGTATAATATTCTGTTTGTGATGTTTATGTCTTGTACCAAGTAAAAATCCATTTAATGGGGAGAAACATCATTGGATTTTTGTACAGGCCTTATTTCCATTACAGTAAATGAGTTCAATAAACGTTATAACAAACTGTCTACTTTGATTTAACCATTACATATTTTCTAGCCATGCACAGATGACTGATTAAAACTGGTTAGGGCTGACATACATTGATGTACATTTAAGAGGGAAGTGGCACCAATTAATGTTTCTTAGAATATTCCCCTAATGCCTGCATATTCCTTACCTGTAATACAACATTTTTATCTAAACTTTCCTCCAATGAGCCTGAGATGATACACACCTGGTATTCTCAATGCAGTCCTGTGGAAGGTTAGCTTAAGAGGCAGTGACAGTTCCAAAATAATGGTTTCTCTGGCCAAGTGGGGATTAGAACTCAGAGTATCCTAGGTCTGGCACCCAACACCCCTATTCTGCTAAGCATGTAAGATGTATTAACGTAAGGGTTTATATATAACAAGATGCTGTGAGAAGAAACCCTGCTTGCGCTCTAGCTGTGGAAATGCCTTCAACTTGGTCTCTGTAAGAACGAAGTCAAAGGAACCAGCATTAAACTTCAGTAAAACGTTATAAGCAATTCAAGTTAAATCTACGAAGTTGGCAGGTATGTTGAGTATTAATGACTATACTTGACATACTACTATTTATGCTGGGACAAGGTTTTGGAAATAAATCTGGGTACATGCATGTAAAATTATTAAGCTGTATATATGTGGACTAATTTGTGCTCTCAGGTTTTTAAATAAGAGCACAAAGTGGCCACTTTTTTGTTTTGGAATATCAATCTATACTTTGAATTTCTGTTCTAAGTGCATGTTTATGATGCACTACCTCTTATGGTTTTTTTTTTTTGGAATTATGGCTGGCTTTTGTTAATTAAGGGGGGAAATTCAAATGGAAAGCTCAGAATATACTCATTGAACCTTGTAAGTTGGAATTACTGGTAATTTTCATTGGCATAATATTGTATGATACAGTTGCTTGCAAGGTGCTGCAGTAAATCAGCTGTTGTATAAGACTAGCTTTCACAGTTTAATAAACTGTCAAAGAAAAAGAATAGGCCCCTGGTCTGGTCCAATCGTACTGATACTATCAAAATAATTTTACAGAAAGAACCAGAATAAATTGTAAGCAGTTAATTTTGTAAAATAAGCTCTAAACTTCAGAGGATTCAAATAACTGAACAATAAATCTTAAATGTTACAGTTACCAGCTGAGAATCTTTCATTCAAACTGCATGAAAACAAAAATACTTTTTCCCCCGAGAAGAGTTCTCCTAAATTAGCTCTTGGACAACCAGAATGATCAAGGACCTTCCATACGAAATGTCTAGATCTTTTCAGCCTTGAAAGATTCCTTTTAAGAAGTGACCTGATTGATGTATGTAAAATCATGCATAGTGTGGAAAAAGTGGATAAGACTTTTTTATCACACAATGCTAGAAAAAGGGGGCACTCAATGAAGCTGGTAGGACCAAGGGGAAGGGTTTTTTCACTGAGAGGGTCATGTGGGTCTGTGGAACTAACTTAACAAAAAGGATGTGACAGCATCAAGCCTCAATAGATTTAGGAAAGATTAGATAACACCTGTCTTCCATGAATTTATACATGGATGCCTAGGCACTGTCTTCAGATTGGAGAGGCATGCAGGATACCTTTAAATTTGCAGAGATCTGAGAGCAGGTTTCCCCTTTGTTTTCTGCTTGAGATGCTCAGAAGCAATTGGTGGGCCACTGTGCAACATAGGATGCTTAACCAGATGTGCTATGGGCCAATGCAGCAGGATTCCTTTTATGTTCTTTATTAGTAACACAATGCAGATTTTTTTTAGTTTATGGAATGAACTATCCAAGCACAGAAATTTGCATGGAGACTGCAGGTTTTTAAATGGATATTTTTAACCCATGTCTTCACATTGGAAGCTACAATCTACAAGATGTGTTAAAAAAAACCTAGGTTGGTTACCTGATATTTTGTTCACAACTCAGTCTCAAATGATTTTTATAGCAGGCAGTAGTGCTTGTCTATGGTAGTTCACATTTTGTTTTTGCAAGCCATTAGCTCCTCACTATAATGGGTCCTGATATTTCGACTGTAAAGAACACCTATCTGCTTGAAAATTACAAGTAGATGCATTCACAGTACTTTATTGAGTTCTTAAATCTTTATGGTACTTGAGTCCACTAAATACTACTTTCATCTGAAAAACATGGAAAACTAGTCATTAACGTGCCTTTGTCCAGTTTAATTATAGGCTTGTTTCAAGCTATGGAAAGTGACAGTATAGTTTAAGGGATAAGTAGTATCTAAATTGAAAGGATTAGTGAGTAGACCTAGTGGCTGCTTCTTTAATTGAAACTGTAGCTTCAGTTTGTTGAAGCCTTGTTGGGTTTGATCCAGAGAACTATATAGAGCAAACTTAATAGGTGGAAAATTCAGGTATCTGAAATCAGTTGCTTGATACATCTTCTGGCTGACTAATAGCATGTACTAAGCTGTGCTATTTTAAATGCAACTTATGAGTTAATTAAGCTGGCAGGGAAAATTGGGGCAGTGGGATGATTCTATTCCATGCAACAACTAGAAATATTACATGTGATACATTTTTATTGATTATCTGTTTCACTTGATTGTTTTTTGGTGAAATGTAGCCTACTGGGATTTTGCAAGACAGTAGGAATACCGTACTATTAACGACTGGGAAGAGGAAACGGAGGAGTGCCTTAGAGTTTGCTGCTTTTCTCCCCTCTTAAGAAGATCCCCTTGCCTCTTTCCGGTCACTTCCCAGAAACCTTTTTACTTTTTTTTCCCCTGAGGAGTGTATAGTGTTGTTTTATTCTTCTTGTAACCCGCCCTGGAACCATTTGGTGAAGGGCGGGATATAAATTTCTTCAATAAATCGAATTCTCTATTTCCACAACCTTTCCCCCCCTGAGGGAACAGGTCAGGGGCTTCCTCGCGGGTTAGACCTCCGTGGCATCTTCCCTACTTCGGCGCTACCT
Organism: Aspidoscelis tigris stejnegeri; assembly: GCA_023333525.1. Lineage (NCBI taxonomy): Eukaryota > Metazoa > Chordata > Lepidosauria > Squamata > Teiidae > Aspidoscelis > Aspidoscelis tigris. The sequence goes on from JALMGA010000006.1 coordinate 68,732,924, forward strand.
GAACTGGAGGGGCACCGCCGTCCGCCGTCCTCCCCCCTCCCCGCTTCTAGGCGCCGTGTGCGCGCTGTAACCCTCCGCCGCCCACTCTAGGAAGGAAAGCGGCGGCGGCGGCCCCTCGAGGCCACAGCCAGGGAGCCCATTTTGGCCCCGCCAGTACCGGCGCGCGTGCGCAGAGAGCGCGCCCCGGTGCCGATTGCAGAGAACCCCGGTAGCGAAAGCGGCGGCGGTGCTTGGCCCGCCTGAGCTGAGCCGGCCGCTCTGCGTGTGCGAGGCCGGGGGCTGGGGAAGGAAGGATGCAGCGGGGAGGCGGAGGCGGCGAAGGCGGCTGTGAGAGCAGCCTGAGTAGCCTGGAGTGAGCTCAGGCGCTGCCGCGTTAGCCGAGCGCCGTCCCTGCCTGCCGTTGTCCCCCTCAGCGCCCCGGTAGCGGCCGTGGCCGCGGCGCCTGTCCGACCGGCCCCGCCGCTCTGGCCCCGTCAGGCCCCTTTTCTCTGCGCTGCGGCGGAAGGAAGCGGCGGAAGGAGAAGCCCATGGAGGGCAACCGTGACGAGGCGGAGAAATGTATCGAGATTGCCCGAGAGGCCCTGGAGGCCGGCAGCCGAGAGCGGGCGCTGCGCTTCCTCAACAAGGCCCAGAAGCTCTACCCGACCGAGACTGCCAAAGGTGAGAGGAAAGCAGGAGCCGGGGCCCCCTTCCTCCGCCCTCTCCTCCTCCTCGCACGCAGGGGACTTTCAGCCAGCTGGGGCGGCTGCTGCGGCGTCGTCGTCTTCTGCGCAGCATCCGATGGCTTTCTCCTTCGCTGGGCGTCGGAGGTCTGAGGGGATGCCCGTCGGGCCACCATGAGAGCGCTTTGGCCCAGGCCCTTCTCTGGGCAGGGAGGAATGGCCTCAAAGGGCCATTGCCCGGGAGGTGGCAAAGGAGGAGGGAACAGAGAAAGGAGCTGCTCTGCGTGGGTCTCTTGAACTACAGCCACCATAATTCCTGGTCCTTTTTAGCCAGGGCCCATGAATTGGAGTCCAGCATCAGATGGAGGGTCACGGGAAGGTGGGAGGCATCCTTCAGTAGTTCTGATTGCACACCTCTTGTGATCCGGAACAAGGCCCTTAGTTTGGTTTGCCCTCCTAAATCTGGATCTGGCTCCATCCAGTGCAGATGGAGGCAGGGCAGTTTTGGCGGGGCCTCATTGATCTGCATTAACAGGCAGATCATGAGGGCCAGAATTCAGATTAGGAGACAGCAAGTGTCAAAAGGATAGAGGTGTTCAGCAAATTAGCCTCTGGGTCCAACTGGAAGTCCCCCAACTGTGTCCTCCATACTGTGATTGGAGGAGCCCTGAGGGTCATAGATGTATTCTTAGGGTCCACACAGTGATGATTTCTGACATAGGGCAATTCCACACAACTGGTATATTTTACCAGGAAACACATTAAGAGACTTCCACACACTAGTGCAGTTTAAGGGAGGCCTGGTTCCCAGGGCAGCCCAAGGGATGGGGTTGAAGGGGCAGTAGGGCCTTCCTTAGACCACACCAGTTTGTACCCTTCCTGGTCCAGTATGCTGGCCAGTGCAGATTTACTCATAGACACACTGCCTTTGTAGATGTCTACTCCCTTATTGCATCGGGCCTTATTCTGGATTATATCTCAGAGCTGGGATCTGCCACTCAGACTATGGCGGGCAATTAATCTGGAATAAGCCCAAGTGCAGAAAGGGCCATGGACTCTTGCCTTCTAGAACGTAATGATGCCAGTTCTTCTGCCACTACCTGCCAGCCTAAATTTGGTTGTTGGAGGATAAAATAGAAAGGAAAAGAATAATATTCACTGGCTGGAAGACAGGCAGAATGTAAGTGCAAAACTAGATGTAATAGCAACTGTCACGCTGTAAAGTAGGTCACTGTTACCATCCTTGTTTTGCAAGGGGAGAGAAGAATTGCCCACGGCTGCCTAGAAAGTTTACAGTGAAGATAACATTTGAACTTAAAGCTCCCTTATTATAGAAAGTCTGTCATCATACTTTATAAATTTAGATTAATTAGTCAAAATGCAATCTAACTGCATTTAGTAACCAGGAGCTACCCTGTTTGAAAGGGATTGAGGTAAAAAATGCCACCAAGTTTATTGTGACTCCTGGTGACTTTAAGGATAAAAAGTATTAAATTGTGTGTGTGTTTTTAATTAGTTTTATTGTCCTCTGCCTTGAAATCCATAGATAGGTCATGACAGAAATACAATTAATAAAAACTACATGCAGTTTTCCTGACAAAAATACCAAAGTAGTTTGCCACTGTAATCTGAAAGATATTTTTATGTTCTCCCTGGGGCTGCTATAGTCTGCACCAGCATGCAGATGGCAATTCCATATTCCACTATATAATCTGGCATAAGGCCAGTGCAAAAAGGGTTTAAATCAATAGGGGAGACTCCATCTGCCAATGTATGTACCGTGGAAGGGAAGCTCAGTCTACCAGTGTAAATCAGTAGTGCTTCCAAAGCCAAATGGTATTACTTATAGATACATCATTACATTGAACAGACCAAAAGCAAAACAATGTTGTAAAAACAAATTCAGCTAGGTGTTACTGTATTCCCATGCTGCGTCTTGGCCATGTTTTAACTAGATCTGCCTGTTACAACTTTCAGGATCAAGCAGAATGGTCAGGAGCAACCAGACTGTTGAGGAGTGTAAATAAGTTTAGTATCATAGGCTGATCTATACACAGTTCCTTAAGCTACAAGAACATTGTCTGACTTTTATTGTAGATTAGAAATGGGATGGGAACACTATTATCCCCTAAACTGCTTCTAAAACTGTGTGAGGATGCAGCTTTACTGTTCTTCCTTTCTTCATATGTCAGATTAAAGTATTTTTGGAAGATCAGTTGGCAGTGAATTTTGTAAGTTGATCCTTTGGAAACTAGATTGTGAGATTTACCTTTACAACAGAGTAGTCCTACGGTGTAATTCTGTGAGTATCTATTCAGAAGTTTCCATTAAATTCAATTTGACCTGTTTCCATGTAAGTGTATGTAAGATTGTAGCTGTAAAATGATCCAATTGCAGGATTTGTGAGATCCTAAAGAACTGATTGTTTGCAGTGTAAAAGTTTAAGCAGCTTAATGTTTCCAAGATATCTGTGATATTAATATGTATATGTTATGTGGTTCGAGGGGGACACAGTTATTAAAAATACAACATAATAACTATTCTCATGTAAAATAAATTGCCAAAAGGCAAACAGAGCTGTCAGCCAGAATTTTTAAAGTTATATGTTACACATGTGCTTTAAACTTCTAGTGAACCTGAGAGATTCATCTAACCTGGGAACATTCTGAGATTCCTGGGGCCTTTCTGCACATGGCTTTTTTCTGGAATATATCTCAGGATAGCAATCTGCTGGCCACAAGCTAATGCGGACTACTGCAGGGCTCACCTGGGACCTTCCATAGTCTATACTAGCATGCAGATAGAAGGTCCCTGTTTTGGAACTAAGGTTTTATCTCCTTTACATCTACATGCTGGCATTTATATGGTCCATAACCACTAGCTAGCATTCTTAATCTAGGATCAGAATCAAAACACTATGGTATAGAACTACTTTCTTACACACCAGTCTTCTACTTACTGGTGTAAGTTTCTTCAATGAGTATCAAAATTCTCTACATGCTTAGGTATCTGTCATCTTATGAAACCCATCAAGTTTCAATTTAAACTCTCTTACAAATATTTTCAATTCATCTTATAAGCTTCTGGCACTTTTTGTGTCTCCAGCACAATTACCTTAACCTGATAATCTCACTATCGTATTTTGCACCATATAATTTGGCAAGGAATATTTCAGTAAAATAAAATAAAAGATGCAGGGTAGATTTATGAGATTTTTTTTTGAAGAGTCACATGACAGAGAATACAATTTGCTAAGGATCTAAAGCCTAGGCAGCATAGTAGTGACAGTTATGCTGATAGAAATGGAGAATGTTATTTTAACTTTGACCACAAGACTTGATAGTGTCAAAACTTTTTTGCTGACTAATCTTGACTATTCACATATAACAATGTCAGTAAACTGGTGCTTTGAAAGCTTGAAAGAATGGTGAAAAACAAATTCTAAGGGTGCTCCTAAAAACATTCTTGCCTGCTCAGTTACGTGAAATTAATTATTGCTGTACATTTTCAGTCTGATGACTGCTTAAAACCTTTACTCTTTTTTACTGACATACTTTTGTGTCCCATCCTTCATTCAGAGGTTCTAGAGGAGGTCACAGCCTAAAATTAAAATACAAAGCACTTTCCCAACCTGTAAAGGACTAAATTATTTATTTGCATTTTTATCCTGCCCTGCAACCAGCGGTCTCAGGTTGGGTTACATCATTACAAACCAAATGTAAAATGAACATCCTTAAACAGTAACAATGCCTGAAAGTGGGGAGGAAAAGCTGTTTCAGAAGAAACTTTGTATCAGAGGCCTGTCTGAAGAGGTATGCTTTAACCAGGCACCAAAAACCATATAAAGTTTGCACCTGGCATACTTTTACTGGGAGGCTATTCCAAAGTCAGGGGCTGCCACAGAAATGGCCCTCTTGCATGCCACCCATTGCATCTCTGAGGGTAACATAACTACAAGAAATCTTTCACTTTGTGACCTTAAGGCATGGGCAGGACTATACGGGAGAAGGTGCTCCTTGATTTAAGACCCTAGCTATTTAAGATAGCTAAATATGTCGATATCAACCACTTAAATTGGGCTTGAAGCAAATTAGTAACCAGTAGAGTTCCTTCAAGAACAGTTTGATGTGCATATGGCCAGAACCTTCCATCAGCAGCCGTGTTGCTGCCTTCTGCTCTAGTTCCAGGTTCTGAACTGTCTTCAGAGATAGTCCCATGTAGAACCCTATGCTGAACTTACATAGAAAATTCCAGGTGCTAGTTCTCTTCCTACATCCCCATTGACCTCAACTCGAACTAAATTATTTTATGAGCATCCTAGAAACCTCTGATTTGATGGAAGGACTGTAAATGTGAAAATAAAGACATAATAGGATTATAGAGCTACCATGTTTCCCCGAAAATAAGACAGGGTCTTATATTAATTTTTGCTCCTAAAAATGCACTAGGGCTGATTTTCAGGGTAGGTCTTATTTTCGGGGAAACAGCGTAGATAGATGTAGGAATCCCCTCCACCCACTATTTGTTAAGAACATGTACATTTCTGTTTATCAAATATGTCTAGTAACATTCAGAAAGAAATGTAAAAGAGATATAGTATGAAAGGTGTAATTTGCTTCTGCCAGACAGATGTAATAATAGATTTGTAGCTTTTTTCTTTACTGGCCTTTTTTAGTTATCATTTGGGTAAGGTAATGAATTATTTGTGTTCTCTTGGATTTTTAAAACTTTTTTAAAATATTAAAATTTGTGTGTCATGGGAACATGATTTTGATGGTGGGGCAAAGGTGCAAAATAAAAATAAGGAAAAATAAATGTACCCTACTAACACTATAAACACCTTGAAACTTAAACCTAAGTGGGAAGTGATGTATTGATGTTTGCTTTTGTGTGTGTGGAAGATAGACATTTCAATTTAAAATCCAGAATAGGAATATATTCCATTGGACATTTTTGATGTACATTAGATAGTAGCATTGCAAACAATCTTTAGCAAATTACTTTAGTGTGTTGTTAGGTAAAAGCCACAAGTTTAGATGCTTAATTTTTTTTAGTATTTTATGTCTGTCTTCTCCTTGACATTATTTAAAAGTAATTTACAGATTTGTTTTTTTTCTTACCCATTCAGGGTTGGCAGAACCAGGGAAAGGGCAAGGAGGGTAGGATTGCTGTGGGGCATACTGATGCCATAAGGCCCTGTCCCTTCCTAAGCCTCAAGGCTTACTAGAAAGAGCCATCACTGGGAAGGCCCTTAAGAGGGTAAATGGGAATTGCTTTGCCTTCAACAGGTTTTCATACACAACTTTCATTCGCCTGCCCCTTCTGCTCTTTTTCTGACTGCTACAGATGTGTGGGGTTAAATCCCTTCAGTTCCACACCCTGCTTGGGTGGTTTGTGTTTGTTACTGTTCAACACATCTCTGTTCTAAAATAGCTAATCTGTTTGAATAATAGCTAATCTATTTGAAGTTAAAAGCTACTCACTTTTCTGTCTTGATACTAAGTGCTTTTTTTTCATTTTCACATTTGAGGAGGGCAGCAGAGTATGTTTTGTTTCTTTCTGGGTTGAGATATTAATAAGGGCTCATCATTTTTGGAAGTGGGAGTCCTAACGTAGGTTCAGTATATTTAAATAAAAATAGTAAGATAAAAATATGAATTTTTATAGGTTTGCCTGTGTGATATGATGGCAGCTACATGTAGGCAAGACTGTGGGTTTTCTTTTAAATCTTAATGTCAGATCCACATCGTAATGAAAAAAGTTTGAAGTTATAAAATGTTAGAAATACTCTGAAGGTTTGGCATTGACTTCTGGTGAATTTTTAGCCATTTCCTCCTCCTTATTTCTTGTAACTTTAACACAGTGGATGTTATCTATCTCATCCCACTGCCCTTTTCAGCATTCAAGTAGTGTTTCTACAATTTAAATATTAGCAACTGCGGTATATGACTTTTGTATCCTTTTGGCAAATATACATGATTTCATGTATTACATTATTTTGGTAGCCGTAAAATATATTGTACTAAGAAAAATTATATGAATATTTTGTGTCAATACGGTGATGTAAACTTTTTTGTTTTTTTAATAAAGCTGAATGGTGAGCTTTGTTTATGTCAATGAAAAGCATGCTCAGAGTCATGTTCCCAGTTTTATCAAGTAAATAAAAGTCTAACTGAACACTAATAAGCCCCTTCAGAATTACATATGGAATTACATATGGGACACAAATCAGTTGATCAATCAAGTATCGACTGTTTTATCATCATTATGTAACTAACGTATCTTTGTTACTACACCATGATGATGAACATTTGAATCATACCAGTCTTAGGTTACTAACCCATGCTGCTTTAATTAGTCAGGTGTTTAAACCAAAATAAGAAGCAATATTTTCTAGGAGTGGCAACTAAATTTAATCCTTTCTGATAGGGGATATTGTTCTTCTTTTCTAAGGCTGATATTACTTTAGAAGTCTGAAAATAACCTGAACTAGGGAAACAGAAACCTTAGGGCACTGCTTTTTCTTTTTCATATGTCACTCATGGAAAATTTTGAAACTGGGTGAACCAGTCAGGCAGTATTGCCTCAAAAAATAGTTTTATTAATTTTTCCTCTATACCTAAAACCTGTATAAGCAGATTTTTTTTAAAAAAAAAAAGAATTATGTTCCAAGCAAATAGGATTTTTGCATTTTAATTAGCACATATGGTAGTTATTGATGCTTTTTCAGTTGCACTCATGTCAATTCCCAGGTCTATACTTTTGTGATTGATTTAACAGACATAGTTTAAAATTAACAACAAATCTTTCTCCCATGTATCCTGGAAACTAGGTTGGCATTATTATTTTCACCTGTGTAACAATACAAGTTCCACCATCTTTCAAGACTGAAAAGGCGTAGACACTGCATCCTAATTTCATAAGGAAAATGTGCAGCCCTTGATCATTCTAGTTGCCCATTTCTGTACTTTTTCCAGTTCCACTAGTACTTATTTATGCTAGCAGAAAGGCATACGAGCCCCATTCTTACCCTTTAATAAACAGTAGCATGATATATTGATTTATTCAGAAAGTGCATTACAACATGTGTTATCAAATGTTGTCTGACTCTTTGTACATATTGCGTCTAGATTATTAAAGTGTCATGAACCTAAAAAACTGTAACAGCACTAGCCTTTTAGAGTAAGGCTCTCATGATGGTATCCTATCCTACCAATTTATATCTTCTCTACTTAAATAGCTTCTGTTCTTGTTTTTCCTTTGTAGTGTTACTGGAAGCGATTATGAAAAATGGAAGTGCTGCTGGGGGCGGCGCCTACTGTCGGAAGCCCACAAGTAGCAGTGATCAGAGTAAACCCAATAACATGAAGGACAGCAGTGCATCTGTTGCAGGTGAAAGTGGGAAGACATACACCAAAGATCAAGTGGAAGGAGTACAAAGGTATTGCTTTAAGTGAATCAATGCTTCCTTGTAAGAAGAGCTTTCTTTAGGCGAAGGATCGAAGTCAGCACTTCTGAATATTGCTTGGGCTTGCTGGTGCAAAAATATTTGAAAAAGTACCAGAGTGTGGATTGCTAGCTCATGTAAAGGAATGACTCTTCAGCCTTTGCCATTTTAATGCTTCCATAGTGTAAAATCTCATGTTGCTAGGTGGGTTTGTATGACTATCAGTTAAATCTTTTGATACAGAGCTCTCTTTTGGGATTTACCTTTATGTGTTGAGCTTACAGCAGCCTTACTTTGGCAATAAATTTGGAATAATTCCAAACACTGTTTACATTATGACTGAAAGAGTTCTTTTTGCAGAAGGAACAGCACTCCTGATAGGGTGAATTGTTCCATTTGTTGAAATATTTTAATCTGAAAATGTGGTATGTGGTACCTTAGCTCTTGATTTCATGTGCTCTGTGCAATAGTGATTCTTTAACCTCATATATGAAGGTAGTTAATTCAGTAAATATTTTTATTTTGACTATGGTAATCATAGCTTAGGCATGCCTAAGGAATATGAAGTCCAAGGGCCATGGGTTGGTTTTGATTTAATTCATGAGGAGAGCAGGGAGAGAGAAAATGTAAAGAAGCATGGAGGCATAAGCAGAAAAATAGATGTTTGGTTTATTTTTGCTTTAAGTTCCACCAGCTTTAAGTGTGTAGCTTCCAACATGTTACTCCCAAAAGAATGCAACTTTCAACACATAATGATGGGGAGATCTAAAGTAGAAAAGTGCACAATTTTTTTTTAACTTTCTATTCAAATCAAATCGAGTACCTGAAAATCCGCTTCAATCTGAATCTTTTACATTTGAATTTAACAAGATTCAATTCGTATTTACTAAATTTGAATCTATTTGTTTGAATTTTTTATTCGAATCTGCACATACAAATGTCAACAACATAGGCATCTTCCCCACATCCGTATGCATCTGTACACATTCATATGCATTCCTTAGTTATCCCATATATAACCCATTTTTGTCCCGGATGGATCCATAAAAATGCACAGAGATGCAGGAAAGATGTGGATTTTCAAGTACTCATTGTGTATGAACCCATACACATACGAATGTCCGGATAATTCTAACGCATAGATCTGAAATTTGAAATTCAATTTGAATGTTTAGATTTGAATTCCAGGACATTCTATTCAAATCTGAATGTCAAAATTCGGCACATTCAATTGGATTTTGAATGCCTACGAACTTCCCTAATCTAAAGTATTGAAATTCCAGGTGTCTGTAATTCCAGCTATTAAGATTCTTTCTTTTTGTGCCTTCCAAGTTACTATCCCATAGATGATACGGATCTGCCAAGTATGGGTGATAAGTGATTTTCTGCAGTAGAGATGGGGAACCCACAGGGGAATGATGGTCTGGAGTGTGTAGTAGTTTAACACGTGTGTGCCCTACTCCCATTAATTCATTAATTAATTCTTACACATGGCCATATCTACTTGATTGTTCCTGTAATTCCCATTTACTCCTGTGACGTTTTTTTCTTTAATGCACATGGCTTTTATAGTTTTGATCTGAGCACTGTGGTGAGTGGTAGTCCTAGTCCAGATTAGGATCCTGATGCCTGCAAGTGAGATACTTCCAAGTGTATCTTGTGGGTAGAAGGGAGTCCTGCGTATTGTTTTGCAGATAGCTACTCCTTTTGCTTCCAAGAGTCTCAAAGATCTGAGTTTTTTCTCATTCTCACATTCACAAGGATTATGAATTTGGCCCTTGGTATATCTAATCGGATATTTTAACAATTTTTCCCCATTATTTCTTAACTTTTTTCAGGACTGTATATTGGTCAGAGCTTACTTTTGAAAATTAGCATTTAGAGCCACAAGGGAGGAAATTTGTGGAGCCAGTCAGCTTGCAAGTGATTGAGTTTAGCATGTTTTTGCCAGTGTAAAATCCAATAATGTGTCTTTATGAAGAGGAATGTAAACAAACAGGTGGATGTGCTCCCTTGGTTGTGCACAAACACAGATTTTATACACGAGAGAGAGTGCTCATCAGCAGATTGTTATACTTTAACAGTGTTGCCCAGTGACAGTTTGGTCCAGCTGGGAGCACTGCAAGATGCAATAGCTCTTTATGGATTGCATAAGTCCTGAGCAGTTTTCCAGGATGAATGTTGAGAGCAGTGCAGTGTTAAGCAAATGTCTGAGGAAACACTGCCTTCCCATCATGGCCTAAATTCCACATGTGTGTTTTTATTTTTGTGTATACCGTATGTAAACTTTATTTCTAAGGAAAGTGAAAGCACCTTTAAACTGATAAAACTAGCAATTGCTCTTCAGAAATGAGGATCTTGGTATGCTTAAAGTTCTGATTTGCTGTTTTAATGAAATAATGTATAGATGGATGTATATAAACACACACACATGAATATACATATGGCATGTAGGAGAGTCAGATTAGACAAGGGGAAATATTTCTTCATCCAGAGGGTCATTGGCTGCCAGAAGAGATGGTAACAGCAGCCAACCTCAATAGCTTTAAGAAAGGGTTAGACAAACTCATGGATGACACCTGTATTAATAGCTACCAGAACTGATGCCTAGGTACTTCCTCCAGGCTGCGGAGATAGGATACCTCTTGAGGCCATTTGCTGAGATTTGAGAGCAGGTGAAGATTTTGCCCTTGCCTTCTGCTTGAGATGTCCATAAGCAGTTGCTGGCTCACTGTGTGGAACAAGATGCTGGACTGGATGGGCTGTGACCCGATCTAGCAGGTCTTCTCTTGTGTTCTAATAAGAAACAGCTTTCAGTTTGATTAGAACCATGTTTCTGAACTTCTGTCATGTTTCTGAACCATCCCTGTGAAGAATCCCTTTGTTCTGGTATTTTTCAGTTGTGTTTGAAATCATCTTTTTCACAGTTGTTACATCATTCACTTTGTAAGTCCTGTGTCTGGCTTATATATTTTGTTTGATTGTTGCTACAAAACGTTGATGGCTTACATGCATACTTTTACATATTTGTTTAAACTTTCAATTGTTGAAAACAAAATTGGGAAGAGTTACCCTTGCTTAAGGTTGGTAACCAAATGAGTTCCTTAAAAGTAAATATGAATTTTATTTACTGTCACTCTCAATTCAGTAATACCTTAGACTTTTGGTTTCAGCAGAATTGTTCTAAACTTATCTTTCTGTATAATAATGCAACTAGTAAAATGAGGAAAACCTAAATACATACCATATACTGTTTGTTAACAGGAATATAAAAAACATTTTCGTAAGCTTGAAACAGGAATATAAAAAACATTTTTGTAAGTTTGAAAATTATCACAAAATGAGCTTTTTAAATTATGTTGTGAAATTTGATAGTTATATTTTGAAGATATGCATTTAAATGATTACTTCTTCCTCTCTTGCAGTATAAAGAAGTGTAAAAATTACTATGAAGTCCTTGGAGTGTCTAAAGATGCAGGTGAAGAAGACTTAAAGAAAGCCTATCGAAAACTTGCTCTGAAGTTTCATCCAGACAAAAATCATGCCCCAGGAGCAACTGAAGCTTTTAAAAGTAATAATTTATAATTCACTTGGGAGAAGGGAACATTTCAAGCAAAAGGGAAATTACCTTTACCACCTTTTTATGTTGATGTACATCCCTTTAACACTGTACTGAATTCCTAGCCCTTTCGGCTTCTTAATAGTATCTGTCTTGTGCTAGAATGTTTCAAGAGAAAAATTAAAATAAATATCTCACTTCTGTATCTACAAGTATCACTGGTTCCCGAAGTTAAATCTCTGCATGTTATTGAACTACAACTCCCATCATACCTGGCCTTCTGGTTCTGATTATTTTGCACATTGAGCAGCTGTGCATAAATAATAAATCAATCACCCAACAACATCCAGAGATCAAATTTTAAGAACCAGACCATTAGAGAGAACTCTTATGTATTAAACATTTTCTGAGTAATGCTGGTGGCAATTTTCCTTGAGTTTATTGATTCTTTGATTCCAGCTAAGAGTATCCAGATTCTTTTTATTTATTTAAAGGGGCTAAATGTGTTGATTATGTATACTAATGTTAAAAATTATATAAATAGCTTTGTACACTGGTATGGTGTCTTGCTAGGTTTGTTAGAAACATGGACTGAAGTGTGAATAAAACCCGTACCTACATATTTTTAGGAGAAGGTTGAATTAGTAAAACAATGTACTGTGGAAAAAGCCCTATACATCAGTTTCATACTGTTACTGTTGTTTTCGATGTGCATTGTGAAAATGTAGTTCAAAGCACATAATGCAATCTTCATCTAGTATATTACTTCATTTTTGTTTCTTTATGCCTTCAAAATAATGACTTTCCCACCCCTCCTGTTCTTCATTTCAGAAATTGGAAATGCATATGCTGTACTAAGTAATCCAGAAAAGCGAAAGCAGTATGACCTCACAGGGAGTGAAGAGCCCTGCAGCCATCCTGGCAATGGCAGGTTTAACTTCCATAGGGGATGCGAAGCAGATATTACTCCGGAAGATCTCTTTAACATGTTCTTTGGAGGAGCATTCCCAACAGGTATGTATCCTCTGCAACATCACATCCTTGTTTATTAGTAGTAGTACTATTAATAGCAATAGTAATAAACCTGCCTAGTACACTGTAAAATTAACACTATAGTGGTGTTGGTTGGTTGGCGTTGATTGATGGTGGCAGGGCTTTACTCGGATGAAATTAGATTTCTCTTGAACTGCTTAATACTGTCAAGTGTATCACTTAGAACCTAACTTGCCTTTTCTAAATATGAGGAATAGTTCCGTAAAATTTACCTACTAACAACCAGAGATCCCCAAGGTTTTTACACTCAGGGTGACAACACCTGATTAGTGGAGGCCCAGGAGCCACAAAATTCAAAACAAGCCCCACACACGCACTATATGCAGAATAGAATTTTCACTATATATGCAGACTACGAACTCTTCCCTGGCTGAGGAAGGACCCCTTGACAACTACCCGTGGTCCTTGGAGCACACTTCAGATAGCTTGGCCTAGAAAAAATGGAACAAATATTTATATAGTCTAAAATATTTATGTCCCTTTTTATTGGTATCAGTATGTATCATGTGATGCATCGTGTAATGCAGTGATGTATCAATAATAACACATCTGCTTCTTTTTATTGTTTGTAAGCATGCTTTCCCCCTTTTCATTATGATCTGTGAAATATTTTCTGCCTTCTAGGTAGTGTACACTCCTTTTCGAATGGGCGGTCAGGGTACAGTCACCATAATCAACATCGTCATAGTGGACATGAAAGAGAAGAAGAGAGGGGTGATGTATGTTTGTCCTTTATAGAGTTTCACGGGCTTACATTTCTGGGTTAACTAAAGTTACAAGACAAAAGACAGACTTGGGCTGCATTCATATGTAGCATGAATTTTGATTTCCTGTTTCCCTTACTGATCTAAGGAAATTTGTGAAGTGTAATCATCTGTAAATTGATAGTGATAGCTGCTTCTATGATGAAATATTTCTAACTGTGTTTAACTTTTAAAATATGGTTTTATATGTTTGTGCTATCAAATAGACATAGGATAGTTGCTTTGCACCAACTGAAGGAAATTTTCTTAAAACATCCTAATGGAATTAATGCAATTTATCACATAATAATTGAATATTTACATTAAGATAGCATATGAAGCAATTGGCATTAAAGGACAGAGATCAGGAAAAAACTTAATAAAGAAGTTACTTTGTCAACATTGGGGAAAGTCTGCTGAATATTATTTTCTACCTTTTTTACCATGAAAAATGAGGATGGCAGACAAGATCCCTTTCAGCTTAAGCAAACTACACTATTATGTTTGGCTTTGTAAAATCTGATTGCTGTGTCATTGCTGTTTCATTCTCCAGGGTGGTTTCTCTATGTTCATGCAGCTGATGCCAATTATTGTGCTGATCCTCGTCTCTTTGCTGAGCCAACTGATGGTGTCTAATCCTCCTTATTCTTTATACCCAAGATCGTAAGTAGTCCTAATGATATATCTGGGTATTCAGCATAGTCACTTTAGAATATCTCTGCTATTATGCTTTTTTTGTTTTCTTGTCACATCAATATAGAATTAAGATTTTTAAAAAAAAAAGAAAGAAAGAACTATATTCTTACATGTACTAGCCTAAAATATTACATCAGAATTGTAGCTCAGGTCTGCTAATTTATTCTGTGTTGAATTTAAATTTATTTATTTGATACAAAAGCAAAGGAAAAAGGAATTTGAAGTAAATGGAGGTAGGAGAATTTCAGATTTCCCTGCTTTGAAATAGAGTTCATGGACTTTCTGCTCCTGGCTGAAAAATGTGCCTCCACTCTGCTGAAGGATGAGTCAGCAAGTCCTTCACTTTCACACCAAATACTCAGGCGCCAAAGAACCTCACAGAAACTGCCATGTGTGCCCAAGACACAGGGAGGCAACCTCAAAACTCCCTTCAGCACCAGCAGTATCTTCTTCAGAGTCCCCCAGCCATACTCCTGTTTGCTCTTCCTATTAGAGGAGTTCCGGAGAAAATTTTCTGATGAATTCTGATCTCTTAACAGGAGTTCAGGACAGACCATTCTGATGAAGACGGAAAATCTGGGTGTTGCTTATTATGTCAATAAGGACTTTAAAAATGAATACAAAGGTTCAAATTTGCAGAAGGTGGAAAAGAGTGTGGAAGAGGACTATGTATCCAACATTCGAAATAACTGTTGGAAGGAAAGGCAACAAAGTAAGTTCACTTTACCATCTTCATCTGAAGAACAGCATGATTCTACATACTAGTTAGACTCCTAAGAAAAACCTACTTAGCGATATTAAGTTTCCTTGTCTTCCCACAGTGATTGTTTATCCCTTAGACCCTCCAAAGCGTTTCTGTGTGTGAAAATGGCCATTTCTAAACTCATCAAGCAAAATGCCACTCCCTGTTCCAAGAAGATCTTCTGGAGATGTTTTAATGTAGAGAGTGCATGGAGGAAAAGCCATTAATTGCTTTCATGCTGAGCCAGAAAATCTACACTGGGGCTGCTATCATAGTTGGTGACCGTTAGGCAAGCTGTTATCTTTTGGCAGACTCGCTTCCTGTGACAACAAGATAGGACAATAGTATTGCTCAGTTCAGTGCTTAGTGGAGCGAAGGACACTGTCTGGACTAAGCCTAAGTATTCATGAGAATTTAATGCTGATGAATAGTGTTAAGCATGCACTCCCCTCAAATGACTAAATTTGTAAGTGCAGGAACTTATTAATCCACCTTTCCCATCTCAGTCCTGGAAAACGCTTTTGTAGTCTGTGACAGCCAAGGAATTATTGCTGTATATCAGAATGTAAAATTGGTTGACCTGTAGGTGTACTCTTTACAGTGCTGAAGGTAACATTTGACCAGAACTTGCTTATTTCTGTGCTGGCATACCATGAAAGTAGATGGCGTATATTACCTGTGACGAGTTTTCTGACAGTCCTTTCTGTTTTTAAAGAAACAGATTTACTGTATGCTGCAAAGGTATATCGAGACGAACGTCTACGAAAGAAAGCAGAAGCCATCTCTATGGACAACTGCAAAGAGCTAGAACGATTGACCAGTATCTATCGAGGAGGATGAGCTGCAACCTCACCCACGCCGTCTGAAGTACCTGCTAGCTATATGTATAAATGAAAAATCTGTAAACTCAGAAAACACTGTTCCGTCGACAACTGATAAGAAAGTGGGATGTAAAACTGCTCTCTAGCTGTTCCCAAAAACCTTCTCCTGAAGTACCAGTATCATTTAATAGCCTCTTAGTCTGAAATATATGACAAGGTCTGTTTACATCATTGAATTGTCATTTATGTTTTACTCCCAAAGCTTCTGTGAACTTTTCTACAAGAAATAAGCAGGTGATGCAGGCTGTTGCCCTTGTAGAGATGTAGGCATAGCCGTTTTCCTTAAATACTTGCCGTGTAAATATGTTGGGGGGGAAGCCGTTTTTGTGTACATAAAAATGTTTAAAAACCTTAAAAGGCATTTAGATGCCTTGAAACTTCTAATCATGTGGACAGAATAAATTAAATAGTATGACTGCATCATTCCTTCCTCAGATGTCAGGTGTGTGAAAATGAAAGGAAAAAAGTAACAGTTTTATATCTTTGCATAAATTCTGCTAGCTTGAAGGTTCTTGGTGGTTTTTTCTTTTTCCTTTAAGACTATTTTCTGTGTGGGTTTCTGATGAATTGCCTGAGTTGGCATTTCTGGTGTAGTTCAAATACTCTTTATCTAAGCAGTAACAAGCCAGAATTCTATACCGAACTGTTAATGTCGTGTCAAAAAAGAGAATCATATTATGCTGGTATACCAGATTGGGGGGAGGAGTAATTATAAAAGTACTGACACTGTACATCCCTTTTCCGATTTGTTCATTCAGCATGGCTTGGGTTCATGCACAAATCCTTTGTGGAATGTGTACAGTTCACTAAATACATGTGCTTGCTTGACATGTATTTGTAATTTCCTTACTCTTTCATAGATTATATCATGACATAGCAATTATATATTGGAAAATACTTATTTGAGAGTTAAATTTTTAATAGTTCCATTCCCATACAGGTAGCAGACACTGACAAAGAAGGTTGCTCCCAAGCTTAGCCTTGTGCCTTTGAACCTTTTTACTTATTTATTTTTAATTCTTGCTTGTCTATAAATTGCTGCTATGAGCAGGACTGGGCATTTTCCTTGGTTACAAGAAATAGAAAGGTATAGAGCAACTGTTTCAGTCCAAATCTGTGCAGAGAAATAGAAACTGAGTGTCACTGATGAAGTACTAAGTGATTTTATGCTAATATGATCCACTCTTGGATAACATGCAGTTTTGAGAAACCTGAGAATTGACATGGCAGATGAGATTTTGACACTGGCAAAAGTTGTATCAGCTACACCACATCAAATATGACAATATAAAACAGCTTCTATTAATGTTCCATTTGGTTTGCTCTCAGGAGCAATGCAGTTTATCTTAGGCAAGATATGCCTTGCAAGAGAAAAAAATACAATTTTAATTTGAGTCGTTTAAGTCTAATACCTCAGCTGACTTTTTCCCTCCAGTGAAGCAACTCATTGTACAGAGAACTCAGTTTCTAAAACAAATTAATGTTATCTGAGTTGGCCTTCAAATCTGAAGATTATATAAATACAAATGGTCTGATGACCAAGTACCAAACTAAAGCTCTAGAAGCATGTGATGTCCTTTTGCTTTTTATAGGTGAATCTGGAAAGAGGATACCTTGATTTTACAGCTGCTTTTTTGAATTGTCCCTGCTTAGTAGAAAAAAACAGAAAGGGTGTTGCAGGCAGAAGAACAATTATGGAAAGACTAACTTGATTAGTGAAAGTAGTAGTATTTTCATAAGGATAAAACTATTTTTGAAGTTCAGAGAGGAGGTCCAGAGAAAAAAATGGTTACTAAGTACAATAACTGAGCATATTCTTGTCCTTGGCATGCTGTAAACTACATAAAGAGTAATGCAGCACAATCCAAACATCAGTATAAAAAAAGTTCCATTATGCTATTCTAGTGATATTTAAAGTGCAAAACTACAACCAGTACAAGCTTGCATCACTGAGTTTATGTTTTGTTATGAAAATCACTCAAACAATCTTCATTTGGAAATTAACATTTTATACTTTGATGGTTTTGAAATTATAAACAATGCCATAATTTTAAAGTCCCTCTTAATCTACAGTATTTTCCTAAAGGAACGAAATGATACCACTGTTTTTAGCATGAATGGAAATACATCTGTCTGTAGTAGTATAGAAATAATTGATTTTTATTTTTTTTCCAAAATCATGGGTTGCAAGCATATCTGAAGCAGACTAAACCTCTTACTTCTGTGGAACTATATTCATATTTTCCTATATCCCTATTCACCTTTACCCTTGCAAGCTTAGGTATGTTTTTGGTACAAGACACATCTGCATAATGTATTGTTTTTCTGGGCTAGATTTCTTGATGGAATCTGATGTTTCCTTGTATTTGTATGGATTTCCCTGTTCATGGTTGAACTGTGTGGGAGTACAGACATATGCCCTTTCTGCTCTGGCCCTTAGTTTGGATTCTATCCTGGATTAGGAACCTGGTATCTGCATGCTAGTGCAGACTATGGCAGGCATGTATTGCATTGGCATTGGGATCTGGAATAAACTAAAAGTCAATTAAATATATATCCCAGTGTCCTTACGAAAGGGCGTTCTTCTACAAGCATTTCACGCTGCTCATCTTTATTAAATACAGGGGAGGAACAATACCAGGACTCAACGCTTCTCATATACAAAGTCATCTTAATCTACTAAACAGACACTGTAGAAACCTGCAAATTTGTTCTTGTATTGGTGAGCACTTCTCATACTCCTGATTCCTCTCTGCTGCTGTAGCTCTCATACTACCTTGTATAGTAAGGTTTCCCAGTTATCAGGAAGGGGGTCTGCAGGTAGCAGGAGTGACAGGAAAGACCTGTTGTGAAAATAAGGCTTTTGTTTGCATGCCTGTCAGTCTAAGCCATCAATGTTGAGGTAGGAACTATTGGAAGAAAGGCTCTCAGTCAGGTTTGCATGTCCATATGCACTAATGGATGCCGTTAAGACTCAACAAAATTGAATTCATTTGGAGGCAAATGTGCAGGTTATTCGTAGTGATCATAGTCATACTTTTGTAGTATTTGTAGAATTGATCATCACTGTAGCTGAAGCCTGATGCACTAAATGTTTTCATACAATACAAATGAAGAAGTGGAACAATATGCATGCATTGCTCACCCCATTAAGTACTTTCAGTAGCCTGAGAGAAATCTGGGACTTGCGGAAACGTTTGGGGCGCTTGCTCTATGGCCCAGTGGTGAGGAGCAGTATTGTTAAATGGAAACCTGACCAGCCTTTTTGTATTTTAACAAATGCTTTCCCCCCAAAATTAAGTTTTTTTATTATGATGATAATTCCTTTTACAATTAAAATATGCTATTGTAATTTCTTTGCCCAATACAGATCATCAGGGTCACTTGTTTTATATTTACTTGAAAGTAGGAATATGTGCATCTTAATTTAGTTGTAGCAGCAGCACTGGGAAAGGAAGCACTCTAAACCTTTGCCCTGTACAGTCCAAATGTGAGAATTCAGTACTGTTACTCAACAATACAGAGCTTCTTTTAAGTGGAGAGTGCGGAGAGGAAGAAATGTGATCATAAATTTCTCACATTGGGTAGAGATTTGTTCAAACCAAAGCTTGGTACTATCAAAAGTGGTTTGTTCTAAAACAGTGGTCAGCAACCCAGCTCAGAGTCATCTGCTCCATTCCTGTCCTGCCTCTGGCTTCCCTCCTTCCCCCCTCGTGCCCATGTTTCATCTTCTTGCTAGCCCACTGGCTGCAGATCCAAATGCGGGTCAGTGTGTTTTACCTTCATCTAGGCTTCCTTGAGTGGAGGACTATGGGTCCTTTCAACAAGTCAAGGATGCGGACACGTGCACCTCCCCTTCTTGGAAGGCCTTGAATTGACCGGTCACATTCAGTGCTTTCCAGGAAGTGGAGGTGCTCATGGTCCTTCAAAGGGTCTAGGCCAAGATGGAACACGTATTGACATGTATTTGAAAGAACTGGGTAGCCAGCAGCAGCAGCAGCCTGGGCCAGCAACTAGGTAAGGCAAAGGCATGAGAGGAGAAAGGGGGAATTGAACCAAACAGTTCTGCTTGACCCTCCTCCCCCAGTTCAGCTGACTATCAGACTGACCTTGGAAATTTAATTGGGATTTGATTTAGTAATGACCCCCTTAAACCTAGTATATTCATAACAAACCAGCTCCTTAATAGTGTGCTCTTCGCTCCTCAGTAGCTACTGTTGAGCCTACAAACTGCTAAAGCTGGGACCACATAGATGAGGTTCTCCTGATCTCTTTGAGTGGCTGGACTGCATAAAAAAATACTTTTGTTTATTGATCAGACTATTATTTCTCAGTAAATAGAAGTCTCAGTCATTTGACCTGATGGAAGAACACAATGCAAGATGTGTTCCCTTTAATGAATGATCCTTTAAATGAATTAAAATCTCTTTATGTAAGTTGTTATTTATAGCTCTCATTTTTCTATAGTAAAGGAGATGAATAGCCTGGTGTTCCCAACTGCTAACTCTAGAGCCGTTCATTTAGAGCAAAACCTGAACTTGTACACGAATGTGTAAATCCTTTTAGTATTCTCGCTTGATATTTCACATTTTAGGGTACCCAGTGTTTCCTCAAACATTCCATATTTCAATATGATATATTTATCTTGAAGTTTCTAGTGTTCCTTTTAAATTCCTTTTGCTTAAGGGGCTGTGGCCTAGTTAGTTTGTCCTGACTGTAGGAACAGAATGCTGTATATGTTAATCTAAAAATCCATTGTAAAGAGGCATTGTCCTGAATTGTAGTTGACAACTTCAGCAAAACCCGAGTTGTTATTTTTGTTCCAAATACATTCCTTTTTACAGAGCAGCCATCAAGAGGAGAGTCAGCCAATTAATTATTTTTTCTAGGTATCCTGTGACCTTTCTCTTCTTTCTTATCCAAAAATAAGGGTGGTTTACTTCATTTCAAAAATGAATCATTGTTGGCACTCAGTGATTAGCTTAAATTCATACAGTCTCTTTGATACAGGGGCTCGTGAAAAGCATGATCTTATACCTTCCCAACTTCCCATTATTGGAACCTGTGTGTGGCATTGCATTAGCTGGTAATGTGATTATGATTCACTGAGCCATACCCTGCGGACTTAATACATAAGCAGAATGCATCTTCTTATGGAATAGCTTAAAGTAAATCAGTTTTCATTTTATTTTGAAAAAGTACATAAATGTATCTGTCTTTTAAAAGATGAAGTACAATTTATCTGTTTGTCATGTATATAAGTAGCCCTTGTCTATATTATCATAAAGATTTTGTAAAAGTAGATTAGCTGCATTTCAGGCAGAGTTTAAAAACACAATTAACAGCATTCCTTCATGCAAAAATGCAGTTAGCGTTAATACAATCTCGGTAAGCTGGCTTTATTTGTCCTAGTGAGGTCTGTGAAAGGATTTCTATTCCATTGGAACAAATGGAGAAAATTGGCCTATGAAAAGTGCCTAGTAAATTGCCCCTCCCCAAAATTTAAATATGTTATCCTTACTTAACATTGCAAAAGTTTTTCTCACTGGAGCAAACATTCCTTTTTAAGTTTGATTACAGCCTTCTTAAATAAAAATATATATATACCCCTTAGGAATTATTTTGATGTTGTATTTTTTTTAAAATTACCTTGGATACCTTCTTTAGCATCTGTACTATGGCCTAAAATATGTTATGCACCAGATGTATTTATTTTCCAGCTTCATACCTCAATCTTGTGTGCAATATTTTTTCAGTGCATGTTTGCACAGAAGGAACTTAGCTTTTGGAATCATAATGAAAAAAGGATCTTTGCTTGCATTTATCTGCTTCTTTCCTTCCTACATTATGGTACAGTGCAATCATAACACTTAACTGTGAACCCTCCAGCAAGTACATGTAAAAAGACACAAGCAAGACTCTCACCCTTCAGACAGGATAGAAAGGGGGGAAACTGCCTTAATCATGGAATGCTTAGTACAGTGGGTAACCACCACGACCTGGGAAATGGTGGCTTCGGTAACCACTAGAGATTTAAATGCCTGGTTTGTAACCAGTTTTTTTTTTAATATGGTATTGGTTTTCCACGTAATAATAATAGTTTGAAATGTTATGTCTATTCAGAATCTGTCTTCTAATCAGCCTTTCAGAAACATTTCTTTGCTTGATTAGTCACAAAAAAAACCATCAGAAATGTTCTATAGACCAAATCTTTCCAGATGTAAAGCAGATCCAAGATGTTCCAGTAGTAACCACTGTTCTGTTGCTGAGGTTTCAAAGTATACTGTACATGCATACTTGGAAATAAGCCTTATTTCCAATGAGTTATTTTTAAATAATTGTGCTTAGGTTTGAACTGCCAGGTGTGTCTCCTGCCAGCTTCGCAAGTCTGAAGGGACTTCAGTGTTTGTCCTTGAAGGACTGACAAGATTAGTTCTAATATTTGCAAATTATGCTCTTGAACACAAGTGGAAGCCTTGTGAAGGAAATTCAGTTATATTTAAGGTGACACCTTAAATGAGATCTTTATTTAATTGTAGATTAAAAGGAAAAATTTAAAAGAAATCTGATTTATAATGTATCTAATGTAATAGCTGACTTATATCAAAATAAAACTATTTTCAGTGTGACTGTCCTGTTTGCCTCATTATACCGTCTGTTGCATTACAGCATAAACAAGTAGTAGTTTTCATTATCTTAGTATATACTTTGTCCTCTTTGCTAAGATATACTTTGTCCTCTTTGTTAAGTGGGCTTCCTGAAGGAAAGTACTAGCAAAGCACAAAGTGTTTGGGGCTAGTCAAAATAAGCAGCTCGTAACAATCCTTTGCCAAATAGGTTAGAGACTTGTCTTCGTATGACTTTAACGGACCTTAGAGGTAATTAGTCTAATCTCCAATGTATCTTAGAAACAAGATTGTAAATCCTATTCTGTGATGTGAAATATAAGGAGCTCCCTAAAGTTCAAATCATTGCTTTAAAAATTTAAATCCCTGAAAAAAATGAGGTGATGCTATAATTTCAGTAATACATTCTACAGACTAAAGATTTCCTGTTATATTCAATGCATCTTCTGTTACTGTATGTTTCAGATTGTACTGTAGGAAGATCTCCACTGTTGATCTGTTAAAACGCTAAGTTAATCGTATTGCTAACAGCATTTTGATTCTTACGCATTTCAAAAATGTTTCTCCATCTTCATACTAGGCATTGAATCAGGAAGGAATATAGTTTCCCATCAGTTTTGTTTCACCATCTTGTATATCCAGGGTACATGCTTCTGAAGGCCTGAAGACACATCCAAACAAATCTAGCAAAGCCGAGCAAATTATGTAAATCCTGTCCATAAAATCCCTAAAATTGTCTTGAATTGAAACTAAGAAGCATATGTTGTGGTACTTCGGTTTCACTTTAACTATGGATTTATATCCCAGAGACAGGAATTAAGACCCCAGCAGAATAGTGCCTACAATTGTCATACCCTAAAGTCACTCCAGCAAGATGGCCCAACCCTAGGTATTGGTGACTGGGTGATTTAGCACTTCCAGATCCAGGGAGGCCCTCTTTTAAAAAGGCATACCAGAGCTCCTTTAAGCACCATTGGCACCTCTACATCTGGAAACAAGGCATTCATCACTCCCTAAACCCTCCCAGCCATACCCCCACAGTAGCTTTCATTAGTGATGATAGACAAGGTCAAGAAGATGACTCCTGCAAGCAGCTTGTCTACTTTAGACTGCAGTGACAGAAAATGATCCAAAAAGCAGGTCCAGAAGCAGTGGTGGCTTGCAGCTTTAAAGATGGGTGATTGCAGGCACCAGACCACGAGGGCACGTGAGACATGGCGATGCATGACCTGTTTCCAGTCGCAACAAATCTGTGAAGAAGCAAGGCTGAGAGGCAGTAACTGGTCCAAGGTCACCTACAGTCTACTTTTCAGAGTGAGAGGAACACATCAACAAAATAATAGTGCTTTCTCTTAGCAGTATCCTACTCATAAAATCTACAGTTGATTTAGATAATTAGGGGGGGGGGACACCACAAAATCCCTTTGCTGAAGTGTTCTCTCACTCTGAAGGCAGACTGAAGGACTCCCAGGTTACTAGAGCTACTGCATTAATTTTATCACCTCTTACACTTCAGGTACATCATTTTAGTTCAGAGTTTTTCTTTCCTGCCTTTATCAAGCAGCTTGGTCATGTAGTTGTTGTTGTTTTTCATTTAAGCTAAATTTTGTATATCCACTAGTAAGGAACTCTTTTGAGCTCACCACCCATGATGTACACAATGAAGAGCACACATCCCTACTTCAAGCAACAGTTTAACTCTCACCAGGATAGGCAGGGTAACTTTATATTGCAGCTTAGTGAATGTGTAGATATACCTTTTGCATGCAATTCAAAAAACAGAATTACATGCAATTCGGGGGGGGGAGGGGAATCCCTACAAAGACTGCCCCGCAGCAGTCTTTTCACACGGTGACCAGGCCAGCCAACGACATAGGGAAGCCTAACAGCAGGACAGAAGTTCACAGCAGGACAGATGTTCTTCCAGCAGCTGGGTTTCAGCGATAAATCATGTCCCGTTACAGAAGTATTCACCCTGTCATGAGGGATAATAGCCACATCTTGTGGTAGTGAATTTCAAAGTTTGACTATGCATTGTATTAAAAAAAAAAGGATTTCCTTTTGCTTATGTTAATTTGCCCAGTTTTTAAATTCCCTAGAAGATACGGGGGAAAAAACCTCTCCTTATCAATAATATTACAGACTTCCATCATGTCTCTTCTCACTCTTCTGTTTCTCAAAAATACAAAGAGGAATATAAATAAATAAGCCCCAACCACTGCATCACTTTGTAAGGGCATTATAACCTTAGTATTTGTATTTTCAATATAGTTTATTGTTATCCCTGATACTCCATTGGCTTTTTCTGACTATAGATCTCTGTTGTTAGGAGCACCTTCAACTGATCTTTTAGACAATCCATCGCGCTGAATCCCCTTCAGAAGGCAGGTGTCTATGCATGCCCCTCTTTCTGTGAGATATGGCAAGTTCTGCCTGCTCATCATTGCCTTAAGAGAGCTTAGTAATCAGCAGGGCCCTCCTGCAGTGCACAGTATTCTGAGTAACCGGCTCTCGATCCATGAAGAAACATCTTTTTCCTCTCCCCATTTCTCAGCATCCAGCCTTCACGGCTGACATTACTACAGGAAACATAATTCTAACCTTGATTATCAGTGAAGTGTCCCACCCTCCATAATCTTGCGTAAGCTTTTCCTTGCCCTCTACTTTAGGATTAATTTGATTTTTTTTTTAGTTTTTCAGCCCATTAATCATCTTTGTTCTGGGGCAAAACAGAACATAACCACATACGTTTCTGCTTTCATCCAGGCAAGGAGGTAGAAGTACAACAGAGTAAAAATATCCACAGTATACCATATCTCTCCGTTTTTCCTTTATGAAAGGACCAATTCGAGGTTTTTTGTCGCTGTACCGCCTCCCTCTTGACCAAATTCTGCAAAATATAACGCCCCTTTAAAAAGACCTCAACCCCCAAAGTGAGAAGCGACTCTGAAGTTGGACTTCACGAGCGTACTCTATACTTTCCCCGCTCTAGCTCGGAGTTACTAGGAGGAGCCGCGCCTGGTTTCCGCCTCACGCAGGAAAAATGATGATCACGCGCGCGCAGCTGGACGACGACGTTGACGGCGTTTCGTTTCAAAGCGGAAGTAGAAAGGAAGAAAGAATACGTAGGCCCGCCGGATCACGTGACGGAGCCTTAAAGGGGACGTAAAGAGGTTCGTGGGAGGGGCGGCGTGTGGTGGGCTGTTAGGCGTTGATCCCGGAAGCTGGTGGAGGTAGGTGAGGCGAGGCGGGGTGCGAGCCCGCAGGGGTGTTGTGGCTTTTGTGCTACAGTGGGGCATATATGTTGCCTAATGCTTACCTTCGGCTCACTCTGCCCTCAGTATAGGTGTTGCATGGTAGGGCAGAGGAGGCTGCCTTGTAATACTGAATCAGGGCACGCGGGTCCAACCCGCTCGTAGTGTCTGCTCAAACTGGAAGAACTTCAGAGGGACGCCGCCTTCCATATCGACCTGCCTGTGCCTCAAGATCTCCTGGTGGTCCCACCACCCTCAGTAGCAAAAGGGGTGGGCAGCCGTGATAGGGCCTTTTCAGCGGTGGCTCCCAGTGTGGAAAAGTCTCCCTCCTGAGGTGTGTCAGGCACCTTCACTTTATGCATTCGTATTATGAAGATGCACTTCTTTGCCCTGACCTTTAGCTGAACAAGGAAGTGGCTTTTCCTCCCCACATTGTTGTGATTTTAATGTTCATTTTATACCTTCGCAGGTTTTTAATGTTGTAACCCGCCCTGAGACCTTTGGGTATAGGGCGGGATAAAAATTCAAATAGATAGATAGATAGATAGATAGATAGATAGATGAGGGGTGATCCCAAATCTACTTGCAGGAACTTTTGATCAAGCCTGTACCGACTACCTGCACAAGAGGGGATTTTGCCTGGGACCTGCTTCTTGTGTTTCCACGTGGCCTGAACCCTCCTTTTCCCCACCACCCTCCTGAAATTCTTGAGTTTTCCTTTGAGATCAAAAAGGTACTAGGTACAGTCTGGACCTGCTGTTTGAGTGTGATTTCAGTATTCAACATCCTAAAAATAATATCAGGGCTAGCTGCATTCTTTTTAAAAGATTACAGTTCGTAAGTTAATGCCTTGAGTTAGTATTAAGTTGTTTAAGTTGATATGAGGCTCTGGGTTTTTCTTGTTGTTTTCTGCACTTCCTAGAATGTAGATCAGTGATGGCGAACCTTTTGAGCTTGGTATGTCAAAATTCACAAGAAAACCTAGCTTAACCCGGGTGCTGTGTCACATCTAAAAATATTCATAATTTTGTGATATTTGTAGCTCCAGTAAAAGGGTTATATTTTTTGCTATATGTATTAAAAGCAAAAACAAATAATTCTTTACATTAGTGACTTTTGTTGCTGAATTTTGTTTGCTAAATTTTCAATTGAAAGTTGGTATTTCGTACACTTCAAGAACAAGCAAGCACTACACGCCCAGGTGCCAGGGTGACCAGGTGTGTCACCTGTGACACGCGTGTCATAGGTTGCCCATCACTGATGTAGAGTCATAAGGTGCTGTATAAGTCATCAGTTCCAAACCCCTCCTTGTTATCAGTTGAAAATAAACTGTCTGGTACTATTCAATTATCTTGCTATGTTTATGCGTGCATGTATGCACATGTGTGAGTGTTTTGGTGGGCTTCCAGAGGCATAAACTGGGGGAAATGCAATTCCATTTGTTATATAGGTAAGATTGCCAACTATGGCATGCATATGACTGTACATATGATCTTATCCTTTCAATTTTTTTTTATTTTTTTGTAATAACTCTCCAACACAGAGTCTTTCTGCACTTGACCTTATTGTGAAATATATCTTGGGATGTATCTTGGGGTAGAGGTCTGTTGCCCACATGCTATGGTAGGCCTCTCCTGGGGCATGTCATAGTCTGCAGTAGCATGTGGACAGCAGGCTCTTATTTTGCAAAATATTCCAGAATTAGGTCAGCACTACTACAATCACTTGCCTGTGTGCCTCTGAAGTTGTGAGAAGTGGCTTTTTACCTTTTTCAGAGTGACCTGGAAGGTGAAGTAACATGACCATGGTTTTGTTCAAGCTAGCAAGATAAGTGGTGCTAGAGATAAAGGATATTGCAGATTTATTGTATTTATGTACAGTAACATTTGTCACAGCACAGGAAAAATGTGACTGTCTTTTTCAGGAACCCCACCAGTTCATCCAGCTGTAATATCTTTCATAACATGGCAGATGTAAGTATGAATGTCAGTGTACATTTGAATGGCTTGTTGGATGAGATGAGGTGTGATTTGTGTCAAAATGCTGTAAATAAAGTTGGATATTTTCTGTCATACTATTTCGGTATGTGATTGTAAAGTATGTATCTGAAAAACTAAATTCTTACAAAAAATAAATGAAAAATAAAAATGTATAACTTCTTATCTGTGGCCAAGTGACTGAGGAAAGCTATTTTTTTTCTTTCCTGTTGTAGGATCTGAAAAGGTTCCTATACAAAAAGCTACCAAGGTAAAGTGACTACCTAGTTTTACATTCAATACTTCTGTGTTGTGTCAGCGAATCTGTTCTGGGATTTTAGCCAATCCTACATTTACTTCCTAAATAAAGGTTGGGAATAAGTTCCACACTCCCAAATCAAAAATTGTAGAGATGGTTGTGGCTCACCTCAGCAGCCAAAGAAGGCAAACAGAAGCTTAGTAAGATTGCTGGTGTCTTTGTGCTAAGCCGCTCAGTGCTGGCACTTGGGGGTTTGGCTGGCTCGGCATTGGCTGAACCACCAAACACCTGTTCTGAACCACTTTATTTATTTGAATATTCATATCCTGCCCATCACTCAAAGGTCCCAAGATCACAACAATAAAAATATAAAAACCATAAAACTTACCTAAAATATATCCCTCCCACCCTGGCAGGACAACTCAGAGGAAGCTAAACATCAAAAGCTTAGGTGCAGAGGTGTGTTTTAACCAAGTGCCAAAAGCCATATAACTTTGGTCCCTATCATACTTTGAGAGGGAAACTATTCCAGGGGCTGGGGGCCACCACAGAAGAGGCTGTCTCACATGTCATCACTCCTCACACATCTGAGAATGGCAGGATGAGAAGAAAGCCTTCATCTTATTATCTTAATACTCAGGCAGGCCTAGAGGCAAATTCACACTTAAGACTGCTTTAGGCCTCTGCACTTTCCGGGTTGTTGCTGCTGCCTCCCTTGTGATCTTCAGGTTTTGGGGCTTGCTGCATATTGATATAATTTATTTTTAAACTTTTGGATGCATTGAGCAGTGTGCACATTAAATAAACAGCAGTGTCACATCCCGGATACGTGATCTGATTACTTGGCTCAGGGAAGTAGCCTTGGCAGCAGGGGATTTGCTGCTGCACTGCTGGAACACCAGCTTTGTTACGATAGGTTTACCCATGTTTCGCTGGCACAGTCCTGGAGATCAGTCACACATATGGCTGACCTGGTTAGACTAGAAAATGTGAGGGTAAATTAAGAGGCTGGTGACAGGAATCAGGAGGAAATCAAGGGAGCATTTAATCTTGCCAGTGGGGCTTAAATACAGCCAAAAATGGGCATGGGGAAATGACCTTGAGGCAGTATCTGGGGAGGTGATTGGAGAAAGGCTGGGGTCAGGCAAGTCAGATGTCCTTGTGATATCACATCCTCTGGTCAGTGGTGGGAAAGATATTCAACCAGAAGAGAAGAACAGCTGTTCTTTTTTTCTCCACGTGGCCGAGAACGCCATTATGCCGGTCAGCAGCAGCACGGAGTGAGAAAAGAGAAGTACCTTGGACAGCGCCCAGCGTATAATATAAGTCTATGGGAATGAGAAATACCTAGCATTTTTTTTTTGAACAAGTGAAAGACCTGGAAAGTGAAGGGCTGGAAAAGGAAGCCAGGGAGGAAGGCTGTGCAGCCTAGTGGTTACTACACAGCAGTCCTTCTGGCTACATTGCTAAATAATCTACTTCCTTCACTTTTCCAGTGTTGAAGGACTTCACGCTATTGTAGTATCAGACAGAGATGGTGTACCAGTTATCAAAGGTAAGAGATAACTATATTTTCATTATACTTATATGTATTGTTAGTGATCTGTTATTGTTAATTGAATGTTCATACATTTGCTAAAAAGTAAAAGTAAGAACTGCCCATTGAAACTGAAATATAAACTAGAGGTCCTTAGGACTCTTTATATGCACAATATGAGCTCCTATCTGCTATTTCAAAAGTGGGGAAGTATTGTTACAAGTAGACGACTCCATTTTCCTGATGGCCTCAGGCATATTAGTGAAGATGGATCTTCCTGAGCTGGCTTGGAGGGCAGGAGGAATAGGTTTGCCAGCTGCAATTCTTGGGTGATAGCTAAGCTGTTTTTCCACTGATTGTTACATTGGTGAAAATAGAAGCTAGCACATTTCAAAGACTAAGCTGTATTGAGGAGGACTATATTGAACTATATTGAGGACTGTATTGAAGAGTACTATAAAAGTACTCTTTGTGTGAACGTAGTAAATCAAGCCTTACATGTTTGCCAGTAGCTGCTTGGTTATCATTCTATGACTTTGTTTTTCTGCCATTATTCTATTTGTGGCCCATGTTCCTGGACAGAGTGTCATTATCTGTGACTTTTGGCTCTGCTACATAAGAGGGGAACTGTGTTGTAGTCTGGGGACCTAATGGGAGAAAAGGCCAAATTATTGTGTCTTAGTTTGTATATTGTGTTTATCTTGATCATTATGGAACAAGATATACATTTGGCTCTTCTTACAACTCAGATGACAGCAGACAAGGAAAATGATGGGAAGAAGGAGCATAATTTTTAGTCTTGGATAGTTAGAGAAGATATTCAGGGGACGCTGTTTGAGGGAGAGACTGGACAGAAAGCCACATAGGGTCATTGCAGCTCTGCTTGCTGTGGATTTGGCCATTTCCACACTTGTGGCGGCTAGAGTGTACTAAAAGGCATGGCTCTTACATGAAGTGTTCTGAGCTGGAGCAGCCCCACTATCCTGGGAAAAGGCCATCTGCACTTGGATGACCTGTTCTGGGATAGCTCTGTGCTATCTCTGCTGTGCTTGACCCCCTTTTCACCACACTGCCCTGAAGCTCAGCCAGCTTTGGAATCTGCTGGCCTGGGGAACTCATTTTGGTATCACAGTTTTGTGTACTGCTAAAATCAGCCCCCCTGTGAAACCAGCTCACAGAGCTGCATGCCCTCCTGCATGTATCCCTGGGCTGGTCTTGCTCACAAGGAGACAGCAGTGGAACTACTAGTATGTAAAGAGCTCCATTACCATTCTAATCTAGGCAGCCATATGGGCATCCTAGACCAGCCTCCAGTGTGGACACAGTGGGATAGCAGGGGATGGGGCCACTCTAGACCATACCAGAGTGCAGAAGAGAGAGGCCCAGCAGCGGGCTTCCAACCACAATTTACCATATGGAAAGGCCCTTAGTTTTGCAGTAGGTTCTGCTTGCAGTTTTTTCTAGGTCTTATTCCACAAGTGTGACTACTAAACTTGACTTTTTTTTTCCTTACTAAAACTTTGAGAGTCCTTAGATGGTAAAATTCTATTAGGAATATGCAAATGTCAAGTCCTGATTATATCCCTGCTGAGTTGTGTACACACATACACACCCATGTGTATAAAGAAGTATTGCATATGGGTGTCTGTACGTCTTTAAGAATCCTTTGATTTTTAGGTAAGGAGAGAAATCTTTATTATGCTGTCTATACAGTTGCTGACAAAATAAGTGCCTTGCTGGAATGGACCAGTAGCTCATCTAGTCCAGGACCATGAGCCCACAGTGCCAACCTGCTGTATATAGATGTCCACCAGCAGGGAAGGTATAACTGCATATATTGACCTGCTCACTGTATTCTACCATTGGACTTTTAGAGACACACTGCCTCCTCTGTCAGAGGAAATCAAGTATCCAACAAGATTAGTAGTGGTTGATAAACCTGTCCCATTATAAACTGGTCCACATCTCCCACATCTCTCCTGATTTTTGAGCACATTAGTGTTTCTTATTAGTTCATCAAATGATGCTTTGCTAGTTAGAAGAAGTCTGTGCAAAACGTGTATCATTAAAATATCCAGAGGGCAGAAACAATCTGTGTTGTTCTTCTTCTAGTTGCCAATGACAATGCCCCAGAGCATGCCCTTCGGCCAGGTTTCTTGTCTACCTTTGCACTTGCAACAGACCAGGGCAGCAAACTGGGGCTTTCCAAGAACAAGAGCATCATCTGTTACTACAACTCATATCAGGTAAGGACTAACTGCTTGTCTGATAATCCAGAACAATTTTTCCAAGTGATTATAATATATTTGGGCTCTGTAGGTATGTTTTCTGTCACACTAGCCAGTCCAGTTTTGCTTTTTCTGTTTATGATTGCTGCCAGTCTGTCCAACATTGCAAGACGTTTTCAAAAGACTTCTCACACTTTGAGTGTGCCTAAAACTATTTATGCTACTACACTGATCTAATTGTGGAGTTGAAGCTTTTATTTTCACAATTAGTCTTTTCTCGCTGTAATTAGTGTGATCTTGTAAGGAAAAAGAAGGAAACATTATTTCTGTCTTATTTAGTGGTGAGCCATTAAACATTAGTGGTGAGCCACTGAATTGTAGCGATACGCTGCCCTATGAAAAAGCATCCCTTATTCTATACTTGATGCCCCCCAGATGTTGCTGAATTACCCTTCATCTCTGAGTGTTACTCAGCCGCACTGGGCTGAAGAGTGGCAGGCAGAGAATGAAGGAGTATGACTGTCTGGTTTTCAAATTTCTATGTTCATTTTTAATAACTTTTCCTTATTTCTTCATAGCTGAGAATAAGCTGTCACATGGTTCGCAAAAGCTGATAGTAAACCTGAAAATTATTAACTGTATGCCACAAAGTGTGCTTTATATTTTGTTTTCTGATTCTTTTTTCCTGTAGGTGGTCCAGTTCAACAGACTGCCTTTAGTGGTGAGCTTCATAGCTAGCAGTAATGCCAATACAGGTAGGCCATGGAGATGAAGTTTTCTGTCTTCAGATTGCTTGACTTAAATTCTTGTAACTATTATTTAAGTTTAAATGATGTTGGTCAACATGGTAGTTCCCTTTCTATGTTACAGGAATTTATAGTACAGTCAGGACTTAAGGACACAGCAGGGGCGTGGGGGAAAGCAGAACTAGATAGATTCGTTTGGCATCATAAATCTGAGACCGTAAGTTTGCCAAACTAAGGTTTCAATCTAATTACCAAGCAAAACAAAAAAGAAGGGAAGGAGGAACAGTGATTGAGTAAAATGAAAGTGAAATAGTATAAAACTAGCCGGCAAGGTATGACTGGGTGGGCCCAGGGAGTAGTGAATGCCTCCTGGAGAGACGGGGTTGTTCCTCCTGCCCTAAAGAGGTGGTCGTGTACCCCTCCTGGATCCAGAAGACTTAAACAACTATCACCCGGTGGCCAACTCACCTTTTCTGGGCAAGGTACTAGAGAGAGCTGTGGCTGTTCAAGTGCAGAAATACTTGGAGGAAGCTGATTATCTATATCCATTTCAGTCCAGCTTCAGGCCTTGTTATGGCACAGAAACTGCCTTTGTCACCATGGTTGATGACCTCTGGGAGAAAGACAGAGGGAGTGCAACTCTGTTGGTTTTCCTGGACCTCTCAGCAGCTTTTGATACCATCGACCATGGTATCCTTCTGAAAAGGCTACAGGGTTTAGGAATTGGAGGTAGTGCATGGCATTGGTTCTGCTCTAATCTCCATAGCCGATCTCAGAGAGTGGTAGTGGGAGATTCTAGCTCAACATCCTTGGAGCTCACTTGCGGGGTTCCTCAGGGGTTGATCTAATCTCCCATGCTTTTAAATATCTATATGAAGCAGCTGGGAGAGGTGATCAGTAGTTCTCGGGTCCGTGTAGTTGGGAGACACTGTGTCCTTGACAAGGTTGGAATGCCCTGGAAGAGATGTGCAAAATTTGGGGGTGCTTTTGGACTCTGCACTGATGCTTGAAGCTCAGGTGGAGGCCATGGCCAAGAGTACCTACTCCCAACTATGGCTGGTGTGCCAGTTGAAGCCTTTTCTGAACAGAGATGACTTGGCCACAGTTATCCATGCTCTGGTAACCTCCAGACTAGACTATTGTAATGTGCTGTACATGGGGCTGCCTTGAAGATGGTTTGGAAGCTGCAGCTAGTACAGAATGCAGCTGCTAGACTGCTGACCGGGACATCACGCCAGTCTTAAGCGAGTTGCACTGACTGCCGATTCGATACTGAGCCCAGTTCGAGGTGTCAAGTTTAACTTATAAAGGTCGAAATGACTTGGGGCCCCAAATATCTGAAGGAACGCTTACTCCCATATCGACTTGCCAGTGCCTTAATATCAGGAGAGGAGGCCGTCCTGGTTGTCCCACCACCCTCAGCAGCAAAAGTGATGGGCACCCAGGAGAGGCTATGAAATAGTCTCCCCCTTGAAGTGAGTCTATCACCTTCATTGTACACGTTTAGGAAGGCCATGAAGACGCATCTCTTTGCCCTCATTCCCTTCCCACTTGTAGACACTGTTGTTTTAATATATACTGTTATTGTTTTAATGTGTTTGATTTTAAATGTTGTTGCCCACCCTGAGACCTCCGGGTATAGGGCTGGATAAAAATGCAAACAAACAAATAGAATTTAAAAAGAAACTTGTATGAAACCTGCCATTCACATAGAAAATTTAAATGTAGCCCATACCAAGTAATTGATTTTTCCATTTTGTTAGATGAACAATACACTCTATTGGCAGCTTATACATTTTACAGTATACCTGATGTAACTCTTCTTATAGGGTGCAAGGCTGTATCCTCTCCCACTTGATTACTATAGTTCTGTTGATTGAAGGAAAGGGGACAGGCCTTTTTCCTTCACAATGAATCCTAGATAAGGCTTTCCCACAAAGATCCCTGCTTTCTGAGATTTGCCCTGTTTTCTTAGTAAGCAGCTCTGAGGGCCACAGATTATTAAATGCCTTTACCGTTTTTTTATTAGTCCCTCAATCCTGTCTGCAAAGCTATCTAAATATGGCAGATTGCAGTTATTGCTTCTTTGGAGCAAAAGGCAGCACCTGTTCCCAACAGCGAAGCGAGGGAAGTGAAGGCTATTGTGCTCTAGCAAGAATCCATCACTTGTGAGGATGGCTTCTCTGCTAGTGCTCATCCCTGTACTAAAATGTAGAAGTGAAATTTGGTTTTTCAATTATTCATTTTCAGTTCTGTCTGCCGGTAAAGACACCCTGAAACTGACTTCTCCTGCTGGTGGCATGACCACATTCATGCAGTTTGTGTGCCAAAAATACAAATGTGGTCTGCCATTATCTTCTTCTGGCAGCTACCCAGAACTGATCATGTCACCCTCTGCTTTCGAAGATACAGCCCTTCTATCTGCAGAGGGAAGAGATTTTTGGTGGTCTTTCTTTCTTTCACAAAAAGATTCTGTATACATAATGAACAGCTTTTGTCCTTCTATCTCCCTTAGGGTTGATCATAAGCTTGGAAAAGGAGCTGGCTCCCTTGTTCAAAGAGCTGTGGCAGGTCGTGGAAGTTTCTTAATGCAGTATCTGTTTCAAGTGACGCTTTTCAGTATCTGGTAGGAGGGAATGATCTTCTTCCCCCGCTCCTAACACAAACAAGAACAGTGATCTACCGTGTAATGATGTTTTGGAGCAAGTGCTCTTTTCTCCTCTTATTCTTCATTAAAAAGAAAAAAGTTTGTAGTGCTAAATTTAAAAGGAACAGTGTGTTTATAAAGGAAGACTTGGAGAAGGGGGGACTCTGGCTGCAAGTCATGTTTAAAATGCAGGATAGTTTGGAGACGATCTAATGACTCCCGTGGAGTTACCCTCACGCATGCAGAATTAGGAAAAAGACTACAGACGCTAGCCATATCTAACTTACCATACAGGCAAAGAGGTATGTCTCTCTTCTGAACTGCCACTCCACAAATAGTGCAGAAATACAGTTTTCCCGATCGTGCTGTGAAAACTTTTCTCAAAGATGTTTGGTTAGCATTGATATACAATCAGTGGCTCATGTTTTCTTTGGATAGTTACATGCCTAACACCATTAAAATTAATGTAAATATAACAAACGGACTCTGTTCAATACTGTCAGCTCCTTAGCTGGAGATCAAATCAATCAACGTCACCTGTCAGTACATGTCTTTGTAAAATGCAGGAATGAATCTCCCATTTTTTTCTGATGTCCAAATATATATAATTATGTTGTTCTGCTGGTTCATTTTACCTTTTACTCATTCTTAAATCTAAATAAAAGAGATGGAATAAAGCATGTAGCTTGGTCTTTGCCAAACAAGTCTTGGAGCAGAGGAGAACTGGATAAGGCTCAAACCATTTGTAAGACAAAACTAACGGAAAAGCCAACCATGAAAAACGAGGTGGTGCTCGTAAAGCCAAACAGTTGGGAAGAATGAAAAATGTAAATAAGGGATGGTGATACAAGAAAAGGGTAATAAAAAGGACAGGCTTGCTAGCTTGTGAGTTCAGTATGCAACTGACAAGATCACAAAATGATGGGCTTCCATATTAAAGGTACTGTATTAATACTGTGACATCTTTCTCCCATGGGATTCACATGTTGAGGCAAAAATATATGCTTGGCTTTTATGTTGCCTTGTGTGCTTTCAGTTTCAGCTTTGCAAACCTTCACGTACAAGATTTATCTTCAGTTTGTTCATTTGTAGCTTTACAAAGTTTGTAGATAAATAATATCAGGCCATGCATATTGTTCTCGCTTTGTTAAGAGAACAAGAAAGCTTATCATAAAATCTGTTTTGTCAAAGAGTAATTTAAATCAGGATTTTCTTTTCTAAACTACCGTGTAAGCAGTGCAGATTTCAAAACACAGCATGTTGAAGATTCATAAAACAAATTATAGAATTAAGATGCAATATGACCTATAATATGTACTGTGCGTGAATATATGGTAGACTTAATTTTACTTTCCATTTCTATATGCAGATGAAATTTAAGCATGAAGAATAGTGTTTAATATGCTTTAAAATGATGTACAAGTAAGAAAGCAGTCCAATGACTTTTTTACTGTAGCCGTAAACGGAGATAAGTTCAACTAAACTATTATTGAGATGGAGTATATTGGTATCTTTATACAAAGGCCTTTCTGCACTGCTCTGGGCTGCAAAAATTCCCAACCTTCAGAGCTTCCATCCCTGGCTTTTTTGGCCACTTCCGAATGTCTGTCTGAAAAGGGATCAGGTGTGGTGTACAGAATCACAGAAGCATGTCGTCCACCTGCTTTTAGCAATCTGTTATACTTTTAAGCATTCCACTAGTAGAGTGGGATAAGGTCACATTTTGGCACCATACCCCACTCCAGGGCCTGGTCTTTTCTGGATGATCTGGTCTGCTGTAGGCATGGCTTCTAGTAAATCATTCTACCAGGTGGACCATCCCATTCAGTGGGCTCCACCGGACAAGTTTAATGGCTAGTGTGGCAAAGGCCAAATTTATTAAGCAAATGTGTCTTGAATCAGTATAGTTAAAGATAGAAAACTCAACAAAAATAAATGGATGGTTAGAAACAGGAAGAAGTTGGACCATGAAAAAACACCTATTGTTGATCTTTGCACTGCTGCATGGGCTCAGTGTTGTTTAATTTTTGCATTTATAATCCCTCCCCATCTGATACCCTCCAATGAACAAAGCAAAGCTAGAAAGAACTAAGATGATTAGGGAGTATTTTGCTGCCACTTTCAAATTGCAGTAAAAGGAAGGAAATTCTGCAAGTATCAGCATTGCCCAAGTTATTGAGACATCCAACGTGTCTTCCATCACATGTCTTCTTTGGCACGTACAAAGCCTACAATGGACTCCTTTCCCCAGTTTATTAGAAATTTTACAATAAAGATACAAAATTCATAAAGCTCTTGTTCCCTGTACATTTTTCAAAAACTTCTTTCTTCACATAGTCCCATTCTGTTTTGAAAGTTCTGCTACTAACATAGAATAACAAAAATAAAAAACACACTTGAATTGCATCACAAAGCCTGGAAAAACCAGACATATCTTGCCTGGATACGTGGATGTACTTAGGTGAATACACTTAGCACTTTCAGTAATTACACTTTATTGACTGCGCATGCATATCTTCAATATATATTGACATCTGTTAGATACTGACATGGTACTTCCTCCAACCTTGAGAGCTGGGATGTATTAGGGCCACATCTCCATTAAGCTGTTAGTACGCCTTTACTGGGCACGCAAGTTATACAGTCCTGGTGTCCCCGAAAGTAGCTTGAGGGAACCACGCGCAAATCGAACACCTGCCAAAGGAGTGACTTTCAGGTCACTACCTTCCGCAGTGCCATAACAAACCAGCCACATTCATGCAAGGGACTGATGTGTCTTTGCACAGAGAGCAATGCAGACACTCCTGTGGCAGTGGAGCTATCAAGCTGTCCCTGAGGTAGCAAGGAGGCTGTTATAGTGAAGAGACCTTCATCTTCAGTGGAGCCACAGTCAGTGACTTCATACTAGACTTTAAAGTTGTATGAAACAAAGTTGGCCACTTTCCTGTGTTCTTGCAAAGAACAATACTGGACAGATAGATCGGGATGTTGTGCTGTAGCTTAAACCGCTGGGGGATTGCTGTCAGCCTCCACTAGAGGTTTACCATTCAATCGTTCTTGCTCACACAACCAAGTGATTATTAGGGCTTCCCCCAAAAAAAGGAAAATGTGGCAGCATGCTGTGAACTTTTGTTCCTTTTGGAACCACAGTCAGTGCAGTATCTCAAACCAGTCATGTGCAGCATCTGGATAATCATGGCCCTGTTCAAGCATGCTCAGCTTGGCCATTCATACTTCAAGTGCTACTGGTCCAGTATGGAGCTTGACCAGCACTTGAAATGCAAGTTGCCTAAGCAACGCTACTACTTTACCAGCCTAATATTATGGTATTGTTATACTATATCAGCCTGATAAGTGCAAAGAGGCTCCTAGATGATGTGTGAGTGGGCAGAAACACACAATAACAGGTAAAAAGAGGAATGTCTTCAATGTCGACTCAGTGGCTCACAGTTTGAAAAGACCCAAGTTCTTTAAACTATCCACATAATTGAGATTTGTACATTTTTCTCAGCAGTTGTTTTGAAACTTCTTGCACAAGATCCATACTACCGGTAGCAGAATGTACTATACACATTAGCTGGCACTGTTCACTCCTAGAACTGATTGTCATTGTAGAACGATATGCTAATGTGTCTTTAAAAGAGACTCAGAGATTTCACTTGGCATACATCTCCAGTGGAAACAAGCTCAGTACTTAGAAATAGAATAAACCCAGAATAAGACAGTATCATTCTATTAATCAAGTGCTAGAAACAAAGGTCATCTTCATAGCACAGTATCGTAAGCTTCCTAAAAGGAATCAAGATGAACGTCAAAACATGGGTATTGGAAGACTTGATGGATTTCTGGTGGAAGCAGCCCAGCAGGTTCTATGTTCTTAATAGCAGGCTTGGCAGAAAACTGATTTGAACCAGCATCTCTGAACCTTGTGTAAGTTGTCTTGCAAGAGAAATATCTATGGCCTGAGTGTGCCTGAGGCACGCTGTGCTTGTTTCCTTATTTGTGACTAAATTAAAAAGAAACAAAAATACATTATTTTGGGAAATATTTATGTGCAGGCACCTGCAGTTCCAGTTTAGAAGGTAACTTCTGCTAACTGTGCAAAGTGTTGTATAAAGTTTATAAGCAATGTTGTAGGATTGATGGAATCAGGTATGGAAAGAAATGCTGTTACAGAGGATAGGAAGTGAGTTAGGGGCTATCATCCTACTCAGGCTGTTGGTAAGAGGAATTTCAGGAATTCCCTCAGCCATGATTAATCAGACCATCAGGGTGGACATGGTCCTTTCCCTCCCATGAAACAGCAAGGCCTCTTTCGATTGATAATGTATTCCAGTGCCCCACTCCAGTGAAGGTTAAGCATGTATAATTATGATCCTCTCCTTCTACTACAGAAAAGAAGAGGCCACCCACTGCCTTAGCAACCAAACATGTCATTCACCTGCACCCGCCCTTGGTCAATAGGGTCCCATAGCCTCAACACAGTTAGGCTATTTTCTTGAGATCAAAACATCTGTCTTGAGGAGAATGCAATAACTTAGTTTCATTGCTCTGTGCCCCATCTGATTTCTGGTCCCTGCACCAAATAAGAAGCACTCTTGACAGTGAATGGGAAACTGACTTTGTCCTGCTGCATGTGCAGTGTCCCTAACCACTGCATGTATGAGTAGAGGCCTATAGAGATCAACAGCATCTGGGCATCCAAAGGAATAAGAATACCAACATCTGCAAAGCCATAGTCTTCTTGCACTAGCTGGGGCTTTGGAAACACGAGAACAGAAAGTTAGCTTTTAGAAAACCTGCCCACCCATCTCAGTATTGCCTTCATTGACGGGAAGCACTTCACTTGCCAGGTGATGCCAAGGAATAAACATGAGACTTTGTGCAGAAAAGCCCATAAGCTTCACCAATGTTTATGATTATTTTAAAATAAAAATTAAGGCCAGGGTTGAAAAGTAAGGATCTACTCTTACAGTCAGTACATGAAGTGTTAATATATCTAGGTGTATCAAACCAAAGCTCAGAAGAGAAATATGAATCTGATCTTTTAACATTGGCATTTCCTTACCAGTTTCCACTGCAATATCTTAATCCATTCGTCTGCTTCAACACCAGTCTTTGCATAGAGATAATATGTCCTCATTGGGAATACTAAACTGTAAAAAATATATACATAAATATTTGTTGTCAATCCCCAAAGATGGATCAAAGCTAAAAAGAATTTTTGATTATCCTATTTTTCTTCCAAATAAGAAATCAATGGGCTGACAATAAATCATATCATAAACAACAGTAACAACAGCAACCTCCCAACGAGGACAATACCTTAGGGATTTTCGCACTGCAACGCGTTCCAAACGGAACGCGTGCAGGCGGGCAGCTTAAGACACTTCCGGGCGCTTTTACCTTTCACACACAGACGCGCCGGAATGCGTTCCGGCGCGTCTGTGTGTGAAAGGTAAAAGCGCCCGGAACTGTCTTGGCCCGGCAAAGGCCGGCCAGGGGCGGGGATTCGGCCGCAGCGCTGCCGTCCATTGGGTGAGAGCACCCAAGGGGCGGGCAGCGCTGTCAAGCCACCCGCCCCGTGCTTCGTGCCAGCTCTACGGGCTGGCACGAAGATGCCCGGGCACCCGGGCACCCATCATGGGGCCCGGGGCAAGGCCCCTATGGGGCCGGACCCCTTTGAAGATCAGAGCCCCTGGCTCTGATCTCCAAGGGCTCGCCCCGCGCCCCGATCTCGCCCATCTACGGGCTGCAGGCGCCTGGATCTAGGCGCCTGCAGCCCGCAGATGAGTCCCACCCCCCCAAGTCCCCAAAAACCCCACCCCCAACCACCCTCCGGCCTGGATCGGGCCCATCTGCGGGCTGCAGGCGCCTGGATCTAGGCGCCTGCAGCCCGCAGATGAGTCCCACCCCCCCCAGTCCCCAAAACCCCCACCCACAACCACCCTCCGGCCTGGATCGGGCCCATCTGCGGGCTGCAGGCGCCTGGATCTAGGCGCCTGCAGCCCGCAGATGAGTCCCACCCCCCCCCAGTCCCCAAAACCCCCACCCCCAACCACCCTCTGGCCCGGATCGGGCCCATCTACGCTCACTGGGTGCCCACAGCGGGGCACCCAGAGAGCGAAGATGTTTCCCCCCCCTCCCCCAGGGCCCTGGGAGGACGCGCGCGCGACGGAGGACTTACCTCGTCGCCGTCCAGCGTCGAACTGAGGGTGGCATTGTGGGAGCGCGCAAGACGCAGCCCACCTAGCCCCCCTATTGGACAAGCAGTTCATGTGATCCAGGCGCCTGCAGCCCGTAGATGGCCACGATGGGGGCAGGGGGGACCCTTGGGGGACCGGAGTGATGCGCTCCAGCCGCCCAAGGCGTTCCTCGCCCCCAGCGAGCCCAACATCGACCTCCTGCCACCCCAGAAAGGGGCGACAGGACGCCGATGCTGGTGCCTCCTTCCCGGGTCTGGCAGCCCCATTGGGGCTGCCGGACCCGGGAAGGAGCCACGTCCCGGCGGCCGTCGGAGGCGACAGACGGGACGCACCGAATCGGGGTTCCCCTGTCCCATCTGCCAGGGTCACTGACCCTGGCAGACGGGAAAGCGGAACCCCGATTCGGTGGGTCCCGTCTACCGGCTTCGCCGCGCCGGCGCAATCGCCGGCCCGGCAAGTCGGGCCCAGGGGGCGTGCCGACGGCTGTCAGGGAGAGAAGCGTGCGAACGCTTCTCTCCCGGAACGCGCCGGGGCGGCTCGTCCGCGTTCGAACGGATGCAGAGCACTTTAAAGTGCTCTGCATCCGGAACGCGTGGAGGACAGCTCCGGACACGAGGCGGCGCAAGCCCCGCTCGGGCAATGCGTATGCCTCGTCCGGAGCTGTCCTCCACGCGTTCCGGAAAGGCCAATGCGAAAAGGCCTCTTGTCCTTGGATGGGTGCTTGGATGTTACAAGAACAAAGGGCTGTGCTGGATGCCTTCCCAATCCAGAGACATCTCTGCTGAGGAATCCAACAAAATGTGTCCCAAATCCATTAAATATGGTGAAAGCAAAAATAATTAATCCTATACTGGATCTGTTATCACTTGAATTAAGGGCTACATCAGGCGTTAAAAGTATCCGGACACCTAATGATAAATGAGTTACTGGTCTCAGGATCTCCAGCCAAGCACCTAGGGCAGAAGACTGAAGTGATACTGGAAGGATACATTTGTTGATGAAAATCTACAGTTTCAGAGAAACTGAAATTTTTTGACCTGTTTCTTTAAGTCAAACCCATCAAAACACAGATTCAAGAAACAAATGCATGAAATTTCACTCAGATTCAAAATCACTTTAAGACTAGCAAAGCAGCAATTCATAATGAGAAGCAAGGTCATGGAGAAGCATGGTACTGGAGAAACCTCAGCAGAACATCCAGTCTGAAGGTTTGCTAGAAATGGAGAAGCAGCAGCAGCAGATGAACAAGTAGTAACAGCTCAATTCCTACATGATCAAAAGTCAGAAAGCACTTAGATTGTTAACATTAAAATGCCAATAGCAGACTGAATGAAACACAAGATTCTGTGGGCTGAATGTGGTCACTAAGAAGAACCTTTCATCATTATAGGAAACCGGTTAGCTTATGTAATGTTGCTGCAGCAGCAAGTAGAGAGGAACTTGCCCACTAAATAAGAAGGCCTGAGAGGAAGCAAGATAAGACATAGAACAAGTTCAACAGATGAAGGTCAGATGCCAGCAAACTGAAAGCTCTAATAGAAAAGTAGTTGAAAAATGAAAAGGAGACTGCTTCTAGATAGCAAGAGGCAACATGGAATATAAGATTGGATGATTGCCTCTTGCCATGCCTTGTCAGATGTCTGCCGCAAACCCTGTCTCACCTGTATATCTGGCAAACAAGATATGAGATTGACTTGCAAGAGCTTCCAGGGAGCCTACTGAATACCCACTCCCTTTCTTTTGTTGTTTTTCATGCACTTGGGTGGTTCCCAGAAGTCCCCAGTGAGCCAACTGCAGGTAAGCAGACCTGTTACTGGCATCATCCAGTGGCTTTCCCATAATAATGTTGCAATGTGGTTTTTGCATGTTGCAATCAGCACTGCATTGGGAAAGCTATGGATATGTCTGGAATTCCCAATGCATCGCTGTGAGGATTATAGAGTGTACCTCATGTTTGAAATGCCCTTAGGTAAGTACCCTTAGTGGGGGGAAAATACCTTTTTGTTTAGCAAAAAATCAAAGATATTTTAGAAATGTTTAAGCAGCAAATCAAAGCAACATCAAAGAAAGTAATGTGATATAAGATTCATGTTGCACAGTATAGGCAGAATGTTCTTTCCCAGATAAACCAGTGGTGGGTTCATCGAACTGTTAAAAAAAAGAAAAAATGTGGACCTCACTGGCTGTGGTCACACCTTCACTTTAAACCTTCTTCAGTCCATCTTCAGATCTGACTGCTCACACATTTTTCTTTCTATCCCTTTTATTTGTGGACTTTCCATTCAGGAAAATTGAAATGGAGGGTGGAAAGTCCACAAATAAAATGGATAAAAATGAAAAGGTGTGAGCAGTGGGACCTAAAGATGGACCGAAGACAGTTTAAACTGAAGGTGTGACCCATGGCCTCAGTGATTCTGAAGAAAACCATCCAAAAATACCACACTACTAAGACATTACCAAAAATCTCACATCTTCTTTATGAAGATGATTTGAAAATACATGGAAAGTTAACGCATGTAGCAGAATCACTGATTAATACAGTCTGAATAAGTAGCAATGATATTGCAATAGAATTTGGATTAGACAACCAAAACGGTAAATACAAAGCAATGTGTGAGCAAAGTGGCCAGTCATTTTCTTTCCATTTTATCCACCCCAAAGATGGATTTTCTGAGTTAGATAATGCCAAAGTTAAACACTTTGTTATTTTACCAGTGCATTATCTCACTCTGAAAGTGGACTGAAGCTGGATTAAAATTTAGGTGTAAACACAGCCAAAGATTTAAACAGTCAAATGAAAAAAGGCATAAAATTGTGATTCCAAAGAAAGTTAGAAATACTTAGAATTCCTCTAAATAGAGAATATCAAGCATATACAAAGGCCCTTTCTGCACTTATCTTATTCTGGATTATAACCTGGAACGGGGACCTGCTGTTTCCCATGCTAGTATAAACTACAGCAGGCCCTGGGTAGAGCCTGCCATAGTCTGCTCCAAAATGTGGACAGCAGGCCCCTGTTCTGGAATATAATCTGGAATAAGGCCTAGTGCTTTTCTATCCCACTTTTCTCACCAATTTAAGGGGACT
Source organism: Aspidoscelis tigris stejnegeri (assembly GCA_023333525.1). Taxonomy (NCBI): domain Eukaryota; kingdom Metazoa; phylum Chordata; class Lepidosauria; order Squamata; family Teiidae; genus Aspidoscelis; species Aspidoscelis tigris. Next base: position 68,777,273 of record JALMGA010000006.1, read on the forward strand.
CAGAGTGGCTGACATATCTTTCTATTCTTCTCCCCATAACAGAAAACCCTGTGAGGTACGTGGAACTGTGAAAGCTCAGAAGAGAGCTGTGACTGGCCCAAGGTCACCCAGCTGGCTTCATGGGGAAGGATGGAATCAAACTTGGTATTCCCAGATAAGAGTCTGGCTCCCTAACCACTAGACCAAATGGGATTACCTAGTAGATTACACTAGAAAGGGCTAAGGTAATCAAGAAATGCATCTGAAAAGTCAGAAAAATCTTAAATCCACATTGTATGGTGGCAGCACCATCAAAGCCACTGATATTTGGGTTATCCCAATCCTCACAAATTGTAGACAAGACACAAGCAGAGCTAGTTGCACTTTTTCAGAAGATGAGGGGGAAGCCACCACAAACGATCCCCTCCATTGCCATAGTCATGTTGACAGTGTGAGAGTGGATGAGAAATGCTGCAGCCAGAGAGTAAAAAAGGAAGAAAGAAGGGCCCTTTCTGCAATGGGACTTTTTCTACATTATATCTTGGAATAAGGCCCTGCCATCCATATGCTGGTGCTGACTATGGCAGAGCCTGCTGTACCAGCATGTGGACTGAAAGCCCCTATTCCGGGATTTGATCCAGAATAAAGCCCAGTGCAGAAAGGGCCAAGATTAGTGGAATATATCGGGGCAGCCAAGCAAAAATACCAGTGAAATCAAAAAAGCAACTGAAAACCTGGAGAGTTAAGGGGGAGAATAATGTATTCAAAATTTGACCTTGAAACTCATTGGGCCAATAACGTTGTACCCTGTTCTACCACCTGTGAATAGGAACCAATGTCTTTGTTTGAAATTCTTGTGATAGGTTTGTACAATGCCCTTGTTTAGAAACTGACATTGGTATCTGATGTTCTTTGGCTTTCCTAGTTGTTCAGTAAAAAGCAAGGTTAAGGAAGCACTTAGACCATGGAACATAATAAGGGTGAATCCCCACAGCAAGCTTATTTCGCTTTCCGTAAACCAAAATAATAGAATCGGATGCAAATGCAAATTTGCCTGTTCCCATTACTTTTAACTTACTCGTGTTGCATCCGGATTCTGAGGATCGTACGTGGGGTACGTGACTCAAGGTGGGACTCAAGTGGCTACTTTTTAAAAGCTGCTTTTCGCGGCTGCCCTGCCCTCTTCCTACTGGCATGGATGCGCCACCCATAAGGGACACTGTCACGGAGCCTAGCTGGGTGGCTGGGTAGCTGCCGCTTCCATGGATGGAGGAAAAATGGCAGCGGGCAGCCAGCCAGCGATTCTTTCCCCTCCTCTCCCCATTGCTCAGGGCACACAGCAGCAACGGCAACTAAAGCCCCTTTGCTTTAAACATTCACATTCAGCTGCTTTCCTCCCTTCCTTTCCCTTTCTAAAGTCAGAACTTTTAGAATTGCGCAAAATTGCAACATTGTTATCAAGTTGAAGTGGTTCCAAGAACTGCACACAGATATGGAAAGGCCCTCTGTCTCCTCTTCAGTGTCCCTTATTAAGCCACTGGCCCATTTTTATGCTGATAACTTTTTACTGTATGGTACTGAAGTAGTAGCCATGAAGTGATTTATTACCCTGTTGAATCTTTCCCCTTAATAAAGGAATAACCCAGAATGCACTGGGCCAATAAAATAGAATCCTGTTTTAACACCTGTACTCAACAACCACTGTCTTATTTATTTCTCAACAAGCCAATCTCAGTAGCCCCTTCCAGTTATAAAAAAAAATTCGCAGCTTACCTGCTGCAAATGGAGATCAGGCACCCCACCCCACCCCCCCACCTCCCCGTAGCTTCCAAGGAGGAAACTGTGGGAGTTTGCATTAGCATGTATGTCACATCCGACATGGCAGCCAATAGCAGCTGAGCTGCCATCCCTGTTCTCGCTGGCAATTCTCATCATTCTGTCAAGAAGCTTCAAATTTATCTTGTGCTGTGGGGTGAGGGCTCTCCAACCAGCATTAAGGTAAATTCGCAGTAGCAGGGGGATGCTGCATCACCATTATGATCAAACGATCATGGTGTGTGATGTGCCCACAGCGAATGCACAGCACTTAAAAGTCTGGACACAGCCAGTCTCATGAAGAGTTTGGCAGCTGCATTCTCTGACTGGACTCTCCATGCATCCAAACCAAGTATTATGGTTAGCTGCTAATAGGAAATGGGAGGGTTTGCTCACCCATGCCATATCACTCTGCCCTGAAACTTGGCAGCTTCAGTGAGCGAAAGACAAACAGGCCAACTTTACAACCAAATGAGACGAATGCTACAGAAACACACAGCTCACAGACTTCCAAAGTTTTCAACTTACCAAAAGCAATTTATCTTATCCTGTGAGTAGTCAAACTGTACTGCTGTGCATTCTGTTAAGTCTAGCGCTCTGATTGGCTCTGTGGACTTCAAAGAAAGTTTCAAAAGATCAGTCATCCTGCCATCTTTTTTCTCCTTTTTTAAGCTAATATGAACAATATACCCACTCCTCAAGTAAGGAAGATAATTGTTGTCCTGAACGCAAATGGAGTTTTGTCTCTCACCAGTCATTCTTACCCTGTTTACATCTTTTGCACTGGCATATTTAGAGTTCCCTCATTACCTTTTTTTTTTTTTAATTCCATGACCTCCCTTGACACACCTATATATACAGGTTTAGAAAATAAAATTACATTTGCAAAAATGTGCCTGTGTAGGACACTGCTTGAGCAGATGTAAGTTTCCAAATGACACTCTGATTGTATTAAGGCCGCGTTTACACCTTAGCATTTTAATCTGCATCAGGAAGCCAGCTGAATCAAAGCCATTTTCGGCCTGGAATGGCTTTGTCACACTTTCCTACTGCTGTCAAAGGGAATTGCAGCAGGGGGTGGGGAGGAGGCAACACAGCAAAGAGCGTCATAGTAAGAGGGGGTCAAGGAGACAGATCCAATGACAGAACAAAGGAATCACAGCAAGGGGGTTGAGGTGGTGGCAGATCTGATGAGAGCAAAGGGAACTGCAGCAAGGGGGGTGAGGAGGCAGAGGAAGGACTGTCACAGTAAGGGGGAGCCAAGACTCAGGGCAGAAGCTTGTATAGGTATTATTTTCTAGGGAGCAGGGGAGCCAGAAGGGTGGCCTCCTGGAAGGTGATTAAAATTTTAATGCTGTGTTGGCCTGAATGAAGGAAAGCCCTAATAGAGGAGGAAAATCCAGGAAAAAAACAGCTTGGCATTTAAAGATGTTACCAAATGGACTGGAATTCGGGCTGAAGAAGAATGAAAGTAAGGGTGTAACCGCGGCCTAAACACAGCTACTTTACAAAACATTTCAACTGGCATTTTGTGCCCTCCAATTTCCAGATGTTAACTAAACTACATTAACTGAACTAAGAACATGAGAGGAAAGGCAGTGTCATTTTGCTCTTATGTAATCTGTTGGATTCAAAAGCATCTCAAATTGCAGCTTTATGTTTAATGACGTCAGACATTTTCATAATACACATTAATTTTTCAACTCACCATCTGATCTTTATAGTATTTCAATTCGTTCCTGTGCAGTGTAAACCACCTCGTCTTCCAGTTCTGAAAAAAAATGCAAGAGAAGATTTGGTCTCTTTAGGCCTTTTTTCAAAAATTAAAACAGCATTGCAAAATTTAAGAACAGTTCCCTTTCTTCTCCTCCTCATCCTATTCCTGCTTTCTGATATTATGTGAGCAGGAATATATTCACATCATTCTAAAAGAGGGTCCATTCAGAAACAAAATGGCACCGGTGAGTTTCCCTGGGCCCTGGTAACGATTTGGCACGAGTTGCATTGGGGCTGAAGCCAACCTCTGAGGCACAAACAACACCAGGAGATGACTTATCTGGAAATCTTGGAGATTCATTTTGAGGGCACTTTTTGCCCTCCTGTACCTCTATCACATTCTAGGGATACAGTGGCAACAGAAACAACTTACTTGTGGTGATTTCTGGCCAGCACGGTTAAATGCCAGCCACAAATGGCCAACCTCCAGGTCAGTTTCCCGTCCAGCAGTGAACAGGGCTGAGTGGAAACTTCAGAGCTGTAGAACTTTTGGAGGATCCTGCCACAAAAGTGTTCCTTCTCATGGCTATCAGAAGGTAGCCTAAGTTTCCACAGGAGTAAGTTCCAATCAGCTCTTCGGTGCTAATTCTCAAAAAAGTGAGGCTAAGATGGCAGACTTGTCCCATTTCCACACTTGTCTCATTCAAGGACATGCAATCTGTCCCAAGCTGGGATGTAATTTCCTGGTGCAGAAAAAAGGCCATCTGCATTGGGATGACCTGTTCTGCATCAGCCCCCGCACTGGCTCTGAAGCTTGTGCCACTTTCAGAGCCAATGCGGAAAGCCTTCAAATGCTCCGAAGGCCTTCAGAACTCTGGGAGACTCATTTTGGCAGGATGTCTCATTGCACCGCTGAAATGGTCCCCTTGGTATGCCAGGACCCAGAGGAACACTAGACAAGATCCCCCTTAGGTGGAAGGAAGCCATCTAGTACATTTGCCAGTCTAGTATACCACAGGGGTGTGCACGAATGCAATTTTTGAATTGGAATTCAAACATCCAAATTTGTCCGAATTCGATCGAATAATGAATATTTTGAATATCTGTGCACATCCCTAGTATACCAGCCAGTGCAGATTCTTTTCTAAACATCCCTTCAGCATTTATTTTAGCGGTTTGGCTTTGTACTTGGAAAAAGGAGAACAATTTCTTACCTTGACTATTCTTCCTTGTTTTGTCAGATATCCTTCTTTGGTGCCTAGCTGCAATGGAACAGCCAAGGTTTAATCATGGGAGTACACTGTACAGTAAGTTAGTATAGGGTGGAGAGGGAAATTACTCAGTTAATGAGCCTTTCTTCAACTTTAACGTTGCTGACACAGCAAGACACAGCAACAGTGTTTTGTCCTTAAATGTGGGTCACTGCATAAGCTAGTCATGCAGAGTAATTTCAATAGCTTTGGTGAAATGGTTTTTTCTTGCCTCAAAGATTAAACTCTGATATTTTCCAGGATCAATTGCATGATCATCTGAGCATTACTTGACAAACAGCGTGTTCATAGTCACAACAATAAATGCTGAAAAGAAGCCTACCAGGCTAACCAAAGCCAGGACAGTTTGTGCGTATGTGTGTCATGAAAATGTTTGTTCTATTAGTACTTGGAAATATTCAGTGGTTTATTAAATAGCAAACAAGTTTAGGGTAGATGTTTTCTCCTACTTCTAAAGACCTGAAATTTTCTGCAGATGGTCAGAATTATAAGGGACTGTAGCAAAAGACAGAGAATAAGCTGAAATTGGGAAGAGAAAGTGTGTCCAAATTTCTTTGGACATTCCGCTTCCCTCCCCCTCTGGGAGCTTTTCTGGGTTACTGAAGACTGAAACAAGCAGAAATGTAGGAGAAAATCAAAAGCTAAAATTGGTTTTAACATAACTTCAAATACTCATGCTACTTTTCGTACACAGCTATTGCTCAGATTTAGCAGGTTTAAAACTGAGTTTTGTGTACATGCAAGAGAAAGTTTGTGATCTTCACACAGAGGGTTATGTGACCTGCACATTCATGAGTTTCTCAACAGTTCGCAGGCTCAAAATTCTGGGGTTGGGGAATCAGCCGTACAGCTGCTCCTTCAATATTTGCAAGTTTTGGAATTTGTGCCATTTTCGTGGAACCCAACATTCATTAAAACTGAAGGACAACTGGATTGTAACCTAATTTTATTTTCTTCTTATCAACAGTTTGAGCTGCCTGAGGAAATCAAGCTGAAGTAAGAGCTCTATGGGCCTTTCTGCGCTTGGTTCAGACCATGCCACGGCATGACTTGGAACAGCACCATCTGTGTGATGACACTGGTCCAACAGAAATTCGTACGATCTTTGGGACCAGCCTCTGAGGGCTTTAAAGGGCTAGGAATGAATATTCCTAGCATTAGAGCCCTTGGGGAGCCTCATTTCAGCAACAGGCTTTGGTGTTCCACTGAAATGAATCCCCCGGTTGTCTGGAAAATGGAGGCATGCCTATTGCATGCCTCTGTGATCCAGACTGATCTGATTTGGTATGCAAGTGGTCCTCAGTGTCAAGGACTAGCAGTCCTATAAATCAAGGGCCTCCTGGTCTGGATTACACTCCATCCTCTACAGATGGAGTGTACCAGTGGTGGCCGGGGCCATTCCAAGCTGCACTAACATGCAAACAATGAGACTCTAAAGAGGACCACAAGGGCTCCTGATACTTACTAGATTTAAGTGTAAAAAGGCCCTTTCTCACTTGCCAATTTTTGTGCAAAGATTGTTCAAACAGGCCCTCCTGGAAACCCCAAAGGCTAGGAACTTTCTAGTCTTCAGAGGATATATGCTGGTTCCAAGGGCTAGCCAAGCCTTCCAGGTCAGTGGCTAGAGCTGGGATGGGATTGGCCATCCCACTATGGACAGTCCTGTCCTATTCCAGGCATAGCCTCTCTTCAGGATATTGAAGGTAAGTGGAAATATGGCCTTAGATCAGTAGACTGGGTCTCCATAGTTCCTCTAAACGCTGATTATTTGAGGTAGTAATTGCTTGACCAAATGGTTTTGATGGTCTGCCTAAACTAAACCACAGTAGAGTATTATCCACAAGAGAGCTCTAGCAGCCATAGGGACAGCATAAAAAAAAGCAAAATCACAAGAAAGGAGGAGATGGGAAAATCCAGATTAAATAAGGACAGAATGCTTTCTTCAACCTGCATTCCACATAAAGGCTTGGTACCTGAACATAAAAGAGAATAAGCTAATCAATATGTATTAGATCAAATCAATATCCCATCATGCCCAACAATCAAATTGTAACTCACTGATGGTGCGCTGGGGACAAGGTCAGTTTCTGTTTTTCCTGTCTGCATTGCTGTGTGAACTCGCACAGATTCATAAATTGAAGGTTCTTCTACCTTCCTAGGATATGGATTCTTCAGTACAATCAGGGTGCCTAAGCAGAAAAAAATGCTACAAGTGATCTATAGAATATTATATATTATTATTAATTAATATTAGCATAGTTGTCATCTCCATTTTATTCCCACAATCCCCCTACGATGTAGGTTAGGGTCTGAAACAGAGAATGACCCAAGGTCATTCATGAAGCTGTTTCCGCACTTACCTGGTCTGGCCTGTTTCAACAAGACCTTTCAAGGCTAATTTGAAGCTGGGGGATCGTTTCACACTTACCTAAGCTAGACTGCTCCAGATGGAATCTCTCCTGTTGGAATGGTTCCCAGCTGAAGGTGGCCCAGCTGTCCTGGAATAAGGCCATCCGCCTGTTTTGGGATGGCCTCAAGGGTAACCTGCTCTGCTCCAAAGCTCACGTGAGCTTCAGAACCTACTACAAGGGCTCTGAGGTGGCTTAGAGAAGGCTTTGAGGTAGGATTGTTCATACACCAGTCTGTTCCTCCCCCTCTCCTAAACATTTCTCTGAGATGCCCCTTTTGTTATGTCTGAGCAAAGTCATAGAAGCCTTTCCCTTGTTCCTGTGTGGCATATATCCACTATCTGCCATGCTGAGCTGAGAATCTGCATTCACTTCCCTGGGGTATGCAGGCATGCGGAAAAGGCATCTAATGGTCAGTGAACAAGGAGTGACTTTGAAATAACTAATTTGCACCCTGACCCTTCCCTTTTGTGCCAGAGGCCTCTTGTGCCTGAACACAGGGGCCAGCTCTTGAGGAGAGCCACCAGCCTCTGCGACCACGTGGAGGGATGGTCACTTGTTAATCCAGCCTGCCCAGCAGCAACCAATACAGGAGCTGCTTCAGCCACACCAACACAGTTACCTCTCCTGATGCCTTTGAAAGGTTAGTGGAGCTTCAGCCAAGGATTATTTCAGGCTGACCTAACACTAAATGAAGCAAGCAGAGTCTCACTCAAACCATACTCTCCCCTGTCCTAGATACTGAAAGGAGGGAATGCGACCTTCAAAATTTAGGACAACAGAAATTATCTGACATTCACAACCGTGACAAAATTTTATCCTCAGCTCAGATTTCTTCTAAACACTTAAGAAGTAAAACCTGGACTGCTGAACTCCAAATCAAATATCCCCTACTATATTGTACCAAAATAATGATGGCTTTTGATAATTAACACATTTGCCATAGTTGCAGTCTTGATTGAACACTTTAATGACTCACTGGTCTGCCTGTGCTTAATTTGTTAACACAAGAACAGCTGAGGCTCTCAGAAAAGGTGAGAAGATATCACCATTCTCGAAATTAACACGAGGGCTGCACTAGATGTAATAGGAATGCAGAAATATTCCAGTAGATGTTGCGCAGGGGGGAGCTATTTGCAAGGAGTTGAGAGCAGGTGAAGGTTTTGCCTTCCTCTTCTGCTTGAGAATGCCCAGAAGCAATTGGTGGGCCACTGAGCCTTTTTTTTTGGCAAAAGAATGACCCAGGCTGGGAGTCACAGACACTCACCTGAAGCTGCCACAGCTATCCCAGGAGCAATCCAATCATGGATTGCAAAAAATGCAGTCCACATGCTCACCAGGAGCAGGTAGATTGCTCCTGCACAGCAGCCTCTGTAGTGTGTTGCATCATGAGTGTGTGTGGCTGCATGACTATGCCTCCAGAGTCATGTGCAGCTGCCAGATTGCCATGGCAACATCTGATCATGCACTAGATACTAGATTCAGACATTGCCTTGGTGATCTGGGGCAGCTCAGGCTGACCATTGGCATTTACAAGCACTGCTGCCCAAGTAAGGCACTAGTTTAGCACTTGTATGTGTAAATGGCCACCACCACACTGGATCTGATCTTTAGTGGTCCGGTATGGTATTTATACACCAGGGCAGACCAGTAAGTTTGAACAGAACCCCTGTGTAGACTAGATGGGCCCTGGCCCTGGCTCCTCTTATGTTCTTTTATTCATATGAAGTTTGCACAAATGTGGCACAAGTTGCACATAATGAAATGTAGATGTGCAGTACTTATACCACAGATGCAAAGTGTGATAAGGCCATAACCTCTCCATAACGAAACTCATAAGTTCTGTAGGTCTGATTGAAAAGAAAACTGATCTTCAAGATTTGCATCCATGAAACTTAACTATTTGGAGAATTAAGGAGAGCAAAACAATATACAATAAATGCAAAGTTACAAACAGAAATAAGCTGATAATCTCTAGCTGTTCTGGACTATCGCTTCCACCTTCCTTAATCATTGGCTAGTCTAAGGAAGCCTTGAGCTGGAGTCTGATCCGGAGGGAACCGTATTAGCTCCTCCTGTGATTAGGGTATAGAAGAAAATATAGTGTATCAGAATTATATTAATATTTTTAATCATGTCAGTCACCTACATTTTGTGCTTAAAATTCTGTACCGTCTGGAAAGAATCCAGATGCCCTTGCAATGTCACAGGAATGCTGATGTCCTAATAACTACTGAATTTTGAGTTATCACATAGAGATTGTGCAGGGGGTGTTGGCAGTGAGCAATTGAAAGCAAGTTCCCCATCTTCTTCTCCTCACTGCAAAAATCCAATCTGTGATATATTCCTGGGCACCTTTTAAAATTAAAAGCCAGATTACACCTGGAGCAGCCAAACAGATTGCTGGAGCAGTTAGGTTTGCCCAGAAAAATCAGTTTAATCCTGAGTCAGCTGGCTTCTTGGGTAAAATGACCATTGTAATGGTGGTGCAAAGAGAACGATGGGGCTTTGTAACCTATTAGCCAATTTTTTATTTCTCAGGAAAGAGAGAAGGGTTTGGGTCAAAAATACGAAATTGACAAATACATGAAACGTTCAATCATTTACCTAAAGAATTAAACTCCCTTCCTTATGTATTGCTTCCTACAGAAAAGCAACAAGGTCATATGTTTGTCGGTATTACGAGGCTTAACACTCCTCCTCACCCCCCCCCCCAATCCAATGGCACTTATCCATTTTAGGCACAAGAAAGGAGCTTCTCAGAGTTCGCAGAAGCTGATTAGGGAAACAGCAATCCAGAGGGCAAGCCCATCATTCATCGCTGGAGATCAAATTCAGCGATCTAATAATGTGCAGCATAAATGGCTTAACTAATAACGGATATAACAGATGGTGGAGATGTGGTAAAAGGAGAAGGGGCGGAAGCACAATAGTGTGACAAAGTTCATTGAAAATATTTGTCCTGATTTGTCCAGGATTCAGGATCTAGCTTCACTGGGTGACCTCTGGTTCTAGTAATTTGGGAAAGGGAGGAAAAACTTTGTCCATGGGAAGAAACACGTGTCCTGATATTGGCAAGAGTGCTTGAAGGGCCCAGGGATCACATATCTCTGTACCCCTCAAGCCTGCCTTTAACTTGTAAGTACTGTCAGTAGCACTTTAGTGGCAGAGTGGGGGAGAGTATTCTAGCACTAGTTCCTACTCTTATGCTCGACCACTGTTGCTAATGCAAACTTAGACGAAGCACATACTTTTGGCTGATAATACCCCTCATTATCATTTCCTAGTAAGTTATCTAGCTGCCATCTGGAAGTGGCCTAATCCGCTTTTTCTAGCCGAGGCTTCATTCACTCAGAGTAAAAAAGACCTTCTGAGGCAGCTTAGAAATGGTTCACAGGTGGGACCATTCATGTGCCAGTCTGCCCCCCCCCCCCCCGCCCCCAGGAATATTCTAGACTGGAAAGGGGAGATGAGATGTGATTTTATTTTCTCAGTAAGAAAACCATCCTTCACCTCCTGTTTGCTCTCCTCTCTGTCTCTTCCACACATGTCAGCAGATCCAAAGATCAAAACACTCGACTATTTCAGAAATATCCACTGCCACCACATGTGTGTTTTGGGGTCCCTAATATAATCCATGAAGGGTTAAACAAAAGGCAGTTCAGCAAAGGTATTTCTTTATTTACAGAGTTTTGTAAAAATAAAATAAAATTGTGGTTAAGAATTTCACCTCTCTTTTAAATTTCAGGAAAACCAGTCTCCTAGCCCTTTCCGGCTGCCTGAGCTCCACCTGACTGATCTCCTTCCCTCTCTCTCTTTCTTCATCTTCCTCTCAGGCTGTGTTCAGGTTGAACAAAAGGGGCACCTCAGGAGTGCCTCAGAGAGACATTATGTAGCCCTCGTGTTCCCAAACGTTCTCTAATCCACCTTTCCTGGCACAGAATGTTCACAAGAGGAGGGAAGGACAGACTGATGTTCGTACAACACCACCTGGAAGCCTTCTCAAAACCACCTCAGAGATGCTCTGAGAGTAAGTCCTGGCTGTTCTAGCTCCCATAAATTGCCACTTGCACCACAGACAAGGGACAGCAAGTATTTGAAAATGGCCAACAACAAAACAAATGCAAAGGGGAGGAGACTAGGGCCCCGTCTTCACGGCATCGTTATCTCAAATTCAAAATGTTTTGAGTTCTCCCAGTTCAGACGGCAGTTCGGCTTAACACGCTATTTCCATGTTAAACCACGTTAAAACGTTTTGAAATAAATCCTGATTTCAACAGGTCTCACTCCGAATCGTGTGTCGATACGTGTTTCCTTTTTAACTGTGTGGACAGTACCATGTTAAGGGATGAGATTCCGTGTTCAGGGTGTCCCTCCCCCAATCGCACTGTATCCAATGGCTGTCTGTATGCTGGGCACGTCATTGGGGGTGGTGGTGTTTCCCTGCCTGATCTGCCTGATCTGAAGCAAAACAGCAGCAGCAGCAGCAGCAGCAGCAGCAGCAGCAGCAGCAAGTAAAACCCCATTCCTTTAAATATTAATACAGAATCTCAGCTGCTTCTCCTCCTTTCTCTTGCAAGCCTGAACTTCTTGGAGCAGCCTTCACAGAGGAGTGCTACAGTCTAGCAAGAAAGCCCCTTCACTCCCGATTAACAATGTTGCAAATTTGCGCAATTTCAGAAGTTCAGATCTTTGAAAGTGAAAGGAGGGGAAGCAGCTGAGACTCTGTATTAATGTTTAAAGGAATGGGGCTTTACTTGCTGCTGCTGCTGCTGTGTGCTCTGAGCAATGAAAAAGCCCCTCACTCCCCTCCAGCCCAACCTCTCGGCGCGAGGGAAGCACGGGTGGGAAAGGGGGATCCAGACTTCTTCGATGGGGGTGATGAGGGAAGAGCACAAAGCTGGAAGAAAAGGGGGAGGGAAAGGTGGTGCAGAGGAAAGGAGGCGGAGAGCTGCACAGCCATGAGGGAGAGGTCTGATCTCTGTTACTTTGAACTAAGTGAGAGGGGCTGATCCTGGGAGGGAACAGCAATGGGGTGGGCACAATCCTGACTGGCAATGGGCAGGGAGGACTTGCCGTGGGGCCTCTGAAGATTGAATCCGAGATAAGGTTTCCGGCGGGATGCCCTTGACACGGATCAAGTTGAAATCCGTGCGGATGCAGCCTAGATGTCCACAGCATCAAGATAATAGGGTAAATAAAACATAAGGGATACCACTGCTGGACTGAGGGTGAGGTTATCTCCACCCACAGGTAGGGTGAAATACATATATGAGGGACTGGCCTGCACAATGGTGTGGCTTAGCAGAAACATTTTATCCCACACCTTGGTGGATTGTTGCAATCCACAGGTGGTGGACCATCACAGAGCAGAATAAGCTGCGCCTTGCAGAAAGGGCCCTAAAGACAGGGGGTTTCAGCAATCTGGTTGTGTTTGTTAATCCCTTGCCAAGCACAGGGAGCCTCATATGGGTACTTTCTGAAATCCAAAATGCTACATCTAATCTGCGCCAGGACAGGGCAAAAAGATTGTCTGAACAACAGTAGTGGGTGTTGGCATGCGAATGAACTTCCCTCCTAATCTTAACAAAATTAACTGCATTGGTACCTTTGAGATATGAATTAAAACTTAGAAATGTCCCTGAGACCTCCGGGTATAGTGCAGGATAGAAATACAAATAATAAATATAAATAAATATCCTTCAGGCACGCTTCCATCTATTAGGATTGTCAGGTAGTTGAATGTTCACGAATTTCAGTCACAAATATTATTTGGTGTTCCACAAGTTGATACCTGGAGCCTCTCTTTCCCATCTGTACCTATCCAAGCAGAATTTGTGTGTCAAACAAGGCACAGGTCACCTCTTGCATGAAGTAACAAACCTATTTGGGAACTGCTCAGATTTCTAGGCACTGAGTCAGCTGAGGCCATGTTGCCACGTCAATAGGGGTTTAACACTTGTGACAGGAAATTGATATGACACTTCAAAGAGATTTGACTCTTTCTGGTCTAGGGTGCTTTTATCTTCAGAAGACAAAAATGTAAAAGATATTTTCCTTATTTTTTCCTTTATTCCTTTACTAATCTGAAATGACCTTATCAAATGCATTAACTAAGAAAGCTTGTTAAAAGAGGATAGGGAAAGACTAGCCACAGTGTGGGCTTAGGACCATCTGCATGCTGTACAGTCTCAGCAGTTGGTTCTGAATGTTAAGCCAGTCTTTGGAGCCAGTGCTAGAGGTTTCAAAGACAAGGAACTTTCAGTCTACCAATAAATTGGTCTATGTTCAGTCCTATGTGAATGGAGCATGGTAAGAGAGAGGTGGACCTCCTTTATTCCACATCAGCTTGTGGAAGGGAGGTCCTTAGACATTTTCTGGCATGGGACGAATTCCCATGTGGAAAGACCCTTTGTACTACACCGTCAGTTTTTTATATTTAAGGTCCTAGATGCAATCCTTGTACAATCTCACAAAAACAGAGCTTCTGCAATGCCAGCAATTAGGGTGAACAAGCAAAAAGGAAGATTTTCCAACTATATTTTTGTCTGTTTGGCAACACTGAGTTGAGGCTGATAGTTAGCGTCTACATATAGTATCCATACAGTTTACAAGGAAGACAAGGAAGTGGGCATTGCCTTCTGTGGATTTCCAGGCCGTTGTTTTACTATTGAGCTATAGCCATCATTTCCAAATACAGGCATGTCCCCATATCCATGGGGGATATGTACCAGCTTCTACCACAGTTAGTGGAAACGGTGGGTATATAAAACACTGGAAAATTTTGTGCGATTTTCCATGATCCCTGCAAAATATCACATGATTTTCCAGGAATCATGGGAAACCACACATGATTTCCTACTGCCCCAGCCTCTGGGAAGCCTCCAGGAAGCCTAATGGTACCAGCAGGGGGGTGAGGAGGCTGGTCCAGTTGACTGCAGGTAAGTGAAACCATATTTACCACAGCAGCGGATAGTGGGGCACGCTTATTTAATAATATTCTACAGTCTATGCCAACTTCTTCTGTATCCCTCCTCATATCGTACCCCACTTGCGTATTTATTATTAATAAAACGGATTCAAATGGTATTAGCACTATAGTATTTTATCAAGAAGGACTACATTAGATGATTATGGAGTGTCCTGAAGAAGGGAGAAGTGGAAGACATAAAGGGAATAAAGCTGTGAGTACAAGAAAAAGAAATCCTCAGGCATGTAAATACTGTATATTTTTAAAAATATATAATTAAGCAAGTGTACATTACCTGTCTCGCTACCAATTAAAGGCTGATTTGCAAAATGCATGATCAAGTCTTTCAAGCTTGAAAATTCATTGAAGCCAAATTTGTATGAAGACCCAGTGTACTCCACGTGAAAATGCTTCACAGAATCTTTTGCTCTGAAAAGAAGAAAGAAGAGTTGTTGCAATATAAAACCATATACCTGTTAGTAGCATTTATGGAAATATCTGCACAGGCGAAATGTCACCTGGCAGGAAACCATCCATGGGCCAGCATGCATCTGAACTTCATAACTCACCTCCCAGAGCAGAAACCAAGTGCTCTGCAGAGTGCTTACAGGACTTGTGGGGTCTGATGGCAACACAGGCATGCAGAAAATGGCCAATGTCCAGGAGTGGTTCCTGCATGTTGCTTAATGGCCTCTGTGGAAAACCTAGAAGTTGGGGAACTTTTATTCCCTCACATTAAAGAACACAAGGGTGAGATGTGGACAGGTCTGTGTATTCCACCTCTGGAGTGGGACCCCATGCTCTTACCCCTCAGATGATTTGTTTCATCTAGTGCCGAGGCTGCCTATGAGGCTGTTAAGAGATTAGGGCCTTTCCACATGAGTCATTATACCGGTGAAGTGTGAGGCCTAGACCCCTTCTGGAGCCCTTATTCCATCCTCTGAAGTGGAACAGAAGAGGACCCATCCCTGCTAGGCCACTCTATCAGCTTTGTGGTATAGCCCAGTCAAGGTAGCCAAAATGGCTGCCTAGGCCATGATACTGATATACCTGCTTTAACAGGCAGTCCAGGGATCTCTGGACCAGAACAGAGAGGAGTGTGAAAGGGCATATGCTTCTCTGTTCTGGTTTAGCAAGGGGACCCATTTCAGCAGCACACCAAACTTCACTGCAGGTATGGGGGCGCATCCCCATTACAACCTTATTCGGTTTTAAACCATTTTCAATCCTCGCAGACCCCACGTCAGTTTGGCTTAACATGCTTTCTGCATGTTAAATCACCCCAAAGCACTGTAAATGTTAATCCTCATTTCAACAGGTCTAACTCCGGTTCGTGCGCTTGAAACGTTTTACATTTTTTTACTGTGGGAACGGTACAGTGTTAAGGGATGAGAATGCATGTTTAGGGTTTCCCTCCCCCCATAGCTTGCTTCCAAAGATAGTGATTTCACTGAAAAAAATCCACCCCTCAAAACAGCCACTATAAAAATCCATTCCTTAAAGCAGCCGCTACACTGTAGCGATCTACCCACTTCACACCTTATAACAATGTTACAATTTTGTGCAATTCTAGCTCTTTGAAAGTTCTGACCTTTAGAAAGGGAAAAGAAAGTAAAGTAGCTGGAGGTTCTGTTTTAAAGGCTGTGGCTGTGAAGGGGGCTTGCGTTGCCGCTGCTGCTGTGTGCCCTGGGAAATGGGGAGAGGAGGGGAAAGAATCGCTAGGCTCCCTGAAGGGGTCCCTTATGGGTGGTGCGTTCATGCCAGGAGAAAGAGGGCAGGGCAGCCCCAAAAAGCGGCTTTTAAAAAGTAGCCACTTGAGTTCCCCCTTGAGTCACATACACCACGTATGATCCTCAGAATCCAGATTGAACACAATTAAGCTGAAAGTAATGGGAACAAGCAAATTCGCATTTGCATCCGGTTCTATTATTTCGGTTTAGGGAAACTGGATTAAGCTTATAATGGGGATGAGCCCTGGGTCTCCCTGGAGTTCCAAGACTGGACACTTTTGTTCCAGACCATTTGGAGTCCTTGTAGAAGACTTGAAAGCTCACGAGCTCCAGAACAGTGTGGGACCTGTCCCTGAAAAGATCATCCAAATGCAAATGGCCTTGTTATGCTCTGGCAGGATGGATCCATTCCAGCTGGAGCGATCCAGTCCCTGCATTGACATTTTACAGTCAATGTGAAACAAAACTCTTTAGAATACCATGTTACGAGAAGGACAATTGCACATAATTGGAGTAAGATGCAAGCTCTGTAGTAAGACCACAGATTTCTAAGCCTGTACAGATTTATGTAAGGTAGAAGAAGTTGGTTTTTCTACTCCACCTCTCTCACCCATTTAAGGGGACTCAAAGTGGCTGACAAACCTTCTGTTCTCCCCACAACAGGCACTATGAGTGCTCAGAAGAGAGGTGTGACTAGCCCAAGGTCATCCAGCTAGCTTCATGGACACCCAGCTAGCTTCATGGAGGAGGGCAGAATCAAACCCGGTATTCCCAGATAAGAGTCTGATTCCTTAATCAATAGACCCAACTGGTAATATAATGAATATTTATGATACTGTACCTTACTGAGAGAGAGAAAAGATTAACTTTGCCATTGCTCTTCCGCAGGAGGTAACTTCCATCACTGCCATTGGAAAGAAGGAGGGCCTCTGCAGCGTGACGAGTAAGGTTGTCATGGTACCACCTAGTAAAAGATCAGTGTTCAGTATTTATTCAGTATGGCACTTTCTACCAAAGGCTAGAGAAAGAGAGAAAAGGTTTTTTATGTACAAGAATAGAGTAACAGGTCAAGTTGAAATGTGGGGTGCTGAAGCCTATCTCCAGAAGGGTAACTGTGCTGTTTTACAACAAAATCAAAAAATGAACCCACTTCATCAGATCCATGCAGTGTGTTACTTAGGGTGTGATCGTACAGAACATTTTTGGGATGTACATTTTCAAAGGATCTCCCCATTTGTGAATACGGGAAAACAAATCCGCATCATATAGTTTTTTAAAGAAGCACCTAAAAGACTTTGAATTTCCTTGTCACCTTCACCTCAAAGCCTAGCAACTCCTCCATAGCAACAAATGCTCACCACTGATTTGCTGCTGTGGGCTGATTTTCCAGGGCTTGTTTGGTAGGATGGAGTTGGGATGTTGAGAGAATGTCCCAGAGCATCCCTAGACTGCAACCATGTGGCATTGTCCCTGTGATTTTCTTTTCTTTATTGTGGGTTTTCGTTTATCACAACAGCTTCATCAGTTTTCTCCAGGTTTTCACATCTCAACTCAAACTTGACTCCTAGTGAAAATCAGGGTACCAATATGGCAGCAACTGACAACAATATGGAGGTGATTTTCCATGCTTTCATTTGCAGAGCAGATCTTGGCAGAAGATATTACAGGTTTCTGGGCTGTACATAAGTGAAATGTTTACTAGGGAAAGAATCTGATCTTTGTAAACCATCAGCCAAATACACAAGATCCCTAAAGAAGACATGAATTAATGCCAATACTGCCAGCCATGTGGAATAATACTAAGATTAGCAATTATTCTAAGAACCATCCAACTAGCATATATAAAAAGATCAAAGAGTGATTCTTGACAACACCTATTGCTCAAACTGAGCTGCTATTAAGTGACCAAAGTGCAGATCTGTGGGAAGAGGAAGCTGGAAATACAGAAGAGTATATTCTGCACAAGAATTACGCAAAACTTAAAGATGTCACTGAGTTCTCTATAAAGGGTCTGTCTGCACTTCTTGGCCTACTATGGTATAACAGTACCAGGCCAGACTGGTAAGGATCCAGAACAGTGGTGGCTATTTGCATTACAAACTCTAAACTAGCTGCACACCTGGCCAGCAGTGCTTATAGTGTGAATAGCCAGCCCAGAATTGTTTGGAATTACCAAGGGAATGTCCAAAGCAACATAGTAAGAGGTCAAACATTGCTAGAGTCACGTAGCACCTGGAAGAAGTACATCCCATCACCGACCCTGGAGTGATCCAGGTGCTTCTGGGTAGGTTATGGACTGCTTTTTAGGATCGTTCCAGGAAGGGGTTTTCCCACTCTGGGGTGGCAGCAATGGCACAGAGCAGTGTGGAGACCTATGACCAGCAAGTGCAAAAAGGCGCTAATAATGGTTTTCAGTTGTTGAAGAGAAGAACTTTAGATGGAATATCATCTTTCAGATTACTTTCGGGTTGATGCCACATGCTGACACTGTTATAATGAAATGAGACACTAAAGTAGGATGAGCATTATCCCCTTCTGCATCCACTAGCCCCAAGCTCCAGGCTTCAGCACACTGTTCAGCCTGCACTGGCAGCTTTCACCTGCTGCTAGGGATCTGAAAGTGCTTTCTGGTTGCCACTGGTAAGTCCCTCTATACCAACATTGTGAAGCCTCCTTTTCTGAAGGTTTCACTTCAAAGTGGCACAGTGACCACTTATCAGAGCCCAGTGGCACACACTTTCATGCCACTTTCAGCCACAAGGCGGCTGGGATATCAGTGTCATGAAGCTTTGTAGACTTCATTTTAGACCCCAGCAGTGACACCTAACTTTTAATTCATATTAAAACCACTTTCAGAATGAGAAAACTCATCAGGACAATGACTTACACTTTTCCTTTGACATTATCTAAGCCAGAAAATTCCACCCTTTGGTTAGATAATGTAGAAATAAAATGACTTGTCAATTTGCTGATGAGGCCTCTTGCTCTGAAGATGGATGGAAGGTAGACTAAAACTTTAAGTGTAACTGGACCCTAAGATAACTGAGGCTGCATCCATATAGTCAATTGAAAGCGCCCACTAGAGGCCTGAGGTGTGTGGTATCTGTGTGCCAGCAGTACCCTCGTACATACAGCCTTCCTCTAAGGATGCTTTAAAGCAGAGCAGAGCAAACTCCAAGGGTGGTCACCACCCTCAGGCTCTTGTGCTGGCACCCACATAGAGGGACATGGCTGCCAAAGCCTGTCCCAGAGTGTGGAAGATGGAGGCTCAGAATTAGAGTAAGCCTTGTGCGGAAAAGCTCTATGGTTCTTTGATTTCTCTGATTGTGTAGTGGTACTTGACACAGTCCTGAAGTCACTTCACAACCTGGGGAAGAGGCAGAAAAAGTTTTGGAGAGATAGATTTGGGTGCCATCCACATACTAGTGACATCTCACTCCAAATCTTATGACCACTCCCATGAGAGGTAAGGCTCACCCCTGAAGAAACCCAAGGGTTAGTTCCCACAGGGAGTTGAACAAAAATTCCCCATGACTACGTTCTGGGATTGGTTATGAAGCTAGGAGCTGAACTCTGGCAATGCAGTGCCTAGCAAGCAGTCAGCCAGAAAGTTTAGCTTATCGACACAATCTAGCAACCATTGCAACATAAAAATATGCCCCGTCATGACATGCTATACAATGGTATCAGTTAAAATACACTTGGCATGAATAAACAATAAGAATTAATCACAGCTAATAAATCTGTAATGAATCTCCTGTAAACTTCATGCCTGCTTTATTAAGCCATATTTTTTCAGAGCAAGCTCTCTAGGAACAAAAGTTTAAAAAGAGGTCCTATGCTAGGAGGAGAGTGGTTTCACAGTGAGATACAACATAAAAGTCAAAAGTAAAGATGCCTTCATGCTGAACACCACTGACTACATGAACACATACTCATTTTCTTGGCAGGGATACAGAAGTGATTCAATTACTTTATGGCTGTGGTCACACTTAAAGTTTAATCCAGCTTCAGTTCACTTAGATGGGACAGGAAGTGTGAATTTCTCCCTGATGACTGCAAGGATAAAGCCATATTGTTTTCATGACAACAATATGTAAATTATTTTCCCCCTTTTACAAGCATAAGATCCATGTCATCTAGCATCCTTTCTCATACAGTGGCCCACCATTTTCTTTTGGACATTTTCAAGCAGAAGATAAAAGTAAACCTTCACATGTTCTTGCTTCCCTACAAATGGCTTTAGAGGCAGCCTGTCTGTCCATCCAACCTGAAGGCAGAATCTAGGCAGCAATTAGTAACTACTGACTTTCCAGGTTAGCCTCCAGAACTTCATATAGCAAGGTGGTCTCTCAATCAAGTATTAAGCCAAACTGTCTCTGCTTAACTTCCAAGATGAAACAAAACCAGAGAGGAGCAGTCTAAATGCTGAGAATTGCTAACAAGCGATCCCTCTTTAATCACTTCCAAGAGGCCGTAAAAATTCTTCTCTGGCTTTTCTGGGATTAATATTTATGATAGCTGTGACTGTGGTAGTCTCTGCCTATGAAGGGAAGGGTGCTTCAAGAAGAGCATCCTTCTCCCTTTGCATTAAGAAAAGCAATTGCTTCTCTTTAACGTACTGCATGCTCCC
The DNA here is from genome assembly GCA_023333525.1 of Aspidoscelis tigris stejnegeri. Taxonomy (NCBI): domain Eukaryota; kingdom Metazoa; phylum Chordata; class Lepidosauria; order Squamata; family Teiidae; genus Aspidoscelis; species Aspidoscelis tigris. The sequence goes on from JALMGA010000006.1 coordinate 68,797,795, forward strand.
TACACATGAATGGTTGCTTCACCTGTCAAATTGTGGTGAGGGAATCCCAGGCCATGATCACACTCATAGTTCAAGACATCTTCCACCGTCTTCTCTTCACATCACTCAATTTTTTTTTCCTGGGTTTGTCTTGGGGACAACCTGTGTTTTCTCAAGCTGGCTTCTTCAGAGTCCACTTTTACACAGGACTCAATCCATTGGGGGGGAGTCAGTTTTCACTCATCCTGTGTGAGTGGGAGTGAGTGAGAGGATGAGTGAGAGGCTGAACCACGCTGGGGTGGGCAGATCCAGTCTTCCCTCCTGCCCAGTGCCTGGCTGTGGGTGGCACACACATGATGTTTCAGCATACTTCCCCCTTCACTGCATCCGTTTGCACTCCCACTGAACTCCCAGGAGGTTCATATTTGCAAGGGAGGCGAGGCTTGAGAAAAAGGTGTGATAACCCCAGTAGTTTCTTCTTTGCTTGTCACCATTCCTAGAATGGTCACCTCTCCCATCCTGCCCCCCATTCCCCTTTGTTCTGATTGCAAGCTTGCAGACTCTGTCCATCATTTTTTAAAAATATAAATCTAATGCAGTAGATCATATTTCTTTAATTACTCTCTAATGCTTTTGTGGAAAACATGGAGGAATTTTAAAAATAAATGGCCAGAAAAGCACTGTTGGGAGGGGGAGCAAGGGCAAGAGTGGAGCAAGGGTATAAATGACACAATACTAAGGACAATGTATCTTCCATTTTCCTTCAGCAATGTGCAAGGGAAACAATGTTTTGTTACAGTAAGAAGTAAAACCGGGACTTTTACTGAGAAATGGAAGTGCTTTAGCAGCTTTAGGGCAAATGGCAGATTACAGCCTCTCATTTTTCTGCAGAAATGGCTGCACAGGTGGAGGTGCATGCTGGTTGGGATATGCCTCAGCTCCTCCCTGCCTGTGGGATTGGAAACCTGAAAGCTGGGGCACTTTCATTCTCTGGCTTTGATGTTTCTGCCCAGGCCTGCTTTCAGAGATTCAGGAAGTGGCCTCAGGAGTAAACCATTTCCTGTGTCTGTGAAAACAGGGCTGTGCTATGGATGTCAACACAAGGGAGGTACCCTAGGTATATTCTCACATAGGTAGGAGAGCAGTGGAAAGTGCTGTTTGACTGCTTTGCCCTGCTCTGCAGGGAAAGTGCCTTAGAAGAAGAAAAGTCCATTTTTATACCCCACTTTTCTTGCCCCCAAGGGGACTCAAAAGCAACTGACAAACCTCTATTGTTCTGCCCACAATAGTCATCCTGTAAGGTAGGTGGGGCTGTGAAAGTTCAGAAAGAGAGCTATGCCTATTCCAAGATCACCCAACTGGCTTCATGTAGGAGAGTAGACTCAGTTCAGGAAACTACCAGATAAGAGTCCAACTCTCTAACCACAAGGCCAGACTGGCTCACAATACTTTCCATCTGTCCACGATAGGATGTTGGGTAAATGGGTGTGGAAGCCTGTAAAAGATCGAGCTGTCTCATGGCACCATTGCAGCATCATGTGTTTCCTGCCAAACAACTTGAAGGCCTCTGCATTGGTTGCGGATTTGAAATTCTGTCGTCATGATCTACCAATAAGTGACACTCTGTGGGTCTATCTACAGCAGGGGTGTGCACTAATGCAATTTTTGGGATTCTATTCTATTTGAATCGAATATCTGAAGATTCAAATCAAATCAAATGTTTCAAATTTGAATGTATTCACATTCAATTTGATTCAAATACATTTGAATCTATTTGTACGAATTTTTTATTGTATTTGAAGATACGAATGTTGACATTTGAATGTGTCCATACGCATCTATACGCATCCCGTTTTTATCCCATATGCATCCCGTTTTTGTCCTGTACATATCTGTACAAATGCGTACGGATGCAAATAGGATGCCTAAGGCTACGTATGTAATGTGTAAGTATCCGTACACATATGAATGTCCAAATTTCGTACAAATGATTTGAAAGATTCAAAAATTCACTTGAATGTTAAATTTAAATGTATAGACATTCGATTCAAATTCGAATGTCCAAATTCGATCAAATTTGATCAAATTTTTAATGTTTTGAATATTCGTGCACATCCCTAACCTATAGGCTAAATTTGACATGAGATATAGTCAAATAAAGTTGAATATTTGCATGTCAACCTACCCACTTTTCTGTTACATGCCTAGTAACATTACGGTCAGACTTCTGAAAAGAACAAGTCCTAGATCATGAAGACTGTCAGTCAACTATTTTAACTTGCAATCCAAGAGACAAAAAAATCACCACAGATTGAAAACTAAAACAGAAGAAAATTTACTGAAGACAAGATTATCATTATGGAGCTAATTACATTTCCTCATGTGATCCATTCACCATCTGTACCTTCAGTTTTGCTGCTGACCAGAAAAAAGAAGGTTGATCTGCTGATGGAAATCTGCCTTCAGTCATATCCTCTGAGGGAGACTCTTGCTCCACAGGAAAGTCACTGAGGCCTCAGTTGATGTCACTGAGGTTTTTCATCAGAAACAGTAGAACTTAGATGCTCAATTAGACTGAACTCCTCCCATGAGCAATTTAAATTCCAAAACAGTTATGCTATATACAAAGGCCAAAAATCTTGAAACACAAAACAACCTATGAAATTTCTAGGTAAAGCTCAAATGCATAGGAAATAAACATGGAGACCCTTCCAAGAGTAATAGATGGAGATTTAACAAAACACAACTTTTCTTTTTGTGCTCTTTGTATGCTTAACAGGGACCTTGAGCTTTAATATTTGGGATTCTTCACAATTATAATGTGAAGTTTTGTGATATGAGCTAAATATTTAAGGAGACTTTTCAAGGAGAGTATCCACAAGGAACAAAACTTGGTGTTATAGCATACTCACTCAAAAGAGTCCGGTATAGAAGCTCCGAATTCTTTCAGCACTAGAAAGACTAAGGGTCTGTTTGCACTTATCTGTACAAACCCATAATAGTGGATCAGGAACAGAGCGATCTTTGCCAAGGCTGGGACAGATTGCTCTGGACTGAAACACTACTGTCTTCATGGCAGTGATGTGTTCCTGTCTAGCCTCCACATGAGCTTCGGAGCTGGCTGCCCTGAGCTGTGATGTCCAGAGACAAAGTTTCCTGGCCTCAGACCCCCCAGGGGACCCATTTTGGCAGTGCAGTAAGGCCTGCCACTGAAAGGGGTCCCAAGTAAATGAAACACGGATGCCTCTGTGTTCTAGAGAGTGCAGAAGATCCAGATTGGTACATCGCAGGGAGACGAGGGCCAGATGAGAACTGTCTGCACACATGGCACTAATCTGAATTACTACTCCTGCAGCTGTGAAGATTGTGCAGCACAAGGTTTGCAGCAACCTCCACCCCAACAATTAGGAATGACAGTTCCTAGCCATGGTGTGTGGGTGGGTGGGGTGGGGGGTTGATTTCCAGTGTAATTCCATATCCCAGAGGCGTGCCATTTGCATGCCTCTGGGATCCAGATTAAGCTTCTGAGGTTGGATTGTAAACCCCATAAATGAGTTCTAAAATAGTTCTGGATCAAGGGCCCCTTGAGCTGGATTCTGGCTCTGTCTCGTGAGGATGGATCAAACCTAATGGGAGGTGGGACCTCCACAATCCAGATTAATGTGTAGATTCAGAGGCCTAGTGCACAAAGGGCATAGTATGCTGGTAAACCTTGAGGTCCACTTGTGATTCCCCTCCCCCCTCCCCAGCAAAAGCAAATACATTTTAAAATTATAACGGACAGTTACAATTACATCTCCCCAATGTTCATAAAGAAGCAATTTGCAAATAAGGATTTCATTCAACGATCACAGTGTAATCACCCTATGATCATAATCTACTTATCCATTAAATGTTTGAGTGGTTTAAAAACTTGTGGTTTATTCACCTTAAGCAGGTCCAATGGTTCACACCTATTCATTTCTATCCATTTTATTTGTGGACTTTCTATTCAGGAGAGTCCAAATGGAAAGCCCACAAATAAAATGGATAGAAATGACAAGGTGTGAGCAGTCAGACCTGAAGATGGGCTGAAGAAGACTTAAAGTGAAGGTGTGACCGCAGCCCCAGAGGCGGCTCTGAAGAATATTTTTTCCTAACCCTCAGAGGTGTGGGGTGCGGCTGCAAAGCTTGGGTGAGCTTTGAGGCCATGGCATGGGCTGATCTGAATCAGTGCCATTGGTGCAGATGATGCTGATCCCGCCCACACCTCCATGTGGTTGGAATCAGTATTCTGGACCCACTGATCCCAACTAATGGCTGAAGAAATGGCCTAAGGTGCAGAATAAAAATACAGTGAAAAATAAGGAATTTCCTGAGGTTGCATTTTACCATGAGAGCTCCCATCTCCCATCTGAAGTATTTCATCAATGAGAAATTTTGCCCCGATAGATCAAGATTGTGGTTTTATAAAATTTAATGTGTCCCTTGCATTTTCAAGCTAGCTAAGAGGCAGGTATGAATTTCACCACATTCAGTGCCCCAACAAAAGGGAAGTAAATCTGATGATGAAATATTCTGCTTTATGTTCTCCTGCTTCAGAGTGTAGTAAACAAATAAGAAGCAAAGACCTCTGTAAGTACAGACTGAAGGCTAAAAGCCCCTTGGAGATCCACAGTCAAAGCATGTGGGCAACTTCCATTTTCTGATGTTGTTGTTCAGGAAAATAGGACTTTTTTTAAAAGGAATGTTTACGATTGTCCACACTGCATGGGCTGTCCTGCAGTGCTGTAGCCTGAAACAGGCAACCTGGCTCACAATGGATTGCTGCTGGTGTGCACCAAGAAACATCTGCCCTGTGGACAGCCACCCCAGGCCAATTTTGGAGGCCAGGAATAAAGCTTCCAAGGTTATGAGGTTGTTGGCTTCAGGCTGTTTTGACTGGGTACCCAGGAATGGTGCCTTTCTAGTAACACTTCCAGGTGCCTGGTGAAATGGCACCAGGCATCTTAGTCATGTTATACGGATCATAGCAGTGTGCCATCTGCACATGTACCACTGACCTAGTGTACCACACTGGCATGCTGGGTGTACCACTTACAAACAATTCCATGACTGAAGAATGCCACAGTGCCATTTTCAGAACATAAGCTGCTCCAATGCCGCATCATGCGTAGATAGAACAGTCTAGCAGGAAGCATGGCCGCCTGGTAGACAAGGGGCAGACAAGGTGTTCCAAGGGGTCTCCTGGTTCAGCCTACCAGCCCAGTGCAGACACAGTCTTCCAGTTTATACAGCCCCCATTCCATAGCTACAAACCAAGACAAGAGGCCAGTTCACATTTGGCATTGTAGTTCAAAATAGGTCAACATTTGGATTGCTGTGTCTGCACTTGCAGGTGGTGTTTACAGCCTAGAAACACCCCCTGCCTGTCTGGATGTTGACCTATTGCAAACTAGCAATAGTGCACAAAACTGTGCACCACACAGACAAACTAATGTGTCCAGCAGTGATCATTCACACTATTCCTGGTGTGAGGGGTCACTTGAGGCACCACGCAAGGGTGTTGGCACCTCATGTGACCCCAAATGCAACTGTGCATGTGCAGGGCATCATCGTTGCCATGACAACATAACAAGTGCACACACAGTCACACAGGGCTCCCTAACCAAAATGAAGGTACTCTTCTGGGGATCAGACAGACAGGTAAGTTTTTGGGCGTGTGGAGGTTAGTCTAACACATACTAACATTCCCAAGGGTACACCTTAGATGGGAAAAGTGCAGAATAAACTAACAGATGGGAAGCTAAGTGCAGAAACGCCCCAGGGTCAAGTTGCAGATTCACAAGTACCTTCTCTTCATTTTCAGTACAGTTACTATCCCTTTCAGGAATAGTTGTTAGTTTCCAAATTTCAGAGGTGTGCCTGGAAATATAATCTGAGACCACTGATGTTACAGACCGAGATGAAAGCAGAATTTGGATATATTAACCTATATATATAATAATTATATACATATTATTCAGCTACTGCAGTGTGCATATCTGTAGCAGGGAAACTATATTCTTACAGTGATAGGCAACAATGTTTTGCTAAGTTATCTGAAATTTGTACAGTACCTTTTGGTCAAGGTGACATTTTTCAAAATAACTGACTGATAGGCTATGCAAACAGTACACAATAATAGTGAGTAAATGTTTTATCACTTGGAAAAAGCAATTTAGTGCACCAGGTTTTGTAGTTAGGCAAGTGATGTGGGCATCTCCTGATAGTATTCTGTCACAGTAGAAACTTTCACAAAAACTCTACAGCAGATCAAAACTCAATCCAGATGAAGACATTTTCAATAGGCAATCCAAACTGATGGTCCACCATTGCACCACAAAGAACATTGTTTCTTTCTCTGTGTTAGCTCAGTTCTGCATCTTTTTTTAAAAGTATTTTTAAAAAAGGAAGGGAGGAGGGAGGAAGGAAGGAAGGAAGGAAGGAGAGAACTTCTTTAGAGGCTGAGGCTGAGCTCTATGCAGTGTCCCACACCATCAAAAAAGGTTTTTGAAGGCTTTTCAAATAAATATATAGGTGTACTGTCCATTCCTGCTGAAGATGTTGCCTAACTTTTCAAATGCCTCTCCTTTCTTAAGTTCAAGTGATATATTAACCTTCCCACTTGCAGACACTGTTGTTTTAAAACATGCCGTTATTGTTTTAATAATGTTTGATTTTAGATGTTGTTACCCATCCAGAGACCCCCAGGAATAGGGTGGAATAGATAAGAAAGGAAGGAAGGAAGAATTGGAGCGCCTTATTCCAGCATGGAAGCACATCTGTCTTGGCAAATTAGAAAGGAAATCAAACAGCCAGCCATATAACTGTAATTTCTGAAGCTGCTGTTACCTTGGCAGGTCCCATATAACACTGCAGTGACATCATGGGATGCCCCTCTTATCACATAAACTGTCCAAATTGTGCTCCTTAAGTCTCTTAAAATGTAGAATGGGAGAAAGCACTGAAGCAATGATTTCTCTGACTCTTCCACCACAGCGCCATACTGCTCAGAATACAGACCTACTTACAGTGCTCTTGGAGGGGATGAATAACACAGACCTGTTTTCTGGAACATTAAAAATGGCTGACTTCTGGAACCGTTACCTGTGTCCCAGCAAAACAACCCTGGTTAGAATCAGCAAAGCCAGGGAATGAAAGTTCCCAGGCTGTGATGTCTGCAGGCCCAGAAGTGGTGGCATGAAGCATCCATGCAGTGGCAAAATTCATCCAACATGCAAATCCTGGTGTGTGTTTTTGTTTTTGTTTTTGCTAAGGATTGTGGTATACATGACAGAAATACAAATGCATAAAATTGTGCCTAGTCTGCCCTTCTCCTGGACAGTATTATTTAATGTTGAAGATCAAGCAGCACTAAAGAAAAAGCTAGGGGAGGAGCCATCATCACAAAATGAGCATCTCATATCAAATTGACTTCAGCTGCTGAACCATGCCAACTTGGGTTTACAACAAACTCCCCAGAGCCACCCTTGGATTGGAGGCTTCATCTATCTGCTACAGTTCTTACCCTAGACTTTGGAGCTCTTCCTCCACATTCTCACAGTGGTGTTCCTGACCCAGCTGGTAGCTCATCCTGGGTTCCTCTTCCATCTTCCGAGCGCCCATCCACGACACCTGTTGCTGCTTCTCTTCAGGGTACCATCAGCCACAGAAAGAAAGAGATGGGAGACAAGAAACTGACTGGCATTGTAACCCTTTGGCTTTTCTCTTTCTCTCTCCTCAGAGGAAAGACAGCAAAGAAACTCTTGTCTTCAGCCTGAGTAGCTGTCTGTGTCGCCTGGCTGCTACTGTTGTTCTCAAAGAAAATGAGGAAGTGAAAATGACTAAATGAAAGAGTCCCTCCCTGCCTGCACGGAAGGGCACTCCTCCTCTGGCTAAGGCAGAGAGGGAGAAAGAGAGAATGCCGTTGGGGCTGTTCCGCCTCTTGTTCTGCCGTCATGCTCTCTCTATTGCACTGTTTATGCACAAGAGAAACGGGCATAGCTGGGGAAAGCATTTTTGTTTCCGTCCATGTATTTTCATTTTGGGGACACTCCTTGGTGTGCTTCCCTATGCTTTGGATTTCGCAATAGATAAGGGACCCGATGGTTCTGGGAGAGCAAAACAGGTCTGGGCATGACTGCACAGGCAGTTTCATCTCATCCTCACAACTTTTCATTTCTACCTATTTTGTTTGTGGACTTTCCATCCTCCATTTGGATCTTCCCGAATGGAAAGTCCATAAATAAAATGAATAGGAATGAGCAGGTCTGAAGATGGCATGAAGATGGTTTAAAGCAAAGGTGTGACCACAGCCTCAGGTCTTTCTAATCTAAAGGTATTTCTTAACAGATAATCTTAAGAGCACAATCTACACAAGGCTGAATGTGCACTACACTGTGAAAGCAATTTAAGCTCACTATCCCCCTTTCCCCCCCCCCCGCACAAAGATCTAGATCTTTGAGATAAGGTCCTCCTGGAGATCTGGATCTTGAAGATGCCTGAAGACCCCATTGTGAACACCATTAATCAGATCCACATGAAATCCAGATTTAAGGGCCTGAAGGATCTGTTAAATCCAGAGTTCCCCTGCCCCCGTGGGGACAGGGCCTTGCAGATGGGGCCTTCAATGGGGTCCAGGTGAGGACAGGGCCTTCTTGACTGGTACCAATCAGGTAGCAATTGGGTTCCTAATGGGGTCTTAATTTGACCATGAAACAAAGGTTTGAGAGTGCCTGCTAAACATTTTTGTTTCATCCTGGTTCTTGTAATTCCTGTTGGATACTCTATTTATAACTCCTATAGCTCCTTGATCAGGCTAAGCGTACCTCCAGACACAGGTTAAAAGCCACAATTCTCCAGGGACTACACTGGGAACACCTCACTTATCTATGGCACTCACAAAATAATCCCAGGATGTCAAGGTGATATCCCTTAAGATCACTATTACAGGAAATTTACCAACAATGGCTTTGGATACCTGTGTCTTCCTGCTGCTTCCATTCTTGTTCTTGAAAATACCCAGGTGCTAATCAAGCCTATGAGAAAAAACAAAGGGAAAGTGGATGGGTGCTAAGATAGCAAACAGGTATTTTCAAGAGGAACAATCAAACAAGCAGAAGGCAGATACAGGTAAGAGCCTGCAGTCACCTTCTGCATCTGGCAGTATCAATGAGTGTTAATGCAAAATCTTCTAAAGATTCTGCCATTAGGCCTATTCACACTACAGCCTCTAGTGCATGATTAGTGAACCTTTGTTGAAGAGCATCTGCATGTGGAGTAGGCTGTTACAAGCATGCCCACCCTCACCAGAAGTTCATTAATTGTTGATTAACTGTGAAGCATGAAATCATGCTCCACACCTTAACCAACCTTACCCAGGGACTTACCTCAAGTGTCCAGGGCAGCGACCATTCACTCTTCTTCCGGCACTCCAGGGTTGTCTGAGGTGCCGCACAAGGGCACTGGCACCTCAGACGGCCATAGATGTGACTGCGTATGTGCAGAATGTCAGCATTGTCAGGGCAAAAGTGCTGACACACGCACAGTCACGGAGGGTGTAGCAGCCAAAATTGCAGCACCCAGAGGAGGACTGGGCCCTTGATCCAATAAGGTAAATATTCGATCACGGGGGGAGGGGAATGGCCAAAGTTGACTAGTGCTCCAAGTGCGAGCACTAGTCAGTGTTGGTTGACTCCAGGTGCGAGCACTAGTCAACAATGTCTCTTGCTATCTGGAAGCGTCCTTAGGGTCTTTCTGCACTCGTAAGCTCACTTCTGGCCATCGCTCTTCCACACTGTGGTACCAGCTATGGAGGCCACATCCCCTGCTAGGCCACTCTGTCCATACTGCATGGACAGTCAATATGACCAACATGACAATGGGACACCATTAAACCATTTTGAAAAAGGTCCAGAGATTGCTGGAACAGAACAGGGAGGCATGAGGAAAGGCAAGCACCTCCTTGTTCTGGTTTAGCAGGGAGACTTGTTTCAGTGGCACACCAAATTATGCCACCAAAATAGATCCCCCTTTGGCTCCAAGGTCGGGAGCAGGATGGCACTGGGGCTGTCCTGAACAGCTGCTGAAAGTGCGGATGGCCCTGTTCTGGACAGCTAGACTGCTCCAGCAGAAGAACCGTTCCTGTGGAAACAGTGCCCTGGTGGAGCAGTCCAGTCCCTACAAGTGTGGAAACGGACTTAGAGACACACATCAGTAAGGAATATTATTGATGCTCCTAATCAGGTCCACGTGAAACACAAGAAAACATGGGAAACTCCACCTAAACCTCGTGCCACCTATTGACTACATTATAAAAACACATGATTTTGACAAGGTTTCCCACGTTGTAGCTGGAGTTAAAACAATTTACAAATCTAGAATTTTCTTAACATGCACCTTCTATATAGTTTATGCCACTGCGCTTCTGTTGATTTTAAGCAACTTGAAATAGTGCCAAGATGCAAGATTATTTGGTTTCTTACCACAGCTTGCTAAACAGAAAATTAGTGCATTGTTTTAGGATTGTTATCTTAAAGCTGTCTTCATCAAATAATCTTCTACCTCATACTTTTTTTACCTTCATCCAAGTTAAAGAAATCTCATCAAATTATTAATCTAAAACTAACCAGTTTGTTGCGCCCACGCCCACTGCTTCTGAACAGCCTGTTTGCCTGCTGTTAGAATTAGGATTCACCTTAATTCTAAATTGTGATGAAATATCCCTACCCAGGGCCCAAGGGTGGCAGGCCCCTATCCTGCAGCAAGCGAAGAAGCCAAAGGGCAAGGATTTATCTCCAAATTTCCTGAAACTGCGTGTAGTCTTGACACTGGTGAGGAAGAAGAGACTGCTTGCGCCCACCCAAGTAGGGATGTACCCAATTTTTTTGGGGGGTGGGGTGGGGGTTCAATTCGTATTGAATCAAAGGCAAGAAAATTCATATTCATTCAAACAGATCCCCTTCGAATGTGGTAGGATTAAAATTCAATACAAATGTTCGATATGAATTCAATTTGAATCCCCACTACGAATCACGTATGAATTCCCTACATATCCCCTACAAATCCCATACCAATCCCCTACGTATCTGCTCTGAATGCATCAAATCCGCCTTGAATCCACTTTGAATCCACTCTCAACCCATTTCCAATCCACTCTGGATTCACTGCAGATGTGACTGGCGCAGCCGCTTTCCCACCTCCCGGGTTCGTGAATGTAACAAAGCTTTGTACAACTGTTCCAAAGCATTCTGTTTGAATTTGAGTGTCAGTCTTCAGATCTGCCAACATCTGAATGTCTAAATTCGGACAAATTCATATGAATTTCAAATGTTACAAATATTTGCGAGCATCCCTACTTCCATGCCAAGATTGTACGTGTTGATGTTGGAGCAGGGTGAGGCAACTCACAGCCTGCTTATCATGATCAAAACTAGGGCAGCTTGCCCCTGGGCCATCAGAATCAAAGTATAGGAATCCCTGGTTTGGATTCTAATGGCGGGGGGGGGGGGGGGAGGCGGCATCACAGCCATTTCTTGTGTTTGATTACAGGATTGTTTCTTAGGGGACAAGTAAGTCTCCTTGAGTGGGGGGGGCAGTGGCTACAACTCCACATGGAGTACCCCAGTCTATGGCCTACTCCAAAGTGGATAAGCCATTCCAGGGGTGGGGCCTGCACTGGTCCACACTAGAGAGTGGATGGATGGGCCCTGGACCACTTCAGCCCTACCCTTAGTCTAGTATACATGCAAGTGTTGAAATGGTTCATGTTTCTATTTAGATTAGCTAGTGCTTTCTATGTTCCACGATGGGGCCAATTTTTATATGAATTCGTATCAAACATTGATGTGCCATTTCTCTCTTCCTGTTCTGACTGCTTTCTACCTGCATTGCCATCTGCCCGGCCAATCACCACGGGCAAGCACCAACACTGACTTTTATGCTACAGACCATTATGTGCTCCTGGGTTCTAGCACTAATTGCTAACACTACCCTAATTTGGATTTAAACAAACGAACAAAGCATATGTATATGTTTTACTTTCTGAGGACGCTAATATTGGTTTTAGATCCTCCAGATTTCTGTAGGACATGCCTTAAGCTCCGTTTATATCTGTGTAACTGAAAACCAAGGAGGTAACAAATGGGAATTTGAGATGCTAGTGGCATTTCCAAGCCATTAACAGCTTGGCAGGCTGCCAGACACCAGATGCTTATTTCAAGTCCTAAATGCCACTCTCGCTCACTGCACGAAAGACTTCTAAGAAGAAAAGGGTCCTCATTCCAGAAAGGCATCCGAAAGAGTTAAGAGCTTTAAGTACTGTTGAATCATGTCCAATGCGTTCCCTGATGTATGTTCTGACTCACCCTTCTCTTTCTCTCTTCTCTCTCACCCTCTCATCAACGTTTGATATGAATGATGACCCTCAGCCCTGCTGTCTTCCATTTTGGGTTGAGGCATCTGGAGCATGGGTACCAACCAATACTTTGCCACATTAACACCTGGTCCCAGCATCCTATCAGAATGGGAGTTATAAATAGAGATCCTCTCAAGAGGCATAGTTTTACCTGGAACATCCACAGAGTGGTATTAAAAGCTGTGATTCGTGCTGGTCTGCTACTTGGCACTTCTTTAACAATTTTCTTTTCCCTGTTGGAGGTGAAGGAAGAGGAGGAGAAGGAGGCCGGAAGTGTTATGGGGGTATGTTTTTGTGGGAGAATTAATGAAAGCATTGACAAAATAAAGCATTCCTCAGATCCAGTTGTGTTTATTCAGGACAAATACCAGGCTTTGGTTCATTTCACATGATCAGTCACCTTTTATGTAAGTCAAATATCCAGAGCTGTGAAGATTTTTCTCAGATCCTCTGCAATATAGACATCAGTTTGGTAAACCGAGATCTGCTCACCTGATGAAACTGCCTCATCTGTTTATGGTATGGATAAAATCATGGATGCCACTTTGAATTCCTCTGGAAAAAGGTGGCAGATAAATTAAATAAAAAAGTAAATACTGTCATGGAGAGTCCATTGCTTACAAACATCTGAGGCCTTTTCGCATTACAGTCGGAACGGCTATAATGCATGTGGGCTAAGTCACTTCGGGATGCTTTCCCCATTCACACACAGGCAGGCAGGAACGTGTTTACACGCGTTCCTGCCTGCCTGTGTAAAAATGCTCAAAGTGTCCCAAAGTGATTTAGCCAGAAAAGGCTGGCCAGGGGTGGGGACGCCTCCCCCAGGCCTGCCTGTCATTGGGTGGGAGCACCCAGGGCAGGCAGACCCATCAGGCAGCTTTCCCCGCTTCTAGCCAGTTGTACAGGAGCCGATTGGGGCCTGAACAGCTTGCAGGAACCCACCCGGGCACCCACCCCGAGGTCCAGGGCTGGCTGCCCATGGGCGAGGGGCTGTGGGACCCCTTGGTTGACCAGACCACATGGTTCCGGTCAACCAAGTCTCCCCATCCCCTGCCCAACCACGGCCGATCGTGACCCTCTGCGGGGTCAAGCCATCTCGACTGAGTCAGCTCAGCCCTGCAGAGGACCCCCCCACCCCAGGGCCCGGGGACACGCCCGTGCGCGTGCAAGCCTTACCTCCTTGCTGTCTCAGCTTGGAATGAGACGAGGTAGCAGGGAGCGCGTACCACATGGGGCGCCACAGCTCCTGATTGGACAGGCTGCTCATGTGTGCCAGTCTCCTCCCCCAATAACCTGGAAGTGTCCCCATTCCTACAAGATAATCCATGCTTGCCTCCCAATCTGCAGGGAGAACAGTTTTCAGGGTGTGTCTGTTTTTTACCGCGGATTTGGGCGGTTCTTTCCTCATGTAGTCTGGATTAGAGCCTTTGCATGGGGACACTCCGAGTCAAATTCAGGTTCACTTCGGAGTATATAGCGCATGGCGACAAGCCCATAGTCCTGAGAACATAGCAAGATATGACTTACATCTGGAGTCAGCCTAGGAGCTTTTCCTTTTTTTTTTACAAGACCTTCTATTGACTGTAACCTTCCCTAAGACCTTCTCAGTAGTGACCTCCAGATTGTGGAATGGTTTCCCCTCTGAGGTGTGCCAGGCACTTTCAGTTAATATGTTTAGAAAATTGTTTAAAAAACACATTCCCCGCCCCCCAAACACTGTAGGTACTATTATTTTAATATTTAGGATTTTTTTTAGGGTATATGTTGAAATACTTTAAAAGTGTTTTTATGTATTTTACTGTTTTTAATATATATTGATTTGTAATTTGCTGTTTTAGATTACTTAAACAAACAAACAAATCCGGGCCTTTGATTGAAATAAGAAAACAGCTCCTCACAGTTAGTTATTACTTTAATGTCATATTATGTTTTATTTGTTAATTTAATATTTTGTTTTCTATTGCTGTTACCCACCCTTAGACCTTTGGGTATGGGTGGGGATAAAAATACAGAGAAAGAAACAAAAGACTAGATAAATTACTTGACATAGATAAATACATAAATACATAAAGGAACTAACCGGCAAGCGGCTTCTAAAGTTAGAGGCAGTTTATCAGAGAAGCAGAAAAGTGCTTCTCTGGTAAACTGCCTCTAAACATTGTAGGAGCTTTGGTTAGCTTTTTAGCTGGCAAACTTCAGAAGCTGCTTGCTGGCAATCAGGGGGTGGGGGTGGAATAAGTGTTGCAGGAAGGGGCTTGTGGGACAGCAAGGGCCAGATGATCCCCCTCATCGTTGCATCTTACTGGGGCAATCAGTTCTTTTACGTTTGCCTGGCGTTCAGATCGCAGAGAGAAGAGGCTCAGTTCTGTTTGATCACTGTTTAATGCCCAGCAGTTGCGATCAGGGAAGGGCTTTGGGTGGGATTTTCCCACCGTCGCTCCTATCAGGAGCGAGGAGGTGGAGAGAAAAAAATGTGGTTTGCATGGGGACAGGTGTATTCGACTTGAACCTGCACTTTCATCAATTGCAAGGGGACAGGTCAATTTGAATTAGAATCCATATTGGGAATATCCCGAATCCAAACCTTCACGGGTTCTCGGTTCCCTGCAAATACTGCTTGTCTCAGCAACCTGGAGATAATACCTGGACATCAATTCTAATAGCCCTTTCCTGTGCTTGAGGACCTTCTGGCCATCAACACTGCAGCTGGACTAGATTGTTGCCACAGCTGGGGGCAGCAGACATTATGTAAAGAGCACCCGATCACTTTAAGAATAGTTTATTCTTAAAGTTTATATTAGCAACATTGTTAGTGTTCAAGGAAAAGAGTACACTTCCCCCTGCTGTCCAGATCCTGTCCTTGCTTCCATTTGAGTCTTCATGTTTACTCTTACCAGTCCAGCAAGGCAAAAGTAGCTGAGAAGAAGTCTACAGTTTTCTTCTAAATCTAGTAGGCCAAAGCATGGTTTGGAGAAAGAAAAGTGAGGCTATCAATTCTGGGGCCTTTTCCCACTACAGATTAGTGTGCTAAGGCTGGTACATGTGGGGGACCGGATGATCATTCATATTGGCTGGTGAGGGAAGCATTCTCAAAGTGTCCCTTACTGGCCAAAGTGCAAACGGTCACACTGTCCCCTGCATGGACCAGCCTGTACCTTTGCACACAGTGGCCCATCAAATGCCCATGGGCATCTCAAGCAGAGACAAGGACAAACCTATTCCTGCTCTAGAATCCCAGCGAATGGCCTTAGAAGCACTCCGGTTCCCCCAGCCTGAAAGATGCACCTAGGCATTCATTCTAGTAGCCACTGATACATCTGTTGTCCATAACTTTGTCTAACCCTACCTTAAAGCCATCTAGACTGGTAGCTGTCACCACCTCTTCTAGCAGCAAATTCCATAAACCGATGACCCTCTGGGTGAAGAAATACTTCCCTTTGTTGGATCTGACTCTCCTACCCATCAGCTTCATAGAGTGCCCCCTGGTTCTAGTATTGTGTGATAGAGAAAAGAAATTTTCTCTATCCACCTTTTCTATACCATGCATAATTTTATATACTTCAATCAAGTTAGAATTAAAAGAATTCTTCTTTTAATAAATTTATTATATACTATCCAAACTGTCCTTTTCCTAAAGAAATGGGCAGATTGCTGAAGTGGGGCCTGCCATCTGAAGAAGGGCCATGCAGCTCCCCTTGTAGTAGTCAATTAAAAACAAAGTAGCCAAAACATTCCCCGACAGTTTGAGAATTTAGCATGCCACTGGTCAGTTGGAGATCTCCATGTGATCCATTATAGTCAACCAAAAGAATTCAACAATGTGCAGACTAAGCACGTTGTTGGCCAGTCTACGGACACAAATAACCTCACAAATAATCTATGCTGTGCTGGACTAAGCACAGTATTCATGAAAGTCAAGGCTAACAATGGGTTTCAGCCCTGCGGCAGTAGAAGATAGTATACCGATAAAGGCAGATAGTATGCTAATAAAGGCCAGCTGCTGGAACAGTGATAACAGGGCAGGTTCTATGCTCATCTCCTGCTGCTGGGCTTCCCTGGCCATTTTGAGTGCAGACCACCAGACTAGAACATAAGAACATAAGAGGAGCCCTGCTGGATCAGCCACAGCCCATCTAGTCCAGCATCCTATTGCATACAGTGGCCCACCAATTGCCCATGGGCATCTCAACCAGAGACAAGGCTAAACCTTCTCCTGCTCTCAAATACCAGCAAGTGGCCTTAGAGGCATCCTGCTTGTCCCCCCCAGCCTGAAAAATGTACTTAGGCATCCATTCTAGTAGCCATTGATTCATCTGTCATCCATAAATTTGTCTAACCTTTCCTTAAAGCCATAAAGGCTGGTTGCTGTTACCAACTCTTCCGGCAGCAAATTCCACAGACCAATGACCCTCTGGGTGAAGCAATACTTCCCCTTGTCTGATTTGACTCTCATCATCTTCCCTGGTTCTAGTGTTGTGTGATAGAGAAAAGAAATGTTCTCTATCTACCTTTTCTATACCGTGGTGATTTTATATACTTCAATCAGGTCCCCTCTTAAACGCCATCTCTCCAGACTGAAGAGGCCTAGACATTGCAGCCTGGTTTCATAAGGGAGGTGTTCCAGACCCTTAATTATTCTGGTTGCCCTTTTCTGCACCTTGTCCAGTTCCACAATATCCTTTTTGCGGTGTGGTGACTTTTTGTTTTATGTCATCTACTTGGCTGATTCTGAGAAGTTCCTAGTGGGTTAATCATGCGCATTGCTTACCAGACACCCAGGTAAGTGCAGCTAGGACAGGAAACGCTGCATTATTGCTGCATTTTCCATGATGGCATTGCAGGATGCTTTTTGAGCATTGTAAACATTGTAAGCATTGGGAACGCTTTGGGTATATCTGGCATTCCCAAGGTACAACTGAAAAGATTGAGGTGTACATCCATATAGTTCTCCCTTTGCATTATCTTTTGGTGGTGCAACTAGTAATTCTTGGTAAGGAAGAGTGGTTATCAGAGCCTCTTGAGGAGTCTCCACCCTTATTTATCTGTGATATTTGTAGGTTGTTTTTCTTCCTAACAGCTCAAGGGCAGCTCACATTATTCTGCCCCCATTCATTTTATTTGCACAACACCCATGTGAGGTAGGTTACAACCAGAGGTAATGACTGCCCCATGTTCATACAGTATGTTTCCATAGATGAAAGGGGAAATCCTTTGCATAGAAAATGTACAAGGTTCAGTTGGGGGGCACTCCATCTCCAAATAGACAAACAAACAAATGTGCTTTGATATAGTTCGGATGGTATTTGAGTCTGTCTCACCAGTCCCAAGAGGCCAAGATCCAGGGACAATGAAGGGTGGAGCTGAAGATCTGACAGGTGTTACATAGCTCTGGTTTAAATTGTGCAGCTTGTTCCTGGGAACTAGGAAACTTGGGTTAAAACCTCCCTTCACTGTGAAATCACCCCATGTGACCCTCTCAGACTAATATACTGTATCTTGCAAAGTAATATTGTGGATTTAGTAGAAAGGGGCATAGGTAAGCTTGTTGCATGTCTTGGATGCAATGAACTACTGTCTTAAGAGGATGTGAAGGTTTCCCCTAGAGAACAGACATGGGAAGAACTGCGCCTTCATCCGCACTGTACTCTCTTTCCTTTCTCCTCTCCCCACCATCATCCAGTGTGAACCAGTCCTTTTCCTTTGGTTATTTATTATCACATAGGTGATAACAGCTGCTCCGAGGCCCCACGTGGCCAACATGTTCACTTTGCTGCCAGCATGTTAGTCCATCTAGGCTTTTTATTTTTACAGCATCTATTCATAGCAGATCTATCGACCCACTTCAGAAGAGTTATAATTAGACCATATTAAAACCCCATTCAAATAAACAAAGCACAGATGGTGCAGAAGTAAGTGAGCCCCAAATTAATTCTTATGGGCAAATAAGGTGAAATGGCTCTGAAGGTTCTCTCCAAACCTGGCTTGACAGGATCAGATTAGAGCAGCCAAAGATTTTACCCCCCTTGCATGAGCAAAGCCCAATTTGGTCAGTTCATCGAGAGAAGTGTTTGTTTTCATTTGCAGCACTGCGTGTGGCTATGGCAACACAAAACAGATAAGGTTTCAGTTCCTTATCGAGTGTCTATTTAAAGCAGGCCCAGGCTGTGCATTGTCACTGCTGTGAATTCTTTTGCCCGAGCCATTCATGTCACTTTCTCCATGTGTACATCTAAAGGCCCGGAACCAAAGGTCCCATTTATTCAGAGGCACATAGGTTATACAGTACTTTTCTGAAAATGGATGGGTTTTCCTGTATTCACACAGCAAGTCAGCCTTCTCCTCAGATCCCACAGATCAGCTGGACTCCTATTACTGAGGATCACAATGAAATTGAAGCAAATATGCAAACTTTGAAAACAAAGCCCTGGCAAGTGTTTCTTGCAGACCCTAGATGGCGCTAAAAGCGGAAGGAGAGAATCACATTTGGCATTATCCATTGGGTTTAAGAGTTAAACTGGTACAGAACTTCAGGTAGTTCAGGGCCTTTTCTGCACTTAGCATTATTCTAGCATATATCTCAGGATAGTGGTCTGCTAGTCACAAGCTAATGCAGACCATGGCAGGCCTTATCTGGGGCCTTCCACAGTCTGCACTAGCATGCAGATAGCAGATCCCTATTCTGGGATATATTCCAGAATAAGGACAAGTGCAGAAAGGGCGCAGCTCTCAAATACCTAACATGGATTCACTTCTAGTACCATCCAGTGCCAACAACAAATGCTTGCTGGTGCTTTGTTGTTAAAAGCTTTGACTTCAGTTTCAGACTGTCTTGCTGTCTTAGTGATAAGATTCCAGCTGATTCTCAGTATTTGTGAAGAAGGCCAAATCC
This sequence comes from Aspidoscelis tigris stejnegeri, assembly GCA_023333525.1. Taxonomy (NCBI): domain Eukaryota; kingdom Metazoa; phylum Chordata; class Lepidosauria; order Squamata; family Teiidae; genus Aspidoscelis; species Aspidoscelis tigris. The sequence goes on from JALMGA010000006.1 coordinate 68,817,099, forward strand.
TCTGCACATTCCTAGGTCTGAGTGTTCCAATATCAGGCTGAGCATTAGTCATGCACCTCTATGAGCATAAGAGGCCCACAAACAAAAACTGAGGATGACAACCCAGCAGAATTAATTTGCATATGCAGGGTGCTCTCTTGTCAAAACAGAACTGATTTCTGTGATTTTGGGGATACCCCAATGTGAGATAGGTTGTCTGCATTGTGGCCTGGATCTGAGCAAAAAAGAGGAAGACAAGAGATCCAACTATCTCCAGAATGCTGTTCAAAACTAATAACAATAGAAACTCTTGTATACTATGGAACTGGAAAGTTCAGGAAAGAACTGTCACCAGGACCAAAAGGGTGTTGACATGATTAATGAACACTGTGAAGAATTTCAAAAAGATCATTCCCAACTATGGAAATGATCATCAAAATGGTCAAGAAATTACAGTTGGAGCAATTGGCTAGGATCTGGGGCTTAATCCCCACAAAGTGTAGAAAAATGCCTGATGAACCACAGAGCTTGCTCTGTCTTTGGGGGTGGGCTCCCTGAGCCATCCTGGCCACCTGGCCTTACAGACTTTGGAGACAAGGAACAAAAGGTTCCCCAGCTTCAGAGTTTCTGCCTGGTCCCATTAAATGGGCACAGAGATCTGTAATCTCCTGTGCACCCCCTAATGGGGCAGGCTGCCAACAAGGTACTGTAGGTTATCTGTGCTACCACTGTCTATCATATAAAGGCAATTCATTCATTCATTCATTCATTCATTCATTCATTCATTCAAGAATTTATATCCCACTATTCACCAAAAGGTCCCAAAGTGGGTGTCAATAATGAAAAGATAATATATAAACCATTCTTCAAACATATTTGACTTGATGATATAACTTTTTTTATATATATAGCCTGTTTTTGCTTTTTTGTGGTTGCTAAAATGTAACTGTTTATTTCCTGCTGAACTTTCCAACTTTTCCAAGCAGATGTTTGGGTGAACTGTGAGAAGCTTCACGAGAGTTCATCTTCATCTGAAAACATGAGGACCCATCAGAGAGGGAGGTGGTCAGAAGAGTCCTCTCTGCTGCTTTGAAGATCAGAAGAATGTGGGGACAATCCATTCTCCCTGCAGAGCCCCTTTACTGCGAAGCAAAGGTAGGCTCTATATTTTTAATTTATGTCTAGAGGCACCCTTATTCTGTTCAGTGCAAGCTCAGGAATACCTTCTCTTTTCAGTAGAGGGAGCAATTCCAATCACATGTCTTTTGAATGAGGCAGCCGATCTGTCCATCAAAAGTTTATGACCCCTTGTGGAGCGCACATCTGTTCTCACCTTTGCTTACTAAGAAAGTGCAACAGACATCAGCAGGATGTGTTTCAACGCATTAGCTGAGATTTTCCGCTCAGTTTTCCATTTGTAGAAAATGCAAGCCCATAGGGACTTCACTGTGGCTTAGGTTTCTCCCCTGAACAGTTTTTACACACCTTTGCCTTTTACAAGCAGGAATGTCTAATGAAATATGCGATAGAAAAGTTTTGAAAAGACCATGTAAAGACTTTTGTTGCACCAGACCAAAGACTTACCGAGGCTGCATTCAGATGATGAAAAACATGCACTCGGTAAGAGCCCCTGGGAAGGGAGGGAGGGAGGGTTATATTTAAATATGTTTTAAAGTTTTATTTATGTTATTTTTCCTATTGTGATCTCCCCTGAGATATTTCAAGATATAATTTTTAAATTAACTGCATGTTGCTGTCCCTGTTGAGCTTGCAGACAGCCTGTGAGGCGGAAAATCCACCCATGGGCATGATTTAGTCAAAATGGCTGACTTCTGGGGCCATATCCTGTCCAGTGTGAAGTGGCACCAGCTAGGAACTTTGTTCCCATGGTAGGATCTAGGTATTCTGCCCTACAGACATTCCTTTTCCTGGCCATCAACATATTACCCTATTACAGGACTCTGTTTTCCATAGAAGAAAACCAGATACTGTTGAGAAGTCCACAAAGAAGAAGCACAGTTATAAATAAATAATAAATAAAACGTTTATTTCTAATGCCCTTTCTTCCAAAGGGCCTGACAAAATAAAACATATACAATCAATGAGAAATACACAGACAACAACCTACAATGAAACAATGAATTCAATACAACAACATGTAAAAAAAATCAATCTCAGTAAATAAGACATCAAAATATATATAATAAGCAATGTCTCCCTCCCCTTTTTAGCTCCCAGGAGGAAAGCATGGCCCAGCTGAAACCAGAGGTGGATGAAGTGTTCGTTTTTCTTCATACCAGCCTCTAGGAAATGAGTGCAGGGCAGATGGAGTAGGTGCAGGGCAGATGGAACTCCAGGTTGGATGTGTGCGTCTCTTCCCTCTTTGCATTTCCCTGTAGGAAGGCGTGGCACAGCTGGAGTAGGTGCAGGGCAGATGGAACACCGGGTTGGGTGTGAGCGTCTCTTCCCTCTTTTTATCCCCTGGAGGAAGGCGTGGCACAGCTGAAGTAAGTGCAGGGCAGATGGAACTCCGGGTTGGGAGTGAGCGTCTCTTCCCTCTTTGCATTTCCCTCGAGGAAGGCGTGGCACAGCTGGAGTAGGTGCAGGGCAGATGGAACACCGGGTTGGGTGTGAGCGTCTCTTCCCTCTTTTTATCCCCTGGAGGAAGGCGTGGCACAGCTGAAGTAAGTGCAGGGCAGATGGAACTCCGGGTTGGGAGTGAGCGTCTCTTCCCTCTTTGCATTTCCCTCGAGGAAGGCGTGGCACAGCTGGAGTAGGTGCAGGGCAGATGGAACACCGGGTTGGGTGTGAGCGTCTCTTCCCTCTTTTTATCCCCTGGAGGAAGGCGTGGCACAGCTGAAGTAAGTGCAGGGCAGATGGAACTCCGGGTTGGGAGTGAGCGTCTCTTCCCTCTTTGCATTTCCCTCGAGGAAGGCGTGGCACAGCTGGAGTAGGTGTAGGGCAGATGGAACACCGGGTTGGGTGTGAGCGTCTCTTCCCTCTTTTTATCCCCTGGAGGAAGGCGTGGCACAGCTGAAGTAAGTGCAGGGCAGATGGAACTCCGGGTTGGGAGTTGGCTTTTCTACCCCACTTTTCTCACCCATTTAAGGGTAGAGATGTGCACGAATGTATTTTTGAAATTTGAATCTGAGTAGATTCGAATGTCATAAAATCCGATTCAAATCCGTACATTCAAATGTTAGATTCATATTTAAAGATACAAATGTCGACAACATTCATATCTGTTATACGTATCTGTATGAATTCTGTAAAAATCCATATGCATTCCATATTATCCTGTATGCACCCTGTTTTAATCTCGTATTTTAAGCGCAAGATACATATAATTTTCACGCAGATTCATATACGTCAGATACGAATCTACACATTTGAATTATTTGAGTATCAGATTCGAGTTCAAATGTCAATATTTGATGGATTCAAATCAAATATTCGAATATTCATGTACGTCCCTATTTAAGGGGGCTCAAAGCAGCTGACAAAGTTTTCTATTCTTCTCCCCACAACAGACACCCTGTGAGGTGGGTGGGGCTGTGAGAGCTCAGAAGAAAGCTGTGATGAGCTGAAGGTCACCCAGCTGTCTTTCATGGAGGAGTGTGGAATCAAACCTGGTATTCCCAGATAAGACTCGAACTCCCTAACTACTTGACCAAACTGGCTCACACTGCTCGGTAGCAAACTGCTCAGGGAGGCCTAGGACAATCAGGGTGCTTTACCTGATGGGCTGTCTATGGCTCTTGGAGCTTCCTCAGGAGCAAGTGAGCCTTTTGCAAACAATGTGGAAAACTCACCTCTCCATGAAATTTGGTTGCTGCCAGTATATTTCTCCCCATGGGCAGGTCTCAAAATCACCACTGGGGCCTATAAAATCAAATGCAAAGTAAGAGTTGGTTCATAGCATGTTCCTGTGTTTATTGTTGATAACAGAAGACAGGTTTGTAGGTTTACAGTGAGTATTTCAAACTGGTGGAGCTAGCAAAGCTTTCTCACACTCCCATCATTGCTCAAGATCCCTTCAGCAGTAACATTACTGAGATAACAGCTTTCATGGCTTAGCTATCTATGCAGACACTAAAGGAAGAGTAGGGTTTGTTAGTAATGCCTAACAGTAAGAGAAAAGCATGGATGTACGCTGACATGTGTGTGCGTATTTACAAGGGGCTGCATGTTGCCATTGCATGTTGCCATTGCATATGTGCATTGGCCTCTCTGTGCCTTCATGGTGATGTTTTACTCAATGGAGAGAAGGATAATTACAGCAGCTATGGCCACGGTTACACCTTCTCGTTTAAATCCACTTCAGGAAGACAGCTGTATCCAAGCCATTTTCAGGCTGGAATGGCTTGGTTACACCTTCCTGTAGCAGCAAAAAAGAGGGGGAAGGGGGAAGAAGGAAGAGGGGGACAGTGAGGTGGGGGTGGTGGGGGTGGTGGCAACGAGGGGGACAGTGGTGGGGGGCAGGGGGGACGGGCCAAGGTAGTCATGTTCAGAGGTACTTCAGAACTGAGGGGAGAAAGAGGGAACAAGATAAAACATCTCACCTCCAAGGTATGGAAGCAGCTACCGGCAGAGTCTGGTGACAGGCAGAGTCCTTGCTCTGATCTCTTTCTCCCTCCCCCCTTCAAGTTGAAAAGGGATTAAAACTTTAATCCTCTGTTAGCCCAAATGAAGGAAAACGGGAATAGAGGGAAGAAAATCCAGAAGAAAACTGGCTTAGCTTTTTAAGCTGTAACCAGTCAGACTGGAATTCGGCCTGTAGAAGGATTAAAGCAATGGTGTAACTGCAGCCCAAATCCAAGACAGGTGAGTCCCCCACACCTTTTGCACAGGGTCACCTGTTCCCAAGGAGGCTCTATGGGCTGGCACAGAGGCACCTGATGGTCCTGGGCCTCTCCAAATTGTACTTCTTGTGACTTGCTGTTTGGCACATCTCTACAAAGGATACTTGTTCTTTACTGAACTACAGCCTATCAGTGTATTTCTGAGCCCATTTTAAAGTGCTGCTTAATGCCTTTGAAACTACATGGCATGAGACCAGGTGCAATTTCGCACTTCCTTTCCCTTCCCATGGACGGGAAAGGTGTGCTAGAAACTAACTCCTCACCCTCCCTATGCAGGCATTGCCATTGTTGTACTAACTTATTTTATAACTGATTTGATTGTAACCTATCCTGAGATCTTCTGGTACAGGGCAGAATATATAAATAATATCTGAGGGACAACCATACTTAACCATTTTCATAGGCCCAGGACTAAAAAGTAGGCATGATCTTTAGCCCATGTGTGGCTGATTTTGAAAATATAAATAGCAAGCATGGGTGAAGCTGAGCTAGACTGGATCCGTGGCATGCAAGGGGCTTAACACCTTTGTCCTTGCCAATGCAGTTCAGAATGCCAAGCTCCAGCTATTTACTTTCTTTGAAAAAAAGTATCCTGTGAGGGCTACAGATGCAAATAACATCAAAGGAAACAAGGCAGAAACCTTAGTCAGTTGTCTATGAGGAGAGCAAAAGAAACAAAACTTCAGATTTTTCACATTCAGAATAATTTTAGTATATGCTTAATGGGTGCACAATGGTTTGGAGTGGTTTGTTTTGTTTTTGCAGGAAATAAATAGGAATTGTATCTTGGGAGCATAATAATAACTCTGTAACCTGAACTGATTGTGGGAGTTGCAGAGCAGATCCATGCTGTCTTTCCCCTTTTCCCACTGTTTTAATCACAGGCCTTTTTGCACTTACCTGGGCCAAACCACTCCAGCTGGAACCATTCCTACTGGAGCAGTCCTGTTATCCCAGCATGAGGCCATCTGCACTTGGGATGGCTGGTCTGGGGCAGCCCCTGCACTTGCCGTGAAAGTTCCAGTGTCCAGGAATTAAAGTTACTGGTCTGGAGCCTCACGGGGATCCATTCTGGATGCAAATTGGGCTAGTTTGCAGTTAACTTCAATCGGATACCATCTCACTGAAATTAAGTTCAAAGACTGTAGTGGCTGTTTGCACTGCAAGCGCCAGTACCGTCCCCAACTTAACCATGACCACTTGAGGTGTGAACAGTCTGTCCCAGATTGTCCAGATCACTATAGCAATCGCCACAGCAATTTCTGCTGCATGCCTGGCCATTGCTATGGCAATTATGATGTGGTGCACATTTGCACAGCCACCCTGTCCTGCCTTCTTACATCTTCACACCCAGAAATCTTTACTGCTCCACAGTTTTGGAGCATGTTCTCACTTAAGCAATGAGGACAGCCCAGCACACTGTGGAAAGGAGCATCCAAACACTATGATGTTGCCTCAATCCCAGAGCAGCCTAGAAGCATGCAAGACCGTCCCAATATTCTTCAGCTATGGAGCAGTTAAAAATTCCTGGGACACAGTGTTTGCAATGCTTCCTAGGCTGTGGTCACACTTAAGGATTAATCCAGCTTCAGTTCACTTTCAGAGTGGGAGAATACATCAGCAAAGTGACAAACTGTTTTCTTTCAGTGGTAAATAACAGAGAAAATTCACCTTTGGGGTCAATTCCCACTTAGCTCCATCAAAGCGGAATTTTAAAAAAACAGATGCGAATGGACATTATTTGCGTTCCCATTTGCTTTGCTTAATTCCGCTTTAAAGCAGCAGCCAAAAGGGAGGGGAGCTCGCTCACTCGCCGGCCACTTTCCATCCCTCCTCCCTATGCCTCAGCAGCACCGGGGCTGCTTGGCGAGAAGTGGAGCAAGCAAGCAGGGTGGCAGCAGTGCCCAGCGGCAGCCACAATGGCAGGCACGAAGCAGCCACTGCAGCAGAAGGTGAGCAGGTGGACAGGCAAGCAGGCAGCGGCAGACAGGCAGGTGAGTGGGCGGGCGGGCGGGCAGTAAAACGGTTTCAAAATACTGTGATCCATGTGGGGACACCCCAGAAACCATTTCATTAAAGAAACGAGAGCGAGAGTTGTTTAAAGGGGTGTTTTATTTAATTCATTTTATCAGTTTTACTCCTCTTTTTAATGTGAAAAGTCACTTTTCAATGAGGACAGAGTGTTTCGAAACAGTTTTGAACACTAAAAAAGCCTAATGGGAACTGGCCCTTGGTGTAAATAATATGGAAAGAAAATTGCTGGCCACTTTGCTGATGTATTCTCTCATTCTGAAGGTGGACTGAAGGTGGATTAAACCTTAGGTGTGGCCACAGCCCTAGTGTGGGGGCAGGGCATTGCAGCCACAGCTGTGACTGTGTAGTCACATCACTTGGCTCATTGGAATCATCATAGCAACTGTCTGGCATGTGGTGTAAGTTGCTACAGCCATTTGCTATAGTCATGCATATGGTCCAGGGTGGACAGTCTGCATTTCAATGCCCCCCAGGTAAGTTTGGAACAGGGCCAGCACTAATTTCTGTCGAACTCTTTCTCACAGAAGTTAAGTGTGGAAAGTCCTTGAGGACTGGGATAATCTCACATGCTCCAGGCTGCTCTGAGACAGAGGCAGAGCCATGGTTTGCAGATGGACCATCCTGGAGCATCTGAGAGTGTTCCAATTGCATCAGTGTGAAAAGGCCCATTGAATTTAATTTTAACCATTAATAAACAATTATTTTAAAAAAAATGGAATAAAATTCTGTGTTGTGTTTGTTTTGATTGTATTCCCAGAAATGGAAAAAATGGGTTAGGTCATGTTGTCGTCTCTGTGGTTTCCTATGGAAATGGCTGCAGGAATCATATTTTCAGTTTGGTCTTATGGTTAGAGGTTTTGACTCTTATCTGGAGGTTTGAGTCTGCACTTCTCCAAGAAGCTAGCTCTCCTTCTGATCTCTCACGGCCCCACCTACCTCACAGGCTGTCTGTTGTGGGGAGAAGAACTCAAAGAACTTTTTAACTTAAAGGGTGAGAAAAGCAGGGTATAAAAGCCAACTCTTCTTCACTCTTGGGCCGCATCTCCATTACAACCTTATTTTGATTTCAAACTGTTTTCAATCCTGGCAGACCCCACCTCAGTTTGGCTTAACACGCTTTCCGCGTGTTAAATCGCCTCAAAGTATTGTAAATGTTAATCCTCATTTCAACAGGTCTCAGTCTGGTTCATGCGCTTGAAACGTTTTACATTTTTTACTGTGGGGACCGTACGGTGTTCAGGGATGAGAATCCGTGTTTAAGGTTTCCCTCCCCCAATAGTTTGCTTCCAAAGATAGTGATTTCATTGAAAAAATCCACCCCTCAAAACAACCACTATAAAAATCCACTCCTTAAAGCAACCGCTACTTTGTAGCGATCTACCCACTTCACACCTTATAACAATGTTGCAGTTTTGTGCAATTTTGAAAGTTCTGACCTTTAGAAAGGGAAAGTAAGGAAAGCAGCTGCAGGTTCTGTTTTAAAGGCTGTGGCTGTTAAGGGGGCTTCAGTTGCCACTGCTGCTGTGTGCCCTGGGCAATGGGGAGAGGAGGAGAAAGAATCGCTGGCTGCCCGGTGCTCTTTTTCATCCATCCAGGCAAGCAGCAGCCACCCAGCCATCCAGCTAGGCTCCGTGAAGGGGTCCCTTATGGGTGACACTTTCACACCAGGAGGAAGAGGGCAGGGCAGCCCCCAAAAGTGGCTTTTAGAAAGTAGCCACTTGAGTACCCCCTTGAGTCACGTACACCACGTATGATCCTCAGAATCCAGATCGAACGCGATTAAGTTAAAAGTAATGGGAACAGGCAAATTCGCGTTTGCATCCGGTTCTATTATTTTGGTTTAGGGAAACCGAAATAAGCTTGTAATGGGGATGTGGCCAAAGGAATATTCACCATCTTGAGCACTAGTCGTGGAGATAAGTAGTAGCAGCAGTTGTAGTAAGTAAGAAGAACACCAAAGAAGATTCAGCAATAGTAATAACTGCTGTGATGGCAAATATAATGGTAATACCAAAGATTATGTGAGTCCCCAGTTGTGCAATGGGATTTGAGACTTAACCTTTGGAAGCTGACAAGCAGCAATGCACAAAGGGATGCCTTTTCTGGTTGCTTTGTAGGCTAGACTAATCCATCTGGTCTGAATCAGAAAGCCAAGCTAATAGACAAAAGCAGCTGCAATACACATTTCTGGACACTCTTCTTCAATTTCCCTCCCTCCACTATAACCTTGAATGACCACCTTTCTAAGTTAAGAAAGAGAATTCAAGCAACTCTCCTCCTATTATTGAAACCCCAGATGTCCTGTGCGCAGAGGAAGCTGGTTATATCCACTCTTCAAAACTAATTGGACTCAATTTAAAGTCTTTGCTTTATCAAAATCCTCAGTTAAATGTGCTGCTCTACATCTCATTCCTGTTACCCAGCAGTAACAAGCGTTGCTGTTTACTTTTCATTCCTTGACTATGTCCAGACTTACAATTATTGCACAGTCCAATGTGCAACCAGGTACACCTGAGGCCTTTTCACATGAGGGGGTTTGGAACGCGTCTACGACACACCGGGACGCTGCATTCGCTTTTGTGGGGTGGCCGGATACATCCCAGGCTGCCCCAAGTGTCCCGACACATCGTAGATGCATCCCAAAAGCAGAGCACTAAAAAGTGTTCTCCACATGTTCCGAACGGTCCAGAACACCCCCAGCTGCCATGGAGGGAAAGCGTTCGCACGCTCTCCCTCTGTGACAGCTGGGTCCCTCCCCCGGCCTCACCCGATTGGCTGCTTTGCAGCCAGGGGTGGGCAGGCATGGTGGGTTCCTTCCCTGGGTTCCTACAAGGTGCATTGGCCTGGATCAGACCCATACAAGTGGCCAGGGCCCCACCCAGCACCCCAGGGTCACGTGCACACAATTTTGGCTAGAATAGGCTGGCGACGTTCTGGGCATACATGCAGGGCGGCCCCTTGTCGGCTGGCATCAGGTAAACTGAAAGTTTCCCGCCAGTCCGGGCAGGATGGCGAGGACAGTGAATGAGAGCTGAGCCTGCAGCTCAGCTCCGATTGGTTGTCCCATCCCACATGATGTGTGCTCACGGCATGTGCCACAGAAGTTTCACAGTTTTCTGTGCGGATGGCGCGGCGTAGCTTCGCAGCAGGTAAGCTGTGCTTTTTTCTATAACAGTGGATTTTATTCCACTAATCTGGATACAGCCACAGTTCCTCCACAAATGGTTGTAATTATTCATTAGGAGCTTTTACAGAAGTTTGATGCTTTCACAGCAGTTTATTTTTCTCCTTAAATTACTAGGGAATTGGATTAGAAGATGTTTGTTATCCCTCCCAACATTGTGACCAGAATCAGATGAAGGAGACATGATGAAATGTGATGAAAATGACTTAATTTTACACCAGACTAATGCTTTTCATTGCCAACAAGCAGTGTGAGGTCTAGAGCCCTTCTGGGTCTCCGTCTCTTCCATATTCTGGTACAGAAAACCAGGTACCCCCTCCTAATCCCCTCCATCTGCATAAGCAATCTAGGCCACTCAAAATGGCCACCTAGACAACAGTTGACCTTTTAAAAAGGCTCTGTCATGGTCTACTTGTAGGTAACCTGGCCAAGGGAGGCATGCAGAAGGGCACATGCCTCTATGAGCTGGCTTAGCAGGGGGCCCATTTTGACAGTGCAAACTGCACCACTGAAATGGGTTCCCTGGGGCTCTGAGGCCAGGAATCCTGGCTATTGGAGCTCTTTCAGCAGACTCCAAAGCTGAGTGTATAATTCAAGTGGAAGAAGACCATTCTCCTGAGACCAAGCAAAACTAACTGGAATTTGGCAGAAGAATTTGGAGGAATAATTGCTGGGCTGTTGTAAATTTGTGAGGTAAATCATCTGGGTTTTGAAGAGGGTTTTGGGCACTTGCTCTGGCTGCTGGTTTAGATAATTTGAGATGGGGTGTTTTTTGTTTTATTTTGTTTCTCTAAGCCTGACGGAGGAAGGGGTTGCCGCTGCTGGCGACTAAGAGGAGCAGCCCGCGTGCCTGACATTCTGTAAAATATATGTACTGTAATAAAACTTAAAATGCTAATTTAGAATTTAAAAAAATATTTTAACAAAAAGTAAAAGTAAAAAGTTTATGAAATCAAACGTTTTAGAAAAGTGGCCACAAGAAAAAAAGTTTAAAAACTCAAATAGTAACAAACACGAAAGGAAAAATTTAACTAATTCAAAGAAAAAGAATCCAAATAGTCACCAAAGCAAAAACAATAACTTAATTTTTAAAAAGTTGAACAATTTAAATTAGTAGTAAAAATAATTTTAAAATGATGAAGGTGGCCAAGAGGAGGAGGAGCACTGAGTTACTATTTGCCTGCTGGGCACAAATCATGGGTGTGTGCTTGGTGTAATGAGCTCCTGACTCTCAGGAAACATGTTTCTTTCCTTGAAGCCAAGATAATGGACCTGAAGAAGCAGAGAGAGAGAGAGATTGACAAGCAGGAGGATGAGTCCTTAGCCATGCAGTAGGAGCATCCCTTCCTTGATGTCTAGTCCTCTAGCTGCCTTGGTGAGTGGTGGTCTCAGGTGGGGAAGACATCAAGCTGGGCAGAGAGATAGATGCCCTTAGTTGGGATCCCTTTCTTAGCACATGTGCCTGTATGCTCTTGCACCAAGGATACTCCTTTATGGGTAGCAGGAGGGGAGCTTCTTGTAGTGGGAGATTTGAATATTAGAAATATAGAGAAGTGGGTTTTTGATACATGTGTTGACCACATGGTGACTTGCCTGCTGGGTGCAAAGGCTGCAGATGTTACAGCCATGGCATCTAGATAGGAAGAGCCAGTGGTCATGTTATATGTTGGTACCAGTGCTGTTGGGAAGGCTAAGCAGGGGGTCTGGAGGCCAAATTTGGGTTACTAGGTAGAAGGTAGAAGTCCAGGAACTCCAAGGATGCATTTTCAGAAATGCTACCTGATCCACATGCAGGACCAGCTAGACAGGCAGAGCTCAGGAACCTCAGTGTCGAGAGGACCATTTTGGGACAAGCTAAACCTGTACAAGAGGGACAGGTTGCACTTGAGCCAAGATGGAACCAGACTGCTGGCCTTGATATTAAAAAGGTTGCAGAACAGCTTTTAAACTGATGCTTGAGGGAAAGCCAACAGGAACAGGGCAGCATCCCATTTTAGAAAGCATACATTGAAGAAGGGGAGCTGGGATTATGCACATAGTACTGAGCTGAGTGGGTGGAAATTAGTAGTACTCAAGCAGAAAGATGTAAGAGGCAGCTTAAGACTTCACATGGTCCTACAGGGCAGAACTTAGTAAATTTCTGAGGTGTATCTTCTTTGGGACACTGTCCTGCCAGAGAGGGTGGGTGGGAGGCTTATATTTTAAATATGTTTTAATACTTTATAAATTTTATCTTTTTATTATTGTGGCCCACACTGGGATCTTTTGGAGAAGGTCAGGAGATATAAATTCTTAAATTAATTAATTTAATTGATTACCACTTGGAATCTCCCAAAATTATTTAGTAAAAACATAACTTGTATAAAATACCTATTAAAAATTGTAGCATAGCTCTGGAAAGACAGTCCAGAAGCAGGATGATTTTAAAAACAACAACACCAACAACCCTGGACTATGAAAGTGGAGAAGTTGAGTTTTCAGTTATATGAAAAATGAATGAAAAATCAGGATTGTCACAATATCCCCATGCCTGTCTGCCTAACGCTAATAGTGGCTTACACGCTACGAGGTTTGTTAGCATTAGCCTTTCTTGGAGGACGATGGAAATGCCGCTGTCCTGTGTACTGCTGTCGAAATGTGAAAGAGATTGAAAGAGGACACACCTGTTGTGTTTGGAAAGTACCATGGTGTGTATAACACAAATGCATAAGGGCCAGAGCAGCTGGTGAATGCATCAGGGTTTCTGTGCGCCCTCTTGATTATGAGGCTGCCAAATGCAAGTTCAAGCAGCTAAGGGAAAGAAGAGTAGCAGGGAGGAGAAATGACCCCAAAAGATCCTTCATCTGTAGGCAAGGGGAGTGTGGAATTCTGCAGGATTTTTGAATGTGGCAAACAGTGGACAATATTCCCAAGTCTGGACTAGGCTTTGTGAGACTGGTTAGCTGGTTTTCTTCTCCTTCTCCTCCTTCTCCTTCTCCTCCTCCTCCTCCTCCTTCTGATGATGATGATGATGTACACACCATATTTGCCAGGTTTCTGGGAGGATATGAATGCATGCAAGCAGAGGTGTAAATATAAAATTTACACCAACTGATGTTGGTCTATATGAACCTTGTCCCAAGAAATATTATTTTAAGGTCTTTTGTTGTCTCCTGTCCTTTGGCTTCCCAAATTCTACAACTTCCCAAATTCTTGTGACTGGCCATTTATCTCGAAAAGCACGGGAGCAAATATTAGCCCTATCCCTGTGTAGCTAGACTGATATTTGATGCAGTGAAACACAGTGCCCAATGTCTGTCAAATTACCTTGCGTGGCCACAGCTTCACTCACAGCAAGGACTTTTCTAAATGAAGAAATGGTTCCTTGACATAGCAGAATTTTCATAAGTGCCCACACTGCATCACCAGCTAGAAGATCTCGGATTATTCAGAAGCTGCTTGTCAGAAAGTTCTTAGCACGAGTTAAATGCAGACAAGAAAAGGAATAAAGCAAAAATAGTTAAACTGTTTAAAAGCTAGGCATGTGGCACTGCACTTTCAAAGCAAAATAGGAAGCATACAATGTTTCATATCCACTAGTATTTTGGAAATTATTGTTTTAAATGATGCATAGATATATAGAAAAGGAATTTTCCCAGTGTCCATAAGAATTCTAGTTCAATAAAATCATGATAAATGGGATTTGCCAGGGTTCTATACTTTACAATCCAACCTACAACACATTGATTATAATCTACTGAACATTTAAATGCTTGGAATTTGCATACTTGTAAGTGCGATTACGCCCTTGCCGTCTTAAGTTTTCTAAGTTCAAGCAAAACAAAAAGTTAAATTTATGAAGGATATGAAATGTGAAGGATATGAATACGTTTCTCCAGCTCTTCTGTTTCTGCCACAATATCAGTTTTCAAGCTCATAAAAATGACAGGTCATTAGGGATTTGGCGCAGCCTACTAAGCTAACCACTACAATGCGACGTCTTGACTCAGTTCTACATTTTGGGCCAAAGCATTTTAAGCTGCACTGTTTTTGCCCCTTATAGTCATACATATCAGCCTGATGCTGAATTTATAAATAGGAACCCTCCCTTCTTTTTGGCTGCTTTTATTCTCTGAAATTTTATTTATTGTTTCCCTATTTGCATTGAGAATTGCTTGTCAATAGCAAAGCAGATCAAAGCTACTTCTTTTGACTTGGAAACATTTTTCCTCTACTTGATTGTTTATAGCAGCTGTAGTGTCAAACCCCAAACATTATCTATATATAATTTCTACCTACAGTACTAAGACTTTAAATTTAGAAGCGTGTATAGCAGAGTTCTAATTATATCTCAACATATATATGGTGTTTTGTGTGATGGTGCACACGCACACATATCTCCGGCAGCAGATTGCAAGTAGTTCACAATGCTGTTTATTGCATTCATCTATATATAGCAAATCCAGTTTCAAGGAAGCTTTGCTCTGAGAACTGTTTAATCTGCCTTTTCATTGCCATTTGGCAGAAAGTAGCTTCTGGCTGCATTTCCACTTGTGCTAAAAAGCGATTTCAAAATGATGTGAATTTCTTTTGTCCCCATTACCAATTCGGTTCCCGTGTTTTCTGAGGAGTAAATTGCTAAAAACCACAATAAAAAACTACCTGAAAATGCAAGTGTTTTACCCCGTTTTTGCTTTTAAACCTCTTGTTCTTTATTCCTTTGGGAATGGTACAGCAGTATTTGGGCAGATGTGTCTTGAAATGGGTGGGGGTTCTCCCTGCAGGGTTTCATTTTCAGTCACTTCACATTGATAAGAAGTAACAGTTCACCCACTCCACTTCACACTGATAAAAAAAAATCATTCCCCACCCAGGCTTCCCCTCACTTTCTCCTTGGCTCTTTCCTGCGTGGCTGGGTGGGAGAAAGGTGCAATAATGTTTCATCTGCCAGTCAATCTCAGCCTAACCCAGGCAGCAGAACCGCCTCTGCCACCCTGTTTCGGCAGCCCCTGTGGTTGACAGAGTGGTGACTGGATCTCTGTCCCAGGATGGGGCAAAGTGGAGTGGATGAGCAGCAGCCCGGCATCTGGCTGACGTCTTTCCCATCAGAACCCCCCATGGCCAAGCTGGCAGCAGACCTGGTCCCTGTGCCAGGCATTGAATAGGAGTGGTGGCTCCTCCTTCCCTGACGAACCATTGAGGCAAGGAGCAAAGGTGAAGCCTCCCTTCCTCGTCCTCCCCGTTGGGCATCTGTCAGCAGCTAAGATGGGGCTGCAACCACGCAGCTAAAAGCCCAGCTTGCAGGGGTTCCCAGCCTGTCCCTGTTGCCGATTTCTCTGGACTGTCAGTCTGCGGAGGACGGGACAAGCCCCAAAGGTCTTGCCTTCAGTGCAATAAAGAAGAAAGTGAGGGGAAGACGTCGGGAGGCGATTTTGCGCAAGTTTGTAAAATGGGGCATTGAAGGAGGAATGCTTTGAAGTGTTTTCTTTTGCCCACTGTTTGGTCTGAGGACCATAGCTGCAGAAGCCTTGTCCTTGGAGGAGGGGACATTGGAGGAGGGACAGGGGGCTCTGGAAGTGATCCCCATGGTCACAAACAGCAGCAGCAAAAGCAGGAGAGGAGGGGAGGAGGAGCTGGGATTCCCACCATTGGCCATGTCATTGTGGAGTCAAACCCAAATGGGAGAATGGGGTGGGCACCCGGTTAGCAAAGGGTGGGGAGGAAAAGATCTGTTTTCCCAATGCGTCTTTGAAGCATTTTCTGTGGGAACAGCAGATTTTAGATCAATCAGGGTTGACAGTGCTTTAAAGTCTTTTAGTATCAAATCCAAAATAGTAAAATGGCTGCACAGTGACACCTGCGTATTAAACAAGAGCCTTTTGCACTTACCTTACAGAAGTAGCTCCAGCGTCCTGAAGCATTTGGGACCATCCAGTAGCAAGCCCGATCTTCTGAAGCTTCACCAGCTTCACCAGGAGCTCTGGTGTGAGCTCCCAGTCACTCCTGGACCCAGTGTTCACACTCTCTTCCAGGTGCATATGCTGCGTGGGGCCCAGGGCAGGGCAGGACAAGGGCAATGGAATGCAACACAGAGCAGTGGGCGTTGTTTTAGCTATTGCTGTGGTCATCTGAACGGTCTGGGCCAGACCATCCTGACTTGAAGTGCTGGTGGTCTAGTTAGGGAGATGGCTATCTCTACATCTGATCTTTGCTTCCCTGGAATGGTATAATAATACCATTCTAGACAGCAAAGTGCAAACAGGCCCACAGTCTCTGCAACCTCAACAAGTTAGCTAAATGGATGTTAGATGCAAATGAAAACCTCAAGAGCCAGCTTTTTTACAATTGTTTTTCTCACTTAGGCTGTTTCTGCACTAATCTTGCTTAGAACAGTCTAGTCCTTTCCAGCCTGTTCTGGACCAAGTTCAGCAGGGGCCATCTATATCATCAGAATGAGGACACCATTTGCCTGGCCCAACACTGGCAGCAATGTTGCTGCACCATAACTGTTCTGGTCCATACAACTGACTGCTTGCCTAAGGCACCACCCACCCCTTCCTATGTTTGGCCCAAGCTCCATCACTTGTGTGTCATGTTTGGAGCACATCTGTGGAGCTGGTCATTGCTTGTGTAAACTTTAAATATGGGGCTGCAATGTTCTCCTATTTCCAGTGATCAAGAGTAGGGACCATCTGACTGGGATGATTCTGGACCAAAAGAACACTAGTCCTGTGGAGACAAAGCATACTAGGCAGCTGCTGGATCCAGACTGAATTTGCACTTCAGCCCATAGTATGCAATTAGGCAACCTCTGGGCAGGTGCATCTGCATTGTCAGGAGTTGTTTACAAATGCTCCCTGCCAGCCCAGAGGTTGCCTAATTGCATGCTAGCTCCACTAGCATACTAACCTTCTGGTGGTGCCCAGAAGAGGAGCAGCCTGGTGATTGAACACAGGTGAGTGTTGGATTGTGCTTGGGGTGGGCTGTTAGCGACTAGCACTCACAAGTGCAAGCGCTAGTTAAAGTTAGTTAATTGCACCCCTTTCCCATCCACGGAACAAGCAGGGAAGTGCAAAAACACTCCTGGCCTATTGCGGAAACTGCAAGTGTAGAAACAACCTTAATGTGAAAATTCTGTTTGAGCTGCTATGCATCTTTTGCTGCTCTGCTGTGATGCCCCTCATTCCAGTGAAAGCAGGAGCATTCTTGAAGCTGTGGAGGAATTTGTCTTGCAGCTGTTAGGACTTTGCACTGCCTTGGCTTTGGAACAACAACAACAAAAGGTTTGTGAAGAGTGCAGGGCACTGATGGTGAGGCCAAGTAACCTTATCCAACATGGGAAAACCAAGGAAGATAATGGGGAAGAAAGCCCTTAAATGAGTAGGAGGTGATATGAAGACCAAACCTAGCCTGGAGGAGCAGAGGAAGTGTAAATCAGAGACACTGGTATTTCCCCCCCACCTACAGCCAGTGAAGGATAGCATTGCAAACCATCCTGCCTACACTCACAATTCTCCATAAATTCAACTATTTAAATACCTTTGCATGACACTCCATTTCTATTTATTTCCCAAACTTGTAGCAAGTACAAATATCTGTTTAAAAGGACACAGCATTAATGAGGACTGCAGCCATAGAAAGCTCATTTTAAGTCTTTGGAGGCTTGCTCAGCTGAGACTGAGATATATGTTTAGGAGAGCAAATGGGAGCATCGTTGTGCCTCTTTACAAATCTCTGGTTAGGCCACTTCTGAAATATTGGGCCTTTTTGCACTTTGGGAATCCTTTCACATATTTCGCCTCCCAAGTATGCACTAAGCACCTGCACTTGCAGATGCTCAGTGCATAGTAACCCTCCCGTAACCTGTCCACACATGTAACGCAAGTGCAGATGGGTGTGCAGGCACTGCTATTTGCACTTGCTGGTGCTGGCGCCAGCACCAGGGCAACCACATGGTGCATTGTGGTGTGTCACATGCTCCTCCAGCACACAGAAGAGGTTCGGATGCTGCATCCAGAGACTTAACAAGTGCAAGGTAAGCGCATGCACCAGGTGTAGTTCATGCAGGGAATGCTTCTGCACCTAAGAAGCAGATTGAGGTAAACAAACAGCTCATTCAAGTGTAGATGTTCCATCTAAGTATTCCCCACATGGACTACCAATTGTGAATTGGCCCTCTGTGTACAATTCTGGTCACCACATGTCAGAAAGGATTTCATAGAACTAGATAAAGTGCAGAAAAGTGCAACCAAAATGATCGGAGGGCTGAAACACTTTTCTTACAGAATCAGACTACAACATCTAAGCCCCTTCAGCCTTGAAAGACAGTGTCTAAGAGGGGACCTAACTGAAGTATGTTAAATCATGCACAATGTGGAAAAGGAGATAGGGGAAAATATTTCCTTTATGGGACAACACTAGAACCAAGGGTCACTCTATGACACTGATATGCAGGAAGGTTAGGACTGACAAGGGAAGGATTTTTTTTTTAATTCAGTGAATCATTAGTCTATGGGAACTCCTTTTATACACATGTTTGATACTGTTTCCACATACATGCAGGATCTGTAGGATTACTGGTTTGGTTTAACTACTAAAGAATTGGAGCTGATTGCAAGGGTCGGGAAATACTTCATTGACTTTGATACCAAGTTTCTTTATTAAGATTTACAAGGCATGTAAGAAATAACTTTATTACAAAACGAGTGGCAAAGATAAAATAAGTGACAATCATAACAAGCAAGTGGCAACAATGGAACACTTTCAATTTGGGGGAAATAAGTTCAGTGGTAGGTGGCAGCTCAGCTTGTAAGTACTGGCAAACAGACAGTTGGCAACATGGAAACACTTAATATGTATCAAGGAAAAACAATTACATGTGCTGAAGGAGAAAAAAGTGAACAAACTTTCAACCCTGATCTTCAGAGCATGCGGAGGCCCCTTGTGCAGGCTCCAAAGATTCTGAGCCAGTGCAGAGGATGGTGCAGAACAGGCCATCCGACACCAGAAGCAATCCAACCCAGGTTGGGGATTGCTTATCCTCAAACATGATGGCCTTTCCTGTACCATAATAGGAGGCATTTCCTGTGTAAATGGCATTCCCCTGAGGTGGAACCCTAGGCCCTTTCTGCACCCACTGGTGATCCAAATTAAGGAGTCTCTTAATCTAAATCACAGACCTCATCAGCCACATGTTAATGTGGAGGAAAGAGGCTTTGCCCCTCCAATCTCTTGTGGACCCATTTAGTCAGGTCCAGAAGAGAACTAAGGGCCATGTTCTGGTACATACAGATGGCATGTACCAGAACATGCCTCTGTGTTCTAGAACTGAAGGGGGTGGTAGATTTCAGTGGTGTGTCACAGTGCATTACCAAAAAGCAACCGTCCCCCCAAGCCCCAGGGTTAGTAACTTTCATTCCCAGCCTTCACAGTTGTCTGTGGCAGATGGCTGTGAAGCTCACATAAGTTTTGCAGATGCAGAGAAGCATGGGCCAGATCAGTGGGGCTGATTATTCTGGAGCCACTGATCCAGATCTAATGAAGGAGCAGAAACAGCCATAGTGTCTCATTGCAGACAGTTTTTTTTTTTTTGGTCTCTTGGATCCTGCCATAGGTTCAATACTCTCCCTTCTTGCATTTCAGTAAAGCCAGTTATTCCTATAAATATTCTTTGCCAACAGCACTGTCAATTCTAGATGGATGCATTGAAGATTATTTGAATATCAGAATGACAGCTGTCTACCTCTTAATTTGTTGGTGGAAAGGTAACAGAAACTGAGCACTGCTGTCTATTTTCTTTAAAAGATGCCCTTTCTGAATTAAGAGGTACCAAGGGCAGGGGGGAAAGTGAAAGGTTATCTGTGGCATAACTTCATTGTGCCTTGGTCAGCACATTTGGAAAGAGCATCTGGTATAATGGTGTGACTTGATTAAGGGGAAAGGCCGTACTTTTTGTGTGTGTTATTTCACAGGTACTTCTGCCCCGACACTAACAGGTCTTCGGTTACATGGGAGCACATTTCACAGTCTAATGCAGCTTGCCAGAACTTGATCCGTTTTCATCCTCCAGAGGAAATGCAGCCTCCCATTCTGAGGGGCAAAGTAAGGCCTCTAAATCCTTTTAATCTCATTCAGGTTAAGGTCTTGAAACCTGTCCAGGTTTACAGTTCCACTCCTTGGAAGACGGTTGTGCTTGCAAGGAAAGTCAAATTTGGAAAGGTTGCCAGAAATGTTTCACATATGTAAAACACTTTATTATGGACTTAACTCTCTCAAGTCAATTAGAAAGGAAAGGAAGGGTACTTGTTTTTAAGACTGTGATTATGGGTCTCTGACTGATTTTTGAGATAGGATTATTTCAGTTTATTTAAACAGAAAGCATAATTCTGTAAAAGTTATTCACAGCTAAATTCAGATCCACATACACAGTGAAAATGAGAAAATCCCAAATAATAGAAGAAAGTACAGTTTTAAAATGTTCATGAAGCTTTCCCATTTTTGTGGTACAAAGAAAGCAGCTCAATTTTAAAAGCATGATTTTTCTTTGCTTGTTTGCTTTTAAGCATACGGTGAATGCAACTTATCTTAACAAATCCTTTCAGTTATCAGTTCTATCTCAAGATGCAACTCTAGACCCACTGGGCTGGAGAAAGTGGGGCTTGACGGTACAGACACAAAGGGCACATCCTCATGCGCATTTTGGTCTAATCGAAATTGGATTCAGGAAGGGGTGTCCCCGTGCATTTTAGATTTGGTCCGATTTCTGCAGACCAAGTAGCCCCAAACAGGACAAAACAAGGACCAAATTTGGTCCTGGAAAAAAACTGTTCTCGCTGCGGTTTGGTGGCTTGGCATGTATTGCTTTGCAAGCCAAGCCTGCGCATGGGGATGGTCCTAGGCTATTTGAGGAGGAGATTGGTGCTCGTGTCATTGGGAGGTGGGGTTTCATGTCCTGTGCTTACCACTCTTGCCCTGTACATTGGAGATTGCAACCACTGGGATTTTTTGGGTAAATGGTGTTAAAGCCGAAACGATGAGGGGGTTGAACGGCCTTCACTGCCCCATGAGACCCTTTTATACGAGTATTCCACTGCCCTTTCCTGATTGCCAAGGCAGGCAGAATAATGGCTTGATTTTTCTACCTTTTCCATAATAAGTATTCTACCCCCATTTCCTGATTGCCAAGGTGGGCATGATAATGGCTCGATTTTTCTCCCTTTTCTGCTTGCCGGGTGTTCTCGCAGATCCCAGGTGTTCCTGCGGTGAAGTGGAGGTGCACAAAAGTGCTCAACTGCCGCCAAGCCTCATAGCGGCTTTGCAGCAGGTGGCCCAGGGGTGGAGATGGCCCTCAATCAGGAGAGAGGGAGTGAAGAGGAGGTGGTGCTGTTCCCCCATGCTGGGATTCAGTGCGGTTTGCATGGGGACAGCTGTATTCATATACAGCCCGCGTTAGCAGTAATGGCATGGAGATGGGCAAGATTCGGTTTTAGTCCCACACCTGGTTAAATGCGAGCCACTCCTGCACCAAATCGCTTGCATGGGGACATGTCCAAAGCTACTGGGCCTTTCTGCTAATAGGGTGCCACATTCACAGTGGCTTCACAAAGTGTAGCTCTTACTGCTTAACAGCTGCCTGCTACCATTGATGTGGAGGAATCAGGCCTAGAAAGGTCACGAATTATGTTCTCTCCAAATCCTGTTTAGACAATGTCCACCGTGAAGTACTGACATCAAACCTGCACCAGCAAAATAAGGACTTCAGCCCCCATCCAAGATGCATATTGTTCAGTGCATGAGAAGAAGTTCTGAAGTTCAAGCACTGAGCTGGGTCCTCCTCACAGTGAAATGTGAAAGTAAAAGTGTCCTAAGACCAATAGCCTTGGAGAGGTGTAGGCATTTAAAATTACATTTGTTCCAAAGAGCCAGCATACAGCATTCTTCTCACCTCTTTTATCCTCAAAACAAACAACCCTGTGAGGTAATTTAGGTGAAGGTTGTGTAGTTCCCCAAATGCCACTGACTGTGTTGCCTGTTCCCAGATTGTGTGGATACCAGATAGATGTGAACATTGCTGTGCCATACTAGCCCACCTGGTAAAGTAGTTGATATGAAAACTACTGTGAAGCTGATGAATGTGAAATAAAAAGGACCACCCTTGAAGAAAGCAAGTTAACACAACAACTTAAGGTGTATTCAGACATGCATTTTAGGACGCTTCTGGGGCGTTTTTGAGATGCTTGGAACAAACAGAAAATATTTTTTAAAACCATTTTACCCCATCCCGGGGTCTGTCTTTGTGCATCCCTTTTGCAGACAGGATTTCCCCACTCTTGGGGTGAGTTGCAGTTTGGGACAGATTGGTTTCTAAGCCAGTCCCAGCCCAATACCACCACTGGAAAATCGGTCAGTGGTTTGTAACTCTTGTTGCTACAGAGGGGATGCTAAGTTTCAAGGCCAAAGCAACCATGAAGGTAGTAGACTTTTAGACACTTCTTTGAAAAATTATGTGATGCAGGTTTTTCCCCTGCATTCACAAATAGGGCAATCCTTTGGAAATAAACATCCTAAAAATGCTCTGTTGGATCACACACTAATTTATACTGAATGCTGTGCCTTGTGATGGCTTTCTGTATATTTGCTTAATAAAAGTCTACCCAATTGTTTCCCACCAAAATTCCTCCTGCCTGCAGGAAGAAGTCAAACATAGTTCATGGGAGGGATGCCATTCCTGACATTTAAATAAGTTTCTAGAATGATTCTTACTGCTCTGAGTGCACTTTTCAGCAGCCAGTGGGGCACCAAGGATGGATGCAACATGGTGTCTGAATGACATCTGTAAAGGATGAAGACTGTGTTGAACTTCTGAGGACAAAGGGTGTAGCAGGAGATTGTTATCCTCCTTTCATGATAGTATGCAGAGGAAAATATTGCCTGAGAAGCAGTGATTAAGTGATTAGCTCAAGATCAGGCAGTGAGCTTTCTTGTCTGGGGGTGGTTTTGAACCCTGGAATTCCTAGAGCTGAGCTCCCTAAATTAGTGGATGTACCCACAAGATAACCTAAGAAAAAAATTAAAATATTTTGTTTCTGTACAGAAAAGTGAAACAATTGTGTCTACCCCAAGTCATTCAAATAGTTCACAATAGCTGAGTTCACACCTAGGTTTTAATCCACTTTCAGAGTGAGAAAACACATCAGCAATTTATTAGTCATTTTTTCCCCACTTTATCTAACCGAAAGGTGGATCTTCTGAGTTAGATAATTCTGAAAGAGAACAACCTGACACTTTTCTAATGTGATCCCTCACTCTGAAATTGGACTGAAACTGGATTAAAACTTAAATGTGAACACAACCAGTGAAGAGAAAATGATTTGCCTTCAGACAAATCAAAGGCAAAACTAAACTACCAATATTGTCCAGTAGAGGGCCAGTATGTCCATTATAAAGGAAAACTACAGGCCTAAATATTTAAACAGTCCAGGTTGCCATGGATTATACAGGTTGTACTGAATTATATTGCTAAGACTTGGGGCAATTTCATGCTCTCCAGAATCCTGGACCAGCAACCATACTGGAAGACTCCCTTAGACCACACCAGCATGTGAAAAGGAGGCTCCCAGCGTGCTTCCTGGTTGGTATACCTCGCAGTGTGGAATCACCCAAAGTCAGGGATATATTAGATTTTTTTACAGTAGTTTCCCTTATATTTAACACCCTCTATAGGATGGCACCAAATTAAGCACCTGATAAGCCACAACTGTGCCTTCCTGAGATGCTTTCCAGTGCAAGGCAAAGGGCAAAAAGCCCCTCAGGCTAAGTTTTCTCTTCCTTATGTATCCGAGTTCTAACAGCTAGCCCTCTACTGGGGAATACAGGTAATTTATTTTATTTTATTTATTTACAGTTGTACCTTGACATTCGTTCCATAACCTTGCTCTTATGTCAAATCGCTCGTATCTCAAAGCAATTTTCCCATTAATCTATTCCAGCTCCCAAAACACCACCCCAGTTGTTTTTGTTATGTACTGTACTGTATTTACATACTCATATCTCAAATCTTGCTCTCATCTCAAAGCAAAATATCACTCACTCGGCGGCTTGTATCTCAAAACACTTGTATGTCAGGGCACTTGTATGTCGAGGCACCACTGCATTTATTTAATTTATTTTTTGGGCTTTGTCTGAAGGCTAAGACTGCTTTATTTATTTATTTTTTTGTTAACTGTTAAATATTTTACAGATTTGGTGTAGATACAATACTTTTGCATACCTACCTGCCTGTGCCTTTTTGGTGATGGCCCCCAGACTATGGAACAGTCTCCCCCTCAAGGTGCCTCATGCCCCTTCCTTACATATATTTAGGACGGCGGGGAAAATGCACCTCTTTACCCTGGCCTTTGGCTGAGATGATTATATTTCCCCTCCCAGTACAGATGCCATAATTTGTTGAATTTTTGAAGGGCTTTTAATGTGTATTGTTTTTAATCTGTTGTTTTAAAGTTGATACCTGCCCAGAGCCCTTCGGGTATGGGGCAGGATAGAAATGTAAATAATAAATAAATAAATAATTTATAAGTTTATAGTATTTTATTTTTTAATAAAGATATCAATATAAACTATAATTTAAAAAAAATACACTGTAGAATCTTTTATCTTAGATATACTCTTCACTGCATTACACTAGACTCTTGAAGCAAATAAAAAACCATGTTTGTAAGGGAAATTAATACTGATTAATTTCATAGCTCCCTGAAAATTTCTGGCATTTTCCTAACTATCTGTGAATACTGAAGGCTACAGTAATGCAATTTATCTCAGTATACCGATAAGTGCCAGAAATCAAGCATAAATAATTTAGTACTAGAAAGTGAGATTTTGAAAATTCACATCCTTTGTGATTTTACCATCAGCATTCTTATTCAAGCAAATATATTATCAATTTTTTGGCATATTATGTTAATGAAGATAGCCTCATTTTGAATAAATGTACTGAAAGTTTTTGAAAATTGAGGGTGCATCCCCAAGCAATTTAAAGTGTGTTAAAAATCTTCTTTTGCCTCTGAGCGCCCCCATGCCAGGGTTTTTAACGAACTTCCAGAGCTACAAAATGAGGAAAACCCACAACAAAAAAAGTGCACTTTAAATAAGACTTTCAGCACTCTTCTTGGAAGTTGCGGGTTTTCCTCGCAACATTTACCTTGGGGACGCTCCGTGGCAAAAGGGGCGGGGATTGCCGCCTGCACACACAGCAGTAACACAAGCTCAGAACTAAACAGCCAGAATTGCGCAAAAATTGCAACATTGTTGCAATCACTATCATGTGTGAAGTGGGTGGATTATTGCTACTGTACGGGGTGGATTTTGACAGCGATAACAGGGAAAGTGGTGAGTGAATGAGTGATCGTGCGCTGTACGAGGTGGATTTTGACAGCAATAACAGGGAAAGTGGTGAGTGAATGAGCGATCATGCGCTGGACAGGGTGGATTTTGACAGTGATAACAGGGGAAAGTGGTGAGAATGAATGAGCGATTGCGTAGCCACTAGCTGCAGCCACTGCCTTTGCCGGCACGAGAAGCCATTTCGGGGGGCAGAAGATCTGGGAGACAAACAGAGAACCGATGGCTATTTTTCCTTTGGACTTGTCAGGGGTTGTCTTCCTAGCTGTGGCTGCGCCGAGCACAGTCCCTCCCCATTCCCACTGGCACCCTATCAACAAGAGCAGGGGCGGGGAGAAAAAGATGTGCGCAAAGAAAACACAGCTCCCATGGGGACAGAAGGTGCATTAAAAACGCGCATTTTGCTCAGCCTCATGCGGACACTTATTCCTGATTTGCATGGCACTTTTAAAGTCCACTTGAATAGAGGGACAGTAGAGGGACAGCAGAGAGGCAAATAAGTCTTTTGGGGACACAGCCTAAGAAACATAAATTGACACAATATAGCATCTCAACACTAGAGGGCTGTTTTGCTCAAGCAAAGAGAATTATTCGGCTCCTCACTTAGCCCAAAGATGAAGTGTAACACTTTTTTAAAAAAAAATGACCCTTAGGGTGTTTCCACACTGGGTGCGGAAACCAGATTAACCACCCCCCTAAGTCAGATTTAAAACACTTACCTTGTTAGCTTCGGCACGGCAGACCTCTTCAGGGACCCTTCATGGCGGCCGTGTCTGCATTTCGGTGAGTGAGATCCGTTTCTAAAATGGGTCTCGCCACCAAAAACTAGATTAAATTGAAGACCACAGACACGTGGGGCTTTCTCGGATCTGTCCCTATTTGGGACAGATCCTCCAGAGGACTGCTCACCAAAAAAGGATCTTCTTAGATCCATTTTTTGGCGGCAAATGTGGAAATACCCTTAATCACACACAGTCTGGTAGATCATTTTAGTACTCTGACCACTGGATCCTTCGTAAAGATGTAGGATAATCAGAGGTATCAGTGCTGTGTCATCATCATCATCATTAAATAACATCCTATCACAGCCAACAGTTCATTGGCTACTGTTGGTCTTCATTTTGCACTGAGTTCTTCCAAAGAACATAGGAGAATGAAATGTATCGGCATTAAGATGTGCACAGATCTTAAAAGCAGTGTGGCCTTTTGCAGTTGACCAATGGAGATTATGGTTGTGATCAGACACAGCAAAAAAAAAAGCATCTCTACTCCCCCTTCCCTAAACATTATGTGCTAGAAAAAGTGGATTAGAGAATTGCTGGGAACACGAGGGCCATGCCCTGTCTCTCTGAGGTGCCCATGTTCTTACATTTGAACATAGCTTTTGTCAAAGCAGATGTTCAAAATGCTGACCAAGATTTATGCTGGCAATAATCACACTGCGTGGTGGTGGTGGTGGTGGTGGTAGCAGTAGCCGTAGCAGTAGCAGTATGCTAAGAAAGCTGTAGTTAAGGGGACTGCTGTAAGTAAACCTTTTAAAGCAGGCTTGTTCCAAATCAGTTTCTGTCCTTCACAATCAATCTCCACCTTGGAAATGGTTTTTTCTCCTGCTGAACTTTCCTGGCCTCTTGACAAAGCTCTTTAATAACCAGATGCTAAAGTGTGAAATTGTGATGCTTTTCCTTTCTCCTCCCCAGGGACTCAAATCCCTCCCCCTGATCTTAGACACAGATGGCCTGAGAAGTGATTCATGCTTCAAACCGATTCCCAAATTTGGTTATCCTTTATCGCAGGGTGCTACATTATGAAAACTGTCTGAGTGGCTCAGTGCCTCATTCTGATTGAATATCCAGGCTGTAATGCAATCTGAGTATTCCGTTTTCCTAGAAATGCTGTCTTCGGCTGGTTTAGCCAGGACTTTGAAACCTGCATCTTTTTTCTTTTCTTTTTTTTAGTGGTCACAGAATCTCCCATAACAGCAATTATTTTTAAATCACCAGATACCCATAAATCATGACAGATAATTTAGTAGAGTTTTTTTTTAAATAGTTTTTGAAGTATTCGGGAAATGAACATGTTTTAATGACTTTCTTTCGGTTGAATTTTCAGTATCTTTCAATATTGTTAAATCATCCCTCCCAATCCTTTTTCAGCTTTATCGTGTATTGAACGAGGATAGTTTAATCTCACACAATATTACCTTGCATAACGTGGGCAAGAGTCACAGGCTGTGTCTAGACAAGAGGAATACTTCACAGAGACTGCGGAGTAACCCCCTTTTTCCATGCACAGTTAAAGATCCAGATCTTTGAGATGGGGTCCTCCTGGAGATTCGGATCTTGAAAATGCCTGAAGACCCCATTGTGGACATCTATAATCAGATCCACACAAAATCCAGATTTAAGGGCCCGAAGGACCCATTTCCTCTGCCCTCATGGGGGACAGGGCCTTGCAGATGGGGCCTTCAGTGGGGTCCAGGTGGGGACACGGCCTTCCCGATTGGTACCAATCAGGTACTAATCGGGTTCCTAATGGGGCCTTAGAAGGGTTCTAAACCCTAGTGGAAATAGGCCCTAACTGTCAACCTGACAAAAAGGTTTTATGATCTTCAGCTCTCCCTGCAAATTAAGACCCAATACTCCAAAGTAAAACAAAAACAAAAACACCTTTACTTACATGAGCATCAGCTGAAGAATTCTCCTTCCCTTTGCATTTTTCTGGGTGTTTGGGCAAGATGGTGCAAGAGTTTGCCCTCACCCAGGAACAACAGGCTTCTCAGAGAGGCAGTATGCCATTCAGAGAGAGAGGGTCAGAAGACTCCTCCTTGCTGCTCCAGAAGATTGGGAGAACATGGGGATGATTGGTTTTCCCTGCGGAGCTCCTTTACTTTGCAGTAAAGGTAAACTAAGCATATTTAATTTGTGTCTGGAAGCACCCACCCTGCAGCGAGAAGAACATACTTCTTGAAATGGTGGCATGCTGACCATATGCCTGCTGCTGCTCCCGGTCACGCAAACATTGTGATATAATCTTTTGTTTAAAGACTACACAGGGCATTTCCTTTGTTTGAATACTGTACTCTGGCAGCAGAAGACAGTGGACCAAGTAGGTCCATTTGAGCAGCAGCAGTGCAGCGGTAACATGGCCACCACAAAAGTAGCAGGAAGAGATATCAGAGTTTTTCCTACAACTCTCACATTGGACAGCACACT
Source organism: Aspidoscelis tigris stejnegeri (assembly GCA_023333525.1). Classification (NCBI taxonomy): domain Eukaryota; kingdom Metazoa; phylum Chordata; class Lepidosauria; order Squamata; family Teiidae; genus Aspidoscelis; species Aspidoscelis tigris. Next base: position 68,845,745 of record JALMGA010000006.1, read on the forward strand.
TACCAGGGGTTAGGGATGTGCAGTCACTGCACTCTCAGGGTTGTAAAGTAACCATGCAAACATTATCCTATTCTCAAAAAACCCAGCTCTTCGGATTCTAAACAAAGTCTGTCTCCAACATTCTTCTTGAGACTCTAAGAAATGTCACCAATATGAGACAGGGGTCCTAAAAAGAAACCTTAAGACGGGCTTACTCTCTTTAAGTTTGATCTATTTCCTTTTCCAGTTATGAAAAGGAACCATATTTGAAGCCACTTTTTGAAAGCAAACCAATACCTGTTACATAAGGACCTATTTCCTGTACTTTGTTTCTTTCCTTATGCCTTTGATAGTGCCTCCAGATGCAGGTAAAAACCCACAGTTTCCAGGACAATATTGAGATTGCCACACATATTTATGACAATCCCAATGTAGTCTTGGGTTAGTCAAGCAAAATCCTACTACATCACTATTACAGAAAACCCAGCAATGATGATGAGTTTTCCATAAGAGCAATTGTTTATATCTGCCTGCTATTTCTTCACAGGATCCTGCCTTTTGCAACATACCCTTATGTAGGGAGTATGTGAAAAAGCAACAACCCAAGAAGGTGAAGTGTCCAGGTGCTTCCTATACTCAGGTATTTTACAAGAGGAAAGGATCCTATGAAGAAACATCAAACAGAGGTAAGACCCAATATTGTGCCAGGCAGGATTGCCTCCTACCATCTGGTAGGAGTGATGAGAGGTAATCCTAGGATCTAAAAAAGATCTTGGGATGTTGTTTGGAGGGATCCTGAATCCATTTGGGGCATTTTTTAATTTTGTCATGTCTAGTAATAGAGAATATTAACCTGCCCTTGACTTAGCATTCAACACATTTAAAGTTATATTTAAGTAGCTGGGTACCTTACAGAAGAATCTTTTTCATAGTGGCCACATAGCTATGGAGTTCTTGGAAAGATCTGATAGTACTTTTCTTATTACCAATCTATGAAAATAAAATTTGAAATAGGTCTTTGATGTACTGTTCCTCCCCACACACACTGTTTTTAGCACTTCTTTAATGTGTTATTCATTTGTAAGGTAGGGTTTTTTTTAGCATTTGTGAATGCTGTTTTGAAACACTTTATTTTGTAGGAAAATGGAATAAAACAAACAAGACATTTCTTGACTTTACACATTGTTAAGCATTGATATAAAAAATTATAAATGAATGACACCCATATGGACAGTGTTTTTCCAAATAATAATCCTTTCCATGAAGAAGTCTTCAAACTAATGTATGTGTTAACATATGTATTCATTTTATTCATATATTTTAGGGTGGGTTTTAAGTTTGTTTGCTTCTTTTTTAATTTGTGTGCAGCAAGGATTTCATACCTTAAAAATCTGCAAGTAGAGAGATGTACATGGATATTTTATTAGAGTGGGACTGGATTTGCTGTGAGTGATAGCTGAACACATTTATTTTTGCTATGTACAAATGTGATAGTTTAAAATAGGACTTTATTCAATCGGATGAAGTGACACACAGTCTATGTATAGTTAACTGTTTTGTCCTAGCAAGCAAAACCGATCTTACAAAAATGTCCCACGGTTTCCTTACTCTGACCAAAGTGGCTACGAAAATCCAAACCAGTTTGACATTTTCTCAGGACTTCTCTTCAGCTCTGTTTCCTGTCTGTTTAAAGATATATCTGAGGATTCGGTAGGAAATTGACTTAACTTTGAGAGGTGGAAAAAATTACCTATTGTCTCTGGAACGACTATTTAAATAACAAACAGACGAACAAAAAGATAAATGATTTGTCCCGAATCCATGGTAATGTTGGATGCAATGAAATCTTTTCAGTTCTAACAGAATTTTAAGTGCACTATGACTAACATACCTTGCTTAAAACTTTTTTTTCCTTAGCTTATTTTGTGGAATTGGGAACTTTACTGAAAGAACTTGTGGGTCAGTTCATTTTCTCATGGAGTGTTAAGATTTGTTGCAAATTGTTTGGCATTTTTTTTTCCAAAAAAAGAATTTTGGACTAAAGCTACATTTAAAAAATAATAATAATTTGAGAACAAGGGGAGCATTTTAAATGTTTTGTACAAAATTTCAGTGTAGCAGCAGGTAACATTTCTCTTAAGTTTGGCGTGAATAGGAAAGAGAAGATTTTACGCTAGCGCTCACTATTTAAAATGCTTCCACTCTGAGAACTTTCAGTTCCTTAGTGTGGCTTTGCATAATGTGGTGTCCTTGCTGTTGCGTGCAGACTGGCTGTCGGAACTGTGTTGGTATTGTTTTAATTTAACATGTCTAGCCGCAATGTGTGCATTCCACTTTCCCCGTTTCTTTCCCATTGTAAAGCTTTCCCACCAGATAAACTGCAACTTAATACACGAAGCAAGGAGCCCTTTAACTATACTGATCTATGTAATGAACCGACAGACAGACAGACAGACAGACACACACACAACACCTAGAAGAACAAGAATTTCCAAATGCTTTCTCTTCATTTCGAGATGTCTGGGAAAACTGAGCTGGAGATGCTGCTAAATGCTGCTACTTCTGTTACCGATGGCATTCAGACTGACAGCTCTTCGTGCCAAACCAACAACTGTACTTCATAGCTCTGGAATAGGACACTGGCAGTGGCAGCAGCTATCCTCCCCCCCCCCCATCTCCACAGAGACAACAGCAGCTATCCACGCCGTTAGCACCCCAGCCCTATCGGCCATCTCTCCAGGGTCTGCCACCGAACGGCAGGGAGTGAAGCTGAAAGGCACACTACTGGCAACCCATGCCTGTTTCCCAGCTTTAAGCCTTGGCTCCAAATCTTTTTTCTTTCTTCCTGTCGGCTCGCCAAAGGGATCGGCGTGGAGGTGTTGACCAAATCGCCTGCTGAGCAGATCATGATTCAGAAAGGAAAGGCTGGAGAAAGCGGCGGCCGCCTGACGAAGCACCCGTCTCAAGAGCCATCAACATCCTCTTCCGAGGAATCCAAATATGTGGAGATTTATGATTTCCCTGGAGGGAGAGGAGGGAGTCCCCAGACTCTTAAGCTGACTTTGGCAGGGAATGGAAGTAAAGTGGCCTTTCTCAAACCTAAAAATGGATTTTGTGGGAGCAGTGAGGTTAACAGGCTGGCTAACAATATGCTGGCAGACACACCTGCGTATCAAGCACCTCAGGATTATCAATCTAACACGGAAGACACTTCTCCCCCTGCGGGCATGGAGGCTGATGATGAGGTGGGGGGAAGCATCTCTGGCGCCCACTCAGAAGGGTCTGAGAACACATTGTCCCCTAGTATCTCCAACATGCAGCTTTACACAAATGGCTGCTCAGAATCCTCCTCATCTTCCTCCCCTTCGCCCATACAGGAGGAAGGCAGCTTCCCAAAAATGGATGACATGGGGACGGAAGGGAAAACCTCCTCTTCTTCGTTTGGATATGAAAGCGATGAGGACGATGATGCCGATGGCAAAGAACTCGACCTGAGCAACCAGAGAGGTGGGTGTGGAGGTGGGACACCACTGCTGGCCCCCAAGCATCGCTATGCCAGCGAAAGCAACTGTAACAGTAATGAGGAAGCACATTATATTACGACGCACGAAATCCAGCTCAGCGAAGTGGATCATGACATGGATTTTGATTACGGCTTGGCTTCTCGGTGGGACTTTGAGGACAACAATGTGATCTATTCCTTCGTGGATTATGCGTCCTTTGGGAGCGAGGAGACTCTTGCAGATACGCAGACGGAAGAGGACAATAGCTGTTATCTTAGCACGACCACCAGCGATCCTAACAATCAGACAGACAGTATCGATAATACCAGCAGTACAGAGATAGTCAGCATTAATTCTGAAAATGATACCCCTAATGCAGACAAATGCGCCAGCTCGGAAGAAAGTCAGTCCAAGAACCTCAGCAACATGAGTGAGAATTCTGCAGGCCAGATACTCCTATCAATCAAACCAACTTCCAGGGCTATAAATGAGCCTAGCAACCAGCACGAAAAGCAAAACATTATTTATGCTGCCAAGCATGAAGGCGACATGAGCCTCTGTGTCTCCACAGCTCGTGAACGAAATTCAAGTTTAAAACAAGATGTGTTCCGTGACTATGCAAAAAAATTCATTGCAGTTCCTGCACATTTGCAGACCAGGTGTGGAGCCATAAGAGGAAGAGAGCTGGGAGGATATTCTAGCGGTGCCTCCAGCGTGGTAAGTGAGTTGGATGATGCAGATAAAGAAGTAAGAAGTCTAACAGCAAGAGCCTTCCGGAGCTTAGCTTATCCCTACTTTGATACTCTGAACTTGAGCTCCAGTGAATCCTCTACCTCCCTATCAGATCACACCTTAGGAATCAACCGGTGGTCAACTTACTTGGATTTAAAGTGTGGCAGCCTTGGTCAGAAAGCAGAACAGAATCTTTTCAAAAGCAGCACCACATCTGCTGGTTGGAACAGAAACCCCGGGACAAAGACATCCAGTGATCAGTTCTACATTCACTCTAATAAGTCACAGACTAAAGCTTTAGAGTTTGTGGTCAGCAAGCTTGATGGGGAAATAACGCACGTTGAAACACCACCTTGCTTTGAAAAACGGATCCAATCAGGCTCCCGGGTCGTTACTTTGTTGGAGACATTGAATTTCAGCACCAATACCGACGCGGGTGTCCCCAGACCTGCTAAACCTTCTGAAAATGCTGCCGCTGGATCAGATGGCACAGATGAAGTTACAGAAACACTGCCAAAAGAACTGGGCCATGAACCTTGCAGACAATCTGGGCTGGCTGCAGAAACCATGGAAGGCACACAGAAGAAATCAAAATTTGCATCCAGCCTCCTCAAAAATGTTATCTCAAAGAAAATGCAGCTGGAGCATGAGTTCAAGATGGAAAGGGGAGAGATCACAGACACCACATATTCTGGTATGTCCAGTTCCTTATCTTCTAAAGAGGTAGAAGGCAGCTTCAAAGAGAAATTAAGGGATGGGGGCTTGCAGAGACAGAATTCTAGATATTCTGAAGGCAGCTCCGATTACACGATAGTCACTGCAGAAGATTTGGGAGAGGTTTTTGATAGCAAATCTCCTACATCCAAGTCGTCTACACCCCGAGAGGGAAATCCAAGCCTCAGTCGATCCCTTTCTGAAACATTCTTAGAAGAGGCATGTAAAATCAAAGAGAGTGCTTCCGAAACACTGAAGGCAACTTTCCTCCGTAGCCAGAACAGCGCTTTCAGAACATGGAAAGAGAAGGAAGCAGAGAAGAAGGAGGAAAAGGCTCCTGTAGGAAAACTGAAAATTTCAACCAAAGGTGACTGGAAGGCTGATTTGGGAGAAATCTCCGCTGGCAAGTCAACCAAAATGTCCCGCCTCTTTGTCCCAAATATTCAACAAACAACCAAAGAAAAACAAGCCAGCACACAGGTGACAAAGTATTCTATGGCAACCCCTGCAGCAGCTCAAACTGCCGTCGCCACCACAATGATCAAGCCAAAACCTCCTGAGATCAAGATCAGTTTGGGCAGCATGCAACAGAACAAAGACCACCCTTTCAATATCGCAAAGCTTCTTACGCCCAAATTAGGAGGTGCTGCTCCAAACTTTTTCAAAGCAGTGGAAGATACCAGGTGCCAGCAAGCCAAAACTTCCAAAGGAGAGGGAACGGACAAAGTGCCTCAGTTTCTTGTACGTGATGTTAGAGAAAACAAACCTAAAGTCCAAGGTCCAATCCATCAAGTCCGTGATGTCAGGAAACTGATCAAGAGCAACTATGGCCAAGAGTCAGGGGACAACAGTAGTGATAGAGGCAGTGCCAACTCTGAGCAAGGGATTTCTGAGCAGAGACCCAAGCAGTTGGTGACAGCAGGCATTCCCAGGCCTTTGTCTCCTATGGTGATCACTTGTCAGGCAGTAAGCAATAGCAAGGAGGACAAGAGGGCCACAAAAGCTTCTGATCCGGGGGACAAAGCAGGTAATGGAGGCAAGGTGCTTCCTTCCAGCCAAGAAGGGACAATTCTGGTGCACAGGACCTCAGGAAGGTTGCCTGTGGCTACCATTGCACCTAACAAAAGTGACCCTCGCCAGCCCGCTGTGCTGAAGATTGTCTCTAAAACATCTGTGCCATGGAGGCAGCAGGCACAGCAGCCTCAGCCAACAGTAACAGAGAAAAGCAGCAAAGTAGGACCACTGGTAGTAGCGAGGGAAGAAGAACTTCCACGGGAAGAAGTTACTAAGACATCTGTGGCAGTGAACAATCAGGCTCTGGAGAAGCTCACGGCAGCAGTCCGGAGCATGGAGGAGCTCTACAGCTTCAGTAAGAATGAGTGGAAGCGCAAGAGTGACCCACTGCCCATTACTGACAGCCACGTCTTGTCCCTCATTGCCAGTGAGGAGCGGACCATGGGAGCCATGGCCAGTGCAAGGGAAGAATCAATGGTAGGTGCCAAGGCAGAGAACCAGGAAACAAACCACAGTGTGGAGTTCACGGCATCCCCCAATAGCAGTACCAGCAGCAGGGCTGCCCCAGAATGTCAGTTGCGCAACAGAGTTGCCAATCCCACCAGGAATACAGACAAAGTCTCAGCCAAGACAGCTGCCTTTGAGAGTCTGGCACTCCCTAGAGATCGGCCCCGTGGACCAGGCCTCCGTGGAGAGATAGCAACGACTTCCACAGTACCTGTGGAGAGAGGTAGAGTCCCTGTGGTACCCCGTAGTACCTTCACTGCCCAGGCCCAAAAGGCCAAGCAGCAGCCTCGAGATCCTTCTCCACCACCACCACCTAGAGGCCTCAAAAGCCAAGCTGGGCCTCGTTCCATCAAACTGTTTGGTGATAGGCAAGGAAGCCTTCCGGAGTCTGACAAGAGGTCCAAACCCGTGGTTCCCGACTGCGGGAATTATCTGGCCATCCCTCTCAAGACGTCATCTGTGGAGCAACCAGGGATGGCCTCTTCAGGAGAGAGGACTGCTGGTCGCCCAGGCCCAGTCTCTGCAGCTGCAGCAGCAACTGCTCTGTGCAGCCACCAGCCTTTCAGCACAGGCAGGAACAAGGAACAAGAGCCAGTCAAGCCGCAGCAGCAATCCAAGGAAGGAGGAGGCAGCATCCCTGCCACTACCACTGCATCTCAGCCACCTCCAACCCTTCCTCCTCCTCTGCAGCAGTCCCCAGCAGCAAGCACAGCACCTCAGCTTGAAGTGTCACCAGCACAAATCTTTCCTCAGGCTTTCTCCCTGGCTGCAGCGGCGGCCGCCTTAACAGGTGCTGCCCAGCCTGCCCCTCTGCTGTGCTTCTCACCTCCCATGCAGGCTGCAGCAGCCGAGGCCACTGCTTTCCCACAAGCTCAGACACAGCGCAAGGTGCTCCTAGACCTGAGCACTGGCCAGTGCTATGTGGTGGATACACCAGTGCAACAGCCTCCTCAGAAGCGGCGCCTCTTTGACCCAGAAACCGGACAGTATGTGGAGGTACCCTTGCCCACACAGCCACCTCCAGCACCGCCTGTGCCACCCATGACCCTCCCAATGTCCTCTCTGGCCCTGGGCACAGCGGCAGGTGCCTATGGTGCTCCAGCCACTGCTTACATGATCTACCCAGGCTTCTTGCCAGCTGTCTTGCCTGCAAGTGCCCTGCAGGGCCAGCTTGCCCAGCAGCCACCCAACGAGCTCAGTGCTGTTGCCACCTCTTCTTCTTCCACGTCTCAAAGTACTACCAGCCCTGGGACAGACAGTCCTTACTACATGCCTACAGGGAAAGCTACACAGCAGCAGCAGCAACAGCAGCAGCAAGTGGCTTCTGGTGAAGGGAAAACACCCCTCATCAGTATCACCTCCCAGCCACTGGGTCCCAGGATCATTGCACCACCTTCCTTTGACGGCACCACCATGCGCTTTGTCGTGGAGCATCGGTGACAGCCAGCCAGTCAAGGGGTGATTATGCTGCAGGTGCTACTGTCCTGGGTAAGTAGGGTTCCTGCTGGGATGCGCATCAAGACAGTGGTGTATAATGCTTATTAACATAGGCCTTCTCCCTGCAACCTTAGTTTCTAACAGTCACCTAAACTTGGTGGAATAAGTAATCAACGTCTGGATGCAGTGCCAAGCTGAACGTTCTATGTATTTCAGAATTTCTGAGAATGCTGATCATCACCTGGCTTTGGCTGTGAACTAGGGATGTGCACAAATATTCGTAAAATTCATTATTCATACTAATTCGGACACAAATTGAATGTTGCGACATTTGTACATTACGAATACGAATGTTTTGGAACATTCATCATACGAACAGTTCGTACATTTGTTAAGCTGGGGATAAGTATCAGATACGCATCAATACATATTCGTTGGTATAGGATACGTATTCAATACCTACGCGTTGGTATAAGATATGTATCCAGGATACGTATGCATTCACATCAGATAGTCATACAAATTTGTACGAATACTGTACATTCGTATCGAATAGAATCCTACCACATTCGAGGGGGATCTTTTCGAACAAATACAGATTTTCTAACATTCAATTCGTTACAAATCGAATGCCAAAAAACCAATTCGTGTGCATCCCTACTTGAGGACTTTAAAGGAGCATCAAATAGCTACTGAGCTGATACTCCGTCATTCATCTGGGGCATATGCGACTGCATTAACATTAGAATTGCCAGGGCCCCTCTGGTAGGGCTTCAGCATCTGTTTGATTCACCAGAACCCTCCAAGTGGGATTTTTCTCATTCAGCAGACATATTAAAGCAGCAGGAGAATTGCTGGAGGTTGGGGGATGTTGAACTGGTGAATGCAACAGGCAAGAAAACTGCATATGTTCTTTTAAAAGGCTAAAACCCCTGGGGAATAGATTTTCAATAAACAGACTGTGTTCTTCTCTCCCACCCACAACCTGCAGGATCTTGAGCTGCTCTAGGATCATGGGCAGTTTTAACTTTCACTCAACAAGAGGGGGAGGGCTACACCTGTAGCTCCAACTCTCCCTCTGCATTAAGAATAGTGCTAGGCAAATAACACCTTACTCAGTGTGCTGGCATGTCGTTTGCCCGCTGTCAGGATCAGCTGTGATCTTGATGTGTGGGGGAGGGGGAAAGGCTGCTTTTCTTTGTCGCTCCATATCAGGACCAGCCATGAACTTTGTTTGTCTGTGTGAGTGTGTGTGTGTGTGTGTGAGAGAGAGAGAGAGAGAGAGAGAGAACCTGCTTCTCTCCATCTCCATCATCCCGTGGCAGGATGATCTGGGAGAAGCACCCTCTGTCCTCCCATGCCAAGGTCAATCCTGACACCGAGCAGGGGAGAGGAGCACCCTCCCCGCTCCGGTACTCAGAAAACAGCCAGGGATTCCCAGCTCAATGGGGGGAGGGCTGCTGTGGCTGCGATCCTGACAGGTTGGGGTAGCGAAGTACCAGATAATGAGCTCTGAGCTCTGTTTAAACCACTCTGCAATGGGAGCCTATATAGCAACATGAATGTGTTGTCCACGTGGATTCTGCATTCATCTTGCCCATTGAAATCACAGTGTGGAGACAGGGTCATGGAGATCATGCCCCCCTACAACATGATTAAGGAGTATCCATGCAGATCCTGCTGGTATAAAGAAAGATTCTTTGGCAGTCCCAGTTCAGTATTAACAGATACAGTGGGTGAGATGTATAGTGTGGTCCAACCAAGTGATGAGAACAGACAAGTAAAAAATCTTTGGCTGCATACATCCTGGCCCCAGAGAGGCTGGGATACAGGACAAGAGTCCGGGAGTGACTGAAGTGATGGGGAAATGCTTTGGAAAACAAAAGCCACACGCTGCCTTTCTGAGGAGCATTTGTGGGCGCCCTTTTTGTTATGTCTGAACACAGCTGAGCTGGGCCCTCAGACCAGTGAAATGTGTCCATATGCATACAGACCAACTTGGAAAATGCGGCCTTGACTGCAGTGGTGGAACCATAAAGTTCTTTGCTGAAGCTGATTTGAGGCTGAAAGGGTCGCCTGGTATGAGGGAAGGACTTCCCTAAGGCCATGTTCTCCCCATAATGAAGGAGGGGGCAGATGTCCGAAGCTCCTTGCATTAGAACTTCAATTGAGTGGTGCTTCTTAACCAGCTGAGAGGGAAAGACAGAGTGGATAAAAATAAGTTTTTCTCCTCTTCCCAAAACATCAGAATGAAACCGATGCACAATAGAGTTAGACTTTAGAATTTGGTACCACCAGCCTGAATTGTTTTGGAAGAGGTTTTGATAGATTCACAGAAAACAGGTCCTTCACAGGTTACTAGCTCTGATGGTTGTGTGATTTAAGGGGGTTGCACGTGGGATGCAGCGTGCCTCTAAAGACCAGCTGCTGGAAGACTTGTGAGCAGGACAAGGTTTTTATTCGGTCCCTGACAGTGGACTTCCACATGCAGACAATGGACACAGTGAGAACAGATTGCTGGCTTTGGTCCAGGTTGCTAGATACAGTTTCTATGTTCCTTGCACCTTTTATTAAGCTAGAAACAGCCATGGTGGGGTCAGAATGGGTTGAGCATCATCTGTTGCTTCCCATCCTTCTAAACTTAGATTGAACCAACAATCTGTAGCCCTTTTGCGGTACCTCTGATACTGGTGCTTGAAATAGTCACCTTCCTGTGCTTAATGATACAGTCATGCTAGAAGGTTTGGGGAGCAGAAGACAAGGAGCTCATTGCACTTACCTGGGCTACAGTTCCAGGCACATCACAAGAACACCACATCTGTACTGCAATCCATGCAACTGTTCCCAAGGCTGTTTAGAAGGCTTACCTGCTGTGGACAGCTTACCTGAGGCATTTTCACACTACACCGTTCCATTTGGAACGGGTGTAGGACAGGAAGCCTAAGACACTTCAGGACGCTTTGACCATTCACACATAGGAGCGCAGGAACGCGTGTAAACGCATTCCGGCGCGCCTGTGTGCGAATGCTCAAAGCATTCTGAAGTGCCTTAGCCGGCAAACGCTGGCAAGGGGCGGGGAGACGGCTGCCGAGGCTCCTGTAGCCGGCAAGGCAGGCAATCAGCTGATCTGTGTATCCATACCACTTCCAAAGTTGTGAGGCAAGAGGCTTTTTGGTTCAGATTTTCAAAGCCTGAAATCTGAACCTCAAAGTTCACCCTGCCCCTGCACACTGAGTACAACATCCATCCATCCAGTCACGGTGAGGGGTGGGTGGGACATCTGGTCTTAGGACATCCCACCCGGAATAGAACAGAAGGTTTGCCATTCACATTGCTAGAGCGATTGAACAGGAACAGGAACAGGCCTGTTCAAGTGCTGAGCATGCAAATTTCCCCAGCCATTTTTGTTCTTTAGCAGGGAACTGTCTTCAGAGACCACTCCTATGAAGTATGTGTGAACTTAGCCAAGGATTCAGTTATGGAAAATGCATACAAGAAAAGGGTCTCTTCCACTAGTGCTGTGCAATAACGCCTCTTCCTTTTTAATGCAGATAATTTGCCATCTCATTCAATTTGGTACATATTGCCTTAAGCAAAAGTGCATGTATATGGGTTTTTTGTTTACTTAATTTGAAAGATTACCTCACTACTTGTTTAATTTTATCAACTCAAATATAATATGTTAACACTGGCAGTTTCCAGAGCCATTCTGGTAGTGCAACAGGGACAGGGTGTTACATAGAAGCATAATTTTGATCTTCCCAAATTGAAACCAGAATTTACTCATGTGTAGACATGTGTAGACTCATGTGTGGCTGCATATCAGAGGGCCTTTTTAATAGTGGCCCCCAGGCTTTGGAATAGCCTTTGTCTTCCTAATGTCTTGCACAGGGTTGAGCAGGAAAGTCAACTATGGTCCTTCCTCTATGCCTCATGTTGCCATTCCAGTCTCAGTCACTGCTTCCAAAAGTGTTCCCAGCCTTTGATGTTTCTCAATGTGCCATTTCACAGTGACACAGTCTCAGTGCCATTGAGATGGTTCCTGTGGCCATGGGACATGCTGTCCATGTTCCCTTTGTGGCCAAGTATACTGACAGATGTCCACTTGTAGACTTCTTCAAAAAGGTCTACCTTTGAAGCCCTTCAGGCAGTACCAGTACTTGCCCTTCAAGAGGCCCAAGACAAGGGACATGATGTAGTCAGGGCAGGTTAGTGGTGTGGTGCTCTGAGTCAACATGAAGGCAGGGTGATGGGCAGTCTATGGGTGTAGCAGGTGGGGAAGTGCCAGGTCTTGCTGGTGGCAGTGGTGATCCAAGCTGTGCTAAGGCAAACCACCCTCTGCCACCCTCAGCCTCCTCTCCTTCACCTGAGAAGTGCAGCATGGCTTGTTTTTCCAAATCAGCACCTTATCCTTGTCCTCCTTTTCACTCCTCCTGCATGCCCCCTGTCAAAACTGCCAGGATAGGCTTTGGCTCTGCAAGGCACATTCAGTGTGCAACCATTCCATCTGCTGTCATTTGTAAGCTAGCATGAACTTTCAGCACCTGCTGAACCTCATGGCCCAGCCTCATGCCAGTCTCTGCCTGGTCTCAGCCCTGGCTGCAAGGGCAAAAGCTTCGGATGATGAGGAGTTAAAAGGGAAGAACCTGTAGAACATTGTACCCAATGTTGATGTGCTTCAGAACTAAAAATATCGGACCACACACACACACACACACACACACACAAATGCCAGTGGGCTTCATAAACATATGATGACAATCTTTTGGGAAGAACTTCAGAACCAAGCCAGAGTAAAGGAAATTTCCTGTTCCCACGTGAAAAGCAGTTTTCTTGTAAATTCACTTCTAAGCCAGGGGGCACTTTTTTAAAGCTTATATGGGTTAAAAAGTTTTTGTACACCACTTTCTTTCTTTCTTTTTTTTTGTAGTAGCAGAGTGATTAATAAATTAGCAGGTGGTAGTACTAGTACTAGTACTAGTACTAGTACTAGTACTAGTACTAGTAGTAGTAGTAGTAGTAGTAGTAGTAGTAGTAGTAGTAGTAGTAGTAGTAGTAGTAGTAGTAGTAGTAGTAGTAGTAGTAGTAGTAGTAGTAGTCCTCTGTCTCAAAGGACAGTGGAAAGCCTGGGCATAAAGGAATGGAAACTCTGAGTTGCCCAAGTGGCAGAGTTTTTGTCTCAGCTTCACCAGTGTGATCCAAAAGAGTATAAACATGACATTTGACACTAGGCCAACTGCAAGAGCTGTTGAGGCCTACTCCACATTTGCTATCAGGATTTACTTATTTAGCCTTTGTTAAGGCCATATTTCAATACATGGAACAGAACTTTTTCTAGGATGTCTTCCACCACAGAAGTGCCTGGGGAGTGGCATTAGTATGTCCAGAGCCTAAGAAAGGCATCTTAAGGTCTGGGCATGAGGAAGGACTCTGAAGTCCTATTCTGTGCCTTGACCCCTTCAGTTGTATCATGGTGCTCCATTAATACAGTATAGTATGAGACAACAAAAAGGGCTGCTGCACTTGTGCACAGAGGCCAAGACTGGCATCCATGTTCAGGCACCACCATTTATCAACATTCCTTGACATACAGCAGGAAAAAAAACCTCCAACTGCACCAGCCAAGTTGCGCTGATGAAGCATCTACCCCCAGATACTTTCCTGCTGTAAGTGGAATGGTGGGCACAGATAAATAGACTGGGCTTTTATACATCCTGATGTGGGAAAGTGCAGTCTCCACTGAAGCCCCATTTCAAATGCTTCATGAAATGTTGCATAAACTACAGATCCAGAAGATTCACAAAGACATCATGCAAATTCTATGGTGGAGAAGAGAACACTTTGTACAGGTTGTGTAAACAGGGCAGTTTCAATGACTCTAGTGCTCTGTTGCCATGAGGCAGCTTAGGTCAGATTGGCACTTAACCTGACTGGTATGGTATAACAATACCATACAAGGGTAGTCAGATTGAAGTGCAGTGGGAGACATTCACACTATGGCCCTGTCCCCAAGCAATTTAAAGCCCTCTAAAAATCTTCTTTTGCCTCTGAGTGCCCCCATGCCCGGCTTTTCAACGAGCTTCCAGTGCTACCGAAGGAAGAAAATCCTCAACAAAAATAGTGCACTTTAAAGAAGAGTTCCAGTGCTCTTTTTGGAAGTCACGGGTTTTCCTGGCAGCATTTACCATGGGGACACTCCGTGGCAAAAGAGGTGGGGATTGCAGCCTGCACACACAGCCATAAAACATTCACACATCTCCCAGAAGTGCAGCAGCTTCCCTTCCTTTCCCTTTCTAAAGCTCAGAACTTTCAAAGAGCCAGAATAGTACAGAATTGCAACATTGTTGCAATTATTATCAGGTGTGAAGTGGTGGATTGCTACAGTCACCGCTGCTCTACCGGGTGGATTTTGACAGTGATCTGTGAAAGTGTTGAGAGTGAATGAGCGAACGATTGCGTGGCCGATGGTTGCAGCTGCTGCCTTTGCCGCCACGGGAAGCCATTTCGGGGGCGGAGATCTGGGAGACAAACAGAGAACCTATGGCTATTTTTCTTTTGAACTTGTCGGGGGTTTCTTCCTGGTTGTGGCCACACAGAGCGCAGTCCCTCCCCGTTCCTGCCGGCACCCTATCAACAAGAGAGGGGGCGGGGAGAAAAAGATGTGGGCAAGCAAAACACGCTTCCGTGGGGATGGAAGGTGCATTTTAAACACGTGTTTTGCTGAGCCACATATGAACACTTATTCCGGTATTGCATGGCACTTTTAAAGTCCGCTTGAATAGAGTGACAGTAGAGGGAAACTAGAAAGGCAAATAAGTTGTTTGGGGATGTAGCCTATGAGTGCTGAATCAGCCCCATACCTGTCCAGCAGACTCTCAGTATGAATGGCCCACCTGGATTGCCATGGCCAGTGCAAACTGGGATTCTGAGTGAAGCCAGGCATTGCCATGGCAATCTGGAAATTGCTAATGACTGCACAGCCTCAGGCATGAAGTCCATGCCTGCCTGCCACACAACACCCAGAAGAGGTGCAGATCCAGCGTCCCAGGAGCAGTCTGGTCAGTCTGTGAACTACTTTTAAGTTGTCCACAGCTGAATTGTACTGAGGAGCTGGTCAGTGCATAAAGGCCCTTGCTCTCCAGCAGTGACTTACTCAGTAGAACCTTGAAGCAGTATTTGGAGAGATCAAAGAACATTTTGTCTGCCATCCCATTAGTTCTGGACAGGTTGCCACCCATGCTATCATTTGCAAACCTTCAGAATGGGCAATAAATACTTGAATCTCTTTCAGTGTGTGTATGTCCATCCATCCATCCATCCATCCATCCATCCATCCATCCATCCATCCATCCATCCATCCATCCAAATTGTATCTTACAGTTTTGAAGTTTACTAGTATGGCAAGCAATCTGTTTATAAATGCGATAAAAACGTTTTCAATAAAAAACTGAAAACACTGCAAGCAGCCCTCTTCTCAAAAAGGGAAAAAAACAGGCTGCATTCACACCTGTTTTAATTCAGCTCCATTTCACCTTTAAAGCAAAGAACGCATAAGCAAAGGGAACAGTCATTTTCTTTCTGCATTATTTAATCCAAAAGTGAATTTTCTGAGTTAGATAATGCTTAAAGCAAAAGGCTTGCCACTTTTCCAGTGTATTCTCTCACTCTGAAAGTGAAGCTAAGATGTTTCCCAACAACCTCCACGCATTAAATCAATAATTTAATTTGTGTTTTATTTTACAGGTTCAAAGAGCAAGATTTTCTCTCCCATCTTCTGAAATCATTTTGGTAATATTAAGCTCCTAGTTAAACTGCTGCTTCCTTTTCCTTGAGTATTTTTTCATGCATTGCTTTGTACAAATCATGTATTAATGTTTGTCATGTTTGCAAAACACTCTGGTTTTCAAATTATGCATAAATTTACTTATGCAAGTACAGATGGATGCTTTGTGATATTTTCTCTGAACTTTTGTTTTTATGTATTGAAACTAGTAGTTACACCTGTGTAACCTACATGGCTAACTGTATGTTACATGCAAATACGTGTACTGAAAAATTAATATCCACGTTGACCGGAAAGTAATTTTGAATGGAGAAGCAGCAGTGTCTTAGAGGAAAACCACTTTTAATTCTCTTGTTGACTTAGCCCTAGACCTTTTATATCTGGAAATACTTGGAGGAAAAAGTAGCCAGCAGGGAAAGAGTTAAATATCCTTTCTCCTCCACATCTGCTGTCTTTCTCTGCTTCTCTTTTAATGTACCTTATCTACAGCAATTTGTTACAGATATCTGTCTATAACATGCTGTTTGCCTTTAAGTTTTAATCTGATATGGTACCTTTTGAAGGTACCAGTCCGTGGGCATGGGAAAGTAGTATACCTTTGTTTCAAAGTGGATTCAGTTTCTTTGCAGATAATAGCCAACATGCATGTTATTCTTAAGTTCAGTTCTATGCAATTATCTTGTAATCACGGGACAGTCTTCAGTAGGAGCTTGATTAGGGCTGGTTTACAATCTAGATGTTATGCACTTTGAAATTCCTTCAACACATCTAGCATCCCAGTTAGATTTATCTGCTCGTTCATGCCCACCTTTCAGGTTCAGGGTGAACCAGCATGTAGGAATCAAACAGCAGGCAAGAAATCACATCTATGGCTGCATCTACACACATAAAAAAGGGGCTTGGGGGTAGGAGCATGTAGATATTTCTGCAGAAGTACATTTTCTGGCCTTTAATGTGGACCAGAGGCATTTGTGTTTAGATGATATGACCTGTAAGCCACTTTCAGTTCACTTGTTCTATGTGCACATGGAGCCTATATGTGTGATGTGGCTTTTCCTATCAAGAGCTGTGAGAACGAGGGTCACAGAGTCTGAGCATAACCATCCCTCTGGCAAAGCTTAATGTGCCCCTAGATCCTGGTGCAGCTAACTCCCCGTGAAAACTTGTTAGTTGCACACCTGACCCACCCAGCTGATTTAAGCAGCCAGCTACTCCCCCCCCCCTTGTGGTCTTTGATTAACAGTTTGGTCAGACAGAAAGGGAGAAATGGCTTCTACGGCTTGAACAGTGTTGTTAAAGAAGGAATCTGGGGAAGTGCAGCTTCTCAATACATCTTTTCCATCTGGCTTTCCATCTAGAAAGGTCGGCCACAGCTGAGTGCAAAATACTATTCCAAACCATTCAGAACAGTGTTTTGCACAGCTCTGGTTGGTCATTCCTAGGACAAGCTGCTCCATTAAATGAATAAGTCTGATCTGCTCGGGCCCTTATTTGAAGACCAGTTCTTTTTATATTTACTTCAGTTACATTGAGTTTAAATATGTAAACATCAGATTGCAGTGTTACGACTTAGCTGGACTGGGGCCATTATCTTTTCAGTAGTTTTTCATGTATCTCACCCCCTCCTCCTATAACCTGATTGGAGGAATAACTGGAAATCTACTTTGATTGCTTTATTATTTACATTTCACCACTTTATGCTATCATGTAGCATCATGAGGTACCTTGACGTACACATTCTTCAGTTAGACAGCTAGAAAGAGAATGTGCATTGAGTTTACTACTTTTGTCTGTCAGGACTGGTTACTTTTAAGAATTATTATGATGAAAACCCAGAAGTGAAGCTTTTCCCATCACATAGGATGAGTTGTAGGAAGAGTTATTTTATTGTTGATATTAAAGTGGGGTTATAGTTGCCCCCGTAGTGTTAATTGCTTTAAAATGTTAATTTCAAAGCAGAGAACACTGAAATCAAAGTGTTTAGCTATGATCTTTCTCTGCAAAGGTATGAAAATTTTGGAGAGTTGCTTTAGAAACTGCTTTGAGAATGTTATCTTGGCTTTTTCTTCTCAACGTTCTAACCCAGTAACATGCATATTAGTCATCAGCGGGTCTTTTCACAGGGCACTCTCACATGCTCTGGGATGCTCCATCTGCACATCGCAGCGGCAGCTCTGTGCCAGAGCATCCTGGAACATACAAGAGGTGTCCCAATGCTCCAAAGCCATGGAGCTTCCAGTCTCAGCAGCATTTGTACCCACTTCCAAATGCAAAGCTCCAAGGGGAAGGGGTTGTCGCAGCGCTCCACATCACAACCACCATAGCAATGGCCAGGCACACAGCAGAAGTTGCCACGGCCATTGCTGTGGCAATTCAGACAGTCTGGGATGGACCATCCGCACCTTAAGCAGCCAGCCACTGTCCCTGAAGTTAACTGTGAACCAGCCCTAAGCTAAAGCTTAAAGGTTTACCTTGAAGTTCTTGGAAGGGGAAAGGGTCACCCTTGCCCACTCAGCCCCCGCAACAAGTGAACTTTTGAAAATTATTGTAGGAAGTTTTCCTGGTGCAGGTATTGCAGTCTTGTCTATCCTACACACAACCACCTGTGGGAACTTCCAGTGTGGTGCTTAATTTCAAAATGATCAGTTCAAGAACTGATATTTCAGGTGTTTCTGGACTCTGTCTGTGTTGGGGACCCCCTACCTTTGTGAGTCTCTGGGCACAAGAAGCATCTTGGGAAATAATTATGAATACCCTTTTACTTTTCACCCCTGAAACATGATCTGCGCAGCACCCTAGCAGCACATAGGTGTGCTTCAAGGATGTAGGGTCCATACATCCCTGTCCCTATCAAGCAGTCTGGTGTAAGAATTATTAACAGCACTTTAATGGCAGAGTATGAAACAGTGCTCTGACAGCTGTTCTACCCAGGTGTCAATGCTGAAGACGTGGACTTCAGGGCAAATAGCATGACCCTGTTTTCTCAAACACAGAAGATAACCAACTTCCCAGGCCATTTCCTGAGTTCAAGAAAAGTCTTGAGGGATAGTCTGGCCCAGTATGGGCAGGACTACCTGGTGTGAGCTTGCACAGTGTGGGATAGCCTGCACCATGTGGAAGTGCCCTTTGTTGCATTAAAATCAGGGCAAATTAGTTTCCGTCTCTTAGGCCATGGCTCCACATCTGCAGTGGGAATCACCTGGGGGTAGGTGACTCTATAGAAGTGCCTCTCCCTCTCCATGTTGGCAGACGCTTCCACCTTGGTGGGCACAAGACCTGACAAAATGGTGAACAAGGCATCTGCTGCGAATGTGCTATTTCATCCCTCACCCTCGGGCACCTCAGGTGAGCGCTGTGCTCTTTGGGGCCACTTTGTGCTGTGGCAAATGGAAACACAACTGCACTGACCTTTCCTGCTTTTGCCTGCAGTGGTAAGTGGAGACAAGACCTTCTCCACTGTGGGGTCTCTGTTACTTGATGCAGTTTTGGTTTTCCTCCACAGGTGAAACTTGTGCAAAATTTCAAGGGGACCTAAAAGTGTTTCCTCGAGTGATGTAGTAGAATGTCATACTGTTGCGCGGAGTGAATTTCAGGAAGTTCTGTTGAATTTCAAAGGAGATTGAAAACGTTTTCATTGCAGCTTGTGGAGTTTCTCAGGAAAGATCCCATACATCCTTGGATTTTACTGAAGGCCACTGTGTTTATTAACAGTATAATTGTATTGCTTTTTTATTTTTCTTCGTGTCAGGACTTACCTGTGCTGCTGTAAGGAAGCTATAGAAGAAGCAAGATTTACAAATGCACAAAAACTGTGCAACAACAAAGATAGTAGATGCTGCACATATGTTTTGTTTCAAATTATATAACTATGAAATATGTTAAGATGCCAGACTTTTATAGGGGAGGGGATCTTTTGTTTCATAAATCATTAGGAAAAGTCACTGGCTCTATTAGTCTTAACGAACGCATGGCCAAGACATTTCACAACAAAAAGCATTGCCTATAGTGATGTCATGTTTTGCTGATGTAACCCATAGCTTACCCAAGATATTGAAACAAAAGTCCTATCATGACTGACCACTGACCATACTGTTGGGTTATGATGAAGGTTGTAGTTCTGCAATATAACTAATGAGAGAAGTTACAGATGGTCACCATGCTCGAAGTGATTGCAAAATGTTCATGCTAATACTAACCATTTTGGTGGCTATACCTGTGAGCCATATACTGTAGTATCTCCTGTTGGGGTTGCAGTTTGCTTTCATTGGTGGACCACTCCACTAGCACAGCAGGTGTGCAAAACATGTCCCTTGAGACAAATAGGCTCATTTGCCTCGCTCAAGCATGTATTCCAAATATATCACCGACGGTACTCCAAGAATGGGGCTTTTATTTATTCCTCTTCCATGTGGACCTGATTGGCCACTGTGGCCCTTTCCACAAAGACCATTATTCTGGAACAAATCAACATCTGCAATCCACATGCTGGTGTGGACTAGGCCAAGCTCCACCCTCCTGTCACTCTTTGTCCACACTGAATGAAGTATGGACTGGGCTACAGCGATGAAAATGGCATCCTAGACTGGTATAGTGTAGGTTTTGTTGTTGAGATTTACACTTGGACCAGGGTAATATGCCATATCACGGCACATCCCATACTCTGTCTTACTCAAGGAGATGCTTTTTGGTAGTGCTCCAGGAAGAGCTGCTGGAAATGGGTCTCCTGCCAAACTCAGGAACTCCGAAAGCTGCTTCTGAGGGCTCTCCAGAGACAGCAGTGATGGAATGGACCTGTCTCACTCAAGAGGCAACCTGCTTCAGCTTGGCATGGTTGCTTATTCTAGGATGGGGCAGCCCCACTCCAGAACAGCATATGTGAGTGTAGAAAGGGCCAGAGAGAAGAAACTGCTGGATGAGATGGACCAGGCCTCCAATCCAGCAGTTCTTTTATTGATGATATTTGACATCATATATTTTTATGATGAACTCAATTACATATTTGTGGGCTAGGGCAGCCAGACAGAAATAGTTGCACAGGAGAAGGGGGGTGGGGGGAAAGAACTTCAGCATATGTTGCCTTCATGATCTCACTTGTTGGAGTTTTTGGGTCGCCATGCCATGCCATATCCAAAAGCTCAGGTACACAGAAGAGCTATGGAACACAGCATAAAAACTGCAACAAGTGAGACCGGAACTGCCCCTGAAAGCTTACATTCTGCCTTGATGATGATTCACTTGTGCTGAAAAACCTTCTCCTGCAGAAGTGTAACAAATGCACCATAGCCTACTGCGATGGAGACGTTAAAAATAGTTTGACTCATTATGTTACTTAGTACTCATTCTATGACCACATGGTAAAGGTTGGTTTTTAAATGTAACTAACAAATAAGGAACACAGCAATGTGGGCTTTGTCTTTTGACAGTACAAATCTACACTAGGGTTGTGCACAAATGTTTTCTTCCTTTTCACTTTGTATTGAAGTGAATGGGATGGAACTTTGCATTTCTGGGAATGGAGCAACTTCAAATGTGCTAGGCTTCTAATTCACTTCAAATTCGCTTTGAATCTCTGCTTCCATCAGTCACACCTTGGAATCCACTCCAAAGTTTTGAGCAAGGGGACAAAAGCTTTTGCTTCAAATGTGAAGGTCGGTCTTGGAATAAAGTCAATATTTGAATGTGAAGTTTCAGACCTTCATCATTCATATTAATTGCGAAGGTGATAAACATTTTTCATCCATTCCTAATTTACACAGGCCCTCTGAATTGCTGAAAATAAGAACAACTGAAGCATGCCTTCCCTCAAAAGTCACCTAGACAGGGCCTGTTTAGGCCAGGGCAGGACATCAAAGGCAATACTTATTTTGAGCAGCTTTAATCTCAGTGTTAGGAAAAGTAAATGCAACACCAGCATTTGATATTTCCAAAGAGGATTTTTGCAAAGTCAACAGTCCCCCTTTTTCCATGCACAATCACAGATCTGGATCTTCAAGATCCAGATCTTTGAGATGGGGTCCTACTGGAGATCCGGATCTTGAAGATGCCTGAAGACCCCATTGTGGACACCTTTAATCAGGTCCACACGAAATCCAGATTTAAGGGCCTGAAGAACCTATTAAATCTTGATTTCCTCTGCCCTTGTGGAGACAGGGCCTTGCAGATGGAGCCTTCAATGGGGTCCAGGTGGGGACAGGGTCTTCCCAATTGATACCAATCAGGTACTGATCGAGTTCCTAATGGGGTCTTAGAAGGACTCTAAGCCCTATTGGGAAAAGGCCCAGTGTGTTCAGGAACAGCACAAGAGAGATTCAAAACTGTTTCAATGGCTTATGTGAAAAAGGTCTCTCTAATCATATATCCTTATAAAATATATATTTATAAAATACTTCACATGTATGTAAATAAGAAGTGATTTACAATGTTATTATTCTCCTACATTAGTATTTGAAAAGAAATGCGAACCACTGAGAATATTTATCTTGCTAGAATTAGCCTCCACTCATTTCTTTAATACAGTCTTCCCCCTTAAAGCATGGCACTGCTTGGCACAGTTTGGGGTAGCATCCACATGGCAGCCTTAATGACACATTGAATATGCAGTGAGGTCACAGTGTCTACACAACACTGCAACCTCATTGTGTGGTGTCCCTATGGGCACCGTAAGTGCCATTATGGTGTTTTCGTGGCAGGGCTATCTGAAGGCCTCTCTGAGCTCTTCAGCCAGCTCTTCTCTTTTGCAGTGATGGCAAAAGGGAACTTATGTGGTCTCCCCCATCTTCAAACCTCCCCACCTTCAGGTTCAGAGCTGGGAACCTCTGCTTCAGTTCTGTGGGTAAGAGATAGCCCCCTTCCCTGCTTGTCAAAATGCAGTGATGGAATCCTTGACCATAATTTTGCTGGGGGGGGATCTTCTCTCCACCCCATGGCAGGAAAAGTGTCTGGGGGATGGAGGTTACGTCTCTCTCTCTCTCTTGACTCGGGGAAGGAAACGTAGCTTCTTTAGCTTTTAGCTGATGATCCTGCTGGAAGGGAGGGCAGGAAACTCCCTTCACCTATCAAAAACTAGGTTGGAGATTTCCTCACTGCAGTTTGGCAGATGGGGGGATCAGGGATGCTATGGATTTGAAAAAAGCTATTGTTTGTTGGCGAGTGATGAGCAAAGGGCTTATAGCAAACTTACCCTTGATTTGAAGGGATTTTGACTTACTTCACATAATACAATACCTATGCCAAGCAGAATCATGCAATGCAAATCATCCCAGCAATTACAAGATAGCATTTAAGGGGAACTGGCAATCCATTCCTGTTCCCGCAACTTGGTTCGTGTAATGAGGTGGTTTCTGGAACTGCCACAGTATATAAGGGGGGGACTGTATAAACAGTTTTATTTTTCTACATTGGGGTGGGGTGGGTGAGTTAGGCCTTGTTTTGGTCCAGCTTAGATTCTTTGTAAAGGAAATTAATGTGTCTTTGCTACTTTTCATTAACAGCCACTCTGCTCTTTTTCAAAGCCTTGCATGCACTGCACAAAGATTTTTGTATACTTTTTTTTCAGATTGCCATACAGCACAGGTGACAAACTAACTCATTGCTAGGCAATCAATGCCATGTTTCCTCTATCTTGGTGCTCCCAGAAGTGTTTCACTATACAGTTTACAAGATACTGATTTGCACACAAACGCATCCTGCAATCTAGTATAGAATTAGGTACCCTTAAGTCCATTTACCGAGGTGCTTGGGATTAACCGTTACTTGGAATCAAGTGTAGAGCTAGGTGTTGGTGCAAACACAGTAAAAAGGTAAAAGTTGGGCCCAGTGTTTTTGAGCACAAGGAAAGGACTTTGGGCACCTTCTCTGGGGTCTTATAGGACTGCAACAGCCAAGGTTTGGGCATATGGTGACTGCTGAGCACTGTGCACTAAAGGGGAGGCAGACCCTGCATAGAGTCCACTCAGGCCCTATGGCTAGCCCACTCCCAGGTAAGAAAACCGCACCAGGGAGAGACCTTTTTACAGTGGTGACCCTCATGGCCAACGGCTGGGTTTCATTCCTTCTACTGTCATGTAGACAGGTAGTGGCAGCAAGATCAGCCCAGGTCCATTTTGTACCCTGGGAACATCCAGGACCATTTTTGGGTGTGCCAGTCAACTTCCCCTAACCAGTAAGTCTTGAGGCCGGGGAACCTTCATGTTTGCATTCCTCTGGGTTACACTGGCAAGCTTGAGAAGGAAAACTCTTGTGCCTGGGCAACTCAAGAGTGTCCATCGATTCATGCCCAGGTTCTTTCCATTGTCTTTTTAGACAGAAGGGTGATTTTACCTTTACCTTTTTACTAATATTCATGGATTTCTACACCTTTTGGTGCCTCTAAGGGTCTTCTCTCAGGACAGTTCTCTTTAAGTGGAACATTTCGATCCTAATATTGGGCTACGTTTAATTTCTCTGTTGTGTATTAAACATACACTTTGTGTTTCTTTGGTTTGTAAAACTGCTGTGAAAATACTTTGAACTCAAGCCAGGAAATGCACTGAAATGATCTTGGTGATTGCATTGCATAGGTATATTTTAGCACACTGATGCTTTATGAATTACTTCGTAGTATTATGCCTTCACATCCTTAAATGCCATAGGGTAGATTGTAGGGTTGGCTCTCTGCAAATACTCAGCCCTGTAACTCTAAATTTAAAGTTATAATCTGAGTAGCTGAACACATTTTGTAGCTCAATAGCAGCTTAGATGTGGTAGCACATCTAGCCCACATTAAAGGCTAAATAATGCATTTTGGACATGCATTTTCTGCCCTTCAATGCAGATTAAGGTACCAACATGCAGACCATTTTTAATGCTCGTTTTCTGTCTTATTATAAACCTAATCATTTTCCTAATGGAATAAGCTCTCTTAAGTTGGATTTTTCAACTGCTAAAAGTTCAGGAACCGAGTGCACTTTGGAATAGGTCTCCACTGTCAAAAATCCAATTTGTCCTACATTTCACACTTCCCTATTCTTACCCTTTGGGCCCTCTGCCAGCTCTTAGCTTCTACTCTGTCTGACTGTCACCTTCTCATTTAATTACTTAATTCACTAATTTTCCAAAGTAGGACATGGAGCCCCGTCTGGTGATGCTGCCCCCAAGGGCTTGTTTGCACTAGGGGTGTTGTTCAAATGCCACACCTTCACAACAGGAGCGTGTGCCTTGCTTCCATTTCTCTGCAAGAGAGAGAACACAAGGCTTTGCATATTGCTGCAGGCTCTTGCATGTGACAGGCTTCTGCAGTTTTATGTAAGTGGAGCACTTCCCAAACGCACAGGGGACGGTGATGCGACCCTGCACTGCTTGTGATTGGCAGAAACAGCTTCCTGCAGTGCTCTGCAATGTACCGCCAATATGGCCAAGTCATGGCTGCTGATCACACACGCCAAAAATGCTGGAGTCAAATTATAATGCTTGATAAAAGGGCAGTGAACAAGGATAAGGGATGAGTCTATTGCTTTCCTGCAAACTCTGTAATGTCTTGTGCAAGATGTTGCACAAGCAGAATATCTTTAGATTTCCCTTTTTAATTAAACACTCTTGTCCAGCACATGGAGCAACTTGTCTGTGACAGAACATTATATCTACATCCGTGTAGTTGGACAGGTCACATTTTATATTGTATTCCCATTTCCTACTTAGAATATCTGACAGTAATTTAGCTTCCAGGTTACATTACTTTGAATTTTTCTTTTTCTAGGTATTTTATTATTTATGTGTCACCTCTCTGTGTGCAATATTTTAAGGTGGCTTACAATTAGAATCTGCAACTCCTTTCTAAAACTAGATTTCCCATGATTCTATCACCCATTGGCCACTTTGGAGAAGAATCATGGGACTTGCAGTCCAAACTAAAGTACTTTTTTCCTGCACTGCTTACTGCTTCTCGTTGACTGTTTTGTAATGAAAGTTTATCTTCGTCAGGAAATAAGCATTTAGACCCTTTAGGAAGAAAAGCAGCAGCAGCAGCAAAACAGCACTGTGAACATCTTCAGAACTAAGTCCTCTCCCAATGCTTAATGAGAGAGGGGAATCCCACAGAGGGCAGCTATGGAGGGCAAAAGGAAAATGTCACCACTATGTGGGTGAAAAATCTCTGCCCACAAGATGGATTCAGGGTGTTTTTTATTGTTATTTTACTTGTAGCATATTTATCCTAAGACAGTGCACATATTTTTGCCCCACAACCACTCTGTGAGGTGGTTTAGACTTAGGCTGTGGTCACAGCTAAGGTTTAAACCAGCTTCAGACCACTTTCAGAGTGAGAGAATGCATCAGCAAAGTGACAAGCTGCTCTCTTTCAGTGCTAAATGGCTCAGAAAGTTCACCTTTGGGATAGAGAATGTGGAAAGAAAGTTACTGGTCATTTTGCTGAGGTGTTCTCTGTCTCTGAAAATGGGCTGAAGTCAGATTAAACCTTAGGGGCAGCAACTGGCCAAAGGCCACCCAGTGTCCTTGGGTGACCCAATGAGGAATAGAATTTAGGGAATCTTAGGGTGTTTTTGCACTGGGCTTACATTGGACTAGGAACGTGCACAAATGGGTTTTTTTGACATTTGATTCATAATGAATAGAATGTTTAAAAAATGTATTCGTATGAATAGATCCCCTTCGAATGTGGTAGGATTCTATTTGATGCGAATTTATATGACTTTGTACAAATTTCCAATACAAATGAATACGTATCCAATATGTATCTGACACGAACGCATACGTATCCAATACATATCCTGTAACAAATCCACTCTGAAAGCATCAAATTCAACCTGAATCCACTTTTAATCTGCTCTGGATCCATCTTGAATGCACTCTGGATCTGTTGCAGATGTGACTGACTCAGACACTTTCCCACCTCCCCAGTTGAACAAATGTCCGAACTATTCGCATGAATGTTAATGTATGAATATTGTACATTTGATTCATGTACGAATGTCCAAATTTGTACAAATAACGAATTTTATGAATATTTGTGCACATCCCTGCATTGGACCAGTGAGTGGGTACTAGGAACCTCCCTTGCAGTCTAAGGGACACCCTGCCCATTTAAAGACCACACCCCGGTGGCGGGGCCTTCTTTAGACTGCCCCATTGTGCAGAAAGGAGAAGGCTTCTAGTATGCTTGCTAGTCCAATTTTCTAACTTTGTGGCTCTCTTTTCACAAGTGGTATTTTGGGGTTTTCTTCAGATACTTTTACTGGCTCCAGAAAAGCTGAAGAATGGGGCAGAAGTGCTACTTCTACCTTATGTAAGTGAGGCCTGAATTTAAAAAGAAAGGTTCCACTGGTTTCACTGGGTTTTTGGTGAGGATACAGGTTTTCAGCCTGGGATGTTCTCAGAAATGTATAGCTGTGAATTGTTTTTACTTTGCAATGCTTGCTACTGAAATAACTTTGAATCCTGTCTACACAGAAGTCAATACTTCACTGCCTGACTTTGATAGCTGTCCACAATTCCTTTTTTCCTGTTACAAACTGCAGTAAAGTTTTGGCTACCTGTGAGCAATTGTCTTACCACTTGAGCTTTTCCTGCGATAGTGGCTCCCACCATGTGCTTTTTCTAGAGAAGGCAAGAAATGTGCCGAGCGATTTAAGAGCAGAGAATTAAAGAAAGTGCAATGATGAATAGAAAAGAATGTCAGTTGAATGTTTGACTTGCGTGCAGGTGAGAAAAATGTAAAGGGCAAAATGCTTTGGAGGCCTTGGTTTGGTGAAATGGACTGCTGCTTGTGGAAAACTTAAGTATAATTTTCTGGACAATTTGACTCTTTATGCTGCTTACAAGAAAGATGACCTTGTAGTATGTTTTGGCTAAAGTCTGGAGTGATCCTATTGCAGAATGCTGTCAGCTTGGAATTTAAGGATACCAGACCCTGCAGAGGAGATGTGGGAACTGCACTTACCAGCAGACTGAACAAAGCAAAGATTTAATTGTCCAAGGAACACAGGGATATAATGAACTGTTTAAAATCATTTACTTGTCAACCTTTGTATTCCAACAAGCAAGCATTTGTATATTTTTTTTTTGAATGTTATGACAAATGAAATGTATTTTTCAGTAAACTGTATTATATACAACTTCTCTGAATAATGTCTGGCTTATTATTAATTATTATTATTTTCTTAAAAATTGTGATCAATCTGTGAAGAGGCCAAAAATGTTAAGGGGAAATAACTGGGGGGGGGGGACTTTCACAAGAATTCCCCTTCACCCAAGAACATGTGGACCTGTCAGAGCTGGGCATGCAGGAAGGAGCTCATCACATGAATGGAAGAATCCTCAGTCCTGTGACCTCTAAAACACATAATTTTACCTATAGGTTGGGGGAAACTATTTTGCCTCCAGAAGCACTTCAGGTTGACGTAGAGGTAAACCATGCGTTTTTAAAGCAATATTTGGAGGTACCCAAAGTACACTAGAAGAGTGAGGCCTCTCTTAACCTATACCAGCATGTGGAAGAGAAGGCCCATAGACTTTTTCTATACTAATGGCAAGTGCAGAAAGACCTCAAAAGAGTTAGTAAACTGCTTTGTAGAATTACTACCACAAAAAACCCTCAGCAGATCTACAACAAGTACTTCCAGAATAGTATTCCCTTGCACTTGTACTCACAATGGATATTTTAACATCAACTGAAGGAAAACACTACAAAAGTGCAATAATAAAACATGTAGTTTTTACTAGGACACTGTTCACACCCTGTAGTGAGAGCTGGTCTACTCACTGGGTAAGTGCCTCTGCATCATGCCACCACCACTGCTATCCAAGAGCTCACCAAGCCTGCCCCAGCACCACATTCCAATCCCCATGGCAATGTCCTGGCACATGCAGGGCTAAAAAAGCTGCATTGGGATGCACCTCTATTAAAATAAAATAAAAATAAACATCCATGATCATTTATGAGCATGAACAATCATTAACCTAAATCATCCAAAACAGATAGTTTATTAAAAAAGCAAGGAGGGGGAGTAAAGAGCAAAAACAGCAGTAACCAAAGTCCGTAATTCTGTACACTCCTATGATGAGGTAAGGCTTACAAAATACAAGGGGATTTGCTTTCAAAAAGCATCTGCACAATAGTTCTGTAACTCACAAACTATATACCAAAAACAAATGCTAGGATTAGAATAGTGCATGTAAAGTATTTTTGAATATGCATAATATGAACTGGTAAAAATAATTTTACTGCTTTCATACTTTAAACATTAAACAGTATTTCTATTTATTGCTGTCTCTGTTATGTATATTACAAACACATGCTTGGGGAAAGGAGCCATCTACATCAATTCAAGTTCCACTAATCTGAAGAGGAGTTGCTGAGGAATAAAACTGCATACTAGTACAATTCTTCTGTTTAGAACGGATTTCATAAAACATAGCCCTGTCTACCTAGCTTCCACTGACGCTGATCTGAGCCACTGTGGAATACTAAATTCATCAGCACCTATGCCTTAAAAGGTTATTCTCTTTAAACCAGGACTGCATCTTAAATATATTTACAAATCAGCTTTTTATGACTCTTTATCTTTTACAAAAAAAAATTATTAAAAGTACAGACTGTTATATTTGCTGCTTTTAAAAAGACAGCATGTCACTGTTGTGTTTTCTCTTTTAACATCAAAATGATACTGAGCCCCATTTCTCCTGCAGCCATTTTCTTTGGCTAAAAGCAGCTTGGGGTGGGGGTGGGGGGAGGTTGTGATGGAGCAGCAGACGCTTCTGCAGATACTTGAAACCCAGAATTCCCAAGTCATATCTCCATGAGATGGTTGTTGGAATGGGTTGTTTGGAAAATCAAGCTGTGATCGGGCACAGCCCCCTCCCCCCCCCAAAAAAAAGTACCTCTGAGGCATCTCAGAGAAGGCTTCAAGGTGGGATTGTTCACACAACAGTCTGCCCCTCCCTGCTGTCTCCTAAATATTCTGTTGGAAAAAAGGTGGATTAGAGGAGGCTTGGGAACCCAAGGGCTACGCACTGTCTCTCTGAGGTGCTTCTTTTGTTTTGTCTGAACACACCCTTAGTTTAGCTGATTCAGGTGTATTGGATGCTCAAATTGGTCACTACTGCCCTACCTGCTACTGAAACTGAGGCTGTGGTCACACCTTTACTTTAAGCCATCCTCAGACTGTCCTCTGGTCACTCTGCTCACATCTTCCCCACCCCACCCCACCCAGTCCCTTTCAGCATAGCTAACTGGACTAAAAGGGGCTGAATGGGTAAAATTGGGCTCCATTCTGCCCAATGGCTGTATGTGTGGGTGGTTTTGATTCTGCCCTCCCTCCTCTTTCTGAGCTCTCACAGTCCCATCTACCTCACAGGGTGACTGTTGTGGGGAGAAGAACAGAAGGTTTGTCAGCTGATTTGAGTCCCCTTGAATGGGTGAGAAAAGCGGGATAGAAAGGCCAACTCTTCTTCTTCTACACCTCCAGACTTGGTGGCTCTCCACCCCTCCCTGTTCCATTCCTGCCAAGCACTTTCTACTTTGCTTGCCACCATTCCTAGGACAGTCCCCTCCCCCATTCTACACTGTTCCAATCACACACCGACGGACTCTGCCCATCATTTTTTAAACATATAAATCAATTTTGCACTATCAGGAATTGGGTATGAACCAGATTACGACGTCTTCAATTCAGTTTCTTAATAGGACCGACCATTTCAGCAAGGTGTGACCACAGCCTGAGTTATGAACATGCCAAACTGAGGGTAAGAGAGGGAGGGACAAATAACATTTTCCCTGCAATTTTGTCCCCACAGCTCTGCATTGAAGCTTAATTTGAAGAAATGAAGTAAGGGAATAGGTTTGTCCTTTAGCTTCCCAATTCAAAGTAATTCTTTCAAGTTGTTTTCTAAAACAAACAAACAAAAAAATAACCTTGGTCTGAAAGAGTGGTCTGAAAACAGTCATGCAACATCTATACTGTATAGGCTCATAGACAAATACCTGGATCTGCTTCAAAATGTCTTTTTCCTTAGTCTGTTGTTTTAAAAAAGAAAGATATTCAGATCTTTTAAATATATGTAAATATGTAAACACAGTGCACACAAGTTCAAAACCCTGAGCCTCTTCAACCTGATAGCAAAGTTCTCATGGTCCTGTAGATCCAGTCATGGTTTGAGTCAAACAGAAGATCAGGTGCCTATTTCAAAACCACGTTTCTGAGGAGTCAGTCTGATCACTGAAAACTTGACGGCACATGTTGGAATTCTCTTGGTGAAGAGGGTATTCATAACCCATTGACAGCATATTTTTTCCTTTCCTGGAGATGTAAGTTTTTCCAGAGGGAAGACTTTCATATTTAGTTAAATGCCGCCTGCAACAAAAAAGCAATGAGATATAACTCAACTTAACTGACAAAGATGTGAAGCAAATGCTACAGTCTTAGATGCACAGTTCTTCAAGTGCTTTAGTTTTATCATCTGCCTGACATGAATGATTTTGAAATTTCTATTTCTGCATCTAATAAAAACTTTTGAAATTTAATATTCCACACTACTGGGTTATAACTTACAGAAAAAGAATGGAAAGGGACAATTTCATACAATTTTTAATTGTAACCTTTTCTAAAGGTAACACAACCTTCTGAAAACTTACATTTTTCTTGTCTTTCCAAGGGAATGTAAAGTATATTAGCATTATCAATGGAAACAGGAGTATTCAGAAAACACATTAGAATCCTGTAGTTGCAATACAGTATAGAGTTATCTATGTCAACAAATAATTCAGTTTCCTACCTGATAGGACTTTCCATTTTATCCATCTCTATGCAGACTAAAAATGGATACTGTGAAAACTGCACAGTGAAGCTAAAGTCTAGGACTGCTTCAATTTCAGTCGTGGTTTCCATGCCAGCCTTCACAAATGAAGCATCCACCACAATATTGCCAATTACCGCGACACCACCTCTACAAGAAGAGATTCAGTAATGAGCAGATTGCAAAACATTCAACAACAGTGTTGCTTTTCAACAGTATTGTCCCACCCACCCCATCACCTTACTTTAGATGTCATCAAATTATTTCTTGCTGAAGCAGGAAAATATTGTACATTTCATGATATTATAACACTGGTGCATGCACTTAAACAATATAGGGAAAAGACTCTACGGCCCAGTTCCCACTAATGCCTCTTAAAATGGTTTTAAAACGAAACAACAACAAAAAGCAATTCAAACAAGGATTCTGGCAGTCCCCACTTCAGTGGCTTTAAATTGCTTTAAATTGCTATCAACCCCTCTGCTATCCCCACCCAAAACGGTTCAGAATTGCTTTAGGGAAAGGGAATCTTTTCTTCCCCCCTCTTGCCACCTGGGGCCCCACCCCCTGCCTGCTGATTGAATTCCACAATGATGCAGTGGAGGGTGGGGAATTGCAGCTCCCCCCTCTCCTCTCCCCTCCCCTCATGCTTTTGCAAAAGACGTCCTGCCAGTCCTGCGCATACACACAGGCACACACCCCTTCCTCCCTTTCACTCTTCTCCTCATCTCCAGCAGCACCGGCTGGTATACACACACACACCCATAAACTCAGGACTGGTGCTTTTTCGCTTCTCCACAAATGGAGAGAAGTGAAAAAGCAGCAGCAGAGAGATAGCTGAGTGCTCACTCACCCGGCTGGCTGCATACGCGCCCGCTTAGTTACCGGTGGGGCATGGGGGGAGAGGTGCTTCTCTCCTTCCCAGGGCTCAGCAAGGCAAAAGAGGCACCTCCAGTGTGTGCTTCCCGGCAAGGAGAAAGCGAGGGGAAGTGTAAAATGAAAGTTTGTTATCTTTATCAGTGTGAAGTGTGGAGTGGGTGAATTGCTACATCTTAACAGGCTGAATTGTTACTTCTCTGCTGAATATGGATCTGGCACTTTAACAAACCTGGAAAGAGGCTGGTCCCTGCTCAGGGTGAAAACCCACCCGTTTCATGACGTTTTTGCCCCAATACTGCTGTAGCATTCCCACAGAAACAAGGAAGAAGCATTTTAAAAGCAAAAATGGGAAAAAACACCCGAAAAAAGGTGTTTATTTATTCCATTTTTTAGCCAAATAATCCTCAAAATACCCCTGAAATGGATTGGTAATGGGGACACAGAGAATCCAACGTTTCTAAACTGTTTTAAAATGCCAATGGGAACTGAGCCTACATGTTGTTTCAACCCAGTTCAAATACCACCACTTCTAGTTGCCTTCTAAAGGCTTGCTCATATTTTCCTCATGGGAGCAAATTTTGCAATAACACTGCATCGGTTGTGGGCAATGTCTGCAATTTGCGCAGGCTGTATACTTTGCCTGCAGATTGGCAACATTTCCCCAAGTCTGATAAGGCCAAGGTCAAATCCTACAAGTTTGACACTCTGATCTGCATGTGACACAGCAAGTAAAGTCTTGAGACAAAGGGCCTTTCTGTGCTTGCTGATGTTCTGCATTAGCAAGTGTACTAAGAGCCTCCCCTGTGCCTATTAATGCAGATTAGAGAACCCAGTCTCATGGCTAGTACACTCCATCTGCACAGGCTGGAGCATGATTTGATTCAGAAAGTTCCTGAGCCAAAACAGCAGTGAAGCTGATTTATCAAGTCCAGTGAGATACTAGCATCCCTCCATGTTCTGGTATACAAGGGGACCCATTTTGGTGGTGTGCCTTATTGCACCACTGAAATAGGGTCTCTGAGCAACTGTGAGGCCAAGGTTTGTGCACAAGCTTCATGGCCATCACAGGGAATTGGAAGATGCCAGTGAGAGCAATCAGTCAATGGAATAGGTTGCTACAGGAGGTAGTTAGGTCTCCTTCACTGGAGGTCTTTAAGCAGAGGTTGAACCTACATCTGTTAGGGATGGAAATCCTGCATTGAGCAGGGAGTTGGACTTGATGACCCTAGAGGTCCCTCCCAACTCTATGATTCTGCGATTCCCCAGAGCAATCCATCCCAACCCTGGGATGGATCACTTTATTCCTGACCAACTGCTCAGGACTACAAGACGTAAGAGCAGAAATAATAATGGCGTCCGAATCCCATTTGCTCTGCCAGCACGGCAAATGGACAAAATTATGGGAACTGTAGTTCAACAACATCAAATAGCTTACGGGCCAGCAGGCCGAGAAGGGATTTGGACGCCATAACTGTGTGGTAGACTAGCATTCTCAATGGTTGCTTCCATGGCCTCATAAAAGTCTGATCTTCACATACTTCAGAAACCAAATATTGCAGTAGCCATAATTACTGTGCACTGATCTTAGTCTGTACCTGGCAGTCAGACACATGTCTACTCAGAGAGATGTCATTCAGTTCAGTGGGGCTTCATCTTGTTTCACCTGCACTAATGTTTGGGAAAGATGAGATGGGAAGACATGCTAGCTGCTTCCAGCTGTTTTCAACCTGCCTCAAATTTTCTATTCTAGTATAAAACAGGGATCTCACATCTGGTAATTTTTACAAAAGATTCCCATGCTGTAAGTGAATTTCTACTCCTCATGCTGACAAATGTTGACATGTTTTCAGTGGTGTCTGGTGGCCACTGTGAGGGCAAGGCAATTCAAAATAGGCAGAGCTAAAGATATTGGTGAGATACTAAGAGCTAAAAATATAGGTTCTGTGCAACACCACATGAAAACTGACCCTGTTGTTTACGTATTAGTCAACCATGAACTGGAACAAGCATGAAGGAGAAAAGGACAGTAATGCCTTGTCCCAGATGGGGAAAATATAGTGCCATTATGGCTGTGCTATGGTGGGGCTGGCATATGAATCCTTGGCAACCCCTATAGTCTCCCTAAGAAGCCCAGTCGCCTACTGCTAGAAAACCCAGAGCTGGTGGCAGGTTTTCCAGCAATAGTGCCTTTCTTCTGGAAGGAGCGCCATCATTTCTGTCCACTATCTAGCTGAAACAGCAGTGCACAAGTGATAGCAGCAATGCACACTTATGAGTATTCCTAGATGTGCATGTTACCAAAACGCGCAAAGACTGCACTGGCCATGGCACTGCCAAACGAGCAAACGATAATTTCAGAGGTCAAAACTCCAGATGATTGCTTGCTAGCAGGATATCTAGCTGGGGTCTGGAGGCAGCTTTGCTACAGGTATCATGGGATGTTGCCCTTCTCGGCCTGCTGGCCCATAGTTTTCCTTAAGGATGTAGAACAACATTTGTTATTTTCAGCTCTTGAATGGGAGAGAATTAAGAATAAGCAAAAGTGTTGACCCTCAATACAAAGGAAAGAGCTTTATAGAAAATTAATTTATATGTGGTACAAAACTCCCTATCAAATTGCTAGGATCACAAAGCAACCAAAGTAAAATGCTGGAGTGGATGTCAGGTACAACCAAAGTATATGTGGTAGGTTGCATTAAAGTAAAAAAACAATTTTTGGAAAATATTAAACACATGAAACGATTTTGGGAACTCGGGGAATATTGACTCTGCAAATACATCTCCTAAAAGAATTTACTAAATTTACAAAAACAAGAGGGAAAATCGTTGCACTTTTTGCTTATCACAGTTCAGTTTCAAATAGCAAAGCGTTGGAACGAAGCAGATAAGCTATCTAGAAGAGCAGTATTAAAAAATATGGGAAATCTTAATAAATGGAAAAAATAAATTACAGGGGGGAAACATCAGAGTTATACATGAAAGCATGGCAGACATTTTCCCAAGTAATAACCCAGAAGTTTCTGACCAAAATTAAACTAGTCAGAATAATCTGAAATATATGGTATATGGGCAGCGATGATGTATATTAGATTGGGTAAATTGAGTTGTTTTATATGTATTTTATGTTGATATGTTTTTTATAATTGGTGTACATGTATTATATGTTTATTTTTTAAAATATATTTATTTATATTAAAATACAAGGGCAAGATCATTTTGGTGATGGAAATGTGTCATTGGAATTGATTTGATTTCTAATGGATCAAATTTTCTGATTCAAAGCTTTTGTTGTTGTTCTTGTCAACTGCCACTGAATCATGGCTGACTCCTGATTGTCTGCATGGAAGCTTCCATGAAGTATTCTTGGCAGAAATACAGAAGTGGTTTGCCATTGCTTAGTTCCAGAGAAAGGCTTGATAACCAAACTGACAACCTGTTTTTCAGGCAGTTTGATCTACCACTGAGTTACAAGTAGTTTTTTTAAAACTTCATTTAACTTCAGTTATTTGACAATATTGTCAAATACACATCCAATATCAGCCTCATGATGTGTGAATGTGCTTTTATGTTTTGTTGTGTAAACCACTCTGGGACCTTAGTCAGACAGACAGACAGACAGACAGACAGACAGACAGACAAATGTCTCACCGAGTTTTAACGTTGGTTTTTGATTCTCTGTACCAAAGGCTAAATTCCATTCCTCCTGAAATATCAATGGCCAGGCCTCCTTGGAATTCAGTGTTGCAAATTAACCCAGACTGCAGCTGGATGACCTAAACATAAAAAAGAAGCACAATGAACAATGTCCTATTCAATGCCTACCATTTTATTGTGATATTGTTAAGGTGCGTCTTCATGGCATAGTTATCTCGAATTCAAAACGTTTTGAGTTTGCGCAGTTCAGACGGCACTTCGGATTAACACGGTATTTCCGTGTTAAAGGACGTTATCCCGATTAGAAATAAATCCTGATCTCAACAGGTCTCACTCCGGATCGGGCGTCGATACGTGTTTCCTTTTTAACTGTGTGGACAGTATCGTTCCGGGATGAGATTCAGTGTTAAGGCTGTCCCGCCCCCCCAATCGCACTGTAACCAATGGCTGAACGTATTAGAAGCACGTCATGTTTAGGGTTTCCTTCATTGAAAAAATCCACCCTCAAACACCCACTATAAACCTCCAGTCCTTAAAGCTGAAACACTGTATCAATCTAAGCACTTCACACCTTTAAAACAATGTTGCGATTTTGCGCAATTTCAGACCTTTGAAGGTTCGGAACAGTCGCTTTCAGCCCCCTTAAGGGTGAGAAGGCTTGTCAGCCACTTAGTCCCTTGAAGGGTGAAAACAGAATGTCAACCGCTTTGAGCCCCCTCTAGGCTACTTTGCCTGTGGTCACACCTAAGGTTTAATCCAGTTTCAGTTCACTTTCAGAGTGAGAGAATACACCAGCAAACTGACAAGCTGGTTTTCTTTCAGGGTTAATAACTCAGAAAATCCACCTTTAGACTAGATAATGTGGAAAGAAAACTACTGGTCACTTTGCTGATGTGTTCTCTCACTCTGAAGGTGGAGTGAAGCTAGATTAAACCTTAGGTGTGACCACAAGCCAAGGTTTTAATCCAGCTTCGGTCCCTGTGAGGTGGGGGGGCGGAGTTCCCTCCCGGCCACGGGGGGGGGAAGAGCAAGCGAGGAGCCCCCTTCGCCCTCTTGTCCACCCCTTGGCTCTCCTCCTCTGCGGGGCAAAGTGGCGGCAAAGCGGGGGAAAAGCGGCAGCGGAGCCCCAGGGAGAAGCCGCTAGCGCCGCAGCGCCGCAGCGCCGCAGCGCCTGGATGGATGGATGGATGGATGGATGGATGGATGGATGGATGGATGGATGGATGGATGGATGGATGGATGGGTGGATGGGTGGATGGGTGGATGGATGGATGGGTGGATGGATGGATGGATGCTGCTGCTGCTGCTGCTGCTGCTGCTGCTGCTGCTGCTGCTGCTGCTGCTGGGAAGGGGGAGGGTGGACTGGGCAGGGAATTCCCGGCGGAGCATGACGCAAACAGAAGGGAGGGTGGGATCCTGGCAGGGAAAACCAATCACAGGAGAGAGTGTGGGCAATGGGCAGGAGGACAATGCTGCCATGTGGACTCCGAGTATTGATCCCGCGTTAAGGCTGCCATCGGAACCGGATCAACTTGCAAGTCGTCTGGACAGCTTTGTTCCGTTTCTTTTATTTCGAATTCTTTAAACTGAAATAACACATGCCATGAAGACGCGCCCTTAGTGGATTAGTGTTTCTTGGGGATCCTTGTTGAATGGCTTGGAATTTTCTTTCCTCTTAATGAAACACCTAAGGTTTAATTCAGCTTCAGTCCACTTTCAGAATGGAAGAACACATCAGCATTATCTGAGTTAGGTACTGCCAAAAGAAATCAGCTTTTTGCTTTGCTAGAGTGTTCTGATTCCAAAAGTGGCCTGAAGCTGGATTAAAAGGTGCGAATGAAGCCAGGGTGTAAGTGAAACAAGTTAATAAATGCTTTGAGCACAAATAGCATAGTGGGTACTATAAAAAGATGTATTAGTATGAGCTAGAAAGGTGCACACTCAAACATATTTTGCTCACACTTAAACAAAATTACCCTTGGTTTAGGGACTACCCGAAATGAATCAACACCAGGTCATGTGAACTGATCCAGGAGTTTAGAAACCATCTGAGAAGAGAAGCGTCTTCCTAGCGCCCAGACCTAAACTGGAAGAAGAGTCCAACAAGAAGACCTGTGGTAGCTCAGAGCTTTTTGTCAGCTTTTTCACCTTGGTTTATTCCAGCTGGAACAGACACGGAGGAAAAAGGCTCAGGCTGCAGTTTCCCAGTCGACACAGCCTTCTTTAAGAAGTTTCCTCATTTGGATACAGCAATACTACCAGCTATGCCTAAGTAACCAAATGAGAGAGTAACAGAGTGGAGGCCACTGCACAGGCCACATTACCAACATTTTTAGTAGGTACTAGAAGCCTATTCGCACTTAGGCCTCAGGTAAGCAATAAGGACAGCTCCAGTACAGATGTATCAGAGCTGTCCTAATTGTATACCAGAGACCTAAGTGTGAATAGGCCTCAGATCTCCTGGCATTGCTGTAACCTGTATAAAATAATAACATGTGATTTCTGATCAGTGTAGCATCACTAACTTTCCAGTTAAGGAAATGCAGTTCTTGTGGTACAGCATTTGGTATATGGCCCCTTACAAAGTTGGTGAATAATGAACACACTTCTACATCTAATGCAGCAGCTGACAGAGAAAATAAAATGTTTATAATTGTGCTCATTCTAAGGCGGAATGCCCACAGTACCTTTATGGTGCCATGTATGCTCCATAAATGGGTGAAGCCCACACAACCCTGCCCCTCAGGGTGCATTTAGTGTGCTTGATGTCTACATGGAGCTGCATTCATTCTGTCGCTATGCTACCATAAGAGTTCCTCATGGCCTTGAATGGCAGAGCGGGGAAAAGAGCTATTAAAACCTGGCAGCCATATGCCTCACTGCCATGCAACCATAGCCACCATTTTACCAGTGAGCCATTTCCTGTGTTCAGTGATCACTTTCCAGCCATCAGGATCAGAATTGGGGAACAAAGGTTCTCCAGTTG
Source organism: Aspidoscelis tigris stejnegeri (assembly GCA_023333525.1). Taxonomy (NCBI): domain Eukaryota; kingdom Metazoa; phylum Chordata; class Lepidosauria; order Squamata; family Teiidae; genus Aspidoscelis; species Aspidoscelis tigris. The sequence goes on from JALMGA010000006.1 coordinate 68,884,719, forward strand.
CCATCTTGACAGCTGGGAACAGTGGGTAGTATGCAGCCAGCATGCTGCTGCTGCTTTAAGAAAAGTGCTACAAATGTAGCTTAATTTGTAGGTGGAAGAACACTATGATTGTAGCATTCTTCCTCCCTTCCTCTGCAGATGGTGCCTAACTTTAAACAATCAAACAAAACCACCATCATCTGAAACAAGTACTGTGAAAGGGCATAAGAACATAACAGGAACCCCAGATCAGCCCATAGCCCATCTACTCCAGCATCCTGTCTCACACAGAGATCCACTTAGGCTGCATTCCCGAAGGCACAAAAAGTCGGACTGGATTCAAACTTGGGAACCAGCGTCCCATTAAATTTGACAGTAATCCGAATCAGGCAAGCCCCAATCCCATTCCACTTCCTTTCCCCCGGATTTTCTGAGCACCAGCCTGCAGAAAACTGGGGGGGTGGGGGCGGACCCTGTTGAACAAGACTTTTCTGCTGTTTCAAATTAAGCATTCACTCATGGGAAAGTTGGGCTTTTTTCCATTTTCAGCTTTAAACCAAGCTGCCTTTGTGATCGGCCTTTGGGGAGGAGTAATGGTCAACATCGGCAGGGACAGGAGTGGAATAATGTTTGGTGTGAGAGGGGGGTGCCCTGGTGGGGGCAGGAGCAGGAGCAGAGTGGTGTTTCCGAGTTCCTTTCCAAAGCGATCCCACTGTCTGAATTCGGTGGCCGTTGTGCGGGGAGGGGGGGGTGTTTGCCAGATTGAACTTGATCTGCTTGCGCATGTGCGCACAAGCTGATCAGCAGACCCTTAAGCCTAACCCGCTCCTGCTCCTGCCACTGCCCAGGCTGGGTTCGTTGTCACTGCCACCGCATTCAGACAGCACGATCGCCTCGGAAAGGACCTTGGAAGTGCCGTGCTGTGACGCGCCTGCTCCTGCTGCTGCCCAGGCTGAGCTCGTCGCCGCCACCACCACTGCCGGGTCCAAAATGGGAACGCTGAAATGCGCGCTCAGTGCTGTTCCCGCAACCCGCATCTAACCCGGACCAGAATTTTGTCGTTCCTGGACCAGAATAATCCGGAAATGGACTAAGTGGGAACACACACACCCCAATTGTTTCTGGGCATTCTCAAGCAAAAGACAAAGGCAAAAATGTTCTCAGATCCCAGCAAACAGCCTTTAGAGACACCATGCCTTTCTCTCCAACTTGGAGGCAGTACATAGGCATCCATTCTAGTAGCCATTGATACTCTTGATCTCCATGAATTTACCTAACCCTTTCTTAAAGCTATCCAGCATGGTGATTGTCATAACCTCTTCTGGTAGAAAATTCCATAGACCGATGACCCTCTGAGTGAAAGTTGGCATTAGAGCCTCACTTTTGATCTTCCCAAACCACATTTTGATCCACTTCTCCCTCCATTTTTCCTGCTTATTCTGGCTCATGTTGAACCATTGTTGTGAGTTGATCTTGTAATCCATTCATGGAATGAACTCATTTTAACCTTATTTCTTATTATTGAGCATGATTTTAAGCATAGAAAATTGGAACAAAAGGATTTTGCTTATGTTTGTAAATTTAGTTCTAAACCTTGTACAACAGGTCTAACCAACAATGCTAAAAGCAGCACTCTAATAATAAAGTAATTGGAATTTTTTTAAAAACTCGGTTTAGATGGATACCCAATTCACAATACTGAAACTATACTAAGTACAGCATTAATATAGCTGGAACTCAATATTAAACAACTGTTGCAGAACACATAAGAAAGTGATCATCTTCCTATGCTGCCGAGCCAGATTACACTCCACGAAAGCCTTAAAATGCTTGAATCCAGGGATGCCTCATATCATATTAGGCAGACCAAAGTTTTTTTAAAAAAACCTGGAAAACATACTGACTTAATACAATTACTGGAGCTAGTAGCCAAGACAGTCTGCAAGGCTGTGGATGGAATTTCTCATATACTGAGTCTAACACCATGTGTCTAAGTTCTAAAGAGCTTAAAGCCTGATTATGTTTCCTACTTTCACCAATATGCATGCAAGCAAAGGAATCCTATGTAATTCCACTAAACCATTCCCTATAAAATGTAACATGGAACTTATTCACATACATACATACATACATACATACATACATACATACATACATACATACATACATACATACATACATACATACGACATTAATACAAGTTCTTTTTGCCATTTGCTTCAACCTGTGATCTTTTAACAGCAGAGCATTTTAAAAAGAAAGCTAATAATATTATTTATGGATGGAAGACATTTAAGTGCCAAGTGTTGTTATAGATTGATTACCTGTGAGTAATCCGTCAGCAGAATGAGCCCTTTCACTACACTTATAGGGTCACCAGTGGCTGAGAACATTTTAGACATTAGATCTCCATAGCCTTGGAAGAAGGCAACTGGCCGAAGTTGCACATCGAGCAGAATTGCCGACATGCCAGCAAAAGAGTCTAGATTTTCTTCACCTTCATCTGCTGATGCAGCTATAATGGATTCTAGGCCCTGAGCTTCAATCATCACCTAGGAAGAGAGAGGAACCCACGACATGTGTTATAAGGGGACTGGCAAAATACATGCAAAAACATCCCAATCAGATACTGATTACATCCAGACCTGCTGAGTTGCTGAAAGGTTGTTGCTTTATTAGCCTGCAGACCATACCCTGGCAATGGCATTGTATCTGGACTATCTAGATCTAAGCAAGACAGACTTCTCTATGGGATTGTTGCACAGAAAATAAAGTTCAATCGATACTATTTGGCATTCACTGGCATAAAATGTTGCACCTGCTGACATCTATTCTTTTGCACAAACTATTAAAGGTATGGAAGGCTTGGAAGATGTGGAAGATATGGAAGAAATGGAAGGCTTCCATTGACCTGCTGAATTCAGCTCTTAACTACTGTTCTGGTACAGAGGTTGGCTGCTTTCAACAGTTCTTTGGTTTATTTCCCATCATACTTTGAGGCACAGAAGCCCTAGTCACAGAAGCCTTCAATGAGATGGGTTTTGGACTGCGTGATAAGACATCTCAAGCTGCATGATAAGACATCTCAAGAGAACTCAGGAGATTTCAGCCACAGGCACAGTCAATTCTGTATTGGCAGTATGGTTGGGAACAAGACATCCAAAGGCTAAAGCTCACAAGAGTAAAAAGTGGGGAGGAGCAGATGGAGGAAAAGTGAAGAAGGCGGCTTGGGGCCTGTCTCACAGAGTTCCTCCAACAGAGAGCCACTGGCCTCATCTTCACGGCATAGTTATCTCGAATTCAAAACGTTTTGAGTTCGCGCAGTTCAGATGGCACTTCGGCTTAACACGGTATTTCCGTGTTAAAGGACGTTATCCCGATTTGAAATAAATCCTGATCTCAACAGGTCTCACTCCGGATCGTGCGTCGATACGTGTTTCCTTTTTAACTGTGTGGACAGTATCGTTCCAGGATGAGATTCCGTGTTAAGGCTGTCCCACCCACCCCAATCGCACTGTAACCAATGGCTGAACGTATTAGAAGCACGTCATGTTTAGGGTTTCCTTCATTGAAAAAATCCACCCTCAAACACCCACTATAAACCTCCAGTCCTTAAAGCTGAAACACTGTATCAATGTAATCACTTCACACCTTAAAAACAATGTTGCAGTTTTGCGCAATTTCAGGACTTTGAAGGTTTTGAACAGTCGCTTTCAGCCCCCTTAAGGGTGAGAAGGCTTGTCAGCCACTTTGAGTCCCCTGAAGGGTGAGAACAGAATGTCAACTGCTTTGAGCCCCCTCTAGGCTACTTTGCCTCTGCCTGTGGTCACACCTAAGGTTTAATCCAGTTTCAGTTCACTTTCAGAGTGAGAGAATACACCAGCAAACTGACAAGCTGGTTTTCTTTCAGGGTTAATAACTCAGAAAATCCACCTTTAGACTAGATAATGTGGAAAGAAAACTACTGGTCACTTTGCTGATGTGTTCTCTCACTCTGAAGGTGGAGTGAAGCTAGATTAAACCTTAGGTGTGACCACAAGCCAAGGTTTTAATCCAGCTTCGGTCCCTGTGAGGTGGGGGGCGGAGTTCCCTCCCGGCCACGGGGGGAAGAGCAAGCGAGGAGCCCCCTTCGCCCTCTTGTCCACCCCTTGGCTCTCCTCCTCTGCGGGGCAAAGTGGCGGCAAAGCGGGGGAAAAGCGGCGGCGGAGCCCCAGGGAGAAGCCGCTAGCGCCACAGCGCCGCAGCGCCTGGATGGATGGATGGATGGATGGATGGATGGATGGATGGATGGATGGATGGATGGATGGATGGACGGACGGATGGATGGATGGATGGCGCGGCGGGCGCCGGAGCCACCGGGGGGGAGGCAGGGGTGACCCGGGCTGCGAGCGCGCTCTGGCAGGCCGGGCAAAAGGCGCCGAGAACGCGGCAGCGGCGGAGCGGCTCTGCCACTGGGCAACGAGGAGCCCCAGGGCGAAGCCGCCCGCGCCGCAGCGCCAGGATGGATGGATGGATGGGTGGATGGCTGCTGCTGCTGCTGCTGCTGCTGCTGGGAAGGGGGAGGGTCGATTGGGCAGGGAATCCCCGGCGAGCATGACGCAAAGAGAAGGGAGGGTGGGATCCTGGCAGGGAAAACCAATCACAGGAGAGAGTGTGGGCAATGGGCGGGAGGACAATGCTGCCATGTGGACTCCGAGTATTGATCCCGCGTTAAGGCTGCCATCGGAACCGGATCAACTTGCAAGTCGTGTGGACAGCTTTGTTCCATTTCTTTTATTTCGAATTCTTTAAACTGAAATAACACATGCCATGAAGACGCGCCCACTGATGGCTAAAGAATAATGTTGAAATCTAGTCACATTAGGACGTCTTTTCATTGGTGGTTGCAAGCTTTTCAGGCTGAAGCATTCCATCTAAGCTCTGTTATGAGCTGTTGTTTATTCCCTTGTAACTTTACTCTTCAATTTATGCAACTTGCTCTCATTTAGTGGGAAGACTGGCCTAAGTTATACTGAGGCTTGAAGGTCTGTGGTCACACCTTCACTTTAAACCGTCTTCAGCCCATCTTCAGCTGTGACTGCTCATGCATTTATATTTCTGTTTTATTTGTGGACTTTCCATTCAGGAAAGTCCAAATGGAGGGTGGAAGGTCCAGAAATAAAATGGACAGAAATGAGAAGGTGTGAGCAGTCAAACCTGAAGATGGACTGAAGAAGGTTTAAAGTGAAGGTGTGACCAGGGCCAAAGTAACCAACTGTACAAACTGGGGTATTCTGTCTACTGCAATCTTCCAAGGTTTTCTTTAAAACAATAAGAAAAAATATATAATAAATCTCTGTGTTATTCTGAACTAATGCTCCCCAGAGCAGAGCAGAGCAGAGTTCATGTTCAGTGACATGTCCTGAAGGTCTGAACTGAGAGGCACCTGACCAATGTTTGAAATTAACTTTAAATGATTTCCCCAGTTTTAGGGTTGTGTAAAGGAGCAGGCTGGAAGTAAAGTGATCTTTGGTATCTGATTAGGTACCTTCTTTGATATCTGATTAGAGCAGTGGTTCTCAGCCTGTGGTTCGGGACCCCTTTGGGGGTCAAACTACCCTTTCAGAGGGGTTGCGACAAGTCTCCCGCCTTCCCACCCCATCCTCACCCGAGCTGCCCTGCCCCTGTGGTTGGGGGTCTCCACAACATGAGGAACTGCATTAAGGGGTCACGGCATTAGGAAGGTTGAGAACCACTGGATTAGAGGGAGAAGCAGGAAGCACTACCTAAGACCTAGGCTACCTCTAGATGGTGGCCAGCGATCCCAGTCTTTTGGTGTTTTTATGATATGCAATCTGGGCATTTTGGCAGGCAGCCAATTCCCAGATGTGCCTGTCACCACCACTGCATGTGCGTGTTCAGCTGTTTCCACTTGTGCATCGTGGATGGAGCAGCAATTGCCATTCCATCTAGAGATGAGATGGAGGATAAGGAAATTAAAAGTGGTACCTGAAGTCAGAATATATAAAGCTAATGGTAGGTGAGGCAGTCTAAGACGACAAGTCTACGAAGGTCCATACAGTATAAAAATTGACTTCATTATGCACATATTAACCATTATATGGGCATGCATGGAGAATGGACTTAAAGCTTGACCTACTGGATACAGGCAAGTATTGCTCATTTTGCCCTTATGTTCTGGACATCTTCTACAGCCCTCCAAAAGTAGAAAGGCTGCTGTAAATCTATTTCCAGACCAATTAAAAGGCTCCAGTGATCGGAAAGATCTATAACTGATGGTTTGCTGTTACTATCTTTCTAAATTTCACAATATAAAATGTGGCCATGGTATTGCCTCCAAAGGATGCAAGTGGGAGGAATGTTACATAGGGCATATTGAACATTCCACAAACGTTGTGCAAACTATCCATGATGCTATGTTTGACCTACATTCTACAGTATTCCCACATACGTTGAGCAATCTGCTACACCAACACACTGGCCTTTATATTCGATAAAGGGACAGATCATATTATATCAGCTTTAAGCTACAGTGTTAAGACTTTTTTCCTGAGCTATTAACACACTGTCAGTGTGTTAGTCTTACCTGATTGACATGGAGGCGATCATTTTTATTGAATGCAAAAAAATTCATGTTACTTCTTCTTAAGATACCAGAGCCAGAGTAGAGTATGTCAAGACTATATGTAGATGACACTTCTGGGCCACCTTGATTAAACAGAACCTCAAGTTAACAATTATTCTGCTTGCAAATCTGTCCATCAAAAAATAGCATATGAAAAAAATCTGCAATTTATTTTCTTAGTCACATACGTATTAAATATCCAGAGAAAGCAGAGGAAGAGCCTATTTTTGAGAATCGGTCATAATTATGAATAAGAGTGTCCTTCAGAACTCTGCGGATCATTTTGCTGAAAAACACAAAAGTGTCATCATCACATTATTTTCCACAGGCAATCTAATTAAATGTTAAAAGAAAATACGCTTTCCCCTCACAGTGTAACCATGCCCACTGGTATCATAAGACATAGATCAGATGCCAAAATGATATTGATGTATAGATTTTAGAACTCCCTTCATAAAAGTCGCCGAAATTTACAAATTTGTCAGGCTCTGAAAAAAAAGAGTTGGCTTTTATACCCCACTTTTCTCACTCATTTAAGGAGACTCAAAGTGGCTGACAAATCTTCCATTCTTCTCCGCACAACAGAACACCCGGTGAGGCAGGTGGGGCTGTGAGAACTCAGAAGAACTGTAACTCACCCAAGGTCACCCAGCCGACTCCATGGAGGAGAGAGGAATTAAACCTGATATTCCCAGATAAGAGTCTGGGACTCTAACCACAAGACCAAACTGGCTCATTATGTAAGGATCATTGAAGATGCCCATGTTGCAGTATTTCCCATAATAATCCATTCATTGACACATCAGGACAGTCTAGACAAGACTCCAAGTAGAAGGCTTGCTTTGATCTTCCCAAACTACGCTTTGCACTGCCCTGCAGTTTTGAGCCTCGGCATTCTGCTGTGTGTAACTATTAATTCATGGGCTACATCAGTCTTCTGAGGCTGCAGGCTTATGCTGACTTACTCAAGAGTAACCCAACCAAAAGCAGGATAAAATGTTATAGACTAGTCTAATCTTCCCTAATGTTGCTTCCCTCTGCTTCTTGGCGCAGAGAATAACTGCTGAGCAAAACAACAACATTAAAATATGTAGTGATTCAGCTCAGGGGTCCTAGTCCACTTTAAACATTCTCAGGGGAAAATAGCATTGAATGCTTTCTGTGAAACTCAAAACCTCCTCACCATGCAGCAACCAGGGTAAATTTTGTTTAGGCATCTAGTCATTGCAAAATTTAAGAAAGAGATTATATTGAATATGGTGAGAGAGTCTTGCAGGGGGAAAAATCCTCCTTTCTTCCAATGAGCTCAAAACAGTGTACCCTATTCTCTAAGGGCCTTTCCGCACTAGGCCTTATTCTGGAATATATCCTGGAATAGGACCTTGCTGTCTGCCAGCTAGTGCAGACAATGGCAGGCCCCAGGCAAGACCTGCCATATCCTGCATTAGCAAGCAGACAACAGACCCCTATCCTGAAATATAATCCAGAATAAGGCCAAGTGCGGAAAGGGCCTTACTCTCCATTTTATGCTCACAACAGTCCTACAAGGTAGGCTATGCTGAGCATCAGTGGCTGATCCAAAGTTTCCTCAGTGACCCTTCAAGGCTCAAATCCATAGTCTTTCAGGTTTTAACCCAACCACTCTAGCAATTTTACTATATTAAAATGATTTTAGAGCAATACTGTACACGATAATTACAAATACATGAATCAGACTGGAAAATGTACGTACCTGGCAGGCATTTCAAAATGGAGAATATCCTGAACTAGTGAAAGCATATACTTATTCATTTCTGCTGGCAACTCTCCAATGGAGAGCAAAATATTTTTAACTTCCAGGTAGGATGGATTGTTGTTGAGGATGATGGCAGCCGCTGTGGTGCGTACCGTCTTCTCATGAACTTTACGGTTCTGGTGATAAATCCTGTTCATTACTTTCTTCACCTAAGCAAGACCCAATCTGGTCAGTTTCATTATAGAAAGTGTAGCTAATACAGTGTCCTACACGCACAACACTGCACTAAAATTGTCACGATCGCTATCTGAATCGCGAGGAGAAATCCAGCCCGGCCAGCATCCGCCCACAGGTTATCAGCCAGGGACTTATTTAAAAGACGCAGCAGGGCACGAGAAGGAAAAAGGCAGAAAGGCTGCTGACGGTCTTCACTCACTTGACCAAGTGGCCCTGAAGAATAAGGACTCCATCATCTGAATGGACAGGCTTATATAGGGGGCAGGGTTTTTATTGCTCACCCCTGATGAAGGTATGATGGAGGGGAGGGAGGAGAGGGGTCTGTCCCATGTGAGTTCATATTATACAGTGGCAGTCAGGACAGCAAAAAACAGATCTCGCTGCTGATTTAAATAATCTGGGTTAAAACCTGGATTAAAATGGCCAGTCGGGACTTGCCTTTAGGTGTGAATGCAGCCCCAGACATGATAACTGAGGAGGAGAGCAGCCTCCGAAGAGAGGCAAGCATGCCTAGTGTATCCCCTGTCACCAATCAAAGCCCATCCCTTGGACAGGCATTTGTTTTCCAGAAACGTTGAAGGAACATATATAATCCATTACCCAGGTACAAAGATCTGTGAGTGCATTTTTATGTGAAAAGGTGTATTGGGAGTTCCTTGTTTATTTATTGGATTTTTATCCTGCCCTGTCCCCAAAGGTCTCAGGGTGGTCTACAACAGTAAAATAAATAAATAAATAAAATGAAGCCACTTAGAATGATAAGAGTACCTGAAAGCAGTGAAGGAAAGCTGTTTCTTCAGTCAAAGGCTAGTGTAAATAGGTACATCTCTGCCAGTCCTAAATGTATATAGTGAAAATGCCTGGCACGCTTCAAGAGGGACACTATTCCATAGTTGGGGGGGCTCCACCACCAAGAAAGCTCTATCCTGAGTACCCACCCCTTCAGCTTCCAAAGGAGGTGGTACAACCAGGAGGGCTTCATCTACAGGTCAATATGGGAGAACATGTTCTTTTAGACATCTGTTCCTCAAGATAATTTTTTTTTGCCTCAAGATGAGTGGGATGTTGGTACCTCTATGAAAAGATGTCTGGGTGGCACCCCACTCCTTTGGAATCACCCCCAAATTGGGCTCAACTGCTGTTCAGAAGGGGCCACAGACTTGTGATTCAAGTTAAAGAATCAACTTCTGTTTAGATAGAAAATTTACATATCTTTGCTGCCATATGCAATTACGTAACATCTGAGTGCAGGAAGGTGGGTTTTCTTTTACCTCACTGGTGATGAAAAAATGGTTGTATCTCTGAAGAGTGGAAACAGCAACATTGCTGATTGGACCTTCACCTGATTCGGCATATTTTAGAAGCACGGGAATAGCTTCAGGCAAAACAGCATTTTTTAGTGCCAGAAGGTAGACTTTCACATCATCAGCTTTGTCGGCCTTGTTCAAACCTCCAAAGATCATCTTCTTTGCATCCAAAACAGCCTGGGGAAAGAAATTTGCCCCTTTCTAAGACACCGGCACACTGAATAAAGAACCTACATCATTACATAGTAAATTAGTTGCAGTGGAACTAACAAGAAACACAGGATCAAGAAACCTGCAACAACCAACGAATAATATGGACAATATATTCATACAGGTAGATTTGATAAAACTAGTAAGATTCTATGCTGTGTTATTATTAATACACCCTTTCTGCACTGAACTTTATTCTGGATTGTATCTCAGAGTAGGGATCTTGCTGGTAAAGACTATGGTGGCCTTATCCTGAGATAATATCCGGACAAAAGGCTCAGTGCAAAAAGTACCGTAGACACCTAGAGAAAATTGCTACTACAACAAACAGATGAAATATCTTCAGGAACATGAGAATAAATAATACAATATTGATGATTTTATAGAGCCAGCCAATCACATTTTATGGTGCTAGAAAGCATGGAAGCAATATGGTCCCAATCATGAAAGGGTCCCACAAACTTGACTACATGGACAAAGCAAGCATGGCCGAGCAAAAACTGAGTGAGAAGATTAAATAAGGAGAAAGGAAGGGCATATTATACTGAAGGAAAAGAAATGGGAAAATAAAAATGTGTCAGAGAAATTATCCTAACAAAGATAAAAAGCTCAGTTCTTGGTGACTAGATTTATATGTGCAGTTTACTTGGCAAGAGGTTGGAAGTGGTTGTCCATCACCTTCTTCCAGGGATATGCTGGGGATCAAACCTAGGATAGATCCTCTGCTGGTGAACTGTGGTCACTCCCAGGACACAAACAGAATTTTGTTGCTTCTGACTTTGTTGCATCTTCCAAATATGTACCTAAGAGCTAATAATGACAACTAGGGATGTGCTGAATTTTGACATTTGTATTTGAATTAAATGTTGGCACACTCAAAGACTGACATTTGAATTTGATAGAATGTTTTGATACATTCGCATGAAGCTTTGTATGGGATTCATATTGGTGAATAAAACTTTATTGATTAGTCACTTGACCATATCAAATTTCAAGCGTACTAAAATAAAGAGGATTCATATTGAATTCATATGAGATATGTATGGATTTGTATGCATTCATATACATTTGTATGAGATTTGTATGGGGCTGAACATTCATATTGAATTTGAATCCCACTGTATTAGAAGGGGATCTATTTGAACAAATATGAATTTTTTCATTCAATTCAACATGAATTGAATGCAAAAAAAAAAGAATATTCATGAACATCCCTAATGACATTAGTGGTTCCTGCAGGCCACCTAAGCAACCAGATCTGATGCATAGCCAGAAAGCCCAAAGAAATCCAGCAGAATTGAATCTGTGACCTTTTCCACTGAGCTATAACAACTCCCTGCAGAGCCCCATAAGAAATGATAAAAATAGCCATGAGCATAAAAGGGGGAAAGTTGTTTCAAATGTAAGAAGCATACTGAAAAGGGTGGACCAGCATAGCATAAGGCAAAGGTAACTTTGTGGACAGATGATCATAGATGGACGATTCACCTGACCTTTTGGTTATCTATTTTGATCATATTTTAACATGCCCTCATTATTGTAGATGTTGCCCAGAACTCTGGAGTTTATAAAAAAAGGTAGAGCAGAAAACTTAAACAAAACTATGTTAATTATTGGTAGAATTCTGCTCTATTTTACTCAACAAGCAGCACTCCACTAGCAGGAATGGAGAAAAATACATACCGGCAGTTTGCAGCCTCCTTTTTCACACAGTTTTTTGATGAGTGCTCCAATAACTATTACAACTGTTTCTCTGATTTCACTGCTGGCAATCTGACCATTGTAAGTATCCTGAAAGGTTAAAAAGAAAAAAAAGTGGGGGGGAGGAGAAGACACTATTAATTTCTAGCGTTTATCTAATCTTCTATAGCAAGTGTCTTCAAAGTGGACCAACTTTCATACTGTGGCATTCTCAGTAAATTGACAGAAAAGTGTATCTATGGTGTAAGAAGAAGAAGAAGAGTTGGCTTTTCTACCCCGCTTTTCTCACCCATTTAAGGGGACTCAAAGTGGCTGGCATAACTTTTCTATTCTTCTCCCCACAACAGAACACCCTGTGAGGTAGGTGGGGCTGGGAGAGCTCAGAAGAGAGCTATGACTAGCCCAAGGTCACCTAGCAGGCTTCACGGGGGAAGGCAAAATCGAACCTAGTATTCCCAGGTAAGAGTCCAGCTCCCTAACCACTGGACCGAACTGGCTAGTAAGGGGTCAATGAAATAAAAGAACACTTCTAGAGTGTTGGTACTTGAACTAGCTCAAAGCATCCTGCTCTTGATAACTCAGATGTGCTTTATTAACTGCTTCTCAGGAGCTCTGCAGACAAAAACCTGGACTGTGGTCACACCTTTACTTTAATCCTTTTTCAGTGTGTCTTCATGAGCCACTGCTCACACCTTTTTAGTCCTATATGTTTTATTTGTGAACCTTCTTCCCTTTAATTGTACTTTCCGGAGTCCTGATTTTTACAGGTCTCAAGCCCTTACGGAGTGTTGATCCATTTTCATTTTGGGGGGGCACGATCAGGGAAGAGGACTAAAGGGGAGGCGAACTGTATTACAGTGGATGGACACTGCATGAATTTGCCTTCCCTTTCACCCAGTGTGTGATTACATGCTGTTGAGCCACAGAACTTTTATCCTAACAGAGAGCAGAGGGTGTGTGACGGTGAAGAGGGATGGAGGTCTTGAAAAGCCTCATAAAAGAGTCTCAGTGTCGGAATAGAAAGGTGTGAACATAGAGACCCGAACTAAGGATGAACCGGGGAATTATCAGGTATTGGGTGTGACTGGAGCTAGCACATTTTGAACCTGGCTTCTAATAAGACAATTTCAACAAGGTGTGACCATGGTTCCAGTGTGGTTTCCACCAAAAGAGCACAGATGAAATTATACTTGTTAATTTTCTGTTCCCAGGGAAGTTCCAGAATATACAGTCCAGTTCTAGACTCTCTGGTGTCATCTCCTCCCCATTACTCTGCTATAACATGGTTCTGGGGCAAATCAGATACAGAAGCCACCCAGGCTTTGGCAATATGGATCCCAGCTTTACTAAAGCAGCACAGAATGTCTATAACTTGGAGTGAGCTACCGGTACTTTAATGAAAATAATGGTTTCTGTGCAGGACTCTGAAGGCGCATACCTGGACCTGAGTTGACCCCACCCACATGTCACAACATATTTGATAAAACCACATAGATGATATCTGACATTGCACACCTCAGTTTCCCCAGCGGAGAATATAAACAGAGGCACTGTGAAGAGTTACTGCTGTATTTTTTGTTTAGCACAGCCATCACAACCAGTCCAGTCTATGGGCAAATTCTCACTGGGAGGCAAAGTGCTAGAATTCTTTAGGCATCCACACTACAAGCAGTGCCAAAAGGTGCCATGCTTTGCATGTTAGGATGGGATACTATTACATTCTGAGTGCAAAATTCACATGTTCTCTTATCTAGATCGCACAATATTTGTGTAAGGAGACCTGCTTCTTTGATCTATGTTCACTGAAAGCTTCCTAAGTATGATTTCCTGTATTGAAGAAACTCCGTCTTGGCTGGGACTCCTGCCCAGAAGAGTTTTCCAAAGCAATTCCAACAAGGGTGAACAAGTTTTATATCACAAATTCACTTACTATTCAGACTTTCACCCCAAAGGTTTAATGGCACTGACACCTAGGTAAGGTATCAGCCCTACGGTCTTGTCTTTGTGTGTCCAGCACAGGCTTTTCTACAAGGATGGCCTGTAAATGCTTTTTCTCAGTACAAATTTGGTCCCAAAACTGCAACAAAGATAATGCTTCTTTTGTCCATATTAGAACTTACAATTAAAGATCTGAGCAGGAACTCATTAGGATGAGAAGCCAATCCACATGCATACAGGAACCGCTCCTGAAGAACAAAGCTGCTCTTGTTCTTGAAATCAAGAAATTCCAACATCGCTTTCAAAGAAGCTGAAGTCTGGGCAGAGGTTACTGCATCAACTAACTGTGGACTTGATGATATGGGAGGAGGTGGTAAAAGAAAAAAAATTAATCTTGATGGTACATTATTTTTCATTTCAGACATTCAGTCTGAGCAGTCATTTTTCTTCCAAATGGATACAAATTTATAACATACACCAAGGGATGCAAAATAATGTCCTGGTACTCACAGTATTTCTATGCTGCTTTCACTTCTCAGTATCTGAAGAATCTCCTCTTTTGTAGCTTTTCTTAAATCCTGAATAAAGGCCAAAAATCCTCTCACAGCATCACCTTTTGAAAGGTTTTCTGGTTCCAGCTGTTTCCTGATGGTCTTCCACTGCTCAGAGAGCTACCAAAAATGGAAAGATGTTAGTGGTCCTTGGCTCTTTTCTGCTGACTGTAAAGTGGTCAAAAGGAGCAGTACCAGCTTTCTGGTAAGAACTGAAATGGGGCACACTACTCTAGCTGTAGAAGATTATATGATATGTCAGTCAAAGATGGGAGCTGGAGATACCATCACTGAAAAGGTTCATTATTCTTTCTTCCCATGTGCCATATTGGTTCCCAATGGAATAACCTGAGACTTAGCAAACATGTATGAAAATTATGAGCATCAAAGACATCAGCAAGGATGTTTGATAGCTTTTGCACTGCACCCTTCCCACACCCCCTCTGCTGCGTGGATTTGAGGGAAAGTGGTAGGGAAAAAGAACTTAAGGCCATCACATCCATTGCCAGAATAGGACTTTTCCATTGCTGAAAACCCTCAGTGTACTGCCTTTTCACACTTACTCAGGGGACAGTTCTGGACAGATCGTGGGAACACCATGTTCACACCACTGTCCGCTGCAACTGTCTCCATGGCTTCCTGACCCATTGCTGAGGCTAACCTGCTGTGGATAGTTTAAATGCTCTCCATGAGTTGTCTTGTGGCATCAGGAATGGTGTGTCTGGACAAATTTCAGTGTTCTGAGGTGAGAGGCCTTTAGATTCAAACCTCTAAAGGTCTCAATCTAAAGGCTCACCTCACCCTTGTGCACCAGACACAAGGTCTCCTTGCCAAATCACGGTGCAGGGTGGATGGAATACCGAACATCAGAATGTGCCACTAGGAACAGAAACAGTTCTAGCAATCAGTATGAAAATGGCCTCAGCCATTCCTGAGGCCCTTTTCCACTACAGCCAAGCAGCTGTAGTGCAGGAAGACTAGGCCACGCGGGGACGGATTCCGTATTCACACCTAAGGAGATAAGGGAAGCATGGCCTAGCCTGAAAAGGTAGACACATGGGTCAGAGTCCCCACCCTCGACTGCAACCATTGGGTCAAGGTGGCTGTGCCCCGGGGATGCCCCCTGGGACCACCCCCCACCCAGGGCCATGGGCCTGCCCAGGAACACGCGCAAGAGTGGCTTACTGGCTCGCCACTGGAATTCGTACTGGGAAACCCAGGGGCGAGGCTTCCTGGGATGAGCTGGGATGGTTCCAGATGGAACCGCCAGCCCAGCAGAGGGAATGCTGTGTCCCAGGGCTGTCCTAATTGCATTCAAGAGGTCTAGTGCAAATAGACCTCTGTTCTCATCCCACCTCTAATGCATTTTGGAAATGCATTTTATAGCCTTTAATGCATGTCTGTCAATCGCACTTCTGAACCATCTCTGAGGGACCTTTGAGGTGCTTTTTTAATTCCATGTGAACTCAGATGAAGAAGCAAACATACAGCTACTTCCTTTCCAAAACTCTACTTTGGGGAAGCTATTCATTATTGATCCTAAATTAGCGGACATGTCAAAATAGTGGGTCAACAGAAATTAACACTCCACACCCAGTCCAAATAATCACCACCATTTGCAGTTTTAACTTTTACTCGTCTGTGGTATCCCTTTTCAGACTTCTGCTATTCAAACATCACATAGACTTTTGCCCCAAATAAGAAAGCTGAGCTGTGACTTCTCAAATAGCCTCCCCAAAGAGAAACTGACTGGGTATTTTGGCCTGTACTATCACATGTCTCTCCTCCTTTTATCTAGCAGTAGTTATTTCTTGGGAGAAAGCTCAGCTGTTCTTTCCAGCAATGTTTATTGTAGCTGTTCAGATTAGGAAACTTCATCTATACTAAGCCCTTGCTAAAACGCCTGTAGATGGGCTCACCGCATATAGAACTACAATTACAGCTGTACAAAGTTCATCTTTAAGCACAATTGAGAAATGATGAATGAGGTCAAGGCTGTTTCCTGTGGCTGAATATCCGGAACAAAGGAGGAGGCTTGTGACTTTATCAGATCACAAGAGGAGAGGAAAGAAAATGGGGCTGCATTGACTCTCCCCATCTAACTGACCCTTCAGTTTTTGTCATTTTTTTCATTCCTCACATATCAATTCTTTTCAGATTGTTATTCTGAGGTAAGGGATTTATATAGAAAATACATTTTGTAAGCTGCTGTGGGAGACTTTCATCAGTTTAAGGGCAGAGTAAAAATGAATTTTGCCTTTTGGGTTTTGTGTGCGTTTTTATTATGATTTCTTTTTTTAATGTTAGTATTTTATATTCTTTTTTATTATAATACCTAATATAGTGGACAAGAGTGCTTTACAGAAGCTTAAAATAGTCACTGACATTAACTGAACGATCAAACTTTTGCCTCTGGTTTTTCTGTCAGGACTGCAGGCAAGCATAGTGACGGAATATATGAGCTACAAAGAACATGGTCACACCTTCACTTTAAACCTTCTTCAGTCCATCTTTAGGTCCGACTGCCCACACACCTTGTCCAAATGGAGGGTAGAAATAAAATGGATAGAAATGAAAAGGTGCGATCAGTTAGACCTGAAAATGGACCAAGGAAGGTTTACAGTGAAGGTGTAACCGTGGACAAAGTCTTCTGGTTAAATATCACACCAGCACTCACTACTACTTCATCTTACAATAGATTGATCCTGGCTGTGCATTCCAATGCCCAGTATCAAGAAATCTGGATGAACTCAATATCTCTAGAATGCAACAAATGTTCTGAGTGGCTTAAATTTGAAGTCCTGTATTTGTTTTTCCTTCTCCCGGTTGCCTCCCCCTTTGGCTCTCTGTCTTGTTTCCCGATATGGTAGAAAGCTTTGTAAAATAAGGGGAAAAAAGAAGTCAGACATCTCTGAAAACAGGGGCCAGATGGAAATGCCAAAATGTAGGCCACACTTGGAAAAACCCTATGACAATCTTGCTGCGTTACAAGCATCTGCAAACAAGTTGTTGCTCACAGGAACCTATGTTTACTAGTGAATGGTTGGAATGCAATGAATAATTTAGGAGCTTTTCATAATAAGCAGTTTTTAAAAAGATGTTAATGAAGCTGTAGAACATGATTTGATGTTTTATCATGGGTGCAAGAGAACTGCAAAGTTGTCTTGTTTACTTCCACAACATTCAGGAAATCTGGCAGTGCCACTTATTTTATGATTACAAGTCAAAACTTTCCCTAGAGTCTTGGTTAAGAATTCTTCCTTTTGAAGCATTTCTGTATATCAATTAATGTGAATTTATGGCACTCTTAATATTATAGTTACTCACCGTAGGGCAGGTTTTGCACTCATCTGAGACAAGCTCCGCCACAAGGGAAACTACAACAAGGTTTGGATCCAAGGCTTTGATCACATTAGCAACTTGCTTCCCAGCCATCACTCTTGGTCCAGCTTCTGTTGATTTCAGTTCCAGTCTCTGCCTGTATATAAGTACATCAAAAGAGAGCTTTTACTGGTTTCTCTCTTTTAGGGAAACCATTTAATTGTTCTAAGACTATGATCAGATACAGCAAACAAACAAACTTCTGAGGTGCTTCAGAGAAGAATCCCTGGTGCGGTTGTTCACAACCAATCAGCCTTGTTCCCTTCTCCTGAATGTTCTGTGCTAAAAAAGGTTGTCTAGAGAAGAGTTGGAAACACAAGGGCCACACATTGCCTCTCTAAGCTGTCCCTTTTGATACACCTGAGTCAATAATTGTGTAGAAGGACTATTTGTCCTGTACTGTGACACCTAATCCAACCAAAAGAGATACAGATATTCTTGTCTGCATATGTAGATGGTTACTGTGAGATTTGCACATTCAAAGCTATCTTTAATGAGAAATTAAATATAAGGCACAACTGCCGTGTCCTAAGAGAATCAACTTTCTAAAACAACTTTGAATTCTGAGGTACCTGGTGTCTCTAATTTGTAACGTGCTAGTTTGTCACAAAACTGACCAAGGGTAGGAAATTCAAGTAATCCTCAATATATTACCGTACATACTCTAACTTTCATATTATTGTAACTGAGTTCCAAAATTTTTGACACTTTGTTCTAATTTATAATGTTTGTGATTTAAATACAAGTTATGCTAGTTAAAAAAAATTATTACATGCTAAGTAGTTTCTATCTAATAAACAAGCCAACTTACTTTGAAACTACTTTTACACCTGTTGCTCGATGAATATTCATATTTAAAAAATGATTTTCTTCTGCATGCACGGATTTAATAAATGTATCCTCCAATTCGTAAATCGTAGCGGAAGCAGATTTTCTGCTGATGTCTAGGAGCTGAAGCATAATTTCATTTAGGTCAGTAAGCCAATGAATACAAGCAGTGTTTAGCTTCTCAAAAGAGGTAAAAATCTTTAATCCATTTTTTGGGAGTATATATGTTTAATCTACTTTTAATTAAGAAGAGATGACAGATTTGGATATGCAGTAAGCGTGATTGGGTCATGGTCTCCTCCTGTGTACAGAATGCTTTAAAGTGGGGAATGGATTAATACGAGCAGAAATTCTAGAAGGAGATGCTTAACAAGACAGAAGAACCAATGCCCTGACTTGTAAATAACTGGTCTTAACCTATCTTAATACATTTTCACATTTTTGGGTGTTTTTCCACCACACTTCTTTAATCCAGATCTAAGGAATGGGTACTTCCCTTAATCCCGATCTAGTAGATCCAGATTAAGGGAAGTACCCAATGTGTTTCCATGGGTTGTCTAGCACCCAATAACAATGGGTGCTAGCCTGCCAGCTATGGAAACACCAAAGCACCCATATGGCAAATCTGGATTGACTCACAAGGCATCTGCCTGTCACCCCAGGTGTTTTGGGGGACAGGCAGTGCCTTTGGAGATTAGCAAAGGCTCCGAAGTCCCTCGGAAGGCAATTTCAGAGATTAGCGCAGGCTCCAAAGAAAAACCCCTTGCGAGAGCAATGCAGCTGTCAAAGGCTGCAAAGGCTCTGAACAGTCTTTGAAGTTAGCAGCACCAAAAGCACCCAGGACAGAGCTGGGCAAAGAGTCTGCAGCTGACAATGCAGCAAAGGGGAAATCAAAGAAAGGAAAGATTTCTAAAAACAGACGGGAGAGCCTGTCTGTTTTAAAGGGCTCTGGTGTCTATTTTTTTAAAAAAAATACCTGCTCTTTACAGCCCCTATACTCACCTGGACTCTCAGGTGGGTATAGGGCACCCAGCTGGGCAACTGTCGGGTGAGTATAGGGGCTATAAAGAGCAGGGAAGATTTTTAAAAATAGAAGCGAATTAGGGGGCAAGAGCAGGAGTGAGCAAGGAGCTAATTAATTATGCACCTCTTTCCACATGAATGAGTCAGCCTCCATGTAAGGAGCTGATTAACAGGCAGCTCTAAGGGGCTTGAAATTTCTCTCTTCCAGGGGGGCAATAAGGTTACCTCCCTGAGAAAGAGAGAAAACTCAAGCCTCTGCACCCCCTTATTCCCTTGCTTTTACTCCCCTTTTAAGGCAAGCAAGTGGCTTGCCTGGGAAAGGGAGCAAAATCACAACCCCTGCAGGATCCACCATGCTTGCAAGAAACCCCTGGCCACACATCCTCTGCTGCCCAGCCTTTCCTGCGATCTGCCCCTAACTTCAAAGATATTTCGGAGCTTTGCAGCCTTTGACAGCTACAATGCTCCGGCAAGGGTTTTTTCTTCGGAGCCTAAGCTAATCTCCGAAGTCTTGACTTTGGGGCACCCCTCCCCCCATGGGTACCTCCCCCTCCAAGCCTCCTATAGAACCCATTGCAAGATTGTAGCTGAAGACCGCATTGTAGACCCCTTTAATGAGGTCTACATGAAAGGAATTACTCTAAGAAATATTTTTATGGAGTCCATAAAATCATTAATTCAAAAATGTCTTTCTCTCTGAATACTAACATTCTGGATCATGCTGTGACATTAACCAAGAATAGCTTCACAATAAGCAAAACACATTTATTTTTATGTAACATGAAATTAATATAAGATACTGATTACCACAATATTATGCTGACATGAGTTTAAAATCAGATAATTTGATCTAGCCTGTACTGACAACTCTTGGCAATCGATGTAAAAAAGGAGAGAAAAAAAGTAAGTAGAATCCTTATTCAACATTGCATTTAACAACAGAATTACCACCTCAACCCATGTTCACTCTCTGATGGCATTGAATAATGTTAAGTCACATTTCATGTTGTAAGTAAGAGGCAAAACTTAATACAAGACTAACTGTAGAATTATGATTCATTTTGTTCTAGATTGACGTTATTTCTGCAGTATTCATGGAGGATTTCAACTGTACTGTACCTGGCTGTAGCTGGTAAATCCTGGTCGCTCTAACTTGCAAGAGTTCAGGGATTTAATTTTAGTGAGTTGATTTTGCCAAACCTGGTAAGTAACATTGCATTTTCCACAGACATCCACCTAGAGAACAAATGCAAATAGATGAATCATGTAAAGCTATCAGAGACCTTGTGGAGAAAGGACCATGGCTAAATAAATAAATAAATAAATAAAAAACTGAGTCTGTGTTCAGACATAACAAAAGGGGTGCCTCAAAGAGACAGCGGACCTTTCTGCACTTGACCTTGTAGTGAAGGTCAGCAGAGCTCTCAGATGGTACAGCCGCATCTCACAGCGCCATTTCTTAGCCAGAAACAGTTGCATGCATCTGGGAGGTTCCCACAATCAGTGCTAGTGTGTGGAGCATTCTCAATCCAACTAAAAATGAGACCTCTGGGATCAAAAATGGAGAGAAGAGGGCATCAATTTCAAGGGCAATTGAGGCACCTTCTTCACCTTACCAGGAATAAGCCATTTTGCAGTGTATAAATTCCCTTACCAAAGGGTGATGCAAAGTGAGACCTAATCAGGAACCATGATATTAGTTTCTTTACTATTGCTTCTTTATTACATCTCCTATAGTCACACCTTCACTTTAAACCTTCTTGAGTCCATCTTCAAGTCTGACTGCTCACACCTTTTTATTTCTATCCATTTTATTTGTGGACTTTCCAATGGAGGGTGGAAAACCCACAAATAAAACAGATAGAAATGGAAAGGTGTGAGTAGTTAGACCTGAAGACGGACTGAAGAAAGTGTCTTCAGACTGAAGTGGGACCACGGCCCTGACTGAGCATATTTGAACTTGTAAACCAAGTTAAGACCTTGATGGGAAACTGCCTGGAATACCAAGGTGTTCTTGGCTAGACGTAGCTGTTGAAAAATGTCTCAGGAGGCAGGATAGTATATAGTCAATAATACACAAGTACTTTTCATATCAGTGCTGGACATTTGAGATAGCTTCAATGGCATGTTATAGTGCAGTACCTCATTGACAGTCCCAGAATGGATCTGCATTTGAAATAAGCTTGCCAGGCCTCTCTTGAGATTCTGAACAACAGCAGGCTCATTTTCATAGGAATAGAAGTTTTTAACCTGAGAAGGGAAGAGGGAAAAGGAAACAATAAGGGTCACGTAAATTTCTATCTAGCATTGAGGCCCTGTGACACTGTCTTTTCATTAAAGCCTTTTTTTCATTAAAGACCTCAGGTGTATGGCTGTGAAGTACATATTTTGTTCAGTCTCCAGTACAATACTGTCTGCCTAAAGACTCTGCAAAGCTGGGCTCTCCCTTGGTAGTTATACACTTTTAAATATAATCAATGAGGCTCTGATCTACTTTTCAATTTCCGTGTCTCCTGTTCCTATTAACAGTTAAATAAAAAGTGATATTGTGTGGAAAAATGAGATACGTTTTTGGGTGCTCATTCATTTAACGCTTTGAATGTCTTCTTATTTGTGTGACTACAGAAGGAACACTTTTTCCTTAAACAGGCAACCCAAAAAAGCCCTGTCTGATTGCACCTATAGTCTTCATAAAGCATACTGAGTGCAGATTTTTTTGTGGTCACACCTGTTCCCATACCTATTCAGGTCTACTCTGAAGGGCCTCTTATCTTTCTTTCCATTATTTTCTGACCCTCCACCACTTTTACTGTTCCCAACTTGGCTACAGCAATGGAGAGGTACTCCTTCAATTTCACAATCCTACCTTTCAGGCTAAACTGAATCTGAAGACTATGGTCCTGTTCCTATTACAAGCTTAAAACGGTTTTCCTAAACCGAAATAAAAGAACCGGATGCAAACAAGAATTTGCCTAATCCCATTACTTTCAAGTTTAATCACGTGCTTGAAAACTTGGGTAGAGTGCTATTGGGGAAGAGAAACCCTAAACACGCATTCTCATCCTACTACAACAGTACCGTTCCCACAGTAAGAAATGTAAACCATTTAAAATGCAAGAACAGGAGTGAGACCTGTTGAAATGAGTGTTTGGCCGCGTTCCCATTATAAGCTTATTTCAGTTTCAAAAAGGTTTTCATCCTCTCAGTTCCCACATCAGGTTGGCTTAACACACTTTCCGTGTGTTAAATCGCCCCAAAGCATTGTAAATGTTAATCCTCATTTCAACAGGTCTCACTCTGGTTCGTGCGCTTGAAACGTTTTACATTTTTTACTGTGGGAACGGTACAGTGTTAAGGGATGAGAATGCATGTTTACAGTTTCCCTCCCCCAATAGCTTGCTTCCAAAGATAGTGATTTTACTGTAAAAATCCACCCCTTAAAGCAGCCGCTACACTGTAGCAATCCAACCACTTAACACCTGATAACAATGTTGCAATTCTCCACAATTTTGAAAGTTCTGACCTTTAAAAAAGGGAAAGGAAAGGAAAGCAGCTGCAGGTTCTGTTTTTAAGGCTGTGGATGTGGATGTGAGCGGGCGAAGGGGGCTTGAGTTGCCGCTGTTGCTGTGTGCCCTGGGTAATGGGGAAAGGAGGGGAAAGAATCGCTGGCTGCCCACTGCCATTTTTTCTCCATCCAGGCAAGTGGCAGCCACCCAGCCAGGTTCCCTGAAGGGGTCCCTTATGGGTGGCATGTTCATGCCAGGAAGACGAGGGCAGGGCAGCCCCGAAAAGTGGCTTTTAAAAAGTAGCCACTTGAGTCCCCCCTTGAGTCACATATGCAACTTACGATCCTCAGAATCTGGATCGAACGCAATTAAGTTAAAAGTAATGGGATCAGGCAAATTCGTGTTTGCATCCGGTTCTATTATTTCGATTTAGGGAAACCAAATTAAGCTTATAATGGGAACTCCCCCTTTTATTTACAACGCTTTGGGGCGATTTAACACACGGAAACCGTGTTAAGCCAACCTGACGTGGGGACTGTGAGGATTGAAACCATTTCCAAACTGTTTTACGTTTGTAATGGGAACAGGCTGATAGAGTATCAACAGAGAGAGCCAGGGAGAGGAGAGGGGAAGGGAAGGAAGGGCTGAAGTTAACATCAGAGCCTTCTGAATAAGCAGTAGAGGAAGACCAGGAAGTCTTTGTTTTTCAGGCTTGGATGCTAGGCAACCTTTCAAGCACTTGTTGGAAGAGCTCCTTCATACACAAAGAAAGTCTGGAACTTCTCGCTTGTTGCAGTTTTTGGGTTGTTGTGCCATATTCCATAGTTCTACTATGAACCTAATTTGATTTATACAGCCAATGCAGATGAACACCCACAGACACATGGGGAAAAGAAGGGAAGTCTAAAGGCATTCCCCAAGAAAAAAAGGGTAGATGCAGTCAGCCAGAGAAGTGAACATCCATCACTGCACCAGTGGATGACTTTCTCCCCATAGTAGCAGGGCCACACCCAACCACTGTGTGGTCTTGGTGAGATCATTCAAATTGCATTCACATGGGAAGCCTACCAGCTACCCTTGTAAGTGACGTGAGAAATGGAGAGAAAAAGAACCAGTGCTTCAGTACACTGAACGAATCCAGAGGGCCATGAGACTCCAGAATCCAAAATTACTTCCATTTCCAATGTTGCTTCCCAATAACAGGAGTCCATATTTGAAAAGGAACTGGAAGATCACTTATAATGCCTAGACTGGCAAATAGAAATGATTTCTACCCTCCACATTAGAAAGCCCAAGTCCCACCTCCAAAAACCTGTTGCAGGGAGCACACTGAAGTTGCAAGCTCACATACTGCACTGAAAACAGACTGAGGCAAGTAAACGTCCAGTTGCACAAAAAGTTGAATGCTGGCTGGGATAAAGCAAAAGCTGTGTGGATTGCTTTTCATGATATATGCGGATTGGGGGTTGCTTCAGTCCACAGAAAAATGCAGGTGTAGTCAGGATCATCATAACAAGGCCATTCACCATTATATATGAGCTCATGTTTCATTGTAAATCCTCTCTCAGTACTCCAACAGTATTTCAAAATAACATATATCTTGCCCTTTAACCTAGGACATAATCGGGCAAAAATGAGCAGCTACTAAACCTATGGTATAAAAACGTGTCAAGCACACTATGATCTTTGAACTGCCAGGAAAGCTTGCTACATCTGAACCCAATGCAAGACTTTGCACCTCCACTTCACACTTACAAAGTAACAGAAGTCTTTCCTTTTGTCAGAACTACTGTATGCAAAACAATCTCTGGCGTCCTTTCTTTCTTTCCTTTATTGATCAGAAAGGAATTGCAAGACAGAAAAGGCAAGTAGAGGCTTCCAAACGGTTTTCACAGGATGAATCCTGGTTCTCCCAACATCTTTACAGAAAACAACTCTGGATACAGTTACAGATTCTCATTTGAAAGCAACTTGAGAATACTGAAACCTGCTGACAATATGGCATCTCAAACAATTAAGAACAAACAGGGCATCAGCTACACACGACACACCGGGGACACCTTCCATCTCCATCTCAAATATATATAAAAACTTTTTTATAGAGGTTATTTCCATTTCTTCCCTAAGAAATGCCCCCTGACCAGGATCCTCCCTTCACTTCCACTGGTCAAGATACTGGTCATTCTTTTTTGACACTTTTTCTTCTTCCTCAACAGTGCTGGAGAGGTACAGAGCTTTAAATTTTTGGTCTCTCTATTCCTTTAAAGATAGCAACAATGAAGTCTTGATAAAATTATCTTCAAAGTATACCAGGAAGTTGTGGGTGGTATCCTCCAGAGGAGAAGGAGGTTAGCTTTTCTACTCCACTTTTCTCACCCATTTAAGGGGACTCAAAGCAGCTGAGAAAGTTTTTTATTCTCCTCCTGACTAGCCCAAGGTCACCCAGTTGGCTTCATGGAGGAGTGTGGAATCAAACCCAGCCTGATACTCTAACCACAAGCCATTAAGAAACTAGGACACAGAAGCCTTTCATTGGGAGAGCATGTGAAGGTGTGTAATGCTGGAGTGGTTTCATGTAGTAACAATTACAAAGGAATGCCTTTTGTACTACCCCTAACCTCTCTCCTGAAAAAAAGCACCTTTGAAACACACTGATGCTTCCTGCCCCCCCCCCACATTTTCAGGACAAAAATGCCTTCCAAGTGGCTTTTCCAACTAGACCAAAGTGCCAATTTTTCAGGGGGGAAATGTGGAATGGGAGCCTTTCAACTAATGTGCTCCAGTTGCTTTGCACCTGGATCAAAGGCAAAAATAGGTGTAGTCAGAGTCTAGATGTGAACCACACAAAGCAAATCATGCCAAATGAAATGGAGGAACAGCTAGTAAACCCAAAAACACTTGTGGGGGAAGGGAGGGAGGGATAGTGTGGGAATTAGTGAGCTGTGCTTCATTGCACTGACTAGGCACTGATCTATAACAAATCAAAGCTCAGATCAACAGTGTCGAATTTATTCAGATGAGCCACACCTATCACTAGCTGTCACTGATGTCCACATTTCACAATACGCAGAATGCAAGACATGTGTGTCAAACACTTTGGTGCAAAAGGCAGAAAGCAAAAGATAACTGCTTGGGTGGGGCAGAGAGAGAGAGATGGGGAACTGTATAGGGCTGTGTGAGTATCTTGTGGGATTGTCTCAATCCATGGGTGTTTTTCCACTGTCACTAGAAGTACCCATTCAGTACCCATTAATGGGTACAAAAATGCCATTACGTACCCATTAATGGGTACTTAATGGGCACTTTTAGTGACAGTGGAAAACACCCCCATATTGCTGTTTGGTGCAATCTTCAAGCTGCACCGCTTTACTGATGCAAAAATTGTGTGTTTGCAAAAACAATAAGTTCCCATTACTACAGAGTGTCTGCAGAGTTGAAAATACACTAGACCACGTACCTATCACAACCCAATCAAAGCTCCACTCCCCCCTCTAAAAAGTGCTAGAAACTATTGCTAGAAAACCCAGTGAACTGTTGATTTCCAGCAATAGTGCATTTATCTACCTTCTGGGCAGAGCCACCATCATAGCTCTGTCCATGCTTGGAGGTCTAAACAAATATCACACATACACAGAGGTACCAATGGACATATCCAGGCATTTGGTGCCAACTAAATAGCCAGCTGGGCACATTAGTAAAACATGCAAAGACAGTGCTGTTAGGCTAGCATGGAAGAATGCCAGGGAATCAATATCCTACGTTACCCCTTGCTAGTGAGTTATTTAGCCATCATCTAGAGCAGTGGTTCTCAACCTGGGGGTCGGGACCCCTTTGGGGGTCGAACTACCCTATCAGAGGGGTCGCAACGAGTCTCCTGCCACCCTTCCCTCCCACCTCCCAGCTGCTTTGCCCCCATAGTTGGGGGTCTCCACAACATAAGGAACTCCATTAAGGGGTCACGGCATTAGGAAGGTTGAGAAACGCTGATCTAGAGACAGCCATAGACACATGAATCCCTGTAATCATAAATACTAAATACTATATTCAAATTTTATATCTATCTGGGACTGGCTTTGGTTATACGATTCCTCCTTTTTAGCTATATGTAAGGTGCCACTCTGTAATGCACACATTAAGGGCTTCTCACCACTTACCTTTCCACGGGTCCACTGAATAACAACTGGCCTTTTTAAAGCTGCCAGGTGCTCTTTCCCAATAACATTATTTGTGTTTTTTCCTTTAAAAATGTTTTTCTTCGCAGGACGCTCATGCACATTTTCAACAGTTGCATCTGTAATCTGCAAAAACCCAAAAGGAAGATATTTATTTTGCAAGACTGGAGAACATCAAATACCAGGATTATGCAGCACCCTTCAGCTTTCTACTTCAGAACGAATGTTCTATTTGTACTTCTGCTTGTTACCATGGAATATTACTACAATATATGGTTGCAGCTGCAAGTCTGATACCTTCACAAGGATGGAATAACTTTATGATACCCAATAGGGATATGCACGAATGTTTTTTTGGCATTTGATTCATAATGATCCCCTTCAAATGTGGTAGGATTCTATCCGATACAAATGTATTCATATGAATATCCAATACAAATGTGTACAGATCCCACATACAGATCCTTCATATGGATCCTCCATACAGATCCTATACCAATGCATACGTATTGGATACATATCGGATATGTATCCTATATGAACACATACGTATCAATGTATCCCCAGTTTAACGAATGAATGAACTGTTCATACAAATGTTCCAAAACAGTTTCCCTCTTTTTTGTCTATATGTTCTCTCACTCTGAACATGGACTGAAACTGAATTAAACCTTAGGTGTGAATGCAGCCCTTCTTCTACCTATGAGGGCTGTATGCCCAGCTAGTTCTGTTCTTACTCTCTGCTATCACCTGCCTCAGCCGTGATGTAATATACTGAATTTGCCTTACATCAGTCAACCCCCATAAATGCTTAATATATTTTTCTGAATTCTATGCGTACCGCAATTTTGAGCAACTGATCATCATCATTAGTGGGATTTCTCCATACTAAATTGACATCCACGCCGCATGAAATTCTGTAGCCTGCACCCTCCTTAGGCGATCCTTTTGCCCTGTCAAGAAGCACTTCTGTAGTGTAATCGAATTTATACAGCTTGTCATTGTTTATTCGTGGACCAGTATTGTGACCTGGGCAACAGAACAAAGATGGTAGGATTGAATCAGTGATAAGCCAAGCTGCCTGCTCGATCTTCAGTCTAACCTTCAAATGTAACTTAGAAATCACACATGATACACATCAAGCCACCGCCACATTGTATCGTTAACCTTCTTAAATTGAATTATTTATTTTAGACATTTTTGTGCCACTTTCTATTAAAATAAAAAAAATCAAAGTGGTTTACAGAATATTGCAAACAATGGTAAAAACAAACAATAACTAAAGCACATTAAAAACCTTCAGACAAGGAATGCCTATGTAAAATGATAAGTCTCTAACAGGTACCTGTGAGTAATAAGTGTAGGGACTTCACGACCTGGAGAGGTGAGGAAAGGTGCCACCACTGAGAAGGCCCGACTGCAAGTTATTGTAAGATGACATTCTGTATTATCTGTGTATTATATTGTCACCTGACCTGGGACCCTTGGGTGAAGGGTGGGATATAAATTTCTTAAATAAATAAAATAAATAAACCTTCAGGAAGACCTCTGCAGGTGACCTTGGGACTCTTCCAGGGTTATAATGGGGGAGGCATTCTTTAAGGTACAAGTGTGCCAAGTTTAGTGAGACTGGGCAGCAGTGATTCTTCATGAGCTTAAAGGCATTTAAGGGTTGGCAGGTTTTGTTTTTGTTTTTTTACATTTTCAGTCCATCACTGCACTGAAGCGTAAAATATAATGAGCAACAGCAACATTTGGGATTTCACTTCTATAACCTGAGACTTATGCTGCGTCCAGACTTGTTTATACTGTGCAGTGGAGTGTGCAGTAGTGATCGAGGCATCACACATGATGATCGATGGATCATCGTGGCGTCGCATTATCTGATTGGGACTGCGCTTACCTTAATGCTGATTTAACAACACCCACTGAGCAGCATAAACAAAATCTGAAGTTTCCCTCCAGTCCATGCAGAACAGAGAAAACAGAACAGTAAGAGCTGGAAGGGCAGTTCAAATGTGACTGGCTGCCTCAACCCACGTGATGATGTGCACCGACTCAGCTCTCACAGCTTCTGATGGGAAAGCTACAGAGCTGCTTTTCGAGTCGGGATGGCCAGTCGTCAGCGCACACTAGGTATGCTGCACTTTTACCTTTAAATGTGGATTTATTCTGCTAGTTTGGTGGCAGCCTATGTTAGAATTGATGTGGCGATCTCAACACAGTGCTGTAGCAATAACTTAGGTGGAACAGACTTTTCTGGGCACCCCAACAAAAACAGGTGCCTACTGGCACTTCTGTTGTGAAGATGACCCGGCTGGAAGTCCATTCAGAGGCACATTTTCTATTTGCATGTATTTAAATTTCTATGCAGCCTTTTATCAAAATCTCAGGCTCAGTATAGCCTGCAGCCTGGGGTTTCCAAGTGATGTTCCATCCAAGTATTAACCAAACAAGATCAACTAAGATCACCTGGGGATTGCCAGTTATTGAGAATTTTGGGGGGGAAAGGGTAGGATATAAATGTGACCGAGTAAATAAATAATTGCCTTTGCCTGATGGGATTGTTGTTTCCCCGTGCATTTTTACCACAAGTGGGTATTAAGAGAAGGGAGAAGCTAAGGGAAGAACATGAAACTGCAAGGTTGTAGACCGATTGGTAAATATATAAGCTGCCTGTATTATTCCATCAGCCTCACCTCGGTGGCTACATTCCCTAATGCGGCAAGAGACATAAATCTTAATTCTCCAAATTGTCAACCTGGCAACCTTATCTGTACCTCACATTACTGCTCGCTTTCAAGATTATCTCCTTTCAATTCTGTCTTGAGGCAAGTATATTTTTTTGTCTCCCAGAACTTCCAGGTCTCATGCACAGCTGAAAGGAACAGCATATCCTTTTAATGCCCACTTTTGCCGCCTTCCATTCTTACTCAAGGACTTTTATGCCACGCTGATTGTCCATATAACCCCATCCAATATAGTTGCAAAATAGAATCCCAAACTCTTGGGCCTCCCCTTTCCTTAAATAGTACCAGCCTGGGCCTTTAATAAAGTATTTTGATACACTGACTTAGGGTCAAAAGTGCTTCTGTGACCTAAGATTCTTGTAGGAAGAAGTGGGTAGATAACAGCTTGACTTGCAGTACGTACAGGCTATCATTACGGTGGTCTATAATTAAATCATGATACCGTATAATACAGAAAGTTATGCTGCTTGAGCCGAGACAGCTGTGAGGGCCTGTACCTTTTATTAGTACAGTACTTTTGGCATGCGCAACATGTGCAGCAATAACCACTAACCAAGATGTGCCTCAAAGATCAAAAGTTTACATGGGCCATTTCTAGCGACATTTATGTTATTTTAAGCAGAGGAGAATGGCAACTTATTTATGAGAAAACATTGAAGCATGTGCTTACATAACAGCACATCATTAAACTTTCACAACACTTTTAAAAATGAAAGATGGAGATCTTCATCTGGTCATCTCATAACATTGGATGGTAATAATTAATGGAGTAATCAATGGAAGGAGGCGGCTGCAGAAGCCCTTGGGGAGTATATGATCTCGCACTTTCCTTCTCCCAGCCTTTCAACATCTCTGTGACAAAGCACAGGCAGCAGGTGTCCATCACCATATGACCCACGTGTCAAGGGTGCTGATGCCTGTCCTCTTTTAAACACCTCAACACAGCCTCTCTTGCCAGGAACTAGCATGGCTAGCAGTGACACATCTAGACGTGCCATTGGCAAGGAGAGGGTGAAGCCAGAAAGGCTCAAATCCAGTTCATCGCTGATACCTTCAAACTGCCATGTGGCAGACAGACTTGAGCTGCTGTGGATTCTCCACTAGCCAAAAGTCTGATGTGCTTATAACAGGACTTTGAGGCAGATTCCACACTGTCCGGTACCTGCAAGCTGCTGCCCTGGAAAGCAGTGTCACCTGACTAAAACAGTCCCTGTGAGGCATGACCTCCTGGCAATGCTGCTAGGCCTTTCACATGGAGTGCTTCACAGCACAAAAGCCATTATAGCGAGCACAGCAAGGAGAGAGCACTTCAAAGTGGTCTCCTAAACATTCCTGGGCTTTGGGCTGCTCCAATCACTGCCACGTGGCTGCTGGAGCTGCCCACAGGGTGCATAGCACTATTTCATCAAGCTCCAGAATGCCCCTACAGCATGCAACAAGCCAAGCAACCTATCCAGACTGAGCAAGGGGGTCTGGAAAGGTAAGTGGGGCGTGAGGGATTGGGGGTGGTGCACCTCGATGGGTGGGGAAGGACACCCAGGAGGCCCCCATGGGCTACTGCCAGCCCAATTAGGGGAGCGGCAGCCTGCGGAAGCCAAGGACAGCCCTGGGCCAGTCTTGCCCCACCCCCCAAAAGGGGCTACTAGCCAGCAGGCTGATATGGCCCAATGGCGGCAGTTTGGGGCAGGACTCTAGAGCTGTCCGGAAGAGAGAGTGCAAATGCCGGGATTGATCTGCCGCATTTTGCACAGGCATGTGCAGCAACAGACCACCCCCACACTGACCTGATCAACACACATGCATGGAGGCTGAAACAGCTAAACATGAATGTGTGGAGGTGGTCATGTGCACATCTGAGAATTTGACGGCAGCCAAATTACCCAGATTGCATGTGACCAAAATGCACATAAACAGCGGTCAGGATGAAAACCAAGAATATCAGTATATCAGGCTGTCGCCTGGAGGGAACTTTTGTCTCTGTCTAGACGTAGCTTGATTTGGCAGCAGCAGATCCTTAGCAAACAGAGCTTGAGATCAGTAGGCCCTATATTTTGAAGCTGCTTTGTTTATAGCCTGCCAGCAGGAACAGATAAGACTACATTTTAATGTTCTCCTGGGCTGGAATGTCTCCCACAAGAACTTTAAGAATGCCCTCAAGTGACCATGAATACATTGTGTCTGAGGAAAAAAGCTTGAATAATACATGTAAAGCAAGAAAAAAAGAAAAACTAGTTCTTAAAGTGAGCTTCATTGATTTCTTTTATAGAAGAGTTGATCTGAGTGAGAACTAAAAGTGCCCGCTCTCAGCAACAATAATGGAATAGCCCCGGTCCTTTTTTCCTTTCACTTCTTGGCAGCCCAATTGAAGGGCTATCCTTCCATCATACAGTCCCCATCATTGTCTCCATCATTGGCCAAAAAGTTCAAGCACATAGCAAAGCCCTGCAAAAAAAGCTTTGCCAACACTTTTGTGTCTGGGCTAGATGATGCTTTGTCAGAACGCCACTTTCAAAGACTGCTGAGCCAATGCACACTATTCCACAGCTGAGCCAATCTGGCAGCTTTTAAATGAAGCACTTATAGTAACACCTAGCACTGGCAAGAAATGCTTCCCAGCACTTTGTTTACTGAAGTTCCTTTCATTTGGCAGGGTCAGCTGTGTGCTGGATCCTAATAAGCCAGGTAGGTTGGGTATGAAGAAGAAGAGTTGGCTTTTCTACCCTGCTTTTCTCACCCATTTAAGGGGACTCAAAGCGGCTGACAAAGCTTTCTTTGCCCCACAACAGAACCTCCTGTGAGGTAGGTGAGGCTGTGAGAGCTCAGAAGAGAGCTGTGACTAGCCCAAGGTCACCCAGCTGGCTTCATGGGGGAGGGTGGAATCGAACCTGGTATTCCCAGATAAAAGTCCAACTCCCTAACCACTAGACCAAACTATGGTGCTACACTTCCCACCACCAACACCATCACCACCACATTCCTATCAGTCACCTCTCAGTTATCCTCCTATGACCTTTTTTTGGGATGACCAAAATATTTCAGAGTCTTGGAGGAATGGAATTCTATACCTTAACCTAAAGACAAAATGGAAGGGAGTAGAAGATTACTGAAAACAGTAGCTACAGATAGATGCCAGTTTTGAATGCTCTATTGTGCCTTTAACACTGGGTTAGGAACATCTGAGATATATTTGTTGAAGACTGGAGAGAAAGCACCCTAGTTAAAGAGCTTCTCTGGTTATAGACCTTCTTTCTTAGAGATGCACTGGGCCTTATCCCAAGTTATCTCACATAGTGAGGACCTGCCATCTACATGCTGGTGTAGATTGCAGCAGACCATACCTGACGGCAGGTCCCTATTCCAGGATATAATTCAAAATAAGGCCCACTGCAGAAAGGGCCATGGACTATTTAGTTTCCTTCCTGGATGTGCCCCATTAACATTTAGAAAGTTTCAATTTAAGGATAGTTCATACTAGTTTCATGTGAAACTTAAGGCTAGTTTCATGTGACACAGCATCATGGGCATTTCTTCTAATTATTTCTAAATATATCTCACAATCTGTTTTATTACCTCTAGTTCAGTGATGTAAAAGAGCCCACTTGGGAAGCAACTAACTGCTTAATCATCCCTAGGATTGGTTCTGGCACATCAGCTTTCTACTACATTTCCAGATGTTACGTGAAATAGTTTCGGTTTGTACAGAAAATCAGTTTTTGCCGGTAAAGTCAAGTCTTACACTTGTCTACTCAGAAACCTGTTCACATAAGATTGCAACAGATTAAAGTGATCACTTCCTGTTGCCAAATAGATTACCATTAATAATTTTGATTCTATAGCCAACATCCAGATTTCAACAATAATAGAAATGCATTTTTTCTCCTTGCCCTTTTTCAATGAAATGGAGACAGGCTGCTCTAGGCTCCCTGCCCAAACCTTCATACAAATTGCAAGTCACAACTGAGGAATTCATCCCTTATGATGGAAAACACAGTACAAATGAATATAAACTCAACATAAAATACATAAATAGATCTTTCTTAAAAATTTCCTTCTATTATCCAAAGACATTATTTACATTATTTACCCATCTAAAAGAAAAATGTACATAAGAACATAAGAGAGGTCCTGCTGGATCAGGCCACAGCCCATCTAGTCCAGCATTCTGTCATACACAGTGGCCCGCCAAATGCTCATGGGCATCTCAAACAGAGACAAGGACAAACCTTCTCCTGCTCTTGAATCCCAGCAAATGGCATTAGAAGCGTCTTGCTTCTGCCCCCACCCCCAATCTAACCTCTAAATAAGGAACTTACCTTTCACAGATGCTGAGTATGTGGAAATAATACATGGAAAGAGCACAGTAAGAAGAATCATGTCTGTTCTATAAAGGAAAACTCTATGAATTATTTTAAGGCTTTTGTGAAGTAAACTGCTCACATTGGAGTGAAGTCTGGAAAAAGGACTTCTGAATCTGTCACAGTAATGTTTATCTGGATGTAGTAAGGGTCAGAATCCAAACTCCACTTGGGTACTAAGTTCACTGAAGGTCTTTCCAGTTAATTATTAAGAACTCAGGTAACTGGTAGCATTCATACTTTTTATTGTTCTTTAGATATTTCATTAACATATTCTAAAATGAATAGTGGCCAGTAGCTAATATGCACTAGAATGAAAAAGACGTCAATCTAATAATTATCTGCTGATTTATACAATCTTGGTGCATCAAATACAAGTAATCAATATAAAACTTTAACACAGATTGTTAGCTAGGAATTCCATAAAGGGGATTCACATTTTACTTCTATTTTTGTGGGATAATTAGTCCTAATTTTGAATCATGATCTCTATTCATATAAGGATGGCAAGACATATGTTTTTGAGTGGCATGTGGTTAAGATACATAATGCAAATTCTACAGTAGCAATTCACATGGTGTTTGGTCTTTCAAACCATTCCCAGTTTCATACAGCACTTAAGACAATAGGAAGATAAGCACAATTAGATGCCTGTGAGGAAGAAAACTCACTTCATTTTGTCTCTGCATTCAAAATATGTTCTGTCTTTCCGTTTGCCTCATCTCTAGATAGTTTTGTTTCCACTAAATTATATGCACTATCCCATCTCATTATTTCAACTAAGAAGCTATTTGTAATTATTCACCAGCTTTCTTAACTATCACTGAAAATCACTCCCCGCAAGTTCAGATTCCATGATCCAGAATAAGGCCCTTGGTTCAGATGTAGATCTGCTACAGACCCAGATTACAGGCTTCCTTAATCCAGATCTGGCACCGTCCAGTGTGGACTGAGCCAGATCAGCAGTGGTGGGGCCTCCTTGATCCGCATTAACAAGAGGATCCAGATGCCATAATCCAGATTAAGGCGCTCCTTACTCCAGAACGCCAGTGAGTACTGAAAGGGCCTAGGAGATGAATGGATTAAATAGACTCCTGGGATATCCTTAAATGTGTTGGGAGATCTTGCCCAAGATTATAAAGCTGATGGGCATTTATCCAAGTCCAATACAACTCAATGCATCTAACAGCATATGACCATTCCAAAAATGCAAATGTAATTGAAGCCACTATAGAAGTTTTAAAAATCTTCTGGGGGTGGGGAGCAATTTCAGTTAAGACATCTTTTATTTGAAAGCTATATGATTGGCCCTTACTGGTATAGTTTTATTCAGATAAGCCCTGTTGGCCAGCATTTCAGGGGTAAAGTACTACAGTTGTCATGTTTCCAGAGTCCAAGTCATAAAAACCCTACTGTTATCACCTAATGAAACTAATTATGCTTCCTTTGACCAAACAGTTCAATAAAACAGCCATCCCTTTACTTTTCTCAAAAGCCACAATAAATGCTTACTGAAATATCACTCAAAAAATGTCATTCCTCAGATCCTGTCATACCAAAATTTCAATTCAGACAATGATCTAGAATACTGTATTTGTCATTGTTCCGTCCAGGACTTATACTAAAAAAACAGAAATTTCACTGCTGGAACAGGAGTGTTCTCATAAATATTTAAAATTCATGATTCTACTTCAAAGAACCTTCAGCATTAAATACTGCATTTTTATAAGAAGGATAGAGACACAGTTTATCTTATTCCAATGCTAACCGAAACTTCAATTGCTTACTGATTTTCCCAGTTGAAAACTTCATTGAAGTCTCTGGTAGTTAAAAGCAGTTTGCTGCATGTGTTAGATCCATATTAAGTGACCTTAAAAATAGTTTCTTAGTCATAAAGCAGTACTTCACACATTTTTCGCCATGACACCTGCTTTAAGATTTCATCTGTATCCTTTTTTGACTGAGCTAAATATAGCCTCTTGCATTTGAATACTATTATTTAACTATTACTCATTTGAATAATCTTTTTTCACATCCTTCATTTTATTGTATCATGTGCCCAAAATAAGTGAGTTTCTGCTTGCTGATCATTGTTTCTGAGGAGTCAGGTTTAATTGACCCAAAATTAATCATTTAGTTCTTGTAGTATGAGCAACTTTTAGTAAACTTCTTCATATTCTAAGGCCCTTTCTGCACTGGGACTTATTCCAGAGTACATTTGGGAATATATTTGCATTGATATTTTATCTGTATTATTATGTTGAATGTGATATACTAAATAGACATTTCCACCCCAATGGACTTGTACTTTTCATGCACCTGAATCCTTAACTTCCCTACAAATTTGAAAAAAATGTGCTATCTAGCTCAGACATACTACCATATATAAAAAAAGAACACGTAATTATACTTATTTTTTAAAAAAACTCTGTATTGTGGGATTAAAAACTACATGCTTATATTCTCTGAAATAAACCTTCCACACTTTTCCATTTTTTAAATGCTTTACATGTATGGACTCCTATAATCTGCAATGGGACCTAAGGGTAAAGGGTGGGATGTAAATGAGAGTAATAACATGTTCACAGGACTTAGGTGTTTTATTGCAAAAGCCAATAAGTTTTTTCATTCAAATATACAATAACAGAGCTTCAGCTTGCTGCTTTACTATATTTCCGTGACATTAATATTCTCAAA
This sequence comes from Aspidoscelis tigris stejnegeri, assembly GCA_023333525.1. NCBI lineage: Eukaryota > Metazoa > Chordata > Lepidosauria > Squamata > Teiidae > Aspidoscelis > Aspidoscelis tigris. The sequence continues at coordinate 68,921,714 of JALMGA010000006.1, forward strand.
AAGTATTTGATTGAGAAAGACAAGGCTTGCATAACATGCTCTTTATCTAAATTACCAGACAATAAACTTTTAGGTTCATATGCCAGCGTGGACTTTTGAAATCATCTATATGTATAGTACCTTGTCCTAAAGACTACTGGGCCAGCACATACATCTAAGGATAAATAACATAATATAGAGCGTTTTATATTTTACTGTAGGGGTTTGTTCCCACTCAAGGAATAAAATGCTATAGTATTTACAACACTATTTAAAACGCTTTAAAATGAAGCAAACAAGCATCTGGCAATCAGAGTCAACCCAGAAATCTGTCCCCACAGGAAAAGGATTAAAATCACTTCCAAAAATACCATTGGGGAAAGCAAATCTTTTTTCTCCCTGCCCTTTGCCCACCCTCTCTCCCCATTGGGTTTGATCTGATGATGTGGCCAAGGGGGGAATCCCAGCCCGCTCCCTCCTGCTTTTGCTGCCCCTGTTTGATTCTCATGGAATCATGATTTGTTAAAAAAAAAAAGTGGGAGACAGAGCCCCCTCGATTTCTGCCTCCTTCTTCCCCTCCACCAGCAATGCCCAGACCCCCAGGGAGCGTCACCCCCTGTGTGCCCAGGGCGCACAGTGGTGGTGGCAACTCAAGCCCCATTTGCCCACTCCACCTCCACAACCACCATCCCCAGCAAGGGTTCCCCTCCCAAAAAAGTACCCTAGCTGGCTGGCTGGCTTGTTGGGGGAGAGAGAGGAAGGAGGGAGGGACACCCGCTTGCTTCACTGGATCCACTCCCTCCGGATGGTGGAGACACTACCCAGTTAGAAAGACTGAGCAGAGGCTGGGTGACCACCTCCTCCTCCTCCCCGCCTGGGTGAGGCAAGACAAGGCTCCCCCTGGATCAACACAGCGGTTACTCTGTTCTCGCCACCGCCGCTGCCACCTGCACACACCCAGACATACGCATCTGTGCACTCCCCTGTGGGAGCTGGGCAAGTGAGCGAGCGAGTGAGCAGTGCTGCCGCCGCAGCAATCAAATAAAAGGGAGAGATGGACTGTGGGCTGCCACTTCACTTCATTGCTTCTCCCAGCTCCTGCAGCCCTTTTCCCTTTTTAAATATCAAGGAAGGAGGCTGGGAGGGAAATGGGCAGAATTGCGCAGGACCACTCTTGAAGGGCAAGAATCCTCCCTGCCTCTTTCCTTGATCTTTAGGCTTGCGTGTGCGTGAGGGGAAATGTGGGTGGGAAAGGAAACATTGCTATAAGATGTGAAGTGGGTGTGAAGTGGGTGAATTGTTACAATGAAACTGTCTGCTGTAGAGGGGAAACCTGGCATTTTAACTGACAAAGAGCTGTCCTGCAGAGTGAAATCCCACCTATTTCATGATGCATCTGTCCCAGTTCTGCTGTAGCAGTCCCACAGCAATAAGGAAGGAGCATTTTAAAAGTAAAACGGAAAAAAACACCTTAAAAACAGGCATTTATTTATTCCGTTTTTAAGCCAAATAATCCTCAAAATACCCCTGAAACTGATTGGGAATGGGGACAAAGAGGATCCAAACCATTTCTAAGCCGCTTTAAATGATTGGAGGGTGGGGACAAAGAGGATCCAAGCCGTTTTTAAAAAGCTTGAAAGTGGCAATGGGAACACAGCTTGGGTGAATTATTCCAATTTGAACTGATTAGTTACATCCACTCATTCCCATTATAGATACTATTTGACACACCCATGGCCCACTACGACTACATCTTCATGTGTTTTTTGTGCCCATTCAAATTTTATCCTGTATTTAAATGCTGAATTTAACCAGAGAAGTGAACTTATTTCTGAAATGTCTATGGCACAATTTACTACCGAGCCCAATTCAAGGTGTTGGCTCTGACTTATAAGGCCTGAAATGACTTGGGCCCAAAATATCTAAAGGAACACCTTCTCCCATACTGACCTGCCTGTGCCTTAAGATCTAGCGGTGAGGCCCTCCTGGTTGTCCCACTGCCTTCAGTAGTGAGGCTGGTGGCCACCCGGGAGAGAGCCTTTTTGATGATGACTCCCAGACTATCTAATAGTCTCCCCCTTGAGGTGCATTATGACCCTTCCTTATATAGATTTAGGAAGGCAGTGAAGATGCACCTCTTTGTCCTGTCCTTTGGCTGAGGTAATTATATTTTGTCTCCCAGTACAGATACTATCATTTTAAATACAGTGTGTATTATTGCATTTTTAAAGTGCTTTTAATGTATTTTCTGTTTTTAATCTGTTTTACCGGTTGTTACCCACCCAGAGACCTTCGGGTATGGGGTGGAATAGAAATGTAATACCTACCTACCTACCTACCTACTGTACACACACATACATAAAAAGTAATGACAATGCAGGTGCAGTTCAAACCAGAAGTTGTCATATTGGGAATAATGAAACGGATGTTGAAAAATGTGTTTTAATGCAATATAGATACATCAGACAGACTTATTTATGCAGAAGTATGGAAGTTGAGAAGAATTCCAACCATGCTGGATTGGATTATAAAGTTAAGGGAATTGGCAGAACTGGAAAAATTAACAATTATCATGAGACAGAAGGTATCTATTTTAACTAAAAACTGGCAATCTACAGAACTTATAATTGCAAGCTTCAAGGATCAAAGACAGAAAAAGACCAGGATAAATTATTAATTAGGGAAGCAGAACAGCAAAGTACAGTAATACAAAATTATTAAGAAGGTGATCAGAAGTGACAAATATTGCTATGGTTATTTGATTTTTTTGTTAGAAAATAAAACATTAAATTTAATACGTAAAGTTATAAGTCATCCTGAACATAGGAACATAAGAGGAGCCCTGCTGAATCAGGCCACAGCCCATCTAGTCCACCAACTGCCCACGAGTATCTCAAGCAGAGACTAGGGCAGACCCTGAACTCTCTTTTGTTCACATCTGTACACAAATATGAGTGCTCTGAACTATAAAGGTCAGCAAGCTGAGAATACTTTTACCAGGTATGATCAGCCCAAACTATGGCTGATTTAAAATTTTAAATAAGTAATGAGGAAGGAGGGGGGGGGGAGACAAATTATTTTCACATCTTCTACTCAGCCTAAACTCTCTGAACAAAGGCTGTGGTCACACTTAAGGTTTAATCCAGCTTCAGTCCACTTTCAGAGTGAGAGAATACTTCAGCAAAGAGACAAGCTGTTTCCTTTCAGTATTAAATAACTCAGAAGTTTTCCCTTTGGGATAGAGAATGTGGAAAGAAAATTACTGGTCACTTTGCCGAGGTGTTCTGAAGGTGGACTGAAGCTGGATCAAAACAGAGGTGTGTGACCATTTAGTCAAAAGTGTCTACCACAAAGTATGCTATCCCATTTCCGTTTCCGGTCTATCCCATACATTAAATTAAAAAGGAGGGGGGAATTACAGAATCCATTCTTTTTATAGCACCAAAGAGCTCCCGCCTCTTTCCGTTCCGTTGTTGTAGTGAGCTTATCTTCACGGGGGGGGGGGGCGACGACGAGGAGGAGGAGTCAGGCCGCCGCTCTAGGAGGCTTCTTCCGGATCATAGAGTAAAGGAAAGCTTAGCGCGTCTCCACTTGAAGGGTTCTGACTTTGACGGTCCCCCTCCTCTCCTTCTTTGGATTAGCTCGCCTCACTCTCTGCCTTTTAGCCTTCGTATCTTCCCAAGGAACAGCGATAAAAGGAAGCCTAGAGCGTCACTCCTCCGAACGGGCATTCCTCCACCCCCCACTTTCTGTCGCGCACGTGGTCTGCGTCCTTCTTTTTAAGGTGAGTCAGTAAAAAAAAACGGAGGTAAAAAAAGCCGTTTGGTTCCGGCGGGGTGGGGCGGGCTGGGCTGGTTTATACGGGCTGGAAGGGGGTGGGTGGCGCTCCAGGCATGGGCCTGCTGGAGGTGAATTGGTGAAGTGAGGTACGAAAGAAAACGCTTTGGCCTGCTTGAAGGCCTCAGGGCATGTTAGGAGTGTAAAAAAAAATAGTTATTAAAAGACCCAGTTTAGGGGGGCTGGTGACCTTTGCGTCTTTTTCCTGCTCCTGAGTGTGTTTCGTTTTCTCGGAGATGCTGTGCTCAAAGTTCACGGGTGCGAGGGGAATCGGACCTCGGGTTGCCACTGGATTTGGGCGGCCTGTATGGTACGAAGGGCCTTTCCGTGTCCGGCTGTTCACACACTGTTTGGGAAAAGCAAATAGCTCCAGTGTCAAGTTGCCGACCTGTAGATCCAGCGGTAGACATGGTTGTGGGGATGGGTTTGTTGCAAGCGTGTCTTTTCTGTGGTGGCCCCCAGACTCTGGAACAGCGTCCCTCCAGAGGATTGCAAGGCACCCACATAATACGGTTTTCTGTGCTGGTTTAGAAACATACCTTTTCACCCAGGCCTTTTTTGTTTGTTTGTTTGTTTAGTTTCCTCTGGTTGCTGCCCTGCCAGGCATGGTGGGAAAGAGAGTAATATTTTAAATATATGTTTTATCTTTTTATTATTGTGATATGCCCTGGGACCTTTTGCGAAGGGCAGGGTATAAATTATTTTAAATAAATATTCTCCCCCTACAGCATCTGTAGCTGAAGATGGAACTTGACAGCTTCTGTTCTTCATAATTGGAGCCATATCTAAGGGAGAGCTAGAGGGTTAACTACTCTCAATTTCCACTCTTTCCAATGATGGGAGAGTTGGGGGGGGGGTTTGACTGTTGGATAACCCTGGCCAGATTTGTTGTTGCCCCTGCCACAGTGGCGAAGAATAGAGGGGGCTGTTCATTCCTCCCCCACAATCCTCTGATAGTTGTGGTGGCAACAGCAAGAGCTGAGGACGGTGATCGCTTGGCCTCCTAGCTCACTTGTTCATGTAATAAAAGAGAGAACTGGGAGCAGGAAGGGTGATCAGCCTGTCTGAAACCCCTGCCCTCTCCTTGCTTTCAGAGGACTGGAGGGAAGTTAATTGGCTGGTTGAGGAAATGAGCTAAGAGTGGTGAGGACTGAAGAAGATGGCTCATAAATCTCTCCAGTCCTTGAGCCTTTGTGCACTCACCTCTCTGTTTGAAATAGGGGGTTGCAGGTTTGGACCAAGGAAAGTGCTATTTGCACAAGTTAACAAGTACTTCAGGGCTGAGCTCCAGGCCCACTGAAGAGCTAGGAAATGGATCGTTCCTGTATCCTTGAACATGAAGTTGTGCCTTCTGCATGTCTCAGTAGTCTGGACTAGGGTCTACTGGTTGCTGACAGACCTGATCCTTGATCTGGATCATACCTCATCCTCTGAGGACAGAGCATACCAGCAGTGAACCCCCAGTAATATGGAGCCTGAAGAGGACAACAAAGGATCTTGGGCCCTTTTTGGCATGGACCCTTAATCCATATTAAAGATCCATATAGTGCACGTTCTGGTCCTCATTATCTGTCCATTAATGTGGTCTGGATTAATCCTGATCACTGCTGTCAGTGCAGACAGCATGTATCCTACTCATGCCTCCCCTTAGCACAGATTAGTGGGCTGGGCTAATCTAAATCCACTGATCCAGAATTAAAGAGAGATAAGTGAACAAAGGGCTTTAGTACCAAATTAAGGTAAATGCAGAAAGGCACTTCATTGCTGCAGCTAAGGAAATAGGGGGTGCTGGGAGGCTATTGGAACCTTTGTGACTAATTTTATTTGTTGATTTCTCCTGATTTCATGACAGACCTGTCATTATAAATAGTATTATTGAAAGAGAACATTTATAAAGAGTTTCATTCTGCTATGCTATAAGTGTGTAGAGACTGTAGTTAATTCCAGGTGTCTAACATTTCTTCTTGGCCAATTCATAGGAATTCATTGTAGATGAATTTTGTGCACATTTTTCTGAAGTTTCCATGTCGTATGTTTTATTTTTGTTTCTACAGCTTGAAAGAACAAATAATCCTCTGTAATACTGTACCATCATTTGTGGCATTCTAAGAGAAGAGTCAATAGAGTCGTTATAAAGCTCATGTCATCAGGAATGCCCCCAGAAGACTCTCCGGCGGCCAAGGTTGCTGATGTTGAAGAATGTACAGAATGCAGTTTTAACCAGACACACAGCACTGGGAAGGATGGAAATACGGTGTTGGTGAGACAGAAATCACCAGAGAAGGTTGAAACTATGTCAAAAAATCAAAGAAAAAAACTAATGAAGCAGAAACAATGGGAAGAAGAAAGAGACTTGCGCAAGTAGGTCTTCTTGTAATAAATGTGGGTACTTAAGAACTCTGAACATTCAGGCTCTACATCATCTCCAGCCCCTGTATCAGGAAAGAGAGTGGTTTCTCTTGCTTTTTCTTGAGTTAACTTACAGTGATGATGGGGAGATGTGAACAAATACATTAGCAGAACTGAGAATATGTGAAATTCGCAAAATGATATTGCCAATTTAAATGTGAGGGAGCACCATGTGCCCTCTTATTTCAGTTTTGGCACACAACTCCTAGTGAAAGAAGAGGCAAAGGGATTTGATACGTGATCTTTATAGGTCTCATGGATGTATTTTTCTTAACTCCCACTTTTCAGATTTGGAAGAAGGTAGTTACTCTTTTCAAATCTATCACAAAAGATGATTAACATAGTTCCATATGAGTTTTCAATTGTTCCTGTACAATTATATATGATACTTCTCATTTTTCCTAAGTAAAACAGTGGAAAGGTAACTCACGATGCTGTTGTGTGAACTGGCTGTTTCTTCTTAAGGAATGTCTCTGCACGTGTTCCCTCTCTTTCTCTGAAACTGAAAACTGCCTTGGAAGAGGAACCTGAGGCCTTTTTGCACTACAGTTTGGCTGTAGTGCACTTAGGCTATGACACTCAGGGACGCTTTCCCTGTTCACGTATAAGCAGGTAAGAATGTGTCGCCATGTGTTCCTAACTGCCTACCTGCAAATGAGGAAAGCATCCCCGAGTGTCCTAGCCTGAAAAGGCCAAGATGGGCAGGACCCCACACTCAGGCCTGTCTGTCACTGGGTCGAATTTGACCAAGGGGTGGGCAGGCCTGTGGCGGTCCTTCCCCAGGTTCCTGCAGGTTCTAGAGGATGGGATCCGGTTCCCTAGAGCGCGCAGGGACCCACCCACCCCGGCACCCCCTCCCCCCCAGGGATGGGCCTAAACGGGGATGTGTGTGCATGAGAGAGAGCCACCTACCTCATCCTTGCCGGGTCCCTAAAGTGTTTGGGCCCCTTTAAGGCCATGGTATGTGATTGCAGAATCTGCTTTTACCTGAGGCTTGTATTGTTTAATGCAAACTGTCTTATCGCACTTATCTTATTCAGAATAGCTTTTCTCCCTTGGGGCTTAATCACTCACACCTGTTCCAACATACACCTGCCCTGCAGTGTTGGGTATAACTTAAGACTAAGTTGTTCTTATGCTTTTGTTACAGTGTTAGGGTGTTAGTGTTGCAGAGTTGCTGTATTACGAATTGCTTTCTAGTTACTCTGATGTTTGTGTTAACAGAAATAACTGAATATTTACTGTAACCATTACAGGGCTGTTTATGTTCAAAAGATTGAGGCTGAATGTTAAGCTGTACAATATTTTTATTTCATACCTACATGCAACTGTTTCTCCTTGGTTTGTAGTTTTATACTTGCATGCACTGAAGAATAAAGCACCTTCCTTTTTGGAAAGAACCTTAAGTGTTTGTCTTGTGGCAAGTGATCTCAGGAGAACAAGCTTCTCTGTGCATGTGCTTTCTGTTCCTCTGCTACAATCTCTGTCTGTATTGCCAGAGGTATATGAAATATTCTCAACAGAAATAGCAAGCCAAGTGCGCCTGCACGTGCCGGCCACTGTAGTACAGGCGCACCTGGCTCACCATTTCGGGACCCAGCACGGACGAGGTAGGTGGCTCTCTCTTACACGCACATCCCCATTTAAACCTGTCCCCTTGGGGGGGGGGGTTGCCCATGGGGGTCCCTGTGGGCTCTAGGGGACCCGACGCTGTCCCGTAGAACCCACAGGAACTGTGGAAGGTACGCGACTGGCCTGCCCAATAGGGGCAGCTGGAGGTGGGGCATGAACCTGTCAGGGAGGTGTGCAAACACTTCCTCCCCTGAACAACTTCAGGATGGCCCCAAACACCCTGGGCTGGGTGTAGAGCAGTATTAACTCCTCTACACCCGGAACGTGTGTGGCCACTCTGGGACGGGCTGGGGCAATTCCAAACAGAACCGCCCACGCAGAGGAACAGATGCTCTGTCCCAAGGCGTCCTACACGCGTTCCATTTGCCTTCGTGTGAATAGGTCTCTGATTGCGTTGTGATACCACCTGTTCTAGAATATGTCCACTGGGAAGGATGTGGGAAAGCAATCTGTTGGGGCCAGAGTTGGTTCTTGCAGTTGATTAACTTTTCCTTGTTTCTTGACATCAAATTTGTTTTTAACCTTCAGTGTTATTTTGAATCCATCCTTGAAGCTGAAGCTGAGAAGATACATTGTTCCTCTTTTGTTAGATTAGATTAGACTAGAGCACTGATGGCGAACCTTTTGAGCTTGGTGTGTCAAAATTTGCAAGAAAACCTAGCTTAACTTAGGTGCTGTGTCACATCTAGAAATATCCATAATTTTGTGAAATTTGTAGCTCTATTAAAAAAGTTATATTTTTGATATATGTAAAACAAATAATTCTTTACATCAGCGACTTTTGTTGCTGAATTTTGTTTGCTAAATCTACACGCCCAGGTGCCAGGGTGACCACGTGTATCACCCAAAAGGGCTTGGTATGTCACCTGTGACATGCGTGTCATAGGTTGGCCAGCACTGGACTAGAGACTAGATTTTTGGAGGAAGTTGCTGAGAATTGCATTGCTTTCTGATTAGGGCCCTGAGGCCTGCATGAACCTTACAGGCATGGAGAAACTACCAAAGTAGGAAGTTTTGCCTAGCCCATAAAAGACTTATCAAAGACTTCTTCTCTAGTTCTTATTCTTTCTTATTTTCATACTTGTGTATACATCCTGCTAATGTATTTATCCCTTTAATTCATTCTCACTTGTGTGCTTAATGTCCTTTCTTGTTCCTTTTATACCAAGCTTAAAATGAAGTTTAAGGGAGCTGCCATAGTATCAAACGGGGCTGCTTATTGCTGAGGTGTTGGTGTTCAGGAAGCATCTGCAGAGTGAACAACAGTTTGATGATCACCTCTGAGCCTTTCAGGAGTAGCAGATCAAGCCAAGGATTTCCATGTCATGTCAAAGCCTAATTTGCCATACTTTAATCGTTCAAGAGGTGATCCTGAGATTGCAATTTTTCTCCAAAGGTGCATTCTGTGTGCCAGCACAATCTAGGGATAGGGAGGTGTTTCTATTCATTTAGTCTGGGACTTGTACTCCTTTAGAGATTTGATAATAATAAATGCTATGTAAGAAATATAAGGATTTTTTTGAAAAAAGATGGGAGGCCGTGGTCACCTAGAATGCTTTTGTTTGCTGTACATAGGCCATATATTAACTACTGTGAATTCATACAAACTTAAATTTTAAAAGTTTGTTAATTATGAGTTTTTAAAATTTATAAAGTAAAGCAAGGAGCAGCAAAGTTTGGCATTTAAAAAAAGTTAATTACTGTTTGTTCCATGAAAACCCCTTTGTTTTTACTGAAATAAGCATGAAAAGTTAGTGTATATTGCCACCAAAAGACAGAGGTCTGGCACACATGAGAAGCATACATAAAAAATAATCCTCCACCCAAATGCCATGAAGAACTCCCATACTCCTCAATGTCTAGCCTAATCATCTTTAATGGAGCAAGCTGAGCTATGTAGAATTTATTTAGGAAAGGAAACAAACACTTCTGAAGACCCCTAAACCCTAAAATTAGGTTCAGACAAATAAAGAATTAAGAATCCAAGCCTAAGTGTAAATCATAGTTCTCATGACTTAAGGGATGCATTGGTGAAAAGGAGAAAGATGGCCTAAGCCATCTAGTTTAACTTCTTTAAAGTTGTAAGAACTAGGTCCTGTTTTCATACTCTGGTGAAATGATGACTGTGGGCGTGAGTCATTGCGTTCAGAAAGCAAGATTTGAAATTCATGCTTGCAAAGTCAGGCTGAACCCAGACATTCAATAGACTGGAACCCATTTCCAATGATCACAGGTGGCTTTCACTCCCAATACTCTTAATCTGTGTGTGCTGCTACTACGGCTGTCTCTTTTAGTATATTTGTGAATCTTTCAGAAAGGCAACTGAATAATGTAATAACTTTTGGCTGTTTAAAATGATGATCTTTCAGGCAAAAACGTAAAGAAAAACGCTTGAAGAGAAAAGCGATGCTTCAGTCTCAAGCGGAATCAAGCAGTGGAGAAAGTTACAGAAAACGTATACATAGAGATGTTGTTCCTAGTACACTTCGCCTTATTATAGACTGCAGTTTTGACATATTAATGGAGTTAAAGGTAAATGAAAGAAGAGTAGATCTATTCATAAACAATACGTCCAAAGTGTTTTGGTTTTCGGTATTTTCAGAGGTCAGCAAAATCAAAAGGCCAGATTAAGATTGGAACAACAATTAATTTAGATAAATCCCTTTCAGGATCTGGTTCAACTCTATACGACATATGCAGAGGAGAGGCATATTTGTCCTACAGTATTGTTTAGCTCAAAAATAACATAAAATGCTTCTCGCTTAACTGAACCATCTAGTAGTTTCCCTTGAACTTAGTTAAAATTGCATTAGATGGTTCATATCTCAATTTTTAAGAGTAAAAATATATAGTACTGTATAGTTATATACAGTTTATGATAAATATTATTTAGAAAGAAACGCATGCTAGAAAGAAGTAGACATTTGTTAATTGCTTTTTTAATGCTAGAGCAGAAAAGTCAAACTCTGTATACATATATAAGAAAGCTTCATTACTGTCAACAAAGCTTATTCTCAGGTTTCTCTTAAAACCACCCTGTGTCCTGTTTTTAAAAGGTCTTATTTCTAAATATTCCATGACAAGTTGTATGTGTGTCTTATATGGCACGATATATGCTAAGAACAAAAATACAGTCTCAATCTTAAATACGTCTTGAAAGAAATATTAGTGTGCACGTTTGAACACTTTTGTATAATATTGTATGGTATTGCATTATCTTTTCCTACATTTTCTTAGACAATGTTATCTCCATCAGGTGCCTATGGCTGTTTTTGCACTTAACTTCAGAGATCTGGATCTAGAAGGTGCAGATCTTTGAGATGGGGTCCTCCCTAGAATCGGGTCTGGAATGATCTGCATCTTGTGGAGGACCCCATGTGTCCACATGGGCCCTCTAGCACCCAATGGAAATGGGTACCAAACTGTAGATGCTGTAGGACCCATCACAATGCTCTGTTTAGCCAGAGGAGCCACTGGCAGCATGATTGGCCAGCGCACTGTTAATCCAGGTGTACTCCCACCGACAGAGGGTGGGGCGGAGAGGCACATCTTCGTAGATGCTTGACTCCATAGATAGCTATGGAGGTTCTGCAGGCCTCTGTAGCTGTGAGTGCCAGAGCCGCCCTGTTGCAAATGGTGACCACTATACCCACCCCTGGACCCCATCAGCCTGGTAAGTCGTGCAGATATGCATCCTCCAATCCGATCTTGGCGGCTGACGACTGGATTTAAAGGCCCAAAGGACCCATTAAATCTGGATTTCAACAGCACTTGTCGGGACAAGGCCTTCAGGATGGGGTCCTGATGGGCGCTAAAGGGGTCTTGTATGGGGACAGGGTTAGGTTACTGATCAGGTTCCTAGAGGGTCCCTAATGGGTTTTCCTTCCTATTGCATAAACAGCCTATGTGAAATTGCTGCAGTAGATCTTAACTTTCCACTACAGTAGTTGCTGCTCTTTCCAGTATTTGAAATGAAAATGTGTTCTGCTGCTAACGCATTTCCTATTAGAACTCAAGATATTTTAAAAGTATCCTGATGAAAATTACTAAAGTGAGATTCAGAGGTTTAACTTTGTAAAATTTTCCAATTATCCTAATCTAAAATTGTGGCATATTTTTAAATTTCCATATACATTTAAACCAGACCATATATTGGCCACCCTTTCTGTAGGCAGTTTGCACTTGAAAGGCAGTAGTGCACAAAAGTCTGTAAAAGCCTGCTTTTTCTGTAATATTACTGTAATGCCTGGGTCTGTTTTGACAGCCCACTGATGATTAACATGTAGGTTGTATTGGCCTTTTTAAAATTATAATCCTCCACATGAATTGTGAGAGAACTTTTGTAATAATAATAAAAACATATTTTAATAGTAAACTACGCATCCAGTGCTGCAGTCAATGTATAGAAGAATAGTGTCACCTGGTTCTCTTCTTCTGAATAAAACCCCATTTCGGTTTGTGCGGGCACCACCAAAATCTACCACACTCTTCAGTTACTGCAACCGCCAGGTGTGTTTGCATTTTATAATTGCTTGATTCCTTCCTCTTTGGGAAAAAAAGTTAAAAGTTTTCTTTCTCTTTCCTTAGCATCTCTCTGAATCTCTTGGTTAAAGCATGTTAGAGTGCTTTTTCTGAAGGACAATATAAAAAACAATTGTTTGTACGCAGGATGTTAAGAAACTTCACAAGCAGATTCAGAGGTGTTATGCGGAAAATCGCAAGGCACTCCACCCTGTGCAGGTAAGTCAGTGTAAAATCTTTTTTTGGTTTTTGTCCTCTGGCTGATAAAAACCCTAGTCCATGTTAAAATGAAAATAATGTCCAAATAGCAAATGAGCACATAGACAGTATTTTTGTCAGACTTATAAATATATTATGAATAGTGTTGGTAATTTGAAAAAAATATTTATTTATGCAAAAAAATAGGCATAGCTGTTAGAGTGCTAAAAATCTAGAATACTGATATCAATTATTTTCTTTCTTTCCTTCCTTTATTGAGTGTCTTGAACAATACACAAAAAATGTTTGAGCTTTCAGTTCCTTGCAATTTAAACAAAACTAAAATAATGGAAATGCATTTAGTTGTATAAATAAATAGCTAATAGGAATATGTATTTTAGCAGTGAACATTGTATTGTTTTGCCTTTTTCTCTTCTAAAGTTTTACTTGACAAGTCATGGAGGACAACTAAAGGACAACATGAATGAAACAGACAAAGGATGGGTAAATTGGAAGGTACTAACAGTTTGTATCAGCAGGAAAAATTGTTTTCCTGATAACTTTCATTAAAAAATGTAAAAAGATGGCACACTTCTGATTTTAGATTTTCCAGCCTGGAAGAACTAAGGCTTATTAATTTTATTAGATTTACATACCATACCTTTCAAAGACTGGTCTAGTGGTTAGGGAGCCGGACTCTTATCTGGGAATACTGGGTCCGATTCCACCCTCCCCCATGAAGCCAGCTGGGTGACCTTGGGCGAGCCACAGCTCTCTTATGAGCTCTTACAGCCCCACCCACCTCACAGGGTGTTCTGTTGTGGGGAGAAGAATAGAAAAGCTTTTTCAGCTGCTTTGAGTCCCCTTAACTGGGTGAGAAAAGCAGGGCGGAAAAGCCAACTCTTCTTCTTCTGCAAACACTTGCCCTTGAATTATGATTTTCTAGAGCGACCCTCTGGACAGTTCCACCACCATCTGCGGCTAGAGGGGTGGTCACTTGTGAAAGGGCTTTCTGGGTAATAACGCCTGCATAGAATGGGCTCCCCTGTCCTCTTCTGTGTACTGTATTGATTTTATCTATTTAAATTCTGCTTTTATGACTTTTAATTGTTTTAACTTTCCTTGAGATCTCAGGATATAGGGTGGGATATAAATGTAAATAACCTATATTTATGTCTTGAAGGATATTTGTATTAAATCAGAACATTATAGTGAATTGATGAAAAAAGAAGACCTTGTGTATCTTACGTCAGACTCTCCTAATGTCCTGAATGAACTAGATGAGTCAAAAGCGTATGTCATTGGAGGTTTGGTAGATCACAATCATCACAAGGTTAGTTACTCATGATTTCAACTCTGTTGATAAGTTGGAAAACATTTAGTGAACACAGTAGGTTTTTCAGTATCACAGTGTAATGGAATATGGATACTTTCCAATAGGAATATGTCCAACTTCAACGACAAGCACTGAACTGGCCAAAGGGGAAGAGATTGTAAGAATCTCCCCTCTGAAAGTCTGTGACTCCACACAAAAGAAAGTGGGGTGTGCAGGTGAGGGAAAATTTAAAAGCATCGCTCACCAGCTGTTCTGAGTTCTTCCTCCTAACTCACCTTGCATCTGGGAGAACAAGTGGCTGCATGAAGTTTATAAAATCAGTGCACAGCCCATGGAGATGCTGGTATTCCTGACATTTCCCTAAGCTCTGCTTTGAAGAGGGTGCAGGTTCTGCCAGAATTCATAGCATACTGACAAAACAAGATCCGTGTTTTGAGTGTGCAGTATGTTCATTTGAAATGTTTGCCCATGATTAACACTTAGGGCGCCTCCAGGCACCCTTACTACATTGGCATCCCTGCACAGCTGCTTCCTGTTCTCCTGATGGGATGTAGGAAAGCTATTCAGGGAGGGCAGGACCTTGGCAGAGCTGCATCTCGTCGATACTCTGCCGTATCCTTGCGGCATGTGAGGGAAAATGCAAAGTAAAAAGCTGCCGATTAATCAGCTTTGTACATCACATTTCCCCTGCTGCTGCGCAGTCACCACGGACAATCATACTTGCTGTGGAGTGTGAAAATTAAGCAGTATTGCTTTAAGAGCAGTTGATGCCTCTCCTCACCACAACTCTATGGAATGTTGGAAGCTGTAACTGCCTGCCTGCTTGTGTTCAGTTGCTGAAGTTTCTGTTGATGGTGGCAGTTAGACTGAGAAGCTGTGTGCCTTCAATCTCTCAGTCAAATTAGTAGTTGTGTCTGCCAGTCAGTTAGTTATGAACTATTATAAGATGCTATGAGGAGCAGCAGTGGGTAAAATTACTATACTAGATGAAGTATGCCTTACAGTAACAAAATATTTTGAAAAGAAACAGATTGTACTATATGGAGAGAAACTGACAAGATTACCAGATGCAGTGCCAGTATATGATTGTCCATAATAAATAAGTTTTTGTTTACCTACAACATGAGAGTTCTTCTCATAATTTAAAATACGCTCAGAAGAACACCTATATCTGGATCCATTGATTATAACAGTGGAGTGTGTACTTACCTGAAGTAAGAATGCTGTGAACAATATAAACAAACCCACCCCACTTTCCCCTCTAACAGTTCCTTGTTTTGGGTTCCCAAGAGTTTGACAGTCTCCGCGGCCACCTTTTATAAATTTCTATTTAAATAGCTGATTCTCTTTATCTGTAAGGATGGTGAATTCAGGAATAGAATTGAGAAATGTGTCTAATGGAGATTAAAGATTATATACAATTTCCAGTGAAATAACTAAGAGAAATTTGGACATTATTCATAAACTTTCTGAGCTATTTCTGCTTGTGCCATCTCTTCTTGTAAATCTGTTTAGAGTACTGAATAAAATTATATGCTCGTATGCAATGCACATATAGCAAAATTAGTCTGTCAGATTGTTGAAAGTTACTAAAATGCTTTTAGCTTAGCCTAAATAAATGATTCAAAAAGCAGTGTGAAACTTAGTAATGATATATGGCTGATTTGTGGAATAAGACAATTCTATAAAATATTATCCTGAACTCCTGGGAGTCTCTTAAGCAGTATAAAAATCTTATCACCCAACACTGATTGTTTTTCGTTATCTGTCTTACAGGGTATCACATACAGAAGAGCACAAGAGCAAGGTATATGTCATGCCCAGCTTCCACTAAGTAACTTTGTGAAAATGAATAGCAGGAAAGTTCTGGCTGTCAATCACGGTGAGGATTTTTTTTAAAAAAAAATAGTTGCACTAGGATGTCTGTCCATTCAGAAGCCATTATGTGTGAAACTGAGTGCCAAAATAAGTATCTTCATTACTTGTAAATACCTAGCTGGTATTTTTTAAAAATATATACTGTAGTTAACATCTGACCTAATAGGTTTTATTCTTTTTTCTGAGTAATTGTCCATCTGGGTTTAAATATCTTAAATGCTTACTCTTTTGCATAAAAGAAAGAATACCATCAATAAAAATAGCCTCAATTCTGAAAATGCAGGCATCTTTCCATACGCCATGATATTTTCCTGGAGTATATCAGAGGCCCTGAACACGGAAAAACACATTATACTTGTATTCTGTGACCAGACTAGTTCTTGATTAGAATAGAGGCTGCACCTTCTGGTGGTGATGGTGCTCTTCTCCAGAAGTGAGGCCTCTCTGACACAGCTGCATGTGGAGGAGATGCATATGGACAACAGTACTGATAAAGCCTGTGGCCATGTAATAGCAGGAGCAGGGATGGCTCTCTAGTTAACCAAACCTCCAGTGGCTTATGATCGCAGACTATGATATGAATATTGTTCAGGCAGCTGGCCAGCTGAAGTTTGTACCTATCTGTTGTATTGCATATGCTTCACCTGGTCATGAGAGGCATCTTTAGTGACTAGGATGTGCTTCCCACTGACAGTTCTGCTTCCACCATTGCTACCCTTTATAAGCCCCCCAAAACACAATTCTTCAAAAAGTCGCCTCCTTCAAGTTACATCTGGGTGTCTGCCAGACAGCGTTTTGATTTAGAAACCACTTATTCAGTGGCCCAATACTAAAAATACAACACGGTGTTTAAAATCTGACATGGCATCTAGAAAACAAGATACATCTAGAACCAGTAGGAAATTTTAAAGAGTTTTTTTCCCAAAAAATTATTTAAAAATAACACAGTGACCCAATTACAGTGTAATCTGGTTGTAATATGGGAGGAAACTTCTACTTCCAACCCGTTTTGCAGGACAAAGACACCCCATAGGGAAGGAAGAAATCAAACTGAATTTCTCCATTATTCTATATTAGGAATATGCACAAATCAGTTTTAATTGAACTGGTTCGTAAGGAACCAGGAGTGCTCTGGGCGATTCAGTACCAAACTGAACTCTACCCCTCCAAAAATGTTCCAGATTGAATCACGTTCAAAGCAAATAATTTATTCAGTTTAGTTCCCCTCTTCACTCACATGGCTTTCTGCCATCAAGCCCAGGCCATTCCTATTGTGCATGCATGTCATCCCATCTATCCGTGAGCTTGCCGTCCATCTCGTGCCTCATTTTCCTGGTTGGTGCACACTGGATTTGGTGGCCACTGACTGCATGGTTCTTCTCATGGCCTAGGAGGCCTTCTCAAAAGAGATGCTCATGGATCCATCAAGCAGGCCATGGGATTCTCCACTGGAAAGTTTCAAATATGATTGCTCATGTCCAAGGTTTTCCAGTAGAATCGTACATGGCCTGCTGGGAGAACCCATAATTCTCCACTTTTGAAAGGCTTAATAGGGTGACTGTTCTAGATAGCTAGTATGGGCCTTTTTTGGCAGGTAGAAGGGTGAGGCCCAAAGGGGAAGTTAAACCACAGATTCAGTAGAACATGCCATGCAACAAGGGAACTGTGTCACACACTGACTGGAGAAAGCATGGATAGGCCAGGTTTGATCATGTGTAAGGCATGTTTGTGAAGTTAATTTACCAAATCGTTAGTTGGTTCATAGTTCTAGCCTGGCAGTTCATATTTTGGAAGGAAATGGTTCACCCTAGCCATTTTGCATTCATCTTGACACACATGGAAACCAACTTCAAAGTAAATTCAAAGTAAAGTTTATAGGAAAATTCCAGCAATAAACAGAGATAAAAATTGGAACGGAAGAGCTCAAGTCCTTGCTTTTTACTGTTCCCTGTTCCTTCCCACACCATTTACCTTTTGTTTCTTGTCTCTTTAGATTGTAAGCCTGAGGGCAGGGACCTGTCTAAGATTAATATAATATTTTAACCTGCCCTGAGACCTTCGGGTATAGGGCGGGATAGAAATACAAATAAAATAAATAAACTGGCCAACTTATGGCACAAAGAGACCATTGCCAAGGTTGAGTTCCTTACAAGCCAACCTGGCTGAAATTGGTTTGTTCTCATCTGTAACTAGTATTACTCTCTTGTGTTAATAGTGATTGAGAAATATATATACGCAGAATGTTATTTTTTCAATTTTATGTAATTTTTATAACAGTATCATAACTTGTGTTCATAAGTGTGATTGTCTTTTGGTTACAGTGTTTGAAATCATCCTTGCATATCTGGAAAAGAGAGACTGGAAGGAGGCATTTTTTGCTGTTTTGCCACAACGGAAAGGAGCCAAACCTTTGATTGTTTCAAGTGAATCTCCCACATGCCACCTACAAAAATCAGAAATGGCACAAGATGAAATCTCAGATACTGATTAGGTTCCACGGACATTTGCATTCAAGGGCCAAAAGTGTTGAGGAAGGTAGCAAATGGATATAGAAGAGCTGTGGGATTATTTATGTGTTATTGCATAATTTAATAGTTGTTTTCAGAGACTGAATTCACTCTGCTGCTCTTAACTATTATTTGATCTTTAATTGCTTTAGTAAGTTAAAGAGGAGAACAAATCTTGTTTCCAAAGGAAACTGATACATTTTTATTTTTCATACTTAATGTTTGCCAGAAAAGAATTCATTTTGAAACCAGTTACAATGTTTTAATTATATCAGTAAGTCATTTTATTGAACTTTAAATTTCCTTGAGCTTTGTTCTTTTGCTTCAGTTGTATTTGCCACATTCTGCATTTTTTCGTGCTTTTTGGTTTCAAAATAATTGTTTCAAATATTTCAACTGTAATTCTGACAGGTGGGATAGACATATGAATAAAGAACAAACAAACAAGAGTGGGGACTGTCAGGCTGGCATTTGAACTCTCCCATCTGCAAACTATCTCTCAACCACCTTAGAGTTGCCCTTTTTTGTTCAGTGTGAATGCAGTCTTGAATCTCTGCTGTAGAAGCAAAATTTAATTATGATTGGTGTTCAGTAGGGATGTGGACGAATGTTAGATAATTTGTATTTGTTCGAATAGATCCCCTTTGAATGTGGTAGGATTCTATTCTAAATGAATGTATTTGTACAAATTCGTACGAATATCCGATACAAATGCATATGTATCCTGGATATGTATCCTATACGAATGCATACACATTGAATATCCTCCAATGCATATGTATCCGATCATATCTCCAGTTTAACGTCCAAACTATTTGACAAATGTTCTGAAACATTTGTATTTGTACGAATGTTAATGTACAAATTTTGTAACATTTGATTCGTGTACAAATGTCCAAATTTGTATGGATAACAAATGTTATGAATATTCGTGCACATCCCTAACAGAGAGACACAGTGCAATGAATAAAGCTGCTAAGATCCTGGTTGATTGGAAGATTTATTCTTCAGTGTCTGTTATGGTCTCAAGGGTTGATGACAGGATACCTCTTCGCAAACTTCTGCTTCTCTCAAGGCTATCCAGATTCCTATCCACCTGAAGGAGCAATTAATTATTTGCCTTTGTTCTCTTCTTAGGCAGTGTGTAAAAAGTGGACTAGAAGCTTATTTAGCACAGAAGGAGTCCATGCAGGCCATTTTCCTCGATCAGTCCAGAAGCTGGCAAGTTGTGGTGCCCCTGGCAAGTGGCTCCCTACCCTAGTCTAACAGTGTTTAGTAACAGAGTGCTACCCTAATGTTAAAGTTGTCTACAAATGATTGCTTCTTTTAAAAAAACTTTATTCATGCAATTTAAAATATAGCACATTTTATATTACTTTTTTGAATTATCATATTTCATTCCTTATTAAATCCCTTATTATATCATGACCTCTCCCCCACCTAGCAGTAGATCCATAACTCAATTATACAGGTTATTTTCCTTGTTTCTTTCAATGAATTTATGCTTCCTTGACTGGCTCCAGACATGCTTAAAGATTCCCAGTACCTGACCAGTGGTGGAACACATCACTGGTGTCAAGGAAATTTTAAGTTTAAGTAGACAAGCAAAACCTTGGATTCAAAGATCAATTTGTTTATTACCTTTGCAAAAGAAAGAAATTTGTCAGACCTCTTTCTTGCCAGCTCACAGCAAAATTGATGCTTAAATAAGAACAATAGATAAAGCTTATAGTTACAGAATACTGTTCTGCAAATTGCAACAATGTTCACAACTCCTGCTTTTTCCCATCACTTCTCCTGGTCCCTAGAACATTATGTCAAATAAGCCTAAAGACTGCTTATAGTCTATGTAGAAGAAGTTGGCAGTATGTGTCAGCATTGGAATATGCTTTAAGAATTATGCTTGCAATGGATTTTTTATGAATACAGAAATCTTAAGCCTAGTTCTAGTTAGACAAGCAAAGAGCATATCTTGACTTCCCAGAGTCCTCTGGATCCTTCTCACTGGTGACATAACAGTGATTGGTGTGAATGTTTGAAGTGGTTAGAGGTCAGGGCTGCTTGTTACCTCCCCACAAGCCTGGCTGTATTCAGCCTGTTCACTTTCATTAACTCACCTTGCAGCTGCCCCGCAGCCCACATATACTCTCACTCTTTACCTTTGAAGTTAAGCTTCTGCACGTATCTTTGCCAGTTAATTTTTTTCAATATCCCATTCTGTCTTTCCACCACTCCTGGAGACTGGGGGTGGTAAGCACAATGAAAATTCTGTGGGATATTGAGAACTTTCAGAATATTTTGAATTACTTGCCCAGTGAGATGGCTTCCTTGGGAGTCCATACCTGGGTATGAATTCTTTCAGCAACCATTTTGCCACTGTTGTTGCTTCTGCTTTGTCACATGAGTAGGCCTCTATCCATTTGCTGAACACACAGGTGCATACCAGAAAATATTGGTATATGTTATACGTGGCGACATGTACTGAAGCATGAACCACCCTTCCCACATAATGTGCTAAAACAGACTGTGTATGTTTTTCGGTGGAAAGTAAGCAAATTGCTCAGCCTGACTTTCTTTCCACACTCTGTACACTGATAGGATGTCTCAGTTGAGTGGGTTCTTCTGTGTCGAGATTTTTTCCTTCTGACTGAAGCTCTTTCCACATCCCATACAGTTATATGGACTCTGTTTTCTGTGGGTTCTGTGATAAATCTGCACATCTCTACAGCTTCTCCTCCATGTGGGTCCTTTACACTGAAGCTCTTTCCACACTCAGGGCATTGGTACGGCTTTTCTCCCATGTAGATTTGCTGGTGATAGTCTATGTCCTGCCATCCTCTAATTTTGAATTGAGTTTCTTCTCATATGTATCTTAATGTTCAGTAAAACAATTTTAATAGAAAGAAAGTCAAGTTCTAGCTCATCAATTTTTTTTTCTATATTTATCTTGTGTCTCTTTTGAGGTAATAACATCCTTTTTAATTTCCTGGAACTCAGCTTGAAGATCAGATTCAGCTATTAAGATTTCTTTCTTACCTTCCATGGTGGCAGCCCACTCTTTTAATTGGTTTTGTAGAATTCATTTTAACAAATTCTCCCAGTCTAGGTTGAGCTGTTGCTTGGGTTTGAAGAAAGCTTTTTTGAGAGGAAAAAACTTCCTTCCCCTTCCTCTGCCTCCTTCATTACCCTGGGATGCTGAGGTGGATAGCCTGACCTTTTTCTTTTCTTTACTCTCCACAAGAAGGTCCTTTAAGGCCTTTCCCCAAACAATCTTTCCTCTTTTGAAGGGAAGGACACGAGCATGTTCATCTTAGAATTCAAATCTTTGAACCAGTGCTCCAGCTGCAGTGCCATGGTGGAAGAGACGGAGGCATGATCAAATAGCTGTACTGCCTCCAGGGTAGCATCAGCTGCGAAGGCTAATATACTTCAGACCTTGTAAATCCTAACTTTTGCATTTTTTGAAATATTGGGGTCCACAAACAGCACCTCTGCCCCATCTCACACTCATAGAAGCAGTTGCTGCTACTCTGCCTGCCAGGGAGTTTTAATTTCTTGACTCTGAATTGTTTCCAATTGATAAGTAATTTGCTTAATCTGTGGAAGGTCTGTGCCTTTACTGGACAAGGCCAGATCCTCAGAGATGTGGTTTTTCTCCTACTCAGGGGTTTGGGACACTACTGCAGAGTATCTCTTCCAGATGTGGTCTTTTTCTGAAAAATCAAGAATGGCAATGCAGTTTAGATAATATATTTAATTTTTAATTAGGTATTTTATTTTACACAAAACTTATTAGCAAGGCAACAATAAAAAAGAGATGAATAAAGGAGTACAATGAGATACAAAACAATGCACTAAGGCAGACAAATTGGCAGATTATTCCTGATGGCCAAAGGGCCACCCTAAGGCCGCGTTCCCGCTGGACTATTTTAATCTATAATGAGTTCCCAGCAAAACCGAGTCTGCATTCTGGCTGTTCCCCTTTGCTTGACAATAACACGGCCTCAATTCGAATATTGCTGTTCCCACTCAAACTGTTCAAATCCCCAGCATGGTGAAACAGGATCTTTTCCTTTCTGCCTCTTGTCCTTTGATTTTCCCAAGCATGCTTGACATGGCCCCACCCTTGGATCACACGCACCCACACCTGTGCCCCATCTGGGTTGGGTTGGGTGAGCTTTACAAGTCACTTAGAACTCCCCATCCTGGGAATGGTGGAGTGGTTGTGCCTGGAGAAGCCAAATTCTGCTTTGGTGCAGTGTCGGGCAGCAGTGCAAGAGGGTACGGGTGAGTGTCGCAGGCCCCCTGCACTGTGGTACAGCAGCAGTTAGGCATTCTTGCACACTTTTGCAGTACTGTAAGCATGCCCTTATCCCCCTTTGGTTCAGGTTCCTTATTTGCCCCATGGGTGGCAGGGGTGGAAGCCATTGTTGAACATGTGGGTGGGTGGGCAAGGTTTAAGGAACAAATCAAAATATTCTGTGGCCCCCCCAGACCCCCACTCCACCCCCCCAGCCGTGCAGCTTGATAAAACAGTGCAACGCTCATGGACAAAACAACCCTGAAACCAAGCCAAGATCATGCTTGGTGATCGGTGGTGGGGGTGGCATAATAGTTGATCAGTGGAAAACCAGAGAGGAGCTTACAGGCCATTTGATCTTATGTTTTATCATCCTTTATTTATTACTATTCACAAAAATGCTCACCACTTGATCCCCATACAGAAAATATGGACAGGGTCAGCGAGGACAGGGGGCAGACTTCGATATGAAACCCCACCCATCTAAGACTGCGCCGACAAGGACAGCAGGCATTAGACGGATATCCGATCTCCCCAAATAGTCTGGTACCATGCTGTTGGTGGGCAGGTGTCTCAGGGGTGTACTAAAGCCCCTCCTGCCACCATGGGGACCTAGCAGTTAAACTTCACAGTCTTGAGTTTCCCACCCAGGGAACTGCTGAGCCTGTGCTGCTGCCTATTACTGGCTGTGGGTCCTCCTCTCCTCCTAGTAGGCTTTCTCAAGCTGGGGCGGACCTTCTGGTTCCATTTCCACCAGCAAGGGAGCAGGCAGTGGCAGGGGAGGAGGCTTCAGCTGCCACTCTGGCAGCTGGGCCTATTCCCCCACTTGTCTTTGTGAATTCAGCTAGGCAACTTGTTGTGACTGAGAAAGAGCAGAAGGAGGAGTCTCCTCACCTTGGAGTTTTTTAGCCTGGTTCTGCCTCCAAAGGAGGGCCACCATGATAGCAAGCATTGGAGTAGCAAAGTCAGTCCTGCTACATTCAAGCATTCTTTAGGGTTTTTAAAAGATGCCCAAATGTATAAGCACTATTATTATTATAGGTTGCTTTTACAAAAATGCTTTAGGCACAAAAATATTTTTTATAAAACAGGAAAAGCCCATTAAAAGCACAAGAGAGGTACAATTTAAATGATAGCATTTATTGACAGGTGGCAAGGTCCAAATGATTTGATTCCTGGTTCTCAGGAAGTCCTCCAGTTTGTTTCAATGGTAGGTGTGACTTCGATTCATCTATTTTGTGTGGAAGAGGCTTTGATGGGTGAATGGCCTGAAACTGAGCACACAGGACAACCAAGAATGAAGAATTTAGTGATGTCTCCCCCTTCTCCCAATCCTGTGACCACGGGATTTATATCCTAAAAAGACTCAAATGCATTTTTCAGCAACTGTTAAAAACCAAACAGATTTGTTACGAACTGAATGTCAAAAAACCCATTTGTGCACATCCCTTGTTGCGCCATTTAGGACCCCTGACCATTTAACATAGGTAAAAATTGGAATAGGGTTATTTGTTATATGCAGTTCCAAGTTTGCTTTGCATCTGTGGTTTCATTAAATTTAAGTGTTAGGCGGATGGTCACAGTCCATGTGGTCCCCAACCTTGCATCCTAACACACCTGTTATGAGGTTGTGTGACACAATTATGTAATCAATTGTTGAGTGGATATGAATGGGAATTCACCTTCTCTGTCCCCTTTTGTGTTTTCATTCAAGATCACTAGATCTTGGTTGAAGGTCATATTTAAAAGGCATAATCCAGTGTAATTGCTGCCTTTGTCTTTGGATTGTCTGATAGGAATCAAGTGTGCTTCCTCAACTTCTGGAGGAGGTTTTTGATAGAGAGCATATAGTGATTCGTCACTCACTCCGATTTGGGCATTCAAATCTCCTGCAATTGTTATGAGGGCTTCTGGGAACCTATTTGTTAGGGTGTCAATGTACTCTTCCAATCTGTCCAAGTTTTTGCTTGTCTCTTGTTTTCTCATTGGGCGGGGGAGCATGTAGGGAGCATGTAGACATTAATTAGTAAAATATCTTGAGCCTTGCATCTTAGGAGGGCAATGGCCAGGTGTTTTAATGGTTCCAAAGTGTTGACTGCAACTTGATTTTTTGTAGCTACTAGGGTACTTATACTACTTTTAAGGCACCTGCCCTTGTCACTGGGAACACCATTTAGGGAGTATGAAGAAAAGCCATTAAGCATAATTTCTGCTATGGCCCATGTCTCCTGTATGCGTATGATTTCAAATCTTTTGGATAAAAGCAATAAATGAAGGGTCCGAGGATTTCCTTGCCCAACCAGCAATATTCCATGAGAGAAGTGATAAGTTGGGTAAATTATAATGAAGTTGCCTTAGTCAGGTAGATTTTGTTGACACTTTATCTGGGCTAGATGTGTTTTTTCCTTGAGTTGAAGTTTAGCGTTGGCACTCTGGAGACTTGGGCATAAATTATAGACTTCTGCTCCTAAATTTTCAATCATATCAGTCTGTGAAGAAGGTCTGCGTGCGTTTGAGATTATTTATGGTGAGCTCTCTGTAGGTTGTTCAAGGGTCACAGGAGGGCTTATTGAGTGCCCTACTTTGTGTTCTTCCAAGAATCGCATTTTTGTCCAGTCTGTGTTGTCAGTGAACTTGGTTCTGTTTATCTTGGGCTTTTGTTTGGAGTTGGGATCTGATAGTTTGAGATATCCATAAAAGAGGTAATTTCGATTGTGCCAGTTGGTGGGTTAAAGCCTTGAGGAATTGTACATTTGGGTGTTAACTACAGCAGTTTCGTCTTGCTTGTGCAAACCTTCCAGAGCGTGTTTCACGGGTTGAAGGAAATGGGAAATTTCCAGTTGCCTTGAGTACTGCTGGTTGGAAATCATTGTTTCTGCTAGTGTAGTGAATCTTGGGCCATTTCAATATTTTCCAATATCTGGAGGAGTGTATGTAACCGTCTGGAGATGTTCTTTTTCTCTTGAGGCAGAAGGGCATTTAATGAATTAATCAGTGCAAGATCTTCTTGGTCCTTAAAAGGTGATAATGAGAAGTTCTTGAGGCCTAGAGCACTTCCCTCTATCTGTTTAACTTCTCGTTTATTTGAATTCACTTTCTGCTGTTTCTGTGTTGGCTTATTCCTTGTTTTACAGTTATCAGGTAGTATGTCCTCCAGAGATGTTGGCTTAAGAAAATTTTGCCTCAGACCATCCTTTGCAGGCTGGGTTAGGCTGGTGAAGTCAGTGTCCTTTAAAGGATTATTCAGCAGAAGAGCATTAAGGCTCTCAGTAAACCTGAAAGTTCTGGCTAGTAATGACTTCAAGTTGTGTTTTCATTTTAGTCTACTTAAGTTTTAGATACAGTTACGGTTTGCTTGTTCAGATCTGGCTTGTTGCTGGAGTTTGCAGCTGTGGGCTTATCTGTTTTTAATTGTAGGAGGAGGGGCAGATTTTGTCTCCAGCAAAGACTCTTATTTGTAAAGATCCAAAAATCAGCTAAGTATGTGGTCATTTTAAATAACATGCAAGGTATTGTTGGATTCCTGAAGACTAATTTTAATTCCAACATAGAATAGGAGCTTGGGATTTATTCTTCTATTCCACCTTCCTTCATTTATAGGGAGTGAAGCAATTCTCAGTATTATCTGGTTTGTTTGTAAGCAACAGGTAGAATTTGGGGAAGCCTGATAATTTGTAGTGTTAAAGGCTTATAAACTAGGCACTTTCACTTTCTCAATTATTTCCGTCTTTGCTTCTATGGTATCAGTAGTTTTCAGAGTCTGATCCTTTAACTACACCTGTGAGGGAGAGTTTGCTATAATGTTTATTAATTGGTCCAACATGTTGGTTGTAGAGTGTAACTTTGAATAAATGTCCACCACAGTGTTTGCAGTCAGCAAGCAATATTTTCCAAGCAATTCATGCAGAAAATTCTAGTCAAGGTCCCCATTACCATCCAGCACACTTGCTTTCTGCTGGGCTGGGTGTGAGGAATCTTCCCACAGCGTGCCAACATTCTCACTCCCCATCTTGTTAGCTGATAAGCTAGAATCCCAAATATTGTTTAGAGGGTTATGTACCTTCCTTTTCACTGCTCAAGTTATAGTAGCTGAGATTGTGTTCCATCTCCTTCTGTGTCAAGCAGTGGCGGCTGGTGGGCTTCAGGGCTGGGTGTTCACAGCCCTAAGTCCCAGGGGTGTGTGGCCACTGGGCGTGGCCAGAGAGGTCGCTGGGCGTGGCCAGAGAGGTCGCTGGGCGTGGCCACAGAGGTCACTGGGCATGGCCAGAGAGGTCGCTGGGCGTGGCCAGAGAGGCCACTGTGTGCGACAGGATTCTGGACTGTATGGGCTGTGGCCTGATCCAGCAGGTCCTCTCTTATGTTCGTATTTCAGTGGCTTTCAATTATCTTAGCAATTTCCCACAATGATCTGGGAATATATGATAGGCTGAAGTGCTGCTACTGCAGAATGTTGAAGGAAAAGTTTAAAAAATAAAAAGGAAACCTTTTCAAATCATTGCTGTTTTGAACACATTTCTCATTACTATCACTAATTTGCTGTTTAGAGTTTTCTGCCTATCAGGCCCCATTTGCACTTAACTGTACACGGTATGGGAGAATGATACCATTCCAGTGCCGTTAAATTCAGAATTGGGCCATGCCACTTCACCTCCCGGCCAGGCCAGGCCAGGCCGCCAGCCAGGGAACGTTGAGCGGCGGCGGCGACTCAATTTTCCCTGCCGGTCTGCCTAGTCGGTCGGGAATCGGGACGGGAGT
Source organism: Aspidoscelis tigris stejnegeri (assembly GCA_023333525.1). Classification (NCBI taxonomy): domain Eukaryota; kingdom Metazoa; phylum Chordata; class Lepidosauria; order Squamata; family Teiidae; genus Aspidoscelis; species Aspidoscelis tigris. The sequence goes on from JALMGA010000006.1 coordinate 68,949,066, forward strand.
GAGGTGAGCCGAACGCCTGCGCGCCTTGTCCTCCGTGAAGGCTTCAGGGAGGACGAGGCATGCAGGGAGCCGCCCCAGAGAGCGAATTTCACAGAGGATGAGGCGGGAGCCTCCCGGGAGAGTGAATTTATACAGCCGCTGCCGCCGGGGCTCCTCTTCCTGCTGCTTGAGAGAATTACCTCGGCAGGAGGAGGCAGCCCCTCCTTTCCCTCCATTCCCTTCTCTGACCGACTCGCGCCATGCCACTTCACCTCCCGGCCAGGCCAGGCCAGGCCACTAGCCAGGAAACGTTGAGCGGCGGCGGCGACTCAATTTTCCCTGCCGGTCTGCCTAGTCGGTCGGGAATCGGGACGGGAGTGAGGTGAGCCGAACGCGAGCACGGCGCGGCGACGATTAGGCAAGGCATCTGGCAGGGAAAATCGAGTCGCCACGCCGCTTCAGCATGGCTTGTGCGGCCTAGTCAGTCGGGACGGAGCCATGGAGGAGGGAGCGAAAGTGGCCTGGCGAAAAGCGCGTGGCGCGGCGGTGGCGGGCAGCGGCGATTCCCATAGGCAAGGCAGCCCAAAGGGAAGAGTGAGCTGCACCAGCATAGCCTCCCTGCCCGAGGGGGTGAACTGTGCCTGCCTGGAGGACAGCAGGCGGCGGCGGTGGCAGCGGCAATGGGACCTCTCACATGCCGTTCCTCCCACCACCCCAGGGCTCAACAGGGCACACGCCGTGGTGGCTGAAAGAAATACATACTGTAAAGTTCAATCACATTCTGGGATTCCCAAGTGCTATCGAATTCAAACAATGCCCCTAAGAATCCAAGAGGAGCCAGTCCTACCTTCTCTCTCCTCCGGAAACTGAAACCGAAACTGGCGCCGAAATGTGCCAGCTCTGTATTTGGAAGGAGGGGAGGGAGGAGAGAGGGGGCGGGTCTATTTACATTTTTAGACCTCCTGATTGGCAAGGTTCGGCGGTCCCAAATAGGCTATAAATCTCCCGCATCTTCCAATGAAGATTCGGGATATTTTTTAGCATTTTTCCAATTGGCCAGAAAAATTGTCTTTCTGGCTATCTTTTCTTAAAACAAAGAAAAAAATTATTTTTCTTTCCCTAGCCTTAGGGGGATTGCCAGACCCAGCGCTCCCATTGGCCAGCCTCCTCTGGTGTCAAGCATAGCAAATTTATTTGGAGATGCAAGTGCTAGCAGCTCACTCATGGTGTCTCTTAAGAACTCTTTACTCTCTGTCCGTGGAATCTGTGGAAGCTTACTTTCACCCATCTCTGGGCTTCCTCTAGACTAGAGCATTTGTTCTTATTTTTCTTCTCCATAATAATGTATGTAAAGTAATAATATCCAGGACTGTGTCAGCAGTCAAAAGTGCTTAATTCGTTTTGGAAATTTTGTTTTGAAAAGGAAGTTAGATAAAAAGTCAAAATACAGATAAAATGTTAAGAACTCTAAAAAGCACATCTAACTCAATGCATTGTCAGGCTCTTCCATTTTTCTATTTTTACATTGAATTGATTCTATTTCTTGAAGTGCATTGTCCATAGTTTGCTCTTTATAAAGGGTTCATCTAAAACATGTCAGGTCTGAAATAAAATGTGCCAGGAATGTTAATTACTTATGTGGAACTCTGGGCTACCACTGGCAGCATCCTGATAGAACTATAGAGTTGCCATTTTCTTACTGGAAATGAAAAATTTCATTAATTATTCAGTAGTCCTGCCACTGGTTTTTAAATGTTATTTAAGTGTGGTACAGTTCCATGATATTTAGGCCAGAGTTTCTTAGGGCATTTAGACAGGTACATCTGGTAATGGAACACTTGCGGCTGGTTCCTTGGAGGGCTGTGAATTCAGATGCTAACCTGTATATCTGAATTGTTCATCATCCCACTTAAAACTTTGATTCCATTTGTGACAGCCAACTTAACTTAAACTAGAAAGCCTATCTAGCTCCATCTTGGCCTTTAAAGGGTTAACATCTGAAAGGGAAAAAAATCACTTAGGAAAATCAGTGTGTTGTCTTAAGCTTTGAAGCAGAGAGGCCTTGATGTGCTTGGGAGTCCTAAGGTGCTGAACTAGTTGCACCTGTGAACTAGCTCCCTAAATTGAGATAGTGGTAATTGGCAAAGAGTTAATGTGTAGCAGCATAGGTCTGTACTGGAATCCTAGTCACACACATTCCAAAACACCTTCAGTTTGTATGTATCTCACTGGTTGTTACTTATCATGTGATGTCTTATGATTTAGGATATAGTCTCCTTTGTATTAGCTTTAGTTATCCTGTTTCATTCTGATGTATTCAGGGTCAGCTCTGACTAAAGCCAGAGTCATAGAACTTTGCTTTTGAAACCTGTACCCCATCTGTATATGGAGAAATCTTTTTATTTGCTTGAATTCTTTTGAGATTATATTATTTTGCTGTTTTATGTATTTGCTCATTTTTGCCTTTTTATTTTAATAAAATAATCCTTAATTTCATTCTGCTTCATTTTGTTTTCCAGAAAAGGGAATTTTCGTAAGTTCAGCTTATGTGGCCTCAGCACAACACCATTCATACAAACGTTTGGACAAAAGAATGAAAATTATCAAAAGAGGGAGAGTTCTATGTCAGCCTAGATCGGGATTCATCAATATACCTTGCAGATCAGTATTTTCAGACACGGGGCATTTCTGAACTTGGCTTCCTGTCCACTGGACAGGAAGAGTGCAGAAGAGACTAATGTGTACTTGTGTTTGCGTTAGGGAACTCTAGTATACTGCATCTTACCCCCGCACATCTGGACACTTACCTTGCTCCGGATGCATGTATGATCCTCGCCAGGGTGCTACTTCTTCAGCCATGTTTAGTCAGTGGGTTTTTTTCCACTGTCACTAGAAGTACCCATTAAGTACCCATTAATGGGTACTTAATGGATACTTCTAGTGACAGTGGGAAAAAACCCATTGTTAGGTTGTGTGTGGCGCACCATTTTGTGCACCACACTAGTTGCCAATAAGTGAACGTCTAGGCAGGGAGGAGTCATTTCTAGGCTGTAAACGCCTCCTGCAAGTGCAGATACACCCACCCAGATGTTCACCTATAGCAAACCATGAGGTCAAATGCAAATTGGCCTATGCATTGGACAGTTGAGCCTTTTTCTCTTTTCTGACTCTTGTCACCCTTAAGAGAAGCATTCACAGTGCCTCCTGATTATGTTATGAGGCTATATTATGGAAAGGGAATATAGAAAGAGCTGAAAATACTCCAGGTTTTGCAGGATCAATTTAAGTACATTAGTACAATACACTGTATATTCCACCGTGTAAAGGATATTTTTAGCTGTAATTCAAACCTAACACAAAATGGTGTGTCCAGGGTTACAGATACTGCACATTCTGATGCAGATGGGGCATGGGCATCACACCTGACACTCGATACTGTGTAGCAATTCACTACTGCGGAACAATGAACACTCACTCCACGGTAAAAAATCAATTTGAATGTTCCCACCAGTCCGGACAGGACAGTGAGAACAGCAAACGAGAGCTGAGCCTGCAGCTCAGCTCCAATTGGTTGCCCCATCCCATGTGATGTGCACCTCACCGTGCATGCCATGGAAGTATCACAGTTTTCTCTGAGAAAGCTGTGGGGAGGCTGCTGGAGTCCAGATGGTGCTTCGTGGATTCGCAGCAGGTAAGCTGTGCTTTTTTCTCTTAACAGCCGATGTTATTCCACTAATAAATAAATAAATAATCTAGATAATACCTCATTTGCTGGGATGATTCACAGCATCAGAATCTGTCTCTCTGGAGTGATTCAATCTTTGAAAAAATAAAAGAGGAAGAGGAGGCAAGAGAAGCAAATTTTAACTTTGCAATAAATTAAACAAGATGCCATAAAATGTAAGCAGCTGAAAGCACTCTGCTGAGCAATATCAACACAAAGTAATAAAGTGGCAAAAATAATAAAAGGCTGGACTCTTTTTTTCAATGCAGGGTAGGGGAACCTATCAGTAAACAAATGCAAGGAGAGTTCTGAACTATAACCATAAGCAAGTTGAGAGCACATTTATGAGGCGTGACCAGCCCAAACAGACTGATTGAAAATAAAGCAACATGGGAGCATGCTGAATGACTTTTTTGTCTGCAATTCAGCCTAAGCTCTGAATGAAATCAAATGCCAAAGTGTGCGCCATGAGCCAAACATAACAATACTACATTTCTCTTCCATTTTGTCTGCCCGCTATTCAAAATGGGGGATGGAGACAGAATTCATGGGCATGATCACACCTGGGTGATCTAGGTCATCCTGTTAAGAAACTGAATCCCTGATAATGAGATCTTTCTCAATTCAGGTGGCTATGCTCACGCCTTTTATGTTATCTTGATGAGTCTCCTTTATGCGACTCTTGATTGCACCCCTCTCCACCCCTCTTGATTGCATCAACACCACCTACATTCCAATAGGATAACTTTCTGTCAGTCAATAGTGGCAATGGGTGTTGTGTCCCGAGCCAGCTAGGTCTTAGAGAACAAACACACACACGCACACTCAGGGCTAGCAGAAGTAGCAACCATCCAAAGTTCAAAGTTCTTTCATGGAGCAATACTAAAGTGTAGCCAGGTGTTCTGAGTTCCAAGATGCTAGAGGGTCTGTGGTGTCAGATATCAGTCCAAGGATCAGAAATACAAAGAGCAAATGAGCTGAAGTTGCAGAAGAAAGAGACATATTGTCTGCAACAAGTTCTACAGGCATGGGGCATCACACCCTCTTTGGTGCAGGTGCTTGGCCTACAGACATACTGACCGTCTCAGCTGTTGTTGCTGCCTCAGAACACTCGGGAAGGGCGTTGCCTGGTTTCTTCATCCAACTGTCTCCATCCTAGGCTATAGGGTCAGCGTTCACATTGAGCTCCTGAGCCTCACCTCCCTCACCCTGTCAAGAAGCTGAGCTTGCCTTGGTTTTCCCTGGCAACAGACAGGTCTTCGTTGGAGGATGAAGGGATGAGGCCAAAGAAGAAGAAAAGTAGTAGTAGTAGTAGTAGTAGTAGTAGTAGTAGTAGTAGTAGGTTTTTCTACCCCACTTTTCTCACCCATTTAAGGGGACTCAAAGCTTTTCTTCTCCCCACAACAGAACACCCTGTGAGGTAGGTGGGGCTGTGAGAGCCCAGAAGAGAGCTGTAACTAGTCCAAGGTCACCCAGCTGGCTTCCATTCCAACCCGGTATTCCCAGATAAGAGTCCAGCTCTCTAACCACTAGACCAAACAGGGTGTGTTTGGAGTTCTGTGGTGCTGATGGCAAACTTGATGCCAGCACAGGGTACTGTTGGGGTGAGGGGACTGTGCTTCCAAACAGATACAGCTGAAGCATATCCCAGCCAGCATGCACCTCCACAGCCATTCTAGTAGAGAAAGGAGAGGCTGTAAACTGCCCTTTTCCCTAAAGTTGAAGCACTTTCACTTCTAAGTAAATGTTTTTACTGCAATGAAATCTTGGTTCCCTTGCACATTGCTGAAGGAAAACGGAAGCTACGCTGACCTAAAAATTGTATCATTTATATTGTTGCTTCACTCTTTCCCCCATGTGCCCTTCCAACATTTTCTGGCCATTTATTTTTTAAATCTCTCCCTATTAGTTGTAAAACCAGAAAAGATTATTATCAGTATGGCACAAAATAGATTCATATTTTTAAAAAAATGATGGAAGGGCCCCAAGGTTGCAATTGGAACAAAGGAGAATTGCAGGGGAGGCAGGATCAGAGTGCACTGGGCAAGATATGGAAAGATCGCCCTTGTATGGGGAAGCCTGCCAGGGTGCAAAGAGAAAAAGGCCATTGATGGCTGTGTGTGATCACTGTCTTCTTAAAAAGCTCAAGGAATGAGGCTCCCCTCCCTCCCTTCTGCCTTGCCTCCCTCTCCCCCGCTTCCCTACACATATACACAGTCAAACACACATACTCCTGGATTTGCCTATGCTGTGATCACCTGCAGATTAAAAGTGCAAGGACTTTTTAATTAAGAGTTGCCTAATTGTCCCCATTCCTGCTGGGGGATCTGGGCCCATAACCCCTCTTAGAGTATTTTAGTCTAGAGTAGAACTTCCGGCTGTAAACGCAGCAGGCTAACCAGTAGGGTGCTTCCAAGACAAGGACCTAGTTGGCAGTTCATCCAAACTACTTAGTGATTAAAAGCATTGAGTATAATTGCTATGAGAATAAGTGCATGTGTGTATGAGAAGAGACAAAACAGAATGAGAAGGGATGAATCAATGGAAACGTGGGTGTGAATGCAGATATTATGAATCACATTACATTCTGCCAGATGTTTTCTCCTGTCCATCCACGCTACTGAAGTCAGGCTAACCTTAATCTCAGAAGCTCCCATAACAAGCCTTGACCTGTGTCACCATGACAGAAATGTTATAATAACAGAATCTGTTTACAGACTGTTTCAACACTTTTGGCCTTGGGTCTAGCGTGAGATTTCTCTTCCCGCTCCTAGCTCACAGTGTGGGCATCTGACAATTGTGAGCTGGGTAGATTCAGAGGAGGGAAGGGAGATTCAGGAGGGAAGGATGTATCCAGCTGCCCCAGCACCAGTCAGCCCCTCTAGCCCAGTTCCTGCTTAAACATGGCAAGTGAAAACACATTGGCTCCCCAAGACAGCTTGAGTCCTCTGTAAAAGCGGACTCGGGAGAGCCAACGTGAAGAGGAACAGCCCCCAAGGTGATCCCAGAGAAAAGAAATCTGAGCAATGCAAAAGACATCCCAAACTACGGGTGTGATCATGTCCCATGTCCCAAAGAGTCCCCCCCCCATCTGTTCAGCTCTAAAGGAAGGAAAGTTTAGCGTGCTCCCCTCTGCTCAGTTGTACAGGGGGAAAGAAAATTTAGCTCTATAGAGGGAAGGAAAGTTCAGCAGCCCTCCATTCAGCTCTATAGAGGGAAGGAAAGTTTAGAGCGTTGCTGCTGTAAGGGGTGTGGTTTTGATGGCTAAACAGCCTCACCTGGGCTTGTTAGCCTTCTTATTCTCAGGTGAGGCTTAGAAGTCTTCCCAGGAAATACCAATACAAGGCAATTAGGACGCCATCACTCCTCCCAACAGACATACCTCCACTCTACTGTTCTTCGTTCTGTGTGACTGTTAAAAACTGTTATTCAGTTGATTCGGAGTTTTTTTTTTTTTTAAAGCTTTTATTTGTTTGTTTATTTGTATTTCTATCCCGCCCTATACCTGAAGAACTCAGGGCGGGTTACAATATTATATTAATCTTAGACAGGTCCCCGCACTCAGGCTTACAATCTAAAGAGACAAGAAACAAAAGGGAAAAGGTGTGGGAGGGAACAGGGAACAGCAAAAAGCAAGTGTTTGAAGTCTTCAGCTCCAATTCTTCTGCTCATTTCTTATTGCTGGAATTTTCCTACTCCCTTTACTTTGAATTTACTTTACTTTGTTAGGTTCTGGCAGGGATGGGGTACACTAGTAATACTGGCGGAGGGTTGGCAGGTATGGGCCTGTTAAATATGAATTGGTGGACTTAGGTGCAAAAGTCAATGTTTTAGCCCACTTATAGGACTCAAGGTGAGTAAACAGTGTAAAAAAAAATACTATTATTGAAAGACTCAATTTAGGAGGTTAGTTATTTTAATGTCTTTTTTCCCGCTTCTAAATATGTTTAGTTTTGCAAAGATGTTTAAACCTCGTGGATGCAAGGAGAGTCAAACCTGAGGTTGCCCCTGGGTTTAGATGGCCTGTATGGTGCGGAGGAGCTTTCCATGTCCAGGGGTTTGCACACAGTTGTAAAATATCTAGCTATGGGCAATGAGGTAAAAACAAGTGCCATCTCAGTATCAAGTTGTCAACCTGTAGATCCAGCAATAGATATGGCCATGGAATGGGTTTGCTGCAAACAGGTCTTTTCTGCAGTGACCCCCAGACTCAAACAGTCTCCCTCCAGAGGTTTGCAAGGAACCTACATGATTTGGTTTTCTATACCTGTTTTAAAACATACCTTTTTATCCAGGCCTTTGATGTCTAGCTTCCTCTCATACCTTTAATAGTGGATTTTGTGCAAAAATATTTCCCAGACAACAGGATCCTCCTCAGTCCTACAACTTGATGGCTTGTTACGCAGTTGCTTATTATTGTGTCAGGCAAGACATATATGACTTAGAATGCTCTCAGCAGCAAGTGATATTTACGTATCAGGTCAAATATGAAACAACACGCAAACAACACGCAAACATACTGCAGCCTGTTTGTGCCAGTGAGAGACATAATTCCAGTTGAAGGTATTGGATTGTTCTGGGTTACTAAAACACCTTTAACTTGGTTAAATAAATGATTGAAAAAGCTGTGTGAAACTGCTTCTACTAAGTATCTTTGTGAAAATGAATAGCAGGAAAGTTCTGGCTGTCAGTCACATTAAGGGATTTTTTTAAAAAAAAGTTGCACTAGGATGTCTGTCTATTCAGAAGCCATTAGGTGTGAAACTGAGTGCCCAAAATCAATACCTTCATTACATGCAAAGGATTAGTGTCCTCCCATTTTAAAATACCTAGCTACTATTTCAAAAAAAAAGTTAACATCTGACCTAGTGAATTTTATTCTTTTATTCTCCTTTCTGAGAAATCAACCATCTGGAATTCATATCATAAACGCATACTTTTTTTGCTTAAATAGCATCATTCAATAAAATGTCTATCAGTTCTCATCATCCTATCCATCGTGGCCTTTTAATGGAGTATATTCTCTAACCAGACCAGTTCTTGCTTACTCTGACCTATGTACTGTATAATATTTTAACTATTGCCTGCTGGTCCATGATTAGAATAGAGGCTGCACCTATTGGTGGTGATGGTGCTCTTCTTCAGAAATGAGGCCTCCCTAGGCTTTACTGTATGTGGTGGAGATGCACATGGATAACAGCACTGATGATGCCTGTGGTCATGTAGTAGCAAGTGCAGGGATGGCTCTGTAGGCAATCAAACCTCCAGTGGCTTATGGTCACAGACAATGAGAGGAATATTGTTCAGGCAGCTGGCCAGCTGAAGTTTGTGTCCATCTATTGCATCACTATGCTTCACCTGGTCGTGAGAGGCATGTTTAGGGAAGGGACCAGTGTGTGCTCCCTAATGGCAATTCTGCTTCCACCATTGCTTCCCTTGTGGAGATATGATGCAAGACAGGAGTATGCTCAAGATCTCATGCCGGTACACCTGACAGTCCCTTAGTGAAGCATCCAACAACTCATCACACATGGATATCAATTGCACACCCTCTTGTATATGCCACAGCCAGTAAGTTAATGCTGTGGCAGAAAACCCATTCCCATATGCAAACACACATACATGTGCCCAATGACATTCAGCATGTGGTGACACAGTATATGCTAAAATGCCTTTGGTCTGCACCTTTAGGTTCTGTGCCCAAAGGTCCAGTACCAATTTGAGGTGATAACTGAGGTAGGAAATGCATTTCCCCTTTCTTCATCAGTCGCAGAGTCACACACGATGGCATCCTTCATTCCCACATTGACTAGTTAGTAGAACTACTAAAGGCAAAGCTACACTATGTTAATACAGGCAAATGACAGTTGGCCTCATGCACAGTTCTCCAACAAAGCTGCAGGGCTAGCAAACCCCACCTGCCCATATTCCAGTAAAGGACAGAGAGAGAGTATCAAAAGGAGGACAAGAACTATTGACTTACAGTGGCACATGTTTCTTTCTTACCTAGATTATAGCGTATAAGCATGACTATTCACAAAACTGGAGACATACAGAGGAAAAATATGAACAAAAATCTTTTTTATTGAAGTATATTAATCCAAGGATTGAAGTTTAGTAATCCAAAGCATAATATGCAGAAATAAAGTCTTAAAATAATTTCATTAAATTCCGATGAATGTATGAGTTGGTGATTCCATTGAAAAGCCACCTTCCCTTTTTCTATTCTTGAGAATTTATCGGCCCCAAAACAGTTCTTCAAAAAGCCAACTCCTCCTCCAGGTTACATCTATTCATCTGCCAGACGACTTTTTGATTTAAGAAGCACTTCTTCAGGGGCCCAGTCCTAAAAAATACAACACAGTGCTTAAAAGAATAGTACAAAATTATACACTATAGAAAAAGAATTGTAGTTTAAAATCTCCCTACATAAATCATAAATGCAATGTTTAAACCACATCCATGAGCCATATACAAATGTTCTAAAACCAGTGTATAAAACTACCCACACAAGTAGATGTGGTTTTTACCAACCATCACAATAGTCTTTAAAAATCTCTTGTACTAATCCTGTAAAAACGTTATCAAAACAGAAATCTCAAGTCACTGAATATTACCAAAATACTGAATGTTACCAATATAAAATTTGCAAGGCAACATACCAAAATGTTTCCAAGTTCTCAGATAATATATCTAGAACTCTTTGAGTTCAAGTATGGTTGGTTTGACAGCCTTTTCTAAACAAAAATGTTAGGTGTTGTTCTGTATATCCTTTATTTCTATAATGTTTTATTAAAGAAGCCCTGGTATGAAGAAGAAGCAGAGTTGGCTTTTCTACCTTGCTTTTCTCACCCATTGAAGGGGACTCAAAGTGGCTGACGAAGCTTTCTATTCTCCCCCAAAACACAACACCCTGTGAGGTGGGTGGGGCTGTGAGAGCTCAGAAAGAGATCTGTGAATAGCCAAGGTCATCCAGGTGGCTTTGTGGAGGAGTGCACAACCAAACGTAGTGAGTCCAGGACTCTAACCCCAAGAACAAATTGGCTCACAATAGAATAAACAGAGTCTTTCCCCATTGGGTTTCCCTTACAGAGGAGCAGACCTCAAACTATCAAAGTCTGATGGTGCTTCCGCACAGGCCCTTAGAACACATTTAGAGACACATATGAGACACATTTAGACTTACCTTCTGCACTGGAGACTGGATGAGAGACCCTTCCTGGCGGCCGCTTTCACATTTCGTTGAGCGAGATCCATTTCTAAAACGGGTCTTGCCGCTGAAAACTGGATTAAAATGAAGACCTAAAATATTAGGTCTTCAGTCCGTCCCTTCACCTGGATCTGTGTGGAAGCAGGATGCTTCTGTACATGGCCCGGCAAAGGGTTCCGCGCAGCACCCAAGCGATCCGGCTGCCCGATCCAGCCTCCCCACACATGTGCAGACACAGGGAGGCCTCCTCGGATCCGTCCCTGTTTGGGATGGATCCTCCGGAGGATGGCTCACCGAGAAACAGATCTTCTTTGATCCGTTTCTTGGTGGCATACGCGGAAACACCCTAATAGACAGTTAACAGCCAGTTCTCCAACAATGCATTGAACATAATTAAGCAAAAGAGAAAACAAGAAACTAAAAGCAGGATCATTGGGGCTGGAAAGGAAGATAATACTTACATGGTGTTTATGAAGTCCTCCAGTACTGTTCTTGGTGAATATACAATATCCAGTTCAGGCCTTCAAGGCAGCTAGAGACGTACCAAAGCTAAATATTCAGGGAGGTCAGGAAGTCCTGTTGCTCATCTATCACTTGCTGAAGCACTTTTCTGACAAAGGCAGCTTCAGCACACTGAACAGTCAATGTTCTGTTTTGTACAAGAATCAATCCATCACTGCCTTTGCTGGTGACAGCTAAGGGGTTTTCAGGCTGAGGAAATGGCTCTGTTTCACCTCTGTTCAGCTTCTCAACACAGATCAGGTGGCTGCCCCACTGGAACAGTTGAGGGGAAGATTTAGTGAAATGTATTTCTCACAGGGCTGAGGAAATGCCCCTGCTTCTTTTCTATTGTTTCTTCAACTAGTTGGGATGGATTAGTAAGTTCTTCTCAATATCGTTGTTGCACTTCTAGGAAAACATTAACTTCAAGAATTAATTGGGGGCCCCAAATTAGTTAAATCTTAATGCACACACACACACACACACACACACACACACAAGTAAATAAAATGAGTAAGATCATGAGAAGACCACTTACTGGAATGGAAGCAATAATCAAGGGGCTTAAAAGGATGCAAGGGCATGACCAGGATAATTTACAAATTAATGATACAGGATGAAGGGGCTACCATCAGAAGAACTGCAGGAACTTGGCGAGAAGATTTTAATATAAGCATGGATATGATAAGGAAAAACATACAGGTGATAAATAAAATGAAACATCTAAGGTTGAAAAAGATGTCCATGAAATTCCTGCATAAATGACACAGGACTCTGACACAGCTGAACCATATGCTACCCAATTGGTCATCTAGGTGCCGGCACAGTCGGAGGATAAGGGGGAATCATATTACCATATTTATTTATTTATTTGTATTTCTATGTGATGGTTGTTCCAAATTTTGGAACAGTGTTAATTTTGAAATTAAAAAAATAATGGGTAGTAATATCCAACAGTATTTGTTTGTTACAAAGCTATTCAGGGCAAAATGTTAGAGAAGATCAAAAATTATATAAGCCAACTGCTGATGGCAGCAGCGGCAACACTGAATGAGCTATATGAGATAGCAGAATAGAGAGACAGTGGAAGAGGAATGGAGAGAGTTATTCAGTTTTGTTAAGAGACCAGGGAATACCAGCTCACTGAGTGAAGAAGCTAGGTAAGTTATTCATATTTTAACCAACTGAATAATCCATTGTGGGATTCAGGGAGGGAGGAGATATGTTTGTACATTAAAGTATTGAAATGAACCAAATTATTTTTGTATTTTTTGAAAAATTTAAAGAAAGCAAAAAGAAAAACGGGAAAGATTTATTGTATTTTCAATGAGACTTTTGAGGGACAGAATAACATGACTATTTCTTTGATCTAGCTAAATTAAAGGAAGATGAGGAGAGTAATGTAAGATGTTGTCAACTGTTGGGCACTGTAGGTTAAAGAGAATCACTTTGTTTTTCCTTTTCTAGAACTCCATCACTCATTATGTATTGTATGGGAGAGTTATATGCAATAAAAATGTAATAGAATTTAAAAAAATAAATAGAAATACACAGTTGTATTTAAGAAGTCCATACTTCTTTTTGTTCCTCCTTAAGAAGCTGGGCTGGAAAGCCTCTAATACTGCACTTGCTTCATAGATGTTTTTCTGTATAGTCGAGGCATATTAATATTTTGGTCTATCTGTGTTTTATGGCATCACTGCCCAGTATTTGCTTGGCCTAAGCTTAAGATGCACAAGCATCACTGGAAGAAATCTATCAGGCTGCCATCCGGAAGGTCTACTTTTCATATTACCAGCTGGAAGTCCACCATTCTACAGATACAACATTTGGCAGAGGGGTCTTATAGAAGATGGTGCACAGAGAGGGTCCCTAAGCCCACCCATGTCGTTACAGCTTGGGTACATCTCAGGAGTGCATTCCTCCCAAGGAACCTTTGAAGAAAGGTGGTTTGACACTTGCCATGAGACCATCTTTCTCAAGGTGGGATTCAGGGAGGGATACAGAACCTCTCTGCTCTAGGGAACCACCTTACACGTGCTTCTGGCAAGGTTTTCAATGGAGAGTGAATGAACTTTAACTCTTGCATTATGCTGCTCTTGTAAAGTTGACTGTTGACTCTCTGAGGAAGTTTTTTTCTCTGTTCCTGTTATAGTTCACAATTGTGTTCTCTCTCCAAAGGTCCTGGTGACTTTGGTGACTTTGATTTGCTTTTATATGGAAGACTACTGCCACATAGCTTCAATACTGGGTTAGAACAGGAAATGCAACAGTGCATCTCATGGCGAGATTTGGCAACTTGCTGTGAATTTATTTAAAAAATCCAGTTGAGATTTAATTTCTGTCATTACTTAGCATGGGCTAGTTCATAGTGCTTCCTCAGCTGTGCTATGCAGCTCTTTTGCACCCTCTATTGTATCTTTTCTGATTTTTGTCTGCTTTAAGAGATCTCTTATGCACAATAACTGTTCAGAAATATTTCCAGATGAGGAAAGGTGATGGTGCTGAAGAATATCACCTATTTGATAAAGTGGTAAATATACCGCCATTTGATCTAGAGAAGACCAAAGCTCTTGTTCTTTAGTTGATAGTCGAAGTAAAATAACACCGAGGTAAAGACTATAAAAAATGTCTCCCTTTGGGCATACTCTTTGTTTCAGAATGAGACATTTTCATCTTCCTATGCTTTGGGCTTCCTCAGGCAAAAACATGCTTCTACCTCCACATGTTCCAGATGATGTTAAGAAGTTTTGGATTTATCTCCACTGGCAATTGGAGGTGTTAGCATCAATACTGTCCTGATGGGTCAGAACTGTCCTTAATATTGAAACTGTCCTGATCAACACTAGGTTTCTTTGTCAGTAGAATAGTTGGTGTCAAGCGGCCAAGGTTTCTCGTGGCATTGATGATGGCTGAATTGCAGCTAGAGCTGTAGTTAGATTTTAGATATAAAACTCCTAAAATATGGCAGGGATGAGGTGGAAGAAGAAAAGCAAGGCGAGCAAACGCTGAACTCAGTGTGCTTTTCTAATGTTCCTAATATCTGAAGAAAAGTAATTTACACCTCCCAATCCACCACTCCTTAAGTAGCCTTTTGGGGTGTTTTTCCACTGAGCTCTTTTAATCCGGATCTAAGAAGATCCGGATCTAAGGAATGGGTACTTCCCTTAATCCTGATGTAGTAGATTGAGATTAAGGGAAGTACCCACTGTGTTTCCATGGGTGGTCTAGCACCCAATAGCAATGGGTGCTAGCCTGCCCGCTGTGGAAACACCGGAGCACCCCTTTGCAAATCTGGGTCTACCCCCTGTCACCCCAGGTGTTTTGGGGGACAAGGGGTGCGATCTCCGAAGCTGCCTTCGGAGATTAGCAAAGGCTCTGCAGAGAAACCCCTTGAGAGAGCAATGCCGCTGTCAAGCGCTCCGGAGGATGTCTGAAGTTAGCAGCAGTAGAATCTCCAGAGTGACCTGCCGCTAACTTCAAAGATCCCCGGGAGCGCTTGACAGCAGCATTACTCTTGCAAGGGGTTTCTCTACGGAGCCTTTGCTAATCTCCGAAGTTGCCTTCGGAGGGACTTTGGAGCTGGCTATTACAAGGTTTTTTTCTGCAGAGCTTTGCTAATCTCCAAAGGCAACTTCAGAAGGATTTTGGAGCTAGCTTTGGAGGGGCTCCAAAGTCTTGAGTTTGGGGCACCCTCCATGGGCACTTCACTCCTTGAGCCTCCTCTAGACCCCATTGCCGAGTTGTAGGGGAAACAGGCTCCCTACAATCCAGATTTGAAGGCTGAAGACCCCATTGTAGACCCCTTTAATGGGGTCTACACGAGATCCAGATGATAGGTCCTGAAGGGACCCATATGATCCGGATTTCCCTAGCTGTGGTGGAAACAGATGTGTCCCTAATGGGGTCTGTAGTGGAAATGGGGTCACCTGGCTCTCAGCCAAATGGGCCCTTAATGGGTGGTTCAAAGGACACTTAGTGTTAGTGGAAAAACACCCTTCTTTTGCTTTTGAGATAAATTATCTCCAGTTTAAAACCTTCCAGAACTTTCACAAACATTTTAGCTTCCTTTCTGGAGCTCCTGTGCCTAAATGATATTGGTATTTGTGCTTGTTTAAATTATATTCTTTTAATAGTACCCAAACTGGAGAAAGCTAAAGGAGATTCCTGTTAACATTTTTTAAAAATAATCAAAGTACAGGATTTTGTTCAACCTTCTGGCAAATTTAAGATCTAAGATGGGTAAGTATGTATCTTTTTTCTTTGAGACTAACAGGGGTGATGGGACAGCCAATTGTCTGATCTCATATTTTTCTGCAGAGCCTTTGCTAATCTTCAGAGGGACTTTGGAGCTAGCTTTGGTGAGAAGGAGCATGAGAAGGACTGTAAAGAACTGGAATGCTAATGTCTGCTGCTGCCTGGCTGCCTAAGGTGAATACCCCACCTCAGTTTAGAGGGAAGGATTTCCAAAAATTTTGGCAGACTATCGGCACCACTTTGGTTTCATTTATATAATACTCCAATAACTCTGTAGTGTAGCTCCTAGAGAACCAGTGAGCATAGGACTAAACTTTATAGCAACTGCTATCATCTCCAAGTTCAGGATAAGGTGAGTGACTGTATACACAGGCTTAATCCAATTTGTCCTAACTTGCTTTTGAGATGGAAAGAAACACAGACAGTAAAATGGACTGAGAGGGTATGAAAAAGAATAGCAAAGGCCAAATAGAAGGTTTTGGGAAAGACAGCAATAGACTGAGATAAAAAGAAAGAGACAAACCTGCTTTATTTCCGGAGGGACTGTGACTGGACAGCCTTCACAGGATGAGACCAGCTTCTCTTCTGTGGTGGTTTCCTTTCACTGCAGGGTTTGGGCTGCAACTGGATAAGTCTGATCCAGTCACATCTGCTCTTAAGTAAGCAGAAACAATTTTTTTTCCTAAAAAAATCAAGAGAGGCAATGCAGTTTAGTTTTTTAAAGTATGCTTTGCAAATGAGCATTAACAGACTGGGCATGCAAACTACAAGCAGAATTTAATCAAAGCTGAATATTGCCTCATTTTATTCACACTGAATTGGCAGACTTGGCTTCATGCACATCCCTAATCTAGAGGACTGGATCAGGGAGAGTGTGGACTTCCAGGTGTCCCTCAATCCCACCTGTCATCACCACAATTTTGTAACCAGATTTAGAGGCAGCGGCCATGGTCTTGCCAATGTAAAGGAAGGGCTAAAGTGTTGCACTGGGACACTGGAGTCCTGGGATCACATGCCTATTTCAAGGCTTTATAACCAAGTTTACCACAAGAAGTCTTTCTTACCTTTGGTTTGGGGGCAAACTCTCTGGAGTTTGCTGCTTTAACATCTGAAATTGATGGGCATTAATGAGCTAATGTAGTGTTAATGAACCGGATATATGATGGTGGGAGGAGGTTGGTGTGGTTGACCGCAGATGAGTAAATCTGTAGTTACTGGATTGATGGATACAGGGGCACACTTATATCCCTGTGAAAATTGACCAAGAAATGCCTTGAGTATTCCTCTGCATCTTAATATCTTTAATATAAATTTTAAAAAAATACTTCCAAGATAGTAAAAAACCCACCCATTTCTTATAACAATCAGATTCAATCAGTTAGACTTCCTTCTTACCCTCTGAGAAAGCTGTAGCAGCCCATTGTTTGATGACTTCAATAGAATCAGAATTTACATAGTGCCCCAATTTTTCAATGATCTAGTGGAAAAAGAAGAAGAGTTGGCTTTTCTACCCCACTTTTCCCACCCATTTAAGGGGACTCAAAGCAGCTAGACCTAGAGACTGAGTGAGATAAATAAGAACAGCTGAAGTTGACCCTGAAACTCTTTCCTGCCTTCATGAAGGCCATGTAGATGGGCCCAGAGAAGCAACTTGGGCAAAGTGGAACAAACTCTTCCTTGAGTAAAGAAAGGTTGCTTCCAAATAGAAGCTATAAGCGCTCTGGAAATCCACAGTAATAGTGCATTTCCAACCCAAGGAGATTTGGTAGCTGTCCCTTTGATCACCTTACTATGTAGAGGAATGCAGTAATGCAAATAATGACTGAAAAACAGATCCTTACTTTCATCTCAGCTCCCAATATGTTTTCATAATTTTGAATTTCAGGCAGGTGTTCAGGTTCCTGATATAAAAGAAATGGATTAAGATCACTACTTCCAGGATTCCTTATTTTCTGTTACTGTGTAGTGCAAAAGGGACCAAACTATGGCCATTCAGATGCGGTACTCCATGAGATCCAGTGTGGATAGTGTGTAGGATAGGAGCTGAAAAGAACTCAGTGAAATCCTTTAGGACTTGAGTTTGTGACCCCTACCTGCATCTTTTGCCTTTTCCAGGTAAGATCTGTGCATAAAAGAATGGTTTGGAATAGGTTTTTGCCCTTAAAAATTAAGAGTCTCTGTGTGCTGAACAGCTACTGTTCAATGGTAGTCCTTTTACATGAAGTTGTTCTATACTTTATTGTGAAAAGGGAGCCGTGCACATGGTAACTGAAGCCATGTGGGCACAAGGGCCAATCCAGTATCTTTCCCAGGATCCTTTGCCAGATTTCCCTTTGGGTCCTGGGAGTTAACCGATTTTTAGTTCACCCAGCAACCCTGTGGGATCATTACTTAGGGTACTTCTAGTTACAGTGGAAAAACACCCTATAAGTGCTGTTAAGATAGGCAAGATCTGCATAGTATGTTTTAACCTGATTTGGGTTGGATCAGAAGCTTCCTCCAAAGCTTTTACAGATACTGGATTAACCAATTCTTGGACTGAGGGCCCTATTTGAACCATCAACAAATCTCAGAATTCAGACACATTTGTCCAAATTCCGAATAACACGAATGATTCGTGCACATCCCTATCATGATTCAGCTACTTATATAATGGGAGAAAATATAGAAACTGGATATTTCATAGTGGAGAACAAAAGAAGAATGAGAAAGAAGGCAGTAAAAAGCAGAAAGGAAGGAGGGAAGGACTGAGATATTCTGGGGATGGCTGGGAAGGTGGAGGTGAAAAAGGAACACACCGCCCCCCCCCCCAATGGAACAGTCACTTCTGGGATGAGCCCTTCAGAAACTTGTAGTGATGGACCATTTTAAATGCTTTCTGAAAGCACAGATGTGAGTCACAGAAGTATAAATGTCAACGAACCTCATTAATCGTCCTGTATTTTGAATGAAGATTCAGATCCATCAGTACTAGGAACATTAACCACTTAAGTGAAACTGTCAGCCTTCTTATGATCTTTGGCAGCATTTGTGGATAACTGTAGAGCTGTCGTTTTGTCACTGGAAAAGAAAAGATTCCATTAATACTGGTTTTTGATGCTATTTTAGCGTGGTGCTATTCCATGCAATTTAAGCCAGAATTTCTTAGGGCATCTAGAATTATGCAATTACACTTGGTAGTGGAACACTTATGGCCATAAGGATCCTTGCAGGGCTGTGAATTCAGATGTTAACCTCTATGTCTGAATGGTTGATCATCATACTTAAAACTTTGATTCCATTTAGAAAAAAATGTTTTGACAAAAGAATGGAACTTACTGAAAGAGGGCGACTTCTGTGTCATCCTAGATGGGGACTCATCAATACACCTTGCAGATCAGTATTTTCAGAGTTGCATTGGACAATAGGGAATCACTGGGATAAAAAGCATTGTCCATTTGAGCCTTTTTCTCTTTTCTCGATTCGGTTATTTATTTATCTATTTGTTTTATTTAAGAAATTTATATCCTACCCTTGAAGAAATGGTTCTAGGCTGGTTTACAATAAGAATAAAATATATCAAATCTTAAAACGTAATTATAAATGTAGCGCATCCTCCCTCCTTAACAGAACAGCCCCCTGAGGAAGCTAATGTTTTGAAAATTAGTTTATTAGACAGTAACGTGTTTAACTTACCTACATATGTACAGACATCAAGTAAAAACAAAGTAAATAATCACTAAATGTACCAATACATACCTTCCCCCCTCCCTGTGCCTCCTGTCTTCCCTAATCAGGCACTAGGTATGCAGCATAAAATCATGCTCTACATCCTTACTAACCTTAACTAATTACTCACAGCTTAACATCGCCACCTGTCAATTACAAAAGGCCATGCAGCTGGATTCTGCTCACATTATCCACCAGTACATAACACCATCTTTGGATCTTTGGGAGATCGCGATGCGTTATGAAATATCAAAGCCAACATGTTTACCGTTGTGTTATGTTGTCTTACTATATATAACAACAACAACAACAATAATAATGTGTTTTTACCTTTTGGCTCCACGTGGAAAATTGCTGTTAGGGTACGGTCCCTGAAACTGATATTCATTTCTCTGGATGGAAGCAAAGACAAAGTAATAGTTATGCACTCTCTTTTTCATTTGCCTTTTAACAACAACAACAAAAATCAGAACAAGATCTCCAAAAGTGAGAAGAAGCATCATATAAACAAATCCAGTTCTATAGAGTGAATCTCCTATCATCCCATTGACTGAATATATCCCCAATCCCTTTTGGCAAACCTTGGATCAGAGATCAACTAGCAACAAGATCCTGTCTGATTTTCTGCCTTAGAATTTTCCTTCTGTTGATAAATTATCCAGATACTTAAATTACACCCTTTCAAAGTATTGATTCTTCTCTATTTATTCTATTCTAATCTTAATCAACGAAAAGCCTTGAGGTATGCCTTTACTGAACAGCCAGTTGAGGCAAAATGAGAGCGATGCTTGATTTACCCAGCTGTGAGTTCCTGCACGCCTTACAATGGATGTCCTTAGGTCATACGTCATGACTGAGGGAAACCTACTAGATAAGGCTCAGACTCCTTCACTTTTCTAAACAAGGCCTCTGGAAAGAGACCAACTTTTGTACTCTGGATACTGTGTAAGGTTAGCCCTCCCAATAAGCCCCAAAAAAGGACAAAAGGGAAGTACAGATCTACATGAGTCTTGCAAATGATAATTTTCACATAAAAATGAAAATTATACTTCCTGTCACTTAAATAAAAATAGACTACCTATAATCATACTACAGATAACTGGTGTCCCTGCTTAGTTTTTTCTTTCTTTCACTCCCTCACTCCCTCACACACATTTTTATGTGGCCCTATGCCCAAAGGTCTTCAGAGGCAGTGACTGAACCTGGAATAGGACAGGCCATCTGTATGTGGACAGTCTTATCCCACTCCAATGGCAACCTGACACAGCATGAGATGAGTTGTTCACTGCGGGCAGGAAGAAGCTTGCAAAGGGTTCTACCCACCACAGCAGACAATCAAAGGCTGAAGGAGCAGAAATGATGAAGAGGGTGTATCTTGTAGCCATATTAAAAGATAGATTTTTTTTTCTTGTTACTACAGAGAATAAGATTTCCAATTGCAAGGGGAAAAATTATTTACACTTGGAAAAATGTAAAGGGGGCAGCACACATAGAGTCAAGAAGATTTTTCCAAGTGTAAATAATTTTTCCACTTGCAGTTGGAAATCTTATTGTCTGTAGTTTAGTTTATACTAGAAGTAGAAATCATGTACTGTCTCTTTAAGAACAGAATCCCCACTGAACCCTGGGTAAAAAACTGTCACTCGGGCCTTTTCCCCAGCTTTTCTTGCTCTGTTGTCCCTGAAGAGAGATCATTCCCTAACCCTAACCTTTCACAGGAGAGGTGGGGATCTATCTGAATTTTAAAAGAAAGGCTGGTGGATATTTTTAAGTGTAAAAAGAAGGGCAAATATTTTTCCCCTTTTTCTTAGTGTTGTTCTGTGGTTTAAATCAATAAAGAGCTCATTATGCCATCTCACCGGCCTGCTGAACATGACTGCCAAGGAAAAGCCTGAAGGAGCAAGTCCAAGAGTTATATCGGAGGCAGAACTCTCGTGTATATACCACAGCCAGCAAATGAATGCTGTGGCACAAAACCCATTCCCATATACAATCACACATGTACGTGACCAGTATCAGAGGCCAATGGTGACAGGGTGTGCCCTTGGCCAGCATCTGTAGGGTCTGTGCCCAAAGGGCCTGTACTAATATGAGGCAATAACTGAGGTAACAAATGCATTTCCCATATTTCAGCCTTTCTTCAGCAGCCCCAGTCATACATGGCATCCTTCATTCCAACCTCACAATGACTGGTTAAGAAGTACTACTAAAAGTAAAGCTACACCATTTTAGTACAGTCACATGACTGTTGCCCTCATGCACAGTTCTCCAGCAAAGCTGCAGGGCCAGTGAAACTCACCTGCCCCATCGGGAGAAGGAAGATGAGAACTATAAACTCGTAGTGGCACACGAAGGTCAGCATGGCTTTACAAAATTGAAGACCTACAGGGTAAAAATATGAACAAAAATCTTATTTTATATTAAAGAAAACAATCCATAGATTGAAGTATAAAAATCCAAAGTATAAAATTCAAAGAAAAAGTCTTAAGATAATATTAAATTCCAATGAATGCATGGCTTGAGGAATGATGCCATCAAGAAGGCACCTGCTCCTTTTTTTTCCTTGATAATTTATAAGTCCCCCCCAAAAAAATTCTTGAAAGAGTTAAGTCCTTCTTTGGGTTACATCTGCCATACGACATTTTCATTTAGGAAGCACGTCTTCATTGACCCAATAATAAAAACATAATACAGTGTTTAAAATCCGTACATGGGGTGGTTAATAGGAAAATATGCATCCAGAACCAGTAGGTGATTTTAAGAGGGGTTTTTTCCCAAAAAATTATTTTAAAAATACAGTGATCCACTTACACTGTAACTTGGTAGTAATATGGGAGACATCTTCTACTGCCCAGCCGCTTTGGAGAACAAAGACACTCCATAGGGAAGGGAGAAATCAAACTGGGTTTCTCCAGTATTCCATATTAGGAATGTGCACAAACCAATGATAGTAGAACCAGTTAATAAAGAACTAGGGATGCTCTGGGGAATTTAGTACGAAAGGGAACCAACCCCTGCAAAAAATTCCATACTGAATTAAGACACACACAAATAGCTCATTCAGTTTAATTCTGCTCTCCATTCTCCTCTCTTGTGGTTTCCTGCCATCAAGCTCAAACCATTCCTATTATGGATGCACATCATCTCATCACACCCTGGCATCTGTATTATATCTGTGAGTTTGCCACCCATCTCATGCCTCACATTTCTGGTAGTGCACACTGCATTTGTGGGGCACTTACTGTATGGTACTTTTCTTTTTCTTTTTTTCCCCAATTTTATTTTCAATATTGCAAATATATACATACTCATTATACTTTACAACACTTATATATATCTTTACAAACAAATCTATATTGAACATATTATTACATACAAACATTGTTTGCCTAACAACTATACTGTGTTGCATGACATAAAATTTCAATAAATTTAAACTTAAAAATCCTAACTAACCTACAACTATAACAAAACCAGGATCATCAAGATTATTCTTACCCCATACATTTTTACACAACGACCATTTCCTTGTATTTAAGCTTATTTTAAAAGGAATTTTATTGTTTCTCTGCAAAGCTTGTATTCCATGGATGTTTTTCTTCTGTCACTAGAAGTATCCATTAAGTACCCATTAATGGGTACTTAATGGGTACTTATAGTGACAGTGGAAAAACACCCCATATCTAATTTTTCTAACCTTGTAATTAAAGGTTCCCATGCAATGTTATATTCATATTTTGGTTTTTTTCCAATATATTTGTCATGTTGACAAGGGATGTTTTTCCACTGTCAAAAAGTACCCGTTTTTGCACCCATTTAGGACCCATTTGGGTGTGAGCCGGATGATCCCATTTCCACCACAGCACCCATTTGGGACCCGATTGTTTCCACTGCCGTGGGGGAAATCCAGATATAATGGGTACATTTTGGCCTTTAATCCGGATTTTCTGTAGACCCCATTAATAGGGTCTACAATGGGGTCTTCTGCCAGAAAATCCGGATTAAAGGGAGCTGTTTCCACTGGAAAAAGGCATTGGGGTCCAAAGGAGGCTAGGGGGAGGGGATGCACCCCTTGGGGCCCCCCTAAACCTAGGCTCCGAAGTCACTTCGAAGCCATTTCGAAGTCATTTCGAAGTCTGTGCAAAATAGCGCCGGAGTGCCTTTGAAGTCTGTGCTGATCTTCGGAGTGAACTTCGGAGTGAACTTTGTATTGTCTTTAAGTATATGTGTTTGCGGTATGAAAAAATCTTTTATTTTGTAAAAGCCTTTTTCTTTAAATATATTTTGCAGGAATATGTTTTGATAAATATGCCATCAGTTGATTTCTTAATTTTTTCCAAAGTATTATTGTACTTTTCAAACTTGGGAGTAGTTGCTTTTTAAGGAGAGTTGCCGAATCAGAGAGAAAAGCTGATTAAATTGATAGGAATTTATAAAAGCTGTTTCCGTATCTGTCCACTTTTTTCAGTCTTTATTTTGAGCTAATATTAGATAGCGAATTTTAAAGGTATAATAATATGATTTCAAATGTGGAAGGTCCCATCCTCCTTGCTTTTGATACAGATATATTAATTGATGCAAAATTTTATTTCTTTGCCTCTAAATACTTCTTTTAAGATGCACTTGGTCCAATTATTTGTTTTTTTCCGAAATGACATCAGGAATTACTTGAAAGAAATAGAAATAACTTAAATAACTTAGAAACTATGAACATTTTAATAGCATCTATTCTATGTAGTATTGATAGATTTTTTTCCATGATGCCATTTCCTTTTTTATTCTTTTCCATAATGCACCATAATTATATTTATACATATATTTTTTTAAAAAATGGAATGACATTTAGTTGCTGTATTTATTCTGTTTTTTGAGTATATATAATTAATAGTTCTTGGGAAAATGCTGTAATAATATGCTTTGGATTTATTTAAATTTATTTTTAGTCCAGAATTATTTTCAAAGGCATTCAATTCTTTTTGCAGGGCAGATATGGCAATATTTGTGTTAGAAATAAATAGAATGATAAGTTTAATTTTATCTCCTTATTTTATATTTTATATGCTTTGATTTTCTTATTCAGATTTATTTTATTTACTAATGGCACCATCACTAAAGCAAAAAGAAAAGGTGAAAGAGGGCAACCCTGTATTCTTCCCTTACCTATAGGAAAACTTTCAGAAATGTTTTTATTCAGTAAAGCTTTGGCTGTAGAGGTACTATATATTTTAGTTAATGCACTTAGAATATTTTCTCGGAATTCCATAATCTTCAGAGTTTCTATTATGTAATTATTTAATTTTGACAGTGTGGTCAAAAGCTTTATACAAGTCTAAAGATATAATACATAGGGGATTTTTATACTTTTTACTATGTTCCAAAATGTCGAATACTGTACGAATTGGATCTGAAATCAGCCGTGGTGGAATGAAACCAATTTTTTTACATTAACTATTGAATGAATTATATTTTTATTCTATTTGCAATAACCACACCAATTTTTTGTCATTAAATTCTTTATTAGTAGTTTTCCAGAAACAAAAAGTATGCAAGGAAATATTAATACAATAATCTTATAACCATATTCTTTTGTCTTCCTTGTGACTTCTGTTCATCTGATCCAGCATCTTATCTCTTCTCTTCTGCCCCTCTAGATTTCTGAATAGTTAGGCAGTTAACCTCTCCATTTCCCGAACTTACATTGTTTACATATCATATAAAAAGCCGAGTTCTATAACTATGCATACACTACTCCAATCATCCCAAATAAAAAAGTAGAAAAGGGAAAGACTGAAAAAATATTAATTTTTCTAATAACGTCTTAAAGGACAACCCTTTAGTAATCTATAATTATATTTGCTCAATTACATTTCTATTACTATTACTCCCCTTAATTTATTGAAATGTTTTTCCTTTTTGCATAAACATATAGCCAAAGCATCCATTTTATTTGTATAGACCTTCTTACTAACATATCACTTAGTTATCTAAAACCCACCATACAGATTTTTCGTTAATAAATTCCCATTAATAAACTCCTCCCAATTAAATCCTAAAATCTATTCCCTCTATAAACCCACACAAATCCTACAATACTTATTATAAGCAACAAATCAAAAACTATACTTATTGAATTACAATTCTGTTATTATTCCCCTTTCTTTCTTACAATATTTTTCTTTTCACCTATATGCGTGATCAAAACACTTATATATTTAATTCTTCCTTACAGCCAAGTTACTTATAGCTATCTAAAACCCACAGTATGGATTCTTCATTAATAAACCCCTCCCATTCAGATCCTAGAATCTATTCCCTTTTAAAATAGGATCTGTCCAAGTTACAAATTCCAATCTTCTCTTCCCTTTTTTTTCTTGAAGTCTCTCATTCCATATGGCATTAAAGTCAGTCTTGCTTTGATATTCCAGGCCTCTCTTCTTTTTTCTTACTTTTTTAAAAAAGTATCTCAGTCTAAGTGCAACTGCACCAAATATTTTATAATCCTGGTTTAGTAGTGAGATTGGTTGGTAGAGTCATGTAAGGAGGTCTTTCTGCTTTTGGACACAGTATGATAAAAGATTCTTCCCATGTTTTAGGAAAAGAACTATTTTGTATTATATAATTAAATAATTTTATTAAAGGTATACTAAGCAAATCCATGTAGGTTTTATAGAACTAAAACCATCTGGGCCAGGTGATTTGTTATTTTTTCATTTTTTAATGACTGTTCTTATTTCCTCAATGTCAGTCGGTTCAGAGAGTTGTGTCTTCTCTATTTCTGCAAGTTTATTAATTACTGCTTGTTTTATATAACTTGAATGATGGTCTTTGACGAGTATAGCAAATGATAATAATCTTCAAACATTTATTATTTGCAAATTGTTAGTAACTACTTCATCAGTTTTGGTATCTCTTAGTATATGTACATTTCCCCCCCCCCCTTTTGACTTTTAATCTTCTAGATAAGAATTTTGGGTTATTGTTATTTGTAGCAAATTTTTATTTGAGATAAAATTGTTCTTTGGCTATCACTTGAGTTTCTAGAATATCTCATTCTTTTCTCTTGTCTTCTATCTTTTTATACTTTTTCTTAGGAGGTTTAAGTTTATATTGAGTTTCAAACATTTTTATTTCTTCAGTAGGTCTTTCTTGAGTAATCTTTTTTTCTTTGTAAATCCAAGCTGATTGTGATATACAAACCCCTCGAATTGTAGTTTTTAGAGCTTCCCACTGAGAAATTATATTAATTTCAGAAATTTCATTGTAGCTGAAGTAATTTTTAATTTAATTTTCAGTTGTTTTGCATACTGTTTCCTTTTGAAGAATTATAGGGTCCAATCTCCAAATATTATTTTTCTTTGGAGTATTACCATTGAGAGAAATCATATAAGGAGCATAATCTGATAGCCCAATAACTCCAATATCTGTCCTTGTTATGAACAACCTCTTTTGCTACAAAAATATAATCTAATCGAGACCATGAGTCATGTACATTAGAATAATGTGTATTCTTTAATGTTTTCATTTAGTGCCCTATAACTATCAACTAAGTTGTTTGAATTTATTACACTTATGATAGATTCCCTTCTAATTTTTTAATTCAGTTTCTTGGTCTTTTTCTTTCTATTTCCACAACTACACCAATCAACACGTGGATTCATCAAAGCATTCATGTCCTTAGCCATTATTATTTGCCCAGAAGCAAAATTATTTGTGTAAATATTATTTCTGACTATTATTGGGCACATATACGTTAGCAAATGTAAATTTTTCCCCTCATAAGTGCTGTGAATGAAGACGTATCTTCCATCTTTTATCTATTTTTTGTATTTTGCACCTTTACATTCACAGAAGTATGAATATCCCTCTGGCTTTGGATGTTCCAATTGCAGCATATTCTTGTTTTAGTCCAGGGTGTTTTAATATGGTTTTTTTTCACTGCCTAGTAGGCAATTCTCCACTTTTGGGTAGTTTAATAAGCCACTGAAGTGTGATAGGTGACTGTTATAAATTGCTAGTAGGGCTTTTTGTGGGCTGCAAAAGGGTGAGGCCCAAGGGGGAAGTTGAGTCCACAGATGCAGTAGAACATGCCAGATGGCAAGGGAACAATGTCATACACTGACTGGAGAAATAGTGGAAAGGTCAGGTCTGAATCATGGGAAACTGGGACATGATTGGGACAGACCAGACTGCATGTGTAAGACATGTTTGTGAAGTCAATTTACCAAATCATCAGTTTGTTCATACAACTAACCTGGCAGTTCATATTTTGGAGGGAAATGGTTCATCCCAGCCATTTTGTATTCATATGGACACACCAGAACCACTGGCCAACTCAAGGCTCAAAGAGAACTGTGGTTACCTTTGCCAAGATTCAGTTCAATGCAAGCCAACCTAGCTAAGTAGGTTTGTTATCTCTAGTTAGTGCTAATCTCTTGTGTTAATAGTGATCAGGAAAAGATTACATTCTTGCATATGCACATTTTTTTAACTTTATGTAGTTTTTATTATAAAAATTAAAAGCATACTCAAGTTGTAAGAGCATAGTACCTTGTGTTTTTTTGCGTGTGTTTCTGTGATCATCTTTTGGTTACAGTGCTTGAGATCATCCTTGCATATCTGGAAGAGAATGGAATGAGGCATTTTTTGCTGTTTTGCCACAATGGAAAGGAGCCAAGCCATTGACTGTACCAGCTAAATCTCCCACATGCTAGCTTCAAGAACCATATATGTCGCCTCTAGTTGTCCATTTTACTCCTAAAATATTCATAACACCTCTTCACCCTGACCTTTGGCTGAGAGAACATCCCCTCCCCCTGCAGGCATTGTCATTGTTTTAGCCAATTTGTTTTGATCTATTTTTATAATTGTGACCCACCCTGAGACCTTCATGTATAGGGTGGCATAGACATATGAATAAAGAACAAATAAACAAGAGTGAGGAGGGTCAGGCTGGCATTTGAACTCTCCTACCTGCAAACCATCTCTAACCCACCTTAGAGTTGCGCTTTTCTGCTAAATGTGAATGCAATCTTAATCTATGCTATAGAAGTAAAATTGATAATGATGTTCAGTGTTTAATTTGTTTAAATTCACATAACTGTTCTTATCAGAACTGAGTGAAATAACCGTTCTTCATTATTTTGAACTGTAGACTTGCACAACATGTAATTTTTTAGGGAAAATGATCTTCTCAGTGCACTAGGTATGGTTATAAGGTAAAAGTGACCCAGTGCTGTCAGATGCACCTAAGGTAACAAGAACCACTGCAGTTCTTTCAAATGGAACCTTGCCCATGGAATCAGGTCTATTACTGATACCATTTTCCCCAGCAGGAATGTCAGCTTATTCAGCTGCAGTCTATATGTTCCTATAAGTTCTTCCTCCAGCTCTATTATCTCCTCCACACATTCTGATGCTGGGGAAATCCTAAAACTGTAGTGTCAATCCAAGCCCCCAAATACTGTATCCTGGTAGTAGGAGTTATCTCACTCTTTGTCTCATTTGTTACGAACCTGTGTTTTAGAAATTCCTTTGCCAGCCTGACCTTTGTTGTTGTCCTATCATAAGTGCTATCTCTCATCAAGAAATTGTCAAATACACAAAAATGGCTAGATTTTTCATTTAGTTCCACTAGTGTTACCATGACCTTTATGAACACCCCAAGGGCTGATGGCAATCCAAAAGGGGGTGTCTTGCATTGATAATGGGTTTTAATTTGTTGTTTTAAAGGTTACCCACTCTGAGACCTTCAGGTATAGGGTGGTATAGAAATGTAAATAATAAATAAATAAATAAATAAATAAATAAATAAATAAATAAATAAATAATGATTGTTTCCAGCCATGAAATGTAGGTAATGTCTCAACTTTCTGCTTATTGGGATACACATTTTTCAGATCTAATGAGGTCATATACATCTGCTCCCTAAGTTCTGATCTTGTAGAACTGAGGGATTCCATTTTGAAGTAGTTTTTTTAAAGCATAGCTTTATTCAAGAATCTCAGATCTAGGACTGCTCTCTAGTCTTCACCTTTCTTAGGTACCAAAAACATTCTTGAGTACACTCCCTTGCCAACTTCATCCTCTGGTACCTCCTCAGTGACATTCATGGGAATAAGCTCTTTAACTGCTTCTACCATAGTTAAACACTTAACATGTTCCTTGGGTATGTTTGCATAAGCCATTCTCCTGTGTTTTTTCTGCAAATTCTAATGTATAACCATTATGAATAACAGATAAAACCCATTTGTTGTTAACAGTAGAACTCCAAACATTGACTGGCACCACTTAATTCTTCTGAAGGTTGAACAAAATCATTCATTCATTCATTCATTCATTCAGTTTATTTGTATACCATCTTTCTAATAAATTACTCAAGGTGGTTGTGATGACCGCTAGGACCCCTCAACCCCAAAATTAAGTTATTTTGTTTTAAAATGCAAAGTGTGGCGAACACGGTAAGTCTAGACGTTTAAAAGTGTCGCCAAATCGTTTTTTGTCAAGGGTAAGTAGCCTAAGGGAGGGGCTAGTTGAGCACTCCTAGGGGAGGAGTGAAATAGAATGCTGGAGGAGCTCAGCCAATCAGGGCGAAGCAAGCCAGCCAGGCCCATATAAAAGGGAGCCTGAGGGGATAATCTTGGTTCTCTGCCTTGGGTCGTTAATCTGGGAGGTTAACGAAGGGGAGAAACGGGCCTTAAGCTGTCCTGAGGGAAGCTGGGAATTGGGGTCCTGAGTCTGTTAATACGTGGTTGTTGTTGCTGGTGAAAATATAAGGGCAAGCAAACACATATTGTACTGATTGAGAGTTTACTCAAGAAGTTTAAGAGTCTTTGAACTGAGTGTGAAAGTTAGGGACTGAACTGTTTGACAACAGAAGCTGAAAGTGTAACTTGAAGAAGAAGCTGTCTTGAGATTTAACTGTATTCAATAAACACATGTTCTTGTTGTTTCAAAGAAGCTTCGTGGAGTTCTGTTTATAAAGGGAGCCAGATAGGGCCAGAGTGCTAAACAGTAACTGTATCCAACCCACTGCTGGAGGTTGGCAGAGTGGGGGCAGGGCGCTGTCTGCTGCAGCATCAGAAGGGAGGCAACATTATTATCAAACCAAAGAGTAGGAAAAAGGATATGGAAGGTGCGCCTCTTGGAAGGAAATAGAGTTTGATTTACAAGTAAACACAACGCTACCACACTACCAAATAAAGATAAATATATATATTGAAATAGGTAAGGGCTGAGTGAGATGCGGCCTTTACATTTTGGTGGCAGCGGTGGGATGCGAGTAATCCAGTGTTTGGGCAGAAATTTCTGAAGTGAAAGTTGTTGAATTTTGACTTTTAAAGTCACTTAAAGTCAATATCCTGAGGTAAAACACCTAGGGTAAGGTAGGGATATTGATTTGAAAACAGCAGGTGGTCGTTGCGAGGTATAAGACTTTGGGTAATTGGTAGCAACACCACTGGACATTGCTGGTAGAAGCCATACTTGATTATATTGTTAAAAAAGCAGCCACGAGAGGTGTTTCGAGGTAACAGTTTAAAGGTATATGTAGAAACACCTAATCTAAGCTGCTAACTTGTGTACAACACAATACACAAAGGAAAAGGCAGATTTGTGAGGTAAACAAAGAGGGTAAAGTAGCAAATCTGCTGTAAAACTAAAAGTAAACAAGTTAATACATTAGAACAAAATGGAGACCAGGGCTAGAAGGGTAAACCCTGGCTTAGGAGATGGGGAAGAAATTGAACACCCCGCGATAGCTGCTCAAGAAAATCCAGAAATACTGAGGATTAGGCTTGCTCATGAAAAAGAAATGAAACAACTGGAGTTGGAATTGGCTAGAGAAAAGGAGGAAAGAGAGGAAAGAGAAAGACAAAGACAAAGAGAGTTGGAATTGGCTAGAGAAAAGGAGGAAAGAGAGGAAAGACAAAGACAAAGACAAAGAGAGATGGAAATGCAGATGGCCCGTGAACAGAGAGAGCATGAATTGGCAATGGCTAGGTTACAAATGAAACAAAAACAGTCAGTGCCAGTGGTTTCAAAGCAGAGTGATGATGATATTGATTTAGATGAGTTTCCTAGGTATCGCGAAGGAGACGATGTTGCGTGGTTCCTACGATCTTTTGAGTGGAAGTGCGTAGAATATAAAATACCTATGAACCAATGGATAAGGTGGATCATTCCTTTAATTAGTGGTGAACTTATGGTGCAGTATGCAAGATTACCTGAGGAAGATGCGAGATCTTATACAAAATTTAAGGAAAGGGTTAAAAGGAGGTTTAATCTGGGTGAAGTCACGCTGTACGCTGTTGAAGATGATGCGCAACCAGTTACCTCAGGAAAAGTTCCAACGGTCAAAAAGAATAACCGTTATGCTGAATCAGGCCATGATAAGGCATTGCCAAAGTGGGGCAGTTGGAGAACTGCTCAAGGTTCTAATTTGGGTGCTATGGAAACACTCTCTGCCATTAAATACCGAACAGACATGAGTGAGCAAGGAGGCAAAGAGCTGCTTGCTAGAGAGAAAAGCCAAAGCAGTACCTTTCGATTCCAGCCAAAGGAATCTAGTTACATTAAGTTCAGCAGTGAGGACAGGCCACTTGAAGTGTCCAAAGTTAAAAGAGATACCGGTAAAGTGACCCACAATGTAGGCAGTGTAATTGAGGCTGAAGCCGTAGGTGTTCACAATGCAGTTCCAAAGGAAGTTGAAGGGAGTGCTCAGGTGGAAACAAGAGATGAACAAAGCTGTATTAGTAATACAAGTAAACAGATTGATGCTAGGAATGGACAGATGTCCAGTATTAATGGTATTACAGAAGAACAAGTGAAAGTTAGTATTAAACCAAAGGAGTTGAAAGAACAGGAGGTAGCTTATGACTTGGAGCAATCCTGGGAACTTGGAGATGAAGTAGAATCCATATTCCAAGATAGTATTGAGAAAGATGTTGCAACTGATAAAAGACTTTTGACTCAAGGCACTGCTGTT
Source organism: Aspidoscelis tigris stejnegeri (assembly GCA_023333525.1). Taxonomy (NCBI): domain Eukaryota; kingdom Metazoa; phylum Chordata; class Lepidosauria; order Squamata; family Teiidae; genus Aspidoscelis; species Aspidoscelis tigris. Next base: position 68,981,427 of record JALMGA010000006.1, read on the forward strand.
TGCGAGGATAGCAGCACTGAACTTTTGGTGGGAGCAGTAACCAGAGTTCTCCCAGTAGTTACAGACAAGATACAGAGTAATCCATTGTCTGGACATAAGCAAGTTGACTTAATGACTTCTAAGGAGCTTGAACTTTGTGACAAGGTTTTAAAATCAGAAGTGGTGCTTCCTGAAGGTGAGCTTTGTAGTGACAGTAGTCCACCAGACTCTATTGATGAGGTCAGTGTAGAGGTTGGACAGAGCAACACTCAAGGTGCTGAAAAACAGTTGCCAACCAATGGTGAGAAAAGTGAAGCTGAAGATTCCAAGGAAAGTACAGTTATAGCAGTGGGAGAAGAAAAGATATTCCCAGAAAAAGTAAACAAAAGCCATGCTGATGCAGAAAGAAAAGTAGTGGAAATGCAAACTGATGGCAACAAGTATCCAGAGCTTTTAATAAGTCCATTAGCTACTGGAAACATAAGCAAGGAAGCTGAGACAGACTTGGAAAAGAGCATTGACCAGAACTCTTCGAAAGGTTTGGAACGTTCTGAAATAATCGAGACTGATTCGCGAGCAAAGGCTCCACAAACAACAGAAATAAGCATTGAAGTACTTGCCATTGAAAAGCAGACAGAACAAGCTAAGAAATTAGAGCTGGTTCTGGAACAGACAGAGGCCAAATCTAGTAAAGACCAGCTAAATGACACAGGACTTAGCCATGAACTGAAGCTGGCTGAGCTTGGCTGTGAGGATGCGGCAATGGCTAAACCTAATGAGCTGTTTGCACGTCCAGAAAGAATCAAGAAGCATGGAGAGACCTTCAACCAAAGAAGCAATGAGCAGCTTATGCACAGAATACTACTTGTGAGAAAGAAGCTTTGTGAGCTTGGAGCTGCAGGAAGGTGTGCCAAGCAAGGATCACCAGCAGATGACCAGAGTCAGCAAATGCGTGAGGAGTCAACCCACTTGGAGCCAGGGGTGATCCAGGACTGTCCAGAAGCAGCACCAGGCTGAACTGGAGACAAACATGCAGCAGGACTGACCAGCAGACTGATGGCAGCAGAAAATGCTGAAAGTGACTTTTTGATTGACTAAGGGGGCAGAAGGGGAACGTAATTGATTGAGTTTATTAAAGTTTATGCAGTTGTTTTAAAAAATAAATAAATAAAAATAAATTTTTATTTATTTATTTTTTCCCCCGCGATTATAGGGGTTGTGATGACCGCTAGGACCCCTCAACCCCAAAATTAAGTTATTTTGTTTTAAAATGCAAAGTGTGGCGAACACGGTAAGTCTAGACGTTTAAAAGTGTCGCCAAATCGTTTTTTGTCAAGGGTAAGTAGCCTAAGGGAGGGGCTAGTTGAGCACTCCTAGGGGAGGAGTGAAATAGAATGCTGGAGGAGCTCAGCCAATCAGGGCGAAGCAAGCCAGCCAGGCCCATATAAAAGGGAGCCTGAGGGGATAATCTTGGTTCTCTGCCTTGGGTCGTTAATCTGGGAGGTTAACGAAGGGGAGAAACGGGCCTTAAGCTGTCCTGAGGGAAGCTGGGAATTGGGGTCCTGAGTCTGTTAATACGTGGTTGTTGTTGCTGGTGAAAATATAAGGGCAAGCAAACACATATTGTACTGATTGAGAGTTTACTCAAGAAGTTTAAGAGTCTTTGAACTGAGTGTGAAAGTTAGGGACTGAACTGTTTGACAACAGAAGCTGAAAGTGTAACTTGAAGAAGAAGCTGTCTTGAGATTTAACTGTATTCAATAAACACATGTTCTTGTTGTTTCAAAGAAGCTTCGTGGAGTTCTGTTTATAAAGGGAGCCAGATAGGGCCAGAGTGCTAAACAGTAACTGTATCCAACCCACTGCTGGAGGTTGGCAGAGTGGGGGCAGGGCGCTGTCTGCTGCAGCATCAGAAGGGAGGCAACATTATTATCAAACCAAAGAGTAGGAAAAAGGATATGGAAGGTGCGCCTCTTGGAAGGAAATAGAGTTTGATTTACAAGTAAACACAACGCTACCACACTACCAAATAAAGATAAATATATATATTGAAATAGGTAAGGGCTGAGTGAGATGCGGCCTTTACAGTGGTTTTCAGCAACCGTGAGAAAAATAAATGCAATACAAAGTAATAGATCATACATTAAATACACTACAATAAATAAATAATATATTATAAAATTATATATAAATGGATTAATACATTATGAAAATTATGTAAAACATTGGGGGAGAGAAAAAAGAGGCAACAATACCGGTTCCTCCTCTTTTCCCCTCTCCAAGCACAGTCATTTCTATCTACAACTACCAACAAGGGCAGGCAGGGACGGTACTTTTCTGTCTGCTTTCTGGCTAGCAGAGCAGTCTGCACAAACGGACGCCAAAGGTCTGGCAGGGATGGTACTCGCCTCTTCTGGCTGCTTTATGGCTAGCAGGGTGAGGCCACACAAACACACGCCGAGGGTCTGTACTAATCAAATGCTGTACTTCAATTATTTTAAAAAAATGTTAACTGGAATCCCCTTTAGCTTTCTCTAGATTGGATGCTATTGAAAAGAATATAATTTAAATAAGCACAAATACGAGTACCATTTAGGCTTAGGAGTTCCAGAAAGGAAGCTAAAACATTTGTGAAAGTTCTGGAAGTGCAAGGTTTTAAACTGGAAATAATTTATCTCAAAAGCAAAACAAAAAGGCTGCATAAGGAGTGGTGGATTGGGAGGTGTAAAGTTTCTTCAGATATTAGGAACATTAGAAAAGCACATTGAGTTCAGTGTTTGCATTTCTTTGGGCAAAATGGTGGCTATAGGCGCTAGGACCAGTGCCGGGCCAAAAGTGGAAGAAGAAGAAGAAGAAGAGTTGGCTTTTCTACCCCGCTTTTCTCACCCATTTAAGGGGACTCAAAGCGGCTGACAAAGCTTCTGTTCTTCTCCCCACAACAGAACACCCTGTGAGGTAGGTGGGGCTGTGAGAGCTCAAGGGAGAGCTGTGACTAGCCCAGGGTCACCCAGCTGGTTTTGTGGAGGAGGGTGGAATCGAACCCGGCATTCCCAGATAAGAGTCCAGCTCCTTAACCACTAGACCAAACTGGTGTGGTGAGAAGGTGTGGGAAGGTCTCTTCCCTTAAAGCAGGAAAGGCAGGCAGAAGTGTTAAGCACTAATAATATCATCAGCTCTGCAAGAGGTGATATAAATATGATCTAGGTGAGGAAGGTGAGGCAAGAATAATTGCTAAGCTGCTTGAAATGCCAGTCCTGACAGCACAAGCAAGTTGCCTTTTGACTGAGGAGGGGAAAGGCAAGGAGTCTCAAAGGAGGCACCTGCTTCACTGATAAGCAGATGGGCCTACATTTGTGGCTGAATCTCAGGCTGCCTGAATTGGCAGATGGCATGCTTTCTCAATCATCTCTGCCTCAACTGCAGCCATTGCTGCTAGTCAGTGACACACTGTCCTCAACTGGGGTTGAGACAAAGGAGGCAACTGCTGTTTGAGCACCAAGGACCTGAGTTCCATCATTGTCACCGGTCCCCAGTAAGGGAGGTGTGGTGAGAAGGAGCATGAGAAAGACTGCAGAGAACTGGAATGCTAATGTCTGCTGCTGCCTGGCTGCCTAAGGTACAGCTATTTTTCTCCACATCCAAGCACTGTTATTGTTTTAATATGTTCATTTTATATGTTCACTGGTACCTATCCTGAAACTGTTGGGTGTAGGGTGGAATAAATAAATAAGCAGACAAACAACCAGGCAACCCTCAGTTTAGAGGAAAGGCTTTCCAAAATCTTTGGCAGATAATTGGCATCACTTTGATTTAGTTTATATAATACTCCAATAACTCTGTCGCTCCTATGCAGCCAGTCAGGACAGGGTGCCAGGAGTGGGTTGGACTTTATAGAAACAACTGTCGCTTCCCAGTTCAGGATAAAGTGAGTGACCGTATGCACAGGCTTAACTCAATTTGTCCTAACTTTCTTTTGAGATGGAAAGAAACATGACGGTAAAAAGGACTGAGAGGGAATGAAAAAGAATAACATAGGCAGACAAAGGCCAGATAGATTTTGGAAAATACAGCAATAGACTGAGAAAAAGGAGAGAGAGAAAGAGAAAAACAAACCTGCTTTATCTCTGGAGAGTCTGTGACAGGACAACCTTCAAAGGGCGAGACCAGCTTCTATTTTGTGTGGTTTTCCTTCCACTGGGGGGTGGGAGGCTGGGTTGGTACTGCAATTTGTCTGCTCTGGTCATGTCTCCTCTTAAATAAGCAGGAACTATTTTTTTTTTCTGAAAAAGTCTACAATGGCAATGCAGTTTAAAGTATGTTTTGTAAATGAGCATTAACACACTGGGCATGCAAAGCTCTGGCAAGTAGAAGCAGAAGTTTCACCCTGCACCTCTTCCACCTGGAACAGAAGGAGCATGCAGTGAGGGGGATGCTTGAGTATGTACAGAGCCATTTCTAGTGAAAAAATGGAGAGTACTCTTTGTGAACACTGATAAGATAGGTGTGAAAAGGCCTTCTGTTTTGTTTTTCACTTTGGCGTTTATACCCTAAGGATAAGGTCTAAGGAAAAGTGAGGATATGAATGAATCCCTAACTCTTTCATACTGTAAGATATATATGGGCACAGAGAAGCAACTTAGACAAAGTGAAATAATCTCTTCCTTGAGTAAAGAAAGGTTGCCTTCAAATAGAAGCTATACGTTCTTTAGAAGTCCACAGTAATAGTGCCTTCCTTCTAAACAGAAGTCTCCCTTATAAATGTGAGTTGCCACAATTATGGCAGAGATTGCAGAGCCCCAGAAATGGTGCCAGCATGCCTGTGTGGGGCCATTGTCAGGGCAACCGGACACCAGTCAGATGCTGCCCCTGCACCTCTTCCACCTAGAACAGAAGGAGCATGCAGGGCTGGGGATGCTTGAGTATGTGGAGAGCCATTTCCTGGGACCTATGAAAGAGGGAATCCACTTTTGGCTTAAACTGCGGTTCCAAGCACAGAATCACTGAATCTGGAGTGATCTGGCAATAAGGCTCCTCCACCAGGAGAGCTGAGATGTCAGACATCAGGCACACTGATGTAATTACCACTAGGAAGGCAAGAGGTTCAAAGGGCTTCTGTGTTAGTGCCAAAAGGACCAACCTAAGGTCCCAGGTTGGAAACCTGTGAATCACTGGTGGGCACTTAGCTTTCATGCCAGCCAGGAAAAGCCTAACGTATTTGTTATGGACCAACTTGTATCCCACAGAGAGATCCAGCACTGATCCCAGTGCATGGACTTGCTACCTCAGAGTATTGAAATGGAGACCCCTATGGGGTCCCTCCTGTAAAATGGACAAAACCTGGAATATGGTGGGGGCCATAGGTTTGATTTTCCTAGGCCTGCACCAACGGATAAAAGCCTTCCACACTGTGTTGTAGATATGTTTCGTGGAGGGCCTCTGGGCCTCTAACCTTGTGTCAATGACATCATTTTCAAACCCCATGGACTCTAGGAGGGCCCGTTGAGCAAGAACACTGTCAGTGACAGCCAACCCGGATTCAGATGAAAAACACACCCCTGAGACAACAATCTCAGGGAAACTGGAAGAGGAAAGTATGGTTGGGACTGGAGGCTCTTGAGGAGGGGGAACCAGGACCTCTTGGGCCAGAAAGGCGCTATCAGCATCACTGGGACCCCCTCCTGATGCACTTTCTGAAGAAAATGAGACAGGAGGGGGAAAGGCAGGAACGCATAAAGCAGACCCTTGGACCATTGGGTGGAAATAGCATCCACCTCCCATTTGCCTGGATCCCTGCCCCTTGAAATATAACGGGCGCTGGGCATTCTCTGCTGTGGCAAAAGGTTGATCAACGGTTGCCCCCTCATGTCCACTAGGGTCACAAAAACGTCCGGGTCCAAGCACCATTTGGCTTGGGGGAGGTCTCGCCTGTTCAGCGCATCGGCGAAGGTATTCTGGGACCCCTGTATATGAATTGTGGAGATAGACAACAAGTGAATCTCCACCCAACAGAACAATTCATTGGACAAAGCCATAAGGGACTTTGATCTAGAACCCCCCTGGTGTATGACGTGCACCTTGGCTGTTACATTGTCAGTGAGGACCAGGACATGGTGGTTCCTCACCAAGGGAAGGAATAGTATCAGGGCCAAGAAGATGCCCCGCAGCTCTAGCCAATTAATTTGGAAGACAGCCTCCTCAGGGGACTAATTCCCCTGAGCCGTCCTTCCTAGACAGTGGGTACCCCAGCCTCTGTTGCTGGCATCTCAGGTGACCCTGACCCTATCCACAATACTAGATTCTTTAGTTTCGACCTTAAGTTGACAAACAGTTGAGCCCGGATGCTGTCTTGAAATTCTGCAAGTTGCATCTCCAAATCTTCAATTTGTATCCATTGGAAACCATTTAATTCCAAAGTACTGTAGAGTACTGCATCTGGATACTTAATTAGTTTCATATTCTGTTCCAGGCTTCTAAATTGATTAAATTTTACACTGAACTGGTCAAGTAACGAGTTGTGTCAAAATTAGCAAAACAACCTAGCTTTATGCATGGGCTCTATTTCCATTTGTACAGTTATGCTGGCCTTCTCAAAATATTTTTTTATTGTAGGAAAATACTTATAAGTTTTAGTCTCTACGTCTCACTGAAAATTTTAAAGTTTTCTTTCAAAACATAACGTCATTACTTTTGCCAAAACTTTGTTCATTCATATGAACAGAGAGATCTGTAAAAAAACATTGATGTGCTGACCCACTTACAATAATTGATCTGAGGAAAGTTTTCCAGATCCTTATCCTCAAGAAATACTATAATTTCTACAAAGTACTCCACATATTGCTCAAGTACTTGATTCAGCCATCTCACATTATTGAAAATCAGTCCACTGTAGGTTGAATCAACTTCCTGCAAAAGTGCAGAAAATGCTCACTTATGAAGGAGTTGAAATACAACTGACATTAAATCATTGAATTATGTGAATTCTGCCTTGGCACATAACACCTTCTAATGGATAATGCAATGAAAAGGCACAAGTGGATGTCCAATAGGTTCCATAAATAATTTCACGGATCCCACTTTTTTTCTCACCATATTGGGTGCTCTATGAGTTGTCACTGACACAATTTTAGAGATATCAAGGCTTTGGCCACAGAATGCTTTTATAACAACCTTACACATTTCGCTTGCTGATGTATTTATTGGCACAGATTCTAACTTTATCAACTCTTTTCTCATTGTGAGATCATCAGAATATCAAGCAATAATGGCCAACCGAGCATTTGACAATGATATCATTAGTTTTACCAACAGGAACTGAAAAATATTTACAATCTTTTATGTCTTCTTTTAATTCATGCTGCATGTTTGCTTTCAGTCTCATTTTTCTGTCTTTGATGACATTTTTACCGAGTGGTAAACTCAGAAATTTGCTTAATAATTGCATCTTTATTCTGCATATTGTGAAATAGAACTAGTGCACATCTTAGAAGAGTTTTTAAAATAAATCATCCTTCACTGAGGGCTTTTACGTGCTGAGCTATAGAGTGTGCAATGCAGAAACTTGCAGATGTTAAATTTGTAGAGGATGGAATTTAATTGACTGTTAGGGTGCTTCCGCATTGGCCACTTACATTCATTTAAAACACTTATGAAATCCCTGTCCGCACTGCAGCACCCATTAGAAACACATCGAAGAGTCCGCTTTGCATTGGCTCACGCACGCTTCGTCTCTAACGTGTGCTAAGAGCCCCTTAAACTGGTTTCCTGTAAGACCGTAGTCTTAATGGGTACTTGTGTTCTAAATCCGCATTAACGGAGGACATGTCCACACACAGACGGGAGAGAGAACACGTGGGTGGGCGACGAAGTCGCCATGTTGAGTGAGGCGGCAGCAGGAAGCCGCCATGTTGAGAGAGGCGGGAGAAGCACAGTCCAGCCACCAAGTCCCTCCCACACGAGCTTCGCATCGTGCATGCGCCCAGTTACGGTGGCAAAGGCACAGCAAGCTGGACACGAGGGCCAGCTGGGGAACCCCAGGGGCTATTCGGCCTCACAGGAAGGGGCCCACTCGTGGGTGGGCAGTGATGGTGTATCGGCCAGGGACATGGAGCCGCCTGTGGCAGTGGAATCACCGACGGAGAGGGCCGCAGCTCTGTCAGACTTACGAAAGGGGACCCATGGGAATACCAGCCCCAGGCTGCATCAGGGTACAGGAGGCAGCCCCTTGCTGGGCCTGCCTCCTGAGGGGGAAGTCTCTGGAGAGGTGGCTCTTCTATCCTGCTTCTCCCTCCATGTAAGGGGCATCCAAATGGCTGACAGTGTGCCCGTCACCTCTCCATCACAGTTGATATGAAAGAGGAGGCTGGGAAGGAGTGGGAGAGGGTTTGGGGAGAAGGATCAGGGTGGTCTTGTGGGGGAAGGATGGAAAGCTATTTACAAAGGAGGGGGGCAGAAGATGGGACACTTCTAACACTATATGGACAAGCTGGGTGAGGAGGCCAATGGTGCGGCAGACCTTCCTCTGCATCCTGTAAAAAGCACCGTGTAGCACCACCAGGTTGCATTCTGAGAAGAAGAAGCAAACTTATGTGGATGCTGGCCCCGGAGTAATAGGGTCCCGGGCCGCGGGCCATCCCCTCTTCTTTGTGCAACCCCCTCCTGCAGTAGTAGTGGTAGTAGTTTATTTATGCAGTCTATAGACTTGATATATCAAATGCTAAAAATACAAGTATTTACAAAAGGAAGTAAATTGTTTAAAAACACAAATATATATACATACAAGTTAATAGTTAAAACGTGTGATCAAACGTGGGTGACTCAGAAACGATTCACTCTGTTACCAGGTTTCATTTCCTGTTTTTTCCCTCTTTCTGACAACTATGGCCAAAAATTTAGCCACAGCTAGGGTCATATCAGCGTTTTTATCACTAAGCAGCAACTTAATGTAATCCGAGGCAGATCTTCCTGCGTATGCTCTCAGCCTGGGATTCACCAGGTTCTGGCATGCAGAAGTGTAGAAACTGCAGGAGAGGAGAACATGCTCCACTGTTTCTACTTTGCTGCTTCCGCATGGGCAGATTCTGTGGATAAAAGGAACATGTTGGAATCTGCCCCTCAGTACATTTGAGAGTAGGGCATTTAACCAAGCCTTTGTAAAAGCAATTAGATATCTTTTTACATGTAGATTTTTTTGGTACAATGGCATGGTTAATTTATATCCATAATTTAAGCCTGTATGCAACAGGGAGTAGGTGGTATTAGCTCTTGCAATAAGCTCCTGGGTGGTAATATCCCAGATTTTTTGTTTAATATGCATAAAGGCTTTTTTTGACCCAACTGGAAAAGATAATCTGGAGATAGGCCAAGCTGGGCAATCAGTAGGAAAGGGTCCATGGTTTAGCATGGGCCTGAGAGTAGACCCATCGTGCATGGAGACCCAGGCGAGGCCCTGATCCCAAACCGGGCTGAAGACACGTGTCTAGCATTCACTCACCAGTGTCACCCACCCAGTTGGAGAGCTGCTGGAATTCTGGCCCTGGCTGCCACCCAGGAGGGGGCTCCCTGGTGGGATCCCTGGGGAGGAAGGAAGGAATGGTTGGGGAGGACCAGGTTCTGAAGGTGGCCGTGGGTCTTATTCCAGGATCCAAAGGAGGTTAGGCCACCACATCCATTCCTCTGGCTCTAGTAGCCACAAAGAGGAAGAGGTTACCAGTTTCAAATCTGCAGCCCCCACTGGAACCCCCAAAGAAAAGACACAGAGATGATACCTAAAGTGGTCGCCTGTCTCAGTGCCTTCTGGACAGCCCACCAGCTCCCATAGGTCCTACTCCAGTGGGTACCAGGCTGGGTGCTTGAGAGGGGGGTGCCCCCAAAAGCCTCCCGGGCACCGTACAATGACCGCCAGAGGGCCAGAAAGGCGCTCCGGCAAGCCCACAAGGTCCGGGGGAATCCCGCTTCCACCAAGGCCTCAGCGGCTTGGTGGAATAGCCCTTCATGTGGCTCCAGGGTCCCATGTGCCATAAGGCTTGACACGGGTCCCTGGCCCTGACTCAGAGCCTGGAGGAGGAAGAAAACTTCCCCACCGCTCCACCTCAATGCCCTCCATACTGACCGAGCATGTCCTGGGGCAGGCACACAGTTAATATAGCAACACACACATGAGGCCAAGTGTGGGTGTCGGGAACCTCACCCAAAAAGCTTTGGTTCCTTTCATTGGCTACTGGCTAAGGCCAGAGACCGAGGCCAGCTGTGGCCATTTCAGGTCCAATATGTGTTCCTTCACAGTCCAGAATGCCACCAGGCCTGCCGTCGGCTAGCAGCCCTGGGGATGTATTCTATGCCCGGTTCCATCCATCAACTTGGAGAAAGACACCAGTGTGCCGACAAGAGCAGGAGGAGATGCGGCTTTCCACCCCTCTTGTCTCTCCTGTGTGATGGGGCTCTAGGCGGCTGTCCAACACTCCAGCCTTCTCAGAGGAGGGCTGTGAGCAGCCCAAGGGCACCCAATGGGCTGCATGGAGGGATGTGGCATTGAACCCATCATTCCCAGACGAGCTGCCTCCCTCATCACCCGAACTCATGTGGAAAGGACATGTGATGACCTTGTATGGGATCTCTCTCTTCTTGCTCAGCCCTGAAAGGAGTGGGTTACCGAAGAGCTAGTTTGTAAATGGATGCCCTGTGCTACTTTTCTTGGCACAGGCATTTCAGTAGCTACATGTTATCCTAATGCGGTACATGAAAGGGCAACGTGCTGGCTAGTAGCCTTGCTTACAAACAGGGGTGAGTAATTCCGAGAGAGCCAGAAAATATTACACCTCCCTCCTTTGCTGTGTGCCTATCTATACGGTCGTGTGTATGCCCACGCCACACGATCCGGTGTGACGCGGGAAATAGACGGGAGCCCAGCCCTGGTTGGACACGTATCTGGGAAAACGGGAGAGCAAGTACACCTCATGAGATATCTTTATTTTTGGTCCCCGAGCAACTGAGGTATGCTATACATTGCATGCGCCATCTGCGCCCATCCCCCTTTAGCCCTGACCTTCATCCCACCCTCCTAGTTCAAATGGCGGTGCTCCCACAGGTAGCAGGCTAATGCATCATGTACCCGCCCAGCCTCTACAAGTATCTCCCATCCCACCTCATGGAATGGAGGTGCCCCATCCATTGCATCCTCATCACACATTGGCTCAGGAGGAGGTGCCCATTGAGGTTCCCTCCTTTGGCAGACATTTTGCAAAGTCAGACAGGTGGCGATGATGGCCGCTGAATTGTCAAGGGACACCCTGAGGTCCCCGAGGAGGTACCGACACCTCTGTTTGGCCCTGCCAAACTGCATTCCACAATTCTCACGCAGCAGAGATGGTCAAAGAGTTCCTGTTGCTTCTCGACAGGCCCAGGATAAGGCTTCATCAGCCACCACTGCAGGGGATAAACAGCGTGGGACGTCCACGCTGTGTACCCGAAGGTCCAGTTGCCCTCTGACGAGCAGCCCTCTCTCTATGGCCCGGTAGAGAGGGCTGTGCCTGAAGACATAGGCGTCATGTGTGCGACTCTGCCAGCCAACAAAGACATCAATGAAGAACCATGGTGATCTGACATCGCTTGCACATTGATGGAGCAGAATTGCTTCCTGTTGATGTATTCCGCTGACAGGTTACTTGGCAGAGAGATGCGGATGTGGGTCCCATCGATGGCCCTGATGCACTGAGGGAAGCTGAGTGCTTGGAAGCCAGTCCTGGTCAGTGGGGGAGAGGCAGAAGAGAACTCTGGTCTCAGCCATGCACATTACGGCACTGCCAGGGTACTGCCCCCTCACCAATGCCTTAATCCGGCATCGCCTGTGGTGAACCCTCACCCCATAACTAGAGTTGTGATGGGGACAGCTATTCCTCGCGGAGCCCCGGAGCCAGCCTCCTACCTCTGGCAAGCCTGGCCCCGTAAGCCATCTGTGGGCTTGGTTTCAGGGGAGAGTGGGGGCTACCTGAGTGACCTACCAAATTTATGTCCCTGAAGTGGACCACCCGCTTGAAGAGATGGTCTTTGCGATAACTGCTGCCAGTGGCAAGCCACCAAAGCACTGCGGTGATGCTCTTTTGCACTGGAACTAGCTGCCTCAGCTGGGTCCCTTCCTTTTCCAGATGGGGACAGAGCTTCTCCACTAGGTACTGGAAGGTCACCCATCCTGTTGCTCATCTATCACTTGCTGATGCACTTTTCTGCTAAAGGCAGCTTCAGTAGACCAGCTGAGTCAATGTTCTAATGTTTAGTGCAAGAATCAATCAATATCTTTGCTGGTGACCATTAAAGGGTTTGCAGACCGAGAAAATGGCTGTTTTGCCTCTGTCCAGCTGCTCAAGATAGATCAGTCGGCTGCCCCACTGAAACAGTTGAATGGAAGACTTGGTGAAATAAGTTTCTTCACAGGGCTGATTAAAGGCCCTGCTTCCGCTCTGTATTGTTTCTTCAACTAGTTGGGATGGATTAGAAAGTTCTCAGTACGACTCTCCTGCAGTTGCACTTCTAGGAAAACATGATTTAGCCATACTCCCAAGGTTCCTTGGGGGAAAATGCACTTCTGGGTTGATCTCATTTTTTTTTTCTTTTCCATATTTTCCATCCACCCAACCACCCTATCCTCCTCCCTTGGATAGATGGTACCTTTATATCTATTTTCTCATTATCTTAAGACCAATTTTATAACATTTAATAATTTGTGACCCCCATCTGTATTGTTGACTATTATCAGTTTTAAACATTTACCCATCCAGTTATCCCTGTTGTCTTTAATAACACTCTCATTACTATCTAAATAATCTATAATCATTTGATCCAATAAATAATGCTGCCAATTACCAATCTGCCATTTACTTTTATCTTTCCATCCCAAAACTATAGCAGCCTGGGCTGCCATAATCATCTGCTGGAGTAATATTTATCCGTATTTACTTGTGAATCTATATCTTGGGTTATACATATTTTTTTCTTATACTATATCCCAATATTCCTTCTATCCATCCCCAAATTTCATTCCAAAAATTTTGTATTTCTGGGCATTCCCATATCATATAGGCTGCCTTTTTTGATGCGAGGAGGCTTTTATAGTGATGTCTAATGCTGAGCATATAACTGTGGGATTCCTGTGTATGGCTGGCCAGGGTTTGTCTCATAGCCTGCTTCAGTTTCTTTTTCATTTCTTTGCACTCGATGTTGATCCATGAGTTGAGCATAGTTTGTGCAGGCCTCTTGCCGGGAGGGGCTGATAGAATTTTTAAAAGATTATTGCAAAGGGTATTGTAAGCTTTAAGGACTGAGGGTGCTTTATTAGATGCTGATTGGATTTCTGTTTTCAGTTCTATGGCTTCTGCTGAGTTGAGGTGGTTCTCTATTTGATTTAAATCAACTTGTTTTAAATCTCAGTCTCTTGTTTTGTCGTATGGCAAGGGAATGTATGAGATTGGAATCTTCCTGAGTTGCTATCCTTATGTCTGTATGCAGATTGATGGCCACTGAAAGGGGCTGATGGTCGCTGTCAATTCTAGGCGTTACCTGAAGATTTGTGAATAGAAAAGAATATTTTTTTTGATACGCAGATATAGTCCAGAGTACTGCTGGCTTTTGTTGAATGGTAGGTAAAAGGGTAGCATTCAGTATCAAAGGAAGTTTTTTTCTCTGTTCCTGTTATAGTTCACAATTGTATTCTCTCTCCAAAGGTCCTGGTGACTTTGGTGACTTTGATTTGCTTTTATATGGATGACTGGTGCCATGTAGCTTCAATACTGGGTTAGAACAGGAGATGCAACAGTGCATCTCAGTCCTAGATTTGGCAACTTGCTGTGATTTATTTAAAAAACCCAGCTGAGATTTATTTTCTGCCATTACTTAGAATGGGCTAGTTCATAGTCCTTCCTGAGCTGTTCTATACAGCTCTTTCGCACCCTCTACTGTATCTTTTCTGATTGATTTTGTCTGCTTTAAGAGATCTCCTGTGCCTAATAACTGACCCAAAATATTTGATGAGGAAAAGTGATGGTGCTGAAGAATCATCACCTATTTGGTGAAGTGGTAACTCTGCCCCCCTTTGATCCAGAGAGGATCAAGTCTCTTGTTCTTTAGTTGATGGTCATAGTAAAATAACACTGAGATACGCTATCACAAATGTCTCCCTTTGAGCAGACACTTTGTTTCAGAGTGATACATTGTTCTGATGGCACACCTGAGCCTTTGGGAAACTATACTTTACTCGGGGGCTATCTGTATACCTTCTGTTAAGATTAAGACCCTTAACACAGAGAAACAGCTTTGGTAGGATGAAAGGTAACCAAAATAAGTTTAATGAAAACAACTTAAATGAAAGGTTAACTCCGCCTGGGACTAACTTGAAACAACTTAAAACAATACATTACAAAAGGTGCTTTGGTTGATTGCAGTCATCTCTCTGGAGTTTGGAAAATTCTCTTGTTTCTGGTGCAAGGTGATGGTCTTATAAGCTGGTGCTTATAGACTGACTTAATCTTTCTTGTGAAGCTTAAGCTGGTCAGAGGCTTCTATTGTCGCTAGGACTGGTGGTATAAGCTTATACTTAAACAAATACGTGCTAAGGATGCCTGTTTGGGTTGCTTGGGCCTAGGTTTACCAGACAAAGCCAAGGCCTCTGGTCTTTCTGGCTCTGTTGCAGAAAAAGAAAGAATCCAGCAGGAAGAGCTCTATATATACAGGCAAATGGAAGAGATGAATTGGGCTGGCCTCTAGGGGGGTTTCTATGTTCCACACAAAACTAATACAAAAGAAGGCATCTGCACTACTGGGAGAGGAAAAGGCAGAGCCAAGACTTCACACTCCCCGCTAAAATTTGACCCAAATTTGCTCAGACTTTACTAAACAAATTACTTTAATACAATGAAGTGTAAATAAGTTTCTAAACCTTCAGTAAAACTTGTTGTGGTTCTCTCAACCTTTCGATCGGGATCCTGGAGCCCTGAGAGACAGGAAGGGAGCAGCAGAGAGAACTGCTGCTAAGAGGACTCTAGGATGAAACAGGGAGCAGCAGCGCTGGCTGCTGCTGGCAAGAACAGCACTGTGCTGTTGCAAAGGGAGCCTTGAAGGTTGAGGGGAGCAGCTATAAAGCTGCTGAAATGGGAACAGCTCTGTGCTGTTGCAAAGGGAGCCTTGTATAAATGTGAGTGAACCTCATTTTATTTCTGTGGAATCATCCTGCATTTTGAATTAAGATTCAGATCCATCAGTACTAGGAAGATTAACCACTTATGTGGAACTCTTGGCCTTCTTACTATTTTTGGCAACATTGGTGGATACTTGGAGAGCTGCCATTTTGTCACTGGAAAAGAAAGGATTCCATTAATACCGGTTTTTGATGCTATTTTAGCATGGTGCTATTCCATACAATTTAAGCCAGAGTTTCTCAGGGCATCTACATATGTGCAGTTATACTTGGTAGTGGGACACTTATGGCCATAAGGATCCTTGCAGGGCTGTGAATTCAGATTTTAACCTCTATGTCTGAATGGTTGATCATCACAGTTAAAACTTGGATTCCATTTAGAAAAAATGTTTTGACAAAAGAATGGAACTTACTGAAAGAGGGTGACTTCTATGTCATCCTAGATGAGGACTCATCAATATATCTTGCAGATCAATATTTTCAGACTTGCATTGGACAGTAGGGAATCACTGAGATGAAAGACATTGTCCACTTGAGCCTTCTTCTCTTTTCTCAATTTGGTTATTTATTTATCTATTTATTTTATTTTTATATCCCAGCCTTGAAGGAATGGTTCCAGGCTCATTTACAATAAGAATAAAATATATCAAATCTCAAAACATAATTATAAATGTAGCACATCCTCCCTCCTTAATAGAACAGCACCCTGAGGAAGCTAATGTCTTGAAAATTAGTTTATTATTAGCTTATTTGGTTATTTATTTATTTTATTTTATTTGAGAAATTTATATCTTGCCCTTCACCAAATGGTCCCGATGTTTTAATTAAAACAATTAAGAATGTAGCCCATCCTCGCACCTCCATCCTCCCTGATGAAGCTATTTAAACATCAGAAGCATGTGTGAAAAGATATGCTTAAGCAGGCACCAAAAACTATACAGTGTAGGAACCTGGCAAACTACAAGAAGGAGGCTGTTCCAGAGTCTGAGGGCCACCACAGAAAAGGCCCTCCTTCATCTCCCTATGCCTTGCACTTGTGAAAGAGAAGGAACTTCTTAAGAGAAGCATCCACAACCTCTCCTGATTATGGTATGAGGCTATATTGCCTGGAGGACAGTATGTATTTTAACAGTGCATAAAACTTGCTGTATTTCTCTAGGAAACCAAGAAAAAAGTAGCAGACCAATTTGATCTTATATCACTTTTAAGGTGGTATGACATAACATTGGTGATTGTGGTTAACAAATGCATCACAGTTCAAGTGGAAATGATGCAAGTAAAAAAGGATATGGATGACTGGTATAAAACAATGTCTCCTTTAATAGAGGCCTCAAGTTATATGCAGGGATTCACTATCCCAAGCAAAGCTTCCTTTATAAAATAGTCATCAAAATACATTGGTAAAATATATGGATGAAAGATAATAGTTAACTAGGTAGGAAAGAGAGGGGAGAGGGAAGCCCACAAGGGTTTTCTTTATATATAAAACTTCGATTTTGATGTATGTAATTTTATTGTGTAGCAACTTGATTTGTTCTTTCTTATAATGTATTATCAATTTGGTCTGTAAACTTATTTGATAATAATATCTTATCCCAATGCATTGTCATCCTAAATTCTTCAGAAGAACTTGATGCAAAATGAAGACCAATAGCTAAATGACTTTCAGCTGTGAAATTGATGATGATGATAATCCCCCCGATGGGTGTGGCCTTGTCATGGTGGTGGGGAAAACTGCAATTCAACACCAAACTGACAGCTGGTGCAATAAAGCATTGCATGGACAGTTCTTGGAGAAAATCAAAGGCAAAGTGGAAATGGATAAGACCTGGTCTTGGCTTACGAATGGAACAATGAAAAAGAAAACAGAAGGACTGATTCTTGCTGCACAAGAACGAGCATTAAGAACAAATGCAATCAAAGCCAGAATTTAAAAATCAGTAGAAGATCCAAAGTGCCGACTCTGCAAAGAAGTTGATGAAACAATTGACCATACATTCAGCTGCTGCAAGAAGATCACACAAACTGATTACAAGCAGACACACAATGCTCTGCTCGCATAATTCACCGATACATCACGCAGTCCTTGGGAAGTGCCCGACTAGTGATATAATACGAAATCCAGCATAGTGATCTTGTTTGCTGTGTGTAACTGCAGAATAATAATAATAATAATATAAATATAAATATAAATATAAATATAAATAAATAAATAAATACAATAATAAATGTGTTTTTACCATTTGGCTCCACCTGGAGAATTTCTGGCATGGTACGGTCCCTGAAATTGATATTCATTTTTCTGGATAGTAGCAAAAACAAAGTAATAGTTATGAGTTTTTCTTTTCATTTGCCTTTTAACACAAGAAATTAGAACAAGATCTCCAAAAGTGAGAAGCATCATATAACTGGCAGAAGGGGAGGGGAAAGATCCAATTCTATAGAGTGAGAGACTATTTGGATCTCATAGCAATCTCACATCATCTCATTGACTGAATATATCTTCAGTCCCTTTTGGCAAATCTTGGATCAGAGATCAACTAGCAATAAGATCCTGTCTGATTTTCTGCTGTATAATTTTTTTACTGCTTGATAAGTTATCCAGATATTTAAATTACATCCTTTCAAAGTATTAATTCTCTATTTATTCCCATTCTAACCTTAATCAATGAAAAGCCTTCTGGTATGCCTTTACTGAACAACCAGTTGAGGCAAAATGAGAGGGGATGCCTGATTACCCCAGCTTTGAGTTCGTGCGTGCCTCACAATGGAAGCTGCTTACACAATGGATGTCCTTAGGTCATATGCCATGATTGAGGGAAACCTACTAGATAAGGCTCAGGCTCATTCACCTTTTTAAATTAGGCCACTGGAAAGAGACCAACTTTTGTACTGTGGATAATGTATTAGAATAGACATGTAAGGTTAGCCCTCCCAATAAGCCCCACAAAAGGACTAAAGGGAAGTGCAAATCTACATGAGTCTTGAAAATGATAATTTTCACTTAATAATGAAAATTATACTTCCTGTCACTTAAATAAAAATAGACTACCTATAATCATACTACGGAAGTGATCGCATAACCTATATTCTTACTCAACAGTATAGCATCTGCATTCTGCACCAGCTGCAGCTCCCGAACCTCTTTCAGGGGCAGCTGCACGTAGAGTGTATTACAGTCTGGAAATTACGAGAGCATTGACAACTGTGGCCAGATCTCTCTGTCTATAAGAGGCCTTAACTGTCAAGCCAGCATTAGTTTGAAATAGACACCTTTCCAACAGATGATGAGCAACGCTAAAGCCTTCATTTATTCTGTTTTACGGCAATTCAGTGACAAGACCCAAACGGCCAAGTGAGGCTGCACTGGAAGGGTGTCAATCCTCCAGTGACTGGAGACCACATCCATCCAGCACCTGGTCCATTCCCAAATCTCTCACCCATGTGCTGGAATAAATGGAGATCCAGAGGCACTTATTTACACATGTGGTGGCAATGTCCGAAAACTGAGGCTTTTGGGGGAATAGTTCGGTCAACGCTTAGAGAAATCGCCTCTCAGAACATAACTCTCTCTCCTGCAATGGTATTTTTGTTATATTTCAAAGAAGAGTCAGCCCTGTTATGTAACAGAGCACTGATTAAGTCTATGATCACCACCACTAAAGCCAAAATTGCATTACACTGATTCACTGACAATAAAGAAATGGATTATCTGAACCTGGTCTCTCATTATCAATGAACTTATCACAGCTCAGTAGTTTAAAATGCAAGCCATGGAGCAGCAAGCCTTTTTTGTTGAGAAATGGGAACCCTTCTTTGCCCAAGCTCAAAGAAATCCGGTCTTGAGACCCTCGCCTTCTTTCCCTCTGTTGGATATTAAACACAAACTGTTGGCTTTGTTTCCTAATTTGAAGTTTTAAGGTCAGTTTTGGTGGAATAACCCTATTATATTTTATTGACATATGATTTTGTCTTTTGACTACTTTTCAAGCATTTATATATGTTATTAGATCTTGTGTCTTGTAAAAGTTTGTCTTTGATTGTTCTTGGTGTATGTAAATTTAAATTAAAAATTTTTTAAAAAATACTGCAGTGACTGCACATGACCGCATCCATCCAGGACCTAGTCCATTCTCTTGACCATGGTCCTATCTTGCTCCTGTGACTTCTGTGGGGCAAAACAGTGACTGCAGGATCCATCTACCTGTGCTCTCACTACTGAGGACCTTGAAGTGAAATGCTAAAAATGGTTAGCTTCCAGGACCATTTCTGGTGCTTTGGTCCAAGGTTCCAGATGGAGGTCTTGCTGCTGGGGAACTTCAGAGGTCTGGATCCATGGGCTATGCATACCTTCTCCTGGACCAAAGCAAATGCTCTGTGCACGTCTGGAAGAACAGTGTATCTTTAAATAGGATCTTTAAGTAGGATCTGAACTAGGCAGGTTTTTAGAGAAAGACTGGGAAGTTTCATTCTGGATGGCTCCAGACAGAATAACAGTGGCAGGGAGCTCTCTGAACATTCTAATGGCCGTTAGAAATGCTGTTACAGTCCCTTACTCTTTTAAGTAACAATATATCATTAAAAGGGATCTGGCCTCTAATAATACATATTAATCTGGTACCTTGAAAGGCCAGGCTAGGGAAATAAAAAGGACACTTCTCTTTAAAGTAAGGGATCAGTCTATCCCCCCCCCCAACTGACAGACCTCTCATCTGTCTGGTCAGAGAGCTGCTAAGCCAACTCCTAATGCCATTGTAATTTTAAATCTCTCACCCTGATTCATAAATCATTGAGTCTCCAACAGAGAAATAATTTTGTCCTTTAGACATCACCAAGCTCTCTCCAGAAAAATGGTGTGGTTAAAAACAGCCACCGAGGAATGACTGGTAGATGGGCAGTTGGTCACTAGTATTTATAGTTTGGACTTGCGCCATCTATTGGTTATTGGTGGCTATGCAGCCAAAGAGTATAACCCACTGTATTCAGATGGAGCCATCCGGGACCTCTAGTTCTTTTCTCTCGGTGGAAGACAAAGGCTGGGTCTAGGACGGTGATGGCCAACCTATGACACGCGTGTCACAGGTGACACACCAAGCCCTTTTGGGTGACACACCTGGTCACCCTGGCACCTGGGCGTGTAGTGCTTGCTTGTTCTTGAAGTGTACGAAATACCAACTTTCAATTGAAGATTAGCAAATGAAATTCAGCAACAAAAGTCACTAATGTAAAGAATTGTTTGTTTTTGCCTTTAATAAAATATTACTAGAGCTACAAAATTCACAAAATTATGGATATTTCTAGATGTGACACAGCACCCGAGTTAAGCTAGATTTCGTGCTAATTTTGACACACCGAGCTCAAAAGGTTCACCATCACTGGTCTAGGAGATAATAATACAAATAGAAATAAGACAACAGAGATGGCCCACTTTCTGACACAGGGTAAGATGGCAGAGCAAATACCAATCTTACAGATTGGTACCCCATAGAACAGAAGATGAGACACCTAAAAAATAAGTGCTACAGGTACAGGTAGCACTAAAGGTAGGTAACTTTCAACATAATTGCAGTCCACATATATATTCAGTTCATGTATATATACCATGAACATAGACCATACCGAATATACTGTACATCAGACTACCCTGAAGTGAAACGTGCACAAAGGAGAAAGAAGGAGGAGTACACCAAAGGTTGGCTATTTGAATGTTTTAAACTTCCTTAAGGGTTATATTATAAATGAAGGGATTTTCAGATGACAAATAAGTGCATAAATGTCCCAGCTGATATCAAGCAGCGTTTGGGTTTTTTTCCCACTCAATTACAAAATCTTTCCTTTCTTGCTCCATTTGGAAAACATTTATTTTACAGCTCTGTTTGGCCAGCACAAATTCTAAGTCATTAGGGCAGCAAACTCTGTGCATATCATGGTATAGTTCAAATTGCCACTAGATGGTGGCATTTCACATCTCCTAGGACTTCATAGCTGACCTCCCAGTGATTTAGGTGCTCTTACAACACTGCAGTTCGTACATGCACTGATTCTAAAAACTTCTCAGCTTGCTATTTCAGCCTTCTTTCAGTCTCCACTGGTTCCTCTGAACTGCCTTTGGCAGCAGAATGTTAGTAATTTGGCAGTAGAATACTAATTTGACTTGTTAGTAATTTGACTTGAACATAGGAGTTGAACATAGAGTGCTTTTGCACTTTTAACTTGTCCCAGAGAAGTTAAGATCAGGGACAGATGGAGGCCGGTATTCACAGTGTGAATGATATCCCCATGCCAGACCCACCTGGAACCTACTCTGCAGCTGGTAGTGAGAACACTGACGTCTGGTAGGGTCTGCCTTGCCACAGCAATGGCCATGCTTGGCCAGGTGTTGCTCTGGCGATCAGGCGAATCACAGCTCTCTTTCTGAGCTCTTACAGCCCCATCTATCTCACAGGGTGTTTTGTTGTGGAGAGAAGAATAAAAAGCTTTGTCAGCTGCTTTGAGTCCCCTTAAATGGATGAGAAAAGCAGGGGAGAATAGCCAACTCTTCTGCTTCAACGCCAAACAGTGAAGTTCGCTTCCCATCATCTCCCAGGTTCTAAGTGGCTTTGAGGCCATACAAGTTCCAATTATTTCCCAGTGCTTATAAGCTTATCTTTGCAACAAAAGGAAAGGAGAGTCAGAATATGCAACCAAGCACACCCTGGTATTACAGAGCTTGAAAAGCAACAGTGCTGGGCCAGGCTGACACTTGCCCAGGAGGTGGGGCTTGGGATTAAGTGGGGCTGCTTTAAAAGCACCAACCCAGCCTAACACTGTGCACAGGGGTTTATAAGCAGCCTGTCAAAGTGGCATTGAGCAGCAGTGCGACTCATTTTCCAGACCATTTTCTGGACCAGACAGTAGAAAGCCGCAGATACTGCAAAAGTGAAGAAAAAGCAATATGGGCACAGCAGGCAAAGTAAGTGGCCAATTTAATGTTGGTTCTTCACTACAGCTCATGATCCAGTATTACTACTGAACTACTATTCTGCAGACTTAATTTATTACCGTCAGTTTGTTATTTTATTATTGCCAAGCTCCTTTTCACTTGTGATTTATCAGCTGTTTCCATCCTTGGTGCTTTTTTTTAAAGTATAAAGGCAATTGCATAACTTATTTTTCTGGAATTTTCCAAGAAACCAGGTCTGACTCCTCATTCTTTTTCTATTGATGATACATTTTGCATCCAAAATCCTTCTCAATATTTGTTATCATATGGGATTAAGGTATAGGACTGCATTTCTAAATGTGGTATTGTTTTTCCCTCTTTGGATGCAGACACTGATCTGGTCATCGTAGTCTCCCCCTCTGCCACCATTTTTGATTGCATAAGCATGGCAAATAAAGTATTATCTTTTGCTTCTCCACCCTTTCTTTGTCACTACAACCTGTGGATATCAGGCTAGAAAGGAAACAGGGCAGGACACTTTTGTTTGATGGTGCTTGGAACACAGCTGTCTTTGTTCTTGACTGAGGTTCTAATCATGGAAACACCCAATCCTTGCTCAAGTTAACTTAAGGG
The DNA here is from genome assembly GCA_023333525.1 of Aspidoscelis tigris stejnegeri. NCBI lineage: Eukaryota > Metazoa > Chordata > Lepidosauria > Squamata > Teiidae > Aspidoscelis > Aspidoscelis tigris. The sequence goes on from JALMGA010000006.1 coordinate 69,004,142, forward strand.
AGTTAAGCAGGGCATTTAAAGAACTGAAGTCCAACGTGGCTTGTTTTATTAAAGAGACATCTTAGCAGTTTTCCTGAGTTTTTGTCGTTATTGTTGGGTTCCATCAAGTTGTGGCTGAATTCTGGTTGACTTCATGGGTACCTCCATGCAGTTTTCTTGGCAGAGCTACAAAAGTGGTTTACCATTACCTACTTCCATGGAGGAGCTGGGTATCAAAGCAGTAATCTAGGCAGTTTGTTCTATCACTGTGCTACAGGCACACTAAGTGCAAAATGAGGCTTCTTTATATTGCTGTGTCCTGAAGTTGAACACTCTGCTAGATTTATGCTGCTTTATATATGTATATGTGGTGTATATAAAAATGGAACATAGTCCTTTGCTAACATTTTAGAATAAACACTATTAAATGTTAACAATTACCCAGACCACATGTTCACTTTAAACATTCTTCAGTCCATCTTCTGATCACAACGTTCACACCTTTTCATTTTTTTGTTTGTGGACTTTCAACCCTGGAAAGTTCAAATGGAGGGTAGAAAATCCATAAATTAAATGGATGGAAATGAAAAGGTATGAGCAGTCAAACTTGAGGATGGACAAGGTTTAAAGTGAAGGTGTGGCCACGTCTTGAAATACTGGGTATTATAAATTAGTTCCTAGAAACATATCTGCCTTTTCACAAATCTATTATATATGCACTGAATTCCTCAAACCCAAAGATGAAGAAATATGTTTGTATAAGAAATCTCAGTAATACGATACGTGTGAGAAATAAGAGCAAATTCAGTTGACTTCATCATTTCTTCCAGCTGCAAAATCTTTTTTAGTAAAACCAATTGGCCCCTTCCCACTTAACTTGGAGAACCTTTGTAACCTCTTCCTTCTATACTGGCTTTGCATTTTGAGTTCTTTGACAAAATACAGTGATCCCAGTGCCAAAACTAACCACAATTTCAACATACTTCAGCTTTTTCAAAAAAAGTGCCAACGTAACATTTGGGAGATTGCTTCAGCAATATACACCCTGCCAAAGACCAGTTAGCTGCACTGAAAGTAGGTTAACTATGGCCGTGTCTTCACGGCAACCTTATCTCAGATTCAAAACGTTTTCAATCCTCGGAGTCCGCACGGCAGTTTGGCTTAACATGCTTTCCCCGTGTTAAGCCACCCCAAAGCGTGGTGAATCTCAATCCTGATTTCAACAGGTCTCACTCTGGATCGTGCACTTGAAACGTTTTACATTTTTTACTCTGTGGACAGTACCGTTTTAAGGGATGAGAATCCATGTTTAGGGTTTCCCTCTCCCAGTAGCTTGCTTCCAAAGACAGTGATTTCAGTGTTAAAAATCCACCCTTAACAGCAGCGCTACGCTGTAGTGATGGAACCACTTCAACCTGATAACAATGTGGCAGCCACCCAGTTAGGCTCGGTGAAGGGGTCCCTTATGGGTGGCGCGTCCATGCCAGGAGGAAGAGGGCAGGGCAGCCCCAAAAAGCAGCTTTTAAAAAGTAGCCACTTGAGTCCCACCTTGAGTCACGTACCCGACGTACAATCCTCAGAATCCGGATCCAACGCGATTAAGTTAAAAGTAATGGGAACAGGCAAATTCGCGTTTGCATCCGGTTCTATTATTTTGGTTTAGGGAAAGCGAAGTAAGCTTGCTGTGGGGATTCGCCCAATTAGTGGAATAAATGTTTAAACAGGTTTAAAACAATATTTAACTTTATTACTTTTTTTGTTTACCAAAACTGCAATTCCAATGTCGTTCAAAAATGTTAGCATAGTATGTTTGTGTCAGAAATATTACTATGAATTTTTAAAATTCATAGCACAGACCTGTGACACAAGTTTGCCTACGTTTTGCCTATGATACCTTACATGGCTATGTCTATAACACTTGCTGATTTCAGTGGAAGAAAACATACTGACCAGATGGGCCAGTAGAAGTGGCTTCTCATATGTCCTGAATATACATCTGTGCACCCATTCATATACAAACATAGGGACTTATTAGATAGTGGAAGGAAATCTTAGATTGAGTTGGGCTGCTGTAGTCTCCACCATCTTGTGGATGGCAGGCCTCTATACTGGGATATAACCTGGAATAAGGCCCAGTGCATAAATGACAAAAAAGAGACAATGTGTCTTTCTGCACTTTGAAGATGAGGATGGCCCAGGGATGCTCCAGGTCAGAAACAGACTATGGCCCTTTCTGCACTTGGCCTTATTCTGGAATATATCTCAGGATCGTGGTCTGCTGGACACAAGCTAATACAGACTATGGCAGGCCTTTCCTGGGGCCTTCCATAGTCTGCACTAGCATGCAGATAGCAAGTCCCTATTCTGGGATATATTCCAGAATAAGGTCAAGGGCAGAAAGGCATTGTAGTAGTAGTTGTTGTAGTAGTTGCAGTTGTAGTAGTTGTAGTAGTAAGGTCAAGGGCAGAAAGGCCTTGTAGTAGTAGTAGTAGTAGTAGTAGAAGAAGAAGAAGAAGAAGAAGAAGAAGAAGAGTTAGCTTTTCTACCCCATTTTTCTCACCCATTTAACAGGACTCAAGGTGGCTGACAAAGCTTTTCTATTCTCCCCACAACAGACACCCTGTGAGGTAGGTGGGGCTGTGAGAGCTCAGAAGAGAGCTGTGAGTAGCCCAGGGTCACCCAGCTGGCTTCATGGGAGAGGGCGGAATCAAACCCAGTATTCCCAGATAAGAGTCCGGCTCCCTAACCACTAGACCAAACTGGCTCACTAGTAGTTATCTGAAGATTAAGTTTTGTAAGGGTATCTGGAATGCGACCAGAAAAGCATGACAGAAGTGGTAAGAAACCTAGGCCTTTCTGTGCTGGACATTATTCTGGGCTAAATCCCAGAAGAAAGCCTATCATTTATTTCCCCCTAGTCATGCTTCACCTACATTGGACAAAGTGGTGGAGCAGGATATAGTGCTGCAATGTCTCTGTATCTCAGTCCTGCTATGGACTTCTTTAAAGAGGTCCACAAATGATCCAGTACCTTCATTCTGGACTATGGAGGGCATGCAGACAAGCCATCCACATAGGCCAGAATGAACTTGTTTGGTGGAGCTCCAGGAAGTGATATTTTAAGTGGTACTCAAGTGATGCCCCAGAAACTATAAAGGCCAAGAACTCTCATTGGAGTCTCCATGCTGCCTGCAAGGGGTCTTCCGAGGCAGTGACTGAGCCTGGAATGGGATAGGTCATCTAAGTGTCCTATCCCACTCCAGTGGCAACCTGACTAGCAGGTTTAATCCATCTTCAGTCCTCTTTATATCAGCTCTCTTTCTGTTCGATCGCCAGCTGGTCCTCTTCTAGCCACCACCATCTTTTGAGTGGTGCCCACCATGACTGTGCATGCATCAGCACCATCACTGAGATGATGCTGATGCTCTGCGCAGTTGCAGTCATAGTTGCAGCCATGTCAGGAGGCCATCAGAGCTGCTAGTGCATTTGTCCAGCAGTTCCAGTGACCTCCCCAGCCAGAAGTGGTGCAAGTGGTCACTGCTTGATGCTTCCAGGTAAATTGGGGTAAGGGTTGGTAAGGTTGTGGAGCATGAAATCATGTTCCACACCTAGCCAGCAATTAGGCAACTTCTGGGCAGGCAGGGGGTGTTTCTATGCTGTAAACGCCTCCTACAAGTGCAGATGCACCTGCCCAGATGTTGCCTAATGGCTGACTACAGGCTGAAGTGAGAATTGCCCCCTGATATCCAGTTATGAGGAAGGGTGAATACAGTGCATTTTCTACACCAAAAGAAAACACAGAATAATTAAAATTATTTGATATGTTATCTCTTTCTTTTGACAGGTCATTAAATGCAAGGCAGCCATTGCTTGGGAGATTAATAAACCTCTGAGCATTGAACAAATTGAAGTGGCTCCTCCAAAGGCTCATGAAGTCCGTATTAGGGTAAAGAAAACCATAATATGGATAGTATATGTATTTAAGAAACTTTTTGCATGTTTGATAGTAGATGTACAGAATTCTTGTGCAGCTCATATATATTAATTCTACTATATCTACCTTCAATTGGAAGGGATATCCCAAGAGCCTGAAATGAACCCCAGAGGCACCTTATCGTGTTCATTCACCTTCAGTCATAACTGTTCTTAATAGAAGGTCAGGAGCATAGTTTAAGGCGATGCCACACTGGCCACAGTACTGGACCAGCAAATGTCCCAGGATCCTCCCTTCTGCACGCTGGTGCAGTCTAAAGGAAGCTGGTTCAATACACCAGCAAAAAACACCAACATTCTATTATTTTAGAACCCCTTCCTTCTTTTCTATGTTCTGTAACAACATGGTCATGTCAAAAACAAAAGCAGCATTTTGTGGGTGAACAGAATCATTGACAAACTGTGCTAGAAAATCCCTAATCCAGAAAAAGTAATGAATCTGGGAATGCATTTAGCCTGGATGATTTTATTCAATTGATTGATTTCCATTTCCATTTTTATTTTTATTCGTATACCGCCTTTTCAAAAACAAAGTTTTGCCCAAGGCGGTTTACAACAAACAGAAAAAAATACAAAGAATACAACAAATCAATACAAGTAAAAATCACAATAATCAATTGCACCAAAGAATACAACAAATCAAGTAAAAAAACAATCTCAGTAAATAACAGATCAGTCTCAGTAAATACAAAGTACAAAGTAAATACAAAGTAATACATCATACATTCAATGAGTACACTAATACATTAAATAAATAATATATTATAAAATTATATATAAATGGTATAATATACTATGAAAATTACATAAAACATTGGGGGACGGGAAAATACTGGTTGGTTGATTGATAATAGAAAATAGAGCAAAAAAGTCTGCTTTTAGAAATAATCTTATTAAATATTGGGTTGATGTTTTGATTCATCTCCTGTGAAATGGAATGAGAATACAAACATGTTATCTCCCATTCTGAAGCTATTTCATTTCTTACCAGATTTTGGCCTCAGGGATCTGTCGCTCTGACGACCACGTGATCAGTGGTGCCTTCGCTATGCCTTTTCCAATAGTTCTGGGCCATGAAGCAGCTGGTGTTGTAGAGAGCATTGGAGAGGGAGTAACTTGTGTTAAACCAGGTATGGGAAATAACACCTTTCATGGCACATGTGCTTATTCTGAGCCAAAGCAGATGGGATGGAATAACAAAACCACAGTCATGGCATTGTACCCTATAAACTAAAAGACCTCACATGATCCTTCAAATACCTTGCAGTTATCTGATAACTGTGTGCAACTAGTCCTGCTAATTTCAAGGGTTATATTCCACCAAAATATAATAGATGTGAGATCTCCATAAAAAAATATAATGAAAAAGTGTCTGTTTCTCATCCTAACTTTTGAACAGATGAGTCTGTTACTCTTGAGTAACAAGGGAAAGGTGGAATGCTTTCTCATAATTGCGCTTCTGGAACATAACATAGAAGCCACAGCTGTAGACATCTCAGGAAGTGCCTTGCTATACTAAGCTGCCACTTTCTTTTAAAACAGTGGCCATATATCCCACTAGGAGGCGATAATGCAGGAAATCTTCCCTCTGTGTTTACTACTTCCTTTCTAGATAGAGCTGTAGCTGGTACTCTCTCTGCGCTTTTTGCTGTTGCATTCATCCAAGTTATTTAGGCACCCTGAATGCTCAGATGCATGCATCAGAACCTCCGTTCATATGTGGATGCCTGTTTCAGCCTCCACATATGCACAGTGAACAGAGCTATGAAAGCAGCTCCATTCAGAAGATAAGTAAAAGTGCTATGGCTGGAAAACACACAGTCAGCTCTGGGTTTTCCAGCAGTAGTATTTAGTGCTTTTTTTGAGGGGGTCAAGGAGCTATAGTGGTGTTGCTTCATATAGGTGAGGTAACCAAATCATAGCAGTGCTGTAATGGTGCTATATTCCCCCTCCCAATCTGGACAGGGCCATATTAGAGCTTTTTATCCCCCATCTGGACACACAGCCTTTGTATGAGAAATGATGGGATACCTCTTTTCATTAGCAGAGAGACCAAAGGTCACTCGGCTATATTTCACCAGTGAAATGAGTTATGTTTAATTTTATTTGTTCTGTATGCAGTTTGGTATATATTAGTCCACAAGCAAGGTGCATATATATTCCACAATATTGCGTATATTATCAGGTTTCTCAAACGATGGTTCTCCAGCAGCCCCCACTATATCACTCCCAGCATTCCATGTGCCATCTCCATTATAATGCTGGGAGTTCTTCAGAAACATCTAGGGTGTTTTTCCACTGTCACTAGAAGTACCCATTAAGTACCCATTAATGGGTACAAAAATGCCATTTCATACCCATTAATTGGTACTTAATAGGTACTTTTAGTGACAGTGGAAAAACACCCCTAGAGGGCCACAGTTTGTGAACCATAGACACATTGCGAAGCATTAATATTTCCCTGCATTTCCTCATATTTTTTGCTTTTGTATTAATTTCAGATTAATTTACAAGGCAACCCTCCAGCAACTGAGTCAGTTTAATATTCATCTCAACTTTTTACGTGACCGTTTCCTGGTTTTTTTTTCAGTTCAATAATACTCTTCTAAAATTTGATCACATATTCAAGCTATTAACTCAGTTTAAAAGGCAAGTGAAAAAAATTACCAGGCAATTGCAGCTAGAGGGAGCAATTCTAGAGTAGGCTTATGCTGCTGGCCAGGTTAGGATATATTCCAAAAGAATATAGCTACCCGCTCATATTTTCAGGTATCTGTTTTGAAGAAAGACAGTTTCAGCTTTAATCCCTTGCATGTACCCATATCTTTGAAAAAAAATCCCCACATAGAAACATTCATGTAGCCACCAGAAGTTCAGATATTTTCAAGAGAGTCTTTATTTTTACTTTACTTCATACCAAGGAACCAGAATTCTATAGAATGCAAAGTCTTACAGATTGATGTTCACCATATTTCTGTAAGTTTTTGTATGCATTAAATGTAAGAGTTTTAACTATCTTGATTTGTTTCTAGGGGACAAAGTGATTCCTCTCTTTGTGCCCCAATGTGGAAAATGTACCACTTGCCGAAGTTCCAAGGGGAACCTATGTGCTGCAAATGAGTGAGTACCTCAGTTTTTTAATTTAGCGACGTCTGTTATGTCTTATTAAGTGATGCATATAACTTTTTATTTTATTTATGTGACTCTTGTGTCTTAAATGTAGGACTCTGCACTGGATTTCAATCCATTATTTGTCATTTGGAATTGGATTTTTTTTTTTTGTGAGGACTGGAACTTTTAAAAATGTGTTTTGGCCTATTGTGGTGGGTGATTTAAATCCATTAAAAGGCCTCCAGTTAGCCAGTTCTTTGATGGGTTGGCTATTAATACCCAACTTGGAGGCTCCTAGTAACCTCCCATTGGGAACAGAATACATGAAACAGGTAACCTCTCCTTTCATGGGTTGAGTACCAATTACCAGCTTGGAGTTCCTGCCAATCTCTCATAGGAAACTCAGAGTATAGAGGACTCAGAATGGGTTTCCCATTGTTTTTATCTCCAGAACACTTTGAACAAGGCTGTTTCCACATTTATATTCTGTATCATGGGCCCATCCCACAGTTCATCCCACATTAAGAAGGGTTGCCGCTGGAGCAGGATAGGACTGACAACATTTCAGAGATCCTGTGCCATCCGACCTCCAGGTCCATGAAAGAATGTTCCCAGCCCTGGAGTTCCTGAAATGCCCCTTCTCAGGGATACATCATTTCCAGCTGTGCTTCATGGAGCTCTGCTGAAAAGTAGACATCATTCTCAAGGTTTACCTGTAGGCCCCTGGACTCCTTCCTAGGTGCTGCTGAGTGTGAAATGGCCCCAAACAAAATTATATTCTTTGACGGTTCTTCCAGAAGTAATCATCTAGCTCAGCACTGCAATTGGTTTCTCCCCTAAAGATTTTACAGTGTTACCTGGAGTTGACAGGGATTGAACACTGAACCTTCTATATGGAAAATACATACCCCTCCCCACTAAGGGACAGAGTTTTAACTTCCCTCAAGTCCAGACACGAAGTTAGTGTCCAGACACAATGAAAACTTTGCAGGAACTGCAGAGCAGCTTCAGTGCGACTGATAGATTTCACAATGCTTCACAGTACCTGCACATTAAGGTGAGATACTCCAGAGTAATAAACCCTCTACCTATCTGAACATTCGCTATGGAATTTTCTTTTCCTCCTTATTTTCCTTGGTGTTTGGGTGAATTGTGTGAGAACCTGCAAGAGTTTGCTCTCATCTGGGAAGCAGCAAGCCCGTCTGAAAGGAAGGCACAGGGCACAAGGGCAGAAGAATCCTCTCTGCTGCTTCAGAGTATTGGAGATCATCAGGATATTCTCCCTGTGGAGGACCTTAACTAAAAAGAAACCTATCCTAAGGTTGCCTCCAGACAGCAAGGCTGTGGTCACACCTACGATTTAATCCAGCTTCAGTCCACCTTAAGAGCAAGAGAACACATCAACAAAGTAACAAGTAATTTTCCTTCCACATTATCTATCCCAAAGGTGAATTTTCTGAGTTATTTAACACTGAAAAAAAAAACAGCTTGTCACTTTGCCAATATATTCAGAAAGTTTTCTTGTTATATTTTCAAGTATAGATGTAGTGTTGAGATCCCATCTGAGAATATGTAATATTCCCAAAATGTAACATTCCCAACTCTTTCTCCCTGCATGTATGTTTCCAACAGCATTAGCACAGGCCATGGATTAATGGCTGACGGCACCAGCAGATTTACCTATAAGGGGAAAAGTCTTCATCATTTCATTAGCACCAGTACCTTCACTGAATACACTGTGGTAGATGAGAACTCAGTAGTCAAAATTGACGATGCTGCCCCATTAGAAAAAGTCTGCTTAATTGGCTGTGGGTTTTCCACTGGATATGGAGCAGCTGTTCAAACAGCCAAGGTAAGCTGTAGAGCACAGGTTTCAATTATGTATCATCTGTTTAGATGCAATTATAAGTATGCTTTAGTGAACATTTCTGTTTGGATCTCATCTTTATCTGCCTTTTGGATTTGAGTTAGAATGCATGTCTTCGGATCAATAATAAACAGTGTCTGTGTCCAGACGGGGGGAATATAGTGCCATTATGGTGCTGCTACGGTGGGCTCGGCTCACATATCACACGGTCCTGCTTCCCTCCCCCCACCCCCCTGCACACACAAAAAAGCCCTAAATACTATTGCTGGAAAACCCAGCACTGCCGGCGAATTTTCAAGCAGTATTGTTTTTACTCCTCGCCTAGATGGAGTGATAATCATTGCTTCGTCCACTGGGTCTGTGCAGTCTAGGAAGGGGAAATGGATCTGGGTTTTGCCATTTTGGAGAACTTGGCAGGGGCACCTCAAATACATAAAAGCACCTTTTCTTCCTTCAAGGGGCTTGTGACCTTGGAAGTGTAGCAGGATCATCTGAGCTGTTCCTGGGAGTAGAACTATAAAAGCATAGATAGATAGTTCAGTATCAAGAAGTTGAACACGAATGTCCAATTCCCAAAAAAGAAACATAGAAGAGAGCCAAAGAAGCAGCACTCTTTCAATGGGGCCAACATAAAAAGGGGGAGAGGGAGCATCAGTGAAGTGTAAGACATGCCAGAGGAGTGATGGAGGTATGGTTCATATGTATTTGTATTACTTGGTATGCACCAAAATGAGTAAAATTCTAATGGCCAATGAAAACAATATCCAGGATGGTTTCCCTACAAGGGCCTTTCTGCACTAGTCTGGATATAGTGTTCTCCATCTAGACCAGGAGGCTAAAACTGGCCTCCTGGTCTCTTTTATAACTGGACCACCAGTAGACCTGTTAAAACAGGTCCACCAGCATATTAGCCAGTATATACAGCATGCCTCCATTATCTAGTTTACCATGGGGAACCTGTTTCTGCAGCACAAGAAGGTGCACTACTGAAATAGGGCACCTGGAGGCTCCAAGGCCAGGAACATTCATTCCAGGCCATCAGAGTTTTCAGGGGCTAGCTCCAAAATTCATGTGAGCTTCAGGGCCAGCATGGGGGATAGATTGGAACAGCCATTCCAGTGCAGACAACCAGAGTAATCCATTACTGCTTGGGATGGATTGTTTGGTCTGCACATCAGTAATCTTCAAACCCCAACACAGAGGTAGATCTGCCCCACCCTGAGGCACTGGACACAATGTTGAAGCAATAGGGACATGGGCCAATCACTGGGAAGGCTGGGGATTGCTTGTGGCAGTAGTATGCTTCTCCTGGAGTGAAATAGGGAAGGCGCATCCATCTTACTACTAGAGTTGGACTGAGTGCAGGTGGCATCTGCTGGAATTGGATGGGGACAGGCTGAAGTGGGCTAGTTAAATCCAAGGAAGAAAAGTGTGGAAACAGCATAAGAGGCTAGTCACAATTATCCCCTTGTGTGTATGTTGTGATATATTATAAAAATGGCAATAAGAACAATTGTGTATTTTGTATAGCACAGAATTCATGGGACTGAGATATCACCTACACGCAACTCAGTGCCTCAATGTGCTCCCCCAGTGTGGTTTGCCCCCTCAGCATAGAACACTCATGTCAAATTGCACAACTTCAGAGTACATCTGACCAAGTGCAAAAGCCCAGAAGAATCACTGAGTTATCCATTATCACCTTGATCCTGTGTTTTCTAGGTGGAGCCTGGTTCTACCTGTGCTGTCTTTGGCCTGGGAGGAGTCGGCCTCTCTGTAGTCATGGGCTGCAAAGCAGCTGGAGCCTCCCGAATCATTGGGGTGGACATCAACAAGAACAAATTTGCCAAGGCTAAGGAGTTGGGAGCCACCGAATGTGTCAACCCACTGGACTTCAAGAAACCCATCAATGAAGTGCTATTTGACTTGACTAATGGTGATGGTGTTGACTATTCGTTTGAGGTGATTGGACGCATAGATACTATGGTATGTGACTTCAGAAACAAATGTATCAAGACAGTGATAAAACTATATGTGGATCAGTTCTTCAGTCTTCCTGGGTGCACAGTGTTTTCTGACCAGATACTGGATAACTTCTCACTTCCCGGAATTTTAATCCACATGTCCCACTCTTACATACATAAGACATATCCATGTACTCATGCAAGAGTCGTATTTCTATAACATTTCCTCCCCATTCTGTTTAACATCCTGTTTAGAAAGGTACATCTTTCCAGTAGATGGGGAGAAACATTTACCTTTTACAGAAAGTCTTTCAGACATTTTAATCCATATATCCCACTCTTAAACATATATCTGTATCTGCTGGGGATATGTTCCGGCTCCTACCGTGGTTACCTGAAACCATGGATAATTGTGAACAGGCCTTCCGGTTCTGGGGTTGTGCAAATAGGAAGGCCTATTTCACCCTCCGGAGAGCATTAGGTGTGTGATGCCACCGGACACCTTTCACCCACCTCCCTCCCACCACCTTACATTTTGGGATGGGCTCTGGTGGCATCAAGCACCTATTCCAACACTCTACGGAGGCCGAAATAGGCCTTCCTTTTCTGGGTGCTTTTCCCTTATGGTGCCCATGGGGGGTGAGGGTGGGCTGATCCAGTAACTGTGGTTAACTGAAAATACCACGGTTACCAAATTAGTGGATGCAGGGGTTCAACTGTGCATATGAATGAGTTATATTTTCTTATGCAGCTAGAGAGCTACGCTGCATCCCGACATGACAATTAAACTGTCTAGAAACCTGCCTGAGTCTTCAATGTCCTGACATTTTTAAAGATTCAATACCTTTTGTGAAACTAAAGTTCCTGAAAGTGAACAAAACTGTATGCAGATTAAATCAGCGTTCGGTACAATTCAAAGGAATTCAAAGGATTAGGCTGATTTATTTTGCAAAAGTGGGAACAGAACCATACTTTTTAGGGCCCTTCTCCCTATTTCCTCTTATCCAATTATGAGCGTTGCACTGGGGAGGTTGAGAATGTCACTATTGGGGAGGGACACGAGAACAAACAAGCAGACAGGAAAGCAAACAGCACAGAAATACTATTTCTCTTTGGGAATGGCTGCGGGTGGGGAGTACAACTATTATAATGAAGAAGAAAGATCTTTCCTTGATCTTTAAAAAGGGAAAGTGGGGAAGCTGCAGGAACTGGGAGAAGCAAGGAACTGGAAGCCCTGAGTCCATCCCACCCTCTCACCCACTCGCCGTGGCAACAGCACTGCTTGCTCGCTCGCTCATTTGCCCAGCTCATTTGTGCAAGTGTGTATGTGTGTGCGCACAGGAGCGCTTGGCATCCCCAGCAGCTCCCACCACGCCTGCTGACTCCTCTACTCTCTGACAGGTCTCTTGGCCAGAGCAGGCAGTGTGTGTGTGCGTGCGTGCATGTGCACAAATCAAGGGGGCTTGATCACCAGCTTTTTGATCTCCTAGGTGTTTGTGTCTTTGGACCCTTTTGAAGAAAGGAAGGAGGCTCAGGAGGGAGGGGCAGCTGGGATTTCCCACCCTTGGGCATGTCATCAGATCAAACCCAATGGGGAGAAGGGGTGGGCAAAGGGTGGGGAGAAAAAAGATTCGCTTTCCCCAATGGGTTTTTTTGGGAAGTGTTTTTAATCCTTTTCCTGTGGGAACACATTTCTGGGTTGACTGTGATTGCCAGATGCTCACTTGCTTCATTTTAAAGCTTTTTAAATAGCATTGTAAATAGTGTTTTATTCCATTAGTGGGAACAAGCCCATATGGTAGCTTTCAACAGGATGAAAGAAAAAAAGAGGGAGACAACAAAAGTTCTGCATTCTAACACAAAACAATGATATCTGGTCCCTCTCCCCCTGTTTTTCACACAGGAGGGAAGAGAAAGAGAGAAGAGAGAAATGCCCCAGACTGTGCCCCAAGGTCATTTCTCTCTCACTCACACACACACATACACACCAGTGGAATAGCATCTGCCAGAGTCTGCTAAATGGGCACAATCTCTGTTATAATGAAAAGGAGGTGAAGCTCAGTCTTTTGTGTTTTCTGTCCATGCAATGTGTATGCCCCATCTGAGAGCGTACCTGGAATATCCTTTTTACTAAGTGTTGGAAGGGCGACAGAAAGCAGGGAGCAGCATGTCATAGGCAAGGGGAACAAATAACTATAAAGTTACGTGACTTTGTGGGTTGGTGATAGATTTGCTGCAGAGGAAGAAGATGGTCTGGAATTGCCAGAAAGATGTAAAGGCAACTTCTTATGCTCATGAAGAGTCAAATGATCTCCCCACACTCAGACACTGCCATGGTTTTAGTATGTGTAATATATTATTAGTTTTAATTTGTTCATTTTATACGTTGTAACCCGCCCTGAGACCCTTAGGTAGCTCAAGGGGGAAAAACAAGCTTCATCCATTGGATGCTTCAGCTGCTGATCCTTTTTGTTATGCAAAGTACCTGTATGTTGTGGAATCTTTTGTTCTTGGACAGGAAGTTTGTGGATTCTATAAGCAGACAGAAGACACTTCTTTGCTTTCCTTTGCAGGTAGCTGCCCTAGCCTCCTGCCACAGCAATTATGGAACAAGTGTGATCGTGGGAGTGCCTCCTTCTGAATCTCAGATCAGCTTTGGCTCAATGTTGCTATTCACAGGACGTACCTGGAAAGGATCTATCTTTGGAGGTACAGTGCAGTCCTGATGCCCTTCACCACCACCAAGAAGGCATCTCAGCCAGTGCATTCGGTGTAGGTGAGGGCAGTCAGAAGTTCCTCCTTCCGCTGAAAGCAGGTTCATGACTTCCTTTGAAGTTCACAAACTTCAAAGGTAGCCCACAAACCTATTTTCAACAGGAGGAGGGAATTCTGACAACCCTCATTCCATGATAGGTGCCATGGATCTTAACATGAACCTTTCACATTAGTGCTTTAAGAAAGGGCTGGACAAATTCATGGAGGACAGGCTACTAGATGGAAGCCTAGATGCTGCCTCCAGGCTGGAAAGCCGGTCAGGATGCCTCTAAAGGCCATTTGCAGGAAGTTGAGAGCAGCTGAAGGTTTTGCCTTTGTCTTCTGCTTGAGATGCCCAGAAGCAATTGGTGGACCCACTGTGTGAGATGCTTGATTAGATGGGCTATAACTTGATCTCGTATGTAGTTCAGGATAAGACAGTGATTTTCTACACCCACCATATTTCATGAAGTATTTTCAAAAGATAAGCCAAAATGACATCCTTGAAATATTATTGTATGATATTTCCTCTTGGCCTCTCCTTGTGTTACTACTGGTCATTAATAAGTGATGTTGTAGTTCACCAATCTCCGAAGAGCAGCATGTTGACAATTCCTGCTAGACAGTACCTCTTCAGTTCATAGGACAATACAAACAATTTGGTTGCGTCCCCATGCACTCTATAGTCCAAATCGAATCTGAATTTGAGACAGAGCAGCCCCATGCAAAGCCCCCAAACAGGCTTCATGCAGAACAAATCACCCAAATCCACAGTAAATTAACTTCTGAAGAAAACTGTTCTCACTACAGTTCAGGAGGCAAGCCCACATTATTTTGGAGGCTTGGGGGCACTCCCGGGTTATTAGGAGAGGAGATTGACGCTCATGTCATTAGCAGGCAGGTTTCATGTCCTGTGCTTGCTGTTCCTGTCCTGTGCATTGAGGATTTCAGCTGCTGGCCAATTTTAAAGATCAAACAGTGTAAAAGAACTGATCACCCCAGTTTGACAGGTAAAGATGCAGCGATTGGGGGGGGGGGGGGTCATCTGCCACTTGTTGTCCCACAAGCCTCTTCCTGCTATGTCTGTTGTGGGGAGAAGAACAGAAGGTTTGTCAGCCACTTTGAGTCCCCTTAAATGAGTGAGAAAAGCGGGGTAGAAAAGCCAACTCTTCTTCTTCTCTTCTTCTCCTCCTTCTTGTCCAGCCACTCACACTATTTCATTTCTGTCCAGTTAACTTGTGGACTTTCTATTCAGCGGGAGGGCAGAAAGTCCACAAGTAAAATGGGTAAAAATGAAAAGGTGTGAGCAGTTGGATCAGAAGAAGGTTTAAAGTGAGGGTGTGACCACAACCACAGAGTCAAAAGGGTATCAACAAATTCAGAACTTCAAACAGGAAAATTGTCCACAGTCAAAGCCTCTTATTGCTTTTCACAGGAACTAAACCATTAGCCACAGGAGCTCTAGTTAGATCCAGGCTGTGAACACACATGCATTTCATCATCAGATTTTCTTTTCTAGCACTCAGAAGGATGGGATTTAGCCTTTTTTTTCTGCACGTGAATTGAGCTGCATAGACCAGTTCTGTGTTCTTTGCTAGCTTGAAGCAGAAAAAAATAGACTCCTTTGCACCATTGTGTTTATTTCAGGAGTGTATCTGATCTTCACTGTTTTGCTGTGTTGTTGCCTTTCAGGTTGGAAGAGTAAAGACTCTGTCCCTAAGCTTGTTTCTGATTACCTGGGGAAGAAATTTGTTCTAGATCCATTAATCACGCATACTCTCCCTTTTGAAAAAATAAATGAAGGATTTGAACTGCTGCGATCAGGAAAAAGGTAATATGAACATTTTATTCTCTTAGTTGGTCATTCTGAGTCATTTCCATTTACCCTTGGGACACTCCATTTTATTTGAATCAGTGGCTTTAGGCACCCTTCTGACTTTATGGGCGATTCTGCACCAGCCAGACTCTGCAGGGTCTCCCTTAGACTGCATCAGCATGTGGAAGGGAGACTCCTAATAACCTTGCTCGTCTGGTATACCAGCCAGTGTGGAATCACTTTACGCAATGGTGAATTAAAGGCATTAGAGGCAGGAGTCCTCAGCTCAGTAAGGAAACACATGCTTTCTATACAGAAGAGGACCCAGAGCTCCATTTTATTTTAACTTTTAAATCATAGAGTGTTAAGTAGATCAGCATTCACTGCCCTAAAGCCTACCATATAGTCTGGATAACAACTTAGGTTCTGGCTGGAGATGAAAGAAGATGTGGGCTGAAACTTCTTTAGGGTACCACAATTATAAAGCTGTCCTGCGGCATTTTTGCACTTCCCTTCCTGTCCTGTGGACGCGAAAGATGTGCGACGAACTAACCTTGACCAGCGCTTGTACTTGTGAGCGCTAGTCAATAACAGCCCACCCCCTGTGCGATTGAACATGCACCTGCGTTTGACGGCCAGGCGGCTCCTCTTCTCAGTGCTGCCATCTTGAGTGCAGCACCCTCCGCGACTGTGCATGCGTCAGCACCATCGCTGTGACGATGTTGACGCTCTGTGCATTCAGGTCAGGGTGTCATTGGAACTGCCAGCATGCTTGCACAGCAGCTCCAGTGACCTTCCCAGCCAGCAGAAGTGCAAATGGGTGCTAAAGGTAAGTCTCTGGTAAAGATTAGTATGCTTGTGGAGCACAATTTCATGCTCCCACAGCTAGCATGCAATTAGGCAACCTCTGGACTGGCAGGGTTTCTAGTCTGTAAAGCCTCCTGACAGTGCAGATGCACCTGCCCAGAGGCTGCCTAATTGCATACTACAGGCTGAAGTGTGAATTCAGTCCTGGATAGGAAGTCCCCCGAAATGAATACTGGTCTAGAAGGATAAGTATGATTCACACTTAGGCCTCTGGTATGCAATTAAGACAGTTCTGGTACAGATGGCAGAGATATCCTAATTGCATACCAAAGGCTTAAGTGCAAGTAGGCCTCTGATGTCACTTCCTTATTTTGTTCCTGGGAGTGCTTTCTCCAGAATATCCAAAAACAGAAGTATAAGTAAGCGATGTCTGGAGGCTACTATAGTGTATACAAAGCTGTTTCTAAGTTGCTGTGCCTTTTGTATCCAACTGGTCATCTGTTAAGTCAGAGGCTACAAATATGACATACTGTAGATGAGCTCTCTGGTAACAGTTACATATAGAATACTCACAGGGTGTTTCCTATTTGAGCAAATCTTGCCTCAGTGGAAATGCCTTCCCCTCACATTCCCAAAAAGATTATAAAGGTATCATATGCTTATGGCAAGCAACCACAATGACAGAGCAACTGCCTGAGACCTTTTCCCTGGAGTGCTTTAGGCATCTGCATGTATGGATACCCAATGCATTTGAAACTTAGCCAGGGCCTTACTAGGTGCTGTCTAAATGCAAATCACCCACCACTATTATGGTAGCAATCATTTTGCCAGGGCAAACAGGCATCCCGGCACGCATTTACACCTGTGCTACTGGTCACGTGCTCCACCTGAAGAGATGCAGATGCAGCATACAGGGCTATACTAGCCCTGCTGCTAGTATAGGTATGGAGCAGTATGCACAGGGGGATCTCAGGCATGCATGGAGCAGTTTCTAGTAAAGAAGCAGATCGGTGAGGTACAGATGCACCATGCGTGAGTTCCCCTCATTTTTACCAATAAGGTAACCATGAAAAGATCCACTGAGGGTCTCTGGCATCTTCCAGAAGAAGCTTTGGGAAACCATTTCAGTATTGGGCTTTTGCCAAAGATCATTCACACCCTTAGGATGCAATGCCATCAGTTCTTTTTAAGCTGCAGAAAATCTGGAGCCTACCAGCTCATGTTTGTATGTTGTTGTTTTTACTTTTCAGCAT
Organism: Aspidoscelis tigris stejnegeri; assembly: GCA_023333525.1. Classification (NCBI taxonomy): domain Eukaryota; kingdom Metazoa; phylum Chordata; class Lepidosauria; order Squamata; family Teiidae; genus Aspidoscelis; species Aspidoscelis tigris. The sequence continues at coordinate 69,021,686 of JALMGA010000006.1, forward strand.
CCGCACAGTCTTGACTTATTAAAATCCTGGAGTGAGAAGAAAATTGCTGCACCATCATCAATCACTTCTCTGCAACTTCTGTCTTTAATAACATGAGCTGTTTTCTCTGTTGATTTGCTTGCTTGAATGTTGAAAAGAATACCTTGAGTCATGGTGTTTAATGCAAATGTATTCTTAATCAAATACCTTAGGTCATGGTGCTTAATGCAAATGTATTTTTAAGGGATTAGTTGCCCAGAAAAAGATGTGCATAACACTCTCCATCTCTGCTTACACAACACAATTTAGCTCTACTTACTTAGTTCTATATACCTTCCTTTGGTACAATATTCTTCTCAAACCTAGTTTCAATATTAAAATGGCAATTCCCATATGTTAAGAGACACATGATTTTTGTTTGTTTCCAGTCCGAAAATGGCATGTTACACTACATAGTCATATATATTTTAAAATGCACAGTTTTCTCTACTGAGCTAAAATTAATTACTGGATATCACTTTGATCTAGAAATTGCTCACCAGTGAGGTTCTCTGGTGTGCACAGAATTTCTTTGCCCACATGAAGCTCACCATGAGTGTCATTAGATGAGCAAAATCATACAATTGGATGAGTATTTAATATGGCTCCTTTTTATATGACTGAGGACTTCTACTACATTTGTGCCAAGCTCCATGCAGGCAGCTGAATATTTCTTGTGTACACCTACATCACAGCATCAGTTGCATTTATGACTTCTTATTAATTTTAATCCACTCAGGACTTTAGAATGTGTCTTAATTTAGCTACATGTAAATGAATTATACAAAATTGTTCAAATTTTTGTAGTCTCTCTTGTGATATCTGGCAAGTATTTCTGAGTCTTTTTGTTCCATCTTTATTATCAATAATTCCCAAGACCTGACTGAGTCCTTCAAAGAATAAACAACACTAAAAGTAAAAGCAAGTGGCTTTCTGAAACCATAAGAATCTTAGGTTCAGTATAATTTCTTCAGCATATACTTGCAGAAGGTTGTGAACATTTAGCTTCTTAGGCTAAATGACACAGCCTTAAGAACAGAAGAAAACTTTACTTGGTCACACCAAAGGTCTATCTAATCCAGTATCCTGTTTTATACAATGGACAACTGGATTCCTCTGGCAGTTTCCTCAGAAGAAAAAGAAGACAACAGACACCCTTTGAGTTGGATGAGGCTGTAAGAGCTCAGAAAGAGAGCTGTGACTAGCCCAGGGTCACTTTTGACTAGCTCACTTTGTGGAGGAGTGCAGAATCAAACCCAGCACTCTAACCACAAAAGCTAAATGTTTTTAAGTAAAGAAGATTAGCTTGTAAAAGACAAGCTGTTACAAAATGTGGAGTAGAATTTTGGATAATTTGGAACCCTCAAAATACACCAAATTTAAACTCCTAGGGAATTTGTAGCCGGATTGTTTACATAGATTTTTAAATAATGAAAAATACCATAAACAGAGAGATAAACTCATTTCAAATACCATAAACATAAACATAAACTCATTTCAAACACCAAAAGCCAGTGTTTTTTGTTAAATCATAGAAAAGAATTTGTTAGAAATACAGAAGAAAAGTTAAAATGAAATGTAAAGCCATCTCAGAGAAATATCTCATTTAGACATTCAAAAGAACCAAGATAAACATGAAAAAACCCAAACATTGCTAAACAAATGAACATTTTATATTAAGGTATTTTTGTGCATTAAACTGAGTCCATCCTATTTTATTGAGACAACTAGTGCAGCAAAAAAAAATTCCCAAAATGCTATAAAATTGCCTTTTATGGGTTAAAACATGAAAAAGAAAGTTCCCATAAGAACAATTTCAAACTTTAAAGAATGATATAAAAGCCAGAAAAAGATAAAAAATTAACCCTAACACTAGAAAAATTCCCTAAACCTAGCCCAAAAATTAAGAAATATAGGGAGGAGTGGAGGAAAGATCTTCTGTCTCACCAACCATGTGCTCTTCAAGATGTCCTCTTTAGGATGTCTTCAAATTTCCAAATAATCCTAAGGGAAAAAAAAGTGCACAGATGTAGGATTCCAGCAAAACCATATCCTTTTCAGGAACAAATGTTATTTTTTAAAAAAGAATTCCAAGTTCTTCAAATACAAAGAAATGACTTTAAAAATAAGCAGATTCACCCTTCTCATCTTGGAAGCCCAAACTGATCCTCCAAAATGAGTAAAAATCTCCCAGTCACAAAGAAATGCTTTTTAAAAATAGTCCATTCAATTGCTCTGACCAGAAAAACAAAACCGTGGAATGGGAGATTCAAAATGCCTCTCCACAGGAAAAAAAAACATGCCCAGTTCACCTCAAACAGAGAGAAGGGGGGGGGGGGAGAAAAAAAGTCCAGCCAGCGAACTTTAGCTAATCTTTACATTTTATCTGTCTCTGTGCCCTCAATGAAACCCCAAAGAAAGGAAAGACAAGCAGAATATAAAACCATCTCAAAAAATAAGGTTAAATAACTTCCCCCCAAAGAAACCTCATTAAAGCTTCTGTTTCTCCTTTCAGATTTTATTAGGAAAAACTTAAACTTTATTGATCATTATAAAAACTATGTTTGTATAATAACAAAAGCTACTGTCCCTTGTGTACTTTTAATTAAAATTTCTAATTAGCACTTCTCCTAGTTTACTCCAGGTTGTTCAGATTGATACAATCAGGGACATGATTCAACCCTTCAGATAAATTGTAAACACAAGGAAATCTTTTCCTATCTAACCTTTAATGATGAGTTAGCCTCATGTAAAATCCTGACATTCCAGTACTGGTAATTTTTAAAAAGACTTTCCACAACTTAGCTAGTAATTCCAAATTCTTATATATCTTAATTTAACCAGATCTCTTTCAAAATCCATTCCATTTTATTCTTTATCATTTTACTAAATTAAGCAAACAGTGTCCCAGTTTCTATGTTTTAAAAATATGTTACCCAAAAAGAGAGAAAAGGAGCTTTCCAGGTGTCAAGGTCTCTTCCTTGATCTAATCAAGATTATTCAGACCTTAGGCCTTTCCACACGAGAGCCTATGGAATGTGTGTAGAACACCTTGGGATGGAGTATTCGCTCCGCTGGGCTGGCGGTTCCATTCAGAACCGCCCCAGTCCATCCCAGGGCCCCAATACACGTTCCGGGTGTAGAGCGTGAAATCGTGCTCTACACCCGGCCCAGGGCATTTGCTGCCATCCTGCAGCTGTTCAGGAGGGAGCGCATTTGCATGCTCCCTCCCTGACAGCTGTGGGCCCTGCCTCCAGCTGCCCCCATTGGGCAGGCCCATTGCGTTCCTTCCCCAGGTTCCTGTGGGTTCTAGGGGACCAGATCAGGTCCCTTTAGCTTCTTTTGCCTCCAGTTATGCCAATTATAAGACCAAATTCATAATTCAAAACCCTGTAAATTTAAAATTCAGGTTTTGCAGTCAAAACTTCTTATGGTTCACACCAAAGCACTGCTGATAATAAAGCTTTTACAAGGTTCGTCCAAGGAAGCGTAAAGGCAGGGCAATGTTCACATGTTATAGCAGTATATCTGTTAGCAGATTTGCACCTTCACTACCCTAGAACATTGGAATTTGCCATAGGACATTTAGAGTTAATGGGTTCAAGGAGCATAAACATATACGTATATTTTTGCTCTACTTTCCTCTGACTGCTAGCAAAGATCTAATGAGATTCTAGTGAAAAGAAAGAATACTCACCACTTCCCATTACCAAGTATGTTTACAGTATCTAGACAGAAGTCAACATAGCTTCTCCCCAGAAGGGACTGAGAAGCTACACCTACTGAAATGTCCTTCTCTCTGTAGCGCCATGCCATCTCTTGGGCAAGGCCCTCGGTGTCCTGGGGATTCTCCTCGCTCCAGATTTCTTTTGGCACGTGGTAGCATCCCCAACAGCAGATGGCCCTGGATTTTTAAAGGGTTTGTACTATAACATATTTTCAATCAATCAGTAAAGCAACAAGCAATTTAATTACAATCCAGCTACAGCGCCTGAAGCATTCCTAGAAATCTACAAGTCAGCAAAATTAAACATTCAGCAGGTTAAAAATACACAGTCCCAAGCCATAAGAAAAATAAAGAGTTTGTGAGCTGGCTATGCCAAACGGAAACCAGCAAAAAAAAGGGGGGGCGAGAAATTCCCATTTTGGCTTTTGTTGCTTTTATGGTGCCTCCAGTGAGAAAAAAAATGCAGAATCTGGGCTACATTGTTCTTGAGTGCAAGATTCTTACCACATGTGTCTATTAGTTTGGCCCCATTCCCATTACAAGCTTAAAACGGTTTTCCTAGACCGAAATAAAAGATCCGGATGCAAACACGAATTTGCCTGATCCCATTACTTTCAACTTTAATTGTGTTCGATCCCAATTCTGAAAGCGCTTGAAAACTTCATTAGGGAAAGTAACTTTTTCTCCCTGCCCATTGCCAGTCATGGTGCCCACCCACCCCCCTTTCTGATTGGGGTTCCTCCTGCCACAAAATTTTTGACGTGACAAGGGCAGGAAGTTCCTCGAGTGCTATTGGGGGAGGGAAACCCTAAACACACATTCTCATCCCACTAAAACGGTACCGTTCCCACCACATTTACCTATATAAATCCGGATCTACCTCATCCGGATTTAGTAAACCCGGTTTAGAATACATCTAATAGATACGGATCTACCCACCACCATCCTTCCTCACATGCAGCGGAAGAACGACTTAGATACGGATTTGAGGTGGTTGCTGTGCGGACGCACAGCGCCCATCTCACATCCATGTCCTGGGGGGCATGGCGAGCCGGGGGACTCTGCTGTCGGGGCTCGCCCTCACCCCAGAAGCGGCGGATCACTGCTTCTGGAGCCAGGGGGAGCTTCTACGAGGCCCTCCCTAGCCACCCAGGGGAGAGCCTGTGCGATCCCCTCCTTACCTCTTTGGCGTTGCCCCGATTCTGGCCGGTGAATTGCAGGAGGCTGTGCGCCTGTGTGCTGCATGCCTCCTGACTGGCCAGGGCTGCTTCTGGCCATAAGGGACCCTTTCACAGAGCCTAGCTGGGTGGCTGCTGCTTGCCTGGATGGAGGAAAAACGGCAGTGGGCAGCCAGCAATTCTTTCCCCTCCTCCCCTCATTGCTCAGGGCACGCAGCAGCAGCAACTCAAGCCCCTTTCGCTTTAAACATTCACACATCTCCCCAAACGTGCAGCTGCTTTTGTTTCTTTTCCCTTTTTTGAAGGTCAGCACTTTCAATGGCAAGATCGTTATCAGGTGTGAAGTGGTTTGATCATTACAGTGTGGCATCCCTTAGCACCGAAGGGTTCCCACAGTAAAAAATGTAAAACGTTTCAAGCACCCAAACTGGAGTGAGACCTGTTGAAATAAGAATTAACATTTACAACGCTTTGGGGCGATTTAACACATGGAAAGCGTGTTAAGCCAAACTGACGTGGGGTCTGCGAGGATTGAAAACATTTTGAATTTGAAATAAGCTTGCTGTGGGGATTCGCCCTTAATGGGTGCCGCTGTGCAGACACGGTTTCCCACATGTGTGCTTAATGGGTGTTGCTGCACAGACGCTCAGCGCTAAAAGTGGCTTAAAAAGCTGCCGCTGTGCGGATGCGTGCTTCCACATGTGTCCTTAATGGGTGTTTAAGGGCATGTGCGGAAGCACCCCTTGAGATTGCTTGAGATTTTCAAGACAGCCCATATGTGCCTCACCCTTATCTCTCTTGTTGAACAATGAACCGGCTGATCTCCCTGTAAACGGCCTTTTATGATATGTGAGATCCTTATTATCACAAATCTGAGCTAAACCTGTAGTTACTAGTTAATCTTGCTGCAGGCATGAAACTCAAGGAAAGAGTTAAATGACAATAGGTGTGACTAAAAAGTTTTGAGGTGGAACTAGAGCAACTGGAATTTAAGTTCATTTTATACATCCACAACAGTTTTGAAGGAATCCTTTTGGCCAGGAGTTCTCGCAGGCAAGATTTATTTCAAAGCCCATTTGAAGTTATCATGAGTACTGCAGGGAAAGTAAGTAGATTTTTTTCTGTCTCTGTAAAGTTGCTTAGGTCACAGATGTTTGTTTATTGCTTGTATAGATGCATGATTTTCCACTGCAAATTTAAGTTTGTTCCAAAACTTTGAGATTTTTGGCTTCTGATCTTCCACTTTTGAATACTTTTTCTTAATATCACATTAGTGCATTTAAATGTCTACACCACTCCATCAACCTATTGCATTGTCTGGAGAGCTTTATCAGCAGTTTCTTTCACTGTTGCAGTTGGGTCAGTCCATGGGACAGTCTACACTGGCAAGTGATAGAGGGTTAAAGTATATTGTGAGGTGCCACTCAAACAAGGAGAAAGAGAAAAAGGGTTGGCTTTTATATCTCGCTTTTCTCACCCTTTTTAAGGGAACTCAAAGCAGCTGACAAACGTTCTGTTCTTCTCCCCACAACAGGCACCCTGTGAAGTTGGTGGGATTGTAATTGCTCAGAAAGAGAACTGTGACTAGCCCAAGGTCATCCAATGGCTTTGTATAGGAGTGTGGGATCAAACCATGAGACTATAAATAAGAACCCAACATTCTAACAACAATGTTGTGAAATGTCAATCCTTAGTGTGACAGGCCCACGAGCTTCCCAGCACTTTCACCAGCCCATCAGAACATGGCTTATATCAGGGAGCTTCATCATGAAAGGACAGATGCAAACATAATTAACATGGGTTTCATTTCGGAGTAAAAGTACATACATTTATTTATAACATTTGTATCCCACCCATCCTGCAAAGGTCCTGGGGCATGTCACAGCATACAATAAATATACAGAACATGAAACACATTTAAAATATAACCACCAAAGTAGCCTCAGTACTGTGCTCCCACTGGAAACCAGACTAAAATGGGTCAAGGTAAACTATCCCAAACATGCCTCCAGCTGAGTAGCTACCACCCTCTCAAATGCTTTGATCAAAATAGGAATATTAGCAAATGGGCAGAAATTGTTTAACATTGCTGTGAACCACAGCTTTCTTAAGCTGGCACTTCCCACAATGAGGCAGTTATCACTTCGTGGACCCCCCGCCCCCAGTTAGCTTTAATTAGCCACAAAACTTGCTTAGGGCCATCAGGAATCCATCAGATTCCACAAGTCTCTGAGGATGGACCATCTCAATGGGTCTTTCACTCTTGCAGTGAGGAATGGACACCATGAGCCCAAACTTCACCAGAAAATGATCCACCCATATCGCGTTTACCTACCAACAGATAATCACCCTCCACTCTGCAGCAAAGACCAGGTCCTGAAACGTGGGTTGGAACCATAGCATGCTGAAACAGCCCCAGGGTTGTCATTGAAGCCATGAAGCCCCGAGCTGGCTCGTTTGAGGTGTCCTCTGCGTGGAAACTGAAGTCCCCCAATACTACCGGACAGGGGGCTCCAACATCAGATCTGTGACCACCTCTGCTTCTGCTAGTTCGGACAGGGAACATGTTGGGCAGAAGGTCAGACAGTACGTCAACAGCAATGCTATTCTGTTTCTCTGGTCCAACATCAAGAACAATTTCTCCAGTTACAGAGCTGATAGCATGTTTGATGAAAAAGATAAGTTTCCTTATGACATAAAATGGCTCCCCTGCCTTGCCCAATAAGCCTAGATAGGTACAGCATCTGGATCATGGCTAGCTCACCCACCTAAGGGTGTGTTCCCATTCAAGATTTAAAGAGCTTTGAAATCATTTTGAGTCCTCACCATTCCCAAAGTTTTAATATAATCTGCAGTTTCAGAGGATTAAAGGTCCCAAAACACTGATTATCTGTATTCAGATCAAAAGATCGCTGCTGGATTTAGAAATACTCTACACTATTTAGCAATGGGAATAGAAGCAATTTTTTTTGGGGGGGGAACCATGCTTTAAAGGTGTTTGCCTCAGTTTTCCCTGACCCAATGAGAAGTCATGATTGGTAGTCCCCTCTGCCTTGGGCACTTCATTACAGGCTAAGGAAATCTACTGCTGACTGAAAGGGGAGGGGAAGGAGGTGAAAAATGAACAGTAGCTCAGGCACACACAACAATGTATCAAGCTCAGATAAGTGTTGCAAGGACTCAAGCAAGTTAAAGTGCCTGGTTTCAATGAGAGGGACTCGCTGGCAGCAATCAGACTTTAGCAGTGTCCCTCGTGGCTTTGTGTAAAGGCTGCCTTCTCGCTCCTTCCTTCCATGATCCTCACTCCCTGCCATTTTGTGCTGCTCTGATCTAACAATCTAGCTCAAAACACAATTATAAAAAGGGAAAGTGATCTTTAATCTTCTACTGCCTTGTTAACATGAGAAAGCTGTGTTGGGGGGCGGGGAACAGTGAACAAGAACTGTTGCCAAAGGACTCCATGATCAGGTCCAGCCTGGGGCAGGTTTATAAAGAAAGTGGGGCTTAAATTTCCCAACCCAGTGAAGTCAGGGTATGATGGTGTCCAATTGCTGACTGCATGGGGAGGGGTTCTGCTGGGGGGAGAAGAGACGGGAGGGGGTTTCTCTCTTGCTGGGCACTGAGGAATGAAGAGTGAGTCCACATTATAAGGTAACAGTGGGAACGCAAAAAAAGGACCTCGCTGCTGATTTTAAAAAAACAAGTTTAAAATCAGATTACGTCAGTTATTTCATCTACAGTTTATTTATTTATTTATTTATATTTATATTTATATCCCGCCCCATACCCAAAGGTCTCTGGGCGGCTCACAGCAGTTAAAAATGAACATATTAAAATTGTATCAGATTGTGCTAAAATCCATACAAAGTTTAAAAACCAGCATGATAATAATAATACAAATTATACAAAAGCAGTTTAAAAACAATAGTTTTTGCAGGGGGGAAGCATAGAGGGCATTTAGCCAAAGGCCTGAGTGAAAAGGTGCGTCTTTACCGCCTTCCTGAATGTAAACAGGGAAGGGGCCTCACGCACCTCCAAGGGGAGGCCATTCCACAACCTGGGGGCCACAACTGAAAAGGCCCTCTCCCGGGTGCCCACCCGCCTAGCCGCTGAAGGCGGTGGGATAACCAGGAGGTCCTCTCCTGCAGATCTTAAAAGGCGGGCAGGTCGATATGGGAGAAGGCGCTCCTTTAGATATCGGGGGCCCAAGTCATTTAGGGCCTTATAAGTAAGAGTTAGCACCTTGAATTGGGCTCGGTAGTGAATTGGCAGCCAGTGCAGTTCTTTCAGAACCAGCGTAATATGCGTCCGGCTAGCTGTTCCTGTCACCACTCTGGCGGCTGCATTTTGCACTAACTGCAACTTCCAAACCGTCTTCAAGGGAAGCCCCATGTAGAGAGCATTACAGTAGTCCAACCTGGAGGTTACCAGAGCGTGGATAACTGGCCAGGTCATCTCTGTCCAAGAAAGGTTTCAGTTGACGCACCAACCGTAGTTGGGAGTAGGCACTCCTGGCCACGGCCTCCACCTTCCATGATCCTCACTCCCTGCCATTTTGTGCTGCTCTGATCTAACAATCTAGCTCAAAACACAATTATAAAAAGGGAAAGTGATCTTTAATCTTCTACTGCCTTGTTAACATGAGAAAGCTGTGTTGGGGGGCGGGGAACAGTGAACAAGAACTGTTGCCAAAGAGTTAAGTCATAAATGAAAGATGACTTATTTTGAACTGACCCTGGCATTTAACAACAGCACCACTAGTCTAGTGGGGAGGTTGAGAGGCTTTCCTGCATCCTGAAGACTGAAAAAAGGAATGATATGCCTTAATATTCAACACTCTTTCTTCAAACTCTTCTTCTCTGATTCACCATATCTCCAATTTCCTGTAAAAATTAAAATGAGACCCCCTATGACTTCCCTCTGTTCTTTCATCCAGGCACATAATTCCTCTGCTTAAAAGACCCCCCTCAGTTAATATTAGGATCTGCTCACCCAAGGGGTGTGGTCACACCTTCTCCAGTCCAGGTCTGACTGCTCCCACCTTTTCATTTCTATCCATTTTATTGTGGGATAGGCAATCACAACAGAAGAAATTCTTGGCTCTCAGTCAAGAGATATATCTGGATTTGGGCCACCAATGCAGTGCACCCCTCTCTGTATGTTAACTCCTTGCATTTTGGGGGGTTATATATAGTAACTCTTTGCTTTTTTCTTCACAGGTGATTAAGTGTAAAGCAGCCATAGTCTGGGAACCAAAGAAACCATTTAGCATTGTGGAAATAGAAGTGTCCCCACCAAAGGCACATGAAGTTCGCATTAAGGTAAAATAGACAAGACCAGCAATGTTAATTAGCAAATTCATGAGAGGCTGGTTCAGCTCAGCTGGACCGTGGATGATTAACAGATTGCACTTCCTTATTTCAGCCCTCTGGTACTATCATAGGCACACTGAGGGATTTCCAGCACTTGTACAGGTGAATCAGACCTTTCCACAGGAGCATTGTGGGTAAAAAATACTAGGTAAGAAAGAGTCTAATATTAGGGGCATGCTGTTGCCCTCCTAACCAAACTCCTGAAGGAGACCAGCATTTCAAAAGTGAAGTCAAGGAGGCATCCGAAAAGGAAAAAGTTATAATGGGGGATGTCTATTACATAGCCTGGTTAACTATTGTTCAGCTCATGAGAAAGAGATAAAAGTCCTAGACATGCTAAATGATTGTTTCCTAGAGCAGTTGGTTGGGAAACCACCTAAGGACAAGGGGATTCTGGATGTGGTTCTAAGTAATGCACAAGATGTAGTACAAGATGTCAGTGTAACTGATCCAATAGGGAACAGTGGCCACAATGCCAGAACCTTCAATTTAAATACAGCCAGTAAATTGTCAACACATTCTAAGACAGAGACCTTACACTTTCATATAGGAAATTTTCCAAAAATGAGGAAACTAGTAAAAAGGGAAAGTTACAAGTGTCCAGTTACTCAAAAAATGCATGGGCTCTATTTACTAATAACATAATGGAAGTCATTAAAAAAAAAGTACAATTCTATCCATTATCACAGTTGGCTTCACTACACTATATTGCACGAGGTCCACTGAGAAAAGTGAGAAGACATAAAACATAAGAGAAGCCTTGCTGGAGCAGACCATCGCCCATCTAGTCCAGCAGCCTGTCTCACACAGTGGCCCACCATTTCTTTATGAGCTTCAAGCAGAAGACAAAGACAAAACATTTGCCTGCTCTCAATTCCCTGCAAATGGTTTTGAGGGGCATCCTGCCTGTTTCCCCAACAGGCCAACATTCCAGAACTCTCAAGTGCCACATAATTAAGTTTGCATGTGCTATTCTGATATAAATGTGTACAGTAGGGAGCTTATTTTGATTCAGTGAACATAGTAACTTCCAAACTATTCCTATAATCTTGTGCTGCCTGTTAACCATCTGCAGTAGCCGGAAGAATGCTGATGGGTGGCTTGCTAGGAAGAAGAACAGGTTTTGCACCTCTAAGAATTATACAGAAAGAAGCACTGAACAAATGTATCAATAGCTACTAGAATTGATGCCGAGGTACTGCCTCCATTTGCACAGAACCAAGAGCAAGTGAGGGTTTTGCCTTTGTTTCCTGCTTGAAAATGCCCAGAAGCAAATGGTGGGCCACCATGATCACTCAAAGTTCTGGCCATCCTCCAGCCATCTTCTCTTTACATCACTCACGTTTTTTTCCATGGGATAGGCTTGGGGTGGGCTGTGCTTCCTCAAGCCGGCTTCTCCAGAGTCCACTTTTACACAGGACTCAATCATCTCTAATATCATGGGCAAATCCAACACAGTGCTGGGATAATTCCAGGTTTTACACCCTGTCTGGAGGCAACCCTAGACTTGAAAAGTGGACCAGAGCTGGGTTATGAATATGAGGATCACATGCTACTCTGAGGTTCTTTTTTGCTGTGCTTTAATGCGACTTTAGCCATGTTATCCCATCTCTGGAAATCTGTTGCCAAAGTTTCCTGGGACATATATATGTTTGATTATTTGTTGCTCACTTCCTTATTTCCTACCCTGTATCAAATGGGCCAGAGCTGGTTTAAACAATAAGATATCAGATCAGGCACCAAAATATGGTTAGCAACACAGAACATTAAAATGTGGGAATCAAAGCAAACCAATTTTATTGTTTTTATTATTGTTATTTAATTTTTATTATGTTATTATCTTTTTGTTGTGAATGCCGGTTTTGGTTTTTAAAAGTATTTTAAAGGATTTTAAATCTAGATTTGTGAAAACAACAACAGCAAAAAGCCTTCCTTTGAGTTCTATTTTTGATTCTGTAGTTGTTTGTTTGTTTCACTGTTTCATTTGACTGTTTATGTGTAAGTCACCCTCTTCAAAAAATAAATAAATAAATAAATATGTCCTGAGTGTTTAAATCCAAAGCAATGCTACATTTTCTCCTGTATTTCAGATTGTAGCATCTGGAATCTGTCATTCAGATGAGCACATACTGACTGGTGATATCAAAGTATGTTTTCCCATCATCCTTGGTCATGAAGCAGCTGGTGTTGTGGAGAGCGTGGGAGAAGGGGTTACTAGCGTGAAACCAGGTACAGCAAAGCCCCAAAATGGTTTGGAAACTTCAGAAGGCACTGGATCTTTCAGCTGCCAGTGTGTTTCTGAGTAAAATTCAGGGTGCTTGTTTTGACCCATAATTAGGGGTGTGCACGAATGCAGTTTTTGGTATTCAATTCGATTTGAATCAAAGATTCGAAGGCCGTGTCTTCACGGCAACCTTATCTCAAATTCAAAACGTTTTCAATCCTCGGAGTCCGCACAGCAGTTTGGCTTAACACACTTTCTCCATGTTAAACCACCCCAAAGTGTGGTGAATCTCAATCCTGATTTCAACAGGTCTCACTCCAGATCCTGTGCTTGAAACGTTTTACATTTTTTACTGTGGGGACCCTACCGTGTTAAGGGATGAGAATCCATGTTTAGGGTTTCCCTCCCCCAATAGCTTGCTTCCAAAGATAGTGATTTCATTGAAAAAATCCACCCTCAAACAGCCACTATAAAACTCCAGTCCTTAAAGCTACACTGTAGCGATGTAGCCTCTTCACACCTTAATAACAATGTTGCAGTTTTGCACAATTCTAGCTCTTTGAAAGTTCTGACCTTTAAAAAAGGGAAAGGAAAGGAAAGCCCTGGAGTTTCTGTTTTAAAGGCTGTGGCTGTGAAGGGGGTTTGAGTTGCTGCTGCTGCTGCTGTGTGCCCTGGGAAATGGGGAGAGGAGGGCAAAGAATCACTGGCTGCTGGTGCCGTTTTTCCTCCATCCAGGCAAGGCAGCCACCCAGCTAGGCTCCGTGAAGGGGTCTGTTATGGTTGGTACATTCACACCAGGAGAAAGAGGACAGGGCAGCCCAGAAAAGCGGCTTTTAAAAGGTAGCCACTGGAGTCCACCCTTGAGTCACGTACGTCCTCAGAATCCAGATTGAATGCGATTAAGCTGAAAGTAATGGGAACAGGCAAATTTGCGTTTGCAACCGGTTCTGTTATCTCGGTTTAGGGAAAGCGAAATAAGGTTGCCGTGAAGACACGGCCGAAGATTCAAATTGGTTCAAATGTTTAAAATTTGAATGTATTCACATTCAATCCGAATTGAATGCATTCATATCTATTCGTACAAATACTCAATTCATAATTGAAGATACGAGTGTCGACGACATTTGTATGTGTCCATGTGCATCCCATTTTCATCTCCTACGTATCTGTACAAATGCTTACGGATACAAATAAAATGCATACGGATACTTATGTAAGGCGTAAGTATCCATACGCATACAAATGTCCAAATAATTAGAACAAATTATTTGAAAGATTCAAAAATTCGTTCAAATGTTAACTTTGAATGTATAGATATTCGATCGAATTTCAAATGTTTCTAATATTTGTGCACATCCCTACCCAAAATGCTTTGCATCACTCAGAACCACAGCATCTCACCAAATTCCTTACACTCCTGCTGGGTCTAAGGTTCTTTTCAAGGCATACGCTCCAATTTGAAGTTATCAGAACAGTACACAGGGATTGAGTGTGCTCAGCACTGAATCCACAACTCTGGAATGCTCCCCCACCTAATTTACATGCTATTTTAATTATTTCTTTAAGGATGTTCCATTTCAGTGGCTTCCCTTGTAGTCAATTCATGGAACCTCTTAATTCTGGTTATTCTATATATTCAGATATAATTTTGTGGCTTTCATCCCTGGCATGTTCCACTACTGCAGATCTGTCCATTTGCACCCAGCCTAACTTCAATCATCTTGTAATTCTCAGGAGACAAAGTCATCCCATTGTTTCTTCCACTGTGTGGCAAATGTGCCCCTTGCAAACATCCCAGAGGCAACCTATGCATAAAAAATGAGTGAGTATTTACCCTGTTGTTCTTATCCTATAAGAACACTCTGGTTATTTTACTGGCTTCGACTAACAACGAATATTCTGGAGTATAGACCCTCCAAAATTATTCCTTGGAGGCTAAACAGCATGGGAGCTGCAAGTTTAAATCTGAATTGAATCCTTTTTGAGATTGGGAGATCCCATTTATTTTTTTATTCCCAGACTTTATGACTATCCTTCAAAAATCCTCAGAAAAAAAGTCCTCACAAAAACTGTTCTCGGTCCCCTTTTGGAGCCCAGCCCACATTTTTTTTTATTTTTATTTTTTTGCCTTTGGGAATGCTACTGGATTATTTTGGGAGGGGATCTATCCTTCTAGCCAATGCCTGCCAGATGTGGGTGGGGTTTCACAGCTGCAGAGGTCTTCCCCCTTCCCTCACCATGCCTGCTCAGAACACACTGATTAGGAGAGATACGGCTGCAGGAAAAGTTTTCAAAAACTCAAGCTTCAAGCAATACATTGTTGCAAGGCTGTCACAGCAGGAGAAAGATAAGCCTACATTTTACAGAGAGAAACTGAAAGGGAGAGTAATAGCCTCTCCTCCCCTCTGTGCAAGCTGTCAGCCTCCATTTTGAAAGGGAATTAGCACTGTTGGATCTCCTATTTAAGCGCAAGCAGGGAGAACTGACAGAGAAGGAACTTCCAATTTGAAAAGGAGACTGTGAAAGGGATCATTGCTTTGTTCTTTCACTCAGCTGATTCTGTGGGGCAGGCTTAACAGGGGGTGGACAAGGGCAGAGATTAAAAGGCCCTGCTTCTCTGTACTTTTTTTTGTGTGTGTGTGGTTTGAGTGGGAATACCAGTATTCACATTCAGCCCATGTTATCCTCAAGGAAATGGGAACACCCAGAATGTGCACTCAGTCCTGAATCTGGATTTTAAAAGTCCAACCCAGATTTTAAAAGTCAAGTGGTAACGTAGCCTATCTGTGCACATTGTAACGAGGTGCACATCCAAGTAATTTGTCTGTACAAAATACCTAGAAGTGTTTAATCACCACTACTGTGTATGCACAGCCAGAATGGGGCTTCCTTTCACTAGGGGAGTTATAGTGCTATTTTGGGAAAACCTCCCATCAGAGTCGGGGCTTTCTAAAATAAGTTATGGCAGAATTTAGGTGGGAGATATAGTGGGGCTATGGTGAGGTTGCCACAGTCACATGTGGCAATCCCACCATAGCCCTGACATTGAAGAACTATATATCCTCTGTCTGGACAGGGCCTATGACAAAAGCCTCATCCCAGAGCTCTGATTTCTCTCTGTATATTTTAAAGTATTATCAAGTCAACAGGTTTAATGCTTGATGGCACCACCAGATTTTCTTACAAAGGACAGCAGATTCACAATTTTGGAAGCACCAGCACTTTTACAGAATATACAGTGGTGCATGAAGACTCAGTGGCTAAAATTGATGCAGCGGCTCCACTCGAAAAAGTGTGTCTGATTGGCTGTGGATTTGCTACTGGCTACGGTGCTGTCATAAATACTGCAGAGGTGAGGATTATAATTTTCCCATGACTTTCAACACAGGGTGCTTGTAGCATGGCTGAATGAGAGCAAAGGGCATGTAGACTCTGGCACACGGTAAGGCCTGTTAGAGCAAAATGCAACACTGTCTATAGATGGTAGGGAATATCAACCAGCAGTTGGCAGTACCCCCTTGTCACTGACAGAGAGATTCGCATGGGGCTCCCCCGCCATAGTTTCACTTACTGGAATGTCTCCCAAGGTCCCTGACAGCATTAGACCATTGGGATCTTCCTTCAGGCACTGACTTCTTTTGTTCTGTATGCTTTTTTAACACAGCTGGTTTGTTCACAGAGATTCCCAAGGAACTAGTATTACAAGGTTTTAATATGTTCATTTTATATGTTGTAACCCGCCCGAGACCTTTGGGTACGATGACAGACAGACAGACAGACAGACAGACAGACAGACAGATAGATAGATAGATAGATAGATAGATAGATAGATAGATAGATAGATAGATAGATAGATAGATAGATAGATAGATAGAAGCAGGCGGGCAAAACTATGCCAGGAAAGTAAAAGTTTTGGAGATCTGGCACTATTTTTTCCTACAAATTAAGTGGCCTTTGGGCAGCACAGCTCTCGTAGGCTATCAGGGCCATCTTGTGATCCAGCTGCAATGCTAGCAACTTTCCAGCATTTCTAACTTGCCTGGCAGCAGCCAAAGACTGTGGTCACACCTATGTTTTAATCCAGCTTCAATCCACCTTCAGAACGAGAGAACACATCAGCAAAGTGACCAGTAATTTTCTTTCCACATTATCTATCCCAAAGATGAATTTTCTGAGTTATTTAACAGTGAAAGAAAGCCACTTGTCACCTTGCTGATGTATTCCCTCACTCCGAAAAAGGACTGAAGCTGGATTAAACCTTGACCACAGCCTTAGATGTAGATAAGCGCATGAAGAGTGTAGCTATGTCGGATGCTTATCTAAAAGCTTGCCCTGTAATCTTGTTGATTACAGCATACTTACCTTGGCAAGGTTATCTACCTGCATGTGAATGATTGATGTATTGGGTTGCATTTTGCTATTGCATCAGTGTGTGTAAAGATCTAGAGTTTCGCACTCATTTTGCCTCATCTGGGGTGCTGTTGTTTACCTTCCCCCTTGCCAGATAACAATGTTTGCGTTTGAGCTTTCTTTACTCCAATTTTATATTTTGATTTAATTCTTTGGTATACCGCACAAAGTCCATTATGGGAAAATAGCATATAAGTATCAATGAATGAAAGAATAAAACAAAATGATTCTGGAATAATGAGCAATTAGATGGTTGGTTAAAATGGAAAAAAATATACATATTGCACTTACCACATATTGCATTTGCATTCCACAGAGCTGCTACTATATTAGAAGCAGCTCCGCATATGCCGGAGTGAGCCCCACATGGAGTGTGCCCCCGACAGGTTTAACTGCTCTACAACTATACTGGGGGCCAGGGCTGGAATAAACCCACATGCTACATTCACAGCTCTTCCAGGTGGAAACGGTGCACATGGAGCATGTGACTGGGCAGCACAGGTGTGTGCTGCATTGCCCAGTTCCAGCAGCAATGGCACCACACATGCACGTTGGCACTGTTGCTGTTGCAATACAACCATCACTGTAATGGTGGTGATTCACCGGGCAGAGTACAGGTGCCTGCATTTACCGACAATGTCTCTCCCCCAAATCTGGCCAGCACTTCTCTAGGTGCTGATGGAGTGCAAATCACTATGGCAGCGATTGTAGCACCATGGCAACAGCACGCATGTGTCTTCATATTGCTGTTGCCGCAGTGATGGGGGGGCAACACAGCCTGAACTACACTTGTGCTGCCCCGCCCCCAGTCCCCTTTGAAGCTCTCCCAGCAGGAGTTCCGTCAGTGGAATAGGTTGCCAGGGGAGGTAGTGAGCTCTCCTTCGCTGGAGGTCTTCAAGCAGAGGTTGGATAGACATCTCTTTGGGATGGCTTACGAAATCCTGCAGTCAACAGTCTATTTTATTTATTATTTGTATTTCTATCCTGCCCAATAACCAAATGTCTCAGGACAGGTAACAACATTTGAAATCAGACATATATTAAAACAACAACAGTAGGAAGAGACAGTATACAGCATTCCCGTTTAACCAAAGGCCAGGGCAAAGAGGTGCGTCTTCACCGCCTTCCTAAACATATAAAGCGGAGCCTGAGGCACCTCAAGGGGGAGACTATTCCATAGCCTAGAAGCCATCACTGAGTTGAACTCAACCCTGGAGGTCCCTTCCAACTCTATAATTCAATGATTTTCCTAAAAGGTAAAAGCAAATATGCCCTTATTCTCCAACGTCTCCAGGAAAAGGAGTGCACCATCACTTTATTTTCCCTGTCATTTCAGGAGCTGGAAGGTAGAGGGGAATGATAGTTTGACCAAGAATAGGTGAGCTAGGGATTGGAAATGCAATAACCCTGGCAGCAAGCCAAGCCCAGATCCAATGCAGAAAACAACACACCCCACTGGCAGAATATATATTTTTCCAAACCCCTTCTTTCCAAACCACCACTGACCTCCACTGCGAACTCCCAGGTAGACAGGTGAGTTACTGTGACTGCACTTTGTCTCCTGGCTGATTACATACTCTTGGCAAAGGTGTGTGTTTGATTTGACCTGTACTGTCAAGTTTGGCCAGTTTGGTCTAGTGGTTAGGGAGCCAGACTCTTATCTGGGAATACAGTGTTTCATTCTGCACTCCCTCATGAAGACAGCTGGGTGACCTTGGGCTAGCCACAGCTCTCTTTCTGAGCGCTCACAGCCCACCTACCTCACAGGGTGTTCTGTTGTGGAGAGAAGAATAGAAAGCTTTGTTAGCCAGTTTGAGTCCCCTTAAATGGGTGAGAAAAGCAGGGTAGAAAAGCCAGCTCTTCTTCTCTTCTACTGTGCTGGGCCTTGATGGAGTTAGCCTTTCTGTGTTTAAGGACCAAAAAATGGCTGTGCTTTCCTAGGCAGCCCACTATTTCAGAAAGTGTTGCCCTTTAAATCTTTGCCAGCCTCAAAACTATTATCTGGCAATACTGCTGGAAGGATCTAAAATCCAGGTGAAACAGCACCAAATCCTGTTTTCAGTATTAGGTTAGTGCATTCCTTTACAGGCCAATAAAATGTTTCCTGTACATAAAAGACAAAGATGCCCATCAATGCCCTTCCTACTCTGAGGCCTATGCAGGGATCGTTAGATTATGTGTGTGTGTTGATCCTGTGTTTTCTAGGTTCAGCCTGGTTCTACCTGTGCTGTCTTTGGCCTGGGAGGGGTCGGCCTCTCTGTAGTCATGGGCTGCAAGGCAGCTGGAGCCTCCCGAATCATTGGGGTGGACATCAACAAGAACAAATTTGCCAAGGCTAAGGAGTTGGGAGCCACCGAATGTGTCAACCCACTGGACTTCAAGAAACCTATCGATGAAGTGCTGTCTGACATGACAAATGGTGATGGTGTTGACTATTCGTTTGAGGTGATTGGACGCATAGATACTATGGTAAGTATGTGTGTGTGAGTATATCTGTTTGTATGCATGTATGCATGTCTGTCTGTATGCATGTATTTGAATAAACCATTTTTTTAATCCATTCTTGTGTAGGTAAGATCTTAGATTATTTTGAGTGTTGAACTTTGGCACCATACTGAACTCTTTCCCATCCTTTAATATGCTGTGCTCTACTTTGAAGACCTTGCATTTGAAAAACTGTAGTTAAAGGAATGATGAACTTTATTCAATTTCCATTCACTGGGCTTCTGATCGGATACAGACACACACAAAGCATTTATGTAGCACTTCAGAGAAGACACACCATTCTCCACTCCTGAACATTCTGTGCTGTAAAAGATGGATGAGAGAAGGCCTGGGAATATGAGGACCACACACTGTCTCTCTGAGGTGCCTCTGAGGCACCCCTTGTGTTATGTCTGAACTCAGCCTTGGTCAGGTAGCCTGTCCTCCTTGTGCCATTTGCCCTCAAAAGAAGCAGCATGCAAGAGGCTATAAGACTACATCAGAGCTCATCCTTAGCTCAAGCTCCTAATTTGTGTTAATATAACTG
This sequence comes from Aspidoscelis tigris stejnegeri, assembly GCA_023333525.1. NCBI lineage: Eukaryota > Metazoa > Chordata > Lepidosauria > Squamata > Teiidae > Aspidoscelis > Aspidoscelis tigris. Next base: position 69,041,646 of record JALMGA010000006.1, read on the forward strand.
CTATCTACCTGGCTCCAGATCACCGAGCTCTGAAGGAAGAAAATTTGCCTCAGGGATAGAATAAAATCTGAATAGTTGTTTTAAAAGGAATAAATGGTACTTGTGGTGATGTGAGAATTCTCCCACACAAGAACTGGGTGAAAAAATAGCCTTAAAGAAATTCATGAGGTGGGAGGAATCCACCCCAGTTCTGCTTTGCAACTATCTACATTCCTGACACACTCACCCTCTTCTGCCCCCAATGATTTTCTTTAGGCGTGAAGTGGAAATATTCCAAATACAAGGTCTGAGGTGAGAAACTTCACCCAAAAGAATTTTCTTCACAGTTCTCCTTTTATTTAAGAGATGCTCTCAGCTCTATAAAGACCTGGAGAGAGAAAAGGTTGCTAGAAATAGAAACTACACTTTTCTTCTATTAGTACATATACTAAAATGTAAGCCACTATCATTACAAAGCAGGAATGGCTAAATAAGAAAATATTTTGTGCAAAGGAGGCTTGCCAGCAGCCCCTCTGGGTAAGTATACTGTAGTCTGACATTTTCAAAGCAAGCGGGTTCATATTGGGCAAATAATATATTTCTCATGGCTGTTATTAAAGTGTACAACTGTTGTTTTGTCCCAGATGGCTGCCTTGATGTCCTGCAATAAAAACTATGGCATCTGTGTGATGGTGGGGGTACCTCCTACAATATCTGAGATTACTTTCTCCCCATCAGTTCTCTTCAGTGGTCGCACTTGGAAAGGATGTCTGTTTGGAGGTATAGTGTTACTGTTGCATAACAAAATCTTTGGAGTGACTGCACACTCTGATGGGCAGTTGGGGCATGGACATCACACCTGACACCCAATACTGCGTGGTGGTGACACATTATGCCGCTGCTACTTCGAATTTACCTACTGCGGAATGATGAGCACTTGCTCCACAGTTTCAGGTAAATTCGAATGTTTCCACCAGTCCGGACAGGATGGTGAGAACAGGGAACGAGAGCTGAGCCCGCAGCTCAGCTCCCGTTGGCTGCCCCATCCCACATGACGCACGCCTCACCCCACGCACCACAGAAGTATTGCAGTTTCCTCTGAGAAAGCTGCGGGGATGCTGCTTGAATCCATGCGGCCTGTCATGGCTTCGCAGTAGGGAAGCTGCGTATTTTGTTATAACTGCGGATTTAATCTGCTAATCTGGATACTACCTGAAGCTCAGTGGTAGAGCAAACTGCTTGGAAGGCAGGGAGTTACAGATTCAGTCCACAGCATCTTTTCAGAAGTTTCTTTGCTAAAAAAAACTACATAGAGAGCATGTTTACATCACTTACATAAGAAGTGTTCAGTCTTAGGATCTGAAAGATCACACCCAAAATAATCATTCTGTTTTATCTTCAAACTTTTCCCTCCCTTTCCTATTCTTCCGTTGTCCCAGCACTGAGAATGATTGAATTTCTTAGTCTGGATTCTTTCATATAGGGTGGGAATGTGAGGAGGACTTTGAGGGGGCAGTTTCAGAGCTTTGGGGTGGATAGGGGGAGAATTTGGGTTTCCCTGTGCAGCCATTGCATGCTGTTGTGGGAATTCTAGAAGTGTAGTATCATCATCCCCTGCCTCAGGGTAAGTGCAAATCCTGGTAAGGGGTGGGATGCAGGTGGTGCACAACTTCGTGCACTACCGCTAGTAGACGATAGGATAACATCTGGTAAGGCAGAAGGTGTTTCTGGGTTGGAAACAGCTTCTGCAAGTGCAGATGTTCCTTACCAGATGTCAACTCTATTGTATACTATGAGGCCAAGTGATAATTGGCCTAAGTGCTCAGATAGATGAGACCCTGCTCTTGCCCAGTCATTGAGCAACTGTGAGACTAAACAAGATCTCACATTCTCCTCTCGCTGTCTGGAGGCAACCACAGTGGTACCTCTGCCAGTGTTTTCCTCCAGTACTGGTTGTTCTGCTGCAATATCAAGCACAAAATTATTGTAGGATATGGGTTACTGGTTCTAGAGGAGAATCTGAGAAATCTAACTAATAATCCTTTCAATCTGAGTGTCAGATCCTAATTGTTTAAAGAGTACTCTGTTATTTTTCAGGTTGGAAAAACAAAGATTCTGTCCCTAAGCTAGTTTCGGATTTTATGGAGGGAAAGTTCAATCTAGACCCATTAATTACGCACACTTTGCCTTTCAATAAAATCAATGAAGGCTTTGAACTACTCCGGTCAGGAAAGAGGTAAGATCTCATTCTTTTTTAAGAGTCAACACAGTCATAAATGAATGTGAGCAACTGTGCACAGAAGGATAACAAATGAGATTAGGGATTCTACCTTCAAAACAGGTCCTAGTTACCAACAAGCCCTCACCTCGTGTTTCAAACTGAGTTCCAGATGAAATCACATGTTTTGGGTTAAGGAATACTTAAAACACATCTACTGCACTTGTTCTCAGGACAAGAGCTCTGCCCCTTCCAACAACCTGTCTGAGCCCCTCCCCCATGTAATTGATTGGCCAATGCAACCTGTCAATTACTGGTTGTAGTTGTGCAGTAGGGCATGGTTCCTGTGCAGCCCTGTAAACAGAACAACAAAAGGCAGAACTAAACGGCTTACTCAATCTGAATCTCTTTACCTCGGCTTTACAGTTCTTGCAGCTGAGAGATCCTTTGGCCGTGGTCACACAAGTAGTTTAGGACAACCCCAGGTTGTCTTCAGGTCATGTTACTCACATTATTTTAATTTGTTTTCCAAATTGGCCTGCCCCTGTTAGATAGTCTTAACTGTAGTCCTCATTTTTTACAGGACTGCCAAGGATTCAGTCCATCTTGGCATCTCAGGCCATCCTCACTTCCTCAAGTGTGAGTGGGGCTAAAGGAGGCTGAACTGTGCTGTGGTGGGTAGGTGGGTCTTTCCTCCAGTCAGTCGGCACGTGTGGAGTTTGTGTGGGACCTTCCATTCTCTCCTCAGTTTATGTGTATGATTCCTCTAGTGTTTTTATGCACATTTATTATCTTTTTTTAAAAAAAATTAATTGCACGGAGAAGAAAAGCACATAAAAAAGGAAGGGGGGCATGGAGGTGGGGGAGCAGGCTTAGAAAAAGAACTGCAAACAGACACCCTCACCTCCCTTGAGTGACAAAACGGCATCCCATAAAAAAGGAGGTAGATTTGGTGCAGCAAAGGAGGTAGAGAACCAAGATTTCTGTGTACGAGGCTCAGGTTGATCATGCCAAAAGGTGTGAGCAATGCAGGCCAAGATGGGGACGGCTTGAGGACAACCTATGTGTGACCAGCACTGGTATGACCTCAATTCGAAGGCCTTAATGAATAGGCCTTCCTGGCTTAGACTTGTGTGACCAGGGCCTTGGTGCTCTTTTTCTTAAGCAGGCTGAAGAACTACAGGATCTACCCCAGTGCTCTAATTTTGTGTCAGATCTCACACAGTAAAGCTTTGTTCACTGGTCAGCACTTGTCACTTTCTTATAGACCTCTGAAGGTCTAGAGTATGCATGGTGCCATAAATTCCCTCCACAAGACAAAAATTGAGTAACACCCCCTTGACCTTCCCTGGAATGCCCCCTTCCTGGCCTCTGTAAATCTGCAATATGGACACACCTTTTTTAAAAATGAAATCTGCATTGGACGAAGCATGGACAACAAAATAAAAATAAAAGACCCAGAATGAAGGGAAAAGTCTAAGAATTGCAAAGAATGACCCCTTATTTATATACTGAAAATGAATCCCTTTTGGATGAAACAATGGTATTACTTTCAGCACAATTAGTCCTTACCAGGAAACTAAGGTTATGTGCTCTGCTTCCTATGATCAGATTTATGAACACAAGTAAGGTTTTGTGCTCTTGTTTGGTTTATTGGTTTTCCTTTGTGTCTTCTGTTGCATACAAGTTTTGGCAACCTGGCCTTTGGTGTCCTTTTAAAAACTATTCAGTTATGATATAAAGCTTTAAATGATCCGTCTGATAAGAACCAAAGGAACATAAACAAGCTTCAGCTTCATGCTTATCTGGAAATCCAGTTGAAAAACCTCTTTTGCAGGAGGTTCATTTCTAGAATTTTTCCATTGGAGGAATCAGGACAAGGAGACTTTGAAGTAGCCTTTACTGGAAGTGGTTTCCCATTTCATAAAAATCAGTTGCTCTTTGCAGAAACATTTCACCAGTTTTAAGCTAAGCCTGGGGCCTTCTGTAGTTTGCACCAGCGTGTGGATGGCAGATCCCAAGATATAATCCAGAATAAGGCCCAAGATATAATCCAGAAATTGCTTTGTTTTTAAGAACTGATCCACATTCCTTCAGGCATTAAAAGGAAAAATGAAGCCTTTTTTTAGTTATAAGTGGATTTCATACACACACAAGGAGAAGGAGTTTAGCATTAGTGTCCCAGGAGTGGAGTTAGATTTTTTTTTCCCTTGCAAAACTGGAGAAAAAAATGTAGTTCATATACTATTATTTCCAGGGTTCTACAATCTTCCTTGCATGGGAGAAACTGAAACCTTCCTGCTTTAGCTATACCAGTGTTTCCCAAAGTGTGGTACGCGTACCCCCAGGGGTACAGGAAGAGTTTGGTGGGGGTTCGCGTTGTACCGGAGTTTGGTGGGGATATCCACTGCACTGTGCTTAGCTGCGCCCACAGAACAAGGAAAGAAATAGGCGAGTATCGCAGTTTTTACACGGAAAACTGAGCTAAACAATCCAATTGTTCAGAACCCATAAGGGTACAAATTGTTCCGAAATTTTAAAGTTATTGCACTGTAGAGTTCTCCAAGCTGAAACCTTTTTCTGCAGATGTGTCACGAACGCTGATGATTGGAGATGTATTGAACTGAAAGCAAGAAAATAGATCCCCTTCGATTGTCGTAGGATCCATAGTTAATATGAATGTTCAATTCCATACAAATTCCATGTGAAGCTTCATATGAATATATCAAAGCATTTGATTCATATCCAAATGTCAATCTTCAAATGTATCAACATTCAATTCAAATTTGAATGTCTGAATTCAGCTGAATTTTGAATGGTTGAATATTCGTGCACATCCCGACTAATGATAGATCTGCAGAAAGAACATCCATCTTGGAGAACTCCTACAATACAAGGCTCCTAATGTCAAGTTATAGATATTATAGCAAGACCTTTTAAAATTTCTTAAGCATGACACAGTTTTCCATCCTTTTTTGTTCTTTTCATTCCCTTGAATATCGCAATGATCTTTTTCATATCCTGAAACGTTTACTAGACTAATGTTGTAAATACTTTAATAATCAGAACTGAGGTTATTGTACTAACATTTTACCTGCTTCTAATGTTTCAGCATCCGCTGTATCCTGAAATATGAATAACAATGGTGCAGAGCCAAGATATTTATCATTCTCTTCAGGTGGAACAGAAGTCCTTTAAATCTACATCGAATCAATTGTGAAGTGCTGGCATGACTGAGATATTCATGGCCCACACAGACATATGTGGTGGAAATGCCCTAAAATCAATAACTACTGGAAAATAATAGAAGAAATCTGTTCAATTACATCACAGTCTTTACAGTTAACTCCTGAACTTGTACTTCATATTTAAGGATCAAAACTCTCATATTAAACATAAGAGTTTGATTAAAACACTATTAAAAAATGAAATAGCACATAACTAGAAAATCCATTCTCAGCTTACAAAAGAAAATTGGCTTAAACATGTTTGGTTAATGTTACTTTATGAGCTCATTTCAGTACAAAAGAAAAAGATGCAAGATATAAATGACATAGATTTTGAGAGAACGTTGGTCACAGCTTCTATCAGTTACAAATACCATCTCTGAGAGAAGTAAGTTCATTCCAATAATCTTTCCTAAATTCAACAATACGAAGGCAAAATTTAAATTTCTTTTCATGTTTTTCATTAACGTTGTAAAAGCAAACAACAGGCGTGTCTCCATGGGAACTAATTGCTTTGCTATTGATGCGATTTAAAAAATCCGGGTTGTAACTCGCAATAAAGCGTCTCCATGAGGTTTGAGGCAACATGGATTAAAATCGCACTTTCCTGTCCCCATGAAACCTGCTTTTTGTAAGCCTGTATTTTTTTCTCTCCCCCCCCCCCACTGGAGCAATGAGAGGCTCCATTCAGCTGTAAAATTCAGCTGCCGGCATCCACATAAAGAATGGCAGCTGCTTTAATGCAAAAGCAAACCAGCCACCTCCTCTTTCTTTCACTGTGTGTGTGCGTCTGTCTCTTTCCCTGCCTTCCCCCTCTTTCTCTTGATTTCTTCATCTGTGGGTTTTCTCTTCTGTTTCTACACCCAGTAAGCTTCACACATGTTTGTGTCTGTCTCTTTCCCTGCCTTCCTGCTCTTTCTCTTGATTTCTTCCTCTGTGGGTTTTCTCTTCTGCTTCTACGCCCCCTGTAAGCTTCACATGCACGTGTGTGTCTGTCTCCCTGCCTTCCCCCTCTTTCTCTTGATTTCTTCCTCCGTGGGTTTTCTCTTCTGTTTCTACGCCCCCTGTAAGCTTCACACGTGTGTGTGTCTCTTTCCCTGCCTTACCTCCCTTGCTTCTCCCACCCTATAAACTTCACTCACGTGTGTGTGTGTCTTTCCCTCCCTTGTTTCTCTGCCCCCATAAACTTCACTCGTTTTCTCCATGCGGTTTTCTCCCCCCTCCCCATGCCTGAGCCTGTAATCACTCAGGCAAGGGCTTCCTTTAGCCCAAACGAGTGCCTGACAAGTCAGCTAAAATCATTAAAAGCAGCTGCTTTCACTCGTCTCACCATTTTAGTCTCTCTCTCTCTCTCTCCCCCTCTCCTAATAATGCAGCCTCTGATGATCATTGCTTTGCTTGTGCACTGAATCAGCTGTTCTTTCGTGAATGGAGGAAGCTGAATCTGACAGCTACAGGGCTGCAAGGAGTGAGATGCTTTTAGTTCTGCTTGTAACTCCATGCTCCCAGGAAAACTCGTGGTTTCCCCCTAACGTTGGATGTAGTACTGTTTAAAGGGTGGGGTTCTGCCGCAGATTTTCCTCCTTTACGCCTGATGTAGCCCGGAGTAAAGCTGTGCATGGAGACGCTCCAAGGCAAAACAAGTTTAAATCTGGAATTTTTTTGGCATGGAGATGGGGCCAACATTAATCATTACAGTTTACAACTATTTTTCTTTGTTTAAGGTTTACAGTGATTGTATTTCTTGATTATTAATTAATTAAGGGCCAGGGAGGGGAATTCTGCATTACACAGTAGCATGCATATGGAAAAGATTGGCTTCCCCTGTATTGCCACCAACATTGGCATTTTATGAAATCATAAGCTGATAATTACCTTGAGACCTTGGATGATGGATTGAAGAATAACAATAACAATAATATTTTGCTCTCTGTGGAACAGAAGAAAATTACTGCAAATAAAAACTGCAGCTTGTCTTTTGATTCAAACAGTGGTGACTCACATTTTTAAGGGTGAGTGTTTGTAATCATTGACCACTGTGGCATGGTCTTTTCCTCAGCGCACCAATGCATGACCCACCTTTGGCTTTGTTTTTTTCTATGTTGAAATGAAATGCTTCAGGGCTTTTTGTTTGAAAAGAAAACCTGCACAGTTTGCATTTTAGTAACCTTGGATCAATAATATCTGATACATTTTTGTGCAACATAATATCAGATATTACCACAAATAAGTAATAAGTAAAACTACATTAAAATCAAAAATCAGTTTTGTGAAGTCCAAAGCCCTTTCTGCACTGTAGCTGAAAATCCCTACTATTTGGAATGATTAAAAGCTTCACTTCAGTAAACCTTTCTTGCTTTGGATTTTGATTGCCACATCTATGCCCTTTTAATTCCACAACCCATGGGCCTTTTTCCACTAGGGCTTAGAATCCTTCTAAGACCTGATTGGTACCTGATTGGTACCAATTGGGAAGGCCCTGTCCCCACGAGGGCAGGGGAAATCCAGATTTAATGGGTTCTTCAGGCCCTTAAATCTGGATTTCGTATGGACCTGATTAAAGGTGTCCACAATGGGGTCTTCAGGCATCTTCAAGATCCAGATCTCCAGGAGGACCCTGTCTCAAAGATCTGGATCTTGAAGATTCAGATCTTTGAGTGCATGGGAAAGGGGGCCATATTTGCTGCCAAGGGAGTCTAGGCGTTTTTTCCCACTGGTACCTGATTGGTATTGATTAGGAAGACCCTGTTCCCACACCAGACCCCATTATGACCTCATGCATTCACACCAGTTTAAGGGAAATCCAGATTGAATGGACTCTTCAGGCCCTGAAATCCAGACTTCCCATGGACCCCTTTATAGGGGTCTTCAATCTGGTCTTCGGCTATGAAGACCATATCAGAAGGCACACATTTGCACCACAATCGAGGCAATGGGGTCCAGGGGCAGGCTCCGGGAGCGCCATGCTCAGTGGTGAGGGGGACCCCTGTAACTCACATCTACACAACCTGTGCTTGTCCTTCGAAGATCCCTTAGAAGCCAGACATAGGTTGCATACCTGTTGCATATCTGGTGATCTTTGTAGATGAATCTGATGTGTTCCCCTGCTCCGATGGTGCCCCGGAGCTGAAAAATAACATCCTTGTGACCACAGCTAATGTTTAGGCTTATAAGTGGAGCTGCTGGTGTCTCTTTATCCCAACTAGGCAAAGGCTCTGTACCCACTCCGTAAGTGCTTCGTAGATGGACTACACAAATAGGTTACAGAGTTTGTGCCAGGCTACGAAGCCACTACACAGGCAGCTTCAGAACCTTGCCGCTCCACCACACCCATTGCCACCAAAAATGGTGCTTAACTGATGTGCGAGTCGACCAGTTGTGCCATCCCACCTTCACACCTTCCACTTGGGGAGTAACGGCTACTCCAGAAGGGTGCTCCAGCATGCCTCCTGTGACCATGTCTAGCACCCATTGCTATTGGGTGCTAGACTACCTGTGGAGAAGATCCAGATCTTCAAAGATCCAGATCTTCAAAGATCTGGATTAAGGGAGGTAAGTGGGGGGGAAACCCTAGAAGCACCTTAAAGAGCAACAAAGAGAAAGAAGCTGTCAGCATAAGCTTTTGTAGACTAGGCCTACTTCATCAGATGCAGCCGATGCACTTGACAGAGCAGGAATGGAATCTTTCTGCACCAACCCTTAATCTGTGCTGGAAGGCCCTGTCTCCAGCTTCCAGAAAGCCTGGTTGGTGTTCCGGAAGGCCCCAAAACACAAACAGCCTGGCACAAACAGGCTGCCAGAGTGCCCCCATAGGTAAGGGGGTGCCAGGGAGCTGGATAGGAGCTCTCTGGTGGCGTCCCAGGCCTGTTTCCAGGCCCTCTGGACCGCCAACCAGGCTTTCTGAAACCTAAATACAGGCCTTTCAGTTAAATCGAAAGGTTTGGGGGTAGGAATGGCCAGGGAGGAAGGCCCCAGGGAATCCAGTATTCATAGAAGCTTTTACTGAAGCTTCTACAGATACTGTATTATCTGATTCATGGACAGAATAGGGCCCTATTCAATCCAACCATGAATCTCGGAATTTGGACAAATGTCCGAATTCCAAATAGCACAAATTATTTGTGCACATCCCTACAGCTAACCTCTGGGGGGACAACCGCAAAGCTTGTGCAAGCTTCACAGCTGCAAGAAGGTGTAGGCCATACAGTGCTGATCCAGCCCATGCCTCTGTGAGATCCAGATTGGTAGGTCTGATTAATCTGGATCCACTTATCCAGATCTAATCAAGGTAAGTACAGAAAAGGGGTTAGTCTAGAAAAGCTTATGCTACCAACTTGTTATTCTCTGAGGTGCTAGCAGACCCCCGTGCTTAGTGATCCTTGCTAAAGCAGCTACAGCTTTGAATTCTACCCCCATGTTTCCTTGTGCCATATGGGTGCATCCAGATGTGTCTTAAACAGCGAATGGAATGGGCAGTCCCAATTGTCCCATCACACAGGATGATCAGTCCTCCCTTGCTGCTCTGCAGTATACGGCCGTTACAGTTCATTGCAGTGATTTTCCTTAGCACAGGAGAAAGAACTCTTGCTGCACAGTATGTAGTCAGATTGCATTATCACGCAAATGCGGGTAGAACATCGGGAAGCACAAACGAGACAATGGGTGCTTCTGCACAGGGCCTTAAAACACATATAAAGACACATGTAAGACACATACGAAACATATAGATTACTTACCTTCCGTGCAGGAGGCCAGATCCGGGACTTTTTGTATGGCTGCTTCTGCACTCCAACGCGCAAGATCCGACCCTAATCAGGTCTTGCTGCTGAAGAATCCAGCTTCCAGGAAGACCTCGAAAATTAGGTCTTCCATCCGGCCCCTCGCCTTGATCTGGTCAGAAGCAGGATGCTTCCGCGCCCAGAAAGGCAAGGGGCTGGATTTGCTGGTGGCCACCATCTTGGGAAGGGCAGAAGTAGGCCGGTCTGCCTTCTTTCGACCTTCCCCCGCATGCTGTGCGCTGCCGGAAACGCGCGGTGACTGGCAGCTGTATGCTCCAGTCCTGCGGCTCCAGGGGTGGCGTCAGCGGCCTGGGAGGCCAGATGCCCTTTGGAATGGGTGCTGCGGCCTCCACACAGCACCCAGGGGATCCGGCCACCCGATCCGGCCACCTTGCATGTGTGCAGACGAATGGGAGGCCTCCAAGGATCCGTCTCTATTTCGGACGGATCCTCGGGAGGCCGGATCGCTGGGAAATGGATTTTCTTAACTCTGTTTCCCAGCAGCAGGTGCAGAAGTACCCAATGCTAAACCCGGAAGCACAGCTCAGAAACTGATTGGCTCTCTGAAGCCATGTGACAGCGCACGCTGCCTAAACTCTTGTTGCTCCGATGCCTCCTTAAACAAGAAATTGCGGTGTTCATTTTTAGTGGGTACAATCGATTTCCCCTTTGCAATGAATATACAGTGATTTATCGCTAAACTGCAAATTTAAACAGTTCTGTCTGGAGGCAACCTTTCTCACTACTTTATTGGTTTGGGGGTTCTAGACACTGGTGAGTAGAACCAGGCAAACTTAAACTGCTTGGTGGCCAGAAAAGCCTTGGTTTACTGAAGTGTTACCCATCGCAACATTTATTTTAGGATAGGAATTTTTATGTAGGACCACATTTGTGCACAATCCACACATAATCCAGTTTCAGTCCACTTTCAAAGTGAAAAGAAATCTGCAAAGTGACTGGTCATTTTCCTTAGACAATATCTAACCTTCAGGTGGATTTTCTGAATTGGATAAACACAGAAAGAAAGCATCTTATTTGACTGATGTGTTCTCTCAGTCTGAAAGTGGACTGAAGCTGGATTGAAGCTTAGGTATAAGTGCGACCCAGAAGAGGCTGTTGGGCCTCTTCTGGTGTTCTTGTACTATATTCATTACCAGTGAAATTACCAGCAGCCTCTGTCCCTGCACTACAGGATCAAGCTGAATATGTATTCTGTGTTGGTGGAGTAAGCTGCCTTTCTTCAATTGGGACTGAAGGTCGCAAGCAGTAAAAACGAAGAGTGATAACACTATCATAGAACTTTCACCCCCAAAAATGCTACCGTGTGCAAACAGACTGAAAGCAGAAAAAGGCCCACAGTGCAAAAATAAAACAGAATCCCTAGAAGCTGATCTAAGGCAGGCAAAGAGTCGCAAGTTGCCCTGAGCAGCGATCTTTTTGACTTGAGCACCGTCTTTTTCCGGACCAGTAAGGACTCTACAGGTCGTGTGTTGCTTGCAGCTGCTGGACCCCCATCATTGTTTTCTTTTTCTGAAGCCAGAACAGTGGAAAAGCTCCAAGGCATCGGGCAGGTTTCCGACGCAAAGTGATTTGCATTGCAAATATGGACACTTCTGGGAAAGTAAGAAGAAGGCCATTATATCTAAACTGTAATCTCAAAGGTTTATCTTGTAAAACAAAGCTTTATCCCTTCCCAAGGGAGTAAGGGCCATTAAGGTCAATGGGACTCATGTCTGATTTCTTCTCCTGCACTCTGTTTCTGGTTAAGCTAGTCTTTGGGACTGGCCAGATGGAAAGGCTTTCTGAACCTCTAACTGGTGCTTCTTCTTGTCCTTACTGGGTACTCTAAGGGCGAATCCCCACAGCAAGCTTATTTCGCTTTCCCTAAACCGAAATAATAGAACCGGATGCAAACGCGAATTTGCCTGTTCCCATTACTTTTAACTTACTCACGTTGGATCTGGATTCTGAGGATCGTACGTGGGGTATGTGACTCAAGGGGGGACTCAAGTGGCTACTTTTTAAAAGCCGCTTTTCAGGGCTGCCCTGCCCTCTTCCTCCTGGCATGGACGCGCCGCCCATAAGGGACCCCTTCACCGAGCCTAACTGGGTGGCTGGGTGGTTGCCACATTGTTATCAGGTTGAAGTGGTTCCATCACTACGGTGTAGCGCTGCTGTTAAGGGTGGATTTTTAACACTGAAATCACTGTCTTTGGAAGCAAGCTATTGGGAGAGGGAAACCCTAAACATGGATTCTCATCCCTAAAAATGGTACTGTCCACCCAGTAAAAAATGTAAAACATTTCAAGCGCACGAGACCTGTTGAAATCAGGATTGAGATTCACCACGCTTTGGGGTGGTTTAACACGGGAAAAGCGTGTTAAGCCAAACTGCTGTGCGGACTCCGAGGACTGAAAACATTTTTAGTCCAAAATAAGGTTGCCGTGAAGACACGGCCTAAGTCATGGCAAATTCCTGGATGACTCTGTGGGCACCCTTATTCAGATTTCTTGTCAGAGATACAGAAGTGGTTTGCCATTGCTAACCTGGGGATTGAACCTGTAACCCTCTGCTTTCCAGGCAGTTTGTTCTACCTCTGAGCTACAGCTGAAGGACAGAATGTGTGCAGGTAGCCCTTTCTATACAATCAAGATCTGGTGAAGTTGCTGCTTTTAGGCAGACTTTGCATGGAAGTAGGTGCAAAGACTGTGTCTGGGGCTGTACTAGGAGTACCTCTACCACTCCTAGTGTAGCTGTGGAGCAGTTTTTATTGCTCCATAGCTATTGAACATGAGGACAGCCATGGATGCTTAGAGCCATTCTGAGATGGAAACAGCTCTGTGCCGGGGTTTCCCTAACTTTTGCCAGGGGCCAGGCATGAAAAGACCTATAAGCACTGTATTTTGGTCATAAAAGAATAACCTTTCTACCTTTTGCCTATATACTTGAGATTGGATTATTTTATACAAGTCACTCAAAAGCAGGGTATATATAACATCATGTAGCAAGAAGTTCATGTACTTCTCTATGGGCTGGACTTGTGGGTAAGATAAGTGCTTCCATTACAAAATTATGAAGTGGGGGGAGGCCAGGATAAACGATGGCATGATGATATCACACTGGTGTCTGGTCTGTTGGAAAGGTAGCTAAAAAGAAGCGGCCCACCGACCCCACAAATGTCCTGCTGATGATTTAAAGCCTTTCTCATGACACCTTCACACCGATAGCTGAACGCTGCCCCAGCCACCATATTTGTTGCCAGCTTTGGATCATACAGGTAGCTTAATAGTTGCCCAAGGAGGAAGTTTTGACAGCTAAAACTCACCACGGAGGCCACAAATGCCAAAATTCTCTTTTTAATGGGGCTGTTATAAGGTTCAGGCTAGGGGTGTGCACGAATGCATTTTTGACATTTGATTTGTAACAAACCGAATGTTTGAAAATCCGTTTTTATATGAATAGATCACAATCATATGTGGTTCAATTCTATTCAATATGAATCTGTTCATAAGCATATTCGATACGTATTGGATACAAATGAATACGTATCCGATGCGTATGAAACAAACAAATAGGAATCTGATATGGAGTAATATGTATCCAATACGTATGAATCCATATCTGATAGGAATGAATATGTATCTGATATGTACATCTGTGCTCTGAAAACGTCACATCCAACCTGAATCCACTTTTAATCCACTGTCAATCCATAGCAAATACAATCTGGATCCATTGAGGATGTGACTGGCACTCTGTTTTCCCACACCCCCAATCTAACGAATGTTGGAACTATTTGTACAAAGTCTGGAAACATTTGTATTCGTATGAATGTTAGTATGTGAATATCATAACATTTGATTTGTGTACAAATGTCCATAATTGTATAAATTACAAACGCTACAAATATTCGTGCACATCCCTAGTTCAGGCGTATATCCTGATTCGTAGCCACCCAAAGGTTATCACTTGCTTAAGAAACCAAAACAGATGGCTGGCAAGTCTCAGCTGACCTGCTGGAAGTCTAAAGATTGTGCTGCAATGTTAATCTTGAGCATGTTGCATTGCTGAGACTCCAGCTGTGGTCAGATGCATTGTTGCATCAGATGTAAATCCCACTCTATTCCATGGGGTTTATTTGGAGATAAGTGGTTGAATCCTTGGGCTACACCCTTACGGGTATAGGAACTGAAATTTGCATTCCATGCTGCATTCTGCCCAAAATCGTACAGAAAATGCTGTAGCAGCAACCCTACAATGCAGCTGGAATCAGTGCTGGGAACCAGAGGTGCTCCAGAAGTCTGTATTGCTGTTTGGGCGGGGGGGGGGGGCAAACATTCAGCTCCAGGCCACTGCACTCATGGAGCCCCAAGTTGGATGCAGAGGCATAGGTGACCTGAATTTCAAAAAGGCTGCCTTCATTGCTTCTGGGGGAGGGTAAGAGGAAGCAGAAGTGTTTGTGTGCTCAGACACCCAGAGCTCTGTATATTTTGGCTAGGGGTGTGCACAAATGTATTTTTTGCATTCAAATTTGATACGAATCAAATGTCCAAAAATTCAATCCGATTCGAATGTCAAAAATCCAGATTTTTGAAAATCTGGTTCAAATCCAGATTATCTGGATCCGTACTTTTAAAAATCCGATTCGTATCCAAATATGCAAATGTTGATAAGATTTGTATTTGTTATACTAATTTGAGCGAATCCATATTCATCCTATCTGCATCCTGTATGCATCCCATTTTTATCCTGCATTACGTGCACAAATATATATAATTTTTGTGCACATTCATTATATGATAGATATAGATCTACTCATGTGAATAATCTGAAAATCCATATTGGAGTTTCAAAAATCCGAAATTCATCCGAATGTATAAATTCGGATTTTCAAAAATCCTATTCGAATTTGAATGTCAACATTCAATGGATTTGAATCAGGATCTTTGAATTTTCAAATATCCCTGCACATCCCTAAGTTTCACTGTGTGGATGAAGTCCTGGTTTCTCTGCAGTGTTAGTGTTTGGGATGCCATGATGAAATTTCTGTATTGAAAACCATCACGTGAACCAAGAGAAGCATGGCTCCCTTTATCAGAGTTGCATAAATTCAAAAGCACATTGACTAAGAAAATAATGCAGCCCAAAGCACATTTATTGAAAGGCCTTCTTCATTGCCTTCCAAAGTTCATGCATGTGGCCCAGTGACTTGCCTGCAGGTCTTATGAATGTGCAAAGAGGATCATCCTAGATGAGATTAAGGCAGAGAGAGCTGGAGTGGTTAATCAGTGGCTCTCAACTGCACTTTGCAATGGTGAGGTCAGGGTAAAAAGACCCAATGTGTACCCAGTTGCTCCACTGGACTGATGTTGTAATCTGGTGATAAGATTCATATTCTGTGTGTGATGTGTCAAAGTTCAGTCTCTCATCTTCCTAAGTGAGGCTGGCAAAACCATTCATCTGCAGCTAGCCAGTGTAGACAAGGGGTCACCAGCCTTTTTGCATAGGATGGCATTTGCCTTTTTTGCAGCTGCATCATACTGTTGACTTGTGTTCAACCTGTGATCAGCCAGTACATCCAGATTCTTTTCACTTGCGCTACTACTCAGCCAGATTCCCCCTATTCTGTATTCGTTTTTATCATTTTTCTTACCCAGATGTAGGACTCTGCATTTGTCCCTACTAAATATCATTCTGTTAGTTTCAGCCCACTGTTCAACCTTGTCTAAACCTTTTTGAATCCTCCCCTTCCCCTCCTAGTGTTAGCAACCCCTCCTAACTTTGCGTCATCTGCAAAATTTATACAGATCTTTCAGATTGCTACTGTTACCATCCTTGATTGTTGGCTGTCCTGGCTAGGCCTGAAGGAAGATGGCTCTATATCTGCAAAAATACACGGCTTTCACTTTCCTCCAGAGCAGAAGAGGAAGCAGTGATAGCCACTATACCTCCTTGCTCTTTCATGCACTTGAGAGAATGAGCAAGAAGTGACCTATGATAACAGGTTGCAAGTTCAGAGACCTTTGCACACAAGGCTGTGTCGAACACGCGGAGAAGGAGCATTAGCTTTGCTGGGGCGACAGTTCCGTCCCAACCTGTCTCCGCGTGTTCTCCACGTGTTCAAGATGTAGAGCCGTTGAAACTGCTCTATATCCGTCTTTGCACGTTTGAAGTATCCTTGGCTGTCCAGGGAGAGAAGCGTTCACAACGCTTCCCTCCCTGACACTGTGGGCACGCCCTCCCACCACGATTGGCTGAAAATCAGAACAGGTGATGGGGGCCACGCAAATCACTTACCTTGCCGGCTCCAGGGTTGCGATCTGCCCAATCAGAAGCCACGCCATGTGCACATGGTGCGCATTCCTGACTGCCCTGGGTCATAGAGACCCAGGACAGCGAGAAGGTAGACAGCGAGCGCACATCCCCGGGCCCCAGGGTGGGTGGGTGCCCAGGTGGGTTCCTGCCAGCTGTATAGGACCCGATTGGGTCCTGTACAACTGGCAGGAACTGGGGGAAGCTGCCTGACAGGTCGGCCCACCCATGGGTGCTCCCACCCAATGGCGGGCAGGCCTGCAAGAGGCATCCCCGTCCCTGTCTAGCCTTTCCTGGCTAGGACAGTTTGGGACAGTTTCCTGTTCGCACGTAGGCAGGCAGGAACGCGTGTAAACACCTGCCTGCCTGCCTGCCTGCCTACGTGTGAATGCTGAAACTGTCTCAAACTGTCTTAGCCGAAAAGGCCTCAGATTATTCCATCTTCTTCTTTTGTCAGCTCCTATTTGTTTTTTTGTGCTGTATGACAGACCACTGGACTAAATTCTCTGTTTTTACAGGTCATAAGATGCAACGCTGCTGTAGTTTGGGAACCTGGCAAGCCACTATCTGTAGAAGAAGTAGAAGTTGCTCCACCAAAGCATCATGAAGTTCGTGTTAAGGTAAACAAAATGTTCCCAGAGCCTTCCATGTTCCTTTGCTTCTGTTTCTTAATCAGAGAGATTTTATTGTCCTTGTTTATTTATTTATTTAAAATATTTATATCCCACCCCATATCCCAAGATCTCTATGGTATGCAGCACCAGCTGGTGGACAGGATCACATCAGATGGCTGACCAGCAATTTTCCAATTTGACTGATGCCTTTAATGCACTGATGCATAAGGGTCAATATCGGAGAAATAACTGTGTTAGTCTAATTTGAAAAGTCCAGCAAGGTAGTTAGTAGCACTTGGAGACTAACAGGAGAAGGGCTGGTGGCATGAGCTTTCATAGACATATCTACTTCTTCAGATGCATAAGGGCTTAGTTCTGGGTGAGATCCAATAGCCATTCACAACAGGTTTCAGACACCAGAGAAAAGGGGTAGATTGCCACTCACCTCTTCCACCACCCTGGGATGGAGAGGCCAAGGTCTAAGGGAAGCATGAGCCTAGAATAAAATTGTGTTCCTAGAGTTGTTACCAAAAACATAACATTAAGTAAAATTTATTGGTCCGGTAATGTTACAAATATTTGCATGCTTTCTCATGCTTCATTTCAAAGTCCTCCTTGGGTAAAGATTGTGGCAACTGAAGTCCAAATTCTGCATCATTTGCTGACAGGTTCAAAAATGTTATCAGTATGCATGTATGTGTAACAGAGGAAGATAAAGAAAATCTTCAATGGGTCTAGTGATTTTGATGACAGTCATTTCAACATCCAGCTCTGCCCAGCTGGAACCTCTCAGACAAGCAAATAAATTTATTTGTTCAGCATCCCTCAAAGGTGCTCGTGTTAATTTCTCACTCTTTGACCAAGTCTCAGAGCTACATGCATAAAAACCCACCAACCTGCTGTAACAAAAATAACAAGATACAGATAATGTTTAAACAATAATCTGGTCAAGATTATTAAAAGAATTTATTTAACATATTATTGTTTCCCATTAAAATACAATCTCAAAGCAGTCTACATAACATAGAGGATAAAAACAGCTAAAATCATAATAGTGATATTAAAACATGATCAAAATCAAGGATATGGGCACAAACAAACATGCAAACATTCACTCTGGAAAGACCTACGTAAAAAGATAAATCTTCAGACAGGTTTGTCCATACTCATCATCCTAAGAATCTGAAAGAAAGGGTGTATGTATGTATGTATGGATGTATGTATGGATGGATGGATGGATGTATGGATGTATGGATGGATGGATGGATGGATGGATGGATGGATGGATGGAAAAAAACAGAAATGTCAAGATAAAGTAAGTCGCTTGAAGGAGAGAAATCTATACCAAGAAAGACTGATGCATGCTTTAATGGTCAGTGCATTTGCTTTCTTACATGGCACAGACAAGACAATAACGGCTAGAACCATTTGATTAGGTTCTTGAAGTCCCTGAGATTAAACCCTCACTCACTGCAAATACAAGTTCCACAGTCCTTCTGACCCAGCATGCCCAAAGCAACTGAGATAAAAACAAATTGAGAGTACAAAGGTACTCCTGTGCAGCTCAGATAATTTTCACATATGGAAAGAAGCTGTTGTGCTGTACATGTTTGTCTTGCTGGATCAAAAATAATTAGGCTGGAATATAAGGCAGTTCAAAACTCTATAGCAAACAGATTTAGGAAGAAGGTAATTATTTTGTATAAGACAATTTAGCAAAGATCGATGATGATGATGATGGCGACGTAACATCTGCATCAAACATTTGTAAAAGGTCTTGAAAAGATGGATATAAACTGGCTGCTGATCAGAATTGCCAGAAAAATCTCATTCCCCGATATGCTACTTAGCGTGTGAGGATCTATTATTAATAATAATAGTATTTTATTGATACTAAATAATCTGTAGCTAAAAAACTTATGATAAATAAAAATTAAAAGTTCTGCTGTGTACCCTCTGAAAACCTTTTGCATACCCTTAGGGTTCATGAGCCACACTTTGGGAACATTCAAGGCAAAGATTAGCATAACTGCTCCTCTTCCTCGGAAAGAGGTCAAGCAATAGCCTGTGTTTCTACTTCCTGAACTGCAGTCATGCATGAACTCCTGTTAGAGCAAAAAGGTTGGCCACATCAGCAGAGACCCCTGTCATATCACATCTCCACTTCCTGTTGAGGTGCCCACTGTTGCCACATCTGCATTTGTGATTGGGCTGCCTCATTTCCAGGTATGATTGCAGTAAAAAGTGCAATTTTTTGCAGGATGCAATTTTGCACCCTAAATGGAGGCACTTCACTGCAGAAAGGCTGCCTTATCGATCAACAGTGGAGATGGAGGAGGCATCTTTTTCACTAACCGATTGGAGTGCCTCTCTCATCTGCCCACATCTTGCTCCATAAGTGAAGACCTCGGTCCTTTCTGTACTTGGCCTGGAATATATCTCAGGATAGCAGTCTGCTGGCACAAGCTGCTTAAGACTATGATAGGCCTCACTTGAGGCCTTCCATAGTCAGCACTAGCATGAAGATAGAAGGTCCCTATTCTGAGATATATTCCAGAATAAGGCCATGTGCAGAAAGGGCCCTGGTCTCAATAAACCCTGAGACCAGAGCAGGATCCAAACATCCACCCCCACAGCTTTCTATGTGCTATTGGTATATGTTTTTGTTTCCTTACAGATAATCGCCACAGGGGTATGTGGAACAGATGACCACGTTCTATCAGGTTCTTTCCCAAATGCTAATTATCCTGTAATTCCTGGTCACGAAGGAGCTGGAATTGTAGAGAGCATTGGCGAGGGAGTGACTTGTGTGAAGCCAGGTATACAGAGAATAGAACTGAATAATTTTGAAATGTAACTTTTGAAAGTATTGAGCTTAACCTGAAGTCCACAGTCGGTAAGTAGATAATCATGGAGGCCTAGCTGACCAATATAAATAATCAGTGCCAAACTGCGTTATGGGAAGTTTCTAGGCAGGGCTGCCCCTAAGAATTTTGAAAATTTTGATCCCAGGTTCTCCTTTCCTTGGGAGATAAAAATGTTATATCAGCAATGTTTATGGGAACCAATATGTCCCTTTCCATTCCCTCACTGGTGATCCTGTTTCCAGGATCACATTAAATGAAGGAATTTGCACTTTGCCTAGCAGTGGCCAAAACCATGTTGTGCAAAGTCACATAATACAAGGGATCACTATAATATGTGACCAAACTGGGTTCACCATTCAAGATCTTTAAAGCCTTAATGGTGATCTTATCATTTAAAAGTAGGTATGTAAATTATAGGTATTTGTGAGGGTGCTTCTGGTTCCCTCCCTCACTTCTTTGCTTCCAGGAGACAAAGTCATCCCTCTCTGCTTACCTCAGTGTGGAGAATGCGCCTTCTGTTTGAGATCTAATACCAACTGTTGCCTGAAGACCCAGTGAGTTTATTTAGAAATTTTGCATCTCTTCAGTATTAGCAGTGGGTGATGCAGTTCTTTTTTACTCACATGTCCAAATCTCCCTGAAACAGCTTTTGCGAACCGCAGAACCTGATGCCAGACAAAACTAGTCGATTTACCTGCAAAGGGAAGCAAATTCACCACTTTCTTTGGAACAGCACTTTCTCAGAGTATACAGTTGTTCCTGACTCAGCTGTAGTTAAAATTGACGATGCTGCCCCTCTGGATAAAGTGTGTCTTTTTAGCTGTGGATTTTCCACAGGTTATGGGTCTGCTCTCAATAGAGCCCAGGTAAGGGGAGTTTTTTTAGTATTCTTTGACTTACCTAACTGAGAAATTCTGTAACCTACTGAATAACAATCTCCAGCTGGAATTCATCTCAGTCACATCTTCTGTGGCTCAATAGGTCACGCCTGGGTCCACTTGTGCTATCTTCGGTTTGGGAGGTGTTGGCCTTTCCGTGGTCATGGGATGCAAAGCGGCTGGAGCTTCTCGGATAATTGGGATTGACATAAACAAAGACAAATTTGTCAAAGCTGAAGAAGTGGGAGCAACTGAATGCCTTAACCCTCTTGATTACACAAAGCCCATTCAGGAGGTGCTCGTGGAGAAAACCGGTCATGGTGTTGACTATGCATTTGAAGCCATTGGATGTGTGGATACACTGGTAGGTACTCTTTAAATTCTGCTGAACAGGCAAAATGAGATACACAAAAGATAGAAAATCTGAAACTGAGATAACTCCTTTCCACTCACCTGTGGGAACAGTGAGCAAGTTCCATACCTTTATTCTGAATCTCTGCATGCTATACCACATGATGGGATTTACACATGCCCAGTGAGGTCCAATGAACACATCCAGCTTTCTACAGAATGTTCGACTACATATTAGAATGCTGATCATTTTCCAGAAAGCTGCTTGCAAATTGTTTTATTTATTTATTATTTACATTTTTATCCCACCTCATACCCAAAGGTCTCTGGGTGGGTAACAACCATTGTTCTGTCAATCATTTGGAATGTAAGGACCCTTCAGGGTTGCCTAAACAATACTTGCAAGAAGAACAGGCACTGGGTAAGGCTACTATTGAGGGTCATCATACTCTGGTTGATAAGTAGAATTGCTTACAGGAAGCTTTCAGGCAAGTGAGTTCAACATTGAGCAGCTTCTCAACAATTCTATGATTGTGTAGTCCACAGTGAGGCAATCTTGCATGCGTCTTGCCGGACATGCAGGTAAGTAAATCGGTGCTGGACTTTGCCATACATTCCTCATGGGCCACTGCAAGGAATAAAGCTGGGTTCTTGTTTATTATCCTACTTTGCCCCTTGCCATAGTGGAGATAGCCCTAGTTTAATTTCTGCTGAGTGGCGTCCAGCCTGGTGAACAAATGTAGATGGAAGTTACAGGAGCACTCAGAACACCAGATTTGCCCTCAATGCACTTTTTGTGCATTGATCCTCCATAACAATTTATGCATTGAATTCACTTTGCGTCAATTGATTATTTCCCAGTTTATATGCCAACTTTCTTAGTAGCAGATTGTTTTATTTCCTGCTTCAATTAGACAGCTGCATTGGCTTCCTGTCACATGGGCTACGGAGTCTGCGTGATGATTGGTGAACCTCCTTCGGGGTCTCCACTGTCTTTTGATCCCGTGCTGCTTCTTACTGGACGCACCTTGAAAGGCAGTCTTGTTGGAGGTATGTAGATGAAGCACCAAGCATGAATGCATGGAATAACAGGTGACCGTTTCCAAGTTTTTCTATTTAGTACTATGAAATTATCAGGGGTTGTAAGAACATTTAAATATGAAAAAATAAGTCTCCAAATTTTATTCATTCAGTCATTCATTTATTCTGAGGTTGTTCAGGCCATGTACACAATTCACCTCAATCTGCAATGAGTTGTTGCATTGAAAAACACTAAATAGTATTGAGTTATGGTTATATTTCATTCTGTTATAATACTTCAGAAAGGATGTGACCTTCCAGATGTTGGAGTCCAGCTGCTGTGGCCTGCACTAATGTGTGGATGACAGGTCCCGATTCCGAGATATAATCCGGAATAAGGCCCAGTGCAGAAGGGAACCTTGAATAGGAGTGAATGGGGGAGTTTTGTGAGCTCATAACATCTGTATGCTTACCTTCAACTCTTGCACCTTTAAGAATTCAATGCTTTAATTGGGATACACAGAATGGAAAGCTGCCAGATTCAAAATACCAACTAAAGTTTCCTTAGGAAACTTATCACTGTTGCCCTTTTTTCTTATTTGGGGAGAAAATGACCAGCGGATCTATGGAATAACCCCCATGCCTTATGACTCCCATCTTCCTGTCTGATTTCACAAGTCCCAAAAATGTTCTAATCCCCCAGGCCTTATATTGTCTTTTTAAAAACAGAAATGTTTTTGTATAGATTGTGATGATTGGTGTTTTGCATTTCCCCAGGCTGGAAAATGAAAGATGCTATCCCTCAGTTGGTGTCCAGTTACTTGGAAGGGAAATTGAAACCAGACGTTTTAATTAGCCATACTCTGCCATTCAGCAAGATCAGTGAAGCATTTGATTTGCTTCGTGCTGGAAAGAGGTGAGGTTCTGTCTTGTTTGCACTTGCTTATGAAGGGGTTAGCTTCGGTAGAGATCTAGTAACAAAACGTAACATTTTTCTGAATGCTTTGTCACATGGCACTGGCCCACTGGAGCTTTGCCTGAGATCAAAATGGCATGCCAAAGAGTGAGGCATCAATGTTAATTATTACTTGGTAAACCTAATAATTTTGCTGTGGGTAAAACAGCATGTAGGTAGGTAAATAGTTATAAATGTAGATGATCATCATAACAATATCTGGTGACAGCAGCATCTGAGACAAATAACTTGAGAAGATCAAGATATGAAAATAAAAATTGAAAGATTGTGGCACAGTTGTAGTCTAAGTAGTTATCAGCACGCTGGGTGCCCAAAAACTTGGTTAGCACTTAGAGTATCTACATAATGGGTGTTTTCCACTGTCACTAGGAGTACCCATTAAGTGCCCATTAATGGATACTTAATGGGTACTTCTAGTGACAGTGGAAAAACACCCATTGACAAAATCAACTTTGGTCAACGCAGAATGCCACACTGCTTGGATCTGAACATATCTTGTGTTAATACATTATGCTGTCCTAAGGTCTTTGGAAGAACTCAATATGAAATGAAGGTCAACACCAGCTAAAGAACTAGAATTTGTCATATCACATTTTTAACAACAACAGCAACAACAATAATACAGCATTGATACATCTCATTATCCTAGGTCTTTGCAAAGGATCTGATAGTCTGAGTACCAAACAGTCATAAACGTCTACCAGAATGTATGATGATGATAATAATAATAATACTTACTGTAATTTCTGCAAAAGAATGTTTAAAGGTAATTCTTTTTGTCTTGCAGCATTCGGACTATCTTAATGTTTTAAGTTGCCAAGCTGCCGAAGCCTTTGTAGATTTGAGGCATCTATGCAAAGATGGTGCAAGCCATGTTTTCAGCCAGACAGTCGTGATCTAAATTGTTTCAAGTGCCACAGCTCCAGAGAACATTAAACCTAATTCTAATCTATATTGCGATTCATATTCCTAAATAAGTACATATGCTATTCTAATTCAGAGCCTCTGTCTATTTTCAATAATGCATTTTGGGCAGTATTATTCTTACCCAGAATTTAATTGCAAGAGCAAATACCATCTGCTCTCCTTTATATATAGGTCTAAATTAGGATACCAACTAAATATTGTCATCATACAAAAAAAAAAAACCATATAAAAAGATACAGAATCGCTTTTGCAAAGGCCTGACTAAATGTCCTACCCTCAAACCTATTGAAGGGTAGATACCAACATATCCCTATTATCCTCAGAACCTGTCCATGTGAAAATCGTGACAAAGAAACAGTAGAACATGTTCTTCTGTAATCTCTATAACACTGCTCACCAAGAATTAATAAATCCCAAGCTGAGCCTATATCCAGGAAGATCCAGTTTAGAATACAATTTATTGTTGTGATACCAATCCTGAAATGACTCTAGCTGCAGTAGTTATAAAAATAAGGGAGAAATCAGAAAATGAAACCCTGCAACCGAGCGACCTTGATTAGAGATATTCTGAAAAAATTATTCTTGATCATATGCATTTAAATCCATTATGTTGTTTTATTGTCTCTTATAGTGGGTCGTTTTACCTGTACTATCTTCTGAGTATGTAGACTCACTTGATTTTCACTTGATTTTATCTGCACATTGTGATTTTAAGTAACTTTTTGTACTTTTTAACATTTGCTGATTCTGGTCTGTGACCATACAAATAATTTTTAAAAAGTATTATTCTTTAGCCCAGTCTTCTCATTTATATACCAGTTTTGTGTGGGAGAGTATTCAAGCAAGCCCCTGCTGCGCTCCGTGGAGCTGTCCTGCCGCAGCTCATCTGTGGCTGTGAATTGGATAAAGTCTCAACCGTCTGGAACCATTTCCATGTTTATGCACACGTAGCAAAAAACACTCAATGCTTTCTTCATTTTGCTAATACTAGGCAAGAATCTGGATTAGTAACTTGTTGCAATGCTATCTGCAAAAATTCATCAAAAGTCAAGACAGAGGAGGAAAAATGCATACTGAAGAACAGTATTTCCATCACAAAATTATCATGTGGTAAGAGACTCCATGTGTGGATGCCTAGGTACTGCCTCCAGTTTAGAGAGACAAGCATGATGCCTCTAAAGGCCATTTGCAGGGAGTCAAAAACGTGAAGATTTTGCCTTTATCTGCTGCTTGAGCAAACCCAGAAGTAATTCATGGGCCACTGGGTAAGAGAGATGGCTGGACTAGATGGGCTATGGCATGATCCAGCAGGACTCCTCTTATGTTCTTATGTGTGTGTATCAGGAGTCCTTGACAAGGCAGTTTCTTATGATCTAAGACTAGTTTTTACATTTTAAAAAACCCTTACCTGCTAACTGAAAGTTTAACATTAATAGAATGAACGGGAACTTGCATGTGCAGTATTCATCCCATCAGCAATCAGCTTCAGTCTGATTCTAGAAAGCCTTAAAATGATTTCTGCTCCTGTTTTCATAAGAGAAACCCATTGAACTCTTTCATAGGTGTGAGTACAACAACTTGGTGCTGAAAAGAGTTTGCATGCGGTGTTTATATTACGTTTCTAAAGCCTCTGTAATATAGTGTTTGCTGAAGATTCCATTCATCTGCAAAGTGCCTGATTTCTTAATCTTTGGTTTATTATTTGAAAGCATCTTCAAATAAACTTTGCTTCTTACTTATGTGATCATTATTATATGTTACAGCTGCTGTGATTATCCATGTATCATATCTAAAATTTGTCAGGTGATTCATTAGAACCATTTTCAGTGTGATCTTTGTTGCTGATTCTAAAGGAGTTCATAACTCCTTTAGATCAGAATCAATCCAAATTGAAAACTCCTGGCAGACACAAAGGTAAGTCTGTGGTTATTCTTCACACCTTCCAGGGGGCAGCAAAAAGCAACTGCGCGATCTTTTTTAGCTTCTGCATTGCCTTTTGCTTTCTGGAGGCAATCTATGGGAATTATATTTATATCAAACTACCATGGCTACCAAAAAGGTTTGAACTATATTCCAGAGTTTGTGAGCCCCTGGTATAAGCGCCAGTATGACTCTAAAGACCAGCTGATGGTAGTCTGTGAACAAGACAGATTATTGTGTTCATGTTCTGCTTGCACGCTTTCTTATGCTATTAGCCATTGTGGGAACAGGCTACTGAGATTGATTGGCAATTGATCTGATCCATCCCTGTCTCTTAGAGCTGATAGAAACTGATAATTATGAATTATAGAGAAGACACACCAAGGCTGTGTTCCGACATAATAAAAAGATACCTCAGAGGTACCTCAGAGAGACAGTGCGTGGCCTTCACTTTCTGAAGCTGCCTCTAATCCACCTTTTCTAGTACAGAATGACTGTGATCAAAAACAGAAACAAAAAATATCTGAGGCAGATTAGAGAAGACTTTGAAGTGAGATTCTTCATACACCGGTCTGCCTTTCTCTTCTCTGATGAATATTCTGGGAATTAAACTATGGTGTTCCTCAAAGCACCCCTCTGTCCCTCTATTCCATCTGAAGAAGAAAAAGAAGAAGAATGGACTAGATGTGATTAGAGTGAGAGAACCGATCAGTAAAATAACAATCCATTTTTGGCTTAGATAGTGTAGAAAGAAAGTGGACCAAAGCTGCATTAAAACTTAGGTATAGATGGTCCCTCAGTGTTCATACTCTCTTGTTGCTTTAAGTTGAAGCATTGCCACAGCTATCATATAGCCTCCATTATGGAGCTTCAGGATTAATATTCTTGTCCTCAGATGTTTTTGTTTGTTCATTAAAGTCAGTCTGAATATTACTGGCAAATTACTTCATCTCAGGAAAATGTGTGTAAACATAGCATTACTACAGAGAGGGCTGCTTTTACTTAATTTTGGATATTTACGCATTCCAAGTCATGGGCCAAAATCAAAGTCATGCATGGAGATCACAATCTAGAATTTCATGAGAACCCTCAGCTAAGTAAAATCAGTCAAGAGAAAGTTATGGTGAACTCTAGTGATCATTCTCGTAGCAGCATCTAGCTTCAAAATGACAGAAGCAGTCACGAAGCACTACTTCTCCGTTTATCACCACAGGTTGGAGGTGAATTAACTCCACATAGTACCTCCCACTCCCAACCTGTACTGGAAATCCAGAAAGTCGTTGTGATCTGCAGTATCAAGCAGGATTAATAGAGTCACACCTCTACATTCCCTTGCTGAAAGGGGAAGCTATTTGTAACTGGGTGCTAACTGGATTGCACCTGTGCTTTATCATAATCCCAGGCGGATGCGCTTGCTTGCCGGAATGTTGGCTCCCTTGTGAGATGCATGTGGCTGTTCTAGGTTTTGCCAGTCCCTAATCTTGCAACTTGTTTCCAGCATTTGGAATTATAGCTGCAAAACCAAGATGCTTCTGGCTTATTGGCACACACACAGTTAAAATACAATGCTCTAGACAGCTTGGGCCAGATTGTTTGTTGGACCACTACTTTTCATATCTATCTCCTTGAAATATTTTGGTCATTCTCTCATGGTTGTGCCGCCACTTTGCAGAAGTTCATAACAAACATGGCACCTCCAAAGCTGGCAGATGCAAGTGAGTGCCTACAGATATAGGGAGAAACAGGAAGGCAGTAGGGCTGGGCATGAATATTTGAACTATTTGTAATTTGGATGGATTTGAGCATTCCTATACGAATCGAAAGTCCAGACATTCAATTTTCCTAATTTAAATGAATACAAATATTTTGAGTTATTCATAAGAATAATTTGGATATTCGTATCTGTATGGGTACATACACATCTCATAGGTACCCATATGCATCCGTACAGGTTGCAAACAGGATGTGTACGGAAGTGTAAGGGATGCGTACAGAATGCATATGAGATGCATATGTACCCATAGAGATACGAATGTCCAAATTATTTGAACGAATACATACAAATGTATTTGTATAGATTTGAATGTTCAGACATTCATTTTTCCTTACTTGTATGAATTCACATTTTCAAATATTCAATTCGTTACAAATTAAATGTCAAAAATTGCATCTGTGCACACCCCTAGAAGGCTGCCGTTGACAGATATGCCTTATCAATGATCTTTTATATGAAATGGTTCTGGACTAGTTTGAAGTGCATTTTCTGGTCTTTAATATGCATTAGAGATGAGATAGGAACACTAGGATTCAACAGTACCAACTCTGAATCATCTTTGAACCTCCTTTTGGGTAGTTGCAATCCGATTCTACCTCACTGTGCATCAGTTTCTACTGCAGAGAAATCAACAAAATTTCATGTCATTTATACTTAGATTATTGCAACAATTATCATTTCCAGAACCACGAGGATCATAGAGATTTGTCACATAACCAGTCTAGCAGTCCCAAACCAGGAACACTGTTTATTTTCAGCTTTTCATAATATTTGAGCAAGGTTGTACACTTCTGTTAAAACAAGTTTATGCAAAGCTGTCCAGCTGGCCCATAGAGAGTTTAGGTTTATCCTGATCAAGGCAGCAACGATCTCACGGTTGCTGTGGGGTTTTTATGAAGCTATTATATTGCTTTCCTTTTTAAGCAAAACCTTTTGGGAAACCAACAGGGAGCTCATGGTATGTAAATATTTACTGTAAGTTGCTGGTTTCATTCCCATCCAAGCATATAAAACGTTATGTTTTAAAGCTGCTGTAGCCTTGGAGGCCATTAAAAGAACAGAAGCTTAAATACACTATTTAAAAGCTGCAAAATAAAATGTGAGGCAATTATATAACATATTGCTGTACATTCCACTGGAATCAGATAAAGCTGCTTCTATGTTACACCAGAAATCCAAAGTAGATGACTGATATAAAACTGTGATCAAACACAACAAAAAAACACCTCTGAGGTGACTTAGCTGATCACACCTGGCCGATCTAGGTCTTCCTGAAACTGAACCGAAGCTGTCCTAATCCTGTTCACACCCAATCACCAGTAATCAGTCCTAGATCATCGTCAATTCAGGCTGCTATGTTCACACCTTTTATGCTCTATCCCCAAGTCTCCTTTACGTGACTCGTTAGCTCTCCACCCGCAATGGCTACATCAACGCTTCCTGCATTCCGATAGGATAAAGTTCTGTCAACCAGCAGTGTCAGCGGGGTGTATTTGGAGTTCTGTAGTGCTGAAGGCAAACTCAATGCTAACCCAGGGTACCATTGGAGTGAGGGGACTGTGCTCCCAAACAGATGCAGCTGAGGCAGATCCCAACCAGCGTGCACCTCCACCTCCACAGAGCTGAAGGAAAACGGAAGCTACAGTGTCCTTGGAATCTTATCATTTATGCTGTTGCCTCACTCTTTCCCTCACGCCCCCTCCCAACATTTTCTGACCATTTATTTTTTTTAACTCCTCCCTATTTATCATAAAACCAAAAAAGAGCATTATCAATCTAGAGCAAAACAGATTCATGTTTTTAAAAAATGCTGGACAGAGTCCGCAGGCTTGCAATTGAAAGAAAGGGGAATCAGGGTAAGGGATGAGGATGGGAGGCAATTGGGCAAGATATAGAAAGATGGCTCTGTATGGGGAAGCCTGCCAGGGTGCAAAGAGATAAAGGCCATTGATCGCTGTGTGTGATCGCTGGCTTCTTAAACAGCTCAAAGAACGAGGCTCCCCTCCCTCTCTTTGCCTTCCTCTCCCCCCTTCCCTACACACACACATAGTCACACACTCTCCCCAATTTGCCTATATTGCGATCATCCACAGATTAAAAGGGCCTAATTGTCCCCATCCTATGCCGTGCTGTCAGGCTGTTTAACTTGGCAGCAACCTTATGGAGCGTGTGTGGTCCTGGGTGTGAGGGACAGAGGGACAGAGGGTGAAACCAAAGCCATGCAAAAGGAGTGTGAGTGTGTAGCAGAAAGATACAGGAAGAACTGGGGGGAATCTGAGGCAGCAGTTGTGGGGAGGGGATATTCAGAGGAGGGAAGGGAGAGCGATTCAGGAGGGAAGGCTGGATCCATCCACCCCAGCACAGGTCAGCCCCTCTAGCCCAGTTTCCTGCTCACACATGGCAAGTAAAAACGGACTGGCTCCCCAAGTGGCTTGAGATATCTGTAAAAGTGACTTCAGAGAAGCTGGCTTGATGAGGGACAGCCTGCCCACCAATACGATCCCAAGGCAAAAAAAAATCTGAACAAGGCAATGAGAAAATGGCTGGAAGATGTCCTGAACTATGGGTTCAATCACGAACTTAGAGAAGACTTTGAGGTGGGATTGTTCACACACCTGTCGGCTTCTTTCCCCTCTCTTAAAATGCATCAGCCACCTGACTCATTTGTCGACAAAAAGGGTTATAAAATCACAACCAAGTCGGGACTAAAAATGCAAAAAAATGCATTTAAGGATATCACAAAATCTCTAGGTTCCCCTCAGTTCTTGCAATTTTGGGGTTGTTATTTCACCATAGTTCTGCTTTGAACCTAAGATTTTGGGTAGGGCTACAAGATCCATCTTCAGAGGATAAGCCAGAAATTACTTCCAAACTACCTGGAGAATTAAGCTTTATCCATGATACTTACATTTCAAATCTATGGGTGAATTCCCATTACAATCTTAAAATGGTTTCAAAACGTTTTCCATTCTCGCAGTCCCCACGTCAGGTTGGCTTAACACGCTTTCTGCATGTTAAATCGCCCCAAAGCATTGTAAATGTTAACACTCATTTCAACAGGTCTCGCTCCGGTTCGTGTGCTTGAAACGTTTTACATTTCTTGCTGTGGGAACAGTACAGTTTTAGTGGGATGAGAATGCATGTTTAGGGTTTCCCTCCCCCAATAGCTTGCTTCCAAAGATAGTGATTTTACTGTAAAAATCCATCCCCTAAGCAGCCGTTACACTGTAGCAATCCACCCACTTCACACCTGATAACAATGTTGCAATTCTGTGCAATTCTAAAAGTTCTGACCTTTAGAAAGGGAAAAGGGAGGAAAGAAGCTGAAGTTTCGGTGAGATGTGTAGATGCTTAAGCTGTGACTGTGGAGTGAGCGGGCAAAGGGGGCTTGAGTTGCTGCTGCTGCTGTGTGCCCTGGGCAATGGGGAGAAGAGGGGAAAGAATCGCTGGCTGCCCAGTGCTGTTTTTCATCCATCCAGGCAAACGGCAGTCACCCAGCCACCCAGCTAGGCTCCATGAAGGGGCCCGTTATGGGTGGCACGTTCACGCCACCAGGAAGAGGGCAGGGGCAGCCCCAAAAAGCGGCTTTTAGAAAGTAGCCACTTGAGTCCCCCCTTGAGTCACGTACGCCATGTACAATCCTCAAAATCTGGATTGAACGCAATTAAGCTGAAAGTAATGGGATCAGGCAAATTTGTGTTAGCATCCGGTTCTATTTCGGTTTAGGAAAGCTGTTTTAAGCTTGTAATGGGAACCGGGCCTATGTGACTAACCTACTCAATTCTTGGAGGACATTGACTCGATGCTTTGATTAGATTCTTCTAAATTCAGTGGTGCCTGGGGTTCATGGTGGTTGCTGAGGCACACAGCAAGGTAGCTAATGTGGCACGCTTCTGAAATGGGTCCTCCTGCTATTCTGGGCCACGTGCCATTCTGCACATCTCCTTGTGCTGGTCTAGCGGCCTCTGGACCAGTGGTAGGCTTGTTAAAACAGGTCTTCCAGTATCCCAATCTATGCGATTATTCTATCTTGCCTGGCCTACACTGTGGCCAGTGTTGATGCAGCAGCTTACCAGGGGGCACGGCCCCCTCTAGTCCACACCAGAGTGTGAGGGCCATTTCATTTTCACACATTGGTGAAAGGGAAGGTCTGGAGATGTCCTGTATGGAGCATCAGCACCATGAGAGCCACTTCCTTTCTGGAGGACCTCTGAGCAATAAGAAGTACTCCACAGCTACACCAGCAAGGTCTGTGATGCTGCTAACACGCTCCAATGTGCAGTCTTTGTAATGTTTCCATGTGAAGGGGGGTGAGGATCACCTTGGCAATGGCCAGTGCACATGGCCGTTGCAGCTAGTGTGATGCCCCAGGAATTGCAGTATTCACACTTTAAGTAGGTTCTTAGGCATGGGGCAGGTGTTCAAAATGCAAACGCCCGCCTCCATCCTTGATCTTCACTTCCCTGGAACACTGTTCTGGGAAAGTGTAAATGGCTTGTATAAGAGGAGGCCCAGAAGTGGACTGGGCCTCACCCTCTACCAAGATACTGCTAAGTGCGAGAAAGGCTTCTGCCTCTCTGTGTGTATAATTTCCTTTATTACGACCTTTGGAAAACTCAAATGCATGTGATGAAAAAGCTGCTGGGCAACCAGCAGATCAGTCATCAAGGATGCAGCATATTCGCAATGGGTCAGCTGATCCAGATCACGCAAGTTAGGTGCAGAAAGGCCCAACAGAGTAGTTGTTTGCAAGTCATTCCATTAGCTACACACATTATGACTCCACTCAGAGCAGCCATAAAGTTGTCACAAATAAGAGAAATTTGCCAAAAAGATCATAAACAAGCCATTTGTGTTTTACAGCTAGCCATAAATACCAAACAGCATGTTTTGCAATTCTGGCTGGCTTTGATCCGTTGGAACTAAACAAAATGTTGCTGAGCTGCTAGAGACTATTTCTGCAATGAATGGTTTGATCACCCCAGGTAGGGTAAGGAATAACAGAATCAATCTAGTGGCACTGAAATGTGGATAAGTATTTATCACAAAGAGCCTTTTAACACTAGGGCTTAGAACCCTTCTAAGGGTGCGTCCCCATGATGAAAATACTCAGAGCGTCTGCACGGAAAGCCTCTAATCCGGGCTACATGTGGGACAAATGTTACAAACCTGTGGCAAAAAACCTTCCCTTTCAAACTGTTCTCATTCTGAATTAGGAAGGCAAGCTCGTATTAACTTGAGTCACGGGGAGGCTCCCGGGTTATTGGGGGAGGGGTTTGGTGATCGGAGCTTTAGTGAGCAGGGTTTTACTGTCCCTGTCTTGCGCGCTGTGATCACAACATGGGGATCTCTTCAAAAGTGATGAGCTCTCATTTGCCATGTGTCTCTCCAGGTACAAGCACGCCCCCCTCCCCACTTGCCTGATCACCCAATCTACAAGGCATGCGTGAGTAAGGGCTTGATTTAGCGCACAAGTGCCTGACAGCTTCCCTGCACTCAACTGAGCAAGATCAGCTGTCAGACGGAGGTATGCCTACTGTCAAGCAGAGAAGCGCACCTCCACTAAAATAATTGAAACACAGCTGTAGCTTCAATCAATGAGCTGGGTTCCCTTCCCTGTTATCATCTCTTGTGGATGCAGTGTGTGGTTTCTGGAGGTGCAGAAGGGAAACATTAAATTAGAAACTGGTAATTTCCAACTGAAAGTTCAATTTGTCACCACCAGTTCACATTTTTTAAAAAGGTTTGACCAATTTTTCATTAAGAATTCTATTTATTTCTTTGTCTAGTTTGTAGCCCACAGAGCAGAGGACTTCTAAAATACAAGCTATCATATAATATAATATTTATTTTGTTTATTTCAAAGTTTTCTATCCTATCCTTCACGTTAAAATCCCAGGTTACAACACTGGCTGTGTCCAGATATCAGTTACTTATTCCGCTATATTTGGATATCCCAGAATCCATGATTTTCCAAAATATGCAAAGATAGTAGAATAAATAACCAAAGTCTGTATGCAGCCTACTAAAAACCATAAAAGCACAGACACTTATAAACATATATTGCATATAAAACATACTTAAATATAACTCTGCCACCATGCCTGGATAAGTTCAGAGGAATCGAGGTATTAAAGGTCTGGGTAAAAAGGAAAGTTTTAACCAAGCACCAAAAACCATAGAACATTGACACCTTGCATATCTCCAGTGGCCACCACAAAAAAGGCCCTCTCATGTGACGCCACCCCTTATACCTCTGAGGACAATATAAGATATCATCATATCATATCAAGGCAGCTGTGCGCAACTGGTATTAAAAGAACACCCAGATTTGAAGCAGCTCTTAAATCCACTGCCAGTAGCTGACCTTGCTGAGGAATCTCTTGTGGTTAGCATATGCTAAAAGAGAGCTTGGCTGACTTGGCCCATGATTAGTACCAAGTGGGTGGCACATGCCCATAAACCTGCTGGAAGACCATGTAGAATCTAAGGATGAAAGAACATTCACAACCTGGAACAGAGTGGACCTGTGATAAGGTGCAGAAATTCTGAGAAATGATAAAGCAGGGTCTTTATGTAATCCTGGGATATCATGTACCACTGATTCCTGTAGTTTATCTGTTACATGATGTTCCTTCACTGAAGTCCATGAAATCTGAGGAAAGAATTGTTACATTATTTGCTGTTTGCAGCATAATTTCAAATAGCTAAAGATGGGAAACAATTGGATATCTATCAAGAATGGGATGGTGTAATAAAACATGAGAAACCTTTTTATTAAATTAATGTATAACAAATAAAATATTACACTACAAGGATTAAAGATTACTAAAAGATATATGGAAACCTTGGATAATATTTTTCAGGAGCTAATACAATTGCAGGGTGGGGAGATTCCAGAGCAAGCAGAACTGATAAGATGGATGTAAACTCTAATGGATGGGTGGGTCGGATGAGATTTTTGTTTGTTTCTTGTTATATTTTTGGTGTAGCTCTGTACACTATAGTAGGAAGAAATTACTGTATTGGGGCATGTTCCCTCTTGACTTCTTAAATATGGATTGGACTTTTAAAATCTGGATTCAGGACCAAGTGCACAATCTGGTTGTTCCCATTTCCTTGAGGATAATATGGGCTGAATCCAAATACTGGCATTCCCACTCAAACCGCAAAAAAAACAAAAAAACAGCACAGAGAAACAGGACCTTTTAATCTCCATCCCTGTCCAACCCCTGTTAAGCCTGCCCTGCAGAATCAGCTGAGTGAAAGAACAATCATCCCTTTCACTCCCATTCACATTGGAAGCTCCTTCCCTGCCGGGAAGACAGTTCAAAGCAGTTCCCTTTGAAAACTGAAGCTAAGACAGCTCACAACTCCCTATCAGTTTTCCTCTCTGTAAAACAGAGCCTCGCAGCTTAGTTTTCTCCTGCTGTGGCAGCCTTGCCACAACGTATCTATCTCTTGAAGCTTGTGTTTTAAAAAGTTTCCCTGTGCTCATATCTCTCCTAATACCATAGCAGTGGGTTTAGAGCAGGCATGGCGAGGGGAGGGAGGGGGGAGACCTTTGCAGCTATGAAATCCCACCCACAACTGGCAGGCATCGGCCAGAAGGATAGATCTCCGCTTCAAATAGTGGGGTAGCATTCCCAAAGGCAAAAAAATAATGTGGGCTGGGCTCCACAAGGGGGCCATGATGAGAACAGTTTTTGTGAGGACTTTTTTTCTACAGATTTTTGCAGGATAGTCCTGATAAAATCTGGGAATAAAAAAATAAATGGAAACTCCCAATCCCAAAAACGGATTTGATTCAGATTTAAACTTGTATGGGAACACTCCCTTGGTGTATGAATGTTCCTACTTTGTATTTGAGTGGTTTGTGTATATGTATGTGTAATGAAATTATATTTAAATTAAACATGAGTTTATGTTTAATTTGTTTTTTCATATAAAGGGTACGGACAGTTTAGTGGATATACAAAGATGTTCTCCCTTTGGGGTTGATCTGAATTACTTAAATACTGTACTGACCATAACAGTTTGATGTGAACATACAATAAAGCTATCTGTATAGTAAATGCCTTCTTCCTGAGAATATTTTTTATTTGTTTAGTATTATGATAAGCGTATTTCTACCACTAGTCTAAATTCCAGTTAATTCCTTCCAGGAACTTTATGCAGATGCTAAAGGCTTGGGAAGGGGGGACACGATTGAATCTCAAAGGACTCCATAGTCCAAAGACCACAGAGTCAAGTGGTATTGTTTTTGGGAACTGAATGTTCAGATAGGATCTGAATTACTGTAACAGCTACAACTCTTTGCTGTCTCGGTTATTCAAAAAGTCAGTATGGAGTTTCTCAAAAAATTCAACTCCAGGGCGCAGAATGACTTGCTTTTTGACACACATCAAGCAGTGCCCTTTTATTCATTCATTTATGTAAATTTTTTTAATATACAAGCCTGCAAGCAATTTACATAAGATTAAAAACAAGAGTAAACCTACACACACAAATTCTAGCAGAGGGTGAAAATGCTTGTTCCTTCAGATGAAGAGAAGTTCTAATCATCAAGTACTCTTCCATGATTTTTAATTACTTTTAAAATATGATTTTATGCTTACTTGCATTTTGGTTTGCATACTGATTGGAAGGTGCAAATATGTATTGATAAGCCAAGTAAACAAATTTCCTTCCCAACAGTTCAAAAACTAACACAACTGTTAGAAAAATTAAGAAGTTAATGATGAAGGAAATTAAAGAAAAGCATGTGCATTTCTGTGACCTTTATGAAAATATCCTGCTTCCTACAGAATCAATTTAGATGACTCAAGAAAGTTTGCATAAGCAGGCCATGAGAGATATGGAGAACACGCATCTATGTGTTGCCATACTATGGAAACCAATTCAAACAAATAACAATATCTTATTCCCACATAATTGCTTTGATCCCAAAGTCATAACAAAATGGAATAAGGAAAACAAAGTTAGTTTAAACAAGTGATAAGAGGTATTATCAGCAATAATACAGAAGAAAAGAATACCCTTCCGTAGTTGCATGCAAAAGAAATCAGCAGCGTCGTTCGAAGCAAAGTAAATGAGTTATGAATGAAGAAATCAGAATATTAATTTGAGGCCTGATTATTTTAACAAGATACAGTAGTGCATGGTATCTCCACAACACTGATAAGAGCAATATGAATGTGGCATAATAATGGAAAATTCCTTTGATATTAATAACTTCTTCAGAGCTGCTCAAAGCCTTACTCTAAATCAAACAAAACAGGATTGCTAATTTGCAAATACATGCTTATTAAAACAAGTGTGTTACTGTTGCTACAAATTACTAGGCCAGAAAATGAATGTGAAATCTATTTTCTGAAGCAGACGGTTGATTATTAAACCATATTGTTGAGAGATTAGCTCAGTTTTTACTACAAATATTTAACCTTGCTCTGTATAGGAGGACAGTGCTACGACAGTCATGACACGTCCACAGTATTAGGCAGAAATCCTATCTTTTACTTAGCAATACTGCATATATCCAAAGGCTGCTGGTGTTTTGAACTGAGATGTCTAAATTATCTCTTAAATGCAACAGACTCCAAAAGAGTACCATTCATAAAATGCACTGTGCCATAAACTGCAGTTATGGCCACTGTTAACTGTCTGTGTTGCTAGATTAGCCTAGTTCAGATGTTATGTTTATGCCTAATAGTTTATTTGCTTTCAAAGGGTTTTAAGACCCCAACCAGCTGGGTCAAATATAGCACCATTATAATGCTGCTATAGGGTAACTTCATTTATTGTCAGTAGCTAATAGCCTTGCTTGTGTTGAGGATAATGGGATCGGTGTGGAGAATGATATGTATTGTCTCGGGCTCTTTGCAGGGAAGCTGGGATATAAATGCCATAAATAAATTAAATAATCAAGTACTGTTTGCAAACACAAAACTTAAATATGTAGAAGGGACCTACGGCTGGGAAAGAGGCTTATCTCTACTTTCCTCTATCTGATTTCAGTGGAGTTTGCTTACCCTTCCTATGGGGCTAAGAAAAAAATTAAAATCTCCACTGTTGGCAGTAGGGTCTTGCTCTTGCAATCTCAGTGGAAAAACAAAAAGAAAATCTTCCCCCCTTCATGTGTAGGAGAAAACATCTGGTTCTCCATTATTTGTCCTAAATGGAAGAAAAACAAGATATTCAAGCACATATTTAGTTTGGCATTGAGTCTCACTTGATGCGGACATGATAATATAGTTTAGAAAGCCAGTGGTCAGAGAAGTCTTGCATATGTTGCAACTTCATAACAATGGACTAGGGAATATTCCAAGTTTCAAAGACTTGCCAACATTTTGTTGGCCTGTACATCCTCCCCTTATTACATTGGACATATCTCATGGACCAGCTGGATATGGTTTACTTCCATTGCCAAGACCACATCATTTTTAAGTATGTTACAAAATACATAGCAATCAGATGGTGTCCAGATGGGTGAATGCAGTGCCTGCTTGCACATCAGACTAAATGAGAAAGTTAATCAACTATCCCCGCAAAAATACAAAGCCTGGTGCAGGCCAATGTATTATGCACCTTTGCTAATTTAGAAATGAAATTCGCAATTATAAGTGCAGGAACAGATTACATTGGAGAGGAACAAGACTTTGACCAGATGAACTTCCTGTCTCTATGTATAGGTCACATCTCTTTATGTGCAAATTCGAGAGCCCAGAATTATTTTATTTGTGTTTTTTAGACTGAACCACACAGTTGTTCTCCCAAGCAGAAAGATTCTTTTGAAGAAGTCTCATCTATGATCATCTTTTTTATTTGTGCTACTTGTAAGAGTGTAGTTAAAGGGTTAGCACATACACAGTGAATTCTTAGGATATTCTTGAGGGGATATGCTAAATTGCAGAACTTCCTTTCCCTATTGCTTTGTGTATTTTTGACAATTAGCTATGGATCTGTCAGAATGTTTCTGTGACTTTTACCATGTTTTTATGATTTTTGGTGTGTTTTAATAGAAGTTTTGATTTGTTTTTGAAGAATGCTTTCTCTGGATGTACTTTTATGTGTGTGTTGTTTGATTCTATGGGTGATAGTTTTTTAAAACCTGTGTCAAAAGACCTTGCCCTCTTGGAGTTTCTACTGGTTTTTTTTTTAAATTAATTAATATTTCCCAGGGCATTGCTCATAATAAGCCAGGATGCAAGAAGGACATCTTAAAGTTAGGGTGTGATAAAGTTAGGGTGCATCATAAAAGAAGTCGGGGGTGGGTGGGTAAGAAGCAGCAATCTTGTTTTCCTTGTTAGGGAACCATTCTAGCCTGGCTAAATTTCTGCTTTCAAATTAGATACTGGTTTCAAATTGGATACTGAATTTTATACTAAATAAATACTTTGAATAGAAATGGGAGAAAGGGCCATCCAAGTTTTTAATTGTTGCCTTATGTGTTTGCATTCATTTATTTGTTCTGCACTCTTATCTGGCAGGCAATTAAATCAATGTAATGTTAATTTACTGCCTGTTGTTCCATGCATTGTTAATATTCCCAAAGGTGGATGAAAGCCATTCTTAAGCAACCTCAAAAATAAATAAAGTAAGCCTTGCGGTGATTGAACATCTTTCATTTGGAAGACTTCTGGAATCCAAGTATCTGTTGACGTTAGAAGGAACAGACTGTTCCAGATTTTGAGAAACAAATGAAAAACAGTTTTGGCATCATTGCAGAATATTGGTTGTGTGAATGAAGACAGTGTTTACATCCACTATTCAGTTCAGGTGCCAAAGTCAGCATATTAAGCATGCAGCTTTCTCATACTGTTAACAGTAGTTCACATAGTGCCTTCCTGATGCAAGCTCATGGGATTAATAACTAAAACAAATAACTAAAATGGATTTGGTATGGAACATAAAAAACATAAGAGAACATAAGAACATAAGAGAAGCTCTGCTGGATCAGGCCACAGCGCATCTAGTCCAGAGTCCTCTCGCACATGGTGGCCCACCAAATGCTCATGGGCATCTCAAGCAGAGACAAGGACAAACCTTGTCCTGCTCTTGAATCCCAGCAAATGGCCTTAGAAGTGTCCTGCTTCCCCCCACCCCCCAAGCCTGAAAGATCTACTTAGGCACTCATTCTAGTCAAAGAGCCAAGTCTGCATATTAAGGTGAGGAGTGACTATGCTACCCATGTGATCTAGTAGCTAAGATGGATCCAGGTCTGAGCTCAAGTCCAATGCCTTTACTGGTTACTTGCTTCCTCCGATCCAGATTTCTGCACACTTGCTACAGGTGCCCAGGTTATTAAAAGATAAACAATAACATTGAGAAGATTGTTAGTGATATGGTGGTGTATGGTGGATGTGTGGATTTGTTATGTGGAATCATTTTTCTGACAAAGCTCCATTTATATATTGTATTTTGCAAAGGCTCATAAATCATAAACAACTGAAAGGGCTCAGATGCAGGCTGATTTTAATGATCCATGTTTCACTGAACAGCTGACTGTAACATAGTATAGAAAGATTAAAACAAGACTCTGTCACTGTCACACTCTGTCCCTGCTAGCCATTGGTCCTGAAATGAGTCGCCACGTGTTTCATTTCTTCTGGTACTACAATAAATTCTAAGCAATAACTTTCTTAAGGTTAAATGCTTTCCATTTCACACCATGCATTTCAGTTTAAAGAAACAGCTTCTGACCTTATTGCAAGATAGATTCAAAGAGCTTTTGTTTGCAACAAACAGGAAGCAGGATTAAACCTCAGTCATAAATGTTTATAAAGTCAGGAAGCTTGACTGTGAAGGAAATACTATACAATTTTTCTAGAGTGCTATAGTGCCACCTGGTGGAGTCTTTGTCTTCTCTATTTCTACGATTTCTTCTGAAAGAGCACTGTCGAATAGGGATGGGCACGAATATTTGTAACATTCGAAATTTGTATACAAACTGAATGTTTCAAAATTCGCACACTGACATTCGTATTCATAAGATTGCTTCGGAACATTCGTGAAATGGGGAGGTGGGAAAGCGGCTGCGCCAGTCAATCTGCAATGGATCCAGAGTGCATTTGACATGCTTTGAAAGTGGATTAAAAGTGGATTCAGGGCAGATTTGACACTTTCAGAGTGGATATGTTACGAGATAAGTACTGGATATGTAACAGATGCATATGCGTTCGTACCGGATACCTGTACGAATTTGTACAAAAACATTTGTATTGAATAGAATCCTACCACGTTCGAAGGGGATCTATTCAAATGAATATAAATTTTTACATTCGATTCTATACAAACTGAACACAAAAAACCCAAACCATCTGTGCACATCCCTAGTCAAAAACTTGCTGCAACTTGTTCACTTGTTGGAAAAGTGGGTGGGTAGGCTACCAGTAAAGATCTGGAGTGGATCCTAAAATCCTGACTTTTGAGGAGTTTCTTAAAAAAAACCAAACCCCTCTGTTGGAATGAATGACGTGGGGACGAGAGTGGAGGTGGTTGAAGACTGAAGATTGAAGTTCTTTACTAGGTTGCACAGTTGCTTATATCTCTTTGTTATTGGTAAAAACTGGATCGAATTGGTTAGAAAGGGAAAGCATTCAGATGCCAGCTGAGCTGGCGCGTGGTGTCCTTGTGAACTACTTGTGTAAACCCTGTCCTTCAGCATAGTGCATGTTTATGCTCTAGAAAGATTATAAGGGTTGCCATGCCAACGAGCGCTTCCTTCTGCTGAGGTTTGCCATCCAAGCACAGAAGTCGCTCCCACGTGTCCTTTCCTTAGAAGGGTCAACATATTCTGGAGTGCTTCCTTCTGCTGAGGTTTGCCATCCGAACAGGGGTGGCATTCCTGCACCCCTCCAATTCCCATGATCTTTGGGCACATCAGCGATTAAAAAGCAATTCCTAAATCTGTTCAGATGACAGTCACATGAGCAATTATACTGTGCTGTGTCCATCTGAAAACCCTGGACTTAGTGCTTCCCAGCATAATCACACTGAAAGTCCTTCTCAGAACTCATGTGCCAGGCTAGAAAATGTCATCCGCCCAACAGTAATTCTTCTGGGACACATAAATCCCAGTGATGAGTATAGCTTTCTCCCAAGGTATTCTGAGCCATGTAGGATACCCACATCAATTATCTCTGCAAGCACCTTGTTCCAGTGTTATCAGTGAACATATTTATCTGCCATTCTCATCAGCCTCCGCAAATAAGGCTATTGTCTAGGCCACCCTTTGAAAAGGATTACCAGTCATTTTGGTTCAAATGGCTAACCACGATAGATCTGCCAGCTGTTCACAGAAATGATGGAAAACATCACTGGCTTCTCTGGCTTCACCTCATATCTGCTAACCATTCATCCTATAGGCAATTGCTTAGCAGTGAGTCTTACTGAAAGGTGAAAATTATTATTATTAGTTTTAAAAACTGCTAGTGTGATTAGTTTAAGAAAGATAGGTGTAATGTCTTATTTGTAGCTGATGAGGCAACCCCAAACTTGGAAATCAAATCAAAACCTTGTTTACAATATTTATGCAAATGGCACATGGCATGGCACACAGGATGGACAAGCAATGGGGAAAACTGAGCAAGGAAGTATGATCATCACTTGCTCTTTCCCCCCAAGCCTGGATTGGCACAATGTTTAGGTAAGTCCAGGTCCTAAGCTGTTGTCCAAAATACTTCTAAGTAGGTCTTCAATGCACAAGGGCTAGCTCCCAGTTGACATCAAGAATGCATTAGCAACAGCCCAGAAGACTCTTTTGAAGGGGAAAAAATAATCATGTCATTTAAAAAAAAATAATACAAATCCAAATTAAAATAATGTTCTCAGCCAATCAAAAATATAAAGTACTTCTCGGAAGCTAAGCAGGGTCGGGCCTGCTTAGTACTTAGATGGCAGACTACCAGGGAATACCAGGTGTTGTAGGCTTAACAAAATAATAATAAGAATAATAAAGCCTTTTATTTGCCAGAACTCTTTAATAAAAATGACCTTAAATATCAGCAGAATCAACTCTTTTGATTAAACGGATCAGCCAGATCAGCCTCTCATATCCATGATGCAGAATATGGCCGATTGCAGGAAAAACGTCTTTATGACAGAGTCAGTTCAACAACAGAACCAATCATTAAGAGATGCGGTAGTTGCCAGAGTCAGTTCTAATTTTAGTGGAGTTCTAAGCAAACCACACATGAAGTCCTAGCGGTTCGTAGACTAGTAATGTTGTTTCCTGCAAAAAGCCATGGCTATTGACTGATCCAAGACTGAAATGCAAAGCTAAGGAGTTTGCACAATGGCTCCACTCCTACTCAGAGCAAGGCTTCATGTGATTTGCTTCACTGAGTGCCCGAGGCAGCATTGATCTTAGCAGTGGCAGGGCCCAATTTGGAGTCCCACTAATACAGCTTGGATGAATTTGTGACTTTACAATTGTTTTAGACCTATTGCAACCAGAGAGCACACTGGCCCGGTGAAACTCTAGCTTCATCCAGTTGTCACTTATTCCACATTATTTGGTTAATTCGGATGAAGCTATTTGCCGGTTAAGGTGGCTTAGGACTGCCTTGGCTCTAAATGCCAGTCTAAGGCCTTTTCTGCACTCCCTAATCCCTCATTGTTCCAAGACAAGAACCAATCTCATGCTGGAATGTATTGCTTCTGCAGTAGGATAGAGTTGTCTGCACTTGGATAGTCAATCCACTTGGTGCTTGGCCACCGTTTCCAAAAAGCCCTCAGAAGCAGCACCAAGGCTTCAAAGGCCAGGAACTTTCATTTCCACATACCAATGTTTCCAGGAGAGTCATTTTTGCTGAGCACCACAGTGGCACTTCTTGGAGCTCTGCAGGAAGGAGTTCCTCATGGCATACTGGACCACAGAGGCTTGCCATCTATGTGCCCCAGTGACCTGGCATACCAAAAGAGGTTCGCTTGTAGACCTTTTCAAAAAATGTTTACTAGTATATTGGGACAGGGTGCCACAGACTAATTCAGAGTGGAGAGATCATACTAAGGGGAGGCAGGGCCTGCACTGTTCCACACTAGCGTGTGGATGACAGGCCCATTCCATTCCAGGTCACTTCTTGGTCCAGTATACCAAGGAGTGCAGAAAGGGCCCAATACAATAGTTTAGGTCCCTAAATGTTAGCC
The DNA here is from genome assembly GCA_023333525.1 of Aspidoscelis tigris stejnegeri. Taxonomy (NCBI): domain Eukaryota; kingdom Metazoa; phylum Chordata; class Lepidosauria; order Squamata; family Teiidae; genus Aspidoscelis; species Aspidoscelis tigris. The sequence continues at coordinate 69,085,636 of JALMGA010000006.1, forward strand.
CAGGTCCACTAAGAGTACAGTCCCCCCCCCCACTGGCTCAACTGATGCCACTGGCCCTTTATCAAAGCAGTTGTCTAATTGAAGAAATGCCTCTGGTGACCACACACTCACTCATGAGAGGCTAGTAGGCACCCATTTCTTTCAGATGCTTTAAGCTGCATGTAGGATATCATGGCCCATTCTACCTCTGACCCAGTTTGGTCTAGTGGTTAGGGAGCTGGACTCTTATCTGTGGATACCGGGTTCGATTCTGCCCTCCCCCATGAAGCCAGCTGGGGGACCTTGGGCTAGTCACAGCTCTCTTCTGAGCTCTCACAGCCCCACCTACCTCCCAGGATGTCTGTTGTGGGGAGAAGAACAGAAAAGCTTTGTCAGCCGCTTTAAGGCCTCTTAAATGGGTGAGAAAAGCGGGGTAGAAAAGCCAACTCTTCTTCTTCTTCCCAGAAGACAATTGTATCACTATAGCCCAGTGTACAGAAAGCAGAGGGTCGTCAGTTGCTGGATCCTCAGCCAGCCTTTCCTAGGAACTAGGAAATGGGAAACCAACCATTTTTGTATCTCTGCCAAGAAAACTGCATAGAGGTGCCCATGTAGTCAGCCAGGAGCTGGTCGTGACTCAATAATACCCAATCTTAATTCTGCCAATGCCTGCAGAATTAAAAGAATCCCGTTCAAATGCTGGCTATTTCTTCCTGTCTTGTTTCTCCAGAATCTTACAGGTTCAGGGTTTGGCTGCTTAGGGAAGGCTTCAAGGGCTGCAGTCACACTCAAGGCTTAATCCATCTTCAGTCCACTTTCAGAATGAGAGAACACATTTTATTCATTTATTTATATTTATATGCCGGCCCATACCCAAGGGTCTCTGGGTGGCTCACAGCATTTAAAACAAACATATAAAAACTATATCAAAACAGGTTAAAAATATAACTTTAAAAATACAAGAATTAAAAACAGCAGTGCTTTTTAGTGGGGGAAAGTGTGGGGAACATTTAGTAAAGTGACATCAGTAAAGTGACAAGCTGCTTTCTTTCAGTGTCAAATAACTCAGGAGATTCACCTTTGGGATGGATAATGTGGAAACAAAATTGCTGGTCTTTTTGCTGCTGTGTTCTTGCACTCTGCAGGTGGACTGAAGCTGGATTAAACCACAGCCAAGGTAAGATTGTTCACACACCAGTCTGCCCCTCCCACTTTAAGAACACTCTGTGCTAGAAAAGGTGGACTGGAGAAGGGTTGGGAACAGGAGGGCCACATTGTCTCCCTGAGGGTCCTCTGAAGAGCCGCTTTTGCTTTCTGAAGGAGTCTTTGCATCAGTTCTGTGTCTCCTTCCGCAATTTTCCTAAGCTTTGGCCCCCTCGGCAGCTGCTAGACCACAATTCCCCAGCACTCAAAACCAAAAGAAATACAGATGTTCTTAAGTCACTGGAAAGTTCGTGGCCATGGCTGAGCCCTGCCTCTGTGACAAAGCATCATGGGGTGTTTTTCCACTTAGCACTAGAGTATTCATTAAGGGTCCTTAATGGGTCCTTAATGGGTACTCTAGTGCTAAGTGGAAAAAGACCCATGGATAGGTCAGAAGCTTGCACGGCCTTCCACGATATGTCTGGTGGCTTAATCGAAGTAGCGTTCTAAGGAAGACCTGAGCATTTTCCTGTTGGAGCCTTAGGCTATGTTCAGACGTAACAAAATGGAAAGCTCAGAAGCACCCCAGAGGGAGTGACGCGTAGCTCTGGCGTTTCCAAACCTTCTCTAATTCATCTTTTCTAGCCCAGAACTGTGGCGCGCGCACATTCATGAGAAGCGGGAGGCACAAGTCACTGCATGAACAACCCCAACTCTAAGATGCTGTTGTTTTGTTTTGTTTTAGATGATCCAGCAGGCTCACCTTATTTATTTATTATATTTCTATCCCGCCCTATACCCAAAGGTCTCAGGCCGTGTAGCAACCTTCAAAACAACAAATTGCAAACCGATATATATTAAAAACAATAATATACATAAAAAATACTGAAGAGATTCAGCATATTTAAAACAATATCCTAAATATTAAAATAATAGCATCTGCGGGGGAGTATAATCCCATCAGCCAAAGGCCAGGGCAAAGAGGCGCGTCTGTTCAGCACCTGCCCTCTTCCAGTCTGGTCTCGTGGTCAAGGAGCCGGCCTCTTTATCTGGGAATACTGGGTTTGATTCCACACCCCTCCACGAAGCCAGCTGGGCGCCCTTGGGCGAGTCCCAGGTCTCTTCTGGGCTCTCGCAGCCCCACCCACCTGCCTCAACCCTTTCCCTCAAGCCCCCCAGCCGGGACTCGAAGACGAGCCGCGAGGCTGGGCCGCCTCCTCGTAGGCGGGACCCTGAGGAGGCGCGCATGCGAGCGGCGTCTCTCCTCAGGCCGCAGTAGCGGGTCCGTCCGGCGGTGCAGGCGGCGGGGAGGGGATCTCAGCATGGCCAGCGGGGTAAGTCGCCCCCGGCCCCGTCGTCGGACATTTCCTCGGGATGGCGCGCGCGGGGAGCCGCTTGTGCGTGTCGAGGAGGCGGCGCCAAGGGCGGCTCTGCAGGAGGGTCCTCGAGGCTAGGGGAGGCTCTTGCAGGCCCGGGGCTTCTGGGGCGCAGGCGGGCTTGCCGCTGTATCCAGTGGCGCGAACTCTGCGTAGGATTGCGCGCACGCGCCTGTCCTTTGGGGTGAAGCGACGCCTCGGCTCGCAGGAGCCGAGCTCGCGGCCTCCCTCCTCCGGCGCGCTGGGCAGCAGGCTTGTTCCGGGCACCCACGGCCCGCAGTCCTAGCTGACCAGCAGCTGCGCTTATTAATAGCAGCAGCCCGAGGTGCAGAAGGAAAAGGCACACATAGGGTCACGGCGTTAAGTTCTGCGTTATGGGCGGTGCGGGTTTTCGTTGTTACGCGCGGGGTTAGTAGCCCCGCATTCACACGCCCAACTTCTTTCCGGAGACTGTTGGTTGAGGAGGGACAATGGGATGTTCTCGGTTTCGCCCTCTGCTGGTGTTTGCCGCAGTTTACACCAGACTTCGGTTTTGGACTTCAGTTCATTTTCTAGGTTTCCTGTCATGCTTCCCATCTTTCCCACTGAACTCTTTCTGTTCACAGACAACAGAAAAGTTTGCATCGCTTTGGAATGGTAGGATCCTATTCCATAGGTGATCAGTTCCTGATCATGGATTGTATAGCAAACATCCTGGTAGACGATGTGATTATTCCATTAGTTAAAGTGGGAAAATACATCCCGAGCCCATTGCACGTTCACTCCTAAATGCCTAATATCATAAGGAAGAAGTTGCCTAATACTTCTTAGTAAGAGTAATAGTAAAATAGAACGAGTAAGGAGAACAAAATGACATCTAAAGTAAAATTAAGATTTAAGTTCGTATGAACTGGGTTAGATCCTTACTGCCTTTTGTTACCCAAACAAAAATTTTGAGGTACAGTACTGTATAAGGTGTACAATCAGGAAGAAGGGGGCAAAGGATTCCTTTTTTTCAAATTACAGATCTTAAAGCAAAAATTGGAAAACAAAATGAGGTAGTGGTTTGCGTAGATCTTTTAAGTGCAAATCTGAACAGGGAGTGTATGTTAATAGGGGGCAAGTGAACGAATGTTAGAAAATCCATATTCAAATAGATCCCCTTGGAATGCAGTAGGATTCTATTCGATACGAGTATATTCATACAAATTTGCGATATGTATCCGATACAAACAAATGCATATCCTATACAAGTGAATACGTTTCCAATACAAACGAATATGTATCCCATAAAATCCGCACTCTGTCAACTCCAACCTGAATCCACTTTTAATCTGCTCTCGATCCATGTCGAATGCAATCTGGATCTGTTGCAGATATGACTGGTGCAGCCACTGTCCCACCTCCCCAGTTTAATGAATGTCCAAAGTATGAATGTCCAATGTCTGAACTATTTGTACAGATGTCTGAAACATTTGTATTCGTATGAATGTTAATGTACGAATGTCGTAACATGTACAATGTCCAAATTCATACAAATTTGTATGAATAACATGCTACAAATATTTGTGCACATCCTTAACTGAGAAAGAGCTACAGGTCAGCAGGACTAACTGGCAGGTTAACTGCTGATAATTTGCAAAGCTACAAAATGTTTACATGTGTGTTGGCAATAATCACTGCTTTGAAATCTAATGCCTTCTGATCCTGGTGGCTGTATTATGTTGAATTTTTAACTGTGGTGGCCCTTGGTTGCCAGTTTCAATAAAGAAGCATTGGAAGTGGAGACACTGAAATTTAAAAATATGTATTAAAATATGTAGTCATGACGGTTATGCCCCATAAAAACCGTGTAGATTTCAAAACTCCTGAATAATAAGGGCCACAGAAGTGCCCAGTATTTGACTTTTCCCCTCAGAAAGCCTAAAAGCAGCTACTTCCAGGTCCCAACTCACAAATTTGCAGATTTTTGCCAGGTTTTTTTCCTATGCAAGGAATGAGGGAGCGTCACAAACGTTGTGTAACGAGTATGCAAAATCCATAAGTTTAAAAAAGTTTAAATGGTGAAGTATGGCTGTGATTGAAGTGCTCAACATGTGCTTTGAGACAGTAGCGGGTTGGATTGAGGCCACTAAAGTGAAACTGAATCCATACAGGATGGAGGTACTGTGTTATAAGGTCTTGTGTTCTTGATAGGATTTCTTTGCCCTGAAGGGAGAGGTGTGTGATTTGGAGGTGCTCTTTGACTGTACTGACACTTGAAACTTAGGTGGAGGATGGCTGACTCGCCCGCCAGTTATGGCCCTTTTTAGGCAGAGAGAGTCTGGCCACAGGCACCCCTGCTGTGGTAACTTCCAGACTGGACTATTGTAAGGCATTTTTTGCAGGTCTGCCCTTGAAGGTGACCTGTAAGCTGCACCTTGTGTGGCAGCTAGGCTGCTAACAGCTACTTCTGACTGGTCACACATCACTCTGGCTGTGATCAGATACAATTTTTAAAAAGCACCACTGAGGCAGCTTATAGGAAGGTTGGATGTGGGATCATTCACACACTACTCTGCCCCCCTCCCCTTTCCTGAGCCTTCTGTGCTAGAAATGGTGGATTAGAGATGGCTTGGGAACACAAGGGCCACACACTATCACCCTGAGGTGCCCCTTCTGTCATGTCTGAAACAGCCCTAGTTGTTCAAAGGGAGTTGCTCTGCAACTCAAACTGAGGCCTTGTTGCTGCGAAACTACCGTCAGCTCTGTTCTTCAAATACAAATTCTATATGAGATACCAGGATCTAAAAAGTATCTTGCAACAAAAGCTGTTTTTTATTGCGTTTTCCAAAGACTGTGCACAGGATGTAAATCATTTACTCATACTTACTCCTTTTTTCCTCCTTCAAGGCAATTTTTTTTTAACTGAATTGATACAAAGGTGAGAGAAAGTGAAGAATGGCAGATATTTTATTTGACATGTGATCTTTTTGAACCTTGCTCTGACATGCCGTTTTAGGGGGGTGAAGCTTCTGTTTACAATGGCCTTTCCTCCATTTCCTTGTTTTATCAGCCATACTAGGCATATTCCACTTTAGAAAAAAATAAAATTTTATGTCAATGTGTGTACAACAGCATCAGTGTCACAGGATTCATGGGATATATATATATATAATCCTAGTATTATTCTGTTCAGCTGCTTGATAAAAGAGTCTTACTGAAGAACAACAGTTCATTATCTGTCTTTTTTCTTCTTCTTTTGGCATTGTCAAAGTACTGTAATTGGTCAATTAAGTTATTGCTGCTCAGTTAAATATAATGCAAGTCCATTCAGTGCCAGCTTTTTCATGGATGATTGGTTCCAATTTTTGCCTTCAATTTCATTTTGCGTCTAGAAGCTTAATAAGAAAAAAGTACTGAACTTTTTGTTCCATTAATTATTGGCAATATTTGTGCTGGCTTAAGCTGAACATTGGTGAAGGGAGAAGGTACAAGTCTATAGTTTAAAGCCTGAAATTGTATCCAAGCTGCCATTGACTTCAGCAAACAAAGATATTTGTTCTTCGAGCAACCTATGCAATATACAACTCTTCCTTTCTCTTTTAGGTTATCAAATGCAAGGCAGCTGTTGCCTGGGAGGCAGGTAAGCCACTGTCCATTGAGGAGGTGGAGGTTGCACCACCAAAAGCTCATGAAGTTCGTATCAAGGTAATTTACTGTTTTGCAAAAGGTTCCTTTAGTCTTTTATGATTCTGTTTGGCAGATGGATGTAGCTCAGCTGTGGGAAGCAGAGAGGGCCACTGGGAGAGTGTCTGTTACCTCCCTGGAAGCAGGTTTCCCAAACTTCTTCTGTATTCTTATGAGGAAAATGGCATTGATGTGGCCAGTCAATTAGCCAAGGCTGTTGAAGTTCCTTTCCTTATTCTCACTGTGTTCAGCCTTGAAACTATTGGGTACTATTAAGCTGGGTCCAACTCCTGGTTCACTGCATGGGCACCTCCATTGGTACCTCCTTGTAGTTTTCTTTAAAAAGACACAGAAACTGTTTACTATTGCCTGTGACTCTGCTTTCCAAGCAATTTGCCCTGCAATTGTGCTACAGCCATTTTCCGCCTTGAAGTAGAGTTATTCAAAATGCCAGCTTAAATACTTCTCAGAGCACCTGAGATCGCCACACTCCTCTACTTGGGCATTACATTTTATAAATGAAGCACCAAGCAAACCTGCCTCTAGGAATTAAGGAGTTTCTCACCGGAGCTCAATTTGTTCCTGTCTGACCCTTCTGGCCTCCTTAGAGGCTTGTTGGGGTCATATGTGACTTAAGTTGTATTGCTCAGTGAAGGGTCTGCAGGAGAAATCCAGGAGAGATGAACCTGTTCTTTGTGACTTTACAGATTGTAGCCACTGCTGTATGCCACACGGATGCCTATACTCTGAGTGGTGCTGATCCTGAAGGGGCTTTCCCTGTCATCCTGGGCCATGAAGGAGCAGGGATTGTGGAGAGCGTTGGAGAAGGAGTGACTAAATTTAAACCAGGTAAAGAGCATTGGTGCAAAAGCTCCTTAGAAGAGAGGTGAGTTGAGAAAGGGCCATGCTGTGCCTAAAATGAAGGAGCAAGTAAGAGGAAGATCTTCTCTTTCTGAAACAACTGAACTGGCAGTCACATGATGAATCTCAGAAGGATCAGACTAATCAAAATAATTTATTTTTTCAGGTAGAGCATTGTCTAAACTTTAGAATTCACTACTGCAAGGTGTAGTATTGGGGTTTTTTTGAAAGGCTTTGGAATTTCAGTGGCTGTTAGTCATGGAGATAATGTATTTTCTTATTTCCTAGAAATACTTGGATTTATAATCCAGCCATCCCTTTTTCTGCGCGTACAGCATTGAATTTTCTTTGATTGTATGGCCTTGGAGAAATCTAGAGCAGAAGATTACTGCATAAATTACTTTGTTAATGTTTCATGTCATAATGTAACACAGTAACATTATGTTTCAGTAACGGGAAACTGAAAGTTATGTGGGAAGGTCAAGAGCTTGAGCACTATTCTCACCCAAAATATCTTGGAGTTACTTTAGACCTAGCTCTAACACAGTGATGGCCAACCTATGACACGTGTGTCACAGGTGACACTCCAAGCCCTTTTGGGTGACACACCTGGTCACCCTGGCACCTGGGCATGTAGTGCTTGCTTGTTCTTGAAGGGTGCGAAATACCAACTTTCAACTGAAGGTTTAGCAAACAAAATTCACCAACAAAAGTCACTAATGTAAAGAACTATTCGTTTTTGCTTTTAATAAAATACATATATCAAAAATATAACTTTTTTACTAGAGCTACAAATATCGCAAAATTATGGATATTTCTAGATGTGACACAGCACCCGAGTTAAGCTAGGTTTTCTTGAGAATTTTGACACACCAAGCTCAAAAGGTTTGCCATCACTGCTCTAACATATAGAAAACATTGCATGAACACCAAACACAAAGTAGCTCCCCGCAATAACATTCTGCAGAAACTCACTAGCAGCATATGGGACGTGGATCCAAAACTAATAAGAACTTCAGCTCTGGCCCTGTCTTACTCAGCTGCTGAATATGCTTGTCCTGTTTGGTATTAAGTCTGCCAATGTAAAACAAGTGGATGTGGCACTAAATTAATTGTGCGGAATTGTTACAGGATGTCTTAAAAGTCAAACCCACTGACAGGCTTTATAAGTTAGCTGCTTATCGCTCCTCCTGGTATGTGGCGAGAAGTTACAGCAAGTAGCAAGAGAAACAAAGCCGAACACCACAAAAGCCATCCACTATATGGTTATGGGCCTCACCCAAGGAGAAGTGCTTTATGGGAACTACCACGCCCCTCAATACACAACCAACAATAGCCAGAGTATCTTTCTGGGAAGAAAAATTCAGCTCAAACTGGATGACTCCCTGCGAGGCTCTTCCCCCTGGTGCAAACCAAGAATGGATAATATGGAAATCCCTAAATAGGCTTAGAAGTGGTGTTGGCAGAACAAAAGATAATCTTGCTAAATGGAATTATTTAGAAGACTCTTCCATTTTATGTGAATGTGGTGCTGAACAAACAACCCAACATTTGTGTCCCTGTCTCATGTACGATGGAGGAACTGCTCAATACCACAGATAATAACAATAAGAGAAACCCTGCTGGATCAGGCCACAGCCCATCTAGTCCAGCATCCCATCGCACATGGTGGCCCACCAAATGCTCATGGGCATCTCAAGCAGAGGCAAGGACAAATCTATTACTGCTCTCGAATCCCAGCAAATGGTCTTAGAAGCATCCTGCTTTCTCCTGCAGCCTGAAAGATGCACCTAGGCATTCATTCTAGTAGCCATTGATACATCTGTCATCCATAAATTTGTCTAACCCTACCTTAAATTCAGTTGCTGTTGCTCATTTCTGGTCAAAATTTTTTTAATTTTATCTTTATTCTTATTTTATCCAATTTTTAATGTTTTATTGATCTGAATGTTGTTTTTAAACTCATTTATACATTTGTTCCTTTTATGACTTGTTTGGCTGAATGAGATGGTTTTGACAAGAAATAAATAAACGTAACACCTATGTACTTTTTAAAATTAAGCATAGCTAACGGATTAAAAAAACCCTGTTCTGTGTTTTCCAGGAGACACTGTTATCCCTCTGTATATCCCTCAGTGTGGAGAATGCAAGTTTTGTTTAAACCCTAAAACTAATCTTTGCCAGAAAATAAGGTTGGTATCCAATTCCTCAGTTTGCTTTACTATGTGAAAAGGACCGTTTTTGAATGAAATGACCTAATATTAAATGTTCCTAAATGAAGCAGGCCTTTTTGTGGTCACCTACTTCTATCTGCCTGTGGAATGATAGACCCTTCCCAGAACTCTCTCAGGGAGATCCCAGATGCATAAAAGTGCTGATGTGAAGCTGGCATACTGGGCTGATGCTATGTTGAGTCTCTGCTTTCCTTCGCCCCCCACCCCAGATGACTGGACTTTCCTGCATTTACTTTAAAAAGCCAGTACCATATATTCCAGCGTATAAGACAACTGGGTGTATAAGACGACCCCCAACTTTTCCAGTTAAAATATAGAGGTTGGGATATACTTGCTGTATAAGAAGACGACACCCAGCGTATAAGACGACACCCAACTTTTGAGAAGATTTTCCTGGGTTAAAAAGTAGTCTTATATGCCAGAATATACAGTACTTCCTTCAGACGTGACACTCCTCCTCGCCCACGTCTCTGAGGTATCTTAAAGAAGGCCTCAAAGTGCAATTGTTCACATACCCCTCCTGAATATTTTGTGCTAGAAAAGGTGGATTAGAGAAGGCTTGGGAACAGGAGGGCTACATACTCTGTCTCTCTCGGAGGTGCCCCTGAAGTGCCCCATTTGCTATGTAGGAACTCAACCTATGCTGATCTCATCTAGCCTGTAATCCACATTGAAGGCTGGAAAATGTACTGCACTTTGGAACTGTATTTTCTGCCCTTTAATGTGGACTAGAGATCGGATGAGAACACCAATGTATGTGTAGCCATCAAACTTTGATCAAGAAATATAATCGAGAGCTTTTGAGCTACTTTTTCTGCATATTGGTACAGCCTATGTTTTCATAACTAATTAGAGATTTGAGTCCTGGTCTGCTAGGTGCCCAGCGATGGGATCTGGATATAATGTAGCTAAGGCATTCAAAGTACATAAGAAAAAGGAAGATCAGATTTATTTCACTTGAATTTCTTCTGGACACGATTGAAGTGTATTAAATCATGCATGGTGTAAAAAAGGTAGCTAGAGAAAAATTCTTTTCTCTATCACACAACACTCGAACCACAGGGCACTCTATGAAGCTGATGGGGAAGAGAGTTAAATCAGATATGGGGAAGTATTTCTTCACCCAGGGTGTCATCGGTCTATGGAATTTGTGGCCAGAAGAGGTAGTAACAACAACCAGCTAAGATAGCTATAAGAAAAGGTTAGACAAATTCATGGATTACAGGCATATCAATGGCTACTAGAATGGATGCCTAGGTTCTTCCCCCAGGTTGCCTTTAAAGGCCATTTGCAAGGAGAGCAGGTCAGTGCCCAGAAGCAATTTGTGGGCTACTGTGTGATACATGCTGGTTTAGATGGGCCGTTTGACCCAGCATGGCTATTCTGTTCATCTACATGTGTGATAAACTAAATGGATTAAAAAAGACTGCACTCTTCACCTTAAATTTGATCATAGGACTGGATGCCACACTCCCAGTTTGCAGAAAATGCTCATGCTGTCCAAGTAACTGGGCAGCATATAATGCTTATGCCATTTTCCTGTTAAGTGCTGCAGTACACTTCAAGACCTTTATGGCATTCCATAAAGGCATTCTTGTAAACTGCATAGATACTTTGGAAATCTGTGGTATGTAGATCCAATAAATAAAATCTCTTCCCCCAAAAAACTTGTGTTTCTCCTGACCCTCTCAGTAAATCCAAGGCCCTTTTTGCACTCAGTCTTATTCCAGATTATAGTCTGGAATAGGGACCACCCACCCACATGCTAGTGCAGGTCACAGCTGACCTCGGAGAGGCCTTCTGTGGCCCACTGCAGCCTGTGGATGGCAGTTCCCTGTTCAAGGATATAATCTGGAATAAACCTCAGGTACAGAAAGGACCCAAGGGTTTTTCAGAATACTACACCAATTCACTTGTTCTGGTCTTCTCCCATAGAGTCACCCAAGGAAAAGGAGTAATGCCTGATGGTACTACTAGATTCACCTGCAAGGGAAAGCAGATTCTCCACTTCATGGGAACAAGCACTTTCTCGGAATACACTGTAGTTGCTGATATTTCTTTGGCTAAAATAGATGCCTCTGCTCCTTTGGACAAGGTCTGCCTGTTGGGCTGTGGAGTTTCTACAGGTTATGGAGCAGCTTTGAATACTGCAAAGGTAAAGTGCCTGATGCGTAAGTGATTCATTCATTCTTTCTTTCTTTCCACCCATAATTGAGTGGTTGCTGTTTGTGACGGTTTCAGGGTACAGGCTGCAAACTGCTTTGCTTTCTGGCTTTGCAGGCTTCTTGCAAGCTGCAATAGCCAGCCTTGTTGCAAACAGCTTGTTGCAAGACCTGGGCAGAGGCTGCAAAAATGGCGGGAAATCCTGTGCGGGCCCTGCTGCAATGATTGGGTGCAGCTGCCTTTTGGAGGGAAAAGCTGTCCGGGGATCTGAGTGCTGGAGGGGCTAGAGCAGGAGTTCCCACCAATCAGGAGTTTCCAGCAGCATTTTATGGCAGCAGTTTTCCCCAGGAGGTTACAGCCAATCAGGGTCAGGGATATGGGTATAAATGAACACAGAAGACAGCAGACGAGGTCTTCATGCTGGTACAAGAGCTGAATCCTGAGGGAGCTGGAACCAGTAGCTGACTGGTGGTCTTGTGGCTGGAAGATCTTGAAGGAAGACTTCAATTGCAACTGACCAGGCTGGATGATCGGACAAGCAAGGACGGACTGGGCCTTGTGATCATCTGGTACACTGGCTTGGCTTGAGCTGTGGCAGAGCAAGCCAGAGGGGGAGGAATGTGGAGAGGTTTGTCTTTTAAAAGGGGAACTATTTTCCTTTAGAGAAAGGGGTAGCTCCTAGCCTTAAGCGACTTACTGAGTTAAACCGGAGTTAAACCAACAAATACCTGAACCTTATTTTCCTTTTAGTCTTGCTTGTGTATAATAATAAACTTGTTTTAGTTTACTGTTGAAACGCTTGCTACCAGTGTTTTGTGTCCACACTGTAGTATTCACTTGGCCGTTCCACGAACTCAGCATCCTAACAGGGCCAAGCTTCTCCTAGAGAGGGCAGGCACTAACTGGATTGCTGGGTGTCGTGACACTGTTCTTTCTCGGTGTGAGGCACCATCCAAATTTTTGGCAAGCAGTGAGGATCACTGTGGTCAGAAACAGGTGTGAACACTCAGCGTCTATATGTGCACACACATAGAAGGACACAGGCAGATTGAGGAAAAGGTTGTCACTGTAGAGTCAAATTCTACAATAGACCAACCCTGACTGCTAAGGACTTGACCTGAAAAATGGGGGCTACAGACATAGAGAAAAGTAACTCAGTCTTGTGACACCTTTGCTAGAGTCTTATTAAGCAGTTTGGGATTTTAAATTGTTAAGAGCTTTAGCTGCTGGGTTATTTTTAGCTACATTTCCTATGTGCCCTTCAATCAGATGTTCTTCGTTTTAGGTGGAACCTGGCTCAACCTGTGCTGTCTTCGGACTGGGCGGTGTTGGGCTAGCAGCGATCATGGGTTGTAAAATATCAGGGGCATCCCGGATCATTGGGATTGATCTCAACAAAGACAAATTTGTCAAAGCAAAAGACTTTGGGGCTACGGAATGCATCAGCCCAGAGGATTTCAAGAAACCTATTCAAGAAGTATTGGTGGAGCTGACAGATGGAGGAGTCGATTACTCATTTGAGTGCATTGGCAATGTTCATGTCATGGTAAGTGTCCTCGTCTATTTTGCTACTTCTACATTACATCAGAGATCTTATCAGAGATCTACTACATCAGAGATTTGAGGACACAGTGATTCTTGCACGCACTCTCTCATCTTGGGAAATCAGAGCACACTCTTAACAGCATTTGCTACGAGTGACAAAGTACATGAAGAAATTTTACAACCTACCATACTCATCTAAGGTGAAAGGTAAAACTTTCCCATCGCCTGTTACTAGAAGTGTCAGCAAATGTTACTCTCACTTTTTTGATTTTCACAGTAACTTTGAGAGGTAGTCAGGCTGAAATAAGAAATGAGCTAAGGATCATTGAAAGCTTCTGGCTCCAAGTAGGGATTTGAACCTCACTTTTCTGGGTGTTTTCAAGTTCCTGTGTCACTTGGTACTCCTTCTTTCCCTCTGTATCCTACAGAGAGCAGCCTTGGAAGCATGTCACAAAGGATGGGGAGTGAGCGTGATAGTTGGTGTTGCCGCTGCTGGCCAAGAAATTGCCACTCGTCCATTCCAGCTTGTCACTGGGCGTACCTGGAAGGGAACTGCATTTGGAGGTATACTACTTCTAATATCACTAAACATTTCATACCATATAAATCATACGAATTGGCCACCCACCTTCCAAAATTTGATAACCTGTCATTGAAACATTCCCAAATCAAGATGGAGGAGCACTATATCATAAAGATGCTTTTAGAGTCTAGGTCCTTTGATTCTAGGCAGCAGACTTAATAGCTGGAGTTGATAAAAATTGGCATCCTATATCTAAGCCTTCCTTCCACTTTTCTTACACTAATAGCACTACAGCTATTTTTGTAATGCCAGGAAACCTCCAGAGATGGCTCCAAGGAGCAGAACTCAACCAGAGGCCATCTGTACCTTCTATGTCCTCTGGAATGGGAGGGATACCCATACCCTATTTTTCTTTTACTGTGCAAGCTCCTATAATGTCACATAGCACTTTCCTGTTTTTATGCTTTGGGCTAATTGTGACTATCCCTCCGGCAACATGATGGTTTTACTATTGTGCATTTTCCCACCAAAAGTCTGAGCCTGGAAGTCATTCCCACAGCATTCTGGGCCATTCTTCCTGCTTCAGGAGCCATTTTCCCACTTGTGTTTCCACAATGAGAAAAGTGTGTAACTTTGGTTATCTTGGATAAAGAATTCTGAGTGGGGCTTTTGAGTGTTTTGGTGAGTTTTGACTGGGTCTTGAGTGCTTTGGTATATGGAATGGAGTACATCATTGGGCTGTGTGTTTTGGTAAGTTCTAACTGCTTTTGTGTGTTATGAGTGGTTGGTGACTAACATAGGGTTCTTCATTGATTTCAGAGAGTACATGTGTTGTGCTGTCTGCTTTTTGTGCACATATTGTTTGCTGCTGTGCACAAAAGTCTTTCCAGTATTTTTTCTTGTGCGTGCAGAACTGTTTATCTGAAAAAAAATTCTTTTGGTGGAGGAGCTATTTTTCTTTTGCCTGCAAAAAATCACTCCAAAGCTGTCAACAAGTCAGAAGGCCTTGAAGAGGGAGTGAGGTTGCCACGTCCCTGCAAGATACAGTCTAAGTCCTGAACACACTAAAAAAAATGCAGAGGGTAGGCTCCTTCAGGAAATGAGATCTACTAGCAGTGGAGATGGAGAATGTTTTGAACTTCTGGGTGGAGAATTGCCTTTGTCCACCTATATGCTTATACAGAATGGTCAAGCAAATCTTTGAACAACTGATGAACAGCACAGAAGAGGGAGACCTTTAAACATTGTTTCAACAGACACAGAGGCAACAAAGAGTGGCAAAACTCTGCTCCTCCTGGCTGGGTGCCCTCTTATTGGCAAGGAAAGGCAGTATTCAAAATACCAGGAAAGATTCTCGAACAAATTATTAAACAACACATATGTCAGCATTTTGATAGGAATTCAATAATTAACAGTAGTCAACATGGGTTTGTATCAAACAAGTCGTGTCAGACTAACTTGATTTCATTTTATGACAAAATCACTGAATGGGTTGATCAAGGAAATGCAGTAGACATAGTATTTCTTGATTTCAGCAAAGCATTTGACAAAGTGTCTCATGCGATCCTCATTGAAAAATTGATCAAATATGGGTTTGACAAGGCAACTATAAGGTGGGTTCAAAACTGGCTTAGTAATCATACTCAAAGAGTGGCTTTAAATGGCTGCACATCCAAATGGAAGGAAGTGTCAAGTGGAGTACCACAAGGTTCTGTCCTGGGCCCAGTTATGTTTAATGTTTTTATAAACGATCTGGACGAGGGAGTTGAAGGGAAACTGATCAAATTTGCTGATGACACAAAGCTAGGGGGGATTGCAAACACCAGAGAAGAGAGAGAGAGGATTCAAAAAGATTTAGAGAAACTCGAACAATGGGCTGCAACTAATAAAATGGTATTTAACAAAAAAAAATGCAAGGTTCTGCACCTGGGCAAGAAAAATGAAAAAAGCACATATACAATGGGAGGAATTCGGCTGAGCAGCAGCACATGTGAAAAAGACTTGGGTGTCCTGGTAGATCATCAACTGAACATGAGTCAACAGTGCGAGGCAGCTGCAAAAAAGGCAAACGCAATCCTGGGGTGTATTAGGAGAAGCATAGAGTCCAGATCACGTGAAGTTATTATCCCCCTCTACTCTACCTTGGTCAGACCTCATCTGGAGTACTGTGTCCAGTTCTGGTCACCCCAGTTTAAAAAAGACGCTGACAAGCTGGAGCAGGTTTAAAGGAGAGCTACCAAGATGGTGAATGGTCTGCAAACCATGTCCTATGAGGAACGGCTTAAGGAACTAGGAATGTTTAGTCTACCAAAAAGAAGACTGAGAGGAGACATAATAGCTGTCTACAAATACCTCAAGGGTTGTCACAAGGCAGAGGGATCAGCT
This sequence comes from Aspidoscelis tigris stejnegeri, assembly GCA_023333525.1. Classification (NCBI taxonomy): domain Eukaryota; kingdom Metazoa; phylum Chordata; class Lepidosauria; order Squamata; family Teiidae; genus Aspidoscelis; species Aspidoscelis tigris. The sequence continues at coordinate 69,101,493 of JALMGA010000006.1, forward strand.
CTGTTCTCACTCTCTCAAGGAAGGACTAGAAACAATGGGGTGAAACTGCAGGGGAAAAGATTTAGTTTAGATGTTAGGAAAAAATTTCTAACAGTAAGAGTGATCAACCAGTGGAACAGGCTGCCACGGGAGGTGGTTGGTTCCCCTTCGATGGAGGTCTTCAAGCAGAGACTGGACGGCCATCTGTCTGAGATGGTTTTGGAGATCCTGCCTTGAGCAGGGGGTTGGACTCGATGACCCAGGAGGTCCCCTCCAACTCTACCATTCTATGATTCTATGATTCTCTTTGCTGGTTGCTCTTTCCCTCGTGGCACCACACTGAAAATCTTGACTGCCTGCTTCTGTCGCTGGTATGAAGAAAGTTCTCTGCCTCTTGTCTCAAACCCCAGGAAAGTTGTTTCTGTATACATTCTTCCCTCGCTGAAAACTTGCTGTGCTGCCAAGTTCTTGATCCATATGTTCTCTCCATCTCCTAGGCAGTTCTCCGTTAGGTTTCCACCACCACCACCACCACCAAAAAGGCTGTGCTGCCATGTTCCTGGTGTTGCAGGAACAACTCTGTACACATGTTCTGCAGTGTTCCTACAAGTCATGTCTTTAAAAGACTAGAGCTTTGGTTTAATTATTGACCAGGTTGGAGCCAGTCCTAGGAGAAAGGGAAATAACTTGGCTAACTTCTATATAGTTTGCTTTGTTGAAGGTAAAAGGCACAGAGAAAATAACATAGCAAGCAGAAACAATATCATAGTTGGGTAAATTAGTCAAATAGTAACAACTGCTGAAAGAGCAAGGTTCCCAAAGTAAATGAACAGTAACTAGTATCACACAGAGGAGTTATTATAACTATGACAAAAGGAACACAAAATATTCCTAACTCTAGAGCAGTGATGGCTTATCTTTTGAGCTCGGTGTGTCAAAATTCGCAAGAAAACCTAGCTTAACTCAGCTGCTGTGTCACTTCTAGAAATATCCATAATTTTGTGATATATGTAGCTCTAGTAAAAAAGTTATATTTTTGATATGTGTATTTATTAAGGGCAAAAACAAATAATTCTTTACATTAGTGACTTGTTGCTGAATTTCATTTGCTAAATCTTCAACTGAAAGTTGGCATTTCGCACACTTCAACAACAAGCAAGCACCACATGCCCAGGTGCCAAGGTGACCATGTGCGTCACCCAAAAGGTCTTGGCATGTCACCTGTGACACATGTGTCACTGCTCTAGAGGCTTAGGTAAGCCAGGGAGGCAGAATAGAGGCCAACCAGGTACACATTCAGGTTTTCCAGAACAGCATAATCTGGCAGCTCTCTCTCTCTCTGGCAGGGAACAGTACTAGTTCAAGTGAGATCTTCCTCCTGTTGGTTGATGGGATTATATTGTCTTGAGGCGTAAGCAACTAAACAAGTGGCTTTTTAGTGGAAACAAATAGTGTGAAAGGTGGAGACTGCATCTCCCACATAATCTACTAACCAAGATGGATTCTGCTCCGAGTGCACATCTCATGCTTTAATGGTCCCTTGCCGGACCAGATTCAGGCTACAATTGTCTGTTGCATAGAAACAGTGGATATATGCTATCTCAAGGAGCAGGACAATTATCTCATCACTGGCACAAGGGCTGCCCTGTCAAGTCTCTGGTGTTCCTACCTTCGTGTTCTACCTCTGGCTCCAAGACAAGTTGCTACTGACTGTGTACCCTCCCCAGCACAGAAAAAGCCACTTAGCAAAACTCTGGCGATCCTTCGTCTCTCCTGACTTCAGCTCTATGGTTCTTTTATCCCTAGCACTTCTGGCCAATACTTTTCTTGCTCCAAGGCAAAACACAAGTAGGGCCCATGACCTCTGCTGCCATGGGACGTTCCTACCATTCTCTTCTACCCACACACTGTAGAGTTCAGAAAATATCAAAGGCAGGGTATGGGAAGCACTTAGGCATTCTGTTTAAGCATTTCATCTTATGCAAAACAGTGCCTTGATGTGTGGGAGGCTGGTATCAGTGTGTTTTACAGTTGTAGCTTGTGGGAAAGCTATGCTTTGATGTGGTGTTCACTGCACTAAAAAACTTATCTGGTTTTTCAGCATGGGGATTGGCATCTTGTTTGGCATCTGTGGTATACAGGGTTGCATTCTTTCTACAGCTGTTGTTTGGGTGTGCAGGAGAGTTGGCGTCTCGTGTGGCACCTGTCTGTTCTGACACTGTCATCTTGGTAGATCGTTTCTCTTTCCAGTTCAGGCTCCTGTTCTCTTCACTATAAATTTCAGCAACGCCAGTCATCTCACTGGATGACTGGAGACTTTTGCTGCTGTTTGCCTGCCCCATCCTTGTATTTCCACTGGAGTCTGTTCTCCCATGAGGTTTGTCATGGTAAGCAACACTTTCCGTGAATAGAACCCTTGCATTATAGGACATTGAACTGCAGTTAAAAGCTATTTATATTTTCAGCTTAGAAGAATTTCTGTCATCGAAACTTAAGGAAAATAAAAACAGCTTTGACCCAGATTACTGTAGGAGACAAGAGAACTTCCTGTGGGGAACTATTTGATGGATAAGCATGAATATATTTTCTGTGACTTTGGTAAAGTGGCATTATTATTACTCTGCTGTGTGGCGCTGTTATTTCAGTGAAGCATTGTTTTTCTTCTCAGGTTGGAAGAGTGTCGAAAGTGTGCCGAAGTTGGTAGCTGAGTACATGTCCAAAAAGATAAAAGTTGATGAATTTGTGACTAACACTTTACCTTTTGACAAAATTAATGAGGCCTTTGAACTGATGCATTCTGGAAATTGGTAAGTGTATTCTGCTGTTATGCCAGGAAGTTTGTACTCATATTTTTATATCAGAAAGGTTTTAACAAGATTGTCAGGACAATACTATACATAGCAGCTACACAGATAATCAGCATGAAATAGGATCTGTTGGAAGAGGGTTCTTGAAAAATGTCAATGTGTATCCTCTGAACATTACTGTGATCCATTCTAAGAATGATCTGGTCTGAGGACCCTGAACCCATCAAGAACAAGGAGGCTTTTGAGACTTAAGTATCCAGTCTCTCTTCTTATCGGTTTATAGCCCATAGGGCAAACTTTTCCATCTCATGTACGAAAGGTCTCAGGGTGGATTAAAAAAAACAGCATATTAAAATATATGTTAAAACAGTGCAGAAGGAGGTGATGGGTTCCCCTTTATTAGATGAGTTAAGGAGGCTGGAAGCCATATGGTGGGATACTTTGGGTTCTTGCATGGAAAAGCAGGTTGGATTGTTTGGCTTAACTGGCCGCTCTGAATTTGTTTTAAATAAGATCAGATGAATATAAGATCAGATGCCAATATTAAATTTTTAACCTTAGCTGTTTTTTTTCCTGTTTTGTAGCATCCGAGCGGTTCTCAAATTTTAAGAGGAACAAAGACATGGCTCAGCACTACATACTAACTCAGTAAAACACCGGGGAAAGCTGTATGGATAGAAGTGAATGGCAAAAAGTGCCTACTCCAACCGTGTAGAATAAGAATAATACAGTGGTCAGCAGCAGCTATTTATTAGAACAGGCATTGCTGCATTTTTAGTCCTTCTGTACCATTAAGTGCCAAGAATCTCACATCTGTAGAGCAGGTTGAAAGAAGCTTTTTCTTCTACAAATATCCTACTTGAAAATAATTGTCTGGAAAAAAATAATCATGATTAATAAAACTGTTTTCCCATATGCAAGTGTACATCTGTTTAGTTAGCCTCAGTGCTACTGTGAGGACTAATTTAAGCAAATGATATTTCAGACAACATTGGGACTATAAATACTGAAAGAACAAGCAGCATGGTACAAGGTGACTGTTCTGTGTTTGTTACTCAGAAGTCATTTTGTAAACATTTCTGTTGTTAGAATTATGTGCTTTCCAGTTTATAGGTAGTATTTGTTATTAGTTTCCTTATGAAAAGCTGCTTATAAGCTGGATATATGGTTGACCCAGGTGAGTGTGAATGAGGTCTTTATACATGCTTTTTTAAAGATACTGATACCTGGCTACTTAGCAAAGTCATGAAAGCACTTTTAGACTTCCTATATTATTACAAACTGAGTTGTTTTTAATATCTAATCCAGCCTCTTGTATCCCCTAAACAAGAGTGGCTTTTCTTAATAGGACAAATATGGAGTGATCTTAAACTCTTGACCTAGGGCCTGTTTGTACTTACTACTCTGGGGAGCCACTGCCTCCATTGGAGAGCATCCTGGAGCACCTCAATCCTCAGTAGCTGTGGACAAGTAGAAACCTTTCCACAGGTTGACTGGGAGTGTCTAGTATGCGCCCAGTTAATAGCACTGACATCTACTTCCTGGTGTGAAGCTGAAAGGAGGCATAGCTGCACAAATGTGTATTGCATAGTCCAGGACAGACTGCACTGTGACTGCCCATAGTTAAGTTGGGGAAGAGACCTGAGCTCACAGTGCAAAAGCCAGCCACCGTCCTGAACAGAACTGCAGTGGAATGGTATAGATCTATCATTCCATGCATTTAAGTGCGAACAGGGCCCTAAATTATAGAAAAGCTACATCTGTACACATGGTGTACTAGGATTAGAGGCTTTTGGGTTTTTAAGGAAATATTCCCTAACATTTAAACTAAAGCTAATATTATAAAGGAACCCTAAATGGATCACTTGCCCCTGACTCTTTCAAAGTCTTCTCTGGGAAACCTTTTATGGTGGGGATAGTCAGAAAGTGTGTGCTCAAGAATTTGCAGGAATTTGCCAACTGCATACAGAGAGCAACTCATTGTTTTTTTTACTTCCAAATCCAAGTTACCTGGTTTCTTCTGCTTCCTCAAAAGACGATACAACAGAACGAATTAATTTATTAACACGGCATATTCTACGAATAAAACTTTCTCCAAAGGTTCAGAACAAAACAGACCTCTTTGGGTGGTGTTAAAAGCCCCGTACAGAAATAGAGGTTGGATAGGCGGGGCTTGCCATAATCTACACCAGCATGTGGATGACAGTCTCTATTCCTGGTTATAATACGGAATAGAGCCCAGTGCAGAAAGGGCTTAATACTGTAGGAGGCTGTACGAGAACAGAGGGATACATGCCACACCATCTCCTATGTGCATAAAGCTAACACAAACACATTCAGAAACAACACACACACATTTATTCCCTGACCCACTTGGCAACAGTAGAAGCAAACTATATCCTCATTAGGATGCTGCTCAGATTCTGCACCACAGGACTCCTAGTCCACAATGACTGATGAAATATTTGCACTGATCTGAATGTGTCCTGCTACAATAACAGCTTCCAGCTAGGGGCCTGTTTCCACTTGGCCATTTTATTTATTATTTACATTTATATTCCGCCCCCTACCCCAAGGTCTCTGGGTGGGTTACAACCTCAAGTATACCTCAGGATTCTCAAGTATGCCCCAGATAGGGGTTTGTTGACTGTATGCTAAATGCAGACTTTGGCAGGCCTCACTGGGGGCCTGCTGCAGCTTGCTTTAGCACGTGGACACCATGCCCCTATTCCAGTGTAAAGCCAAGTGCAAACAGGTTCCAGGGTCTGAGAAGAAAAAGGCAAGTTCTGAATATCAAGTGAATAATTAAAGTAGTAGCTGAAGTGTCAGACTCTTAAGGTAGCAATCCCAAACTTCTAATCACCTTTATGTATTGCAGACATAGGGATTTCAGGTGTTTTGTTAAAACCTCTGCATGCGCATAGAAGTGTTTGCAACATACGGTCCACTGCACTGCCTCTGAACCCATCACAGAATGAAAATGTTATCCCAACAATATATTTCCAAACCAAACTTGAAAACTGAGGTCCTCTTGAGATTTTATTTCCATCTGTTTTGACACATCTGACCTTGTTTAGAGATACATACTGCTGGACTCAGCAGCAAACTAAGGACTTCTAATTCTTTGCAATTCTACATGTAACTATGGCCATGATTTTGGGACCTGATCCTGTTCTAAAATGCTTTTTCATTTCTCCCTTCCAACACCAATAGAGTACAACTGGTGCTAGGCTTGTAGACAGATGAAGGAACCAGGGGCCTTTCTGCACTTGGCACCATAGTCGCCTTCCAGTGCGCTCCCAGGATGGAGTCTCTGCACTTGAAGGAGCCATTTACAACCCAGAAACAACTCCTGTGTAGAAACATATTGGAAGGTGACTGCATGTGGAGCACAATTGCCTTCTCCAGTGCATTTGCACCTCTTGTGGGTGGTGTAGGGTCACAGGATGCACCAAGCAAGCATGCCGGTGCATCAGATGACTTGGAATCTGGGCATGCGCGCACGGCATGTCACTGTTGTCCCCGTGATGGCCCACGCACACTGGTGATGGCATCCAGAGCAAAGATGGCAGCGCTGAGACACACATTCACACATAAGGTGAGTCTGCAGACATATGTGGGGAGAGAAAGTGTACTAGCATTTGCTAGTGTGAATGCTAGTAAACATGACAGCAAGTTCATCTTTCCTGTACCCTGGACAGAACAGGAAGTGCAAATTTGCCCCTGATCCACTACAGAAAACAATGAGAACAGCTGAAGACGGAACCATGACAGGTTCAACAGTAGATCATTATGGACCTGTTCATACTTTGGTGGCAGTGATCCAGGTCCCTTGTTGGACTGTTCTTTCTGCACCTGGAAGGCAAGGCAACTCTTCTGAAGCTCCACAGCCCTCCCAGGAACAATCCAGCTGTGGACTGCTAAAAAGCAGGCGCAGTAAGTGGGCATGACTGCTACTGTACAGCCACACATAGCTGAAGGATCACCACAGCACTGTCTGATCTCACAATGGATGCAAGCTTAGATGCTGCCTTAGCAATACAGGCAGACCATTCATGCGTTCAAACACTGCTGGCCAAGTATGGAGCTAGTTTAGCAGCTGTAAGAGCAAATGGCTGCGACCATGCTAGATCCTTAGCGGCCTGGTACTTCAAACAGGCGTAAACCACTGCTGAGAAAATCGTGGGAAAACAAAGCATGAGAACCTGAAAGACTAATCTGAAGGACTCTTAGCTGCTTTGGATTCAAGCTGGCTAACAGTTTGACTAGCTGAAATTTTACATCTGTCCCTCAAGAGTCACAGCCCAAGTTCAGATTTCAATAGGAAGATACCTCCTATATTCTAGCTTATCAGAGACCCGAAGAGTCCGTAAGAAAGCCCAGTCGTGTTTAAAGCACCGTTAAATTTGAAAATCACACTCACACAAGTGGCCTCTGTGGTGGACCTCTTTTCAATTATGGTGGTGCAAACTTCAAAATCCACTCAAAAACTGTTGTGAGGCTGCCATTGTACCTTTGGGATACACCTTTCCTTAGAATACATACGTACACAAAAACAGGGATTCCATATTTAAATTCAGTTATCTATTTCAACTTAAAAATTATTTTATTCAAGTGAACCTTTTCCAACATCACTGTCAAGCACTGCCAGTCTTAAGTCTGTGGTTTTGGTAAAATCTTGCATGAAGCAGAATCTCTGTACCCCACCTCCAATTCTGATAAAGAGAGCAAGTGCCAGCCCTCATCTGTTTACAAGTGGCTATTGTACTTCCACAAAAGAGGCAACCAAACACATAGAACAATATTCTAAAGGCAGACACAGTCTGAGATAACATCTTCCTAGTAGAAAACTAGACTTCTCATATGCAGATGGAAAATCCATCCGATCAAGGACTGCCTTTGCAACAACAGCTAATCAAGGGTTGCCTTTAGGACAAGAAAATTTTAAAATCCCAGATGATACTTGTAAAAGCACAAAATTTTGTTCCTGAAAATGTCACATTCACTGTGAAAAAAGGTGCATGCCAACTGATGAATGAGGCAGTGACGGACTCTACCTGATGCCCAGCTGAGGAGACGCGGGGGGGGGGGGGGGGACAATGAAATACGAGAAGGACAGGATTTTGTTTTGTTTTAAAGTTCAAACAAATTTGGGATGACACAGCAGAGGGAGGCTTTAAAACCTCGCTGCGTTTCAAACCTTTGCATCAGGTTCTTCACGGCTGAATAATTCAAGGCTGCATCTCTTAACCTATGGTCAAGTTTGAAGAAAACCCCCACTTTAGCCTGTACTTTAGTAAAATGCATAGGACAGAGTCAAGAGATGCTTGGTTCAGGTCTTTTAAGTTTGGCCTACACTAGCACTGGGTCATGAAGTGAGGACGAATGCTATCCAACCGACGGGTTAAGATGTCACACCCAGTATCTGTGACCAGCAGTGTGTGTTCAAACTGAGCAGACCGCTTGCCATCTCGTGTTACTGCAGTCCAACCGTCGGGCCAAGTTTCATCTTGCCACCCACCTAGACAAAACAAAACAAAAAAAGTTGACACTGGTGTTCAAAGGTAATGATTATTATTCTTTAAAAGTATAATATGTAGTGTAGTGTTTGTTTTGTTGTTTAAATGCCCTTCTGGGTATGGTGGTTTTTCTTTTTTTTAAACTCTCTTATATTCATATACGGCTTAATACTGAATGTTACTCAGACTTGCAGGAAAATTTGTAATCCTCTGATTCGCTTACATACGTCTGGAAATTCATCGTGAAACTTCAGTCTACCCAAGGAATCTAGTCTTGATGGAGGTGTTATGGATTTAGCTGGTAACTACTATTGTGAAATTATATCCTATTTAAAAGTGCTGCATTTTGTATCAGATTAAGAGAAACTTAGTTTCTCTTCACACTGCATGCAATGTCTCTATTTGGTACCTAATAAAAGATATCTGTTCTATAACTCACCAGAGCCTTGGAGAAATTTCTTTAACACATGTACGTGGTATGATGGGTTAGAGGAAATTATTTTGGGGCAAACAAAGCTCAGTGGTACACTAAACACCTTCAGATAGGACCAAGTTTGTGGAGAACAAAGCCTTGCAAAAGCAAAAGGTTTCCACAGGTTTCTGAAACAAAGCACTGGCAAGTCTTTCTTATTCTAAAAGTAGCCACCAGTGTGGAAGGCTGATGAACCTCTATTTGGTAGCTAAGCAATCTCAGCTACCCTCAAACACATCTAGGATCAGCAAGAAACATCTAGGATCAGCAAGAAACAGTTGCTAGCAGTTTGTTTCAGAAAGCTACAACTTTTCTTTTACCGCTGAGCCAAGCCAACCCAGTGGGCAGGGGATGCAGCAGGGCTAAGCCCTTCCTGGATATACCTACTAGACCTATTTGATGAATAACTATGATATCTGGAATAACAACTCTTTGGGCGTGTCCCCATGCACATTTGGTCCAGTACCAAAATTGGGTTTGGCAAGGGGTATCCCCATGCATTTTTGATTTGGTCCAATTTCCACGGACCAAATCGCCCAAACCTGTACCAGACCAGGACCAAATTTGGTAATGGAAAAAACAAGTCTGGGCATGGTTTGGGGGGGGTCCGGCACACATCGCTTTGTGAGCCGAGCCTGTACATGAGGACAGTCCCAGGCTATTTGGGGAGGAGCTTGGCACTCACGTCATTGGGCGGTGGGGCATGCTTGCTTTTCCTGTCCTGTGCATTGGAGATCGTAACCACTGAAATTTTTCAGAAGTAAAAATATCCCGCTCGCCAAGGCTGGCAGGATAATGGCTTGATTTTTGTCCCTTTCCCATGGCAAACGTTCCACCCCCGTTTCCAGATTGCCAAGGCAGGCAGGACAATGGCTTGATTCTTCTCCCTTTTAAGCTTGCCGGGTGTTCCCATGGTTCCTGGGTGGAGCGAAGGTGCACAAAACTGCTAAACCGCAAAACCTTGTATCAACTTTGGTTTTTTAAAAATTATTTGAGAATTTATTACATTTAAACAATTATTTTTTCTGTGCAGTCCTGGCTTCTGCACTGCTAAGGGGAAGGGATGCGGCATTTGCAGCCGGCGACACAGGGTGGGGTGATGTCAATCCGGCTTCCAATGAGGAGAGAGGGGGCAGAGAGGAGATGGCACTACTCCACCGTGCTGGGGTTTGGCATGGTTTGTGTGGGGACGGCTGCATCTGCACTCAACCCGCACCCAGCCCGCGTTACAGGGAATGTCATGGGGATGGGCAAGATTCACTTGGCACCATCATTGCATAATTTAAGGCACCAAGTGAAAACCTTCGTATTCCCTCAGGCACTTTTAGAAAACAGGACCCCACTATGGGTTTTTAATCTGTTCTTAATTCTCTTTTTACTCACATGCTTTTATGGTATATTGTATTTGACTGTTTATTTTAAAAAATCTATATACCACCTTACAACAAAAGACCCAAAATGGTTATAAAATAAAATGAAACACTAAGAATTCCAATTCTGTAAACAGCTGTATCTAGTTACAAGGTATAGGAAAAGACAGTGTAAGCAAGAAGCAATGTCTTGATGGACATCAACAAACAACATAGCATGAAGCATTTCAGAAGGGATCCTGCCCACCACAGACAAAGCCATCTTGCAAACTGCTGGTGCTCAAGCATCTAACAACGGTACTACAGAGATGGTTTCCCTAGTTAATACCAAGTGCTGGATAGGAAATGCTTCTGCAAGATCCAGGCTGTTTAGGCCTTTATAAGCCTATAGCAATGCATTAAATTGTGTTTGGGAGCATACTAAGAACACCAGGACAGATTTTTTTCAAGACCAGAGTGATATGGAGGGGGCATTATATTCCCCAAAGCCCCCCCCCCCCGTTATTAGGGTGACCGCACAAAACCAGAAATAAACCCACAGCATATTAGGAAACGCATAGTTAAGGATTTGAGGCATCACATTACCTTCACAAATCATTGGTTCTATTGTAAACGCATGGCCTGGCTTCATTACTCCAACAGCCTTATTTTCTGCAAAAACAAACAAAAAAGAATTTGAGCTCACTGGGATTGTGAGAAGATGGGTGGGCAAGAAATTCAAAGAAATACAAAGATAACATTCATGGAAACAGCAGGACTTCTAAAATCATACACAGGAGTGTTCTGTGAATGAGTTCAAGTGATATTCAAAATTAAAAAACTTTGTCTTAAGAAAACATTACAGAAGAAGAAGAATTTAAACACAGGACGGTTCACGGTGCAGTCTCTGAACTGATCACTATTGTACTAATCAGCAAGTCTTCAGGGGATTATGGCAAAAAAACACAATCCTTTTAAGTCCTACCTGGAAATACCAGGAGCTGAAACTAAGAATTTTCATGCAGAAAAGCACATGATCTCCCAATGGGCTATGATCCACTTAGGAGTACCGGAATTCAAAATGTGTTGAAACGGCAAAACCTGGAAGTAGGGCCTTGTGTGAACAGGCATTCACACAAGGGGTTTAAAGACTGCTAGGTGAAGCACTAAACAATGCCAGGCTACCCTTGGCATGGAAGAGCTATTAAAGAACAGACGAATGGCACCGAAACCACATGGGAACTCATTTGTTCTTCACTGCTGTTGACACCACTCACCCATAGAGGTGAAATGTCAGCATTCACATCACTAAGGAAAAGGTGAGTTCTTGCTGTTTTTACAGCACTCATCTATTCCTTAATAGCCTCTCCATGCCAAGGTGAGCCTGAGATCGCTAGTTGCTTCGCCTTGCAGTCCCTGGCCTCTTTACACCCCTCTGAACAGGTATGAATGCCTCACTAAAAGCCTTGTAAAGAGAGCAGGTCTGAGTTTCTTTTACCTGTTGTGAGAAGACAAGGAAGGTAGCATCACTAAGAAACCCTTCTTCTCAGTTTTCTGAGATGCGTATTTCAAAGCACCTAATCAAACCCTCCAAAATGAGGTGGACAGAACATATAACACTGTTAAGTCACCTGTCTCCCTAAGAGCAGGTGAATGACAGTTCAGGAGGAAAAGGGAAGCTGAGAGATGGAAGACTGTTATCCTCTGAGCATGCAACTTTATTCTGCATTGGGTCTGCACCTGACCTGCTGTCAGGAACAGCAGTTTTTCCAAACCTCAGACCATCCTCCCAGCACATGGCAGCCCTTATCTCCATCAGGCAAGGAGATCTCCATCTCATACAGGTAAGTTAAAATGCATTACACTTTCCACCCTGATGATAACAGAGCATCTGCACTATAGAGAGCCCTATATGGTCAGAAATGATATGCCGAACAATGTAATCATAATGGGTTACTAACAAAATAATACAAACACATGAAGTTCATACATACTGGCATAATGTGGCACATTGGGAGCAGTGTGGAAAAGCTTGTGAATTCCATGCCCACAGTAACTCCGAACCACTGAAAATCCATTAGCTTGAGCATGTTTCTGTATGATGTTTCCCAACTCTCTATACCGTACACCAGGCTTTACTGCAGAGAAAATAATTATTTTACATTGTGAAGGGACACAAACGCGTGTTATTCTACTACCAGCTTCTCCGTCTCCTGCTAAAGACAGAGAGGAACCCCAGAATGTGCTGCACTTTCTCATATGATCCTAAAGAATACTGTGTTACATAAGGGCTATCAATGGTTAGACGTTTTGATACAGGAATGGAGGGCTGGGTGGTGTTAGGGAGACTACTTAAGAAAAGCGCAGCCTGTAAGCACATCACCCAAGAACAAACCACAAAGACTGATTTTTGAGCAACCACCATTTGCTGGGATTCGAAAGCAGGGGAAAGTTTTACCCCTGTCTTCTGCTTGAGATGCCCAGAAGCAATTGGTGGGCTACTGTGTGAGACAAGAGGCTAGACTAGATTGGCTATGGCCTGATCCAGCAGGGCTCCTTTTATATTCTCTTACGTTCTTATGCCATGGAGGTGTGATGATTTGATATATATTTATGGCCTCCTATAATCAGCTATAAAACTTTTCCAAATCCTAGTATTAAGGAAGGGAGGGAGGGAGGGAGGAGGGCAGCTTTTCAGCTATTCACACTTAAGATGTAAAAGTTTCCATCAGTCCCCACCACCACCAACATGTCCTCAGTACAACAGATTACTGAATGCACACATATGTGGGTACGAATACATGTGAAAGAGAAAAAGAACAAACTCTGAGCATCAGTTCCCCCCTTGTATTCTAACCAGTCAACTGCTCAAGAACTCAGAATTTCAATCCACTGAGACTATTAAGGGTTAATTTCTACAGGATCCCCATGACAGCGGAGCAGAAAACCAAGACCCTAAAAGCACCCTTGCCGCTTGTCAGAGTTGCAATATGAAAAAAGAATTAATAATGCAATCACAGGTTCCAGGAAACACTTACCTGCATCGATTGCTTGCATTAGGCACTCATATGTTGTCTGTACTAATCTCTTTGCACCCTCATCAACTTCCCCAACATAAAAGGTTTCATTGAGATCCCCATGGTAACCATTACGATAAACAGTAATATCCACTGAAAGAAATGAGAGAACATACTGCATTTCCTGTATCTTGTGTCTATAATACAACATGGTAATTATAAAACAGGTATTATGCACAAAAGCCATAGGCAGCCCTTAAAGGGCTCTTCTGTAGCCTGCACCGAGTTGGTTAGTTCTCTTAAGTTTTTAGTGAAAAAGAATCACTTTTGAATTTTGTGGCCCGTACCTCTGATACACAGAACTTTAGGCAACCCCCCTCCCAATGCAAATACTTAATAGACAAAAACACAAAAGCCGGGGGGAAACCAGGAGTATTGGCCATACCTAGAAGAACATGGCTGTTCCAGAGGTTTCTTTAAAACAATGCTGGGGTAATCACCAGCTCTTAATGCTAACTCAAATACTTTTATGTATTTAAGTTGCAGCAGAAAGTGCTTGGGGTATGTACCCCCAAAGTACCAAACTTCTATTGCTGGCCAAAATCACAGTTCTCTATTGTGTGCACATGCTTACAGGCCCTTCAGACGGAGGTCCTCAGGTTACCTCAGTTTGATTCACACAGTACTGCAAGCACAGCAGGCTGTAGCTTTAAAGGGCTTGATAGTACTTTTGGTTCTCCACATGCCCAACGTATTGGGATGCATTGCTCTGACAGGTATTCCAAAGCTGCTGCTGAGCCTGTATTTTCTGCATTTGGGGAAAGAGGTGAGTTCAGTCTGCTCTTTGCACAGAAGAACTTGAGGTATGTGGGCAGGCTCCAGACCCTACAGACTCCAGTACTTCTGGGTGAGCGCCAGATTCGGCCTAACCTTCTCCAACAGGTATGCTGCTTGGAACAACTTTCAGCACAGCTTGTCTATCCCAGTGTTGTTTATGTTCATTTTTAGTCACCTTTTTAGTTGAATACTTTAGTTATTTCATAATACATCTACTAACACATTGTCCATTCTACATGGAGAGACAGGCAGGATGCCTCAAAAGGCCATTTGCAGGGAGACAAGCAGGTGAAGGTTCTGCCTTCATCTTCTGCTGGAGAAGGCCCAGAAACCACTCTATGAGACAGAAGCCTGAACTAGATGGGCTGTGGGCCATGGGCTGTGGGCATGGACTCATCCATCAGGGCTCCTCTTATGTTCTTATATACATTCCAACAGGATGAATAATGAATATACACCTTCCCTCCCCTCTCTAAACCTATCCACCACCATTTACAAACTGAGTAGTCTCTGACTCCAGAACTGCAGTGGTTTAATTACCTTTCTCTTCTTAAAAAAATAGTGTAAAAAACGTAGGGATAACAATAAAAAAAATTAAAATAAAAAGACACCATTAAAAGCATCATTAAAATGACCAGCCCACCATAGAATTTGCATGCATACACATATCCTCATTCCTTGTACCAATTTTTCCCAAAATAAAAACACGTCAGATTAAAGCCAAATACACAAAAGAACAGTCATGATTTTACTGGCTTCTGAAGTAAGTCAGTTCAGGTGCTAGATAAGCCCAGCAGGAAGTGAAGTCCACCACTGTGGAGTCACTACTGTAAAATTACTTATTACTGTACTCTGAAATGACTTGAAGTTTGCCTCCTAAAATTTCAGGCTTTTGACTTGCATTTCATTATCAGTAACATTTTTTAAAAACCTCAAAGGCCAACTACTATATCAATATCCATATCCCCATTACCAGTTTATCTGTACATTGCTTTTTTATTATAAATTATCTTCATAAGAGCTCCCATCAAGAAAAAGGTCAAATTGCTAGAGTACTGTATCTCACAACATGTATTATATGTATTATTAACAAAATCAAAATAATCCAAATAAATATCAGGAACTAAAATCTAATCAAGAATCTTTCAAGCTCTGTACCATTAACAATATCACCCTCTTGTAAGCGTCGTCTGTCTGGAATTCCATGGCAGATCACTTCATTTACTGACGTGCAACAAGATTTTGGAAAATTGTAATAATTCAGCGGGGAAGGATAGCAGTTCCTAGCAATGCAAGCCTGAAAGAGATTTTTTGAAGAATCCTATAATTTTAAAGCATTTACAAAAGCAGTATCAAACAAAGTAGAAATCTCCAGTATAATTATTTAGAAACTAACAAACTTGACATTCCACATGCCAAACCAATGCTTAACATGTATCTCACAGAATCCTTGCCTTAATTCTATATAAAAAAAAACATTGTAACCTATTACTAAATCTGTCATCCATTATTTAATTATGGGTGAAGGGGCTGATCTGGCATGCATTATTGAGACCTGGGTGGATGAACTGGGCAGGCCTAGGTGAAGGTTTTGCCTTTCTGCTTAAGAAGGCCCAAAATTAATTGGTGGACCACCATATGAGACAGGACATCAAACTAGAAGGGCTATGGCCTGATCCAGCCGGGCCCCTCTTATGGTTTTGTTGTTGTTTTCTACCATAAATTCCACACAAAATTAGGAAATACATGAACCTTCTTAACCTACCGATTTTCAATATGAAGAAAGGCTACAGTGAAAGCAATGAGCCAAGTTCAGTCCACTACAATCACCAGTTTAATGGATAAGGACGTGGTGTCTCCCAAGTACACGGAACAGAGACCCTGTGACACACAGTACCTCTGTCTTGTCTGGATCCTGCTTCGGTTCATTGGCCCTCATCTAGCTCATTGCCGCCTCCAGGCACCTGTCAAGCATTTCAACCGCCTCTCCTGATTCAGATGGCAGAGAGAGATAGAGCTGGGTATCATCTGCATACTGATGACACCTCACTCCAAATCTCCTGATGATCTCTCCCAGCTGCTTCATATAGATATTAAATAACATGGGATATAAGATTGGCTCCTGGGGAACCCCACAAGTGAGTTCCCAGGGTGTCAAATCACTATCTCTCATGACCACTATCTGAGATCGGTTCTGGAGATAGGAGCGGTACCAATGCCAAGCACTGCCTCCCACTCCTAAACTCCTTAGCCTCTCCAAAACGATACCATGGTCAAGGGTATCAAAAGCCACTGAGAGATCCAGGAGAATCAACAGGGTTGCATTCCCCCGTCTCTCTCCTGGTGGAGGTCATCAACCAGGGTGACCAAGGCAGTTTCCATGCCATAACCAGGCCAGAAGCCAGACGGAAACGGGTCTAGATAATCAGTTTCTTCCAAGCATGCCTGCAGTTGAGCAGCAACTACTCTCTCTAGCACTCTCTCTCTAGGTATGTTGGCCACCGGGTGACAGTTGTTCAGATCTTCCGAATCCAGGGAAGCCCTCTTCAGGAGGGGGAATACCACAGCCTGTTTAAGGGCCCCCTCCCTCAGAGAGGCATTCACCACTTCCTGAATCCACCCGGTCATCCCTTGCCCGCTAGTTTTTATCAGCCAGGAAGGACAGGGGTCCAGACAGCATGCAGTCGGCCACCCCCCCGCAAGTAGCTTGTCCACGTCCTCAGGCCGCAGTAACTGAAACTGATCCAAAAAAATTGGACCAGACAGTTCTCTGGATGCCTCCCCTGGACTATGTCCAATTGTGACATCTAATCCCCTACAAATCTGAGCAACTTACTTACTGCCTTTGAGCCTGGGTACCTGCTGCTAAATCCAAGTGGACATTACTAGGTTTCCTGTGCCTTATTCGAATAATACAAGTAATATTGATCTAGCTGAAAATAATGTCATCTACAAATTTTATACATAATTTATTCACAAGGAAGTGCTACTTGGGTACTAACTACCGTTGTTATCGTATAAAAGATTTAATTGCCTCTTTGAATTTGTTCTTTCAAAAATTATTTATTTAAGGAACTTACATCCCAACTTTCACTGAAAGGTCTCAAGATAGGTCACAGTAAGAAAGGGTAAAACATATAAAACATTAAAACATATTTTAAAATGTAACTCTCCCACCCACCCTTCATCCCAGGATAGAAGCCTGAGAAAGCTAAACATCAAAAGTCTGGATGAAAAGATATATTTTAACCAAGCGCTGAAAATCATACAATGTAGGTGCCTGGGAAGCCTCAAGAGGAAAGCTGTTCCAGAACCTGGGACCACCACAGCAAAGTCCCTCTTCTGTGTCCCTGTACCTTGCAACTCTGAAAGTGAAGGAACTACAAGAAGGCCCTCTCTTGAGATCTCAGTGCACAAACAGGTCCATATGGGAGAAGGCGCTCTTCCAGATACCTAGGGCCCAAGTTGCTTAGGGATTTATATGTTAGTGTCACCACCTTGAATTGGGCTCAGTAGCGAATAGGTAACCACTGCAGATCCTTCAGGACAGGCATGACGTATGTCTGGCCAGAGACTCCCATAAGCAGTCAACCTGCTCCATTCTGCATGAGTTCCAGCTTCTGGACTGCTTTCAAGGGTAGCCCCATGTAAAATGAATTACAGTAGACTAATCGGGACATTACCAGAGTGTGGATCCCTGTGGCCAAGTTATCCCTATCCTGGTAGGGCTGGAGCTGGTGAACCAGATGGAGATGATGATAGGCACTCCTGGCTATTGTTTCCACGTGGGTACTAAGTAACAGTAATGAGTCCAAGAGCACCCCCAAATCACACACCCAATTATTCTGGGGGAAAACTATCCCACTGAGAATTGGGTGCCCCTTAACTTCCTGGACTCGGGACCCAGTGACACACAGTACCTCCGTCTTGCCTGGACTCAGTTTCCCTGTATTGGTCTACATCTAGGTCTGTATTGGTCTTCATCAATGCATCTAGGCAGCAATCAAGCTATCAATGTGCTTAAATGCTGCAACGTGATGATCAAACATTTCTTTTTATTTTTTAAAAAAATATGGGGAGTAGAAAGGGGCATCTGAATGTTTTCAGGCTCCCCAAAAAGTACTATCACATGTATCAAAGAAGCATGGGAGAAAGCAGAACACAGGTGGCATGTAGCATGTTGCAAAATAAATCTGAGAGGTAAAGAAGGTAATCAAAAACAGAAATTTACAATACTAGGTTAAAATTCAAGCTGATAATATTTGGGAAAGTAAGGAGCTAGAAAAAAATGGGAGCAAGAGACCTCAAAACTTTTGCGACTTGCAAATAGGCAAATGCTACATAAATACTATTGGGGGGGAGACAGGAAAATAAAGTATTAGATATAAAAAACCCAGTCTTATGATTTAGTATAGCAATAACTAGTAATCTCTTAGTAGATATATATAGCTGAGTAGAAAATGTGCAACATATACACAACCAAAATTTAAAAATTATGAGTTGTATTATTATGGAATTAATAAGGTTATAGTAAAATGTATAGTTTTAATTTGTGTAAAGAAATATTTATTAAGTATGAAGTTTCTAAATATTTGTATTATTGTTATTAAGTGTATTATGTAATTAAAATTTTTAAAAAATCTGGGGGAAAAAAAGATATAAAAAATCCAGAACCTCAGTAAAATATCCTTACTAGATGGACTGCGTGGTCTATTTCTTCAGTAGTTACACCTGGCTTCACCATCATGGCAGCAACATCCAATACTTCTCTAGCAAGCTGCAAGAATTAAGGCAAGTTAAGATGGAAACTGAATTAACATACAATACAATTTCTTGTTAATTATAATCTAGTGGAGGGGTTCTTAACCTTTTTTGTTCCATGAACCCCTCTACAAGTCAGGTGAAAACCACCGGCCCCTTCTAAGAATGCAGCAGCGGCAGGGAAAGCCACAGGCCCCTTCTCAGAATCCAGCAGCAAATTATGAAGTGCTGGAAATTGCCTTAAAAAATCCTAAAAAGACCTGGACCTAAATAGCACTTGCTCCTTCTTTTATCCACCACCCCACCCACACATATGCCACTGACTTGTCTTATGGCAATCTCTGGGATGCAGTACCAAATAGAATCTGCAGCTATTTCAAGGGAAATAATTATAACTACTATAAATATTACCACATACTTCTTAAACCAAGCTTTAATATAGAAATGCATTTGATAGTTTCAGAAGTCTACTTTTTTATTCATTGTTTTACATTTTCTATTTTACAAACTGATCACTACCCTGAGATTTGGTATAAGGTAGTATAAAGATGTAAGAAATAAATTTAAAAATAGATACTGTATTTTCTGGCATATAAGACTACTTTTTAACCCAGGAAAAGTCGGGGGTCGTCTTATACGCTGGGTGTTGTCTTCTTATACGGGGAGTATATCCCAAACTCTATAATAAAGTGGAAAGTTGGGGGTCGTCTTATACACCCAGTCGTCTTATACGCCGGAAAATACGGTAATAAGGACGAGTTCTCATTTTTCAAAGACAAGCAATGTTATTCATTGCCTTTTGCAATATTGACTTACCCTACATACTACTCGCATTCCCTCTATATCTTCTGAAGAAAGGATCTTTATTTGAGATGTTCCTTTAAGCGCTTGTTCCGATTCAGACATACCTAAATAGAGACAGTGTATGTTTAGTTATAAATATACTCCTCTGGAACTCCAGGCACAAAAAGCTTTATGTTGCTGAGGGCCACATTAATCCAGACATCTGGCAGGATGTGTATGATCAGCCATAGAGTTCATGTGGGAGGTAACATTCAGGTCACATCCAGAATGGGCCTAAAACATGGAATTACCTTGGAGTTCTTTTAAGATTGCCACATGTATAAGTGGCAATCCCAACATAGCCTTGGGATATAATGGAGAAATCCCACAGTATCACTATTCCAGGGAAAAGAACTTCCAACATGGGTTTTTCCAGAATAGTGATATGGATTTACCTGCCTGGATGCTTTCTACTGAGAGCTAATCATCTTGAAATTGGCCACCAAGCATGTGCAGGGGGAAAACAGACTGAAAATAGCCACTGCGCATGCACAGGGGCCAGCAATCATACACTTCTAGATATCACTTAAATACCCAGAAGTACGTGCTGCGCCGTCACAAGAGTAGATGCCCAGATAGGTAAAGGCCTGCACTCGTCTCCACCAGAGATACCACATTTTCCTCTCACCATCTGGAGATGCTACCACTGTGGAGAGCTGCTTTATGCCCAGTGGCATTCTAATAACACTTCCTTGTGTGTAGGCCCACTACTTCCTCTGGTGACTGCCACAACACCAAACATTCTTTAACTGAGGGAGAAAATTATCCTTGAAATCTTCAAACATGCTACACGAAGCAAATCAAGAAAAGGCTACACATGCTGGTTGAGGTGCGTGGGTGCGGAAAGAACCAGACTACAGTACTGAGTCAGAGTCAGAGACAAAGGCAACCAAACAGAACTTTATCAAATCAGAACACAAAGCATTCTGAATCAAATAAACAGTGACGCAGCAGCATGACAGAGGTCCTGGAATACAGGAAATACAAGAAGATAGAGAAATTTATTACCCTTCTGTTTCTGGTTATTTATATTTGCATTCCCACTATAAACAAGACAAACTAACTCAGCTTCCTTCAGATTCACAGCCTTCTGATGATGATGATGCACCGTAACCCCAATCATTACTGATCAATGACAGTTCATGACTGGTAGATGTTGTGATCAATCCCAATTACTCTGGGGACCGTGCAAGCTGTAGTCTACCATAAGTGAAGACCCTGACTGGCTATCCCTTCATTAAAGGAACTGGTCATTTCAAAAATTAGCAGTGCCAAAAGCCCATCCAAAACTATTATGAATCAAAGCACAAAATCAAATATTATTTCTGGTAACCCAAAATTGCAGCATCTCTACAATTACCTAGAGGGTGATCAGCATAATCCGGCCTTTGGATGTAGCTCGGTACAGGTCTCATGGGCATCTAAATAAAGCACAACTACCATTAATGATTTCACATGGGGATCTATATGTTTACAGCCTTTCCACCCTTAAGAGAGGATGAAAATTACTAAAAGGCAAATCACCACAACTGCTTCTAAGTTCTAACATACGACGCCTTTCCTGTGGCATCCACATCCTTCATGAGGCTGCCAGCTGCTCTGCGTATTTGGCATCAGACCCATAGACAGACATCCCTTTCTGGATATCTTTAAATGCTCAGTCAAATTTAGCTAACTGCAATGGAGAAATTTTCACATTTTAATTCATATTTTAAAAAATAGATATAGAGTAAAAAGAAGAAGCAGAGACTGAGTATGTTTCCTCTTAAACCACCCTCGGTCCCAAATGAGAAAAAGGCTTATAGAAATCAAACAACAATAATTAAGGTGAAAAATCCTCAGTCCACAGTTACAAGAAGCAAGCTGAAGGAAAGGCAACTACAAACTACTTAACAAATTCATTTTTTTGAGTTGCTGCGGGTAAGTATTGAACAGAGCTTGAAGCTATGTTTTAACCCTATTCCGGAAGCTCAGTTTCTATTCCTTCTCCCAACACTGCAATTTTTACATTTCACATACTGTTCGTAGAGGTGGGGATCTCACGTTGCACAGAGACTTTCTATGCCATTAGTGGCAATCGTACACCCCAAACACAGGCCATCAAGGCAAAAATACTGAGCCAAAAGAAGTTCTCACCTATCCTCTATCTGAATAAGGTACCTGACCGCCCCAAGTTCAAAACTGCATAGAGAGTTCCCAAAAATAGACAGGCCTCTCCATGGCAGACATCACAGTAAACAACATGGAGGCAAAAGTGAAGGCAAGAGAAACTGAATTCCAAAGCAGGGTTAAAATACCCCAGTTCAAGGACTCTATCTGCACAATTACCCTCTATTCACAAGCAACAGACGAAGCAGGCACCTGTGTTATCTTAATAGCTGAACTTTATTCTTGGGCTGTGTTCAGATCATCTCAGAAGCACCTCAGAGATGCTTTTGTTTTTATCTATGTCTGATCACAGCCTTGGAAGTGACAGGGCATTATAGTATGAGCTGCCAAGCATAACCGCAAGTGGTTCAAAAGTGTCTCTGGAATTTTTTTAATGCCCCAAAAACTACTTTTTTCAAACATGGGAATGCTACTAAACCCTTCACCCCAATTCACTACCTGTGGAAGAAGCAACTTTAGCTGATGGCTGGCATAGAATAAGATTTGGAGTTAACCTCCAGACTAGACTATTGTAATGCGCTCTACATGGGGCTGCCCTTGAAGACAGTTCGGAAGCTGCAGCAAGTGCAGAATGCAGCAGCTAGATTGCTGAATGGGACAGCTGGCTGAATGCATATCATGCCAGTCTTAAAAGAGTTGCACTGGCTGCCAATTTGCTACCGAGCTCAATTCAAGGTGCTAACTTTAACTACAAGGCCCTAAATGACTTGGACCCCAAGTATCTGAAGGAACATCTATTCCAATATTGACCTGCCTGTGCCTTAAGATCTGGAGGGGAGGCCCTTCTGGTTGTCCCCCCACCATCAGCAGCAAAAGGGGTGGCCACCCGGGAGAGGATGTTCAGCGATGGCCCCTAGGCTATGGATTAGTCTCCCCCTTGAGGTGCATCTATCACCTTCATTGTACACATTTAGGAAAGGAACGAAGACGCCCCTCTTTGCTCCGGCCTTCAGTTAAATGGAGATACCCTTTTCTCTTCACACTTGCAGATGCTGTTATTGTTTTAATGATGTCTGATTTTAAATGTTGTTAGTCTCCCGGAGACCTCCGGGTTTAGGGCAGGAGATGGATGGATGGATGGATGGATGGATGGATGGATGGATGGATGGATGGATGGATGGATGGATGGATGTAAATAAGTAAGAAAGATCTGAAGGGTCACTGTTGAGTACTAGAGAAAGATACATGTCTTCCATATTCCAGATGTGTCCAAGATCCAAAAAAGCTCCCAGTCCTTTCCCTTCGGCCTTAATCAACTAGTATGATGAACGAATTACACATGTAAATTATACTAAGATTGCACACAGCTGATACTAAGTTGCTTCTGAACATCCTTCCAAAGAGTGCAACCTTCAGCACAAAAAGTGAAACTTCCAAAGTTAAAAGCACCACTGTGTAGACTATACAGATACCTCCAAAATTTCCTAGCACAGAGGCATCAAGGACAGCAGTCAATTGTTCCAAACAGAGACCTCACGTCTGCTTCTACTTTCCACTTTCTCCCGTATAAACCCTAAATTTGTTCCTCTGATCTTAGGTTTTCAGGGAATGATGGGGAGAGGAAGGAGAAGGCATGTTGAGTAAGCTGAATTCTATTTAAATGGCAAAATGTCACTGAACAGCCACCAATGGATGTCTAATTTCTTTAATACACAGCACTTAAAACTGGCTGCTTAAACTTGTCTGTTTAGACACTGGCAATCAACACAATTTTAGACGGCTTTCTAATTCTGAACATCTACACTTTCCTGAATTTTTCTCCACTCTTTACTTTCTAATCCCATACCACACAATGAAGCTTTCCGTACGAGAGAGGTCAAGCTGTTCATCGCGAGCAGTCTGTGTTCAGTTATTTTTAGGCTGAAAACTACTTGTGGGCAGGAGAAGGAAGCGTGAGGATCAAGGCTAATGAATTATGAAGTACCCAGCTGAAGTGGATGTGACCAGCCGCTTCCTTTCACTTGTTTTCCTTCGGCAGCATTAACTTACATTCTTCTCTTTCTGTCTTGTAATTTATGAGTGCAACTTGAAAGTTTCTGCCACATATTGCTTCAGAAGCCTTTTAGCCTCAACTGTGAGTTTCTTTCAAAATATTTACTTATTAGAATATAATCTCAAAGCAGTATACAAAGAATAAAAACAACTAAAATCATAGTAGTTATATAAAAACATAATTACAGGTATATTTCTGTCTATCACAACAAGGAAGCAACCTGGCTGCCCCAAAAGACTTCAATTTCAGTGACTTACTAGTGGATAATGAGGCCTAAGTTTACCAGTATATCGATAACCAGCCCAGGGATCTGTGTTTATGTCACCATCTACCGTCCAAGCAGAAACTTCCCGCTTGGCTTTTTCATCCTCTGCAAAACAAAAAGCAAATGACAAGATAATATGATAGCAATCTACCTACACCAAAACAGCTTTCCACTGGAAAGGAATTTGAATGACAAGTTAAAATAATTTAACACTTTTTCCTCTCTTTTGAAAACCTGCTGTTATTCCACAAGTTGCTTTCCTCCTTACATTGTTTGTTTGCAAAGCTCTTGAAATTTTTCTACTATGGTATAAGCAACATAACTTAGGAAACAAAAAGAACTGAATAAATAGAACACTTGTTTCCACTTCAGCCTTTACCTTCATAGGGAACAGGGTCCAAATATTCTTTTGGAGAATCTCCAATTGATGTTATTACCACTACATTTCTGGTTGTTTTGAACGTCAGATTCTATACCAGTCTAAAACAGCATGTTAATATTTATGCAAGTATTTATTTAGGACCTCTTTCAATGCAGAATCAAACCAACATTCCTACATCACAGAACTGCAAAGCAATGTAACCAATTCTGAAGAAAAGTCGCAATCTATGCAATACTGAAATCAATAGAAAATGTTGCTGTGTTAGACATATATTGTTTGTTTATGTACTTATTTATATTTCATGCTTCACAATAAAAATGTAAAATATGCCTACAACATTTTCAAATATAATCATTTCTCAAAGAAGAAGAGTTGGCTTTTCTATCCCGTTTCTCACCCATTTAAGGGGACTCAAAGCGGCTGACAAAGCTTTCTGTTCTTCTCCCAGGATTCACCCAGGGCTACATTGGGATCTTTGGCAATCCCAACATGCTATTCTAGGAAAATCAACAACCTAGGTTTTCCCAGAATAGTGGTATGGGCTTACTGGTCTGGACACTTGCTCCCAGGATCCACCATATATAATGGCTACCATGCTTGTGCAGGGGCTGACACAGTTGTACACTTCCAAATAATTCACACCACCAACATACCTGGAAGTATGCATTGTGCCACTCTGGGAGCAAGTGCTCTGATAGATAAGGGCTGAAATTTTGCCCTGCCATCTGGCAGAGACAGCAAGAGACAACTGCAGATCCTAAAGAAGATCTCACATTTTATTCTTACTGACCGGAGGCAGTCTACTGCATCACATCTATGCACATACTTAAATTAATAGTTCTCCAAAAACATTTTAAAAAAGCCTATCAGAGATGAAGTTACCCCCAACACGTACAATTGTTTTTGGAGGGTTTTTAGAAGTTACATTTTAAAAGATGACTCAAATCTCATGCTGGCAGCATGAAATCATATACCTGAGACCCACATTTACTATCTTAGTGATAACCAGACCACACTTCTGAGGGATCTGAAGCAGTGCCCATCTTCAAAATGACCTTCAGTTAAATTAGTCCTCGGCTGAAATGCAGATCTCTGATAATGATCAGCAGCAGTTCGACAGGGAAACTTATTACCACTGGGTGGAGGTTACCTCGCTGGAAATTTCCAAGCAAAGGTTGGAAGTTGTAACTCCAGAATAGCAGCATCAAGCCGAGGACTGAATACTTTTCCAGCAGGAATGCGTTAAACTTTGTTTGCAGTAAATGAGTTCCTCGTGAACCAGTCAGGTTCATCAGGTTCAACCCTGAAACAAACCTGGCCTTAAATTATTGGCTGGGGGTGAGTTTGGTTCTAAGTTTATTCCCCCCTTGTTGACTGCAGTCACGGTGGCAATGGCACCAGTGAGAAGGCCCTTATAGGTGAGGAAGTAACTGAGGTATCAGAGTTCTACAGGAAGAAGCCTGGCAGCTGATAATAAAACCTTTTCTTTGTCTGCAGCCTTTTGTGAGCCTCCCCCTGCACTCTCAAAGACTTGGCATGACCAAAAAATTTCACAAAAAAGCATGAAAGACAACTTTTGGCTTATTCTGTGAAATTTTTGCACCACATGAGGCCATTACACTCAGTCTGCCACACATTTATCGCCACTCCAGCCTTCATGGAGAGCAGAAAAGACTGCAAAAGGTCATAAAGAGACTATACCTACAGGCTGATGCTGCTGTGTTCCTATAGGCAGGGGCCATCTTGCATCTTTGCTGTCTTACTTGTAAGGGTCTTGTCACAGAACCTGGTGCCTCATGCCCCTTCGCTTGTTGGTAAGGGTCATCTCATCGCCTGCTTGTAGCTGCAAAGAGGCCTTAAAGGGTCACTACACTGCTGCACTTCCTCACAAACCACATAAACTAGATTCCCCACACTCAAAAAAATTGGCTGAGAAGGATTCATCTTAACCTCTTTGTTGGATCAGGGGTTTGGTTTGATGTGAACTGAAGCCCTACCCTTGGGTTCCTGCCAGTACATCTCTACTCACATGACCATTCTGCACCAGTTGTATGAAAATGCTGCCAAGTCAACAGAGTAAATGCTGAATAAAATTTCTGCTTACTTGCTTTCTTGTGTAGTAATTTGTGAGTAGCCCAGCTTCCCTTAAAACATTCCTAAAAAAAAACAACAGCATACAGTTATCAATGACTAGACTGAGTCTAATTTCATGTTAATAAAATGCTTCTACTAAATGAGTATATTTTAATCATACTCTGAGGTGAAAGAAGAGCAGTATGTGGAAATATGAGGTATGATTATTATTATTTTAGCCATTTGAATTTCCATTTTGGGACATCTACAGATGGGGTGCATTTATAAAAGGGGAATTAAAACATCCCGAAAACATTTATGAAATATGAAAATGTTTTCAGATTTCTTTGTTCAGCTCATCTACCTTCCCACCATGACTTAATACAAAACTCCAAATTAATTTGGTTCTTCTTAATACATGCAATTGGCCAGATGTGTAGCCTAAACCTGTGGCAAACTGAAATAGCAGAAATTCACTTCATAATGAATCAAGACATGGCACAGATAATGCAAAATAAAATGTATCCCCCTACATATTAAAAGCTGAGTCACCCATACAAAAATTATTTTCCTTTTTTGACTGTGTGCTTGTTTCTCATGCAAAAGGATCTGACACTTTAAAGTCAGGTCTGAGCCATCCATAACTATATCATCTCTATCCCAGGCAGCCATCAAGAATCTTAAATTCCAAAGGTGTCAGAGAAAATATTTTGGCACTACTGTGTATGATGGAATAATTATCAGAAAGAAAGGCATTGCAACATAGGGCTGCCCAAGTTAAAGACAGCAGCTAATTATAACAGCTCAAGCAAGGACAAAACTCTGGAGACAAGTGTCATACCCTTTTGCCAGCTTGGAAGCAATTGATGATATGGTGGGGAAGGCACTTTCATGGAGGGACCCACTCCTGATACCTAACACCACAGCTGTGGAGACAAGGCCAAAGAGCTCTCCTCGCAAGGACTCTGATGAATAAGCTGCCAGGTAAGGAACCTTCTATCCACCATAATGTCTGTGTCATCCCAAGACTGCAATGGGTTTACCAGCTGGGATCACGGAAAGTCAGAAATAAAGCTATGCAGCCTTCCCTTGTCTGTTTTCTGTGGAGGGTTATTTCTTGTTGAAGAGCCAAGCTTAATGGTGGTCCTTTCGCTTTATGTGAAGCGAAAGCAGTGCAGAATGCTCCAATGATCCCCATTCTTGTTCAGGGCTGCTCCAGTCTGAATGTCAGCTGCCTTGAGAAAGAAGAAGCCACTTGATGAACAACGAGTGAGTGCCAGGAACACCAGTTCTACTCACCAACACCTAACGTCTTTGGGAAATAACTGAAGAACTTACCCTGAGAAGCTTCTACATACTGCATCATCAAAGTGTGAAAAGTGTGTGCCTGGGTTTAACCGGTATATAGGCTAGAACAGATAACTCTGAAGACCCTTTAAATCTCTTAGAAAATACAGTCTGTCTTACCACTCCCACTCTGGGATTAGAGTTCCTCTTTAAGAGCTGAATCACATCTAATGCCTTTCAACACAATTAATTCAGGTTTGTACCATTTAAGATTTGTATTTTGTTGCTGCTATTGTTAACAGTGAGCCTCAGGAGAAGAACACCATCAAAACTGTCCCTGAAGGTGGTTCAGAAGCTGAAGCTGCTAGACCACACATCATGCCAGACTTAAAAAGAGCTGCACTGGCTGCCAATTTGCTACTGAGCTCCATTTAAGATGTTCTCAGACCCAAATGACTAGGCCCCCAAATATCTAAAGAATGCCTTCTTCTATATCGACCTGCCTTTGCCTTAAGATCTGTAGGAGAGGCTCTCTCAATTGTGCCACCACACTCAATAGCAAAAGGGCACTCGGGATAGGGCCTTCTTGGTAATGGTTCCCAGATAATGGAATAGTCTCCCCGCTAAGGTGCATCAGGCACCTTCACGTTATTTGTTTAGGAAAGCAGCGAAGCCACATCTCTTTCCCTGGCCATTGGCTAAAGAAGGAAACAGTTTTTCCACCCCACTTTCAGGCACTGTGATTATTTTAGTATGTTCTTCTTTTACATTTGATTACCTTGGTATACCTTCAGGTATACGGAGGGATAAAAATGCAAATAAATAAAATAAACATTGGGCAGATATGACTGTATCAAATGTTAATCAAGGTGCAATAAAAAATAACTTGCAAGACTTTTCTTACATGGAAGTTCGTCATTTTCTATACACAGTCTACTCTGGACAGATCTTCAGATTCCATTCAGCCTAGAAGCTAGTCTGGAAATGCACATCAACTTATCACTTCTGACCCGAAACACCTGCTTTTCTTAGCCGCATTCCAAAAATTATTGGTATACAAACTCATCCATGATCATCATAGATGCAGGCTTCTAGACACAAAACTTCAATGGCAACAGATAATACAGAAAGCACCAATTTCTAGATAGAAAACCTAACGAACAAAATAAAGATCCTCATGGAGCTGACCGCAAACCTATCAGATTCAAGAACTTCTGCCCAACTGGATAACCATGAGGTTGTAAACAGGACTTTATGTAATGCAAAAGTATTTCAATTCAGCATGAATCTCCCAACATCCATTAACTAACCCAGGTTGCAATTTCACACAAGATTTTTTTTTTCATTTGTATGGCCTCATCCACTTTTATTTGCCTTTTTATAAAACTAATAAGGAACGCCTTCTCCCATGCCTTAAGATCAAGTGGTGAGGCCCTCCTGGTTGTCCCACCACCTTCAACAGTGAGGTTGGTGGGCACCTGGGAGAGAGCCTTTTCTGTGATGGCCCCCAGACTATGGAATAGCCTCCCCCTCGAGGTGCGTCATGCCCCTTCCTTATATTTATTTAGGAGGGTGGTGAAGACGCACCTCTTTGCCCTGGTCTTTGGCTGAGCTGCTTATGTTCCCCCTACCCCCCACAGTACAGACACTGTCATTTTAAACATATTGTATATTGTTTTATACTTGTTGGATTTTTAATGTCTTTTACTGTTATATTCTATTTTAATCTGTTGTTACCCGCCCAGAGACCTTCGGGTATGGGGCGGGATAGAAATGTAAATAATAATAAATAAATACATAATAAACTCCAAACATTGCAACTTGTCCTTATTTTGAAGCTGACACTACTCCATGACTATTTCGCTTGTCTATTGTATACTTTTTAAAAGTTGTTTTCCTGCTTAGCTGAGACAGTTACTGCTTCTCTGCCCTATCAGTAAATTCAGAATTATCTGCCTCAGATGCATCTTTTTCCAACTGCTTACAATGCATCTCAGTTGCCATTTCAACGCCCACCTCCCCAATTTGAAAGCAGCCTATTTTCAAAGCCTTTTTTAATATCCCTGCTCCCACAAGCTGCAGCCGGACGTCGCTTAATTATTCCGCTTCATCTGCATAATCCTGAATAAAGCATGGATATTCCCAGATATCCGTGCTTTATTTCAGAATATCCAAATATAGCAGAATAAGTAACCAATGTCTGGATGAAACCACTATCTCTCTCATGATTCGGAAAGGCAGATAAACGGGAACTTCTAGGATCACCTTGGCTTTTTCCAGCTTCCCAACAAAATGCCTGGGAATAATGCTGGAAAAAATGCTCACGGTTCCCCGTTGGGTGACTGCAGTATCCTGGTTGCATGTGCTACCCTTGGTGACAACTTCAAAATGGATGGTTTTGACTTGAAGGCTCTCGCTGGAGAACAGCTGCAGTCAGGTGTCTACGAAAGAGTAATGGTGGAAACAGTCTTTCTGGCTCCTGAAAGGGTAACAAAAAGTTCTTTCGGTAAATTTATTAAATAATGAAATAATGGGCTTTGACATTTCAACAGTACCTGTGTAAGTGTAACTTCCCATATATCTCTTATCAAATTTAAGCAGATAAAAATACATGTAAACTTGCAAATATAATCTGTGCAGGACTGGTCTTAGCGAGCAATATGCAAGTGTACATACAGTTCAATAGTTTCTAATGAGCCAATGATTGCAATGTGAAGAAAATCAATTTGGACTGGTGTAAATGAAGCCAGACACATTTTGACCTACGGTTATCGTCTTCAATGACTTCCTGGTTGAGGTGATTCTCTGAATCTTTACAGCTTAACTAGTCAAGGCTCCTAAACGTGAAGTAAAACAACTGACACTACTATATAATATACCTATAAATCTTTGAAGTGGTTCTGCCTAATATAGGAAACCAGCTCAGACCGAAAATAGCCCTTAAAGACAGTGCACCCTTTAATGTTATTTATACTGTACATTGTACTGTCATTTGTGAAACTGTATTTGCAATTTGACACTTATTTTGTGTTTCTATCTGCTAAAATTTGATACTAGATATATTCATATAAAAGTATATTTATATTTTTGAAGTGACAAAGCCAATTATTGCAGAATGCATAAAGAATTTATAGCTAGATCCTTTGGTTGTCCTTTCTGCAGAAGTTGATATGTACGTGGCTCATGAAAGCACAAAAGGAATCCAGACATGACCAGAAAGAAGAAGCCAAAGAAGTTAAAATTCCCAGCATTCTCAGCAGTATTTCAGCTGCAACTACACACCCTCAAAGATTAGCTATCCCTGTTGTACAGCTTACCCATTTCTTCCTAGCTCCTAATAGGCAAGAAAGTTAGAATTGACAAGACGTGGTATTTTTTCACCCAGGTCATTGGTCTATGGCAGTGGTTGGCAAACTCATTAGTCAACAGAGCCAAATATCAACAGTACGACTGAAATTTCTTTTGAGAGCCAAATTTTTTAAACTTAATTTATATAGGTAGTTACATTGTTATCAACTTAATTAGGGTACTCTTAAGCTGAAAGAGTCACACTCAAGGGGTCAAAGAGCCGCATGTGGCTCGAAAGCCGTGGTTTGCCCACAACTGGTCTATGGAATTAACTAGTAGAGGAAGTGCGGATGCCCATTGTCTTGGATGGTTTCAAGAACAGGTTGGGCAAATTCATGGCAGACATGTATATCAATAGCTACTAGAATTGATGCCTAGGTGCATCCTTCAGGCTGGGGAGACAGGCAGGATGCCTCTAAAGACCATTTGCTGGGATTTGAGAGCAGGTGAAGGTTTTGCTTGAGACACCCAGAACTGACTGATGGGCCACTGTATGAGACAGAATGCCGGACTAGGCGGGCTGTGGGCTGATTCAGCAGGGTTCCTCTTATGTTCTTCTTTGGTGAGGCAACTGTGAAACAGCCCTGCTTCACTGTGTGGCATCTTCCAATGACTAATCAGTGATAGATGCCATTTATAAGACCTGCAAAAGAGGCAAGAATATAAAAGGGGTATAGAACAGATATTTTTAGAGAATGCCACAGAGATCAACCCCTAGTCAGAGAAAGGCTTAAAGATTAAGGCTGCTCCCAGACATGTTGAAAAATCCAGCAGAACACCTCAACTAAAACTGGCACACCCCTATTGGCCATAGTCCCTTCTGAATATATGGAAAGAACAGAGGGAGAACTGGGAAAGAAAACATTCTCCAAGTGCTGTGACAGCATTTTCCTCTGCTGTGCTAGTTTTAGCCATCGATGAGGATGTTTTACTGGTACAGTAACAAAGTGATCAACCATGTTTACAGCCATCTATCACAAAAGGATACACAGCACTGCTTCAGTTGCACACCAACGGGTCAGGTCTTGGGGACATGTCCTTCTGCAGTGTTGCTTTTCTCAGAAAAGTTGCCTTCTCCCTGGCCTATCTTTCAGCAGCCTTAAATGCATCTGTGGCTTTTACTGATCAACAATTTAACAGTCAATCTGGGGGTACATTTTAAATGATGCCATTTCATGATGGCTGAAAGCTCTTTCAGCTTCCTCTTCCACCTCTGTGTACTTCTCAAAGAAGAAAGGGTATGGATTGTATTTTTAGCCATATAAGAGCTACTTCCCGCCTTCAAAAAAATTCCTAAACTTACCCTGTTGCCTATTTTTTAAATTTTATTTTTAAAAAAACAATCTTAAATACACCTTGCCAAATTACAGTTACATCTTATACAAATCTTCAAAGGTGCAAAATACGATATATTTGCCAGGTAATTTGAAGAGATGGATCAGAAGCCATGTGGATGTCAAGTTCAGTGCTCAAAAGTTATATTGCATCCACGTGTCAGTCCAATGGCTACTTTAATTCATTCATTTATATGTTTAACTATGTATATTTCTACCCCATCTATGCCCATAGGTCTCCAAGCGGGTCATTCTAGACCAGTTGTTCTCAACCTGGGGGTTGGGACCCCTTTGGGGGTCGAATTACCCTTTCAGAGGGGTCGCAACAAGCCTCCCGCTGCCCTTTCCTCCCACCTCCCAGCTGCTCCGCCCCTTTGGTTGGGGGTCCCCACAACATGAGGAACTCAATTAAGGGGTTGCGACATTAGGAAGGTTGAGAACTGCTGTTCTAGACACTAGCTGGGAGATACACAAACATTTTCCCCCTTTCTTATCCTTTTAAAACTACGCTTATTCTTATGCTATTTTAGTGAATACTCTTGGGTGTTTTTGATCAAAGTCTATTCAAGATGCAGGTTGCAATTAGTTCCTTCTTGTACTAAAGGTCATCATTACTGCATTTTTTAACTTTCCAGAGACTGAGAAATGTGATCTACAGCACTTGACTGACGTCTAAAAAAATTCTTAAGACTTGGAAAGTAACACTATGGAAAACAAAAGCACATTTCTAGCCCAGCTCCCACATGCTTACCTTCTCTGGGTTTTGTTTTATAATATCTCTTAATAAACCTGTAATTAACAGGGCACAGCACAAGGCATAGCAACATTCTAGAGGTTTTTGTACCCTTAGCTTTAAACACTTGAATACATTACACCTTTAAGTCCCCCCAAATCAAAAGCTATTACTAAAATCCATATTCATTCATATCTGCATATTTAAAAGTCGACTGAAGGTACTGGACACTCCAGTTGTTTATTACCAAAACATTTCATTTTAATTGATAAAAAGCTACAACTGACTGACAGTACAATTCTGTTACAGGTGGGAGAATATGAATGTTCTCAATTCCAATGAAACTTCCCTTTCCAGAGCCAAGTTATTACTCAAGACGTTCCTATCTGGGGCAAAAAAATGGCAGAATCCCTAAAAATCAATTCACATTCAGACCAAAGTAAAATCTTAATGCCAACGTGATGAAAATGAGGCCTATTAGGGAATGGGAGGGTTGTGCTCACTTACTAGTTCTAGAAAATCTCAGGTGTTTTTCCACTGTCACTAAAAGTACCCATTAAGTACCCATTAATGGGTACGAAATAGCATTTTTCATCAGATCTCCTAACAAATGGTGCAGTTGCCCAGCACACCTCATGGGCACCTATTCCGTAATTTAGGGCTCCCACACATCCTTACCTCTTTGCCCTGAAGTTAGTGACACAGCCAAGATAGCCATACAAGAAAATCCTAAGGCACAGGCAGAACTATACAGGAAGAGGCATTCCTTTAAATACTGGAGGCCCAAGGACTTCAGATTTTTAAAGGTTAATATCTTGAAATGGTCTCAGTTGTGAACTGGCAATCAATGCAGTTGGTGTGATTTGTGCGTCTTGTCAGCTGCAGCTTCCAAACTATCTGCGAGGGCAGCCCCACACAGACTGCATTACAGTAGTGTAGAAGTTAGCAGAGCATGGATTACTGCAGCCAAATTGTTCCTGTCCAGAAATTGCTGTAACCAAAAAACACAGTGGGAGAAGGTGCCATGACCTCCTTTATCTCTACAAGCAAAAAATAAGGTGGAGAAAATAAACTTTGCTGTTCCCTAATGGGAACAAAGACTGAAAATAATCTCACAGAAGCTGGTTCCAAGACTTGGGAACTGGTAAAGATTCAAGTTTCCTGCTATTTACTGTTTTCAGAAAAACAAAGTTAACTTACTTTCATTTTTAACTTGGGGTAGCAGTTGGGATCAAACCTCCCTGAGAGAGATTAGAAGTATGCCAGCTCACATTACTGTCCATTACCTCCTTCTCTTAAATCCCAGCAAACAGCCTTAGAGGCGTCCTGCTTGTCCCCCCAGCCTGAAAGATGTACTTCGGCATCCATTCTGGTAGCCACTGATACATCTGTCATCCACAAATTTGTCTAACTCTTCCTTAAAGTCATCTAGGCTGGTTGCTGTTACCACCTCTTCTGGCAGCAAGTTCCATAGACCAATGACCCTCTGGGTGAAGAAATACTTCCTCTTGTCTGATCTGACTCTCCACCCATCAGCTTCATAGACTGCCTCCTGGTTCTAGCGTTGCGTGATAGAGAAAAGAAATTTTCTCTATCCACCTTTTCTATACAATGCATAATTTTATATACTTCAATCAGGTCCCTGTCTCCAGACTGAAGAGGCCTAGATATTGCAGCCTGGTTTCGTAAGGGACGTGTTCCATCCCCTTAATCATTCTGGTTGCTCTTTTTTGCACCTATTACAGTTCCACAATATCCTTTTTGAGGTGTGGTGACCAGAATTGTGCACAATATTCCAAATGTGGCCTCACTACAGATTTATAAGGAGGCAAAATGTCACTTGCTGACTTGTTTTCTATCCCCTTCCTAATTATTCCCAGCACTGAATCAAAAGTCCAAGAGGTCTGTGATAGGGTGTTTTTCCACTGTCACTAAAAGTACCCATTAAGTACCCATTAATGGGTACATAATGACATTTTTGTACCCATTAATGGGAACTTCTAGTGACAGTGGAAAAACACCCCATAGTCTCGGTCAAAAGTTATGAAGCAGATATACTTGGCAAGTAATACAAAATTCTGCTTCAAATTATAGCTTCTAAAGGTGTCACAGCTGTTAACTTTAAACAATAAACAGACCACCAAATGGCAGATCAGTAAGAACTAATAACCTCCTCCTCCTCCAACTTGAACTTTAATAGTGAAGGTGATACACTCTACACATGCTCAGAGTTCCCCTTCCCAATCATCACCATAAGGAAAACAGCTCAAGCACCAGGGTCTCGCTCTAATTAAATTGCTGCTGCCTGCCCCTAATTCCACAAGTGGCTTTTTAGAGGAAAGGTTCAGGCAAAATCCACTCTGCTGCAATAAAACCAAAGCACTCGCTGTATGAAAACAAGTAGTTGTAGACGGATTGGAAAAAACACCACTGCACTGAAAACGCTCTGGGAATCTTGATGACAGAGCTGAAACAAACAGATAAAACAGCGGTTGCACATAGAAAACCCAGACACAAAAGGAGAACTGACTGCTTCAGCATTTCTAGGACCAGGGCCTGCTTCCAGCAAGCAGGGAAGAGCAGTCAATGTTATCCTGTGCCGGGTTGGATTCCCCCCCCCCCCGGCCAGCTCTAAGGCACCCCTGTTCTCCCACACACCCCAAAACCGCAGCTCTGGCCTGCTGAAGAATCACAACAGGCGCCCCCACAGACAAAGAAGCCTAAAGGGGGAGGGAATCCCAAAACTGTGTCTGCCCCGCGGCTCCCCTCGAGCTCCCTCTTCTCCCCTGCCCTGACCAGAGGAAGAACAGGCGGCCAAACTGGGCGGAAGCTGAGGGAAGGAGACGGCCCCGCACCGCGAAGGCTAGCCGCTCAGGGAAAGAGCTCCGGTCCCGAGGCGTGTGCGCGCCGCCCCCGGACTGAGGGAGCCCCTTGGGACTCCAGGGACGGGCGGACTTCCGAGTCCAAAACGTGCTCGGGAGGAGCGGGGAGACCAGGCCCAGCCGCAGCCTCCAGCAGATTCGCCTGCCCTGAGTCACACACACCTGCCTGGCCGGCGGCGGCGGCGAGAAGGGAAGCGCTCCAGGCAGGCAGGCAAACTCCGCCGCGAAGGGAAACGGGCCGGGCTGCCGAAGAAGAAAGACGAAGCCCCGGCAAGGCGCAACGAGCAGAGGGAGCGAAGGAGGGAGAGCAGGCGGGCGACTGCTGCCTGGCCATCCCACGCCCAGCCCGGGACCCCGGGCGCAGGCAGGCAGGCAGGCGGCTCGACAGCCCTCCCGCACGCCGGCGCCGGTTGCCAGTGGCAGGCTCCCGGTGTGAACGGGCCGGCCGAGCCCCAGGAGCCCCGGCCCGAGCGGGCGAGCAAGCTAGCAAGCGTCCCCGGAGCAGCGGGCGGCCTCGGCCTCGGCGCCCGTGGTTCCCGGGCCCTGCGGGCTTACCTGCGAGCAGAAGTAGGAGCCCTGGATGCCCAGCTTGATGCAGGTGGGGCACTGGAGCTTCGCCTCGCTGCTGCAGCCCGCCGTCTCGCACACTCGGGGCTCCAAGGCCGCCATGCTGCCGCCACAGGAGTGACCCGGCCAGGCGGCAGCCACCGGGAAAGGGAGGAGGGAGAGGCGGAACGCCTCGCCTCGCCTGGGAGGTTGCTTCCCCCGTCTGAAGCGGGGAGGAGGAGCTCCGTGGCCCGCCTCCCCGGGAGTCCGGCCGGCCGACTTCCGAGACTCCCAGGCCCGGCCCGGCTCGGTGTCGTCGGCGCTCGCTCGGGAAGAGGAGACGGAAGGTGCCCTTCGGAGGGGCCGATTGGCCCGGGCTGCTTCTCCGAGTCCCGCCGGGCTTCCCGCGGCCCGGTGACGGAAATGCCGTCGGCCGGGCTTCTGGCCATGTGCAAAGTGCGGTTTTCTTCGAACGGCGCGGGTAAGCACAAAGCGGAACCGGAACGGCCGAGGGGTGGTGGTGGTGTTCAAGAATCCCCCAAATAAGGCTCTTTGAGTGCATTCGAGACGTGCAGACAGGCAGCTGCCGATTGCTGTGAAACTGCAGGGTTGGGTCTGTATAGATTTCAGCTTTCGCATCCCCGATGGGACTAATTTATAAGAGTCAGATTGAGCGATCGGACGACTGGCGGCTGTGCTTCTGCCCTCCTCTTCCAGCTTCTCAGAAAGCCCCTGCTTATGTGGCGGTTGAGGTGTTAGTAAACAGCACCGAGGGCGCAACAGGAAGGCTACCTGTATGCTATCTGTTGCAAACTCCGCAGCTTCCCAATTTAGGCAGGAAATGCTCTTGTGAACGTGACAGTTCCAATTAAGCCCCCAAATTCCCTTAAACAATGGACCCTGAGTGTCAAAACACATTCAGGATACTTTCCAGCATCCCCCAAACGAAACGGTGATAAGATGTATTGCATACAGCGTGCGCGGGGTGGGGTGGGGAGTTTGCACTGAGGATTAAAAACAAATGGAAGGCTGATACTGGGTATCCGGATCTAAGATGATCTGGATCTAAGGAATGGGTCCTTCAACTAATCCGGATCTAGTAGATCTGGATTAAGGGAGGTACCTAAGGGAGGTACCAAGGGTGGTGCAGCACCCAATAGCAATGGGTGCTAACCTGCCCTCAGTGGAAATGCCAGAGCACCCAAGTGGCAAATCCAGATTGACCCACATGGGGCCCACTCATCACCCCAGGTTTTTTTGGGGGGGCAGGGAGTGCAATCTCCTTAGACGCTCCAGAGATTCTTTGAGGATTCTCTGGAGCGATGTGCCGCATACTTCGAAGATTTTCCAGAGCCTTTGACAAAGGTTCCTAGGATTGGCATTGCTCTTGCATGGGGTCCTCTTCTTTGGAGCCAGCTTCAGAGATTGTGCACAGGCTTCAGAGCTTTCAGTTTCAGGGCACCTCCCCATGGGTGTGCCCTCTGGAGCCCACCCCAGACCCCATTGCCCGATCACTGTGGAAACGCGCTCCGTATAATCCGAATTCGATGCCTGAAGATCCCATTGTGGACCCCTTTAATGGGGTCTACAGGAAATCCAGATTATAGGTCCTGAAGGACCCATTCAATCTGGATTTTCCTAGAACTGGTGAAAACATATGTAGCTCTAATGGGTTCTGCAATGGAAATGGGGTCTTCCTGCTCTGAGCCTAATGGGCTCTTAATGGGTCCCTAATGAGTAGTTAGTGCTAGTGGAAGACCCGCTGATGCTTCCAGTATTTTGAAGAGCTGAAGTAACAGTAAGGCTCTTCTTTAAATTGTCATTCTCTTAACAGTGTGTTTTGGGTGTGACCTAGACAAAATCATCTCCTCTGCTGTTCATTCTTGGGCCTGTTGTATCTCATAATCCACAGTAAAGGACTGAGCATCCAGCCTGTTAAGACAGATGCAGCGTAGATGTTGCATACTATTCCACGGAAAGAGATTGCAGGCCCTGTCCACACACACCCCACAGGGTAGGACACTCCATTTTGGGAAAGAAATCCTGTCTCATGCTGGGATGGGTTGCTGCTAGGCCAAGGTGGGCTCTTTGTATTTTGGGCAGCTCCTTCCACCATACCCCCAGGTGTGAAGGTTGGGCCCAGGTTTTGGAAGCCAGGCCCTTTTTGGCATGTGTCAATGGTGCCTCCTGGCAGGGTCCCCACCAAAAAAGGCCTCCTGCTGTATTCCACGCTAGGGCTAGGGGTTTGCGTTCTGCACACCATCCTAGTCTGGGATAGTACAGCGTTGGCCCTCATTGTCAAGGTCTACAGTGAGGATGAAGCTTTCTAGGACAGGGAGGAGCCTGCTTTGTCCTGCACTAGCAGGTAGAAGGAAGACCCCTGGATTCTTTATCCCAGAAAGTGTGGAAACAGAATTTGGTCCTTTCTGCACTAAGCCTTATTCTGGATTTTATCTCAGACTAAGGACATGCCATCCTTGTACTGTTTCAGACTATGCCAGACCCTGCCCAGGACCTGCCATACTCTGGACTGAAAGGTGGATGGCAGGTCCCTATTCCAAGATATAATTCAAAACAAGGCCCAGTAGAGAATCAGCCTTTGATTCTAACCTACCTTCAGTCACCACTCATCATTTTCCAATGTAAGTGTAAAGTGTAAGGCATAAAGCTCAATAATTTTGGGGGGCACAAAGCAGCTAAAACTGAACTAGTTTTAGATGATACTTATTTCCATGGGAGGCTTGTGCAGCAAATCTATACATTCTTATTTGGGAATGTTCCGTTGGGTCCCTTCAATGATTACATGCTAATGATGTGGACAAGCTGCTCTCACCTGTCCTCATGACACCAGCCCAGCATGGCTGATAAAAGCTAGCCAGAGGGGTTTGATTGGCTGGATCCAGCATGTAATTAATGCTTCTCTATGGGATAGCAAGGTGTCATTTGCTTCAAGAAGGCTATGGTGTGCCCTCTCCTTAAGAGGACTTTGCTGGACCCTGAAGAGTAAAATAATTATTGGTCAAGGGTCTCTGCCCCATCCAAAGAAGCTGGTAGGAAAGGTGTATGATCTTCCCCCAATCCCCACCATTATAATAGCTGTGACCCAAGCTCAGGAAGAACCTGGCTTTGGAGGAGAAGAGGTGTACCTTGTTCTGCTTTCAGTCTTAGAATCATAGAATCATAGAATGGTAGAGTTGGAGGGGACCTCCTGGGTCATCGAGCCCAACCCCCTGCTCAAGGCAGGATCTCCTAAACCATCTCAGACAGATGGCCGTCCAGTCTCTGCTTGAAGACCTCCATCGAAGGGGAACCAACCACCTCCCGTGGCAGCCTGTTCCACTGGTTGATCACTCTTACTGTTAGAAATTTTTTCCTAACATCTAAACTAAATCTTTTCCCCTGCAGTTTCACCCCATTGTTTCTAGTCCTTCCTTGAGAGAGTGAGAACAGGGCTGATCCCTCTGCCTTGTGACAACCCTTGAGGTATTTGTAGACAGCTATCATGTCTCCTCTCAGTCTTCTTTTTGTTAGACTAAACATTCCTAGTTGCTTAAGCCGTTCCTCATAGGACATGGTTTGCAGACCGTTCACCATCTTGGTAGCTCTCCTTTGAACCTGCTCCAGCTTGTCAGCGTCTTTTTTAAACTGGGGTGACCAGAACTGGACACAGTACTCCAGATGAGGTCTGACCAAGGTAGAGTAGAGGGGGATAATAACTTCACGTGATCTGGACTCTATGCTTCTCCTAATACACCCCAGGATTGCATTTGCCTTTTTTGCAGCAGCCTCGCACTGTTGACTCATGTTCAGTTGATGATCTACCAGGACACCCAAGTCTTTTTCACATGTGCTGCTGCTCAGCCGAATTCCTCCCATTGTATATGTGCTTTTTTCATTTTTCTTGCCCAGGTGCAGAACCTTGCATTTTTCTTTGTTAAATACCATTTTATTAGTTGCAGCCCATTGTTCGAGTTTCTCTAAATCTTTTTGAATCCTCTCTCTCTCTTCTCTGGTGTTTGCAATCCCCCCTAGCTTTGTGTCATCAGCAAATTTGATCAGTTTCCCTTCAACTCCCTCGTCCAGATCGTTTATAAAAACATTAAACAAAACTGGTCCCAGGACAGAACCTTGTGGTACTCCACTTGACACTTCCTTCCATTTGGATGTACAGCCATTTAAAGCCACTCTTTGAGTACGATTACTAAGCCAGTTTTGAACCCACCTTATAGTTGTCTTGTCAAACCCATATTTGATCAATTTTTCAATGAGGATCGCATGAGATACTTTGTCAAATGCTTTGCTGAAATCAAGAAATACTATGTCTACTGTATTTCCTTGATCAACCCATTCAGTGATTTTGTCATAAAATGAAATCAAGTTAGTCTGACACGACTTGTTTGATACAAACCCATGTTGACTACTGTTAATTATTGAATTCCTATCCAAATGCTGACATATGTGTTGTTTAATAATTTGTTTGAGAATCTTTCCTGGTATTGAAGTCAGGCTAACAGGCCTGTAGTTCCCTGGGTCTACCTTCTTCCCTTTTTTGAAGCTGAAATGGTCTTGGTGCTGGGATAATCCGAATATGGGATAGTTCTAATTGAAGGTAGAGAGAAGGAAGAGAGTTGGCTTTTATACTCTGCTTTTCTCATCCTTTTAAGGGGACTTAAAGCAGTTGACAGACCTTCTGTTCTTCTCCCTACAACAGAAAGGTATTTTTGGCATCTGATTCCTTGCGAGTCTAGGAGAGTCTGAAAACAGATTAAACAGAGGGTGTGGACACAGCCCAAGAAGTGATGGCATTATAATGGTAAGTTATAGAGTTCTTCAGGGAATTTAGTGGGAGACTTCCATTGGGAAAGAATACTAGATAAAAAAAAAACAGAAAAGGTCTTCCTTTCATGACAAATATAAAGCAGGATCTGTGGCCTTAGGGCAAGAGCCCTTTAGCTTGGTAGTTTTTAATACAGCAAATTTACCTGCGTAGCAGAGGAGTCAAGGACCCTTTCAGCACTGGGGCATATTCAGGATTACATCTCGGGTTGGGGACCTGCCATCCATATGCTGGTGCAGACTATGGCAGGTCCCACTTGGGATCTGTTGTAGTCCGCACCAGCATGCAGATGACTTGTTCCTATTCCAGGATAAAATCCAGAACAAGGCCTAGTGGAGAAAGGGCTAGGGAGCGACTTTACAAAGGTGGCAAACAATCCCCGGATATTTCCACTGAACATACCTAGCAGCCAGCCCTCACCTTGCTAGTTCTTGATGTACTGTTAACGAAGGGTTGGAAATTGGCCGATAGGAAAGTTTCAGGGGCTGCATTTACCACCTAGTCTATATTTCTTCCGCATTTCATGAATTATGAATATACAGGCTGTGATTCAGAGCTGCATATCTGTTCCTAACCCAATCATGTTCTAGAGTTTACAATGCACCAACAGTTTCTCAGGCATCCCGATTGATTCTACAAGAATAAATGGCTGTAATTCATATATCCACTTGTCTGGAAACAAGATCCATTGGACCCGTTCTGAGCAAATATGGGTAGGATTTTAATTTTAACCTTATCAGTTTACCGTTCCTGTATTTTGCCATCTTCAGCTGTGGCTTTCTGTCATTTTTCTTTATATAAAACCAAAGCTCTTTCTGCTAGAAGCAAACTGGATTGTGAAGCAATCCGAAAACAATCCTACAGTAATTATTCTAG
Source organism: Aspidoscelis tigris stejnegeri (assembly GCA_023333525.1). NCBI lineage: Eukaryota > Metazoa > Chordata > Lepidosauria > Squamata > Teiidae > Aspidoscelis > Aspidoscelis tigris. Next base: position 69,143,802 of record JALMGA010000006.1, read on the forward strand.
GTAAGGTGAAAAGCCAAAAACACAATTTTACTTTGCTAAATAAATAATAGGATTGAAGTTGCTTTGACAGCTGCTTGAATCATAGCTATGTTTCAATATTGTTATGTTTCATTGTATTTGTTTTAGTCAGCTGTAGCTTATGGACTTTCCTATTGATGTATATTGAATTTCAGATTGTATGCCACTTGGAAGGCCCCTTTTAAAGCCATATATTATCCAGGAAGGGCAAAGGAACAGAGAGTTAAAATTGAATTATTTTATTTACCCTTGCTATTTGTATAAAACTATCGTTAGTTTCCTCCATAAAGTTTCACAGATGCTACACATTCCCTGAATGAATTTATTGCAGTCTGAGACTAGTATTAAAAAAAGATGAGGATAAAAACTATATAACAGCAGTATTATTAAAACTCCTTAAAGGGAAGCAGTACTAAACTGTGAAGTAAACCACACAATAACAAACCAAGTAGAACTGTCAAAATATCTACAAATCTCCTCAATACTTTTTTGAAACTGTTGGCAAATGGATCAGTTATACAAGATACTTTTGTTAATATGGTAGTTTAATTCTTCAAGTCCAAACTAGGTTAAGTAGATGCAAAATTTGCATTCCCATGCACTCGTGTGACAGCCAATGAGGCTGCAGTCCAGCAAAGTTAAACAGAATTATTGCTGCAGCTGGAAATGTAATAATCAAGAACTTTGAGACACCACAAGACGTACTTCAGGAAAGTGGTTGTTATAAAATATGCTCTGGCACTTTGTACATGCCCAGAAACAAGGGACCTTTTCATGCTGGCCTTGGCATGTGTTGATAGTTTTATCCAGCCATCAATTAGCACACGCATAGCAAAAATATAATAATGGGAATTTTTATTAGCTCAGATAAATCATTAATTAAATATTGAACTTGCAGAACTTTTTACAGATTGTGGTCTAAAAACTATACTGAGCCCCTGATGTTTATAAGTTAAACTGTAGCTTGGAGCACTGAATACGTAGATAATGGTTTTTACAGGCTAGAAAAAAGGTGTGATTCTATGAGAATTTCTTATTGTAGAGAAGACAAGGAAAGATGTTGATGTTAGCATAAGCTAAAAGTAACCAAGGGCACCAAAACAATGCCCAAACATACATCTCACTTTCTCAAGCTGTCTAGATACTAGGACATTGTAGTATTTCCAGTATTGCTATTAAAAAGTGAAAAAGGATGATTCTTAGACAGTGTCAGAAAATATTGGAGCAGGAAGCTGAATCTGTTTTTAAATTTCCTTCAAATAGAGCTACATTTTACCATATCTGGATGGGGTTTTTAATAAAGAATCCCAGAAATTTATTACTCTTTCCAAACACCTGGCAAACCCAATCACAAATGACAGGTAAACATGCTGCCTAAGGGGTAGATTCCAAGGGAGATTCTTAGTTGTCAGTGTGTTGCAGCCCTGGGTTAGCTTAACTCACCTGAGACAAGCAAACACGTTTTGGTTTCACAATAGAATTCTAGTAACTCTGTTTGCCTTAGGCTGGCCTACCTTGTACTGACTGAGGCTACCTCCAGACCTCTCCACCTTATTGTGCTCTTTAGTGATATTCCAGAGTATTCTATTCTGGAATTATCACTTGCCGCCCAAGTAACAAGTCAACAGCGTGAAGCATACCAGTCTGGCAGTGCTGTTCATGCAATGGTGCAACATATACATCCAGGGTTTTTTATGAAGCAAAATATCAAGTGACTTATATAACTCTGACTTATAAGGCTCTAAATGACTTGGGCCCCAGATATCTAAAGGAGCGCCTTCTCCCATATCGACCTGCCCGTGTTCTAAGATCTGGAGGGGAGGCCCTTCTGGTTGTCCCTCCGCCTTCAGTAGCTAGGCAGGTGGGCACCCGGGAGAGGGCCTTCTCGGTGGTGGCCCCCAGATTGTGGAATGGTCTCCCCTTGGAGGTACGTCAGGCCCCTTCTCTGTCTACATTCAGGAAGGCGGTGAAGACGTACCTCTTCACCCAGGCTTTTGGCTAAATGCTCCCTCCACTTCCCCCCCATTGCACACTCCACTGTCTTTTAAACTGTTTTTTTTTCTCTCCCCCAAATATTATGCTGGTTTTTAAAATTTTGTATTGATTTTAACATTGTTTTTATAAAGTTTTGATATATGTGTATTTTAAATGTTGTGAGCCGCCCAGAGACCCTAGGGTATGGGGCGGGATATAAATATAAATAAATAAATAAATAAATAAATAAATAAATAAATAAGTGTGCAATAGCTGCCCTGCAGTAATGCATAGTCTCCATTTTTGGCTGGGTTTGGTCCCATACATGCATAGTAGCTATTCCCAAAATGGCAGATTGCAACAGCAGCCGTCCAAACAGGTAAGTGCTCTCACTTTTTATGTAAAACTGTGGCTGGGACTATCCCAGAGCAATATTGGGATCACCACAGAAAGGCGTGGCAATCCCAAAATAACTCTGGGATAACCCAGGGCTTTACATCCTGTTTGGATGCAGCCTGAAACCCCATTCAGACAGGGCATTAAATGTGGGATTATCTAAGGGCTGTGTTGAAACTGCCACATGTTATGCGTGTGAATCTCAAAATAGCCCCAAGATATTAGGGTAATATCATGCACTGTTACTACTATGTGAAAATCAACTCTCCAGTTGGAGGTTCCAGAATAGCAATGGAAGAAGAGTTGGCTTTTATATCCTGTTTTTTTTTTCACCTTTAAGGCACTCAAAGTGGCTGACAAGCCTACTGTTTTTCTCCCACAACAGAGGCCCTATGAGGTAGGTAGGGCTGTGAGAGCTCAGACTAGCTCAAGATCTCCCGGGTGCCTTTGTGTAGGAGTGCAGAATTGAACCGGGAGACTAGTAGCTAAGAGTCCAACACTAACTGACTTGGCTGGAAGTTTTATTTTCTGCATGGACCTTGAAGAAAATGCCCCCCCCCCAAACACACACACATATACACACTTCTGCAGTTGGCCTTTATATTTCCTTGCATATAGCCGTCTGACCTAAGGATGAACATTGAAGAAGAATTATTTTTGTTTACTGTAGCTTTCCTCATCAGTTACTCTGGCCACTGGGACATATAACCCCAAATAACTTTAAAAACTACCACCAATAACTGCATAGTCATAACAACAGGTCACATAACAGAGGCCAGCTCCAGACACCAGCTGAATATTGTGGTAACAAGTGATATTCTGGAGGAAAGCCCCTCTGGAATTACTGCTTGTTGAACAGACAGGGCTCGTGCTGTCTGTGCACGATATACAATGCACACATCCAGTTATTTTGATGATGCAGAATACTCAGAAGTGTATGACTGACACCACTGTGCATGTACAGCCATCTTTTTTGGATCCTGCACATGCGCTGTAGCCACAGCAAAGATGGCAGCTCACAGAATTCCCTGTCCAGAAACTGACAGATTAATCCAGGAGTAGCGCAACACTGTTCTTCTGTCTCTTTATCAAAATAACCTTGAGATTATTCTCAATAGTAACAGGTAAACATTTTGAATAAATGGCTTTGTATACAACTCTTTAAAATGGTTGGGTTTCAAAAGAAACAGATTTCTAGTATTCAGTGCTACAATTGCCTCTGGAGTGCAATAGGTGCTCTGGAGTGGGGAGCTAAAATCTGTTCTATAAAATATAATTTAATTGACTTTCAAATAGATAGGTTAAAAAATGAGTTTTAAAAATTTCCCTTTCTCATGTTACTAAAGCTATGATGGATATTCACACGACAACCAGAGGTTTATTCAGTGTTTCTAAAATTATTTTTGTTGAGCTGTTCTGATGATAAAGCTGTTTTCTAAACTTCAGCTATCCACGTATCCACATGTCAGCTTGGCCCCTGTGCTGCCACTTGAAGTTCTGTAATGTCCGGCAGACTCTGCTTTTCAGCATGTAACATCTGGGAAATAATTGGAACTAGTGTTGTCTTAAGGCCACTTGGAGCCTGAGGGAAAATGGGGAGTTAAATTGGGTGTTTGATATTAGAGATATATGTGTGTGCAGGTACTATTTTTTTGTGTGATCTTTTATCAATAAACACTGATGCACTACTACAAAGGCAAGTCTCCTTGTTCTTGAATCTTGGCCTGTGAATGGTGTTCCATTAATACTGTTACTTGCTATTTAATGTTTAGGTAAAAACAGTGAGTCAGTTTAAATTCAAAACTAAAACATGTTTGCTCACATGCCACCTTACATGCCACCAGTTGTGTGTGTACTGGTGCACTGTCTTTTTGGAAACACTGGCTGCCAATTTACTGCTGAGCCCAATTCAAGGTGTTAACTTTAGCTTATAAGGTCAAATATCTGAAGGAACGCCTACTCCCATATCAACTTGCCTGTGCCTTAAGATCTGGGAGGCCCTCCTGGTTGTACCACCACCCTCAGCAGCAAAAGGGGTGGGCACCCGAGAGAGGGCCTTCACAGTGATGGCCCCTAAGCTATGGAATAGTCTCCCACTTGAGGTGCATCAATCACCTTCACTGTACACGTTCAGGAAGGCAATGAAGGCACACCTCTTTGCCCTGGCTTTTGGTTAAATGGGAATACACTTTCCCAGTTGCAGACACTGTTTTAATATATATTATTTTAAAAAATATGTTTGATTTTAAATGTTACCCATCCTGAGACCTCCAGGTATAGGGGTGGGATAAAAATGCAAATAAAAGTATGAACATATTTATTGTGTCCTTTACTATTTATTCATCCACATTGTTATCAACTTGGCAACTTGCATATTCAGATCAGCAAGGATACAGTATTTCTGAACTTTAGAGAAACTAGGAAAAAACTGCAGGTGCTGAGGGAATACACACATTTGATAACTATGAATCCTGTAAACATTAGTGGTCTGTTCCCAGTGTAACAGTTACACTCGTGTTCGTGACACGTGTCAGGCATATCATCGCCTGACCTCCGTCCGTCCCGCTTCAGATTTTTGATGGGAGGCGATGACGGCGACTGGCGGGGGGTGAGGAGGGGCTTGCATCACACATGCTGACACCCATAACAGGAAATGGCCAACGGCCCCCTGTCGCGCCAGGCATCAACGGCGGCGGGGCGCTCTTCTTGCAGTAGCCACTTTCGGACGCTGGGGGTCACTTTGTCGTTCCGAGCAGCGTCGCCTCAGCCTGACATGCCCCGTCTGCTTTTCCCACGTGACTGTCTCTCCTGAAAGGGGGAGGCCGGGAGGGAGGAAAAAAAAGCTTCGGCGACTACTACAACTCCCAGAAGCAACCGCTTCCCCCTCCCTCCGGCCTCGGGCACCAACTCCCCCGCCTCTCCGCCTCGGCCTCCTCGCGCACGCGCCGAGCCGCCAAAACGGCCGCCGGCCGCCCCCACGTGACGCCTCTCCGGCCAATCGGTTTCGAACCTGATTTGTTATCCGCCTTCCTTTTTTACCTCTTCCCCCTCCCCTCCGCGCTTGTGCGAGCAGAGCTATCTAAGATGGCGACGGTGGAACCGGTGAGTGTCCTCGTTCCCGCTCTCGCCTCCTCCTCCTCCGCTCCGCCCGGCCCCCGCCTTTCCACGGGCCGAGGAGAGCTCGAGGAAGGGACCCCACGCACCCCTGTAGCCCTGAGGGAAATAACGGCGGCGAACTTGGAGTGGCCTTCGGTGGGGAAGCTACAGAGGTTGGGGCGGAGGGGGGGGAGAAGAGAAAGAGAAGGTGGGGAGGGAGGGAGGCGACGGTGTCCTTCTGGGAATCGGTGAGGGAGCCAGGCGTGCGCGCGCATGTACGGCGGCCGAGCGCCTGGAGAAAGTGGTCGTGGTGGTGGTCGAGAAGGGAGGAGGACGAGGAGGAGGGCGGAAGGGAGGGGAAGAGAGAAGCGGCGGCCTGGGGTGGGGGGAGAGAGCGTGGCGCGCGCGCGCGCATGTACGGCGAGCGAACGGTGCCGGCGGCGGTGCGTGGCCATCGAGTGCCTGAAGAAAGTGGTGGTGGTCGGGGGGAGGGAGGGAGGAGGGCGATAGGGAGGGGTAGAGAGAAGCGGCGGCCGGAGGAGGAGGGGCGGGCGGGTTCGGAGCGCCTGAGCGTGAGCGGCCGGGGTTTGTGCCGTCACAACTTGGGCGGAGGCGAGGTGGCTGAGGAGGGGTCGCGTGACGAGCGGGAGGAGGGGAAGGAAGGAGCGCAGGTCCTGGGCGGCCGGGTTTTTGCCTTCCGAAGGCGCCGGAGCGGAGCCGCCTGCTCTAGGAGTCGCCGCCGGCCTAGCGACGCTTTGGGGGGCGCCTTTCCTCCTCGCCTCTGGCCCGAACCTCCCCAGGCTGCCCCCCTTTTCTCCCCGTCGCCCAAACCTCCCCCCCCCCGCCCGCCTAGGCCCCGGCGGCGCGTGGCGAAGCCGGCTGGGAAAACCCGTCGGGCGGGTGCCGAAAGAGGCGTCCCGATCTGCGGCCGTCCCCGTCGGCCTCTTCCCTCTGGGAAGCGCCGACCCTCTGCTTCCCTTTTGTGCTTCCGGTGCCGCCGGCCGTCGCTGTATATCGTGGAAGGGCGGCTATGGAGAGGGCCTTCGAATTCGCCAGGAGGAGCCAGTTTAAAAAAAACCGTGAATTAATCTAGGCGCTTTTTTTCTTTTACAACAGCAACAAAAATCTTGTCGCTACTTCCATCCAGCACATCCCCAAATTAGAAACCAGTGCTTGCGGTTTCTCTCCCTTCTGCCGGCTACAGTACATGCTAGTTGTGGACCGTTTTTATTACTGATTGTGAACGAGGAGGTTCCACAGTGGTCACTACCAACTATCCTAGTACAGGTTGAGGAATAATATACAGCACTAGAGGTTAAAGTGCGGTGCCGGGACTATGACAGAGTATGATTTGAGCAGGAACCTAAATAGATCTGTATACTGCCTCTAATACTGTGCAAATGGAAGAATTCAAACTTCAGGCTTAGAACAGCAACATTCTCCTGCCTTGCAGAATGTTTGTTGCCTGTGTGTAGAATGTATTCATTATGCTCCTCTGCTATTAGCTTTAAGAAAATGTCACATTCTATTTTTATTGTATTTTTCAAGCATAGGTGTAGTATTAAAACATTTTTTCTCAGTTACCCAGATGTTTGAGTAATTTAAACTGCTTCACAAACAAATGAAGTAGCTGAATAACTATGAAATGACCAAAAATTGGAACTAGCTTGTAGTTTTGAGCATCCTAGCTCTTTTGGAAGCTCTTTTTCTTACAGTTTGTGCCCTTAATAAGTACATTCCCCGTTTTTGTCAATTTCATCATTGCACAAAGAAAGAATGCATAGGAACTTGAATTAAATTTTAGGCGCTACTAATACAATGATTAACCTTTCTGAGATGCTCAGTGAAGTAAGGGTAAGTATTCAGACTTCATTGTTTCCGTGTCAGTTAATGTTCCGTACTTGCTGCATTTTTATCCGGCCCCTTAGCCTCTACAGGGCTCTCACAGTGTCTTACAAATTGTTATTCTGAGACTGTCTCTGACTTCCATCTTTCAATTTGACAAAATAAACACAACATGCTGAGAAGAAGGAAATAGGTAGGAAAAAGAATTATTTTTGGGGACAGTTCCTGTTGTCCCTGAAGTCCCATCCACTGCTGGAAGTGTGACAGTGTTGCTTACTGGCCTGCTGTTCCACTTCCCTCAGGCAGTTCCCTCAAACAGCCTTCAACAGGAATGGCAGCAATTTTTATGTATGGAAGAAGGAGATGTAATTGGAAGCTGTTATAAGAGGAAAGTAATTCTCAGCTTGAGAATATCTTTAAAGCTTAATCAAAATACGGATATTAAACCATTCCCCATTTGTTTTAAGATCAGAATTCAGAGAAACTCCTATAGACTTAGTAATGAGCAGCATGAGGTGGCTGTCCCTTAAGAGATGGAGAAGGGTAACACTGGGAGACAGTTCCATTTATAGGTTATTCCTTCCTATATCCATGAGCCACCCTGCTGCTGTAATTTGTCTTCAGTTGTTTCTCTGGGTAGTATTCCAGAATTGCTTTTGGATAGTAGCAGGGAGCAGCAAGATGTTTTTAGCCACATTTTTTGTTGTTCTGAAACTTCTGGTCTGAAGAAGTTAGTTGGTAATAGTGTTATTTCTGGCTGGAGTAGAAAGTTTATGAAAGTCTATAATTATTTACTATAAAAATTTGGTTGGCACACAGTAGACCTACATTTTTTTTTTTTGTTCTCTAAGCTTGTGTCAACATTGCTTTCTATGTTAGTCACTGCAGCAGAGTAATTTGGGTGCTAGTTGAAAGGGTGATGGCTTTTTGATGTGGCTTTATCGAAGATATATTTCACTCAAGGAATAGCATAGTGGACAGATCACAGCTTATAATAACTGAGAGGATGTAATAGATAATAAGATTGAAAGTAGCACGTGCCATAAGCCCATGTGTGCTGGCAATGTTTGGTTGTTTTCTGTTCATTAAGGTTGACTAGTGTAGTTCTGTGAACCATCTGTTAGTGAGTCATATACTTAATGCTGTATTGGTAGGTAATCATAAAACATACTTTGAAATTAGGACCTGTACTTTTAATTTCTTTGTATGCTACTGATATTGCTCCATGTCTCAGAATTTTAATTCATAGGTTGATGAAAAAGAGGGAAATAATCTGGGACATTCTGCATGTAAAGCATGATACTGTAACCATTGAGCTAGAGCAATTCCCAAATTCAAACTAAAATACAGTCGGGCCCCCATATCCGTGGGGGATACATTCCAGGCCCCATTGCAGATAATGTAAACTGTGGGTAATAGCAAACACTGGGAAATGCACTCCATTTCCCATAATTCCAGTGAAATCCCAAAGTCATTATGGGAAATTGCACTCCATTTCGAGGCATTTCCTGCCTCAGAAGAGCTTAAGGTAGGCCTAATGGTGTCTAGGGGGGTGGGGCTAATCAGGTCACCATGGGAAACTGAAATGTTGATTACCAATGGATACAGGGGTCCGACTGTAATTAAAATGCAATGGGACTTCTGATATTCAGCCTATTGTCTCTGCTTTCTGTTGTTTTCCAGATAACACCTATTTAGTGGCACATATTGTCTACACAAAAATGTTTAGCAAGTCAGAATGAGGATCACTGCTTAGAACCCATGAGCAAGAATGCTCATGCACTACTATAGGGTCTTCAATTAGCCACATGCAGACTGTAGGCTAAATGAGGCATTAGATTCTTCATGACACTTATATAAAGCATGCTGAAAACTAGATAATCCTGCAACATTTTATAGCCTAAATGCTATATTGAAGTTTTGCTGGTGCTTAGTGGCTTCCTCTTCCCAGGACTGACTGGCAAAGATGTATCCCCTGTGGTTTATCTCCATGTTTTATTGTTTTGGGTCTTAGCAAGATTGTTCTGTTTCCCAGCAGATAAAAGATTTTTTAAATGCTGTGTGTTCAAATATGACTTCAGCTTTCTAACTACAAGATAGCATTTCATGTCGTGTATATTGAAAAATATGGTATTGATCCTGTGCCAGTTGATCACTTTGATTCTTTTTTCTTTACAGCCTACAGTTGTTCAAGAAGTCTGCCTTGCTATTTACATGGGTCCTTGTTAATGCTCAGTGATCTAGATTGTAAAATATCTGCAAAATTTATGCTTGCACCTTAAGGCATATTAAAAGTTAATAGGATCTAATGAGAAGTATTTAGACCCAATATTATTAGGTTTTATAAGTATCTTGGACATGATTACCTTACAAAGAGAAACATAAGCTGCAATACTGTACTATATCACAGTTGTTTACCTTGCTTATATAGGAAACCACTTCTAATCCTCAGACTTCAGAAGAAGAGAAAACTGAGACACCAGCAAGTCAGGAGGTAGTCAGTCCTGAACCATATATTAAGCATCCATTACAAAACAGGTAAAGCATGCTTGCTGTGAATAGTACAATAGCATGTTACATGAGTGATATCCATGGGCTGTTGAGTGTTTGAAGTAGAGGTTTTTGAAATAAATACATAAGGACTACGTTCTACATAAGATCCAAAAAATGGAAGATGCCATACCATTTTTAGGGCAGTATATTGCATAAATCTTGTTTAACTCAATTTTTGGTCTCCTTTACTATCTTTCTTCCTTTGTCTTGCCCAAAGACTTATACTCTTACATAGACTGACATCTGAAGATGAGTTATAGCAAGTAAAATAACACATGGTGTCAATGAAGTGTCAAATTTCTTTGTAGTCTTTGGTCAATGAGATCCTATATCAACACCGTTTCTGTACGTTTCTAATGCTCTAGTTTCATATGATACTGGGTTTAGTGAAGCAATATTCTGTTTTCAAGAATTATTTATAATTTCATGGCCTATTTAGTACTAAAGAAATGCAGTTTCATATAAAAATGAATGTCACAGATTTTGGGTTCTTGTTTTCAGCAGCGTCTTTTAAAAACACCCTAAGCTCTTACTGATTGATTTATAGGATATTATCAGTACCTTGATCTAAGTACCTTGATTTCTGAATTAAAGCATTTTTTTTTCAGGTGGGCGCTCTGGTTCTTTAAAAATGACAAAAGTAAAACCTGGCAAGCAAATCTTCGTCTGATCTCAAAATTTGATACTGTTGAAGATTTTTGGGCGTAAGTTATGCTGAACTTACTCGTACTGAAATAGGCCTTTAACTTTTTATTATGAGTGAATGAATTTATTGATTAGTTCATTTGACCATATCAAACTTAAAGACTGACAAATAAAATTAAAAAGATCCACACGCTTAATTTTTTTTAAAAAAACTTCTGTATAAAATTGGGGCTATATGTTCTGTGATTTAGAAAGAGCTCAATTTAACTTTTTAAAATTAACCTGAGCAGAATTCAGAAAAGGCTATGTGATTTAAAATTGTCTGTAGAAATTATTAGATTTGAAAACAAAACAGTTGCCAAGGAGAGATGTTAACAATTAACCCTGTCTATCAGGGCTCAAGGAGTGTGGTGGGGTAGTTACTTAAACATTTTGGGTAATAACCTGTATGATTCAGTATTGTAAACGTTGTTAGTTGCTAAGATGTGCTGCTTTTGATTTGATTCTTCCTTTGCTGAGGAATGGCTTGCTGATAATAAATTTGTATGTGTTTATATTGATGTTGGAATCTAAAATGTACAGTTTAGTACTGCTTGTGATAGTTGACTTTCTTAACTGTATTACTTTTTCTAAATAGGTTGTATAACCATATCCAGCTCTCTAGTAACTTAATGCCTGGTTGTGACTACTCACTCTTTAAGGTATGCAGAATTAATATTTATTGACTCAGGATTAGCTTATTTAAAAATAAAAAATGGGGTTTTTTGTGTCCTCTGCGGTACACAAACTATCCTTCTCCATCTTAACACAAGCTGCATATAGAAGTGCCCCCAGGCTTAAAGCCTTGTAATTGAATGCCTAAGCTCAGTTTTAACAACATAAGACTGTTTTCTTTGCAAACTTTTTAGTTCATTTCGTAACAATACTGCAAGGTTTTGACTCTGTGTCTTCCACTGAGGCTTACTGCTGTTGAACCTGTCAGCTCCCAGCTCCCTTATAATCAGGGCTATCAATATGCTTCACTGGCAGTTTTCTGGTATTGGTGGCTAAATTAAGTTTCCTCACCAGCTATTTGTGAGTATCAGATGCTAGAGTCCAATTATCCTTTTTTTTATTAAATTAACATAATTAGTGCTGCTTGCTGACTGAGGCAGTAAATTGCTGTCCCATAGCACAAATGGAATCACCCCTCTCTGCAATGTTTGCTCACTGAAGGGCAACTTTGCGGTTAAAGGACACCAACATCAGAATTAAAATGTATTCCTCATTAGTGCTTTTAATGAGTGAAGGTGGAAAGTCATTGTAAAGAAGCAAAACTGAAATCTCAGCCCTCCTTTAGGGTCCAGTTGTCAGCAGTAAAGAGTTCAAGGGGAAACACGCGGCTGGTGCCAGTCTTCCTCCTGAAATGAAACCAGTCCCTTGCAGTGGTTGGAGAAAACAGTAACCTGACCTAGAATTAAAAGCAGCCTGTATTGAAAAAAGTAAAGAATTGAGCAAGGTTTTAAAAAACTTTTAAACCACCCCAGAGTTCCTGCCAAACACGCACTTTAAGGTAAAAGGCACAGGCCCGTTCTAGAACTTTTTCAGGGAAAGGTTGGCCTTAGTGTACCAACCTTTGTATAAATATACTTTTGTGTAAAATGTAAGCAGTGTAAGTAGCTTTTCCATTCACATCTTAGTAGTTGAATTCTGAATTTAAGCAAGTCCATTACAGAGTGAAGACTAAACATCTGGAAACCTTTTGTTATTTGACTGGAATGTAAATCGCCAGTCTTGCTTCTCCCTCTTTTTCCCTGTGTTAATACCTTTAAATCCTAATTCAAAAATATCTAATTTGGTTGTTCAGGTGTTCATTATACACAACTCCCAGCCACTTAGGCCAGTTTGCCAATTGCAAATAACGAGAGTGAAGCCAACTGCCTTTGATCTAGTCCATCCACAACATTCCTTTGAGAATCTTTCCATAAATTGTCTTGCTTACTGATCTGTATAAGTTATTTTTAGTATCCATTAATCCTATTGCCATAAGGATTTTGATTTCCTAATGTATGAAAATGGTTCTGTTTATATTCTACATGAATCCAACGTTGCATATTTAAATTGAATTTTATAGGATGGTATTGAACCCATGTGGGAGGATGAAAAGAATAAAAGAGGAGGACGATGGCTAATTACACTAAATAAACAGCAGAGAAGAAGTGACCTTGATCGCTTCTGGTTAGAGACAGTAAGTTTTGGGGCGGAGTCTTCTGAAGAGGAGACTTGAGTATTTGGCACAATTAATTTGCTCTTGTATGTGCGGCAGTACAGATATATAATAATGGTACATTCTTGTAGCTCCCCATGTGTACAGAGAAATGGAGAAATATCAAACAGGTGGGAACAAACTACAAGATTAGTGGCATAGTGGAAGCTGAATCTACTAGGGAAATGCTGAACTGCAGTTTATGTAAAACAGCTCAGAGAGACCCGGGGCTGTCAGGAGTCTCACCAGTGTGCCTTGGGATCTCTAGGGTTTCTGTAGTGTCCTGGAGTAGGTGAGGCCTGCGTAAATGGTTCTCTCCAGACAATGCAACTACCACCGCCATTCACTTCCTCATCTTCTAGGAGATCCTAGAAAAATAGTTGTCAAATAGCAATGATGAATCAGCTTTAGGACATTTACAAACTGTTGCCCAATATCCTTTCCCAGCTTGTTCCTCCTAATGTTTGGACTACGAATCCCTTCAACCTTAGCCATAATAATAGATTATTACATATAAAATTGTAGTCCTTAACATCTAGAAGGCATTGGATATGCAAAGATTGTCTTATAAGGAAGCTACTAAAAGAATGGTGACAAAACAAATGAAAATATATCTAGAGTATATTCACCTCTGTAGGCTAAAATGGCTTGGGTGATGCAGTTTACTTGTTTCATATTTAGAATTGATGATAATTTTTGATGCAGTAGATTGCACAATTTTAATTGCATGAATTATTGGTGGATTGTTTGATTTTGCTGGGAAGTGGTAAGACCTTTGCTGTTCAGTTGCAATGATTTCTAACTCCAGATTAATTTAAATTGTGGTTTTATACTATTATATGTTATGTTTAAGACTGTTTTTAACATATGATGATTTCATATGTTTGTATATGTTTATATGCTTTGAAATGTTACTGTAAATTTGCTGTTGTTCCCCACTTCAATCCTCGGGGAGAGGCGGGTAAGGAATAAGTAAATATTATTATTATTATTATGGCTCAGCACCTTCTAGGCTAACAGTATGGATATTCCATAAAGAGTTGGTTTGTTTTCAGTATTTCTTTGGTATTTCTCTGAAGATCCTGTCAGCATTCAGTTACTGAAAAGAGCTATGAGGGGAACTCGTGTGTGCCCTGCAATTGATTTTGTTACGCATAGTGGTAATCTTGTGTTAGGAATATGCGGATAAGATGAACCATGTTCTTTTTCTGCATTCACACCCCAAAGGCAGAAGTAATCTTTATTCTTATGAATAAGATTATTTAAGCTAGGATGGACTTCTCAGATTGTCTAATGTAATTCTGTTTCCTTGAATGTAATAGAGAAACTACAGCTAATACAGAGTGCCTTTGTATGCCACAGATAGGAGGAGATAGGAAAGTGGCTTGGACTGTTTATTAATTTGTTCAGCCTTACTGTGCCAACTTCGTAATGATTCAAGACAGCAAACAATCAATTTCAATAATAATTGTAAACATCCAGATCAGAGTCACATGGTCAATTCTTTGCCTTTTTCTGGATTAAAAGGCTAACTGGACTGTTTCTGCATTCATCATTTAGGTACCATGATGTTGTGGTTGAACAATTTTTTGCAAATTTCCCAGCCAAACTGTTAAATAACCAGTTTGACACTGGTTTTGAAACTTCAGGTGTTTCAGACTGCCATTAGATGGATAATTGTACGTGTTTATACAATATTGATTTCCACGCATCTCAGCCCCTTTCTGCACTAGGACGTTGATCCTGCTCTGAAGGCCTCCACATTTGCAAGTTAATTTGGATCACAGTCCCCACCACCACCATTAGACTGGATCCATCCACATGGGATGAAGCTAGATCTGGATTAAGAAGCCCTTGATCCATATCTAGTGTAGACCCCATTTATCAGGTCTACAATCTGGCCTAAAGGCTTGAATCCAGATTGTGGAGGCTTGCAGGTGGCACACTTCCATGTTCAAAAATTTCCAGAAGTAATTTTCAGCTTAGCGTGCCATAGGGTACCACTAAAAATGACTCACACACCCCGGGATGTCATTCCTATTTGTTGGGAGTGGGGGTGGTTGTGGAGCCCACGCAGCACAAGCATTGCAGCCACGGGAGGTTTGATCCAGATTAGCACTATCCATGCAGACAGCACTCATCCAGCCCTCACCAGTTTGGTAAGGCAGTTAAGGAGCCAGACTCTTATCTGGGAATACCAGGTTTGATTCTGCTCTCCTCCATGAAGCCACCTGGGTGACCTTGGGCTAGTCATAGCTGTCTTGTGAGCTCTCACAGCCCCACCTACCTCACAGAGTATTCTGTTGTGGGGAAAAGAATAGGTTTGTAAGGCGCTTTGAGTCCCCTTAAATGGGTGAGAAAAGCGGGGTAGAAAAGGCAACTCTTCTTCAGATTGATGGATCAAAGGAATCTGCATCTATCAGTTAAAATCTACTGCACCCTCCATGCAGAAAGGCCCTCAGTAGCTCCTTCTCACCATGCTGCATCTTCTTTTAGATTGTTGGTACTAAAAAATCTCCACTAATCCTGGCATAGTCATCTCTTGATATTCCTAGGGCTTCTGGTCTGCCATTTTTTCATGTTGATACTGAGGAAACTGGAAACAACATTTCCAGGCGCACATGCACAGAATCTGTGGGAAAGCACTGGTTGTCATCATTCTCAGATATCCAGGTTGACAGACATAGTTGCAGTGATGAATAATGAAGGGCTGGTTCAAAGCTGCTAATGAGTGTTGCAGAAGTAAGCCTTTTGGCCATTGCTGCTAGGTGTGTGATCCTTTGACGATCATTATGGCCCACAAGCAGTCACCTCATGTTTGTCTAGGTCTTCTAGCAATGTCAGATTAGAAGTTATGACCAGCATGGAGGAGGGAGGATGAACTGGTTATTTGTGAACTTTGAGAGTTCAACTCACTATTGTACTGAATTGGGGACTTAAGTGGGGCTTGGTTTGATAGTGAGCTTCATGAACAGCCAATGTTTGCAAGGAACTGGCTCATTTCTACTGCAGATACCTGCAAAGGATTGATGTGATGGCATTTCCCCTTTGGAATGCTCTCTTCTGCTTGTGGGAGGCACCCACACTTAATGCTTATAGGTCACTATTAAAGACCTATCTCATCCCTGCCCCACATTTTTATACTACCTAATACCTTGCAGATTCAGAGTGGTTTACAATAAAAAATATACCAGTTATAATAGTAAAAGAATTTACTTTAGTACATAATTTTTCGAGGTGGGCTTCTTGGAAGAAAATGTTTCATAGGCAGAGTGGAAGCACTTCTTAATATTCCATGTTACTTCTTTCTGTGTGTCTACTTTGCTTTTCTGTTTTTAAGATTTCTTCCTCATTTTTGTAGCTGCTGTGCCTTATTGGAGAGTCCTTTGATGACTACAGTGATGATGTATGTGGGGCTGTTGTTAATGTTAGAGCCAAGGGTGATAAAATAGCAATATGGACTACTGAATGTGAAAACAGGGATGCTGTTACACATATAGGGTAAGTTGGTTTACATTTAACTCGGAGAATATTGCTATCTTAATAGTCTCCAATACAATGCATTGATTTGGACATTGTTATCGATGCTTGTGGTTTCTGGATATTTTCTGCAGCCCACTCCTGTGTATATTTGGAAATTTTACTGTATTTGAGAAGGTTTAATCCCAAGTAAATGTTTATAGGATTAAATCTTCACGTACTTTAGTAACTAGACTAGATTTGGTTTGTATTTTAGTATTGGTCCACAAATCCCTCGTGAGGTCATTGAAAATTAAAAAGTCAGCCTGTCCTAAGTAAGTGTTTGTAAAAAGATTTTTTTCTCTACAAAAAACTTACTATTATTAAACACGAAGTGCAAACAGATTTTCTTTGCTTGACATTGAAGTAAAATTAAAGTTTGAACAGTTGGATCATCAGTTTGCCTAAAAGGAGGTACATATTAAACTTTGTCTTCTGTGCTCTACAAGACTCAGTGAGTCACAGGTATCAAAGTTTTGCTGCAGTACCACACGTTTGATCATAACTACCAGTAGAGGTTGGTGCAACTGTGGAAGTGGCTCTCTGCACCTAAAAGGAGTCATGACCAGAGTGTTTGTATTTCTGTCACACCCTATACTCAAGGAGTCCAGGGTGGATCACGGTAAAACGATAAAAATAAAAATGAACTTTCTAAAACCAAGGAAAGGGCAGTCCCTTTATTCCTGAAACTTCTGGAGCTTTTTGTTACCAGCATCATCCTTTCTTCTCTTCCAAATGTTGCTTTGTCCATTTCAAAATGAAATTAAGCATTGAATGGGAACTGAAAAAAAAGGGAAAGAAAAGAAATTGATATACAAATTGAGTTCAACCAGAATCTGCCATTTCTTTTATGAACAGTGCTCGCACACCATATATCTTTGTGCCATGATCTAATACCTAGTTGTATAAGATTCTCTTAAAAATATTTTTTTTCAAGTTTTGCATTACACAATTTTAACTTGGGAAAGTTTCCTTTATTGTAAGAGGCTTATTAAATCCAGTGAAGATATCTAAACACGAAGTTGATTATATTTTGTAACTTGGTAATTGACATGTAACATAAAATTATAGAAAGAAATTTGATAAATCTTAGAGCAAGACTTGTGTGCACATTTAATATTTGTTTTTGATAAAACATTGAATGCATATACAGTATGGCATTTACAGTGCTCTGAAAATGTTTTTGTCAAATCATATAACACTTAGTACAAAATGTTACAATATAGCTATCAAGTCAGTTATTTGGGTTCTAGTTCTACGTACTTACTCAGTAAGTAGTAGTTTTAATGTGACAGTTAGTTGCAGATAAATAGTCCAAGAAATCTTGTAACCAATATTTAGCACAGGCATATGCAAGAGGTTTCAGTGAGGTTAAAATTCGGGAAGCTCCGTTTGTTGTAAAGTGCAGAAGACATTGGATGTGGCAATTGGTAGTTTTGTTGGCTGTGCAAATAATAGTTCACATCTTGGAAATAAGGAATACATGAACATTGTGTTTGTTGGTAGCTAAAAACGTACTGGCATTTTTAAAAGAACTAAAACTTTCTTTCTGCTCCTTAAAATTGATATTTTGTTTCTGTTTCTTAGGAGAGTATACAAAGAAAGATTAGGACTTCCTCCAAAGATAGTGATTGGTTATCAGTCCCATGCTGACACAGCTACTAAGAGCGGCTCCACCACTAAAAATAGGTTTGTTGTTTAAGAAGACACCTTCAGAGTATTTCATAGGAGACTGCGTCAAGCAATCGAGATTTGGGAGCTGAACCAAAGCCTCTATAAAAGCAGAGTGGACTGCATTTAAATCTGATTTCCATCTAAGTGTTGCTAAATTTGTGAAAGTCTCATTTGCTTTTGTCTTGTACTTCTGTGTCTGTTCCCCCCCCCCCCATTTTTGGCTGACATAACCTTACCCAATCAAAGAGTTTCAGTACATTTGCCCTCTCAGTCTAAGGTCTCCCTAACCCACTCTGTGATGCTTCTTAGGAACGTAACTATTACATTTAAAAAATCCTGGAAACAGTGCCATTTCTATAGGGAAAGAAACTACTACTTTTTCATCTTTGCATTTTATGCGACAACATGTTTTGCTGGTTTGAAAGAAGAGTATACATTTTTCTAGCAAATGTTTCTTTATACAGCATTGTCATGCTGTAACCAATGCTGATGGCTGCTAGATTTAATTTATTTGTTTCCCTCTCTGATAACATTAGTGATATTCTAATTTCAGTTCTTGCTCATGTAACATTGGTGAAGGATCTTTCTGGGAATATGACAAAAGGTTTAATAAACATTAATTTTGTGCATTCTTTGGTAATTATTTTGTAACATCAAAGCTTTGCTACAAGTTTCATGAATTTCAAGTAAAATCAGTGATATGTTTGTGTGATTTCCTGAACATAATTGTGGATTTTTAAAAATGTAACACCATAATTACATTCCTTACTAGAAATAGTATTCCTGTTTTTTGTATCTTACGCTGTATTTTAACACTTTGTATTCCTTAGGTTATGTTTTGCTTTGGTTTAAGAACAGCTCAGATAGAAAAAGCAGTCCCATTCATATTGAGACAGTGTACAAAACTGTAAATAAAACATGTACAGTGAATTGTCTTTTAGACAAGTAGATTTGTCCTTTTATTTCATAATACTCGAGTGTTTTGTATTCTGACAAGGCAGTCTTCATTGTGGCTTCTATAGTTGTGTATCTCCCAGAAGAGGTTAAGTCTTAAGCTGGAGTTAATTCAATTAATGCTAGATCTTAATAATCATTAGAAAGCATTATTCTCAAATGAAATTACATTGATGTGACTATATTTTAAATGAATATATCCGCTTATTCATTATATAACATTGTTATCAGGCTGGCATGTTCAGAATGGAGTACCTGAAAGCTGACCTGCCAGTGCAACAAAAGGAAGCAAACATTTGGAAAATATTAAAGCTAAACAAAAGAAAAAGAGCCAGTGATATGCTTATGTTATTGAAAGATAAAAAATAACTTTCTGGCTCTAGAAGTGATGAATTAATAAGAATGGAAGGTAACTTGTCTAGTTCCAAAGAAAATAACCATGATAACTGAATGCTAAGACCCTTCTTATGTTGACTGAGAATGCTGAAAAATCCTTGAACAATACTTAGCTAGCCTAAATCTAAATTTTGAATTGATTGCTGACACTCAAAAAAGTGTCACTGTCTCATTGTGAGTTTTCCTTATGGTAACTGTCTTGATGATGGGAGATCTTTGCCTAGCTGTGTTGATTTGCCTTTTGGTTCTTGCAGGCTATCCTGCATGGACCTGGAGGCCTTTTGTATAACTTGATACTGTATTCTTGCAGTTAATCTCTTCCCCCCCCCATAATAAATGAAATTGCTCTCATATTAAAGCAAATGTGCTCTGTAGTAATGTGTAAAGCTGTTTGAGACAATGAAAAACCGATGAGATCTTAGCAGAAGTCTCTTTCTTTTGCCCATAAGAGAAATATCACTAGAAGCAAAAGTTTTTGTACTAGGCCTCCATGATAATCTAAGGGTTGAAATTTTTTTTAATGGAATTGTACCTTACGAAATAAATCAAACTCAGACTTGCATGGTAGGTCCTCTCTGAGGACACACTTGTGAAGCTGGAGAAAAGTGGAGTGAGGATTAAGTATGTGTTCATCATGGCAAGGAAGGGAGATAGCGTTAAACAGAAATAATTTGCCTGGGTAATGGGAGATTGTGGGAGTTACAGGAAAGAGAAATATGTGATCTACTTATATAATGTTGGACTCCACAATAGGGCAGTGGCATTGAGAAAGTGGGTTAGTATTTCCCATTGAAATGTATGCTTTCCTATTTAAAAACAGCCTGCAGTTTTTAAAAAATTCACAGGCTCAGAGTGGCTGCTGAAAGTGAGCAATATTGTTCAGAGGTGAAGTTCAGAAAACAGCATGGGGAAAAGTTAGTAACCTTCTACTACTGCAGTAGTTCTAGTAAGATTATTTCTGCAGTCCTGGCAAGGTTTTAATAGTATGTTTGGTTGTATTGAAGATGGAAGGTTGAGATCAGGCACCCAATTCCCCAACACTGTGTACTAGGAGTTTTGTAAAAACGATATTATATAAACTCAATTCCCCTGTTTTTGTAAACTCTAGTTGTAATGCAGCGAGACAGTAGTGGTTAAAGAGATGGACTCTTGTCTGGGAATAGTGGGTTTGATTCTGCACTCCTTCACAAAAACAAGTGGGTGACCTTGGGTTAATCACAGCTCTCTTCTGGACTCTCACAGCCCCACCTACCTCACAGGGTGTTTTGTTGTAGGGAGAAGAATAGAAAAGCTTTGTCAGCTTTTTTGAGGCCCCTTAAAAGTGTGAGAAAAGCAGGGTAGAATGCGAACTCTTCTATGGAAAGTAATTTGACCTTGAAAAAATGGAGTTAGTTTTGAGATCTAATGCATAGCCATGGTCTTATCCTATGCTTACCCTACTGGTATCCAGAGAATAAGGCACACATTTTAAAGTAAATATCCATGAGCAAGTGCATTTGATGTGGAAATCAAACACCTTGATTTTTGGTGTAGATGTGGATATCCTTATGAAGAATTTTCTTGTCTATTTTTATTTTTAGTGGTTTAAGACCAACATAGAGACAGACTTAGGGGCAGCATTCTAATAATTTTCCTCTGCCCTTTTTTGTGTTCATCCAAAATTGTCTTCAGACTAGTAGGGCTTGGTAAAAGCTTTTTTAAAAAGTAATAAGCAGGAAATACTGTATTTTCTGGTGTATAAGACTACTTTTTAACCCAGGAATATCTTCTCAAAAGTCAGGGGTCGTCTTATACGCCAGGTGTTGTTTCTTATATGGCGAGTATATTCCAAACTCTTTATTTTAACTGGAAAGTTGGGGGTCGTCTTATACGCCCAGTTGTCTTATACGCCGGAAAATATGGGTAGCTACTTATGCAATTTTTGTTGTCTGTTACTGTATTATGCTGTATTATCAAGCTACATTTTTGACAGACTTGCTTTCTCTGTAGTATGGGTAGGATGTATTTTAACCTTACATTCCAAAATTAGATCTCGTGGATTGACTTAAATGTGCAGATCTAGTGCTTCTCACCAGCAAAGATCCGTTTGGGTTCATGTCTTCATAAGTGCATCAATTGGCATATCTATTTTCCATTATTTTGAGTACATCTATGTGTACATAGATGGTTGGAGGGATAGCAGCTGTGTCTAATGCCCTTTGGGAAAGTGATGATGCAAAATAGCAAAATGGACCAGCAGCAGGATGCTGGATTTTTTTTAGGCTACCGAGAGTAAGAAAACAAAATAATTTGTGGTACTGTGCATACGGCTTTTCAGATAGAGCTCATAAAGGTGTTTATATAGAATTATTCCATTTGTTTGTTTGTTTGTATTTCTATCTTGCCCTGTACCCAAAGGTCTTATGACAGTATTTAAAATCAGAGATATGTGTAATTGAAAATTTTAAAAATTATGGTAAAATTACGCAATAAAATAATAAGACAAGTTTTGCTTGAAGCAGAGGGAACTCCACTTGGTGGCAGCTCGCCAGTTGTCTTAGTTTTCTCCTCTGCTTCCCTGTGGATTGAATGGCTGTTCAAATGTCATGGCTGAAGGAGGGAAAAGGCCACTACCGAGCTCTGGGCTCCTTCTGCTACCACTTCACCTTGCTTTTTTCTCCACTCTTGCTAAATCAGATGCATGCTCATTTACTTGCTGATGTACATCCACCAACATGGAGCAAGAGTGGATTGCTTGCAACGCAGATTGCTTACAAAGCAGCGATGGCCAAAAGTAATAGTCACACTGAAGAAATTCTCATTTGTAAGTTGTTTTTTTCTCTTAGTTTAGGTGGAAGTGGTGGAAGCGTAGTAAGTAGTTGGGGTGTTGAATGCTGGGAAACCTTACTTCTGATCTCAGCCCTGAAACTGGATACTTTTACATCAGGCATTCAACTCAAAGTAACTTGGAGGGGTCATATGAAAGTAAAATGGATGAAGGAGAAGAACTTTGTATCTTGCAGTGTGATTCTTGAGGAAGGAGGAATGGAAGTATAAATGACTGCTTAAAAAAAGTGATAGTATGCTTATTTATCTTCAACTAGAAGAGCAATAAAGAAAATGCACATCTCTCTGCTGGTGCAGGGATAATATCATTGCTTCTTGGCCTGGCACCCAGAACGGGCATTGCTGTAGGATAACTTATGCCCTAGTCAATCTCATGCAGAGAAGGGAACGCACAGCATTCTGTCTCCATATCTAGGGAGCTAAGCGAGTGCGTTCACTATTTGGACAACACTGGATTCCAGAATGAAAAGCAATAACTTTGTTCTCATGCCCCAAAATATTCACGAGAGAGGTAAGTGTCTAATAAAGTGAAGTGGCTTCATGACGTTTCGTTCATGCTAAAATGAACATTTGTGCTTATAATCTAGTCTGAAAGTCACAGCATTTGGCTCAAAGGCAACAGTAAAATGCAGCTACTAAAATATCCTTGAACCTTAATTGCAAGTCTTCAGTACCTCAAAATACTGTTTCTTAAACTGTACAGTAATGACGGGTGTTTTTCAGGACCCAGCCAGGAAGTGGGATTAAAGTCCAAATGAATTCACTGTTTTTATAGAAACACCAAGTAAAATAATCAGTTGTGTTAATTTTTTTTCTGCCTATATGCAGTCTTTTTTTTTTAAGTAAATATTGCACACACAAAGCCTTTTGGAAACTTGATATCTGTCTGAAATGCTGTAACACCACCCAAGAGAAAAGACTTAAAGATCACAGCCAAGATCATGTAAGCTGACCTCAGAAACGTTATAAATCCCAGGATTCTTAATTACATTATTCAGGGTAATTCTGTCCCAAGGGTGTCATCTTCCCTATGTTCAACTGCTTCCAAGGAATTTCTCAGATATGTGTTGCAAATATTTTAACTCTGGGAGAGTGGAAATATTCTGGTGCTAGATCAGTGCAGTATGGGAAACTACAAGGATTATATGTGGTGGAAAAAGCCTCCCACCCCAAAGGAAACAACTCTTGCCAGAGAAGATACTTTCAGTGCAAGATATTTGATCCTTTTTAGGAGCAAAGCTTGTGGTGCAGTTTGATCAGATTCTTCATGTGTCTGTTTTTAAATTTGCTGACTAGTAGTAGAGCTCTACTGATCTTGCTTTTTTTTTGCTTATTTGTTTACTTTTTAAATACCAGTAACTGTTGGGAAATCTTAAAGCCATTTACAACAAAGATGTACTTTTAAAAGGTTGGAGAATGAAAACCATATTGTGATGGCAGGCGGCTAAAAGATGTAATGGGGGGTACAGGGAACTATAGGTGACAGAGTGGGATTCCTGCTAAGTTATTTTAAGGATCGTACAGAACTAACTCCTATTGGAAGAATATCAATATTCTCTTTATACTTCTGTTAGTGGAGGAAAGGGGGCAATGCCTGTTCCTTAATGTCTTTAACATCTTAAAGTAGGAGTGGAATTGAGTTAGGGAAATGACTGCAAGAGAATTAACATTCTCCAGACTGGTTCCATTGGAACCTCCCAGTTCCACGACTTCCAGACAGGTGACATTCTGCCTTTGGGCAACATGTTGCCAACCTCAGCAAATATTAAAAAATCGCTGTCATGCCCATGGGATTGCTGGTGTTCTAGACCAAAACTTTGAAGCTCCACATAAAGAAGTTTTCCACTTGTTCACTGATTCGACTGTGGCTAGTCTACCAGTGGCCTTTCTGTTTTTCCAGCCCAAACTCATTATTTGACAAAATGCAATGCTAGAAGTTTAACGTGAAGGTAGGAAAGAAATATTCAGTATTAGTTTAAAACCCCTTAAAATGCAGCTTAAAATAGATTAAGAACTTCTGGATGCAGAAGCAATTGACATTCCAAAAATGCACATATTTGCTCCAATTTGGTCTAGTGGTTAAGGAGCTGGACTCGTGGGAATACCGGGTTCAATTCCTTCCTCCCCCATGAAGCCAGCTGGGTGACCTTGGGCTAGTCACAGCTCTCTTCTGAGCCCTCACAGCCCCACCTACTTCACAGGGTGTTCTGTTGTGGGGAGAGGAATAGAAAAAAAGCTTTGTCAGCTGCTTTGAGTCCCCTTAAATGGGTGAGAAAAGCGGGGTAGAAAAGCCAACTCTTCTTCATTCTAAAATTAAAGCTGAGGATGAAAAATTACAATATTTTAAGAAAGGCACCCACTTGGAGGGTAAGTAGTTCTTGCATTTCTCAGCATCCCTTTCTGCTTTCACTTTCATTATGGTGGTGGTATCTAAAGTCAAAAACGGTCATCAACCACTAGTGGTCCCTAAGCCTCATAGAACAGTGGTGGAACATAAAAAACAAAGTTTGTTCGCTCTACATTTTATTTGCTTCCTCAGTGACCATTTTAGCAATGTTTTTCATATTGCATAGGGATATGCATGAAGCACATTTCTCCCCTTCAATTTGAACTGGGGGGAATGTTCAGCTTTGTGTGAAGCCACCCCCCGCCATGAATGTTCACGTGTGATGGGAGACCATCATCCATTCCTTTGTACCCTGCCTCACCTCACCATTTCCCACTGCCACCATCATACTTTCCTCAGAGGTTCAACTAGACTTCCCAGAGGTGCATGTACAGCTGGAAAGGCCACCCCCAATCACAAATTGCAGGAAATGTATGAGATTTCCCATGATTCCTGTATAGGGGTGGCCTCTGCAGCTGCACACATACCTCTAGGAGTCCTAGTTGAGTCTCTGAGGAGGGTGCAATGGTGGTAGCAGCTGCCAGATTTAAAGGTAAGGGAACGCAGCTGTGGAGGATGTGGTATGGGCAGATCCCTCCAGACAAGCTCTCAAGTCTGGACAACTCAAGGTTTACATTGCTGGGGTTCTCTGATTGCTCCCTTTTCTGCAAGCATTTCATCACCAGATCTGATAGCATCATCAGTGCAAGTATTATTCTTTAGTTGGTGATGAGATACGTAGCATATGTTCTTTTGTGGTTCTTGGCTGTAATTGGTGAGTGAATGTTCTTAGAGCTTGCTGTTGGAATATACTTGGAGTTTATTTCTTTGACTGGTAATTTGTCTTTGTAAAAGTTCTTCAGTGTTGGCTTGATTTGTATTCTGATGATCTACATTTTCTGTTCTCTCTGGGGACTCAAGAGTTTCCATACTTTCATGTCCAGGCTCTTTCCATTATCTTCTGAAGCAGAAGGATGCCAACAAAATAATTCATACATATTTCAGCTTTTAGAGGACAACCAACTTACACGGTATCTCACTGGGGTTATAGCTATTGGCCACAGAAAGAGTTTCAGTGCTTCTCATCTACAACTTTTCATCTGTCTAGGCTTTTAGTGTGTTTGAGTTAGATGGGTTGGTAAACTATGGCGACAGTGCAATGTAATGTTCCTCCTCATCAAATAACCTTTCTATATCCAGATGTGGAAAGGGCATAGTCTACAGAAGGAGCAGATAGGCTGCAAAACAAGTGCATGATGTAAGTGAAGAGTCAGTGCCCTCTTGGGACCTCAAAACACCTTTGACACTTTTAGAATGTGCCACTAGCTTTTCCCCTTCCAGGCAATGAATGAAGTAGGTAGATTCAGAAGCTTCACTAGAGCCCAAGGACGTCTCTAGGTGTAACCATTTGCACTCTACAGGCATCTTCAAGTATAAACCTCCGGAAATCAGACCATGGTTCACCCAGCAAAACTACTTCTGATAGATTCTAATTGAACTTTGTCACTTTATGTGCAGATTCTGCTTAAATTTCTGAAATTTTATGCCCTGACTTTTTGTTAGCAGTTCCTAGGTAGTTGTTTTTTAAATTAATTTATTAAAATTCAATTTTGATATTAAACAATACATATATCGTTTCCACACAAAGTCAATGGCTGAGCAAGAAAGGGAGTATTCTAAACTAATTCAGTCCAGGTAAGTAGTTATTGGATTCCATACTTCATTAAAATAATATCTCTCTTTCCTCCCCATATAATGGCACCATTGGGAAGTAATCAGTTCAGTTGCTGCATAGTCCAATAATTTGTTATACCAAGTAGTAAGTGTCAGAGTGGAGTGTTGCTTCCAATTCTTAGCTATAACATATTTACCTGCCAATAGTAAAAAATGTAACTGAGAAATAGTGGTTTTAGATGTGACAGATTCTGGGGGAAATGCAATATAGCTATTTTTGGTGTAAGGGAAATTGGTATATTCAACTATGCTCTTCTAAAAGATTCCAAAATTTCAACACTAATGGACATGCCCACCAACAGTGGAAGTACAGTGGTACCTTGACATACAAGTGCCCTGACATACAAGTGTTTTGAGATACAAGCTGCCGAGCGAGTGATATTTTGCTTTGAGATGAGAGCAAGATTTGAGATACGAGTATGTAAATCCAGTACAGTACATAACAAAAACAACTGAGGTGGTGTTTTGGGAGCTGGAATGGATTAATGGGAAAATTGCTTTGAGATACGAGTGATTTGACATAAGAGCAAGATTACGGAACGAATTAAACTCGTATGTCAAGGTACCACTGTATGTTCCAATTTTGTTGCATCCATGCCAGCAAGTCTGTGGGTACCTGGGTGATATATGACTAAGACAGACTAGCGTCGCATGCCACTTTGTAAGGATTTTTAAATAAAATACTATAAAAACAGTTTCCACATGGATGCTTATTGTTCCAAACTGAGGTCCACTGATTTTGGGAAGGTTCTGTTGCAAAATCTACAGACCAGGAATTCTGGAAATGAATTAAATTAGTTTCTTCTAATTCTGAAAGTAAACTGTATATTATGGCCTAGTTTGGTTTATAAAAGAGTTAGACTTTTTAAATGAAGATGAAATCACAATCCATTAGAAAGTAACTTAGAAGAGTAAGAGTTAATGTACTTTAAAAAAATAGCAATGTTTTTTCAGAAAATTGTGAAAATTCTAGATCATGGTGCAGGCTGTTCTATCTGGAGCGGAGGTTCTGCAGATAGCAAACTACTATATTACTAATGAAGGATCTGATATTTCATGTAGAGATGAACAGATGGTGCTTTCCTAGCACCAGCCATGGTCAGCACCTCCAGGCATCCCAAAGACACCTGGATCGGCACACGGCAGTTCATAAGCATTGTTGGAAATCCATGGTGCTGAGGCAAATCACTCTTTGATCTGACCTGGATCAGACCAAAGAGTTTTGCCACCAGACTAGGACTTCAAAGAGCACTGCCAGCCCACCACATATCAGCTTCAGTTGTATCCTACACCACTTACTGCCTCTACCAAGTACTGATAAAATAAGTACAAGCATAGCTGACCTCAAACGGATCTTCTGTGAACTTGGAATAAAAATTAGGTTAAAAATTCCTTTGACTCATACTCAGCTTCTGGACACCAAATGGATATATCTGTCAGGCTTCTTAGAAACACAAAGAAGTAGTTGCTCTAGAACCATATTCTGAGACTTTTACTTTACAATACAATTTCTTAGTGGTTTTCCAACTTTGATCTGGCTAACCTGTCAAGATCAAAGTTCTAACGTATTGCCAACAATCTGCTGGCAATGTAAAAAGCAAAAGGGGGTTATCACATATGGTGAAGAAATAAGACCTCTGAGAATATGATGTATCGCTCTCTCCTTTACTCCAGTTCGGGACTGAAGAAACAATCACTATTAGACTTCCTACTAACTGCCACCAGATACATCATTGCACAAGGTTGAAAAGAATTAAGGAGTCTAACAACCCAGTAGAAAATTGTAAAACGAACTCATATCCCATCAATACAAGGCCAGAACTCCAGGCACGCCAACTATTCCATTTGGCCACCATTTCTGTCAGCAGCTGCTAGTCAACCAGAAGATTCCTACATTCTTAACCTGCCACCCTTGACTACAGAGAAGCAGCACTACATAGAGTGGGCAAACGGTTGACAAACGTTTGTTGAGAAATGTTTGAATTTTTAAATTCAGAACTTTTCTAACTACTGGGTAAATTAGACAGTCTTAGTGTATTGAATCTGTACATCCCGGGAGAGGAGGTGGTGTTTTAATCAGCATTTGTATCTGATTTAATTGTTTTTCTTTATGAATGTTAATTTAATAAAATAAAAAGGGTCAGCCAAAGTTTATTATGGTCTGCTACCAGCTCAGTTTGTGATTTGAATACAATGCTTGAAATATTCTCCAGCTCTGCATTATTACCACTTTATTGCTAGCACCCTTTTGAACAGCAAGCACAGGACCACTCCAGGATGTTCTATAACCTAAGGCCCCACCTACACAAGGTAGAAGAGACGTTTGAGGCCCAAGGCGCAGACTTAAGCACTATTATCACTTGAATGTATATCATATGGATATTTATAAATAAATACAAAATGAAGCCTCTTCTCATATTAGACACATATTTATGTCTTTGTTATTCTGTGTTCATTTCATATCCACATATATAAGATAAATTATGTGTAACCACCTTTCCATTATCTTGCTTTTTATTTGTTATTATAAAGACTTAAATTTTATTTTTTTTTAAGAAGTCAGCTGCCTCTAAATTCTCCACAGAGAATATCTCTTTTGAAGCTTGCAAAAAGTAGTTTGGATGGTGCCAACACACAGGAAAGCAGCAACTTTCACTGCTTTCTTTACCAAAGCTGCTTTGCTGGTTTTTTTGTTTATTTTATGTATTAATACAATAACACAAAATATACCAATATACTATTATGATAATATAATACATACATTTGAAACAACTAATTAATGTCTATTAACTTCTAACTACATCTTTATAACAAAGAGAGTTGCATATATTACTTGGCTGACTAAAACAATCCATTAATATAATTTTTATCTATGTATTTATATTGCCATAAATCTAAAATTAGTGTCCATTGCTGAACCACGATTTTTAAAAGTCATGTTGTTCAAGATATTCTAGGTTAATTTCAGGTATTGATTTTAAGGTGCCAGATTTTTTAGTAAGTTGTATTGCCTTTCATATTGTAAAGTTTGGGTTTTTTGCTCTATCCAAGGCTCTCATATATGTCTGTGTTTGTTTATATTCCCAGCTATTTCCCATTGTTGGGTTATTAATATTTCAACAAAGACTTCCAAGGGATCATGGCATTTCTTTCTTTAAAAATTAGCAGTAAACAATTCTGAGGCACACTTACAGTAGTTTTGAATATTGACTTTGCCTGTCTTCTTCATCTGGCCCCCTCTGTATGCATTTAAATATTTAATCATTAATTTTCTGCTTAATAATTAATTTTTCTTTTCTTTTAAATATAATATTGTTAATTGTTGTTCATTCTATATGGCATGTTTAACAGCTTTTTCCTTATGGTACAAAGCATTGCTGGTCTTTGTTTTGGGTGAACCTGGAATGGATTTAGAACAAATTAGAATTTTCCCCATTTAATTAATAGAACAACTATTTTCATTATCCAGATCTTTGCTATACAGTCTCTTTTCAGGAACTAATTACATATGGCTATTGGGGGAATTAGGGTTCTGCATTAAAGACTGACTGAAGGGCTGACAAGCCTTTCACTGTTAATCTGTTCCCTGAGGCAACTGCCTCACTCGGCCTGCTGCTGGGCCAACCCTCATCAAGCATTTATTCTTTGAGGGAAAAAAATAATCTGCATTTCAGAAGAATTTTCCTCAGGTTGCCTTCAGAAGAGCTAAATGACACACTCCTCATACATCCCAGCAATCTCAGGGCTAAAAATATGAGTTTAATGTGCAGCAGCATTTGATTTGTCAGATACATTTAGTGTTCTCCGCTGTAGCTGCACATTATATACCTGATACTCCAGGTTTTAAAAATAGTGGTTTTAAGCACTCTCTATGTGGAGTATCACTCTGCTACACATTTTTTGTTTGTGTGGGTAAACTGCACAAGAACTAATGAGAACTTGCTGTCACCTGAGAATGTGCAGACCTTATCAGAATGTATTTCATGCTGAGCAGGTGAATGGAAGAATCTCACCGCTGTGACATCATGAAAATGCTAAAACATGGAGTATTGACTGTGGAGTTTAGGTGAATCGTTTCCCCTCTGGAACCACTTTACTCCAGACTATTGGTAAAATGCGGGTTTTTTAAGTGATGTCTGGGGGCAACCAGAGTCAATCTCACGCCTCACTTCAGAAAGGGTTAGACAAATTCATGGAGGGTGGATGTATCAATGGCTGCCAGTACTGCTTCCAAGTTGCTGGGCAAGGAGGGATGCCTCGAAAGGCGGGGATTGGGGAGCAGGTGAAGGTTTTGCCTTTGTCTTCTGCTTGTGATGCCCATAAGCAACTGGTGAGCCAGTGTGAGACAGGATGCTGGACTAGATGGGCTGCAGTCTGATCCAGCAGGGCTCCTCTTTTTCCTTTTCTTTTTTATGTCTCATACAAACTGCAATTTGTCCCATCAAATTTGAAGTTCTGCAAGATTAGCAGAGGAGTGACTCCCACAAAAAGAAAAACAAGAAGTTTCCACCAACCACCAAAAGCTGGCAGCAGAGGGGAGAGGGGGGGACCTGGACATCAGTATAGCAAAGGAAAACACACATTTTAAACACACTTAAAATGTCAAAAGTGTGATGAAGACTACGCCAATGGGCAAAGAAGCGCCAAGTACCGATTGATGGAGCTCAAACTGGCATTCCTGGATGAGCCCGTAGGTGTCAGCAGCTTTTGGAAAAGATTCAAAGACTCATTGGGAATGCTGTAAAAATAGCAACTAAAAAAGAAAAAGAGAGTTCTGCCTATTGTAACAAGATTGCCAAGTGTTACTTCAAGGAATGCTGTACCCTTTAAGTTTTTCCTGAATGAATGTTTTTGTACCATGTTTCCCTTACTGTGTTGGTAATCTGAGTTTTGTTTTTCCTCCCTTTTTTTGTCCAAGTTACTGAATCCCATAAAACTTACACCAGTGATGGCGGACCTTTTGAGCTCAGTGTGTCAAAATTTGCAAGAAAACCTAGCTTAACTCGGGTGCTGTGTCACATCTAGAAATATCCATAATTTTGTGATATTTGTACCTCTAGTAAAAAAGTTATATTTCTGATATATGTACTGTATTTTCTGGCATATAAGACTACTTTTTAACCCAGGAAAATCTTCTCAAAACTCAGGGGTCATCTTATACGCCGGGTGTCATTTTCTTATACAGCAAGTATATCCCAAACTCTATATTTTAACTGGAAAGTTGGGGGTCGTCTTATATGCCGGAATATACAGGTATTTTATTAAAAGCAAAAGCAAATAATTATTTACATGTGTGTCACCCAAAAGGGCTTGGCATGTCACCTGTGACACACGTGTCATAGGTTGGCCATCACTGACTTATACAATGGGCAAAGATCAGACAGCATAAGGGAAGGCGTATGTTGGTCGTGGTTTGCATGGACTGGAAAACTATGTTCAATAAAGTATGTACACCTGCCATTTTTAGCACCTTTTGCATGTCTTTCTTGCTCAAAGGAGCCAAATATGAATTATGCCCCCCCAAGTTGGTTTCCCCCCTCCCACATGAGCCAGATCAGTACACCTGGTCATTCCAGATCAACTGAGCCAGATAAAACCAAGGTAAGTGCAGAAAAGGCCTAATACTGAGTACATTTTGCATGTGATCTTAAGGTTACCTGCTAGAGCAGTAAGGCTCACTGAACATAAAGTTATTTCTGACTATGATGAGGGAGTAAGTGCTGTTGAACCAAGCAGGCATTCCTAGTAAGTAGGCATATGCCACAACATGCAATTTAAGTGGTTAATTGGGGAAGGAATACATTATATATGGAACATGGGTGATTAGCGAGTGACTAGCATAGCAATTATGCAGCTCCGTATTCTGGGAAGTACTGGAGATAGTCAATGCAATAGAATGCATATAGATCTTGTGGAATGCACGTGCAGTAACTTGGGCACGCAGGAGCAGATCTATGAAAAGACTATGACTCAGCATTTACCAACCAGCTACAGTCCTAGCAGGTGTGTTATTAATTCAGAACCAAGATCTATAAAGAG
Organism: Aspidoscelis tigris stejnegeri; assembly: GCA_023333525.1. Classification (NCBI taxonomy): domain Eukaryota; kingdom Metazoa; phylum Chordata; class Lepidosauria; order Squamata; family Teiidae; genus Aspidoscelis; species Aspidoscelis tigris. The sequence continues at coordinate 69,176,102 of JALMGA010000006.1, forward strand.
AAAGCAATGTTGCTGCCCTTAATTTACAATGACTCAAAACAAAATCTGTTTGCCACTGCACACAGTTATCCTGTTAGAGCAGTATATTGTTAAGCTTTCCTGGCCACAATTTCTCTTCCAATTTTTTTGCAGCCGAAGTGCTTTCTCTGACAGGATCAGCTGTACTTAGGGACAGGCACTGCTCTACCAATACAAGGGAACAGCTGCTTCACTGCTGCACCTGTTGAAGTGTCCTTAGTACATGCAAGGTGAAACATAAGGTCATTTAGAAAAACCTTTCTGCTGGTTTCAGCTCTGGCATCAGATACATGAGACCATAGTGATACCGTAATGACACTGTAAACAATTGAAAATAAGACGGCAATTGAGGGTCTTTCTTTCTTTCTTTCTTTCTTTATTTATTTCACATCCTGCCCCTCACCTGGAGGTCCCAGGGTAGGTCTCAGCATACGATATAACAAAGACTAAAATATATTTAAAACATAACCTTTTCCTGTGTTAGAGCCTGACTTTGAAATATATTGGAGGACAAAATTTGCTTCACCCAAGCCATGCATTTCCCTAAGCATTTTCAAATGCTGTGAACTCAAACCTAGTTCATGTGATGCTCCATGTATCAATCAGCATGTTTCAAGAATGGCAGCTGTACACACAACCTCCATCTTGTCAGAACTATCATTCTCAGCTCTTAGTTGGGTTAGAATAATAAGAATCACAGAATCATAGAATTGGAAGGGACCTCTAGGGCTATCAAGTCTAACCCCCTGGTCAGTACAGGATTTCCTAAGCTCGTTCTCTGATAGTCTGCCAATTACATACTTTATATTCTGGAATAGCATCTGGTCTAGAATACAGTGGCTAAATTACTAAAGGAAGACACCTCATGGAAAACTTTTTTTTAAAGAAGCTTGTTGCGTTTGGATATATTTCAAAGTGTTGATCTTGGGTCATAAAATCTCAAATGAGTATGGCCTACAATGCCTGTATCTGATAATCTAGAAAGCCTTCAAGCAAAGCTATGTTCAGAATCACCACTGTGGTGACTGTGGGGATGATAGTGCTCTGAGAGCTTCTCTGAAGCTTCAAAAACTTCTAGCTGCTCCTACTGCTTGCCTGGGAGAAGAAGCAACAGAGGAAGGGCTGTGCCATGGTTCCAAAGACTTGGATATTCACAGGTTTCTGAAGACCATCTTGCTTGAGAGGAACAAAGAAGACTAAGTTGCTTGGTGAGTACCACCATCATGCTCCCAGTTGTGGTCTTCCCCTCCTCAGTTGTCATCATATAGGTTTCTAAAGACACTCTTTCCTGAGGGGAGCAGACACAAAACAGAAGGCTAGTGAGCTCATCCCATCAGGCTCCAGAGGTTTAAGGGACATTAGGGGTAGCATCATCTGACCTTCGTAAGGCCTTCTTTTTCCTTTTCTCTTCCAGTTCTCCTCTTTGCTTTAATCAAATGCCTAGACCATAAGTCTGGGAGCAGATACTTGTAAGCAGCTCTTGAGTAAAAGCCTTTCAGAGGCTTACAATCAAGGTACAGATAAAATAATAAAATTGTATGCTTATGGACTAAAAGGGTTTTGTCAGATCCAGTTTTATGACTTTTGCCTATTGTACCCTTCTTGTTCCTCTACATGAAAATCCACTTAGCGATTGTGCCGAATTAACTTGGACTGTATTCAGAGATAATAAGAGAGGTGCCTCAGAGATGTTTCACAGAGACAGTGTGCGTCCCTTGTGTCCCAAGGCTTCCCTAATTAACTTTTTCTAGCACAGAACACTTCATAAGAGGGTGAGGGGCAGACTGGTATGTGGACAATCCCTTCCTTAAGCTGCCTCAGAGGTGCCATTTTACTGTGTCTGATCACAACCCTAGATAGATTTGTCTCCTTTGGATGTTCATCACTTTGTTCCCTAAACTAGTACAAAGTTTGGAATAGAATTTTCCTCTTTTGGATGACAGGTCTTGTTCCATTTAGCCGTGATCACCAAGGGTCATGGAAGCACTTGTTCTTCCACCAAGAGGGCACATCCAAACTCTGAACCAGGCTGTCATGTAGCAGGGGGCTTCATCATGTGATGACAGTGAAAGTGCTTGAAGGCATTTCAAGGGCCATGTGCTCAGAACTGCAATCTCACTAGTGACAGGAACACGTAAAGATGAACTACTTCCTGTATGGAAATCAAGTGTTGGCTGTCTTTGCTAGAACACTGTTAAGTAAAAGACTGTTCCCAAACTTCCGGGAATGCTGAGCTCGAATCTCAGGAATGAGAATGACGATGGGAGTTAACATGAAACTGGAAGTGAACTGACTCATGTTAGGACTGACAACCAAACTTTCCTCTCTCTCTTGCTCTGGTGTCGTGCCTTTCAGCGCAATGAGGTATCTCTGGTGAAACAGAAGGAACATATATATCCTCTACACCCACAGTCAACACTGACAAGATTTCTGTCTTTTTTTTTAATGTGACGCCTAGCTGGCTTGAAGATATCATCAGTCTATAATTAGCAGGTGTTCCATAATTAGTAGTTCACACGTCTCCTTTTTCTTAAAACCTTTTTACTCGGTACACTGGTTTCCCACAGGGTTGCAGAAAATGCTAGCAGTTTTAAAACAGCTGTCAACACAATTCATGGCTACAGAAACATGTTTTTTATTATTTTTTTCTATTCAAATGAAGAACTGCTCTGGAGAATTCTATTTTGTTTGTTTGTTTGAAATGAATAGTCCTTTGTTTAGTTTGAATTTGAAATTTTCAAACAGACATGGTGCTCAGTTTGGTTCAAACACCTTCAAATTCAGATCAAATGGGGTGTATTTGATAGGCTCATTTGAAAATCCCATTGTTTGGTTCTGTTTTGAGCTCTGTTTGTTCGGTTCAAACTTCAGTTTGAACTGGTTAAAACTGCAACCAGTTGGGCACATTTTTATTCTGTAATACAGAAGTTCCTTTGTAAGATGCTCCTCCAGTCAGTGTATAGAGGCTTTTTCTGAGACAAGGAGCTAGATAAATTCTTTGCCCGTTTTTGTGCATTTTATTAAACCATTCTTTTAGCAGAAAGCATTGAAAAAGAAAACATAGTGTCTCTGCTGAAACAGGAAAGTTTAACTCAACTCTGTTCTACTCAGGTGCAAAGAACAAAGAAGGTCAACATTTTAAATGAAGAATTCTTTGTTTACATGGAATGTATAGCAGGCATCCACAATTTTTCCTTCCCCTTTTCTCAGAAACCTGACCTGGGGAAGTGAACTGATTGCAACCTAGCTATTGTTTGGTAATCTGGCTCTGGTTGCCTCTGTTGCATTAATGAGAGGTGCCTTGGGAAGGTACCTTGTGGCCTTTATGGGCCTCCAGAAGGACCTTGATGGCAGTGACATCATCAAGGTCACATTGCTTAAGTCACCATGCCTGCATACAGGGAACCTGTTTGTGGTAATGCAGCCTTTGTGTGAACTTGGTGTTTTTTGTTACAGCTAGGGTCCAGATCAGGACATAAGAAGCAACCTCAGGGTCATTTCTCACGTGCTGTACTTTTTGCAACTTGGAGAGGCACTGAAGTCCCTCCAAACACTTACCTTCTGTGTCAGGGGGACATGATGTGAAGACTTGATGTGATACATCAGGTAAAGACACAAAGAGGCAGCAGCCATTCACACTTTGCGTGCTGGATAAGCGCCCTACTGGGCCAACAGCACTCAAAGTCTGGATAGCCAGGCCAGATTAGATCGCTATAGCAATGTCTGTGGCAACATCCAGTGCATGTCTGGACATTGCCATGGATATATGGATGTGACTATGTGGCCATAATTATGCCACCATGCTCACTCACAGTTCCACACCTGGAAGAGGGTGCTGATAGTCAAGCTAGGGTGAGGTTAGTTCAGTCAAGCTAGGGTGAGATTAGTTCATTGGGGGGTGGGGTGAGGGGAAGAACTGCATCATCCACATGCAAGGGTATTATTGGCTTGCTATTCTCTAGATCCTCTTCCCAATCTTGCTGGCACTGTATCTTGGAGAAAGATTTGCCAGAATGTTGGGAACCTCTACCACACACAGTTTTGCTGAAGATTCAATCCTATAGCCTTTGAATGATTGCCAGCTGAGTGTGTGACCCAGAAGAACCATCCCTAATTTCTTGGGCCCATCCAGGGCTCCAAAGACACTGAGGTCATTACCCCCTCCTTTCTTCTATTTGCCCTTCTCTCTCCTTTCTTCTATTTGAACTCTTTAAATAAGGAAAGGGGAACTGTGATGCACCTGAGTCCCAACTGATAGTCAGGACAATTCTTGTATTTTTGCTCTAAACTACACAGTCAGATTCAAATCTTCTCAGGCTTGCCTAGGAACACCCTCCGATTGGCTCTTAATTACCCCCAACCCTCCAAGCAAAGAAAACCTTGCCTTTCTTGCTCTGAATGCTGCAGAACTCACTAAATCTCCTCTTCGTATTTTGTCTCTCTTTGCCCCATGAGTTGCTCACAGCTTTTTGCTGATGCCTATTTTTATTTTTTGTAACTATAAATAAAACAGGTTTATTGGTGTTCTGTACTCCAGTAAAATAACGTTTCAATGTTGCCAAATGGTGAACTAGCTCTGAGTTACATTTTATTGTTTTATTTTTAATTTTCATATCTGTGGCCGCAGATGGCCAATACAGTATGGGGAGGGAATAGAGATTTTAATTATGTTTCAATATTTTACATGTTTATTTTTATTGTTACCCGCTCTGGGACCATGTGGTGAAGGGCTGGATTTTTTAAAAACAAACAAACAAATAAAAATAAATAAATAAGAGTTTGACTGTTATAGCACCTCTGTGCTGACTGAAAACCCAGTATCCTGAGTCATGTATGCTACCTTTCTAGTCTTAGGCCAGCAATCCTTCCAAGGTTCTGCCCATAGAAATCGGGGTGGGGGGTGAGGAAGGTTGCTCCAAAACATTGTTTCGTGAAGACGCTTCCACTCCTGTGCAGGCTGCCATGGTTGCTGAGTCCAGTTTGTAAGCCAGACTAGTCTTGTGGTTAGAGTGTCTGATTCTTATCTGGTAGTCTCATGGTTTGATTCTTCACTCCTACATGAAGTCAGCTGGGTGACCTTGGACTAGTCACAGCTCTCTTTTTGAGCTCTCACAGCCCCACCTACCTCACAGGACGTCTCTTGTGGGAAAAGAACAGAAGGTTTGTAAGCAGGTTGTGTCCCCTTACGGGTGAGAAAAGCACAGTGTAAAAACCCAACTCCTTCTCCACCTCTACTTCTTCTTCCGTCCAGCTCCAATTGGGGTTTCATACAGAGAGTATCATTGTTACAGGTGATGAAACAAAATTTTCAGCTCAATTTGCTGAAAAGGTATTTGTGCATGCAATAGAAAGGCAGTTAAAGGACAGGAAGGAAGTTCACACCAATCGTAACCTGAAAGAACACAGGCTGTGTCCATACAGTCTGAAATCCAGGATTATCTGGGGGCAATACTGGGATTGCCACACATATCTGTGTCAAGAGGAAATTGTGCATTTTCTCTTCACCATTTGAAGGCAGCCATAGACAGCCATTAAAAATTATTCCCATTTTGCCCACAGACAAGGAACAGTAGGCCAGTGAACAGTAGATAGTGGCTGTGGAAGCAGATGAGAACACCATATTTCCTGCCTTTGAGGTCACCTTTCTGTAAAGAAAATAGAATTTTGGAAGACTACAAAGAGGAAAATGGCCGTTTTTCTCACCTGGCACATGTGATGGAATTTGCTACAGTATAAACTAACTTGAATGGCTTCAAAGTGGGTGGGTCAAATTAATGGAAAGTTAGAATTAGGCACTATTCCTTTTGCTTGTGTATTTCCCTTTTAAGGTCGCATTCACACAGTAAAAAAGGAGCATCTCTGACCAGGCTTGGAGATGGCTTAATGATGTTTCTCACAGATGAGAACATTCCCACGGTCATTTGAGGCTAAAACTGGTGGATTAGAGATTGAATGAAAACATGAAGACCACACAGTACTCTCTTTAAGGTGGTTTTGAGAAGCTATTCTTGCTATGTCTGACTGAAGCCTAATACTGGAAATTGTATGCCTCTGGACAGCTGCTGAGGGAGTGAGTGTGAAAAGCAAGCTCTGTTGTGGGGAGAAGAATAGAAAAGCTTCGTCAGCCGCTCAGAGTCCCCTTAAATGGGTGAGAAAAGCAGGGCAGAAAAGCCAACTCTTCTTCTTTTTCCTACTATGTCTTGTTTTTGTGGGTTTCCTGTAAATATTTAACTATCCACTGTGAAAATAAGATGCCTATAGATCTGGAAAGTCACTTATGTTAAAATGGGTTATAATTCCACTCCCACTCCCCCCTCTTCTGTAATAACAGAGAAATGTGCTGGTTCAAAGGACTGGATTGATGCTTCTTCCCTTAACTACCACCTAGAGGTAACAGCTCTAGTTAACAATTTTTGTCTGTCTTCTGTTTCCATTTTTTTGAGAATCTATTCTTAGAACTTACATTTTCACAAAAAAGAGATAACAAGAAAGAAATTATACTGTGTGTGGATAATATTGATGGAGAGATGTATAATTTATGGTTGTATTGGAGTTATGTGTAAGCTTCAAGAAAGAGTTATGAAATATAAACCCAACTCCTTCAGCATCTATGGGCCAGTCTGCATTTAGTGGGATGATAAATACCATCCCACTGAGGCCAATATCAGGTACAGAGGCATCCACACTTCAGGTGCTGGTGGAGACCCTGACCAGACCATTAGAACTGTGGTAGGCTTGGCTCATCTCAGCTGGATCATCATGGCAATGGCCATGACAAAATACAGTCTGTGCTGGGACATTGCCATGATCATTGGCTCACAGAGCATGACTGCACAGGGCAATCACAGTAACAGCTGCAGCCACCACCCTGTCTCCTTGTAGCATTTACACCGGAACAGAGTGCAAACACTGCAACTGGGAGTTCACCAGCTACTCCTGGTGAAGCTGTAGACATGTTTTTAACTTGTCCACAGCTATGGAAGATTGGGGTAGCAGGAGGAAGTTCCCAAATGCTTCCAGAGGGTAGCAGCACAGAGCATGGATGGACCTCCCCTGCAACATCCAGAGGTCTATTTGCACTACGACCTCTAAAGCATGATTAGTGAACTTCTGATGATCATATGCACGTGGAGTAGGCTGTTACAGCTTCCAAGTGTGCCCACCCTCACCAGAAGTGCACTATTTGTTGATTAGGTGCGGAGCATGAAATTGTGCTCTGTACATTAACCAACCTCACCCAGAAGCTTACCTTGGGTGTCCAGGGCAGCAACCATTCACTCTTCTTCCACACTCCAGGGTCATCTGAGGTGCTGCACAAGCACACTGGCACCTCAGACAACCACAGATGTGGCTGCACATGTGCAGAGTGTCTGCATCATCAAGATGATGGTGCTGATGCATGCACAGTCACGGAGGGTCCTAGAGCCAAAATGGTGGTGCACAGAGGAGGACTGGAGCCCAGATCGAATAAGGTATTACATCCCGGGGGGAGAGAATGGCCAAAGTTGAGTAGTGCCCCAAGTGCGAGTGCTAGTCAACATTGGTTAATTGTGCTCCTTTCCCGTCCAGCAGATGGGAAAAGAAATGCAAAAAAGCCTCAGAACCACTCTGTTAAGGTAAGTGTGAGCAGGCCCAAAAAGTCATCTAAAAAATCAGGTGGGTTCTCCAGTTTATTGGGCTATTGAGGCATACACTTCCTTTTGGTGCTGAAGTACTGTATAAGTCTTTGAGCTATAAGCGCACAGAAAATCCATTTCCATTGTCCAACAGTCATTTCCCAAGATATGGATATATAACTTCAAATGATGTGAACTTCTGAAAATATTAAAGGTTGTCCCTGTACAAAGTTTATGAGTCTAATAACTTCTTCCCGGGACAGAATCCTCTGGGACATTTCCAAAATATGTGTTTAAGTGAAGCACTGCTTTTGTTACATCTCTAGCAATCAGATGATTCAGCAATGCCCTTCTTATCTAAACACTGTGGAGTCCAATAATTTCAATTTCCCCTCCCCCATGCTGAATAAGATGTAAGCTATGTTTACACAGTGGTCTGACACTGGCCTTATAGCATACTGGTTCCAGATTATATCCCTGAATCCCTGACATCTGTGTACTACTGCAGACTGCTGGGACCTGACATAATCTGCACTAGTATGTGGTTGGGAGATTCCTATTCCAGGATATAATCTGGAATAGGGCTCAGTGCAAAAACAACCTAACCCACTCATGGGATTTTTGAAAAGAGAAGGAAACCATAGCTGTCATGTCTTCTTTTTGGCTAAGGAGCATACATTTACTTGTAGTGTAGAATATAAGTTTACAAGTGAATTCATCTTCCTTAGCCAGAAGAAGATATGGCAGCTGTAGTCCAAAAAAGGACTTTTCCCAACTCCGGATTGTCTGATTATAATCATCTAAAATTCAAACCAGATGTATCATGTTTGATAGTTTTTCATTATCGTTCTCAGAGTCCAGCTCTATGACCGACTGGGAAGCTTTTACAAGATAGAAATAGGGGAATGGTCTCCAGATGAGGTGTATTTTATGAACATGAAGTATTATTCCAAAAATCTGCTTAATTCATTAGCATTAACAGATGATAACTCAGCTGATGTGGCCAAAGCAGAACCACAGTATCTCAGGCACTCAGCAGCCAATTTGTGTTACAAGGCTCTCTCATATAAAGGAACTCTGTGTGCAGGGCTTTCAGAACTGGTTGAGATTATACCAGTGCATTACAGACCAGGTAACACTGTTCTGTACCAATCCTTGGTTGCCCTGTACCAAGATATGCAATCTGACCCTAGCTGGATTGGACTGCTTCTAGTGCTTAACAAGGTCATCCACATTGGGACGGCTTGTTTTGCATCAACATGCATGTTGACTCTGAAGCTCACACCAGCCGTGTAGCCAGGGGGACTTGTGAGGGGGGCTTTGGAGCTCTGGAGGAACGTTTTGATGTTTATTTTTATGCATGGACAAAATGGGTCGAGAATACAAGCCCCAGTACACCAACAGCTCTCAACATCAAATCTACCAGTAAAGCATACCCATTTGGGGCACCTTAGCGTGGATTATGCTCCATCCAGTGTGGATGGAGCATACTTGGTTGGGGAGGTTCCTTTCTTATCCTCCACCATTGTATGTAAGGGAGACCTCTCTAGGCCCTTTCTATACTTTGTGGAAAGGGCCTGAAACTCTGACTATGAGCGTTATTGAGTTTGCATGAAAAGAGAAATAACAGCATTTGCCTTATGTTGCCAGCCAGTTATTGTAAAATGGCAATGTAGTCTAAAATCATGGTGACGTTAATATATCGCCTCATTTTCCCAATCATAGCCATGACTATAATGTTAAACAAAACTCTTTTACACAACTAGATTTTTGCCTTGAAATTTGTGCTTTTATTTTAGCAAATGCTAAGAGATTTTCCAGTACTATTGAATCTCTGAGTGGACCATAATCAACAGAGTTGCTGGCCATCTAGGGGTGTTTTTCCACTGTCACTAGAAGTACCCATTAAGTACCCATTAATGGGTATAAAAATGCCATTACGTACCCATTAATGGGTACTTAATGGGTACTTCTAGTGACAGTGGAAAAACACCCTAGAATGTGCTTGCAATATTTTCACAGAAATGTGGTTCATGTCAAAATAGCTCACATCATCTCTTCAAATAAATAGTCTCAAGGGAACATATCAGCCCAAAGAAGGCAGTTCAGTGGTTGGCAGAGTCACACAAGATTGGCAGGGGCCCATGTGTTCATCTAGCACACTTGGCTTCGTAGCTGGCTAGCCAACAGCAGCCAGTTAAATAGCAGTAGGGGCAAGTAGAGTATAGAGTGCACTATTGGCTGCATCTCCATTTCTGGACAAAAATAAGATGCCATGTTTCTATTTGTAGCAGCACAAGGCACTGAGCCACAATGAAGGGCATGGATGGTGTCTGAGATACCCTTATGGGAAGGATATACTTTTCCACTCTTGAAAGGTTGGTTTTGATAGTTGTGTGATCAGGCACCTCTACTATTTGAAACAGAGCCATGGAGGTGTCCTTCACTGTGGTAACTGAGGTGCCTCCACTTAGGTACCTGCCTCCAGGCCTTCTTCCCTGGTACACACAGACATGGCTTTGGTCTCATCAAGCCAGAACAGCTTTTTGAGTAGCTTGTCAAAAAAATCCTGGGATTCATTGGAGGCACCAACTGCTGCCTTTCTACATGTCATTGATCATCATGAGAAATCATTATCATCAAGCTGCAGAAGAGGTGGGGGCAGAACATGGTTAGAAGATTTGGAAGTGCTATGAACCTTATTTAAACAATTATTTTATCCTCAGTGGATCAAATTTTGTTTTTTTAACAACACATTTCCGGAGGCCACAGTATGGAGATTCAGAATAGTATAGTAAATAAGAGCACTTGGTTGCTGGGACACTCCGGGTATGCTATACCAGAAGTGACTCCACGGGTGCCAGAGTGTTCTATGGCCAGGAGAGTTGTGGAACACATTTTTGTGCTCCACAACCTACCCTGCTGCCAGCCAGGCAATTCCATGCAGAGTTGCAAATGGAGCATCTGACCGTGTACATAGATGTGGTTGTGTGCTATGTCACCTGGTCATCACAGCAATGGCACCATGCAGGCACACTGGCACCACTGCTGTGGCTCCACTATCACCTCCTTAATGGCAGCAACTCACATTTAGCCATCACCTAGTAAGCTTAAGAAATATCCTGCTGGATCAGGCCATAGGCCATCTAGTCCAGCATCCTGTCCCACACAGTAGCCCATCCAATCACTTGTGGCCATCTCAAGCAAAAGACAAGAGCAATACCTGCTCTCGAATCCCAGCAAATGGCCTTTGGAAGCACTCTGTGTCTCCCCAGCCTGGAGGATGTATCTAGGCCTCCATACTAGTAACACTGATAGTTCTGTTGTCCTTGAATTTGTCTAACTCTTTCTTAAACTCATCTAGGTTGGTTGCTGCTACCACCTCTTCTGGCAGCAAATTCCACAGACTGATGACCCTCGCGCTGAAACTAAAGCAGCAGCTAAGTTTAGAATGGTCAAACCACTGAAGATCTTACCTGGCCATCACACCTAGGAAAGGTGTGAACTGGCAGTAGGAAGACCAGAACTGCCTCCATATGTGGTTTAAAAACTATGATTTTCCTGCAGCTATATCAGGATTGCCACACGTCCATGGCAATTCCAGTATACTCCTGAATAGTGCACTGAAAATATGTAATACAGGCATGACAGAAAATTCAGCTCTGACTCTGGGCTTTCATTCATGCCAGATTGCTTACCTTTTCTGCCATTTCCTTGCAGAAGTGCTGCTTTTGCAAAAGTGCCCGTATGTAGTAAGTGCATAAAAGAAGGGCAAGTGCTTCCTATCTCTGGGTACTTTTATAAGGGCAGTGATTCCATGAGGAAACGATAGGCAAGGAGAGATCCTGGTTTGCCCCAAGATTGCCTTCTACTGCATAATCACAGCAAGATCCAGCAATTTCCTATCACTGTCTTTAGGCACTCCACTACACCGAGTAAGTTCATGCTTTTGCTGCTAGGCAACTCACGCAGATGTTGCACTCTCCAACAGACAAGTCATGTGACTGAAAATGTAGGCATGATACCCGGGAGACTTCCCCAAGGCACCCAAGCACCTAGGTTGAGATATGAACTCAGCCCTAAGACTCTGCAGGACTCTTTGTCCCTTTCCACAACTGGCAACAGACTGGACCACAGTCTGGTCTAGACCCCTGATGTTCCATAATCGTGAGTACTTACCTGTGTCCAGGAGGAAGCTTGGCTACCACATGAGTGTTTTCAGCCCACAATTGCCTTCTGCATCTGGGGAGGCAGCAAGAGGCAAACTGAGAGAAAAGAAGTCAAAGTATGTTGTCTTGCACCAGAAAGAGCTTTGCCACTAGGTGGCTGGATATTCTGTTAGTCTTCTGTTTCTCTTCTTGGGTAAAATCTAGGCACTGCACGAGAAAGGAACATGTTCTTGGCTTTAGTATGTCTACAATTATAGTCCAAATCCCTTTTTCCTCCCTCCGTCTGCGTTCAAAAGATGTTTTTTATTTAACTGATCTTACAGAACTGAACATTTAATTGAAACTTGGCACAGGAAACAGGGAGTGCTAGTATCTGGACCAAACTTCTTGCCAGAATTTTTCCTTCTTCCCACCCCACAAATGAATCTTTTGTTGGAGCCCAGTACTTTAATCAGCATTCATATTAAAAACAGGCACATAACTCCATCTGGGACAGAGAAAACAGGATCCTGCTTTCAGAATTGCTGTCAACCAAGCAAGCTTAAGAAACCAGTTGCAAAGTACAGGTGGAATATTTTAGCTTTCACTCTGGAGATTGGCAGAAAGCATAGGTAAATTATTTTGTGATTTAGGACAATATAATAACAGCAGACAATATAACTACAGCAGCCTATAGATTTGCTCTGTGTAACAGTGATTGCAGCACCGTGACTGAAGGTCTTATTTTCACACTCGCAAATTAGGAAGGTTATAATGCATTGTACACCAGTTCCTAGTCCATTCATTCAGGCTTTCAGTTGCTATACCATCCTGTGTCTGTCTTGGTGGTTAAAATTAGTAAGCTGTTGCTGTAGATTAACATTTCTTACATTTAACCATGATTATGAAGGCTAAATTATATGAAAAAAAAATCACACAATCTTGTTACACCATAAAGATAGGGATGTGCATGAATGTGTTGTTTGGCATTTGGTTCATAATGAACTGAATGTTAGAAAATTCAAATTCTTTTGAATAGATCCTCTTCAAATGTGGTAGGATTCTATTTGATACAAATGAATTCCTATGAATTTGTATGGTTATCAGATACAAACACTATATATCCGATATGTATCTGATATATATATTTCGCAACATATCCACTCTGAAAGCATCAAATCCAACCTCAATCAACTTTTAATCCACTCTCGATCTATGTTGAACGCACTCTGGATCCATTGAAGATGTGACTGGCGCAGCCACTTTCCCACCTCCCCAGTTTCACAAATTACCAAACTATTTGTATGAATGTTCTGAAACATTTGTATTCATACAAATGTTAATGTACGTACGTTGTAACATTTGATTTGTATTATGAATGTCCAAATTCGTACAAATTCATATGAATAATGAATGTTATGAATATTCGTGTACATTCCTATATAAAGAGCATCAGGTTTATTGTAGCATAACTTTTTATGGGCTTTGTCAAATATATGTTGTGGTATCCTAAAATGAAACGAGTGCCAGAAAGGATATGACTGCTTTGGGAAAATCTCAGGCTGCACAACTAGTGCAAAGTTCCATTTCCTAGTATAATAACTATTATGTATTGGCAAAATGTTGTGTTTATGCAATCAACACACTAAAGGAAGGAACAAAGTAAAAAAAAAAAGTCATGTGCATGGGATAAAAAAGTGACAGAACCCAGGCCAGCAAGCTGGATGTTCCTTGGAAATCCAATGCACCAGTAAGAAACATTCTAAGAGCACTATCAGGTAGGTTAAGCTGAGAGGCTGTGAGTGGCAAAAAGACAATGAATGAGCCTTTACAGTTAGGTGAGGAACTAAACTCAGGGATTCTTATATTCTAGTCCAGTGGTTTTCAACCTGGGGGTTGGGACCCCTTTGGGGGTTGAACTACCCTTTCAGAGGGGTCACGACGAGCCTCCCACCGCCCTTCCCTCCCACTTCCCAGCTGCCCCACCCCCGTGGTCGGGGGTCTCCACAACATGAGGAACTCCATTAAGGGGTCGTGGCATTAGGAAGGTTGAGAACCACTGTTCTAGTCCCACTTTAACCAAAGAACCATCTTAGACCACCTGCAAATTGCCGCCAGATAACTTGCTAGGAAGGGAATTGCTCTCCCATCATTATTGCTTCCTAGTCAGGCAGCACCAACCACGGTGCTGCCTTTGCATGTTTAAAGTGATGTACGCATCCAGATATTTACCCAGTACCAAATACCTGGGGGAAGTCTGCACTTTGCTTCCTGTCAACAGGAAACAAGGTGCGAACTTGCCCATGCATGTACTAGGTATTTGTGTGTCCCTTCCCCCATGCATCCGGACACTCGCCTCTAGTGCAGATGGTGTTTGGGACCCACCATCTTCCTGCCCTGGTGCCAGTGCCAGTGCATGTACACACCATCACCAGGGCAACTGTGACACGTGATGTGTCAGTGTTCTTGTGTGGTGCATCAGGTGACCCTCCAGCACCTGGAATAGGGGTGGATGGACCTGCCTGGAACCTTACCAGCTCTGGCTCCAGTGCAGTTAAAGGTAGGTTCACATGTAGTGCAGGGGCAACCTGCACCATGTGCGGTCACTGTGGGAGGAGCTTCTGGCTGGAAGGAGCTGTTTCTGGTTAGGAAGTGGTCCTTCATGTGCAGATGCTCTATCCTGGAGCTCCTCCCACAAAGACTAGTGGGCCAAGTGTGGAAAAGCCCTTGGAGATGTGTACTGCTGTCACCAGGCATACACAGGCATCTGTTTCAGCCTCCATGCATGTGCGGTGAATGGAGCAACAAAGGCAGCTTCATTCAAAAGGTGAGTAAGTGTGCTATTGCTGGAAAACCTGCAGCCAGTGCTGGGTTTTACGGCAACAGTTTTAAAATATTTTAAGGAGGATACAGCAGGACTATGATGGGGTTGCCATAGATACTTCTTGTATTTCTATCCCACCCTATACCTAAAGGTCTCAGTGCAGGTAACATTTAAAATCAACATATTAAAACAATAACAGTAACACACATTGGGGCAAAAAATCCTAATTATGTCTATAAATTGATGGGGGTTGAGCTTTCTGCAACATACCAGGAAAGGGATCTCAGGGTCCTGGTGGACAGCTCAATAAAGGTGTCAGCACAGTGAGCGGCAGTGGCAAAAAAAAAAAGCAAATTCAGGGTGCTTCCGCACAGGCCCTTTTAACACCCATTAGGCACACATCTGGAAACGCATGTCCGCACACGTGTTGCTGTTTCAGACACATCCGGTGAGGTGTGTCCGCACAGCAACACGGATTAAGAACACTTTTGGGATGATGCGTCCGCATTTGCGGGCCTATTAGGCACACTTCCGTTTACGTGCGTCCGCACCTATACGTGCCTAAAGTGTGCCTAATGGGTGTTAATTACACACCACATATGATGTGGTGTTAATGTGTCTTTCGCTGTGAAAACACCTTTTAGGATGCATCCGCACAGCGAAAGTGTATTCGGGGCCAAGCATGGCAAGCTGGGGGACTCCTAGCTTTTGGCTCACCCTCGCTCCAGAAGCGGCGGATTGCCGCTTCTGGAGCCAGGGGGAGCTTCCCTAAAGTCTACCCTAGCCCCGATTCGGCGTCGCCCCGATTCTGCAAGGAGGAACCCAGGATGCAGCGTGCCTGCGTCCTGCGCGCCTCCTGAAAGGCCGGGGCTGCTGTGAGATAACCGAAGATATTTTATGAAGCCAGCAAATATGTACTTAAAAAAACTATATAGATGCTCTTTGCTCTAAATAAGCAAAGTAGCTTGGAAAACACTAGCATGGCAGACTTGACTCTGCTTAAAGCTGTAGAACTGTCAAATGGTTCAAGCTCTACATTATTTGTATTCACTATCACAAGGCATTTTCTAAGCTTTGGGAAATAATTTTTCTCAGCTGTGATTGTGATCCAAAGCATATTTCCAAGTGGATATTCATAGAATCATAGAGGTGGAAGGGACCTCTATGACCATGAAGTCCAACCCCCTGCTCAATGCAGGATTTCCTAAACCATCATCTGAGTATACATATTTAAGATTGCAGACTCAATCTTGATTTTTTTTTTAATTTTCTTGTCCCAATCCTGCTGCCATGGGAACTGAGGCTGATTTAAATGAGTTCACTCCACAATCATGACTGCTACCAAGGTGGTGTTGAAAGTCTTTGGGTGTTTGGTCTTTGTAGCACTGACAAGGGAAAGCGTTGGCTCCTTGTAAACTGTCGCACAAAAATAACTTGACCCACAATGAATTAACCCAAACAGACTCTCACTTCCTAAGCAATAATTTATGTCTCCCAACATAAATGACAATCATTATAGACCTTTAGCTTCTGTTGACAGGTTTATGATGTTGTCAGTAAACTGTTTCACATTTGCTCTGAAATACGTGCAAATGCATTAATGGAATGGAACTTTTTCTCAGGCAAGCATTTCTACTAACAATAGCATTAAGAAAATACATAAAAGTTTCCTGAGAATGTATCTGCGTGACAGATTACAAATACAGATTACAAATTCAGTAAACAGAATTATATGTAATCAATACAAGTAAAGATGTTGTATTTGTTTTCCTCCTCCAAGCTTTCCAAAACTACCCAAATAGTCATTCTCTAACCCTCTCAGAGCGACCATGTGGCCCATTTTACAGAAGAAAAAATAAATAAATAGCTCCCCACCGGACCAACAGGGATAAAAACTCTGAAGGGGTTGCAGTGTGGGAAGGTGGAGGTCCTCGACATTTCTATTTTGAGATTTTTTTAAAAATTAGGGAAGGAAATGTCGGCAAGTGTAGCTCCTTATGTAGGCAACACAGACTGAAATGCCTTATTTCGTACAAGTATTCAGGTATGCAGCAAATCTGGTCTTTTTTTTTTTTGAAGCAACGAGATCCTTACGATCTCATCTGGACTCCAAGTCCCATCAGCCCCCGCCAGCAGGACTAAGGGCCAGGAGCGACGGGAGTTGTCGTTCCCTCTGTTCCCCTCCCCCTCCGCACAATCTGCTCCCCGACGCAGCCGTTAGCACCTGCTCGTTGGGGGAGGGGCGCTCTAGTTGCCGTCGCTTTATTTCTCGCCCCGCCCACGCGCCGTGCTGACTGAGGTCTGCAAACACAGAGAGGGCAGGGGAGAGCAGGGAGGCCGAGGCAGCGCCTCACCTGCCTTCTCCCGCTTTCCTCGCCGACTCCCCCGCTCTGCCGCTTCTCGTGCCCGAAGAGGCACGCGGCGCGAGACGGTTTGCCGCCGCGCGGCGCAACCAACCAACCTCGCCTCAGCGAGAGGCGAGAACGGGACGGGAGGAGGAGCTGGAGGGACGGTGGTTGAGCCCCCGCAGCGCCGGCCGGGCCGGATTGGAGAAATCAACTGCCAATCAAAGCTGGCTCAGCCACTGTCGCTCTCTCTCCGGCTTCTCTGGCTTCTGTCCCCCCCCCCCTCGTCTATGGGAGCGCGCGCGCCTCTCAATAGAGTAGCCTCCTTTCTGGCTGCGGTTCGCGTGGGGTGGGGGGGGGGGGAGAGGTGGAGGAGGAGAAGGGGGAGGAGCTTCAGTCGCCTCACTCAGTCGGTGTGTGTCCAGGAGGCGCTTCGGGCAACGGGCAGCTTGCGCCGGCGGCGAGCGCAGCCTCATCGCGGTACATCCCCCCGCGCCCCCCCGGGCAGCGCTGGCAGCCAGCAGCAACCCCTAGGCGCGGGCCGGCGGTGGGTGGGGGGCGGCGGTCACGCTTTCCGGCGGCGGTGACGACCCTTCAGCGTCCTCCATGAGCGCTGACGGGCGGGGGAGGCGGCAGCAGCAGCAGCGCCGGCGGTCGCAGCTGCCTGGTCGGGGCTCCGGGGTGAAGCGCCACGGGCAGCCTTGAGCCCAGGCGAGCCCCACAGCTGCCTCCCGCCGCCGCCGCCGACTTGCCCGCTGGCGCCGACGTCCTTCGGGCGACGGTGGCGGTTGCCGCCGCCGCCGCTGCTGCTGCTCGCATTATCCCCCGTCTTGCCCTCCCCTCCCCATCAGTCGCCCTCCCCTCCAGCCCAACGATATAATCTACCCTCTGGCCTCGCATCCAGCGCCTTCATGAACCCCGAGGATGTCCGGGAAGCATTACAAAGGCCCCGAAGTCAGTTGTTGCATCAAGTATTTCATCTTCGGCTTCAATGTCATTTTCTGGGTAAGTAGAACTTCGTTCTCTTTGCGGCCAGATGTGCTTCCTTCTGGATGGGAGGGAGACATCGCAGGTTGCCGTCGGTGTGTGTGTGTGTGTGACAGATGTTTCGGCCTTAGGAAAAAAATAACACAGCGCGGCCATCCAGATTTTGCTCCCGCATGCAATGAATAAACTCTTGCCAGTGTTGTTGTTTTTTGTACAAGAGATTTTGTGTTATTTTACAGCCGCCTGATCTCTGCAATGAGAGCGCCAGCATCCAGCTTTTTAAAGATCTTCTTGCATTGTAGGCTATTGCATCCTCTGGTTCATAAAATATTAGAGTACTTTTTTGGTGGTGGTGGTGGGAAAGCCTGTTCCCCTGCTGTAGGTCGACTATAAACCTTGTTCCCGGGTTCGTTGGTTGTGGTTAAAAGGAAGTTGAAAAGGTTTCCGTGGCCCCGAGAAAGCAGAAATTCGTCTTCCAGCGTTCCTGGAAGGCTAGCAGAGATGCATCCGTAGAGCCTGCGAGCGGGGATTGCACAGTTCGGTTGTGGTGGGCACGAAGTGGGTTCGTGGTGGAAGATCTTGAGTGCAAGAATTGAACGGTGTACAGTGCTGCACTTAAGCACTGCAGAAGAAGAAATCTGTGGGATGTAGTGGGATTACGATAAGCATCAATCTCATCTTTAATCGCTTCTCCCTGATCTTTTTTAATTGCTTTGCTCTGGAAGGGTTGGGAGTGCATGTTGGAATATGGTATAACAACGCTGTGGTTTTACTGCTATTTTCTCCGAGAGAGGTTTTCCCTTTCTTAAACACACACATAATTAATGCTGTGCTAGTAGATCTGTATCTGTTGTATTGTTTAAAGATGTATTTTTTATTTTTAGGTTCTGGGCAAAGGTGCAGTTGATACACAGGGGTATAAAAGGCTATTCTAATGGTTGCAGGAAATCATTTGTATCACTTGGTGTTCTTTTTCATGTAATTGGGTCTGTGGGAGAGCTTTTTGAACTAACCTTATTTTGGTGCACAGCATTACAGAAAGGAAATTGACTTCCTCTTGATGGACACAGGCATACACACACAGAGACAGACACACAGGAACAGAATTAGCGTGGAGGTGCATTGAATCTCATGAGATATTGAGAAAGGAGGCTTGGCTATAGGTCCACATCCAGGATATGCAGAGATACATGAAAGGCAATTCTGTTTTGTTGTTGCATATGGAAGGGAAGGAAGTGGCCTTCCTCTTATTTTTTTTTATTTTGTCTGGTTGCCAGATAGAGGTTGATTTATCAGACCCTTGGGTCAAAAGGTAGTGGAAATGTGGCAAAGGTCTAGATAGAAGCAAGGTGTTAATTATTGCCATTGAATCTGGCAGCTGAAGGTATTTTGTGCAAAGGGTGATAGGGTCCCTTCCATAAAAGCTCTTGCTGCAGTATTTATGTAGATCTTCTGTGTCACAAGATGTTAATTTGTAAGGAAAGCAGGCAGTCTATGCAAGTCAGTCTTCATATGAGTCTTTCCTAACAAACTGAAAACAGGATTATGTTGCTCATTGAGCCATGTAGTTTTTTGAAAATCAGAATAGATTCATCAAAATGGGGATGCCTGTAGTCCAATCATGGAAGAAGGCATAGCAAACCACTTCTGTGTCCTTGCTAGGAAAACTGCATGGAGGTATGGAGGAACTCGTACAGGAGGCAGTATTACCCCCTCAGTTATGAAGTTTTTATTTCCATGAATCAAAGTGCTACATATCCTTGAGGAAATCTTCACATAATGTCAAAGCTACCCACCGGTGATTGGGATTTTAATAGTAATCAGGGCTAGGTTTTCTTTTTTGTTCTGTTTCTTTACAAGTCTGCTAGCTGGGCAAGTATTTTCATTTCTAGGGGGCTGGCAAAGTGCTCCTTTCCTTTTTGGCATATACCATGGAGAGAAGAAGAGTTGGTTTTTCTACCCTGCTTTTCTCACCCACATAAGGGGATTCAAAGCAGCTTACAAAGCTTTCTGTTCTTCTCCCCACAACAGAACACCCTGTGAGGTAGGTGGGGCTGTGAGAACTCAGAAGAGAGCTGTGACTAGCCCATGGTCACACTGCTGGCTTTGTGGAGGAGGTTGGAATTGAACCCAGTATTCCCAGATAAAAGTCCAGCTCCTTAACCACTAGACCAAACTGGCTGCCGGTTTGAGAGTGGGCTCCATGGTCTCTGAACACACTCTGGCTGCTCTTCTGGGCAGTGACAGTTCTTACTTTTAGCATTGGTGAGGCCGCCTTCTCTGGGAAACAGCTGTGTGAGGGTGGGTGAGGCCTAATTGCTCCTGAGCGACTGTGGGGAGAAACAGGATGGATCTTGGGTGGGGGTGGGGGGGTTGTCTGTCTTTGTGAGGGTCCAAGCTGGTAAAAGGGTTGAGGCTGGTGGTGGTAGTAACAGGAAGTGCCCTAGGGACTCCTTCCCATGTCTGACTTGAGTTGCTGCTCCTGCTGTTTGTTCCAAAACTTGACCCAAGGAGGCCAATAGTTCATTCTCCTGCTGAGGTTGAAAATGTATGGTTCCCACCCTAAATTTTGGGTTGCTGTTGGCTACCAAGCAGCTGTATTTTTGAGACCTGAAACAAAGAACTGTAGTTGTGATAGTAAGAGAAAGATGCCCAGAAATGTTTTAGATTGAAAATGGCTTTTGTTTCTAAAAGCAGGCTGATGTATATAGGTCTCATTCCAAATTATTACATTTTTTCAGAGAAGGCAAATAAAAACAAAACTTTGGATTTTTTTTTAAACCTCTTGCCCTAAAATTGTTTGGCTCTGCTTCTAATGTTACTTTATCCAGCCTGTGCCATTGCAAATCTGGTATAGCGCTGAGGTTTGGTGTATATACAGGGGGTGAGTGGGAGGTTCAGTATCATATAGGGAATACAGATGTTCTCCAGCTGGCAAAGAGAAAGCATTGCATGTATTGTGTGATTTTTCTTGGACAGCATATTGCAATACAGTCTCTGCATTATAGTCTTATGATACTTAAGAGCAGTACTGAAAATGAAACTGTGTTGAAATGCAAAGATCTTGACATCTTGACAAAATAATAACTCATCTCCCTATCCCGATTCAGTTTTGACACCTTGGCATAACTGGAGTAGTTTTTTGGCTGTAATCCTGTATATCTGTGTACTTCCTTAGGGACCTTGTACGTTGAATAGAGCTCAAGACCTTTCTGGGGGAAAATATTGTCATGTATGAATTATTATCTAATTTTTGCTGCAAACAGAGTTGCTGCATTCCAGTTTTTTCTTTGTGCTGAGAGGCTGGACATGTCTATGGATTTTGGAGAGATATACTGCAATTTTAAATAGTGCTGAAAAGAATGGAAGATTGTTATCCCCAGACTTTAAATAAGAATCTTATAATTATTAATTATTTTGCTGTTCTTCCAGTGACACAAGAGAGGAACATTCAGTCTAAAGGTTTTACTAAGGCTCCAAAGATCCTTGAAGTGTGTCTGAACTTTTTGCTGCTTCCAGACCTTCGATGGCAGTACCCTGAAGAAGCCCCAGAAATGCAGCAAACTCCAGAGATACCCACTCCCATAGATTGCCCTGATGAGGGCGCTGAAGAGTCTTAGAGCATCATCTGTGTCATCTTTCCCCAGAGCAGGGTTAACCACTCTGAGGCTGCATTCCCACACTTGTTTTAATCCAGCTTCAGTCTACTTTCAGAGTGAGAGAACACAACAGCAAAGCGAACAGTCATTTTCTTTCTGCGTTATCTAATCCAAAGGTAGATTTGGAAATGCTGAAAGAAACCGTCCTGTCACTTTGCTGATGTTTTCTTTCACTTTGGAAGTGGACTGAAGCTGGATTAAAATATAGGTGTGAACACAGCCTGAGGATGTCAGCTGTCCTCAGTTGCTCCCCTGCTGCTGTAAGACACATGGAGGCAGCAAGAGCAACCTATATCCTTGTTTTGCACCAGCACCATGCTGGCAAAGGCCAGCTTCCAGAGCCTTTTCCACTGAGGTCCAAGCCGCAATCATTTGGCTGACACACTCCCTGTCTTGTGGCTGACAGAACGTGTGATGCTGAAGTGTAGTATGGACACAGCCGCCAGACTTTTATCTGCTTCCTGTTCAGTACTGAAAATTTTATTGAGATAATTTGACCAGCGGTGGGAAGTGGTTCAGAATACTCTGTTAGTGCTTATCTTTTGAATTAGGATTCTCTGGGTCTGTGCTGCCTTACAGCTTACAAGTTGCTTGGTCTAACTCTGTCACGCTTCTGTCATTCAGGGTGCAGATCATGCAAGGTGCTGTGATTGAAGCTGTAATATTTCTGAAAAAGCACTAACAGTATCCTCTTGTGTCTGCATGCTCAGACTTGGAAGAACCTGAAGTTCTTGGGCTGACAAAATTGGAAATAGTCAAGGTATAAATTCTCTTTTGAGGATTTTGGAAATTTGACCTTTGAATCAGGATATGGTGTGATGTGGCAGGTTTGAGTGAAATAGATCCTGTTAGTGCTGGATCTACATATTCTTGTTCAGTGCTGAAAAACTGGTTGAGCTTGTCTGAAAAGCAGGTGTTGAAGGTTCAGTTCCTGGCATTTTTCCAAAAGAAGGTAATTTCAGTGCACTTTTGTGTCTGTCGCTCCTGTTATTGCCACCATTGGGGAAACTGCATGCATGTTGTTCCCCAACAGAAGAGCTCAGGATTGCTAACCAACAGTCTTTCCCAAGATTTCTCCTTTATTAATCCTCCTGATCAAGTTCAATGGCAATATTGTTGAACTGAGAAAACATACCCTACTGCCAGAAGTATAATTATCAGTGAAGACACCAGACTTTTTGTTTGAGGCCCATGAAGCAAAGGTGGACTCTTTCAGAACATTTGGCTGGCTGCTGAGCTTGGTGTTTATTACATTTGACATGTTTTTGGTCTTAAGACTGTGTAATGCAATGAACTCTGTGGTAGTTTTGAGATGGTTGGAAAGTGGAGTTGCTCACATGCCAATCACACCCTCCAATAAACATTCTAGGATTGAAAATGTGGATTAGAGGGGTAATGATGATGTGAAAACCATATTCTAGTAGCTTAAGATGCTTCTGAAAGCCTTTTTTTATTGCTGTGTTTGAATCCAACCCACGTCTGCACAGGATGACAGCCCCATTTCTCTTTCTTTGACAAAACCGCCATTCTTTTACCAGGAACCGTAGCTATACCCCTGCCTTGTGTTCATGTGGAACAGGGCAAGATCAAAAGGGCATGGAAGTTGTTGTATAGCTGTGAGTCTGCTATCTTGGACAATTCCCAGTGTTGCTTAAAGTATAGGATTCCAGGTAATAGAAAATGTATTCCCATGAGATGCTTCTTGATTTTAACTCCCATCAGTACCAGTGAAGGATAATCCACTTTGTGGATGGTGGGGCTGTTCTGTATACTGATGGTTTCTAATCAGCTCACTTAGATGAGGTTTGATTTATTCAGGGATTTTTATCTGGTGACAGTAAAAGCTGCTGCTGGTGGATTGCATGAGGACTACCTACACACACACAAAGACACACAGGCACACCACCCATGCTGGTTCACCAGCATTTTAAGAAGTGGCAAACGGGCTTCTTTTTGAAGTTATCTGAACGGTGTTCTAGAATTGTGAAATTCCACTGCATAACCGTAGTTTTCAAACAGCATACATAAAATATATTTCCACTTACATTCAGCTGGAATACATAGTTACCCCACCCACAGTGATGCAGGTTAAAGTATTTTTCAAGAGAGCAACACCTTACATAACCATAGGTTTGGGTTTGGTGTTTAATGAATTTCTGTTTACGTTGGAGGAAAGCTTTGAAATTGCTTTGCAAGAGTATTATGGAGAAGAATTTTGGAAAATGGTCCATTGGGAGTTTCAGTTCTTTCTGTGAAGGAAAGTATCACTTGCATTCCAAGGAAGTCAAGTGTACCTCAGACTGAGGTTTTTGCATAGAAACCTCTGTTCTTTCTTCTCTGATGGTACATCCATGTGCCGCAACTAGTGTCTTTTAAAAACAGAGAGTGCATTTTTTTCTCCAAAACTATGGTAAATTTCCACATTAATAATCAAGTAAACTGTTAAATTTTGTGCGGTAAATGGCATTTTAAACACATTTTAAAATCTGTTGATTGTTATGGGGATGCCAGTCTGGGCTTAATGTATTTTAGAAAGTGCTTGTTAGAACAAATGAAGTAGTCCTTGTGAAAGAGTAGAATTGCTAAAGTAAAGGATTGTTTTTATGATACATTAGCTCCCTGGCTTGTGCATTATGTGTGTTATGCAATCCTGGATGTAAGCTGTTTGTGCAGAGGTCAGAGATGGTGCTTGTGTAGAGGTACTTCCTTTTGGTGAAGGAGGTGATTGCCTGTTGGCTCTTGCAATAACTAATGGCCTTTCTGCACTTACTTTTGATGCAGAATAGTGAGTTTTCTAGTTCTCTTCTGGGGATTTTTTGCCTGCACATCAATATGAACTAGAGAGCCCCCCCCCCCTCACCTCTCTGGTATGTTCCATGTGTGTGAAACAGCACGTATTCCAGTAGGCCCCAGATGGCATCCTGTTCCACTTTTGGGCTGGAGTACTGGTAGACCTCAATAATGAGGTCTACTAGTGTACTAGGCAATAGAGGACCCAGGTGCTCTGAGTACTAGGTACTTTGGAACAAGTGCGAGGACTGGGCCAAAACAGTTTGGGACCAACTCCTGCCTGATCCAGATCCATAGATCCAGACGAGAGAAGAAAGGCCCCATGAGAAGCACCAGCAGGAGTTATGGCCCCCTTACTCCCAAGTCTTTTTCTTCACCCCATGTAAATCAGTACATTTTGTCACAGGTAAAATTCAGCCAACTTGAGGCTCTGTTTATCATCATCATCTCTCTCTCTCCTTATATCTGAAGGTCTCTGGGTGGGTAACAACATTTAAAATCAGACTTGCATTAAAACAACAGTATATATTAAAACATAAGGACTAATGATGGCTAACATTATCACTATTAATCTATAAGTCCCATCGAGTAAAAACTTTGAAAGGCTGTGGTCTATGCCAGTTGTAAACATTTTGTTCTCAATGGAGCTCCTGCTTTTTTAACGTATCCTTGGATTCCTGAGTGCCACCCTCCAAGTTTTGCTTGCCTTTAATCGTTCTGATTTTGCATGCTATCATTATTTAGGAAAACCAACTAGCCATTGTCTCCTCTACTTGAAAATCTCCTGTAGCTCACTTGTGCTGTACTGTCACTAGTTCATTCTCAACATGATATTATCTCTCAAGCCAAGAAGCTGTCTCACCTAATGATTCAATATCTTTCCCCCCAAGGGTATTCTAGGAGGAAGATGTATCAGTACTTTAAATCATAGTTTGTGCCTTAATTTTAGCTGAGCACATGGTAACCTTATTTTAATATATATAACCATATGGGAGCTTTAAATTGTCTTCCGATTTCCTTGGAGATTGGCAAATGTGAGTGAAACCTGGTTATATAAATGTTCTTTGGGGAAAGCAGGGAAGGCAGATTCCCTTCTTTTAAGGAACAACTAACTTTCCTATACATCATTAGTAGTAAGTTGTGTAATATATAACAACGTCTCTTATAGGACTGTTCAGTTTTGATGTTGACTCATACTGCTGGATCATCTTTAATAGTGAAAAAGGAGGGGAAGAAACCCATGTTTTTGGCTTCTAGTTTGTAATTTATGACATCTGTGGATTGGGGGGAGCTCTTTTTTTTCAAAACTACAAGTTTTAGTTAGGCACAAAATAAAATGCTTAAATCGGTGCCATGTTTTGCTTCTAAGTGATGATTACTAGTAAACATGGCCTTATTTTGTGCTGTTGAAGACATAGAAGAGAATAGTTAACCGAGTCTGTAGTTAGGAAATGGCTGCATAATCAAATTACGTAAAAGCCAGTTATTTGCTACATTATGCCTGGTCCTTCAAATAGATTGTCACTGACTGTTCATACACCTGCCTCTGTATAATCTTGTTTTGAAATGGGATTTCTTTGTAAGTTTGTATGAATATATGTGAACAGGCTTATTTTTCATCCTTGTGGTGAAAATGGCCAAAAATCTGTAGTTGGCACTCAGGCTACGAATTCTTTTGAACTGAAGAGAGCAGCTGGTGCCTCAAGGCAAAGAAGACAACTACTCTCATTTCAATGCTTTGCTTTTGTCCTGTACAGTTCCTGCTAGTAGGGGTGTTGGATCATGTTATTTCTGGTGCATGCCAATTTCACACCAGCATTTTGATAACTCTGTTCAGTCCTAGTTCTTGAAACTGAGCTTTTAAAAAGAATAAAATGAAGTAGTTGAGTTTGTCTTCTGCAGCAAGGTACCATTTTAAATGCATTTTTCTAATTGACTGTAATAAAGTTTGTTGTTAAATGTACCGTATTTCAGAACTGTAACACAAAGTGGAGAGAAGAGAATCTAGAAAACCATTATTGTCTTATCCGTTATGAAATGTGAATTTGAATCACTTATAGTTTTCTTCTACACTATATTTCTGTTTCACAGCATTGGTCACCCACGTATTATTGCTATTATATTTTTAATTAGCTTAGGAGGTTTCTAAAAACACACAGTAGTTTGCAAAGGTATATGGATACCTTCACTTGACTTTAATGAGAGTTGGTTCAGACCCTTTGATTTCCCTCTAATATGGGGAAAGATGGGGGTATCCTTCTGAGAGAAGGGGAGCTGTTATCTGCAGTCTGCTTAAATAGCTGAAAAGGAGTGTTGAACAGGGAGCATGAGTGTCTTTAGGAGGCTTCAATTTTATCTGATTTGGGTCTGATGGATTTGTTCTTGCAATCTATCATATTCTTACTGTCTCACGGTTGATAAATTAAAGGTATCTTTTATGCACTGAGATTTGTGGGGAGAACTGGTACAGCAAGGAATTTGCAAGAGCCTTTAAGGCTCATCTTTCAGCTTCAGTTTTGCTTCTTTTCAGTAGAGGAGATAGCCTCTTGCTTTATAGAGAGAACAACAAAACTAAAGAAGACCAGCATTGTATAGTGGCTTGTACATTAAGTAATCTATGCATGATGCTAATGGAATGTAGTGGTAGATAATTGTCCCCTTGTCTTGATTTTGCTATTGCTTGGCGAAGAGAATGCCAGGACTTTCATCATTGCTTTTTTCAGGCTTTCTGTTACTTCTGTGTCCTATCTTGTGTCAGGCACTCTTACAAATTCTGGACAGCAGTGTAATGTCTTCTCTGATGAAGCCTTCCAGCAATTCTTTTGTGGAATTTGTTGGTCAGAAGCGATCAGAAGTTATGTTTCCTGTGGGTAGATCTACTGCTTTTATTTCACTTCAGGTATTTCTAGGCTGTCATTGAGGAACGTGTCCTCATGAGGCTATTGTCAGCAATAAACAGAAATCTTTCCTGTAGAATAAAAACAGGGAATACAAATGGAAACGGAAGACCACTGGAAAAAGCAGTGTAGAAGAAGAGACCCTCCTTACTACAGGGAACCACCTGGTTCTGATATTGCTCCTGCTTGAAGATGAGGGTTCACTTTCTAGGCAGTTTTCTCTTCGTAATTTCAATTTTCAGTTTTCAGTTTCATAATTGAAATAATTTTGGGTTGTGCAAAGTGTGTCTTCAGAGAACACCTTTAAGCAAAGTAAGTATTTTATGCTACAAATAAAATTTGGATTTAAAAGAATGCATATGATATGAAAATGGATACAGTTAAGAACCAGATTTTTTTCATTCATGCTTTCAAAACAAAACTTTCACAGCGCACCAGTGAAATGGAAACAGGACAAAAATTGATGAACTGCAGCTTCAGTGTGTCTTTGCGGTGGATGGTGAAAAGATGCCCAGGAAGTGCAATGTAGGTTGCCTGTCTGTGCAGTAAACTTCCTGTTTCCAGTAGCTGCATTGAGCACTCAGGTTATTGACAGTATTTTCCATCCTTTGGTTAGAGTTTCCTATATGAATGGCTTGACCTGGAGGTAAAATACAGGTGCCATTTCCTCCTTTAGGTGCTCTCCATCTCCTTGATAGAGTGGGAGAAGTACACTCCTAGTCTGGTTCTAGGATTTCACATGGTGGCTCCAATTTGGTTCTGTGTCTAGTCTTTGTGGATTTGCCAGGCACACAGTGAGCCCGATTCCTCCTATCTGGTTGATTCAGTCTATGCTTTTGTTTTCTTCTTCTTTTTTCTCCTTTTATATCCAGGCAAAATAGCTTTTCTGATTTCTGCTGTTTCCTGTATTTTGTCTGCTTACGGAAAATCCATTTTGCTCGTGTTGCTGCATACCCCCCCCCCCAGTGCGGCTGTCGTAGGGTAATGGAAAACAGTATGAGGAAACACTTCCTAACCCCATGCTTACATCTGCTCATGAGTTGCCATCTTGATCTCCTGCTTCCTCTCCCATCTGTAAGTTCACTTAGTTTTGAAATCCTGTAGACATTTGAAATGGAATGAGCAAGTGGAGGAATCAAACAGATGAGAAAGTTGGCAAGCCTTTGGGAGGATGAACCCAGCAGAATCTAGCAACCCATGAGCAGACCTTGTGAGTTTGTTCAGTTGCCCTTTGAATAATCGGACAAGCATGAAAGAAAACAGCTGTGTGTTCCATCTTAGACTGGTTTGATGCCCAGAGTTTGGACCTACATCTGTCTGGGATGGTTTAGGAAATCCTGCATTGAGCTGGGGGTTGGACTTGATGACCGTAGAGGTCCCTTCCAACTCTATAATTCTGTGAACTCCAGGAGAGGTATTTCAGTAGCTTAATTTCCTACCCTTATGCTGCAGTGTTGATTTCAGTATCGTGGGTATAGAAGCAGGTTGTGAAATGAGCCCCTTTGACTGGTTCATCTTCACATCTCTGTCACTTGATTTCCTACGTTCAAATGTATCCTTAGTGTTAAAAGGTTGTAGGAAAGGATTAAAGCTGGCAATTTGAATGGCTTGGTTATGGGAGGTGATTATTTTTATTAGCTTCTGTAACAAACCATTCCCTGCTTTTGGTACTTAGATTTCCCTACTTGGGGTGGTGGTGGAGCAGGGTGCTTTTAATGCCATTTGCTGGGATTCAAGAGCAGGAAAAGGTTTGTCCTTGTCTCTGTTTGAGATGTCCATGAGCATTTGGCAGGCCACTGTGTGCAACAAGATGCTGGACTAGATGGGCTATGGCCTGATCCAGCAGGGCCTCTCTTATATTCTTATGTACTTTGAACATTGCACATTCAGTGCTGTGAACAATATCTTGATATGTTTAGGTTGCAGTCTTCTCTGTTGTGTTCATGCTTACAGTCTATAGCAGGTATTGGCAACTGGAATATAATGGGAATATTTACAGATATCCCTCATGTAATGTGATAGTTTTATTTCTAGGAAAGTAATGTAAATTTGCTCATACACCTAGTGGTTTACGTGTTGCTATCTCTTGTGTACATCTTGTGTCAGTGCAAAAGTCATTCTTCTTGGAATTATCCATCAGTCTAAAGGAACATGGAAGCTATGGCAATTTTGAAGAATGCAAGTTTTCTTTTGGAGGAGGAAAGGCTAACCCAAGCAGCAGCATCCATGTATTATTAAGCTGGCTTTTTAGACTATCCAGGATCTGTAATAAATTACAGTATCTAGTACGGATAGCATATTGAGATTCAAGGAAGATGACATTAAATGCTGCCGTTTGTTATCTATGGCCATTCAGAAAAAGGAGGGAAATGTGTCAGCCTCAGGCATGCTTGGCCTCATTCCATCTTGTGCACGTCATGCTAATCCATGGCCCAGTGTTTATGCAGAGACTGCAGTTTAATAGTTCTTTTCTGCAGAGGTGAGTATATGTTTATGACAGTGTATATAGAAGTCTAGCACGAATCACCAAAGACCAGATACTCTTCAGGTAGTATCAGATTCCTGCTCATTGACTCCATCTATGTGCTACTATACCCAGTGTGCTATACTGCCCAGGATCTTACGCTAGAACCCGGCAGCCCCTGGGTTTGAATCTCCACTCAGCTTTGGAAGTTCTCTGGTTGTACTTGAGGCATTCACTGCCTTTCAGGCTAACTGACCCCACAGGGAAGCAAATGCTTGCCACCTTGAAAATAATCCATGCTACTTTTTAGAATATATAATGGCAATAAAATGATTAATAGGCATCTTTGAAATTCTTGTCGTAGATTATTTATTTAAGACATTTCTGTACCACTTTCCATTTTGAAAAACCTCAAAGAGCTTTCCAGAATATTAAAAACAAGGGTAAAAACCTTTTTACCTTCTTTGAACTTTGGCCAGTAGTGGCATCTTTGATCTTCTGCTTTATTGCAGAATCCAGAAATCTGGTTGGAGAAAAATAACTGGAAACAGGCTGTCAAGCAGTTTAAAAAACACGATTCCAGACTAAGGATTTTGTTCATGCTCTTTTTTCATTGCTTTATAGGTGTTGTCATCATATCTTGGACCATCTAGAATAAGATCAGAGCTATAATGGGCATTGTATTCAATGACTGGAAGTAGGATTAGATTAGTTGTCTTAAAATTGGTGCAAAATGTGATTGTGTTATTTGATTAATCCTGAGAACTCAGAGTAATAAAAAATTATGTAGACTATCATACCATAAAACCTTAAAGTAAATTAACAGTTCTAAATGAAGAACTACAGTAATCAGTAATTACAGCAGAAAAAAATGAACAAGCAATTAAATGATTGTGGAAATGGATGCTTATTTCCAGAATGAAAGGAATTATTAATTTTACATTTCTAAATTTCACAATGCAAAGTGCTCCCACTTTAGAAAGCAGGGAATACAATGGTTAAAGATGTTAGTCCCCTCCCTCCCACCTGTCTGCTTGCTAGAAGTTGGACTTTGTTTTTGGAATGGAAACAAGAAACAAGCAAACTCTCCCAAATAGGTCAAGTTGCTCACATTTTTTTTCTCTTAATAGTGTAGCCCCATTGTTCTGTTCCTCTTGCCTACCCTGAACAGCTGGAGTCAATTTTATTGATGGTATGCATATAGTGGGCCTGGCTACAGAAGGTCCATATGTTTGGCAGATGAGATGGCTGAACAAGCAAAGATATGCAACCAATTAGGAAACAGCCATGGCCAGGTGGCTCTGCACAGTTCCCTTACTCTCCATCTTAAAAAATGATATTTTAGGTTAAAGGCAAACAAGGAACTTTCAACATGTAAAACGTTGTGTGAGCAGAGTTATTAAAATAATGGAATTAAAACTGACAAGCAGTTGCTTGGATGACATGAATAGACCGTTATTCAAATATGCTTATTTTGTCTCTGAGCATGATAGAACAGCATGTTGAAGAGCTAGATAAAACTGAAAATCAGTGTACATTTTGTGGTCTCCCTAACTATTTGCAACATTTTTATTCATTTTCTCTTGATTTTTTCTGCTACCAAATTGAACAGTGGTGCCTTGTCTGTTACTAGTAATGTAGTACTTCAACTAGAAGATTAATCTTATTTTTATTTGACAGTGATAGGGGAGTAGAAAAAAATAATTGGGCCCCGAATAAAGGAGTAAAGAAAGAAAAAACCATTATGAATAAAATCTTCAACTTGCTGGCAGATATTGAAATATCCCTCTTCTCATTGCCATATAATATCTCTAATGAGAGCCATATAAGTATAGATGGCCTCATCTGTGTGTTTTATCCATCTATGGCTACCACCTCCCACTACATTCTAAAACTAGAGGTCAGGCTGGCGTAGTTTGCCTAAATATTGCATGTATAACATCTAATTAGAATCAGGACTGGCCATAACACAAGGAAGAGGAAAGCAGCCACTTCAGCAAATAGACATTGGCAGTAGGGAGAAAGAGTATGTTCGAGGTGATCCCTGAAGATTGTCTACTGTTCTCTAGCGCTTTGGAGGACTCTATCCCATTATCACTATCAAAGCGATATTGGCTGCTGGGCTTGTGCATGAAGGAGGAGAGAATGTGTGCAGGCTCTTCACCTGAAGAAGCAACGTATCTTTGGTCAGCTGTGTTTGGAGTATTCACTCTGAAAATTGCATGATTTTCTGCACATCCTCTTACTTTAGGTTATGAAAGCTCTGTCATAGCTTTGCACTTGTAAACTTTATAGTGGATGAAGAGTATTTAATGCTAAATGAGCAGTGGTCAAATCATGGTGCTCCAGTTGTTGCTGAATTGAGCTCTGGCCTGTCTGTCTGATGGGAGGGAATGTTGAGAGCTGAATATTCGGAAGATCAGTTTTAGCTGCTCCTTCATCTAAAAAGATGCATCTACAAAAATGGCTTGGATGAAGTTTACTATCAAGACACAAGAATGCATTCAAAATATAGGACTAATAAAAGAGAAGGAGATACATCGTCTCAAGGTTAGATGACACATTGTAAAAGAGCGGTCCAGAGGCATTGTTGACAAGCCAATGTAACGGAAGGTAGATTTTTATTTTCTGTCCCAGATTTACCATAAAGCCTAAGCCCTTGACTTTGTTTTAGTGGGAAGTTGCAGGAAAAAAAGTGGTCATTCATACATAAAATAAATCAAATTATTTAACTTACTGTAGATGAGAGTCAGCACTGAAAATTGGGTTTTGAATTGTACCAAGGCATAAAGCTTTCATTGTTTCTATTTTGATATCTTTAAACATAACAAAAACATGTGTTCTGTTCCTGGCTTCCTCCCAGGTACACTGAACTGGATTTTATTAGTTGGCAGTTTGTGAACTTTTCTTCTTTTTTGCATGGGGTGAGCTATCCCATGCTCCATTAACCTGTGCTGGTCATACAGTCCACATGCCAGGTGGCCTGTGCCAACCTGTACCAGCTAGCCAGTTCAGAAGGCTGGGCCAGCCCTTGAAGTCGGTTCAGTAGTGCACCACTTCCAGCACTTCGTCCTGGATTCCTGCTGAAAGGAATCCCCCATTGTATTCTCACCTTTGGAGACATGTTGTTTGCAGGGCTCTATAGACTGGGATACAGCTATTGGGCTCACTGTAGATCTCACTACTGAGTTCTATTAGTACACAGATCTAGTGCACTATCCTGTGCAGACAGTGTGTGATAAGAAGAGGAGGGACTCATTTATTTTGTATAGCATGTGGAAGGGAAGCCCATGGGGCTTTAACAAGCATGTGATAGTGTCCTGTGTTGAGTCATGATTCTGCCTTAGCCATCCTCAAAGCAGTCCACACAAATCTAGAAGACATTTGATGTTGGTTTTGGGAAACTTTGGCTTAGTTTTAAACTGATAACAGGAGTACTTTAGTATGTGTCTGTAATCCTGAGGGTTTTTAAAAATAATCTTGGGGACTTAACATTTGTAGCTGGTACAGATCAATATGTGTCTTTTCCAGGTACCCTGAGTACTATAAAGTTGATGTAATGCCTTTATAGATGGTAGTTTATCCCAGTTCTCATTGGCAAGCAAGGCCAGTAGTCAGGGAAGATGAGCGCTGAGATTAGGCAACATATGGAGGACAAATATATTACACTTCCCAAGGTATTGCTTTTTCTTGTCCTCACAGCTAATAAACTTGACAGAGAAGTCTTGCACTAAAGCAGTGTGGCCTTTTATATTGTCATTTTGACAGTATGAAGGAAAAGGTTGTACAGTGTTGGCTTAGCGCATTTCAGAGCGAAGTTGCAAGGGCTGGCTCTCCTTTGCAACACTTAAAATAATCTGGTTTCAAATGGTAGGTGAAGATCTGCTTGCATCTCTGCCAACTGAGATTTGACAGGGGAAAGATGGGGCCTTTTCTGTGGTATTACCACAGGAAAACTTATTTCTGGTTACACTATAATATGCTGTCTTTCTGCAGGCACCTTAGAAGGACTTGAAAAAAATTCTCCATTTGGTGGCATTCCTTTCATCAAATAATTATTTGTAAACATTTGTTATTTTTGTTACATCAGTATTTCTATATTTTAATGTTATAGACAGCCTTGATTACTTTCAAGTGAGGCATATAACTATTTTAGAATCATATTGAATGATAGAGTTGGAAAGCATCATGCATGCTATCACGTCAGCTCACTGTTTCATGTCAGAATCCAAATATCCACTTGCTGAAGACACTTTATCTACTCTCTGTTGAGGGAGATGCCACCATTTCTCTAGGTGATTGGTTCTGTTGTTGAACTGGCCTTGTTTAAGGAAGCTGTTTCTAATGTTCAGTCAGAGTAAGTGAATTAAAAGAATATAGAAAATGAAAACAAAAATAATCTTAGTTTTACTTGAGCATACTGAACATGTGGACTCCCTAAAGATGTAAAGACTGCAGCTGACAATGTGCTTAATTTGTTTCTGAACTTTAACATCTCAATTAGCACAGTTTACGTTTATCTTGTGGCCTCAAGTGGCGAGTAATCTTACCTACTTTATACCGTTACTCCTATGGCCCTGTATACATGAACAGGATACCAGTGGCATTTTGTAGCCTTGAGCTTCACGCATCAGAGTCAGGCTGTGCAAAGGCAATGCTTGTGGGAAGAGAGAAGATGTGATTCTTTACCCTTTAGACTGTCTTGTTTTTTGGAGGAGAATGTGTCACTTCTTTGAAGCAGAAGAGGAAATATCCATGTGAAAACCCTGGGAAGCTGCAAGAAAAGAAATATTCAAACACATTTACAGACCCCGGCACCAACAGTAGAAGCATAACCACTCAGCTCCTCCCACACCAGTTACTGAAAAGAACTCCTGATTTGTTGTTGACACCGAGTGTGATTAGGCCAATTATCTTTGTATGTAGCCTTTAAATCATCTGTCTGCATCAAAACATTTTGGCAGCCTTTGAACATCCAGCCCCTGTTTATCCCTCCAAAGGGGACCTGAGATATTACAGACATTTAAGCTCTGTCTCCCATGACAGCTAAGCACAGACATCAGGGGAATAAATGCACATTCTTAGATTTATGCCCTTTAGTTGGGGCAGGAGGTAGCAGCTGCTGGAACTACAGAAAATGGGGAAATGCATGGCTCCCAACAGCCCTTCTGCCTGCGCCTTCTTCCCATCAGCAGCAAAATCAAAGATAGTAAATTGCCACAGCAGGTCCCCTTATTATGGGCGCAGACTCTTCCTGGAAACAAAGCCATACAAGGGTCTGCTCACGTAATTAGACAACAGTGGGCCTCATATGCACAGTTCCAAAACCATCCTGGAGTAATTTCAGGTTATTCTGTCTTTTGCATCCCCAGCAATTATAAATTTTACTCCCTTTGCATACAGTCCTACAGGGACAGAGGGGAACCTGTACTTTCTCTGTTCTTACTGTCCTTTGTTACTTGCTGCAGAGATACCTCAGTGTTTCAGTTTAGCCAGCCATTGTTCTTTTGTCTTGGGGTTTTCTATTGGTTAATGTTGATCAAGGGAGCCTTGGGTTCAGCTCGCTGGTCACTGGATGTGATGTCTTCACCATCACAAGGGGGCACCAACTACAGTGTGAACGTGGATGCCATGCAACCTGATATTTTCTAACTGTAAGATATGTAGTCTGCGTTGTGCTGAAAGGACAAATCTTTGTATGCTGTTACAGATTCTAGATCATTCCAGCCTCTTCTCTCTTATCAAAAGGCAACTTCTGTTTTTCTGATTTATCTGTAATCTTTGAGTGACAGTAACTGATAGCCCTAGATAAATCTCACTTTGATGTTTCAGAGGTATGAATTGCAGCTTTCATGTGGGACTGACTGTTCCTGTCTCTTAGCATCCTTTGTTAGATAAGAACAATGGAAAAGCTCCGGAAATGCCACAGAACAGATGAACAACTCCAAGGTTTAGAAGAATACAAAACCTTGTTTTCCTAAAATAATTATGCTTTATTCTAGGTATCATCAAATTCTTATAGCTGGGATGTAGAATTGTTGCAATATTCCATTATAGTCTTCCCTAGCTTGCTGCCCTCTACATGTTGGCTAAATGAGAGTTTTAAAAAAATATCTAATGGGGACAAGTCTGCAAAAGTCTGGTCAGTTAGTTTTGGCCTGAGGGTTGCTTTAAACTTTTGCTAAACTACTGTGGGCATCATAGTGATGGTGATTGTGCCCAACCTATGCCTATGTATACCCATAGACGCAGCATATACATGCAGGACAGCTGAAGAAGATAGTGAGTGTTCCTTCATCTTACTCAGTGATGCATCTGAAGATACAACGGTGATTTATCCTTCTGTCAAGGTACTGGACTGGATAGAGAGGTTGATCACTTCCACACTGGCCGGTATGCTGGACTAGCAAGTGTTCTAGGAGTCCCCATTCCACACTAAGGGATGCCCCATCTAGAGCCTCAGACTGCACCAAAATGGAGGTTTATAGTACCCTTGCTAGTTTGGTATGCTGGCCAGTGTGGAATCATCTTAATGGTTCTCAGAGCAGATTTGGAGCAAAGGGAATTGTTCAGCATGCAGTAGTTTGGGTGCTTCTGATGTGCTCTGTGCTCCTGGCCGGTTCTGAATATGCACTCCAGTTGCACTGTTGGAATCCAGCCTGTGTCAGCCTCAGCCAGTATAGCTAGCACCTATTTATGGCATGTCTGCCAATGGATTCAAGGCAATACACATTCCTCTTCTCATCTCCCTTTTACTCTCACAACGGCAATGCAGGATAGATAAGAAGAAAAAGTAGAGTCAGTTTTTAGAGTGTGGTTTTTTTCTCACTCTAAGCAGCTGACAAAGCTTCTGTTCTTCTCCCCACAACAGACTCCCTTTGAGGTAGGTGGAGCTGTAAGAACTCAGAAAGAGTTCTGTGATTAACCCACCTGGCTTTGTGTAGAAGTGCGGAATCAAACTGGGAAACTACAAGATGAGAGTCTGACACTCTACCCACAAGACCTTGTTAGTAAGCTTTCATGGCTGAGTGGGGATTCAAATGCAAAAGCTCACAGATACTAGCTTGATATTCTAGCTGCCATGCAGCATTGGCTTTTGAAGGCAAACAATTGGAAAGCCACTGGTTTTGCCATCCCTAAGCCAGCAGTATGAGCTCTGTGAAATGGTATTTACGTAAACCCTGTAAATGTGGAATCCTATTAAGACCTTGTACAAAAAAGTTCCACCTCTTGATTGTACAGTTGCTTTCTTTTAATGAGGCTTGAAAAATGGCCAAGAGAGTCTTAACTGCTTGGGGGGGGGAAATGAACTGATAAAAACCCTTAATTAACAAAACACATGGTAGAAAATAATCTTTGAAAAAGAAATTCAGACAAATGTTGCATCTAGAGATACTTTGATCATCTCAAAGTGAGAGAGATCACTGTCAGATTGGATCCCTGACTCTTATTGAACAGCATTGGTGACAGTGGTTCCAGAAATTTTCCTTGAGCGGTTTAACCATGCTAAGCGTGACGAAGGTAACTTTGTGCAGGATCTCGTAGCTTCCATATGTGATTGCCTGTGCTCACAAGATTTGTACAAACTTGGCCCAGAGTTTCAGAGCCCTTCGCTTAATCATTTCTTCTGTTCTTGGGCAGTGCTTAAAACATAGTTGTTGTCAGGCTTTTGAAAGCAGTTCTACCACCCCTAACAGAAGCTTGCAGACTTCTGGGATTCTTTCTCTCCTTGCCAACTTCCCAACGCTATTCAAAGCACAAAAAATGCATGGTACATGGGAGGTGCAAAGAAAAGGATGAACAGGCATCTTGGTAGGTGCTTCTACTAGGCCAAAGACCTATTTGATTTACAAAAGACCACACCTGGATGCCATTCTAGAAGAAAAAAATATATTTGAAATGATAGTTTTTAAGAGAAACTAGGAATCAGCAAGGCATCATAGGGAAAAATGTGGCAGTCTCCATTGTCATTGTTCCCCTACCATGAAAGAATACCCAGCCCCAAATTACCAGCAATCTTCCATTTGCTACTTATTGAATTAATTGGGTAAGAAAAGAAACTTTGAATAAATTCAGTTGTTTAATTGAACTGAATTGAATTGTAAATTGTTTAGCAAGGTTCTTTGGTTTTGATGGAAAACTGAAAGCGAATTCTGACCTGTTTAAAGAATGGTATCTGGCAAACAGTAGCTAAAGTTGTTTTGACCTAGTGTTGTTGATTCAGGGATACTCTGAGCTGCAAAACAGCTGCATTACAAACAATATCAGTACCTCTAGGGGCCATAATACTGCCTGTTACAATAGGATGCGTATATACAAAGTGGGGGCTGTTTGCTCTCAGTGTTTTTCCAAGGAACAGCTTTTACACTGCTTGGGACCAGAGCTCTCTATGGTATGATCCAGTATTCTAGATCTGACTCAAGATGGGATGTTGCCAGGCTATTCTCAGCCACTGGCAAAACTCTTTGAAAACAAACATTAAGTACTGTATTTCTACAGATAAACGAAAAAGAAGCAGCTGGGACTAATAATGGGAGCCATTTGTTATGAGGTGTTCCTGGACCCATATTTTAAGTTGGGGAATTAGCCTGACCCAGGAAAATTAAGTCAGACCGGGATTGGCGTGTTTGTTTTTTAAAAAAGATAAGTTGGGAAGTGCTCTACTAACAATATAGGCAGCAGGCAGAACAGATTCCAGAAGGTAGTCTCTTAATGAGAAAGAACAATTTTATTAATAATCAGCATACAAAGAATGAAATAAATGGCAAAAATGGAGACAAAAGCATAAGCTGAAGGGATTCTCTGGTGACACAGACACAAGAGTTTGTTACCAAATGAAGAGTGTGGGCTCAGTACCAGAAGGAAATGTCGGTAGAGGGCAATTTAAAAGGCACAGTGTGGCAAATTGGAGAGAGGGAGAAAGGAAGAAAAGTCTTTATCTGTCTTAATCTAATGCTAATGGTCAGCCATGGAAGAGAATCTCACCCGTCCACAACATGGAGAAGGTTGGAAAACGATGGAGTTCAGCAAGGCAAGATGGTGTGATTTCAGCAAGGTAACCGAAGTGGATATGATGAATCCTATTCTCTTCTGAGAAAGGACCATATCTGGCTACCGTCTTGATGCCATCTTTATCCCTAGTTAATCCTGGTGGGAGGACTCCTGTTGTCCAGACCAGTGGGAGGAGAAAGGGAGCTAATTAATTTTGGGGTGGGAAGTTCCAGACTCAGCCTAAAGGGACGGGTTTCAGAGGTGGTGGAGCGAGGAGGGGGAGGGGTGAGCATGAACTTTGATGGGGTGTCAGGGGCAGTCATAACCAAGGGTGAACCTTCGGTGGTGTGACATCTTAACTTACGACCTGGCACACTGCATAATGACCCGAATCTGGGATTACAATAAGTGAAAAAGTATGTTTACCCAATCTGTATAATATTCCTGATGGCATATCTCTGGTGATTAAAGACAAACAAAGGCTGCTCTGGTGTAAAATAGCTCTGTACTTGTGGCACTACCTTATGCAGATGCCAGAAGGCATGGATAAGTTGATCTGTCTTGCTTTCAACATGCAAAGAAAAAGGATCTTTTGTCAGCTCTCTTGCTGCCTGTTTTGCAATTCTTGAGTGAGACTGAGAGATCTGCCTCCTTTACAGCATTCATTTATGTTGTTGTTGTTTAGCACACCTGGCACAGAATTATGGTCTTTAAAGCATAACAACCTTGTGCGTCCAATCTTATGCCTATTGCAAGATGCCAATTGGTTTAAATGTAGTTGTGTCTGGCTACTTTTGCCTGAGCTTATGACTTGAGAGGGAAGGATTCTGGGAGCACATGTTGCTGCACACTTGTCCTTAGCACTTAAAGCCAAGACCAGTGCAGAATTGAGCTCTATATCATAGTCTCTGCTAATAAAAATGTGAGGCATTTTATCATCCCTTCTCTCGTCCTATAAGCCCTGCTCATATTATTTGTAGGAAATTCATAAGAAAGAAGATGGCTTCATTAGACTCAGCTTCTGTCACAGAAGTCATGTATGAGTAATTTTGTGTTTTTGTGGAAGAGATTAAAGGAGAACAGTTTTTTTTTTAAAGAACCTTTCTGCACAAATAACTAGTGCTCAAATTTCCATAATAAAGGTTTGGGTTCTTAAGAAAACATGGTAGAGCAGCTAAACAGGAAATCTCCATCCTGTAGGATAAAAGGACAATGATCAAACTATGGAATAATTCTGAATATGTAGCCAAACTCTGAATAATTCCAAATATGTAGCCAAATTATTTCATTTTAGACTCTTCAGAGATCATAGCACAAATAAAGCAAAGTCAAGAGAGGGGGTGGGGGGAATCTATATTAAAAGTGCCAGAGATTGAAACAGTTTGCAATACATCTTGACTATCTAGGTTGGTCATCTGGCAGACAAAAACTATTAACAAATGGACTAGTAGGAATAGAAAGCAAAGATTCTGTCTGGTTACCAGGAATGCAACACAGCCAAATACACAAGCAGATGTTTTACAGCTGGTACAAAAAAAAATGGATGGAAGCCAAGGAAGTGAGAACGTGTCAGTCACTCATAATAAAAGCAGAATACATATAATGCATTTCCTCACATATTAAAAATATTATCAGCAACTCTAAATAGAATGTCATGTAGTCATGACAAAATCTCCAAGGCACTGATACACAGAAGACCTACTACTGTAAAGGATTTTATTTATTTATTATTTATTTATTTGTATTTCTATCCCACCCTATACCCGAAGGTCTCAGGGCGGGTTACAATATTATATTAATCTTAGACAGGTCCCTGCCCTTAGGCTTGCAATCTAAAGAGACAAGAAACAAAAGGAAAATGGTGTGGGAGGGAACAGGGAACAGCAAAAAGCAAGCGTTTGAGGTCTTCAGCTCCAATTCTTCAGTTCATTTCTTATAGCTGGAATTTTCTTATTCTCTTTACTTTGATTTTTCTCTTCATTGATGAGAAACCGGAAGATGGCAGAGATGGTCAGCCAGCATCTATTCAGCCCCACCTTGCAGCCTCACGACCAGACATTTCCTCAACTGGTGGATCCGCTACCATAGTCTCTTTGCCATCTTGTGATGGGAGCAGTTGTTTCTTAGTTGCTAGACTTTATTAAACTCATTATGGTAAACAACCTATGATTTCTATGGCACAAGTTGATCTTGGGTGTGTTTCCACTGTCACTAGAAGTACCCATTAATGGGTACAAAAATGCCATTACGTACCCATTAATGGGTACTTTTAGTGACAGTGGAAAAA
Source organism: Aspidoscelis tigris stejnegeri (assembly GCA_023333525.1). Classification (NCBI taxonomy): domain Eukaryota; kingdom Metazoa; phylum Chordata; class Lepidosauria; order Squamata; family Teiidae; genus Aspidoscelis; species Aspidoscelis tigris. The sequence goes on from JALMGA010000006.1 coordinate 69,217,128, forward strand.
CACCCCTTATGACACTAATACAGCAGCATCTGCAAATTCCAGTTAGAATCCCTATTTCATTTGTTGAACTCTCCATTACATTCACAACAGACCTCTGTCTATGTCACATTTCCCCAGATATGGGCTCTGCTTCTAGAAATACTAAACTCTTACTTCACTTTATGTTATTGGGAGCCAAAAAAGTTATTGCCCAGAACTGGTAGGTTTCTCAAAAGTTAAACTTCCAAACTGGTATACAAAATTACTCAATTAAGCAGTATCTGAATCAGTAACAAACCAACAACACAGACACAAAGGGATGAAGGAAGCTTATCCATTTTTGGAGATATGGAGTCCCATACTTACACAGATATAAACTATAGGAGCCCAGTATCCAAGCCATCAAGTTTTTAGTTTGGTCTCATCAGCTTTAGTACTGCAGAATGAAAGATCGTTGGTTATCTGAAACTTTCTCAAAATAAGCATTGTTTCAGTATGTACTTCTCTCACTGTTGATCCTGTCTGTTAGTTCTTGTTCTTGTTCCTGTTCTTGTATTTGTTTTTGTAATGTTAATTTTGTAACTTTATTTTTATGAAATAAATATTTCCATTAAAAAAAATCCCTATTTTATTATGTTTCATATATTTGTTGTTATCAACTGAAAGATTTCAGAAGCTAAAATGCCCAGCCTTTCCACTACTGGAAATCTGTCCATATTACGAAAGCAAGTAGAGGTCCTATCAAAAGTAAATAATGAAGGAGAAGAGAGATTCTGTACTTTCATCTTCTAGGCTGAATAAGCCATAAGGCATTGAGTGTGGAGTACACTAGACCTCTGCCAGAGTGAAAAGATATTATACAAACTGAACAGTTAGCTCATCTGCTTTGCTCATTAACACGATGGTGACAGTCCAAGTATACCAAGTTCCCTACCTTTTGACAGTCATCTCTGCATTTTCCAGAAAGCTTTTGAACTTGGCCACAGACATTCAACCCCATCCAAAGTGCTACAAAGAGGAAAAAGGACTTGGGCACATAGCTCTAGTGAGATTATTCCATTTCATTTGCCAGCAAAGAACTACAGCATCCAGTGCAATTAACTTGCAGGGTCTACAACAGAATGGGGTGATACTTGTTTGCACACAAGAGTTAAGTGAAAAAGGATATAACCGTTAAGGATAAACTTGATAATTAAATGGGACCAAAGGTTCAGACATATAATATCTATGAACATCACAAAGGGGGGCCAAATGTAGAATCAGGACCATTTTGAGAAGAATAATCTTTAATTGTGTTAATTGATTAATCCAGATTTTAAAAGACCTTTGAACATCTGAAAAGGACTTGGAGTGGCAGGAATAGAAATCTGCTTTCCAAACTGACATGATGTTGTAACTACTGCCTGTGTTCTCAGTCTCCTGATAGTTGTCGTGTGTCTTTCTTTCTTCAATTTCTTCTAACTCCCAATATAGAATCTCACATATATTTATATTGCATCATTTGGTTATTAACCATAAATCACTTACTCCGTTCTGCTGAGTCTTCTTTTAGTATCTCTTCTTTAGTGCTCCTCCTCAGTAGTTTTCCCTTCTTTTGTCTGTCCTTTTGAATATAAAGTCAGTCAAATCCTGCGCCTTGTAGATAATTGATAAAGGTCTCCAGTCTTTATTAAAAAACACTAATAAAAATATCAAAGGTCTGTTCAGAATCAATATTTATGGCCAAAAGGCTTGTTCAAAGCACATGGAAGAAGAATAAAAATACAACTTAAAGTTTAAAACTAAAATTTATCTCTAAAGTGAATTGTAATACTTAAACATTCTGTTGCAGTAGTGATATTATAATTAGTGTATGAAAGCAAATGTTTGGCAGATTCAAAATGAGTTTTCTTTCAAAGGTAGAATTGGATGGATTAATGCATTTTTGACGTACTGAGAAGAGAGCATGTTCTCTTGTCTCAATCAACGCTGTTGGGAGACTGCAAGCAGAGCAGCTGTGTGCTGATGTCCTGCTGGTGGGCTTTCCTGCACAATTGACTAGCCATTGTAACTGCACCAAATGAGACTATGGGTCTAGTCTCATGGGGACTTCTTACATTCTTAGTACTGCAAAGGTGAACGAGAAGTTGATGTTTTCCTGCAGGATTCAGGGGACAAGATGGAGTTCCTGCTTTCCACCTCAGCCATTCCCCTGTTTGCAGTAGCAGCACATAGAGTATGTGTAAACATTGTGGAAGAGGTGAATGATCTACCTTGTTAAGGTTGTATTGAGTACATTGATTTGGTATTCTACTGCATCTTAGCTTTAAATAAGGATGCTCTGTTTTTTTTAATTGTATTTTAGCTTGTTTGCTTTCCTTTTTTCTTCTGTGTTCTGTGGGGAATGCATACACAAAATAAACTTTCTTGTTGCTGTTTTTGGAAGTGTCTGCATCTGTGTTGTTTTCCCAGAAAGGAGCTCTCATGAGTAACAGCAAGTAACTATTATGTGTACAATATTTGCTTTTCCTGACTTTTGTACAGGTATTAACATTCAAAAGAAGGCTTTTAATTTTTTAACTGCACTTCTAAATCTGTAATGTAAATGTGGTGGTTTATCGTTTATCCCTCCCAAGTCCCAATGGAAACTATATGTTCTCATGTGAAGGCCACTGTGAAAACAGAACTTGGGCCTTCAGTTCTAGGCAGTGAAAAATGTATGACTTGACCTAATTAATTTACATACTAATTGTGCCAGACATTTCTGTGCTTTTTTAAAAGCTGGTTTCCTAGGAAACCAGAGCCTTCACGCCAGTGCTTAATTGTATGGAGGCTGCTATGTGCCTGATACATTGTTCATTGGTGGACAAAAGGTGATGCGGGGAGAAAGGAAGGAATGGAAGCCAATGAACAAGGTTAATATTTTTATTTTACTAGCACATTGGATGTCTGTTTTCCCATGTGCTCTAAATGAAGATGTGATTGTAAAGTAAATGGAACTAAAAGTAGAAGTGAATTTCTTGAAAAGACCTAGCCTAGGGTAAATAGTGTGTCCATTACTTGACAAACACTGAATGAATCTTAATTGAACCCAGTGGTTATTTGGTTTGAACAGCAGAAAGTATAGAAAGCTGACATTACTTTTTTTTTTTTTAAGAAAACATTAGAGTCTTCATTGAAATTGGAGTGTCATGAAGCTGTTACATAACCTTTGGAGGAAATTTTGTTTTTTAAAAATTGTTTGCATACCCAGATTTACAAGATGTAGTCTTAAGGATCATAATGAGGTTCCAGATGGAAGCCTCTGAAAATCACTGCTGGAATTCAGGAATGAACTTTATTTGGCAAACTGAAGAGTAGGGCACTATGCCTGTTGATAGCCGTGAGCTTTTTAGCATGTCCACATTTTGGTTACTTATACCACCATTTTTGGATATTCCAGAATAAAGGATGCCTAGGAGTACCTTATTCTAGAATATCCAGAAATAGCGGAATAAGCTAGTGACATCTGGATGCAGTATTATTAATCTTAGTTGTTTCAAATTCTAAAGATATTTGAGACTCAGGCCAGTTAGATCTTTATAAGTCAACATCAACCCATTAAATAAGGCTCAGTAATGAACAGGTGATCAGTGCAGATCTTTCAAGACCAGCATGATGGACCAGAAACTCCCAACTGCTGTATTCCGCACTAGTTCAAACTTCCAGACCTTCTTCAGGGATGGTCTCATGTAGAGCACATTGTAGTTGTCTAGTCTGGAAGTCATAGAGCATGGGTCACAATATGCAAGTTGTCCCTATCCAGGGAAGAGTGAAGCTGGTGAACCAGTCAGAGATGGAGATAAACACTCATGGCTATCATGTTGCATAAGCCTCGAGTGATAGCAAAGAATCTAAAAACATCCCGAATTATGCCCCCTTCCTTTCTGGGGCAAATTGATCCCATCCAGTATTGGATGCCATCTAACTCCCTGGACTTGAGACTTTATGGCATATATGACTTCCATCTTGCCTGGATTCTGTTTTAATTTATTGGTCCATTCAACTCAATAGTGCCTGCAGGCGGTGATCAAGAACCTCAGACATCTCCCCTGAATCAGAAGGAATTTAAAGACAGAGCTGAGTATAACTGATGGCACTGTACATCAAAACTCCTAATGAGGAACTAATGAGGTAACTATGACAACCTTCCCCATCCTGCCCCAGAAGCCTGGACTGGTGCTGTAGCAAATCCCCTGATATAAGTGCTGAGGCTTGCATTTCACCCATCCAGGTTTCTGTAATACGTACAGGGCCAGCCTCCTCATTCTTAATGAAGTCATGATGAATGATCATGATATTGGACTGGACTGGCATTCAGCAATAGCACCTCCAAACCAACAGGAAGGTTGACAGGCATTCTCACATTCTGATGGTTGAGAGAAAAAGTAGTAGGAGGAATATCAGTAATATGTCTAACATTTCTTCTGCGAAGTATTGTTCTCTGCCTCCCATTTCCCTATTATAATTGAAATAGAATTCACGTGACTCTCTCCTCTCCTCTAGGCACATAGCTCCCTCTGCTTAATAGACCTCTCTAGTAAGAAAAGCCTAGGCTCTGCTCATTCAGGGCAGCCACCAACCCAGCACTAGGACAGCGGGAAGACCAAGAGGTACATGCAGACTCGGGTCACCAGCACTGCCTCTCACACAGGCTAACAAAAGCAATCAATGTGTTCGAGCAAAATGGGATTTGTTCAGGTTCTCTGTAGCCAGCTGCTTAAGATTGTCATATTGCTTCTTTTGTGCTTTGGATGTTCACTCTGTAAATGTAACTGTCCTTTTATGAAAAGTTGGACAAGGTCATCTTCTCTCTCCCTGTAACAACCACCTACCCAGAAGGAAGGGGGATAAATTGAAAGAAATGTATTGTAATATTTTGGCAACGTCCGCTGCTCTCTGTAAGAATAAACAGACTATGTGGCTAAAAGCTGTAACATGACAATTTACTCTAGGTCAACTTGAATCAGCGTGAACAGTGTGTCTAATGTAGAATTCGGAGGCGTATCAAGAGTAACCATTATTGTACACAATAGTTGGCATTCAGTTTTACAAAAATGGATCCATTATTTTCAGATGGAAAGGGAAGCAGAAAAAAAAAGAGGTGGAGGATGCCCCACATTTTTGTGGCACCTGGAACATGCTCAAAATGTAAGCAGTACTGGATATTCTGTGCAACTTCTTTCTTTCCTTTGAGACTGTTAGGTTCCAAAGATAGAACAGGAATGCTGATGGTCTTAAGCAGAGAAAAATCTTGGTAGCTACAGATTTATCAACTTGATGTGTAATTAAGTGTATGGTTGCCCAACTTCATTGAAAATTCATCTGTTAAAAACTGTTGTTTAATAACACTGCCAAGAAATCTCAAGCTTTCTAAGAAACTTAGAGTCTGCTCATGGAGAAGGCAGTTATTGCTAGGCATCTTTGAGTTTGATCTGATCCCTGATGAGTAAACATTATATATATAAAATCTCTGTAAAAATAGTTCCCCCATCATTTATGTTATGTAGACTTCACTTGCAGATAACAGTATGAATCAACAAGCCTTGTTAGAGGGTAAGGCTATCAACTAATTCATTGGGGGGGGGGGGTCCACTGACTTCCCTTAATCCAGATCTAAGATGATCTGGATCTAAGGAATGGGTCCTTCAACTAATCCAGATCTAGTAGATCCAGATTAAGAGGAAGTACCCAGTGCGTTTCCATGGGTGGTCTAGCACCCAATAGCAGTGGGTGCTAGTTTGCTCACAGTGGAAATGCCAGAGCACCAGTGTGTCTAATCCAGATTGACCCACATGGGGCCTTGCCTGTCATCCCAGGTTTGGGGGGGGGGAATGGGGTGCAATCTCTGGAGACACTCTGGAGATTCTTCAAAGATGCTCTGGAGTGGCTCCAGAGAATCTACGGAGCAATCTGCCGCAAACTTTGAAGATTCTCCGGAGCCTTTGACAAAAGTCTGTAGGATTGGCATTGTTCTTGCGTGGGCTCCTTTCTGGAGCCTTTGCTATTCTTTGGAACTGGCTTCAGAGCTGGCTTCAGCGATTATGCACAGGCTTCGAAGCTTTGGGTTTGGGGCATCCTCCCATGGGTGCGCCCCCTCAAACAGCCCTTACACCCCATTGCCCAATTGTGGTGGAAACAGGCTCTGTATAGTCCGGATTTAATGCTTGTAGACCCCTTTAATGGGGTCTACAGGAAATCCGGATTATAGGTCCTGAAGGATCCATATGATCTGGATTTCCCTAGAACTGGTGGAAACAAATGTGGCTCTGATGGGGTCTGAGGTTGAAATGGGTCTTCCTGCTCTGAGACTAATGGGTGCTTAATGGGTCCCAAATGGGTACTTAATGGGTACTTAGTGCTAGTGGAAAAACGTCCCATGTTAGTGATGGTGGCATGTTGCCTTCAAACTTGAAGCAGCGTGTTTCTGAATACTAGTGCCCGGAAAATAGTAGCAGAAGAGGCCTTTTGTCCTCATATTCTGCTTTCTGGATTTCTTTTTGCATTGTGACTAGACCTGTGTGAAATAGCATACTGTTGCTAGATAAACTTTTGGCTCAGTTCAGCAGATGTCTGTGCTCTTATCTATCCTATGTAGCACTGTATATTGGCCTTGAAGGATGTTCAGCAATTCATTAACATACAGATCATTGGTCTGGTGCCCATGGTCTGAATATTCTTCTTTTACTATAAAATCATTGAACTGAATTTTTTTGGAGTAAGAAAGAATTACAGGGAGCTGAGAGATCATTTGGGTGTATGTAACACTGTGTGAGAGCATTACACAGTGTAGTATTGAACTTGTATGAAAAAAATATAACATTACTTTAGTGGTAGAGCTGGTGCCAAGGAAAGCAGAGGGTTGTAGGTTTGATTCCCAGCATCTCGCTGGAAAAAGGTTATAGCAAACAACTTCTGTACCTCCGTTGTGATAATCCCATGCATATGTCTGTGCAGTCGCCAGGCGTTGGCCCTAACTTGATGGTACCTAACAGTGACCTGCTAAGTGCAGATTCTGTTCTTTTATTTTCAACAACTTTACACCGGTAGACAACTTTATCTGTTCTCTGTAATTTCCAGGATTCTTTTATTTGGATAAATCCCTGGAAGTTGATACAAAGTTCCTGGCCTTGGCTTGGCATAAACAAAAGAGCTGCATAGGACATTTCAAAGTTTATCTTTGTTGCAAGGGTTACTCCATCCCTTTTTCTATGAAGTCAGCTACTGTAAAACGGTGTTTTTTCATACTGCAAGAGCATTCCTGGGTTTAATACTCCTAGTTCTTTAAATGAATACTGTTAATGTGCTATAGGTAGAAATACTATTTAAAAATGATTAGCTAACAGTGTGGAATCTAGTTTTGTTCTTCACTCTTCTTGTGCTTGAAGTACAAACTTAAATAATGTGCATAAATCAAACCCATGGAACTACTTTCAGTATAATCTCCAGTTATTTACAGAAGTATTCAACTTTTTACCTTCTTAACTGGTAAGCAAATATGTACACAATCCTTGGGTTAGGGTTTTGTGCCAAATGGACAAGGTTCATGAGAAAAACCTGTAAGTGGCAGATACTGGGAATGTGATTTATGCACCATGAAAATTTGTTCAGCAGGCTGAATTTAGAGCCATTCTTGGCATAACAAGCTTGTTTTATTGCTTGATTAAAATACAAAAGTGCTGGCTTGTTATTAAGCTATACTTGTACCTCTTAAAGACAGAAAACAAAGGAGATAGTCATTTTAAGATTCTGCTGTGGAAATATTTTAAAGATATATGTGGGTAAACGCCAGAAAACTTAGGATCAAGTAGTAAATGGTGGCCCTCAGCTCTTGATCTGTGAACAAATTAACTAGCAGCCTCTTTGGGCCTTTTTGCACTTGGTGAAAAGCGACACTCTGGGTACGCTCCGAGGCAGAACATACACATTCTATGGGGATGCTACTATACTAGAAGCATCTCCTCACTTGCTGGACTGTCCTCTGGGCAGGATAGTTGTGCAACACATTTTTGTGCTCCTGTCTGCCAGCCAGGACAGCCCTGCATGATTCCTTTGCACTTCTTCCAGGTGGCACGGATAGGATTGCTCACTTGCATCACCTGGTTGTCACAGCAGCGGCACCACACATGCACATTGGTGCTGTTGCCACGGCACCACATTTGCTTCCTTAATGGAAGCAATTCACACTTAGCTGGGGCATTTTCTCTGGGAAGGCAAAGTGCAAAAAGGTCCTTTGTTTTAGAAGACTTTCTCCAGCCTGAAAGGAGGCTGAATGTATGGAAGAAGGATGAAATGCAAGTCAGACAAATGCCTTCCTGACCAAATGGAAGGAAATTAGAGAAGAGACTAAGATTCATGAAGGACACATATCAAAAGTTGCCACAACCAATGCTTAGTTTGGAAAGACATGCAGGCTTTTATTTTGGAATATCCAAATATAACATAATAAATAACTGAAACCAGAGGCCTATTTGCACTTAGGCCTCTGGAATGCATTTAGGACAACTCTGGGACATACCAGAGCTGTCCTAATTGCCTACCTAAATGCGAATAGGCCCCTGGATGCAGCCATCGTGGGTTCTGAGCCATTCCTGGTTGTGCTACAGTTGGAATTCTTGACCATGAGGCTTGCTTTGGCATGTATTCATACTAAGCCACCATTCCTTGTTACTTGTGATCACAACCATTAATTTATTATGTCAGAATTAGACCTCTACAAACAGTCATTCAGTTTATTTCCCTCTGCATGTATAATACAGATACGTTTCTGAAGCTGGCTTATATGTTGAGGAAATATAAAATTGCTAATCATATTAGAAATGTTAACAGAGTCAAAAAGATCTCAGTTATTCACTGCTGCATGTGCAAATCTTCCAGGCTTGTGATCACACCAGGATTAAGCAAAACAGAAAATTCTCTTCTTCTGTTCATAAAACATATCTAGCATTTGAAGGTTTAAAGCTGATGCATCCCTAATAGAAGATGTATTTCTTTCCTTTCTCACTGGCTTCTGGGGTAAAAGAATGCCTAAACAGTTTTTCAGTTTTGCATATCTGTAGCTTAAAAAGAAAATGTTTCATCTGTAAAGCAAATCTCTTGGTTGTGACGAAAAGAATTACCTTGTCTGTTTGGGCTTTGGGTTTCTTTTCTTGTAATAGCTGCCATGTTTAGCTGTTCCTGTAAGCAATCTGTACAACAGCAGCACGCCTTCTCAATTCCGTAGGAGGGAAAGGATAAAGGCTGCCCAACTTCAAGAGCACAGTCGTGCAGCAGACATTCTTAGTGAGGCAGAGGCCTTGTTGCTTTTGTAGCTTCTCTTTCATCAAGCCATCTGTGCTTCCCACAGTTCTATCTCCGTATGACTCAAAGAGATTTCCTAATGTCCTTTCTGACCAGTGTGTGCCAGCAGAAGGGATTAGCTGCTTAGTGCACACTTGTGGACAGAAAAATAGGGTGTTTTTTTAAAAAATCATATTTCTAAGCTGTCTTTAGTGTCAGCGCGGCCTTCCTAAGACAGTTTACGGTTACCAATAAATAGGGCCCAACAAATCACAGTAAAGTAACCAGTGCAATAAAATTCTATTCATGTTTTTGAAAAAGCAAAACAGCAGTCTGTGCAACTGAGTCTTTACTTTAAAAATCTTGAGCAAATTGGATGCTATTTTATGATGAATCAGACCCATCAGTCTTATCTTGGACAAAAGTACCCAGAGTTTTGGGGCTGGGGGCCAAGAAGCTTGATTGGTAGGAGGTCATGGGCTTCAAATTCAACAAAGGTTATTTTTCAGTAGACACAGAATGGAGCCAATCAACTCATCAGCAGGCTGCCAAAGAGCCCTTCTAGTGCTAAGGATGAGCCCAGGACAGCCTTGGTTCGGGACCAGTATTAGATGCACAGACTGAGGCTGCCTCCAGACAGCAGGGGAATATGCAGGATCTTGTTTAGATCCTGCAATTGCTTCTCACTATCCCTGCAAAATGTCAGGGCAAATTGTGGTCCATAAGAAAAGCATCCAGAAGTGCAGTAGTCATTTGCCCCAGTTTCCCCCCTGCACTTGGACGATGGGCATTTTCCTGAGAGAAGAACCCAGGATCAAGTGCCATATAAGACCAAGCAATATTGCTGATTTGGGAGAACCTGAGCTGGGAGCTCTTCTTCACAGATTAGCGATATTCAGAGATTTCACCCTTGTCATCTATGTTGGAATTGCCTTGGATACGTGTGGTAAACCCAGTATAGTGCCAAAGTAATCCTGAGTTTTATACTGTGCCTGGATACAGTCTGGGAATGGCTTTCTAGGGTTTCTCACATGGTCTTTCCTCAAAATGTGCCAATGGATGCTGGGTAAATGCATATTTGAGAAGAGGCTAATTTACATGGGCCAAGCCATTCTTTCCTGAGCTTGTTTGGGAGCACAAGTGTTTATATGTCTTTTTGATCGTATCTAAGATCCAGCAGAAAAAGAGAATGAAAATGAGAAGTGAGCTCACTCTGTTTATTGATTGACTGAGTAGTTTTGAATTGCAGCATTCGTATCTTGCCTGTCCTCAAGAGAGTTCAAGGTGGGTCTTGTTGCTTTCCTACCCTCCATTTTGTGCTTGCAACAAAACCTATGAGGTATGCCGTTCTGAAAGACAGTGCCTGACTCACCAGCAAACCCTAGACTTCCTAGGTCTAGCTGCTACACTACACTCTTAAGTAGGCTAAAAGACTAATGGCCTTTTCTCTTGTTTACTGCCTAAACTATTAATAGTTGTTCATTATAAACATCTCATATTTGTCAATTTCTGGCTGGTGACACCTTGTAATGACACTGTAATAACCTGAGGTTAAAAAAAGAAAGAAAGAATGAGGTAGATTATTCCAGGAAGTCAGCAAAAGTCCATAGGTTCATGATAGCAAAAGTTTTTAGACCTCAGGACCAGAGATTTACATTTAAAGGCGGCATGGTCCAGAAGAAAAGATAGCTGCAGAAGCAAAATCTGTTGATCCCTTTTCATTCCTCATTTGAATCAGACAGGCCCCTTACATTTACATTAGAATTTGTGGTTGTCTGGAGCCTAAATAGGATAAGAAGGCCTTCTGTGACAAGCTACGAAATATTAAATGTTACTGAGGCTGAGAAGAAAAGTTGGAACCAACTGAATGGACAAAGACTGGAACGCAGTGTCAGAATTTCAGAAGAATGGTAGAGAACATCAGGAAAATGTATCTTAAGAGACAGAGGAACCTGAGAAATTAGTGAATTGTAGCACAAATGGAAGGGGCTGTAGCTCAGTGATGGAAGCAACCTGGAGCAGACATTTTCCAATTCAGTCCCCAGCCTCTTCCCAGAAGCAGGCAAACTTTCTCTAATGCTGCCAAGGAAACTGCATAGAGATGCTCGTGGAGGTGCCCTTGCAGTCAACCAGGATTCTGCCACAACTTAATGGCCTCAACAACAAACACAACTATGGGGAGACCTAGCCTGAGAGGAGCTACTGGAAGTTGTTCCCTGGAAGATGGGGAAGACCTTGAGTTGAGGCAGTTCAGGAATGTCATGAAACACCATTGCATACTATGGCCAGTCCTCCTGGAAGATGGAGGGCTCTGGTGGGTTAAACTTAGGAAAGGTAGTCCTCCCTTTCAAAAGTCTTTTGAACGTAATTCTTAGCTCATGCTTTCCCAAGCTGTTATACATTGGATTAGAGATCATAAAATGGATACTCTGTTCAGAATGCTGTTGGAGAGACATTCAGTTTTATTAGCATGGTCGGATATTGAATGAATTACAGCAGTCATACATCTTTCATCCCTTATGCATTATGCAAGGCCTGGGAAGGTGGTTGCTACTTAATGAATAGTTGTAATGTCTTTGGTTTTGGTGATGATTTTTTTTGAGGCATCTAATCCTGGAATAATAACTTTCACTGCCTGCCCTGGTTTCTTTAGCTGTAATAGGATTTTGTGTAGCTTAATACTATCCTATGTTTAACCATTTTGAGTGTTTACAAGGCTGATAAACAAGCAACAGTGAAATGTGGTACTCCAATTCGTTGCTTGTGATCTTTCACCTTTAACTGTAGCACTACCACAGTTTTTTATTTTGCTTAGTCCTTCAGTGTTTTTTCTGTTACTGCAAGTCTGCCATAAAGGGAACAATTTCCTGCTTAGTCAGCTTATTATCTCAAGTTCTCATTTTTCTGGGGCCAGATCTAGGTTTTTGTGTTAAACCACATATGACCCCCCCATCTAAGCATGTTTTGCTATGTGCCCTTCTTAATAGTTGTCATTCTCTGCTATACTGCTGTGCAGTACAGTACTTCAAAGCCCACTGCATTTATGTTATCTGCAGCTCAATTTTAAAAGTTGTTGCTCAGTATAATTTCTATATGCCTGAACAAAAAGGGATGTAGTTGTCCATATCTTTAGGGGAAGGTAATTCTACAGAAAAGATGAAGCCCCCAAGAAGGCCTTGCCGAATTTCTAGAGTACAGAGAACAATTACTAGTCAGACCACAAAGGAAGATCGCCATGACTGATCTCAATGCAGTAATGATCTTCAGGTTAGGACTGTAAGGAGGCAGGGGAGGGGCAAGACCCAGTCTTAAGCTTCCCTTAAATCTCGCCAAACTGCTATGGCTTCCCAGTGGCTACTAGAATGGATGCCTGGGTACATCCTCCAGGCTGGAGAGAGGTAGGATGCCTCTCAAGGCCATTTGCAGGGAGTTGAGAGCAAGTGAAGGTTTTGTCTTTGTCTTCTGCTTGAGATGCCCATAAACAATTGGTGGGGCAGTGTGTGAGACAGGATGCTGGACTAGATAGGCCATGGTCCAGTCCAGCAGAAGTGTTCTCAAGTTCTTAGTTTCATTTTGTTCTGCTGTAGACTACTGATGCCTCAGTGTTTGAGCAGGTTGGCATAGAAGCACTTGCTTTGGCATATGCTGGCTTACGAGCTTCTTAATTTAGTACTGATAACTTAAAATTGGCCCCTTTATTATTAGCTAACTCCCTTATGATAAGGGTGAAGTGAATGTGGTAAAGAATTGCCAATCAACCATCTGGTGGCATTTTGTGTTCTGTTTTCAGATAGTCTCCAAAAGTACTAAGCCTACATGAAGTCCTTGACTGTAGTAAAACTGGGAGGTTACCTGTGCATGTGAAACTGACCTTTGTAAACATGCCCCAAAATGGATGATAGGTGTAGGACTACCATATTTCTGTGGTTCCACTAACTACTTTATAGGGCTGTTTCAACATTGGCCAGTGCTGTCAAAAGCCCTCAGACCTTTTCTACCAAATTATGTCAATATGCATAAGTACCAAAGTTGGTTTTATGTGAAAATTAGTTGAGAAAGCAGATTGAAATGTTCAATAACAACAACAATTACAACTTCCTTTCCACCAAAGGGTGGTACAAAAATACAAGGTACAGTGCCTAAGTATATGATAATACAAACAACCTCAGTACGTGAATCATTTAAAATACAAAGTAGACATAAAGATACTGGGATTAAAAATTTTAAGGTCTGCTTCATGCAAACACACCTAAATAAAACTCACATTCTTTGACACCAGCTTCAAAAAGGGGTTATTAGCCTTTGGATGATAGTTGTTACTGAAGACCTCAGGGCCCAAGAGTGGCTTGCTCATTGCTTACTTTGAAGCCACTAGAATAATCTCATTCTGGAATGACACTTCTATGACTGCTTCCACTCTTAAGTGGGAGTGGTTTTAATAATTAATATGGCAAGGGTTTTTTTTGGGTGCTTCCTGTGAAACTAGAAACTGCAGCATCAAAGCCGAAAAATAGGCTAGTGGTTTCTCTTCTGTGCCTGAGAAACTGTCACAACAGGTTCACTGCATGTTTGGCTATTATGGGTTGTGACCCAGACTTCACAACTTCTTTAATTGTGCTAAAGAGCTGTGCTGGATAGCTTTAATTCTTTTTGTTTGTAAATCTGCTTGTGATTCATATTTGTAGGAAAGTTTGCCATTTCTTTTTTCTTTTTAATGGAGACTAAAAAAATAAAAATGCCTTTGGCTCACAATCTCCTTTATTTCTGAACACAATATAATATTAATAGAGAAATAATTCTAGATTCTAGGGTTTGGCCATTTATGAGTGTGAGTAAAAACTAGTGTCAAAATACATTATTATGCTTTCCCCTTCAAGGGCCATGGGGACAAGATCCAGCAGAAAATTTGCCCATTTGCCCCTTCTTTTCCATTCACTTCTATAGCCTACTTGTAGGTTTAGGATTCAAGATGTGGTTATTTTCAATAGATTGTGTTTCATTCATGAGAACAGTGCTCTACAGGCTTAGATCTCTCTCTCTCTTTCCCTCTTTCCTTCTCTCTCATGCACACACACAGAGATTGTGAGAGCCTTTTCACACCTTCTCCTGGCACAAAAGCTGGCTCAGTCCTAGGATGCATCCAAAACTTATCCCGTGCTGAATAAGTGCAGTCTCAGCAATCACCTCACCATGGGAACAAACATTCATGGCATTGTTGCCGCAGCGACCAGGCAGTGTGGCGTGCAACTGCACCTTTACTGCCCCACCCTGCCCCAGGCTCTGTTCTCCCAGAAGAAGTGCAAACAGCCATGCTAGCATATACTTTTAGTGCTCTACTGCATGCAGTCACTGGTTCAGGATGCTCCCAGCCTCTCTTGATATAACTGTTGTGGAACCCTTAAGACTCACAACACAGTACCGTCAGGAATAACTGGTGTAGATTTTTTGGAAGTCCAAAGTTACGGCTTTATTTAAATTGTATAAATGGAAAATAGAAAACCATAAAGTGCAACAGGTGAGCTGTTTCAAAGGCTTGGGTGTCATTTCTCAGGCTTCTTGGGAGAAAGCAGTCCACTTCATTCATGTTGTCTCTAGTTGGAGTCATGCCACCAGAATCTCAAAATTTCACTGGGTGCATGTAGGGTGCAGGAAAAAGGGCTTTTTGCCTGTTGTTAACTCTTAACTCCACTTCTGGGAAGTAGGAACTTCTGGCCCCCCAGATGCCAAACTCCTCCTTTTCAGGGATCCAACCCATACATAACCAAACGGGTTCCACTTTTCCTTTTGAAGTCCACCCAAATCATGCAACTACACATCGTAGAGACTGGGGCAGAATGCTAGGAAGATGAGTGTTTTTAAATTCCTGAGCAGGCTGTTTTAACCTTGGGGCAGGCTGTTTTAACCTGCTATAAACCTCCCCCGCGGACCTCTCAACTTATTTTAATTTGTGTGATCTCTGGACTAATGGATAAATTATTTGATTTAATTTGCCTTCCATTATTTGACAGTGTTATGTTAAATTAGCAATCCAACTCTTATATTGTGCTGAGCTAGAGCTTTATTTTTGGTTTGGTCTCTTAGAAAGCATACATATGTAAGTCATAATAAAACTTACGTTTTTTAATAGAAAACGCTATTCCCCCTTTTTCCCAAGTTCAGACAATTTAGTGCTGATATTTATGCAGCCAAAATGGCACCATCTCTGTTCAAATGGCTGCTTTTGTCTTCATGCAGTACAAATGATGGAAGGAAGCCATGTGAAATTGCCCTAAACTAACTTCAGCACCCGAGATTCTATGCTGGCTCATAGAACTCTGTCTGTTGTGGAGTTGGCATTTGGATGAGAGGGAATGCTTTTGTCTTCTGCTTTTACGTTTTCAAAATCTGCTCTTATCTCTGTTATAACTTCAGCTTTTCATTTGTGGGCATCATGAGCAAGTGAAACATGATTCATATTATGGCCCTTTCAGTTGTGGCTTTCTGATTTACTTGGCTGGATGAATACCTTTTTATGGCCATAGAACTGGAGTGAATCATGTAGCAGAACAACCCTGCTTTTGAAGCAATCCATCAGACTGCAGTGATAATTATTACCAAAGTACTTTAGTTATAATACTGTGTCTAAAATGACATCAGGGAATAGATTAAGCATCTGGAAACTGCCCATAGGTAAGTGCTTTTTTGATACAAATTCAGTAAAGTGGTAACTATTTTCTTGATGTTACTAATTAGAATGAATTGCTTCCTGTTGGCAGCAATTGAGGTATAACAAATTGTGTTGCTAAATAGATATTTCCTATGTAGTGTGACATACATCTGTGCATCTATAAAATGAATATGAATTTAGCAGCTCTTATTAACAGCTTGCTTTCTTTGCAAACTTTAGCTGGCTTATGAGGGCATTAAAAATCTTAAATCATTGGACAGATGTAATATGATTTGTTTATTTAAAACATTTGGCTTCTGCTTCTCATATGTAAAATCTTAAAGTAGGTGATATGAGAACAGTTTATTTTGTATAAAAACAGGCAGTTGATTGTGTATAAAAGTATTAAAAACAATGGGGAAGCCAATACTAGGAAATTCTGGGTGAAAAAGTTTGTGTTTCAGTAACAAACGAAATGTGAACACCTCAGAAGTTTCAGAAGGGACAACATTCTCATTTGTAGCAGTTTTTAGGCTGTTTTGCCATGTTCCAGGTTTCTTCTGGCAACCTAACCTTTCAGATATTGAACATAAGTGGAGCCCTGCTGGATCAGGCCACAACCCATCTAGTCCAGCATCCTGTCTCACACAGTGGCCCACCAATTGCCCATGGACATCTTAAGCAGAGATAAGGGCAAACCTTCTCCTGCTCTTGAATCCCAGCAAATGGCCTTAGAGGCATCTTGCTGGGATATCCATCTTCAAAGGATTTGTCTTTTGGAAGAGTCACTGACCTTAAACGAAGGACTTGGAGACATCTAAATTTTAATCCTCATTCAGTCCAATATCAGAATGAGAGAACATAACAGCAAAATGATAAGCAGTTTCTCATTGCATTGTCTGATCCAGAAAATCCACATTTGATTTAGGTAATATGAAAAGAAATTAATAACTTTACTAATATGCTTTCTTGCTTTGAAAGTGGATTGAATGTGGAATAAAAGTGAGGTCTAGCTGGGTCCTTAGATGCTTCCATACCTTCCAATGTAGCTGTACTGAAGTTTGGAAAATTCCATTTCTCTTTTAGATTATGTCATAAAACCTTGTTATCATAAACTCTAACTGTATTGCAGTTTAATACAATTTATTGAAACTAATTAAGGTTTACAGCTTTGCGGTGGACTGAAACAAGATTTCAAACACCTGCAGTTAAGATGAATTGTATTTTAATCTGAGTTTAGACAGGATGACAAGTCATAGTTAAGATAAAATAGCAGTGATGGCTTCTTGTGGCTGTGGCTGACAAGGAGGAAGTATATCTGAAGCCCATTGTGGTTCATTTCTTGTTAACTCTGAATAAAAGGTTTAATGTTATATCCATACAAGGATTCTGTGTAGATCTGCAAATGAAATAGAGATCTATTTTGTGGTGGTGTGCATCTGCTCTGCATTAGTTGATAGTGAAAAGTTGACAGCAAGTGGGGGGAACAGATTTTTGTTTCGTGCAGCATGATGATATTTTCTTAGATAAAATCTGTGTAACTAATGTGCAAGGAAAGGTATTATTTTACTTGTTGTTTTAACAATTCCTAATTGAGTTTTTTAAAAAAAGGCTTTCACACTATTCTGTCTTTGTTGGAAAGGTGCCAGTGGCAGATTAACAGGCAGATGTGATATCTGTTCCAACAACTATGTCCAATTTTTGTAACTAAATCAGCTCTTGTCTGGGAGAAGTAAATTTTATTTCTTTTTGAAATGAGGTCAACATTACTTTCTCTCTCTCCCCCTTCCCTTCTAGCGAGTGTTGGTGTTGCTGATTTATTGTTTAATGTACACTAACCACTTTTTAATAATGAGTATATTCTTGATCTGGATTGCTGGTAGACCTGATTAAACAATCTACCAACGTGTTGTTGGGGCCTGGTCTTGAACATGGAGTTATGCAAAGGATGAGTTCTCCCTTAAACTGCGCCAGTGTGTGGAAGGAGACTGTCTCCTGGTTGGCATGCTGATATGGTATACCAACCAGTGCAGAATAGCCCTTTGATTAGGCCATTTTGATTTAGGTATATTTGTTTGGCCTTCCTCATAAACAGTATGGGTAGGTCTCAATAGCGCTGTTTGGTTTGGACGTGAAGGAGCCTTAATTTGATCATGGGCCTTATTCTTGAATATATCCTGGGATAGAAGCCTGTCATCCACATTCCAGTGCAGACTATGGTAGACCCCAGGTGAGGCCTACTTTAGTCTTTATTAGCATGTGGACAGCAGGCCCCTATATCAGGATATATTCCAGAATAAGGCCAAGTGCAGAAAGGGCCCATATCTTACATAAGACACTTTGTGTTTCTGGTGTCATGCTTGAAGCTGGTCAGGCAAGGGGGGGCCTCTCTGTGTTTCCATTACATTGCCTTATCGTTACCCTTCTGTTTTTCATACACTAAGAGTGTAGTTGTAAATACAAGCAGGCCAGTTGGTGGGACAGGGGAACAAAACAAATTAGTATTGGTTGTTCAGGTTGTTGTTTTTTTAAAGAAACCTGATTTTGCGGTCTTTCTTGTGACATCCGTTCTGTATATATTAATTTTCTTGCCTTTTTGGCCATTGTTGAACTTTGAAACAATGCACTCTGTGTTGGCTTTGTGGAAATGTAGTTTATTAATGGATAGAGTAACGAAAGGGAAATATATATTAAATATTACTTCAGAGTTTGAAGACATGGCTTAAGTGCAGTGCAGAAATATGAGCTTTTGGCAAAGTGCCTGAAAAGGGTCGCAACCCTGTGAATTGGCAAACTTTCAGAATCTTACCTGGGCTGACTTGTTGGGAAGAGCTTCATGTTAAATACAATACTTTGTTTTTGCATTAGCTAGCAAGATCACTTTTATGAGTCAGTTTGGAGAAATGTGACAATATAAAATAAAGTGAATTGTTGCCATTAACAACATACAAGCTGGCTAAGTCTCACAATGATGTAAATTTGGAATTAGTTGCAGTTGTGTTCTTACAAATGTAGAAGCCTAATTTATACATCAGAGTCAGACTTTAAAGAGTCATAATGAGGTGAATGTAAGTTTCCTTTTTTAGAAAATCAGCTTTTCAGTTAGGGAGATGGTCCTTATTTGAAGTTTTGGTTGTAGTTTCTGCAGTCTCAGAGCCCATGAATACCTTCTATACTACTGTTTAGGGATGTGCACAAATATTCGTAACAGTGTCATTTGTCCAAATTCATCCGAATTTGGACATTTGCACACAAATTGAATGTTAAAACATTTGTGTATTGGCATTCGTACGAACACGAGTGTTTTCAGACATTCGTTCAAATAGTTTGGGCATTCATTAAACTGGGGAGGTGGGAAAGTGGCTGTGCCAGTCACATCTGCAACAGGTCCAGATAGCATTCAACATGGATCTAGAGCGGATTAAAAGTGGATTCAGGTCAGATTTGATGCTTTTAGAGTGGATATATTACAGGATACATATAGGACATGTATGCATCCATGTTGGATCTGTATCAGATATGTATTCATTCATATTGGATACGTATTTGTTTGTATTGGATACATATCGGATATTCGTACAAATTTGTTTGAGTACATTCATATCGAATAAGAATCCTACCACATTCGAAGGGGATCTATTTGAACGAATACGGATTTTCTAACATTCGATTTGTTACGAGTCGAATGCCAGAAAACCCATTTGTGCACATCCCTACTACTGTTTGCATAATAAGCTTTCTCATGTCATGCCATTAATCCTTTTTCAGGAATATCTAGCATGTGTCCTGTTCCCCTCCCAATATTGTTGATGTCACACTTCTGCATATTGGATGCCCCAGTTCTAGGTCAGCATTGTCCACTTGCTCTTCGTACATTGGACCTACTGCTTTCAAAGCTTAGGTTCCTCACTGAGATGCAGCCTTTATATTATGTCAAAATAAACTTAATTTATTGATTGTCCACTTCATTGTCTGAAGAAAGATATCTGATGGTTCCAAAATTTATATTGCTTATTCAGAGCTCCTGAACCGTGATTAAAAGATTAGGTATACCCTATGAACTTTAGGTTTACTGTTGTCCTATGTCACCAGATTGTCTACTGGCTAAGAAGGAAGACTGTGATACATTTCTTTAGGTAATATCTCTGTATTTACATGCATGCATCTACAAGTTTCTGTGGCTTCAAGAAATGCTTGGCCATACTCTTGGAAGTCAGCACTTTTAGTGGTTGTGAAACTGTGCAGCAGAAGTTGTTTCATGCCCTGCTTGTGGTCTTCCATATGCAACTGGCTGACTGGCATGAGATCAGGTGGTAGGACTCGATAGTCTAATCTAGGCAGATATTTCTTATGTTCTTTTATTCTTATGTGAACATGCAAGCATGCATATTTTATGTAATTTGGTACATCTATATGCCATCGTTAAAGCCCAAAAAGACTCTCAGTGAAGCTTACAATATGCAGCCTTAGGCAAGCCCCTTCCTTCAGATTTACAGTCTAAAAAAGACACAAATTGTGAGGAAGAGGTGTCGCAGGTAGCTTCTTGTTGATCCAGTTGTCACTGTTAGAAACACTTTGAAACTGCTACCACAGACAACAGCCCCTCAAGATCAGCTGGCAGGAACGGTTGCATTACTAGACAGCAGGTCCAAGCTCTCACCCTGAGAAGGCATGTCTGGAAGAAATGTGGTTCTTTCTTCTGCCGCACAACTTCTTGGAACATTTTCAGCTGGGAGGAAGAGCAGGCTTAGATAGGCTCCCATCTGAAGGTTGCCAAGGAATAGGTATCAAGATCATCTTCACTCCCAGCAAGACTCTGAGCTAGTGACACTTGAGTGGGAGGGACAGAAATATGGTCCTGGAAGTTATTAAGTCTTGCGCCAGGAAGGTTTAAATTCACTGTCTGGTTTAATACTTCAGTCAGTCTTGGAAGTGCCTAACTGAACTTGACCCATAACTCATCTGGTCCTACAACTGTTCTCATCAGCTGCACAAGGATGTCCACTAGCAGGACTTGAGCACACAGCTTGCTCTGCCATCTTATACTTGCTTGCAGGGTGTTTATCTTAAGAAACTCAAACATAATGTCTTTTGAGTAAATGTCCGTAGGAATTGACACATGCTGTCTCAAGTGACTGTCCCCTCTCTGACTTCAGTACTCATGAAATATGTTATTTGGCAGAGTGTTCACTGCATGAGAGTAACATGTGAAATGCTTCTAATTCTAGATCCCTTTCTTAAAAAATGAACGTG
This sequence comes from Aspidoscelis tigris stejnegeri, assembly GCA_023333525.1. Lineage (NCBI taxonomy): Eukaryota > Metazoa > Chordata > Lepidosauria > Squamata > Teiidae > Aspidoscelis > Aspidoscelis tigris. The sequence goes on from JALMGA010000006.1 coordinate 69,238,303, forward strand.
TGTTGACCTGGATAGCACAATACTAGAATTTTTTGAATGTTTAAAAAAATATTTGGCTTTGATTTTTATGGTTTGTTTTAAATGCTGAGGTTTAGATTTGTTTTATATTGAAACTTGCATCATAAAGACTCCTTTTGATACTTATTCCTACCTTTTTGTCTTTCAGTTCCTTGGCATAGCGTTTCTTGGAATTGGGCTGTGGGCGTGGAATGAAAAAGTAAGTTGGGCTCAGTAGAAAATTGAACTAATTAAACCTAAATCTGTCCACCTCTCCACAATTACCTGTGAAGTATTTGTGATCATAACTGTTGGGTTGTTTTAACTCTTATCAGTATGGCTAGAATAACTTGGTACCCCAAGCCAAGTAAAAGTGTAGATGTGTTTACAGTTCAAAAGAAATGATTTTGTAGTAATGTTTTCCTATTTTAGGACATCCTTCAGGGGGAAAAACCTGCAGAAATCTGACCAATAACGTATATAAACAAATGGGATATAAAGCAATTCCACTGTGCATAAATTGCATAATTTTTCACCCATACTGCTGACAGTTAAGCAATACTGTTACACTGCAATGGCTTATGAGGCCCCTTTTCCAACAAGCCCTATTCCAAAATATATCCTGGAATAGTGACCTGCATGTGAATGGCAAGTCCCTGTTCTGGGATATAATCCAGAATAAGATCCTGAGCCTTAATAGTGGTTTACATAGACTCCAGTGTGTCAGTGCCTGATTTTGAGGACCAGGTGATGGGGGTGTAATGTGGCAGCCTTTTTTCTTATTTTGAACTGCTGCTCTTCTCCAGTTGAAATGCAAAGATTTGCGTCCTGGTTGAACCTTCCACTCAACATAGTTGAGAACAGGAATGTAAGCAAGTCTATTTGAGTGGTGTACATGACTCAAAAATAGGGCTTGGTGTGTTGCAAAGTTAATTTTATAGAAGCCATTTTTGTAATAGTATCTCTGGTTTAAGGTTATTCCAAATTTTGCCTTGTATTTGCTGTATTTATCAAATAGGAAGAAGTGGCTGCTGGTAGTAGAGCATGGGATTTTTGGTTCTCCCTGGAAGTTGGCAGTGGCAAACTACTTCTGAATGTCTGTCAAGAAAACTGCATAGAGGAGCCATGCAGTCAATCAGGAATACTGCCCAAATAAGTACAAAAAGTTCTAATGCTGTGTGCTGTTAAATGAACATGTAGCTTCCTACCTGTATGCTCCAGTAACTATGGGCTTGACTCCTGTATGCCATCAGCTGCTCCTTCTTCCGGCTTATTTTTGCACCTAGGCATGTGGGTGATAGGTTATTTGCACCACACTTCCTTCTTTATGGGAACAGGAAGAGGAAACAGTGCCCACTGTGCTGCTGTGCTTTGCTGATGGGCCATTTGAATCTGCAGGAACCGTAGCAGAATACATATGAGTAACAACCTTTCCTGGCTGCTCGCTTCTGAATGGATTGGTTGCTGGGAAGGTTTCCAGCCTCCTGCTTAACATGGAATTTTCCCAAGCTGGCAGATTGGCCTATAAGTGCTTGCAAGCAACATATGTCCTGCTGATGCTTCAAATGGGCTGTAATGGATATATGTACTTGGGAAAGCAACACATAAGGCAGGAATTGGATACTTTTTGACCAGCCATCATAGATGTTTATTGAGCTAAATCTTCTTTCTGCAGAATTTCACAACTTTAGTACAGAAAGATGATCCAGCATTCAGACCCTGAGCTGTATTATTCACTGCTTTAGCAAACTACAAAACCTGATAGAGATAGTGCAGAATTCTTTTAAGCCAAGGGAGCTTGGTGTGTACACACTCAGCTTGGACGTGGATTTTGAGTGTCTGTTTCTGAGATTTCAGTGTGAATTGCATTGTCTACCAGAAGAAAGCATAGGCTCTAAAACCATTGTTATTGGTTTTCTAGGAATGTTTGAACTCAAAAAAATTCCTGAAAAACAATCCAGAACCCACCCACCCACCCCCATGCATGGTAGATAACTTTATTTAGGCTGATTTTCACTGGATGGCTTTTAGACTTCCCTGAAAAAGTGTCAGGTTTATATAGGAAAATATTCTGGCACTCTTGAGAATGATGCAATTTTTCATGCTTCTGTTACCTTTATTTAGTGGTTAAAGTTTTAATCAAGTACCAGATGTTAATATTTTTGTCCCAGTACAGCTACATGGTTTTAATTTGAAACATGGTTTCTGCAAATTGCATTTCTGTAGTAGTCCAATGGCCAGTAATTTATATGACTGCAGTTTCAAGCAGTGAGTTTTCGTGTTATGCAAAGAACATTTTAGAGCCTGCATCTAACCAAGACTAATCAGCACAAAAAACACACTGTAACAGAAATGACTGTATTTATAATTTAATAACTGTGTCTGGCACTATCACCCACTTATCTTTTTCTGAGGTTCTTTCTGCACTGGGCCTTATTTCAGATTATATTCCTTTATCTGCCAACTTCAGGTTAATGCAGACTCCAGCAGGCCTGGATTAGAGCAGGCTGTAGTTTGCCCTAGCATGTGGATGGTATGCCCTGTTCTGATAAGTATCCTGTAATAAGAACCAGTCCAGAAAGGGCCTACGTTTACTGTGACACTTTAGCTTCATTGCCGTTACTTAACTGCAGTGTTTCCATTCTTTTATTCTGGGATAGTTTAAAACTCAGCAAACTTTGTCACAGAAATTCTTGATGTCCTGCACCAAAAGCTGTAGATTGTCAGTTTAATTTTTTCTGCCTGCTTACATATTTGAGGCAAACCTAGTTGCTAACACATTGAAACTATGAAGCCTATCCATTATTAAGTTTGCAGAAGAATTCCATTTATTGTTCCCACCTAATTTATGGAATGGAAAGATTTCTATGGAAAAACAAAATATGGTGAAGTAGAGGTTCTCAGAGTATTGGTGGTGACCCATATATGGGTCATGGAGGAACTTATTTGTTTGCGTTATTATTCTGTCCTGTATCCAGAGATCTCAAGATGGGTTACAACAGTAAAAACAAATGAAAATGAACTCACTAGAAACAATGACAGAGTAAAAATGGGGAGATGGCTTTTCCCCCAACCAAAGGCCAGGATAAATGCTTGGAAGAAGCTGGTTATCTAGACCCATTTCAGTCTGGCTTCAGACCCGGTCATGGCATGGAAACTGCCTTGGTCGACCTGGTTGATGACCTTCTGCGGGAGAGAGACAGGGGGAATGCTACCCTGTTGGTTCTCCTGGACCTCTCAGCGGCTTTTGATACCATTGACCATGGTATCCTTTTGGAGAGACTATGGAGTTTAGGAGTGAGAGGCAATGCGTGGCACTGGTTCTGCTCCTATCTCCAGTATAGATCCCAGATAGTGGCTGTGGGAGATACTGTTTCGACTCCCTGGGAACTCACCTGTGGGGTTCCTCAGGGATTGATCTTATCTCCCATGCTATTTAACATCTATATGAAGCCGTTGGGAGAGGTTATCAGGAGATTTGGAGTAAGGTGTCATCAGTATGCAGATGATACCCAGCTCTATCTCTCTGTACCATCTGAATCAGGAGAGGCGGTTGAAGTGCTTGACAGGTGTCTGGAGGCGGTAATGGGCTGGATGAGGGTGAATAAATTGAAACTGAATCCAGACAAGACAGAGGTGCTGTGTGTTACAGGGTCTCGGGTCTGGGTATTTGGGAGATACCCTGTCCTTGATGGGGTTGCAATGCCCTGGAAGGGACAGGTCCGTAACCTGGGTGTACTCCTGGACTCCACACTAACACTTGAAGCTCAGGTGGAGGCTGTGGCCAGGAGCGCCTACTCCCAACTACGGCTAGTCCATCAACTGAAGCCTCTTCTGGATAGCGACGACTTAGCCACAGTTATCCATGCTCTGGTAACCTCTAGATTGGACTACTGTAATGCACTCTACATGGGGCTGCCCTTGAAAACGGTTCGGAAGTTGCAGCTAGTGCAAAACACAGCCGCTAGAATGCTGACCGGAACACCTAGCCGGATGCACATCACGCCGGTCTTAAAATAATTGCACTGGCTGCCAGTTCACTACCGAGCCCAATTCAAGATGTTCACTCTGACTTATAAGGCCCTAAATGACTTGGGCCCCAAATATCTAAAGGAACGCCTTCTCCCATATCGACCTGCCCATGCCTTAAGATCAAGTGGTGAGGCCCTCCTGGTTGTCCCACCACCTTCAGTAGTGAGGCTGGTGGGCACCCGGGAGAGAGCCTTTTCTGTGATGGCCCCCAGACTATGGCATAGCCTCCCCCTCGAGGTGCGTCATGCCCCTTCCTTATATATATTTAGGAGGGTGGTGAAGACGCACCTCTTTGCCCTGGCCTTTGGCTGAACTGCTTATGTCCCCCCCCCCCCCCCAGTACAGAGACTGTCATTTTAAACATATTGTATATTGTTTTTACACTTGTGTGAATTTTTAACGTCTTTTAATGTATATTCTATTTTAATCTGTTGTTACCCGCCCAGAGACCTTCGGGTATGGGGTGGGATAGAAATGTAAATAAATAAATAAGTAGGCGTTCTTTCACCAATCACAAAAATGTATATGGTGAGGGTGCCTGGTGCACATCAAGGGTGAAGGCTATTCCATAGTCTGGGGTTTAGATGGGCTATGGCAAGGATACCAGTAGCCATTTCTGATAAATCAATTTGAGACAGAAATACTCATGCTTCTTTTGGCTTGGTAGGGGTGCTTCTTGAACACTGGCACACTAGAGGCCCATTAGCACGAGGGCCTCTGTTGTATGATTAAGTCAGGCCTAGGGCAGAGCATTTGCTATGCCAGGAGGGTGGTTCTGTCCAGAACCGTCCTGGCTCATCCCAGGGCAGCCTAATCATGGCCAGAGTGTAGAGCATGAAATTGTGCTCTACACCCGTCCCTGGCTGTCCCAGAGCTGTCCGGCAGGGAGAGCATTTGCACTCTCCCTGCCGAACAGCATTAGGGCCCTCTGGCCAACAGCCCCTTTTGGTGGAGGGGTGAGACCAGGCCAGCCTGTCCTGGGGTCCTGTGGCCTGAAGCCGACCCCCAGATGCGCACACATGACTTACTTGGTCGCCACTCGGGACCGGACTGGCAAGCCTTGTGGGTGGGGCTTGCTGAGTCCGATCTGCGACGTTCTGCGGGCTGCAATTGGTCAGCAGTGTGCGCCTGTGCTGGTTGGTTGCAGGGTGGTTGCCTGTCTTTTTAAAATGCAGATATTTCTCAGAGGCATCCTTGTTTCTTCCACTTTCTTAAGTGGAAAGGATGGTGACTGCCAAAGTGCTGCTTCTGGTTATCGTCTGTCACAGGTCAGAGCTGCCCAACTGGCTGTATTCCAGATGTTCCTGAACTACAGCTCCCAGCATCCGGCTCTCACCGGGGATGGCATGTTGGGAGCTATAGTTTTCAACATCTGTATGGCTGCCAGCTGAGTAACCCTGCCATGGGTAAATGTTTTCTTCAGATAAGCTTGTTTCTTGTAGGCACCAATGCCTTTTGGTACTAGTTAAAGAATTTCTTATGTTTTTAGTTCTAAATATTATTTTTGTATTTGATACCGAATGCTCTTCTTTACATCTTACTGGAGATATCCAGTCTGGAAATCCTTTTAATTCATGGGATGGTGTGTATTCTAAACTCTCTAGACAAATTATGTATAGTTTCTGTTATATGCAGAAGTTTTAAAAAATGCATAATGTGGGAACAAAGACCCCTGTAAAACTTAGTGAATAAACTCCTTAAATGGATGAGTGACGTTGGTTAGGAACAAAATGGCATGTTTCATTATAGTATTAGACAGAAGCAGGGAGAAAGACTGGCCCTTTAAAAACCAACATACCACGGTAGTTGGATTTTTCTTTTCAGGCTGTGCATATATTTATTAGTCAGGGTTCACTGGTTATACCGATGCCTGGGAAAATCTATAGTTTATTCAGTAGAGAGAAAACCATGCACAAGATGGGCCTTTATTATGGGAACTATCAGTTCTTATTTCATGTTTATTTTACTTTTTCTTTGAAATAAAATCTTAAGCCATAGAGTACTCTTGTAATTTCTCTCACAGTAAAAATGAGGAGGAGAAAAAGATTTGAGGCTGCATTTAGAAAAATAGAAATAAAAGGGGTAGATGATATATCTGTCTGTCTGCCTCTCTCTCTCTCTTTATCATTGGCTGCAGTACTTGGATTTCCACTAGCATTCAACCAGGTCCTTCTGAAAAGAACTGGTTATTCAGCTGCGCATGTTTGTGTTTCTTGGGCAAATGTGTCTAGTTTTCACTTCAGAAACAAGCCATGGCTGCTGTATTAGTACATGAAAACTGTCAGTCAGAATGGGGCATACACATATGTTATTGCTTCCCCAAGAACATTGACTGGTCATCTCAGAATAACTTCTTTCACATGTTGGCTGGACATTAATACCATCATATTATCTTGGCTGTATATCTTAATTTTCTCCACCTGCCTGCAATTTGATATAGGTTTAAATTGAGAAACGAACTTGAGCAGTTGGTTCTCATGGGGCAGAAAAACGGAAGGATGCTGATATAGGTATAAAGAGGCTGTAAAGCTCTACAGTTGGATATATTATCTTCTAGCTCCTTGCTAATTCCCCTATCCTCTCTGTCCTAATAAACCTGTCCTGATGAATGGAGCTTATTTTGCTGTAAGTAAAAGGTAGCTATGAGCTGAGCTTGAATGCTGATCAGTGCATGGAGAAATCCTTGCAGTTATCTTAATAACAAAAAGTTTGTTCTTGACTTTCTAGGATGTTTTTCATTCTCATGTTCCAGGCAGTCTCCCAGCTTTCTTGTCTTTGAGTTTGGCCAAAATCAACAATGAGCAGAGCTGCTAGTATTGCTGAAGTAAGCAGCACTCTTGTCACCAGAGGGAACATTCAGAGCCTTTATCTTTCCCTGTCCACCTTCTAACTTGAAATCCTTCCTACAGGAAGATTTACTAGTTAAGATTTTCCTTTCCTCTCCTAAGCAATGATGAAGTGTTCTAGAGAACTCAGTGTTCAAATGATATTTTAATATTATTTTTTATTGAAACAGTGTTTCTCATTTAGGGGTATTTCTGATTGGCCTAATATACATTTTGATATACCTTGATCTCTTTATGTTGAGGGAAATATTATTGCAGGGATTGATACTAAATTTCAAGGATGCTTGCAATGTAATGGCAGCAGGGATGTGCATAGTCTTAAAATGCTGTTTTTGTTTATAATGAACCCAAAACAACACTAGAGGGAACCGTTTGATCGAAATCTGGAATCATCTGGTGCACTTATTAAACAGTTTGCAACTTTCCAATCATGCCTTGATTTCGTCCTCTTCCCTGTGCTTCCCTGGTTCATGTTCTGCCTTCTTCCCATTCACTGGATTGGACCATTGCTGTCCCCCCATTCCACAGTTGGGCCCTCGCCTCCCCGGATCACACTTTGGCCTCTACCACTTCCCCAAATGCATTTCACCAACCCTTGGGCCATGCACCCCCTTCTCCCTTTTGAGTTCTCAGGGTATTACCAGATTCCCATGGATCCATCCTTGTATGTTGTCACCACCTATAGGGTTTGGGGAAGACTGCAGCATTTGACATGCACTTCTTGGGTGTTTTTCCACTGTCACTAGAAGTACCCATTAAGTACCCATTAATGGGTACAAAAATGCCATTACGTACCCATTAATGACAGTGGAAAAACACCCCTTTTTAGCCTACTAGGCCTTCCTGCGAGGAGTATTTCAGGTCATATCAGATGCCCTCATGTGTGGATGTGCCTACATCCACTTCCTGCAAATGCCTCAAACTGACTGATCGTGTTTAAGGCCTTTTCAAGAAGTGGACATCATGTCCATGCTCTAGGTCAGTGGTTCTCAACCTTTCTAATGCCGCGACCCCTTAATGGAGTTCCTCACGTTGTGGAGACCCCCAACCACGTTGGCGGAGTAGCTGGGAGGTGGGTGGGAAGGGCTGTGGGAAACCCGACGCGACCCCTCTGAAAGGGTAGTTTGACCCCCAAAGGGGTCCTGACCCCCAGCTTGAGAACCGCTGCTCTAGGTCTTCTGGGAGGATATGTAGTCCTTCTTTCCTGAAGATTTAATAGATCTTGAAGAAGGATGCTGGCTGCCATGGTCTTCTCTAGACTGTGTGACTGGTGGTAGTGGAGTGATATGGACCCTTGGAGACCATGTAAGACCCCACAGGCCCATTTGGGAGGATGGTGAACCACAGTCTAGGGGGTGGTGGAGTGCTAATGGGGAAGGGGAGAAGACCTTACCAGGGCACAGTCAGGGAAGGAGAGAAACTGTGGCCTGATATGGGGGGTATTTGAATGGACAAACTGTTTATCTAATTCTCCTCGATTCTATTCATTTTCTGATCAAACCCAAGTGGTTTTTCAGTTGGGATAAATTTGTTTTTATATTTGTATTATTGCTCACCTGTACTTTATTTTGTAGTATTTTATTTTATAGTTTGTAAATTATTTGTGGTATTATTCTTATGTATCTTAATCAAACTTTCCTATGTGAAACAGTGGGCCATGTGTTGATGACCTGTTCTTTAAAATATGAGCTAAGATCTAAATGAAGGTCACTTCTTGCTGAGTGCTCATAAGTCTGTGTTAATAAATTCTTACCATGTTTGAGAAATCTGTTCAAAGCTTATGCTTACTTGTTAGTATCATTTAGTGATGTGAGATGAGCTTATACTCCGAAGAATATTCTCTGAGAATGAAACTGTTCTTAGGATATTCTCCTCTTCAAATAATGGACTATATTCAACTCTTTTATTCATTTCATTCAGATCCGTGGGTTCTAGAATATTCTTCAAAAGATTGTTTTAAGGAATTTTGTTGCAGTAAATACAATATTTTCTTTAAAGAGAAAATGAAAAAAATAATTCTCAAAAATCCTCAAAGGATTGTTTGGAGAACATGCTGAGAAGATTATTTTCTGGTGAATATTCTCTCACCTCACTGCTAATATTGATGTAGAGGTTTTTTAATCTGAAGTTGATCACTGACCATCATTATGATGTTATTTGATATATTATTATTCTTGATCAAATAACATGTAATTATTTTACCCATATAATGAGTTTTTTAGCTGAATTTTATGTTAAATATCAGGTTCTTTTCCCTGTATGAGTTACATATCTTTCATAGCCCCCAGTTTGACACCAATGGCTTAGTGCTTCATATGACCTTTAGTCACGCCTTGGTTCTCCTGTTCCACAGTTCTGATCTTGTGTGAGAAGCATTGTCAACTTCCCTGCATAATGCAGAGCCATGCTATCGAAGTCCAATCTAAGCAAGTAATTGACGGTTATGAAAAGCTAGGAGTTGGGGAAGTGTGTTGGTCACACTATGTTCCTTTCCTTTCAGCATAATGCTGAAGTTTTCAGAAGTGGAATCTCTGAGTTAAACAAAAGTTAATAATTTGTAGCTTGACTTTTAAACTCTAAGGTGCTTTACATTTCCTTCTGAGTCACAGAAAAGGCAAATCTGCAGAGGATTCCTTAGTATTTCAGTATAACTAATGGAAGGTTGCAGTACAGATGGTCAACAGTGCCATCCCAGTTGGCTTTAAACAATCTTCCTATTTCATTTTGTTGATTCTTTGGTTTTTTGCAAACTGGTCTCATTCAGATATGTAGTGAGTGACATGTGCTGCTATGACTCCTTCCCAGGATGTAGCGGAGTGCTTGCTTTCATTGGTGTGGTGGCTTTCCAGCCCAGACGTAGAACTGACAGGAAGCATAACTTTTGTGCAAAAGCATCTTAATCTGTCCTAGGGCGTGTGTGCACTTGGCTTTATTTTGGAATATGTGCTGGAATAGAGGCCTGCTGTCCACATGCTAGTGCAGGTTACATCAGACCCTAGGCGAGGCCTGCCAGAGTCTGCAGTAGCACGTAGGCCACAGACCCCTATTCTGAGATATACTCCAGAAGAAGGTCAAGTGTAAACCAGCCCCAAGACTTGAAAGGAAAAAGAGATGTTTGGTGCAGGCGCAACTGCAGTAGAATCTGTTGGTATTTGCATCTGCCTGTGTTTTCACCTTCTCTCTCCCCAAACCCCTCACCTTTTCCAGGGAGTGCTATCCAACATCTCGTCAATCACTGACTTGGGAGGTTTTGACCCAGTTTGGCTCTTCCTCGTAGTAGGAGGAGTGATGTTCATTTTGGGTTTTGCAGGATGCATTGGAGCTCTGCGAGAGAACACCTTCCTTCTCAAGTTTGTAAGTAGCTGACAACTTCAGTATCTGTTGCCTGCTTGAAGGAACCTTGAAACAAGAATAGCTGGTTTCATTTAATTGTCCCATTTTGGCAGGAACTAGGGACTGCTCTTCTTTCTGCCCTTCACCAGATGATCCTTGAATGGGTCACAGCAATCAAAAGATAAAATATATAGAATAGCTTGCTAAAGACATTTAATGAGATGGTGGTGGTGGTAGTAGTAGTAATTAAAAATTTCCCATGCAAATATGCTTATGTTTTGTTTTTGAGAATTCACATATTTATGGAATCCTTTTGGATTCTGGTCAAGCATCAAGTTACACTAGGCTGTGAACAGCCCGGGAAATAATGTTTTTTCTTCTTTGTCTTCATTACAGTTCTCAGTATTCCTAGGAATCATTTTCTTCCTGGAACTCACTGCTGGGGTTCTGGCATTTGTGTTCAAAGACTGGATCAAAGATCAGCTGTATTTCTTTATCAACAACAATATCCGAGCATACAGAGATGACATTGATTTGCAAAATCTCATAGACTTTACACAAGAATACGTAAGTAGCATTCTGCTTGCTTTAAGACAAACCTTTAGATGCTAGACTGTGATTACACACCCTTTTCACCATTGGCTATTCTGGCTGGGGTGGAAGAACTACAGGACCATAGGTTCCCCTTTCCTTCTTTAGGAGAACGTATCATAAATATACAGCTTCTCTTTGGGGTTTTACTTGCTAATTTCCAAAAGAGATTTTGTTGTTAGCTACATTCAAGATGGGATTTACTCTCAGCCATTGCATGAATGTATCTGCACAGTGCTCTGGTCAGATCTAGCAGTGGTTTGCAGATACTTTCCTTTGTGAAAATCTTTGGTATAGGCTCTTCAACCATTGTCATTCTCGGCAGTTGCTACGCTACTGAATTATGGGCGCTTCTCTGAAATCAGCAGAGCAGTGCAAAATAAAAATGGTTAAGATGTTAAACATGTTCGTTTCTGAACGTAACTAAAATTGTGATTCTAACAGTATATCCATCCATTCTTAGAAGCCATCACACTGTCCAAATCACATTGATGAGACTAGATTGACAGTTTGCAAGCTGTGGTATTGCTGTTTCTTATAGTGTGGTTGACTGTTCACACTGAGTGAACAGCAACTGAGTGTAAATGAAACCAAGCTTAAGAAGCTGTTACACGAAGGATAGCTATATTATCTCTAGTCTTGGTGCATTTCTAGTGTAGCGATGTATTGGTGATGGAGTAAATTGCTTCACCTTTTAAGCTGCAATGAGCCAGAAGAGTAAGGCTTCAGTTGTGCTTATGGCCATGGAAGGTATCTTTGTCTCAGCATTAAAAACTGGAAAATGATTGTGGAAGCAAGTAGGAAAGCAACTCAGCTTTACAGATTGTCACAGCTCTGTTATTGGAAGCTTTCTCTTAAGAGGCTGTGTGAGATACTTCATTGTGAGATTGTGTGGAGGACTCTGCCAGGGTGAAAGGAATGACCGAGGGGAGGAGGGAACAGTCATCCATACTTATGCATTTAAGAAAATGCATCCAGTACATTTTTGTGTGCATTTATAGTGTAGGAATAACTTGAAATAATGTGGTTTCTTATTTGTTTACATACTAATGGCCTTTTATTAAAACCAAGGTAATATTTGAACAAAGAAAGATATGAAAATACCATAGAGCAGAGCAGAGTCCAGTATGTGCTTTTTCCTCCTCTCGTGTCCATTGGAGCAGGTAAGAAGCTCTGAGGATGGTGCTAATGTGGCCTGTTGGTTTCCCTCCCTTTTCCTCTAGTGGCAATGTTGTGGGGCCTTTGGAGCAGATGACTGGAATCTCAACATCTACTTCAACTGCACAGATGCCAACGCTAGCCGAGAACGCTGCGGGGTGCCCTTTTCTTGCTGCACTAAAGATCCTGCTGTAAGTTGGAGCTGACAGCCGAGGAAGGCTGGTGTTGCATCTTTGGTGTTATTAGTAGGAGTTTTATTTTTAATGCTTGTTGAGGCACCTTTTTATCTTCTCCTGATGTCTTCACTGCTTGTAGTGGCAAATATCTAGAGCAGGATGTAGTTGCCAAACCAGGTGTCTGATTCTAGTAGATGGATATTGAGAGGAACAGGGGATGCTGCTGAGGCTAATTATACTAGATTCACTTGTAGAGGAAGAAGAGTTGGCTTCTCTACCATGCTCTTCTTACCCATTTAAGGGAACTCAAAGCAACCGACAAAGCTTTCTCTTCTTCTTCCCACAACAGGACACTGTGAGGTAGGTGGGCTGTGAGTGCTCAAAAAGAGAGCTGTGACTAGCCCAAGGTCACCCAGATGGCTTCATGGAGGAGTGTGGAATCAAACCCAGTATTCTCAGATAAGAGTCTGGCTCCCTAACCACTAGACCAAACTGTAGAGACTAGTTTGATTGGATGTCCCAATTAGACCCTCATAACTATAATTTCTTAAGGGAAGATTTAAAGATATTTCCTATCAGATAGAACAAACAAAACCTCTACAACACAAAATAGGCAGTTAGATAACTATATTTCCAAATTATGCTTTCTCAAGATATCATTGTACAAATAATCTAATTCAGTCATTTTCCAAATTAATCTTTATTCTGTCTAAAATCCCCTCCCTGCATTTCAGAATTAGGTGACTTAATAATTTTCCATGCCATTTTCCCCTTCTGTACACAAACACTAGCTCTTCAGGAGAAGAGTTTATGCCTAACATGTTTGGTATGAAACTTTTTGTACACAGGGAATTTCGTACAGTGTCATCTAAACACGGGTTGACTACCTGACAGAAAAGAGCCAAGGAAGACATTTATGCCATATTTAGTATGTAATTGTTTGTGTTCAAGTGTCAGGTCCCCACCTCCTCAAGCCAAGGGTATAGGAAGCAGAATTCTTATCAGGAAGGCAGCATTTGGGTGGGTCTGCTTCTGTCTTCTCTTCTTGGTTTGAACTCTCATTCCCTGAGGCACACAGGAATAAGGAGAAGACATGTTCCTACAGTTTTTAGTTGTGTGGGCAATTAACTCCATTTTAGTTGCCTGGGGCAGGGGAGTGGAAAGCAAAGTCTCCACACCCTGAGATGTTCTCTTCCCCCCTCCCAGTATAGCTGCATGCAGCATATCAAGCAGGATTTACCTAATATGGGAACTGACTTTACATTTAGACCCACACTTTTGTATCTAGAGCCCAAGATCTAGAGGATAAACCAGATTTGTCCTCTTTAGTTTAGAGTGAGTTATTTATTAAAAGGAGTGTGTGGAGAGAGGAGCAAGAAGAGTGTAAGGCATATTGTAGCCTTTGCAGCTCATTTTGTTTTTTCTGTTTCTAGGAAGATGTCATTAATACTCAGTGTGGCTACGATGCCAGGCAAAAACCAGTAAGTGTTTTTATTTCTCCCTGTGTCCTTGCTGTGAGAGAGAATGGTATGATGAAGATCTTAGGGATCGTCCATTCTAGTCCAGCCCATCATTTGGATATTGTGGGTGATTCTCCCTTGCGCCTCCATCCATGACCGACAGTTGGCGCTTTTCCTGGGTATAATAGCCCCTGCACCTCCTGACCACTCCCATTATCTTCTGAAGCGAACAAATCTTCAGAAGACACATTCTGAAAACACAAAAAAAACCACCTTTAGTTTTTCCTGGGAGGATCCAAATGATGGGCTGGACTAGAACGGATGATCCATAAGGTCTTCATTGTACCATCCTCAGGCCGACCCTTACCTTTGGATATTGTGGGACATACCCAAGCAAACATCCCACAGGGTGGGAAGGAAGAACACCTCACTTGTAACACCAGCCCCCCGAGCCCCAGCACCTTGCCACCTGACCACCTGGTGGTTGCAGCCAAACACAGCATCCTCTGCCCGGAACCTGTCCAACTTATAATGCTGAGTAAAGGTGGATGGAGAACTCCAAGCAGCTGCCCGGCAAATCTTGTCAGTCGAGGTATCCCCACTGAAAGTGATGCTTGTGGCCTGTGACCTTGTGGAATGAGCCAACACTGGCCCTGGTGGGTCCAGTCCCATTTCAGTATAACACTTCAGTATGCAAGCTCTTATCATGAAGCCTTCTGGCCCCTGTGGGCAGAGCAAAGCAGACAAACAACCTGGAAGTCTTACGCCAAGACACTGTGCGATCTAGATACACATGAAGCGCTGTCCTTGCATCCAAAGTGCACCAATTCAAGTCCACATCCCCAACTGGAGGCTGTTCCAGTGAGACACAGAATCCACCTTCAGTCAGAGGGCTGGGTCCAAATGCAATTCCACCCTCTCTGTAGAAAACTTACACAAGGACGGTTCCACAGAGAGAGCCACCAATTCCTAAACTCTCCGAGCAGAAGACATAGCCGCCAGAAAGGTTACTTTGAATGAAAGTAACTTTAATGAAATAACAGGTAATAGTTCAAATTAACCTGTCCACTTGTGCATTGTCCACAGTGGCAAACAAGTCCACCACCGGCCACCCCAAGTTACTGCAATCCAGAACACCTCCAAACTGAGTTTCCACTCAGAATGGGGTAACAGGACTTGAGATAGCCTGTCCGCTACCACATTCAGTTCTCCCTGCACGTGAACAGATGACAAGGAACACACATTAAGTTTAGCCCAATTAAACAGTTTCTCAGTAAGAGCCATCAAGGGTCTGGAATGCATCCCTCCCTGCCTGTTAATATGTGCCTTGGTGGTCACGTTATCTGTAGCCACCAAAACATGTTGTCTGACCAGCGGCAGATATTCCAACAAGACTCTCTACATGGCCATAAGCTCCAGCCAATTGATGGAGTGGGAGGCCTCTGACTTGGACTAGATACCCTGGGCAGTTCTGCCCTGGCAGTGGGGCCCCCACCCCATCAGACTGGAGTCCGTGGTCACCAGAATCCTAGAGGGGTCTCTGATAGGTGCACCCACTTCCAAATGGGACCTGTCCCCCTACCAGTCTAGCAACCAATGAACTGGCGGGGACAAACTAACAGGTTAGTTGAACTGGTGATCCAGTCTGCATAAGGCAGCAAAAACCATTGCAATTTGTGTGCATGGAAGCATGCCCACAGACACAAATCCATGAAGGACACCATACTGCCCAACAAGGATGCCAGAGTTAGCACACTGATCCTGGTTAACCCCTTGGCCAGTCGCACCAGGGCTAAGACTTTCTCCACTCTCTCAGGGGAGGGATGAACCAGGCAGGTGGCAGGTGGAGGTGTTAATAAGGGCCCCCAAATGAACCAAAGAGGTGCTGGGAACCAGGGAACTTTTTTTTTTTTGAGGTTAACAAGGAACCCAATCTCAGCCAGGAGCTGCATGGCCATAGGGACCGCCCCCCCCCCCCAAGCACTGTCCAAGGATTGTTTGACCAAGAGGCAATCTAAATACACATATAGCTCCACCCCCTCATTCGTAGGCATTGCACCGTGGAGGAAACCAGTTTCATGAACACCCTCAGAGCACTTGAAAGCCCAAAGGGTAATCAGTGAAACTGAAAGTCCCCCCCCCCCCCCCAAGATGGAAATGCAGGAAGGTCCTGGCGGATTTGTGCATCAAAATATGATTGTAGGCGGAGCAAAGGTCCAAGGAGCTGAGCGAAGCCCCCTGTTCCAGAAACCCCGATACTCGAGAGAGATTCCATTTTAAACTTGTGTCTCCTGACAAATTTATTCATGAACTTCAGATCGAGAATAGGCCAGAGGGAACCATCCTTTTTGGTAACAAAAAACAGGGTTGAATAAACACCCTGACCCTGTTCAAACTCAGGCACTGGCTCTACAATGTTATCAAGGATGAGTTGTTGTATTACCCCTGCAACACTTGGGCCCTGCGGGCCTGCTCCCGGAAGAGGGAGGAAACAACAACCCGACCCCTGGGCAACTGAACAAATTCAATTCTATAGCCTTGAGAAACCACCAAAAGTGCTCACCTGTCAGAAACATGAAGGTTCCAGAACTGCTGGAAATGAACAAGGTGCCCCCCAACAGGGGGCGCCAGACCTGGGCTAGTTGCCCTGAGTGGCAGGTTTGTTGCCATGAAAGGACCCCTTGCCTTGAGGAGACTTGGCCCGAAAACTGGAGCCCCAAGATTTCTGCTGCTCCCTAGACTGGAAAACAGGTCTAGGTGGGGGTTGTTGGACCTTAAAGAAGGACCTTTGAGAGGGAAAACTCTTCTTGGGCTTACCTTTCTTCATATCAGAGGTCTGGCTCTGCCGTTCTAAGGGGAGGGCCTTTTTCTTATCTTTTTCTCGATCAAAATATCTTTCAGCACTTCTTCCCTAAAGAATTGCTCCCCGTTGAAGGGGAGGGGCCAGCACCTTCATTTTGGAATTGAGGTTTACATTCCAATGTTTGAGACAAATGGAATGCCTTGCTGCCGTGGCCACACCAGATGCTCTGCCAAACATTTGCATGGCGTCCTGGGTAGCATCTGCTGTGAAAGCCAGGGCTGCTCTGATGTTGCGAATGGCCACCTTGGCACTGCTAGGTAACCCCGGAATACCTAAAAGCTTATCTGACCGCACATTGAGCCAGTGGCAGAAGCTTTGGCTACAAGTGAACCAGCTTCAAAGCTTTTCTGAAGGATTGATTCCATATGCTTTTCCAGCAGGTCTTTCAGTGAGACATCTGGAATAACCTGGTTCAAAACCAGGAAAGTCAGGACTTTATCCACTCTAGAAACCCTCCACATCGGGGTACAGCTTTGGGTTCCCCAAAATACTTGTGGGGTACTTGTGGTAACTTTTTGTTCAAACAGGGAATAGACCACTCCCCCAAAATCAGACTGGATAGGGTAACTGGAGTGGGAAGTACCCTAACAGTGCTAGGAACAGGCATCATCAATAACTTCGCCTCAGCCTGCAATTCTGGGGTAGTAGTAGTAGGAGAGGTGGCATTGAAGAATTGCATCAGTATGTCCATAAATGGTACATAATCCTCATTGGCAAACAGCCTGTTTTTGAGGCCCATGGCCTCTTCCCCAACATCCCCCTCCCCCGCTTCATCAACCCCATCAGAGGGTGTATCAACAGTCTCCCCTTCCTCCATTTGAAAGGCTGAGAACACAGGCCTAGAAAAACCCAAGGTCCCTGAGTCTTTCACATTAGCACTAGAAACAGTCTGCCCTAGGGCCTGGAGAGCAGGAGTAGTAGTAGCAGATGAGACTGAAGAGGCAGAGGCAGTAGAAATCACACTCCTGTCCTTAGAAAAACTGGAACAAGAGTGCCTGTGTTTCTTCTTCTTTTCTTTTTACATTTCTTTGAAGAGGAAGAAGTAGAAGAAGAGCGAGATCAGGTCTCCCTATCCCTCTTTTTGCCCTTGCCCAAGGATTTCTCCACCAGACTCTGAAATATCTCCACCATGTCCTGCCTGGATAGTGGGGTGCTGCCTGGCTGAGCCTCTTCACCCCTGGCAGTGGAGTCCTGAGCCGCCCACCGCCCCCCACCTGCAGAAGGGCCTTCCATGCCTGCTGGGTCCTGTCTGTATAGGGAAGAAGGAAGGGGGGGAGATTGAGCAGAGAACCAGGGGGGAGAGACCATGAAGGAACAGGCATCCCTCCTCATATTCCCACATCGGGGAGGAAACAGACCAGCAAAAGAAGAGGGAGGGCCCACACAGGGGAAGGAGACCACTTCAGTGCCCTCCTCGTCTGTGGGGTGGAGAGAAACTCCGTTTGCTCACTCCGAGGCCCCGTCCAGCTCCGGTGACTGTGTGCGGGTCTGCTCTGCCTTCTCTTCTTCCTGCAGAGCCCACCCTGGGAGAAATGCTGCTCTAGGCGAGTTTCGCTGCCGCCTGCCCAAGCCATGTGGGCGGCCTCTAGCCTTGCCCTCACGGCTCACTGGGACCTCTGCCATCTCCCCTCACCACGCGGTGGATCTTCTTGGCGCGCATGGGGGGTGACTTATCCCTGAAGGGACAAGCCTTCAGCGGCTCCTCAGCCAAGTGCCCGAAGTGGTGTTGGAAGAGCTGCCTTTCCTCCCTTGAAGGGGGGTGTGTGTGAGCAAGGAGCCCACAATGCCCTCAGGTATCCAGGCACGCCCAGGAGGGCTGGCAGCGTGCAAACTATCTTTGGGGCCCGTTTCCGTGAACGTGGCCCCACACGGATGGAGAGAGCAACCGAAGATGATGGGAATGGTCAGGAGGTGCAGGGGCTATTATACCCAGGAAAAGCGCCAACTGTCGGTTGCGGATGGAGGCACAAGGGAGAATCACCCACAATATCCAAAGGTAAGGGCCGGCCTGAGAATGGGAAGGAAAAGAAATCAAGTGGGTTGTAGTAACGAGCTGATCTCAGTTACTTTGTTACTTCTTCCAGGAAGTGGACCAACAACTTGTTATCTACACAAAGGGTTGTGTCCCTCAGTTTGAGAAATGGCTGCAGGACAACCTCACAATAGTGGCTGGTATATTCATTGGGATCGCATTACTACAGGTAGGCTGGCCTCCTTTCTTTACAAAGCTTCAGAGAACAAATGACGGGAAGAGATTTTGTTTAGTTTCAGTTGTGACTAGAATCCAGCACATCTGTTAACGTCTTGTAAAAGAAGTGTCCTGGAAAAGGGCAGCCTAGTGAATTTTTTAAATCCCATTGCCTTGCTCTTTGAATCATGTTTTGAGTCAGAATTTCCCACTTTGAGTTTAATTTTCTACATGCACATTTTAGGGAGAATAAACAAAGCTAAAGTCTCTCGCAGGCTTTAGTTTGCTTTCCTTTTCTGAGTTTTAAGAGTTTAGACAGGCCTGTTGTACTGGATTTCTGCCTCCCTCTGCCCTTCAGTTTTTGCTGGATCACCATTTGGATGCTGTTCTGCCACCTCTCCCAAGGTCTGCCTTTCTGTATGGCCTCTTGATTGTATTCCGTCACCACTACTTATGGTTTGGGGTTTTTTTTTAATTGAGAAAATTAGCACACAAGATAAGGTGCTGTATGGATGGGGATATTTTTCTTTCTCTGAAGAAAACCAGGCTTTACCTAATGACCATGAATATTGGAAAACTCAGGATAGATATACAGAAGAAGGTGTTTTTTGTCACAGCACGTAAAACCACAAATTATGCAGTTGAGTTTCCCGCATTTGGGGAAATCGCAGGGGTCAGCACAGCCGGAGTGCAATGGCTGAGCCTCACCCTGGGAAAACCTCCTTCGTGATCAAGGTGTCTCCCCTGCCAGGTAAGTCTTAGTCTCAAAGAGTGGCCCATGAGGGTTTGGGGCAGGCGAGGCCTAAAATTAGCAGTAGAAGGAAGAGTTTTTTCTTCTTTTATAGCCTGCTTTTCTCACCCATTCAAGGGGACTTAGTGTGGCTGACAAACCTTCTGTTCTTCTCCCCACAACAGACACCCTGTGAGGCAGGTGGGGCTGTGAGAGCTCAGAAAGAGAGTTGTGACTAGCCCAAGGTCACTCAGCTGGCTTCATGTAGGAATGCAGAATTCACCTGGGAGATCTCCAGATAAGGGGCATTCTCTGGAGGCTAGCTGCTAAAAGGCTGCAGGCAGAACAAGCTGTGGTGCCCACATCCTGCTGTTGGGCTTCTTTATGCAGCTGGATGGCCACTGGGAGAAGTAGATGGCCGTGAACTGGCTGGTGTTAAAAGGGGCTGAGCCAGTTTCATGGGTAAGAAGGATGTCACTGCTTGTAAGATGGATTGGTTATAGTGCACCTTCAGGTAATCTGAAGCAATTTGCCTCCAGGGGTCTTTTGTAGGGAATTACGAATGAGAGAACCACTGTGGTGCTAGCCTCCTGCTTGCATGTTTTCCGCAGATATCCAGGGGACAGCACGGTGGGAGATTTTGGACTCTGTGGGCCACTGGTCTGGTTTGAAGACTTAGAAATGCTCTTGATTAAGAACATTCAGTCTCCTTAAGGGAACTGTTGCAGACTAAGCAGAATGCGTGGGAGGGAGTATCGCTTGGGTTTAAAACAAGCTGCTTATGTCTATAGATTAGCTGAACCCAGGTGTCTGTCACTGAAGCCCAGTTATAGCTAACACCTGCATCTCTCATTTTTTTCCAGATCTTTGGGATCTGCTTGGCTCAGAACCTGGTGAGTGATATAGAAGCTGTCCGAGCCAGCTGGTAAAATTGCTAATGTGAACAGCAGGAGTCACTGGAACAACCTCATTTCTTGGAATGATTCGGTGTGTCATGCAGATGCCAAGCTATATGGAAGTGGGTGACAGAGAAGCTTTGAGTCTTCCTGTGGCTGGAACTCACTCTGATCCTTGCCTGTTCCAGTGGGGACAAGTCCAGCCGCCTGCTCGTTTATGAAGGCTTTTGAAAGCTTCAGTTTGGGATGCGTTGAGCCGTGAACTTCTCCTGTACCCTTGACTGCGTGGATTCGCCTCTATTCTCCTTTTGTAATGAATGGTCTGTGTTAGTGAGACCTCAAGCACGGCCTAGTTTAGAGGTGCCCCATTTATTCTCCATGCCACAAGCTTGTTGCTAACTGCCTAATCTGAGGCCATTTCTCTCACCAGTGCACACCAAAGGAATGGCGTGTTTCTTTCAACAGACAAAGAAGCCCAGCGCTCTGTCTGGAACGGAACCCATCAAATAAAAGGCCACTTTCTCTTGGCCTCTTTGCTTACTGGCAAGAAAGAATCATTCTTACACTGGAACCTCAAGAATTGCTCTGTAATACCCTCTCTTGGGAGACCAGCCCTTTTTGCTGTTTTTCACTGTCTTGCACCTTTGTTTCACAAAGGCAGAAGGAGTGAAGAATAAAGTTTAACATCTGAATAGATTTGAGGAGCAAAGGGCACTACTCTTTAGAGCTGGTAGACTAATGTAAGATGTAGACAGTGAAGTCTGAGTTCATAGGTGAAGAAAGTGTCTGGTGAATCTGAAAAAAACCATCAACCGTGTACCAAAATTTCCTGAGTAAAATACAGTAGTGAATTCTATGGAATAGCTTTTGCTCTCTTCTATTCAACATTTGGTGAAGTTGAACAAATGCATAATGACCCTTCTGGAGAATCCTCACTTATTTCCTTCCGTTTTGTGCATGCAGTCACTGTATTTCTTGGGGTTGTTCATTGTGACTTGATTTTGGTGTCCGTGTTTTTGAGTAGATTTCCAGTTTCAACTTATTTATTATCAGTGGAGAAGTGGATGACTCAATACTATTCACATCCCCTCATTTTGCAGAGAGAAAAAATGTTTCCCTGTGGTTTCACTCCCACTCTCTTGCTCCATACATTAGTTTTATTGCTCCTCAAAATTGTATTTTGCTGTTATACTAATAATGCTTTCTTATAATAGAATTCTAGAATCAAGAAGGCTTTCAAAAAATCTAGGCCAATTTATGAATCAGGAAAAAAACAGAATTTTGGAAAAAGTGCAGTTGAAATTTCTAAAACTCCTAGAAATACCCCCCCCCTTAAACAAGGGAGTGGGAATGATAAGGTGCTGTTAGGTAAATGTATTTACTATATGAGTATAGTTGCTTATCTTTGATTTATATTTAAGCAACAGTGGGAAACTAGAAGTTGATGATGCCTTCTGTGAAGTGAATTAAATATTGCAGTTCTGATTTGATTGCGTGGCAAGGATGGCAGGTATATTCTAAGAGGAGCTGCAAATGGGGAAAACAGATTTCTACATAGCGATGATGTGCGTAGTTATTTTAAAGTAACTTGGAACCAAATTGCCTCTGCATGAGAACTATGGCCTCCATCAGGTTGACTGTCCTGAACAAGATGTTTCCCGCTTGACCACTTAAATAAGCATTCAAGTTGACCTTTGTCTTGGCTGAATGTTGCTCTTAAGAGAAACCTTGTTCGGTCAGCCGCGTTGTCCCATTCTCTTGGAGATTATTTGGCAAATGGTATTTGTAAGTGAAGCAAAGGAAATGTTTTGCTTTAGAGAGGAAAAATAGCATACCATGCCATTAGAAATATGATATTTTGATGCTACATACAGAACTTTGAGGTAGTGTTTTCTAGAAGAGATACTAAATATCAACGAGGCCAGCATTCTGTAAGCAGTTCTGAATATGTTACTGGAATAGTCTTTAGTGGTTTTGCTGCTATGGTAGATTTTTCTCAAAAATTCCAACTATTTGGCTTGAATGTCTATGACTTTGCTAAGTCTGAACTCCTATCTTGATTTACCCTTTACTTTGCCCATCTTGGTCATGAAGAGCAAGATCATGCATTCAGATGTATCAGTGGATTTGGGTGGGATCCTACATTGTGACTTTTCCTTGTCATAAGGACTAGGCTTTCTTAGTAATGGGTGCCATCTTGTGGTGAGGTTCCTGATGTCATTCTCTTTGCACATATGAAGTTTTGAAGTGTTTTGACTGGTTGTTTGGTATAAAAAGAAGCTATCCTGGATATGTGGAAGTAATTCCAGATGACAGGAGCAAGATAACACAGTTGCTACTCAGTACAATTTTAAATGTAACCTCAAGAGTCATTGGTGTAAAATGAAACTAATTAGCAACAGGCCCCATCAAGAAGGACACAATGAAATGCATGTTGGGAAAATTCTACAAATTAAATGAAGATGTGTTGTTACGTCCCAGGATTTTTTTTCTTTTGTCATTTTAAGCATAGTGTGTAGGCAGTGGAGGACACATAAATTTGTCTGCAAAAACAAACTCGCAGAATATTGTATATCATTGAACAGTTGGGTCAGATCTCTTGATGTTCAGGACAAATGTATCTTTGTCAAGAGGGCAAGGCAGGCAGGTTGACTCAGCCGACTTGACCTACAGAATATATGGAAAAAGAGCATGACACATGCCTATATTATGCTCCACTGCAAGTAGCTATTTCCTTTATGATTGCATTCATCTTGTGTCCGTACCCCCTGTTCTCCTTTGATGCAGTAGAGGAATTCAAGAAGGTAATTGGAAAGAGAGTTTTTAGATAATCCGTGGAAGAGGGAAAAGGGTAGTGGGAGAGGCTACAATGTGACATATTTCCCCCCAAAATTCGACAGATGGAGGGTATGAATGTTCTTGGTCCGCTGTGGTTTGTTTTTTCAGTACTGGCCCTAGACTTTTAAATATTAAAAAGACCATTCTGCTTGTTTTTCTTGTCCCCTCATACCTTTTATGTTTTTATTGCATCAAGATGTAAGTTCTGAGATGACCCTGCTACAGAGATGTAGCAGTGCTGTATTGTTTTTAAAAAAATATGGGGATTCTCTTGATTGTGGGATCCTATAGATTGATTGGGTGCAAGTTGCTACTTTGAGCAGTCACACTGTTGGCTTGCTTATAGACTTCTAGATTAATTGAATGTGTGGGGCCACCAGTGTGGAATGGCAGTGAAGTTCCATGTACTCAGATCAGAATCCAGTTTTGTGACACTTTAAAACTGAGGGTGAACATTCATATTGTGGACTCTGCAGCACCCTTCCTTTGCATCTGAGATCTGATCTGTGTTAAAGGACTCTTTGGATCCTGAATAAAGAAATTGTGGTTCTGCAGATCCTGATAGATACAGCACTCTTCTTTTTAAATGACTGTAATGGTGGAAATACTGGTTTCATCTTGGTTCAGACTTCCTTTCTTCCATTTGTGATGTTTCCTATATGAAGTTGTAGAAAAGCTTTGCTGTGATTCTCCTGTTCTCTGAGCAGTCTTTTTTGTTCTTGTTTGCCTTTTTTTGCATTGGAAAGATGGTGAAAATGTTGTGAAGAAGATGAAGAACCCGGACATCAAAGGTTCTATCTGGGGTGTAAATAATCTTTGAAATGTAAATAGCAACACGGAAATGTCCAGTCCATGCACAGGATTGCAGTTCATCGTAAATGTGTATTTATACAGCGGAAGCTATATGAAGCGAGTTTGCCTGTTGGTGTTGAGACTTAAAAGCTTTCTCTATTGTTTCAAGCTTGCAATGTTTTCACGAGCTGCCACCTAGCGCCTGTCTGCCGCAATAGCAGCTGGAGAAACCAGTCAAATTGGCACACAGCTTCCCATAGTGCATTTCAAGAGCTCCATCTTTTTGCTATGCACATCAATGTAGTGGTTATAGTATCAGCCGCAGCGACAGAGGCTTCATCTGCTGATTTACTTTCTGGTAAGGGGACTCTTTTTCACGCTCATGCATATCAAAGAGTGATGAAGAGAAGATGTTTGGGATTTTGGAGCTGTCTTTTCCTGCCTGCTAAGGATAATGAAAATCACAATCTAGCAGGATTGTTTTTGCAGAGAAATTTCACTGCTAATGCGGATGCTGTATTTCTGTCAAAGTCCCCAGGCTCATTCTTGCCAATTTATGACACTTGAAAACAGTGTGCATAACCGGGTGTGATTTTCTGTCTGTTC
Source organism: Aspidoscelis tigris stejnegeri (assembly GCA_023333525.1). Taxonomy (NCBI): domain Eukaryota; kingdom Metazoa; phylum Chordata; class Lepidosauria; order Squamata; family Teiidae; genus Aspidoscelis; species Aspidoscelis tigris. Next base: position 69,262,809 of record JALMGA010000006.1, read on the forward strand.
TCCCCCCCCCCCCCCACACACAAACAACAACTGGGTGTCTTCATCCTAGAAGCCCATTATAAGTGAGATTGATGATGAGGTGTGGAGAAAGTTGCACCAAAGCATTTTTAGCAGCATCAAATGGCTCTGAATGTCTGTGTTGCTTTAATCAGGGTCTGCACTGGCTCAGCGGCCCAAGTTTGGACTTCAGCTGTTGTGGCGCAGGCTTCTAAGCCCCATGTATGCTTTCCAGAATTGCTTGCCAGGGCCTGCTTTCTCCATCCTGTGTCCAGTTTCAGGTTTCACGAGGTTCTGTAAGGGAGAAGCCCAACTGATCAGTGGTATTTTCAGAGGATATCTGAAGCCAACACGTGGCACTTAATCTGTTGTGCTTAGTGTTAATTATGCACAGAATAATCAAATGTGTATACACAAGTGTGTTTATCTTTCAGCTTGCCAGCTCTGTCAGAGCAGAACTCCTGACAGTGTATTCTCAGATTTGAACATAAGCACATGAGCGGAAGGTCCTCATGCAGATGAAGAGTGTTGTATTGGATTTTTAAAATGTTATGCAACATGTGCCAAGGAGATTTGTGAGCTGTGTGCCACACATGGACAGCACCAGCACAGACAGAGAAAAATGGCCCATTTTTCACGTCTGCATCTCGTGACTTGCCAGTTCCCAGCATGCTCTTTGGCCTCTGTTTGGTGGAAGTCATTTTCAGTTGGTGCTTGACAAGTGGAAAGTACTTCTAGACCCATGTGAAATTTCATGTTGAAATTTCATGTATGGGCAGCGAATTGCTGCAACTCTGTGATACTGGTGTCATGCCATTGCATAGCCTGACCTGAGTTTTCAGTGTACATGAACCTTTATACATGTGTGTCTTCGCTGGAAGTTGCTCCCACTCTATGTCAGAAGAGGAAAAACCTAGCATAAAATGAGTTTCAGGTTTGAATCAGTCAGAGATAAGTAGGAAAAGTAGGGCTTCTTATAAAAGCTTCCTGTTTTTTCCAGTTAGGTTGCATTCACATCTCAATTTTAATTTCAGAGTGAGAGAACACATCAGCAAAGTGACTAATCTAACCCAAAGGTGGACTTTTTGAGTAAGATAATTCTAAAGCACATCTAAACTTTGCTGATGCGTTCTCTCACCCTGAAATGGACTGGAGCTAGATTAAAAGGCACATGTGAATGCAGCCCAAGTGTATGGAATACGGAATTGCTCCAGCTTTTTCTCATGGCTTGCCATGATGGGTCTTGATGCATTTCCAAAATACCACACAGAATAAAATGCTGTTCCTCCTATGTGTACATAGTTTGGCAAATATCTTGAAAACAGTGGACGGAAGCACATGTCATGTCATGGTTTTGGTTTATACCTTAAGATTCTTACTTACGTACTCACACAAGTGTTTGCTTTAAATGTATCCAAAATTGTGTGAAATAAGAGGCTGAGAATGTGTGTGGGCGTGTGAATGTGCTCTTGATAAACCGACCTGTGGCTGCACTGCTATATTCATTTAGATCATGCCCCTGGGTGAGGTTATTTGTGTTTTGCGTGCCACCTATACGTGCAAATTTGGGGCATCTTCCACATGGTTACTCTTGCGATATTAATGTAGAATTCCCTCATTGGAAAACAATATTCAGAATTGACCTATTGCTCATCTGTGATCATTGCACCTACATTGTCCATTTACCTTGGTATGCATGCATCCTTATCTAAATTACCGCCCTCCCCACAAACTCTGTGGAGCTTGTTTCTGAATGGAAAACACAAAGGATTTACAGTTTTGAATAAGGGTGTGTAAAGCACCATCTCATATGCTTTGAGGAGCATCCAAGATGGCATTTTGCACTCCTAGATCTAAAGCTAAGTATCAGTTATACTGAACTATTATGGATTGTACTTAACAGTATCATAATGAAAAAATAAGCTACGTCTGTTAAATGTGACACTATAATATGTGCCTGGTAAAGATTCATCTGCAAAAAGGGTTATGCTTGCAGATGTCAAAGTTTGGGTGTGATGGTGGATGGGTGAGGTCCAGTACTTACCTGGTTTTCACATATTAAAAAAAACTGACTTCCAAGTGATTCTTCCCAATATCATTGTATACTGCAATGAAAGGCACTCATGGTTACCTTCCCTCTTTTTATATGAATGTATTCTGTGTTTAAAGTCTTGTAACTTTGCAAATTTGATTGTAAAAAGCCAATTACATTACTGGTGATGGAAAATATTGTTGTAAAAAACCTGCATGCCAGGACAGTTTTGACTGAGGTGTGTTGCTTCGTTGCCAGTTCATGCTCAGTCCAGAAGTGGATCTATTTTATTCTTAATCTTTCTTGTAACTGGATTCACACATGAATTTAACAGAATCCCTGTGTTCAGTTTGAAATATTGAAAGTGGTCTGCATCATGCCCTTTGTATCTCCTCCCTCCCTAGATTCAATTTTTAGGATTGTTTTAATACATTTATGATGGACAACATAGATTTACTAGTTGTGCAGTATTCTGTATTTTACTTGAAGTAAATCATTTTATATGCAATTTGTTAGTATAATTGAGTTTTTATAAATAAAATTAAATGACATTTTGGGCCTATGCTTCACTCTCAGATGTAAAGAAATGTCCTGCTAAAAATAAACCAAGCACTATGAAGCAGGTTGAGATGAAGGTGATCACTGTAAATAATGAAGTGCCCATGACTATTAGGCATGAAACTATTAGTGTTTGGCCTGAGATGTATAAGGATGCAGCTCCTTGAGAAATTCTGTTTTAATTTTTAAAGGGATGAATTCTTCTAGTTGCTGTGTAAAGAATCAGTGTCCACAGGCTGAGCCAAAGGGGTAGATTTTGGTTGCTGCTGCTGCTTTAAATTTTGACACTAATTGATCAAATTGCACTAAAGGTAAGACCATATGTAAATATCCTTTATTCGCATAACTGATACAGTTCTCAGTCTGCCTATATATACAGAATTGTGATGTTAGACAAAGATCTGGCTATGATGTGGATAGGTAAGGTAAGGTAACCCATCCTTCACCCTTCCAGTGCCACTGGACTGGCAGAGAGGGCAAGGCATTTACTGGGCTCAGAATAGAGCTGATGCCAAGTGCAAACACTGTTAAGCTGAGGTTCTAATTCAAAGCCACAGGAAAATGACCTCACTAAATCTAACAGTATATACACTCATTAGCCAACTCTGAATTGATAAGGAGCAGAGTCAAGTTCTGAGGGGGCAGATTTTGATGTTGCTGTTCTTGCCCTTGCAGGGCGTCCATGCTTGCTTGATTCAAATCTTGTATGTGCATCCAACTATGCACACTTGGTGGAACCCAGAACAGTGCTATTTACCTTTTGGGTGTTCCTGTTCAGCCAAGAGATATTCATATTTGTATTGCATGAGTGTTGCTCTAGGGGAAAGTGTCTGTAGCTCAGGGTTGGAATGTTACATCAATTCAACATTGCATTTTTTTAAAGAATAAAAATAATGGGAGCTGTTCTTAACAAGTTCTAGTATTCTATACAAATAGATCTTGTGATCAAATTCAAGACAAAAAAAGCTATATCAAAATTTGGTATGAAGCTTTTTTTCTTGGTTTGGTTACCTTTGTGTGCTCCAATGGGGTGAATTAGTCTCTCCAGTTCATTAAGCAGATTTTTTTTTAAAAAAAAAAACTTTATTTTATCTGGTCCCCCAAGTATCAAGATAGAATGTGAAGAAGAGACCAATTTAGTGACTCTGGATTTGCTCCGAGAGAACTGTTCACGGAGGCATGAACTCCTTCACATAACTGTTTTGCGTGTGCTGTGATGATGGTGGCTCTGGAGAATAGTATGGTGTTTATGACTCCTTTAATTGTTCACTCACAGATAATGTTTTTTAATGTGGCTAGGCAGTTTCTTTCTGCCTAGGAGTTGGTTATGAGCTTCTTGTTCTTATTGTCAAACTGTTCAGTCACGATGATGGGGTTTGCACATGAGCCAGAGCCAGAAGTGAGGTTTGGGGCCATAAACATAAGTCAGTATCTTGATATCAGTAGCATGAAGTTAACTGTGAATGCTGTGTGCAGAACCAGCATAAACACTGCTGGCACTTAGTTGCAAATTGAGGTAAATGTGCGCAGAGTTGTGTAAATGTGTCACCCCACTAGTGCACCTTATCTGAACATCCCTAAGTTTCAAGGTGTAGGAAGTGGCTTAGCTATAAGCATTTAATGGAACATAGTTTTCCTAGGGTGGCTCTGAAAATACAGGAAATCAGCACTCTATTAAAGCTGAGCAGCTTTACTGTTGTTACCACCTCTATACAGATGTGACTTCCACAAAACAAAATAGCAAAACAAAGACTACCACCACCACCACCCTAATCAATTGGCTGCCACAGAAAAGACAGAATGCAGAGTAATGTGTGAGCACACTGGAGTTTATTATCTCTAGGTACCGTGGAGTTGACATTAATAGGCAAGACCAGTGAATGAGCAGCAAGACTTCTTTTCTCAGTTGTCTGATGTTGCTAAAACAGCAAAAAGAGGTACTTTCCTCCCCTCCGTATCTGTGAAACCACCTCCTTGGCAGACTGATCTGGCCTTGCTGCCTCCTGTGGTTGCCCCTAAGTTAGCGGTACAGTCTTACGAAGTGAGGGGGAAGAGGGGAGGCGGCATCAGTGTAGTACCACTTATACATTATTATAGGGCTACAACATGCACATTCTACTCTGTGGCCCAAGCAACGAGAATACACGTAGAACGAGAAGAGGGCTGGAGCCTCCGTTGGGTGGGTGAGTGAGTGAGGGGGAGGGGGAGAGAGAGAGAGACAGGATTGTGGGATGGTGACTGGCTATGGGTTTTTAGAAATCTTAGTTGGATCTGTACCTACAGCCGTTGAGTCAGTATGGGAATGTTACAGGCATGCACAAGTGACACAGTGAAGGGAGAACGCAGCAGGACAGGGCGAAAGGTGAAGTCTGTGATGCGATGCGATGGAGAACCGGATACCCTTCCTCAGCTTTCCACAGCGAGCCTCTGCTCTGTCAGAGAAGCCTGCTGGGCGACCGTTTTGTTCTCGTGGCTGCGGAGTTTTGATACGACATCTAGAAAGGCCAGGCTCTGCACTTCCTTGTGAAGGAGCTCTGTCAAACAGAAGCAAGAGGGTTACTTTCCTGCTGGGTTTTTATACGAACAGCTGCTCTTTTGTCTTGGTTTTCTGGGGGAGCTGTGGCAAACGGAGGCCTTGTTAACACATAGCATGGGTAGCAGATAAGTGGTGGCGACAGCTGGAGTCAGCGAAAATTTTCAAGCTTCTTAAATAACAGAATGCTTTTGTATAAGCTCTCCTCACTTTCTTCATCAGCTGCATGCAAATAGCTACTTATTTGATGTAGCTGCGGGAGGATGGGGTGTAGGTAGAAGGGGAAAAATTAGAAAAAGGTATGTGTGGGGGGCACAGGAAGAGTATCGTTTTAGAAAATTGCTCTCAGTACCTACGGTAGAGATGGTAATACTCTTCTTGCCACACTGCATGTACTCATTACAGAGCAACTATGCTTTGCCAAGTGAGTGCAAGCCTGCGGTCACACCTATGTTTTAATCCAGCTTCATTCCACCTTTGGAGTGGGAGAGTATCTCAACAAAATGACTACTCCTTTTCACATTAGGGCTTTTTGCACTATACCGTTGTGGTCTGGGAGGCACTGCACTAGCATGCTCTAATCATCTGCACTTGCCGATGCATAGAGCACACTAAACCTACCCAACCCTTCCCGAAACATAAGTGCGGATGGCTGCCCGGATGGCTGCCATCTTCGAGCACTGGTGCTAGCACCAGTATGCTTGTGTGATGCCATTGTCACTGGGGCAAATGGGCATCATCCTTGTGCCACCTGTCATGTGCTCCTGTGCCTCTGATGACCAGGAAGGGGTGCAGGTAGTTGTGTGTCTGGAGCCTTAATGGCTCTGGCACTAGCTTTGTGCATGTGTGGTGTGGTTACACCTGCACCACGCATAGCGCATGCATGGGACGCTCCCACATGGAAGGACCCGTTTCCGGTAAAGTACAGACGCTCCGTCTGGGAGCTTACGACACAGGCACTACTAAGCTAAGTGCAAACTGGCTCATTATCTAACTCAAGGATGAATTTTCTGCATTACATAACACCAAAAGATAACAGCTCTTCACTTTGCTGACGTGTCATCTTACTGTGAAAGTGGACTGAAACCAGATTAAAACTAGATGTGAACATGGCCCAAGAGAGGAAGATACTCTGTATGCTCTACTATTTCCCTATAACTAGGGTCCTGTGACTGACCTCCTTATTACTAGGCAGTTTTAAGGTCACGCTGACCCATTTCCTTCTGAGATGTAAGATTACAAGAGCTCTGAGGGCTTCAACTATCTTGCGTGGTTGTCTTGACAATCATCTAGTGCAGATTCATTTCCAAAATTGGGGGGGAGGGACAGGGCCACTTACAAGTGGTTCAAGAAACAGCACAAGAACATTTTCCAACGCAGGTTCTGGTCTCAGATAAAAGCTGCGTACTTTAGTTGTACTGATGGGATGACGAAAGATGCTCTCAGCACTCATGCCCTGATTCTACCTTGCAGAAATAAACTTACATAAACAATAGGGAGGAGAAGCAAAACAGCTGCTTCTAATCCATTCTATTTCCCATACTGCCTCCTTTTTCTCCCTTTGTAACATACTGTGACCCTCATTTCCTGTTGCCCTAGTCATCAGCCTCTACCATCTGATGCTTTTTTGTGAGCATGAGAGGGAAAGCATAGTCTCGAATATCTTTCTTAATACACTGAAGAATTCTGTAGAAGCAAAGGCTTTCTGTTGTTGAAAGCACATGCTGTTCCAGGTTAGCGGCATCTCTACAGCAGGTGTTGTTTTCAGGCTATTAGCAGGTTCTCATGGCAATTCTCATCTGCTAAAGGAGACTCAGACCTTTCTGTCCACAGACACAGACACAGACACAGACACACACACACACGATTGTGGTGTCTGGGAATGCTCTGCTTTCCTGACCTCCTTTACATTTCCTATTATCTTGTTTAAACATAAAGAGCCTGTTTGGTCAGGAAGAGTAAAGGCAGTGATTCAACACAAGACTCCACTGTTGAGGCATAAAGCTTCGAAAGCTTTAGAAAACAGCAAGTCATCTAGAATGGCAGCCCATCTGCAGCCTCTCTGAGGCATGTACTTTTCTGTAACATTAACTGCAGTAACTTCTACATTCTTTGTACCTTATTTATTTATTGCATCTATATTCTGCCTCTTCACATCATTGATGAAGATGAAGTAGTTATTTTGCAGTTGGCCCAATGACAAAGCGGCTGTTAAATAGGCTTGTGTTGAACCTGCTTAGCGCATAAACCATAGAGAGACTATGGATTGGTGGGTGCATCCCACAACTCCACCTCCTTTATGACGTTGATGGCTAGAAGCAAGTAAAATGCAGGTGAGTCCTGAGGAAATGAAGGGTGGAACTCCCCTGCCCTCTATCCATAACCACAACATCAGTGGGCATGGACACATCGCTGTGAGGAGTTAGACTGCCTCGTGGTAGCCACTATGTGGCTGTGATGCAGGGGAGTTCCTGGCTTAAGAACCTAAGGGATCACCTGCATTTAGCCATCATAGAGATGTCAGACACGCTTGAGTGTGTCAAACATACGTCCCACACAAACCTAGTATACAAGAGATCCTTACAAAGACTTACCTGATCCCATAAGAGCACAGATTAATACCATGGAGTTGTATTTGATTTCTGGTGCACTCCTCTCATCAGACAACAACCTGTGTAGAATCTGCACTAACTGAGCACTTTCAAGATCCTTCTCTGCTGTGGCTGTGAATCCAAACAGAAGAAAGCTGCAAGTCTTGAAGGGAAGATCCTGTTTCTGATGAGGGTTAGGGGAAAATAGGCCGTAAAGGAGGGTTGTAGCTGTGGAGCCTCAACATATGCATCCTTGATTAGACCCTCCTTCACCAGCAGGGCTGGTCACTCTGGCTCTCCTGGGGAGCTTTTACTCACTGCACACCTGGGAGTACACCTGGGTCAATGGTAGACTGAGTCCATCCACCTCTTCTGAGCAGGACAGTCACTGCAGACTTAACAGCATTGGGGTTCTGTTTGGAATGTCATCCTGGGCAGTTCTGCTCATGCTTAATTTAGAGATGACCACCCCATTAATCATGCCCGGTGTGGACAGAACAGATAAGGAGGTCATCTTTCCTCCCAAACACAGTGCTATGAGGCACCCAATGAAAATGATCCTTGGAAGTGTCAGGACAGACACGTTTTTTATTTCCCCAGAAAGCCCGCAGTTTTGAAATCATGGCAACAAGTTGTGTGGTGTTGGCCAACAGCTTGGAAAGTTTCAAAAAGCATTTGGATCAATTCACAACGGAAGGAGCTATCACTGGCCACTAGCCCTGATGCCTATGCAACCTCCTCTAACAACAGCATGGCTCTAAAAGACAACTGGTAGAGCCCAGTTAGCAGCACAAGGTTTGTGCTTACACCCTATTGGTGGGCTTCCAAATGCAAATGGTCCCACTGCAAGAACAGGCACACCCGATTTGGTTTTATACTGGTTTGATCCAATAGGACATTTCTTATTTTCTGTAGAGCTTCCATTTTTCCTTGCTTAATGTAATGTTCTAGGATAGTAAAATTGGGGGAGGGGGTGCTCATCCAGGGAAGTAGATTTCAGCAACTATACAACATACTTTCCAGATAATCAAAAAAGGCTTAGGACCAACTGCAAAGAGCTCTTGTATTGATTTCTGCAGTGATTTTAACCCAATAAAAAGGAAAGTACTGAAGGTTTTCAAACAGCAGCAAAAACAGTCCTTGAAAACTATGTTCTTTTCCTACATGACACAGTCAACACAGCATTTCTTGGAAGTGGTGTTTTACTCTACCAAGGTCCAGAACAATTTGCCTTAGAGGAGACTAACCCAGATTACTGTCATTAATTTTCTTGCTACAAGAGAAAAAAGGCCATCCCCTCACATCTAATTCCATATCTGAAAAGACATGGTGCATCTGGGGATTGAACCGGCAACCCACTGCTTTCCAGGCAGGTTGTCATACCACTGAGCTACTGCCACTCATGTGCAAAATGTTTCCTGGTTCCCAGTGATCTAAATTCAGAACAAGGAGAAATTTGCACTTTGCTGTCCTTCCCCTCTTGTGTACTAAGCATTCACACTAGCAAATGCTAGTCCACGTGTTCCCACCCCCCATCCACCTGCAGACTTACCTGGAGTGCGGACGCATGATCTGGGGCCGCCACCTTGCATCTGGATGCCAGCACCACTGTGCATATGCTGGCGTCACCAGGACAACGGTGATACACCACACACACAGACTGCTGCCAGCACACACGACACACCAGCACTCTTGTGCAGTGTGTCACATGCCCCTCCATGGCCCACAGAGGTGCAGATGGGCCACTGCGGAGCAACTACATGCATGCCACAATTTTGCATTACTCAGTGGTTTGCAGAAACGAAACTGTAGCATTACATAAGGAACACCTGTATATTTAATCATTTCTCTCAATTCGGTTATTGTTTGGCTTTGGAGAATGGGAAGGTGCCACAGGTGCACACTGAATGTATTTATGAGTTCTAACTTTGTGCAAAACTCAAAAGTGTAATAATGTTCCAAATGTTAGAGGTACAGAGACCAATGAGGACTCCAAGACACCAAACAGAAAGCCCTCTGATAGGAGAGAAGGTTGTGGTCAGAAGACGGCTAGATCTGGCTTGCATTTTCCCCTTTTCACCCCTTGCTGCTGCAAAGGAAGAAAAGATCAGCTGTTCAGCAGTCATTCACTCTGTCCCTGCTGTTCCAGCAGCAGACTCCCTCCTTCCCCTCTTGCATGGCGGGATCGCCAGGGTGTCTCTTTCCCTAAATCACGGTCATTAAATGCCTGCCAAATGGTAGGCAGCAATCCTGCGGATCAGCTCCTCTTCACTTGCAGCTCCTCCTCTTCACCCCTCCAACCTGGAACAGGTGGTTGTATTTTTATTCCACCTTCTTTCAGCTTTTCAGTAGCCATTAAATGGCTCCAAAAAGGGGGAATCCAAATAAAACCTCCCTGTTTCTGGTGCCAGTGGTTGTTACCGTCTCGGAGAGAGTGAGGGCTTTCCCTCTTGCAATAACAAGATTTTCCTTCAGGGGTGAGAAAAACAGGGTAGAGAATCCAACTCTTCTTCTTCTCTGCAGCATCTCTGACATACTAGCAGATTGATCTCCCCCTTGAGGTGCCACTAACACGAGCTGGGACTCAAAGCATCTGACAAGCTTTCTGTTCTACTCCCCACAATACACCCTGTGAAGCCGGTGGGGCTGCGAGAGCTCAGAAAGAGGACCGTGACTAGCTCAGGGTCACCCAACTGACTTTGTGTAGGAGTGCGGAATTGAACCAGTAGATTACCAGCTAAGAGTCCGGACACTAACCACAAGACTAAACTGGCTCACACAGCTGCACCTTTCTGGGATCACATTAAATTATGTGCCGCACAAGACAATGCTATATGAGGGGTGACTATTTCCTCCACCACGCAGTGGGCCAGCAGACACCAGAGATTGCCGAGCATTATCCGTTGGCATACTTACCTAATTCTAGAGCTGCTATCAATGCCAGGGCAACGAGGGCTTCATTCTGCATTATTACATGTTCACTAGTTGCCATAGTGACTAAGTGCTTAATACCACCGCTCTGCACAATGGTCCTAATTACGTCCTTTAAAAAAAGGAGAGAGAATAATCAAATCACAAGACACGAGGAAAAACTGTACTGTGCTGCCAACAGACAAAATAACTGAATCACTGTGACACTGTAAGCAATTTTTAAAAAAGAAACTTGTACTACTTGCTTTCTGCCCACACGTAAGTAAACATATCAAAAAGCACTATAGTGAGTCAGAAAATTGGTCCACTGGATCCACTATTGTCTCTTCAATAGCCAGACCAGCAAGAGCACCCAAACTGTGTGTCTTCAGCTGTTGCTCAACTACAGTTCCCATGATCCTCTGATGAAGTCCTTATTAGCATCCCTCCCTTCCTCTGTCCCCTCAGCCTATTGCTGAATTCTACAGGGCTGCCACGCTTTTGCAGACGTCTGCTGATTGGCCACCTTCCTTCCATCACTCTCCGCTTCCCATTCTGTCCTGATTGGCTCAGGGCTGCCTGCTGCATTCAGTGCTCAGCTCAGCTCTGAACTGGCAGACTCAGGTTTTCACTGACTTCTGTCTCTCCTTTTCCAAGCAATGCCTCAAGTTATCATTCCTGCCTGCCCCGGCTCCTCTGGGTGCTCCCTTCTCTGGCCAGAGCTTGGTTTTCTATCTAAGGCCCTGTCTGCACTGCGCCTTATTCCAGATTACATCCTGGAATAGACACCTGTCACCCACAGAGTCGCCACTCATGGCCAACCATAGTCTGCACTAGCATGTGGATGGTAGGTCCCTATTCTGGGATATAATCTAAGGTAAAACCCAAGGCAGAAAAGGCCTAACTCAGGTTTTGGAGCTGCCACTCAGATCCAGAAAAAATGGTTATACGGCTTTAAGAGTGAAATTAAAGGGCACAATGCAGAAGGAATTTCAAACAAATGCACATTACATACAATACAAGATGGTGTCTTAGTAAGACACCCGTTGAACAGGTTCCAGTAATTTATATGTACTTCATTATTCAGTCTTTTCACGTGTTACAAACAAGGATTAAACTCATATTAAGACTAATCAGCAGTGCTAAGGATACTTTATCATGAGAAGGCAGAAATGTGCAAAAAACGCTACCAAACAATACCAAGTAATAATAGTAAAAATATTCAACTTGGGAAATTAAGTTTCATTCCTCCACATAACCAGCCTCACAGAATTAAGGCAATGCACAAAACCTTGTCCTGTAAAAGCATATAAAATAAAAAGTAATGAAATATAAGCCTGTATGTCTTTGTACAAAACATTTTGGAGAAAAGTTGGGAGCTACGTATTTACACAAAGAATGCTGGAATTTCACTTCTTTAAAGTCTATAGATGCTTCCAACATGTTTCATCCAGCACACATTTCTTTCTTTCCAAAAGTTTTATTTATATAATATTTATTTGCATTTTTACCCTGTCCTATACCTGAAAAACAATAGTTGCCTTTTCTCATGCTTCTAAGGGGATGCAAAGCAGCTGACAAGCCTGTTCTTCTCACCACAATGGAACACCCTGCGAGGTAGATGATTAGCTGAGGGTCATCTAGTTGGCTAACTACTATGCATGTGCAAGAATATTCAAAACATTGGAAATTCAATCAAATTCATCCAAATTTGGACATCTGAATTCGAATCGAATGACTAAATCCAAATTTAAACATTTGAATGAATTCTGAATTTTTGAAACATTCATGTGAATTTGTATGTGTACGGATAGCTACATGATGCGTACTTGCCTGTACGCATCTTTCCCGCATCCGTACGGGACGAAAATGAGGTGCGTATGGGCACCTATGAATTTGTTGACATTTGTATTTGCAAATACCGATGGGACATTGGCACGAATAGATTTGAATGTATTCAAATTGAGTACGAATACATTAGAATTTTTAACATTCAAATAGATCTGAATTTTTGGATATTCAATTCAAATTGAATCAAATACCAACAATTGCATCTGTGAACACCCCTAGTGACTACCAGATAAAAGCCTGGCACTCTAACCACAAGACCAAACTGGCTCACAATAACATAACGAAATATAAAATGGTTTCTTATCTCTCACTTTTCCTGCACTGGGGTTACAAGGCAGGACTGATGGGCTTCCCAGGAAGTCTTCATTCCGGTCTCTGACTGCACCCAAATTTGATTCCTTTGAACAAGATGGATGCCTCACAGCCTTCAAGCTCTACCTTGTGGTCCAATTCATCCCCTCCACTGTTCACAAGGGTCTGCCAAGTGCAGAGAAAGCTGCTCTGCAGCTGCCTACTAAAAGGACACGATCTGTTACAGTCATGGGAGCTGTAGGTAAGCACAACCACCGGCAGGGCAGCCTTGGGGTGCCAGCACTCTGCCTTCAAGGTTTGGACAGCAAAGCAGAAAAAGTACGAACAAGGCCCTTGTGCCTCTCTATCAGTGATGCAGCTGCAGATGCAAAACCCTCTACTGCCAACTCTGGGACTGGAATGAACCAATTACATTTCTGTATGTTTCCTATGCAGCTTTAGCTTCAGCGACACAGTTTGATGCCATGGCCTTGCATTCAAAGTAGTTCTGATGTTCTGATTGCAGGCAAGGTATTTAAGGGGAAAGCAATGGCAAGGATGAAGAAATGCATCCTTTGATGTCTCTTTCCTGTTCAAGCCAAAACCACCACTGAAATGGAATGTGGACAGGACACCTTATAATCTATAGTTTTGAAAAGAGTTATGCTGAGACATTTTGTATGCAGGGGAACAAGAGAAGCAAACGGAAGCCTGGAAGGACATTAACCTCCCCGAATAAGCAAGCACTGGTTGTGCAAAATGCAGCAGCCAGGGTTGCTGGATGGGGCACCTCACCGTGCACATACTGTATGATTCCTGGGCCTAAACACCTGCATTGGTTGCCAGTTAGCTACCAGACCAGATTTAAGGTTTTATCTTTGGCATACAAAGCCCTTAGCAATCTGGGACCAGCTTACTTGGCAGACTGCCTCCTTCAATGTAAACCCAGGAGATCATTAAGATGCTTCAGGTACCATGAATTGTTGAATGTCATTTTATGCCTACCCGTGGTCAGGCCTTCTCTGTGGTGGCACCCACCCTCTGGAATAAACGCCCCTCTGATATTCATAGGGCACCTATACTTCTGATTTTTAGGTGTTGATAACAGATAAATACAAAGAGAGAATTTCTTCCTAGTAGTTTTGCACATCAACCTCCATCCAGAGAAGCCATCCTGCAAGCAGACACAGGTTCCATATACAAGTGTGAGAAAGAAGAATTCAGCCTTTATCACTCAAAGCAGCAACAGTAACGCAAAACATGCAGCCAAGGATGCAATAATCCATGTCACACATATACTAAACAGCTGGGATCAGTCACCGGAGGTTTCAGGGTGAGGTGCAATGGAAATGTTGATGATACTCAGCTCTGTTTCTCCTTAGCATCAGAATCAGGAGAAGATGTGATTGTCCAAAGCTGGTACATGAGCTGGATGGGCAGATGAGGACCAATAAACCGAGGCCGAATCCTGACAACACACTGACACTGTGCGGAGACACTGCTCTAGTCCCTCAGAAGGAACCGCTGTGCTGTCCACTTGAGCATTCCTGGACACCTTTTATTATATATTTTAATCATCTGCTGAAAATCTATTTACTTAGGCATTCACAGTGTGGATGAATGTTTGAGGCATATCCTCACCAATTTTTAATACTAAAATATGCTGTTATTTTATTTGCTTTTGACTTTGGGTTGAATTTATTTGTAAACCGCTTTGAATTTTTTAATATGAAAAAGCAGTATAGAAAGGGCTTTTTAAATCATCATCATCTACTTTGCATGTTTAATCACGTTTTAGGATGGGAAAAAGGGTGGCAACTGCTATAGGCATTACAATGCCCCTTTTTGCTGTCTCAACCAGATGACTGAAGCACAATCTCTAAAAAAGATTGTACCTGATAGAGGATTTTAGAACAGATATACAATAATGCCTTCCCTTAAATTCACTGCAGAAATAAACTCCTCCAAAAGGAAGGCACTTACACGTGGCTAGGCAGTAGCTTCCAAATCCCTTTGATTCCCTCCTGAACACAGTCTGCCTCCAAGAGCAATTCAGACTGATCTAGAAGGTACCCAAATACCGGATGACTAGCTTTGGATGTCTGAGATAAAGCTCCAAAATGGTGCTTGTGAGTTTAAAGTATCAAATTTTCTATCTGTAGTCTGCTCGAAATAAGAAGGTCAACAGGATCTTCCCAAAGTTGGGGGGGGGGAGTGTCTACATGAGGCAGTGTAATCCCACCACGCCACAGGATTGCTGACAGGTAGCACAACCATGTGCTCACCGGGACATCCAGGCTGATGTCAAGTGTGCTAATGTGAAACCACTTTGTGGAGGTTTTGGTGCATACTGACGTTTTTCTCCAACTGGAATGGTGTCAAGAATTGGTCAGCAGCATGGGTATGCTGCCAAAAGAACCCCAGAGGGGCCTAAAGGTGGTCCAGGAAGCAGCAGAATAGCAGGAAGAAGCAGAGATGGGAAAGCTGATTCTGCTTCCATGACCTGTATGGGGCTCAGGTTGAGTGCGTGTAGCACTAGTCCTGGCACATGGTAGCTGATAAACAGGAAAACTCCTATGGACCATCAGTAAGGGGTCAAATGTATGTAACCATCCATGGAATATTTTATATAATTCCTAGAGCAAAGGTTACTGCAACAAGGGGCTACTATGAGGACAGAGCAATCATTCTCAAAGAAGTGGGATTGCTTGGCAAAATCAACTACATCATGCTGTTGGTCTATGGAGATTACTTACTTTTGATTTGCTATGTCGTATAAGAGCAGAAAGTAATCTATTTGACTCCCCCATCACACCTGCATGATCCTTGGCTTCACACCATTCCACCAGCCTTTCCACCAACTTGACATTCTTCCCCAGCTGTTCAGCAGCTTCTGCTACGTATGCAGAAAAAAGGGCAAATTTCAACACAGTGCCATCATTTTTTTTTAAAGAAGGTATCTTACTCTGCTAAAATACACTGTGGCTGCAGTCCACACCTTCACTGGAACCTTCTCTGGTCCACCTTCAAGTCTGACTGCGCACACCTTTTCATTTCTATCCTATTCTTTCCATCCATCATTTGGACTTTCCTGAATGGAAAGTCCACAAACAAAATGGATAGAAATGAAAAAAGTGTGAGCAGTCAGACCACTGAGGAAGGTTTAAAGTGAAGGTGTGATCATGGGCTGAATTGCAATCAAAAGAGGAAGGTCATAATTCTGACCTAGGTGGAGATATAAACAACAATTGATGGAACAGTACTTAACACTGCATGGTTACTGTGAGGACAAAATACAAGAGAGAATAATAATATTGACCGGGAAGAAAGGTGGATATAAATGCAAAACATGGAAGGAAGGAAGGAAGGGAATTTCCAGTGATTGTTGATTTCTCCTGCAGCTTCCAGTTCTTTAGAGCAGGTATTGAAACTGCAGGACAAATAAGCAGTGGGAAAGATATTTAAATAGAGTCATTCAACAGAAAGTATATTATGAGCACACACATGCTTGCTAAGCCAATCTGTATATTTTTACTCTACAAACCAGAACACAATTCTCAGTAAAATATTCTGCACTGAATTGAACACTGACACTGTCAAATCCTGACACGTAAAGATATTTTAGTAAATGGACAGGAAAAATATCAATATTCTATGGATATTCAAGTATCCATAGAAAGTTTTGTGATAATGGTAAAGTTTTGTGACATAATGACAGAAATACAGTTATGGTATCTGTTGGGTTTTGCAGCAGGAGACAAGGTCTCTTAATTATACAGAGTTTTCAAAAAATGTAATCATGGCTTAGAGATATGCTTTTTATAGGACACAAGTCTAAAAGCCCCTCTTTGAATTTAAACCAAACCCCAAAAACCTCCAAATCATGAACTAAGTCTCTATTATCTAATTCTAGTTTGAAAAAAACCCATATCCTGTCTTCTTTTATCACATGGAGAAAAACCTGCCATTATGCGATTGAAGTATTATTATTTTTTCTTAATTTCACTAGAAATTTCACAACAGTGCAGTGAGGCTGGAAAAAACCTAGAAACAACAATTAAAGGTATTTGGTTGAACTGTTTAGAAGAAAAAAAATACTAAGGAACAGATACGGTACAATACAAATGATTCCTACAGCTCAAAATCATGTTCTATACATTATGCCATAGTTTGGCTCAAGTGGAATATAGAGCCAATCAAGCCCTCAAATTTGTGTGTAGAAATATAAGCAATTCAAAGCTTATAGAGAAGTCAGGTCATATTCTTTCGACTTTACATAAGCATCCAGTTTGAAGGGTTTTCTTAAAGCCCTGTTCTTCCTCTGTAAGAACCTTGGCATTGATGAAAATTTGAGCAAAGACAGTATCATTTAACAGAGGAAAGCAGTTTAATCTTACCTTGTGCATCTATTAACATTCTTAATGTTCCTAGCAGCTTGAACTGAACGGGGGGCATCTCAGATTTGAGAAATTTCAGAACTGCTTCTGCCACGCCAGCTGACAGCATCTTAGACTTATTTACAACTGCATGAATAAAGAACAGGTATTATCGTGATAAGGCTGCCGAGATCGTATGCTTGTGCTGCATTAAGAAGCTTATTTTAGAACAGTTGATAAGTAGCAAATTATGCAGTTCTGGATGGAAAGGTGAGGAAAGGGAGAAAGGATAGGTGCTACTCTCCCCCTTCCCCCTCTTGATAGACGACTTAGAAATAAAAAACAAGAATTCCAGAAAATGGCGAACAATTTATTATATGCCAGTTCATTTTATATGATCCCACCTATTTATTATTCTGCTGATGCTAAGATATAGTGTAGTATCCAACCCAGGTTTCAAATCACTACTTACTTCACTAGTTGACTGTAGGGCCAGATATTTTTCTCTCAGTTTAACTCATCCCGCAGGGATGTTGTGATAATACAGCAAAACCAAGAAGAATAAAGTCCATGGCTATTATTGATTGCAATACAAAAACTTATCCTTCGTTTCTTTGTTTGCATTTTATTTTGCCCTTTACTCATAGGTCTCAGGACAGGTTACAGCAAAATTCCTGGGAGGGAGAGGCTATATAATGAAACCCTTCAATTTAAGGGACTTGGTTAGAAATGCACACACTTGTAAAATTTTGTTTCTGACCATATACTGATTTTAAAACTGATATGTATTATTTTAAGTATAAACTGTCTATTTTTATTTGCACTTTTTTACCACTTTTTGAGTATTTGGAGTCTCTGGGGCAAGGGAGGAGGAGGAGGAGGAGGAGGAGGAGGAGGAGGAGGAAGAAGAAGAAGAAGAAGAAGAAGAAGAAGAAGAAGAAGAAGAAGAAGAAGAAGAAGAAGAAGAAGAAGAAGAAGAAGAAGAAGAAGAAGAAGAAGAAGAAGAAGAAGAAGAAGAAGAGTTGGCTTTTCTACCCCGCTTTTCTCACCCATTTAAGGGGACTCAAAGCGGCTGACAAAGCTTTTCTATTCTTCTCCCCACAACAGAACACCCTGTGAAGAGGATGCTGCCAGTGCTGAAAATGGGGAGAATCCATTTAAAATATCTGTGCCAGCATTTTTGTTGATGGAAATGTTTTGGAATCACCATCCTTCTAAATGAGCCTGAAACAACCTTAGGTTGGGGCAGGGATATTGCCTTGGCCTCTCCTCTCTATACCAGTGAGCCAGTTTGGTCTTGTGGTTAAGGAGCCGGACACTTATCTGGGTATACCGAGTTTGATTCCACACTCTTCCACAAAGCCAGCTGGGTGACCATAGGCTAGTCACAGCTCTCTTCTGATGACTCACAGCCCCACCTACCCAGGGTGTTCTGTTGTGGGGAGGACAGAATGTTTGTCAGCTGCTTTGAGTCCCCTTAAACGGGTGAGAAAAGCGGGGTGGAATAGCCAACTATTCTTCTTCTACTTCTA
This sequence comes from Aspidoscelis tigris stejnegeri, assembly GCA_023333525.1. NCBI lineage: Eukaryota > Metazoa > Chordata > Lepidosauria > Squamata > Teiidae > Aspidoscelis > Aspidoscelis tigris. The sequence goes on from JALMGA010000006.1 coordinate 69,281,480, forward strand.
TACACACCCCATTATCAGGACAACGGCTACTATCAATACATACTGTCAGGGATTTACTAATTGTAGTACCCCAAAATTTGCAGGTGAAGAAGGCCTGACAAAGTGTCCTTCCTTAGTGCCTCTGAAATACTGAACCTCAACTTGGAACTGACTTGGAAGCTCTACAAATCCAAATATCTCTCCTTCTACTATTCTGCTTTTCAGTCTGTACAGTTATATTACCTTGCTTTGTATGTTTAAAAAGGGATACGTTTATCCAAACGTTCACTAGAGTATTTTAACACATCGCTACTATATTGTATATTCCGTATATCAATACCCTCTGTTACACATTTTCTCATTCACTCATGCTGGCAACTTTTTAAGGAAGTGATTATAATCCAAAAAGAAACTACTGTGTTTGGCAGCAACATTTTTAAATCTTAGCTGGTAAAATAAACAAAATGAATACAGTGCTATTTATTGTTTGAAAAAAGAACTAGAACCCAGATGGAAAAGTGTTATGGACCAGCTAGAGCGACTTTATTGGCATGGAAGAAATGGTATAATAAAACAATCCAGGGAAATTCTAAGATGAATATGATAATGCAATTAAATAAATGGGAGACAATGCTAGAAAAGGAAGAGAGTTTGCACAGCCAGTGGTATATGAAACTGGAAGACTTTTATCACAGGGGAATCCCAAAATCTGAAAATGAATTGACAAAGATGATAGGTCAAAACTGGCTGCAAATAAAAGATATAAATAGCTTTCTAAAAAAATAGGAAATAAAGCCATTAATTGATAAAGACAAAGTTGGCAGGAAGGAAAGGATGGCAGGACAGATACATAAACGTATGCTGAACTCTCAAGTTAATGTGATCATTTAAAAACTATGTGGGAGAGAGATATGTAGCTGATATACATGATACCAAAGAGTACATTAAGAAAGTAAAATTAAATAATTATATTAGGATTAAAGAATTGAAAATGAAAGTCATTTATAAATGGCTTAAAACTCCATGCCAAGTTACATACATAAACACAAATTTAAGTTCAATATGTTGGCATTGTGGGAAGGTTAAAGGAATCTATATTCATCTACGGTGGGAGTGTGGAGTAGATAAAGAAGTTCTGGGATGGTATATGTGCAGATATTAATGAGATATTAGGTTAAACCAGTGATGGCGAACCTTTTGAGCTCAGTGTGTCAAAATTCGCAAGAAAACCTAGCTTAACTCGGGTGCTGTGTCTCATCTAGAAATATCCATAATTTTGTGATATTTGTAGCTCTAGTAAAAAAGTTATACTTTTGATATATGTATTTTCTTAAAAGCAAAAACAAATAATTCTTTACATTAGTGACTTTCGTTGCTGAATTTCATTTGCTAAATCTTCAATTGAAAGTTGGCATTTCATACACTTCAAGAACAAGCAAGCACTACATGCCCATGTGTCACCCAAAAGGGCTTGGCGTGTCACCTGTGACACGCGTGTCATAGGTTGGCCATCACTGGGTTAAACAGTAAACTGGACCAAACAAGGCTGTGTATTGCAAATGTATGACTACATGAATGTGAGAGATGATGATAGAGAAATTTTGGAACAGTTACTTCTGGCAGTGCAATCAGGAATAGTTATAGAGTGGACAGGTAGAACAAAATTGAAAAAATCAAAATGGTGGTACTAAGTTTATGACTGAATGAAATTTGAACTACTGAATAAAGAGAAAAAGTTTCAAGGAGTTATAAGGAGGAGGAATATCAGAGATATGTGGGAAAAGGTAATAAATTATTGTCAACGAAACAGAAGGAGTGAGCCAAAGAGAGAAATTTTAAAAGAATTTATTCTGTTGTCGGGAAAAAAATACAGCATGTAAATGGAAGACAGGTGACAGAGACCCTCGGGTATGGGGCGGGGTATAAATATAAATATAAATAAAATAAATAAAAAGATATGTGAAATTTAAAAAAAAAAGCACTGGTAGATTATGAGCCAATAGTGATCTATGCCTTACGATTTCTTAAGATGGTTCTGCTTATAATAATTAATTTCCTAAAAATATTTCTGTATTCCCAGCTGATATGAACATTAGTTGGATATAGTTAGAAATCCATTGTCAAGCAACATGCTTTTTCAGCAGCCACAAGATGCTTTTGAGAACAGGATATGAAAGCAATAGCACTGTTTTCACTCAGGGTCCTTAGCATGTCCCTAGAACAGTGGTTCTCAACCTTCCTAATGCCGCGACCCATTAATGGAGTTCCTCATGTTGTGGAGACCCCCAACCATGGGGGTGGAGTAGCTGGGAGGTGGAAGGGAAGGGTGGAGACTCGTCGCGACCCCCCTGAAAGGGTAATTTGACCCCCAAAGGGGTCCCGACCCCCAGGTTGAGAACCACTGCCCTAGAAGCACATATTTGAGGTACAGCCATAGTTATTAGCAGATATTAGGGGTCATGAACAGCCTTGACCTCCACGAGTTTGCTCAGTTCTCTTTTGAAGCTATCCATAAGGGCATTAACTACCAATAAGTAAGTCTAGATTTTTGCCATGGGTCCAGAAAGCAAAGGCAGGGAAGTGTTCTGGACAATTTGACACACTTTACACCCACTTGTATGTCTACTTTTAGCAATTTAGGAATTCACTCTTGTCTCTGTCATCCAGATTAGTGATACACAATTCCATAGTTAACTCCACTCTGAAAAGCTGGTATTTCAGAGTGAAAGATTAATTCACATGACAAATTATTCTGTGCCGGGATGGCTCTCTGCAAGAATTGTGTATATGTAAACAGAAATCTACCAATTTATTTTGTATGTCTAAATGCTTATGGTACTGAATATAAACCAAGGTCCCATTTAAATAATATTTTTATTGAGATTTCCCAAGCATTTCCTCTCTCCCTGCTGTGCATTCAATTCTTTGAATAAAGAGGGCTGTGCAATTCATCCGCTGCTACATTACATAAAGTGTACTCTTGCAAGTTTAAAGTATAATCTTCTAGTGGTTAATAATTCTGACTGGGCCTACTGTTTTGAAGAAATAGCAGCACATTCCATCCAATTTTCTAGGCACATCCTTCATCCAGGGAGATGCCCTTTCGACGAATGTACTGCATATCTTGTGATAATGAATTTAGCAGGAATCCCATCATGTTTGGTACTTGGTGTTGTTATCTGATGAAATTCATCTATATTGTACTTATCATCAAAAGACTTTTCATCAGAAGACTACCTGATAATGTACACACAGGGTAAGTGCAATAAACAAGGCAGATGACTAGATGGGCAGTGTGAACGAGTGCAACCTGGAGCCCTGCCCCCTGCTGAAAGCCAGCTTGTGAGCTTCCTTTGAAGTCCAAATTGCACTGGCAAATCCCCCTTTGATTTGACTCCGATCAAAGGAGGATTTGCTGGCGCCACATGGTCTTCAAAGGAAGCTTACAACCAGCTTTCTGTTAAGGGGAGGGGCTTCCAGCTGTCCTCATACACGCCAGGCACAACTGCCAAATTCCGCACTGGTTTCAGTCTCTGGCCAATGCAGAAGACTCTTGAAATACGGCCAAGCAGCTCATGATTCTCAAACAAATATTTATTAAATGTTTGCTTTGAATATGAATAAAGATGTTCTAGGACACTTTAGGACACAGAAACATTCTAGAGAAATTGAGTGACACTGATATTGCAAGCAACTAATAGAAGTGCCCATATCCATGTCCAGAGCCATATGGCCAACATATACTCAAGAATGTCAAAACAGCTTTGTATAGGCAATATAAAACCAGTTGCTTGTACTATACAAGGCTTCCACTCTGTGGCACAGAATCATCATGCTTTCTTACAAACAGCATAGGACTCTGTCACAAGTCACGCAAACAATACAGATGCCCAGCTTCAGAATATGACTGGAGGTTTTGACATTCTTGCATAAATTGTCTAGACTGCTCTACTAAACTGTCACTTGCAGTGAGGCTGATGAATCCTGATTGTCTTGGGTTTCTCCCTGTGGCAAACAATAATAAAAATTCACATAGTCTGATTCACACAGTGTGTTTGTGTATGTGTGTTCAGGTATGTGGGATAAATCTTATCTTTGTGTCTTATCTTACCTATACAACATCCTGAAAAACAAACCCCTCTATATCACGAACTGTTTAGGGATTTTCAAATCAAGAAGTGGAGGAAATGAATAAATACCCTAATCTTTGATTATCTTCTTGTCTCAGATTTCCACCTACAAGATCTGCTTATATTATAGTCTCTTTTGTTATACAAACCAAAGGTTGTGATCCTCCTTTCCCAGACCTCGGACTATATACAATATTGTAACTACTAATAACAAAACATCTTTATTCTTTAAACCTCAATAGTTAAACTTTTAATTTTTATTTTATTTCAGATATAAGGCTGTTACGAATTATTATTCACTCTACTTTATTATGTTACATAACTTTTTCCTTAAGCAGATTTTTCAGTGAACCTGGAATGGACTTGGAAAGAATTCGTATTTTTCTCAATTAAATGAATGGAAAATCTGTTTTCATTACCCAGATTTTGGCAAAAAGGTGCATTTTCAAGAACTAATTGAGTATGGATAACGAGGGATAACTATAACTAGAAGCTGTCGTAATTATTTTGCTAAAGGGAAATAATGTATCCTGCAAAACAGCTGTTTGTGACACATTCAAAAGCCTTTGGTATTTGTTCCGTCTCTCAAGAATGGCTTTCTGCTGAACATGGCAACGACACCTGTTCTACCCGTGTGGCTCCCACGCCCATGTGTGAAGCAGAAGACAGACTTTGTTCCAAGACGCATTTCAATTAAAAATGAGAAGTTAGCTGGCATTTAGAATATGGGATAACAAGATGTTGCTTGCACTGGCAGCAATTTCTTATCTCAGAAGCTTATGTTTTATTTTTAACAAGCATACTCTAACATTTGGTTCTGTACTAGAAAACCTTAATATTAACCGAATTTTTTCATATACCCCCCCTTATTTTTTTATTAAAAATTGAGATTTAGGCTGCCTCCAGATGTCAGTTGCTTATTCCACTATATTTGGATATTCTGGAATATCCATGCTTCACTCTGGAGTACATGAAGACAGCAAAATAAGTCCAGATGCAGCCAAACAAAAGAAAAAAAAAATCCAGCAACCAACAACATACAGAACAGTACAATCTAATATAACAAGAACACCTTGCACCTCCATATCTATAAATAACAGAGCTAATTCCTCATATATTTGGAAACTAGGAATGAAGTTCTTTTGTTAGAAATTGAGAAAATAAAGTTGTGTACAAAGTACTGTATTTTTTTAAAGTCTGCTATTCTAACAGTCCGTTAACTATCCAAAAGGCAAAAAGGAGAAAATAAAACATTGAGATAATCAGAAAGAAAAAAATGAATTATGGGTGTTCGTATTTTATATATGGTCCCTGAGTATACAAAATATCAAAACTGAAGTGGAATATAATAGATCAAATAGTGAAACCAATATAAAACCTAAAAGCAATAATGCCGACCTGGTAAACACCCCCTATGCAATATTGTACTAGCTTATATTTCATATAAAGAACAATAAAGAGGCATCTACTAGATGAGATTCTCTTCCCTCCCATATTCTACAGTAACATTTTTCATATATCTCCTTAAGACACTTTCCAGGCCTTTCTATTCCAAGTAGCCCTCTCTCTCTGCAGTTCTTTTCCCCTTGTTAAAACTGTGAATACATGTTTTGAATATGTTCTGAACAAGATATTTGATTATGAATCACTTTGAGATATGTCAACAAGCTCAAGCACTATATAAGTGTAGTAAATGTATAAAGTGTCCCACACTCACCTGGAATAGCAAGATTCCGGAGCGCACTCAGAGCTGCATGCTGAACCGTAACATTTCCATCCTCTACATGCCTGTCCAGTAAATCCATCAGCTTCTGGACAATACCGTTATCTACCATATGGATACAGTTTCCATCTGCATAGGAGACCAGAGATGGTTATATGAAGAAAAGACTTTTGTCCTGTCTTTCCAGTGCCAAGGGATGAATGATCTTTGACAAGAAGTTGCTTTCCTTTCCACACAAACAGACTGTGTAAAATTAAACTTGGAAGAATATTCCTCTAAGCTCTAGGTGATATCTTTATTGATATTTATTTTGAAGAGTAAACCAGTAGGCTTAACTTACATTTAAGAAGTTCTCCATTCGTGAAAATTGTCTCTCAGTTTTCTTTTAAGCTGTAGAGTTTGTTGTTGTTGAGTACCACTGAGTCATGGTTGACTCCATGGGTTCTTCTATGCACTTTTCTTGGCAAAGATACACAAGTACTTTGCCATTGCTTACTTCCAGGTAAAGGCTGGGCCTTGAACCAGCAACCCTCTGCTTTCCAGGCAGTTTGCTCTATCACTGAGCTCCAGTTGCTCCACTTAAGCTATAGGTACCTCGTTGAAAATCATTTGGAAGCAGTTTTGTAGGGATGTGCACAAATATTCATAGCATTCATTATTTGTATGAATTCAGACATTCGAACATCAAATGTTACGATATTTGTACATTAACATTAATACGAACACGAATGTTTCGGACATTCGTATGAATAGTTCAGACATTCATTAAACTGGAGAGGTCTGAAAGTGGCTGCGCCAGTCACATCTGCAACAGATCCAGCGTGCATTTGACATGGATTGAGGGCAGATTAAAAGTGGGTTCAGGTCAGATTTGACACTTTGGGAGTGGATTTGTTATGGGATAAATATTGGGTACATGTCGGATATGTATGCATTTGTGTTGGATACGTATCGGATACGTACTTGTTCGTATCAGATATTCATACAAATACATTCTTATCAGATAGAATCCTACCACATTCGAAGGGGATCTATTTGTACGAATATGGATTTTCTAACATTTGATTTGTTACGAATCAAATGTCAAAAAGCCCATCCGTGCCCATCCCTACACCACAGACAAACCTACTGCCTCATCATTCAATTCATACCAAACAACTGCTAATGTTTTGCACTGTGTCTAGATGGTAAAATCTGAAAGAAACAAACTAATAAATCGTAATAACATGGCGGCCTTACAATGACTTACCATTTCTGGCAAAATTTGCAATTGCCAGTGCTCCTGCAAGTTGAAGCTGATGGCTGTTTGAAGGGATCCATAAAAGCACCTTCTGGAACACACTGCCTTTTCCTCCTTCAAACAATTTTTGCATTGATTCATCTGGGGTGGAAGTGTGGAAAAATGCTTGGTTAAACTATGGAAAGCAAGAGTTCTCAATGCTGCATGGCAAGATATTGTACTCCTGCCCCAGAAACTCTCCAAGAATTCAAGGCAAAACCTCAGCTCTCATGGACGTAACAGTGGAAATGTTTATGCCTATGAAGTGTTTGCTTTTCAGTGCAGCCCAGAAGCCTTAGGACAAATTACTTCCTTTGTGATATCAACCACACTCCTTTGTATTTTCCAGTGCATGTCTAAGACCGGATCCAGATTAGGGGATTAAATCTGCAGTTATAACAAAATCTGCAGCTTACCTGGCTGCAAAGCCACAATGGGCTGTCTGGACTCCAGCAGCCTCCCCATAGGTTTCTCACAGAAAGCTGTGATACTTCTGTGGCGCACACAGTGAGGTGCGCATCATGTGGGATGGGGCACCGAAATGGAGCTGCGCTGCAGGCTCAGCTCTTGTTGGCTGTTTGTCGCCGTCCTGTCAGGTCGGTGAGAAACGTCAAATTTATCTGATCCTGCAGAGTGCTCATCGGTCCGCAGTAGGTAAATTCGCAGTAGCAGTGGCATAATGCGCCAGCACTACGAAGTATCCCAACTGCGCATCGGACTACGCAGTATTCCCAAGTCTGCACGCGGCCTAAGAAGATAATCAAAAGCTAATTATGGTGGCTTGAAACTCTATGATAATTCCTAGGGTGATTCCACACACAGCACTCACCTCCCAAGAGTAGTAAAACCATAAGATCAGAGGCTGTTTTGAGCTCTGCAATGTCGTCATCTTTATCGCTTTCCATGGTCTTTTGGACTATCTCAAGTAAACATTCCACAAGGCCTGCTTCAACCAACTGCAGTTTGATGATATCTGCATGAGAAACACCAAGACCTTATGGAGAGTCATGAGCTCAACTGCTTTTCATCTAGCAGAAATCCAAACAATATATAGTATAGCAATGCCAAGCTGATAAAAGTACTAGCACCTGCATACATGATAAACAACCATATCTCCTTTTCAGCTACAGAAGCTGATGAGATTTTACTGTCAACCATTATTTACTATGGATGATCATGCCACTGATAATATTTTCCTACATCCCAGAGGTAGATGAATACCAGAAGCCGCACATCAGTTTGTAGGTTCTGTCTGAACCCCGTGCAAATCTTCCTTCAATCCACTGCTGGTGCATGTTGGACTTAAAATGAAGCCCACAGATTGACATGCTGTGAGAAAACAAGGGCTTCCTCCTACATCTATCCCACTGGGCACCACTGCTGAATACATTATTATAGCTATCAAATATTAGCCTTTACAAAGCTTCCATTCCTGAATTTTCAATAAAGTGACATGATCAGAATGCTAACATCAAAATAAAATGAATACTAGAGCAACAAGGAAATCATGAATTCACATGGCATACAACATGCTGTGCAATAAATGATACATTGTGAGACAAATGTTTGATTATAAAAAGGATCTTATTATCGATTAATATGTCTGTTTACCAAAGATTTATAAGACTTGCTGCAGTTTATGACCCACTATCCTCTTCCTCCCCACTCTGGAAAAATAAATCCATTTGCCTGCGGAAGCTTTACAGGCATCCATCCGGGTTTTTATGGTGTTATATATTATTTACAGCATTTATATCCTATCTTTCTTCTGAGGAGATAAAGGCCACAGCCATTATTCTCTTTCCTTCCACTCTACCTTCACAACAGCCCTATGGTGTAGGTTACGCTTTCTATTTTTAAGGGAATTATAAAAGTTCAAAGGGAGCTTTACTTAAACATCCTGCAGTCAGATCAAACTTATACAAAGTATCTGAGAGTCTCACAGACTTTACCATGCTTATGCTATGAACCAATTGTCTTTGTACAAGTAGGGTAAAAGTGATGCATCAGTAAAAGCATTCTAAAGAAACTGTTCTTTAGGATACCACATACTGTAGTCTCTTGCTATTTGTAGGAGCCAGAGTTGTAGGAAGCCTCATGATTTTCAAATTCATGAATATTAAGTCAATGTATAAATGGGACAATTGTGCCTGAAAATTCCACATGTAAAATGAAGAAACAAAGGCAACTTGCTCCTATTTCTTCTGAAACCCACAATATTTACTGTGAAATAGATTCAAGCGTTTCTCTTAGATCAACCCACATTACAGAAGTGTCGGAACCGATCAAAGTCAACAGTGCCACAATTCAGGAATACTCCAAACTCAGAACTATAAAAAATGCCAAAACCTCTCTTTCAGCTCTCCCCTTCACCTGAGAAAAACAGGAGAAAGTGCTAGTGCGTGATGCTAAGCAGTGAATGAACATGCTATATGATTTGTGGTATCCAAACTGTGCAAAATTCTGCAGTTCTGGATACGCATAACTTGTCATTATTAAGACTGCAAAGAGCCAAGGACAACTGCATATGTTCCAACAGTCCAAATGTTTCTTCTATAATTCCCAATTTTATTCAGTACTAAACAGCTTTCACTTGAATTGTGTGTCCATGTTATAACAAAAGAACACTTCATTTCCATTTTATTTGTAATACTGCCTTCAAAAAAGAATATTTGCCTAAAGAAGTTTACAACAAATAGAAAAGATACAAGATAATGCATCAAACAATATAATATACACATTATATAAAAGAGCACTTTTAAAAAGTTAAAAGACAATTTAACAGTATAAAAAACATCTACAACCTCCAAACGGCCCCTAGTGGGTGTTTGGACCCTTAGGACCAGCAAAGATCACTGCCTTGGTTTGCAGATCATTTGCGGGGATTTGAGAGGAGGTGCAGGTCTGCCCTTCCTCTGCCTGAGAGCAATTGGTTGGCCATTGTGTCAGATAGGATGCTGGACTAGATGGGCTGTGGCCTGATCCAGCAGGGCTCCTCCTATGTTCCTCTTATGTTCCTCAGTTCTCTGTTGCCTAAATATCAGCTACCTCCCCCCACCCCTCCAGTCCCAGGTGCTGTTCAGCAAGTAGTTACAGCTTCAGCACTAAGCAGATGCTCTTAGGAGTGGCTGAATGGTGGTAGGCCTGGAGGCACTAGTTGTTTATTGTACACGCACAAGCAGTTGTTCCCCACAGCAGGGTCCTTGGTATAGCAGCCCTAATATAAGAGAAGCCCTGCTGGGTCAGGCCACAGTCCATCTTATCCAGCATCTGGTCTCACAGAGTGGGCCACCACTTGCTTCTGGGCATTTTCAAACAGAAGATGAAGGGAAAATCTTTACTTGATCTTGACTCCATGAAAGTGGCCTTTAGAGGAATTCTGCCAGTCTCTCCAACCTGGAGGTAGTACCTAGGCATCCATTCTAGTATCAATGATACACTTGTGAATTTGTCTGATCTTTTCTTTAAGTTATCCAGAATAGTTACTGTGACCTCCTCTTCTGGTACTAAAATCCCCTTGTAGGTCCTAAGTATCCTGTTCATAAAATTCACAGAGTCCCCCTTTGAGTCCCCCTCTACTGTTCACAGAGTTGCACAATGGAGCAAATAATTTTTGTCTGTCCACACTTCCCACATCATACATGACTTGATATGCTCCAGTCACGTATCAAGTAACCTCTTAAGGAACGTGTTCCAGTCTCTTGAGCATTCTGGTTGCCCTTTTCTACACTTTTTCCAGTTCCATAATATCCTTCCTGAGGTGTGGTGACCAGAACTGTACACCACATTTCAAATGTGGTCTCACATTGCTCTAAATGAGAGTAGACTAATTGCAATCTTGGGATGGGCTAAGGGGTGTTGGGACTGTAGAGCCTCTTAATCATGTGTCCATACCTACCACTCAAAGTCACAACCACTGCTGCTGGAAGTCACCATGGCAATTGTACACAGCTTGTATGTTGCAGATGACTGGAGAGGATGGGCATTTTTGTTTCAGCCCTTTCTGGGCTGGTAGTGCTGCTGGTAAACATACGTGTCAAAAAGGACAACACAACTAATTTCAATGCACATTTCTCCCTTGTTTTTCTTGTATTCTTGCTAACAGCAGCTGTTTCTCATCCTGGATGGTCCAGGTTGGTCTTGTGGTCAGAGTATCAAGACTCCTATTTGCTAGTCTCTCAATCTGATTCTGCACTCCTACATGAAAACAGCTGGGTGACCTTGGGCTAGTCACAGCTCTCTTTCAGAGCCATCACAGCCCCAGCAACCTTGCAGGGTGTCTGCTGTGAGAAGAACGGAGAGTTTGTCAACTGCTTTGGGTCCTGTTAAAAGGGTAAGAAAAGTGGCATATTAAAAAAACAACTCTTCCTCTTCTTCATATGAACTGGTGGTGCCAGTGTATTTCCTGGTGCCATTGTAGTTGCTGATGCTCTCAGGACTGTAATGTAAACCATGATTTCCACACAGGCAACTATGTTTTTATATGCCTTCACCAACTAGATTTATCTATAGGAGCTCCCCATACCCCCAAATAAAAGGCTTGGCAGCCATCTCACCGTTTTCTGCCAAAGGAGCCAAAACTTCAAAAATCATCTCCTTCTTGTCATGTTCGATTTGCTTTTTGAACAATTTCACAAGCTCTTCAGCAATGTTTGTGTAGGCGAACTGCTCTTTGCTTGATTCTGTGAAAGCAAAAAGAGGGAAGCTAAGTGCACAGAAAAAAAGAGAAAGAAACCAAAATCAAATGTCAGAACTATTTTCTTTTCAGTTTATTAGGGAGTTGCTTGATGAAGTGATTAATAGAGCTAAATGCTCTTCACAGACATGAAAAATACACTTCCATACTTATGCCTGTCACTAAGTGAAAAGCAAAGTACACCTAAGACTTTTAAGTAAATGTGCTGACCTGAATTATTAATTATGCTCAGCGCTGTTAAAAATTTGCACCAGTGGAGCGTGCATGTACCCATAGCAACTGTGAAATCACTAACATATAAATTAAGCCTTCAGCTGCTGTCAAGCAAGCAAGAAAATTTACACAGCAAGGGCACTGGGTTTCCAACTGAAGAGATTAAAGGTCAAACCCGGTACCTTAACATTTACATGGCGGCATGCTGACAGAATTTGTCCCTGCCTTTCGCGCGCCCTGAATGAAGCCTGAATTCTCCGTGGTTCTTTGAACTGCGGGTGCAGTATTTATATTTAATGATCTCTCTCACAAATTTTAAGGAGTAGATCTATACTTCAGCCAAAAATAGTTACCTATCTGTTTTTTAAAAAAAGAGCTAGTCATGAAAGCATCACCACATTAAAATGCTTTTAGAAGCAGACAGGGCAAAGTAAGATCAAATCTTTATCATTTCGAAGGTCTGCAGTGCTATCAATAAGAGCTGTACTAACAAAGAGCCTTTCTGCAGAGACCCTCACTTCGGATCTAGGGTCTGTGTAGAACACTTCTAGGCCACACAGATCCAGAGGACATGCCCCCCCTCCACCAGTTCTGCTCTGTCTACACAAGATGGAGCTAGATACAGATTAAGGAGATCCTTAATCTGGATTTCTTGTGGATCCATTTTAAAAGAGAGAAAATCAAGCCATTATCATAATTGCCTTGGTGATCAGGAAACGGTGGAGGAATATTTGAGAAAAGGGAAAAAAGAAGCCATTATCCTGCCTGCCTTGGCGATCAGGAAACAGGGGTGGAATATTTGCCGTGGAAAAGGGATAAAAATTAAGCCATTATCCTGCCTGCCTTGGCAATCGGGATTTTTTCACTCCCAAAAAATCTCAGCGGTTGCAATCTCCAATGCACAGTGGAGAAAAAGCAAGTACACCCCACCTCCCAGTGACATGAAAGCCAATCTCCTCCCTGAATAGCCCAGGATTGTCCCCATGCACAGGTTCGGCTTGCTAAGCAATGTGTGCCGGACCCCCAAACCATGTCCAGACTTGTTTTTTCAGGTACCAAATTTGGTCCTGGTCTGTCACGATTTGGGGCGATTTGGTCCGTGGAAATCGGACCACATAAAAAATGCATGGGGACAACCCTTGCCAAACCCAATTTCGGTACCAGACCAAATGTGCATGGATGGACAAGGCGCCAAAGTTCAGCTTCCAAGTCCACTCATGAATGAGGTAAGTGCACTCCATTTCAACAGCTTTGTATGCACTTGTACACCTACCTGCATGTTTGTTCACCATCACACCTACAAATTTACTGAGACTTAATTCTATTGCACAACTTGTATTAAAAGAACTGAACAGAAGGTTTGCCCAGAGCCAAAGGTCTAATAGTAGCCAAAGTATGAAAAGACCAAAATATCAATATGTCCAAATGTTTCAGATGTTTCTCAAACTCTGAAAATATTCAGAGCAGCCCATCTGAAGATTCAGCCTTCTTCACATAATGAGACTCGTTATGAAGAAAGGGTGCATCATTCTGCTCAAACACCAACTAACAGAGAAAAACCTGAGTCATCTAGGGCAGAGCTGCAAAATGTCTTCTTTCTAAGTTTAATCAATACAAACAAAAAGTGGATTGCAAAGTGTAAAGCTTCACCCAGACCCTAACAGCTCATGCAGCAGCAGCAGCAGAAAAATAAGAAGAGTTGGCTTTTCTACCCTGCTTTTCTCACCCATTTAAGGGGACTCAAAGCAACTGATGTTCATGAGGCAGCATGTTCTAATAAAATATAAATAAAAAGTATAAATTCTGTTTATTGTACATTTGCAAGCAAGTATTCAAATCTTCCTTCAAAATAAACTATTCATTATTGATCTCAGTGTTCAAAACATTAAAAAAAAACCCTGCCAATTTTAGCTGAAAGCCTTCTGATTAAAACAGTATTTTCTGAGAGCGCAAAGGAATTGCTCCAAAGGATAGAGGTGAACGGGGTGGGAAAAGTTTGGAAACATCTCTGGTTTTTCATCCTAATAACAATTATGAAAAGCATTTAGTTGGGGTGTTATTTAAAGATTTACTCCATTCCTTCCAGTAAATTGCATTATACAATCTTTTGGAAGAAAAACACCTTCCATCACCCTGCCCATCCTATCTGCCTGCCTAGCTTCCCACTTTGCTTGATTCAGGGCAGGGTGCGTATGCTCTCTTTACTGTACTCACAGAACACCTCAGCTCTATAATACCTTTCTCTATAGCTCCTATGTCCTTCTCTTCCTCCCCTCTCCTCCCTATCACCTGCTATCCAAACAGAAACCCGGGTGTCCTTCCTCTCCACTTCAGAATGAAAGTTAATAGCCCTCGGCAATAGAGAAGGGCAGCTGTCTTGGCCAAGCTTTCTACTCACCCTCTGCACTTTCCTGGGACACACCCTTGGCCACAGCCAACTAAAGCTGAGCCTTGGCAGAAAAGGCATACAGTTACTGGTGAGTGGTTGATGGAAGGAGGTGCTCACCATGGTCCACCTACCTGATAACAAGACTCTTGCTTTCCCCAGCTACGTCCCTGGGCCACCCACCCGGTGTGGCCACTGTTGAGGATGCATCACCTCGGCACCAAGAAAACCTTTGGGCTTTGCTGTTGTCTGCCTGCCTACTCTCTCCACTGGGCAGCAGGCAGTAGCTGCCTCATGATCTACTATGCTCAGCACATGTATCACTCCCATTTGTTAAATCTTTGGGGTGTAGTAGATACCGTACTTATTTACATACAACATCAAGTCAAGAAAAAGCAGTTGTACAGGCAACTCTGAAATCTAAGAGAGTATAATAAACAAACTCCCACAACCCAAAGCCATATCAAAAATTATTCCCCTTTCCTCCATTTTATCTTTCAAGCAAGAAGCAATGAATGAACCAAGGTCACCCAGTGGTCTTTCCTGGCTGAGTGACGATTTGAACCCAGAGGGTCTCCTAGACTCTAAAACTCCAGCCACTAAACATGATGCTTCTCAAAACACAATAGCTGTAAAGTATACAGGTAATCTGTGATATCACTTGCTCTGTGAGCCAGTTTGGTCTTGTAGTTAGAGTCAGATTCTTAACTGGTAGTTCCCTGGTTCACGTCTACTCTTCTACATGAAGCCAGCTAGTCTAGTCACAGCTCTCTTTCTAGCTCTCACAGCCTCACCTACCTCACAGGGTGTCTGTTGTGGGGAGAAGAACAGAAAGTTTGTCAGCTGCTTTGAGTCCCCTTAGAAGTGAGAAAAGTGGGGTATAAAAACTGACTTCTTCTTCCACCGAGAGGTGCCCATCACCTCTCAGCCTATCAGGCACAACATCAGCTTTGTGAATGAGAGGTTCTGCCACCTACCCTGAACTACCGGAAATTCCTCCTGGATATCTTTCACTGGTCGGAAATATTACTTCTCTAAACTGTGCTGAGTTCTTTATGCCTGTAAGTCTACAGAAAGCTCTCTTTATATAAAATATGTCATAGACTAGTTGCTGTTCTTTCCCCATGACAACTCCTTAGCTGTACGGAAGAAAAATAATCACTGTTGTTTCTGATACTTGTGTTAAAATGCCTTGTCAATTTCCCAGTAGAAATATGGCAAATTGTCTTAAGCTTATTTCCCTGTAGCATATACGTTGGGCCTCTCCAGTGGGAAGACACAGTATTTCCTTGGCTCCTTTACCTCTTTTCTTTCTTCCTACCTTGCCTCCATATCAAGTATTAGATAATGGATGGAGGAATAGTGACGGGCACCATACCAACTACAATTTTCCTCCTAAATTTTTCCAAGTATCAAGTAAATGTGGCTTTGAAAACCTGTTTAGCAAAATTCTACCCAAATTTAAAAAAATAAAGATAAGCAACAAAACGTTTACTGAACTATAGCTTAGTATTGGCAATCACAGATGACGATATGCAACTCCGGCTTTTCCATCTGAGAACTTGAGCAATAAATAGAAAATGGAAGCAAAATTCTGTGAAGAAAATTGGTTTAGGGAGTTATTTTCCAGGACTTACCAAGCTCTGCTAGATTCCCAAATGCAACAAGGCACATTTCAGTCAAAGCTGAGTTTTGACAGTGGATGCCCAGCAATTTCACTAATGTAGGAATAACCCCCATGTTGATGAGCTGAGATTGTAGGATATCTACAGACAGAATAGGCAGAAAAAGACAAACATATTTTAGTTCATACATCTCTTTGCAACTTTATCTTACAACTGAAGATCTTCCGGTATGAGCTTTTGTAGACGAAGCCTGATAGGTTTTCTGAATTTACCTCAATTAATCTGGATTAGCTAGATCTGGATTAGCTAGATCCAGATTAACCACAGGCAGAGGCATCTGTACTGACTGGGATTTAGAATAGCAAATGTGTGCTAAAGAGTGCTAGCACAGATGTAGACCACATTTATCTCCTAATCCAGATTAGCAAACCCTTACAACAGTTCTGATCTGGATCTACTCTACTTCCGTGCAGACAAAGTGTTCTTACCGGCTCCTTGATCCAAATTAACAAGTACAGAAAGAGAAAGAGTCTATGAAAACTCATGTCACAATTTCTTCTATGTTAGTCTTTAAGGTGCTATTAGACCCTCCACTTTTAAAATACTGATTCAGGCTCTTTTTCCAGGGTCTTGTTCCAGATTATATCTCAGCATAGGGACTTGCCATGCACATGTTAGTGCAAACTATGGAAGGCCCTGGGCAGGGTCTGCCATAGCTTGTACCAGCATAAGGATGGCAGGTCTCCAGCCTGAGATATAAACTAGAATAAGGTCTAGTGCAGAAAGGGCCTCAGACTAACTCAGCTATTTCTGTGAATTGACTCTTTAGTTATTATGCGACAGATGTACTACGGAAATTGCAACTAAACTGCCAAAGTAATTTTTGTTCTTGAGATTCTGATTAGGCTAGCTTCACATGTCATCATGGACATGACCTTAAGATGGAAAAGATCTGTTAACAGTATTGCATAAAAAGCCGTTTTGCATAAAAAGTGCTACTATTCCCATTGAGTCAGTAACTTATGTCCGTGCAACTAATTGGATTTACAGGGTTTCTTTTCAGAACAAGAGAAAACTCCATGTTCGTTAGCATTTTGTAGAGTTATTGGCTATGGCATTTTAGTGCAAATCTTGAAATCATTTATGTGTGTATAAATCCCACAGTTTTCAAAGAGGATTCATATGTATGTAAGAGTGTACAAAAATGCAGGTTTCTCCTAGAAAAATAAATGGTACCCTTAAATGAGTATGCTGTACTGAAACTCTGTTAGGAAAAATGTCTTCAAAATGACCACAGAAAAAAGCTGTGCTGTAGTTCCTGTGTAGGCCATTTTTCATGTCCTGATAGCATCCATCTGCATTTACTCTGGAGGTGTGTAACACTGCTCCTTAGTTTGGCAATATGAGAAAACTAGCTGATAGTACTAGCATCAGATACTGAAAAAGACTTTGCATGTCCATAGCATGATGTGGAATACACGCATCCAGAATTTCAAACAACTGCATGCTTGTCTAAGGACCTATGCTGGACCTCAAGTCTACACTAATCGCCACAAAAGCTATCTTTGAGATGCTCAACAGGCTACACATATGGCATGCTCAATGTAATAAGGAACGGCAATAATATATCCATAAAACCATGAAACATTTTTGTTTTATGATATTAAGGCAAGAAAGTAGAAGTTGGAATAAGTAAGCTACATTTTTATGTAAAGTATTAAAATCATCATCTTACAAAAAGCTTGAGGAAGCAAAGAGGTAGTTTAATGAGAGGTAGTTTAATGAGAAAGATTTAAGAAGAGTCTTGTGTCACTATAACAATATATTTTTATAAAATACCAGCATACTATTTGTAGATATTTGTATACACAAATGTGTTTTAAGATTTTAAGCAAGGAAGAACCACTGGGCTTATAAAACGCTCCCTGAATACAAGAGCTTCTGTATATTGATTTAGTTAAAAAAAATCTGTTGAATAAGGAAATGATGCTGAAAAAAAGTATAGTCTTTACAATATGCTTCAATTGAAGCACAAAACAAAATAAAACAAGAAAGAGATGTTTGATAAAATCAACACATTGGGAAATGGGACATTTGCCAACAAATTGTTTATTTCCTCAGAAGCTGTCAAAACTTCATGTTCAAGACCAGAGTTTTCCAAAAACCTTGGTAATTGCAATCCACCAATCAAGAACTCAAAGGTATGGCAACCTATTCACCCATGCCTGCTCCCTTGCTTTGATTTTGTTTTTTAAAAAATAGGTTTTATACTATAAAAATTCAGTGAAAAATTCCAAAATTTTCTGTGAGTTGCCAAAATTATTCATGAGTTATGACCCATTCTTTAGAAAACACTGTTCTAGACATAAAAGGCAAAGAATGGCAAGTTATTGCTGCAGAAATCTACATAAACCAAAAGTAGTACATGATCTTAGTACAGTGATAAAGAAGAGTTTGAGCAGCTAAAGAGAACAATGATTACAAACGTCTCCTGAGATACATTAAGAAACTAACATTTTAAGATGACTTACATACTGTATAAATCAGACTGGCAGAAACTACAACTCACTAATAAATAACAGTTCTGAGAGGATAAAGAAGGCAAATTGCTACTTTAGCCAAGGGCTCTGTTTCAGTTCTTCGACTAATATATTTAATATGCAATATTACTAATGCACAGCTTACTTCTAAAAGGAAGCATGCATAGAGTCTACTTTCCCACAAAACATTCTGACAGGACCACAGATCCACCAGTTACAATAAAGTCCAAGTCAAAGATGAGATGATGCTGACCTCAAAAGCCATCAAACCTCTGCCTTCCAGATGTTGATGGCCAAAAAATTAATTCCATCCATGACTGGTATATTAACAGCAGGAAAGGCAGGAAATACTGTATTTTCTGGCATATAAGACTACTTTTTAACCTGGGAAAATCTTCTAAAAAGTCGGGGGTCGTCTTATACACCGGGTGTTGTCTTCTTATACGGCAAGTATATCCCAAACTCTATATTTTAACTGGAAAGTTGGGGGTCGTCTTATATGCCCAGTCGTCTTATACGCCGGAAAATACGGTAATATCCTGCCCTCCATTTGATCTTTATAACAAACTTGTAGATTAGGCTGAGAGGGAGAGGCTGGCCAGTGATTTTCTAATGGTGAAAATTACCTTACCCCAAGAAACCCCCAAAACTGAGACAAACGCAGATAAAACTCAAGCTGCTGTAGGCAGAAGATCTACAAAATAAAGGACTTGAATATTGATTTCCATTTTTGCTTAGGTAAGATTCCCAGAGAAAGAAGAGAACTGTAATAAGGTAGCATATAAAAATCAAACATTAATCAACTAATGTAATATATTCTGATCACTTACTGTCAGACAGCTTGCATGATTAAGACAAGCTCAGTGGTTTGACAATTCAGTAATCCCTCTTTATGCATACTCTCACCATAAGGATTTTCAGTTGTAAGGTCCATGGCTTTTTATTATGGGAATCACAGCCTAAACTGGGTCAGTAACAGGGTACCCAAGGACACAACAGCACACCTTTGGTATGCAAAAGGTTCCACAGCCTACCTATTCATTATTACTGGGAAAGAAGCAAGTCAGAGGTGTGGTGTATGCAGCATGCTGAAAAAAATCAGTTATCCCTCATTGTTTGTGAAGGGGACATGGAAAAGTGGCAGGTTCAACATCACCTCCTTGGGAAAACCAAGTGAGAAAGATCAAACTCCAGCAGTAATTCAGAACATGTTCTGAAGGAAAATATCTACTTTTCCGTCTTTAACAGAAGTGTGTGTTACAACCATCACTAGCGTCATTTTCTTGTGGGAGAGTAAGAAGAAAAGCAAGATTAGCTCCTTCTAAGGTGAAAGTGGCCACCTCCAATTTTTATAATTATATTGAAATTATGCTTTAAAAACCTGCTGCTTGATTAACCAGAAACAACTAATGAATCCAGCATGTTATGATAGACTATCTTAAAATATTGGAGGTCACAAAGAGATCTAAAAAGAAACATAATAATCAGTGAGCATTCAGTAGGTTGGAATTTGAGTAATCCAAGAGATAAGGAAGAAGGATTCTTTCGAACAAGAAGTTTAAACTGAAGGGACTAAACTCAGAAACAACAGAACAGCATTTGCTCAAGAAAATCCTGTGATCTCACAAAATAAAATCATCCAAGCACTTTCCAACTTCCAGAAACAGCACGGCAAGGAAAGAGCAAAAAAAGCTAAAGGAAGTTGATAGAAAAATCAGAAAGAGAAACCTGTATACCACAGATCAATGGATACCTTTAATATGCTTTACAAAACATCCCAGACTCTCTACATGAGGCATGCTTGTTAGATGGAACACCTAACAAACCTGGCTCTAGAAGCAAGGCTGACATCTTGGTTTGCCTTGCTCCCGCACTGCCCCTGTCCGTACCTCGGTCTTCTTGGGTACTTTGGAGCAGGGCTGCCCATCAACATTTTGCTCTATGTGATGTCATCATTGAATGTTGGTCACTGGGTACCATAAAAACATAACAGGAGCCCTGCTGGATCAGGCCAAAGTCCATCTAGTCCAGCATCCAATCGCACACAGTGGCCCACCAAATGCTCATAGGCATCTCAAGCAGAGACAAGGACAAACCTTTTCCTGCTCTCAAATCCCAGCAAGTGGCCTTAGAAGTGTCCTGCTTTCCCCCCAAGACTGAAAGATGTACTTAGGCATTCATTCTAGTAGCCATTGATACATCTGTTGTCCATAAATTTGTCTAACTCTACCTTAAAGCCATCTAGACTGGTAGCTGTTACCACCTCTTCCGGGAGCAAACTCCATAAACTGATGATCCTCTGAGTGAAGAAATACTTCCCCTTGTCAGATCCAACTCTCCTACCCATCAGCTTCAAAGAGTGCCCCCTGGTTCTAGTGTTGTGCGATAGAGAAAATAAATTTTCTCTATCCACCTTTTCCATACCATGCATAAGTTTATATACTTCAATCAGGTCCTCTCTTAAACGCCGTCTCTCCAGACTGAAGAGGCCTAGACGTTGCAGCCTGGATTCGTAAGAGAGGTGTTCCAGCCCCTTAATCATTCTGGTTGCCCTTTTCTGCACCTTTTCCAGTTCCACAATATCCTTTTTGAGGTGTGGTGACCAGAATTGTACACAACATTCCAAATGTGGCCTCATTATAGATTTATAAAGAGGCAAAATGACACTTTCTGACTTATTTTCTATTCCCTTCCTAATTATTCCCAGCACTGAATTTGCTTTTTTGGGTTTTTACTACCCTGAATAATTTAGTATAATCAACAAACTTTGCTATTTTACTATGTATCCCTTCTTCTGGATCATTGATGAATAAATTAAAAAGCATTGGTCCCAACATGGGCCTTGAGAGACCCCACTTTTTATCCTTTCCACCCTGAGAATTGGCTGTTTATTACTACTCTCTGCTTCCTACCCTTAAGCCAGTCAGAAATCCAGGACAGAACCTGTCCTTTTATTCCATGGCTGATGAGTTTACTCAGTAGCCTTTGATGTGCGACTTTGTTTAAAGCCTTCTGAAAGTTCAGATAGACAATGTCTACTGGTTTGCCTTTATCTACGTGTTTGCTGAACTCTCAACGCATTCCAATAAGTTTGTAAGGCATGATTTACCTTTGCAGAAGCCATGCTGGCTATTGTTCAACAATGCTTGCTCCTCCATGTGCACACTCATTTTATCTTTAATGATGGTTTCCATCACCTTACCACTGCGTTATGGCCAACTCCTGGTTGACTGCATGGCACCACCATGCACTTTTCTTGGTAGAGATACATAAATGGTTTGTCATAGCCTATTCCAGGGGACAACTGGGGATCAAATTAGCAACTCTCTGCTTTCCAGGCAGTTTGCTCTACCACTTAGCCACAGCTACTTACAAGTTTGAGTCTGGTGGGGCTTTCTAAAGACACCTCCACACCCCTCAGGCTCCAAGAAGGCCAGAAGGGGAAGAACATTAGTAAGATAAGCTAAAGTGAGACCTTTCTCTTGGGGCCAAGACAGGTCATCCAATCTAAAGTACTTCAAAAAGTATTCCAGACCATATTTTGCACATCCCTAGTAATAATGTTAGGAAACACAGACAGACTGAGATTTTTAAGAGGATTCAGAAGGATGCAATTATACCTTCTAAGAAAGTATGTTAAGAATACTTTTCTACAGTATAACATTTGATGCTTGTATGGTATCAATATTCTACTTCTTACCTACAGATGAGAGAAAAGGGTGCTAAAGAAAATAGATACCAAGTCTTGTAAGCCTGGTATGTTTTGAAATACAACCATGAAAGGTGAACATCCGAAAACATGTATTTTGGGATGCCAGTTTTTAAAGAAAACTTGCGCACACATGCATATGCGCACACAAGTATATTGCTAAATTATCAGAGCAACTCTGTCTCTGTCTCTCTCTCTCTCACACACACCTTTTAATCTTTTAACCCCCAGACTTTTACAGATCAGCAGTGATCATTTCCCTCCTAGGTGGAGAGAGAAGCTCATTTAATATTTATACCTTGTTTGAACTGCTCAAAATCTGTTTACTCAGGAGCTTATGTTACAATTAGTTTATTTGAAAAAGTACTCATAGGTGATTAAGCGAAACAATCCGTTTAATAACAAAACCCAATTATTGGGGCGGGGGGAGCCAAAGTCTCTTAGTTTGGCCAATCATATCTGCTGGAAATAACAGATCTCTCTTATACCACAACTCAAGGGAGCCTAAAAGCCACTTCAAGAAATATGAGAAACCTATTACAGTACACTGAAATTATTCTACGAGCAGAGGAAAAAAAGTAAGAAGGGTTTAATAAAAGTTATGTACAGAACTGGGCTGGATATATAAATACCAATATCAAGATATTGGCTGTGTAGGGAAGTCACGAAAGTTATAAAAGTTCACAGAATTCCCTACATAAAAATTGGTAACAAAGGAAAGCCAATTTTGTACATAATTTTCCAGTTTACACTAAGTGCAAAATGGGGCTTAGAAAAGAAAGCAACTTAGGCCTCTCATTTCTATGGCACCACGCCAACTGAGTCCCCAGCCATATTGCAGAGTTCAGTAATAAGGAAAACAACCAAGCTTGGCAGCCAAACACTAAAAAAACAAACAAACTGTTGCTTTCAGCACTCATCAAAAACCCTTTCTTACTCAATATTACAGTAGTTTTGTCCATCTAATGGGAATTGTTATTTTACCAGTAATTAAGAGAGCAACTGTCCCTGTTGAACTAATATGCCTCTATAATTCTTTGATAGATAGACAGACAGAGAGATGTTTAAGAGAAGTGTGGGTTTTGATAGCATTTTTGTTTACCATTCTCATTGCTATAGTTCATCAGCATGCCACAAAGGACAGTCAAGAGCTTCTCACTGGCTGGATCTGTTCTACTGCACAGTGACCTTATATGGTCTATTACCATCTGTGCCCCACCTGCATGGTCAACTGCGCTTCTGCCCTCATCTGCAAAACAAAGAGTCAAATTAAAAATAAAATTAAAAAGGCACTTATGATTTCCAAACATAACAACAGTCATCTAGAGTCATAAAGAGAAAGATGGATGCGGATTGTTCTTGCTATCGCAACCATGGCATCAGTGGGGCAAATAATTTATAGGAATACTTCCTAGGCATAGAGTACCTTATTTAAGGCAAGCTCACCTTAACCTGTGAAGCAGCTAGTAAAGGGATTCACCAGGGCCTTGTTTTCCAGAGGGTCCACTCTATCCTGCTCTAATATCTGAGCAAGAATGTCAAGCAATGGGACAAAAGCAGGAAAACACTCCTGTCCCTGGGAGACCAATGAAAAACAGGACAACTCAGACTGCACCCCTTAGAGGTAACTACCACTGAACTCCATGGGTACAATTTCTATCATTTATTTATCTGCATGTTTATCTCAGGGTGAGGAATAACAGTAACAACCAAATATAAAAATAAACATACTAAAATACTACAGCACCTGGAAGCAGGGAGGAAAAGCTGTTTCCTTATTTAGCCAAAGGCCAGGGCAAACGTGCATCTTCATTGCTTTCCTGAACATGTAACATGAAGGAGCCTGATGCACTTTTCGGGGGGGGGGGCATGTCGTCATGTACTGTTGCCCCTCATTTTTTCAAAAGATTCTGACAAACAGCATGTATCTTAAAATATCATGGCAACCAGGAAATCATTCATACTCCTTGTTTGGAAGAGAGAGAGAAAAGATCCACACCCACAAATATGTGATCTTTGCTGCCATTTTGAATTGCAAATAGTGACGGAAATTCAAAAACCCTCAGTTATGAACACGTGAACCCTGAACCCTCAGTCATGAATACATGAATACAAAACCTCATTATTAATCACGATTCATTAATTTAGGCTCCCTTAGAGCTTAATTCTTTGCTTCAGGAACCCAGACAGATTCTGCTTCACAAAACAACTCTAGCCTTTGTCAACAGTGGCTGCCTCCAGATGTCAATTATTTAATCCAATGTATTTGCATATTCCAGAATAAAGCATGGATATTCCAGAATATCCATCCGCTATTCTGGAATGTCCAAGTACAGTGGAATAAGTAACTGACATCTGGATGCAGCCTATATTTCAACACATTTGATGCTTAGTTACCTCGGAGTGTTGTCCTACCAGGGAAGGAGGATTATATTTTAAATATGTTTTAGGTTATTCTACATATTTTATCTTGTTTCATTGTTTTGACCTACCCTGAGACATTTGGGCGAACGGCAGAATATAAATTTTTGAATAAATAATCAATGTAAATAGAGACCAGCTATTAAAAAAAAAGTTAATCAGGAGAAAAAGGCAAAAGAAAAAAGAAAAAGCCTGTGCTACCGAGACATGGTTTAGCACAATGTTCTCTCCATCTCAAAGGTCCAAAACTAAGTCTGCATGACATTGGTACATAAGACAAGGGTCCTAGACCGCATCCAGATATCGGTTGCTAATTCTGCTATATTTGGATATTTTGGAATAAAGCATGGATATTCCAGAATATCCATGCTTTATTCCAGTATATACAAATATAGCTGAAAAAGTAAAGATGCAGCCCTACTTGCGGTGTTTTGGAATATCTACAAGACTAACATAATGATCAACCAAAATGCAAAGAATTCAATCACTACCCCAAGCTATTGTTTGCTTTTATTATACTGTAAGCATCAATAAGAGAAAGCTGGCCAGTTTCATTTTCTTAGCTAGGCATGGTTTACAGAGCTGCTTACTTTTTCCTTCTGTCTGCTCATCACTTTCATTTGTTTGGTGCAGAGGTCTCCAGAGGCTGAGCAACGGCTTTAAATTAAGGCCTGTCAACTATTTAGACACAGCTCTAAATCTTACTTAGCATAAACTAGGGTTGCAGATGCTGTGATATATATCTCATTTCTTGGCTGACTGTAAAACATATTTTGTCAATTCAGATATCTTACTGGTTAGTATCATGAATCAGGAGTAGGCAGCAGAAAGGCATTTTACCTGCTCCCCTTACCTGTTGTTCCCCCCTTACCTGTTGTTCCCCCTTGCTACTGCAAGGTGCAAGAACCAGATGCGAAGACATAAACGTAGGGGAGAATCAGACCAAACTGTATCTTCCTGTTCATGCGACATGGAAGAGTTCTATTCCATGAGTAGAACTCCATTTACAATATTTTACAGGCAACGTAATAAAACATAAATGGGCCTATCATAGTCTGCACTAGCATGTGGACAGCAGGCTTTGCCCAGGACTTGTTGTAGTCTGTGGTAGCTTGCAGATAGCAGGCTCTGTCTAGGATCTGTCATAGTTTGTACTAGCATGCGGACAGCAGGATCCCATTCTGGGATATTTTCAGGAATAAGGCCCAGTGCAGAAAGAACCTATGTTCAGTCCAGAAGTACTTGAAGAAATATAGTACTCTGTGAATGGATATTATCACACAACGCTAATTACGGGGTCTCCTTTCTCTCATCAAGTACCAGTTGTCTAACACCTTTACCAATCCTAAGCCAAAACAGGTTCAGAATATAGAGATCTGCCTC
Organism: Aspidoscelis tigris stejnegeri; assembly: GCA_023333525.1. Classification (NCBI taxonomy): domain Eukaryota; kingdom Metazoa; phylum Chordata; class Lepidosauria; order Squamata; family Teiidae; genus Aspidoscelis; species Aspidoscelis tigris. The sequence goes on from JALMGA010000006.1 coordinate 69,307,564, forward strand.
ATCTTCAGTTTGATTGTGGCCTTGTCAAGTTTAGACCTAAAGTGAAATATTATTTTCACCACTTTGACGGGTTGTTTAAAACTTAAGTAGCTTTAGGGGAAAAAGTGAAAGAGAAGGCTGCATTCTTGAAAACTTCCTGAGCAAATTCACTACCTGCTTCAGGTTTCCATCTACAGCTTTTCAGCAACAAAATCTTGGTACACATGTTCCTCTTTCAGGACCGTAGTCTCTTAACAATAAATGCCACAGTAACCAAAAGGTGCCTATTCTTTATAACTGCATATTAGTTTTATACTCATCCACTGGGAAAAAGAGGCTGTTCATAATTAAAAATCTTGCTTCAGAAAATTCCCTGTCATTCAGCCGGTTATTACCTAAACTTTTTTTCTTCTCATGGGGCAGAGTATTTATAGTCATCTCAGAAAGATCCTTATTAGTAATTCTGCACACACCTAGGAACTGTCAAAAGGTTTACAGCCCCTTAGGCAGAATGTGAAGAAAAATCCAACATTACTTTTGAATACTAAAATAATTGTCTTGTAATTCTTAATACTAAGGGGATGTGGGTTCGTAGGCAAATATTTCCACTTTATTGCATTCCTTATTTGGCGTTTCTACAAAAAGAAAATGTTTCCATTGGTAAGTGCAACTTTGCTCATGTTCTATTTGTTGGCCTTTTCAAAGGCATCACTATAGGGGCAGAATCTTGTCTTGGCTGCCTCCAGACTGCGAGAGGAAAATGTGTGATCTTGCTGGGCAGGGCAACATAACAGGCCTGGCAAGGGCACTTACCTTGTCTGGTGCTACTCCTTTGATGACCCAGAAGTGCATGATTGCCTGTGTGAAGCTGCCATTTTCTGGCTGATTTAAGCACTGTGCATGAGCAGAGGCCATTTTCAAGACACTGGATCATGCAAAAAGGCATTCAGACAGGCAAGTCCTTATGCTTTTTACATAAACTCCATATTGGGAGTTGAATTTCCTTCAGTACTGTTACTGTGGGGTATCACCCCAATATCCTGGGTCTATGTTGGGATTGCCGTGGACATGTGTGGCAACCCCAACATAGACCCAGGGTAATCCCAGGTCTTAGGTCTTGTCTGGATGGGGTTTTGGATTGGTATTATACTTCAATTAACCAAGCAGTGGTTGCGTGGGCCTGTTGTGGCTGGTGGGGAAAAGGTCAAGGCATCAAAATGAAAGTGGTAGCAGGAATCTTAATACGTTTAGCTAATAGGTGGTCTGATGTTGCAAGGGTACACTTATTTTGCAAACCCACATGGAAAATGATCCCATGGAAGGCCAATGGTGTACACATGAGCCAACTTTGATTTGACCCATATGTGAAAGAGAAATGGGGAATGGATTCAAGCTCTACACTGCTGGGTGTGACAAAGCAGGGATTGGCCCCAGTAGTAAAACCAGGCAGATCACTGGATCCAGGCATGAGGCTCAGTAGGGCACCAACAGCCTGAGGCAGTTGAGAAGTGGCAGCAGCAGGAGTGACTGCATGCTAACTGCACCACTCCAAAGGCAGTGCTGCGGATGCTGCCACCTTGAGCTTGATAGGGGCTCCCTCTGAAAAGAGGGGCTGCATGTCAGCAGGGGCTGACAATCCAGCATCCACATGGATTTGTGCTTGAGCCTCCTTATGACTTCAGTGGGCTCTTTCTGTGTTTCCTGATCCCTTTACCATCACTCCACCTGGATCCATCTCAGCAGGGGTGATAGCAGCAGCAGGAAGCCTGGATTGCAGCAGATGTTGTGCTCATAAGCACCAGGGAGTGGGAACGCCAGAGGCTACAGAGTCAAAACCAAGTCTGCTGATGGTGACAGGATTCATGTAGGTGTAAGCGAGGAGAGCAAAGACGAGGTGCTGGGCTGGAAAGCAGCTCTATGTTCTGCAGTCCAAGTGCCTGACATGTGTGGGGGCTCTCCAGGAGGACTGGGTACTCCTGCGGCCAGCAAACCCCTAGACTGCCTTTCATACTGCCAAATGTTGAATCCGGCAGCAAGTCACCTTGCCTCTTGGTTTGGGGAGCCTCAAAGGCTAGAGCTGGTGCTTGGTGGGGCATTGCCCACTATGACTTTATGGATTAGCAACTCTTGTAACCAAATAACACGTGTTTCCAAATGATTGGGCTATTTTGTTGCAATGCTGTGCCCTGAATTTAAGGAAGGGCTATCCTGGATTAGCCAGTGGGTCAGCACTTTGTTTCTAACAGGTAACTGCCATATATTTCCAGGAAGTTCAAGAGAGGGCATCAAAAAAGCTCTTTTTCTTGTTAGCTTCCCTGTTTCACTAGTTACCGTGGCAGAGGGAAATATAAACATAGTGATAAACCACACAGATGGCTGTGCCCTTTAAGTGCTGCAATCAGTTCAGTGTTTGCCTACACTCCAGGATTTCAGGTAGGTGTCTTACCTAGTCCCATCTAGGGATGGCAGAGAGTAAGTGTTCTGGTAGCAAACATGGGGGAGGGGGTTTCCACTCGCACTAAGTACCCATTAGGGACCCCTTAAGGACCCATTAGACTCAGAACAGGAAGACCCCGTTTCCACTGCAGACCCCATTAGAGCCACATTTGTTTCCACCTGTTCTAGGGAAATCCGGATTAAACGGGTCCTTCAGGACCTACAATCCGGATTTCCTGTTGACCCCATTAAAGGGGTCTAGAATGGGGTCTTCAGGCATCAAATCTGGATTATATGGGGCGCATTTCTGCCGTGATAGGGCAATGGGGTCTAGGGGTGGCCTCTGGGGAGGCACACATGGGAGGGGTGCCCTAAAACCCGAAGCTCCAAAGTCTGTGCATAATCTCCAGAAATGGCTCTGAAGGAAATTCTGGAAAATGGCACAGGCTTCGAAGATGACCTGTCAGAGCAATGCCATTTCTATGGAGCTTTGTTCAAAGCTCCGGAGAATCTCCAGAGCGATTTGCCACAATCTTCAAAGATTCTCCAGGAGCCACTCCAGAGGATCTTTGAAGAATCTCTAGAGCGTCTACGAAATTCACACCATACCCATGGCGCCCCCCAAAAAAAAAATGGGGTGATGGGCAGGCCCCATGTGGGTAGATTCGGATTTGCCACATGGGTGCTCTGGTGTTTCCACTGCGAGCAAGCCTAGCACCCATTGCTATTGGGTGCTACACCGCCTGTGGTACCTCCTTAGATCTGGATCTACTAAATCCAGATCCCCCCATCAATCCCCCCTTTTAAAAAGAATGCCATTCTGAACGTAGCACACAGTATTTCAGGAAATGCCATTTAGCATTCGGATATTCCTTTTTGCTTGCAAAACTGCATACAGAGTCCACTTCACCCAGCTATCTTGTCACAATAATGATACTTCACTTATTTTTTCTTAACGGAATGCCTGATGGTAAAAGGATTATGTGATAATGCACTATTCAGTGGGAAAACTTTAACCAACAGAGCAAAGAATTCCAACTTTTGCAGAAAGAACAAAAATGAATGGTGAATATGTGTAGCTCTGAGATAGCGTGTTGGATTGTCGAACTTCTCAAAAGTGAATATTCCATTTGCAAACATTTCTACTTATCTATAGCCCGATTCTGTATGAGTCAACCAAAGAACTAAGTTGATTCAAAAAGGAAAAAGAGAAGGAATGGGTTAGAATAAACACTTCCAAATGTGTATCTTTCAGTAACAGATGAAACACCTTCCCTTTGGAATACTAAAACAGAATTCTCAATCACTTTATACGAGGTGAACTGATTCAGGTTTCCGAGGGATTTTCAAGTTCAGCAACCAATGCTGCTTTTTTATTCAGGTTTTTTTTTTTGCTTGGTCTCTCTCCTGTTTCAAAAGCAATAAATTACACCACTTTAAAATATTTTGTACCACGCTCAGGTATACACCTAGGGCTTCCCAACAGTTAATCAATCAATTAAAAAACATCCTGTGAAATAAACAAGTATGGCTATGTCACACAGCCCCGGAGAAGCTGAAATTAAAATCAATGAGAAGTTTATTCCACTGCTTTTATCCATCAGTTTGGGCTTTTGTGACATTTTGCAGGACAAATAATAGCAGGAGCTTTTAAAAGTATATTTTACAAAAATATTTCAGCCCACCCCAAGAATATTTTACTCCTTAAAAGCCTTCTGAAGGAGTCCTTTAAAGCATTTTACTTCTTCAGAAAAATATTTTCAATCCTACAGAATGCCCTGAAAACCTTTCCTCTATATGGATTTAGTTACTCTGTTCCAGTTCCCCAAACTGAATTTTAAATTACACAATAAAGGTGAAGCCTGGGAGCTCTTCACTTGTTCTAAGACACAGGAATTCTTTTTTTGCAAATCACAGTCACAGCTGATATTAGAAAATGGGAAAGATTTTACACACATTGATATTTGCCAACAAAGGAACTCTCAACAGATTCATATTTAGGGCATGTATGTAAAAACATCTATAAAACCATTCTTCGCTCCAGAGAGAGACAAAGAAGTATTTTTAAAGCCCTCTAACCAAGGAAGTAATCCTGAAAGGAAAGGAATTAGAATAAAAAAGTCAATCGAATCCCCTGACAGATTCTTCCTACTGTGCCAGAAAATCAACTTTGAATTCTTTTTTACTGTTTCTTCTCTCACTGGAAACAATGAGGAGGAACAGGTTTAGATGTGTACCAGAGATTTTTAAAATTCTCGTCTAGCCGGCAGGGACTGCTTAAAATCCTTCAGATTCCAGTCACTGCCCACACATACTGTTTTGGTCTTAAGGGAGGAAATGGCATAGGATATTCCTACCATCATTCAGTTTTATCTTTAGGGAATGGGGGTTACCTGATATATTACATGATGCCTAAAATTCTTTCCTAAGGCTCCTTAGGATCACATTAACACCAAATATATGAGCAGATAAATCAACTTGTTGACCCCAGAGTACGCAGATGTTTACGACCTGGAAGACTGCAGTCTTTCACAATGCCATCGATCTGCAGTTAGCAGCTCCTTACTTTGGTACTGTTGTCACTAAAATTTTACAGAGGACAGAAGCCTTCTCCCTAGCCAAGTACACAGGGAAAGCTTGAGAGGCCAAACAACCTTCCATTTTATCCTTTTACCAAACATCTTGTTGTTCTTCGGTACCATCAAGTCATGAATGACTCCTGGTTGACTACATGGACACTCCCATGGACAACTCTATTGCAGTTTTCTTGGCAGAAATACGAAAGTGGTTTGCCACTGCCTACTTCCAGAAAGAAGTTGGGGATTGGAATGGCACCGTGTCAGTTTTCTGGCAGTTCTCTCTACCACTGAGCCACAGTTGTTCTCCTTGCCAAATCACCATTTTGTTGAATTACTGGTATGTAAAGGACTCTTGATCTAGACTTTGAGATCACTTTTCACCTCCCCCTCCAAATAAAGCAAAGTTTAAGAAACAACTTTCAATTCAAAATTCAAAAACAAGAAAAGCAGAACAGCAAAGGTATAATAAAAATCTGGGTTAATTGTAGTAAAAAATGTCTTCAGTGGCTGTAGTAAACAAAATTTATTTCAGTTTTTACATTCAGACACTAATTTATTTTGACTCTCTTTGCAATTTATAATGATGCATTTGCATTTATATTAATAAATAGTATCCCAACAGAAACTATTTTTATTAAAAAAGGAAAAGGTCAAAGTTATCTCCTTTCCCCCTTGTTATCTGTACTAGCTATAGAATTTTTTATTATCCATTAAAAATAATGTAGGATTGAAGGCAAAAGACTCTCGCTACAAGATTAACGTGTTTGCAGATAAACTTTCATTTACAAAAATCTCTCTTACAGACAATTCCTATTTTGCAAATTGTTCAGTTCTATAAAATATCCAAACTTAAAGTAAATAATTAAAAATCAGTAAATGTATCCTTCACTTCCAACTCACAGAACACAAACATCAAATATTTCAACAAAATTTTCCAACATCTTTTTCTTATTCCCCAAAATCTTAAGAGATGGTTCCAACTAATTATCACTTAGCCTGGAGAAATGAAACAAAATGATTAAAACCTGGAAAGACATGCTGTTAACAATAATGGGAAACACTGTAATGATCAAAATGAAAGATATGCCTTTACTTACCTTTTTGTTTCATATTATTCTACTTTCCCTCCCTAAAAATGCTGCAAACATTTGAAACTATCATTCATATCTTTATTAGTGGGGGTATAAAACCTCAGTCAATTAAGTCACTAAGATGTAGATCAAGCCAAAAAGATGCATGGGGAATCCCACAACTTAATTACTACTTGGTGGCCTTCCAAATCAGACAATTCTTCAGGACCTACTCAGGAGCCAAGATAAGCCTGGGTTAGTACTGAGTTTGTTCAGATACCAGAATTATTAAGAGTTCCCTTCGTTGCAAACTTAGACATTTGGAAAATGAACCATCTTAAAACTATAAGATAAGATAACAACCAAAATTTGGTTGACATGGAAAAGAAAATGTTTCCCTTCATTCTCTCTACCAATGCTGATTCAAAGCCTACAGTTTCTGCTTCCTCAGTTGACAAATCAACTAAGAAGCATAGAATTGTTTGCAACCTTTGAAACTGTCTTTGGAGACAGACTTTCAGAAAACAATGAAATAAAACAATCACAGATCACACACCTCTGTGGGTAATATCAAAGAAACCAACCTAAAGTTACTACACAAATAGTATCATATGCCAGAGCAACTTACTTTTGTTTCTAAATCTGTGGTTCCAACATGTTGGTATTGTAGGAAATCCAAAGGTTTCTATTACAACATATGGAGGGACTGAAAAATTATCCCCAACTCTGGTTGTAAAAGAAATTCAACCTATCCTGACATTAGACATTTTATTTACTCCTGAACTTTCCTTATTACAACTCTTTAAAGAAGACCGAGTTCCTAGCACCAGCAAAACACTGTTAGATTTTTTACTATCTGCTGTCAGACAAGTTATTGCCCACAGCTGGAAAAACTCACAACTGACTATTCAACAACTGTATGCTTGACTTTGGCAAATAACGATGACAGAGTATATTTCCTCTCAATGTAGAAAACTGGAAGGACAAACTTTGGAAACTGCTTATCACACAATTTGGCAACTATTCCTAGAAAAAACTCCTAAAAGCTCTAATTTAATCATTCCAGATTTGCTTACTTCAAATTACTGGGCATATCAATAGTTGGCTTATGTGCCTATAGAAGAAAGAAAAGACTTTAAGAAAAATGATCATGGAATTAAAATCTGCAGATATTTATAACTAAGTGAAAATCGAGAGGAGAAATTGTATGCCCCTCAAAATTATGGACTCAGCCTCAGTTACAGCCTCAGCTGTTAATAACTACTAAAGGTAGGAACTTCAACTCCAACACTTAACCAAAGCTAAGGTGCTGTCCTGGTTAGTTCTCAAGAGATACATTTGATCAAAGCAGATGTATTAGTCTCAAGTTCAAAAGAGTTTTTGTTTGGTCTTAACTGGTTTTTCAGACGGGACTAAAAATCAGAGTAAATGTTCTCGACAGAAAAGTTCCTATTTAAAAAAGCAAGGAAGCTTGCCATTTGACCACCGGAAGAAAGAGAAGCTTTATAAAAAATGACCATGAAATTAAGGTTTTTTGCCCCTGTCATCCCAAATCCCAAGACTTGTTAGCATGGCACATATTCTTAGCTGAACTTGAAAGAAAGTGTTCAGCACCTTCTGAAATGAGGTGGTTAGGAAAATTATTGGCATCATAAAGTAAAATGGGCAGATTCCCCAACATTTGATACTTAAAATTTTGCAATGTGCATGAGATACAGCTTTATAATGAGGTATACTCAGGTTGGGGCAGCTAATCTACAGGTCTCTAGATGTTGCCAAAATATAACTCCAGCTAGTCTCATAAGCTGCAAAGTGTTGTGTGATTCTGAAAAGCCAACAGGGTGCATTATTAACATACAAGTAGGAACGGGTATAGCATAATCTTTGTTTTTGTTTTTAGTACCACCATAAATGGGTAGTGGAAACTTTAGGTCAATGAGGGCTGTTTGTTCACCCTGCCTGATGCTCTCCTTGGCTTCTGTCTCCACCATCCTGAAGGTAAAGGCTTTCCATAAAGAACTGCCCAGGCCTGAAAACTGCCAGACCCTCTTAAGGAGCGAACAGCTGTACTTTTAAATATACTGCATTTTATATTTTATAGGGGTATATGATTACAGAAATTGATTTAACAATTTCTTTGTATTTTGTTGAATAATTAAATTTAGTTTAGAAATTGCTTGTAAACCACCTTGAACATACTGTGGAAAGGGGGAATAAATATAAACTGATGATGAGAAAAGAACCAACAATCCATGATAACAACCAAAATCCTACCTTCTTTCCTTCAAAAACACCACTACTGTATCTGACAATTAACAAAAACAAAAGGGGACTTTTGATAAGTGCGATTCATAACTATGACAACAGCCAAAGCTGCCCAGGCCTGCTGATAACAAAAGAACTGAACTGGGCATAAATATGGTTGTTGTTGTTTTGCCATATATCATCCACCTTTTTCCAAAACATTTTCTCCTGAAATCACCCTCTAAACTATTATTTTATTTATGGCAAATATTCCTTGACAAATTACAGGTACAGTGGTACCTCGACATACAAGTGCCCTGACATACAAGTGTTTTGAGATACAAGCCGCCGAGCGAGTGATATTTTGCTTTGAGATGAGAGCAAGATTTGAGATACGAGTATGTAAATACAGTACAGTACATAACAAAAACAACTGGGGTGGTGTTTTGGGAGCTGGAATGGATTAATGGGAAAATTGCTTTGAGATACGAGCGATTTGACATAAGAGCAAGGTTACGGAACGAATTAAACTCGTATGTCAAGGTACCACTGTACATTTTACTTGCCTGTGCATCTCATGTTAGGTGAATTACAGTAAAAAACCCCCGACTTACGGCTGTCGTAACATATGTTGCCCAAGGCACGTCCTGTTTGAAGAAGCACTTCCTGATCCTTGCAGTTCAAAAGCTGCACCAGAGGTGTGATCAAGCCAGCCTCCACACACGGATTCCGCATAAATTCTACAAGCCATAGAAAAGAGGAGGTTAATTAAACACTACTTTTTCCAGGACTGATTGTTTCTTGTTAACAGTGCTGTTTCTTCCTCCAGCAAACATTTTCTGTTCCAAAATTCACAGATGCCAGAAACACTGCAGCTGTCTTTCTCTGTATCAAATGCAATTTATGTACAGAACAAAGATACCCGAGGACCAAATTTCAGGTTCTGAATATCTATTGCCCAATGGAGATTTCCTTGATGAGAATAAAGAAGCTTTTCAAAAAATAATTTAATATAAAGGGATTTTAAACACCGTGATTTCAGCAACAGTAAATAAACACACACAAGAAAATATCAGCTCCACCCTCCTTACCCATCATACATTTAAATCCCAATTAAATTTAAGGTGTCAAAAGGAAATGCGGGAAATCTCTTGCTTTAATGAAGACTTTGACTAAATTGTAAAGAATTATGAAGTATAATTTCCAAGTTGCAACTCAAACTAGACAACAGCTTTGCCTGCACACGATTGTAACTCATCATTTGAAGTAAAATATACCTTCACATGAATGATCGATGTGCTCATGCATGCAACTCCATACTTCTTTTTTGGAAGCTAGAAACAAAAGTCCTTTGTTTAGCCTTCCATATGAACCAGTATCTGTGGTTTGTGATAAGTCCAGAACAGAAGTGGACTTTGGTTCATGGTTTGTATGCAGATAAACCATCAACCAACACCAAAACAACAACACCCGGTTCTCAGTGCCAAACCGGCAAATCTAAATGGCTTGTTCCCTGGGACAGGAGAGGGAGGGGAAGGAGGCACTTTTTGAAAGAACACAATCTATGGTAGCATTTCAAACAAAACTACTAGTTTGTTTCAGCTTATGGTTTATTGCGATGCATGAACAACAAAGAAGGGTCTAAACTCTTCCTAAATTTAAGTGGAGACAAAAGTAATTTTCACCCATTGATTAGGGTAATGGACTTAAGAACCTTGAGCAGGTAATTCAGTGCTTCACTCATAAAGTGCAAACAAGAAGGTGGCTGTATGGGGGGAAACAGCATTAACATCAATATAGGATTTCAAGCATTCAAAGCACTTTCCATGCATTATACAGCTGCAATCATGGCAACAACCCTGCAGTGGATACAAAATAATTTTATGAAATGCAATCGATATAAAAAATGCAGCATGCTCAAGGGCTGCAAGTATGGGAACAGGAGCTCCTGTCCTGTTAGCCTTGTGACAGCCTTCTAATGTCCAGTCCTGCAATGGGGTAAACACTTAAGATTTTCATGCCTAGACAGCAACGGCAACTCAGCTATGGAAATCATACTTCCACACCTTTGCAAGAAGAGCCACTCTTTTACTTATCTAAAGGCAAGAAACACTCTATTGTATTGAGTTAAGTGTCCAAGTTTGCCATTAAAACAGCTATGGCCAAACTATAGCCAGATTTTGTTGAATTCCTTTGTCTTGGTAAGACTAGTTGGGACTCATGGGTATTGCAGTTCAACAAAATCTAGAGGTCTATAATTCAGAAAAATCAGGCAGAGCCATCTCTGCAGTATATAGGCAAAAAAAGTTAAAATCAATAGCCTGGAACTATAAATCCAACTATGTGTTGTTCTTCAGCACCTGCAAAATCAAATTTCAAAGTGCTGACCATTACTCTGAGTAACTTCACATATTTAGTAAATATTTTTCTCTCTTTGCCGGGTAGCTACTTCCATGAAATAATAAGGTTATGAAAGGAGAATTAGGATTTCATTTCTAAAAACCACAAGTTCTTCAATCTGTAGGCAGAATCTGATTGGCTGGTTTTTAAGAAGAAACTTTAAAAATGGGGGCCGGGGGAATCTAAACATTATTTCCATCCACACTCCACTGGGCTATAAACCTGACAGTTACTTTCTATACAGTCCATTGAGGTCAGATTATTCAGGACTGCATTGAGGAAGAATTAATTGAATCTCAAGCCCTATCTGTGTGCTACTGCAGGATACAAAAAGATATGGCAGCATAGGTAAGACAAACAGGAGCTTCTAATAGCTTTGAGCAGGGGTAGGCAAACCACGGCTCGAGAGCCACATGTGGCTCTTTGGCCCCTTGAGTGTGGCTCTTCCAGCTTAGGAGTACCCTATTCAAGTTAATAACAATGTACCTACCTATATAGTTTAAGTTTTAAAAATTTGGCTCTCAAAAGAAATTTCAATCACTGTACTGTTGATATTTGGCTCTTTTGACTAACGAGTTTGCCGACCACTGGCTTAGAGCGTGCCAAAATAGCATTAAAACATATCTAGGATAAACCTACTAGGCTTCTCTGGAAATCCCTGTACTAAATTTTTTACTCGTGAGTTTCTATTACATAGTATTTTCATGTATAACAATAATGCCAGCAGAACTTTATAGAAAACCTAGACCCTTTCCACACTGGACCTTATTCTGGATTGTATCCCAGAACAGGGACTTGCCATCCACATGCCGGTGCAGACTACAACAAGCCCTGGGGCCTGCCAAAGGCTGCATACAGACAAGGTTAAGGGGAATGCGCAGCAGCTTTCAATTTGCCAGACACGTTTTATGATTCTTCACAGTAGTTGTGCACTGTTACCTGATACTCTGGGATTAAAAGCTAGTTTTAAGGACACTTGATGCGGTGTATTCCATTAATCCTCATTTTCCCATGTATTTGGGCAAACTGTGTAGGAACTCACAAGAACTTGCTTCCATCTGAGAACATGCAGACCTTTTAGAGCTCAGCATGTAGTAAGTGGTCTGAGCAAGTGAATGGAAGAAACCTCACTGCTGCAATGTCTAAAATGCAGAGTATTTCAGTATTTTCCCCCTGAAAGCACTTCACTTCGGAGTATAGGTAAACTGAGCATTTTTAATGTGATATTTGGAGCCAGCATAGTCTGCACCAGCGTGCAAGTACTAAGTCCTACTGCAAGACATAATCCAGAATAAGGCTCAGTGCAGAAAGGGTGTTAGAAAAATGGAATAAACAGTAATAAAATAACACTGACATGAAGCTTTTTGGTGGAATAAAAGATAGCAGAGAGCAGTGAAGACTAACATCAATACAATGATAGACATTAACGCCTTGAATTTTAATTCACAAATTTGCCTACAACAATATTTATAAAACACAACCATGAGTTTTTCCTTTGCTCTGCTGTTTAAAAATACATAGTGGACTTTCTGCAACATTTACTATAATGACAAGGACTGGAACCATGTACTAGTTTGATACATCTACTAAATGGATGACTATAAGCCAACATATTTTCAAGGCACAACAAAACAAAAGAAGGAAAGAGAAAAAGAAGCATAGGAGAAAAGAAAAAAAAAACAGCTATTCTATAAAATGAAAACATAAATGAAGTAAAACATACTGACAAGTGAGCTGTAAAACTGAAGATGTTCCAGCAGAAAAGGCCTTGTGGGAAACCTCACCATTTTTGGCTACTTCTGCTATGATGTTGGCTACTTTTGCAGTACAGGAAGACTGCGTAGTCAATAGACTTGCAAACACCTGTAGGATGCCACTTTTCTGGATTTTTTCACTTGTCTCTGTATCTGTAAAGACACAAATAGATACAACAGTGTTATGTGAACAAGGGGGAAGTTACTGAAAGTGTTTTCACATAAATGAAATATTGACTACAACTGCAACCAAAACTAAAATAGTTTTGGATATGCAATTCAGATACCAAGCATGTGATAATAACACTGTCCCATAACAGACTATGTGTTCAGCGATAACAAAAGAGACATGTCAGAGAGACAGTGTGTGGCCCTTGTGTTCCCAAGCTACCTTTTCTAGCACAGAAGGTTCAGGAGAGGAGGAGAGGCAGAAAGGCAGACTGATATGTGAACAATCTCAGATATGGTTTTTTTTTTCCTGCTGTGTCTGACTGCAGCCTAGGTTTGCCATGTGGAATTCAGGCTAGGGATTGTGTAACAATCAATGGGATCAATGAACAGCGTTGTCCACAATTCCATCTTTAGCACAGCTGTACTTAATATACAACAATTTAAGTGTTGGCATCAACCTAGGCTCCCCAAGACATTATTTACTTATTCCTCTATATTTTCATTTTCTGAAATAAAGCAGCCCTATAAAACCCTAAAAGGACCAACAAATGGATAAACCCAAGCTCATCTCTCCTGCCCACTTAATACCCATCTACCAGTAGCATGCTTGGCTCATTCATTTGATCTTGCATCTGACCACTCTAGCAATCAGATCATCTGGAGATGGATATCATAGCTAAATCGGAAAGCTTAGGTTCAAGCCAGAACTACAGAACACAGCATAACAACAGGTGAGATGAAAACCAGCCATGGAAGCTTCCATTCTTCCAACATACATTTGACAATAAGAGGGAAAAGACACATAATAATCAGAGATAATATTAACAGGTTAGAGAAGTGTCTGCTTGAAGTTTCAGCTTTAGGATTATAAGCTATTCTGTGTATATGGGGTGTGTACATCTGCTCCTGTACCTTTGCACCAGCGAGAGAAACAGCCAACCACTTTTGGCTTTTTTTAGATGGGCAGGAAAAACTGAGGTCAGTTTTCTCTCTAGTCTGCCACTCGTGTTACCTGCTCAGTACAACTCCACTACCTACTTTTCCTCCCTGGCGGATGAAGTTCAGTAATAAACATGGATACCATTACGTAGGTTTGTGGCCTCAATTCCACATGTACGTGAGTATGCACGCTGGGCTTTTCTTCACAGAATCTTCCAGAAGGAAACAGCCCCAATTACTCCAATAAATTATTCTCACTCTGCTTCCTCCACTGATTATTTATTTTTCTACTGATTCCCAGAGTTAGAATTCAAGATACAGCTGTGTGATCTTATCCAATTCTGCACAGAAATCTTGCCTAGTACCATTTAGCTTTTAGCACTCTCGGGTTGATGGACTTCTTAACTGCACAAATTAAATCAATGCTATAAAACGTATTCTGAAAAGAAACAAAGAAAACAAAATTAAACCGTTGCCTCAGGTTAGCTGCGCGCAGCAGAGATGCTCTGATTTATCTGACTGAGATCAGCAAGTAGCAATAAAACACAATGACTCAGGCTCAAACAGACTGCTTCAGAAAACTGGATTATCAGATATTCTTGTGTTAGCACAACGGGGTGTGCAAAAACAAGGGAGATTTTGCCTATTTTCCCCCTTTCTCTTCTATTATTCTTTACAATTAGGATGGTTTTTATACTGCCTGACAAAAAACGTCATACACAAATTCCTTGCACTTGCCAAATAAGATGTATATAAAGATGCATTGTGTGTGTGTGTGTCTAGTCTTCAGGAACAATGTGAGCAATTGCCTTTACAGCTACTTGTTCAAGTTTTAGTCCACTCTCCTCATAATTCAGGGAGAGGCCTTCTTGTAGCCTCTCCTTTCTCAGATGTATGAGCAGCAGGGACATGCAGGCAACCCATTTCGGTGGCTCTGGAACTGCCTGTTTCTTGAGGGGTCCAGCATTATATGGTTTTCAGCACCTGGTTAAAGCATTCCTCTTCACCCAGGCCTTTGACGTTAATTGAAATTATCAATTGATTGGAATGTATATTGTAAGATTAATAAAAATTTTCAAAACAAAAAAAATTACAACAATGCTATAAATGTCTTTGGGATTTAGCACTAATGGAGTTAGTAACAAACCAGGCAAAGATGATGCAGGGATAGATAGATAAAGAGATAAAGAGAGAGAGACTCTCCACTGATTAGTAACCTTACAAAGGTTAATTATTTGTCATATTTACCTGATATGGAATTGTTATTAAAATTTTTTTTAGTATATAATTGGAATTATACAATATGATACAACTTTGATTAAGAAACCGCTATTATTTATACACCCTGAATTTGTGGCATGTTATTGTTCATATGAATTAAATGAACTATTGTAGTTAACCAAATTTGTTTAATTTCTATTTTAAAAGTAAACAACTAACTGGTAACGTTACATGTTACAATTTAATCAGGCCCTTCTGCTTTAATGAACATATTCTATATATCTATTTCTTTCCTTAACATTCAAATCTGTCATTAGACTTAGGGCAGGGTTGTGAGAGTTTTTCTGCAGTCTTATGATAAAATCAACACTACTGAGAATTATGTTCCTTCTTCTGCAGTGTCAGGGAGCCAATATAAATAGCCCCCTCTTCCCTGAATTGTGTTGAAAAATCTTATCTGGTTCTGCCTTTAGGTGGATGCCTACAATTTAACTGTGTGATTGAAGGCAAATATGGACATAGTTAAAAATCAAATGGCTTTGAGGATTCAGAATTAAATCATGCTTTAACAATCAGTTAACTATTCAGCAATTTGTTATATAATACAAAAAAGTAATAAACAAATAGAAGCAAGATCACTAAGAGAAGCTAGAAATGCTTGGGGCATGCCCTTTTTTTCTTTAAGTAATAAAGATTGACATTTTATTGATATAGGAATAGCTGGGCTAAAATATTCCATATTCTTTTTCATAATTTTATAAAAGACAATTTAAAAGCCAATCCATAGTGTGAGCCTGAATGGTAGAAATCCTCAACAAAAAGGAAAACTTATCTAACAGCAATCCTTTCTTCTGCTCCATCCTTACTATAATAATTCTTCAAGCTATCTTTTAAATCACTTCACTGTGAGAAATTGTGCACTCTAGAGCACACACGCCTGATAAAACTTAATTTCATTCTTTTATAGACGCCACTAACAATTTATTGGTAAAATCAATACACAAGGTTTTTCAAGCAGTTAGGTCTTTGGGTAGCTGAAGAGCAGCAAATGTTTCAATATGCAAAGAACTGGTGATATCACTTATAAAGGGATGTATGAATTCACTATGTAATCAGGTTTTTGCTTTTAAAGGACTTCAGTGCCATCACAAGCCATGGCTACAGGGTCTCACTAGACAATTTTTCACTTTTTGGGGCAATCCTTATGGTTTATGTAGAATGAATCAAGCTCATATTATGATCAATAACCCATGATTTGGGAACAGCTGGAGCTCAGTGGCACAGCAAATTGCCTTTCCCCGGAAGAAGGAAATGGCAAACCACCACCACCACCACCACTTCTGTGTTTCTGCCAAGAAAACTGCATAGAGGTACCCACACAAATATCCAGAAGTTGCCCACAACTTGGTAGTACACAACAGGAGTGGGAAATAAAATTAGACAAGGCTGAAAGGGGAATGATTGGTATGATGTATAAAGTATTACTTCAAATCAAAATGGAACAAGAACAGGTTAAAGAATGTATGATGACGTGGGCAAGAAATTTTGGATACAATATCCAAATGGACCAGTGGGAGAAACTGTGGGTAAAATATATGAAATTTACATCTTGTATGCTATTTAAAGAAAATATTTATAACACCTCATATATTAGGGAAAGCATATCAAAATATGTCTACGAAATGTTGGAAATGTAAAAAAGTTGAGGGAACCTTTTACCTTATGTGGTGGACTTGTGAAAAAGCAAAAAAGTACTGGGTACTAATATATAATTTGATGAGACAAATTTTAAAAGAGAAATATTATGTTTAAACCAGAATTGTTTTTGTTGGGAATTGTAGATAACAGTTTGGATAGCATAAACTCTTTGATTTTATATACTGTATGGTGACAGCAGCTAGACTATTATACGCACAGAAATGGAAGGAAGAAGAGATACCTAAAGTAGAGGAATGGTTAATTAAGGGTGTTTTTCCACTGGCACTAAGTACCCATTGAAGCACCCATTAAGGACCCATTTGGCTGAGAGGCGGATGACCCAATTTCCACCACAGACCTCATTAGGGACACATCTGTTTCCACCACAGCTAGTGAAATCTGGATCATATGGGTCCTTCAGGATCTATAATCCGGATTTCATGTAGACCCCATTAAAGGGGTCTACAATGGGATCTTTAGCCTTAAAATCCAGACTGTAGGGAACCTGTTTCCACTACAATCCAGCAATGGGGTCTAGAGGAGGCTTGGGGGGAAGGCATCCATGGGGGGGGGGGTGCCTCAAAGTCAAGATGTCAGAGTCCCTCTGAAGCCAGCTCCTAATTCCCTCTGAAGGCAACTTCGAAAATTAGCGCAGGCTCTGAAGAAAAACCCCTTGTGAGAGCAATGCAGCTGTCAAAGGCTGCAAAGGCTCCAAAGGGTCTTTGAAGTTAGTGGCAGGAAAGGCTGGGCAGCAGAGCATGGGTGACCAGAGGTTTCTTGCAAGTGCGGTGGGTCCCGTGGGGATTGTGATTTTGCCTCGAAAGGGGAGTAAAAACAAGGGAGTAAGGGGGCGCAGAAGCTTGAGTCTTCTCTCTTTCTCAGGGAGGTAACCTTATTGCCCTCCTGGAAGAGAGAAATTTCAAGCCCCCGCTTCCCCTTGGAGCTGCCTGTTAATCAGCTCCTTGCCAGGAGGCTGACTCATTCAAGCGGAAAGAGGTGCATAATTAATAAGCTCTTTAATCTTGCCCTTTAATTGGTGTCTGTTTTAAAAAATCTTCCCTGCTCTTTACAGCCCCTATAGCCACCTGACAGTTGCCAAGCTAGGTGCCCTATACCCACCTGAGAGTCCAGCTGTCAGGTGGGTATAGGGCACCCAGCTGGGCAACTGTCAGGTGAACATAGGGGCTGTAAAGAGCAGGGAAGATTTTTAAAAATAGACGTCAGAGCCCTTTAAAACAGACAGGCTCTCCTGTCTGTTTTTAGAAACCTTCACTTTCCCCTTTGTCGCATTGTCAACCGCAGATTCTTCGCCCATTTCCATCCTGGATGCTTTGGGTGCTGCTAACTTCAAAGACCACTCGGAGCCTTTGCAGCCTTTGACAGCTACATTGGTCTCGCAAGGGGTTTTTCTTCAGAGCCTGTGCTAAGCTCTGAAGGCAACTTCGGAGATTGCACCCCCTGTCCCCCGCAACACCTGGGGTGACAGGTAGACCCCTTGTGGGTCAATCCGTATTTGCCACAAGGGTGCTGCGGTGTTTCCACAGCAGGCAGGCTAGCACCCATTGCTACTGGGTGCTAGACCACCTGTAGAAATACATTGGGTACTTCCCTTAATCCGGATCTACTAGATCCGGACTAAGGGAAGTACCCATTCCTGAGATCCGGATTAAAGGAGCGCAGTGGAAAAAACATGCCAAATTGATGAACTTGGCTGAAATGGACAAATTGACAAATTTACTAAAAGAAAAGAATGGATAAGTTTATGAAAGACTAGAGCCCTTTCATCAACTATCTTCGAGAATTAGACGTAATGACGGATGGTTTGGGCTAAAGACCAAAGGGTAAGCTGAAAAGGAACAAGAGATATCTAAAGGGAGCAAAGAAACAAGCAACACAAAGAAGTGGAGCCTGAAAAACGGACGAAGTCACATAAAAAACAACACTAAAGCAATGTAATAATCCAATATGAAATGTAAGAAGGTTTTAGGCTGTTTTAAAATGTTCTTTATAAATAAAATATCTAAATAATAATAATAACAGAGTATGATATAAGGCACAGTTTCCCTGTCTTATTTTCCACTGCTTGATAACAGGCACAACTGTATGAATCACATCATCTTTTAAGATAACATAGATGATTAACAATAATAACCCAACTGCAATAAATGTTATAAACTACACAGAATAATTATGTAACAAGATCAGATTTTGCTATCCAGTCTCCCTACTATCATGACAGAGTACCCTTCTAGGCAGCTGAGCAGATCCAAACAACAATTCAATGAGAAGCATCCCTTCAAGCTAAGCTAAGAAAAGAAAACCCAGCAGGCTGGGAACTTTGCTATTTTCTGCAGGCTGATATGACAAGGAAGAAAATGTTAGTACAGGGCAGAAAAGGGATGAACTTGTATTTTTTTTAAGCCAGTACAACATACTCAGTTGGAAGCTGTGTATGTGAGACAGAACATAACTGTTTGAGAAAGTGTTGTATCCACGGAAGCTTTATTTTCCTTTCAACATGCAATCTATTTACAATACAAGACTAATAACATATTAAGCATGTTGACACTGATGACCTTCCTAGGCACGTAGAGAGTACATTTCTCCCATCACTGTGCAATAACAACCCTTTCTTATATCCTAGAGGGGATTAAGAGGAAAGCAACATAAAATATAAATTAGTTTCTGTACTTCTTAAGACATAGTCCGGTCCCATATGGTTTCTCCCCTGAAAGGTCAGATAGGGAGGGAACCTGTACAACCAATCTCCTTATGGCATTTCATAAATGTTCAGCACAAATTTCCAAGGTTTCTATTTATATATTTTAAAAATCCTTTTAGATACAAAACTGTGTAAGTGAATGCAATAATCAGACCTACTCTGTTTGACTCAGTAAGAATGAGTACAGTAATTAATAACAATAAAAGCAACATTATAGCCATGATGTAATATCCTCTTTGTTAAGTGCAGTTTCCTTTCAAGTACAGATTCTTAAGTGCAAATTGTATCAAGGCTCTCACAGTTGCAAGAAAGTCTTTTTCTGTTACTCTAGATTTAGCCAAAGCAAATGGCAAATCTTCTGAAATTTGATGATTCATGTTCAAGTTCCTTCTGCCAGTGTATTAACACAGTCATGTTTGCAATTTACTCTTTTTTAGGGAGATAATATGTTCTATAATTGCGAAGGTATTCTAAATTGCAGATACTGTAGAAACCTATCATTGTTTTTAAAAATCTCTTCCACATATAGTTATCAGAACAAAAGAAGATAAATGTGTAAATAATTAGCCACATGGGATAGGGAACTCTATGGAAAAGAAGATCTTATAATTAAGAATTAAAAAAAACATGGAAAACAAAATATCCCACTACTCATAATTTGTTTCCCTACCTGAAAAAATGAAGAAATATAGATTAAAAATTGCAGTCTTATATAAAAGTTAGATCCTATTGAATTTAATGAGCAGTACTGGATATAGGATTAAATGTTTTCTAACAGATTAATAAAAGTATCCATATTTAGACAGTGTTGTTTTAAAAATAGAAAGTAAAGTCAAAACAAATATATAAGCAAAACAAAAGCCAAATATCAAATATCTAAGTAAAATTGAAACATATTTTACTGGCTCTTTCATAACTGTAAGGTGAGAGAGACATTAAAAAGTCACTATTTCTGCCGTATGAATTTTTTTACTTTCCCTCTCTTTCTTGAAAGTGGGTTAGTTTTCTTGGGCAACCTTTCATATACCCATCCGCCCTGTTTCCAGATAGATTCATACCACTTATATCTTGAATCAGATCCCACAAACCACTCAGGATAAAACTGTCTCTTTCCTTCTAATGAACTAGTTGCCTCCACTGAAACGTGGATATCTATTTATCAGCTCAGTGTGGGGATGTAGACAGATACTTCTTTTCAACACATTTTCTTTTGGCTTCATATATGATCACATCTTCACCTTCAGATCACCATCATACTTTCTTTTTCTTTCTTCCTCTGATATTTTTTTTACATGAGGCAATCCATCATAATCTTTTATCCCCAGAAAAGAGGTCGATGAAACATTTTAAATCTTCCATATCTACCACAATGTATCTAGCCACCTACATCACTATTTTGCAATAGCTTCCCTTTTAATATGAATTATTTTTAAAATAATATTAAGCACAATGTTATTGTCCTTTAATATCAAAACTGGGCTGGGGAGAAAAGTTCTGACAAGCAGCCATATTTGTTTAGGTTGAAAGATATATTTTGGTCCAAAATATCACTCTTTCCTCACAGGCACTCTCCAGGTTTTATATGAAATACAAAATAAACAGCAGAAACTGAGTCTGGGGTGCAATAAACAGAGCTCAAAAACTGCATGAAATAGTCATTTTATAGAAGTATCAATCCTCTGTTTCATTTCATTATTGCAACACAGAGCCTATAATGCTACAATATGAAAATTTGCCACAGCGGAGGTAGAATAGATTCACACTGCACATTTCTGGTGTAAGTATTGCACAAACTGCTTATAGTCTCTACATTTTGTCACACACAGTTCATGCCAACTGCACAATTTGCAATGTTCACACCTACCCAGAAAGAAATCCAAAAAGAAGAGTTGGCTTTTATACCCTGCTTTTCTCACCCTTTTAAGGGGACGAAAAGTAGTTGACAAACCTTCTGTTCTTCTCCCTATAACAGGCACTGTGTGAAGGCTCAGACAGGAAGCTGTGACTAGCCCAAGGTCACATAGCTGGCTTCATGTAAGTGAACAAGGATCTAAATGCAAGCCCTTTTGCACAATTCCTCTTATAGTAAAGCAACAGTAACAAGTGAAGGCTTTTTGGAACCATTTTCAGGGAAGTGTTTACAGGCTAAGAAAGAAAAGAATAATACAATTTTGAATATATTCTAAACATTTGCAGGTTTCAAACAGAACACCTGTGTTAGAAGCTGTTTGCATCAAACTGAACTTTTCCCCGTTTGAAATGAGCTAGTTTGCTTAGAATTGAACCATGGGTATTTGTACAAACTGGTTGAACAGTCTCTGTTCAATTCAAAGAGGTTGTAGTTTCACTTTTTAGGCTTTTAAAAAAGGACTTCATTCCACACTTACTGTAATAATGGAACAGAAAGGGTCTAGGGGCCCACCTCCTGCATTCCAGTGTGGTTTAAAGGAGGTCCCACCTACTCCTAGTAAGCTCCATCTGCACAGGATGAAACACACAGATTAGGCTAGGGTGCCCAAAAAGACATCTGGCAGACGATGATTTTGAGGTCTACTGGTGATGTTCAAATTGAACTGAGTCAAACCTGTTCCAACCAATTCAAGCTGAATTCAAAGTGGTTTAGTTTTTATGTTCGTGCACATAAACAGAATATATCCAGGTAGATTTGGTACTTCGGATTGAAGAACCCATTAAGTCATTCTTCCAGGAAACTGCTGATTCTCTGCCATCCCTAACTGAATGTCACAAGATGTTACAAAATAGATGAAGCTGAAAAACTACTAGAGGTCATTCATTGAACAGATTTAAATCAATAGCATGCTCTAATCATTATGGTATATTTGTTCTCATTTCCTTCTCTTCAAGACTAATGTCTAACCCAGTGGTTCTGATATGTCACAAGATCCTGCTGGATATCAAAGTCCCAGCAACTTCAGCTAGTAGTGGTCAGGATGATGTAAGTTGCCCACAAAAATAAACACCAACTCACATACTAGCACAAAAGCACATAAACATTTATACATAAGATCCTGAATTTAACTACAGAGAACACTACATCAAATTATCTTTGTAAGTCAATGGCAAAAATAATTTGACCCCAGGGAAGGGTTTTTGTTTTTCAATTCTGAAAATCAATGCTTAAAAGCAGCCATGTTTTCTGAGTTCGCTGTTATTTCTGCTCTCCCCAGTTATTCATATTTTGTGTCTTTTTTCCTGGTTTTTAGTATAAAGGATCACTAAGAGGGCTGTGCTTGCCTATTTGCACGTGCAAATGAAGGAAACTAAAAAGAAACATTGCCAAAGATATCTACAAAAGAGACTGCTCATCCAATTTTCTCAGGAGACACAGGGCAGAAGCACTGCCTTTGACCTAGATAATAAAAACCTAATAACAGTATTACAGTCAGCAGCTAGCAGTGCAATCCCTTGCTCCTGAATTTTCAAAATGTTGCCTCATGTAACCATCTTTGGTCGAGGAAAGGTAAAGAAACAAAAATTACTTGCACTTGCTATTTAGAAGGAGCAGCTGTGGTTCAGTGATGGAACAAACTGCCTGGAATCCCCCACTGTTCCCTGGAAGTATTTGCCTAATTTTTAGACTTTCTAAGAACCTGACGTTTTTCATTATGTCCTGATATGTAAAACCATAGAACTGAAAGAAGATTGAATGCTTTGTTTTTCTCATGATTGTATAAGTAACTGTGAGTTTTAGCCAAACCAGCTCCTCAAGATTTAATTTACAGGATCCTTGACTAGATGGGCTGTGGCCTAGTCCAGCAGGCCTCCTCTTATGTTCTATGTTCTTATGTTCTGTAAAAAAGTGGTGACAGAAAAAGAAAATAAATCAACTCTTCTCCACTCCATTCCAGGTACCAACAGGTACCAACCGGGTTCAACTGGTTCCTATTATTAGATGACTTATTTTGTGTAGCCAATGCCACAGCCAACAGAACTCAGTGAAACAGGAAGTGAAAATATCTGGCTTTCTGGATACAAATTTCAGAACCATCTTCCTCGTTCACAGCTCTCACTTAAAATATGAAACCATTAAACGTTTGCATTACTTTCTTACACAGAAGTAATTGACAGTCGGTGCTTAAACCATACTTGTAAACAATAAAATCTGCTCTGATTTTCTAGCCAGTGAGCTAAAAGGGAGCAAGATAACTGACAGGCACTAAGTTCTTGGGGGTTTTTTTGAAAAACATTTCTTGAAATGGTTTAATTGTCTAATGTGAATTGGTTGGGCCCTTTTTTTACAGCTTTACAATGACCTATTTTTTAATTTAGTAAATACATACTGTAAATATTACAAGTTCCATTGCACATACATCAAATAATACCTTAATAATGGGTGTTTTTCCACTGTCACTAAAAGTACCCATTAAGTACCCATTAATGGGTACGTAATGGCATTTTTCTATCCATTAATGGGTATTTAATGGGTACTTCTAGTGACAGTGGAAAAACACCCAATAACTCAAAACAATTTAAAGTCTATTTGGTATCTATTTGGTGGACAGTTCAATGAAGGTGTCAACCCAGTGTGCAGCACCAGCAAAAAAAAGCCAATTCAATGCTGGGAATAATTAGGAAGGGAATAGAAAATAAGTCAGCAAATGTCATTTTGCCTCTTTATAAATCAATGGTGAGGCCACATTTGCAATATTGTGTGCAATTCCGGTCATCACACCTCAAAAAGGATATTGTGGAACTGGAAAAGGTGCAGAAAAGGACAACCAGAATGATTAAAGAGCTGGAACATCTCCCTTACAAAATCAGGCTGCAACGTCTAGGCCTCTTTAGACTGGAGGGACGGCGTTTAAGAGGGGGCCTGACTGAAATATATAAACTTATGCATGGTTTAGAAAAGGTGGATAGAGAAAATTTCTGTTCTCTATCACACAACACTAAAACTAGGGGGCACTCTATGAAGCTGATGGGTAGGAGAGTCGGATCCAAGAAAGGGAAGTATTTCTTCACCCAGAGGGTCATTGGTTTATGGAATTTACTGCCTGAAGAGGTGGTGACAGCTACCAGTCTAGATGGCTTTAAGGTAGGGTTAGACAAATTTATGGATGACAGATGTATCAATCGCTACTAGAATGAATGTCTAGGTGCGTCTTTCAGGCTGGGGGCGGGGGGAAGCAGAGCACTTCTAAGGCCATTTGCTCGGATTTGAGAACAGGAATAGGTTTGCCCTTGTCTCTGCTTGAGATGGGCCACTGTGTGCGACCGGATGCTGGACTAGATGGGCTGTGGCCTGATCCAGCAGGGCTTCTCTTATGCTCTTATGTAATGGATGAAGGAAAAAGAGGATCTTTGTGACCTCAACTAGCTCATTGTTACATCGCTCATTTTTGCACCACAGTATTTCCCTCTATTAAGTTTTTACCCCTGAAGCTGTACAGTATTATCTGGAGATGAATAACCATTTTGGGTTCAGTAACGACTTTGTTCCAGAGGCCTTGCACTGCAGCAGGAAGCTGAAATTCCCAGACGGTCACTATCAACAGCCTTACTTGCCATTTCTCTCCAAGTAAAATCATCTTTATAGATTTCTTCATGCTTCTTTGCTCCAACAGCAGCCTCAGTAAATCTACTGCTCAGGTCGGTCAATTCAGGAAATGGCTGCTAAATTGAAACTTCTAGAATGATTTCTACTTCCTAGTCTGCTGCAAAGGAATAACACTGTAAATATTTTCCTACTCGGTATTTTATGCCACCAATCTTTGCATTTTTGCATGCTTGATAAGTGTGAAAACACTTTTCGTTTCTTACGCCTGCCACCTTGCAATTACTTACAATAACGTTTTCTGACACGAAAGCAATATGCTTTATTTATGATTTTTTTAAAAAACCAATCAGCTATATTAATAGATTAAAAGCGTTTTTGACTAGCCTTTGCCAGCCTGGTATTTTAGATTGCAACAGACTCAGCTCGCAGCTAGGAAGGGCAGTTTAATTCTGTTTGGGAGTCAATCCATGCTATGGCATACTTTCATTTGGCAACAGCAGTGAAGGACAAGATGCACATTCCATCTACTACACCATCACACACTGGTGTTACTGCTTTATTGCATTCAATGCTACTACCTGGCAATATGTGCTGCTTAGACTACTTACATCTATGTAAAGCTTACAAGGGAGCCAGGGTTGTTCTACTGCTCTTATCAGTCTGAATGGCTTTAAGAAGGGATTAGAGAACTTCATGAAGGACAGGTGTATCAATGGCTATCAGAATGAATACCTAGGTTCTGTCTCCAGGTTGGGTAAACAGGTGGGAAACCCTTCAACTGAGAGCAGGTGAGGGTTTTGCCACTGTTTTCTGCTTGAGATCCCCAGAAGCAATTGGTGTGCCACCACGTGAGGTAGGATGCTGGACTAGATGGGCTGTGGCCTGATCCAGCAGGGCTCTTCTTATGTTCTTAAACTGGATGAAGAATCTTACAATCCTATGTAAGATTACAGCTGTCCACTGTTTGCCGCATCTCTAGTTCTTGGTGACAGAAAGAAAGAACCTGCTGACTAGAAGCTCTCCTAGCACACAGGTATCATCACAAAGTGCTGTGCATCTATAGCTGCTTTGCTCCTCTCCTTAGGCTTCAAAAGCAATTTCACAAAACAAATAAATATATAAATGAAAATGAAAAAATAAGCCCTGTTCCCCTCTGCACTCTATGATGTCAACTTTCATTATAGTCTAATTCACACCAGTCTGGATGGCTTTAAGGCAGGGTTAGACAAATTTATGGATGACAGATGTATCAATGGCTACTAGAACGAATGCCTAGGTGCATCCTTCAGGCTGCGGGGGGGGGGGGGAGGAACTGGGGCGCTTCTGGGGCCATCTGCTGGGACTCGAGAGCAGGAGAGGGTTTGTCCTTGTCTCTGCTTGAGATGCCCATGAGCATTTGGTGGGCCACTGTGTGCGACAGGATGCTGGACTAGATGGGCTGTGGCCTGATCCAGCAAGGCTTCTCTTATGTTTTTATGTTCTATATTTTATCTTTTTCTAAACATTCACTTCCTGTTTTATATTTTGTCACTTTAAGGCCGAGGTGGATCTTCTGCAGTTAATATTACAGGCAACTCATTATAGAAAATACAAGTACCAGCAAGAGCGAAGTCTTGTGATTATTTTTTTATTAGCAACCATACAGCTGTGTGTCTTTAGTTCCTACCTCATCTCATGTTTCATATTAAAGAGACTTTGTTTTTATATATCCCAGGTAATTTGTTGTTCACTATGTGTTTCTGAGTGCAGAGAATGGGTAATAATGGAACAGTGCTTCTGTCCAGAAGTACAGTATCTTTAGAAGAACATCCATCTGTTCTTAGACGCTAGTTGTATGTGTTTTTGCAAGGGATGAATAGCACTACAAATATCTAGAACAGTGGTTCCCAAAGTTGTCTGGGCTACGACCCATCTAATATAAGTTTACCAACTCGGGACCCACCTCTAGGAAATTTAACCATTACCAATATGAATAAAGGACTTTTCAAATAACAAGCAAAGTTTTAATACAATTTTTTTATTACTTAATTCTACAGGCAGGGCCCACTCAATATTCGCTCGTGACCCACCGGTGGGTCCCGACCCATAGTTTGGGAAACCCTGATCTAGAAGGTATATGAAACTTGATCCAGTCTGTTTTCATTACTTAAGAAGGGATTAAAAACATGTGTGAACCATTTGGGGGCGGGGGCAGGGGATGGGAGCTTCCTAATTCAGAAAGTCTCTCAATAGTTTCTCTTTTATTTATTTCTTTGTCTTTCTATCCCACCCATATGTCCAAAGGTCCTAGAGTGGGTCACAGTAAAATTAATGTAAAACACAATTAAAATGCATACAACTGGTGAAGTGTAAAACACGCATTATAACCACAGAACGTCTACTGCTTCCATCTCTAATCAAGCATCTTGAGTTCCGTGTAAATACTATCAAAGTTAGCATCCAGTCCCACATGTCAGATTCATGTATAAATACTGGCAAAAAGCACTATGAAACAACTCTTTTAAAGTTGGTTTTTACTTGTCTTTCTGGAAATAAGATTCAAAAAAGCAAAACAAGATGAATGTTTAAAGAAACTAACCTACAATGAACAGACCCTCTATGCATCCTGTTTTGCTTGTTTTATCGAGCAACAACTGTTTGTCATATAACATTGTGGTTCCATCCTCAGAAACACCATGCTACACAAATTGCACAATGTGGGATGGGCACAATCCCTGGTTCCTCTAACTGCCAACTTACTGGCAATTATTTTGAAAAAGTCCAAGTTTGGCCGCACTCCAGTTCCTGTAGAAAGATTTTACAGATGGTCCATAACCAAAACTGTGGTGTATAAACCAAGCTATTAACTCATAACTGTTTTTTAAAGAAGCTGTCAGTAAAGATAAAACAATTAACAAAAGCATTTAAAGAGCCAAAAACAGAAGCAATATCAGTAAGACAAAAGCATAGCTGTAGCCACAGAACTACCTATTAAGACCCAGAGAGAACAATAATTTTCTTGTCCAGCACCCCAAAGATTAAAAGGGCCAATGCTGCTATTTGTGATGCTTGGAAGCTATGCTTTTTAAAAGTAAGTTCTGAACCCCATGCTATATGGGGAGGGACTTTTTTGTTTACTGTTTACTGTTTTTATGTTTGCATTATTGCTTTTTGTAAACTTACTTGCCTAATGTTCAACTGTCCTACCATTTTTCTTATTTTTTAAATAAACATTAAAATGTTCCAATTTGACCTTGCTTCATGGCTAGGAGGAGCTAAGAAGGACTGGTGGCAGACAAACCCAAAACGATTCCCGGTGCAAGGAAGGAAACGCTTGGCTGGTGCGCGGCAGAGAATCATCACATGGTTGGCAATCCCAGGGAGAGTACACTGCACAACCAGACCACCATTACCCAGAAGACATTGCGTTTGTTGTCTTAATATCAAAAGAAGCCTTTAAGCACCTCCAAAGCAAAGCAAGTTCACTCAGAAACAACTGCTTTTAATTACTAGAAGTTATCACAATTTTAAAATGAGCATGTATTTTGAGACAGAACAGTACAGAGCAAATCTTTTTGTTTCTCTGTTCTATATCAGAATTTAAGATTTGATTTTAAAGAATAAAGGAACAAAAGAATCTTCACTAATACAACCTTAAGTATTGTGAGATAACTTACGGAAAGAACAACAAAAAGTCAGCCAGTGAGAGAAACTGGAAGGTGAGGAGGGGAAGTACATTTTGGAAATTATATTAGTGTTATATAAGTGTTTTGTATTATATTAAAAAGTAAAGAGATAATGTTAAATTATGGAGATAGCAAGATGAATTGCTAATTACAAGTTTTCAGGGAGATGGTTCAGCTATAAGCAGCTACCAGGGACCATTAACTAATGTCTGTTTATGAGTCTGATCCCAGTAGGAATTGTTTCTATAACTGGGATTAATATGATATCTGCCTCATTAGGATGGCAAGACGAAATGAAAAACAAAATGGTCCAAGAACTAACAGAACCTCCTTTGATACCAGTATGGCCAGTGTCTTGATTTTTTTCAGAATAACATGGCTATTTAGACAGTTTTCTAAAAAAACCTTCATACTTTTAGACATAATTCTAAGAACATCTAACAAGGGTTTCACAATTACTGAAGGTAGTCTTGGAACATTACAGTCAGTCAATTCTTTTGCAATTCCTTTCTCTTCACTTTCTAAATATCGTGAAGCTCCTGATGCTAACTGAACTCCTATATTTTATTTCCTCACAGTGCACACAGTTCTACACATTAGTAAGACACACTTCACATCTGGCAACATCCTATAAATTAACTCTGATACTACCATTGTATTTTCTCACACATAATTCTGTACCCTTGAATCATGAAATCATTCTAGACTCCATAGGTTTGTTGACTTTCCAATCCAGCAGGGATGCATTCACATCCACAAAGGGGAAAAAAAGTTGTCATATTTTAGATTTCTTATTGGAGATACTTTTCCTGGGAGATCACAGGAGTATCTGTGTGCCTGTTTCATCTCTTGTTTTTAAGAATAACCTCTGTCAGCATCATCATGCTTGCTTGGAGCTGACGGCATTTTGGGCTGTGATGACATGGCAAAAAAAGCATCCTTGAGGCGCCTCTGAAGCAGTTTAGAGAAGGCTTCGAATGGGGCTGTTCATGCACCAATCTCCCTCTCTCCCTCTCATGAATATTCTGTGCAGAAAAGTGGATTAGAGAAGGCTTGGGAACACAGGGTGTGTCCAGACACGACGTATACTTTGGCGGCAATTCCTCTGAAGCACCATCCAATGCTGCACAGCAAAAGACTCCCACTCACCTCAGCACCAGCTGTGCAGTTTTCCCCTCTCTTTTCATTCTCCTGGGAGTTTGGGTGAGACCTCACAAGATCTTGCGAGAGTTTGCTCTCACCAGGAAACAGCAGGCTTCTCAGAGAGGCACAAGGCCCCTTAGAGATGGAGGGGCTGACCACCTCGTCATAAGAGCCCTGCCAGCAGCTTTGGAGGATTTGGGAGAATAGGAGGGATGATCAATTCTCCCTACAAGGCTTCTTTACTCTGGAGAAAAGGTAAGCTTCACATTTTTTATTTACACTGCCCCCCCCAAGTCCCTGGTTTATTATGCCTGAATGCAGCCTCAGTATAATTTATCTAAACAGCACTGTGTTTGTTGACGCTGCTATGCTCAAGCTGCTGTTAATACCCACATTTCCAAAGTTTCTCTCACCCTCTAGTATTCTCTGATCAGTGTAAGCAGCTATTGCTCCAGTTCCACTTAGTTTTATTCCATTTGATACACTTATTACCTCCATAATCATTTATTGATTGAATCATATGGTATGAAATTGGAAGGAACAATAAAACTCACTGTTTTGAGCCAGGGCTTGAAGCAGGCAGTCCAAGCACCCCTCCAAGCTATCAGCTGTGCTGTCAACAGCTGTTATCTTCAGCTTCTTCAAGGCGTCGCTTAGATTATCTGCTTGGATAACATGAAGGAAAAAACAAAATCAGTGCTGCAGCCTGTCAATTGTAGCTTATGGGCTTAAAGTGCAAATCAACACAGATAAGGTGATGCCAAGAACTGTCCCAACAAGAGGCAGTCATTGTTTTATCTTTGTTTTGAGCAGAGCAAAAACAGTATTTGGCTGTAGACTGAGAAGGAAGTTCAGCTGAACAGAGGAGGAGGGAGGTATGGAAAATATTGATTTCAAGACAAACAAAAGCACCAGGAACAAAAGAGATTTTTTTTGCAACCAAGTTTTCTATTTCTCTGTCCCAAACTGTAACATCTCAGATAGTTGAAGCACTTCCACTGAGTGACAAACAAAATGTTAGAGGAAAGTATGAAAGCTTTTAAAGTTCTCTAGGGCCATGGTCACACCGTCACTTTAAACCATCTTCAGCCCATCTTCACCTCTTTTCATTTCTATCCGCTTTATTTGTGGACTTTCCACTCAGTTCAGTCCAAAAGGAAGGTGGAAAGTCCACAAATAAAACAGAAATGAAAAGAGGTGAGCAGTCAGACCTGAAGATGGACTGAAGGTTTAAAGTGAAGGTGTGACCATGGCCTAACTCTCTTCACTAAGTCAAAATATAAACAAAGCAACGTAAAAGAGGGAATGGAGCAGCTAAGTTTTAAGACAAACGATGAGATAGGCAGAAGATGTTCAGATGAGATTCTGCTGGGCACCACACAGATTAATGCTCACATTTTTAAATCTTCAGATATCTGTGAGACTCACACAGGCGCAAAGGCATTCTCAGCCATGCACACACAGCCATCTCCATTCTGTCTTTCTCGGTGCCCACCCATTCTATGTCTTTAGTCCCTGTGGTGGACATAGATTGTGTCTGTGGGACAAGAGGGGCACAAAAAGAGAGACAGCAGGCAACGAAGGAAGAAATGTTCAGAAGACAGACTGAATGGGTAGGGGTGGCAACAGAATGGAGAAGGCAGCATGAGAGAGGAAGGTGGTAAAGCGAGGCTTGTAACCTAGGCTGCATCCACAAGCCACTCAATATTTGGATATTCAGAAACAAAGCACAGATATTCTGGAATATCCAAATACTTGAGAAATAAGTGATATATGGATGCAGCCTTAGTCATCTGGGCCTACGGCCTGTTGTAATCTGCACCAGTATGGCGATGGCAAGTTCTATTCCAGGTGGATGTTTGGACGTGTGGGAGAAGGAATGGCAAATGCTAGTACACATGTGGTCAACTTCGCCTTTCCTGTCCCCTGAATGAGAAGGGAAGTGCAAATTTGACCCGGATGTTGGTTAGTTGGTTAGTTGGATGTTGGTTAGTTATTCCAATGTCTGAGGCACTCCTGTTATGTCTGAACACAGTAATAGTCTCTGGGATACAGAAGTCTTATGAAAATGACCTACCAAGACCTGTGAAAGGAAAACATTCAAGTCCTGTCCAGAAATCTTGTCAGTATTTAAAAGTGGGCAAAATATAATCACACAGTTACTGTGCTTTGTATAGAGAAAGAGTCCAGCTATACTGCTCTGGTTTTGTTGATCCATGAGAGAATGAAGAACCTTCCAGGAATGAAAAATCAAGGGAATTCAAAACCAAGACTGAAACAAAGCTCACATGCCTGTCATATTTTAAGACCAGCATTTTCTGACTGCGCATTTATGTTCCCCATAAAGCATGACCGGAACTAGCAGCAACAGCATCTCAGATATTCTGTTTATTCAAGAGGCACACGAAGTGATAACAGCTGTAGATTAATTTTTACTTTTCCCTTTGCCAAACTCACATGTGATTGGTGTGGCTTGTTTAAAGACATAAGGAATAATTTAAATTCCATGTTCAATACAGATAAACTCTAATTCTAACAGTCCTTATTGGGGGGGGAGGGGAAATCTTGTTGAAATATAAGGTAAACACAATAATCAATATAGTGTTAGTGTAGTCAGTAAAGCAAAAAATATTTTTCCAATAAAAATGTTACAGCAATGGGACTTTTTATCTAGAACTGAATTTGTGTTAATAGTTAATAATTCTAAGCTTCTATAGCATCATTCTATCTGTGGGCCTATTTGCACTTAGCTTTTTTTCTGAAATATATGCTGGGATAGGGGCCTGGTGTTCACATGTTAATGCAGGCTACAGCAGCCCCAAATGAGACCTGCCAGAGTCTAAATTGACATGAAGACAACAGACTCCTGTCCTGCGATATTTCCATGGTGGTTCCCAGACTGTGGAATAGTCTCCCTCCTGGGATGCATCAGGCACCTTCACTCTATGTGTTTAGATGAGCAGTGAAGATGCCCCTCTTTACCCTGGCCTTTAGCTAAGTAAAGGAACAGCCTTTTCCTCCCCACATTCAGACACTGTCATGGTTTTAATATGTTTAATATGTTATTGGTTTAATGTGTTCATTTTATATATTCTAACTTGCCCTGAGATCCTTGGGTACAGGGTGGGATAAAAATACAAATAAATAAAATAAAAATAAAATTCCAGAACATGGCCAAGTACAAACAGGTCTTTTGTCTTAAACCTAAGAGCCAGCTGCTTTTTCTACTCTATGCCCATTCCTCAATGGGTTTCTAATTGGATTCATCTCAGAAAGAACCTTATTATGCTCACAAAATTGTTTCAGATCAGAAGTCCACTGGACTAGGAATAAGAATAAGAGAATAAGCAAAGAGGAGCTCACACCTTTCAGAAGTTTAAAAGGGTGGCAGCCCACAGCTCTCTCTTATGTTTAGACAAAATCAGAGAGGATCTCCACCAACTGTTATAGAAAAGGACATAAATAACATGGTGGTTTAGTTTCTGAGAAGCACCACTTTGTGTGGAACCATGTTACCCATCTAACAGCCTCCTATGGGAAACTGGGAAGAGGAGGAAAGGGAGCTTTTAGCTGTTAGCTTTTCCTCTCTCTGCCCAGCCTCACTTCGGTCAGGGCTCAGAGAATCAGAGCTGCATGTCAACCCCTGGGTGGTGTCTTGCAGCTCACCACTGAAAGGGAAGCAACAGCTGCTCTCTGTCATGACCAACCTCATGCTGCTGTTCGAACAGGTGCTCCCACCAGGAAGTCCTCCCAAGATCTAGAAATGCCTCTGCCTCCTATGTCTCTGAAAGCAGCTGCTCTGAGACAGCAAGCAGAGGAAGCTGTATGCTATGCTCATGTCTTGCTAGTGGGGAATAGGAGAAGGATGAAAGATAGCAGGAAAGCAAGGTAGGTGGGTAGGTAGCTAACTCATTTTTTCTGCTTAGCTTTGCCATCTGGCTGGGAAGAATGAGCTGCTTCTGGAAATGTGTTACATGGAAAAAAAACCCCTGCACTGCACCAACATATTATAGGAGGTATCACTGCAGTTAACTAGCTGTCACCTGCCACTCTTGGTTACTGCCAGCTAACACATTTTACTTCTCTAGTGGACCTAAATCTTGGCATGCAAAGACACTGCAAAACATCTGTCACTTGCAAATTCCACATTGCATCAGCAGCTGAAATATTTGCCAAGTTCTTTATATTATTTAAATATATTATCTATATTCAGGCTGTCATTCAGGACAAAAAAATTTCTCAAGGACGCGTGCAATATAGTAATAAAAATGCAATAAAATCAATTAATTCCATAAAATCAACACCAAATAGAGCCCATCATCATAGCTCAGCTAAAGCAGGATTTAACAGTTTCAAAATCAACATCATAACAGAATATTTAAGAAAAAAGTTTTCCAAAGGGTCATGCATATTTTAAGTAGTAAGCACTCCATAGACATACATGAAATAAAAAGGGATGTAACAGAAGGTGATAAAAAATCTAATTGCTTTCATCACACTTCTTACTTTCTGACTTATTTTGTGCCTCACATTTCCATATATTACTATTCTGAAATATTTGTAATGGGAACCCTACCAAAGAAGATACAACAGATGCTGATAAGAACTCAGAAGCTCACATGTTCTTTAGCTGTACCACACACAGGAATTACCTATAAAAAGACCACTGTCCCCATTTCTCTACAGCATTGTTAATTGATTAACCTTTTGTTACAATAGCTGCCTGCTAATGCCATCTGATTTTTCTTCTTAGAAGATAATGATCACAACCAGTTTCTTGAATGGGCAATTTGCCTTCTGCGTAGATCCAGAAAAGGGGTCTGTTAGAGGTCTCAAAAGTGAGAGCGGAGAACAACTGAATTTGGGATGGGACATAGATTGGCAGGCTGAACACTGCTCTGTGCTCTGCTCGTTTCTTTATAGACAAATATTTGTAAAGGCACTGTAAGTACCCGATTCTCCTGTTGAGAAGAAATGGCAGCCTGAAATATCCCAGCAAAAGGTTTTTTCATCACCGAAGGGATAAGGGCACATAACAATAGCAAATCTAAACCTATAATCAAAGGTGTCTAAATTGATGCAACAAAACTGCACATATTTTACTGTCGAAAGATCATGCAGCCCCTCTTTATTCAGAAAAATCCAGTTTGTTTCAACATGGAAGAAGCACTCTGCCACTGGTACAGATTCACAATCATGAACAACAACTTAAAAATTCCTGTGCTTTAACAATCAGTATAGATTCTTCACCTAGTACATATAATTTCTTTTAGTACTGTGGTAGGTCAACAAACAGATTTATTTTGTTGTAACTGAATGATAAAACTGGCAAAAAAAAAAATCCATCAAAAATGAAAGTGAAAAAGCATTCTACCACATTATACAAATTCCTTTAGCCACAGAAAGCTCTAATCCAGGTTGTATTGACAGACAGTAACCCGTCCTATCCCCAAGAGAGCAAAACGTCTTATTCTGGTACATGATTATTTCCTAAAAACTTAGCAACATTTTTGCTAAGTATCATCACATATTCCTCTCAGCCCATTCTTAAAAGGACTATAACCTGGCTATATTAAACCACATGCATTTTTTTTAAAAAAATTGAATTTCTCTTCCAAGAAAATAAAACAAAACCATTTTATTCAGATTTCACTTGTGCCAAAGAAAGTTTGAATGACTAGTAAATATTTTTCTTTAACACTGTTTGCAACATTTGCGACACTGTTGTCTAGCAGCTGATTTTCAGAAGTATAAACTATTGAGCCTGCTCTTAGGAAATGCTTGGATTTAGACCATCTGCTCTTAAACTTGTTGCTCATTTTCAGCACCTGCAGTGTTTAGAATGTTTATCCCTTTTTTAAATCTCATTTTTGATATCCAAATTAAAGTCAAAGTACTGTAAAGTCAGTTGCTCTTCAAGTATAAAGGTAGGCCCATTTTATGGACAAGTCATGAAACTGTTCCTTCAAAATTCTTTCCAAAAGAGAAAGAGGAGGAGGAGGAGGAGAGTTGGCTTTTATACTCTGGTTTTCTCACCCATTTAAGGGGCCTCAAAATGGCTGACAAACCTTCTACAGTGGTACCTTGACATACGAGTTTAATTTGTTCCGTAACCTTGCTCTTATATCAAATCGCTTGTATCTCAAAGCAATTTTCCCATTAATCCATTCCAGCTCCCAAAACACCACCTCAGTTGTTTTTGTTATGTACTGTACTGTATTTACATACTAGTATCTCAAATCTTGCTCTCATCTCAAAGCAAAATATCACTTGCTCGGCAGCTTGTATCTCACTTGTATGTCAGGGCACTTGTATGTCGAGGTACCACTGTAGTCTTTTCTCCACAACAGACACCCTGTGAGGTAGTTTGGTCCGTGAGACTTCAGAAAGACAGCTGAGACTAGCCACCAAGCTGGCTTCATGTAGGAGTGTGGTATCTAACCAGGAGATCTCCAGATAAGAATCCAGCCCTCTAACCACAAGTTTTTTTCTGAGAGAAAACAGAGAGATAAATACCTGCTCCCACAAAAGTTTGATTCCTGGTACCTCCCCTGAAGAATGTAATGGCTAACCACTTCTATACCTTTCAAGAAAGTTGTAAGGATGAATCATGTAGTCCCAATGGTGCTTTTCTGTGCTTCCTGGTGTGCTAGCACGTAGAAAGATTTAGATTTCTGCTGTCCACACACTAATGTGGACTAGCAGACTCCTTGTCCACCCCAGTTGACTTCATGTAAGCTGGAAGAAGTGATGGGATACGTCCAGTGTAGATCTCTCTAAAGTAGTCCACAAATATACTACTAAGCATGTACCAGACCACAAGGAGTATCCAAACAGCACACTGCATTGTTTGGTATACAAGGCCATCCCCTTTTTGGTGGAACACCCAGAAGTGCTGCTGGAAGTGGGCATGCCTTTGAAACCACCCTGGCTGGAAACTATTAAGGCTGGGAACTTTCACTCCTGGTGCTTGAAGTCTAGCCCAAGATGGGCTGTCCGAACATGGACAGCCTAGGGAGTAGTCTAAAAACCAGCCCAGTCCAGTGTGAACTGGAGTTAGCGGGCCATACTACATGAGCCAGAAGAACTTGTGTAGTGTGGAATTAAGTCAATTAAATAGAAAGTTCCAAGCTCACATATCTTGCAGTCTCCTTTTTCAGTTTAGCTCTTTTGCCCAAACTCCTAAAATAAATTATTTCCTAAGAAAGACGCAAGATTTGAAAAATGTGGGCTATCATTTTACCATTGCTATAAAAAGTGTACTGACATTTCCTGCTACAAATTCAAATCTTTTTAAGGGAAGACAGGCAAAAATGTGTCTTCATGGATGTTCATGGGAGACAGAATTGAACCA
Organism: Aspidoscelis tigris stejnegeri; assembly: GCA_023333525.1. NCBI lineage: Eukaryota > Metazoa > Chordata > Lepidosauria > Squamata > Teiidae > Aspidoscelis > Aspidoscelis tigris. Next base: position 69,344,457 of record JALMGA010000006.1, read on the forward strand.
AAGGAGAATTTGATGGTGCTGCATGGGCTCCAAAGAAGGTCATGAAGTGCTTTTCAGTGGTGGTAGTGGTAGGTTCCAGCTGTGGTCGCCCATACTGGCCACTACTGATGGGAGCACCTATTGCTCATGTGATAGGGCATCTGTTTTGCATGTAGAAAGTCCCAAGATCAATAACTGATGTTATTTTGGAAGAAGACAGCAGAAACTTCTTACTTCTGTACTTCTGAGCCAGCTTGGTCTAGTGGTTAAGGAGCTGGACTCTATCTAGAAGTACCAGATTTGATTCCACACTCCTCCATGAAGCCATCTGGGTGACTTTGGGCTAGTCACAGTTCTCTTCTGATGTCTCACAGCCCCACCTACCTCACTGGGTGCTTGTTGTGAGGAGAACAGAAAGCTTTGTCAGCTGCTTTGAGTCCCCTTAAATGGGTGAGAAAAGTGGGGTAGAAAAGTCAACTCTTCTTCTTCTACTGTCAGGTTTATTGTATGGATGTATTCATATAGTCAAGTACATCTTCAAATGTCTGTAGATGCCTGCTGTTAGCACTATGTTTACTATGCTGCCATCTTTCCCTGTCTCACTGTCACAGTTCTATTTTCTCATGGATATAATAATAATAATAATTAGCATCTTGCATTTTCTGCTTGTTCTCTTATGTATCCCTAATGGATTAAAAATACACCTCTGTTCTTGCTGTATCACAAAGCACGGTTATCCCTAGTGAAGCAAGACAAACTAAACAGTGGCTGCATTCACACCTAAATTTTAATCCAACTTTGGTCCGCTTTCAAAGTGAGATAATGAATTTGCAAATGAATTAGCAAAGTGACGAATTGTTTGCTTTATCTAACTCAGAAAATGATGAGTCACTTTCCTGATATGCTCTTCCACTCTGAAGACGGACTGAAGCCAAATTAAAACAGGTGTGAACCTAGCCTATATCAAAGTGACTTTGAAAAAAACTGTTAACTGCCTACTTCAAAAGTCAAAGTTTGAAGATGATTGAGCAAACCACAATTAAGACCTATTTTGATCTGTCTAGCTTTCACATAACACTACTACTACTACTAGCATTCATTTCTAGTGCCCTTTCCACCAAATTACAGTTAGCTCAAAACTGAAGCAAAAGCTCTGATCTCCTTACACCTGAGCTAGGGAACAGCTGCAAGCCTGAACTTGTTCACTCAACACCAAAAGAAGATTTTCATTAAATCAGAATGTTTCAGGAAATGTGCACCACACAGGGAAATATTTTTTTAAAGCCCTCTTCCTACATGCTACTATATTATTAATGAAATACAGGAACAAACGCTTTAAAACTACATTTTTAAAAAAAGAATGGAGAAATCCACTTTGCTACTACAAGCTAAGCTTTAGTATGCCAGCAACTGCTTGCTAAGTCTTTTGTTATTTACAACCAAAAAATATTGTTTATAAAATATTCTGAACAATTTCTGATTTTTTTATAAAACATACTAAAGGAGAGAGGCTAGTGCAACTACTAGATTTCATATTTGTTTTTAATGTAATGTTATAAGCTAGTTAAACTTTCATCACTTTGGGCCTCTGAGATCCATGGTTTCCACATTTAAACACTGGCATAGCCCTGTTGTTTGCTTTAGAAGACAAGACATATCTAAGCAACACTAACAAAGCCCAGGAGAAACAAAGGGTATGAATAGATGACTAATTGGGACTTAAGGATGCTTTTTAATTGGCAAAGAATGCCATCAGTAAAGTCCTCCATAATGTTAGCTAAATCTCCATCAGAATTACTCAAAACAAGAACAAAAAACTTTCAGCAGGTTACAATCAGTCACGGTAATTGACAAGTGTGGGAGATTAAAACAAACAGGGGGTTTCAAATGTTAGGTATAGTATTGCCCTCAATAGCTGTGGCGTGGGAAATTCAGAGAACCTCATTAAAATATTTCCTGCAATGTGCTACAGCGTATAAATCTCCTATTACCAGAATAATGCCGCACTAGTATGGAGCTACACCAAGGACTTTATATTCCTATGCCAGCCTCTTAGCCAGAGCAATTATGCAAATACAGACACCAAAACGAGATCAGTTTTAAGACTTTCATAAGAAGTGGCATCATGGCTGATTCAGTCACTCAGTAATGAAACAAACAGCTTCACTTGTTGCTCAGAAGAGACCCTAAGTCTCTTTCTCTGCACAAATGCTCCGTGACGTTTGAAGATGGCTATTCTTATCCAGAAAAGCTTAGCCTTGTACACACTCACTTGCTTCTTTCCATGTCATGGGAAACTGGAAAAGGCAGAGTGCAACTGACTCAATGTCTTTTTTTAAAACTCGTTTTCACAAAAAGTGTTCCCACCCCTCTGAAGAAATGAGGATTTCTGCTCTGTAAACAAAAGATAACTTTTTTTTCTGGTATAGACTGTGTTCAGACATAACAAAAGGAGTGCCCCAGAGGTGCCTCAGAGAGCCTTCTCTAACCTACCTTTTCTAGCATGAAAGGGAGGAGGGACAGACTGGTGTGTGAACAATCCCACCTCAGAGCCTTTTTAAAGGTGCTCTTTTTTGCTGTATCTGAGACTACACAATTTTAAACACAGATATTTTTAAGAGTGTGTGTATTAGAATTGATCTATCCATATGTGTGATTACGAAAGAGCAAGAGCATGCATTTGTATGCTGCCCTCAAAGCAGTAGACTCTCAGGGCCTTTCTATACTGAAAGGCCATGGTCTGGACCAGCAAGGCCTGCAGGTTCAGACCATGGCCAGATGCCCTTTTGGAACACTGCTGTCTACAATACGGTGCTAGTCTAATCACTGGCCCCAAAGTTTGCACAAGCACTCCAAAGGGCTAGGAATGAACAACAGTTCATAGCCTCAGAGCCACAAGGGAATCCATCTTGGTGTTGCCCTTTGGTATACTGCTGAAATTGGTCCCTTAGTAGTTTGGAATATGATGGCGTGCCTTCTGCACATCCCCATGTTCTGGATTAGGCTGTGCTGATCCGCCATTAGAACTTGGTGGTCTGCCGGTAGACTTCAAGGACTCCTTTATGGATCTGCACACCAGTGGTGGCTGGAGGCTCCCATATTCTGCGTTACTGTGCCTGCGTTATTATGTAGGGGGGAGGCTTATAGTCCTCTTTCTGATCTTGCCTAAGTCACAGCTCAGAAAGGCCAGAAGGATTCACAATATATTTCAGGGTTACAACTGAAAAAGACATACCTAACCATGGAAAAAGCAAGTAGAGGTGAACAGGGCATATATGAAAACCTCAGAGTGACTGGATTAACCCAAGCTTTCATCTGGACTTAGATAAAATTATGGAGGTTCTTAAAGTAGCACTTTTAATTCTAATGATACTTTTTTTACTTCATAAATTGCTACACAGACAAGGGGCCATTAGCATTCAGCACCCATGCACCCTATTTTATTTCAAAAGTTTTGTGATACGGATAAGAAAACATGTTCCAGCCCCCCCCCCCAAATGCTCTATGAATCACCATACTTGAATAATCAAGAATTTCTTAAGAGATAATGAATTATTGTTACAATTTCAAATCCTACTTAGCAAAGAAGTACACCAAGCAAAAAGTGTAAATGAAATAACAGAAATTAAATCACAATCCATGTATAAATTGCAGATAATTACCAACTGTTATTTTTCTCCTTCCAAAGCTTTGGCATTTAAGTGTGATACTTTATAAAAACGTAACTGGTACTTTTTAAAAAGGAAGTTCCCCAACCTAGACATTACCAACAGATGGTGAATACAGTAAATTACAAAACACCAATATTTTCTTCAAATTTATCATCACTACTGGACGAAGTTGTGTGGTACATCAAACAACCTCTTATACATTAAATTGTGGGTTTTAGAAGTTAGATTATATAGTAACATATGCTTTTATGAACCTGAACCCTAACCTCCAAGACCAGCTTAATCATTGCTGCTTCATAAACACACAAAGCTTGAAACTCTGAACACTGGAAATATCCTATGGTGTCCACCTCAGTGAAGACCAAGAATTTAACAGAATTGAATTACTGTTCTTAAGAGTAACATATTTGGATTACAGATTACTGCTCCAGTTTACAATTGTACTTGCTTGTATAACACATCAAGATCATGATCCCTTAACAGATTCTGGCTGCTCTCTCTATGGTCTAGACAACCAGTTCTTACTTCTCGCACACAGAGGGTCCAGCAAGCAGAGAGGCAAACATATTTTATTTATTTGTTTGTTTGTATTTCTATCCCGCCCTATGCCCGAAGGTCTCAGGGTGGGTTACAATATTATATTAATTTTAGACAGGTCCCTGCCCTCAGGCTTACAATCTAAAGAGACAAAATACAAAAGGAAAATGGTGTGGGAGGGAACAGGGGCACAAATTTCACCACTACTGCCAACATTATCAGAATGTGCCCTATGTTATTACTAGATTTTAAAAAGTTGAAAGACAGACAAAACATACATTTACCTCTGGCACACAAGCATTAGTATTCTTTGTCTCTCTAGTTCATCAGCTCTAAAGTGAGAATTCAAATGTAAGCTGCTGATGTAATGTAATGGCCTTTCTGCCGCAATTCCTTTGATACAGTAATCTGGAAAAGTAATTTTAGATCCAAACTTTTGCTCCCATATTTGAATCTTTCCTCTCCACAGCTCTTTTGAATCAATGTACTTGTTTAGGTTTTCAGGAAGCAAAATATCTGCACAAAGATAGTCTGTAACTTTTTGTCAAGTGGCTTTCCTTTCCTTTGTTACAATAGTGATTTTTGCTGCATGCCATTCTTTCAGGTGTTTCAAGGCATCAATGACAGGTATTTAGGAATACTTTTAATTTAGGAACATCACTTTCTAAAGACTGCAAGATTATATCTACCATCACTCTTCCAGGAGCAGGAAGCTTATCTGTTAACAGATGTATATTCTCTGTCAATTCTTCGTATAGATTCTTGGCTACAGCTTTCTTCCTCAGTGCTTAGATTATCTCCAAGGTATTCTTCAAAAGTTCTTCGAACAGAGTTTTCATGTTTGTCCAACTCTAGGTCAAAATTGATGTCCTCCCAATAGAACTACAGAACTGAGAAAATCCACATATTGACTGAATAGCAAAATAGCACCCTTTCACACCTGGAGTTCTAACAAGTGAACATGCTGGAAAATCTTCAACTGTTGTGTTCACGGAAGCAGGCCAGTTTCTTTCCAGTAAATTGTAAATATTTTCAGCCACCAAGCCTGAGAGGCCTTCACCGCTCGCCCCTCCCCACCAGTTGCTGAAGAGAAGGTACCGGTCCACGGACACCGCTTTCCTTCAGGTGCCGCTGCTGTCACCCCCTTTGAGACTCCACCATCCCTCAGAGAGTTGGTCCACCTCTTGTCTCATCATCTTCTCCCGCCTTGGCTGGTTGGCTGAGAGGAGGAATTCAAAATAATCATCCTGGCAATTAATAATAAATAAATAGGGGATATGCTTTCCCTTCCCACTTGCAGACACTGTTTTAATATATACTGTTATTGTTTTATATGTTTGATTTTAAATGTTGTAACCTGCCCTGAGACTTTTGGGTATAGGGCAAGACAGAAACAGAAATAATAAACAAACAAACAAACAAACAGCCTTCCCATTTGTACAGTGCTTTCCAAATGTGACAACTTCATTATCCCCAACCTCTTTCACCACAGCAGTGGTTCTCAAACTGTGTTCTTCCAGATGATCCTCAAAAACTCCTAGCATACCATGCCAAGTTCACCACGGTTCTAGAGCAAGCAAACTCTGCTCATCTTTTATAAAAGAGTGCAGCTTCCAGGAAATCAGTGCTGAAGCAACATTTGGCAATTTGCAATGATCAGCTTCGCTTTCCAATCTGCTGTGCCTTGCATTTTGGAGTGGAGAAAGCTATTCAGCATTGCTAGCATGCGTACACACGCGCACAAACAGACACACACATTACCAAAAAAACCTTAAGATGCCAAGATCAAGATATTTCTAAAGATTCTTTCTCTGTGGTGTTCGTTCAGGACAAATAATTTTTTCACTCTCAAAATACCACATGTGCCAAGATGCTATTAAACTAATTACACAATTTTAAATGGTTAAAAGCACAGCTATTAATTAAGCTGCAGCCTCCAGAATTGGACAACAGCCTCACAAGGGATTGAACCATGTGGACTAAATGGTCACCTCTAAATTTTCTCTTGGAATACAAAAAGTCTTTAAAATATAGTGATAGGACTCTAATTTCAAAAACAATATGCCAAGAGGTAATATCAGATGATCTGTAAGTTCTTTAGGGGGAATACATGTGTTATAGCAAAGAGGCGATACTCCACTCTAGTTTTTTTTTTATTTCACTAGAAACATTCCTAGCTAATTTTTTTTAAAAAATAATACCGTAAATTGAGATTGCAATCCCAGCCCCATTTTTTCACAGTAAACATCACTGAGGACAATGGATTTTACTTCTAAGTAGTCGTTTACTGTGCAGAGAGAATTATTCAAAACTTCCTTCCTGAAACAGTTACCTCTCAGGAGTTTCAAATTATAACTTCTACAGACGTTGTTAGACAATGACTGATTAAAAGTGCTTTTTTAATATGCGTAACATATAATGAACTATAATGATGTTACTGCACTCATAGAATCGTCAGCTTAAATTCTTGGCATTTTTTACACATCAGGCATGATCTGCACTGTGTCCCTCAATGCTCACTGTTAGGAAATGAATCCATCAAAAGCTTTTGTTGGGAAGAGTTTCTCCAACCTCATTTCTCTGCATTGAAAACTTTGATCCAGAAAGTTCGCAGATCCTTTAGAGCAACAGTAGACATCTTAAGAGAAATGTAAAAGCAGGGAGACACTCAAAACTACCACCCTCCCCTCGGCTAATGGATTATTTCAGTTGTAGATGGACATTGCTGGACAGCAGCCAAAGCATCAACAGCAAGTGAAAAAGCAAAGATTTCCACTTTGCCCAATCCATTTCCACCTATATTAAACTAGGACAGACCAGGAAAAATGCAAATATTGCTTCCTCTCCTATACTTTTATGAGACCCAAGGTGGCTGCAATACCCGTTCCTGAAAGACCTCTGGACCAAATTGCTCTCTGTTTCCTTTATATATTATCTTTGCCATCACAAAATCACCAGATGCAAGAAAAGTACAGCTAAAAGGGAGACCCCCACACATGGTAATGGGATTGTGCAAAGAGAATGCCATTAAGATTTATTGAAGTGTTTACTGGTACTAATTTAACACTTAACTGTGGTTAGAGAGTTAGAGGAGAAATTCATTTGAAAAGCATACATCCAATCCCTTAGCTATTCTCCAAACCCACACTCGCATGGCTATTATCCACCATCACCACCACCCTGCCCACAAATATATTGTGCTCACGCTGGATCTTTGGGCTGCTTTTCACAATTCTCTCAGTGTGATACTGTCTGAATCAATCCTTGTTAACTTTCAGAAGAGTAAAACAAAGAAAATGTCAACTGTGCTGAAAACTAAAAGCCTAGCTGACACATCTATACAGTTTCTTCAGCATGAATACAGAGGTAATTAGTCATACTTTCTTTCAGGAAGATGCCAGGAGTCAAACCTGCGATGTCCTGCTTTCTGGGCCATGGTGTTCTGTAACTGAGCTATGACTACCCCACTTCTAGCCAAGGAATTTGCATGAAGATTGACCAAGCAGTCAAAAACTCAGCATTAGTCAGTCTCTTGGTGATATAGTGCAAAATGCAAAGATACTGCATTAGCAAAAAAAAGTCTGTCCCATTTTGTGGTAGCCATTATAGATATGCAAAACCAGGGGCCTTTCTGCACTCAGCCCCACAGTCAACATACAATGCGCTCCCAGATGGAGCATCTGCACTGCTAGGAGCTGTTTCCAACCAAGAAATGGCTCCTTCCATTCAGGAGCACACTGCGGGTTGATTACGCGTGGAGCACGATTCTGTGCTCCACATGTAGACTTACCATTACCAGAGAAAGCCTTTCCTGTCTGTGGTACAATCCATTTGCACCTTGATAATGCTGGGTAGCTCATCTGAAGTGCCACACAAATGCGCTGACACGTCAGATTACTCAAAGCATGTGTCCCAAGATGGCAGGACCCAGACCATGGATCCACACTCAGTTTAAGTGTCTGGACATGTGTGGGTGGGTTTTGCCATGTACTAGCATTTGTGAGTGTGAATGCTAGTACACAGCAGGAGACATTCACCATTCCTGTCCCCAGACAGGATGGAAAGTCCAAACTTCTGGGTTTGTACAAATTCTGTTCACTAAGAACATGCAGGTGGCAGAAGCAGACCAAAACAGTTTGGCAGGCAGGCAGGTAGGGTGTAGGTATAAGGGGAAAAGACAGAAGAAGGTTTGGGAAGTTCCTAAATCCAAACTTTAGCTAGCCTACATGTTCTAAATTTTGAAGCAAATGGTTCACCCAGAGCCTGCTTTGGGTGTATTAAGAATGGGGCAGGGCCAATCCAGTTCATGTACATTTCTAGTTGACAGATGAGGTTCATGAAAATTCAGTAATTCAGTACTAGACAATGTAAACATCGCCACAAAATGAACTGTACAGAAGAAATACCAGATCTAGATTCCAAACAAAAAAGAATCTTTGCTTTTATATCCAACAGCTTTCCCTTTTTCGCTCTAACCTAAATTTCCCTTTGCTATTTCCGCTGTGAATGCTGCCGTTATCACCCACTAGACAGGTGCTAAATACTGTATCCAAGATGGAATTTTCATCCTTGTTGTTCCTTTCTGAATGTGCTTCAACAGATGCATGGAAACAAACTTCTAAAAAACACAAACCTCAGACTGACTGATTCAAAGTGGAAATCACACTCAGGTTTTAAGAAGGAAAACAAGGAGACAAGCCAGAATGTATATTTTTAATTGTCTATATATTCCAATCCAGATTTTAAAAATGAGGTTTTTGTTTTTCAAAATGGTACACAATATGCAAAAATGAGGCATGGATTTAAACTTCTCAATTCTCTACAAGACCACAGGCAACAACTTCAACAGTCCATCCTTAAAGACACTACCAGGTCTGCTCTTATGAGATGAACAGGCATTCCAGACCACCAAAAAGTCTCAAACTACTGGCCTGTCTGAAGACTTAAGGCTGCTTTCAATCCAGGCAGATCTGATGACTTCTAAAACTGTGCGGATCTGTATGGGATGAAAGCAGGTTTCATATGGGATAACTACGGGATGCATTCAGATGTGTACAGATGTGGGGAAGATGTGTACTTGCTCATACGAATGTTGTTGACATTTGTATGTGCAGATTTGAATCAAAAATTTGAATGAATAGATCTGAATTTGGTAAATTAAAACCAAATCTTGTTAAATTCAAATTTAAAAGATTCAAATCGAATCGGATTTTTGGGTATTCGGTTCGATTCAAATACAATGTCAAAAAACATCTGTGCAAATCTTTACTGGGAAGTAAAGGAATGGGGGATGTTAATCTGTGCAGTCTCTTAAAACAAGGGAATGGCAAGCCATATCTGTATCTGTTTGGAAATTCCATGGATGTCTCCATAGAGTCATAAGAATATAAAAGAAGCCCTGCTGGATCAGGCCAAAGCCCATTTAGTCCATCATCCTGTCTCGCACAATGGCCCACCATTTTTTCTGGGCATTCTCAAGCAGAAGACTAAGGCAAAACCTTTACCTGCTCTCAACTCCTTGCAAATGGCCTTGAGAGGTACCCCGCCTGTCTCTCCATTAATGCGTACAAAAACGCTATTACGTACTCATTAATGGGTACTTAATGGGTACTTTTAGTGACAGTGGAAAAACACCCATAGAGAGCCTTATTGCACATTCACACATGTACACTTACAGTATACATGCTAGGGTCCCACTCAGCATCGCTGAAGTTTTTTTTCTTTTTTTACAAACTTTAATTATTGCCTCTACAAGTAATTAACAGTATTAACATCTTGCAGACTAGAGTAACATTCTCATTTAATGTTATCTTGTTATTATAAACATGAGAGCTCCTTTTAAGCTTCTGCTTTTCTTCCCTGTTTCTTATATTAAAAATAAGAGCTGGAAAAGTAAACCTAAGTGTTGCTGCAGGATTTGTTCTATCTGCAAACAAGAATAGAATTAATACCGACAATTCTGATAAAGTATGGTAATTTTATTTTTATTAGCATTCCATCTTGAATTTTATATGGAAAAGTATTAATCTACTTTGAGTACAGCGCCTTTTACTGGATATTGATGATTTTAATTATAAAGGTCTTAAATACTAAATGTTTGAAATAGTTGCTGCACATTCTGCTTCTGCCACCAGTTACATCTGTCAAAGTCACAAGCACATAAATATTTGCATCTTAATATACATCAGCAAAGGCAAGTCCTCAAAATAAGATAATTCTTTTCAGTGTGGAATCCAAATTCCCAGACTGGCAGAACAAATGCTCAGGGATACAGCTGTAGTTCACTGGTGTCAGGTTTCACTGGCATAGCACTGAAACTGAGACCCAGGGCCTTTTCACACCTTTTCCTCAGGACAGTGTTCTGGGGAAGTAAAGATCGGGGATAGATCCAGTGCCTGCACTTGGGGAAGCTGGATCTATCCCCCACTTCACCAGTACATCCCTAAGTGTTGACGAGATGCGAATCACCTCCATTATGGAGGTAATCACAGAGCAGTGGCAACATCACCACTGTGCCTGTGTGGCACTGTTGCTGCAGTGAGGGGCCAATGCATTGTTAACCACCCCTCCCCAGGCTCCACTGGAACCTCTTCCACCGAGAAGAAGTGTGAACAGAGCTGCACCAAGAGGCCGTTAGGAGTTAAAACTGCTCTACATCCACCCTCGTGGGGGGAACTCCTGCATGTGTGGAGAAGCATCTGGCTAAGACTAGGCTCCATGCAGTGCGGATGGACTGTGCAGGAGCTCCCCCTAAGGCTCCCAGTTTTATGGCAGCACTACCGAAAAGATCCACTGCCTCTTAGCTGCAGGAGAAAAGACAACAGAATGAAGAATGGGAGTATCAGGGTGAGCCTGTAACAGTGAAGCTGCAACCAACTCATTTAAAGGTACAAGTAATTTGGAAGCATCTTCTTTTAAAAAAATGAATAGCAGGGTTAGGATGGACAGCTATATTCAAATACATTGCTACTGCTCAAAAATGTGCAATAACTCTAGTTTCACTAACTGAGGCCACCTCCAGATGTCATTTATTTATTTATTCTGCAATTTATTGATTTACCAGAATAAAGCACATCTAAAACAATTACTCTTCATCTATACATTAAATCAAAACTCCAGGTTTAGCATTTCTGGAGCAATGGAGGGGTAGAAGATATAGCAAAGGACCAAGGAAGATGATGAAGGAGCACCAAGAAGAATATCAGAAGATTCAGAACTATCCCAGCAGATTTCTTCTGCTGCTCTTTCACCCTCCCATAGCCTCACATATTTTGCACAATATGGGAAACATCGCGGAACAATAGGATTTTTTTAGAATGAGCATGCAGCTGCGAAGATTAAAAGGTAGGAGGTTTCTAACAATTTTTTTTTGTTTCATAAATTTCACATTCCTGTTCTTTTCAGAACCAAAGACACATTGTTGTCCACACTTCTAGATCAGAAAAGGACACAAACAAAATGCATTCTTGTGTACATTTGTGCATGTGTGCATTTTAATACATTCCATCCTATTTAACGATGATGCTCAGTATGAATTTAATGCACATACATATAAGATTTGTTCTTTGCATATTTGATTTCTCTTTTCAGAAATACCACTAAAGTTCATATCACACTATTGACTTTAAAGTAAGTTTCCTGTTAAATTCTAAAATGGCACAGCTAGAGCCTCTGTTACTGATCCAACAATATATTTCCTTTATGTGCTCTTGAATTTGAAGAGTTCCCACTAGTGCACAAGAAAACTAATTAAAACAATGTTGGTCTAGCCTTCAAAAGACACATTTACTACAGTGGGTAGAGCTGAAATATCTAAATTAAGAGATTCCTACAGCAACCCTTTATTTTTAAATACATATCTAGGGGAGATAGACTGAAATTTTAAAAAGAAATTTTGTCTGACCAGTTTGCAAAAGTCCACAGCCTCCACCTGTCATTTTATTAATCATCCACCAAAAAAGGAGAGCATTTTCTCTCTCCAAAATGCATAATATAGCAAAAAAACCAAACATCTCAACACAAAGCTCCATGGGTGATCCCCTCTTAAAAGTAAATATTTCCCTGTTTTCTGATGTGTATTGGAAAGACTCTTGTGTGCTCACAGACCTTCCACTTTGCAAAAGAAACTAGGCAAAATGCCTTTCAGCAGGAAGGAAAAAAATCTATTGATTTGGATCGACAGTGAAACAAACAGCAAAGTAATGAAGAACTCTTATCAAAAACAGAGATAACTGCTCACTAGTCAGTCATGTCTGGAGTGGGTTAACCCTGGATCGCTCCTGGGGAATTGGTTTTGCATCCTCTTGTGGTTAGCATGTTGGATTCTTATCTGGTAGTTGTCCAGTTTGATTTTACATTCCTATATAAAGCCAGCTGGGTGGCCTTGGGCTACTCACAGCTTACTTTCTGAGCTCTCATAGTCCCATCTACCTCACAGGGTCTCTGTTGTGGAGAGAACAGTTTTGTCAGCTGCTTTGAGTTCTCATAAGGGTGAGAAAAGTAGGGTATAAGAGCCAACTCTTCTACTTCCCCTTCTTTTCCTCCTCTTCCTCTTCCGAGTGCAGAACAGCGAGTGGGTATGACTGCATGACTGTGGCTACAGTCATGTGAAGCTGCTAGTTTGCCATGGCAACACCCACCCTTGCATCGGATGTTGCTCTGGACATTGCCTTAGCAACCTGAGCAGCCCTGGGCTGGCCATTCACACTATAAATGCTGCTGGCCAGGTTCTGGCCTAGTTTAGTTTAGTACTTGTAGGGAAAATGGCCTAGTATGAACAGGCCCAAAGTCACCACATCTTAATATTACTGTTGGTTTAAACCAAGTGAAAATACAGATATCCCCCAAGCGAAAACATCAGGCTTTCAAACATCACTTTTGTTGATCTTGGGTACCACTGGGTCAGACCTGATTTCTGGTGACTACATAGATACCTCCATCCAGTTTTCTTGGCAAAGGTAATTCACCACTACTTCTTCTGGGCAGAAGCTGGAGACTGAAACTGAACATTCTTCCGTTGAGAAGCTGCTCTGGCATGGAGTTGCATCCACTTCCTTAGACATCCACATTCAAGCAAAGCCCTCTTATGAATTATGGAGATGGCAGGAACCTATATGCTTTAAACTTCAAATAACTATGTTTAAACACAGACTTTTAGATACACTTCACTGGTAAGCGGGAGGCTACCAGGAAACACTGGTAGGCACTAAGGAGTGTTACTGTTGATCATGGATTCAAACTTAGGGTGATTCTGCCCTGACAGGTATCTAGACCAGCAAGCATACTAGGTGCCTCCCTTCTTCATTCTGGTGTAAACTAAGGGAGGGACTTCGTGGGGAGGCCTGGGTGGGGTCTCAATTAGACTGAACCAGGTGCATATGCTTACTGGCCTCATACAACGCCAGTGCAGAATCACCCCTAGGCTTCCTGGTCCAATTACAACTCATTAAAGATTTGCATTTTCAGAAATTAATAGAATCTTCCTTCTCTGAAAAAAAAAATCTATTAACAAACAAATTCTTTTTTTAGAAAAAAATATAGGTCAAATATGTTTCTGGTTAGATCACATAAGGACTTTTTTCATTTCATTTCTAAGGACTTTCTTTTCCTTTTCACCAGATCAATACTATGCAATCATTGTTTAGCAGACCATTTAAGCTACAGAAAGAGAAATTTAGCTCTGTTTGTGCACCTTATGAAGCATGAATCCCAATAAAAGGAGTGTGTAAAGTTAGCCTTTCAAGCACCAAAACTGCAAGACACATACCAAAGTGTATTTTTAAAAAAATCCAAATACACAACTGAAAAAAAAAATCTAATGTATTAGTACCTGTTCAAAATATGGATGCCCCATCCTTCAAGTAAAAACGTTCTATTTCAAACCAAGTTAAGAAACTTCAAATGTGTACTAAAATCTAAAGTAAGGGGGGGGCGGTCTAATAGCACCTTGGAGACTGGCAGAAAGAAGTTGGTAACATGAGCTTTTGTAGACAAAGCCCACTGTATCAGACGCATGGAGTGAAATGCCTAGGGAGGGACGGACCTATATAGGCAAGCTCTGGATGTGAATAACAATACAAACACAAAACTATGGGTTAGGTGAAGAGGTAGTGAATAGAGGTGCAAACATATCAGTGTCTTGTAATGTAAAGTAATGCTGGCTGGGAACCAGAAAAGAGATGCGAAAAATAGTCAAAGGAAAAGACGTGCACGAATATCTGAAACATTCAAAATCTGATCAAAGTCTTTTGATTTTGGACATTCGAATCAAATGTCTATAAATTCAAATTTAAACATTCAAATGAATTTCAAAGTTTTGAATCTATTCATGTGAATTATTCGGACATTCATATGTGTACGGATACGTACACAATGCGTATTTGCTTGTACGCATCTTTCCCGCATCTGTACAAATCTGTATGGGATGAAAATGGGATGCATACAAGATGCATATGGGATGTGTATGGACACATAAGAATGCCGTTGACATTCATATTTGGAAATTTGAATGAATAGATTTGAATTTATTCAATTTGAGTTGATTGTGAATACATTTGAATTTTAAATATTTGAATCGATCTGAATTTTCAGATGTTCGATTTGAATCTAATAGAATCCCAAAAATTGCATTCTTGTACACTCCTAGTCCAAGGGAGCCCTCAAGAGGCTGGGGTGTTTACTAGTGGTGTGTAGTGTGCCAGGAAAACACTGACGTTGTCCAACACCCTGTCAATGGACTGGAAGACTGGAGAAACAGCAGAATTGGAATATATCCACAAACCTGTCCTTTGACAAAGGGTTGAACATATTCTCTTTGGGCATGGCACTGGAGAGGATCATGGCTGTTCAAATGCAGGTATGCTTGAAAGAAGCTGCTTATATACACTCATTATAATCTGGCTTCAGGCTTCAATTATGGCACTGAAACCGCTTTAGTTGCCCTGGTTGCCCTTCAGGAAAAAGACAGGGAGATTACAACCTTGTAGATTCTCCTGAATCTCTCAGCAGCTTTCAATTCCAATGTCCACGCACAGTATCCTTCTGGAAAACCTACAAAGTTTGAGAGCTGAAGGCATTGAAATGGTTCTGCTTCTGTCTCCAAAAAAATGTCAGAGAGTGGTTGTGGGTGGCTTGACATTATGGAAACTCCCCTGTGGGGTTCCTCGGGCTGACTGTATGTCCTATACTATTTAATATCTATATGAAGCTGCTGGGAGTGGTCATCGGGAGATTTGGAGTGAAGAGTCATTAATATGCAGATGACATCCAGCTGGAGACAGTAATGGGGCCGGTCAATCTAATTCAGACAAGGTCACAAGGTCTCAGGTTCACGAAGTAGGGAGTCACCCTGTTCTTGATTGGGCTGAATTATTGCTCTGGAAGGGATAGGTATGAAATCTGGTGGCACACTTGGATTCTGCAATGATATTTGAAATTCAAGTGGAGGCTGTGGCAGTGTGCCTACTTCCAGCTACAGCTGGTTTGCCAGCTACAGCCTTTTCTGGACACAGACAATCTGGCCACAGGGATCCATGCTCTGGTAACAATCAAGATTGGACTATTATAATGCCTTCTACACAGGGCTGCTCTTGAAGACAGTTCAGAATCTGAAGCTAGCGCAGAATGCAGCAGTGAGACTGCTAACTGGCATTGCTGTTTGGACTCACATCATGACAATCTTAGAAGAACTGCACTGGCTGCCAATTCACTACCAAACTCAATTCAAGGTGTTAACTTTGACCTATAGGGTCCTAAATGGCTTGGGCCTCAAACATGTAAAGGAACATCTCCCATTTCAATCTGCCCATGCCATAAGATCTGCCGACGAAGCCTTCCTGGTTGTACTACCACCTTCAATAAAGGGTGGGTACTTGGGATGGGGTGAGTACTTGGGATAGCCCCCAGCTAAAGGGGCGGGTACTTGGGATAGTTTCTAGACTATGGAATCATCTCCCCATGAGGTGCATTAGGCATCTTCATTATATACATTTAGAAGACTGTCAAAGACCCACAAATTCACCCTGATCTTCGGGCTGAATGCAGCTTCCACTCCCCACTTTAATTTGTTTTCCTGTTGTAACCCACCCTGAGACCTTCAAATATTGGAAGAGATAAAAAACAAATAAAAAATACTGACTTTTGAAAACATTATATGAATTTACTATGGATTGACAGAGATGAGTTATGTATTTTTCCCTGCTGAACCCAGACAAATCTTGAGGTTCAACATTGTACTTTTTGACTTACACAGTAAAAGATATTTGTCCCCAAAATAATTCATTATAAGTCATCCTGTATCCCATTTCTAAAATTTATCTTAAATATTTCTTAGCAATTGAGCAGACTTCAGACATCACATCTTTATTCTGCAATCTATCCATTTAATGGTTTAAACCACACTGTCTATACTGTACATTAGATCGATACATTGGGTTTAGCATTCCCAAAGCAGCTGGTGATGTTACAGCTGTGATCTTTTCTTTCCACATTACCTAAACCTCCCAGTAATATCACATAAAGTTTTTCTGGGTTCCAACAGTTGACACTGAACTCTCATTGTACTTCTCATGGACTAATCCAGAACAAGCTACAATTATGGAATAATAGGATATTGTACTACAACAGTTAATTTTACCAGAATAATGATAACCTGGCAAATCTGGGACAGTATTCAGAGCATCATGATCATGTCCAGCAAACCCGGTACAGTTGCAAAATAATTACAGGATTTTGACTCTGTCTGGATGCAGCATTACATGGTATGAAATGCAGCAGTCCAAAGTGTTGACAGATGCACTGTAGGGCAGTAAGGACCTTCTTATGTGTTTTGACCCACAACCAATCTTTTTTGTGGACTAAATCAGAAATATGACAATTAAACACTGTATGGGGGTGGGTGGGGGTGGAATGAAAACTGCAAGGCCCTTGGAAAGAGATTTACTTGATACGAAACAAGGTAATACCTCCACATAAAAATTAAAGAGCACTGTACATTAGACAAACACACTTAGGTCTTTTGCCAAGACACCATTCTAATTTCTGTCTCTGGGCCTAGCAGTGCACTGAAGTGGCAATTAAGCTAATTTATCTACAAAGTTCAACATGCTGGAGTTCTACACAGAGAGAAGAGTGAGCCACATATATCTAGCTTATGAATTTAACAAATTTCTTTAATGAGTCTGACAAATTCCCAATTTAATGGAACAACGGATATTTGGCAAAAAGAACAAAAAAAAAAACTAGCAGAACATTTGCACAATTTAAATTTGCCACCCATCCCTGAAAATGTATGGATCAAAATGTTAGAGCCTTAGCTAACATGCCATGGGACCTTACTCCTCCTATGGGCTTTGAATGTACAGTATATATTTGAAATGAGCACGTTACAGACTTTCTGGACTCATAAGTACAGCTATCATGACTTCTTTAACACTGACCTACAGATAGGTACCTGAAAGCTTTTGTCTGTAAACACAGGTAAAGCAAGATTGTTATGTTTGGTTACCGTGCCAGAACAAAGCTGTACAAAGGGACCATGTTTTTTTATAAGCCATCAATAAACCCTTGTCTTCATGGCTTGCTGGCAAAACATAAGGAAGATAGTTATATCAATGGTTACAAGAATGGATGCCTAGCCAGCAGGATGGCCTAAGATAGCTGAGAGTTTTGCCCTTACCTTCTGCTTGAGAATGTCCAGAAGCAAATGGTCGGCCACTGTGTAACAAAGGATGCTGGACTAGATGGTCTGTGGCCTGATCCAGCAGAACTCTTATTTATTTATTTAAGAATTTATTCCTTGCCCTTCACTAGAAGGTCCCTGGGCAAGTCACAAAAATAAAAAGATATAACATATAGAAAACTCCTAAAACAAGTTTAAAATAATTCACACTCCTTTCCTCCCTGCCAGGATAGCATCCAGAAGAGGGCAAACATCTAAGGCCTGCTATTTATGAGATACTCCACTTCATCTGTTGAACCACATTCGTATAATCAACTAAAGTGCAGTGACTTCGTTTTAAATTTAAAAATGTGATTTGCCCTTTTGAGATGTGACAGCCCTTTGAAATGCTACCTTTGGTTAGTGATGGGTTGTTGGAGAAAGCGTGTGACCACACCCTTTGCTAGGCAGATGTGGAAATATCAACAATGTAGAAAATTAGCCACTTCCAGACTAGCTAAACTTCGTAAGTCCTGTGATGGTGGGCAAAGTTAGGTGGGACAGGGAGTCATATTCTCAGCAGCTCAGATTTAGGTATGGGACTATGAACTGCTACACAGGACAGCTTTAGGGGGCTCCATTTTGTACGACCTAGTAAAACAAGGGCTTCTAGAGTGTGCCTTTCAGAAATGTCTGCTTACAGACTCTCCCAAAACCAGGTTCTTGAATACAGACTGTAGTTTACTTATCTCTCTCCCCATTTTCACCTAATTTCTGAATTTCAAATATTAGAGAGTATGCCCTTCAAAAAGTGCATGTAGATAGGATCTGGACAGCTCCTTCCTACATTAAAGGTGGGGGAGAACCAGAATGCATTCGGAGATGAAGTGGAGGCACTGGGACATGAGGTGTGGGGGAGTACTGGGGAGTGCTGGAGGATGAAGGTGAACCTCCCTATTTTTTGGTTGGGGGCTTCATATGAAGGCAAAGGTTTCCACCTTTTTCTCAACTTGTGCGCATTCCTTTCATCACCATGCCCACAAACTTCTTGAATGTTTTCTCTGTGCAGATGCCTCTTCCTTAATCTGGATCAAGGAGTAATAGCTCAGATTGTAGACCCCATTTATCAGATCTATCACTAATCTGGACCAAGGAGCCCTTAGTATCCACTTGATCCAGATCTGGTCTACTCCTGTGTGTACCCAGGGGAGAAGAAGAAGAGGGGTTGGCTTTTATACTCTCCTTTTCTCACCTATCCCCTTACAGGTGAGAAAAGCAGGGTATAAAAGCCAACTCAAAGCAGCTGACAAGCCTACCGTTCTTCTTCCCGCAACAGACACCCTGTGAGTTAGGTAGGCTGTGAGAACTCAAGAGAGCTCAAGGTCATGTTGGAGTGCAGAATCAAAGCGGGAGAGTCTGACACTATAACCACAAGATCAAACTGGCTCTAAGAAAGCATAAATTAAACTTATCCTACATTATGTTTACTCCTGCAAGAAGCACAGCATGCTGTTTCTTATAAAAAATCTTCCATTCAGAATGTTTGTTTTGAGATGGCTTGTTGGGCAACCTTTTATAAGCGTGATGTGACCGGTGTTACATTATTTGACTTTTTTTTACTACAGTTTCAATTTTTGCTATGCTTCCCTTACTGTTTATTTGTTCTTGGATTTTTTTAATGCAAGTATTGTACAGTGTTTGCCTTTGAACTGTAAAACACCTTGAAGTTTTTTTGTGGGGAAAACGTTTCTGGAGGAAGATTATATAAATCTTGGGATTTTTACCAAACACAGTTGGCTGTTCTCCTAAGCACACTCAATGCACTTAGAACTAAGGTGCTGAAAAATGGCCCTGAGCTTATCTTGGAACACTTCCACTTAGGGCAGCTACCAGATGAGCTCTGCAGTAGCCTGCAATGAAATTCATGGCTTAAACATCCCTTTTGTCATGGTCTATTTCTCATTTTTAACCCATAATCTGAGAGCAGAGCATCTGAAATAGGGTAGGAACAAAGCAATTACACTATTCAGAGAAGAGCAAACTCTTACTGAAGGAAGAGCACAATGCAAAAGGAAATGAAATGATCAAATCAGCAGATGCTTAATAAAGTGTTAGGTATAGAATTCATTAGCTTGTATGTGGATTCTCTAACTGTGGCCAGTCAGATGTTGCAAAATGTCCGCCCTCCTGATAGACTGGAAGCTCTGGCGAAGAAGGAACACAACTTGGTGGCTTAGTGGTGGCAGACTACACCACCCTGCCTTCTGGCTGCTTCCCCTGCCTTGCTTGGTTCTGATATCTTGGAGAAACTGCTAGGGCCCTTTTTTTTGTCATCTGGCCTCAGCTGCTTCATTTTTATTTATTTTATCCTTTGCTTTGTGCTCTTCTGAAATGTATTATTTTGTATGCAGTGCAATGTATTTTTATTACAATTTTTTGATATATAATTCTGTACTGTATACTTCCTACTTATTGTAAACCACCTTGGGCAAATTTTCTTTTGGAAAAGCAGTATACAAACAAAATGGAAATGTAATGTACTGAAACAGTCAAAGATTCCTGTGCCAGTTCCAAAGTCTGATTTGCCAAGCTTTGTGTGCACTTTATGAAGGTATACCCCATACACCAGCCATTTTGTGCTTACTGAGGTGGTCTCTGGGGACCCACTATGAGACAGCTTGAGCACTCAGGAACTAAAGTACCAAGTATACAGAGACTGCGTCTTAATTGTTTAAACTGAACTTTTATGATATATCTCTTAAGATTATAGAAAACGTTTTGAATATGGGAGATAGGAGGTAGTGGGAGAAGTCAGCCTTAGATAAATTCATGGAGATCAGGTATATCAATGGCTACTAGAATGGATGGATGCCTACACTTTGCCTCCAGGCTGGAGAGACAGGCAGGATGCCTTACAAGGCCACCTGCAGGAATTTGAGAGCAGGTGAAAATTTGGCCTTTGTCTTCTGCTTGAGAATGCCCAGAATAAAATAAATAAAAAAAGAGAGAGAATGCCCAGAATCAACTGGTGGGCCACTGTGTGAGACAGGTTGCTATACTAGATGGGCTATTGACTAATCCAGCTGAGCTCCTCAGATATTCTTAAGTTCTTGTTAGATTTTTCAGGCCACTCCACAAGCCTTTCTCAATGTTTGCTCTTATGTGTTACTTTCAAGATAGTAGAATTCACTCCCCAGGAAATCTTCCAAGCTTTGTCTCTGCTTGCGCTTCAATGATCAATCACGCAAATATTTCTATTTTGTTGTATACATAGATCTTTTATTACTTTTTTTAAAAAATACTATTTTAGTCAGCTTGGAAGCAGCTTTGGAGACTTAATAAATGGAAAAGGGAAACATGAGTATAGCAAAACGAATAAAACAGCTCCGGTCGAATAGTAAAATAGTGAATTAGAAGTTGCCTGTGGGTGCACCACTCATGAATAATTGTTTCATATTTACTAGAGCAAAAAGGGTAAAAACAGCTTTCTTCATGGGAGGGAAAGTGCCCATGTTCTAATGTTTTAAAAACCCAGTAAGATCTAGCCATACTTTTCTACATATGTAAGATTTTAAGATGGCACAATGGATTGTGTGGTGTGCAATTCTATCTAGTATGAATGTACTTCAGATCAAGTACTACTGAAATACGTGGGACTTAATGTTTGAGTAATAATGCATATATTTCTGCTTGGTTAGAAAATGCTTTTGATGGACATTTAAGAGCATAAGAGAAGACCTGCTGGATCAGGCCACAGCCCATCTAGTCCAGCATCGTGTATCTTGAATCCCTGGAAGTGGCCTTTAGAGGAATCCTGCCTGTCTTCCTAGCCTGGAGGATGTACCTAGGTATCCATTCCAGTAGCCACTGATTCTAGTAGTATCCCATTCACAAGATCAAGGCAAACCACCTGCTCTTGAGTTGCTTTATTTTGAAATAATGGGTATGAAGCAACTGTATTTTCTGTTTGGAGGTAAATTAAGTTGATCAAGGTAGATACAACTGGGATGAGCTGCAGTTGGATGCCTTGTTTTGATTGTGTCAATCTGCTCTTTGATGCTCAGTGGATTGAAACATGTTGCATTAAAATCAGTCTGAGAATTCTAACTGGATCCCTCCCCTCCCTTTGTAGCAGAAGTGCTGCAGGCATTACTTCTGCATAGGCAGAATCTTCAATTAGCACCAGAAGACTATAGTCTATGCAGTGATTTTATATATTTCCCGGTTTTGACCCACCAATCCCAGTATGACAAAAGCCGACATATTCTCCAATGCAATTGCAATTTTACAGAAGTAAAATTTTAAGAATGACACCTCTTACAGTATTTAAAATGTTTTAAATAATGCACAAAGTTATAAGGTTTTATTTTTAAAAAATTACATTCAGTTAATTTGTATCTGAATCCCTGTGTAGTAATTCTGAGTTACTGTAATGAAAACCCAACCATTTTCTCTGATCCTTTCAGCCATGGTTGTTGTTTTTAGCGTTGTTACTGTTCTTAGCAGTTTCTTTTAATTTTTTTTAAATTATTTTTAGCGTAACCCATCCTGAGAACTTGAGGTACTTCGTGGTATTGTTATTACAATCAATTTGTTATATGAAGAGATAGCAGACTGCCTATTTGAAAACTGCAAAATATAAAGGATTTTTGGTCCAATACTATTTACCAATAAAACACCCCAGTGGCACAGAATTAAGTAAAGAGAAAACACTGTGAAAATAGAAGCAAACAAAATAATCCAGATCACTTAAAATACTTAAATCCAACTAATAATCATGAAATTGTTCTGATAGTAAAAACACATCCAGAAGTTCTCTTATCTATTTATTACATTTTTATACTGCTCTACACCAGGTAGCCTCAAGAGGGTTTACAACTAAAATATAATTGTGAAACTCAAAAGTATAGCACCAGTGTTGTAGAAAGGAAACTAACAGCCAAATGCCTGAAGTGCTGTATCTTCACCAGGCAGAGAAACTTATATAATGTTGTTGCAAGCCTCTAGTGGAAGTCTCTTCCACAAACTGGGGGCCGCTACTGAGAAGACCCTTCTTCAAGTTGCCAACCCTCTTATAACTGAAGATGAGAGAGTAACCTCTTCTACTGATCTATTTATTTATCAATGCATTAAACATACAAAGATTGAATTGACTATGCTATAAAATACTTTACAAACCTCAAACAATTCAAAGTGCAATAAAAACAACTTATCGTAGTGCAGATATAAGATTATAAAGCAGACAGAAGAATTAGGCCTAGGGAAGAGATCATCCAGGTAACGTGCATGGAATGGGCAGAATTATTACTAAGAAATTGATGGGTAGTTCTATATAGGAGTTGGTATGAAAAGCCTAGTTGAAATGAAGAATCTTGTCAAACACAGCTCCTACAGGAAAATGTGCTAGTTGGCTTACATTCTAATTTACCTTCAATTTTAACCGTGTACTCGTTTCAACTATGAATTCACAAAATGGCCTGAAGCAAGCTATCATTTCTAAAATGGGGAAATGTTCGTATAACCTTAAATGCCCTCCTTATGATGCATTTTTAATATCTTTGCCTTTCAATTTCATTTCTTGATGCAAAGGAGAAGGAATGGGCATGCACCACATCCTTTGGTACACCGACCTTTTTAATGACCGATAAATGATAATTTAGATATTTTGCTCTGCAGGTGTCTTGCTTATTTATTTTTTTATTGTTATATTTTGTGTTTACCCCATACCTCACTTTTTTAAATAAAAGTTGATGAATGAATAGACAAATATAATCACAGATCCTGACACCACATTTTGACTAGGGCATTCAACTCATTTTAATCTATAGGCACTTAATTAAAAATTATTAACAAATTAAAACCCTCAACAGTACTACATTTCCAGAATTCTGATGTAGGAACAATAATTTAGATTTTATTACTCCGTTAATCTGGAACACACAAACACAGCGATTGCTGGCTAAAATTCACAATACCCTTCCCTCCACCAGTACTGGAATTTAGAAAAGGCAAGGATAATACTAAAAGTTGGCTATTCATAGCTGGATAGCAATCCATCAGTGAACTGAGTAAGGTGATTCTTTTCAGTCATCTCCTTCCAGCAACTTACTCTAAATCTAATCCAGGGTGCTGGGAGACCCTTCAGACATATGGAGTAGTCCAAGGCCCTGACTGGTGACAGTTTTGAACAAGGTCTCCATCTGCATTGCACTAGCGGATTTTGCTTTCATCACCCTGATGGGAAGGATGGAAACTCACTGACAAAGTATTTGCTCTGCATGCAGAACGTCCCAAGTTCAAGCCTTGCCACCCCCCAGCAAAAGGCATGGCAAGGTTATTCCACACTGTTGCCAAGCAAACAACATGGATTTAACCTGGGGCTGAACTCAACTTGACAGTGTATTTATCATTAAATCATCATATGGTGGAAGGTGATATTACATTACCAATATTGAAATAAAAACAATGAAACAAATGCTGTACTGCTCCCCTTAAAAGTATTCAAACAAGTTCTAGACAGTGATGATCTTAAAAAGGGAGAATCTCTTGGTTGCATAAGCTTATGATCAGAAAATCTGACCCAGGCAACGAGAGAATTAGAATTAGGCGGGAGGAAGGTTTAAAGACTATTATACTATGAATAGTGAGGATTGGCAACAGAGTATCAAAATAAGACTAAATGATCAAATCTTGCCAAACATAGGGAAACTGCATTGGGGTCCATTTAGAAATGGTATAGGACACCAGAGAGATTTCTCACATGTCAAACAATGTTTTTCTAATCTACTCGCATGGATGCCAAGAAAATGGCACCTACATGCACCAATGGTGGTTTTGTAATAAAGTGGGCCAATTTTGGAAGCAAAGTGGAAAGAAGTCTAAGGTATTGACAGAGGAATTGATTATTCATTGATCCATTACTATGTTTGTTACAGAAAGATAAGTGGGATTAGGAAAGTTACAGTAAACTAGCTATTAATTGCAAAAGTGATAATATCTCAGGGCTAGAAGAATGGAAAGCTGGTCTTTGGAGGACGGGACAGTAAATTATGGGAAACAATAACCACTAGAATGATCTTGTATATTAAAAAAACAGCTATGTATTTTTTTATGGAAAAATGCATTCAGTCTCATGTGTTCGATTCAGAGATTTAAAAACGTAGGCCCTTTCAGCACTGGACCTTGTCCTGGATTTATCTGAGAATAGGGACCTGCCATCTGCATGCTGGTGCAGGCTATGGAAGGTCTTGGGTGCAGATGGCACGTCCCTATTCTGAGATATAATCCAGAATAAGACCTAGTGCTAACAGGGTCAAACACTATCTAGAAGATCATCACATATCCTAATTGATATGTGGTTTCAACCTTTATAAATTGATGAGAAATCACATTAATAGGGGGTATATGATTATGTTTAATTTGATTAATCTCTGAATATTACTTATCTCTCCTTCACTATTGGAAAAATATGCTGATATGCTTCTGCAACTATATATTTAGCTGCATGCTAATATATATAACATGCACGCACGCACGCACACACACACACCCTAAAGACCGAGACATATCCATCCAAACATAAAGTAGGCTTGCAATCAAATTCATAAAAGCTGACACAACTGTTAAGCATTTGAGTTACACCATTCAGTGGAATAGAAATGTTTTCAACAAAGCTAACCAGGCAAGTAATTTTTTGCAAGACTTCTTAAGTTTAATTATGAGCTACAACTTCTGACATGTTATTTCATAACTGCCAATGTGTTTAATCAATCACATAACTAGAATTTTGAAATATAAAAATACACACATACATATAACATTTTCAAGTGAAAAGTTTTGGGAAAGGAAAGAAGCTTCAGTTGTTCAGAAAGACTTCTACAAAATTATGTCAAAGCAGTGACAGCAACACTATTGCTAATGTAAAGAGGACCCACAAAATGCTGTAGAGCTATATTAAAGACATACGGTACATTTATGGGAAGACTAATTTTTAAAAGGTCTGTATCAGACACAACAACCATCACACACATTACATTAAACACATCTAATCAGAAAACGGCTTTGGAATTTAGTGCTCATAAATGCATAAATCTTTGACATGATTTATCAAGTGGGAAGAAGCTCCTGAAGAACATGTAGTACTTAAAAAAAAACTAATACATTATTTCTCAGGTTTTCTAGCGATTATGAAGTACTGAAAATAAACTCTGCTAAAAACATGCAGGAAGAGTAACATGAAAACTGCTACACAGATGTTGCAATCTCCATCCTACAATTATTTAGTACAGCTCATTCCCAGGACTAGCTTCATTGCTTCTGATTGACAATCATGAAATGGAAATTCTCAATCAAAAGCTCCATCATTATGGCTTCTAGCAGGAAGCTCTCTTGATGTTAGGGTATGAAAAGGCACTACTGACACTAAAACAGTGCATGCTAACCATGGAAGCTCAAATGAAAAACTCTTGAATTTCTAACATTTTCTGGCTAAATAATTCTCATCTTCCGTTCCAACTTGCTAGATATTTAAAACAATTCACCATTCCCAAATTTAGAGAGTTTTCTTTCATCTGATTTGATGCCCTACCAACAGCAGTCTTGAAAGGGAAATACAGTAAAAAACCCTTAAGCCAACAGACACTGTCCTTGTGAGGAAGGGTTGGTAGAAACAACAAACCCATGTCCTAATGTGATGCCCTTCTATGGAGATATCCAGTTTTAACTTATAACTCCTCTGTTATTACAACATCAGCATTATTCTGGTTCATTTTATCTCCAATATTTGCTCTCTGAGCAGCGGGATCTTGTTTCTCTTAACGCAGCAAAATTCCATCCTACCTTAACATGGGGTGTTTTTCCACCGTCAAAAAGTACCCATTTTTGCACCCATTAAGGACTCATTTAGGTGTGAGCCACATGACCCCATTTCCACCACAGCACCCATTTGGGACCCGATTGTTTCCACTGCCGTGGGGGAAATCCAGAACAAATGGGTACTTTCTACCCTTTAATTCAGATTTTCTGTAGACCCCATTAATGGAGTCTTCTGCCAGAAAATCCGGATTAAAGACAGGCAATGGGGTCTAGAGGAGGCTAGGGGAAGGGGATGCACCCATGGGGGGGGGGGGAGCCCTGAAGTCCCAGCTTCAGAGTGATTTCAAAATCATTCCAAAGTGACTCCGAAGTGATCAGCAGAGGCTTCAGAGTCTCACCGCCGGTCTCTCCAAAGAGATCAGCGCAGACTTCGGAGGCGCTCCGAAGGGACTCCGGAGTGGCTTCGAAGTCTCTGCCGATCTCTTCAGACGGACTTCAGAGGAGAGCCTGCGCGGTCTGCGCTAACAGCGCATGGACTGCGCTGACAGTTCCGGAACCTCTCCGAAGTCCTTGGAGATCTCTTCAGAGGGACTTCGGAGTCATTTCGAAATGATTTCGAAATCACTTCGAAGCTGGGACTTCAGAGATTGCACCCCTGGTCCCCAGAGACACCTGGGGTGATGGACGTCAATGACCCCTTGGGGGTCAATCCGGATTCCCCACACGGGTGCAAAGGTGTTTCCATGGCAGGGGGGTTAGCACCCATTGCTAATGGGTGCTACACCTCCTGTGGAAACACACTGGGTGCTTCCCTTAATCCAGATCTACTAGATCCGGATTAAGGAATGTACCCATTCCTTAGATCCGGATCTTCTTAGATCTGGATCTAAGGGCTGCGGTAGAAAAACACCCCAGGTTACAATAAACTTGCTTTCTTTCAATTAAGGCATTTTATCTTTGATACAGTATTGCTTTTACATTGTTTTTATTTGGTCAATGACCATGAAGAAAAGATAGCACAACTTCTTTTGAACTGCTAGTTTTTAAAATATTAATTCTTGTAAAAGGGTTATTTTAAAAACAAATTCTGCCCTGCGAGGTCAACTAAAGAAGCCTCAGAGCACTGACTGCTGGTGTCTTCGTCTAAACCTGCAGAGAACTGTGGCATGTAGCATTCAAGACAATGGCCTTTTCTCTCTTCTTTACCTCTGATGTGAAATTCATAATATTTATTATTCTTATGAATATCTGAAACAGGGATGCAGTGATATTGGAATCAATAAATAGTATCCTGATTTCTGAGATTACATTAAAAGTAGACCCAAAGCTTGCACAAGGAAAGGAACAATATGCCACTTTTGAAAACTACAGTCTTCTTCCATTCTTCAACACATAAATTACAAAACATAACTGAAGGGAGTAATCCTCTCAGGTTAGTGTGAAGGACTTTTTCCTGGTTCTCCTCAGCCCAGCTTCATATCTCTTACCCTCATTTAGGTCTCCTTCAACTTTCCTACAGATTCTTGCTTCTGGACAGAATGGTATACCCATTTCTACTGATAATGTCTGCCTAGGCCAGCGGTTCTCAACCTTCCTAATGCCGCGACCCCTTAATGGAGCTCCTCATGTTGTGGAGACCCCCAACCACAGGGGCAGAGCAGCTGGGAGGTGGGAGGGAAGGGTGACGGGAGACTTGTCGCGACCCCTCTGAAAGGGTAGTTCAACCCCCAAAGGGCTCCCGACCCCCAGGTTGAGAACCACTGGCCTAGGCTCTCTGTTCTTGACACTTCTATAACCTGGATGCAAAGGACTGCCTCACCACCATCCAGTTTTTATCCTTCTGTCCTTCTATCAATGGCACATTCTTTGTACTATTCACAGCATCAGTACTGGTTGCTACTTCCAAACTTAGGTTCAGGCCAGCTTTATCCACCATAAGCCCTATTTCACATAATGTGTTTTTTTCAAAATGAAAAAAAATTGTTTTATTTCATAGACTGATGGAATTCTCTTAAGATGCTTCCAAATTAAACCCAAAATATAATGTTACTACTGCTTAAAACACATGCCCAAACTATTATTCATAACAAAGGCTAAAAGAGATTGTCTCATTTTTTAAAACTTCTGCTGTCCAAAGCAGCAGCCAATAGGGTAAAAAGGCCTAAGTTTTGCAAATTATCTCTATAATCCAAGCCTAACATTCAAAGTGTTTCCCATTAATACAAGAAACATTTCTCCATGCAAAGAATGTAAGAATGGGACAGTTTTGTTTGTTTCAAATTACTATCCTTTTGATAGTTTTGGGTTACAGAAGCATTTAGAGGCATTTGATTAAACAAATGGAAATGCATGCATTTGGATAAAAGAATCTGGTATAAAGCTCTGTCACAAACTCTCTGTAATTGAGAGCTAACATAACAACAAGGAAGGAGGAAATCTGAAAAAGGGATAATTCATTATACTCTTGACAGTATGAGTACTAAAACCACAGCCAGGCAGGCAAGATGGTCTTGGTCCAGTGGCCACTGACCATGAGAATATCCAAAATGTGAGGTTGTAAGTATCCAATTTACCTCCAAATGTAGAACCAAATTGTTCTACATTTATAGCACTGGCAGGAAACAGAATGAATCCATTCCACTCCAGCCAAAATTTCCAGAGTAGATCATAGAAATTAAAACTGATTTCACAACAATCTCTGAGAGGCACTGATGTACCTACCCAGTCTCCTCATTCATGGCTCCCTTCACCATGTGCCTCTGTTGACCCACTTTACAAAGCTATTGCCCAACTGTCAAAATTCTGACACTGGAAGAAGATGGTTTGGCAAAGGTCTCCTTGGTCAGAACAAACAATTTACTGAGCAAGCTTCCTGAGGAGACTGCCAAAAGATCTTATGGGGAGCCCTGCTGGATCAGGCCACAGCCCATCTAGTCCAGCATCCTGTCTCACACAGTTGCTTCTGGGCATCTCAGAAAAAACTTCCACCTGCTCTCCTCTCCCAGCAAATGGCCTTTAGAGTCATCCTCCCTGGCTCTCCAACCTGGGAGCAGTACCACTGATACACTTGTCCTCCATTAATTTATCTAAACTTTTTTAAACTACCCAGGCTAGTTTCTGTCACCACATCTTCTGCTTTTCACAGCTACTGTATCACTGCCTCCTTGCCATAACTGATACAAACTGAACTAGTGGTGGCTCAGACAGCCCTCCTACAAGAGTGGGAAGAGTGAGACTCTGCTCAGAGATCCCTTGACGTTTTCTCATCCATCATCCATCACTTCCACAGTCCCATCCCACAGTCCTAACGACATCCTACCAAACGTTCTAGTTTTCAGTGCAGGAAAATGACATGAATTTTAATAACATAAAGAGGAGCCCTGCTGGATCGGGCCACAGCCCATCTAGTCCAGCATCCTGTCTTACACAGTGGCCTACCAATTTCTTATGGGCATCTCAAGCAGAAGACAAAGGCAAAACCTTCACCTGCTCTCAAATTCCTGCAAATGGCTTTTAGAGACATCTTGCCTATCTGTCCAGCCTGGAGCCAGTACCTAGGCATCCACTGTAGTAGCCACTGATATAACTGTCCATCAATTTGTCTAACCTTTTCTTAGAGCTATCTAGACTGGTTGCTCTTACCAATATAATATTTATTCTCTGCTTGGTTTATTTCTAGTCCCCTCTGTTTAATAAGCAGCTGGTGAGGGATAAATGTTTGTTAACCTAGGTTTGGTTCCTAATTCAATAACAAGGTTCCATCTTGCTCCCAGCAGTGCCCCTCCCTCTTCCAACTGCCATCACAAGGCTGCGAACCATCTTGCCTGAGAGGAGTAGAGAAGAGGCAGCAGGCTGGGCTCTGCCATCTTGCTCCCAGCAGTGCCCCTCCCTCTTCCAGCCGCTCCCTTCACAAGATGGCAAAGATCCACCAGTTGAGAAAACGTCTGGTCCTGAGGCCGAGCAGGACGGGGCTGAGTAGATGCCAGCTAACCATCTCTACCATCATCTGGTTTGTCATCAATGAAGAGAAAATTCAAGGTAAAGAGGATGGGAAAATTCCAGCAATAAGAAACAAACAGAAGAATTGGAACTGAAGACCTCACGTGCTTGCTTTTTGCTGTTCCCTGTTCCCTCCCACACCATTTTCCTTTTGTTTCTTGTCTTTTTAGATTGTAAGCCTGTGGGCAGGGACCTGTCTAAGATTAATATAATATTGTAGCCTGCCCTGAGACCTTTGGGTATAAGGTGGAATAGAAATACAAATAAATAAATAAACAAGCCATAGCATCATATTATGGTTCTGAGCAGAAACCAAACTGTGGCTACTTTGCTGTACAAGGCTGACACATTTGCTCATTTGGGGTCTTTGACCAAAATAAAGATCACAATTATACAAGATGCAAACAAATCCCGATTTATGGTACATCCAAAACCAGGGCCTCATATTCTATTGTGCATATATCTCGCTGAGTCCAAAATCCAAGAATCCTTCACAAATCTGACATGTAAAGTAAAGATTCTTTGCTCTAATCCTTGTATTATTTAAAGGAGAATATCTGCAGTGACTCCAACTAGTGACTTCCTGAAAAAAGGAAGCAGAAAAGAGTACCAGGATAGCACTGTTTTATGCCACCTTAACCCTGCCTGCTTTTTCCTTGTACACATTCCTTACATGTTTGTGAACTGCATGGCTGAGCCGCTTTCTTGAATCCTATTCCATCCAATCCTCTCTAGCTAGCACGGTTGTTCACTGTTTTAACATGTGATAGCATCAACACAACCTCTGCAGGTCCAAGCACTGGGTGATAACCCAACTGGAGAATGGAACTTTAATGCTTGAGAATGGCGAGAAGCAATTGGTGGGTTACCATGTGGGACAGGGTGCTGGGCTAGATGGGTTGGGGCCTGATCCAGCAGACCTATCTTATCCTCTTCAGTGCAGAGCTTCCACATCTGTCCTGCTGTGAACCAGTGCTGTCAGGTTTCTCTCTTGACTGCCATCTAAGGTGGAGGGGGGTAGGATGGAAATGCAGTTTTCCTTGCCCATTCATCCTGCCAAAGTTATTTTTCCTCTCTCCCTCTTCCCAATCACCTTTTCCTCTTGCATCACGTCTTTTAGAAAGCATGTATGAGGGCAGAGACGTAGTATTAGATTTTGCAAGCCATGATGGGATTCTTTCTAGGCTTAAATAATATAGCAAATTAATGTACAGCCACTTTCATTATAGCTTGTAATAAACAACATCATCTTTGGACAATATCAGATAAGAATTATTTTATTTTAATGAATCAACAGACAGACTTCCTTCATCTCAGCCCTGCCTTATCTTTCAAGCAAAATAAGTGCCAGAAATAAACTGTATATCCGTGAACCAGTGCTGTTTGTAAAAAACAAAAACAAAAAACCTACAATCACTTCAAATGGCTCCGGTCCTTCCTCACTGTAAACAGCTAATTGCTATTTTGTTGCTATAATATATAAATACAAGTTAGTCCTTCCAATATCTCTTTACCTTGGCTTTCGGCTGGAGGAACAGCACCCTCCCCCCAATGCAGGCACTATCATTGTTGCAGCTAACTTATTTTATGTTTTTATACTGCTTTTACTGTAACCTGCTTTAAGATCTTAGGGTATAGGGTGGGACAGAAATACAAATAAATGCATAAATGCATAAAAATAAACTATGTGTGGAAGTTTATTCTCTGTCTTGTTCGTCACTGAAACAAATCAGGCGCTGCCCAGATCTGCAGAGTAATCAGGGTGGCCAAAGCATGGCATATGAATGTCTTCGTTGGCAAAGGAGTCCAGAGAACTTTAACGCAATCAGCGTCAGCACTTTGGACAGCCGGGCCTAAAAAATGCCAAATTAACAAGCAACGGCTCAAGGTTTTTGAGACTACTGCTTTTTTCCTGAAGATTTCTGGTCAAGTTCTAGTGATCCTAATTACGCATTGTAACTGATGGTACACTTCCACGCACGCTTACTCACAAGTAAGCCTGTCGTGGCTTGGAGCCACGACAGCTTGACAGGTCCGTTTGGCGCTTTACAGGGGTTGGGCTGAACCCTCAGAATCATACACCCCCGTCTACGTATTTGCCAACGGGCAGAAGGGAATCTGGTTCCATCACGGAGGAGAACTCAACAGAACCGAGAGCAGATTTCTTGACACCTAGAACGCCGCACAAGTACCTGAATACACCTAACCAAGTTAGGTGAGAGGAAGTTTATGAAATTAACGCCCAGCCTGGCTAAGGCCACTCCAGCGGGTTCACCAGAAAAACGCTAAGCCTTGCAGCCCGAGGGAGCTTGGTTTTTGAGCGCCGTCCATCCTCGCGTGACCAAATGAGACCTGGGGGCTTTTGTGAGGTAGGACCTCCTGCCTTGGGGAACTCAGGGAATCGTCCCTTCAAAGAACCACCCGCCTTTCATTTTGTTTTTCAGCCACATGGATCCCTTCCACATTCCCCTTCTCCCTGTGACCGCGACCTCGGCCGTGCCCAGCCAAGTCATCCGCCACCGCCCGTGGCCCCTTCTGGGGCGGCGAAAGGGCAAGGGACCTCGGGCAGCCAAAGCCCCTCGGCTTCGCCACCGCCGAGCGAGAGGGAGGATGCGCGCCCATGAGGAAGTTGCCTCAAGTCGCCTTCCTCCTCCTTCTCCCGCTTGCCGGACACGGAGCCCGCGGGAGGGCAGCGGGGGAGGGGGAGGCCCACGGGCAGGAGAGCAGCGGCGCCCCCCGAAGAGGCGCCGAGGGGAGACGGCGTGCCGAGGGCGCCCCGGCTTCCTCCCCCGGCCGGCGTGGCCCATCTCCCGGCTTCCCTCGAGCAGGATTCGGCGAGCACGTTCCCCAGCCGCCCCCTCGGAGCTCTGCCGCTCTCCCAGTCCGCCGCCCAGGTGCCCGAGGCTGCTGCTGCTGCTCCCCACCCAGGAGCCCCGACGGGAGCAGGAGGGAGACGAGAGGGAGCGGGGCGCTGCGGGCGGGCGCCTGGCTGGCTGACTTACCCATGGCTCCGCCGGGAGAGAGGAGATGCGGGGAGGCGGGCGAAAGGACAGGCAGGCTGCTGTTGCGATCTCGCTCGCTCGCTCGCTCTCCCCCGCCGCCGCCGCCTCGCTTCCTCCGCCCCTCTCCCTCTTCCTCTCCCCCGCGGCCAGGGAGGAGGAGCAGGCAGGGCCCGACCGACGAGGCCGGCGCAGCAGCAACTGCTGGCGGCCAAGAGGCGCCCGCACCAGGCTGCTGCCTGCGCGAAGAGGCAGAGGCGGCGGCGGCTGCTACTGCTGCCGCCTGCGCGAGAGAAAGGCAGCAGCCGCCCGTCGGGTGCGCCGCCCAGCTCGCCGTGCCGTGCCGTGCCGTGCCTTCCCTTCCCTGCCGCCGCCTGGGCGTGTGTATGCCCCGCGCACGCGCGCCCCCTAGGCCTCTGTAGGGCTGGCGATGTCTGTGTGCACGCCGGCCGGGCCGGGCCTGGCCGGGCGTACGTGTGTCGGGGGGGCGGGGGAGGATGTTGCGCGCGCGTGCCTGCGCTCTGCTGTGTGTGGAGATGTCCGCAGCGAGGAGGGAAAGCAGAGGCCCTGCCCGGGCGCGGGGAGAAGGGTGCGCGCACGCCAATCAGCGAGGGAGCGAGCCCACTAGTTGGCAGCCGCGATTGGCGCCCCCCCTTCCTCCAGTTCCTTCGTTCCTTCCTTCCCCTTTTGCCTCTCGAGTGAACCACTCCGGCGCCGTCCGGGGGGCTTCTCGCTGGGCTCTTTGTGTGGGTGTCGCTTGGATGGATGCGGGGCCCTGCCGGCGGAAGAGGCTCAGGCGGGGAAGCGAAGGAGGGCGAAGGCGGCGGCGCCCTCCCCGGGGAGCGCCGGAGTCCGGAGGAGACGGGCGCTGCTCCCGCCGCACTGGCTCGGGGGGGGGGGGGGCGGCGGCCCTGGCTGGCTGACTGGCTGGCTGGCTGCTGCTCCCACTCCCAGAGGCGAGCGTGGAGGGCTTGGGGGCGTCGCGAGGGCGCGGTGAAATCTCGCGAAGCGGCTTCCGCGTGTCCGGGTGTGCGTTTCGCTGGTTCGCCGCTTTGCGGGATCCCGAAGGGAAGTCGAGGGGGGGTGGGGGTGGGGGATATAAACCGGAGTGTGCTTAAAACAGTGTTCTATTCAAAAAGGTGCCCTATGTCTTACACAGGGATGCTGCTTGGCGAGGAGGGAGATGCAATGGAGGGGACAGTAGACAAGGTGGGTGGATAGAAATCGCTCAGGAGGCCCTTCGAGTGTCCTCGGAATTGCCCTCAGCTCAGTCTTTTCCCCAGGGGTGGAACCCAGGTGGGTGGCGCCCAGCAACAACCAGGTGATAACTCCCGAATGTAACCATTTTCTCCTCCTGGAAACTGTGTAAGGAATTTGGCACAAAATGAGGCTGGTTTCAGGTTGAGAAACTTGGCCACTTCCAGCCATCAAGAGCCGAAGCGGGATCTAAACAAGACCGGGACCGGGACTGACCCTTGCGGCCCTGTGCCGGATGTGAGGAGCATCCATATTTGGTGAGCAGCCTTTGCAGTCGGGGAGACCAGAAGCCTGCCAAGTGCCCGGACCCACTTCCTTTGGTTGTTTTTCGTGCGCCTGGGTGGCTTCCGGCAACCCGCTCGCTCCGATTCTGAAAGCTGCCTGCAGATGTCAAGGTAAGCGTTGCTGTTACAGGAAACCCAGCTTCGCTGCTTGATTTCCCGTAATAGCAGTAAAACTGGCTTTCGGTGCATTAATCGTCACTATATTAGGAATGGCAGGAATGCATCCAGTATTCCCAGTATAATGCTGAGAGGATCACTAGTTTTATCGTGTGTCTGGAGGCAGCCTTTCTCAGTCTGCATTCACACTCGTAAAAATAAATAAATCCACCTCTGAGATGACTTAGAGACGTTTGGTAGGTGGGATCGTTCCCGTCCCACTTTGCTTCTCCCCCATGCTAGGCTAGGAAAAGATGTTTTAGGGATGGGAAGAGAATGTGCCATGGAAGGCAAAACCAGATTTGTCCCCATCATGGGCTTCTTGCGCAAACTGCATAAGCTCCCCAGGTTGTTTGCACTCCGCAGCAGCAGTTTGCAGGAGCCACACCTGTGCTGTGCTCCCTTTAGTGTGAGCTAGTGGTCAGGACACCCGTCTGTTTTGTTAGCAATTCCACAGTGACGCCCCATATTTGTTTAGGCAGGTTTCAAAAAGACTGTGTGAGGTTTACATGGTCTAGTGGCTAGAGAGACGGACTCCTATCTGGGAATACTGGGTGTGATTCCACACTCCTCCATGAAGCCATCTGGGTGACCTTGGGCTAGTCACAGCTCTCTTCTGAACTCTCACAGCCCCACCTGCCTCACAGGGTGTCTGTTGTGGGGAGGAGAATAGAAAGCTTTGTCAGCCACTTTGAGTGAGAATATGGGTGAGAAAAGTGGGATAGAAAAGCAAACTCTTCTTCTGCAAGGATAACGTAAAGGCAGAGGAAGTAGTTGTAACTGTGTATGAAATCTCAAAAACCTGAAGGAGCACCACATTCCCTGCTGTCCTTCCAGATGTTTAGATCACCTTCTGTGGGTGGGTGAAGGTATCAATGAGTGGGAGAGCTTTCTCAGGTATAGCTCTAGGTTATAGAATGACCTGATTTGAAGCCATTGCTGTACTTTTTTTTTTTTTTTTGCCACCCAACATAGGCTGTGATCAGACAGGGCAAAAAAAAAGGATCTCTGAGGTGTCTTGAGATGGCTTGGAGAGAGCTTTGAGGTGGGAATTTACACACACCAGCCTGCCCCTCCCTTCCCCTCTCATGAATATTCTGTGCCAGAAAAGGTGGATTAGGGAAGGCTTGCGAACAGGCAGGTCACCCACTGCCTCTCTGAGGCGCCTCTTTTGTCATATCTGAATGGTACGAAATCTGTTTTCCGAATTGAAAAATACCTGGTTTATAAGATGCCCCAACCGTTGAGACAGCAACTCACTTATGCACGATTTGAATTGACTGACTCCATGATGAAGTATGGTAGATACCTTCAGATACCTTATGGAGATAGACTGTGCATCTGTGGGGCAACAGAGGTTGAAAACCTCGCACACATTTTGTTTACTTGCCCCTTGTAGTCTCAGTTAAGAACGGCATGTCTGGATCCCCTTTTGCAAAATATGGCATTTTGGAATGCAGAGCATAAAGTGACTTACCTTTTGCAGGGAGAGAATGCTCAGGCAACATAAAAGGTAGCTTTGTACTTGCTTAAGGCAGCCTGGCTCAGGAAACTTTTCATTGAGTCTAATGGAGTGCCTTGTAAGGGTGATGAGGATATGTAACTATAACATATGTACAGACCTGATTTTACTCTTGTTTATACATTTTATTCTTCTATGGTTTTATCTTTGTATACTTGATACTTGATATGGTCAAGCAACTAATCAATAAAGTTTGTTTGTTTGTTTGTTTGTTTGTTTGTTCGTTCATTCATTCATTCATTCATTCATTCATTCATTCATTCATTCATTCATATCTGAATGCAGCCCAAGGCAGCAAGGGTAAAGCTAGGGTGGAATGGGTCACTGGTAAAGAAAACACACTTTGGCTCAGACTCAGTGTAGACTGAAACAAAAATATTTATTCTTGCACGCTACTTAAGCACCAAACTCAGCAGGTAGACAAACCAGATGAGCCTGGAAAAATCTTCCTGAAGGTTCCAAAAATTACAGAACGTGATGATGGCTCCCAGTGGGGCATTTTCTGTGGTAACACTTACTTTATGGAATTCTCCCCCACCCCATAGATGTGAAGCGCTTGCAATTGCTGCTTAAGGTACCTCCTGAAGAATCTCTCTTTAAAAAAATAAGCAGAATTCTTTATTTGATTTTAAAAAGACTACATCTCAGAACAATAATGAAAACAAACCAATAAATCTATGAACTCAACATGTTTAAAGCGAAAGGCTCAGCTGCTGTCATCTTACAGAATTAAGATCTGAGATCTTTGAAGGCTTGTCTCTTCACCTAGACATTCCATCTAGACAGTGAAAAAAGCTAATTCAATGCTGGGAATAATTAGGAAGGGAATAGAGAACCAGTCGGCAAGTGTCATTTTGCCTCTTTATAAGTCTATGGTGAGGCCACATTTGCAATATTGTGTACAATTCTGGTCACCACACCTCAAAAAGGATATTGTGGAACTGGAAAAGGTGTAGAAAAGGGAATGATAAAGGGGCTGGAACACCTCCCTTACGAAACCAGGCTGCAACGTCTAGGCCTCTTCAGTCTGGAGAGATGGCGTTTAAGAGGGGACTTGACTGAAGTATATAAAATTATGTGTGGTATAGAAAAGGTGGATAGAGAAAATGTCTCTATCACACAGCACTAGAACCAGGGGGCACTCTATGAAGCTGATGAGTCAAATCAGGCAAGGGGAAGTATTTCTTCACCCAGAGGGTCATTGGTTTATGGAATTTGCTTCTGGAAGAGGTGATAACAGCTACTAGCCTAGATGGCTCTAAGGTATGATGAGACAAATTTATGGATGACATATACCATAGAATGAATGGCTAAGTACATCTTACAGGCCAGGGGGTGGGGGGGTGGGGAGAAGCAGGACACCTCTGAGGCCATTTGCTGGGATTCGAGAGCAGGAAAAGGTTTGTCCTTGTCTTTGCTTGGGTTGTCCATGAGCATTTGGTGGGCCACTGTGTGTGACTAGATGGGCTGTTGCCTGATCCAGGAGGGCTTCTCTTAAGTTCTTATATGTGGATGCTTTTTTTCCTTATCCCACCCAACTTTAAATAAGCTTTTAATGAAGCATAGCATCAGAAATGCTTTTATCCTTGTTCTTAATGTTTATTTGTGTTGACTGCTTTGAACTGTTTATTAGAAATGGTATAGAAACAGTTTAAATAAAGCTTTGGGGACTGCTTTGGTTAATGGTGGTATTCAACGTCACTGAGTCAGGCAGGGCTCCTAGTTAACTTCACGGGTACCTCTGTGCAACTTGCTGGCAAATATGTGGATGTGGTCTGCCAATCCCTATGTCTAAGAAGAAACTGGGAATTGAACCTACAACCTTCTGCTTTCCAGGCAGTTTGCACTATCACTGAGCTGTGGCCACTCTCTTTGGCTAGTGGTTGCCTGGCAAAAAGCTGCTTTCACCCAATGACTGCTATGTCCTGCAGAACCCATAAAATTGTCCTCTCACCATCTTGGCTTTTTCTTGTTGACAGAGGCACTTGGTTGTCCTTGAGCGAGTCTGGTCTTTTGCAAAAGAGAAGAAAAAATGAGCTTGATGTTTTTATTGCAATGTTTGCATGTTTTTGGTCTCATTTTGTGTAGCAATTGCAAATTTGCCCAGGTTTCCTCCACCAGCTTCTCTAGCCTCAGGGTAAAAGGATTCTCCTTGTGTCCAGAAGCTTGCAGTATACACCCAGCACAGCAGGGTGCTGGACGTAGCCTGAAGGCTTAATGGAGGATGGCCACATGCTGCACGCAGAGTACAGCCTGTTCTCTTCCTGCCTGCCACAGGATATGACATCAGAAGGACTTCTGACCTGCCCAGCTGATGGGCTCCACCTATCACCTACTTGGA
Organism: Aspidoscelis tigris stejnegeri; assembly: GCA_023333525.1. Lineage (NCBI taxonomy): Eukaryota > Metazoa > Chordata > Lepidosauria > Squamata > Teiidae > Aspidoscelis > Aspidoscelis tigris. The sequence goes on from JALMGA010000006.1 coordinate 69,383,673, forward strand.
TTTTCTCTTGAGGTCACTTCCTTCCCCGCCTTCTGGTGGGGGATATAAAAAGCTTGGCACAGAAATAAACTCTCTCTTTTCCAGCCCATCTTGTCTCCCGCCTAACTTCTTTCTCCTGTGCTCTCTGTCTTTAAATCACCATAAGAGCACATGGTGATCCCTTATAGGCATGCCGGTGGCTTATAAGGGAATACTGTCGTAACACCCGGTGATCGTACCAGTCTACTGGTACCAAGATCGTTGCAGCCCATTGGGGTTGTAACCACGTATCGCTGTGGGTCTCAGGACTGCAGCCACGATCGAGGTAGTCAGAAACTACCTCCCCCAGGTTTCCCAGAGCCAAGGATTCAGGTTGCTTATCCGGAAAGCGACAATTTTGTATGGTATGAAGGGTCCGTTCTGAGCAAAATTACAGTTTCTAATCTATTTTATTTGTGGTGGGCTTTTTTGTTTGGTTGTATCAGTGTATTTCCTCTATGTAAGATGCACTAACCTATAAGATTTATTATTTTACTCTAAGAATTTATATCCTGCCCTTCACAATCCAGCAGGGCTTGTCTTATGTTCTACTGTATATAAACCATCACCAGCAATGTTGTAATGCCTGTCAGAAATACCTGCAAACATTCAAATTCCTATAGTTTTTAATATTCTGATTATTAGAAGGAGAAATGCCTAAGTGAAGAGGTTAGTCTTCTGAACCACTAGAGAATAGTTCTTGACAGACCTCTGAAGGGAGCCCATTCTGGAGTCTGGGGGCTACAACAAAGCAGGCCAGTTCACAGGTAGGGATGTGCATGGATATCCAAAAATTCAAAATCCAATTTGAATTCAACAGATATCTGTATCAAATCGGATTTTTGAAAATCCGGATTTTCGCATTCGGATCGAATTCGGATTTTTGAAAACCCGACATGGATTTTTGAATAATTCAACTGAATTCATCATCGTATATCACATCCAAATATCAGGCCTATTTGCGCTTATAATTCGGGATGCAAACAATATGCAAATGCGATAAAAACGGGATGGGAACGGATTCAAAAATCAGGTATGAGTGTTCCCGACATTTGTACCATTAGATTCAAATTGAAGTTGAATGCAAAAAATGCATTTGTGCACATCCCTATTCACAGGTCCTTCTCACCAACCAAAGGTGGTGGCAGTGCCAAGAGAGCATCCTCAATAGATCTTGATTCATAGGAAAACCTATATGGGAGGAAATGCATAAAAGCATTTGGGCAGTTACTGAAATATTCATCCCCCCCCCCAATTTAAATTGTTCTGATCACTGTAGAAATGCAAGAGAAAATGCTTTTTAAAAATATTTAAACATTGTACATAGTACATGTCAATCAATAACCCATTGCAGGGAACAGGAATGATTAATCCCTTTTGTACTGTTTTCCAAGCTGCACTAAAAAATCCACATGCACTTATAACATCTGTTATTCAGGCAAGAGGTGTTTGCATATCCTGAGTCTTGTTCTAATAATTCCAATAATACACACTGAAAGTCCTTTGCTTTTGATGGGAAAGAGTTGCCGTTAAGATATAGATCCCATTCTACAGGAATATAATTTGTGGATTAGGAAATATTTGGAGGTTCAGTGTTAATATGGCATGTACAAGAGTCTGCCATGTATGTTCCTTTTGGGATGATTTTGCATTTGCTCTGTAATATATTCCAAGCACGCACGTTCTCTCCATTTAAAAGAAATTCTTTTCAGGAACCAAGAATGGTAGAGGTTTCTCTCAGTTCTGTGGATAACCTCCTACAGAGAGAAAAGACTCTTTCTGAAGTTTTTATCACTTTATGTGCTGTATTTCTATATAATTACTATAATTATTTTAAAATTTGAAGCTGTGCCTATAAAATAGAAGATAGAAATTCAGTGCAGTTTTGTATTTGGATGATATATTTATTTTGCTTTCTTTCTTTGTTTTGGATAAGGAGTTGATTAAAAAAACCCCACCAAGATCATGTAGTTTAGTTGTTTTTGTTTGTTTTTATCTCACCCTCAGCTGATTAATACACATTTTCTGGAAAATGTATGTTTTTGCTACCTTTGTATTTATTGACTGATTTAGAAACTCTCAGTTTCGCTGTTCTATATCTCAGATTGTATTTTTATACCTTTGTGAAATCTGTGCGGGTCGTCAGCCCCGTTTATGAAAGTGAGGAGATCAAGGTTTCAAGTTCAGAATTATGTCAACCTTTGACCAAACCTGGCTTGATAAAGAAGCTCTCTGTTCAATATAACCTTTTACATTCCCCTCTATTTTGGTAGTTGTTTTAACACGGAAACACAAGATCGAAGGATTCCAACTTTGCCCTTCTGTTCTCTTTCATAAGAAATGTGTTTCTGCTCTTCGCTTCAACTCTTTCCAGTAGCAAAAACCATCAAGCCATCTTAAATGCTCACAACTACTTGGGCAAAGTTCTGGAGAGGCTGGTGGTAGGCATGCTTGCTTGGATGAAGCTGTTGTAACTGCAAACAGGCCTTCAACTAGATTGGAGAGCTCTCAAGCGGTGGATGCCCCCAAGCGATCCTGAACAACTCCTCCAGTATTCCACTGAAGGTTCTACAGAATGCTGGGGTGCTGTAGTTTGAAAACCACTGCACTAGAAGCCTGTTATTTGATAATCCTTCAAAAGAGGATTGTCTTCCATAAAGTGGAATGCCTGGCCATTCTAAGCCTATTCAGTGGATCTGTTACCAGATGTGGTAATAATACCTATGCAATTGGCAGTGGCCACTTTCAGGGCTAGAGATGTAAGCAGCAGCTTTGTGATACCATCCATCTGTAAAATCAGTTAGACAAACCCTGAACAGAAAGCAGCATTTCTGTCTGTTTGATCCTTGAGCTGAGCTAATGCTCAATGTTAACACATGAAAAGCCAGGTCACAGTGACTTGCCATTGCTTCTTCACCTTTTCACCGGGTTTTTTCACATTGTCTAAGACTTCTGAGCTTCAGCATTTCTCACTCTCTGCTTAGTTGGTGTAGCAAAACTCAGGATTACCACAGTTTCCAAGAAGCTGTCAGGAACAAAGGAGCAAATTATAAATCCTTTAATGGCAATGCAGAGAAAGCAGATACTTTGAGATTCTGTAACATTATAAACCGCATACCTTGAGTATACAAAAGAGGAGCATGTTAACCTTAACACGATGAGAGATCTGCATTTAAAAGACTGCAAGGAAGAGGAAAAGGCACATCTGTTCTTCTGCATATACCTAACATACCTTGTCCCAATTTACCATCAGCCATCAGAAGTAATGAAGTGGTTAATGAATGTGTTCTGTGTAGAACTAGGTGAAAATATTTTGAAACAAGTGAAATGTTGAAGAGTTAATGAGGATAGTTAACAGTAGTCAAGAATGAACTCAGATTGATAAAAGGTATAATAGATTAAAAATAATAAGATAGTGGCTGCTAAGGCAATTAAAATAGCCAATTAGACGGAAGCATGTGATTTCGGAGGAAAAAGTCTGGAAGTTTAAACTAATGATGTAATGAGTGGTTTAGATGCTGCAACATTAAGCAGGTACTCAATTGTTATCCTTGTATATGTATAAACATATAAGAAGTTTTATCAATTAGACACTGATTGCAGCTTTGCGCTTTGAGATGCCTGGAATAAGCCGTCAACAAATTGCTTTGCTTTACTCTGTTATCCCTGTGTACTTAAATGGTTGAAACATTTTTTGTCCTTTACTTTCTAACTTTTCAACATTGAAAATTACTGTCCAAAATTCCCCACACCGTTTGGACCATTAGTCAATCTGCAGAAGCACACCAGGGCAAAATGGCTGTTAGCATTAAACAAATAAAGTTGCAGAAAGTCACAGCAAATTTGTGCACACTCCATCTATTGCTTGTAATATTGTGACAGGGTGCTGCCATGATCAACCACTGCTAGCTCAGTTGCCATTGCACTTAATAGTGGCAGGAAATGCAGTCATGTGCTTTTAATGCCTTGTCCACCTGTTTGAAACCATAATTCTGACCCCTCCAAGAGAAAAGTTCAATCAGTTGTGATCCTTTAGTTCACTACTAGAATGGATGCCTAGATATTGCCTCCTGGAGGACGTGTGGGAAGCAAAGTGCGAATTTGCCCATGTATGTACTAGGCATTTGCACTAGCAAAGGCTTCATATACATGATCCCTCCCCTCATGCATCTGGACACTTATCTTCAGTGCAGATGGTGTGCGGGTGCCACCATCTTCCTGCCCTGACATCAGCACCAGCATGTAAGTGCTGGCATCATCACCAGAGCAACTGTGACATACTGTACATGTGCACTAGCCTAGCACATCACACGATTCATCAATACACTTGCATGTCATGTCAGGTGACCCTCAAGCACCTGGTGAGGATGGGCCTGCCTGGAGCCTTACCAGCTCCAGCACAGGTAAAGGTAGATTCATTTAAAATAGATTCATATGTTGTGACCCACCCTGGGACCTGCAGGTAAAGGGCAGGATAAGGAGGTGCAGGGTCAACCTGCAGCACACATAGTCACTGTAAGGAGAGCTTCTGGACAGGAGGAGACATTACTGGTTAGGAAATGGCTCCTTCACATGCAGATTCTCTGTTTTAGAGCTCCCCCCATGGACACCAGTGGGCCAAGTGTGGAAAGGCCCCGGGTTACATGAGGACGTTGCCTTACTGATGAAGCCAGAAGGCACCAATTGGGCCTTTGTGCCTGAAGTATAAGATAACTTAGCTCAGATTGGAAGATTATCTTATATTGGACAAGAAAATCAGAATGCAATCAACAATGTGTGAATGAGGCCTTGTTCAAAACTGAGATTTTTTAACAATTAGATGTAGACAGCATAATGCTTATATAAATAAAGCCCCAGTGTACCCAAGAAAACCATACCTATCTATAGCTCTGGGTTTATAGAGCAGCTATAGGAAAGCATATTGTGACTTTCCAGTGAGGCTTGTTGTCCAGAATTCACCAACAATACCAGCCCTGATCAGTCAAAACTATCCTATCCCTGTGGAATGAAATCATGAACCTTTTCATAACCTTCACTTTCTAAAAAGTTGTTCTGCAGAATTTGTCAAACTTTTCAGCACTTAGGAAGGACTTTCTAGAATGGATAGAAAGGTCTCTCCCATCCTTACCTTTCCATCATTAGAAGAGCCAACAGAACATTTCCAAACTCTTGAAATGCAAGTCAGAGCAGAAATGTCTTCAGAATTTCCTCAAATAGGTTTCCCAAAACTCACGAATTCTTAAAGCTGACCCCAGTAACACAGTTTCATATAATCCACTTTTGTTCTCTTACAGTTGATAAATGGTGAACTCTCTAATACAGATTTTTATAACATGGTTTTGCACTTGCATGATCAGTAAAATGTCACTTTCTCCATTTAATACACTCTTGGAAAGTTGTAACAATGCAATTTAACCTCTGAGCTGCACTTACTACATTGCTGGACCAAGCCTCCCTGCCTCAGTGCCATTGACTTTGGGAACATTCAAATGTCCAGCAGTTGGACCCTGGGGCTGTGGCATCCAAACCCCTGAGGCACTTGCCACTGCAAAGCGCTCCAACAAGGGTGTTAGAGAGCCTGCCACTGCCTTCTGCAGCACCCTAGCCTCAGAGGGAGAGAAACATCCTGAGAATGCTCATCATCCTATAGACACACAGCAGGGACTAACTGCCCATGCTTTAAGATCACAAAGTGAGGGCTTTTTTGTAGTTTGGCTACTCTCAGAGGTGCCAGGGGCTGTAGCACACAAGAGGGCCTTCTGTGTGGTGGCCCCCAGCTGTGGGGATATGTCAGGTGCTAACTGTATATGATTGCTGGTGCCTAGTCCTGCCAAGTTGGGATCGAGGGAGGGAGTTTGGATGGGTTATATTTTAGTGTTTGTTTTATCATATGTTGTGACCCACCCTGGGACCTGCAGGTAAAGGGCAGGATAGGGAGGAAGAAAATGAGGAACCTAAGGGAAGTGATCAGCTAATCTTTTCTGGAGATTGAGAATTAGTTACAAAGCTGAGTTCAGAGTAAACCTCCATGACATGTTCCTCAAGAACCCAGGAGACAACCAGATCTTAATTGTGCCCTGGAGCCTTTATGCATATCTTCCTTGTGCAAGGCATTAGAGCTCTAACAATGAGTCCTGTACTGTTGGTCTGTTACTCTGGGAGAAGTGGGAGCTTATATCTGAGAATTCCTCCTATTTAAAGTACTACCACCTGTTGGATCCCACAGCCAAGTCTTAATGGTATTTTTATACTTAACCTCCGTATGACCAGACAGCAAGAGGTAAGGTGTGCTCCAATAAGATTTCCTGGTTGCCTCTTGCTGTGCCCCACCAGACACAAGGAGAAACCCCCTGCTTACTTTCATTGGTGAGAGGCTTTCGGGAAGCCAGCCATGTCTGGCTGAATATATAGAAGTAGAGTCTCCCTACAAGGATGGGGTAGGGTAGAAACCTTTTGCAAACTACTTAACAAACTGTCCTGATATCTTGAAGGAACATTTAGTTCCTGCTATGTTTGTCAGTAGGAAAGGGAAAAATTGGAATAAAGGTCATTCCATTACCTCATTTGAAAATCAGACATTTCTGGCTTCACCTTATTTTTCTCCCCTATATAATCTAGGATTACAGAAATTTTACAAAGTAAACTAGTCCCCTGTTTTTAATTCCTCCTTTATAATCCCCTTTTCTATTCTACCATGTGTTATAGTTTTATGGCTACATTCAGGCAGCCTCTAGCCAGCAGCTCAATATAGTGATAGAAAGAAATAAGGCTATTCTTGCTTCCTGTCTAGACAGCACAAGCCTCAGGGCTGTCTTTGTGTGTTCTGGTGTTGTATAAACTGGGCAATTTGGCTGCCGTTGCATTCCTGGATGTGCATGTGACCACTTCCACGCATGCATGGTTGGCTGTTCTGCCTCCACACATGTGTTCTGAATGGAGCTCCATTTGCTGCTCCATCCAGAAAGGTAAGTACATCCCTAAAAAGCACTAAAGCTGGAAAACCCACTAGCAGTGCTGGGTTTTCCAGCAACAGGTAAAAGCACTTTTGGGGGGCAAAAAAGTGGGGCTATGGTAGGGTTGCCTGTGATACATGAGGTGACCCCAACATAATAGTGGCATAACAGCACTATTTTCATCCTGTTTGGATGAACCCTCTGTTTTTCCATAACATTAGCATTTTTAGCCACAGTAGGAACCATACTTATTGCAAGAACAAACTTCTCTTGCCCTTTCTACTCTTTTATTTTTTTGACTTGAACTTGGACCAGACAACTGTTCAAATCCTCAAGCAGAAGTCTGTGTTTTGACAGTCCTTCAGAAATGACTGTTCTCATGGATATCCTATCATATACCCCTTTATGTCTTTGCATGTTAAATTATTTTGGCTGACTTGTGGATAATGTGACCTTTATCGGAGCTGTCACTCTCCTTTGTAACTGAAATTCACAAAAGGAAAGGAGAGAACAAATAAATCCCCTAGGCTTTAGAGTATGCATGGATTCTCTACTTGAAGCTCTTCAGTCTGAATAATACCTACACTTAACATAAATTTAATTCCTAAACTAAATAAACATACAGGTATTTAATTTGTGGAACTCATGGTTAAAATGTACCAAAGTTGTTACAATAGCTGCACAACACGTTTTGCAAGTGTTTATTTTAAAGCTGTATGTTTTTAATTGTGTTTATTCTTTTAATGCATTGCTTCTATTATTATCTATCCTGAGAGCAACAGCCTCTAAATTTCAATAAACACTGGAGCTCATAGGCTGGTCCTGAAAATTCTGAAGTGCAGTTCTTGATAGGAGGATCCCACCTTCTTGTTGTTGTTACTTATTTATAATAATTCTACTGTATAGTACTTCCCATCTTAAGATCCTGAACTAGTTTCCTGGGCCTTATCATTACATTTCCAAACCACTTTGTACTGAAATGTGTGTGTGTGTGTGGGGGGGGGCTAGCACCATAGGCCTTGTCTGCCCAGTATACTCATCCACATAGGATGAGGCCTTGGAATGAGATATGGTACCAAAAAAGTGCACCATATTCCACTCCAACTGTGGACTGCTTCAATGGTCTTCCTACAGATAATCCATGAAGCTTTCTACTGAACCACAGCCAGTGTGTGGGCCATGGCCTGGTATACCAAAACTGATGCCATTTTGAATTGCAGTGCTTCTAGGTGCCTGACCAAACAACAGCAACATGCAGGCAACTTTGAAGGACAGGAACTTTTGTTCCTGGCCTCCAAACCATGGGATAGAATGGACTACTGATAGCTCAACCCACTATAGACTTGGACTACTTAGTGCGAGCCGCCATAGGGCAGGATATTCCATGTAGTGCAAAAATGGCGATAGCTTCCAAGAAGTCGCTCTTTGTACTCCCTCCAAGACTGAACTGATTTTTTTTTTAACATGAATTAGTTAAACATGGAGAAATGTTGTTTGTATCTGAAATCTTCTCCTTCCAGAGGAATGCAATTAAACAAGTTTTCAGGTGTTAAATACCAGCTCGGTGAATCTGTGCACTTGTAGCCAAGGGGCAAAGAGGTTCAGGTGACAGTGTAACAGCAGGGAAGAAGACTTTAAAAGTCTTCACTCCTGCTGTAATAACTTGTGGTGTGGGTGGTGGTAAGAGGATCACAGCTTCTATCAGCAGGTTTCCATATTTGTATCTTTAGGCAATGGAGCTTGCTGGTTTTCCCCTCCACCTCCTCCTTCCCAGGGAAAAATCAAAAGCAAAAGGATCAAAGCCGACATTGCTGACTCTGTGCTTGCTTAGCATTGACACTGTCAGGAGTTTGCTGGAACAGCATTGATATAACAATGAGTTTGGGCATTAATAACACAAAAGGTCACAGAAGCGAGAGGCTGGGTGTGTGTGGAAAAGATGACAGTGAGCAAAAGGGAGACAGCATTTTACTAGATGTATATTTCATGTAAACAAAACACAGTACAGAAGAGAGTTCAAAGATATGTGAATTCTGAGATTCCACCTGGAAATACAGAACTGAAGGGATAATGTAGGAGGCACCTGAGAATTCGGGTTCTTTTTCATTTTACAAAGAATTGAAAGATACATAATTGGCTGCAGTAGAGCGAAGGAGCAGGTCATAGCTACTAAGACAATCTCCTGAAAAAAATAGGCTGAATCCAGAAGGAAAGGACTTTGCAAATTTTACTGAGGCATTAATAGATAATATCTGTCACTGACCATTTCTACAGGCCTTTCTCTCTCTTAGAATGCTTTGCCTACACTGGATGAATCAAGACAGTGAGACAGAGCACCAAAGCAATGCCCTCTTTACCAGTAAACCTTAGCAATGAGGTCTATGAGCATACTATGAGAGCTTTTTTGGTGGCACTTCAGGAAATGTCACTGGAAGTGGAGCACCACCAAAAAGCCCCTCTCAGGAACTCTGAAGGCTAGGAAACTTTGGTCCTGACCATCAGAAGCTGAGCGCTAAGTCCAACATGGCATGGGCTGCCCAAAATGTGGATTATACTCTCCCGTTCCAGTGGTAACTCATCCCAGTGTGGAACAGGTTGCATCTCCTGGACCAGGGTATCCCAGCCTGGCCCATTATGTAGGAGGTGGTAGAAATGGCCTAAGAGTACTAGAAGCAAGAATCCACAGCTGAGAGACCAAAGAACATCCAGGAAACTTAGACTGTAGCTTTACCTGAATGCTAAACCTCATCATTCCCATTTGGGGTCTCAAAATGCTTTTTGCCCATTTCCATACTAAATTCACTTAGAGCTCTCTAACTAATTATTCTGTTCCAGGACATTTTGAACCAACCACAGCAGGGTTCCATCCACATCACAAGGTTGGGACACTGTATGTTCCAGATGATCACTGGCAGCACTAGTGCCATAATTGCTTTAGTCCACACACTCAGTGATGCTCCAGGCTTCAAAGATGCCATCCTTTTCTGGCTGGGCTCTTTTTAATAGCACCTGAATTCTGGCTCTACTTATGGGAGCATTTCTATGTGTACTACTACTGAAAGGCTCCCCTGTGGTTTACAGTACTTTTTGCATGTTTTGGGTGCTCCGGTATACCAACAGTAGTTCAGCTGTGGATTATATCTCTCATGTAGATCTGTTAACTGGGATAGGGCACCAAAATGGTATCATCTCCCATCCTATTGTTCCAACTAGTGCAGATGGAACATACCAGGTGTGGAGAAGGCAGACCTCTGGACCCCTCCGTGGCCCAGTATGTGGTCAAGCACCGAAAGGGCCATAGTGCCTATTGATCATGTCTACATAACAAACGTTTATCTGAGTTTGAAAATATATATATGACAAATGTAAAAATGTATCAGCTGCAGGGACACACCCTTTCTCCATATTGGAAAAACTGGGGAAAACAGAGCATTAAAGGTATTTTTTTAAAAAACAAAAAACTATCATCATAGAAGTAAAGGTTTCAAAATGTCTGGGTAAAGGGAATGACTACAGATCCTGTTCAACAGACGTGTACTGTACTATAAGCTTAATTTTGTGGGCTTTCATTGTCCTGGTTAGAAGCAAGGTACTAGGATGAAGCCAATAAATGTTATCAACTTCCGCAGATCATGTCTTTAGGTTAGGCCGATTCATCAGGCAGATACAGATAACAACTGTTATTATTGGGTGTTTTTCCACTGTCACTAGAAGTACTCATTAAGTACCCATTAATGGGTACTTTTAGTGACAGTGGAAAAACATGCATTGTTACATGCATAATAAATTATTCTGACATACATAAACCACATAGACCCACAGCTATGACTGTACTTTTAAGGAAAAAGTGAATAGCTTGAGGAAAAAGGGGTGAGGGAATGGAAGGAAAATTATTTTATGCTGTAGTAGCAAATCCTTGCAAAGTTTAATTCGATAATAACATGCCTTAAAATGCAAAGTTGGTGGACTGTGATTTGGTGAGATGTAGTTAGAGCAAGAGTACATTCTGGTATAATAAACTGCTGAATCCTCAGTATCCTCAAAGGCACAAGCTTAATTTGCTGAGTGGGTCAGATCTGCCCCTCTTCCTTTCTTTTTCCTTCAAGACCTATAAAACAAACCAGCAACAAACCAGCACAAGATCATGTATTTCTAATTCACCCAATTGCATTCACTGGGCTTAAGGTACAATAGAATCAGTGCAGAGTGGCCTTTACAGTATTTGGCAAAAAGCCATGCTTGGAAAATGACAGGCGCAAAAGATGATCCACTAATTTTTCACAGTGATCAAATCATGATAAAACAGTTGATGTTGGCTCATTCTGATTAGTATACGGCACAGACTGGGCACAATTCTAAGTACAAGTTTTGGAGTATTGCAAATTATTGGCTGACAGTTTATTAATTTTGCACTATTCTTGAAGGTCTCAGGGTGGGTCACAGTGCTGAAAGCCAAATTAGGAGGAAGCTACTAAAACAATAAATGATGTCTGACAGTGGGGAAGAAAAGCCGTTTAGCTTCTGGGCAGTGGGACACAGCTGTGGCCTTTGGATTGGCTTTGTAGGAGCTCCGGAGGAAGGTGAGGTTTCAGTTAGAAGCCATTCTCTGACCCTCATTTGAAATGTTCTGGTTCAAAATTCGATTCCCTTGAAATAAAGTGAGGCTTCTAAGCTGATTCCCTAGACTGCCCTGGTGGGGACATTAGATGAGCAACCAAAAACAATACCTACAGTATGGCATCACCAGAGAAGGCATTGTCTTTCTTGTTTGTTTTTTGTTTGTTTCAAGCATGTAGTTGTTTCCTAAAGAGGTGGCAGTGTCTGGGTTGCAGCAGGGGAGAAGCAGCAGCCACAGAATCTGCAGTTCGGTGCAGCGACCAAGGTTGCTACCTTCAGTTTACTGCAGTTTCAGCAACGGACACCTTTTCCCTGCCTGCCCTTAAGAAGACAAATGACATTAATCTGGAAATGTTTGTTCCCACATGAATTGTCTGCACAGTTGGACTCTTGGGACCCTCAGCTTAACCTTGGTCATCTCACTGACTGGTGTCACAGGTTCCACCCATACTCGTATTTTTCGTCACATACAAATTATGTCGTCAGAATTGGTTTGGTTCTGTATTAAGCGGTCCTTACTTCAGAACAGCTGCATCGGCTGAGGAATGTTTCTTTGCTGTATCTTTCCTTTAACTTCCCTGACAGAGGTTGTGTTCAGGCATAACAAAAGGGGAGCTTCAGGGAGACCATATAAAGCCCTGGTGTTTCCAACTCTTTTCTAATCCTCTTTTTCTAGCATAGAATGTTCACGAACAGGGTCTGTGGTCACATCTAAGGTTCAATCCAGCATCAGTCCACTTTCAGAGCAAGAGAACACATCAGCAAAATGACCAGTAATTTTCTTTCCACATTATCTATCCCAGAGGGGGAATTTTCTGAGTTATTTTACACTGAAAGGAAACAGCCTGTCTCTTTGCTGATGTATTCTCTCACTCTGAAAGTGGACTGAAGCTAGATTAAACCTTAAGTGTGACCACAGCCAAGGGTAGGGGTAAGTTGGGGTGGGAAGCAACCCCACCTTGAAGACACCTATAAGCAACCTCAGACACACCTCAGATAAGCTTTCTTTCTTTTCTCTTCCTTTGTGCTGTGGCTGATCACAGCCTAAGGGCGAAAGCACACCTGCAGGAGGGGCTCTGGAGACATGCCCAGATGTTGCATCCACATTACACAGATGCAGCTCTGCATGTGCAGGAGTGTCCTCCCCCTCCCTGCCCTGGATACAGAGAGGATATATGAGCAGCAGAGTTGAGAAAGCCCTGTGAACTCCCATTCACAACTCTTCTGGGTGGAAGAAGTGCGGATGGAGCAGGGGACCGGGCAGTTCAGGCACGTTGCATGTTGCACACTGCATCATCCAGTCACTGTGGCAGTGGTGCCACATAGGTGCATTGACTCTGGTGCTGTGGCTCCATGATTGCCTCCACAGTGGAGATGATTCAGACCTTTCCAGCACATAGGGAAGTACTGGTGAGGTTTGGGATAGATTTGGTGTCCCAAAGTGTGGATGCTGGATCTATCCCCATCTTCACTTCTCTCTCTCTTCCCATCATCCATAGTGTATTCCTTACCCAATTGTCCAAATTCGGTCTCCTACCTCATAGACTTCCCAAAAGTCTTTACCGGAGTTTAAAAGGTTTAAGAAATTAGGCGGATATTATTTTTTCCATTCCCCAACAGCTCAATCAAGAAAAAAAGCTGTCTCTTTGAACCTGGCTGTGTTTCCTTCTACTGCTAGCAACTCTTTTGTGCTTCAACAATTTGTACATAGGAGAAGGGCCCCACTGAGGCTGTGAGCACACATTTCTCATAGGCTTTGATTTGCATTAGTGATAATGAGCCACTGTTTGGCTTTTGGCACTTCCTGCATTCATGGAGACATGCTAGGTTAGCATTGTGGAAACACTAACACAGCAGACTCTTGTAGGTCGGTGTTCCCTCTGTGACATGCAGATAGGGAGCCTGCGGGGACAGTGTTCGCACTATCACTGAGAGGCAGTTCTTTCTTTTGCTTTTGTAAGGGAGATTTGAAGCAAGGAGACAAACAATATAGAGCCTTCATGGTTTTTTTTTCTCTCCAGTCATGCTCAGAAAAACATCAGGTACAGCTGGTGATGGAACTTACCATCCAATAATATCTAGGGCTGTGGTTACACCTTACCATTGTAATCCATCTTAAGAAGGCAGCCAAATGGCTTGGTCACACCTCCCTGCTGCTGTCAAAGGGAATCACAGCAAGGGTGGGGTGGAGAGGCAGAGGAAGCACTGCCACAGCAAAGGGAGGGAAAGGGGCAAGACTCAGAGCAGAGGCTTGCCAGAGTATCATTTTCTGGACAGCTGGGGAGATGGAACGGTGGCCTCCTGGAAGGGGATTAAAATGTTAAAGCTGTGTTGGCCCAAATGAAGGAAAACCCAAAGAGAGGGAGGGAAATCCAGGAAAAGAATGGAAGTTTTCACTTGCTTCTAAAAGCCATTTGCAGGAAACTGAGGGCAGGTGAAGGTTTTGCCTTTGTCTTCTGCCTGAGAATGTCTAGGAGCAAAGAATGGGCCACAGTGTGAGACAGGATGTTGGACTGGGTGGGCTGTGTCCTTGTTGCTGATTTCAGTTAATGGCTGACTATTCTATCCTGACCCCCAGCTGAGCTCACACCTGTGGCTTGCTAGAGGAAACAAAGTTTGATGCTGGCTTCAGATGACTCAGAAAACCGTGGTTGATGAATATGAGAGGGAAGCAAATATTTCAGAGGACATCAGGGTGTTGTCCATTGCAGTGCCATAATGGTGGTATTTTCATCCTGCCTGGATGGACCCTAAGGCTGTTGTATAGAAAAGGCACCAGGCTCCTGCAACTAAAGAAAGGGACACTATAGCAGCTGTGGCTTGCAATTGAAGCAACACCTGCTGGAATCCTCTCTTCTAGGCAGGCCTGAACACTCTTCCATCTGGTAAAGCTTGTTTGAGAACCTGAGATGAGAACAAAACCAGACATTGCTTTCCTTGAGTTAACCTGCACCAACGTAACGGCACTTAAAAGTGTCATTGGAAAGCATGCCCCTTACATCACTACCTAATGGAGTTAACGGCTTTGCTCTTGGGTTTGACAGATGTTTGTACGTAATGAGCAGTGAGGCCATTTACTTACCAATATGATCCGTTCCAGAATTATATTAGGGTAACATGAATAATTCACGCTGTCATATAAGCAGAGCAGCTGGGCTTGCTCACACTGGTGTCCCAGAACCTAGGGATGGATAGAGCAGCTGCTGCAGCCCATCTTCATTTTCTCTGTGCAAATGAATTGGGGTACATCCCAAATCCTTTTGTTGGCTGGGACCAAAGTAGCAGATTGACGTATTGTTTGATGATAGTGCTTGCCTGCTGCTGCTACTCCTTTGCGTCTAAACATCTAGCTTTAAAAGAAGGTACAGCTCCTTGCTTCCTGAGAGCATTCCAGAAGCATTTTATTGTCCTTCTGGAGTAAATTCACTGCAAGAAAAAAAGATACCGGTGCCATTTAGCGGAATGGAATTTCAATGACTTCATGCTGAAATTTCTGCAGATTCTGCATATACATCTGTGAATGGATCAGAGAACTCAGTACTTTTGTAACAAAGGATAAAAGTTTAATCTCCAGTTTACAGAGAAAACAATTCATGGCTAGGGCAACTCAGGCCACCTCCAGATGGCACCTGGATATCCTGTGAGGAAGTGATAATGTGGGGTACTGGCTCTCTGGCATTATTACTTCCTAGCTAGTTAGCACTGGCCTTGGAGCTTTCTTTGCGTCAATACTCAGAGGTTTGTATCTGTACCACTGCACATGCATGACTATCTGTTTTAGCCTCCACACATGCATGATGGAAAGAGCTACAATGGCCACTTCATCCTATTGCTGCAAAACCTGCAACCAGTGCTGGGTTTTCCAGCAATAGTTTTACATATGTTTTAGAGTGGGGCGGGGGGGGGGGAGAAGGCTCATGGTAGGGTTGCCACAGATGTATGTGGCAACACCACCATAGCAGCACCATAATGGCCCTATGTTTCCCACATCTGGATGGGGTCTAAGGGAAGAAAAAAACATAAAACAACCCCCTCACTCTTAGTCAAAGTTGATCACGTTCAATTCACAAGCCTCTTCCTTATGGGTCACACTGTTCTGCTCTATATTTTTGTTGTGCACAAAATGTGTGGGAAGGATTGGCTTCTGTGCCTCTCACAAAGAAAAAGTAGTTGCAAAGATACTTGGAGGTGGAATCTTGCTTTCTGGGTCTGCCGGTAGAACAGTAAGCACAGTTGTCTGTTGCATAACACAATTTGTACTGCCTGAGTTTGCCCTCAAACAATTGGTAAAATCTGACTTAAATGATGTGATCCCCAAAGCTTGTAACAACGAGATTTAAGCTATGGCTCTGTCCAGATGGAGAGAATATAGCACTATGATTGTACCACTAAGGTGGGGGCACTATAGGTATCTGTGGCAAGCCCGCAATAGTCCCATTATATCCTTCCTAAAAAGAGTGAAAAACTATGGGGGTTTCTCCACCAGCAGGAGACACCCATTTAGAACTCATTAGGAATCCAATCAGTACCTGATTGGTACCGATCAGAAAGACCCTATTCCCACACAAGACCCCATTAGGACCCCATCCATTCACACCAGCATAAGGGAAGTCTGGACTGAATGGGGTCCTCAGGCCCTTAAACCTGGACTTCCCATGGACTCCCTTAAAGGTGTCTTCAATCCGGTCTCCAGCCTTGAAGACCAGATCCAAGGACACCTGTTTGCACTGCAGTCGGGGCAGTGGGGTCCAGGGGTGGGCTTAGCAGCCACCATTTGCAACAGGGAGGCTCTGGCCCTGCCTCACCACTCACATCTACATAGCCATGCATGTCATTCGTAGCTGCCTACAAAGTCGAGCACAGGCTGTGTAGTTGCGATGTAGCTGTCTACATAGATGGCTCTACCTTCATAGCCATTAAATGGACATCCCTGTGTCCAATGGCATCTTCGTAGATGAACAATGGAATTTGGCTACAGAGAGTGTGTCGGACTTCACAGCTGCTATTAAACTTTACCACTCAGCCCATGCTCACTGTCGACAGAAGTAGGCCTTGAGTGATGTCCACACTGGCCAACTGCGCCACACCTCAAGCATGCCTTCCGCTTAGGGCAGAACGGACTTACCTGATGGGTGCTTCGGCGTTCATACTGTGACCCTGTCTAGCACCCATTGGCATCGGGTGCTAGACTGCCAGTGGAGAAGCATGGGATCCTTGCAAAGATCTGGATCTTCAAGGAGCAGATCCATTGAGGACCCGATTTCAAAGAACCAGATCATCTAAGATCCGAATTAAGAATGGGAAGTGGAGAAACACCCTATTGCTGGAAAACCCAGCATTGGTGATGGGTTTTCCAGCAATAGCATGTTTATTCACTGTCCGGACAGAGCCACCATAGTTGCTCCACCAGATGACCACGCATGTGCAGTAGTGGCAATGCACTCTTAAACATATAAAGACAGAGCTGGGCAAGGTGCTGTCAAGCTAGCAACTGATAATGGTAGAGTGTCTGTATCCCACATTATCACTTGCTAGCAGAATACCCAGGTGCTGTCTGGAGGCCTAAGTGAGATTTCACCAATTAATTTCCCTGGGAAATCATTCCAGGGCAGGGATGGGCAAAAAATGTTTATCACTTTTGCAGTTCATACGAGTTGGGAAGGTTCAAAACTTCATATTTGCATCAAATATCAGCAATATTCAAAAACTGACCTTTGCACAGGAAGTGAAAGCTTTTGTGCCTTTGAAGATATGGAGCAAGATTTGGAGGCACAACTGATGATGGCTGGGATCTGAAGCAAATTTGAAGCCTGGCACATTCAACGTGGCTCCATTTGCACAATGTGAAGTGAACAAGAGGAAAAAATTGTGCACATCCATATCCCAGGGAAATGAAGATCTAGAATGAATTAGATATTTGCAGTTTGAGTGCTCAATCTATCCAAAACTTACCTGGTGCTTCACCAAGAGCCAGGTAAGTGTGATCTCCTCTGTAGTAGAGGTGATCACCTCGCCATGGCAATGGCCATACGCGACAGCCATTGCCACATCAACCAGGTGATGCGTTACACCTCTGTGGCTGTGCCGCCTCACCCCAAACACTTTCCACACAGAAAAGGTGTGAATGGTGTGTGCAGATGCTCCATGTTGGATCAATTTGGACCTTCCCCATTTGGCCAAGTGTGAAAAGGCCCTATGTCTCCATATACCTTTAAAGACACTCCTGAGGGCAGTGTAAGGTGATGCACTTTGGATTGCCCAACACCCTTCCTACGTGGTTGGAGGTGAGAGTGGGAGAAACTGCATGAAGGGTGAGCACCGCAGCTTAGGCACCTCACATGGTGCAAATGTAGCCCCAGCAGTGCAGGCATGACACCCTGGCGAAGCTGTCTGCCCCTAGGCAGGTCTCACTTCGGGAGTAGAGACACTCCCTTGGCCTCTGAGGCACTTCTGATTTTCACTGGTAAACTGGATTCCCTTTCTATGCCACCAGTGACCTCTTTTGGTAGACTGAGTCTCCCATCCATGGGACTATTGACTCAAACTGGTAGTCTGGGTTTCACTTCTGAAAGATCCTTCAGTTACGTTGGTGGACTAGACCTTTGCAGTTCTCTAAACCTCCAGTCTTCCATAAGCAGAAATGATCTGATGTAAAGCATTGTAGGAACCAAACCACAGCATTATGTGAAGGACAATGGTAGTGTTCAATCTTCACGCTTTCTTGATCTACGCCATTGCAGATATCAGGATAAAAGACTGCAAAGCATCCAAAACAGTAGTTTTCAAAATGCTTCTGTGTTCCTCAGTTTGCTTTTTATTAGATACTGAAAGCTTTTAAATGCTTCCTGAGCTTGGATCAGTTCCGAGTAAAATGGCAACAAAGGCTATTGGAGAAACACCTGAAAATGTTTCTCCATGGTTTGAAAGAGAGAGGGGGGGATTGTTTAGACATTGGGATCATGATTTTGGAACTGCATTGTCAGCTGGAGTGTTAAAACAGACAGATTTGCATATCTCAAATGGCTGTAGAGTGAGTGTGCTAATATCCATGGATCCTAACTGTTGATCAGTCAGGCATGAAGGAGTCATAAAGTGTATGTTTCAAATCACTATTTGCATGATGACACAGTAACCTAAGATTTGCAGAAACAGTGTATAGGGAATGCCTTGCTGTAGAATCTGTTAGCATTAGACACGGCATATTCATGTGTGCATATATTAAATAAATTTGCCTTTTGCAATCTGACTGGATTATCATTCCCCCCCCCCCCCCCGCATACATTTTTATTTGATTGGTGCTTAATTTCATAGGGAAACGTTGTATACCCAAGAAAAATTACTACTTAGCCCCTCAGCATTTATAATTTTAACTTTAATGAGTTTCAGTTATTCAAAAATGGGTACATAGCTGCCTGTGCATACATAATACCTGTTGGTTGCCAATAAGCTACAGGGCCAGTTTCAAGGTGTCATTCTTAGCTCAATCACCTCCCCCAATATAGACCAGTCCATTGGGGTTGTCATGCTCATCCAGGAAGAGTCCACAGGAGGTACCAGCAGTTGCTGAATGTTAGTTTGTGATGGCACCCACGAGCTTTGTGATGGCACCCACAAGCATATGCTTTCTTTATGGAGACTGGAATTCAGGGACAATCATTCCAAGGCATCACTTTTGCACCCACTTCCCTTGACTTTAGGCAGTCCTAACTACGCATGGATCTTCCAGTTTGTTTTAATTGTGGGTGTAACTTTTCTTTCTTCTGTGTCTTTGTGCGTATGCTATGATGCAGTCTTTGGACTAATCAATAAATATAATCTCTCTTGTTTCCCTTGGATCTTTTCCCACCTACTTGCTTATTTGCCTCTCTTACATCCCCTTTCATCAGGAGCCTCAAACCTCCATCAATGGCACAAACCCCACTAGACTCCTGCCTCTTTCTCTCTCTGTTTCACCTTCACTTCCTTAGGAAATCACCCCAGGGAAGTGAAGATTTGGAATGGATTGGGCATGCACATTCTGGAACACCAGATCCATCCGAAACTTACTAGGCATTTCACTAAGTGTTGAGTAAGTGAGACTGCTACTAAACTAGCAGCATTTCTGTCATCATGGTAATGGCCACTGACACAGTGACGTGGTGAGCAATTGTGGTTTCTCCAGGCTGCCCCACGCATCCTTCACCCACCCCATGCATTCTTCAGCACAGCTAATATAGCTGTGGCATGCATTTTTGTGCTCTAACACTACCCAGCCAGGGGATGATCCGACATGCATGGAGCCGCTTGTGCTCCATGTGGTGTGTATGCTCCATATAGGAGCATGCCCAGCCTGGCATTTGCACACAAGGCAGTCATTGCCAACAAAGGGTTTTCAATCAAATATTAGAAATCAACATTTTATTTACAATTATTTAATTTATCCATTTACTTTTGAGCCCCTGAAATGAAGGGATTGAGTTTAAAAAATGCTTTAGTTCCTCAAATTCTTATGCAATCATTTTGTTCAACCCAATGATTAAAGCTGAAAGTCTGAACTTCAACTGCATCTGATTGTTTTGTTCAAAATCCATTGTGGTAACATACAGAACAAAAATTTAAAAAATGTCTCTGTCCAAATATATATGGACCTAACTTTACCTGTAACTGAGCAGTACACTCTGGTTCGTTTCTCATAACAAGTGGGAAGTCCTTGGTTCAGATCTCACTGCAGCAAAAACCTGCCTTCCTCTTGAACTAACTAGTATGTCCAACAAAATTGCTGTAATTGCTTCCTTGCATGGGATAATATATGTGAAGTTATATGAGCATTTCATATATACTATCCAATATATATTTCTTGCCCTTTCTCATGGGCATTCAGACTGTCAACATTATTTGTCCACAGACACCATTTCCTTTGGGCTCTGGGAGGCTTCTATGAGGGATGTCAAAGCCATTTACTGCATGAATTATGCAATTCCTAAAGCACTCTAAAAATAAACTATGACAAGGGACAGGACAGGGTAGTCAGCAGGGAGTTCAATGGATGACCTCTTTTCCTGGCTCTGTGATGAGATCTCCTCAACACTCCATAAAAAAATAATTGCACCTGTACTCAATGTTACAATATACTAAATTTTTGCTAGACAGACTTGTCCAATCAATTACAGTGAGACTCTTTCCACACTCACCCCTAATTTGTTCCAGGAAGAGGTCTAAGAGGCCAGTATTCCACACATTTGTGGGACAGTTCAGGTCCAACCCTCCCAGAATGCTCCGTACACAGAGGACAGAGTATAGAGTGGGATAGGGTGCCCAAAATGGCACCTAGTCCACCGTACTGATAGAGCACCACTGAGGTCTATAGACCCACTGTATTGATAAACCATCACTGAGGTCTACTGGTGGGATAGTGGGTCTATGGGGGATTCTCTTTGGTGGCACTCCAGGAAACATTGCCAGAAGTGCCACTAGAAGTGGTGCACTGCCAAAAAGCACCCTCCTGAAAACTTCAAAGGCCCCAGTGTCAACTCTGAGGGCTATCCCAGCCATCAAAGACAGAAGTTGGGGCAGGGATGTGATAAACTGCCCTAATGCAGATGGCCCTGCCCTGCTCCAGTGTGGGTTGGGCTGTAGATCCTGGGACAGGTCATCTCGCCTCTCCTTATAGACTGGAAGCTACAAATGATTCTCTAACTCAGCCACATTCCATGGTCTCTTGCAGCATTCTGAAAACACGTTGGCTGATGCAGCCCAGAGAAAACTGAACTGATTAAAGCAAACCAGACAGGGTAATAGATGGACAGGAAGAAGGAGGAGGAGGAGAGTTGGCTTTTACACCCTGCTTTTCTCATTCTTAGGGAACAAACCTTCTTTTCTCCACAACAGACAGCTTGTGAGGTAGATGGGTCTGTGACAGCCCAAGGTCACCCAGTTACCTTAGTGTGAGAGTGCAGAATTGAACTGGGAGACTACTAGATAACAGTCTGGCACTCTACCCACAACACCAAACTGGCTCACACAGGTGATGGTAGCAGTGGCAGCTGCCATGGGGCAAACTTAGCTGCCTTTTCCTTTGCAGGCCATTTGTCCCACTACTGAGCTCATCCCAAGTTTGGCTGCCTCTGCCTGGCAGGCATTGGCGAGTCCTCAGCTTGGCAGCCTCTAAGGGCCACTCTTGTACCCTGAGAGGGTGAGTGAGCTTCTCCTGCACACACCATGGCAGCCTCACTGACAAATATGAGACGTGCCATCAGCTTCTATCTATCTGCTTTGGTACCTTGACTCTGAGGATTCATTCTCCTTGACTTGGCGCAGTTCTTGACTTCAGTTCTCATTCAGCTGTTTGGCAGAAATACTTCCCTGAGTCAGCCTGTTTAAGCATAGGCAATCTAGGCATCTGTTTCTAGAGATTATTATGGACTTCCAACATACAAAGATCCAGGGGGGAGGGAACCAGGAAAATGCTGGGGGTAGGGAGGAGCAAGCATGCAGATTTGTGGGTAGGAAAAGGGAAACATCCTTTAGGGCTGGGCAAGATGATCAACAAATCACAGTGCTCTAACTCCACAGCACCATCACACCTGTAATGCGAACAACAAAATTAATCACGTTTAAGTGGGTTTTCACTGAAAGTGTGGATGGGGGGAAAGCAAGGGAAAGGAAAAGTTTATGCGCAAGTCTGAAGGCAATATATACCATTCATCTGCATCATAAAGAGAATATTAGGCTCTCCCCTGCTCCATTTCTCCTTATAGGTTATCTAGTTTAAGAGGGAAAGCTCTCCCTATACAGGCTTGTAAGGAAAGCAATACATTCTAGCAGGATACTAGAACCTGCAACCCCAGATATTCTCCTAGAGTTTCTGATGTTGATTGCTCCTCAAGCATTCCAATACCATGCCGTTGAGATGTAGTCTTTGGCTGCATCCCCATTTAAGATTTAAAAAGCTTTTAATTCATTTTCAAAGCTGAATGTTCTCACAGGATCAGATGAATCCACAGATTCTGAAGATTAAAGGTCCTGGAACACAGATTATCTGTATTTGAATCAAAAGACTCTTGCTGCGGGATTTAGAAATAATCCTTATTATTTGTCAATTGGGACTCAAGCATTTTTTTTAAGGGTGTTCACTTTCCCCTGAGCCACTGATAAGCCAGCATTTCCCCTCCGTTCCCTGGCTGGAAACTGCATGGCAGGAATCCTTGTCCAGGAATTCACAAGGACATACACATTGGATTTTTCATATAGAACCTTCTGGTGAGACATTTTCATTATTGCATACCAAATGGGATGTAGTTTCTTTTCAAGCTGTGAATAAAGATTTTTTTCCCCCTTTAGTTTCATTCCCTTCTATACTCTCAGCTTGCTGCATAGTTCTCTGATGAAGGTGTTCAGCAGATGGAAGGAAGTGCATTTGAATGCATTTAAAGGAAGTGCATCAAAGTTATATGGTCCAGGACCAGCATACCATGAGATCTAATGCCTTTGTTCCAACTTTTTTCTTGGGTGAAAGGAACAGTGACAGCAAGTCTTTCCCTCTCTGAAGTTTTTCTTTCAGCACTGACATGGACTGTGCTTAAGAAGGGTAGCTATGTGAAATATAGTACCGTACTTATTTTTTAATCTTTCAGAAATCTAATATGCAATTTTCTCCTCCTTTGTACTCCACATTTCTCCTTCCTCCCTCTCTTCTCACACACAGTGTTGTTGCAGGTCCAGAATTTTCAAAAGAAGGTACAAACACGAGGACAAGTCTAATATGGGATTTGGCAGGAATCGGAAAAGTACTCACAAGAAATTGTTCCTATTTTACAGAAATGGTGGCAATTTCAATCAAACACTTAATATTCCTTTGTAGTCCTTGAAAGCCAAGAGAACTGTACATCCTCTCTCCAAATTAGGACTATTTTTTGAGAGTGGTGTTTTTCATCAACATGCTCACAATCAATTCCTGAAACTAATTAATTAATTAAAATATCTTTTTCCTTTTGTCCGTCTTTAAAAGCAACAAAGCAGTGATTTTGGCCTTAGTTTCCATGTACTTTATATAATTCTGAATTTGTGCTATTCCATTCCTGTAATCTCTCCTCAAGAATGAATTTTGAAGACTTTCTGGCTTTCCATAAACTTTCAGGGTATTAATATACATAATATACAAAATACATAATATACATCAATACACAAAAGCCACAATTTAGGCCTACCTATTCAGCACAGTTTTGGGATATTACATGCTCGGTAAAGTGTGGCTTCACTGAACACAGTCCTAGAAATTTAGCAATGTGATGCGGCCTCTGCAGTGCTTTTGCCATATTATTTGCTGGTTGGCTAGACAGCATGGGGCTAGGGCTGCCTCTGCAAGCTCTATTGATGGGCACATCCAGGTTTTTCAATGGCATGAAATACCCAGAAGTGCACAACTGCCACCACTGCATATGAACAGCTGTCTCTTTTGGCCCTTGCATATGTGCAGTCGCCATATCCAGCTGTGTCTACAAGGTAAGTTAAAATGTTATTTTGGGGAAACCAGCCATAAGAGTAATGTTCTCCAAAACCAGGATATAGTAGGTGTTCACACACTGATACAGTGGGGCTATGGTGGAGTTGCCCATGTAGCCCAGAAATAATTACACTATATATCCCACATCTGGACAGGCCTTAAAATTTGGAAATATGAAATGGATATTAGGACTGATTTACAAAAAAAAATAAAATAAATTTCTTCTCTTTCTCTGATTTGTAAAGTTCAAATTGATAGTGACCTACATTCTTCTTGAGTGGGTTTGCAAAATGTAAGCACTATTCTCTAGAAATGCAGAACTGTTCAATCTCTTCCTTCCACTGAAAATCAGATACAAGTTTCCTCCTCTAATAAAAATCTAGGATGTTTTGCTTGGAAGGCCCAGGGTCTCTGCCTACATTCATTCCAACATGTATTTTGTGATTGTCTTTCCCTATTTCTATGCCTTCCACAGTATTCTAGGAATCAAATGCCCATTTTTTTTCATGTATTTAATATTCAGTGCATCCACAATATTGTTTGCATGGTCTTTATCCCATGTCTTCTGCTTAATGACTCACATGGTGTCAGCAGCCTCGATTTAAAAATATTGTTTCTGAGATGAGATGAAATATGTATTGTGTCATTTGACCTATGATAGCCCTTTCACACATTCAAGCCATCACTTGTTGGTTTTATGTACTGAGTAACGAGCAAGAAAATATCACCAGTACTTGGTCATGTTCCAGGACTAATGTGGGCATGTACAATATCCTCTTCCACAATTGTCTGGATGTAGTTTTTAAAATTAGTTTTATTCAATTTTTATTCCTTTTTTTTTAACAAAATATTATTTTTCTTGTAAGTATTATGTATTATTGCTTTTGCCCAACCCAGAGAACTAGAAATTTAGTAAACAAGTACAGGTAAATATTGATAAATGGTTTAGTGAGTGACTGCTAACCATGGTCATAGTAATGGAAGAGAGAAAAAGAAGGTGCTGTTTGCCTTGTCTTTATTTGTCTGCCTTCGAGTTTAGCTCTGCAGCCCATACCCAACTCCCTGCCTAATCAGACTCCCTTGAAGATACCAGAAGACAAGATATTCTACACTGTTTTCTTAAGCAACCATTGACATTCTCCACTCTGCTCTTCTTAAGCTCTGGGCTAAGATTTGACTGACCTTTGGTGAGCTTCCATTTGCATTCCCAGCATCATTTAATTATACTACTGTAGACATAATTAAAGGAGATCTGAAAGCTAGGCATTTTTCATGCAACAGAATGAAGTGATCACCTCAGGGAGCAGATGCTGAAAGGAAAAGCAGCAAAATATGCAAGAAAAAGCTCTGTGCACCATGCAGCTGCCCCTATATTCTTTATTGTCTTTTTTGAACAAAGATCCAATTTTACATCAAGTTAGCTTCTGAACAAGGTGGGACAGTAAGTGTATAAAATAGGCACTTTTCTCCATATGTGGTGATCATACAGAACAGTTAATGGAATTTGAACAAAGGTGAATATTCTGCATTGATTGGTATACTGGATCACCTAGCATACTAGGAACCTTCCTGGCACAATCTAAGGGGGGATTGGGGTGGAAGGGAGGCCCCAAATATGCTTGCTCGTCTCAAATAGTGCCTGTTGCAGATTTGCCCAGAGTTTTAAAGGAACACATACAAGTGGCCATGCAGTCAATTATTTTCATCAAAATATCTGAAAAAGCAAAGGAGAAGCTGAGACAAGAGGAATTATATATATATTTTTGATAGCAGGTAGAAAAAATGTGGCGCAGCATGTTCAGGATCATCTTATCACTGATTAATGAATTTATTGACAAAGATTTTTTAAAAAGAAGAAATTGTTATGTTCCATCTAATTCCATAGTGTCTTTAATGTCTGATATATTTATTAGCTAGATTTTATATTTTTGCATTATTCATATTCAGTGAGAACCTTTTTAAAAAAAAAAATGGAGAAGCTTTCAGAAGTAAACAAGGTATTAGGAGTTGGAGGCAAATAGTGCATTTTCCAAAGTGCTATATTTACTAAACTGAGTGGGCACTTCAGGACATTGGAATTAATTATTCTGCTTCACACTGTGCTCATTAAAGATTTTAAACTTAAAAGCAACCTTGTTCTTCAGTTGCTAACACCATTATTTCTTCTTCTTCATATCAAGGATTTATTCAGGAATCACTAAATATTATCTGAGAATAACTAAATAACACTTAAATTCTTTTGTGCACAAGTACGGTACAATGCATGAATAATTAAAACTGAATTAAAAATTCAAAAACAAAGACAAAAAGGAAAAAAAGATTATGACCTTATAAAACACTGAAGTTGCAATTCTTTGTCCAAATTGCCTAGGATAATAACTGTTCTTTGCACATTGATTAAGATGCTTTCAGAAAACATGTTAGAAACACAAATAATAATAATCCCAGCATAATATACAGTATATATAAAAACCCTCAAAGCCTTGGGCATGTGAAGGACTCATACACAGTGCTAAGAAAAGGACACATCAGACAAAATTTGCTGGAGAACAAATTCCAAAGACAGGATAAAAATAGATGTAGGGATGGGTAGTAAAATGCATTATCACTAAATCAGAGAAAGAAAATAATTGCGCTGTGCTGTGCAATAGATGTCTTTTTCTAGCAGGCAATGTGCTTAGATGAAAAGATCAATAGAAAGATAGCAACCTGACAGGTAGGCTATACCCAGCATCTACAGGATCTTTACAGTTTTAGATTAGGGGTGATTCTGTACTGGCTGGTATACCACCTCCGCTTTGCATGCTGGTATGGTCTTAGGAAGCCCCCTCCTGCCCTCTTTAACGGCATCTCTGCCAGAGGCTTCCCTCAGACCACACCAACACATGAAAGAGAAGCTCCTGCCCTAGTATGCTTGTTGGTCTGGTATACCAGCCACTGAGGAATCACCCTAGACTAAAAAGCTGGGATTGCAGAGATTTAAGAGCTGGTGAAGGTTTTACCTTTGTGTTCTGTTTGAGATGCCCATATATGCAATTGGTAAGCCACAGTGTGAAATAAGATGTTGAACTAGGTTGGCTTTGGCCTGATCCAACAGGGCTCCTCTTACGTTTTCATGTTTTCAGATTCATGATTTTCTTGTTGGAAGACCTGAAGCCTGCAAATTAAAACAGCCAAATCTGTCTTTTAGTTGCTTCCTCTTCTTCACCCTCCTCCTCCTCCTCATTAAACAAACCAGCAGCCTTCACATGAGACAAAAGCCATTCACATCACAAAAGCCATTTCTAGAATGATTAAGGCTCCTGGGATTTGAAGGCTGGAGCGCCTTCTGGAAGGAGAACAAGCTTATTTCCCCTCCCTCTGCTGCAGCTGATGTCATCCAGGTGACTGTGTGCAGGAGAGATAAAAGAAATTGCTGTACTAAAGCTTGAACTGAAAAAAAAGAAAAAAAGAATAGAAGCCTGATTTGCTGTCTGTGCTGGAACCAGTGCTTTGCCCTGGAGGAAGGGAATTGGCATGAAAAACTAATCAGGAGCATGATCCCGTGCAGCAGGGTTAATGCTGTCAGCCTTCCATCTCTTTCTCAGTCTGCATATATGCACAACAAAATGCAGTGGCTAAGTGTGAGACATGGGCTGGAGCACCAGAGTTCCCTTCATCAATATGTTTGTTGGACTATAATTTTGGGATATATCTGGTTTAGTCTCTAAAGTACCTCATTGGTTTTTGTGCTGACAAGTGTTCTTTGTAACATATGTTTTGGTTATTTTCCCCTCAACATTATTGAATACTGTCTCCTTATATTCATTGTTAATATTTATTATACAAGACATTAGCTTTTATGTTAGTAAAAGTGTAGATATCTATACAATTTGGTCTGCCATATTTTTATATTTTTTTTTATATTTTAGTATTAAGGCTATTCACATTATTGTTTTATATTTTGAGGACCCTTGGTTCCCCCCCCCCTTTTCTTACATAAATGTTTTGTGTGGCTTAACTCTCGACTGCCACAACATTTTTGATGTTTTTCTCTTTCCCCAAGACCAGTTTTGATTTGCTAGGAAACAAGAACTGGATATAATGCCATCACATGTGTAATAGGGTGCCTAGGTACTGCCTCTAGGTATAGTTGGAGAGACAGGTAGGATACCTCTAAAAGCCATTTGCAGAGATTCAAGAGCAGGTGGGCCACTGTGGGAGACAGGATGCTGGACTAGTTAGGTTGTGGGCTGATCCCGAAAGGCTTTTATGTTCCTCCCTCTGTTCTTATGAGCACTATAGCTGCATTATTCATGATCAAACTGAGCAGGATTATTTTTGCATCAGCTCTGGTGAACCTGAACACATTTTAAAGACTATTTTAATTTTATGGCTACTTTTTAGAAAAGTCCAGGACGATCTGAATTATGATTTGTGACTTGTCTTATTTGGTTGTCTTATTGTGGCATATTTCTGCTTGAGGACCTGATCCGCAAATGAGTAAAAATACATATTTTGTCAGATGGCTCAAGTTCATGAATGGCCAGCAAAGGCTCACTGTGGAGTTCTAAAAGTCTTCAGAAAACTAGATGACTGCATATGTACTGATGACCTGCAGCTTCAAGAAGTGGTTAAAATTCAGGGAGAAAAGAATAAATGAATAGTAGCAACAAGAGCGAGAAGTGTCATCGCAAAGAATGTATGAAGAACCTCTAAGTGAAAAAGGAACCAAGACCATATTACTATTTGGATTTTTTCTGCTCTGTTGTACATATTTACAGTGATGGAGGGTTGAATCTGGCTAACTTTTATTTATTAGCTGTGCTTTGAGTCAGTTTTGTTTAAAGATAGCATTAGCAGCTGAATAGCGAACTCTTTTCATTGCGAGCTACAAAGGAATGTGCCAAATGCATTGTGAGCCAAGAAGCAAGTAATGTAGGCATTTTAAATGCCAGACTCTATAGGCTTTCAGCGCAGAGGCGGAGGACCTCATACATTTTCACTATGTGGACTGCATTTTAAATCAAGAGGCTGAGTCATAAGCGCCTCCCACTCCCCATTCACAATTGTCAATAAGATACTGTGAAGTCTAGCAATTGTACACACATCCCTTGGTAACAGACATTTCATTATATTGCGAGAACCTGTCATTTATTCTGCAGCAATTTGGGTTGCATATTCATGGCTAACAGCAAGGGAGGGAAAAGTTAAAAATGCATCCAGTACATTTCCATAAGTGATCAACAAGTTTTCATGGTTTTAGAAGATCATTATGTTGGACTGGAGTTCCAATGACCTGAAGCAGTGGTAGCTGTAGTCAGGAAGATGACATTTTACAACATGACTGGGAACACTTATTGTCTTTGCTGTTATTTTGTCCACAGTAGAAGAGTTCCTTGGAAATTCAAGAATATGGATGGTTCATATTTTTGTAAACTCTTGATTTGACTACCTTGTCCCATCCCACAAAGAGCGTTTTTATGGTTGGGTGGGGACAATTATTTTGCAGCCCAAAGGCAATTATTTTATTTGAGTTTCACAGTTACCAAATGATCTGTACTGGAGGGAAGCACTGTATAGGCAGCTCCACTGCAGCTAGATGACGGAGGCACCTCAGGGGGTGTCTGAAGAAGATGCCTTGGCATCTTCATTTTGGAAGGTGTCTCTGATAGTGATGACTCTGGCAAAGCCGGTAGTATGACTGCTCCAAGACACCTGGTACTGCTGTGAATGGAGATGCAGCAGCAGATGCCTCCTTCAGAAAGAGGAGAGGTGGCCACAGCATTAGGATCCCTGTCCTATTGGTTAGCGTGAGCAGCTTTCAGAAAGGTTGTACATGCGATCATGGAAAGCCTACAGGTTAAGCACTGAAGTCAGTAAATAATTACAACCAGGCAACACATAATGTTCCAAGAAAAAATAGAGGAAATCAAGCGGACATAAGTATTATTATTATACACAGAAACACAATATAACACGACACTAAACATGTCAGCTTTGATATTTCATAAAGCATCGGGATCTTCCCAAGATCCTAAAAGGACATTGT
Organism: Aspidoscelis tigris stejnegeri; assembly: GCA_023333525.1. Classification (NCBI taxonomy): domain Eukaryota; kingdom Metazoa; phylum Chordata; class Lepidosauria; order Squamata; family Teiidae; genus Aspidoscelis; species Aspidoscelis tigris. The sequence continues at coordinate 69,413,773 of JALMGA010000006.1, forward strand.
GTACTGGTGGATTTATTATTATTTTATTTATTTTTATTTATTTACATTTCTATCCCGCCCATACCCGAAGGTCTCTGGGCGGGTTACAACAAGTAAAAATAAATTAAAACAAGATACAAATTGAAAGCAATACAGATTAAAATGAAATACAAATAAAACAAGATGCACACTTAAAAACATCTTAAGATTCAACAAATTTAAAACCGTGCACTCTGTAGTGCATTAAAATGATGCCATTATAGCTGGGGAGGGAAAACAAATCCTTAACCAAAGGCCAAGGTAAACAGGTGTGTCTTTAAGGCTCTCCTAAATAAATATAAGGAGGGGGCATGGCGCACTTCGAGGATAGTGTGAGCAGAACCCAAGCAGGTGGCCTTTTGTAATTGACAGGTGGTAACCTTGTCAATGTTAAGTGCCATCTAAGGTCTTTTGGAATGGCACTCAATCTGCCAATCACTACTGGGACCACCATTGTGGGCTTGTGCCAGAGTCTTTATTATTATTATTATTATTATTATTATTATTATTATTATTATTATTATTATTATTATTATTATTATTATTATTATTATTATTATTATTATTATTATTATTACTACTACTACTACTACTACTACTACTACTACTACTACTACTATTGACAGAATTCAGAACAATTTCATTTTTTGGACTTTTGCTCATAATGGGCACTGCAGCAAAGAATGTTCTGAATTCTCATTCTATATTTAGTATTAGTTATACAAATACAGGTGTTGTTTTAGATCCATAGTAAAGCATCTGCAGAATATTTCAGCTTCAAACCTGATGATTTCGCCAAAGGAAAAACAATGGCAAACAGCTTCCATATCTTTATCAGGACTGAATGGATGTGTCCATGCAGTCACCAGGAATTGTCCTTGGCTTGAGGGTCTTTTTTAGCTCTGTGTGCTTGTATAAGTACAAAGCAGATAAAAAGTTAATGGTGGGCAAAGATCACAATGCAAGTGGCAGCAACAAAATCTGAAGAGCTTAATCCTTGCATTGAGAGATAAATTACTATGTCTAAGGAGCTTGCTTAATTTATTAGCTTTGAAAGTCAGATGACTCACTTCAAATTAAGGTAGAAGCTGCCTTTTTTTTTGCCAGAGATCAATGCTGTTGATAGCATGAAATTTAAAGAGACAAGAGAGGTCCCAGGGTCCTGGTTTGTGCCTTAACTTATAGGGATGTTGCAAATTACCAAGTCCTTTTTCATTGAAAATATTGCATAGCTAGAAAGCAGTGGGGTCTTATATGGATAAATGGTACTTGTATACCTGGAGACAATCTTTCTCTCTTTCATGAAGCAAGAAAATGGATTCCAACCCTCTGCCTCAGAGAAAAAAATCAATATTCTCGGATTCATTTACTGTATATGCTTCTTTTCTTTTTTGGAGCAGATGCCTTTATGTGGTCAGAATGAACTTCTTTGTGGCAAATGGGTCACACAGGTCTGTCTTCAAATGTTTCCTATTAGAACCTGGAAGACTGCAAGGAGGGGGGAATATCACCTGCTTCTGGTTTATGGAAAATGATGATAGCAATTTCACTTCATACCTGATGCATTTAATACAAGCAGAAAAAGTCTGCCAGGCATGAAATTTTCAGGAATAACTAATAGAACCTGGGATAAGCACACTTGGGGGCTTTTTGCACCTTCACTTCCTTGGGAAAGCATCCCAGGGAAGTGAACATGGGGGATGGATTTGGCGTCGAATCCAAATGTCCGAATTTGGCGGAATTCATATGGATAACAAATATTATATTTCTGTACATCCCTAGCAGCAACAGACATGCACAGCGTAGTTGCTGCAGCAATTGGGCAATGTAGTGGTAACCAAAGCTGTGGCGCCCAGTCCTTCACTCTGTTGGCTCTGAAGAGTTGAGAACAAAGCATGCTGTACAGCTATACTCATGGGGAGTATAGCCCTGGCACATGAATTGGCTCCACACAGTGCATAATGCTTCATGCTAGACTAGGACTTCCCTATCAGTGAAGGTGTGGAAAGGCTCTCAGTTACCCTTGCACTGATAATCAAACATGGGGAAGATTAGAGTAAAACCAGTGTGGACCCCTCTGAAAGTTATGTGGGGTGGTGCGTCAGGGGCGTCAGCTGGTGTGAATTTAGTAGCGCCTGAGTCATTAGAGAAGAATGATGGGGATTTACTCTGATTTAGCACACTATTCTTCCATAAATCATCTAATGCAGGGTTAGTTGATGTTGTGCCTAATAGATGATGGCTATCAAGTCCCATCATTCCTGATTGTAGGTTGCCTCATGGGGAGTTATAGTCCAACTTCTACTATAATTAATATGCTGTGTAGCGGTATGGAGAACGAGAAGAGCTCATTCAAAGAAAATATATCCTGGGCTAGCTGCTGAAAGTGGCCAAAAGAATTGAGACTTTGGTGGAAAGGAAAAGGAGTAAGACAGAGAAGAGTGAGACCCTCATGGAACTATCAGCAACATCAGGACCTCCTCTTTTGGAACATTAACTTTAGAAGTGGTAGTAACTTCGAGAAAGCTCTTTTGGTTTGAGGGAAAGGGCAAAGGGTTACCGTCTTTCTGCTGGGATCCTGATAAGAAGTGTATGTCACCTGGTAAGGGTTATGCTTGTTTTAGTGCTGTGGGGTGAGAATAATCACTGCCTTAAACAAGACGATCCCAAACTAGATGATCATTGTATTTCTTGGGTCAGCTCAACATGTTAAGCTCCTAAATGCTATTCTTATGCCCTTTCTGCAATTGGCCTTATTCTAGACTATATCTCAGGACAGGGGTGAATTGTCTGCATGCTAATGCAGACTATGGCAAGTCTCACCTGGGACCTGCCATAGTCCACACTGGGGCAATTACTAAACCGATTGCCGAATAAACTTGGGATGCACAAAAAAAGCAGAGCTGCTGAAGTGCCTTCCGGTAACAATGGACAGAAATTCTACCTGGTGGATTGCTCCCTAGTTTATATCATATATCAATTTGTATTTTTATCCTGCCCCATACCTGGACATCTCAGAGCAGGTTACAGCAATAAAGACAAAATGCAAAAATGTGATTTATGTCAACATTTATAACTACCTTGAGAGATTTTTTTAAAAAAATGTGGGAGAAAAAAAATGAATGGAATGAAAATGAATCACATGTGTGCAAACACTTTCTCTTGACACCATTTAGTCCTGTGATGCCTGAAACCTTACTTTGCATGCATAAAATAGGACATGTTGTAAAAGATACTACTGCACTTAATTAGAAATATAAGCATGTCATTTCTTTAAAAGAACTGTGCGTGCTTATAGTAATTTGTGGCTGATTAGCAAACAAATCTATACCATTAAAGACTTGAAACTTGGAAAACTATTGCACTTTAAATAAAAAATGGCTTGGGCTTTATTTAATTCCTGCCATGTTTGTTCCAGCATTAAAAGATTTTAATGACATCTCCTGCACATTTTACCTCTCATGTATCATTCTGTGTAATCTTGCTTCAATGCAAGTGACTCATTGGCTTCAGATTTAAAGTACAGTATGCCGTATGCGCTTCACTTGCATCGCTGTAAAAACAGGAGTTAATTACTCTTGATTGAAAAACATAGGGAAAAGAGGAACAGACACCACCTAGCGTTAAGCTTGTAGTATTTCAGTAGTATTGAGTGCAATATTCTACTGTACCCGTGTTTATTTTAAAGGCTGCCTTCGAGAGAGCAACAGATTTTATTTTGTAAACAATGTTTTTGTGTGTGTCATTCCTGCCCAGGCTGGCAGTTGATGGTCCTCCTCTGGCTTTTACGTGGGCAATGTTATTTTGGTACTCACAGTTTAATTACTAGTGTGAGGATCAAAATCAGTATGCTTTTATACCGCAAGAAAGACACAGTTGCAAAACCTCCCACAGCCGCGAAGCTCACTAGTTCATTGCCATTCTTACTCTTACCGTAATTCTTACACACTACTGTAATGGTTAGCTGAAAGGATAAAATATGAAACAAATGATATTTCATATGTCATTAGCTCTTTAAGAAGAATGACAGAATGCCATACACAAATAAATACATTAACCTATACGTGCTTTGAAAGGTAGTAAAGCAATGGATATAGGATGGTTTTCCATTTAGCACTAGAGTACCCTTTAAGGACCCATTAAAGACCCTTAATGGGTCCTTAAAGGGTGTGCTAGTTTTTCCCACAAGCACTAGAGTATCCTTTAAGGACCCATTAAGAACCCTTAATGGGTCCTTAAAGGGTACTCTAGTGCTAGGAGTTTTTTCCCACAAGCACTAGAGTACCCATTAAGGACCTTTAAGGATCTTTAGTGCTAAGTGGAAAAACACTCCTGCTGGAAGGTTAAACAGAAATTCATAACTCTGATAGACAAGAAGCAGTAATAAAGTGTGAGTAGCGGTCTACATCAGCTTGGCAGGAAGGGCAGCCAGGGACAGGCCAGAGGAACTTCTCTGGCTGCGCCCCAACAGTTCCAGGCTGGCTTTTCTGCCCTTCCTTCCTCCTCGTGTTGCCTACGGTAGCCATGGCGACGGGAGCGCGCGCCAGGTAGAGCAACCAAGCATCCGGCGGCATGTACGACCGCGCGCCCCGCATCTTGACGCTGACCATCGGCTCCACGGACTCTCACCTGGGGCCCGGCTCCTATGAGTTGCCTTCGCAGGGCAAGCGCCTCCGAGGTAGGCGGGCGGGCGGAGAAACCTCGCGCCCCACTTAGGCTTCCCTGTAGCTGCTGCTGCTGCCCTTCCTCAACTGTCTGGCTTTTACAGGGTGGAGATTGGGGTTCTCAACCTTCCTAGTGCTGTGACCCTTTAATACAGTTCCTCGTGTTGTGGTGACCCCCAACCTAACCCTAACCATAGAATTATTTTCATTACTACTTCATAACTGTAATTTGCAACTGTTATGAATCGTAATGTAATTTCATTGTTACAAATAGAACATAATTAAAGCGTAGTATTCATATCAACCACAGCTGAATGTAAAAGTGTCGTTTTACCTCCAATACTGCTGCTTTCTACACAGTAGCTGCTCTCTACTGTAGTTGTATGGGGTGTATGTGATGGGATTGGCGCGATGATGTCATCACACCAGGTACTCCTATGTGGGAGTATCTGCACATGGCCAGACCCACCTGGAGACGGATAGAGGAGCGCTGTCTCGGTTCCTATGTGTTTTCCAGTGGTCCTAGATGACCCCTATGAAAGAGCAGATTGACCCCCCCAAAGGGGTCGCGACCCACAGGTTGAGAACCACACTGCAAAGGGTCCTATGCCGCACGCCCTTGTGTCCTGCTGGACCGGTTTCACTGGATTGCTGATTTCTACATGTCAGCAAACGGGTTGTCCATGGAGAAAGGCCTCGTAGCAACCTCAGCCTCCCTTTTTATGTGGAAGTTTTCGATCTTCCGAGGGGCCTCCTTCTTAATTGGCTCCTAGTCTCTTTCTCTCTGGAGGAGGAGGAATTCACCTTGGCTGTAGTCACACCTAAGGTTTAATCCAGCTTCAGTCCACTTTCAGAGTGAGAGAACACATCAGCAAAGTGACCGGTAATTTTCTTTCCACATTATCTGCCTCAAAGGTGAATTTTCTGGGTTATTGTAACATGGAAAGAAAACAGCTTGTCACTTTACTGGGGTGGGGGTGGGAGGAAGGGGGTTACATTTTTAGTTATGTTTTACCATTTGATATGTTTTAATTTCATTGTAACCTGCCCTGGGACCATTAGGAGAAGGGTGGGATATAAATTTTCTAAATAAATATTCTCACTCTCTGAAAGTGGACTGAAGCTGGATTAAACCTTAAGTGTGACCACAGCCCTTCTTCAGACTCTATAAGGTCCCAAGTACAATGGAAGCTTTTGGCAAAATAAAAAGGGTTAAGATTTGTTCATGTTAGAGTTTAACATACAAAATATCTTAACATGGATTTGTTTGTTCATACAGAGTGCAGCTGCAGTAATCATTTTTTATTTACCAGCTCTAGTGGGCACCAGTCACCAGTGTATATACATATACATCTGGCAATGAAAAGTTCTGAAAATATCTCTGAAATAATGTTTCTATTTCTACTTGCATTTATTTAGAAGTTAGCGCTACTGAATTATGTGGGTTTTTTCTCCTTAAGTGAAAATATTTCTAATTAGAGGGGAATGAAAAAGTCAATGAGATTAAAAGACTTAAGCTTTTATATATCTTTTTATTTATATTTCTGTATCTCCAATATCCAGTGTTTTTAAGGCCCCAAAACAATAAATAGCTGCCCAAAAGGAAAGGGAAAGCTGTTTCTTTAGCTAAAGGCCAAAGTAAAGAGGTGTGTGTTTCCCATGTACCTAAATATATAAGGTGAGCGGCTAGACACAGCTTGGGGGCTACCACAGAGAAGACACTGTCATGTACCCCTGCATCTTTAACTGTTGATATAGGTGACACTATCAGGAGGACACCACTTGCTGGTTTTAATTGATGGGCAAGTCTATGTGGGAGAAGGCACCTCTTTGGATATTTGGGGCTCAAGTTTAGGGCTTTATAAATCAGTGTTAGAACCTTGATTTGGGCTTGGTAGCAGTTCCTTCAGAACTGGCCTGATAATGTGTCTAGCATTTAATATCTGTCAGCAGGGATGTTCTTGAATTCTGTACTAGCTGCAACTTCCAAGCCAGCTTCAAGTGCATCTCAACATAGAGCACATTGCATGGAGCATAGTTTACTGTAGCCAAGCTATCTTTGTCAAGAAGGTTTGAAGCTGGGGAATGGACACCAGCAGGCTTGGGAGTATCCCCATGTTTTGCACCTGTTTCTACCAGGGTAGAGCTACTCTTTCAAGAACAGGATGTCTCCCCACTTCCTGGACTTAAGAGCCACTGACACACAGATGGTTGCTTTGTATGGATACAGCTTCAGTTTACTGATCCATGCCTAGGTTGTTGACTCCTCCAGGGATCTGAATTGCATCTCCACACTCAGAAGGAATGAAGTGACAGAACTGGTGTCATTAGCTGATTGATGGCACCTAACTCCAAATCTTGATTACCTTTCTTAGTGGCTTCATGTAAATGTAAAAAAGTACAAGGGATAAGGTCACCCCCTCAAGGACCCTGCAAGATAACTGCCAGGGAGACTAACAAAGATCCCTCATGACAAATGTCTAGCTTTGTCCTTGGATATAGGAATGAAACCACTGTGATGCAGTGCTTTCAACTCTGAGTCCCTGATGCCTTTCCAGGAGGATACCATAGTCAAATGGTACCAAGTCAAACCATAGTCAAACCACCAAGAGATCAAGGAGAACAAGTGGGGCAGCATTGTCCCCCTCCCCCTCCTGATGTAAAAATAAGGTTGTCAGGGCAACTGAAGGAGGCTCAGTGCCATGACCAGGCCTGAAGCCTGACTGAGTGGGTGTCTTTTAAAGTTGGTGGAACACCATAACCATAACCCCATGAGGCATTCAGCTATCACTCAAACCTGCCTGGTTAAGCCCCTTCATGTAGCCTTTATCAGCCATGACAGGCAAGGGTTCAAGAAGAACATAGCTGGCTGGACACTGTGGAAGCTGCCTGTCCACATGCTGAGACCACAGCAGTTGAAACTGATCCATAATAATGGGAACAGACAGTTTTCTGAACACCTTCACCAGACTATTCTTAACTGTAGCATCTAATTCCATGCCACTCTGAGCAATTTCATCATGAAAGTATCACAGCAAGCCTCTGATGGCAACATTTCTTAGGAAGCATTTGTGTTTAGATCACAGCTGCTGCAAAAAAGATAAAAAGGGTGAAAATCACAGTGTTTAAAAAGGAATGGTCTTCAGTGAAGATAATGTGCTTTGGTATTATCAGGGTTCTAACACTGATAATGTGCTTTACCAAAATCAAGTTCAAATGGGGTTCTGAAATGCTACTGTATTACAAATTAGTATGTAACATCAGTTAATACAAATAAATATTATTTAGATTATTGCTTAATAGGTTTTTCCTTTCATTGAACACTTTACTCAGTCTTGCAGCATAGAGATATGAAAGTGATATCCACTAACATTTTATTAACCTGCTAGGTATCAGTGGTATTTGAATAAGGTGTATGGAAATCCACTTTCTCTGCTGGTGTTACTGGAAGTTGAGAACTGTGCTGTTGTAGAATTCCTAGTGGTTAAATGGCACTGCAAGTTGACTTGATGGAACAGAGCTACTTAAGAGTGAGAAATCATGGTGCCCATTTCTGGGGAGCAGTGGGAGTGATGTTTTGCCTGTGGGGGTGTGTCGGTGGTCTATATTGGGAGCCCTTTGTTGTCACCCTCAGAATGATTTCCATGACAAAGAAATTTATAAATTTCAAAAAAAAATTATCTTCCTTAGAGGCTTTCAGTTATACCCTTTCATATTCCTATGCAAAAGGCATGATATCCCTCATAACACTTATCCCAACAGTTCTACACAGCAATCTGGTGACCTTGGAATACCTGCCATAAAATTGCTATGAGGAGACACTCCAACCATCCCTCACACTTCCCAGTATACATGCACAATTGGTTACAGAGAAATAACTCTGCTTACAATACACTTGTGGCATAACCTAATGATACTACAACAATAAGCATGGTTAATATCAAATAACATGGCAGGCACTGACATCAGCTGACACAAAGTCTGGTTCAATGTCATCTATCTCCTCAAGAGCAGGTCATGTCCATCAAATGAACTTCCATTACCTACAATGCTGCTTCACCTTGTCCCATCTGATGACTTGCTTCTTCTTGGAAGAGTTGACAGTCATCTGAGGTTATCTCCTGTTGAGGAGGCAAACAGTCATAATCCACCTGGACAATACACATGAAGTTGGAGGGCTTTGGCCTATAGTTTGACAGTTTGGGATTTATTTCAAAGCCCTGAGAAAGAAACCATATTAGGCACAGGGGCTAGTAGAGGTATGCCAATGAACTGAAAAGAAGTGGTCCCAGGGTTTGGAATATGTAGAACGTATGTTAGTTCACTCCATTGGACATAGTAGAGTATGCACATTTTAACCACCCAGAATCAAAACAAACATGAGGGAGAAAGAGAAGGTGGACTCAAAGTTTGAGCTGTTAAGTGTAATGAGGCAATACTGACTTTGGCTCTTATCAGGCAGCTGCTTAGATGTTGTCTTACCTGTAATCCCAGGACGTTTCCAAAATAAAATCAGGAAGTTTGGTAAGGACCTAATAAAAAAGTAGGATAATGTGTCATGTACCTTGTTTGTCTGCAGCTGATGTTACAGGTCATGTCTGTGTTTCCATTAGGGCAGCTGGTCTCCATTGACACTAATGGAAGCTGGCCTCATTTATAGTGACCTTACTGCATTAGGGAGACAGAACCAATATCTTAACAGAGCACTTAGGTGAGTGCTTTTTTTAAGACCACCGGGAACTGCTATACTTGTATAAACAACACATATATTAGTTTCTTCATTTGCACCCTATGGTCTAGCTTAGTTCCATTTGTTATCTTTGGTTCCTTTTTAGACAAAGGATATCATTCACTTTTGTGTCTCTTGTTCCAATTACTTTCCCCCCTTTTTGTCAGGTACATTGGTTCTATTCAGCTTAGCCTTCACTCAAATTCCCCATCTTCTGAATCTGAGAAAGAGAAAAACGAATCTGTTGATGTTTTTGGTCTGGTTCATAGTATGCTCTGAGCTCTATAAAGCACAGAGTCTCAACAAACATAGCCTAAAGCTCCAAGTCCTAAAGAGCTAGATTCAAACAGATACAATAAGTCTAAACTGTGGGAAAGTGTTTGTTACAGTACTTTACTAAACAGTAATGGCAGTAAAAATGTAAATATCAAGGACAATGATAAAAACAGTGATATAACAGTTACATATGAATACAAATATATAACAACATGTATAATAGGCTAAAATAGCAGTGTAATTTCCAATTAGGGTGATTGGAATTTTAGTCCAGTTTACACACTAGGGGTCACCCACTGGTATGGGTTGCTCCTGTATCAGATGTTCAGTCTTCTACCAGAGGCCTTTTTGCTCAGGGCCATATGGAACGTGTGTAGGACACCCTGGGATGGAGCATTCGCTCCGCTGGGCTGGCGGTTCTGTTCAGAACCACCCTAGCCCGTCCCAGGGCGCCCACTTACGTTCTGGATGTAGAGCATGAAATCGTGTTCTACATCCAGCCCAGGGCATTCCTGGCCATCCTGCAGCTGTTCAGGAGGGAGTGCATTCGCATGTGCCCTCCCTGACAGCTGCGGGCCCCGCCTCTGGCTGCCCCCATTGGGCAGGCCTGTCATGTTCCTTCCCTGGGGTCCTGTGGGTTCTAGGGGAAGTCAGGCTGCAGGCACCCCCCAGGGCACAGGCCTATGTGAGGCACTTACCTCGTGCTCACTGGGTTCCGAAGAGGCAAACCTGGCTGGCGGCATTGTGCACTTGCGCACCCCCCAGCTCTGATTGGCTAGCTACCAATGAGTAGGTAGCCAATCAGAGTCAGCGGTGCATGCAGATGCACAACATTGCTAACTGCACAAGCCACTTCGGAACCCAGCGAGCATGAGGTAAGTGCCTTACATGCGTGCGAGTCCCCTTGTAGTCCCATGCCTGTGTGTGTGTGCCCGCCCAAGGGGTTTCCTGCAGGCTGAGAGGAGGGAAGGTGGGCATTGTGTCTGGGGACGATTGAGGACATCTAAACTTGGTTAACAGCGTGTATTTAGTGCTTAAGAGGGAAGACAAGTCTCTGGTGTCAGATAGGGAGCTGTTTGCCCTGGCCGAACGTCACACTGCCATTCTCATGCGGATACAGACTATGGTAGACCCTGGGCGGGGCTTGCTGTAGTCTGCATCAGTATGTGGATGGGAGATCCTTATTCTAGGATATAATCTAGAATATGGTTCAGTGTGGAAAGGGCCAAAGTGTCTCTGTACCTAACTGGTAGTCGGAAATGTTCCCTAAGTGAGTGTTGAAGACTAACATTCCATACGGGTTTCAGTGAAGACTTTCTTCAGTGGCTGTTTTTTCAAGATCAGTTAAAATAGACCCAAATTCTATGGTCAATGTCAATATATCACTATGTACAAAGCCTGCTGAATACCACAATAAACATATGGTATAAACCTTTTAATGAGTATTGAAATAATTTTTTTCATCCAGGTTGCCAGTACTGAAAACATCCTAGGGAAGTATATGTATTGTATAGAATAACGTTATTTTTTAAATGAAACTTTGCAAGGCACATTAAATAAAGAACTTTCCTCCTTTAAAATGCATCAGGGTTCATGGCAGGATGAGCATGGGAGAGCTGGTATATTTGCAAATGAAGTAAAAGTCCTCATGGGTCCATACAGTTAACTGAGTAGTTCTTTGAATATATTGGTGTGTGCCCATAATCACAAACATTTTGCAGAGAGCACAAGTCGTAATGCCCTATGGGAAGAAAGCCCTGACTATTTATGATTACTGAGTAATGAACTGAAGCCATATGAAGTTCATATGATTTGTTCCTTGCATTTCTCACAGACAGTCATGCTCCTTTTCTTTCTCTGGCAAGTCGTGGGCTTCAAAGTATTCCTCAAAATGCTGACAGTGATGTTCCTGGACCTGGATACTATGACATCGACACAACTCAGGTAACAGTACACTGCTTTTTATAAGCTTATTATGAAAAGCTTATCGTTCATCTTGCAAGCAGTCTCCAGAGCTACTAAAAGCCAAACAGTAGATTTAGATGGATTAAAATGTATTATAAACTGTAGCAGCAGCAATATTCCAATGATTTAGAAATGCTACTCTACCCTTGCCCTGTTTGGGAAAAGGTGCAGATGCTATTAGTGGCAATGAAGTAGAATTATTCATGCATGCAGTGATTTGAAAACAGCTGGGACAGAGGAGATTGACATCCATATGTTTGTGATCCTACTCAGAATGACTCTTGCAGGAATTGCTGTTGTTCCCAGGTGCAAAATCAATGTGAAATTTGAGCTCAGGTGGGGAATGCTATTTTTCTAGCTCCACGTTAGGATCTTCCGCAGCACTCCATTACAGGACATTATTTTATTTATTTATTTATTTTAATGTTTGTATCCTGCCCTTCAGCCAAAGGTCCCAGGGCGGGTAACAACAATAATGAAACATGCTTACATCAAACATGTGTAGTAGCTGTATAAGGATTCTGGATTGAAAGGAATGAGTATCCATTAAGGCATGGGGTTTGCTCCTGGACTGTGATTCATCTTGGCTACTCAAGGATATGATCAGAGCAGCCACACAACCCTTGATCTACTAACTGAGCAAAAGAATCTTCATCATTATTTGTATATTTATCCTGAAGGTCTCAAGGTTAAAGCAGTCAAGACAAACTGTAAAATGAATCCACTAAGAACAATAATAGTGCCTGAAATTAAGGAGTGAAAGCTGTTTCCTTAGCCAACAATGAAGATAAATAGGTGTGTCTTCATTAATCCTCTAAAGATATATATAGTGAAGATGCCTGACACACCTCAAGGGGGAGACTATACCAATATCTGTCTCCCACTGAAAATGTATCTTTAGCTGGTTGCCCTTTAAAAACAGCTTAATCCTATTGACTTGCAACAGGAAAATACAATTTAGAGCAAGCAGTATCCATGCTCTGAGTGAGAGTGCTGCAAGATTAAAATGCAAACATAATAGTTAATTTAATCGCTGTCCCTTGTTTATTTGTTCTGAATGTTTGAAAATCATTTGTTTACCTCTCATCTCCCAAACATCTGTCTCTCCATCTTTAGGATGCATTTTGTGGTTATAAGAGTAAGTTACCCCTTCCAGACTGGGCCCACTTTGTCCTTGCCCCAACCAAGGTACAATAATCTTAGAACATTTTGCATGTTTCTGCCAAGATCCATCAATAGCTGAACTTGGTGTACTTGCCATGTGGAATGGTCCCTGCTTTCACCATGAAATCAGTGCTAATCGAAGGAAGAGGTTCTAGCTGTCTGCTCCACAACGAGGCTTTGAATGCTTTGCTGCCATTCAGGCTTGGAGTGGGCCAACCTTGAACCACTGGGAGATACTGTCAACAGGATTTCAGGTTTTAATTAGCTGTTCATGTTATCTTCCTTTGACTTGTTCAAAGAGCCCTGCACAGTTGATTACTCCTGAGGTTTTTAGATACTCTGCTCTTTGCGTGACCCACAGTGATGGGTAACTCCTGAATGTCAGAAACTTCTGTTGAAATGAGCCTCTCCTTGTTGCTACTGAACTTAATCTTAGCCAGCTACCTCTGAGAGTCTGTTTGCCCATGCTTATGCTTTTAGAATATTATTTTCACCCCTGAACTACCAAGATGGAGCCTGTGTTTCTATCCCTTATTAGTGCAGTGCAGGTGAGACATAAGAATAGAAGTATTACAAGCTTTAGGTTTTGTTGATGCACTTGGTTTTTAGACTTTAGGGATGCTCTTTTGAATAGACCACTGCTAGTGAGCAACACCTTTATTTTTGAGATTAGGCAAAGCTTGTGTCGGTTTTAGGTCAGTTTGGATATTGCTTCTAGAAAATGTCAACCTTCATTAAGCAATGAAACTTGAGTTTTATTCCATACCTGTACTGATCTCCAAAATTAGCAGAGACATACAGGTTAACACAGTTAACTCTCAATAATTTGTAACAGACACTGAGTTTTTCAAACAGCTCTGGATTTAGAAGTATAATCTTCTCATCCAAATATGTTGCATGTGAATGGCCACCATTCTTTATAGTAATTTGCTCAAAAAAGAGACAAAATACCGGCAACTAGATAGTAGTCACTTAATACTGCTAGAAATTGGCTGGTCTGTTGTAACTACACATTTCTGGGCCAGCCATTAAGATGATGTAGTTTCCTGCTGTCATTGGATTACAGTCTGGAGAAAATACAGATGGGAATTATTCCTAATCTGTAATTCTGCATTGCTTTTGGATTGCTATCTTGCTGTGTTATCAGTAGCGTCAGATCTCTAGGGACCCACCAAGAGTATGTGAAATTTGTGACTAGGGAGAGTTTGCCATGGTCCTTACCACTAGTTGTCTGGAGGATGGGTGTGGGAGCATAAGAGTTGTTTTCGTAATCATGATACAAGCAAGCAGACAAGCAGGTTCTTCTTAGTTAATCATATTGTGGTGCAATATTTAGTTTTAGCTATTTAGTTTTCTTGCTTTCTCTGATTGTGACCCCTTTGAAAAACTAAAGTATATATGAGTAACTTGCTTTGACTTGTAAATGAAGATAAAAAAGAATTAGGCAAGATTTTTGGCTTGATATAGGATTTTTTTTTAACTTCATCAATATGCCATTTTTTCTCTACTAGAAAAAAGGGAATTACGGTAATGGATTTCCTATTAATAATATATTTGAGTTATGAAGTAACTCTATGGATTTAAAGTTATTGGTTTATGACTTTTTCATTCTTAGAAGTGACATGAGGTATCACATTTCCTCACCTTAGCTATTTTTATTTGCTAACCTTAATCTGTATTTGCAAGTAGAGAGTTTTTAGCTTTCTGTAATATGTGCAAAGAAGGCTTTGAATTTGGCTGCCCTTTTCGATTTAAAAGGATGAGATATGTTTATATTTTGGAAGGCTGAAAGAGATCATTTGAAAGAAATATAGAAAGAGAATTTTTCCTCCTGCAGTGTTTATATAACGTATTGTGGCAATGCTAGCTTTTACCAGCTTGCTTATAAAATCTTGTCGGACGTAGGACAAGTTTTTGTATTGGGCCTTGAATATCTGAAAATTAGAGCACCATTTTATTTATTGTTTTCTTCCTTCTTATAGAAGGGTTTAAAAAAAAAACCCTAAAAGCAGGAACTCCCCAATATCAGAAGATATGTCTGTTTATCTCTGTCTCCTCCCAAACATCTGTCTCTCCATCTCTAGGATACGTTTTGGGGCTATATGAGTATACATGAGGCTTCTCCACAGATTATATTGGTGGTATTATTTCTTTTGCTGTTTTCTGATCCTTCCTCAAAATCTACTTTCATTGTGAAATCTTCGGCACAATCCCTCTTCCTTTTGGCAACTAACCTTTGTACATTTTAAAATTTCTCTTCAGTTTCCGTCCCTTCATTTTGATGCATTTATTTTCTAGGTAGTAGGCTTTCTGGCTTAGATGCTTCTGATTCTTCAATATACTTTGGCTGTTACTCAATAAAAATAAAAGAATTTGCACCTTAAAGCTTACAGTCTAAAAAGATAGAACATAAAAACAGAGTAGCAGGTAATAACAGCAGTGCTGATAGGAGGCTTGGCTTTTGTCATCAATTGTTTTTCTGTTACAAAGTGAGCCAAAGTAATCTGCTTTTAGTTTTTGAATGAAAAGGAACACATCTTTGTTGCTGTGGCCGCACCTTACCTTTAATCAGAACTGAGGGTGCGTTCCCATGGTACTAATTTGTATCTCTATTGCCCCTCCAGTGAAGTGGATTAAAGAAAAGCGGGTTCAATCCGGATTTAAGCGTTCCCAAGGGAGTAAGCAAAACACGCATTTAAAATGAACGGACCGTCCCCAAGGAAGCGTGTTTTGTTTACCTGCATCTTTTTCTCCCCGCCCCTCGCTGTTTCATTGGGTGATCGGGCGGAAGGATTTTCCAGCTGCCGAAACGCCTCCGCCCCAGCCAGCGATCCTGCAATCCTTTCCTTCAAAAAGACCAAAAGAAAAATTTAAAATTTCTCTGTTTGTCTCCCCTGCTTGCGAAGACTGCAGCGGGCACTCTTTACAAGATCTCCACCCAGCCAGCTCTTTTACACTTTCACTTTCGCGGAAGCAATTCATCACAATGTATCTTTGCTGTTTCTCTTTGGGATTGGAAAGAGAAACAGCAAAGAGAAAATGCCTGTCTAGATCGCTGTTTGCATAGATCGCTGGCTGGATGACAGGCAAAAGAGAGACAGACAGAGAGAGAGATGATCTCTCCGGCCGGCAATTCCCACCTGGGAGAGAATTCCTGCCCCTTTTGCCACGGAGCGATCCCATGGAAAATGTTGCGCTGAAAACCCACGTCTTCCAGAAAATACTGCTTTAAACAGGTATTTTTTTAAAGTGGGTTTTCCCATTAGCGGCGCTGGAAACCCGGATTAAAGCCGTGCATGAGACCGCTCCGTGGCAAAAGAAGATTTTCAGCAGCCTTATTATTGCATGGGAACACAGCCTGAGGCTGTTTCCTGTCTTCAGAGATCAGATCAGATGCCAAAGTGTGTTTCTGGCTTCCTCCAGACTAGCGGAATAAATCTGCAGTTAAATCTAAAAATGCAGTATACTTGCTGCGCAGTGACGACCGGGTGTTCTGACTGGGAAGCCAGCTGCGTAGCTTCCCGTATAGGAGCTGCGAGGGTTGAGTAGGCACATGCCACCATGCAGGTTGAGCTGCCCTTCCTGCTTAGCTGGCAACTTGTCTGCTTTTCTTGCCATCCTGCCTGAATTGGCTTGAAGCTTTGGATTTTATTTGTACTGCACAGTGAGTGTTGTTGATCCAGCATTAAAGTAAGTGCGCAGTCCCAATTGTCTAATGTGACACCACAATGATTGATCAGTCGTCATATGTGACACCTCAGTCGTGACTGTGCATTCCAATGCGCAATATAAACATGTCTGGAACGCAGCCTCTGTTTCTTCCGTGAACTTTCTGTCTTTGTTTGGGACTATCCTACATTTGACTAATTCCAGCACTGAGTCAGTTTCAGCTGCAAGAAATGGACCCAGACAAAGGGCTGCTGGTCTCTGCCCAGCTCAGCAGTTGTGTGGAGGGCAGCCAGCAGGTTCCAGTGTTTACCTACATTAGAGTGGGATCACTACTGGCTGCAGTCTGGCTGCACCGCCCACAGACCCATTTCATTTTGTTCCAGGAAGGATGTCATATTGTGCATGGCTGCAGCGTGGACAGCAGCCTGTGGGCTCTGTGGGGCTTGTAGCTGGAAAGGGTGAGTCATGTTGACCTATTACTGGCAGCAATGTGGCTGAGCTGTTCCTGGAGCCCACTCACCTTGCCCCCACCCCAAATTAGGTGGGAAAAGGCCTAAAATGGTCCAGTTCTTCTTAAGACATACTAGGTCTGTGCCTCATATAAAAAATCCAATCTCTTTAGGAAATGATTGTAATGGAGCCGAAGACTGATGGCAATAGAGGATTTTTGCCTTATAGGGCCAAGCTGAAACTGTCTTTCATCCGACTGGCCCCACAAGATGATAACATCTTGAGAGCCTAGAAAAGGCAATGCTGGTTCATTGCTTTGACCACCATACTGTGAGCAGCAGTCGCTTTGCACTCCCTCTCAGGGTAAATAAAAGTGGTAGCATCTCTGTGGAGTGAAAAGGATGGAGCTTAATTGCTGGAGTAATAGCAAGTGGAAATAGTAGTTTTTCAGTGCCCTGTGCTGTTCCGCTTTTTGTATAAGACAGTTGAAGCATACATTCCCATGGTACTGCATGAATAGTAGTTCTTAGTTGTTTTCATTTTACTTATTTATTTTATCTCCAGAAAAGTATTAAAGGGGGGCAGAGTCCTCAGTACAAAGAGAAACGTTTCAAAGAGATCCGTACTGATACTCCCGGTCCTGGAACATATTGTCAACCTCCTCTGTTGGGTCAAGATACCTGTTATGTAAAGAGATCTTCAAAAGTCCCTGCAGCACAGGTATGTTAACATAAAAAGGAAAGCACTGTCATAAGTTTGTTTTTACAGTATCAGCTCTTGAGTTGTTAATCAGCTCTGACTGATGCTTTATACGTGAGAGATTTTCTAAAAAGTGAAGAAAAGGATGGAACATTATACTGAGTGTACTGAGAAATTCAAATGGGTGTTGCTTGTGCTGTAACTTCAGAAGGTCTGGAAATCACTGACAAGTTTTTAAGATAGAATTCTGTTATCCCATCTGTGGTAAATACTTATACTACATACATCATTATCCAGAGCTCCAACTGCTTCGTTGGTAGCTGAATACACCTACGTGACTTGCAGATTGGGATTCAGCTACCGTAGCAGGAGGCTGTCTGTCGACTCCTAAGAGTGAAGGGATCAATCACTTTTGCAAAACTGTTGTCAGACCTACTTCCATCAACCTATTCACCCTCAGATTGCAGAACGGAGAAATGTACTGTGATCAAAACTTGTGAACAATAAAGTGGCTCGGGAGAAAATAAGGAAAGGCTCTCCATCTTGCCTGTGGAGAGAGGAAGAGAGAAGGAAACTGGGTGAGCACCTTCGATCAAGCTCCCAGCATTGACCCCTCCCTCCCAACTGTTACCACACAGGCTAAGAAGGAGCCATCTTGCCTGTGGGGAATGGAGGAGAAAAAGCAAATAGAAGTATTTTACCATTGCAAGGATCCATTGTACCATTGCCAGAGCATCCGTCTACCCTGCCACACCAATTTCCTTTTGTATCTTGTCTCTTTAGTTTCTAAGCCTGAGGGCAGGGACCTTTCTAAGATGAATACAATATTGTAACCTGCCCTGAGACCTTTGGGTTTAGGGTGGGATAGAAATATAAATAAATAAATAAATGAATAAATTTTCACGTTAATGTTTCTTTTGTTAAGCTAAACAAATGATAATGAAATGCAAAGATTCTCCCTTAAAGTTCTATAGCTTACTAGGTATGTGCTAGAATGCATTTTTTGCATTATAATTCAAGTCGATTTGAATATTTGAATATTTGATTTGATTCAAAATTCAAAAATCTGAATTTTCAAAAATCCGATTCAAATCCGGATTGTCCGAATCCGTATTTTCAAAAACCCTATCCGAATCGAATGATATGAATGTCGGGAATATTCGTATCCAAATTTTTAATCCACGCACATCCCATTTTCATCCCGTGTTATAAGCGCAGATAGACCTGATATTTGGATGCGATATACGATGTTCTATTCAGTTGAAGTTGAATATTGATATTTATTGAATTTGAATCGAATTTTTGAATATCTGTGCACATCCCTATATCTTATTCAAATAATAGTTTGATTTTATGCTCTAATTTACTGTATACTCTTTGTCATCTGATGGACAAATAGGATATGAGCAGAGGGGATTGTCTTCAAAGACAGTACATATGTTTAGAAGATATAGGGTGTTTTTCCACTGCAGCCCTTAGATCCGGATCTAAGAAGATCCGGATCTAAGGAATGGGTACATTCCTTAATCCGGATCTAGTAGATCCGGATTAAGGGAAACACCCAGTGTGTTTCCACAGGAGGTGTAGCACCTATTAGCAATGGGTGCTAACATCCCTGCTGTGGAAACAGCTTTGCACCCATGTGGGGAATCCGGATTGACCCCCAAGGGGTCGGTCCGTTACCCCAGGTGTTTCAGGGGGCAGGGGAGTGCAGTCACTGAAGCCACTTCGAAGTCATTTCAAAGTCTGTCCAAAATAGCTCCGGAGTGCCTCTGAAGTCTGTGCTGGTCTTCGGAGTGAACTTCGAAATGACTTCAGAGTCACTTTGGAGTCTCTCTGAAGTTCACTTTGAAGATCAGCAGAGACCTCAAAGGCACTCCGGAGCTATTTTGCACAGACGTTGAAATGACTTTGAAGTGGCTTCGAGGTGGCTTCGAAGTGACTTTGGAGCCTAGGTTTAGGGGGGGCCCAATGGGTGCATCCCCTCCCCCTAGCCTCCTCTAGACCCCATTGCCTGTTTCCAGTGGAAACAGGCTCCCTTTAATCCGGATTTTCTGGCAGAAGACCCCATTGTAGACCCCATTAATGTGCACAAAATAACATTAATGGGGTCTACAGAAAATCTGGATTAAAGGCCAAAATGTACCCATTAGATCCGGATTTCCCCCACGGCAGTGGAAACAGTCAGGTCCCAAATGGGTGCCGTGGTGGAAATGGGATCATCCAGCTCACACCAAAATGGGTCCTAAATGGGTGCAAAAATGGGTACTTTTTGACAGTGGAAAAACACCCATAGGGAACAAGCACCTATTTCCCTGGTCTTTAACATACTGTTATTGTTTTTAATGGGTTCATTTTATATTTGTTTTCTACTGCTGTAATCTGCCCTGAGACATTCAGGTATAAGGTGGGATAAAAATACAAATAAATGAATAATAATCCAATGACACAACAGTACTGTGGATTATCATGGCTAGACTGTCACTGGCTAAATAGGATAGTTGTTGGTATATTGGTTGAAGCTGATTAAAAACCACTGCAACTTTGCCTGGAGCTAGACTTTATATTCCTTCATCTCTACAATTTAATGTTCTTAACAAGTAATTATTGTTTTGCTTTCAAAAGGATAGTGCCAGCAGTTAGAACAGTGGTTCTCAACCTTCCTAATGCCATGACCCTTTAATACAGTTCCTTATGTTGTGGTGACCCCCAACCTAACCCTAATCTCCAACCATAAAATTATTTTTGTTGCTACTTTATAACGATCCCTGTGAAAGAGTAGATCGATCCTCAAAGGGGTCGCAACCCACAGATTGAGAGCCACTGAGTTAGAAGA
Source organism: Aspidoscelis tigris stejnegeri (assembly GCA_023333525.1). Classification (NCBI taxonomy): domain Eukaryota; kingdom Metazoa; phylum Chordata; class Lepidosauria; order Squamata; family Teiidae; genus Aspidoscelis; species Aspidoscelis tigris. The sequence goes on from JALMGA010000006.1 coordinate 69,434,243, forward strand.
AAATCATACAAAAAAAATGACACCCTAAAAAATGGCTCCTAAAATTACAAAATAAAATAACTCTCAGGGACATACCTCTTTCTTTGGCTGTCCAATGTGAATTGAGTATGCCAGTTTGGTCTTGTGGTTAGAGTCCTGGACTCATATCTTGTAGTCACTGGTTTTGATTCCGCACTCCTCCACGAAGCCAGCTGGGTGACCTTGGCCTAATCACAGCTCTCCTTCTGAGCTCTCATAGCCCCATCTACCTCACAGGATGTTCTGTTGTGGGGAGAAGAACACAATGCTTTGAGCTCGCTAAATGAGTGAGAAAAGTTGGGTAGAAAAGCCAACTCTTCTTAACCAGGTATCCTATGTCCACTGAAGTGCTGAAATCATCACTATAATATTCTGTCACTGTTTTACTTGTGTATTATCTGTCTGAGAATATTATAACGGACTATTTTATATTTAGCTGAGCTTTTAGAAAAATGTTATTTAATACAAGGCATATTGCATTTATTTCTGTAGAAACTCGCAGACAATATCAAAGCCTTGCGGAAGTCAGATGCTCCTTCCATCCCTTCCCAAGGACAAGCATTTGGTTATGAAGAGCTTGAGGATGGCACTCTTCTAAAACATAATCCTCCTACTATAGACAGTACTCTGGGTCCAGCATTTTATCAGGCAGTACAGGTAAGTAACTTTTAAATCCTTGTGTTATGCTGTCATGAAGTTTACTTGAATCAGTAGTTATGACCCCAGCTGAATGGGGTGAGTAGTATCCATGACAGAGAGCCCTGGGACTCAGTAGAATTTGCAGTCCAGGATCCTTTAATGGATTTTCTCAAAAATACTATTACATAGAGTGCTCATCCAGCAGAAACACAGCTTCTCCACTAGAGCCCCAACAGTCTTCAGTTCTTGCCCATCAATACTTTTAGAATCCTACGAAGATAACTAGGAGCCTGTCGCTTTAACCAATATGGATGCTTGGCTTTCATGTAGCTTTTGACCTTGTAGATGTTGTACCAGGTGACTGTAGATGAAGAGTGATAAAGCTGTCATCTTCTGGCTGAGGTTTGTTCTTAAGGCTTTTCATTACCCAGCTATGCTGATATGGATAGGAACATTAACAATTTCCCCTCACCCTGTGTGCTGGTTCTCAGGCTTTGTTTGAAATCCACATGGCAACAGCAAATCTACCATTGACCCTGGTCATTTCAAAGGAAGATTTGCTGGCACCGTACAGACTTTACACCAGGCCCATGAACTGGCACAGGGCTGGGTGAAGAATTCCTGCCTCCGCTCACCCATGCTGGGTGCTACTCTATAGAAATATAGAAGAGCAGAGCTAAAACAGAGCCACCATATAGGAATAACTGATGTCTTTTGAGTGACCTGTCTTTTATCCTGAAAGCCACATCTCTGGCTGCATCCACATTCAGTTAAAGAAAAAAAGTAGCTCAAAAGCAGCTTAGAGGTGGTACCATGCAGATGCTAGTGTTCTAGTATTTCCATCCCACCTCTAATTCCCACTGCAGGCCAGAAGAAATACATTCTCTAGCCTTCAATGTGGATTAGATGTGGCATGAGAATACTAGCATCTGCATGGATCTTTGAAGTGTATTCTGGCAGTCTCCTTTGTCAGGTATAATAGTTTCTTTAATGATACCAGATCTGCTTCAGTAATAAACTGCAAGCAAATGTGGATAATCTGGGCTATTTTAAAACCCAGAAACACCAAATTTAACTTTTTTTAGGGGAATCAGTAGCTAGATCTTTCACAGGTTTTAATAACGAGGAATAACCAGAAAACAGAGACAAAACCCATTTCAGACTCAAAAACCAGTTTCTTGTTAAACCAGAGCAAAGAGTTTATTAGAAATACAGAAGAGAAGTTGAAATGAAATAGAAAGCCATATCAGAAACGTTTCCAGAACAGAAATAAGCATGCAACAACTAAAGGAATTAACATTTCCCACTAAGAGATCTTTGTGCTTTTAACTGAATTTATCCCTCTTTTAGTAAAACAATTAATTTATAGTTATGCAGCAAAAGCTTCCCAAAAACCCCAAAACAAACTGCTTTTCATAAGTGTGAATTAAGGAATGAGAATAAAATTCTCATTTAAAAAAATTGCAAATATAAAACAGCCAGAAAGGGAACGAAAAACTCCTAATACTAGAAAGAACCCCTAACCAAAAAAAAAAAAAAAAGTTCTAAAGAGAAATAAGGGAAAGTGAATGGAGGATACCAATCTTCTGTCTCACCACCATGTTGTATTCTTCATGCCCAAGAAGTCCAAAGCTGAAGATGTGTAAGATTTCAGCAAACTATCTCCGCTTCCAGAACAAAAATATTTTCAAAATTGGTAAAATGTGCTTCAATCTCAGTCAGACTGGTCTCCAAAATGGACAAAAATCCAAAAGAAATACTTTAAAAATAATCTTTATAATTGCCTTTACAAAACCAGCCAAATTCAGAATGCAAAAGTTTTAAACTGCAGTTCTTGCAGCAAAACTCTGCCCATGTTTTGTGTAGCAGAAAGAAGAAAGGGGGGGGGGAAGAGAAAAATTTCTCCAGGTCTCTTTAGCCTCCCATGATGACCAGAAGAAGAAGACCTCCCTCCTCTGATGACCAGAAGGAGAAGACCTCAAAACCATCTCTTCTCTGCCATTTTTATAGCAAAAATTGGAAACAAAAACTACTGATGTTCTTCCCTTGTTAATGAATAAAAAAAATGTGTACTTGACTCCAGTCTAACAACATTTCCAATCAGTGCATCTCCTGACCTCTCCTTGACACCCTCAGACAAAAGGTGTGAATGGCGAGTCAGTCCAATAATACTATTGTATCCGTTTGATTTGCAAAAGTTTACCTTAAATTAACATTTTAGCACCTCTACTGACTCACTTAATCCCTTCAACTGGACTCACTTAGTGTATGCAAACATCAGCAAACTTACCCAATTCTGCTAAGATGTAAAAAAAAAAGGTGTAAACAGTGAGTCACCTCCAACATCCTGGCATTCTGATACTGGTGAATGGGCCATTTACAATTTAGATAGTAATTCCAAATTCTGGTATACTTATTTTACCCAGATCTCTTCCAAAAATCCATTCCATTTTATTCTTTATTATTTTATTAAAATTAGACAAACTAATCTCTGTCCCAGATTCCATGGTTTTATTTCTCCTTCATTATTTAAAAATCTGTCACCCCAAAAGGAAATAAAACAATGACTTTTAAAGTGCTAGGACTCTGTCTTGACTCAATCAAGATTAAATCTCAGGCTGTGTTTCTTGCATACAGACTTTTATCTTTTGCAAACAGCCAGCTTGTGACTTGAGAGAGAAAAACTATGTCCCTTTTTTTAAAAAACTCCAGGCTTGTCTTCTCAACCCAATATGGCTTCAGTCTTGCTATTTTAAGGCCTTTCCACGTTTCATGGTCTGCCTTTAGCTCTTAATTATGCCAATCATAAAGCCAAATTCATATGTCAAAACCCGGTATATTTCAAGTTCCGGTTTTGCAGTCAAGATTTCTGATGATACTTGTACATCCAGAGTTGATCTGGTAACATTAATCCTTCATCTGTTCTCATCATATGACCAATCTATGTGAGTTCCTGTTTGATGATCACTACTTCAGTGTAGGAATGGGTTTCATTTGATCCATGACTGACTGTTTTTACTGTGGCCCATGGGACTCTTAGTAGTAAGTATCCTTAGATCCATAAATGAAAATATATTTCTAGGCTTGTGTGAACAGGTGTTTAAAACTGTTTGGAGGACTGTAAAAAGGCCCTGGGACTGAGAGGTGAATCACACACTGCCTTTTTTTCTGTCTCTATGGGTGGAGTGACATCATGCAGGCACAGTGTGCAATCCAGTGTGCCTGTTCATCATGACATCTGAGCAAGGGTGACACCACTGTGCTTACAGAGGCAAAAGAAATGGCAGTGTTGGTGCCCTTAAGAAACAGACATGTTCCCTTGCAGTTTTCATGGCACTTGGTGCCAAGGATTTCCAGCTACTTCACCTTGGCCTCTTTACAGTACTCAGAACAGATTGGAATGCTTGTTTGCACAAGCCTATATCTGTCTTCCTTCTCTTTTTATTTCTCGATGTTCAGGTTTTTTCAGCTATTTGTTAACGTGGGAAAAGACCACACTGCTTGAATGATTCTGATCTTTGTTGTTAGTTAAATGTCCTTGTCATTCATAGGCTTGTCTGCTTTTGTCATTTCTTTCTTCTCTAAGATTATTCACCTCCTTCATTCTCCAACTCCTTGTCCTTCTTAATATGTTTGGGAATCCAAGAGCCTGTCACTTCCGTTTGTTCGTTATCAGCTGTAAATTCACTAAGAATGCAACTTGACATTACCATTTTCTTCTTAGTCTTAGTTCATTATAGTCAAAGATCCAGTACAAAATTTAGAAAAGAACACAAAACAGCGATATGACATTATGAACTGTCTGAAATTTTTGGAATTTTATCACAACAGATAAAAAAATAACCTGATGTATTGTACTACTGCAAGTCAGATGTGGCAGACAGAGGAAGGCCTTCTTTGCAATTATTTCTTAATGAAGACCAGAATGCATCCTTGTTCTCTTTGTCTTTAATGTACATCTAAGGTCAAATTTACATATTGCCACGGAGGCAACCAGTTTGCCCCCAAGAGTGTGGGATTTATAGCCTCCCCTACCCCCTGCTCTGAGGAGGGGGTCACAATATTCTGACATGTATGGAATTTCCACAGTTTTGGGCAGCACAATGAGTTTGCAAGAAGAGTTTTAAAGTGTCTTTAGAATTTTCTAAATACATTTTAAATTCAGGCATTTTGAAATGGGCCAGCGTTCCACTGAAGTAGTAGCCTGGATTTGTTTAACAATAAGCATCTCAGTATTGGCATGACATTTTACAAAGAATTTAAAATTTCATTTATTGTCCATGGGAAGAGATAGAATGCTGCCTTTTCCCACCTTTAAAAGTATACAATACAAAAGTGAAATTTTATTCTTTTTGGCATTCAATATTAATCCAGATTTTGCACTTTCACTTGTGGCCCTGCCAGGAGTTTGTGTTACTACTGGGGTCACTCTCAAATCTATTGCTAATTCCTCCTGCCATGGCAAGATGGAAAGGTCATAATACTTGAGAGTAAGTCATGGCAAAACTTTGTGGACTCTGGGCCTGAAGATTTATGCTTGTAACTGCTGAAAGCTTCCCTTCTTCCTCATACTGCAGGAGTCTTCAGCCTTGTTGTAGGGCATATGTTCTATATGTTGAAGTTCCCCGATTCAATTCTTGGCACCTCCAGCTGAGGAAGAAAAGATAGCAGAAGGTATGAAGTACTGTACCTGTATTTGGGACACGCAGATCAGCATAGGTGTGAATAGGCAAAACGAGTCAGTATGTGGCATGAAAACCTACAGGACAGTTTTTTCTTCTTACAGAGATCACTTAGGGTGCTTCCACACAGGGCCTTAAAACACATATAAAGACACATGTAAGACACATATGACACACATACTCGCAGGAGGCCAGATCCAGGACTCTTTGTGCGGCCGCTTCTGCACTCTGGCACGCAAGATCCAACTCTAACCGGGTCTTGCCACTGAAGAATCCAGCCTCCAGGAAGACCTCGAAAATTAGGTCTTCCATCTAGCCCTTTGCCTTGATCCAGTCGGAAGCAGGATGTTTCCGTACCCGGAGAGGTGAGGGACCAGATTTGCCAGTGGCTTCCATCTTGGGAAGGGCAGAAGTAGGCCGGTCTGCCTTCTTCCGTCCTTCCCCTGCACACTGCCAGAAACGCACGGTGACTGGCAGCAGTATGCTTCAGTCCCGCGGCTCCGGGAGCGGCATCGGTGGCGCGGGAGGCCAGATGCCCTTTGGAATGGGTGCTGCAGCCTCTGCCTAGCACCCAGGGGATCTGGCTGGCCGATCCGGCTGGCCTATGCGTGTGCAGACGCGTGGGAGGCCTCCAAGGATCTGTCTCTATTTTGGATGGATCCTTGGGCGGCCAGATTGCTGGGAAATGGATTTTCTTAGATCCCTTTCTTGGTGGCAGGTGCAGAAGCACCCTTATTTATCATCCAGTTGATCAGTTTACTGCTATAAAGTGGAGTACTGCTATAAAGTACATCCAGAATTATCACACACTGTCTAGAGGTTAGATTGATACTCCACGTGGAGTGATGTTATAGCTGTGAGGTTTTCTTTCCATGTGGCCTAGCCCTCCTGTTATGCTGTATGACCAGTAGTATCACATGAATATTTCTGAGTAGTGACAGCTGACACTGAAAAGTTATTGTACTTCTTGTGTAGTAATACAGATAGTGCTACAGTTATGGGATAACAAGATATTGAGCTATGATAGCTAATTTTACTGGAATAATGATAACCCAGTAAATCAGGTCTATATTCCGGGACTGTATTCGGAGCACTGTGATAATGGGTGCATCCAGACCCCTTAATACTGTGCAGCCGAATGCACAGTCACAGTGGGGCATCACACACCACGATCGAGGGATTGCAGTGGTCACACATTATCCCATCATAACTGCGAATTTATCTTAATGTGGGCAAGAGAACACTTGCTGCACAGTATAAGGTAAATTCGAATCTTCCTGCCAGTCTGGGTGGGATGGCGAGAAGAGACAACGAGAGCAGGAAAGGCAGCTGAAATACGATTGGCAGCCTCATCCCACCTGATAGCGCACCCCGACTCAGCTCTTGCAGCTTCCAATGACTGGATGCAGCCGTATATATAAATGGTGGTGGTTTCAATATTGAAAGCAAACAATTACTGTACGGGGATTTATTTATTTATTTATTTATTTATTTACATTTCTATCCCGCCCCATACCCGAAGGTCTCTGGGCGGGTAACAACATATTAAAATAGAATATACATTAAAAGACATTAAAATTCACACACGTGTAAAACAATATACAATATGTTTAAAATGACAGTGTCTGTACTGGGCGAGGGTGGGGGGAGATAAGCAGCTCACCCAAAGGCCAGGGCAAAGAGGTGCGTCTTCACCGCCCTCCTAAATATATATAAGGAAGGGGCATGACGCACCTCGAGGGGGAGGCTATTCCATAGTCTGGGTGCCATCACAGAAAAGGCTCTCTCCCGGGTGCCCACCAACCTCACTACTGAAGGTGGTGGGACAACCAGGAGGGCCTCACCACTTGATCTTAAGGCACGGGCAGGTTGATATGGGAGAAGGCATTCCTTTAGATATTTGGGGCCCAAGTCATTTAGGGCCTTATAAGTCAGAGTCAAAACCTTGAATTGGGCCCGGTAGCGAATTGGCAGCCAGTGCAATTCTTTTAAGACCGGCGTGATGTGCATCCGGCTAGGTGTTCCGGTCAGCATTCTAGCGGCTGCATTTTGCACTAGCTGCAACTTCCGAACCGTCTTCAAGGGTAGCCCCATGTAGAGCGCATTACAGTAGTCCAATCTAGAGGTTACCAGAGCATGGATAACTGTGGCTAAGTCGTCTCTATCCAGAAGAGGCTTCAGTTGCCGGACTAGCCGTAGTTGGGAGTAGGCGCTCCTGGCCACAGCCTCCACCTGAGCTACAAGTGTTAGCGTGGAGTCCAGGAGTACGCCCAGGTTACGGACCTGTCCCTTCCAGGGCATTACAACCCCATCAAGGACAGGGTATCTCCCAACTACCCGGACCCGAGACCCTGTAACACACAGCACCTCTGTCTAGTCTGGATTCAGTTTCAATTTATTCACCCTTATCCAGCCCATTACTGCCTCCAGACACCTGTCAAGCACTTCAACCGCCTCTCCTGATTCAGATGGTACAGAGAGATAGAGCTGGGTATCATCTGCATACTGATGACACCTTACTCCAAATCTCCTGATAACCTCTCCCAACGGCTTCATATAGATGTTAAATAGCATGGGAGATAAGATTGATCCTTGAGGAACCCCACAAGTGAGTTCCCAGGGAGTCGAAACAGTATCTCCCACAGCCACTATCTGGGATCTATACTGGAGATAGGAGGAGAACCAGTGTCATGCATTGCCTCTCACTCCTAAGCTCCGTAGTCTCTCCAGAAGGATACCATGGTCAATGGTATCAAAAGCCGCTGAGAGGTCCAGGAGAACCAACAGGGTAGCATTCCCCCTGTCTCTCTCCCGCAGAAGGTCATCAACCAGGTCGACCAAGGCAGTTTCCATGCCATGACCGGGTCTGAAGCCAGACTGAAATGGGTCTAGATAATCAGCTTCTTCCAAGCATGCCTGCAGTTGAACAGCGACTATCTAACAAGCATTTGGTACATTCTCAAAACTAAGGAAGGCTACAATTCTAATTTTACTTTTCAGACAAAATGAAGAAAGCCAGAAATATTCATTTGTTTAATTGTTTTGTAATATACTTCTAGGTACCTCACTAAACATAAATCTGTCTTCAGTAATTTCCTTGCTTCTTGTTAGAAGCTACATGGAAATTCTGAAGCATCCACAACTAATTGTTGTAATTTTAAAAAGTATAGCTCATCTTTAACAACAGAAAAATAATTTCTTGTCTGCTACTAATTAAAATAAATAGGGAGACATTATGAAGCTGATTGTAATTCTTGGGTTATTCAATCCTCATAATAAGCTTTTTTCAGATAATGCTTTAGGGGGCAGCAGAGTTGTTAAATTGAACTGCTAGAATTTGATACTCTAAAGCATAGAATAGGTTTTGCTTTACCCAAATAGGCTTACTTTATTAGCTATCGAGAATAAAAACTCAAATCTTCAAGCTTATCGAAAGATTAAGACTGTCTTTCATATTCTGTACATGCTGGGAAAGTCATAGACCATCCAATGACTGCATCAACAGTTTTTTTAATTGTGCAGATTATATACAGTGTATAAACAGAGAAGCTGCTTATTTCTTTTAATAGTTTTAAATACAGTATATGAACATTTTGACTGGTTAAAATATTTATATTCAGACTTCAATGACTCACATTGTTCTTTCTCCAGACAACCTTTTATTACATAGGCCACTTAGAAACAAACTGTTTAAGCTACTTAAATAAAATGGCAATTGATAGGTGAACTCCTGAATAGGGGTGTGCATGAATGCAATTTTCAGGATTATATTCGAATCCCAAAAATTTGATTTGAATAGAATCTTTAAAATTTGAATTTAACCAAATTTGATTCAAATTAAGCAAATTCAAATCTATTCGTTTGAATTTTTTATTCAAATTAATGCACTTCGTGCGTGCCCATATGCATCATTACACATCCCGTATGCATCTGTACAAGCCCATACGCATATATGTATCCCAGAGTTATCCCGTATGCAACCTGTTTTCATCCCGTATGGATCCGTACAAATGCATACGGATGCGGGAAAGATGCATATGTACGCATCATGTATGAATGAATAGATCTGAATGCATCATGTATGAATGAATAGATCTGAAATTTGAAATTCGTTCGAATCTTTTGAATTTATGGACATTCAATTCGAATGTCAAAATACTTTGGAATATTTGTTCACACCCCTACTCCTGAAACCATGAAAGCTGCTGGAAAAAATTAATAAAGGTCATTGTTTCCAATTGGGCATACTCTGAACTAAAAGTACATGAGGGACAGAGGTAGCTAGGTTATATACTTCATTAAAGTCTAGTTAAATTTATAATAAAGTAATGCTAAAGATTCATATTTGTAGTAACCACAAAAGCTGCTCAGCCTTTTCAGCCCCTTTCAGTACAAACCTTGAGAGTAAAAGGGAGCCAAAGATTTTCCTTTCCATAGAATTGTAGTACACACTCACTGCCACCAGGGTGCTGAATTCTTTCCATTCCCTGCAGCTGCCCTCAGGGGAATTATTGAGTCTGCAAAGCACATGGTCTTAAGAGTATAGCTTCCTTCTCCTGCTCCCACAGGATGTGACATCAGAAGGACCTCTGACCTGGAAGACAGCAGCTTTCCTCCAGTCGCCTCCCCATGCCAATACTGAGATGCTTATTGTTAAACAAATCCAGGCTACTACTTCAGTGGAACACTGGCCCATTTCAAAATGCCTGAATTTAAAATGCTTTGATGTCACTTCCTTCACGCCCACTTTCTGTGCTGTATAAGAACCCCTTGCAAACATCCATCTCAATCACAGACATAGTCTGCTGTGCCTTTTGTCACTGTCATGAAATGTTGATATGTTATTGCAAATATAATTCACTTCAGTGTAAAATGGGTTAATTTTCTCTGTATATTAGTGTTGAAGTTAGAGAACTGCTGATTGGTTAACTGCTGTAATAGTATGTCACATGCTGTCTCTCTTCAAGTGAAAAGATGGACTCTAGAAACCTCTAGACATGTATGTCTGATGTAAATAAGTTATAAAAGTTTAGTTATGTTGAAAGAAATCAAGAAGTTGTATGGTTCAAGTATGTTCTTCAGCATGCTCTCTGCTATTAGTATAGTTTTCTGAGTAAAAGAAAATGACAGGAAATCACAGAAGTTCCCATGATGTGCTTGCATTTGACAATACCTCACCCCATTCTGGATTGTTTGTATTTTGGCCCTGCCGTCACACATTGGGGAATGGAGTTATTTCCCCCTTATAAAGGGATTCTTCACATCTACCTTGTCCTGTGTGTATGGGATTTAGAATTGTCCATATCGTACACAGCTGAGCAAATCTAGGTGGTTTTTCCAAGATGCAGGGCAAATGGCGCCATTGTAGAGGACAACAGTCTATCCAATGTTGTTTCCAGGTGTTAAGGGCATTACAATCATCTTCCATGAAGGCATTGGCAGTAGTAACAGCTGGGTGTCTAGATTGCAGACTGTTTTGCTCCACACAGGCAGTGCCCTTCAGTATGCAGTAGTTAACCAAGGATTATTGAAAAAATTGCTTCAAGTATTATGGAAAGCTGAACTTGATTCTCATGTAAAATAGAAGCACACAATGTATATTTTTTGTAGTAGAATTTTTCTGTCAGATTTTTAAAAAGTCTCTCTGTATGTGTATGTGTACTGTATATGTATATTTATATGTGTACAATTTAACCATCATTACACAAAGTGTATTCTAGCTGGATGCTTTCATAAAACAAACCTTTTTAACTATGCACTTTCTACACAAGCCTTTTCTGATGTGATAAATGTGATAAATAGTTATTTCCACTTGAGGCACTGTGAGATGTAATTCCGAATCTGTGTTTTCCACATTAGGCATTCATGCTAAGAGTGGTGACACTGACAGATTTCGTAATGATAGGAACATGCTGGGAAGTACCTGCATGCTGCAGTAGTGGAAGACAGTCCATTAGTGCCAGAATTAATGCACTCTGTGACTTTTAATTCTTTGTGGAATCTATTTCTATATTTAATTATGGGAAAGTCATAGAAAAAAAGTTCCAAAGCACCTTCATCCATTTTTATTGTCAATGTGAGTGTCGATTAGTAATTCTTCAAGTTATATTGCAATGTTCACTTAAAATAATGCACCTTCTTGCTGAGTTTGCTTCAATTAAGCCATATTTTATTTGCTAATGACATAGGCAGTTGACAGCGACCTTGAAGCCAGTATTGTCAACACTTCTCGGCAAAAGGAACTCGATGATTTAAAGTTAAGAGTACATCAATTTATTCTTCAGTGTGCTTGTATTTTTAAAAGGTTTTTTAATTCCATTATGGTGAGGCTATTTTACCTGAGTAATGCACAGGTTAGTGAGTTAAGTAGCAGTCAATTTATATTATTTTTAATGCAGAGCTAAAGCTGTATATGGGAGCAGAATAATTTTATTCAAGTATATTGAGTTTGAGAAAGAATGGCCTGTACTCGTGGCCCTTTTAAAATTGGTTTCAGAGTTGGATCACTAGACTGCTCCATGTTAATGTGAACCAGATACTGAGTTTTAGGCTTTTATACAGGCAGTTTCAAACATTTATCTGTTTTATTTGGGTTTTGTGATATTATGTTTATCTGCCTAAATGAATGATTCTGTGATAGTTTGTTGAGAAAAAATATAGATTTTTTTAAAAATGTCTAGTACATAAACATTATTAATCTCTTTTGATTAAATATTAGTTTTGGTCAGTCACAATGTAATTTATCAGTGAAATGCACAATAATTAGAGTATGTTTTTGGGCCTTTTTGATGTTTCATGCTATGTGATTTAATGTGCATTCAGCGAATAGCAGATATATTTATATATATTGGAGCTCATTAGGTACTGTTTTTACTATATAAAGTATATTTTCTGGTGCTGGTGCTTAAGTCAATCCCAGAAGGAAAATTTAGAGGACAGGTGTCTTTCTAAACTCATGAGGCTTATGGTAGCAGGCTGGTGTGGCCTTAGGGGAGCAGCCTATGGATGCTGTGGGGGATGGTGGGGTGCAGTCTGGGAGAAAGAGGACTAGCAGGGCATGATCCAAGGCCATGGTCACACAAGTCCCAATCAGGCTGGCCTATCAATGAATTTGAACTGAATTTGTACCAGTGCTGGTCAGATGTGGATCGATAGAGGCCATCCCCTCCTTGGGCTGCATTGGTTACACATGGAGCCCTTGGTTCCCCACCACTTTTGCTACATCACATCTATCATGTTTTCTATTGGATACCATTCATGTGACTCAAGGGAGGTGAGGGTGTGTGTTTGCAGTTCTTTTTAAAGCCTGCTCCCCCACCTCCGCAGCCCTCCTTCCTTTTCTGTTCTCCTTGCAATTTTTTTTAAATAAATGTGTATAAAAATGCTAGAGAGAGCAATCACCCCTAAACTGAGGAGAAGGGGAGGTGCCTCACGAAATCTGCACATGCCGATTGGCTGAAGGAAATAATGGGTGCCACCCACCACAGCACAGTTCTGTCTCCTTTAGGTTGTCCCACCACTCATACTTGACAAAGTAGAAGCCGGACTGGAATTCCCGGCTGGCCTCAGTCTGTATCAGTCCTGTTTAAAGAGGACTGCATTTTAGGAAGTTCTAATGGCTGTAGGCTGACTTGCAATTTGTAATAACTTAAAATAGTATGAATCATATGTCCTGCCGGATGACTCAGGTCATCCTAAAACTCGTGTGTGACCAGGCCCCAAGAGTGAGGGATGGTAGAGCATGATCTGGGGAGGCATCAAGTGTGATGGGAAAGGCTGGAGAATGAAGTGGTTCACAGAACATGTGTTCATTTTATTTGTTGTAACTCGCCCTGAGACCCTCGGGTATAGGGTGGAATAAAAATACAAATAAATAGATAAACTGCCTGACTCAGATCTGATGGTAGAATTGTTCACCTGGCTTGCAGTTCAGATTCATTACTGACCAGACTTAATTTTTAGTTCATGCACATTCCTACTCTTAAAAATTCCTTGGATAAAAGTTGTATGTAGTTGCTTAATATTTACAACCATAACTATTCTCTTGAATGCCATTAGTATTTGCAATTCTCGTTATTTAGCTGTTTATTGCTGTAGTAAATAGTCTCCTGAGAAAGTAATGGGAAAGACAGTTAAAGTGGGATTTTCACATATGCCTTGTTGACTCATGGATCTTTGAGGAACTGTACATGTATCTATGCATGGAAAACCCTCAAATAATGTCTTCTTTTGAAGTGTTCAAAATAAGCAGCACTGCCTCAGCAAGTCTCCCTTTGCCTCTAGATGAGCTGAAATCATCTTATTTGCTTCTTCTTTGTCTTTCTAAATAGTAGCCCTGCATATTTATGATTTGGAATCATACCTATAGAATTTGTTAGCTAATTTCTTAATGACTACAGATAAAGCTTTTAAGAGCTTTGTTAAATGCTCTTACCTGTGAACCATGTCAAATGATATTTGACCTTGCAATGATTCATGTAATGAGCTGCCTTTTTAAATATGAGCAGAGGACATTTTAATTCACTATCAGCTTATATTTGTTAAGTACAGTGAGTTTAAATATACTGAAAAGTCATTACTATTTTTGAAGTCTATTTTCAGACATAACTGTTGAAATAGTATACCTCTGTCTACACAAGAGGCCAGCTGCCATCATTTTTAAATTGTCTGTAGGACATGATTGTCTTTTAATTTTCACTAGTGTGTTTTAGCTATGTTAAGAAAAGTGTGTGTTCCTAAGGGCTCACTAGATTTCTAGATCTATATGATACTTATAACTGACAAAGTATATTCAAAACACTGTATATCTAAAACAAACTTGCCTTTCCTTGGTTAAATATTGCTTGACACAAAATAAGATATTAAAAATGGGTTTGCAGAGAATTGAAGGGAAATCCTGCGTTTTTGCATTTAAAGGAGTTTTACATTTGGGAAACTGCTTTATTTAATTTTCGGGGAGGGTTATTTACGTAAGAACAGTTAATGCGTATAATATAAAAACTTAATTTAAAATAGTGGGTAGGAATGGGAAATTGTTTGCTTCAAGAATCTTGGGTGAGGAAGTATGTCTTCTCCAGGAATTGCTACATGAATGAGGCCTGTCTGTAAGCTTCTTTCATATGACACAGTAGGCCTGCAACACTCATTCAACTATCTAACTTAACCAGACTGACTTTTTTCAGTCATAACAAGGACTACTATAGGCCTCACCTCTCTGTCATGCTTTATCCTCTTTGAATGAAGCGTGCCCTGGGCTAGGGTACCCTAAATAGGAACCTTGCCTGGTAGAGCTGCAGATCTCAGTGTCAAGGCCTACAGCCAACCCAGGACCAGTATACTGCCCCATGGAAGCATGCAGATAGCATGTCCCTGTGGATCTGGTATACCATGGTATACCTTTTTTTTTTTTGCCAGTTTACCATGGGACACTGCTGAAAGTAGCTTTATTCCCAAACTGGTCAGGCCAGAAACTCCAAAGACCAGGAATGAAACTCCAAAGGCCGTAGGAGCTTTGGCACTACCTCTGAAGTTTCTATGAAGGCAGTGGCTGGGCATAGAACAGGGCAGCTGCCCAAATGTGGACAACCCTATCCCACTCCAACAGCAACCTGTCCTAGCTTGGAGCATGTTGTGTATTTTAGGATGAGGCCAACACAAACACAGAACTGTATTACATGTAAAAGAAAAATTCTCTTGTGTACAAGACATACCAAAATCATCCAGAAAAAGATGCCGTTAATAGTAAAATAATATTAAAAGAGTTTGAAGTCTCCCTCCTTCATAGTACTCTTGTCCCCATATTCTGAAAGGTTTCTTTGGATGTTAACACAACCATGAACACTGTTTTTTTTTTCTTTTTGTCATTCAACCTGAGTTTCTTGTGTACTTTTGCTGCCCCAACCAGATAAAAATCACATGGGCCCTGGTCACATTTATATAAGACCAGATGTCCTACTCATCATTTGAGCTGAGGTTGTACTAGTTCTGTTCACACCTAGATTGTTATAGGTTGTCCTCAGACTGTCCTCGCTTTGGGCTGCATCACTCACACCTTTCTCCGGAATCGTCCTGCACCTTCTCCATGGAACTTTTGGCTCTTCACCCCTTTTGCTATGTCAAATATATCTCCTTTCTTATTGGATGTCACTGTGTTACTCAAGGGAGGCAAGGGTATGTGTTTATGGTACTTTTCTAAGCCTGCTCCCCCAACTCCATGTCCCTGTTCCTTTTTTATGTGCTTTTCTTCTCTGTGCGATTAATTTAAAAAATAATAAATTTGTGTAAAAATGCCAGATAGAGGAATCATCCACATAAACTGAGGAGAGAAGGGGAGGTGCCTCACAAACTCTGTGCATGCCATCCTCTCCTAGACACTGGACTAAAGGGAAGACTGTACCACATCTAGCACAGCACGGTTCAGCTTCCTTTAGCCCCCCCTGCTCACACTGAGGAAGAGAAGATGGCCTGGCATGCCAGGACAAGCTGAGTTGTCTGGAAAGGAGGACTCCGGTTAGAACAATCTGACGGGAATAAGCCAGCTTGGAAAACTAATTAAATAAAAATGTGAGTACTGCGACCAGAAAATGACCTGAAGTCATTTTAAACTAAAGGTGTGACCAGGGCCATGGTGACAAGTGAAGATTGCAAGGAGGCTGGGGAACAACATCCTTTCCCAGTTCACTCAGTGGATTCACAGTCACATTAACTTTATGTGGATGCACCAGATGGGCTTTGTTGGATTGAAGACTGCAGTTGCTGACCTTGCTTGTGAACTTTATCTTTTCCTGCTCCTGCTGCAATCTTCTTTGAACTTACATAATTCAGATATTGAAGACGGACAAGCCAGATTGGATGAACTTTGCTTTAATTTTGTTGAATTTTAGGCCCTTTCAAAACTTTCTTACAAATAATAATAATAATTGTATTGAAATAGAAGAGTGTGCAAATGGCATCTTGTTTCTTGCAAACTTGTATCACTATGGCAACCAAACAGTTGTTTCATGGGGTTTACATTACATGCATAGCATACATGCATATTAACATTTTTTTTAGTTAACAAAAGACTAACAAGCATTA
Organism: Aspidoscelis tigris stejnegeri; assembly: GCA_023333525.1. NCBI lineage: Eukaryota > Metazoa > Chordata > Lepidosauria > Squamata > Teiidae > Aspidoscelis > Aspidoscelis tigris. The sequence continues at coordinate 69,450,658 of JALMGA010000006.1, forward strand.
GAAGCATACTTCGGCTGCTCTCAAAGTGTCCACAAAGTCCAGCTCCCTAACTACTAGACCAAACTGGCAAACTCCAGTGTTCTTGATCTAGAGCTGATAAGAATAAGATATCAGTTCTTCTCAGCTTCTTTCTTTTTTGTCTTTACTGCTATTCTAGAGGATTTCCAGCTGCTCTTAAATGGGTTTTCAGATTGTAGGATCTGTTAATATGGATTCTACAGGATGCTGCCCTTGAAGATGGTCTGGAAGTTTCAAGTAAAACAGAATACAGTAGCATTTGTTACTGAACCCCTCAAGGTTTTAATTTGGATTTATAAAGCCCTACATGGCTTGGCCCCAATATTTAAAGGAGTCCCTTTTCCCATACAGACTGGCCTGTGCACTAAGATAAACTGAAGAGGCTGTCTTGGCAGTGCCACCAGCATGAGAAGCTAAAGACCTCTGGATTGGTGGTCTTCTCGAGACCTCCTCTGTGATATCCCCAAGGCTGTTGAATAGCCTCCCATTTGAATTGCATGAAGTCATTTTACATATTCAGGTTGTTGGCAGACTTGCATCTCTTTACAGGAGAAGAGACAGTTTTCTTCTTCCACACACTGTACTGTCTTGACCTCAGGGTATAGAGTGGAATATAAATATATGTGTTTTTTTTTAAAAAAATCTATATTACATGCTATTTCTGTGTATAAATGGTGCTCAGACCTGTGTACAGTTAAACCAGAATTGATTGAATGCTGCCATGGTAACATCATTCAGGATTCAGTCATATAAGACAAATTATAATATCTTTTTGTGTAAATAAGTGTTGGAAAGTCTATCTCTAAGATTGCTTAAAGTCTATCTTTTAAGATGGCTTAAAATTGCTTTATTTGCAGTTGTGATTACCTTTAAATTACTTTTAGGTGGTAAATACTTCCTTGCTGAAACCACTGGATGGTGCACTAACACTATTACTTTGAGGCAAGATTTAGATTTCCTTAGGATTTTGTAGCATTGGCATTAGGAAACTTTAGGTCCAGTGGCCAGAGAGAGCTGTATCTGCTGAAATTGTGTCTTCTAAAGCTTTAAGGATAGGAAGAATTTTCCCCTTAGTTGCACTTTACTGTTTTTCAAATGGTGAACAAATGTCATCAACTACTTACAAGTTCTTGTATATTCATGCTACTATCTCCTTTTTCCTGCATCTTGAAAATGAACAGACCTGGCCCTCCAGTATCATCACCTGTGTTGCAGAGTTGGTTGGGTTTAGAGATATTTGTTTATTAGTTCAGCTACTATTCTTTAGAGTCATGTTCCGACTGGGACTTTTAGGTGTGTTCAAACCATTTTCAAAACATTCTGTCCACATTGAAAAGTGGCTTTCTGCAGATGATACCCAGCTCTATCTCTCTGTACCATCTGAATCAGGAGAGGCGGTGGAAGTACTTGACAGGTGTCTGGAGGCAGTAATGGGCTGGATGAGGGCCAATAAATTGAAGCTGAATCCAGACAAGACAGAGGTGCTGTGTGTCACAGGGTCTCGGGTCCATGTAGTCGGGAGATACCCTGTCCTCGACGGGGTTGTTATGCCCTGGAAGGGACATGTGCACAATTTGGGGGTACTCCTGGACTCCGCACTAACACTTGAAGCTCAGGTGGAGGCCGTGGCCAGGAGTGCCTACTCCCATCTACGGCTGGTGCGCCAACTGAGGCCTTTTTTGGATAGAGATGACTTGGCCACAGTTATCCATGCTCTGGTAACCTCTAGATTGGACTATTGTAATGCACTCTACGTGGGGCTGCCCTTGAAGACGGTCCGGAAGTTACAGCTAGTGCAAAATGCAGCAGCCAGAGTGCTGACTGGTACAGCTAACTGGATGCACATCACGCCAGTTTTAAAAGAATTGCACTGGCTGCCAATTCACTACCGGGCCCAATTCAAGGTGTTAACTCTGACTTATAAGGCCCTAAATGGCTTGGGCCCCAAATATCTAAAGGAACGCCTTCTCCCATACCAACCTGCCCGTGCCTTAAGATCCAACAATGAGGCCCTCCTGGTCATCCCACCACCTTCAGTAATGAGGTTGGTGGGCACCCGGGAGAGAGCTTTTTTGGTGGTGGCCCCAAGACTATGGAATGGCCTCCCCCTCGAGGTGCGCCATGCCCCTTCCTTGTATTTATTTAGGAGGGCTGTAAAGACTTATCTTTTTGCCTTGGCCTTTGGGTGAGGCTCTATTCTCCCTCCCCAGTTATAATGATACCATTATTAACGTCCTAGGGAATGCCTGGTTTTAATTTGTTGAATTCTTAAGGTGTTTTAACCGTGCATCTTGCTTTTAATCAGTATTTCATTTTAATCTGTATCTGTTTGAATTTGTATCCTGATTGAATTTGTTTTAATCTGTTGTTACCCGCCCAGGGACCTTCGGGTATGGGGCGGGATAGAAATGTAAATAAATAAATTAATTAAAAAGAGGAGTAATTGGGAAAAAGAATAAAAAAACACACCCCTTCAAACAACTCTTGCTCCCGTTTTCTTTTATGAAATGCTTTATTTTCCCAGTGGGGCATTCCCACTCAGCTCAGAATGTTTTGAAACCGTGGAATTAATGCCCACCTGCTGCCCACCCTCCGCTGCCTTGGTTGGTCAGCTGCTTGCCTGCCTGGCCGGCTGCCTGCTATTTCGGCTGCTGCTTTTCACTGGCCATTGTGGCTGCCACCTGCCGCTGCCCTGCTCGTTTGGTCAGCTTGGCGCCAAGCATCCCTGGTGCTCCTGAGGTGTAGGAAGGAGGAATGGAAAGCTCTATTCTTGATGCCTTTTAAACTCATTAACACAATACAATGTATCTTAATGGAATTTCATTTGTATAAGATTTGTCTGTGAAATTATATGTACATTGCTTAAAGCAAGATCTGAGGAACTTAATGGAGCTTGCTTCTGAATAGCATTAGATAGTGGTGTGTGACATAATACATGATATATGATCATTCAAAATGGATTTTTTAAAAATCTAAAGGATAATGCTTTCCTTACTCTTCTTCTGTTACCAATGTTCTTGTGATTCAACATACAGAATAGCTTCTAATTTTGTATTCCAAATTCAGCTTAACTGCCATAGACTTTCCTAAGGCTGCGTTCCCATACAAGATTAAATCCAAATCAAAACTGTTTTCAGGATTGGGAGAACCCATTTACTTTTGATTCCTGGACTTTATGAGGATTATCCTGCAAAAGTCCCCAGAAAAAGTCCTCACAAAAACTGTTCTCAGTCCCCTTTTTGAGCCCAGCCTGCATTATTTTTTTGCCTTTGGGAATTCTGCCAGACTATTTGGGGTGGAGATCTATTCTTCTGGCAAATGCCTGCCAGATGTGGGTGGGATTTCACAGCTGCGAAGGTCCCCCCCCCTTCCCTTGCCATGCCTGTTCTGATCCCACTGCAATCAGGAGAGATGCCAGTGCAGGAATACTTTTTAAAAACACAAGCCTGAAGTGATACATTGTAGCAAGGCTGCCACAGCAGGGGAAAAACTAAGCTGTGAGCTTCTGTTTTACAGAGGGAAGAGGAGGGAAACTGAAAGGGAGAGTCATAGCCTCTCTGCCTCCCCCTCATGCTAGCTTAGCCTCTGTTCTGAAAGGGAATTGCTTTGTACTGTCTGTTCTTTCGCTCTCCTGTTTAGGCGCAAAAATGCTGCCTTCCCAGAGGGAGGGAGCATCTGATATGAAAGGGAGAGTTTGAAAGGGATGATTGCTTTGTTTTTTCGCTCAGCTGATTCTGCCAGGCAGGATTAACAGGGGTTGGACAGGGGTGGAGATTAAAAGGCCCTGTTTCTCCGTGCTGGGTTTTTTTTTGCGTTTGAGTGGGAATGCCAGTGTTCAGATTTAGCCCGTGTTATCCTCAAGGAAATGGGACAGCCAGATTGTGCACTCGGTCCTGAATTTGGATTTTAAAATTCCAAACTGAATGTAAAAAATCAAGTGTGAATGTGTCCTAAGTTAGAATGAATTCCAGGTTGTTAGATTTTTTTTCATTCAGACATTGAAATTTGGAGTTAAAAATCTCTTATTCAAGGTATATCTACTTTTTCTAGTCAAAAGTTTTTATTTATTCCAGATTACCCTCATACAATGGACAGACTTTCAGGATGTTGGATTCCAGTTTCAGTCAGCTTTTGTCATCGTGACAAGAGTTTAACTCCTGTAATATTTATTTATTTACATTTTTATCCTGCCCTATACCTGAAGGTCTCTGGGCGGGTAACAACATCTAAAATCAAACATTATTAAAATAATAATAGTATGTATTTAAACAAAATAAAGCCTCAATTGCTCAAATAGATGCTTAAATTACACATACATACAAAATAAGGATTTGAAAAATATACATGACTTGAAAACATACACTACCCATATTTCATCTTATTTATTTAATGTAATATCTGAAGTCCTGCATTTTCTTTATGCTTATATTTGTATATGTATGTTTTAGAATATATATGCAGTAGGGCTTGAGTCTATCGAAGGCAGTGTTGGTATAAAAACTGTGTTATCTGCCATGATTAGGCATGAACAAGTTTATAATATATACAATTTTATTATACACTAATTTCTGAATATTGTTCCTATACTTACATGCTTAGAGTCTGGATTACCTGGTAACAAATATCAGCCCAGATCTTTATGTGTGCCTGCAATTTTTTGATAGGAATCAATATAGTGTAGAAGTATTGATCTCTGAATACAGAATCTTGGGTTGAAATCCCTGCTTAGTTATTAGAAGAACTAAATATTGTTAATCTTTTCTTTCTTTCAGAATGAAACTTACTCTACTATGAAGTATAAAGGAGTACATTTTGGCAATTTGACGGAAACGCGGCATCCATTTAAACCACATGAGGGTCCCGGACCTGCGGATTATGATGTCATTCAGTATGTAGTTTTGCTGTTGCTTTGCATTAAGATTTGACTCACAGTTTAGGCTGTAGTCTGGTCTGAAAGACATGAAAAGGTGTGGTTTATTGTGATGGGTATGAATCACAGTGAACTTTGGGCTCGTTGCTCTTGTGATCAACCATGATTTATTGTGCATTATGGCACCACCTGTAGCTCTTAAGTACACCGATCAATACCATACTCTGAGAAATGAATGACTCTTGGGCTCTGTCTTGGTACTGGAAACAAATTCCAGGGTAAAACTGTGGTAAAATGCTTGAAAGCAAAAACATTTATATTTAAAGTTTTTAATTAAAAAAAAACTATTTTGAAAATTTTACAGTCGAGTCTATTTCAGCAGGCATGTGTAGCAGGGAAGGGAGAAGGAGAAAAACAAAGGGAATATGAACTGATTCTGGTTGTGCCTTTCATTGGCATGTGGATCTTGACAAGCAGTTCCAAAAAATAAGGTCCTTTAAAAGAAATAAAGTCTCTCAGTTAAAGGTACACTAAAGTTGTTGTTCAATTCTTTCCAACTCTTTTTGACCCTGTGCCCACAATATGCCAGGCCCCTCTGTCCACAGCTGCGTCCTGAAGACTTCCCAAGCTTGTGGTTGTTGCTTCTATGGCATTATCCATCTCATTCTCTGTCATTCCCTTCCTGTTTTGCCCCCAATCTTTCCCAGCGCTGGTCTTTTCCAGTGACTCCTGTTTTCCTATTATGTGTCCAAAGTACATTGTCAGTATTTTAAACACTAAAATGGTAGGTGCTATATCTTTCTTGATCTATTAACTTTTCGCTAATGAACTGTACTACTTTTTTCCCTGGGAGTATAATTTCCAATGGTGGGGAAAGTGAATTAATAAAAAGAAAGAAGAAAGATTTGAGTTATGCATGTGTTTGCTGAATGTCTTCCCTTGCTCATCCAGGATAACACCACTTTCAGGATCATACTGTAAGCCCAAGAGGCATCGAACATATGCTTGAAATAGGCAGACTGCAAATGTAGCTAAAGATACATTTGCAGTATCAGGGATTTTTAACATTAATGCTTGGAAGAATCATGAACAGATTAACAATGGTAGTTATAATTGAATTAATTTCCCTTAGCTGTATATAGATTTGGCTTATTCAGCTGCCTGAGCATTAGTTTTCAGATTTTGCAAAAGGAAGATACACAGGATTGGAATCTTATATTAAATAGCTATGAATTATTCATTTTAAATATTTTGCTATCAGGTTTGGTGGTTAAATTGTAAGACATAAGGGTATGGTTTTACTAAATGCAGAGCTAATGAAGTTTTCAGTGTTGAAAAACATAATTGCTCAAGAAGTTTTTTTGTCCTTATGTAAAACAGAGTTTCCACTACCTTAATTTTTTATTTTATCATATCATATCTGAAACAAAAAAAGCCTAGATAAAGGTAATTTGTTTTTGCATAGTGTAGTTATTTCTAATATACTTGTGGAAAGAGAAGGTGAAAAATTTACTATGTGTATTTAGGTGTCCAGAAACATGTAGATGAGACAACTCATAAATATCTTTACATTTTTTAAAGGGATAGTGCAGGACATTATGAAAATAGCAACTTCAGAAAGGAAGATCAAAGAAAATGTGATCTCCATGTTCCACGATATCATGAAGTGATTGTATTGCAGGAGGAAAAGAAGGTAATGCCAATTCAGTGGAAAGTTTTGTGATGCTTTGCATTTATGTATATGGTACGCACAGAAGAAATTGCCAGCCTCTTTTAGTCACCTTAAAAGGGTGAGAAAAGCTCACCCTTTTATAAAAACTAGCTCTTCTTCTGCTTAAGTGTTCAAGAACGTAGATAAAGGAATTAGGAGAGTTCCATAAGAATTTTAAAGCACCTTGAAGAATGGTAATTTTCTTTTATTCTACTGTACATATTTATTTTAAAGTAGATGCGTATTCCTTCCATTTTTGACCCAAAAATGTGAATGTGTATATTCATTATTTACAATAACTATAAATTTTGCTATTGAAGTTGTTAGCATATTTTGAATATTATTTTGGCATTGTTTTTAATTTTGATACTCTTACCCTTTCCAAGTCCTAATTTGGAGCAGGTTATCAATAAATCATTAAATAAGTCTGTGATGAATAGTGTCTAAAATATGCCTAATTATCATATATAATTTGAGTGTTGGACTGATAATGAATTAGCTTTCTAGCTGGTATCCATGGAATTTGATTCCATCAATTAGTTATGCATTAATTTAAATAGCACTTTATTAAAAAAGAATAAAGTAAAAGAAATTTTAGAATACATATATGAAGCATTCTTATAATTGCAATTAAATTTTCTTATGGCATGAATGGTTTGTTTAAACTGATGTACAAAATTCAGTGTTAAGCTAAGTATTCAGATCTGTTAAAGAACTGTGTGTCATGTATTAGAAGTAGTAGTACTAGTAGTACTACTAGTAGTAGCACAATGTAAGGATATAAACAGATACTGGAATTTTATATGTTCCTTTTCAATTGTTTCAGCTTTTCTTTACATTCCAAAGATTTTTAACAAGTAAATCATATTGAATGGTTGTTAGGGATAATATTAGAACTCACATCTTTTATGCAGAAAATGAGAATACAAGTCCCAATTTTCAGTTTAGAATTTGTAGAATTATGGCTTGTTTAAGGAATACCTTATTATACATTTGTCTGTGTGGTACTAATGTTAATCCAGATAAGATCTGAGCTACGGCTCAGTTATCTTGATTGACTGTAGACCTGATAAAAGTGGTCTACGTTCATGCTAGTACTGTCTGATCTGAATGAAGGAAGGGGCATCTGCATTTTTAATAAATCTAGGAAGAATGTGAGCATGGTTTCAAGTGACATTTGCAGATATAATGCAACTGCAGAGAGGCCTTCACAGCACCTTCACAACAGCAGCTGCTTTGATGATAGTGATGTCATCACAGTGCCTGAGAAGACACCTTGAATTCACAGTGAAGGTGTCTTCTCATTGCCTTTGAAAGCACTATTTCCTGCATGCAGCATTTGATTGATGGACACATAGGCCAATTACATTGGGTGTTGGAGGTGCTTTGCTATTTCCTCAGAGAATGGTGTATAGTTTGTACTGTTGTACGCTAGATTTAATGTCTTCTTTTTGTTGGTTCTGTTGCGGTTGTTTCTGTCATCTCTTGAGGAAGACTTTTTTCTAGGTCTTAGTTGAGCTAGAATTGTAGAGATGTCATAAAGCTTAAGATCTCATCTTTGGTTTCTGCCTTCATGTATTTTCCATTGTGGTTCATTATAATAAAGCATGGAAAACCCCATTAGAAGCATACTTTGGCTGCTCTCAAAGTGTCCACAACTAGACAAAGGACCTTCTCCTGATTGGAGCTGTTACACATCAAATTGTCAACTTTTCTTAATGCTTGATAATTTTTTTTTTGCGAGTAACTCTCCAGTGCAGTAATGATTTCTTCATTTTAGCATTGCTTGTGCAGTTAAATTCTTATCCAGCTAATAGTGACTGCTCTTAAAATTAACCTTCTTAGAGGTAAGAATCCTTTTTTAAGAACAGTAATCTGAAGCTTAATTGCCCAGATTTTACATGAAGTTCTTTTCCATTTCTTATTATTTCTAATGCAGCACTGCTTGTTTCACAATCATGCAGATTTTACTTGAGAAAATGCTATTTATAATCATACAAATAATTTTATTATCATAATCCAAATAAATGTTTAAACTATATAATTTACACTGTCTCTAGAGATCCTAGAAATCCTCAAATTATCCTTATTTTTTGTTTAAATATGTCACACATATTCAGCTGCACTCCAGCATATGGAAAGAGTACAGAAGAATAGCAGACATAGTATTAAACTAAAGGAAGCACAGAAATGGGGAAAACAAGTGTTTCATTGTTATACATTTTGCACTTATCATTATAGGTTATGGGAGGAACATTCCTATCATCTTTTAGGCATTGTCAGAATATAGTTTCATTTCTCTGGTCCTGCTGCCTGCCAGTAGATGAAGGTCAGCATCTAGAAAAAGGACATCTCAGCTTGTGGCTTTGAGGAGTTGAGATTATAAGAACAACCTTTCATTTTATTACTATTTAATATTTCAATAATATCTAATGCCCTAAATACTTTGTGTTTTATGGTGGTGCATGCTTGTCCATTTCAGCAGAAGTAAAGCTACTAGGGCAAGGGTGGCATTCCAGGGCAAAACGAACCCTTGTTATATCTCCTTCAAGAAGTCAAAACAAGTACACTGCACAGGTGCGATCTACGTAGCTGTCCACGAGAGTAGCATGCTCCATAAGCAGGCTTCTGATTGGCTCCTGAACTTCCTTCCTGTAACACCATATATGGCTCTTCCTATAACACTATCCATGCAGTAAGCTTAAATCCTATCTGCTTTTCCCTGGTTCACCAAATAGGGGCATCCAGGGAAAACTTTCCATTGAGCAATTGTATTCTGCGTAAAGGGCATAAAAGGCCCTAAATCTTGTCAGTAAAGAGCTTTCCTTTCACTTTGCAACCATCCATGCGTCCATGTCATTACTCGTTGCAACAGTATTTTTGCTGCTTTTTGGACATGTCGTGGGGAGGTAGACGATATGCATGAAACAGGATATTTCTTCTGTTTTGGAAGACAGGACTTTATGGTGCTCCTTATTTCTCGCTCTAGATGTGATATGTGAAGAATTATTGTGGAAGACCGAAGAAGGGGTTGTCTGTCATGTTCTCCTGGGAATACTGCTCTGATATGTCATGTATGTTCAATCCTTCTTATACCTTGTATAGATGCTGCTGCCATCCTGGACATATATAGTGCTGGTCATGCTCAATGGAGTCAGAACAGTGTGCATGAAGTTGAAGCATGTTGCTTTATTTGCATGGAAATTTTCTAAGAATTAACTGAGATCATGTTTTGATTAGGAAAGGAAGGTCAGCCAAAGTGACCTCCAGATATGAGGTAAGCCCTGTGATCTTCTCAGTATTTCACTGGGATTGCCAGACATACCTGTGACATTCTCTATGCTGTTGGGATTGCAACACACAGAAAGTGCTGTTACAGGAAATCTAGCAGCGACACTAGGTTTCCCATAATAGTCACTTTTACCTGACTCCCTGTCAAGGTACATACAAAATCACCTTGCTAAGAACTTCCAGAAGCCAGCCATGTGTGCAAAAAATAACAACAGAAAGGAGGTGGATGCTTGGATGACTCCCAGAAGTCCCCAGCAAGGTGATTTTATAAGCACCTTGCCAGATGTGCAAGTGAGCCAGGATTTGCAGTGAGTGCTGCAGAATCTTGTTTATGCTTCGCGTTGCCTTTTTGTGTTTGGTGTGAGCTTGCTGAAACATGTGTTTTCATTGCATTTTATTCACTGAGTATGCTAAAATTTGCTGTAAACCCACAAGAAGTTCTTAACTTTGACTATCATTTTAGCGTACTTTTCAGGTGGTCCTCTAGTATTTCTTTGATGTATACTTTTGTAAACATACCACTCCATTTTCATTGTGTTTATAGGCCTTCTGACTTAAGTAAACAAGACATTTTCATTGTATGCGTGTAGCAAGTCCCTTCTGCTGAGGAGAGACTTTTTTTGCAAGTAGATTTATTTCTCTGAATCACTGCGCATGTGCGCACACACACACACACTCATTCACTATATTCTCTGTCAGAAAGATGACAGGAAAGAGCAAATGTAAAAGAGATGTTGGAAAAAGACTGATGATTGTCTCTAGTACTCATCTTAGATTTTCAGGCTTAACCCTTTTGTTCATCCATCAGTCAAAAGTGGCAGGTAGTGACCATTAGGAGGATTCATTAGCACCCTGCAGCATGTTTGTACAGGGTGACCCACATCTGTCTTCATTAGAAGTTTGCTAGTTGCCAGTAGTGAACAGATGGGTCATTATTGCCTACTTTACCCTTTGGGTGTACCTGGAGGACAGGCAAAGTCATCCTAAGCAGGACACACGATGTTACCTCACATAGAGCAAATAGCTTGCTCTAAATAATATTATTGTAGAATCTTGGGCATGTGTGCCTGCCTGTCCTTGCAGCTGGGGAAGATAAAAACAAACAAAACACTATTAACAAAAATGTTTGCAATTGCTTTTACAAATTTCGTTAACCTTTGGGCAATAAGGAAAATGGACTGGAAGCTGGAACAATATTCTCTGCATTAGGCTTTATTTGTTTTGGGCTTTTTTTTTTTTTGCTCAACTGCATTTTACTTATGTTCAGTGAATGATGTTAAGATCTTCAGAACTCCAGGAAAGATGCTCGTATATGCCCTTAAGTAAGAGGAGAATTTTGTCAGATGTAAGACATATAATTTATTAAACCAAAGTTATTTTCTGCTTTTAGGAGAAAGGTAATTTTGCCAGTGCAATCTTACATCTACTTGCTGAGAATTAAGCATCAATTTCATTGAGTTACTTCCAGGAAAGTGCATATAGCATGGCAGCTTTAATGTTTTATACTTCACTGGACTTAGGAAAGTGGATTCATTGGGAAATTTATAGGTTTTCTTTTAATTATTGCAACCTGCCATGAGACCTTAAGAGTATATGGTAGCATACAAATGCAAATAAATAATAATAACTACTGGTAGTTTACAACTCCCATTTGTGTGCATTATCATAACATTTCAGCCCCAAACATTGCTTTGAGAGGGATTTGGGTTTTCTAGCCAGTTTGCCATTTGTTGTAAAACAATGAACAGAGACGAGAACAATTGTTTTAAAAAGTGTTTTTGGAAGATTTGGAATTTGTAATTAGTATTACAACAGGGAAGTGTTTCTCTGTGTTTGCAGTGATACAGTTTCTGTGAGTGTGCATACCCTATTGGAATGTGCAGAGAAAAGATAGTGTCTTCTTAGTACTATAGACTTCATTCAGGTTTGAAATGGGTCTTGAGTATGCCTGCAGGATTGAACCTCTTGCTAAGGGGAATAAAATCTGTTGGAGGCTAAAATCAAGATTTTTGATATACTGGAAAAGAATAGAGCAACTGTGCTATGTACAGTTTGTTGTTACTATGTCAGCGAAGCAATCTATAAAAAAGAATGAGAATATCATTTGGGCAACTGCCTGAATCAGGAAAGGTCTGCTCTATTTAAAAAATAGAAAAGGCCTTCAAAGTTTGGGCTGAGTACAAGAAGCAGCCCAAAATTCCTTTTGTCATGGTCCGCCACAGAGTCATATGGGTTTGCTCACACCTAGTGAAATTCTCGGGAGTGAAGTGATACTGAAAAAGCAAAGGTTGGTTCAAATGGTACAGACTCTGCAGTGCCAAGCCTTTTGGTAGAGTCTGTATCTCTAGATGAGGAGATGGCAGGTGAACGTGAAGCGAAAACCAGGTGCCTATTCATACTACAGCCCATAGTACATAATCAGGGAACTTCTGGGGAAGAGCATCCTCACCTAGAGGAGGCTGCTACAGATTCCAGGCACCCCCTGCCTTCCCAGAAGTTCCCTAATTGAACACTAGGTATGGAGGATGAAATTGTGCTCCACAGTTTTACCAACCTTGTCTAATTCCTTATCTGGTGTGCCCATCGGCAAGCATTTGCACCTTTTCCAGTGCTCCGGGGTCATCTGAGGTGCCGTGCAAACACACTGGCACCTCGGATGGCTATAGATGCAACTGCACATGTGCAGAGCATCATCATCATCATAGCAACGGCGCTGATGCATGTGCAGTTGTGGAGGGTGCCACAAACACAATGGCAACACCCTGAAGAGAACTGGCCCCGGGATCAGTCATAGGTGAGTGACCAATTGTTGCGGGGCTTAGGCTGTAAATGTTCAGTGCTTGCAAGTGAGCGCTAGTCAACGTTGGGTGATTGCACTCCTTTCCAGTCCACAGATGGGAAGGGAAGTGAGAAATCGCCCCAGGTATTTGATGTGGTTTGGCAGGGTTTCTTCTGAAAGAGGATGCCAGAATACATGTTCATTGCCAGGGGGGAAAGAAGAGTTCCAGGATTTGAAAAGGAACATTTTAGCCTTCTGGTTGGTGTCAACATGTGAGATAGTTGCCTGCTGTGTTATTTAAAACAAATATCACTAATGTTGATTTTGGCAAATGATGTTCTATTGTAGTTTCTGTGGTTCTTCATATCAGGATAAATAGGTTTTTCCCCTCAGGGAAGTAAATCTGTTCAATATTACAAATAATCAAAGGAAATTCAGTATTGGTTCACTGAAAACAATCCCTTAATTTTTGATCAATTATAGAAATACAGAAATTAATAAAACGAGCAGACTTCAGTAGTATGACACCAGTAGCAACAGAAACTAACTTTCTAATAACGGTGAATTTTTGGCAGACCTTGTGCAGAAAATATTCAGCATTTTCTTTTTCCTGTGACAAGGTAGTAATTCAAATGAAACTAATATTGAAATTTCCCCAAATTAGAAAGATCCACTCTGGGAAAAGTGTGCTTTGTCATCTAATGAATTTATGCAGCTGAAAACCAGAAATATTTTTTGATTGAGCTTGCCCAAGTTCCGATGACATTTAGAACTATTGCTGGCATTTGCAACTCTATACCTAATGCCATCTTATGTTATATTGTCAGCTGAGATCATGAGGATTGAATACCTTGAAACAGCAATATACAAGAAAACATATAAGCTCTGAACACCTTTAACTGGTTATAATGTCAGGATCACACATGACTAGTTTACATTCATCTCCGTCATTGCTCTAGCGGTTAGGAAGCAGGTCTCTTATCTGGGACTACCGATTTGCTTCTTCACTCCTCCAAAAAGCAAGCTGGGTAGCTTTGGACTAGTCACAGCTCTCTTCTGAGCTCTCATAGCCCCATCTACCTCACAGGGTGTTCTGTTGTGGGGAGAAGAATAGAAAGATTTGTCAGCCACTTTGAGTCCCCTTAAATAAGCGAGAAAAGCAGGGAAGAAAAGCGAACTCTTCCTCCTCCTCCTGCTCTGGTTTGAATTCTGCTTTTAAAAAAGCATAAAAATTCTCAATATTTTACATTTGTAAAGGGATTATTCTAACGGTAATGTAGGACTCCAGTGACGTGATTTACACAGGCAATCTTTAAAGAAAAAGAGAGTGATTATAGTACTAGAAGCAACTGAATATTCTTGCAGAATAAAACTGATACAGTTCTTTCTAGAATGTGAGCATTTCCCCCCCGAGTTCTTGCATTCTTGTTGTTTGCAGATTAATGCATCACTGACTTTTTAAGCTTGAGAGATTTACTTTTCCATATTAACAATCCCTGAAGATTTCATTTACTTTCCAATGTGATGCTGTCACATCGTTATAATAGAGCATATATTCTCAACTACGGTCGGACCCCCGTATCTGCTGAGGATACATTTCAGCTCCTTCCATGGTTACCTGAAATGGTGGATAATTGGGAGCAGGCCTTCCAGTTCTGGGATCAGGCAACCCCAGAACCGGAAGTGCTTTTCTGGGTTCCGAAAAGCCTATTTTGGCCTCTGGAGAGCGTTGGAATAGGTGTGCGATGCCACCCGATGCCTCCTGCCTGCCTCCCATGTGTCCCCTTACATTTTGGATGGGCTCAGGTGGCATCATGCACCTATTCCAACACTATACTGAGGCCAAAATAGGCCTTCTGATTCTGGGTACTTTCCCCTTATGGTGCCCATGAGAAGTGGGGGCTGATCTGGTAACCGTAGTTAATTGAAACCGTGATTACCGAATCAGTGGATATGGGAAACTGACTGTAGTCAGGAGTATAAAACACATATACTAATTAAAGCTGGGGATTTCTATTCCTGATAACATGTCTATTGCTTGTAAAGGTAGCAATAGCACTGCTGCAGCGCAGAGAAAATGTTGCTGTGCATCTGCAGGTCAGTTGTTGTGCAGCCCTGTGATCAATGGGCCATTTTTGATACAGATCTAACTGCCTCCTGTTGGTATCAAGTGTTATAGGGATGACTCTATGCATGTGTTTAGCAGTGTTTGCAAAAGCAGACTCTTTAAAAACTAGAGGTTTGGTTTGACTGTAGATCTGACGGGAGCTGATCCCAGGGTAGAGGGAAATGATTTGCCTGACTTTGATACTTTATTACACGGTGAGCAGAAAGAATATTAAAACTGGGCAAATTAGTCATACAGTAACAGCAATTTGAAGTGCGAGGTTCCCGATTTACTGTAACCATGGCAAAAACAAAACAACAACAACAAAAAAACACACAAAGCCAAAGTTCCTAACACCAAAGGCTTGGGTAAAGCAGAGCAGCAGAATAAAGTTCACACAGGCTTATAGGAGCACTGGGAATTTTTCAGCCAATTAGAAGTTGTTGCCTGGAGGCAGAAGGCAGATTTCTCTGTCTAGGAGGATAACAGCCAATAGAATGCAATTAAGCAGCTAAGGAAAGGTGGTATCATGGGTTGGAGTCCCTCAAAATAACCAATTATTCCCCTGTGATTTGCCAGTTCAAGGCTCCTGTCATTACCTCACCAATTGTTTCCCACACAACACAACTTTTGAAGCCCCTGAAAGGAACTGGAGTACCCCAGCTGAGCTACAGTTCTGCTTCTTCATTAAAGAAGGAGTTGGATCTTTAATAATGGGGGCAGTAAAAGCAGAAAAATGGAAGAGTGAAATTTGAATGGAATGGAGGGAAAGAGTACTGAAGAAAACAAGGCAAAGGGAAACTTTTCTTGAAGTCTTCTCTTAGTCAAAAACAATCTACATTGGGAGGAATGTGAAACAGTGTTGCCAAACACATGCACATAAATGTGAAACGGGATCAAGTTAAAAACAATCTCAATGGCAGGGAAAAGAGGCTTAATTTGAATTGAGTTACTGGCACTCTGATAAACTTCTCCAGGGTTTGACACAAACTCAACAAAGGCAGAGAATACAGAAACTTCAGTGATAATCAGCTGCAAATGCCTCCTTAGAGCAAGATGTCATGAACCTCAAATTCAGTGCTCAGAGGCCAGCTAATTGTACCCCACTAGTATCAGATAGTTCAGGACTGGGTTAATCCAGATGTCAGGAAAAGTGCAACAGCTCAAAGCCTCATTGTGGAAGACACAGCTGAGATCTCTTCCTTCAATCCAGAAGTGATTTCAACAATGTTCTTCTTAGAAGGAGTGATCAACTCATAAAGCACACAGATGAAATTTAGTTCTTGTTGGATTGCAAAAGCAGGAACGTGGAATATTGACATGGATGAACACAAGACACTGAATGGAAGAACACGTATTTGGCCCCCAAATATCTAAAGGAACACCTTCTCCCATACCGACCTGCCCGTGCCTTAAGATCAAGTGGTGAAGCCCTCCTGGTCATCCCACCACCTTCAGTGATGGCCCCCAGACTATGGAATAGTCTCTCCCTCAAGGTGTGTCATGCTCCTTCCTTACATATATTTAGGAAGGTGGTGAAGACGCACCTCTTTACCCTGGCCTTTGGCTGAGATGATTATATTTCCCATCCCAGCACAGATACCATCATTTTAAACATGCTGTGTATTGTTTTAGATTTGTTGGATTTTTTGAAGGGCTTTTAATGTATATTCTGTTTTTAATCTGTTGTTTTAACGATTGTTACTCACCCAGAGACCTTCGGGTATGGGGTGGGATAGAAATGTAAATAGTAAATAAAAATAAAATATCATCCAGGCAAGGGGATAAATGTTTGGGCAGATACTGGGATAAACAAAGGGTTTGCAAACATTCAGGCTTTCCAGAACAGGTAAACAAGTTGCATCACTTAGAGCAACTATTCAGGTTGGCTACACGTATTAGCATATTAATCTAAGCACTCTTGATGAAGGTAGGAAACACTACTGGTAGCATTATCAAAATACATTTTCATCAGGAAGTTGGCAAGCATATCAAAGTATCATGTCATCGGGAAGCTAAGATGGGTTCTGGATTAAGCCCCATGCTTTCACTAAGGCATTTGTCTCTGCTGATCCAGATTGCTGCACTCTTGCCACGCATGTCCAGTTATTAAAATATATATCATAACACAAGCATTTTCCCCTAGTGTGGCAGTGGTGCTCAGTGTAGAGCTGCTGGAACAAGTATGGAATTGGGAGTGACCCTGTTCTCCTCTCACATTTAATATAATGTGACTTTTGTTTTTTAAATGCAACCTGTTGGAGAAGTCCAAGCAGGACTGAGATTTTCTGCTTTCTGTGCTGTAGTTATAGTGAAAATAGTTTCCGAAGAGCTGTTGTTTCTTTTAGGAAGGAAGCTGCCATGTTGAGTAGCAGGCCTGAATCAGAGAGAACTGGTTTGGTGACATAGTTAGAAAATTACCAGATATTTATAGTTTTCTGATTAATTCTATCAAAAGAACTTGTGCTCTTTAGAATATTCTAGGATTTTGTAGCCTCAGTTTTTTCTTGATTTTAAAAGAATAGCAGTGTAGATTTTGGAAACTAGTATTTACACTTAATATTTTACTATTTGGAATTGTAGGTTAAAGTGCATTATGTACTCATCATTTTTTGTTTTAAACAGATATAGTCAATAAAAGTTGGCTTCTCTTTTCCATATTTGTTACTCACAATTTCAACGAGGAGCTTTTATATTTTTGGTGTCTGACAAGAAGGTAAACTTCTCTCAGGATCTGAATAAGCTTAATCCATTTAATAAAGAATACAATTACCATGATTGTCAGAAATAATAAACTGTGTTATGAATAAAGCACTCACTTGTGAAGTTGCAGATACAGCAAATTAATAGGACAATAAAAGTACATGTTTAATATTTCACAGTAGAAGTGATTTATTTAACAGTCACTAATACCTAGCACATAAAAAGTAACATTAATTGTTTGCCTTGTGGAAGCTGGAGTGCTTGGTTTTATTAGTGTCTTATATTGTTATTTCTGTTGATTAAAATATGTTCTGTTGCTATAAATGACAAAGAAAATGGAGAAAAGCAGTTCACTTTCATTTGAATAGATATTGTCTTCTTTTACTGAAATTAGAGAAAAATGAGGAGTGTTTAATGTTTTTAAAAGAATATGAATATTCAATATTATTATTGTTGTTTTTATTATAATTTCAGGTTACATGGTTTGTCCTTACTTAAAAGGACTGATGATAATGAACAAGTTGCAAAAGTTTTCATTTCAGTATAGCCTCAACAGAGAATTCATAAGACTGGATTAAGGTCATTCTACTAACTATGGATCTTTCATACTTTATTTTTAGATTTGTTTTACCTTGGGGAAAATGATGGGGGAAATATATGGGAAGGCATTTATTTATCTCTAACAGAGTTCAAAAGTGTGGAGCCTGCTGGCACTCTACATGATGGCTTTGTTGAAGTCTACAAACCTTTTGAGCATCTCCCTGTTTATTGCTTTGGTGCAATGAAGCAAGGGAAATGATATTCTTAACATTCTAAAAGTGTTGTTGGGCCCCATGATCTATCGTTCTAGAGGAGGAAGAAGAGTGAAGTCCACAAGTATACTAGTATACATGAAGGCTTCCTTGAAGTCTTCAAACCTTCTGAGCGTTTCCTCACTTATTGCTTTGGTGCAGAGAAGCAAGTGAAAGGGATGATTCTTAACATTCTAAAAGTGTTCTTGGGCCCTTTCTGTGTTCTGACTGTATGTTTCTGCTGGAATGCACTGCCTGCATTTAGATGGCCTATTCTGCTCCAAGCCCAGTCACTGTCTCCACTGAGCCCTCAGAAGAAATGCCAAAGCCCTGAAGGCCGGGAATGAAAGTAGCTGTCCTTCAGTTTCTGGCCTGACTGTTTTTGGGTTGGACCCATTTCTGATGTGCTTCTGGAGTACTGAAAATGGTCAGCCATGGTATACAGAACCACAAGGGTATGCTGTCCATACACCTCTATGGTCCAGTGTACTGGTTCTGGGATGGTTGTAGACCCTGACCTCTATAGCTATATTGGGCTAGGGCACTGTTTGGGCACCCTAGCCCAGTCCACACTTCATTCAGTGTAATACCTTAGTCTGCACTAATGTATGGATGGCAGACCCTTAGTCCAAAATGTGTTATGGAATAGTGTTGAATGTGGAAAGGGCTGAGCAGCCAGCAGAAAACATTAGTTCTTGTAATTAAGGAATTTTTGGCAGTGGTTTATAGCATTTGAAAGCAATTAATACTGAGCTGTAGACTGGAGTTCTGAAGCTGGAAAAGTGAACCAAATTGTACCATGTGAACCATGAAATCATCAGGGATCATAAGATCTGTGAGTTGCTTGTTGTACTTGTACATCCTTGGTAATATTTGAGGCAGTTCTATAGTGCTGTTTTAGTTAATACCATATTGAAGAAGTTCGCAGGCTGTGTGGAAGTTCACTGGGCAAAATTTCCTCATGTTCCTGGAAGACGAAAGCAAACTTGGACCTGTTCTCAATTCCCTACAAATGCCCTTGAGTGACATCCTGCCTGTCTCTCCAACCTGGAGGCAGTACCAAGGCATCCATTCAGGGGGCCATTGATGTACTTATCCTCCATGAATTTGTCTACTCCTTTCATAGAACTATTTAGGCTGGTTGCTGTCACCATTTCTTCTGGAAGTAAATTCCATAGACTGGATGAAAAAATGATTCCCCTTGTCAGTCCCTTCAGCTTTAAGGAGTGCTCCCTGGTTCTAGTGTTGTGCATGGGAGAAGAGATTTTTTTTCTCTTAACCACCTTTTCTATACAAGGCAGGATTTTACATATTTCAATCAGGGCACCTCTTAAATGCTGCCTTTCAAGACTGAAAAGGCCTAGATGTTGCAACATAAGGTTGAGTTCTCTTATTAAGCCCTGGCCTATACGCTCCTGGCCTCTGTTCTGCTCAAAGCTTCTGCTAATATGAACTACTTTTATATACAATCATTCTGTTTCAGAGAAGCATAGCTTTTCCATGGAACAGAATGCTTCTGATTTTTGATGGATTATGCTATAAGTGAAAATTAAAACCAGACTCATCACAAACCCACAATTGTGCATCTGACACATCCCCACCCTCAGAAAAAAGGGAAAAAAGTATTTCTCTCCTTATAGTGCACTTTGGAAAGAACCATAGTGATTCATGAGAGCATTTTACCTTGTCATCCTCACTGGCAACAGTCTCTGATGTTTACTTCCCACCTCTTCTTTTTTTTTTCTGTGGACCTAATATAAAGTCTGATCTACAATCTAAGGTGTAAATCAGCACCAATGCCACTGAGGTACAACAATCTCTCAGTATACTAGCCATGTTCAAAGCTAAAAATGTATGAAGAATGAAGAAATATATGATAATAAGCTATGGAGACATACTTTATGCTACTGTAATTTTGTGAGGTAGAGCGGATATTTCAGAACTACAGCAGTGGTTTCATATGCTGCTGTAGGAATAATGCTGAATTTGATTGATTTTACACTGAAGATTTTTTTAAAATGTACTGGGAACATTTGTTTTGGCTCTATGAAGGACAAAAAACTTGTCTTTAAAAAAACCAAAAAAGGAGGGGGGGGGAACAATTGAGGCAACTAGTGAGGTGAATGCTTCAATTTTTAAGCTAATTAAAACGACAGTTATTCTGGTACAGTTGAAGCAATTCCCAGGGGCTCATCACCATTGTTGCATGACAGTTTTCTCTTGGCTAATTAAAGAAATTTTCTCATGCAAACATGCTTTTGTGGTTCTATTTTTTTCAGGGGTTTTTTCCTCCCTCCCTACCAATTGTTTCTTTCATAACTGGCTACATATTTCACGGAAGCATTTTTGCCCAAAGAATTCAGTAATGCTTTGCTTTTAATTCAGGGGTCGATTCTGATTTTGATGTACCCATATTCCCTTGGTGTCTTTTCATTTATTCTTAATCGTTCAGACTCATCTTGGAAGGACTTCTAAATTATATATCATATCATACCATATAAAATGCCTGTAGACCAGTAATTTTTAAGAAAGTGACTGAAGTGCTTCACATTATAATATTATACTCCATCACCCAAGAATCATTCACCACACCCTGGACCCTCCTAGTTATTCCCTCATGGTTCTCTCTAATAAGTCCAAATGAATAAGGATTGAGAGGATGTGTGCGAGGGTGGACAACAGCAAGCATCTTGCCCAGGTCCTCAGACCTCAACAAATGAAAGTAATCCAAGAAAACTGGACCAGATGGTTCCCTAGACACTTCACCAGGTACTGTATCAACAGCAGCACTCAGTTTGAAATGAAGATGAACAACTTAATCCTCAAAGTGTCCTCCAAATTTATAACATACGACTTAAGATTGATGGATACTGGAGGGTGCAATGGAGGCTGAAAACTAAGCATGCTTATGTGTCCCAACATTTGTTTGTTCAGCTTCACAACAAATAGCGTGCCATTGCATTCTTGTCTCCTGACCTGTTCCACACCCTCTGCAGTAGGGCATCGGACATACTGAGGACACTAGCAGTGTGTGGCCTATATAGCTGGCCAGGTGGTTCTGATGGCTTCTAGCTTGCTTAGACTAAGACACTCCCTAGTTACAGCAGCAGTAGGAGCAATAGTCCCACCAGTGAAGCTGTCAGGAATCATAGCAATCAGAGACGTACCAGGAAATCAGCCTTTCCAGTCTCTCCCATTGGCCTGACTGGAAACAGATGGCCTTCCCCTCTGCAGTAAAACTTTTTTTATGTAGTGTTGATTAATTATTAAGGTATTTTTAATTTATGGAGTATGCTGAATGGTATATCTGTTTCTATCATAAACTGAATTTTTAAAATTTAGTTCCGCTTTGTTGTTCTACTGCATATACTGTATTTGCACTTTGAATTAACAATTTTTTTTCAATTATGTAAATTAGCTTTACCACTAGAAAAACTTTGCTGTATGGAAAACATGCATTAAATACTAGCCAATCAATCCCTGGGAATAATTCACTAAAACTGAATCTTACGTCTGAGGTTTCCTCTTTAATTTATTTCAGGCTCCTGCTATAAGATACCTATTTTCTCTTATTAGAGCTGTGGCATTCTAACCATTTAGTAAAGAGCTTGGTTGAGATAAGAGCCATGCAGGATACACTTTAGGTTAATAAGCATTTACTTTAAAGTGTGTTTAAATTTCTTTTATGGTACTTTGTTGAACAAGAGTAAGTATATTTAATGAGTTACATTTTCATGAGTGCTCAAGCCTTTATTTTTCTGGCATCCATTTAAAAAGAGAATGACAATTATTTTTGAATTCCACTGAGCATGTGGGAGGCTCCAGCTACAATTCACAATCTGTGGCTGCCCTTCTCATAATATTAGGCTTATGTGCTTCTTTATTACCAGTCCTCACAAGCACTGGGTGAACTGGTTCTGCATACAGTTGAACAGTTGCAGTGACTCAACATTCATCTGTATGGACAGTGCATTCCTTAATTTTAGATTGGATGGGGGTAGATCCTATTCATCTGGCACTCTTTCTTTTGCTTCCAAGTTAACAGTGGCACATTAGAATTAGTGGATCATAGTAGGTACATGAGCGCTCTGAAAAATAAAGGAAGGTTTTGGGTGTTTACAAAGTCCTGCTGCTGGCCTAAACAGATGCTCATTTTGTAGGTCCTTGATCATGTGCCGTTCAGTCTGAATGATTTTCCTGTATATACTTGATATGAATTTGGTAAATTGCAGCATAAGCCACAGAGGTGGACTAAAAGCCACAGAGGTGGTCCACAGGGAGGTGGGGAAGGAATTGGATTGTAATGGAATCTTTCTTTTGATTCCTGGAACCATCTATAGATCTGGCAAATGAAGTTTGAGAAAATCAAGGAAAGGTTCATTTCCATTGGCCCTGTAGTTCTTATCTGTTCTGATCAGTGGTCCTTGCAGAATTTTAGTTGTGAATGAAACTCATCTGCAGGGATGGAAGAGAAGGTCTTGCACAGCAACTCCACTGTGCTATTTGCCAGATTTCCTGTGATAGCCTCACCTTTATGTCTAGTAAGGTTTGTATGAAATTTTCTTATTGGGAACTTAAGGCACTTGACTGATCCTGAGTATCTGGGAAAAAAAAAGAGCAAAGGGGCAGGTGCTTGGCTAGTTTTTGGAAGTTCCCAGTGGGATGACTTTGGCCCGGTTCCCATTACAAGCTTAAAACAGTTTTCCTAAACCAAAATAATAGAACCGGATGCTAACACGAATTTGCCTGATCCCATTACTTTCAACTTAATTGGGTTAGATCCAGATTCTGAGGATCGTATGTGGCATATGTGACTCAAGGGTGGACTCAAGTGGCTACTTTCTAAAAGCTGCTTTTCGGGGCTGCCCTGCCCTCTTCCTCCTGGCATGAACACGCCACCCATAACGGACCCCTTCATGGAGCCTAGCTGGGTTGCTGCCGCTTGCCTGGATGGATGAAAAACGGCAGCGGGCAGCCAGCGATTCTTTCCCCTCTTCTCCCCATTGCCCAGGGCGCACAGCAGCAGCAGCAACTCAAGTCCCCTTCGCCCGCTCACTGCCACAGCCAGAGCCTTAAACATTCACACATCTCCCAGAACCTGACAGCTGCTTTCATTGCTTTCCCTTTCTAAAGGTCAGAATTCCAAAGAACCAGAATTGCGCAAAATTGCAACATTGTTATCAGGTATGAAGTGTGTGGATTGCTACAGTGTAACTGCTGCTGTAAGGAGTGGATTTTTACAGTGAAATCACTATCTTTGGAAGCAAGCTATTGGGGGAAGGAAACCCTAAACATGCATTCTCATCCCACTAAAACAGTACCATTCCCACAGTAAGAAATGTAAAATGTTTCAAATGCACGAACCAGAGCGAGACCTGTTGAAATGAGTGTTAACGTTTACAATGCTTTGGGGTGATTTAACATGCAGAAAGCGTGTTAAGCCAACATGACATGGGGACTGCGAGGATCGAAACCATTTCGAAACCATTTTAAGCTTATAATGGGAACACGGCCTTTGTATGCAGCTAGGCAGACATGTAGGTAAACAAATCAGTGCTTAGGTTTGCTGCCTTAGGTTTTATATCCCGCATTGCCTATTACCATTGGGAGACAGACGTAATGATAATGCTTATAATAATGCCTTTGCTGAAATATGATTTTGCTCTCCTTGAGGTTTATTGTTTATAAACTTTTTTCTGCTGAATGGTGGCCTTGTTTTTCATCTTTTGAGTTTTGTACCGAAGTGCATTTTTGAATCAAATTATTTCATTTCAGGGTTAAAGCAATCAGTTACGCTTACTGTGTACTTTTTCTGTTGCTACCAATATTATTGCAGGGCGTTCCAGGTCCTGGCCAGTATGACATTAAAGGACAGTTTGAGAAGGCAGACAGCACAGCAATAAGTGAATCCCATCGTGCACCTTTTCTTTCCCTTTCCCAGGTACAAAGAAATATAACTCTTCCATTTTTGTATTTTTTTGTATTTTGATATCTTAGTGATATTTCTTCCATCAGCCTGTGAATTTCCAGAACAATGAAAACAGTTACCGTATTTTCTGGCTTATAAGACGACTGGGCATATAAGATGACCCCCAACTTTCCAGTTAAAATATAGAGTTTGGGATATACTTGCCGTATAAGAAGATGACCCTCGGCGTATAAGACGACCCCCAACTTTTGAGAAGATTTTCCTGGGTAAAAAAGTAGTCTTATACACCAGAAAATACAGTACTTGTTTTTCGCGTACTGAAACCCTATGGTGGAAATCTGTGGCATCTTTGTGAGGTTGCTTCTGCTGGCTCCTGCTGTTTGGTAGATGCCAAAAATATAACTAAGAGGAAAACTACTCCTTTTCTGGCTTGACGTTAACAAGTTACTAAAGCTTTTCCAAGGTCATTTGGAATCTTCATTGCAGAGTCTGTTTGCAAAATATACCTCCCCACATAAACTTCCAGTCAGTGTAATCTATGCTCATTCCAAATGAACAATCTTATTGGTACCTATAGATCATTGACATATTGAACTATATCCAACAACTGATGTCTCTCTTTTATTGTTTCCTTCCCCGCACCTCTAAATGTCTCATTTCCCAATATCTTGGTCATTTATATTATTAGCCTGTAATTTATATATAGTAGTATTTATTTTTCAGTTATTTTGCTTTATAGTTTATATTGAATTTGTAACATATTGTTTAAATTTATTTTAGGTAATATTATATTATGATATAAACACACTCTCCCTTGTTTCATGTGGTACCTATACTTATAGCTTTTAGGCCCCTATTAGGGATGTGCCAAATGGTTCTGTTTTAATCTGGTTTGACATAGACCAGGAGAGGATTCTTCAACAGACTGCTTTGAAGAGAAATGTTTTGATTTTTTGTGCCTTACTGGTATCTAAGAGAGATGAAAGGCTGTGGTGGCATTTTCTGGATAGTATAGAAGGCTGCTGCTGCTGCTACAGAAGTAGTGTGAGGCACCTGTAGAAAGCTCAGTGGCCCTTTGTGGGTTCTTTGTGCTACACATGGCCTCTTTAAAGGGCTGTCATGCCCACAAAAGTGTTCTCTTATAGCCACAAATATGGCCTTGGAAAAGCTGAAGATGTGGAAGATGTTTTACATGCAGCAATGTCTTTCTGGTTAACCTAATATAACTACTGTAGTTGGACATGGTTCTGTAAGGTAAGCTTAAAATATATTACAGATATTTGCTCAGTATGTGTATTTTAACTTTTTATTTGGAACAATGAGGACATGCTTTGCATATAAAAATGCTTTGTGGTCAATCCCTCGCACCTAGTTACCCTTTCTCCCTCCCCCTATTTATTTACATTTCTATCCCGTCCCATACCCGAAGGTCTCTGGGCAGATAGTAACCATTAAAACAACAGATTAAAAACTACATTAAAAGCCCTTTAAAAATTAAATCTAAAACAATACACAACATGTTTAAAATGATGGTTATCTGTACTAGGGGGCGGGGGGAATATAATCATCTCAGCCAAAGGCCAGGGTAAAGAGGTGCATTTTCACCGCCTTCCTAAATATATGTAAGGAAGGGACATGACACATGTTGAGAGGGAGACTATTCCATAGTCAGGGGGCCATCACCGAAAAGGCGCTCTCCCAGGTGCCCACCAACCTTGCTACTGAAGGCTGTGGGATGACTAGGAGTGCCTCACCGCTACATCTTACGGCACTGACAGGTTGGTATGGGAGAAGGCTTTCCTTTAGATATTTGGGGCCCAAGTCATTTAGGGCCTTATAAGTCAGAAACAGAAACCTACAATTCTGTTTCATACAGCACTGCTTCTGGTATCTGTGGTCCAACAATTGCAGCACTGCTGGAAATGACCTATGCCTAATATCTGTTGTGTATACATTTGTTTTTGAAAATCGCACAATTATTAATAAAAATAAAAGTGACAGCTAATAATAAAGGGAAATTTAAAAAAGTTTGCTTTTTTAGAATATTTAGAAGAATTAGTGGATTGCCTATCATTAAATTTATTTTCTCTTGTACTTCCCTAGAGGTTTGCACCTGTGAAATCTTCAACCCCAGCTCCTGGTACATATAATGAAACACGCTGTGCTCTTGAGTCCTTGAAGAAAGCAGCCAAAACTAAAAACGTTCCGTTTGGCCATACATCTGTCCGATTCACCCAGGACTACAAACTGCAAAAATCGCCAGGTTAAGAGTTAATATCAATAAGTGTAACATGCATCAAATTGTTGCAGTGAATCTTTGCTCATGAAGAATGGTCCAGGATTCCGGATAGCGTGGACAACAAATGTAGCAGTGCTCTTAGGTGTCTGGCCTATTTTAGGATAAGGCTGTTAAGTTCTTTCTGCCCTTCCTCTAATTCATGATAACCACTGATTCATTCTTGCCACTTCAGTGTACTCTACACAATGGAAATGAAACAGCTTTTGTTTCATATGTTTTCAAAATTCATTTTAATCTGCAAACAGAGGGTGCCTCCAGACATCATACTCAGTTTACACTATGATAGGCAGAAAAGAAGGCTGTTCTTCTGGGAACATGCTGTGCAGCCCCCTTTTTGTTATTATTTCCCCATGTTTGGCAAGGATATGGTATTGCCACAATGTATGCCAGACACTGGAACTTCCAATAGGATACTGACATTTTTAAAACAGTGCAGTATTTCCTAAACTTTTGGGGCAGTACACTGGGTCTGTGTCCCCATGGTAAGGATACTGCGAGGTGAAAGTCAGTTTGCCTCAGGAGAGTCCCCATGCAAAGCCCTAATTCGGGCTACATAAGGGACAAAATCCCAAAAATCAAAACAACCCCCCCCGCTTATAACTGTTCTCGCCCCAAATTACAGGGCAAGAACGGGTTATCCTGGGGGCATGGGGACACTCCCGGGTTACTATCGCAGCATTAGCAGGTGGGACTTCACTGTCCCAGCCACTAATGCTGTGATTGCAACTGTTCACCCTTACCTGAATGCTTAATTGGCCAGGTAAGGGCTTGATTTACCCCACACAGTCGCCTGATAGCTGTCCTGCAGTCAGCTGAGCAACTTTCAGGTGAGTATAGGGGCTGTCATGCGCACAAGCAGAGCTCTGCTAAAATGATTAAAACAGACGTGGCTTTCACATCTGTTTTAATCATCTTAATGCAAATTAAGATTCTCATTAAGGCTGCCTCGAATCCACCGTGAAGCAGTGGCAGCCCCATGGGGACGCAGCCTGACAGCAATCTGACATGGTATTGGAGATGTCTGTCAATCCCACTGAGATGTTGGCAGGATGCTGCTGCTTTTACTGGATCTGGTAAATCTCTTAGATGCTTCTGCAAACCAAGGGAATCCCCTGAATATCATCTTAGAGACCCATTTCACATTGGATTTGATAGGTAATCACTATCCAAGTATGGAAGTGGGAACCATGTTGTGTTTATTGTTAAATTCAGATATTCCATATTAAGCTTGGTAAAGAGCCTGAGTGATTTAAATACTCATTATTAAACAATGCACTCTCTGGAATGACAGACATTTGCAGTGAAGTGAGATTGAATTGTATAGCTGAGTATAAGTGGTGTCACTGCTGCATAGCTCAGCCTAAGTGCTCCAGGACTGTGAATCATTCCACACAAGTTTTCAGGAATCACAGCTTCCTTATATTATTTCACTTCCATTCAAAGACATCTTCATTAATGTTCAAGATGACTATGCTGGACTGTGCAGTGGTTAAGTATACAGTTCATCATGTAGTTAGTATACAGGATGCCTGTAAGCCCTAAGAGAAGGGGGTATATGAAGTAGATGAGGAAACTACTGAGGATGCTGAGAAGACCAATTTCCACACTCACTGAAAAACAACTAGTTACCCAACTCAAATATAATCAAGAGAAAACTGCTATTAGAAATGGAGATTGATTGACTACAAGGAACTTGCCTAGACCACAATAATATTGATGAAATCTTGGAAATACAGCTTACAGAAGATAGTGAAATGATATCATCACCAGTACTATTCATGCTTCCAGGCAGAGCTGCTGGGAAAAAAAAAAAGATTATGAACAAGCTTGCTATTGTCAGCCTCACTCTAGACTGCCTAAGCCCAGCACAAGAAGATGTCATTGCAGCAGTTCATAGCATTCCACCTTCCATCAAAAGCAAAACTAATGAACTGAAGGATGCAACAGCAACGGTGATTCTAGAGGTGCTTGGTTAAAAGACTGAGAGCTCAAATGATGATGATAACAAACTGTGTCTCCCTTGGAGGCTAAGACTGGAAGCCAAAATAAGAAGCATTCCTAAGGACATTAGCCAGCAAAGCTCAGTAGGGGCGTAAAGGTCAAGATGATATCACAAAGATCTGCCCCACAGTGAAAACCTTGAAAATGCTGAATGAAGTTTTGCAGCATTGGCTACCAGGATGGAGAGATAACAGGACAGAAAATTCTAAAGAACCATTAAAGGTATATTCTCTATTGCAAGGTGATAGGCTATTAAGAGCAGATCTACCAAGAGCTGATACTGAACAGTACTGTAAAAAATGGGAGAACAATCCTATCACAACATCAACGCCCAGTCGATAATATACCCGAGGAAAGAACTCTGGAGCTTCCCAGAGCAGGAACCAGTTACCATCACAGTAGGAGACATTCAACAATGGGTTAAGCATATAAAGAACTGGATAGCACCAGGGCTGGTTAAAGAAACTAACTGCATGATTACCTACTAGCACACCTGAATTTGTTATTGTCAGTTGACTCCCACTTTGACTGGCTAACATAGAGCAGGATGGTACTGATCATCAGAGGTCCCAACAAGAGAATAGCTCCATCTGTTGACTTCAATAGACCCTAGCGCAAACATTAGAGAGCTCTTCGTAAGAGTGATTCTAGGAAACTCTCATAGGCATTTATCCAGCGGAAGTGTTCTCACCCAGCTGGTGTGATATCTTTGGTGATTTTTCATTTTTGGTAGAAAAAAGTGTTCAGTTTCAGGTTGAGTTGGAGATCAAAAATTGTGAAGTCCACAGAAGGTTAGGAGCAGTGCTTTATGAACATTCTTAGAATGTATTTGAGCTAGTGGCAACTGAAGGCTTTGACAGGGCACTCTGTGGTTTGAACTTCATCCTCACTCTGCCTTTGCTCCTGTCCCCTCGTTTGTATGATCCCCTAAAGTGCTTCATTGGATCACTGAAACTTTGAATGCTTGAAATAGGGTAGTTCTGGGCATCCTAAAAGAAGCTGTTGTCCAACACCTCCTGAAAAGTTCCTCCTTAGATCTAGGGAACCTGAGTAATTAAAGTCTGGTGTCAAACCTATTATGTTTAGGAAAGGTTTGTAAGAGCTTTGTTCTGACTCAGTTCCAGACTGTCCTGAAATGAAGATATTATCTGGACTGTTTAGTTGGGGTTTAGATCACAGCAAAGCTCCAAGACAGTGTTGGTGGTCCTGCTAAATAATCTACTCAGAGACTTGGATGAGGGACGTATGCTTCTACTGGGTTTGGGAGTTTTCACTCTCATTCAGCATTGTTGTGCATGAATTCCTTTTGGAGTGCCTCTGTACTGGTTTACAGTGGTTCTGTTCCTTTTGGTTGGGGCATATCCAGTTGGTGTATGTTGGGAGACAGTGCTTAAAGCCCTGTTTCCTCAGGACTTTCTCCTCTCTCCTTTGTTATTTGATCTCTATGTGAAGCTGCTGGGAAATCCATAACTCTGGGATATATTTCATCACTATGCTGATGATACTCAAATATGTGTCTCAATCCTGGACCAAAGAAGGGATGCAGTCGGAGGGCTGTCCTTGTATTTGGAAGATGTGAGGTTGTGGGCCGGCCAGGTAGCGTTGTGGCATGCCAGAACCTTGTGCTACCTTAGATGTTAGCTTGGTTGGTCAAAGTGATGCTTTCATGCTGCTGCTCCAGTCTTGTGATCTGTCGTCCCAGTCTGTATGATTTTGGTGTTTCTTCAGAGAAAAGATACTTGAAAATAATAAACGTTTATTTTATTGTGGAGAAAAAACAACTGTACATCTAATGTCTATTTTACTTGGAAGTATGTCATAAGGATTTCATGGAAGCTTATTTCTTACCAAGAATTATTAAGTGTAATAGTACTACACTTTTAGAATTTTTCAAATGACTACAGCTTATGCTAGCATAGTCATTTTCTCAGCTGTTCCAAGAGAGAGGCTTTTTTGTAAATACAGCCAGAGACCTAAAATATATATTTTAACATCTGACAAGGTCACCCTTGTTGACAGTCAGTAAAATCTATTTATTCTTGTATTGCAGATCATGCTAGTTATCCTAAGATTCTAGAGGTCATCAACACTATAATATGACAGTCACTTCCTAAGACAAATAGTACCTATTAAGAGTATTCTCAGGAGTGTGCTCTCTCACTCTGTGTCTCTCACAAAGCTCTTTGAATGAAACTTGTATAAACAACAAGAGTACTGGTAATCTTATAGGAAGATTTTTTTTTAAAAAAGATCTTCAGTTATCATACTCTGGAGTAATTTTGATTTCTATCCTACTTTTAAAAAGTGTTTGTAAAAGCAAACCACAAGTGTTGTTAGAAGACATAATATTTGATGGCACTTGTGTTAGATTTACCTAGCTTGAGAATATGCTTTGTATGTTTGGGTGCTGCTCATATTCCTTTTATTGTACCTGTCTCTGTTCTGTGTCCTTGAGTAAAGGGTTTGGCTTCTTTCTGCCATAAACTTGCCTTTGATGTATACTGTACATATTATTGTCCTCAGTTATCTAAATGGGGAGGTTCTTGTCTTCCTCCTCAGTTGGTGGAATCACCTTGCTGAACTTGACTTATTTGAAAAAGATTGAACAATAGACTTGGTAAGAATTTGGATGAGAATCCCCCAGAAAATTCCTTGGCTGTAGTCTAGACAGAGAAGTAAAAGACAACGCCAAACATGGATAAAACGGTTAGTAAGTTGAACATGAAGAGTGGTGCAGTGATAATGGAAATACATTAAAAATCAATGTAATTATATATATAATGATATAAAACTCAAATGGATAATAACACCAATACAAGTACAAATTTAGTGTTAAAATGAAGGAGCATGAGGTTTTGGTGGAAATCAAAAAGGAATGTAAGAAACCTAGTAATCAGTGATCTAGGCATTGCCAGATTCACCTAGCTTTAACAAATTTGCAGTTATTATCTCAGTAGAAAAGTGTAATATAATGGCTGCTTTTTCATCAGTTCATTTTTCAGGTTGTAATTATGGTGATGCCTGCAGGAAAGATATGGAAAGAAACAAAATAGGGCTTTGTAGACTGGAGAAGAAAAGCACTAGAAGTTTGTAGGCTGGAAATCAGATGTTCAGAGCCTGGTAGACACTGAGGTGGCAGAAATGGAGACTTGGAGGCTGTGAGTCTTGGGGGAAAGAAAGGGGCCAAACAGGAAATCTTGTTGCTTATGGAGCTTTGGCAAGAGAATGGAGAAATACAAGATGGATTGGAAGGTACAGAGCTCCCACTTTCACAAATGGGCTGACCACCTGGTACTTAGAGTTGCTGTTGGGACCGGTGTGAATGATACACTAACAGCACCCTCATTCTGTCTTTCTGGCCCAACATCAAGAACAATCCCTCAACCCCAGTCACAGAGTGGATAAGGTGTCTGGTGAGAGAAAGTTTCCTTATCAACTGTGATGACTCTTCTCCTTCAGCCCTACAGGCCTAAATATTGTATTTATTTTATTCTGTATGGAATGTACATGGATCGGTTCTGCATGACTCAACATGAACCGAAAATCAGTGCTATCAGGACCAGTTCTGTCTAGAACCTGGACCCTCCTCCCCTTATGCTTATGTTCTCTCCTTTCACTTGCACCTGCAAAGGCCTTGCCTACCTGCTACACCTGCCTGAACAACTGATGCTATGGAGGCTAAAGTTGGTCAGTTCAAGGCTCTCAACTCTTTGTTTGCTGAAACTGGAATTGCCCCAAAGATGGAGGATTACAGAAATTGTCTCCAGTTTTCTTTACAACTTTTTGGACTAATTACAGCATAATTGGAGTTTAATTTTTTTTCTTCATCTTCTCTAAGATTACGACAACATTCAGAGGAGACAAAGCATTAAAGTCCTGGGTAAAGATGTACAAAGTCTCGTGTGTCACCACCCCTTGCACATCTGAGAGAGGTGAGACTACAAGAAGGTGCTCATCTTGTGATTTCATACTCTGGCAGACCCATCAGCATGTGTTTGTGCGGCCCGCTCTGCTAGCCTTAAAACCAGCCAGAAGAGTGAAGTACCATCTCTGCCAGACCTATCGGTGTGTGTTTGGGTGGCCCTGCTCTGCTAGCCGCAAAGCCATCCAGGAGAGGGAGGATCATCTTGGCCACCCCTTGTTGGTGACTGTAGATAGAAACAAGACTGAACTTGGAGAGGGAAAGGAGGAGGAACCAGTATTGTTACCTCTTTTCCCTTCCCCCAATGTTTTATATAATTCTCTTAATGTATTATTCCATTTATATATAATATTGTAATATATAATTTATTTAATGTATTAGTGTATTTATTTTTTATGATGTATTACTTTGTATTGTATTTTTTTTCATGGTTACTGTAAACTGCCTTGAGTAATTTATTAGAAAGGTGGTATACAAATAAACTGAATGAATGAATGAATGAATGAATGAATGAATGAATGAATGAAGACCTGGATTAATTGAGATTCAACTAGTCACTGGTTCTCAGTTTATGGACTTTGTCTAGGATGTGTTATTGGAGGCTCTGCGCATTGTGATTATTTTGTTCAAAGCGAACATGATACAGATTAGTATTTGTTGAAAACCTATGACAACAGGAGATGTCCAAACTCAGTACCAAGAAATTTGTGAGACTATTTATTTGTGTGCTTGTTCATTGCCTACTTTATGTACTTGTATACTGCCTACTTTTATCCAAATGATAAAAACTGTTATTGTAATATTTGATGTAATTGAAGCACAAAATGTAGACAAGATACATGTTTGAAAGTAAATCAACCTTTAAAAAATGAAAATTAAATCAGTAAAATGTTGCTCTCAAAAATAGCAGCAGACAGTTCATAAGACATTTATAACTTAAGAACAGTGACTTATCCTTCATGTTCTGGAAGCAGAGCACAGCTATAAGGGGAAAAGCCTGCCATTATTCATGTTATAGCAATCACTCTGTATTTGCGGCTTTGTGCTTTGGAGATAGTACAGAACTTCAGTAATTATAACCCTCAGAGTACTGGACTCCAGTATTAGATAAACAAGATGATCACCTGGTGCCACATACGTGCAAGAGTTGTGCAAACATAGGGATTGTGCATGCATTTTAAAATGTTGCACTGACAAGGCAAATTTCCCATCTATCCAGAGCTCTCCAAATACCACAGCCTTGTTACCTGTAACCGCTTGCCCATGTCATCACAGATTCTAAAACTACATGTGATGGTCAACATAACTGAATTACAAGGATGCTGAGCAATTTTTCTGCCTTTTACTTTTATGTAACTTTTAACATATCCCACCCACCACCATAGGACATTCTTTTTGCTTTTTCTTTCAAAAAGTTGCCATGATTTTAAGCCAGGTCTGGGAAAGGAATTAAAACTAGTGTAATCTCTGACTTCTTTGTCATCAATTGACAAGCTTTTTATCTAAACTTGTGTGTGAAGAGCTTGATATCAAGCAGTTACTCCACATACAGCACTAACAGCATTCCAGGTAGGAATGTCCCAGTTGGTGATACTTCTCCTGGCATTCTTAGAAGCCATAAGTGGTGCTGCTCTCTTTGCTGGTGAACACACAATCACAAATGTGAGTGGGTAAAGCATCAGGACAGCTTCTGATTATTTTTTCTGCATCTTTGCCTGAGTCCTGAGGTTTGAAAGTTGAAAGCAGAACTTTAACATACTTATTTTCATAGATCTGAATTTAAGAACATGAGAGGAGCCCCACTGGACTGCGCCATCTAGTCCAGCATCCTGGCCACGGTGATGCCTTCACTTTAGACCTTCTTCAGTCCATCTTCATGTCTGACTACTCACACCTTTTCATTTCTATCCATTTTATTTTGGAGGGTGGAAAGACCACAAATAAAATGGATAGAAATGAAAAGGTGTGAATAGTCAGACTTGAAGCTGGATTGAAGAAGGTTTAAAGTGAAGGTGTGACCATGGTCCCTGTCTCACACAGTGGCCCACCAATTGCTTCTGAGCATTCTCAAGCAGAAGATAAAGGCAAAACCTTCACCTGCTCTGACTTATTGCTCATAAAACCACATCACCTCTCCCTTTATGCCATTTTCCTGGCAGTGAGGAGGTTAAAATCTACTGGTGCTCTGAAACTTTAGTATGTACTTTGAAACCAGATCTGCTTAGCTTTGGAGGCAACCAGATTATCTCAGTTTTGGTATTCAAGGTTTATCTGAAAAGGGTGTTCATCGCTGTTGCTTAATGATCGTGACCATAGGAGATATATGTACGAATTTTATTTTTGTGTAGGATTCCCACTCACCTCTTAGAATTCACATTTCAAGTTGAGGGTTTGTGGTAAAAATAATGACACAATTTTCTTTTGGTTATAATATTATGTGTTTGCAGGTCCAGCGTTCTATAATGTTCTCAACTATAGCATTGAAACACAAAATTTTAAAAAAGCACTATTGGAAAAAAAGAAGAAGGGAGGATTTGGTTCTTCTGTACCTAGGGTTCTGTACTTGGTTAAGAGGGAAGCTTTGCATACTCCTGGGCCAGCTGATTATAAGGTAAATTCAACACTTTTAAAACAAATATGACCAATTAATGTATTTGTTCATTCCCAGGTTCATCCACTATTACACCCAAAGTATCCAGTGGGTTTTACTACAAAGTAGGCAAAAGATTTCAGTCTCCCATAATTATAGAACATAAAATACTGCACCGTAGTCTAGTGCAAAAGGCACTTTTGAATGTTCTGAAAGAGCCTTGTATTGTTGTCAGGGAGCCTGATGTTTTCCTGTGCTAGTACAGATTTAATACCCTCCTGAAGCATTGAAGAGGAATGCTTGCTCCTGGTCACCAGGGTGTTCTTGAGGTTGCAGGGAGGAGCAAAGCATGAATAGGGACCACAGAACAGGAAAAATCAGATCCCATTGTTTGCATCCAAGCTTTACCCTTCCCTGAAGCTCCTGGAACAGTCAGGTGAACCAGGGTGCCCTGTCAAACCTGAGCTCAGCAGAAGCCAGGCAGCAACTTGAAATGAAGCAGCATTCAACAGGACTGTAGCAGGAATCATATGGCTAACCTTTTCTGATGCAACTGACTTTGAGCCAATCTGCTTTCTCCTGCCTGTGCTGAGTCATGGATGGCCTAGAGAGGTTAGGACTACCAGAAGTAGGCCCAGGTTGTGGGGAATACGAGTCCCTCTGTCCCTGAGGTTCCCAAACCTCATTACTGTAAGAATCAGACTCACTCAGCTCAGCAGATGGAGGGCAGGACATGACACTGGGTAAGAACTCCTCTCCACTCCCAAGAGCCTGTTAAAGGCACATTACTGTGTCCATGAACATCGGGCTCATTATGAAAGATAAGGGATGATTTCACAATAGTTGAATTGTCCCTTTGCACATATCTGCTGCAAAAGAAATCTGAAAACTAGCTTTGCTCTCAAGTGGCACCAATTAATTTAGCATAGATCTCTTTTTCTCCCCCGCCCTCTCGTGAGTTCCATATTATCAAGCATATTAAGTATGACTACCTAAGAGCCCCATTAACATTCCTTGACAGCTTAATTTAACAGAATTATAATCATGTGGGAAAGAACTGAGTACATATTACCAAATATGTTGGTTGTAGGGACAATTTTCTGCAGCATTTCTCAAATGTAAATAATTTCCCCCCCTTAGGTCTTAATCAAGCTGAATAGCTAACATATATTATCATTAGGAGTTATTATAGATAAATTTAGAGATGGGTCTCGTGATAGTGGAAACGAAAAGGAATACGGTATGCTATTAACATTTCTTATTGGAACAAAGTAATCAAATGTGGTTAGCTGGGCTTTAAAAGAAGCATATTAAAAATAATCAACAACAAATTAAAAGTAGATCATGTTTAGAAAAATGTGTCTAAAAGTATCTGCTATTTCTTGAATCATGTAGTGTTTGCACTTTAATCTCATATAAAGTTTCATCTAGTAGGCAGACCTCATAGAACAGAATTTCAGCTATTAAGAATTTGTTGTCTTAAGACTTAATTTATTATTCTTGCCTGCTTTGCGTGATGTGATTTCAGGTAAGGGGAGCTGCATATTATTTTCAATTTTCTCTTGTGGAATGCTTTCTTTTCAGGCTAGCAGTACCTTGTCCAAAAGCAGTTTTCAGATGTAAGCAGTTAGCTATGTGGATGAAGCACAAAAATAATTCTCATGAATCTTGTGCAGATTTCCCAATACTTTAGTCAGGCCCTGTCCCCAAGCAATTTAAAGTCTGCTAAAAATCTTCTTTTGCCTCTGAGCACCCCCATGCCAGGCTTTTCAATGAGATTCCAGTGCTACAACAGAAGGAAAACCCGTGACAAAAAAAGTGCACTTTAAAGAAGAGTTTCAGCACTCTTTTTGGAAGACGTGGGTTTTCCTTGCAGCATTTACCTTGGGGATGCTCCGTGGCAAAAGGGGCGGGGATTACCACCTGGATCCACAGCAGTAACACATTCACAATCTCCCAGAACTGCAGCAGCTTCCCTTCCCTTTCTAAAGCTCAGAACTTTCAAAGAACCAGAATAGCACAGAATTGCAACATTGTTGCAATTGCTATCAGGTGTGAAGTGGGTGGATTATTGCTACAGTGTAACGACTGCTGTACGGAGTGGATTTTGACAGAGGGAAAGTGTTGAGAGTGAAGTCTTGAGAGAGATTGGGTGGCCGATGGCTGCAGCTGCTGCCTTTGCCGGGGTGGGAAGCCATTTCCAGGGGGGGGGGTGGAGATCTGGGAGATGAACAGAGAACTGATGGCTATTTTTCCTTGTCAGGGGTTTCTTTCTGGTTGTGGCCGCGCAGAGCGCAGTCCCTCCCTGTTCCCGCCGGCACCCTATCAACAAGAGAGGGGGCGGGGAAAAAAAGATGCGGACAAAGAAAACACGCTTCCGTGGGGACGGAAGGTGTGTTTTAAACTCGCGTTTTGCTGAGCCTCATGCGGACGCTTATTCCGGAAGTGCACAGCACTTTTAAAGTCCACTTGAATAGAGTGATGGCAGAGGGAACCCAGAGAGGCAAATAAGTCTTTTGGGGATGCAGCCTCAGATTAGGGTTAGGGTTACAAAGTTATGGTCTAAAAATATCTCTTATGAATATGCAGCGGAGATGATAAAAAAGACTTAAGAGATTGGCTCTGATAGACAGAGTGCCTAAAGAACTATGGACAGAGGTTTGTAATACTCCATTTTTATTTATTTATTTATATATTTATATACCGCCTTTCCAAACGTAAAATACTGTACAGGAGGCAGCAAAAAACATCCCACAAAAAAGAAGAGTAAGAAAGCAAAATGGTTGTCTGATGAGCTTTTGAAAATAGCTCAGGAAAGAGGGAAAGTGATAGGGAAAAAGAAAAGGGAAAGTTATACCCAACTGAATGCATATTTCCAGATAATAGCAAGGAGAATGAAGAAGGCCTCTTAAATGATCAGCAAGAACAAACAGAAGAAAACAATAGAATGGAAAAGAAGATCTCTTTTCAAGGAAATTGGACACATGAAGGGAATGTTTCATGTGAAAATGAGCATGATGAATGACAAAAATGATAGGGACCTGAACTACTTAAAATCCTAAAAAAATGATGCTGTTAAAGTGCTGCATTCAATATGCCAGCAAATTTGGAAAATTCAACTGTGGCCACTGGCTTGGATTATATTCCCAGTTGACTCCAGCAGAGTACAATAAGTAGTGCTTTAGCAAAATGTGACCTGAGAACTACCATAAGTGTGAACTGGTTTTTGAAGAGGCAGAGGAGCTAGAGATCAAACCCAGCATTCACTGAATTGTGGAGAAAGCAACATCTATTTCTCCTTCACTGACAACACTAAACCCTTTGACTGTATGGATCCTGGGGAATATGTATGTGAGTCAAGAAGCAACAGGGTTGGTTCAAGATTGAGAAAGAATTATAACCAGGCAGTGTATTGTCACCATTTTTATTTAATTTGCATACAGGAAATGTTACGCAAAATACCAGAGTGGATGAGTCAAAAGCTGGAAGAAGTATCAAGGGCCACAGATATGCAGATGATACCACTCTGATGGCAGAAAGTGAACAGCCTCTTGATGAGGTTGAAAGAGGAGAGTGCAAAGGCTGGCTTGAAGTTCAACAATAAAAAACCCTAAAATTATGGCATCGTCCCATTCTCCTTGGCAAATAGAGGGGAAAGAAACGAAGGCAGTCACAGATGTCACTTTCCTATGCTCAAAGATCAGTACAGATGGTGACTACAGCCATGAAATTAAAAGATACTTCCTCCTGGACGGAAAGCTATAGGAAACCTGGACAGCATGTTAAAAAGTAGAGACATCATCTTCTTGCCAACAAATGTTCATATAGTCAAAGCTGTGATCTTCCCAGTAGTAACATATGATTGTGAGAGTTGGACTATAAAAAAGACTTTGTGCTGAAGAACTGATGCTTTCGAATTGTGATGCTGGATAAAACAAATATGCAAGATAGTTAATAGTAAAGGAAATCAGGACTGATTGACTGGAAGGACAAAGGCAGAAACTCAGATACATTGGTCACATAATGAGATGACAAGATTCACTAGAAGAAACCCTTGATACTGGGAAATATCAAGGCAAAAGACGGGGATTGTTGGGAATAAAATGGATAGATGGAAGCAATGAACTTGAATTTTGGAAACTCTTTGAGATAGTGGATGATAGAAAGCCTGGCATGCTGTGGGTCTGCAGATTGCAAAGAGTCAGACATTTCTTGACTGAACAACAACAACAAATTCTGCATGCTTCCAAGCTAATGTGTAATTTATGTGGGTTTTTTCCCCATTAAAAATCTACAAAGGTTAGTTATGATTGAGGAGCATATTGCTAAAAACATCAAAAGAAATAACAATAACTTCTTTAAGGATATTACAAGTAGGATTCCAACCAGGAAACCAGTTGGACCATTAGATGACAATGGGCAGAAAGGGATAATTAAAGAAGACATCAAGATTGTAAAGAGACTAAATTAATTCTTTGCCTCTGTATTCACTAGGAAGATAGTGGGCACTTGCCTATTGCTGAGCCTATTTTTTCAAAAGAATTAAATTGGATAGAGATAAGCAGGGAAGATATCCTTGTGTGTCTTAGTAAACTAAGGGTGTGTTCCCATGGTACTAATTTGTATTTCTATTGCCCCTCCACTGAAGTAGATTAAAGAAAAGCGGGTTCAATCCGGATTTAAGTGTTCCCAAGGGGGTAAGCAAAACACGCATTTAAAATGAACGGACCGTCCCCAAGGAAGCGTGTTTTGTTTACCCGCATCTTTTTCTCCCCGCCCCTCGCTGTTTCATTGGGTGATCGGGCGGAAGGCATTTCGAGCTGCCGAAATGCCTCCCCCCCCAGCCAGCGATCCTGCAATCCTTTCCTTCAAAAAGACCAAAAGAAAAATTTAAAACTTCTCTGTTCGTCTCCCCTGCTTGCGAAGACTGCAGCCGGCACTCTTTACAAGATCTCCACCCAGCCAGCTCTTTTACACTTTCACTTTTGTGGAAGCAATTCATCACAATGTATCTTTGCTGTTTCTCTTTGGGATTGGAAAGAGAAACAGCAAAGAGAAAATGCCTGTCTAGATCGCTGTTTGCATAGATCGCTGGCTGGATGACAAGCAAAAGAGAGACAGAACGAGAGAGAGATGATCTCTCTGGCCAGCAATTCCCACCTGGGAGAGAATCCCCGGGCCTTTTGCCACGGAGCGATCCCATGGAAAATGTTGCGCTGAAAACCCACGTCTTCCAGAAAGTACTGCTTTAAACAGGTATTTTTTTGAAGTGGGTTTCCCCCATTAGCGGCGCTGGAAACCCGGATTAAAGCCGTGCATGGGACCGCTCCGTGGCAAAAGAAGATTTTCAGCAGACTTATTAT
This sequence comes from Aspidoscelis tigris stejnegeri, assembly GCA_023333525.1. Lineage (NCBI taxonomy): Eukaryota > Metazoa > Chordata > Lepidosauria > Squamata > Teiidae > Aspidoscelis > Aspidoscelis tigris. The sequence continues at coordinate 69,491,032 of JALMGA010000006.1, forward strand.
TCAGTGGAGGGGCAATAGAGATACAAATTAGTACCATGGGAACGCAGCCCAAAAGAGACTGTAAAGAGCTCTAGAGGGATCTTCTGACATTGGGTGAGTGGGCAACCAACTGGCAAATGTGCTTCAGTCTTAATAAATGCAAAATAGTGCACATTGGCACAAAGAACCCTAATTAAGTCTATAAATGGATGAGCTAGGATTTAGATGTAACAAACACAAATCCTAATGTTTTTTGTACTTATATCTCAGGTAAAAGAAACTACTGAAGAACCACATAAAAAAAAGAAGCAGTTGTCTGTGTTTGCATCTGCAACAGAGAGAATACCAGTAATGAGTACGGTAAGCTGTACCAAATAGATATCATCTGTAGGATAATGTTACTGAAGTTAATAGTTATGTGAATAGACTTAATACGCTTTTAATACAGTATTTATTTTGGAAACCAGCAGAGAAAGTAGGTCTCTTTCTATTGAATAATTCAGTGCTCTATTTATTATAAAGCTTCATACATAAGTAGGCAGTATTGATTCTCAAAATACGAACAAATTATTGTAAGAAACACATATTCCATATTTCTTCAGCTAAGAGCTCTGGTGTTAATTAGATAAGCATCTGCCTTCCCTATGGTATGTAACTGAGAGACAGGTGTTTAATTGACGCTATTTAAAAGAGGCATTAATTATACTTTGCATCTTAGTCCTCCTGCAAGTTTGGATGCAAAGCAACAATTTCTCTCTGTTGTAAACAATCAAATTTGGAATAATAAACTGTTATATTATAGACTGGATCTGTTGGAATGAAATAAAATGATTCAGGAGCAATTTTCCTCAACTTGGTGTTCTCTGTTTGGATTTTAGCTCCTGTTATCTGTGGCCACTAATGACTGTGTTTTGGCTGATCAGAACTTATGAAACACTCAGAAGAACCTGGATGTTTATAGCTTACCATGAGACCTTTCAATATGTATCCTAAGCATAGATATTAGATGATTTCTGATTAGGTTACTCATGCATAAGTAATCAGTATAGTAATCACATTATGTTACAGGGACTTCCATGGCTCTCTGCAATTTTTCAGAAACATCCTGGATTTTTGCGAGGGATTTTTGGACAGAAGTTTTAACTGATTGCAACAGAGGGAACTGAAACCCATTGAAACATGGGAAAGGGTTCCTATTTTTCTTTTTTCTTTTTGTTTACAGATCACAAAAGTATAAACAGAGGTACTGATGCCACTCAGATGGTTAAATATAAACAACATTTAGTCAGAGCAATCAGTAAAACAAATATATTCTAATATCTTCCTAGTATTTAGAGCTAGAGCTATTTTATCCTGACAAATGTGAAGGAAGGTTAGGAAAGAGGTACAGTAAACTTTCATGCATGTGTAAGTCAAATGAGTTGCCATGGATTTTAGTCTCCAGAAATTGCATGGTCAAAGGCAAAGTTAGCAGTACCTCTCTTTCTGCATGCACACTCCAATTCGGAGTTGGCTACTGTGTGTATAATCCACTATCTTTAGTGGGGTGGATCCTCAGGTGTGCTTGTAAAAAACAGCAACTTAACAGGGTATCACCATTAGCGTTGACTATCTTGATTCCAGGAGCACTTCATTTTAGCTTCCACGCTCTTTTTTAGCCACCAATGGTCAAAACACTGCTTTTGTCTTTGGCTAGTTTTGGAAAGTACAAAGCAGAAAGCATCAGCAATAGAAGTAACAGGAGAATGGCCTAAGATTGATCATTTATTATAGAGTACATATCTGTCCAACAAAAGACAATCAAGGCTGGATTCCTCCTTCAGTTGCCATCCAGACAGCCATTCTGGCTGAAGGAGGGAAGATTAGGGTGGCAATGTAAGAACTTTTCATCTGATCTTCCATGAAGTTCCCTGTTCCCTCCCTGTTCTCCTTGTTGATTAAGTTGTTTTAGATTGTAATCATAAAAGCAGGGATTTGTCTAATATTATATATTGTAAGCTGTTCTGAGAGTCTCCTGACATAAGGGCAATCTATGAAATAACTGGATGGATGGATGGATAATTGCTTTTCCTTAGTATATAATTACAGTTCTCATAATCATCATAGTACTAATTACATTGTACATACCAACTTGTATATTAGTTGTGGAAAGTAAGAAATAAGAGCATATATGGAAATGAAGGGTCATAAAGGATTCAAGTTTGACTGTGAAGGTCATCAGCCAGGCACAGGGGGTTATATGTTGGGTCCTTTGCTGTTCAGTGAGAATGCTACTGATTCATGGTATCATCCTTTGCTGGAATCATTGTGAGACATATTTGAGAAGAACTAGCCCAAGAAAAAGAAGGTAGAATTCAGAGAATCATTAACATGCTAATCAAACCCTTCATAGATTTATTTATTTATTTATTTATTTATTTATTTATTTATTTATTTATTTATTTATTTATTTATTTATTTATTTATTTATTTATTATTAGTATTTCTATCCTGCCCTATACCTGATGGTCTCAGTGTGGGTTAACAACATTTAAAATCAGCCATATATTAAAACAACAGTATATATTAAAACAATAAGAGTGTTTTTAAAGTGGGAAGAGATAGTATATTCACATTTAACCAAAGGCCAGGGCAAAGAGGCGTGTTTTCACTGCCTTCCAAAACATATACAGTGAAGGAGCCTGATGCAGCCAAGGAGAGACTCTTCCATAGCCTAGGGGACATCACTGAGAAGTCCCTCTCCCAGGTTCCCACCCCTTTTACTACTGTGGGTGGAGGGACAACCAGGCCTCGATATGGAAGAAGGCGTTCCTGTAGATATTTGGGCCCCAAATCATTTAAGGCCTTATTATAAGCCAAAGTTAATGCCTTGAATTGGGCCCCGTAGTGAATCAGCAGCCAACGCAATTATTTTAAGACTGCTGTGATGTGCATCTGGCCAGCTGAATAGTTCAATACATTGGAATAATGCATGCTTTAACTCTCCTATTTGATGTGCCATTACAAAAATAAATTTCTGTATTTGTGAGATGAAAAGTAAACCCTGTACATTTATTCTGATCATTTTTCAGATTGCATAATGGTTATTTGTGCTGTATTACCTGTTTTGTACTGAAAAATACCAGGCCAAATCCCATGTGTGTGATTACTTTTGGACTATCTGTAAAACCCACATTAAGTTCCAGGTTTCTGTTATTTCACTTAATAGATTTGGTTGCCTTGAATGAAAATAATGCTTTGCTAGAAAGCAAGCAAAGCAATTGCATTACGGCTTCATTCAAGTTGTTCATTTGGGGTCTTAAAATTTATTCCGGAACAAATACAGTTCTATTGTTGGGCTGTTGTAATTCTGATTCTCCTGTTAACTCCGGTGAATATAAAAGTGCAGCCATGAGCAGAACTGGTATTCACTGCTGCCTGATTTATTCATCTGTTGAAAACTTCTGGGTTATTCTGTATGTGAGAAATTAATATTCAGTTCATGAAACAACTTTAGCTATTAAGTATACAGTAGTTTAATTGTATTTCATAATCTTATGCTGTGATGCCATATGGCAGTGTACATCAAAGTCTCTCTGAGCTTTTTTTTCCCCTTGCAGTAAATTAAGAAAATTGCAAAGATTCTGTATTTTTTGTATTAATCATTAAGGCTACTATTTGAGGGAAGGATCACTAAAATGCTTTGGGGGATTGTATGTTTTCCTGCAGACTCTCATTCAGTTATACAAGAAACATAGCAGTGAAAATCTATATGCTTTTCTTCAGAAATGTGGGTCTTGGAGCATAGGATGGCAATCTGTGAAAAACAGTGTATGGCAAGTGACTGAATTGTAACTCTTTTTATTTGCACATAACAAATTCATATGTGTTTGACTTGGAGACCGATTTTCTTTTTTTAGCTGGTAGTTTTACGGTTGGTATTTATCAGTTGCAATTATTTCCATACAATGGATGTTGGTGGTGGTTGTAGATAGATCTTTTCCAGATGGTTTTTACCTATGGAAGGTTTTACCTTGGCGCTGACTAGTATGGTATTATTATTATTATAGTTTATTTCTAAAGCGCTGTACATGTACTCAGCGCTGTACAATATTATATTAATCTTAAGACAGGTCCCTGCCCTCAGGCTTACAATCTAAAGAGACAAGAAACAAAAGGAAATGGTGTGGGAGGGAACAGGGAACAGCATAAAGCAAGCACTTGAGGTCTTCAGTTCCAATTCTTCTGTCAATTTCTTATTGCTGGAATTTTCCTATTCTCTTTACTTTGAATTTTCTCTTCATTGATGACAAACCGCATGAAGGTAGAGATGGTCAGCTGGCATCTACTCAGCCCCGCCCTGCTCAGCCTCAGGGCCAGACATTTTTCAACTGGTGGATTGGCTGCCATAGTCTCTTTGCCATCTTGTGATAGGAGCAGTTGGAGGAGGGAGGGGCACTGCTGGGAGTAAGAATGCAGAGCCCAGCCTGCTGCCTCTTCTCCACTCCTCTCAGGCAAGATGGATTCACAGCCTTGTGATGGCAGTTGGAGGAGGGAGGGTCACTGCTGGTAAAGACACAGTGAGGCAGCAGCCATTCACACTTTGAGTGCTGAAATAGCCTTGTACTTGTCCAGCAGGACTCGAAGTGTCAATGGCCAGGCCAGGTTGCCATGGCAAAATCTGAGGCAGCATCTGGCATGCCCACAGATGTTGTCATGGTGAACTGGATACTGTGTGCAACTGTGCAGCTGCAGTCCACTGCCATGCCCACTCCCTGCGCTGTGAAACCACCTCTCCAGGAGTGGTATAGACACTTCTCGTTAAGCAGTGGACTTCTTTTGGTTCCTGGCTTGCTCCTGGGAGGGAGTATTCCATGTTGGGGCAGCTCCAGTGGCAGCAGAATGTCGATGGGCCTGACCTGTAAGTGAATGGAAGTGCTCCAACTGGTAAGTGCAAACAGACTCTTTAAGTTTGATTCAACCTCTGAGCTGATCGACCTTGGTTACAGGTATATTTACCAGGTGGCTTTGATCTCTAGAAACTCCATTGTGTCTTGGTGCATCTCTGTTACTGGAATGGCAGACTGCATTGGAATTCTGTTAGCACACTGATCAGCTGATGTCTTCCTGGATATTATTTTGAAGGCTCTATAGCACAGAGAAAAGTAAGGATGTGGTCCTGAAGGCTTCCTTTATTTTCAGTGAGGTTGCCTTGTCAGAAGGAGATTGGACTTCATTACTGGAGAAGCTTGGACTTCAACCACCGGTCTTAACATCTGGCCTGAGGCATGTGGCAAGGTATGTGTTGGAAGTGGAGTTAAATAAAGAAATAGACAAACATAATCTAAGGCTGAGGGCGTCAGAAAGATGTTGAATTAAAGATGTCTTTTAGCATGTCTAGTGCCTTCTTGGAGGGAATGGTAAACTCACATTAGTTTTTGAAGTTTCTTGAAAATTTTCTTACAGGCTTAGCTACTTGTCTTGCCAAAACCCTAGATTCTGCTTATTGCTGCTATAGTTTCTTCCAAGTGTCCTCACCTTATCACCTTTGCTATTTGTAGAAGTTAAAGACATGATGAGGTCACTGGCTACTATATAAAGCACAGAGATTTGTATCAAATTGAATGCAGTTAAGAAGTAGCAGCGGAAAAATGATTATTCTTCTCCATCAGTCTTTTTGTTCATTCAGTGCCATCCAGTGGAGGGTTTTTGCCTTTTCTTCCCCCCTCCTTTTTTTGTACGTGTAGAGAAGTCCAAGCTTCTCTGGTAATGAAGTCCAATCTGATTCTGACAAGGCAGCCTCACTGGTTGCGTTCACACCTAAGTTTTAGTGAAGCTTCGGGCTACTTTCAGAGTGAGATAATGCATCAGCAAAGTAACAAACTGTTTTGTTTTAGCATTATCTAGCTCAGAAAATCCATCCTTGGGTTAGATAAAGTGGAAGGAAAATGACTGGTCCATTTGCTGATGTGTTGCCTCATTTTGAAAGCAGACTGAAATTGGACTAAAACTTAGGTGTGAATCCAGCCACTGTCACACCCGGAAGTTGCCTGAGTCTCCAAGTCAGTGCTTGGGAGAAAAAGCAACCAGGTGGACGTGCCATGTCCTCAGCATTCCAAATGTACCTGTGTATGTAGAAGTGCAGGTGAGCCCTGCATTTTGATTCTGCTACTTAACCCTTTCTTCTTTTGAAGCTGGTGTTTTGCCTCTTATATATGGACCAAATTAATTTATTATGGAGAAATCTATAGAACCATTTGCAGCACAGAGTATTGGACACGTGCTTCTAGCAACCGGCTTTATAAAGTTCTCAAATCTTTTATTTTTTGTACAACTTTACACCTCACATAAATAAATTTGAGACTATTGCGAAATGAGACACAGTAATCAATTCAGACTCAGCGGTTGGCATCTATTAATTGCCATTTGCACACATTTAAATGCAAGACTTGTGATTGCTTTAATTCATAAAATGTTGAAGATGTTTTTAAGCAGGCTCACAAGCAAAAAATGTTCCCATTTGGAAACTGAAAACGATGTTCATTTTAAAAAAATGAAACTATGTAGTTAACTGTATTTAGTGTTTCCAAAGAGGAGTATGCCTATAAATACGAGATGGTAACTGTGTCTTACAGCTATTGGAGTGCAGCTATTTACTGCATAAAGTGAATCTTTGATCAAAATGATGATGTGATAAGAGTTTATTGAAATGAGTTCTGTTCATGAGAACTCTAGAATAGATTAGATGTCTTTTCTGTAGAATACACCATTATGTTGCAGCTACAGCTGGCACAGGAGGACTCCACTAGGAGGAGAGTAGCAACTGTCCTTTTGGCGTTAGCTTCAGTCCAGCTGATCTTTTCATTCGTTAGCTAACATGGTTGAGACATGTTGTGCTACCTGGAAAATGATTGATAGCCAGAATTTTCATGAACATCTGAATGGTTTGGGAGGTAGTTTTGCTACTTTTCAGGTTGGAAATGTTACCAAACTGACTGTCATCATGTGTTAGGAGGGAGGTAAAGTGGTGACAAGGACACAGAGTACCTTCAAAAACACAGAAATCAGCTTCAGACTGGGTGACGAATTCAGTGAAATTATAGCAGATGACAGGCACTGCAAATCCATTATGGCAAGGTTCTCCTCTTCACACAGGGCTTCCAGCAGCTTAAAGCCATAAGCAACTGTCCTTTATGGTCTCTGGTGTAGCTGGGAGCAGGTGGAGTCCAGACCAGCTGACAAGAATGACCCAATCCTTCAAGGAGTAGCTCCAAATTATCATGGCCAATCCAGAATGGAATGTCATCCAGAGTGGTCTAGGCTGCCATCACTAGACACCCCTTGATAGAATGCAAAGTTCTCCTCCTCCTTGGGTAGGGCTTCCAAATAATCAGTTTTCCATGCTGGGTTCTAATTTTGCTTCTTAATTCACATACTGATTCTTCAGGATGAGATAAGTTGGTCTTGTTCTCCTATCTCATTAACAATTTGCTACATTTTGTTGTAATCATGTAGTCAATGAGGCAGAAGTAAATGTTTTTCTAGAACTCCCTTTCTTTCTCCATTATCCAGCAAATATTGATCATTTGATCTCTAGTTCCCCTGCCTTAGTTTTTCCCATCATAGAACCTGTAACTTTATTCCATAACTTTTAGGCTTGTAGAAAGGTATTTGAGAAAAGAACTTTCATTCATTCATCATTCATTCATTGGAAACTATAATTGGAGTTGGGTGCACCTGTCCTATCTTAGAAGTAATTTGGAGGTGAGAGGGCCACCAGCAAACACACTAACCTTTGAGATGAATTTCTACACCACCAAGATTGCCTGTGCAAGCAGATTTCTACTCATGTAGATAATGGTCCCACCTGGCCTGCTGGAGGAGGATTGGATGTAGAACTGGATGTCAGGCTGTGGACTGACCAATGGGTTCATATGGCATAGTGTCCACATGTCCCTCATTCTCCCCATTCAAACACCTCTATGAGGAACGACCTTGGAGTAGTTTAAACAGATTTAAAACTAGGTTCCTCCTTTTGGCAGAAGGAGTGGAAGGCTGGTGTATCTATCTGCTCTTCATCTTTCTTCACCTTAAATCATCCCTTTGGCTCCATGTAGATGGTGTCATACAAGTACCACGAGGCAGAAGGAGTTGGCATAATTACTGAATATTGATTTGGTTTAGTATTGATTTTCTTGAATGTAACCTTAGTGACATTACCTGTGTGCTGGAGTCAACAGTCAGTTGCCTGGAAAAAGAAATCTCTTTATGCTGTGGGAGAGTGAGGTTAAATAAAGGGGGGGGGGAACCTTGGAAGGTGATCCAGGGCAGCTGGCTACATTATGCCCACTTATCCTTAGCCATAGTATGCTGGCTGACTATGGGGAATAAAATCAAAATCTATCTCCTTGTCTTTGTATGTGTGTTGAAGAGGTGGTGAAAGACTAGTTGGTCACTTAATGTTTACATTTTTTTCTTGACAGATCTCTAATGAACATCTCCATTCCCTCCTAGAACATTGCCTTATGGAGATGGGAAAGGAGAGGTATTAGCCAGGAATGCATAATCGGACCCTTTTTCCTTGAGCACTCATCTTAAAAATTGCATCTTCCTCAATATGCACTATTGTGTTGTTGGAAGGCTACCAGTGCATTTGAAAGTCCGGACCTTGCTCCTCTGCTAAGGACCCTCCAGCCCTCCCCTCTTGACTTCTTTGGCATTGTTACTGTCTCATTTCGATTAGACATTGTAGGTTTTTCATTACTGGCATCTAATGTGGCTGACTTAGAAATGCTGATAAGACCCTTAACTAGGAAGTGTCACTGCTTTTTTCTCCCTTCAGTGATTGAGCATGATAGTTATAAATAGATGAGGCATTTTAGTCATTTGCCATAGAAAGTCATTTAATAATTCCATGCTGAGTCCCCTTTCAACAAATTTAATGAAAAACAGCATGATATTGTGGCAGCTTCTATTTGATTTTTCTGCCATTTTTTGTAGGCTTCATAGTGTGAGTGATTAAAATAGCGTCTAATAAACTAGTATTAAAAGCTCTCTGTCTTCCTTGAATCTTACAAACTGACATGGACCTTTACAGATCTTTTTTCTTCTCTTTCGAGAGGTGCCCTTGTTTCTCCTTCCCCATTGCCTGGGAACTATGATTAAATAGGAGTCTGGGGGCAAGCTTCCTATTCGCTTGAAGATCTTGTGTCAAGCTATGTGAAGTCAATCTGAGGAGAATGTAATGAACTGTTTTTCAACCAACTGTAAAACTTTATTAATCTGAAGAGACTATTCTGAAAACCACTTGATGAGCACTGGAGTAACATAGCCTTATATCCATGTCATTATTTATTGGTCTCCCCAGATTTAAGTGATAGGAAGTGATTTTAAGCTATCAAGTACTTTTTTTCATAGACAATGAAGTTTCACAGGTCATACTTCTTGACTGTCTTTTTATTTAACTAATGGCAGATGTTTTGAATGGGCTTGTGGAGCACTGCTATTCCCTGTGTTTAAAAGTTACTTCCACTTCAGCCTCTTGAGCCTCTGAAAAACTATTTCAAAAATTCAAGAGACTATAAGATGCAGATTCTGTTACCGCATAAAAATGTATACCGTATACGGGAAACTGAGATGATCTTGATCCATACGGAAATATGCTTACTTTGGCCTCTTCTCCCAATCTTCCTCAAATTATAATCTTACAAAAAGTACTTTTATTTACTGGGATATGCTTCCATTGATTTTAAATCTGAATTTCATCTTTGGGAAAATTAAACCAAAGCGTCAGATGTAAATATAGTAAAGATCTTATTCAAATTTCTAAAAATATTTTTCCTAAGGCTGCATCTGCTTGCATTTCAAAGACAACTCCATGGACATCTCTACGGACACCTCTAGGCAATTTTATTGGCAGAGATACAGAAGTGGTAAATAAATAAATGCCAGAGAGCACATTTGGAAATGCACTTTCTGGCCTTTATTATGAATTAAAGCACTAGTATACAAACACCATCACCTCTGAGCTGCTTTTACTGTATGCAGATCCAACCGAGGCCTTAGAAGATTTCAGCTCTTCCTGTTATCTTTCAGCGTCTTCCCTATGAGATTTATTCGTTCTATACTTTTTCCATTTCCAGGATGAAGGGGCCATATTAGTAAATCAGCAATAGTTGAACCTGCTTTAAAAAACACCCAAATGATATAGTTTAAGCCCTACTACTTTATTTTACTACTTTATTATTTGTATTTCTATCCCACACTATACCCAAAGGTCTCAGGATGGGTAACAACATTTAAAATCTAAAATTTATTGTAAATTATAGGACAGAAGACACTGTAAACTAAGACAGAGAAAGATGCTTTGGTGTTCCTGATATTTGTTCCTTGTCCATAACTATTTAACACTGTTGGATTCCACACCTGATGAGATGTGTCTTGTATAAGGAACTCTGCCTGTCATAATATATAAAATGGGGACAAAAACTGACACTTTTGAGAGCTCTTGCTCCACGAAAGTGTTAAAATTGCAAGTGGTTTATTCTAAAAGGAAGCTAACAATACTGTGGCAATAACTATGACTAGTTCATCAAGCATTTTCCCCTCTTAGACAGCTGTATTATACTTTCTTAGAGAATTACACCTCAGTAGAGGCTCCTTTGGGTGAAATAAATGCTAAGCTGTCCATTAATAAGCGATTGATCCTGTTGTTGCCTAAACTGATGAATGTGTTGCATCGACCTCTGATCACTGATTTAGGGAGCAGGGGCTGTCATCAGGGAGTATCCTTGATTTGTTCCAGATTGCAGGGAACATAAATCAAATCAGTCAGATGTCATTAAATGCCTGCAACATGAATAAGTTTAACTGTAGGCAACAATAAATGGTTCTGTGGGGACTGTTAACATGTTCCGAGGAGTTGTCACCTGATGGCTTTTACTATTTGCGTCTTGCTTTTTGATAAATGATTGGCCCTTGATAAAAAACTCATTTTCAGATGCTTCTCGGCAGAGCTTTGCCTAACATCTTCCCCAGCTGATTCTGTCCTGTGAGTTTTGAAGCAGAACATTGGTACTAAAATGTGTCAGTGTCTGTAAGGTGGTGCCTTTGCTGAGACGTCTTGTGAATAAGAATGTGACTCCCAGGAGGTCTTGGGGCAATTAATTGAAGAATCTTGCCAGTATTGCCCCATTTAAGTAGGGCAGGACTATAGTGTTGAAATACTGGACTCCTGCCAAGCATACACAAAAGATTCAGTGCTTAAAAAAACTGAGATAGTAGAATGACATATGTATAAATTTGGGACAGAATTGGAAAGGTGACTTCAGTCCTGTTCTCTGACAGTGAGCATAGGAAATGAAAAGTGATTTTGTTTTTGCTGTACTCTTCAAGTAATTCAAATTCATTAGACCGTTGGCTAGTATCTTGATTTGAGACAAAATTCATGATATCAATAGGATTTTCTTTCCCTCTGAACAGAAGCAGAATGTCAGCAATGCAGACAATGCAGACAATTACTGTAGTCTTTAAAATGCCTTCAGAAGTTTAGGATCTTGCAGTTCTTGGTAGAGGCAACATTACTAGTGATGATTGTCCCAAGCAGTAAAGCTGTGGCTATGTGGGCTGCATTCACACACAGTCAAAAACAGTGTAGAGATGGTAGCGTTCATATCCTAGTGCCTTAATTCACATTAAAGGCCAGCAAGGGAGCGTAGCTATTGTATACCTTGACTGAAGAACAGTACACTCCTATCTGGGATGGTAATCCACAGAGTGCACAACTTCAGGAGGGATCCACAGGAAGCGGTGAGGGAGGAAAGGGACACCAGCCTTGCCAGCCAGATCAGCCAAATTGACCCTGGCAATCAGTGGTGTGATGGATGTTGCAGCCAGATTGCCCTCAAATCCTATGACCCTCTCAAGCCATACTGTCCAGCAGTCTGGATAGTCTTAGATTACAGCTGTCATTGGCTATTTTTGCACTAGGGACTAAGACCCCATTAGGAACCCTTTAGGAATCTGATCACTACCTGATTGGTACCTATCAGGCATGCCCTGATCCCACACGAGACCACTTTCAGATCCTGTTAGGACCCTATCCTGGAGGTGGTGTACTGACGAGTGCTGGCAAAATCTGGATTTAATGAGTCCTTCAGGCCCTTAAATCCGGATTAACTGCAGGCCCCTTTAATGGTGCCCACAATCTGGTCTTCATCCCTGAATACCAGATTAGAAGAAGGGTGTCTGCACAACTTATTGGACCGATGAGGTCCAGAGGCAGTCTCAGTGGTCGCCATTTGCAATGGGGCAGCTTCGGCCCCGCCCTGCCACTCACAGCTACAGTGGCCTGCGTGAACCTTGCAGCTGTGTATGAGCGTAAGCAGCTACAAAGCCGTGACTCACCACCACACCATGATGGATGTTGGCGCTGGCCAATCGCACTGCACCACTGGCAGCCCTTCTGGCTCCAGGTCCATGGAGTGCCAGGATGAGTGCTATGGTGTCTGCATGGTGCTCCTGTTTGGCATCCATTTCCATTGGGTGCTAGGGGGCTCATGTGGACACATGGGGTCCTCATTGAGATGTGGATCTTTCCAGACCCAATTCCAGGGAGGACCCCATCTCAAAGATCTGGATCACCTAAATCTGGATTTCAGAAGGTAAGCGCAAAAACAGCCATAATCTTTGCCTATATTAACTGAAGTTAGTGGGATCTGTATGGAAGCCCCTAGGTCAGTGATGGCTAACCTTTTGAGCTTGGTGTGTCAAAATTCACAAGAAAACCTAGCTTCACTCGGGTGCTGTGTCACATCTAGAAATATCCATAATTTTGTGATATTTTTAGCTCTAGTAAAAAAAGTTATATTTTTGATATATGTATTTTATTAAAAGCAAAAACAATTATTTACATGAGTGACGTTTGTTGCTGAATTTTGTTTGCTAAATCTTCAATTGAAAGTTGGTATTTCATACACTTCAAGAACAAGCAAGCACTACACACCCAGGTGCCAGGGTGACCATGTGTGTCACCCAAAAGGGCTTGGCGTGTCACCTGTGACACCCGTGTCATAGGTTGGCCATCACTGCCCTAGGTTGTGGAAGTCCTGGATTAAGACACAAACATTTTTGCCTATGCTTTGGAAGCTCTCGTTTATGTCTAACTGGAAACGTTGTTAAACAGACTAAATACTGAGTACAGTTCTCTCAATATGTGCATGTTATTCTCATTTCCATTTTTCAGTGTTTAACTTTCATTTTGAAGCTTTTGAAAATTATACTTGAGTAGTTAGTCTTGCGACAGTAATCCAAAGTGTGTAATAATTGAAGGAAATGTGTGATTAATATACTGAAAACTGGGATTCTACAATTTCTGCGTAAGCAACCTTGACCATGAAATGTGAAAATGTGATGATAATTCTCTTTCTATATAAGAAGACCAAAAATTATCACCAGAATTTTTACATTTACTTTTGAAATATGAAGCTCTACATTTACAGTTACCACGATTCAGACATTTAAAAATTATGCAATGAATAATGCAAAAATACAATTTAGCTTATTCCTCTAGAACACAGGGAAAAATTAAAAAATAACTTTTGATCATGACAGTTTTTCAATGGTATTAATGAATAATAGACTCCTTCATAAAGTGTATCATCCTTTTATGCCCCATGTAGACATTAGTAAGATTAGTAAAAATGAAATAGAATTACATTTACTGTACTTGCCAGTCTTTGTTCCTTTTGATATTTGAAATAGGGTTCAAAACCTATAAGAATGTTAAAAGCATTGTATGAATTTTTCAGGTATTACAAGGGAGAACTTTTAGATTTTTTTTATAGAAAACATTTCCTTTATAAGAATTGTAGTTCATCTCTAATGGATGTTTGACTTAAAATGTGTACAGCTCCTGAACATCAGCAAAAGGTCTGATTTCAGTATTCACTTTGGTTAAATGAAATGTAAGTTGGTTGGTATGCAAAGCTGGATGGGTTGATAAAAAGACAGAACCTTTTCTGTGTTCATTGAGAGAGGAAACCTTGTTTTGTTTTGTTTTTTAAGAGAGGAAACCTTGTTAATCATGCTACTGTACTGTAAAAATATGTTTCAGAATCTTTCAGAACTACCTGGCAGTATTAACTCAGCTTTGGTTTCCAGACTACCAGGGACCCATTTTAGGGCGCATCCCCATTATAAGCTTAATCCAGTTTCCTTAATGGAAATAATAGAACCGGATGCAAACTCGAATTTGCCTGTTCCCATTACTTTCAGCTTAATCGCATTCGATCTGGATTCTGAGGATCGTACGTGGCATACGTGACTCAAGGGGGGGACTCAAGTGGTTACTTTTTAAAAGCCACTTTTCTGGGCTGCCCTGCCCTTTTTCTCTTGGCATGAATGCATCACCATAAGGGACCCCTTCAGGGAGCCTGGCTGGGTGGCTGCCGCTTGTCTGGAGGAAAAACGGCAGTGGGCAGCCAGCAATTCTTTCCCCTCCTCTCCCCATTGCCCAGGGCACACAGCAGCAGCAGCAGCTCAAGCCCCCTTCACAGCCACAGCCTTTAAAACAGAACCTCCAGGTGCTTTACTTTCTTTTCCCTTTCTAAAGGTCAGAACTTTCAAAGAGTTAGAATTGCACAAAATTGCAACATTGTTATAAGGTGTGAAGTGGGTAGATCGCTACAGTGTAGCGGCTGCTTTAAGAAGTGGATTTTTATAGTGGCTGTTTTGAGGGGTGGATTTTTTCAGTGAAATCACTATCTTTGGAAGCAAGCTATTGGGGGAGGGAAACCCTAAACATGGATTCTCATCCCTTAACACCGTACGGTCCCCACAGTAAAAAATGTAAAACATTTCAAGTGCACGAACCAGAGTGAGACCTGTTGAAATGAGGATTAACATTTACAACGCTTTGGGGCAATTTAACACGTGGAAAGCGTGTTAAGCCAAACTGACGTGGGGTCTGCCAGGATTGAAAATGGTTTGAAACCTAAATAAGGTTGTAATGGGGATGCGGCCTTACTGTCACACCAAAGCGTGCTGCTGAAATGGGTCCCCTGGAGTTTCCAGATATAGGAATTTCTGATGCTGGCTTCAAAGCTCAAACAAACTGGTGCCAGTGTGGGGGCTGGGCATAAACAGCTGTCACTGTGGAAATCGCACTGTTCCAGTCCAAACCTTGCTGGGAATCAGATCAGAGGGCATTGCATGATGCAGACATGCTGATCCAGATCATGGCAAGGTAACTCCAGAAGGGCCCAAAGTATCCTTTAGGCAATGGCTGGCAGTGTGTGTATGCTGTGAGTAGCTTGGGGAGATCTAACTAGCAGTTAGTTGGTACCCCTTGAAGTCAGGAAGCCACTGGCCACTGGGGCTTTGATGCATGCTTTATTATGCTTTGTTTGCCACAGTCTCCCAACTTGAAATGCTACCCGCAGTTGCTAGTTAACCCCTCTCCTCCGCTTGAATACTGGTAGGTGTAGTGCCTCGTGTTTATTTAAAGTATTTTTTGTATTTATTGCAACGTATGAATGTATTGTAATAATATGTATTTAATTGCAGTTAAGGTTGGAGAAACAGGTAAGCAGTGGGCGGAGCTTATGCAGATTACCCTAAAAGGGGAGAGAGAAAGTAACCCACAGGAGCAGCCAATTAGAAGCAGCATGTGCTGAGCAGAGAGTATAAAAGGCGATGCCACACTGAAAGAATTGTTCTATGCTTTGTTTTCTTGGTCCAGGGTTCACAAGAGGGCTAGTAGCACTTGCGAGGGAAAGGAAACAGAGATAGATCTGGGTCTTCTGGTCTTGGGAAGGCAGGCTCAGGGGATCCTTAACATTAGCTAGAGCCTAGGCAAGCTGAGTTGATAAAGTGAATCGTTCATTCCTTGCTTTATTTATAACTGAGATGTAAACAATAAAGAACAGTTTCCTTGTTTTGAAAGAACTTGTTCTACAGTATTTATTTCCTAAAGCTATATACAGAATGTTAACAAAAAAAGAGATTCTGTAGCTTTAAGGGAGAGAGAGTGAAGAGAGAGAGCGGCACCACTGTTGGCTGCTACAGGTTGGCTTCATAGCTTATTAATAGGGAAGGAGTAAAAGTGGCGTTCTTCGTAGTGTAGTGCTGGGAAGGGCTCGGCTGAAACGGCTTCTTTAATGCTACCTGAAGTAAATAAAATAAAACAGGCAGACTGGAGGGTCCAGAAAGTTAAATAGCCACCCTGACTGGGGAGTGGGTGTCACAGTAGGTACTACTGCTTTGACTGTTATGTTTGTGCCAGGCCATTTAAGGTTTTAATGGACTGTCCTAACACTCTGAATTGTTTTGAAAATACAAGGAAGAGAAAGAGTAAAATTAGCTAGTGTAATAATAAGAGAATACTGGGCTTATGTTGCCTACTAATTTCAAGCCACTGAGAATTGTCAAATGGATTTGTTTGTCAAGGTTTTTGAGACTTCTCTGGGTTAACAGAGGCTACTAGATGCCATTTGTACCCCAAATTTAAATTGCAGAAAGCACCTGTTGGTTTGTACGATCCTTTCTGCACTTGATATTAGCTGGATTTACAGTAGGGTCCAGGGGCCTGCTGTCTGCACACTAGTGTGGACCATCAGAAGCCCCCCCCCAAGGTAGCATGGCCTGTATCCCGGACTACAGAAAGTGTGCTGAAAGGAGCCTGGTGAGAAACTTTGAAGGCTAGGCACCTGACTCGAGGACTGGGCTCACCCTTCGAAGCTGGTAGCCAGGGTTAGGACTGCATGGACCATCTGAAATATGGACACTCTTTAACATGCTCTAGGGCCAATCATGCCCAGTGAGGGCCAGACTAGTTAGCACAGGTGAGCATGGTGTGTGATAGTCTATACGATGCGGAAATGACCTGTGGTTCAGAAGAGTCAACACTCTGGCTTAACACAGAAAGAGTTAGCGTGGAATGAAAGTGACTCAACACTTTGCTGATGTGTTCCCCTGGGGGGGGGGTGATGTCACAGGAATCCAGTCCCCCCTATGTTTCAGAGTTAAAAAGGACTTTGTGTTGCTATGAAAAGAGGGAGGTAAGCAGAGTTTAAATGTTTTGATTTCAAGAAAAATGCAAGCATTTGATAATAAAACCATTCCTGTGATTTAAAAAAATCTGTAGTTACTGTAGCCTAAAATTAAATATATGTATATTCAGTTGGAATCCTTTTCTGCACTTATTTTTTTTAAGTTCTGGTTGTGACATTTGCTAGTTAAGTTAGAATTATTGTTGTCATTATTAATACTAATGTTTTTTGGATGTTGATTAAAAATATTAATATAGCAACTTAGCAGAAAGAATTTATAAATGATGGAAGAGTAAATGTTTTAGCTTAATTGGAAACTATTATGTTTGAAGTAAACAGGTTCATCGTGGATAATAAATTAAACTAAGGCGAGAACTGTTAAATTAAGAATTACTGAATAAGGAAATACATTATCACTTCAGATTCAGTATATAAATGTAAATATCATCTGTCTCTCTGTAAGAAGAGAAGATAAAAATTATAATATAGGTTTGAATCTCAGACATGTTCCGTGTATAATTGGAATTTATTTATTTATTTCCATTTCTATCCTGCCCAGTGGCTTAATCTGGTGAATTGCTTCCCCTCATGTGCTTAATTTCATATTAACCTCATAAGAAATCAGAGCTTCTCTTCATCTTCATCATCACTGTTGTCTTGATTCTATCCTTCCCTATACCTAAGGTCTCAGGGTAGGTTCTGATAAAACCAGTATGAAAACACAGTTAATATTCAGATCATTAGAATCCACAATTTATGGTGCTTGATAGGGCAGCTACCTTTTCAGTCAAAGGCTAGGGTAAAGATGAACTTAGTACATGGTTAGTATTGGTTGCTTCTCCTGCCGTTCTTAATTCCTGGACAGGTCTGTATGGGAGGAGGTCCTTCCTTAAACAACTTGGGCCTTGAAAGTTTAAGGGTTTGTAAGCCAATGTTAGAACCTTGAATTGAATTCGAGCATCTGGCCAGAAGGATCTGTCAGCAATCTTGCTGCTGCATTCTTCACTAGTTGTAGGCTTCAAACTGTCTTCAAGAACAGCCCCCCCCCCCCCGGGCATTAGAACAGTCCAGCCTGGAGTTTACTGGTGCATGGATCACTGTGGCTGATATACCTCTTTCTGTAAATGGTCATAGTTGGCAAATGAGCCTAACTTGGAAATAAGTTCTTCTGGCCAGGGTTACCAACTGGTGACAGTGAAAAGCCCTGGTTAATGTAATCCCTTCAAGCATGTTACAAAGTGATACGTGTGTTTAAGTCTGTTTAGCTGCAAGTTTGTAGTTACAATAGATATAATGAAGTATAAGAAGCTTTGTTATTTATGTTCCTGATGTGATGAGTCTTGTATTCTTTTATGTTATTGTGAGTTGTTCTGTCCATTCTACCCACGTATCCTTCAACCTGTCTCTCAAGGTAGGATGCTTAGTGATTGTGAGTGCTGCAGATGCTAAAAACATTGGCCTATAACATACAGGGTGGTGCCATGACTTAAATTCTGTAGCCCTGGCATGATTGCTTTGGTGTACCAGTTGCTGAGTTGCATTCCATACTAATTGCTTAGCACATCAGCACATATGAAGTGGGTACACATTTTTCTGGAAGGATATGCTGTTTCGCTTCTTGTAGTTTCCTTATAAGTAAGATATAGCAGAAGAATTCTGTATGTAACGTTCTGGGGTGTTATCACAATTTTTTTTTTCAATATTACAGGAGGCTCCACCACCGGGCTCATACAATGTTCAAAAATCATTTGAGAAGTCACAGTGCAAGAGTGAGTACATGCCTCCGCGAACTGTTGTGGCTAAGAGGAAGCATGCATCTTTTCTCAGTGGAACAATTAGGCAAGGTATATATACGATTGAGAAGGAGGATGCTCCAGGTATGTTGAGTTTTTGAGCAAAATTAAAATAAAAGAGGTTGTAAATCTTATCGTTTTTATCTCTTTAAGGGATTTGAGCATTATCACTACTCACTTTGTATTTTAGAGAGTATTTCTTAAAATATATTAATTGATGCAGGATTAATCTGAAGACCCACGTCAAAGAGGAGTGTCTGTGAGCTTGGTACTCTTGGAATACGAGTTTAGGTTAAATTGTGGGGGAGGTGATTGTATTAAGGAGGTGATTGCAGAGCCCCGGCAACGGTGACAGTGTGTCTGTGTGGTGCCGTTGCTGTGGTGACTGGATGGCACAGTGTGCAACACACCTGCACTGCCTGATCATATGCTCCATTTGCACCTCTTCCACCCAGAAGATGTGCAAAAGAGAACTTGCAGGGCTATCCCACCTCAGTGACTAGGACAGAGGTAGAGCTGGCTGTTCTGTGTGGTATATATGGGGGATGAACAATCAATGTCCTGGGAATTCACTTGTGGAGTTTTGCAGGGTTCATCTCTCAGACATCTTCATGAATTCATTGAGAGAGATCATCCATTGGTATCTGGTGAGGTATCATCAGTATGTGATGACATTCAATTGTACATCTCCCCCTACTCATCCTGGTGATGCTGCTGACATGCTGATCCAGTGCTTGGGGACAGTAGGGGTCTGGATGGTCAGAAACAAGCTCATTCTCTGTCTCTCTAAGACTGAGTTTCTTTGGCTGAGTCCTATAGCTGGCTCACAGAAAAATCCTGATATCTGTTTAGGAGGGGAAATATTCTCTTGTGAGGATAAAGTTTGTGGTCTATGAGCCTTACTGACTCCTCCCTCCTTTTTGAACAGTAGGTGGAGTCACTGGTATGGGAAGCATCTGCATGTTTTTGTTTGGTAAGGCAGTTGAATCCTTGACTTGGTCAGAAGGCACTAGCCTCAGTGACACAGGATCCTGCTGTCTTCTGCTTGGATTGCTGAAGTACATCTAGGACTACTTTGGGAGATGACTTACGAACTTAACTGGTCCAAAATGCAGTAGCACACCTTTTTAACCAGACACAGGATATAACAAGATGACTCCCTCTTGTTTTGGTTGCTACACTGGTTACCACTTTGTGCCCTAATTTGAAGTATTAAGAAAGATCTGAATAAACCAGAAGCAGGTACAGAGAAGAACAGCATAGAACCGGAAAGCACATCCTGTGGGGAAAGATTGAAAAACGTAGCCATCTTTCATCTGGGGGAGGGATGAGTGTGGGGGATTATGATGGTCTTCTTAAAATTCCTGAAAGGATGCCATAGAAAAGTGGTCCATGATCTTATTCTCTTGCCCAGAATTCAGGGTGCAAAGTAATAGGTTTAAGTTGCTTTTGTTAGCTACCACTGAGTCATGGCTGACTCCTGGTCAGCTACATGGCACCTCTGTCCAGTTTTCTTGGCAAAGGTACAGAAGTGGTTTGCCATTACCTGCTTCTGGGGAGAGGCTGAGGATCAAACTGCCAACCCAAGCAGTTTTCTTTACCACTATGCTATGGCCACTTCCAGGTTTAGGTTACAAGAAGACATATATTCTCGTTGAATGTCAGAAGCAACATTTTTTCAAAAAGTAATAACAGTTCAACAGGACAGCTGATTACTAAGAAGAGCGGAGGCATCTCCTTCACTGGATGTGTTCAAGTGGAGCCTGGACAGTTATTTTCTGTAGAAGCTTTGATTTGGATTTCTGTATGAAGCAGGGCACTAGATTAAGTGGCCCTTTCCTCAGAGCACATCACTTTGCTTGATTTCTTAAACTGCATTTGCCATTTCAGTGCCCATTCTCTGCAATTTGGAGAGGTCCGTTTGGAGCACATAACAATCTCTTTCTGTTCTTACTACCTGACAGCTGTTCTGTCATGGTAAAGACTTATTGAATCTTTTAAATGCTTAGGATTGTTAGCTTGTCATGGCTGGGAGATTTAATACATAGATTTTTTAGGCTGAAAACTGCTCTTATGGATCTAGAGGTAAACTTATTGCCTTGAATTTGTTGCATTTCAAACAAGAGATTTGCAATAACCATTGGTAATGACCTGTTTTGGGGTGATACACTGATTCCACTGATTTGAGCAAGTGTTGGCTGTTGTCTGCAGGAGATCTTCCATTATTTTCAGATATATTTTTCATGTTGTAAGATGATTGTATTAAATAAAATTAGAGTATGAAAATTGTATTAGAAGATGTTCATTTGTGTTTTATTAAAATTATAGTAACCTAATCTAAAAAAAACACCCAACCACTTGAATTAACTTAATGAGAGCCACACATTTGGTAATACTTTAATTATAAAGCAATATCTTCCTATAATTAAGTTTTCTCTTCAGTTTTGCAAATGTTTTTATGAGATGCTCCCACGTGAAATTGGCAAGCAGATATTTTATGTAAGGCTAAAGGAAAAAGATGTTACTGGCCAGGATCCAAGCTCTCAGTGCTTTGTCCTGTCTTGGCATGGTTTCTTGTTAACCTTCTCCTGACCCTACCTTCATTGTGGTGCTGTCTTGCTCCCTTCAGTTTGCTTTGTAGCATGAGAAGGTGGTAGATGCAGAATGATAGACTTTAAACGTGAAGTTTGATATTGACTCTGTAGGTTGTGTAAAATGTAAACTCAACTGTCATTAAGGACACACAGTCACACTTTTACTTTAATACTTCTTCAGTCCATCTTCTGCTTCAGTTGCTTACATCTTCAAATTCACATGAGTGTTTTTTTCCTGGACTCTGCCCCACTTGGACTTTCCTTAATTCAGGTGATCACTGCTTTAAAACTGTTACAATGTATTAATTCATTTTAATTACTAAAGGTGTGGTCACGGATGAGGACTAAAGGGGCTGAACCCCATAATATAGTGGATGGACACTGCATGAATTTTGCCTTTTTCGGGTGTTACACAGAGTTGGCACCAGCCCACCTCTTCCTCCTCCTTCTGTACCAAGTAGTCTGAAGATTGGGGAACTGCTTCTTTGCATCAGTGCAAAGGTGAGAATGGATTGACCGATCAGTTACTGCCATGGCCTTTTGCATGCTTTCCTGCCTGAGATGTACTTCATTACTCAAGTCGTTTCAGCCCCTCTTTTATCATCCCAGTGCCTTGGTCCACTCTCTGTAGCAACACCATTTCCTTTTTCAAGCGAAGTAATAATTTGCTGCAGAACAGCTTCTGTGCCCCACTGTGAGGGTGGGCAGATGGAATAGTGTAGCACCTCTTCTGCAAACTGTTTTTTTTTAATATTGAAAGATATTCCAATCAATGGACAGCTGAGGTACGTGTCAGGATGGGAAAATAATGGTGTGAACATAGCAGCCAAAACTGAGGATGAATTGAGGAAGGATTATCAGGTGTGATCAGGGTTAGCTTACCAGTTAGATGGGCTAATTTAGTGAGGTGTGACCTAAGTTCCACTGAATTTAGGATGTTTGCCTTCAAAGATATACAAGATTTAGACCAGAGGTGTCAAACTCAATTTTGCAGAGGGCCGGATTAAAAAAAAAAAAAGTACTGTCAGGGCCAGGGGGCGTGACCGGGGGTGTGACCGGGGGGTGTGGCTAGGGCACAGAGGAGGGGCTGGGGGCGTGGCCGGGGGCATGGCTAGGGCACAGAGGAGGGGCTGGGGGCGTGGCCGGGGCGTGGCCGGGGCGTGGCTAGGGCACAGAGGAGGGGCTGGCTGTCCATGGCGGCGCCCGTGCACTCGGGCAGTGGAGGGTCCTGCCGCGCGTGCGCTCGCCTCGCCTCCTTCACGCCCAAGGAGGACAGCGGCGGTGGCGGTGGGTGGCGGCGGCGGCGGGAGCCGTGGGCCGTATTAATACACCCCGCAGGCCGCATCCGGCCCGCGGGCCGTATCTTTGACATGGCTGATTTAGACAGAGGTAGTTTAGGTTCCAACATTGTAAATAAAATCCTGGACATTGTAAATAATGGGATTTTATTACAATGTTACAAAAAAAATCATATTAAAGGTGAGACAATCCTGCATTAGAAATTAATAGTGTTTAGTTTCTGACCTCCTTTATAACTATCTCTTGTATTTGGTAGGTAATATGAGCCTTGTGCAAGACAGACTATGTCTTGGGTGCATGATGTTTAACAAATAATGAGTAATAATGTGAAGCAGTGTTCTCTACTCATTCATTCCATTACTTACAAAAGCCACTGTTTGAATCACTGTCCCAAACTCATTATGCTTCCTGGCATATTCCCACAGGAAATTACTTTAGGTAACAAACAGAATTTATCTTCAGAATTAATTGGACAGATCACATAAAGGTAGTTGTGTCCACTTTTTCTATGACTTTGCCCAGTAACTTTTTATATAAAAATTACTGTAGTGTGAAAACTAATTATTTCTTCTATTTGCTTGTTGGCTTGTAATATTACATACCAAAATAGTTCTTAAATGAAGACTGAATACTCAGGCTGCAAACATCCTTAAGTTTGCGTAAAGTTTTAACATTTTTCTTACCTGTTACAGATATAAGTGATTTTATATATAATGAAACAATATAGTATTAATTGCATTTTCAGAAAATCGAAGACCACAGCCTGGGGAGTTTGATTGCTTATAAAAGCAGTTATAATTCAAGAGCCAAAATCAAAACAGAAATGCTTTTGTTAGAATGGAGTAGTTTCCATGTGGGAATTTTTTGACAAATAGTAAAAAATCTGAATTTGTGGGATTGTGCCTTGTCTGAATTCATCTGTCTGGCTTTAAACACTGTTTGAATAGAGCCACCACCTAATATTTAATGGAATTAATTCAGGATAAGATCCACTGGGGATTGCCTACTGATAGAAGGGAATTGTATATTTATTTTATTTATATCCCATATTTGGCCCCAAAAGCTCCAGACAGTGAACATGATTCTTCTCTCTTCTACTTTATTTTCACAATAATATTTTGATGACATATGATAGTGACTGATGTAAGGATCACAAATAACATGACTAGGTACAGATTAAAACCACTGCAACTCAAGGCTTGCCCAACAAGCTAGACACTATAGCAAAAGCAATATGCTTGTTTGTATTTAGGAATCCTATGTAATGTTTGATGTCTGTATTGCATAAGGGAATGTAGTTCTTTGATGTGGAAGAGAAGTTTACTTTAGATCAAAATATTGTATTTTATGTGAATTGAAGAAATTACCTTAGGCTGTGTCCCCATGGGCTCCAGTTATTTCACTGCTGAATTGGGGCATCCGTAATCCACATTGTAGTTCAAATTAATATGTCCCCATGCGGTTGAGGAGAGCGTGGGTTGAAGGCAAATCCACCTGTCCCCAAGCAAACGCGGTAAACCCCTTATGAAACCAGACTGCAACATCTAGGTCTCTTCAGCCTGGAAAGATGTCGTTTAAGAGAGGACCTGATTGAAGTATATAAAATCATGCATGGTATAGAAAAGTTGGATAGAGAAAATTTCTTTTCTGTGTCACACAACACTAGAACCAGGGGGCACTCTATGAACCTGATGGGTAGGAGAGTCAGATCAGACAAGGGGAAGTATTTTTTCAACCAGAGGGTCATCAGTCTATGGAATCTGATGCCAGAAGAGGTGGTAACAGCAACCAGCGTAGATGGCTTTAAGGAAGGGTTATTTTAGTTATGATTTATATTTCTATCATGCCCTATACTCGAAGGTCCCAGGGCAGGTAACAACCTTTAAAATCCACCATATCAACAAAATAATATACCATATTTTCCGGCGTATAAGGTGATGACTAGGTGTATAAGATGACCCCCAAATTTCCAGTTAAAATATAGAGCAGAGGTGTCAAACTCAATCCGGCTGAGGGCCGGATTAAAAAAATAATACTGTGAGGGCCAGGGGGCGTGGCTGGGGGTACAGCCGGGGGCGTGACCGGGGCACAGAGGAGGGGACGGGGCGTGGCCGGGGGTGTGGCTAGGGCACAGAGGAGGGTCTGGGGGCATGGCCGGGGCGTGGCTAGGGAGGGGCTGGCTGTCCATGGCGGCGCCCGCGCACTCGGGCAATGGAGGGTCCCGCCGCGTGCTCACTCGCCTCGCCTCGCCTCGCCTCGCCTCCTTCGCTCCCAAGGAGGGCGGCGGGCGGTGGCGGCGGGTGGCGGCGGGCGGCCGCGGGTCGTATTAAAATGCCCCGCGGGCCGCATCCGGCCCGCGGGCCGTATTTTTGACATGCCTGATATAGAGTTTGGGATATACTCACTGTATAAGAAGACGACCCCCGACTTTTGAGAATATTTTCCTGGGTTAAAAAGTATGCCAGAAAATACAGTGTATTAAAACAATAAAAACCATCACAGCATTTAAAATCCAACATGTTAAAAAACCCCAATATCATTTAAAACAATAATGTTTACAGTAGGGGAAACATGACCAACACTTAGCCAAAGGTTAGACAAATTTATGGATGACAGATGTATCAATGACTACTAGAATGGATGCCTAAGTAGGTCTTTCACACTGGAGGGACAGGCAGGATGCCTCTAAGGCCATTTGCTGGGATTCAAGAGCAGGAAAAGGTTTGTCCTTTTCTCTACTTGGGATGCACATGGGCAATTGGTGGGCCTCTGTGTGTAACAAGATGCTGGACTAGATAGGCTATGGCCTGATCCAGCAGGGCTCCTCTTATGTTCTTACACAAATCTTTATCACGGAGATCAGCCTTCTGAAATGGGAGGGCCCTCAAACTCTGTTTTCTTATTGGCTGGAGTTTCTGATTCATATTTACCCTCCTCACAGAACTAATTCTCATAAGGCTTACTTACCTTTTCCAATGAAGGTAGTGTATATTAAATCGATATGTTCAATAAAGATGTGCAAAAGGATTATATTTTGAATGTTATTTATTCAACTGTAGTTTACTGTCAAACATCTGAAAGTAAACAGAACATGTCTTCTATAACAATTAATGACAATATTTCATTGCCTTTGCATACATTGTCTAGTTGCACTTACTATACCTTTCTTGTAAGGTGAATCACGATATTACTCCTATATTGCAATTAGAAGTCTGAGGGTGAAGAGAGGAAACTTGCTTAAGGTTACTTTTTTGAGTTCACAGCAAAGAATATATTTGGATTTGGGTTTTCTTGAACTAAGTATGTTTTAGCCTTTTAACCAAAGCTTTACCTGGGCTCCCTCACTCCTTGCATAATTTCTATTTACAAAGGAATTACATCTGAAATTATATTTGATTGGATGCTAGACATGAATACCATGCATAATGGTTGCCATGCATGTCCAACAAGCCACCATCATGGATGGCTTATTAATCTATACTGTAATTGCTGTGTTTTTCTGTATATGTGAGCTTAAATGCTAATGGATATACTATATTATAAAGGAAACTGAGGACCTTCTTGTATATGTGTGGTAACTCCCTTTTCATTCTTAAAATGCTAGAAATGTTTTATTAATTTTCACCTTTAAGCTGTTTCTAGTGATTGTTTCCCTTGCTGGTGTGTGTGGAAACCTTTTCTGCATGAGTTGTGTGTGTCTCTGTGTGTTTGTTCCTTCTTTTTATATACAAAGTAAACCTTATGGTTTTCTGTGTCACTGTCATACAACGCCATGTTGGAAGAACAACTCCACAGAAGATGAACCATTATCGAGTATTTTTCCCCCTGTGACTTCTGGCTCATAGAAATAATCTTTAGATGCCTTCTTCCCTCAATGTATTTGAAATAAACCCTTTTGGTTGCTAGGAAACCTTTTGATTCAGCAGTATTGGAAGGTTTATTGTTGCTTGGGGTCAAATGTTTGAAAAAAGGGGAAAAACAGGGAAATAGAGAATTAGCTGCTAATGTCACCAAAGTACTGGAGCCTGACTTGTAGTTTTCATTTCTGTAGGTCCTTAGAGGCAATGAGAGTTTCTCGGTGCTGTTTATTTACAACTCGTTTAATAAAATATCCGTACTGTTCATTGGAATAGAAGGGCACGTTCAGCTTGAACCCATGGTATTCTGTGAATTTTGCTTTGATATTTTAAAGAACAGAACCATTAGAGATCCCTGATAACGGTGAATAATCTCTAGCAGATGTATCAAGAAAGTGTGTTGAACCTTCTACACACTCTCTTCTATAAAGTGATACGAAGTCACTGAAGAAGAACCAATCTTAGTTGAAACACATCTGACTGTCAAGAGATTTGTGTATTTTGGCAATACAGGAATGTAAGATAATATTAAGATTTTCCATTGTGCATTTGCTATGGAAATGCTTCTTTTGTTCATGTATGTTATGAAATCATCACAAGATCTTGTTTTTTTAAATATATCTTTAGATTAGACTATAATTTATTGTTTGTTATTTTGTATATCTGTTTTTAATACAGAATATTTATGATTATAGACTGTTCCTTCCAGACCGTTATTCTCTATTCAGGGATTTTTGTGGTTTTGCTTGCAGTGTTAGGTTAGGAATATCTGGAGGTCTGAGCTTGAACACCCTGGAAATTGTTCTCAACTGTGCAAATGTTCTGTACATCTGTGGTTGTGGGGTTTGGCATTCCCCCTTTGGGGAGCTTCCACAGTCTGTGGTTATTGTTAGCAGAAACTAAATGGCTCTTTGTGTTGCTTTCTTAAACTTCAGCCAAACAGCTTTGGAATGTTTGTAGAATGCAGTGGATCTGCTCCAAGTAGATATGGTTGGAATCAAATTGAGCAGTAATCAGAAAAAGAAAATCAGTTATAATTTCTACATTCTTGTCTGATGCAACTGAGTCTTCACTTCTCAGAGCAAGAGTCAGCATCATTTTTATTAGAAACCTTATTGTATGTAAGAGAAGCAAACCATGGGAGGCAGTTCTGGAATGAAAGCTGCATTTGCTTATCTTACATGATAATCATTCATTACACATGCAACATCACCAAGTGATTTCATTTACAAGTGATTTAGAAATTACTACTTGTATTTCATTAAATAAGCAGGTTTTTGCTTTTAAGGAAACCACAGCAGCAGTGTAAGCAATGTAGACTCACTCATAAAGAGAATTGACTTCAAATGTTCGACAGAGGGTGTGTCCCCATGGTACTAATTTGTATCTCTATTGCCCCTCCACTGAAGTGGATTAAAGAAAAGCGGGTTCAATCCGGATTTAAGCGTTCCCAAGGGGGTAAGCAAAACACGCATTTAAAATGAATGGACCGTCCCCAAGGAAGCGTGTTTTGTTTACCCGCATCTTTTTCTCCCCACCCCTCGCTGTTTCATTGGGAAGGAATTTCCAGCTGCTGAAACGCCTCCCCCCCAGCCAGCGATCCTGCAATCCTTTCCTTCAAAAAGACAAAAGAAAAATTTAAAACTTCTCTGTCTCCCCTGCTTGTGAAGACTGCAGCCGGCACTCTTTACAAGATCTCCACCCAGCCAGCTCTTTTACACTTTCACTTTCATGGAAGCAATTCATCACAATGTATCTTTGCTGTTTCTCTTTGGGATTGGAAAGAGAAACAGCAAAGAGAAAATGCCCGCCTAGATCGCTGTTTGCATAGATCGCTGGCTGGATGACAGTCAAAAGAGAGACAGAGAGAGAGAGAGAGAGAGATGATCTCTCCAGCCGGCAATTCCCACCTGGGAGAGAATCCCCGCCTCTTTTGCCACGGAGCGATTCCATGGAAAATGTTGCGCTGAAAACCCACATCTTCCAGAATGTACTGCTTTAAACAGGTATTTTTTTAAAGCGGGTTTTCCCCATTAGCGGTGCTGGAAACCCGGATTAAAGCCATGCATGGGACCGCTCCGTGGCAAAAGAAGATTTTCAGCAGATTTATTATTGCATGGGAACGCAGCCAGAATGAATTAAGTTACTTTTTCCTTGTGTCCAGATCTATTTCCTGGGCAAAAAGCTTTGTGCCCAAAAAAATCCAACTCAGAAATTCTGTAGGCCCTTTTTGAGGCAATTATTGCCTCGAAAGGTATGATATTTGGGCGCTTCTACTTGGAGATACCTAAAATGCAGGCAGAAATGCCCACATCAAAATATTTTAAGCAGTACTTTAAAACTCGTTTGTTTCTTATCTGATGTTTCTCTGTGTTGACTGTTAGAAAAACCAAAACTGCAGTAACTTTAGGAATTTGAGGCATGAGTTGCTTTTGTGCTATGAGACAAATGAGAGGATGTATGTTGTTTTTGTCAATTTCTAAACTGCTCTGGGAATTTTCCAGCAGCAGAAGGATATATAATGCTTTGAAATAATAGTAATAACAGTAATTAGCTATGTATTTCATGTTTGTAACTTGGGTCTATGACCATGATAAACATTTCAATTTGCATTCCAATAACAAACAAGCATATTAATATTTGTTGATATAAATATTATAGATTTATATTTAACAAGAAGTTGCTGACACACAGTTTTGAAAGGTATCCTAAATATCCCAAATTTCTCTCTTTTAGGACTTTTTCATTTTAAGGATTTTGTGCATATAATAAAGATTCAGTCAAGTTTAAGGGACTATCGTTTTCTATTTGGGAGTATCAAAATATAGATGTACTTCTGCTTAGAAGCTTATTGTAACTTTCTGACAATGGCTGATATAAAGTAATAAATCTTTTTTTTTATAACCATATATTGCCACTGTATGCTTGCTTAATATGTTACAGACCATGCCATCTGTATTCCTTATACTGAGTTGAGAGAAGAAATTATTGAGATACTAATATTTAACTTTGAATGTATTAGCTAGGTGCTTTAAAATTTAAATCCAATTAGCGAGCTGGCTGTAAGTGTGAAAAGGAAATGAAATATGAAGAGCTAAAGAATCAGAGTATACCTTGTATTAATCATATAAGAAAGATACTAGATATGGTCTGCAAACAAATTTTTCTAGAGTTTGGAGTTTCTTTCTTTCTTTCTTGGGGAGCAAACTTCTTTCTTGGTGGTGTTCGCACTAATGCCCTTGTGAGCAATTGGTCCACTCACGGGGTACGAGTGTCCGCACATCATCATCATTGCTGCTCTCATCCTGGAGCTCACTATGTCCTTTTTGGTCCTAACTGGTAGTGAATAGCTAAAATGCAGTCCACAGGTGGACCAGGAGCAGCTAGGTAGTTCCTGGGCAGCAGTGTTCACACCCTCTTCTGTTTATGACACTGCAAATGGGCATGGCAGCATACTCTGTGTTACTGAAATAGAATAGTATATTCTATAGTGTTTTGCGTCAAGTGCCTCTCTTACATATTGTTACAATAAATATCTCAAAAGATTTTTAGCTGGCTAAAGATTAAGTAGTAGTAGTTCATTTATATGGTCTCAGACCAGATATATCAAATGTTAAAAGATGCAGGTACAAAAGGAAAGAAATTATTTAAAACACAATATTCATACATAAGACTTAAAAATGTGTGATCAAGAATGAGTGACTCAGATCAGTTCATTCGGTTACAAGGTTTTGTTTCCTGATATCTCCCTTATTTTAACAGCTACGGCCAGAAACTTTGCCGCAGCTAAAGTCATGCCAGGGTTAGCGTCACTTAGCAGCAGTTTGATGTATTCCGAGGTAGATCTTCCTGGGTATGAACTCAGCCTGGGGTTCACCAGATCCTGTTGTGCAGTGTTGTAAAGACTGCAGAAGAGGAGAACATTCTCCACTGTTTCCACGTCGCCACTTCTGCATGGGCAGGTTCTATGGGTAATGGGGACATGTTGGTATCTACCCTTCAGTAGATTTGAGGGTAGGACATTCAGTCGAGCCTTTGCAAAAGCAATTTTGTATCTTTTTATGTGTAGGTTTTTTTTTGGTACGGTGGCATATTTAATTGATATCCATAATATAGGCCTATATGCAAAGGGGAGCAGGCGGTATTTGCTATTGCTATTAAATCCTGGGTGGTGATATCCTAGATTCTTTGTTTGATGTGCATGAAGGCATTTTTTTGACCCAGCTGGAAAAGATGGTCTGGTGATAAACCTAACTGGGAGATCTTCCGACTTATGTGCCACTTGTTAATTCTTTTAATAATTGGTTTGTTGGGTGAAAGATGTGTATTTTGAACCATGCTTTGATTGCTGTGAGCCAAACTTCTGATTCTAATGGCAGTTGTCCCGTTTCTACTTGTGATACACACCTGGGCACATTTACAATGGTCCTCAAGAAGTTGGCTTGGAAGGCTGTCATGTCCTTTATGTTATCATTTACCCATATCGCTGATCCGTATAATAATTGGGTGGCTATCTTTGCATTGAAAGTTTTAACAGCTGTCGGTAGATAGTTTCCTCCTTGTGAAAAGAAGAATCTCAGCAGGGCTGTTTTAGTGGCTTCTGCTTTTTGGAGAGCAGAGCGGTGGTGTGCTGACCATGATAGGGAATGGTGGAACGTTATCCCAAGATAAGTAAAAGAGTAAAGATTAATAACAATAATTCTATGGTGATCTTGTCTTTGACAGACATATTCATAATAGATATCAGCATGGAATTTGGCTTGGATAAATGAACCATAGTGGCTCTGAAGAAAGGAAAGATCACAGATAGTGAAGGCATCAAAATGCCCAATGGGCAAACCATAAAGCGCCATGAGCCTGAGGCTTCTAAATATCTGGGAATATTGCAGCTGGATAATATAAAGTATGGGCAAATGAAAAATGTGATCAGCAAATAATATATCCAACAGGTCAGGAAAATATTGAAGACCAAGGTGAATGGTGGAAACACCATAAAGACCATTAATACCTGTGCAATACCTGCCATAAGTTATACTGCCGGAATAGTCAACTGGACACATGCTGAGCTGGATAGCCTGAACAGAAACACAAGGAATCAGATGGCCATCCACTCTGCTTTACACCCCCATGTGACATTGACAGACTGTATCCACACAGAAAATCTGGGGGTAGAGGCCTGCTGCAGGAAAAGCATGCTTTGGCTGATTATATCAAAGACAGTCAAGAATCAGCTTTGATGGAGGTACACAACTGAAAACTGCTCAAAGTGCAACAAACGAAGATTGAATATTGGAAGAATGTAGTGCAAGCCCGAACAGACAGCTGGCATAATAAAGCTCTGCATGAACAATTCTTGGAGAAAATCAAAGGGAAAGTAGACTAAGGAAAGACCTGGCTGTGGCTTACAAATGGAACACTGAAGAAAGAAACAGAAGGCCTGATTTTAGCTGCAGAATAACAGGCTATCAGGACCAATGCGATAAAAGCCAAAATAGAAAAATCAGCTGTAGACATCAAGTACTGATTATGCAAAAAACCTGAAGGAAACAATCAACCATGTGCTCAGCTGCTGCAAAAAGATTGCGCAGACTGATTACAAACAAGGACACAACTCCATCGCCAAAATGATCTATTAGAATCTATGCCACAGTTACCATCTACCAGCAGCACAGAACTGGTGGGACGATAAGCCTGAAAAAGTGGTTGAAAATGAACTGGTGAAAATATTGTGGGAATTCAGAATACAAACTGACAAAGTTTTGGAACATAACACCCCTGGATATTACCATTATATAAAAAAAGTGTGGTATGGCTTGTTGATGTTGCAGTACCAGTAGGATTGTAAAAACTGAAGTTCAGAGACTCTGGAACAAGCCCACAGTGGTGGTCCGAGTGGTGATCAACACACTGGGTGCCGTTCCAAAAGGCCTTGGGAAGGCGCTTAAAACAGCTCAACATTGACAAGGTTACCATCTGTCAATTGCAAAAGGTGACTCTGCTGGGCTCTGCACTTATTATCCACCAGTACATAATGTCATCTTAGGATGTTGGGAAGATCCCGATATGCTACAAAATATCAAAGCTGGCATGTTTGGTGTTGTGTCATATTGTTGTACTTCTGTCAACAGCAACAACAATTTCCCAGATGTCCCAGGGCACGTCACAACATTTAATAAAACAACAGTTTAGTAAAAGTAGAATGAACTTTGCTTATATCCTGTCGTGGAAGGAAGCATAAAAATCTGGAATGTATAGACTTCTAAAGCTTGGGATCACCACAGAAAAGTCCTCTTGTGTACCATTTATCCCTCACATCTCTGAAGGTGTGTGAAACTGCAAGAAGGGTATCCTGTTCTAAGTTTAATAACAGGGCTGTACAGATCTATATTTATTATTATTATTATTTATTTGTATTTCTATCCCGCCCTATGCCCGAAGGTCTCAGGGCGGGTTACAATATTATATTAATCTTAGACAGGTCCCTGCCCTTAGGCTTACAATCTAAAGAGACAAGAAACAAAAGGAAAATGGTGTGGGAGGGAACAGCAAAAAGCAAGCATTTGAGGTCTTCAGATCCAATTCTTCAGTTCATTTCTTATAGTTGGAATTTTCTTATTCTCTTTACTTTTGAATTTTCTCTTCATTGATGACAAACCGGAAGATGGTAGAGATGGTCAGCCGGCATCTATTCAGCCCCACCTTGCTCAGCCTCACGACCAGACATTTCCTCAACTGGTGGATCCGCTGCCGTAGTCTCTTTGCCATCTTGTGATGGGAGCAGTTGGAGGAGGGAGGGGCACTGATTGTACCTAATTAAACTATAAGTATACTATTAGTGGCTTGATTTTTATAACAAAGCCCTAAATAACATGGAAGTTAACATTTCCCTCTACAATGCCCTCTTTCTGTCTTCGATCCTCTTTACAGAGGGAGACCCACTTTGAATATGCTACAGGTAAATGAAAATTTCCCCACAATAACCAAGGAAAGGGTTGTTTGATGGTGGTGGAGTGGAATATCTCTTTTTGAAGAAAATTGCTGATCTTGATTTTGTTATGTCTAAAGACATTTGGTTTGTCAGGTTGCCTTATTTAGTTCCTTCATCATTGAACAATTCGGACACGTTGTATATTGAAAATATTTTCATTCTTATTTGTTCATTTGTCTGCCTAGTTGCCATATTACCTGAACAAGGCTGCTGAAATGCAGAGTAAGCTAGGAGAGGAGTAAGTGTTATGGAAATGATGGATCATTGTGTATGTGCTAACCACAGGGGAAGGTTTGTTTTAATATATTTACAATTTCCTAATGTTAAGCTCATTGCTGTATGCCTAGTGGCAGTATAGATGGAACTTAGTGGACTAGGGGAACGGAATGAGATTTCTCACTGGGCAGTGCACCAAAAGTGGAATAAATGAGAATTCAGTATATATTTATGATTTGAAAGGGGATTTTGCTGATCTTACTCTTGACCTTCTTTTTCAGGTTATATTATACTGCAGAACTTCCATAACTGTACTGATTAATATTTTCTAAAGACTGATAAAAGGGTTCTGAAAAAACATCTCGGGACTCTTTGTGCCATTTGTAGTACATTTTTCCCAAACGCAGTTCATTTTTTTTCCATTCAAATTAAATGTAATGAGGCACAACAGCTATTAAAATGATACTATCCAGCTCCAGTGGGTTAAAAAATTAGCTTTTCTCTCAACATATTGCAAGGTGAATATGAAATACAGACTTGCTTAGGAGAGCATATTAAAATCATCCAGAGAGAAAAGCTGTGTTTTCCTTTTCGCTTACTTGTGATGGTTAGTTGAAAGGTACTCTTTACTGAAATATTGGGAAGGAAGGTATAATTAAATTTGGGTTGATATATAGCATAAAGAAGCTTAAGGCAAGTATGATCTTGCAATCTATATTCTGAAGACCAACCTCTGCTTCAGAGTCCATTACTGTACTTCATAATCATCAGCTGCTTAAAAGAAACAAAAGCCTTTAGTGAGATTGCTCCAAATCTGCAGAAGGATCTCCCTGGAGAAGTTTGGAGTTATTCATTCCTCTTGGATTTTTCAGGAGGTATGGAAACTTTGCTGAGTGGTCTTTGGCTAGTGGCAAGAATGGAACCAGCTCAGTTTCACAGTTCAGGCTTAGTGTAGAATTACTGAATTTGTTTTTTATTTTTATTTTTTGGTAATTTTTTTGTTGTTTTAAACACCATCTTTGGAAAGACTGTAAATGTTATAAACAGATGAACAAACAAAACAATTGGCTTTGTCCGAAAGCAGGCCCAAGAACTTCTGTGCTAGCTGCTGTTAGGGAACATGAAGAAGAAGAAGAAGAAGAAGAAGAAGAAGAAGAAGAAGAAGAAGAAGAAGAAGAAGAAGAAGAAGGAGTTGGCTTTTCTACTCCACTTTTCTCACCTGTTTAAGGGGATTCAAAGTGGCTGACAAAGCTTTCTATTCTTCTTCCCACAACAGACACCCTGTGAGGTGGATGGAGCTGTGAGAATTCAGAAGAGAGACCAAGGTCACTCAGCTAGCTTCATAGAGGAGAGCAGAATCAAACCCGGTACCCCCAGATATGAGTCTGGCTTCCTAACCAGTAGACCAAGCTGGCTCACAAGCTAGAATTTTCCCCAGAAGATAATGCCTCCTAGAGAACCTTTGTCCAGATGATACTGGCAGCTGTTCTGCTCCCTGATGCCAAAACAGAGTGGGAAACTGCTTTAGAGGCATCTCCCAGGTATTCCCAAAGGTAGATTTGTCTAGCTGTCCACCATGCGGCGTTACAAGAATTGCCTTAGTAATGTGTTTAGCACCATTTCCGAAGGTATGCAGGATAAATAAGACTTCTGGTTTGGTTTAACCAGATAGGCTCAGAGCCTGCTTTGGTGTCAACAAATCACCTCCATCTGCAGCTGTTCGTGCAGAACTCAGAATGCCACCCTTCAATTGTCAAATCCTAAAAAGACAAGTCAATTAGTGGGTTAAGACAACAAGAACGCACCCAGACAGAGTACCTCACCTTTGCTTGGTAAAGCAGGCTCAATCAAGGGAAAAGGCCACCTGGCTTGCAAGCTTAGGAAATTCTTCTGTCTCTGTTGGCCTCTCTCTTGAAGTGCTGAGCGCCCTAGGCCCTAAAGCCACCTCAGTTATTTACCAACGGGCATTGGACATTGCAGCACTAACGGACATCACTGCCATAGCTCAGGCCACAGCTACGCCTTATTTAGCCACGCACAAATGCCAGATCAGCATTGAGGATTATCATAAATTCCCAATGCCATTCCATCTTCGCAGGATATTTACCAGAACAAGATTTGATCAACTGGACATTGTGTCCAAACCTGGCCGCTATCAGGGGTTACCCTACGACAGGAGAATCTGTGTATGCAGTGAAAACACTGTTGAGGACCTAGTACACCTTTTTCTGAATTGTCGGCTATACGAGAAAATAAGGAGCTACTATATAGACCCTCTTTTTGATAACTATAACCTTATGGATGATACTGGGAAACTCCTCATTCTGCTCAAGGGCTCAGACAGGCAGTCCATTACAAAGGTTGCACTTTTTACCCTGAGGGCAATAGAAAATTAATAATAGTGATAGACTGGACTTGATCCCATAGGAAGGAAAACGCTTGGCTGATCTTACCAAAAACTTCCTTTATTGATATGTAAGAGACACATGAGAAATAACTTTATTACAAGACAAACAGAAAAGATAATATTGTGCAGGTAGCAACAGTGAAACATTTTACTTTGAGACAGGTTAGTTAACTGATGGGTGACAATTCAGTTTGTAACTTCTGGTAGAGAGACTCTTGGTAACATTCAAGCACTTAACATGTATTGAGAGAAAACGGTGACAATGGCAGGGGCACCAAGTTTTCTTGTTAGCTAGACACCAAGAATTAGCTCCAACTTCAGTCAAAAATACATCACAGTTTCTGCTGCCCTTCAGGCTTAAAGCCAGTGACAGTGCACTCAATTAAGCGATCAAGGAACTGGAAAATGGTAAGGCACACTTCATGGGGATTTTTTGGCCAGTCAGAACTTCGTTGCTAGGCACTGGAGCCTTGAAAAAAAAAAGTTAAGATATTTTACATACTAATATTATAAGCACAAAATGTTTACATACAGCTTGCAATTCTATTTACTGCAATTACTTCTTTGTACTGCAAAAGGCTTAATTCTACTTATCTACCCCATTTGACCTTCTCTCTCTCTCTCTTTTTTTTACTATTTCTCTTTTACTTCCAAGGACTGGTTTCCATCACCTTATATGGGTGTAATAGAGAATTCTGGTGGAGAAAGTTACAGGTGCCTGTGAGAAATGAGTTAAGGGAACTGATCCCTAAGCCATCCAGTTTCAACTTGCCTTTCAAAGCTGTTTCCTTTATTTTAGCCAGACTTCATTTCAGTATTTTCGTCAAAATAGAAAAAAAAGACTGCATATTTCTATAATTTCTTCAAGAAGTCTTTCATTTTAGTTTCATTGATTTTAATTTCAGACCATGATTCTCTGATGTCTGTCACTCTAGCAAATATAACCCTGTCTGTTTGTTCTCGGAACAGAGCATCAGTCTGTAGGGATATCTGAAATAGTTCCCAGTCCTCCTCTTTGGTTACTTGTAAAGTAACTCTTAAGATCCAAAGTGCAATTCTGCAGATAGTTTTGAAGGCTTGAAGATCTCTAGACACTTGTTAGCTGGAAAAGCAGGATCTGAACATTTCTAAGTAATTCAGTTTGTCATGTGTTGAAACAACCAGAGGAAGAAGCAATTAGGGCTAGAACACTTGAAAACTCTGCACATTGTTTTATTTAAGTATGGAAGTAGCTTAAGGATGTGATGTTAAAATTTGTATGCAAAGCTCATTGGTAAATGAGGGAATTGGCTGCTCAGTATTTTGGAATGAGTGAAGACTTCCCATGCTACCATAATGTCATGTGGCATCTCAAATATTCCCTAAGCATATATGCATACCATCTCTGGTGGCCACTTCCTTTCCTCTTTTGGAGAAACAAATCCTCATTCATCTTGTGCTCATGTCCTGACACAGCTGAAAGAACTTGTTACAGCTTGCACTGCATTTGAAGAAGTTGCATCTTTTAATTTTGAATATTTGTTTTTGTTGGCATTTCCAAGGGGTGGTTTGAGTAAAATAGTTTCAGAATGGCAGTGACTTGGTAGAAGACTCTCTGACCCTGGTCAGAAAAGTCTGTGTGTGAATTAAGGTTGTACCAGTGCTGGTCACACATAGATCATCCTCAGGCCGTTCCGGCCTTGGGCTGCATCAATCACACCTTTCTCCAAGGTTGACCTGAGCCTGCTCTTGGCTCTCCACCCCCTTTCCTGCATCAAATCTATCTACTTTCTGATTGGATGCCATTAAGTCACTCAAGAGAGTGTGTTTCTTTTTTAATGTGCTTTTCTTCTCCGTGTGATTAATTTTTTTTTAAAAAATTAATTTGCGTAAAAGTGCTAGAGGAATCATATACATGAACTGAGGAGAGAAGGGCAGATGCCTCACAAACTCTACACATGCTGATTGGCTGAAGGAAAGACTGGATCTCACCTACCACAGCACAGTTCAGCCTCCTTTAGCCTGTCTTCCTGCTCACACTTTGAGGAAGCGAAGGTGTCCTGAGAAGCCAGGATGGGCTGAGTCCTTATCAGTCCTGTAAAAATGAGGACTACAGTTAAGACGATCTAATGAGGGTAGCCCTGCTTGATAAACTACTTAAATAAAAGTAATGTAAGATGACCTGAAGATGACCTGAGGTCATCCTAAGCTCGTTGTGTGGCCATGGCCTCTGTGGCAAGGTAATATTTGAATGTGCACATACATTCACTGTGTACAATACACAGTGAATATCAGTACTTCAGGGTTGGAGTGCTGCACTGTTAGAGTTCTGATGCTATGTACTCTTGTAGCAGAACTTCTGTGGAAGAAAGTTCCACTTAGAGTACTCTGGCAATGCTGTTATTAAAGCTGAGCCTATAGTTTGAGACAGGCATCCTTCTGAGTTGAGGAGAAAACACTTTTCATCGGGCAGTCTGCAAAGTAATAACTGGTGGAATATGGTGCATACGTGACTGAGTCATATGGGCAGTTTTGGCCATCATTGTGATGGGGGAAGAGTTCATCTCCTACACAGCTTATTGATCTGATCTTTGAGATCTCAGACTGTGATCTTTGTTACAGAACAAACATTTTTGATCTGAAGGTTCTGTACCAGTTCAATTCATGCTCACCATACCCATGACCCAGAAAACTGATAACCAAAATGGGAAACTATTCCTTTTGTCATTATTCGTTTGATCTCTAGCTACCTTTCACATTACTTGTGCTTAGGTTTTAAACATGTTGTGCATGGTAAATAGCCACTGTCAAAAATTTAAGCATGGATATACCTACAAACACCATAAAACCCCATCAAAAATAGTGTTTTGAAAATCCTTGACAGATCACATTCAACTGTCATCAGCTAGCATTCAGAAAAAATATGTCTGCACATGGGAACTCTCATTTTAACTAATAATTTATTACTATTGATGTGCCCCATCTCCATAAAATTGATTGTTTTTTTACATCAACTATGTTCCATAAATAGCAGAGGTGTGCCGCAACTACTTTTCTAATTATTGTAAATAAACATTTAACAAAAAAGAATAGAATTGCTACTATTGCTATTCTAGAAAGATTTCTTTTGCTTACTTCTCCCTTGATGAAAAATAAACCAACAGAGCCCCAGTAACAGGATGTAAACTATTTGCCAAGGAGATTATATGTATTTCAAGTCTATCCAAAACATTTTTGACAACTCTAAAATTGTATTCACTACTAGCTATTGAAATGGTAGCATATAAAATCATAAACCCTCAGCAGTGCATGTGGAGAGATTACAGTGGTAGAGCAAATCATTTTATTTTATTTATTATAAATGAAATTCAGTGTACAATATAGCCTTCTGAACTGTGGTTTCCAGTCAAGTTGCTTTTTAAAGGATTAAATTAAATTCATTGCAGAGTACATGAATTCATAGAGTCTCCTGTTCCTATCTGAAATATAACAGGGCCCTTTTCCAGTGTAGTATAACAAAAAGTTTAAAAGACAGATTTCCACCTCTTTGCCTCTTTTCATAATAGCCCTCATACCTTAATGGTAAGGTTTTATTGAATACAGATAAAAGCTAGCAAAAGTTAGGAAATAAATAGCAAATCATGGGGAGAGAACCAAGCCATGCTTTTTGATTTAACATTTCCAGGATAAGCCAACAGTTCTAAGCATGTATTTTGAGAAAGGAGGGAGGGAGCCTTTCATGTGATTGCCTAGAAGCAGGTGGACCTGTCATTCTGTGCAGTCCAGCTACAGTATTACAGGACCCTTAAACTTTGTTTACTTCAGAGACCACCCTTGTGTTTGGTTTTAAGGTAATCTTGTCCTGAATGTATTGCACATTCATATGCTCCTTGAAAGAAGGTTTAAGAACAACACAAGAAATGTAGATCCATTGTCTATTTTTCTCCAGCAATCGGTTCTCACAGTGGCCAACCAATTGTACAATAAAACCTCATAGCAGGACACAAACACACAATCTTCCAGCATCTGACTTTCAGAGGCATGCCACCTCCTGTTGCCATCAGAGCTGAAAGCTGTTGAATGCTCTGACTTCATGAATCGGCCAAACCTGAAACTGTCCAAGATGATGACCAATGCCACATGTCATGGTAACTAATTCAAAAGTTCAACTATGTACTGTGTAAATTCTATACTTTTTTCTATACTAATCCTTTCAGGATTCAACTTCATTCGATGTCCCTGGTTCTAGTATTTTAGGAAAGCAAGAAAACTTGCCCTTATTTACCTTGTCCACGTCGTCTGTAATTTTATATACTTCTGTCATGGACCTTCTCATTCACCTACTTCCCAGAGCAATAAATAATAAGAAATAGTATCATCATTTCTTATGGGGTAAATGGTAGAGCTCACAGGGATTAGCAACCACTCATTAATTCAACACAGGGAGTACAAAGTTGAACAATATAATTTATACAGGCAAACAACTCCTTTACCAGTTCCTTTCCTATCAACCCAAAGAGGGAGGGCCTTTCACCATCTCAACTCTTGCGGCCACATTCTGACTCTGCACATTCCCTGATGTCTCTTTCACTCTTTTCCCACTGTCCCTGCCACTGACAATTTCTCAGGAGCTGCTAGGAAAATTTAGCAAGACAGTCAGAACGAGACCAGATTAATCAAGAGGAACTGTCCATTTTCCAAACTGTTAAACAGTAAATTGTGTTTGATTTTTGGTCATCCTAGAAAAGAAAAATAGAGTCCAAAGAACAGCATGAAAGTCAAACAAGATGATAGATTGGCGTTTAAACACTTCAGGTATTATATCCCAACAATCCTTATAAACATTGAAAGATGGATCAGTATTATAATTTCCATGTTTCAAATAAGAAATTGAAGCTGGGAGAGACTTGCTGTATGGATTGGGATAAGATAAATGTGAGATGAAAAGTTGTAAGTGCTGTCCTGGCTGTAAGATGTCAATTGCAACTTCATACCTATATATATATTTGTTAGGTTAAATTCTAGAAAGACTTGTTAATGAATAGTCTTGAGAGATGGGGTGCTTGTGCTGAAGCTCCATTGAAAGCAATAGGTATCAGGTTCAATCTCCTTCATATTCATTTAAAAATCAATTTAAAAGTATAACAAAGGCATACCAAGTATTGCAGAATATTCAGAGGGCATAGACACATCACATAACATCCCTGTGCCCAGTTTTTGTATGGTTAGTTCAGGAGCAAAATGGATCCATAGTGGGTTAATGGGGAGAGGAAAGATAGTGATTGTTGCTTCACTGGTATCAAATTGCCCATTGATCCATAGTTTGTCAAAACAAGGTTCAGTACAACTGCCAACTGCCTCTTTGTCCTGCTTCCCATTCGCTTATGTGAGCCACTGCTGGTATCCCAGGGACACTTCTGAGGTAGAAACTCTTATTAAGAGGGAAAAGTCTGTTATGTCCTCAGAAAACACATGTCCCCTGACATGTCAGCTTCTTTGAAGATCACTGCTGTCATGGGAACCCACCATTGAGAAAATGGAGATGGCAGGGTGTTCCAGAGAAGTTTATAGTTAGCAAAGTTTGGTTTTAAAAAGTCTGACACATAAT
The DNA here is from genome assembly GCA_023333525.1 of Aspidoscelis tigris stejnegeri. NCBI lineage: Eukaryota > Metazoa > Chordata > Lepidosauria > Squamata > Teiidae > Aspidoscelis > Aspidoscelis tigris. The sequence goes on from JALMGA010000006.1 coordinate 69,532,779, forward strand.
CCATAATGCCAAGCTGGCTTAATTTTGTAGATGAGGAGATATGAGTAAAGTTTCCAGAAGAACTGTAGGAACTCACTGGGGAGAAATAATATCCACTAGTGTTAATGTTTAAGGTGGCTGAGATAGGTATCTTCTTGTATAAGATAGGAATGAATATCCCAAGGGAGGAAAGAAAGGCCCCAGGCTTCAAGGAATGGATGATCTTTGTTTTTGTAGTGGTTGCAGAACTGCTTCATTCAGTTGCTCAGTTTCAAGAATCTAAGTCATCCTCATTCTGGAAAGTGGATTTCAGGATTTCTTCTGAGTAGAAGTCTTTTTTCTGCCTTCCAATAGCAACTTGCTTCTCCAGCTGACAAATCAGGGAATCTCCTAGTTCTTTGACTACCTCTGTGATATCTTTGAGACCATCCTGCATATGATGTTGAAGGAGGAGTGGTGGGAATATGACATGTGCCCCTTATGAATAGAAGAGAGATAGTGAGGGTGTTCAAGACCAGTATTCTTGAACAAGCTTGTAATAGACTCTAGTACTTTGCTGTCAAAGAGAAGGTTCAATCACTTGTGGTTGGTGCAAGCCACTTAGAGTCCAGAGAAGTAGCTCGATTCCACATGTCACATAACAAAGGAGATGATAGACGAAGATCTGGAATGATACAGAATTATAACAGTGTCAAAAGACCCAAAGGGAAGCTAATACATTAACCCTGGCAAAATGAAGCAGTTCCTTCAACATGGCTATGAGTTAGCTGATGAGACAATGGAGATGCAGCTCTTTATGGAGCAATGCTCTCTAGACCTTACAAAATTACTATCCAACTATTTCTCCCCCACCCACCCCCACACACCCTAGAACAAGTTGCAGTATCATATTTAAGGCCCAAAAACTAATGCTAACTTTTAATATATGAGCTGTGAATTTCCCAAGTTGTGAATGTACAATCTTTAATATATCAAAATCACAAGATAATTATTAATACAAAGTATGTATTTTTTGCTATTTTATTACCTGCCTGATGCAGCGTGTATCAGAAATTTAAAAAGGAATCATAATAGCAACATCTCTTTAAATTGCCTTGTTTAAAGAAAGGTGTTATATTCAAATAGGTTCCACTGACATAATTTTTACTGTTACTCATGACTAAAAAACACTGTGAAGAATTGTACATTTGTGATTGTGGTGCTGGAACATGATCTTAAGTGTTCCAGAAATTAGTATGGATAAGATGCCAGCTGTGAGCAATGCATCCAACATTTCATGACTTCTCTACAAAAGACTGAAGCTAGCTTTGTTACCTGTAGATTTAAGCAGAGGTTATGGAGGTAGAAAACAAGTTCGTTTAGCTTGGGAGTGGACATAAGAAAGCTTGACCTCTGAGTCAAAGTAGCCTTCTCAAAGCCAAAGTTTGGACTGGAAATGTTTTTGCTTTCTTAAGCCCTCCAAGATAGTAAATAGACTTTAAAAGAAAGAGAGTAGTGTGCCTGAAGGCTTGCCACACTAAGACTAGCAGAAACTCATCATGCAGTTCTGTTACAGACCTGGGAAAAAAAGTTTTCATCTAAAAGTCTAGCTTCAAAGCAGAGAGTTCTTCTGATGGTGTTTCAGAAACAGCCAAAAAGAGGCTATGGCTGCCTTTGCTACCCTTGCCTCAAGGGCACCTGAACTAACGGCTCTAACGTGTGTGGGACAAAGGCAATCCCCAGTCTCAGATAATTTAAGTCTTTTATAGTTGAAAAAACTGTTGAAAGAATTAAAGGGACTTGGATGTGTGTGTTCTTAATGGACTCTGTATGTCCAACTCAAACTCTTCCTGATTTTAGTCAAATAATAATAGCCTTTGGTAGCTTCCCTAAAGGGGATAGGAGGTAAAAAAAGAATGCTTGAAACTGAACTCTAAAAGACAGGGGAAAAAGCCAGTGCAGACCTTTTTTAAAAAATGTACCTATCCTTAATTTAATTATCTTCATTCTTCCACTGTCCTCTGATGTGTAAAAGATACACCAGTTCTTGCTCAGTGATATCTTTCGGTTAAGCTATTGAAAGAAAAAGAAGAGAGCAATTTTGCTTTCATTTTCATGCAAGGACAACTTTCTGTCTTTACTTAATTCTTTTTGTATCATTATTTTTCAAAAAAGGTTCTCTTAGAGCTGTGGGAAATCAAACAAATTTACAGTGTTTTATCTCTGTAAACACTCAGGCTGCATCTGCACACAATAAAAAAGTGGCTTAAAAGCAGGTTAGTGGGATACTGTCTTTATGCTAGTGCCTTAATAGATATTAAAGGCTGGAAAACACACATTCTCCAGGCTTTAGTGTGGATTAGAGGTGGAAAGGGAACAGTAGCATCCAAAGCTACTTTTAACTTTTAATTGTGCAGATGCAGCTCTAGGGTAGAGCTACACAACTGAAAAAAAAAACAGTTAAAAATTGTTGAGTGATGAAGCTAGGGAGTTTTGCTGCTTGCTTTGTAAGGGTTCATCTCCATGGCAAGAATATTGCGAGGCGAAATCATTTCACCTCATGCAAAGCCCCAATTTGGGCTACATGAGGGACAAATGCTACAAATTTGTGGCAAAATAACCCCCCTTTATAGCTGTTCTTGCCCCGAATTATGGGGCAAGAACAGATTATAAAGGGGGCATGGGGACACTCCTGGTTTACAATTGCAGCATTAGCAGGCGCGGCTTTGCTGCCCCCGCTGCCAACGCTGCGATGGCAACGAGCACAGCTCTGTTAAAATGTTTAAAACAGGCTTTCGTGTCTGTTTTAATATTTTAGCAAAGCTGTACTTGTACGCATGACAGCTGCTATAGTGGCCTGACAGTTACTCAGCTGATTGCAAAGCGGCTGCGTCTGTTTTAAATGGCTTTCATGTCTGTTTTTTAAAAATTTCCCTGCTCTTGACAGTCCCTATACTTGCCTGAGAGTTGCCCAGTTGATTGCAGGGCAGCTGACAGGTGGTTGTTTGGGGCAAATCAAGCCCTTACCTGGGCAATTAAGTGCTCAGGCAAGGTGGTGGTGGTGGGGAAACCACAGCATCCCAATGCAGGGATTTGTTGTGGTTTTCATGGGGACAGGTGGGTTCGCCTTGAACCCACCCTGTCCTCCATTGCCATAGAGACTCCTGAATACGAATTAGATTCACATTCAGGTTCTCCCGAATCCACCGCGGGGCATTGGCAGCCCCATGGGGACTAAGTACATTTTCTGGCTTTTTATGGAACACCAGTGTGGCAAAACTACCCAGCTACCACCTCTTTACTTTTAACCACTTTTCTTCCTGCATGCTGATGATATCCTTAGATTGTTCCTTCTTGTTTCCATGATTCTTTTCTATTCACTGGAGATGGATTATATTTTTTCACGCAAACATTTTATTGTCCATTGCAACAACTGTTCAACTTGTTTCTTTTCTCCTGAAAACATATATTTTTTTAAAAAATCTTATATCAGGAAATTTGGAGTAGGCTTGGAGCACTTGAAAAGCATGACTAATATTTGTATAAAACACATTTTACAAAAGATTATCTTTTCAGACGAGAACAAAAAAGAACAAATTAGAATAAAAATTCTTGAAACTTATGGGCATTGCGTAAGCAGTACTTCTATTACATTTTCCTTTTTGCTGCACTGCATTTCTGTTTACAACAATAAAGAATAAAAAAGATTATTTATCTCAAAAGGTTATTTTTACTTGTTCGTCAGTCTATTCAGAACTGATTGCGTGAAATGAGAAAATGAACAGCACTAAGAGTTTCTGTCCTACGGAGTTCAGAGCTTTTTCTTTCATAAGATCAATGATAAGAGATCAGTGGAATATTAGTTTCTGTTGTGTTCAGTAAATGAAGGCAGGAAGAAAAAAAACCTGTTTATATTATGCCATCAGAGTGCATGGTGGTGTCTGACAGAGGAAAAGAATTCAAATCTTTCCTCCATGGAATTCAATATAAAATTTGATGGCGTGAAGACAACAGTGATAAGGGAAAGAAATAGAGCTAACTGTTTCAGTTACTTTGTTAACTTTGTAAAGTAGAGGGGTAGAAACTTAACAAAAAGGGTTGACTTTCAAGAGGAAATTGAAGTAAGAGGGCATCAATGGAGAAAGATGGGTTACAATCAATCTTTGATTTAACAACCTTTAGTTTAAAGGATTTCTAATTTGATGGGCAAATCACTTAATTGAAGATAACATTTTCTTTAAGACAATACAGTATTTCCCTTTGAGGAGAACACAAGGTCTGAAGTCCAAAAATAACCCTTAAAGAGTTGCTTAGGTTCCGAATATTACATAGAGTGGCTCCAGACATTTAAAATGTGGAGCTGACCTTCATTTTGCAGTAAAATCTCTTCGCAGGGAAAATGAAGTTCAAAGCGGCAAGGTGGTTGCTTCTTGCCATGTGCTCAGCTCCTCCCTATATGATAGGTCCGCTGCTGCTTGGGTGAAGGTGAACTCTTCCAAGTTCTTGGGAAAATACAGAGGAATGGGATACTCCGCAGCAAATGTCCACATAAGTAGTATTTTTTTTTATTTTGGAGAAAAGCTTGATAATGTGCGGGTAGTACTGTTAGCCAGTTTGGTCTTGTGGTTAGAGTCCTCAACTATTATCTAGAGGTCTCCCAGTTCAGTTCTCCACTCCTCCATGAAGACAGCTGGGTGACTTTGGGAGAACTCTGTTTCTGAGCTCTCATAGCATGACCTACCTCACACGGTATTTGTTATGGGGAGAAGAACAGAAGGTTTGTCAGCCACTTTGAGAATCCCCTTAGGTGGGAAGCTGCCCCTCATTCCCTGCCAAGTTTCATCCTGCCTGGACACAGATATTGGCTAAAGCCACTCTAACTAAGCAGAATTCAGTTGTTTGTGCATTTTTCTGATCCTCCTTGCCCTGCCAATAGTAATCCTTTCCTAGTATTCACCAGACAGATGAAGTGGATCACAGAATACTCAAAGCTGAATTCTTGCAGGACAAATGTTTCTACATGAATCCTGTATTCTACATGAATCCTGAAGTTGCATGAGCACTGTTTGGGGTGATAAATAAAAATCTGTGTATTCTAGCATGGTATGTATTTGGTGGGAATACACTAAGAGGGAATACACTAAGAGATCTGGACTTATACCTTTGATACAGCTGTACAGTTTGGTATGGTGACAAACACACATTTTTGCAGCCGATCTGCTGAGACAGTCTCTCCTGTGTGCTTGTCCAAAGAATAGAGACAAAGGCTCTGCCTTTAAACCTTGGCCTTGACATCATATGCCATATTGGTTGTGTCTTCACATTTGAGATAATGAAAGAAGACATGGCTGTTTGAACAGGGTATATTCTGTTCACTTAGTTTGATCACAGACACTCCTCAATTGTTTAGAGAACCAATGTGCAAACAGATGAAGAGATTAAGGTCACCTTTTGTGTAAGAATTGAAACCCTTGATCATTGGTGAGAGCATTTAAACTTTCAACACCACTCATTTTACACCAGTATGAAGTATTTTCCCCTCGTACAGCTACTAAAGAGAGATGGATACAAACTCCTCTCTACTTATTTAAGTTATTTCTATCTGGCATTGTAACTCTTTTTTACAAGTTAGTACCTGCTGCACTGATATGGATGAAGATAAGTATCTGAATAGATTTGTTTTGGATAGTATTAAGTATGAAAAGTGCCTTAGGCTACCTTTTCAAGTGGGTGATGTTGTTGGTCCCTACAGTGTTGGATGTAGAAATGATGTGGGTAGAAGCCCTTTCCCTCCAGTGGATTATGTTTTCCTAACTATTATTGTTTGGAAAATTCCATTAATTGTATTTATTTATTTGTTTGCATTTTTATTCCAAGGTCTCAGGGCGGGTTACAGCATTAAAAACAAAATATAAAATAAACTAAAAATAGTAATAGTGCCTGAAAGAAGGAAGTGGAAGCTGTTCTTCAACTGAAGGCCAGAAAAAAGGGGTCTGTCTTCACTGATCCCCTGAACATATAAAGTGAAGGTGCCTGGCACACCTGAGGGGAAGACTGTTGCATGGCCTGGGTTCCACTACTGAGAAGGCTCTACCCTTGGTCTCCATCCCGAGGGCCTCCCTGCAGATCTTAAAGCATGGGCAGATTGATAATGGGAGAGGCTGTTCCTTCAGATTAGACTGTAAGAGGCAAAACATTTCTCATGCTGCCTGGAACACTGTATGATGATTATACTGTACACAACAGTAAGTCTAGCTTTCTAGCCAGCCAGTCCTTCTTCATGGAAACTTTACTCTTTGATTTTATGTCTTTTGCCCGAGTCTGTAGGATTTTGTAGCCACTGAACCATGCCAAGTATTCATTGGATTGTTTTACTGTCACACAGCTTAAATTGGTTCCTCTAGAGAATTTTTGTACTTGTGCAAAAGTATAGGAGATCTCCTGAACATGTTTGTTTATTTGGTTTATTTATATGATGCCTTTAAACTGAGAAATCATCTCAGAGTAATTCTCAAGATGTAACCTTAAATAAGTCTTTGCCCTTAGGCCTACAATCTAAAAAAAGGGTTGACCAGCCTGTTTAAAATTATGCTGACTTGGACAGAGGCTTCCAATGCAAGTCCATGGAGTAAATGAACCTGAACTGAAATGAGCATAGCACTGTTTCCTTGGAGAGCATTTACCATAGGGACAATGCCAGAACACACAGATGCCATGCCTGAAACTTTTACTGCACAAGGTGCCAGCCAAGATGCTTTCATCAGTGCTCACCCACATTGCAGACAAGTGTTTTTTGCAGACTGCAATGAAGAATACACAGATGCCAGTCAAGAAGCTGCCTTCCATACTCAGACAAGGGCTTTTCACAGTCTATATTTCTGAAACACTCTAATGTCACTCCCAACCATATCAAAGGAGAAAATAATCAAACCTCAGTGAACAAAACTGAATCCAGACGAGACAGAGGTGCTATGTGTTACAGGCTCTCGGGTCCAGGTAGTTGGAAGATACCCTGTCCTTGATGGGGTTACAATATCTGGGAAGGGACAGGTATGTAACTTGGGGGTACTCCTGGACTCTGCGCTAACACTTGAAGCTCAGGTGGAGGCCGTGGCCAGGAGTGCCTACTCCCAACTACGGCTGGTACACCAACTGAAACCTTTCTTGGGCAGAGATGACCTGGCCACAGTTATCCACGCTCTGGTAACCTCCAGGTTGGACTACTGTAACACGCTCTACATGGGGCTTCCCTTGAAGACGGTTTGGAAGTTGCAGCTGGTGCAAAATGCAGCTGCTAGAGTGCTGACAGGAACATCTAGCCGGACACATATTACGCCTGTTTTAAAAGAACTGCACTGGCTGCCAATTTACTACCGAGCCCAATTCTAGGTGCTAACTCTGACTTATAAGGGCCTAAATGACTTGGGCGCCAGATATCTAAAGGAGCGCCTTCTCCCATACCTGCCCGTGTTTTAAGATCTGGAGGGGAGGCCCTTCTGGTGATCCCTCCGCCTTCAGTAGCTAGGTGGGTGGGCATCCTGGAGAGGGCCTTCTCGGTAGTGGCTCCCAGTGAAGGTATGACCATGGGCTTGTTAGAGAGCAAAAGACTTGAAACAGTCTATTTTGCTTCCAAATGTTTTGAGCAATACACATTTTATTTTGGTCTTTAAAACTGAAAAACCTTAAAAAGGCACTCAAGACTTGAAAAGTATTCATGTGCAGCGAAATCTGTTCATATGACCTTGATGTTCCAATTGCATTTTTTTCTTTTTAAGATTGATTTTATTGATTCCCTCTCCTCCTTTTATGATGGAAGTATTTAGTAATGTACAAGCACATACAGTACATCTGTTCCTTTACATCTTTAACATTATTTTCTTCCTTGTTTGGATCATGCTTTTGCATTGCTTTCTTTTCAGCTTGTTCCTAAAACATGTCAACTGCCCTGTAGTAGAACATATAATGCTGATTTCTGTGGCTGGTAAATAATGCTGTACCTGGGTGCATGTAAAAAGCTAAACTGTGGTTATCATTATAAGTGCAAGCAAGCTTCTGGAACGTGTACTCTGTGCTCTTCCAAAGTGGTTTTTAGAATAACATCAGAATTGCCATTCTCTCATTTAAGCTGAACAACAGTTTAACATTTTTTGTGTAGTCTGACCTGTCTTAACTATAGTTGCCCCCAGATGCTGTCTGAAAATTGCACTATTGAGTGATAATCCAGAGTATCGTCCTCTGACATTGTTGCTTCTTCTTTGGCCCCTAATCAGCCTTATTGGGGAAAAACCAGCATGTTTTCCCACTGTACGCTACAACGCATTTTAAGGGGGAAGTAATAGAGCTATGGAGGGGTTGTGTAGTCATAATGGTGCTATATTGCTCTCATCTTGATGGGGCCTATATTTTGTTGAAGCAAACAGCTTTCAGATATGGAGTTTTAAAGGTTTTAAAGATTTGTGCTTAGTTGTTCAGATATCACAACTAAGAATGTTTAGGAGAGGCGTTTTACAGTGAGTCCTTTTAAAACAGCAGCTGCGTTTCCACTTGTGTTAAAAAGTGATTTCAGAACGGTGTGAATTTTCTTTGTCCCCATTACCAATTCAGTTCCTGTGTTTTCTGAGGAGTAAATTGCTAAAAACTGCAATACCCGCCCCCCTGAAAATACAGGTGTTTTTTCCCTGTTTTTGCTTGTAAGACGCTTTGTCTTTATTCCTTTGGGACCGGTACAGCAGTATTGGGACAGATGTGTCATGAAACGGGCAGGGTTTCACCCTGCAGGACAGCCCCTTGCCAGATTTAAAGTGCCAGATTTAAAGCCTTTTTCCCTTCACAGTTTCATTTTCACCCACTTCACACTGATAACAAGTAACAATTCACCCTGTTTACTTCACACTGATAACAAAGTTTCATTTCTCACCCATGCTTCCCCTCACTTTCTCCTTTCCTCCGTGGATGGGTGGGAGAAAGGTGCGATAAAGGAGAAAGTGAGGGAAAGGCTTAGGGAGGCAATTTTGTGCAACGTCGTAAAAATGGGGCATTGGAGGAGGGACTTTTTGAAGCATTTTCTGTGTATGTTTTTGTACTCAGTCTTTATCGTGCAAAGTGCCCTTATTGCTTTCTCTTCCAGAGCCCTGTTGCGCCACAGGTTGCATGCCTGATACAAACCCCAGGGTTCACCCCATATGGTAACCTCTACTCCAAACCCATTACATGCACTCTGTGCATGGAGGCTTGGACACCATTAAGGTCCATCACACTGCACAGCTTTCTCAAGGCCTCCCAGAACAGGGCAGGAATATCCAGCTGGCAGATGCCCCTGCTACTACCTCACTTGCTGGAATTGAAAACAAGGCAGGCAGGCTGACTGTCATAATCATAATCGTAGGTCCAGCTGTGGAAGCTTCGAACTGTGAGAGACATAGCAGTGAAGAGGACTAGTTCCTCCTCCCAGGTCCTGGCTTGGAGAGCCAGTGGATCGATTATTCCTATGGGTCTAAGATGATCAAGCAAGGTAAAGAAAAAAGCAGGCTGACTGATGGGCCGGTGGGTGCCCACTTGCTCACCCTCCAGTACTGTGTATCAATATGGGCCTGGCCACCACTGAGCAGAGCAGCCCGCCATTTCTCTTCTATGTGCTCCAGCACAGTGAGTGCGGTGGGTGAGCAGGGTGGTGTTCTCGCTGAAGTGGCACAGGGAAAACCTCAACGCCATCCATGGCCACCGCAGCTGCTCCATCCTTGTCCTTGGAGGAGGGGGCATTGGAGGAGGGACGGGGGGGGGGGACTCTGGAAGTGATCCCCATGGTCATGCTCACTGGAAGGTTTGGCTTTGGCAGAAGCAAACAGCAGCAGCAAAAGCAGGAGAGGAGGGGAGGAGGAGCTGGGATTCCCACCCTTGACCATGTCATTGTGGGATCAAACCCAAATGGGAGAAAGGAGTGGGCACCCAGCTGGCAAAGGGCAGGGAGGAAAAGATCTGCTTTCCCCAATGCATCTTTGAAATGTTTTCTGTGGGAACAGCAGATTTAAATCACTATCAGGGTTGACAGTGCTTTAAAGTCAATGAAGTGGGATCAACCAGAGTGCGCATTTGCATCAGGTTTTGTTGTAGCATTTGAAAAAGCGTTTTATAACATGAGTGGAAATACAGCCTGCAAGAATTTTTTTAATGCTGGTAGAACCTAAATGGTTCTTAGATCTCTTTGCTAATTCATTTGGGATATTAAAAGCAGAAATATGATCTGATTCTAATATGATTCAAGTATCACAACTTTACTTCTGTTTAGTCCAGATGGAGCACTTACTTGCATGCTACTGGGCTGTAATAAGCTACAGTTATGCCCATCTACATCTACATAAATGTCAATCATAACATCCTAATGGTACAAATATACGAAAACTTCCAAATGGTACAGTGTTTGCACTGTATTTGGGCAAAAAGCTGTATAGATGCTGTACTAGAGTCATACCATTGTTGCAAGATGCAGACTCGGCTTAGGTAATTCAAATGCAAAATACTTTTTTAAAAAAAGTCCTTAAATTCGCTTTATAATGTGACTGTAAAACCAGCCTTGGCCAGAGTATGGATCTGGATTATTAATGTCTCTATATTTTATCTTGTGTTATCCATAGTGATATGATCATCAGTAATCCAAGAAAAACTCAAGGGACTAATTATATTTTAACTGTGCAAATATATTTAATGGTGAGCAGTGCCCTGATAGTTGTGTGAGAAGTGAGTTTATTTGATCTTTGTTCAAAAGAGAGCACCAGATATACCCATTTGCATCAGAGATTTTTTAAAAAGGGGTTGGAGTTTCATCTTTTTCTTTTTAGATAAACGAATTTTTAGTCTATAAGTAGTTTAGCTTGGCTATGTTTTCTAATTATGCCAAGAGTTCTGAAGATTTTGAGAAAAATAAGTGATATTTTGATCCAAGCAAAGAACACTGAAATGGTACCTTCCCTTTAGGATTTCATAATATATTGCTTGGGTGGAAAATAATGCATATCTGTATAGGTTGTTGGGTATGAACTTAAATATGCTGTAATTGCTTTTTACTGATGTGATTTTGATTTATTATATCCATTAGAGATACTTTCCTACTCTCTTTTCCTCCATGTATTTGCAAATTAGGCAGTGAAAGTTAAGTCATTGTCAGTTCAAGTTTTGGCTGAAAGCAGTTTTGGCAAATGCCCCATTTTCATAGTGTCCTGTTAATGTCATAATTTATGCGGTTTGACAGGGTAACCATGTTTTTCAAAGTCCCTTTTAACCTATCTACGCTACTGATGAGATTGTCCTTTGTTAAGACCTAATCTATAATTTCTTCCACAACGCTTTTTCATGTTCTTCCTTCTTCAAAATAATTCAGGCAATTGGCATTTCTGTCTTTTTAATCTTATGCCAGTGGTCCAAGAGCACTGTGGCTTAACCTTTCAGAGCATTGCAATTCAGTATAGAGCCATTCTGAAGAACAAAAGAGAACTCCCTATTTTGCTCCAGGGATAGGCTGGCGTTAGAATAACTGCATATCTTAATTAGATGAAAATAACTGTCACTCATTGCAGTCTTATGAACAGTATTTCTACAGTATAAACTTTTTATGATTCTTATTTGGTCAGGGAATAGCTGTAATTTCTGTAGGTTCTTTAAAGATGGCCTCATACAGGCTGCGTCTACACACATTCAAAAAGCAGCTCAAAAGTGGCTTTGGAGTGGTAGCATGTGGTAGATAATGTTCACATCCCACTTCAGAGCCACCCTGAAGGCCAGAAAATGGATTTGAGTGGATTAAGGTTGGGTGGGAACACTAATGTGTGGTAGCTACCACCACTAAGATGCTTTTGAGCTCTTCACCACCTAAAATTGCATTGAGTGTAGCTACAGAATGACAGTTCAACTGTGAAATCACCAAAGCACACAGTCACAGTAGGAAAAGGCTTATATTCTTTAGGAATGTATGCATCAGTGGATCAGAAATTGCTTGGGAGAAGAGTAGCCAGAGGAATGAAGGGAAGCAAGGAAGGATAGGTTCTCGGATAAAATGAACCATCCACCATTAACTGCTTATATTGGTCCAGCCTGGTCTGTGCCAGGTGTGTAAGTGGCCCAAAATAATTGTACTGAAACCGCATTAAATAGTTGAAAAGTATTTGGCATTCCTGAATTCAAATTGCCAGCTGGCATGGAATGCTGAAAGTTGAATGCAGAGAGTTGTAGTTTAGGAGTATCTGGAGGAACACAGGCCCTGGTCACATCTTTAGTTTAAGATGACTTTAGGTTGTCTTCTGGTCGAGTTACATTATTTTTATTCAGTTCATTTTCCAAGCCAGCCTGCACCTGTTAGATTGCTCTAACCAGAGTCCTCTTTTCCAGAGGACTCTCCGTCTTCTCTTCCTTAGTGTTAGTGGGGTGGTAGAGGTGGTAAAGTAACCTAAACTGTGCTGTGGTGAGTGGGGCTAGTCTTTCCTTTTGACCAATGTCTGGGGGAGGATGGCATGCGTGTTTATGAGGTACCTCCCCTCGTTTCCTCAGTTTATGTGTATTATCCCTCTATCTAGTGTTTTTCCACAGATTTATTATTATTTTTAAAATCAATTGCATGGAAAAGAAAAGCACATAAAAAAGGAAGGCCATGGAGGTGGGGGAGCAGGCTTAAAAAAGAACCACAAACATACACCTTCACCTCCCTTGAGTGACACAACGTTATCCAATAAGAAAGGAGATAGATTTGATGCAGCAAAAGGGGTGGAAAGCCAAGAGTTCCCTGGAGGAGGCTCAGATCGATCATGGGGATGCATCTCAAACTGAGAATGGTCTGAGGATGACCTATAATGATCTAGGTGTGAACAGAACTGGTACAACCTCAGTTTGAATTATGATCAGGATGTCCTGTCTCATATAGGTGTGACCAGGGTCACAGTTGAGCACCTCTGCCTTATGGCCATGCAGAGCTTGAAATCCAATGGGACATTTTTGAGAATACAACATACATTTGAATTACAGGCACTGCTGAACAACAAACTTGAATCAGGATCATTAGTTCTCATGTAGTTTTGCTTGCCAAGAAAGCAAAGCTTGCACAAAGAAAACAAATATCTTTTACTTTAAGGCTTTCAGAATGCAGTCAGAAATGAAAATTAGATAATCTTGTTTATAGGAGGCTTTAAAAATTATTATTATTTAACCTCAGATTAAGCCCACTCTGCAACGGTGGATTCTTTAGAGGCTTCTAATTCTAAGGCTGACAGACGCTAATAAATACCACTTTTAAAAAATGGCTGTAGAAAAGATTATCCCAGAAGTCCAATGTCTGTATGAGGATGAAGGTATTTAGAAGATATATAAAAAATAGATTCTAATTTTATGGAAATGACAGTATAGTTTTAGAAAGCACTGTGCTATGGGAAATAATACAGTTAATGGATTTTATCTTGAAGTTGCTAATTCTGTTTTACAAAGGAACAAATAATACAGGTCTGTAAGGTCTAATGAAATATACTGTGTTTTGGAATCTGTTTCATTAATGTTTTCTGCTGATAATTTATTCCTCCCTCTCATACTTATAACAGACAGGATATTTGCATATAAATAGATTTCAGTATTTGCTGAGGCAAAGACCTAATATGTTTCTTTTTTCCGTGGACAGTGTTAAATAAGTGGAGATAGTGCAATGATCAGCAGTTAGGAAATGTAATAACTTTCTTGGTCAAAATTATTTAGAGCACATGAGCAGTTTGGGGTGCTTTCTGAGTGCTGCAAAGGGTTTAGATCTCCACTGAAACATAAGAGCCATCAAAGTATTTATTTCCGTTCCTTTAGCAGGATGTTTGATACCAAGCCTGAGCTGCCTCTAGACAGCTGCCTGATATTCTGGTAGAAAGCAATAGCTCTCCTGCTATTAATTGCTTTCCATCCTGACAGTGTTGGTCCCAGCACTGTCTTTCCATGTTTTGAGTTATGTGCAATCAATGTAATTTGGCTGCCTTGAATTCCAGATGTGCACAGGACCGCCCAATTGGATATGTGGTTGGCTGTTTCAGCCTCCACACATGCATGCTGGACAGAGCTCCAATCGTTGCTCCATTCAGACGATTTCCAGCAATAGTTTTTAGTGCTTTTTAGGGACATAAAAGCAGCAGATTATGGTGGGGTTACTATTGTGGTGGCAGTGGCTGCTAAAATGCACTGAAAGCTGTTGAAAATGTTGATTGCGATCCTATACTGTCTCTTTCCACTTTACAGACACTATTACTGTTTTTAATATATACTGCTGTTTTAACATTTGTCTGATTTTAAATGTTGTTACCCACTCTGAAGCCTTCAGGTATAGGGTGGGATAGAAATACAAATGAATAATAATAATAAATAAATAAAACAATCAGGGAAACTACTTCACCAGTGTTTTGTTTTTTCCCCTTCTGTGCTGCTTGCCTGATTGAAGTGTGTTAAAGATTTTCAGAATTTAAATGTCAATAATAATGCACGCATATAGTTTAATTCAGTATTCTCATAGGTTTAAAGTTTTATTTATTTATTTATTTATTATTTATTTTGTCAAAGTCTCAGGGCGGGTTATAAGAGGTGAAACGCAAGACAAACAAGTTTGGTTTGAAAGTCCACAGCCTCAAGCTGATTAAATTTGCACATAAATAACCATTCAATTTTTTTTTTAAAAAAATAAATCTATAGTGTCTACTATGTTCTATAGCAGAACATCTGTTTGCATTTTGAAGGTCTCAGGTTGAACCACTGACATCAGCCTGAGGAAGACAGTGGCAGACTTCAGTGTTTGATGTTTCCATGTGGGCTTGTTCTCTTTCTGTGAATGTAATGTTAAAGCAGAAATTATGTTGCCATACTATCAAATGTTATTTGTATGTGTGTAGAAACTAATACCTAATAGCAATATATGCATGCATGCATGCATACTTCCCTATGGCCAGCAGAGGTCACTCATTGTAAAGCGAATCATTAGTTTTTCACTCATAGGAAAATACAGCCCCATACCAATTCAAACCATGTGAATTAGTTACTTTCAGATGATGAGGGGTCTCCCTTATTTGCTTGGTAGATAACGGTAGACATCTTATTCTCTTGTTGCACTGTTCGATATTGCTTGTGGTATGTTCAAAATATACTTAAGTGTTGAAAAACCTTTTTTTCCTTTTTTTTTTAATGACTTAAGATAAAAGGCTGACAGTTTTATTGGTCAGGAGCTGCCTTTAGCAGCTTTAGATCCAGCCAGTGTGGCATGAATTTTGAATCTTAGAATGAGGAAGACAAGGCTACAGTTAGTCTAGAAACCTTGGTTCTCTCTGTGCATTGATCTACATTGCTTGGATAGTGTATCTGGGTGTATAGAACATACTGTACCTCATGGTGTCAATCCCCAGTGCTTCAGTCTCTCGTGCTGAATGCTCAGTAGTCATGGATTACTGGAGTTGTAGTCCAGCAGCATCTTGAAAGGCACAATTTAGCTATACCTGCTCTATGATATGTGTGTTTTCTTGCAAAGGACTCACTGTGTCACTTGAGTTAGAAAATTATGTCTCAAGCATACGTTTATCACTGAATTTCCACTAGTGTTTT
This sequence comes from Aspidoscelis tigris stejnegeri, assembly GCA_023333525.1. Lineage (NCBI taxonomy): Eukaryota > Metazoa > Chordata > Lepidosauria > Squamata > Teiidae > Aspidoscelis > Aspidoscelis tigris. The sequence continues at coordinate 69,548,331 of JALMGA010000006.1, forward strand.
TGAAGGATTATTTTTGCTCATAAAGTTGTCCTGTCTACTGAACAACATGGAACAGAACTGGTCTAACTCTTAGTCATCCACACATTGCTAATAGAGTGCTGAAGCAATCTGGTAAAGTGATGGTTACCAGAGGACAATTTTTTATTACTTTTATAAGCTATAGTGCTCTATCTGGAGTGTTTTGAAAATATGAATACTCAACCAGAGCATTTCTTTACTTTGTTGTACCACTAGATGTCCATATTTAATAAGATTTGTTGTGCAGTACTAACTATAGTTCTGAATGCAAATCTAAGAAAGTGTTAAGTTCACCTTTCATTCCCTTTCTAAATGTGCGTCCCCATGCTGAAAATAGTCTGAGGCAATTGTGAGGTCACCTCGGGAGCATCTTTGTGCAAAGCCCTAATACGGGCTACATGTGAGACAGTATGTGTCAAAAAAAAAAAACAAAAACCACACACCCTTAGCAAGTGTTCTCATTCTGAAATAGGGGGCTAGCATGTATTGTCCTGTGGTCATGGGGATGCTCGCTCCCGGGTTATTTGGGGCGGAGCTTGGTGGCCGCAGTATTAGCAGGCAGGGTTTTGCCTCTGCTCCTTGTTCCTGCTGTGCATGCTGCGATCAGCAGCCGCTTGGGGATTTCTTTAAATAAAGGTCTTTCTGGCTACATTTATTACCACCCCTTCCCTGATAGCAAGCTATGCATGAGTAATTTTGATCTGGTTGCGAGTGGGGGTGCCCGCTGTCATGCCCACTGTCATACAGATGTGCGCACCTCCGCTAACCTTTGGCGGCCAAGGAAAGGAATGATCTGCTTTTAGTTATGCTTTTAATGACATGTTATAGCTTTTGGTTATGATTTTAACTGTGGTGTTTGCCTGTCATCACTGCAGCGGGCACGATGGGTTATGGTGCCGTCAGCCTGGCTTCCTATCAGGGGAGAGGATGGGTGGGGAGAAAAAGATACGGGTTCACGCTGCGGCTTTCATGGGGACAGGCACATACGATTTGAATCTGCATTGCCCCAAACCACATGGAGACGCTTTATTGTGAGTTACAATGCGGATTTTTAAGACACGCATCACAAGCGAAGCAACTGGCTTGCATGGGGAAGCAGCCTAAGCTATCTTGGTTTCACTTGTAGGATTATAACACTAGGTAGATGGGTTCAAAGGACATGTGGCCCATAGTACAAACTGTCTGCATGGTAGGTTAGTTTACTGGGAGGCCATGCCGTCAGTGGCATGGCCCCTTTGCACAGGACCAGGCAATAGAGCAGGATATTCATTCATTCATTCATTCATTCATTCATTCATTCATTCATTCATTCATTCATTCATTCATTCATTCATTCACTCACTCACTCACTCACTCACTCACTCACTCACTCACTCACTCACTCACTCACTCACTCACTCATTCATTCACATTTCTATCCCGCTCTATATCCAGAGGTCTCAGGGCGGGTGAAAACCTTTAAAATCCAACACATGAAACAAAACAATGTATATTAAAACAATAAGAACTATGACAACATTTAAAATCCAGCATGTTAAAAACAATAAGGTGGTATGGCCTTGCACAGTGTGTGGACAACACCTGTACGTGTGCCAGTATATCAAGCCCAATTTTGGATAAATAGTCCCTCCTACTACTGCAGGAATGGCCACTGAGCCTGTCATTGGGTCAGCCACATATGCACACTTCACTTTACTGCTTGTAACTTCTGAATCGTCTGCTTTCTGTACTCATTCTACAGAGGAAGGGGCTGCCTCCAGACGTCACTTATTTGCTCTGCAATTTATCAATTTACCAGTCTAAAGAACATTTGGAACTAACTCATGTTGTCTATACATTAAATTGATACTCAGGGTTGTACCATTTCTTCCGCAGCAGGATGAGCTGTGAGATTTTCTTCCCACGTGACCTAATCCTCTCAGTAGCGTAACGTAAAGATTTCCCTGTGTTCCAACAGCTCACACTGAACTCTCGCTGTACTTCTTGTGCAGTAACCTAGACCAATTGCAGTTGCAGAATAAGAGGATATTGCACTATGATAGTTATCTTTACCGGAATAATAATAACCCAGTAAATCAGATTTATATTCTGGAACTGTATCAGGAGCACTATGAGCACATATGGCAAATCAGGTGCAATTACAAAATAATGATGGGGTTTTGACCCTAGCCAAGGATTCCTCCTATAGTGAATTTCATGCCGCCCTATGGAAGCATTACAGCTGATGACATCTGGAGAATGGTTGTGGGGCAGACGATGAGGGCTGTAGCATTTCAGTGCATGGAATAACACAGGTGTAACATAACCTACATCTGTCTGGCCTCCTATGTCTCTTCTTGTGACTCGCTGAAGAGCTCCACTGCATGATTCTTTTGTTCTGCTGGATACTTCTAGACTCCATGTAAGCTGCAGCTGTTTACAAGCATTGCAAAGAAGGTTATATGGCTTCTAAAGTGTCTGCTTTGAAGTTTCCCCTTGCATCTCCTTGGCTAAAGGAACATTATGAACCTGCCCTGCCCATGAAAATTTGAAAAGAATAATATAAGGGGATTAGAAATTATTTAAAAAAAAGATTTACAAAGAATGTTTTTCTCTTTCCTTCTGTTCTCTCACCCATCTTTCAAACACAGTTTTATGTTGCTAACATTAGTTGTGCATTTATACTACAAGGTTGTGTCTACACATTCCTCACATGTAGAGGTCTGAATGTCCTCCACTGTCCTTCTGGGTTGTTTGTGCAGCTTCTTGATGAGTTTACTAGGATGCCCTGACAGCCTTATGTGAAACTTGGGGGCTGACTGATGATGTGCAAAATAACCACACCCTCATCCATCACAAAAATATTGGACCCGACAGCAAGGGGTGAGTATATAGGAGCCATCTATTTTGCTTTGAAACCTATCTTCCATTTTCAGAGGAAGTGTGCTGAAATTCCCCCTCTGATGAGCTCCACTGGTTATGGGCAATATGTGGAGACTGAAAGGAAAGAAAGACTTTTCCCATTTCTTTTCTGTTTCCAATGAAAAGAGGAGGATGGGCATATGTAGCTAGATACAGATTGCTGCTACTCCTTGGCCAAAAAAACAAAAAAAAAAGGAAAGAGGTAGTGTGTACATTATGTATCTGTATAGGTTTGAGTTGACTCTGAAAAAGAATTTTTTAAAAAGGAAAAGACAGCATGCTGAACATCTCAATGGCTGCATTTGCACCTAAAATTTAATCTGGCTTCAGTCCACTTTCAAAGTAGAACACATCAGCAAAGTGACTTGTCATTTTCCTTCCACATTTAACCCAAAGGTAGATTTTCTGAGTTAGATACAGCCAAAAGCAAAGAGCTCGTCATGTTCCAAATGTGCTATCTCACTCTAAAATTGGACTGAAATTTTATTAAAACTTCGGTGTGAACCCGGCCCCGTTTCAGGAAACCACTATCAAATTACTAAAACAGGCTTTAGAAAATATATTTCAAATGATAATTTTCCAAGTATTCAATATTGGACTAGGGGTTCTAGATATGAATTCCTTACACAGGGCAGTTTTGGACTATAGGTAGATTATAGATCTGATGAATTTAACATACTCAGAACAGAGGATAGGTGGAAAAACAGATAAATGTACTAATTAAGAGAATAAAGGGGGTTTGTCTCGCTCCCCAAATCCTGCTGATTAGCTAGATTCCTGTTCTTGCCTGAACTTATCCAAACTGGTTTGGGTCCCTGAGTTGGTTTGGATAAGGATTACCAATATTTAAGCATGAGCAAAGAATATTTGGGCTGACTAGATGGTGGCCAGATATAGTGGCAAGGAGAAACAATGTGGGCTATTGCTCTCCTGCCATTGTTACTTCCTGCCTTGACAGCGCTATAGCCAATGTTGTCTTTGTGCAGTTTGTGAGCCTCAATCTGGGGAATTTGGCCACTGTTGTCTGTTTCGCCCTCCTTGCATGTGTACTATGATGATTGTGATCTCATCCAGAAGGCGTCAAGCCTAAAAAGTGTTACTGATGGAGAACCTGTGACTGGTTTTTTCAGTGTGAGAGTAGCTTGTTCTCTCACATTTCTGACAAATGTTTGCCTAGGAAGGAGGGCTCTGTTTAGACTTTTGCTTCTGTTGCCACAGTTGCCCTTGAATGTGACTGATAAGCATTCCTTTAGTTTTTGCACTGCACTGTAAGCTTCTGTATTTGATTAACAACTCAATAAAGGAACACTTCTCTGCTGTATTATTCAGCAGTAGTATTTTGTGCTTTTTAATGGGGGTGGGTTGGCGGCTATGGTGGCTATACCAGCGCTGTAATCGAGCTATTTGGACCTTCTGGTGCTTTTATTTTTCTTACTCTCATTGTTACTTTTGCATTTTATAGGCTCTTTTAACCACAACAATGGCGGATTGCCCCTCTCCCCAAATCCCAACAAGCATCTTGTACTCCCCCCCTGCACACTGCGTTTAGCCGAATGTTTCATGGCACGGCAGGTGTGTTTTCTTCCAGATGGCACTAATAATCTTGAAAGAATGAAAGGGTGTTTTTTAAAAAGGAGATGTCAACAATAGCCTACATTGTAGCATACTGTGATTGATTAAGGCATGTGGACGCTCTGGTGCAAGCTGACCCCATGTTAACACGTCTTTCAAAGACTGAGTTCAATTCTGAACCAGTCACTTCAAAGCTTAAGGCCTTTCTCTTCCCATTTTCATAGATATATTGGAGTTAGCTCAGGCAGTAATGACGAACAGAGATACGCCTCCTAGAGGATGGAGGAGAAATAAGTTGTGTAAGTAATCTGACAGCAACTTGTTTAAGATGAAAAAAGTTCAGAAAGGGCGTTGATTCCTGAACTCAAACAAAGGACCCTCTCCCAACCTTAAATATAGAATTTGGCTACTGTACCTTTTTTTGTGACATGAAAATGTGTTACCTGCTATGCTAAGTTATATCTTCTTTGAAGCCTTTATTGTTGTTACCACCTCTGATAGTTTGGTTAGGTGAAAATGGGATGGATCTACCTAGTGTTAAATGTAACAAGCAAAATGATATATTAGTGTTATGCAGTCTTACAAGGCTTGTCAACTACTGGTTCACTTCATATGCAGCTATTTTGGCTGCTACATTTGCAAAACATACGTGGCTTCTATTTTATTAAAACAGAAATGATAGATTTCTAGTGTATTCAGAAATTCAGAGCTCCTTCTCTCCTGAAATCAGAATGTGTGCCATCATATTTAACTTAGCAGATACTTAACTAACTTTGGGAGGGACACGAACCAGCAAATTTGGGGTGTCTTGTCCCTTAGCAGAGGGAAATATGTTCAGCAGAGATAACGGAAAACAAAGGGAAACAAATGAGTAAGTAAAAGAAAAAGAGGCAAATGAAACAAAATATACTTCTATTCAAGACTGGAATAGAAAAAAGAAAGAAGTACAAATGCATTCAAAAATAGTTTCAAATACAATTAGGCACAATTTTTCATGGATAGAACAATTAGCAGAGTGTTCTGAAAAGCTAAGATTGTCATATTATGCTCCCACTATGTGGTGGGTGGTGGATGGCTACCTATGGGGAAAGTATAGGAGCATACACCTCTGAGTCATCATGACTGAGCATAGGCCCAACAAGTGTTTCCTTAACCAAGGCTGCCTCAGACAGTGAGAGAAAAATGTAGGATCCTGCATTTATTATTATTTATTTATTATTTATATTTCTATCCTGCCCTGTACCCAAAGGTCTCGAGCCGTGTAACAACATTTAAAACCAAATATATTACATTTGCATCTTACTGTCCCTGCCAGATGGCAGGATGAAATGGTGTAGCAAGCCTCAGACCCTACCTTGTCTGGCGGTTGCTCCTCATAATAAAAATACACAGAGGTTTACAATTGCTCAGCCCCTCTTTGTCCAGTGGATATTTTCAGCCTGGTTTCACTCCTGCATTTGCATGGTTGGCATTTTCCTGAAGGAAAACCCTGGTAGCAAGGAAGAAGACAAGATATGCAATATCATTGTTTCAGGGAAACCTGGGCTATATCTCAGGATTATGTTGGGATTACCATTGGTAAGTGTGGCAATCCCAGTTTAATGCCAGGATAATTCCAGGTGTTATACTCTAGGCATTTCTTCACTTCAGCCCATAGTCTGCAATTAGTCAACCTCTGGGCAGGTGCATCTACACTTACAGGAGGTGCTTACAGCGTACAAAAGCCTCCTGCCCAGAGGTTGACTAAGTGCATACTAGCTGTGGTGCATGAAATCATGCACACAGGCATACTAATCTTAACCTAACATGTCCCGGAACGTACCAGGGAGTGTGCAGCAGTTCCCATCTGCTTCTTTTCCGGTGTGAGAAAAAGATGCATGTGCACAGAGCATCAGAATTGCCATGGTGCTGGTGCTGGTGCACACATAGTCATGCTGTGGAGGATTGGATGGATGACCGGATCCAGATAAAGGGCCGATAGTGTGTGAGCTAGGCTATTGTGCACTAGTGCTTGCAAGTGCGAGCGCTAGAAAACCTTAGTCTATCATGCACCTTTCCCACCCAGTGGGAAAGCAAGTGCAGAAATGCCCCCTGTTTGGACACAGCCTAAGCTCCTCCAAGCTAATGTATAGGTAATTTACAGTTTCTCCCCGACATAGCATTTTTCTCATGTTGCCCATCCCAACAAAATGGTATGATCTAGTATTGTCACATCTCAAGTTGGTGAGGTTCAGAGAGTTAACACACGGACATGCGCCCGTGGCTAGCGCCAGTTGCAATTCCAAAGCTCTTTGGGGGTATTAAAAGTTAAAGTGTAGTCAAGAATTCTGAGTTCAAAATACCAGATGATCTGCATTGTCATAAATCAATCCAAGGGAAAACATAAGGCGAGGTTCCAGGGCAACGAGCTGTTGTCTGCTGGGTGACCCTTGCCCCCTCTGACACAGCTGTTTGACATGCAAACATGTGGACCATCTCAGGTGTTGGCATTCTTGCCTGAGAAAGCTCTGCGAAGGGCGTTGGCCCGCACCTGTATCTGAACTGTCTGCATTTTGGGAGACAGACTTTTTGTGCACCCCGACCCTTGAGGCATGTCATTCTTGCTTTAGCTGACAGTAACAGCCGCCTTGGCTTGGCTGGCATGGCCAAACCCCTCCTCGTCCTCGGAGGAGTTTGGCGGCGCTGATTGCATGAGGCATGACAAGTATTTAGACTTGTAATCTTGATACGTCCTAGAGGTGATGCACAACCTGTTCCTCACACCTTGCCCTGACTGTTAGGATGGAAACACATACGCTGTACTTCAGCTGTCACTTCACTATAGAGACACATTTATTACAATCATGATGAATGCACAGTTTGTGTTTGTGTTTTACTGAGGTTTAAGGCACATGTATCCTAATATTTTGAAAAGAAGCAGCTAGCTCTGGAAAGAGCTGCTTTCCTTGGCTTTGTTTGCTAATTGTGCTTGGCACTGATTGTCTGCTACTTCATTTAGAATGTCCACTTCTGTTCCCTTGTGGGAACACATTGTGAAGTGTGTTTGTGTGTGTATGTGCGTTTGAAGGAGAAAAAAACTTTTAAATAGCACCACACGAACTTTTAATCAGATAGTGTGAAAGAATTTTTAAAAACAAACTCAGCAATCAGTGCTAGCAGCTTGCTTAAAATCTGCAGAACCTGCAGAAGAAGGTTGAGGAGGAGGAGGAGGAGGTATTCCAACTTAGCCCGTAGCCCATATCATCCAGCGTGGGAGATTAAGCAGGGTGAAACAGAGTTTGCCATGCAGTAACCTGCCACACCCCCTCTGGTGTTCAGGTACAACTGTAGTCAACTAGACAACGTGTGTATATAACATAAATGTGTAATGTAAATATGGGCTAAGCAATGCTTAGCTTTACATGTCAGAATGTCAGGTACAGGCTTAGATACGGATTAACATTTGCCTTCTGAAAAAATACATTTGGGTAACTGTAACTCCTGACAAATCAATTTCATAGGTTGCTGTTTTCCTTGCCTAGGCTATGCCTCCGGCTGGATATTTTTCTTTCTTTTTAATAAAAAACATTCTCAACCGCTAAAAGAGTTTTCATGTCTTTTTTTTTTGATATTTTATTTATTAAAAGCATTTTCAAACAGCCTAAAAAAAACTTCCTTACATTTTTTTCTCATATCAAATTATTACATTGCTTTAGTGTTTTCTATGTGACTTCCTCCATTTTTCAGACTCCTTAGTGTTGCTTGATTCTTAGCTCCCCTTGAATGTCTCTTCCTTTTCAGCTTGCTTTTTAATTTTTAGCCAAAACCATCCGTTATTACCTCTAATTCTCAAAGATAGTTAATAAAAGGGCTTCAGTCTTTCAAAAATTTGTCCATTGTTTTATCTTTTAGTAAGTTTGTCAATTTGTCCATTTCGGCCAAGTCCATCAATTTGATTAACCATTCTTCTCCTGTAGGTATCTCTTCTTCCTTCCATTTCTGTGCATATAATAGTCTAGTTGCTGTTACCATATATAAAATCAAAGAATTTATACTGTCCAAACTGTTATCTACAATTCCCAACAAAAACAATTTTGGTTTAAACATAACGTTTCTCTTTAAGAGTTTTCTCACCAGATTGTATATTAGTGCCCAATACTTTCTTGCTTTTTCACACGTCCACCACATATGGCAAAAGGTTCCCTCAACTTTTTTACATTTCCAATATTTCGTAGGCATATTTTGATACATTTTCCCCAATTTATGAGGTGTCAGATACTATCTATACATCATCTTATACATATTTTCTTTTAATGACATATAAGACATGGATTTCAAATCTTTTACCCACAGTTTCTCCCATTGGTCCATTTGGATATTGTATCCAAAATTTCTTGCCCATGTAATCATACATTCTTTAACCTGTTCATGCTCCATTTCAGTTTGAAGCAATACTTTATACATCATACCAATTGTTCCCCTTTCAGCCTTGTTTAATTTTACCTCCCAATCCTGTTATTCCCATTCAAAATTTATGTTCTCTTTATCTCTTCTATATATATCTGCTAACTGTGCATAAGTAAACCACTGTCTATTTTTCCCCTCTTGGTTTAACTTTTCTCTTGTTTTAATGTCATATTCATTAACATCATCTTTTCTATATAACATATCTTCATATTTCAGCCAAGCTCTTCCTTCCCCAAATTCCATTAACAGCCCTTCATATGGTGATACCCAAAGTGGCATTTTCCTGTAAAGTTTATTTTTATAATTCAACCAAGTTTTATATAAAGCATTTCTCACAAAGTGATTCTTGAAGTCCACATTAACTCTCACTTTTTCATACCACAAGTACCCATGCCAACCATATCTTAGGCCTTTTCCCTCCAATTGTAATAATTTCTGATCTTTCAACCAGAACCATTTGGCAATCCATCCCATACAGCTTGATACATGGTATAGCTTGAGATTGGGTAATCCAAATGCTCCTCTTTCTTTAGAATCTTGCATTAATTTAAATCTTATCCTAGTCTTCTTCCTTGCCATATAAATTTCAAAATGTATTTTTGCCAAGTCTTAGAATCTTTTGTGTTGTTTATTATTGGTAGAACTAGAAATAAAAACATCATCCTCAGCAATAAATTCATTTTTATCACTGATATCCTTCCCATCAATGATAGCTGCAAATTCAGAAGATCTTGTTTAATCCCTGACCAGATTTTCTAATAGTTATTCTTATACAAGCTGATTTTTTGATTAGACAAAATCACTCCTAAATACTTGACTCTTTTCTGCTGCATATCTTGATTTACATTGAAAAAGTTCTTGTTGTTCCTTTGACATATTTTTGATTAAGACCTTCATCTTATTCTCACTTACTTTCAGACCTGCAACTTTTCCATATCGTTGAATTACATTTTTGTCTTTATATATATAAAATACATTGAAAATGTTCTGTTCCTGGGGTGCAGAGAATGGGAAAATTCATTTATAAATCTAAAAGAAAAAAGAAGAAAAAAGCCTTACATGATTCAAGGTTAATTGTGGGTGTTTTTCCACTGTCACTAGAAGTACCCATTAAGTACGCATTAATGGGTACTTAATGGGTACTTCTAGTGACAGTGGAAAACACCCCATGACAAAGAAACAGACATTTCAAGCATGATGCTCTTTTCACTTCTCTGTTTAATGAGAAATAGAATGGCATAGCATATTATATAATCAGATGCAAGGACTGATGAAGGTTCAGATAAAATAAAGGAATCGAGACACTGAAGATGTGCATTTGCGAAAAAAATGGACAAAAATGATAAGAGAATGGCAGATGTAGATAGTAGAAGTCTCCTAGCATTTGATTGTACTGATTCATCTGAGGAGACTATACCTGTTACCATCTCAGATACTTTATAGCCCATCATGTGGTGGGCTGTGGCGCTGAATGGCTGGGCCTAGAAAAAACTTTGGGGCAGTTGGTGGCAGAAATGTTGTGGCACCATCCACATGTAGCCCTCCATGGGCTAAATGGAGACATGGGGAGAGGGAGCGGTTGGGGGTGGAATCTGTCTTGAGATGTAGAGTTCCCTGGCCAATGCGGGCTGATGGCAGGAAGGAAATCCAGAAGGCAAGCTGCACGGCTCAGTCTTTTAGGTCTTTGGTTAGCATGGAGTCAAACAGTCATCTCCATGCCACACAAGCCATCAGGGTGCCATCTGAATACATTACTCTATTCTGATGCTTGGGTCACCAACCTAAAAGAGTGGTTGTCATCATCATCATTGTCATCATCATTTATTTGTATACGACCTTTCCAAAGTAAAATTTCTAAAGGCAGTTTACAATAGAAAAACAAAGTCCAGCACCAGTATACACCATGCAGACTAATATGTTATAATCATTGGTAATAAAATATAAACATAATGCGTGGATAAAGACAAAGAAACATGAAGGATGCATCTTGAAAAACGTGCATCTGTTTTCTTAAGTGAAAAGGCTTTGCAGTTGGTTCTCTGTCTGTGGAGCTGCAGTCTATCTAGGTTATCCTGGGCCCTGTCCCCAAAAGACTTATTAGTCCCTCTCAGCTTCCTCTGCTGTCACTCTATTATAGCTGACTTTAAAAGTCCCCTCCACTTCCGGAATAAGCGTCCCCATGGTAGCCACGATCTAAATGGACTTTCCGTCCCCAAGGAAGCCTGTTTCCTTTCCCCGCATCTTCCCCCCCACCCCCTCTCTTGTTAAAAGGAAAAATAGCCAGATCTCCGTCCCTGAAATGGCTTCCCATCCCTGCAAAGGCAGATGATCGCTCATTCATTCACTTTCAGCACTTACTTTCACTCAGTTCTCTGTTAGAAAAGGCTTTCTGCCCCAGCAAAGTCAGTGGCTGCAGCCATCGGCAGCACGATCCTTTGCTCATTCTTTTTTAAGGCTTTCACAGATCACTGATAACAATGTTGCAATTCTGAGCAATTCTGGCTCTTTTTACAAAGGAAAGGAAGTGAACCTGCTGCATTTCTCAGATGTGTGAATGCTTTTTGGCTGTGTGTGCAGGCAAGCAATCCCCACCCCTTTTGCCACGGAGCGTCCTCAAGGCAGATATAGCGAGCAAAACCCGCGAATCGCCGAAAGAGCGCTGGAACTCTTCTTTAAAGTGCATGTATTTTATTGCGGGTGTCTCACTTTCCTAAGCTCCCTAAGCGCTTTGTAAAGCCTGGAATGGGGCCACTCAGAGGCAAAAGAAGAGTTCCAGCAGACTTTCAATTGCATGGGGACAGGGCCCAGGGGAGCACTGGAGGAGTTAGTAGGTTTAGTACCCTCTCTTGCCTGTAATAAAAAAGTAGGAAAGATGTTGGAGAAATTATTCAATAAATTGTTAATCCTTAATGAAAGCCATAGGCAGTAATGGTCAGCAAAGTATGTCATCTTTATTTCTGTGATGCTAATATGGAAAGTTTAAGTTGTAGATCAAGATGATCTTACACCAAGCCAGAATCCTAATAGATCATCTCCTCTGATTTATTTATGTGTTGTTTTGTGACATGGATTTAACTGTGCTACCTTGGCCAGCTCAAACAAGCTGGACAATCTGTCTGGGCTTTTGGATTCTCAGGGGGTATGTGAAACTGGTTTGGGGGTTTAGCTGACACCTCTTGCAGAGTTGCTACACAGAGATGAAGCCATGTTTGCAGCTGATAATATTCCCAGAGAAAAGAGTTGCCAAGGAATTTATCAGCTGGAAGTCGTAGGTGTAAATACACATAATCTCTCTTTTCTACTACATCCTTTTATCTTCCCTGCCCAGTTTCCTGATAGCTTGTTTATAGGATCGTATGTGAAATATCATGATATGCTAACCTTTTATTTTTATTTTCTATCCTTGTGGGAGAGTATTTACTGCTCTGATGTTTTGGTGGTGTGCACAAGAAACCTAAGAGCAAATTATTCTACCATGTTTTGTGGGAGATTTCGTGTGCCTGATATTAATGACCACACATTAAAATGTTTAATAGAAAGTGTGACTGACAGAGTTCTATGGGTTTTTTTCCACTGACGTCCCTTAATCCGGATCTAAGATGATCCGAATCTAAGGAATGGGTCCTTCAACTAATCTGGATCTAGTAGATCTGGATTAAGGGAGGTACCCAGTGCATCCCCACGGGCGGTGCATCACCCAATAGCAATGGGTGCTAGCCTACCTGCGGTGGAAACACTGGAAGCCCCATGTGGTGAATCCAGATCGACCCATGTGGGGCCCGCCTGTCACGCCAGGTTTTTTGGGGGACAGGGGGTGCAATCTCTATAGATGCTCCAGAGATTCTTCAAAGATTCTCTGAAACAATCTGCTGCAAACTTTGAAGATTCTCCGGAGCCTTTGACAAAGGTCCATAGGATTGGCATTGCTCTTGCGTGGGGTCCTCTTCAGAGTCTGTCCTATTCTTTGGAGCCAGCTTTGGAGCCAGCTTTGGAGATTGTGCGCAGGCTTCAGAGCTTTGGGTTTCGGGGCACCCCCCCCATGGGTGCGCCCCCCTGAGCCCCCCTAGACCCCATTGCCTGATCATGATGGAAACATGCTCCATATAATCCAGATTTGATGTCAGGAGACTCCATTAATGGGGTCTACAGGAAATCCGGATTATAGGTCCTGAATTCAATCCAGATTTCCCTAGAGCTGGTGGAAACAAATGTGGCTCTAATGGGGTCTGCAGTGGAAATGGGGTCTTCCTGCTCTGAGCCTAATGGGTCTTTAATGGGTATTTCAGTGGGTACTTAATGGCTACTTAGTGCTAGTGGGAAAAAACCCTATGTTAGATTGGAGTCTTAGGCAAGATCCACATTAAACAAAAAAGGCCCTATGTAAAAGCTTGAGAGATACAGTGACCACGTGTCACCTCACCCACTGGGCCTGTAACCCATTGCAGAGGAGTGAGAAGTGCATTTGGAGACATACCTTGCACAAAGGGTAAAAAACGATTTTGGGGGTGCTTGCTACACACCTCCCTTTCTACTGCCCTCATGTGCATGGATGACAGTGTGCTCTGTGCTCAGTCCTGTTTCAGGTTCCATAGAAAGGGACTGACCTTGGGGAGCATTCTGAGACAGGGCCAGACAGAAATTTCAAGTGTGGGAAACTTTCATCCTCTACCTTTGATGATGTCATGTTTGGGATTGCCATGTGGCCCATCAAACATCCTAATCCACCATTTGGATCCTGACTTGCAGTCCTTATGTATTCTATAGAACAGCATGAAGAAGATGAATTAGTTATTTTTTATTAAATGGCTTCACTGTATGCCCTATAAGCCCTCAATACCCATATAAACTTGTATGGACATATTGTTTGTGCTATATCATGCCATTCAAGCATGTAAGTGCTTCAATGGCATGCTAAGCTGTTTATACAAATACATTTAAAATACCATGTACAATATGACCCTCTCTCCCACGTCACCCCAGCAGGACTACAGGGAAGCTAACAGAAGCCGCATCCCCATTAGAAGCTTAATCCAGTTTCCTTAAACTGAAATAACAGAACCGGATGCAAACGCGAATTTGCCTGATCCCATTACTTTCAGCCAGAATCACATTCAATCCGGAGTTTTTAAAAACCACTTTTCGGGGCTGCCCTGCCCTCTTCCTCCTGGCGTGAATGCGTCACCTATAAGTTACCCCTTCATGGAGCCTAGCTGGGTGGCTGGGTGGCTGCTGCTTGCCTGGATGGAGGAAAAACGGCAGTGGGCAGCCAGCAATTCTTTCCCCTCCTCTCCTCATTGCTCAGGGCACGCAGCAGCAGCGGCAACTCAAGCCCCCTTTGCTTGAAACATTCACACATCTCCCCAAACCTGCAGCTGCTTTTGTTTCTTTTTCCTTTTCAGAAGGTCAGCACTTTCAATGGCAAGATCGTTATCAGGTGTGAAGTGGTTCGATGCTACAGTGTAGCTTTAAGCGGTGGATTTTACACCTTGCTTTGGAAGCAAGCTATTGGGGGAGGGAAACTCTCATCCCTTAACTCGGAAGGGTTCCCACAGTAAAAAATGTAAAACGTTTCAAGCGCACGAACTGGAGTGAGACCTGTTGAAATGAGGATTAACATGTACAATGCTTTGGGGCGATTTAACACGCGGAAAGTGTGTTAAGCCAAAGTGACGTGGGGTCTGCGAGGATTGAAAACATTTTGAATTCGAAATAAGCTTGCTATTTCGTCCAGAAAGTCATTGAGGAGACCCTTTTTCGTTACCCCATGTGTGCTGCAGTGCTATTCATTCTTGGCCAGAGGTAATGTTGGCTGTGACTGATGGGAGCTGGAATTCAGTTGCATCTGGTTGTCCATTGGTTCCCCACCCTTGAATTTACCCTTTTTTAGTTACAACGTATTCTTTACATACTCAGACTTCGAGCACTTTCATTTTGTTTTAACTTGAAAAAGAAGTTTATATACATTTAGAGGTAGACAGTAGGAAAAGGCGTTACGTTCTGTCCTTCATTTCTACCACTCTCACCATTATTCATATTTAGTGTAAGGGCTATCTGGAGATTACCTGCAGAACATCATTTCTGCAAGGCCAACTCTACACTCTACATAAAATGTCTCCAAGGTTTCTTTTATAGAGTTAACCTAGAGTGACTTAGAGACAAACAAGGTTTCAAAGCAACTCCATGCTTTCTTGAAAGCTCAGCAGGTTAGATCTTACCTTTCTTTTACAGATTGCCTTGAGTACCCCACGGAGTCCTATTAACCTAAATGTTTTACTTATCCAGCATTTATGGAGTGCTGTTCTAGAAAGCAAGCTTTTAACTCCTCTTTGTTGGTTTTGCCTCCTAAATAAATGGCACACGTAGTCTCACAAATAATCTTCCTCCTTTGGGAGACATGTGTTTTATTGCCTTTTAAGATTTTTGGAACACATTAAAAAGCTTAGTGCTTGAAATTTAAAACAAAAACATGCTAATATATTCCTAATATTTCTTAATATAGGTAATGGTAGGAAATGTTACAAATCGATGCAGCTTATCTTTATTCAGTAAAGTGAAAGTTTTAATGGTTATAAGACTTAGATATGTTTAGCCTGCAGAAGAGAAGATTTTCAGATCCCCGAAGGATTTTCACTGTATAGAGATTGGACTTATTCTCAGGCCCTTTCTTCACTTACCTCAGTTAATCTGTATTAACTAGGTCCAGATTAGCTAGATCTGTATTAGATCCAGATTAGCCACAGACAAGCATCTGCATTGAGTGGGCATTAGAACAGCATAGATGCAGACCCCAGTTCTGATCTGGATCTACTCTACCCCCATGTAGATCATGCTCCAGGCCCAATAAAGATATTGTATATGAGCAATACTTCTATAAGAAAAGACATGAGAAACAGATGTGCTCCGGGATTTCTAAGTCAGTATTGCAAAGTAGACAAACAAAAGGATCCACTCTTGAGTTTTGCCTGTCTAGCATCTTAATAAAAATCATTAGCACCCAGACAGCTTTTTGTTTGCCAAGCTTTTGTAATAGCATATTGATACAATCAAGCAGGCCAGGTCAAAGGTTCAGCCTTGAAACAATCTGGCTCCGTCCCTACCTAGATTCAAATTTTCCTGCTTCAAATCTGATTATGTCACCCCTATGTTCTGGGAGGACAAAAGCAGCTCTCTGAGCTCAGGGATTTCATGGCTATTTTCCCATCACTCCCACTCTGCTGCCCTGCTGAAATCACTCTCTGCATTAGTTGAAATCACTAGGTAGTCCCGCCCAGATATCAGGACCTGCCATTCTCCTACTTCAGCAAGCCACAGCTAGCTTCTTGTTCCTGTCAGCCATCTGCCCCTGCTGGATGGCCCCGACGTTAAGCTCCTCTAATCCTGCACAAAGCCTCTTCCGCCTTGGAGAGAGAGAGATCTGGACCATCACTGCAAGATATCTACCAATTCCTGCTGCCATGTGTTCTCTGATCCTGCTCTGAAATAACATGCATAGGTGAGAGCCAGTTGCACTAGACAGATCAGGGTATCCTTAGAATAGGTTCCTTTCTTCCTTTATCTCCTTTATATCTCTAAATTGCCAAAAAGTGTGCTTTTAAATTGATTCTTATTCCTGTACCAAGCTACTGCCCCTTGTCTGATTAAAGCGTTGCGCCTACCCCACTGGGAATCTATTTTTTTCTTATGTTTCGGCCTCTGTGAAGCATTCTGTGCAGTACCCTTTCATTTTGGATATTTATTTGATTCTTTTTAATACAGATTATTAATAAAATCATTTTCCTATTGAGGAAAACTGACTCTAAGCACCAAAACTGCCTTATGCCTCTAAGCACCAAAACTGCTCTGGCATTTTCTTAAAATCTCTACGGAGATCCCAACACGAGTCGTATTCAGACAGGTTAATTCCCATTTTTAACACGTGTCTAGGACATCTACTAACGTCACTTGCTTCAGGTGGCAGAACCAATGAGTTGAAACTTAAAGGAATGAGAGACAGGTTAGACATTAGAAAAAATCTTTGTGACAGTAAGAGCTGCCAATCAGTGGAAAAGGTTACATCATGATGTGGGAAATTCCCTTTCACTGGAGGTCTTTGAGCAAAGGCTAGATAGCCATCTGTCTGGGGTGGGCTAGCGATTCCTGCATGGGGCAGAGGTTGGACATGATGACCCTGAAAATCCCTTCTAACCCTGTGATTCTGTGATTAATGTTAACAGCAACAGCAAAAATACTGATTGTGCAATCCGTTCTAAAGGTAACTGTTTCCTCTTTTGTCTCATTCACTATAACTAATTCTGTAGTGACTGTATGTCAATAACAAGTATATCCAAAATATACACACACGGGGTGTGCTTGCAAATTAGCTTCAGAGAGCTTTTAAATAACTTCTCCTGGATTAAATGATTAATCTTATAGGTGGGAAGGGACAGATTGGTACTGAAGTGTCTGCCTTGTTCTTAATTTTACATTGCTGTTGCTACCAAAACAACTGCTAATGGAGAGAAGAATTTGTATGGAAGGTTGCTTCAGTTTCCCTATAGAGAACTAGCCATCTCTGAAGATTAGCTTTGTACAAACAGCACATAAATGAATGGAGTCTTTATTGGACCATTATAAAGTTGTTGTCTGATTCACTATACACCAATTTCTGACATTCCCTATGCTTCTGTGTTAATAGTTGAAGTTTGCATGCTAAAAAAGGAGAGTTGGTAGATAGTCAACTTCTTTTTGAACTGCCTGAAGCAAGAATAAAACTGGGGGGAAATGTGTGCTCTTTTAGTAGGCCATGAGCCAAGTATATTTTCCTGAAGATTTTTGCTTTATCTGTTCCAGAAATTGTATATCTGTGAGGGAAGGGAGAAATAAATACCCGTATCCTGGATGTGTAATTCACTGGTTATTTTACTTTACTTTAATAGAATATTTTAAAAGAATTCCACCTGGTGTCAGGCTGAGCCTGCTGCTCAAATCTGTCACTTATTCAGCATAACAAATCCTTTTTTGAAAAAAATTACACATTTTAGTTACACATTTTTTGTGTTCTACATGCCAAAACTCTGTAACACATATGTGTGGTTCAAGTCTTGGGACTGATTAGTTTGTAGAGCTCTCTGACCCTCATCTGAAATGTCAATTATTTCAAAATGAGCTGAAGGCAAAGTGCAAAAGGATAATTGCAACACAGAAACACTACAAACTCTGCTCTTGACTGATTCATTGCTCCCTTATTACTTCAGAGTAACATAACATGTGAATTCATTACCCAAGAGCTACTTGACACTTGCTGTGGGGTAGATTGGGTCACTTTAGTATGGCCTTGGAAATGTCCATTATAGTTAACTAGTCATTCAAGATCAGAATTGGAGTATATATTGGAGTGAGGCACAAAACATTGCAGAGAGATTCAAAGAATGCTGCTGTTGTTCACCTGAGCCACCTTGTATCCATGGATGATTGCTGCATGAAAGAAAGACTAAGTATATAGTGAGTTTACCTTAGCAGCGGATGAAGAAAATTAAGAACATAAGAACATAAGAGAAGCCCTCCTGGATCAGGCCACAGCCCATCTAGTCCAGCATCCCGTCGCACACGGTGGCCCACCAAATGCTCACGGGCATCTCAAAGCAGAGACAAGGACAAACCTTTTCCTGCTCTCAAATCCCAGCAAATGGCTTGAGAAGTGTCCTGCTTTTGTTGCAGTTCTTCTTATATGTACTCTTCTCAGCAACCAAAGATGAAGATCACCAATCTTCCTTGTCATGATGTGGTCGTTTTCATTTTCTCTTTCATTCACCATAGCCTTTCATGATGATATCTTAAACTGAATTGCGTCATGACACACAACTGAGTCCAGAATGGTCCATCATATTGGATGACGTGGATGGATACCAATGGGACAAAGTCTTCTTAACTTAGAATTCTTTGGGGCCTGCGTAGTCTTCCTCACCCTTTAGATGGATATGGAAGCTCATATTAAAGAAATATTAGAGGAAATTCATATTATTGTTCACATTGTTGGACAAATGTGTTTCAAATATCTATACTGCCTTTGATAATCTCAGTTTTAGACTTTGTTTGAAACTTGTAATTTTTATAAGTTGCTGGTGAGTGGTTGTAGCTCAGTGATAGAACAAACTGCCTGGAAAGCAGAAGGTTGATTCTCCCTAGAAGTGGCAATGACAAACCCACTTCTGTATGTCTTCCAAGTACACCACATAGAGGTGCCCATGTAGTCCACCAGGAGTCAGTCATGACTTGGTGGTACACAACAACAGCAAGATGTCAGCTGAATAGTCTAGCATCCATAAATGTGTAGTCAACTGCAAAAAATATTTATGTTTGATTTTTAAAGCTCCATTTTGTTGAAGCAATTGTTTCCTATTCTTCCTTGTCTGTGCTAAAACTATTTACACTGTTAGGGGCCAACTGCATGGGTGTTCACTTTAAATGACTGATTGTTCCTGTTCTATGCTGGTTTTGCCCTGTAGCATAGGTTGACATTTCATAGAGAATGAGCTTACATAGGGGCAGAAAATATATAATTATAAGAATCACCCTCTCTTGATTTTCCCATTATGTACCAATCACAGCATAGGCAGGCTTTTGCAAGGTGCTTGCTGTAGAATGAAAAACTTTTATATTTTTGTTGACCTGTGATTAAAATGTGACATTTTGGTAAATAAAGAGAAGATGGCTTTTGCATAATTCAGTTCACTACTGATACTGTAAGAAGTTGGTAATGCAAGTCTTTGACCTGTGTCATATCAGCAGCAGTCTGTGTGTAATGGGAAGTATGTCCTGGATAAAATGAATATTTCCGTCGTTAAGTGTACAAAAGCTGTTTCTGTTGCTAGAATAAAATGAGGATACTGACACTGAGCTGCGCTTTAGTGAATATTTATTTTCATTTTTGCCATTTAAACACCTGTATTATGGAAACAATATTAAAATATAATGTGCTCACAGCTTAGGTTTTTCTGACTTCGTGGTTTCCTTCCTCCTGCTGCCCCAGTAATTTAAACTTCATGTCACATTTTAGTTCAGTTTGGATACAGTATGCCTGGATTATGTTACGAATTTGTGTGTCCAGGGTTTGAACTGAGCTCTTAGGGGAAGCTGATGAATGAAACCTGATGAAGTGAGTTCTACTGGGAAGTGGAGGAACATGTCACAGCTGGGGTCTGAAATAAGATGATTTGGGAAAGAAGCTTATTGAGTTTTGGAAAGTATTAAAGAAGAATGAGAGCCAGCGAGAGCTACTTCATTTTGCTGCTTAGCATTGGCCTAATTTTCTGCCATTAGAGAAGGTCTAAAACGGGGGTTCCCTGAAGCAAGTAGCAATATAGATTTTCAACATGAAGAAGTTTTTATAGCAGTGTTCCTAAATTTGGTGCCCTGCAGAGATTTCAGCTATCACCACTAAAGCTCATGAGAGTTGTAGTCTAACAACATTTTTAGGTATCAAGTTGATAAAATGTTGCTGTCATAGTCATACAAAGTCAATTGTCTGTGCAGGCAGAGTCACTCCTGGGTAGAAGAGTTTTCTTTTTGTTTTTCTCTCATCTGCAGCACTAGTGGCTCACTGTAGAGGAAGAAACAGCATGTAGATCTGTGGGGTCTAGGTAACTGTTGCTCCATAGTTGCTGAAAACAGGAAAACTCTTTGGCCAATCAAAGTTCAAAGCTGACAAATTCCACCCACATAAAAGAAGCATTGGTCAGGTGCTACTTCAAAAGTCTATCTTAACAGTGTTTGAAAGCTGCCTAATGACTAAATTAATGAAATAAAACTATAAATCAACCCAAAAGCACATTACAATAGTGCAGTAAAGCTAAGCAGGTCTCAAGTGTAGGTGGGACGGTTTACAGAATGTATTCCCAAAGGAGTTGATATAAAAGTGTAAATAAGCTAATGAAATATTCCTACACCTCTATAGTATGGGAGCTAATAATGTTTCTGTGCACCCACTGAACAAAATAATTGCAAAGATATTATAGCAACAACACGATACAGTTGCAGTAGTGATGCAAGTAGCGTCACTGAAGCTGCCACAACTTAAAAGTTTTGTCAGTAAATGTGCTTCAAATACATATGCAAACAATTGTCTACATAAAATCATAAAACTATTTCATTGGGTTTCATATTTCATTTTCTCTGTTTTAGGACCAGGGTCATACAACCCAGAAGCATACAACCCAAGTGCAAAGTCACCTTCCAGTGTTACATTGTGGGTTTCCCAAGTGGACCGTTTTAAACAAACAAAGGATAATACTCCTGGTCCTGGGACATATGAGGTATATTCCATTTTATTCATTACATTTCTAATGTGCTATGTGCCAAAAGGTCTCCAGGGATGTTATAAGGCACTAACTTCTCTACATACAGATTACAGTTCAATGTTCAAATTACTAAAGACAATGAACAGAATACGTACAACAATGAAGCAAGCAAAAATCAAACGACCTGGATATGAGGATGATTTGACTTCTCATTGGTCACCCTGTTGATCACAAGGGTTGACTGGGGTAATATGGATGGCTAGGAGGATGTCTCCTCTTATTTTTTTCATGTACATCCCTACTAAAATTATGGACTTAGTGGAAGAGGACAAACAACCCAATCAGAAGGAATGTACATTTCTTATTCAAGCGTATATAATAGCTGTATTCTTCTACTAGGGAATCTCCAAGTAGTTTGAAAAGGACAATTTCTACTCCTTTATGCTTTTTGTCATGGGCACTGTCTGGGGCTTCCTGCTCAGGGTAAGAACCCTCTTGCTTATGACAAAGCCTTAAAACTTTGGACAGAGACCTTATATTTCACCTGGAGAATAAAATGAAGAAAAATAAATAAATTCAAGCTATAGATGCTATATGTGTCACTACTTACCTTTCTCATAGATTACCTGAAGCAGAGGAGAGAAAGGAATAAAATTAATGCACTTAGAAATCCAGAAGGGAAAATTGCAAAAGAGGATGGTAAAATAAATAAGGTTAAGGTTAAATTTCATGAGAAGTTATATGGAGGAAGTAAGCTTAAGGACAGATTAGTTTGGAGGGGTGATTAAGTGAAAGAAGAAGGGAATTAAATAAGCCAATAGGAAAAAAGAAAATTGGAGAAGTTGCCAGGTTCTGATAGATTTACCATAAAAATAAATAAATATATATTCAAGTGTTGTTACTCTCATTGTAGAGTTTTCAGAGATTATAATGATCCCCAAACTGAATAGACTCAACCTCTTCAGGCCAATTAGCTTAAATAATTATAGATTATAATTTGTGAAGGATTTGATAGGTTTACAGCAAGAATTAGGGTTAATGGGATGATTTCAAGGGAAATTCACGGAAAGGATGAAATTAAACAAGATTGCCATCTTTCTCCTTTGTTGTTTATATTATCAATAGAAGTATTAGGCACTGATGAGTCCGGAAGATGTGGCCCACTTTCCAGTGTGGACTCATGGCAGTTGAATTGAGTTGAATTGAGTGTGTTTTAACTTTGGTTAAGAACTGAAGAAGGTTTGAATAAACTAATCACTACTAACCATTTACAGGAACTGTTCTGTTTAAAAACTATATGCTCAAGATCATATCGTTTGTGTGTGTGGTGTGTTCGGGTGAAATTCTGGCTTTAGAGAGAAAGGGAGGAGTGAATCCTGAAAAAGGCTTTCTAGGAACATCCTTTTTTACTTTACTGTGCCTTAAAGAATCCTTAGAGGGTGTCAAAGTAAATGCTCCTAGAGCATCTCTTTTAGGAGCTTAGCACCACATCCAAATATGGCCATCCCAAATTTAAGTATGCATTTAAACTCTTTTCTCTCTGTTGTTCTCCCCTCTACAAACACCTTCAATTATCTTCTTGTCTGTGTAGCCCATACGTAAGCCTTAAAATCATCCTGACTTAAGAAGCTTTATGTTTATATAATGGTAGTGGAATATAAAGTGAAATCATCTACATGTAATACTATCCAGTGGGAGGAGAGAACGGGAGTAAGCTTTTGTCACAGCTAGGTAAAGTTGTGAGATACTGAGACATTAGAATCCTGCCATATGGAATTAAACTACATACTTATTGCTTATGGTCCTTCGATGGTATACTTACTAATCCCATCATTCCTGTCCATTATCTACGATGGCTGGAACAGATGGGAATTTGAACCACAGCAGTATCTCAAGGGTCACCATGATATAAAAAAAGCAGGGGGAAGTGCCTCCAGACACAATTAAAAGTGGTGCAAGGACTGTTCAGGGATTTCAGACTGCAGGTAGCAGTGCAGCATTCCACCCCTGAGATAAAAAAGCTGCTGATTAATAATGTGACTCAGCGTTTCCTCTGTCTGGTAGGAAGCAGTTGCACAGTTTTGCCACAGCTTCTGATCATCCCACCTGGCAGATAGGAAGTAGTTGCAGAGGGACTGTGCCGCTTTCATCCTGTCTGGAAGCATTCAATTTTTAAAGTCAAAATACACTTTTATGTAATTGAAATTAGTATTTTGCCATGCATGTGTAGTTTTGCATATTCTACTTGCATCATTACCTTCTAGATCTTCAATATATTCCTTTTTTTTCCGTACAGAATGTTTTAACATCTTGGGCTTATGTTTTTCTGGAATGTTAAATTTTAGCCTTTTATGACTAATACTATTTTAAGTGTGTTTCTAAGCAACCTAGAGCAAAGTTTGTGTTCACAAATTTGGTTTTCCATTCATCTTGTGGTGCTGCAGTGTACAGCAGGTTTCAACGGGCATATGTCATGTCTTTTGTTGTATGAACAAGTTTTTCTCCCCCTAAAGTGTAGTATGTTATTCACAAGGTTGATAAAGGTCTTCATCTTAATACAATCTGAACAGGCCCTCTAGATTCCTCACACAAACCTGTCTGCACTTTTCCATTTTTAAAATGATACTGGAACTCTGTGCTTTACTTACCAGTATATACAGTATTTCAAATTTTATTGACATATTTTGTGAACAAGGGACCATTAATGCTTGGAGGGAAATTTACCAAAACTCATAAATTATATGTTGCATTTGACTGGTGTACGCTTAGATGTTTGGAAGAGTTATATTGTTAGAGTCAGTAACATGCTTTGTGTACTATTGAACTGAAGTAAAAGGTTTATGATCATTAGGTCCTGATGTCGTTGATTGCTGCATTTTTAAACATATAGAACAGCTTGTTTTAAATAATAATTATATATTTGGGTGTAATAGTAAAGCATTTTGAATATTTTTTTCTCCTGATCACTGCTTCCCAAGGTTTCTTTTGGTTAGATATTTTTTTCACTCTTAGTTGCTTAATAGAGTAGGTAGTAACAGACAGGAGTGGTTGAATTTCCTTTAGAACAGCCACATCCCCCATTAAGTAGAGCAAATGGACCTCCTTTAAGGGAACATTTTCACATACCCTCCAGAGTCTTGGAAGTGTCACACTGGCTGTGTTCTCACTGGGCCAGTAGGCTGGCTTAGCAGTTCTGGTGGAATGTCTCACGCACATGGGGCAAAGGTGTTCGAATAGCCCGCTCCAATGAGAGTCCAGCATGGTGTGGGTTAACATGTGCTCTGTAGAAATGGCTGGTGGGATGGACTAGTCAATCATCCGTGGAACACCATACAGTTTTGCTGGTATCCAGTCCTAAATGTTCTTCAGGGAAGGATCCTTTCTTGAACTCTTCTCTGCCTTCCTGAAGTTTATAGGTTCAATATTAAAATAAATGTGTAGACAAGAAAATAAATAGATAAATAAAATGTATAATTTATAGATTGGAGGCAAGGAGTTACTTAGACAATGGCAATTCCAAATTTATGGGGTAGGGGTGGTTTCCTTCATTCATTTTTCATAGCTGAAATGATTCTTGGTGAATTGTGACAGGTTTCTGTGGTCCATCTCTAAGGTGCAGGGGCAGAGCTGTGTTGAAATGGCCTTAACAAAGTGAGCAACAGGCCTTGTTTTCACTCTGTTATTGCCTTGATATACAACATAGGTCTAACTTGCTACAAATCCTTTCAGTCAAATGTGTATTGTGGTGCTGGATCTGTCTATTTAAAGCATCGCATCTTCTCCCTGGAGATAGATATGCAAAGCAGGGTCACAAGAATGTAAAGTAAATATTGAGATATTCTAAATTTAAAGTCAGATGTCCATATTTCTAAAGTTGGAAAACAAGTTGTTCCCTATATAAAATGTTGTTTAAAAAAGTCTTGTCATTTCCTTTCATTTTGATGTGACATTTAAATGATAGTTCTGCTTGTGAGAAATACAGCAGCATAATTTATATACTTCATTTTACCAAAAATGAGCAGATATGTTAACAAAGGCTGAAATGGTCAATTTATATACAGTACATGCAAATTAATCTGTCATTTTAGAACAATTTCTACCTGTTAGCCAACTTTATGACATTTCTGTCATGTTGAATGATAGTCACCTTTTAAATCTGACAGTTGGAAAGCAAGTGGTAAGTCAAATCTTAGTATTCCTGAAGATCTATATGACTTCTCTTATGAATGCAGAAATCCCTTTTTTATATATATATGTGGAACATTTTTCTGCTTTTAGAAAATATAATATTAAGCTGATCTCTGGCTTAGCGTAGGCTGTACTACAAGATCTTGCAAAATATGGTAGAAACAGAGCAAGCACATAGAGAATTATTTGTGCTAGCATATCAAATGTTGCTTAGTTACTTCTGACAGACAGTGTATTCATTTTAATCTTTCTTTCTTTGACGTGACAGTTAAGCCAGGCATTTATAGCAGCAAGCTGATTTTGGAGAGCCAAAACTGCCCATCACAAACCCTCCAGGAATCCCAGGTCATCTTTGGGGGTGACCTCTATATATCCATAAGCTTGTACACAAGAGAACAGGCATTATTTCTTCTCCCTTTTTATTTGCTTATCAATGGCAATTAGGGCATGGGTGATTTGCATTCCCATTAAGGTGTTGGATAGTGCAGAACTGTAAACATTTCCACATACTTCAGCATTGTTCCTCCTCCTCCTTCCCTTTCTTGTTCCCATTGCGGGTAAAAACTCTCCTATCCAATGTTCACAGAAAATGAGGCTTTCTATTTAAGAAATGATAATTGCTAGAGTTTTCTGGGAGTTGTCTTGCCGTGCACTTATTCTGGTTAAAAGCCACCAGCAAACTGTCCTTCTGACCTTTTTTAAAGCCTCTCTAAGAGCGAGTACTTTATTTACGAATAAGAAAATAGGAGCCCTGCTGGATCCAGTTATAGCCCATCTTGTCTAGCATCCTGTCTCACACAGTAGCCCACCAATTTCTTCTGGGCATTCTCAAGCAGAAGACAAAGAGAATGTGTTCACCTGCTCTCAGATCCCTACAAATGGCCTTCAGAGGCATCCTGTCTGTCTCTCCAACCTGGCGGCAGTATCCAGTCATCTGTTTTAGTAGCCATTGAGATATCTGTCCTCCATGAATTTATCTAATCCTTTCTTAAAGCTCTCCAGGTTGGTTGCTGCCACAATCTCTTCTGGTAGTGAATTCCATAGACCAATGACCCTCTGCATGAAAAGAAGACTTCTCCCTATACCAGTTCTTAGACAAATGTTTAACTGGAGCATAGATGGGAGTCTCTAGGTGAGTGTTTCTAGGTGAGACACTCCAATAGGTGAGCCAGTCAGATGGCTCCTTAATTACCTGAGTACAAGTATGAGTACAAGGCTTGTTCATCTATTTCAGGTAAAATCAGCAGCCCTTCCCCCTGTATACAAGAGAAAAGAGATGTTTAACTGAACTTGTTAGATGTCAAATAATGAGCCTAATGTAGATGACTGTTACTTTATGAAATACATCCAAGTGATGGATTTAGTTGAACGTTAACATTTATAATATTGGCCTTTGAGTGTCGACCCCAAATTAAAATGTGGAATTGCAAGTAGTGGTGATCCTCTAGTGGCTGGGAATCACCATTTGCCTTACAAATACTTTGAATTTCTCCCCGCTGCTAAGTTACTGATTCAGACCAGCCAACTTTCAGATCAGTGTGTACTAAAATGAAGACTTTCCCCACCTTTCTTATATTAATTTTTCCTGAAAATGTGATGGTGATGACGATGATAACAAGAACAGTAACCAATAGAAGTAGCAGGTCTTAAGTGTACTTTTTTCAACTGTTTGCTGTTACTGTGAGTGATGGCTGCTGATTTTAGAACTGTTTTCTTTAAAAGCCTGTGTGATGCTTCACTGTATATATTATAGCTGCAGAGAAGGCCTGTTAAAATTGCTGTAGTTTCATGTGGTGATTTCTAACTTTGGTTCACTGGATCTGCTGTGGCACCCACTTCACAGCCAGGATATGCTCAGGTTCTGCTTATTATTATTTTTCTTTAGACCCCTTCCCAGTCCCTTCTTTTATTATTATTATTGGTAGCTCTCCCCTCTAGTGGCAGCCTAGCCTTTCCTCACTTCTCCTGCTCTACGAAGTTCACCACTTTCCCTGCTTTCGCAATTAAACAGGTGTGAAGAGACACCACCCTCATCCACCCGCGGTGTTTCACTCTTCACTCTCCCTCTTAAAGAAACAATAACCTGAACGAGAGCCTTCCTTCTCTTAGTTTCTGTTGCCAGATAAAGACGAATAGCTTGTGCTTCTTCAGAACAATAAAATAACTTTATTGAATATACTTCTGGTTTAAATCTGTCAACGGTTTATAACAACTCTTGCTTTCACACAGCCTATCCTGTCTTGCTGTACTCAAGGACTCCTCTCCTGCCTGTTACCCTAGCATCTAGAGCCCTGGATCTACCCCTGTTCCTGTCACTCCCTCAAGAGCTATATTTCTTCACATGCACACAATCAGAGCATAGAACGCCCTTGTCAGTTGGCATCGCCTTTTATATCCCCTTCTTGGTGTGTGCCACATCTGATTGGCTCTTTCTGCAGGTGAATCTCCCCCTCCCTTCTAAGGGTAACCTGCCCCCTCCTTACCTGTATCTACTGTCTCTGTCCAATAAATGCTATAAACATAGTAACACACAATACATTTATGAATCCAATAGAACTATACAAATATTTTAATCTTTGCATGACTATGAGGCATCACAACCTGGGAATTCCACAGGATTTTCCTGTAAGGCAGTCAATAAAGGTGAGCACACTTCCTTAAAAGGACTTCTATACAGCATGCAGTCAGTGAAATTTGAAGTCTCTTCTAGGTATGATGTTAGCCTACCTACCAGAGCAACAATGAAGCCTAAACACATTTCTTGAATGTGGTCTAAATCCTTGGAATTTTAATCTGCAGGAGGTCCATTAATAGATAGAGCCATCTAGAAGTCTGCAAGACTAAAATGCACTACAAAGAGATGTGTTAAACTCCTGTTCAACCATTATGGGTCACACAAATACATATGTGGAATTAAAGGAATTCAGTCCCACACGTCTGTAAGTAATGATACCTATGTTCCGTCAGACCTTCTTAAGCTCTTCAAGCAAAGTTATATTTCTCGTAATACCTCTGTAGCCATTATAAAAAAGGAAACTTGACAGGTGAGTAGAACGTGCAAATGGGAACTTGTTAGGGGAAGGGAAACACACCTGCCCTCTCCATGGTCTTCCCAGGGGCTGGGCTGTCTTTCCCAGCTAGCCTTGTAGTTGGTAGGAGGCAGGGCCACATGGCATGTTGTTTCACAGCCCATAGCGATCCCATTCTCCATGTTCTTTCTTTGAGCTCTGCCAAGGCTTCTCCCCTTTCTCTGATAGTTAGAGAGATG
This sequence comes from Aspidoscelis tigris stejnegeri, assembly GCA_023333525.1. Classification (NCBI taxonomy): domain Eukaryota; kingdom Metazoa; phylum Chordata; class Lepidosauria; order Squamata; family Teiidae; genus Aspidoscelis; species Aspidoscelis tigris. Next base: position 69,576,999 of record JALMGA010000006.1, read on the forward strand.
AGGGGTGAGAGTTCCTTCAGTTCTGTACCTTTTGGGGGGCAGTTTGTGCTTGTCAGACAGGAATTTGACACCCCATCCCTAATAAAAGGAATAGCCCAGAGCTGTCTGTAGTATCAAAATTGCGGATGTTGGTGAGATGTTAGTTTCTACTTTCCTGTGAGAGTAAATTATTCATTTGTTTTGAGCAGACGACTCTAATAGTGTTCTTCGGCTAGCCACTGTATGCCAAAATGTTACAGCTTCAAATTAATTGCAGTTGGAGCCTTGAAAATGAGCACATCATGATACTGTAGGGGCTCAAGTGATGAGTTAGTGAAATATTGTTGAAGCAGTAGAAGAAAGACCAGCTGAGGCTCCAGATTTCAACAAGCATGTGTGGCAGCCACAACTCCAGCCTAATGCCTAGAAGATAGCTTTATTATATAGATAAAGAACCTGACCACCTCCAAACAGAATGAATCAAAATGCTGTGCTTCTACAGCAAACAGCTGTGCTGTTGGCCTACGGCCTTTGAGTTTATATCTACATCAGCAGCCTCTCCTCTTGGCAAGGTTATATGTTCCCAGAGCTTTGCAAGGAGGAAAAAAAAAAGGATAACATCTATAGAGCTGAAGCTTTCACAGGATAGTTTTATTTCTCTTCAGTGTCGTAAGTCAGGAATGGCTTCCTGGATACGCAGCTCATGAAGATGTGATGAGGAGAAAAAAGAGGATAATTTCTACTGCTTCTGAAGGAGCTATTGTGTTGGCACCAACTTGTACAACATTTTAAAGAGTTTTTGGAAAAGAGTATAATAACTTTTGATAGCACTGTAGTTATTAGTCTTACCACTGTCCTTTCCTCCAGCAATATAGATAATGATGTAAGAACTGGGAGAGCCAAGAACTATTAAAATCATTTCCAGAGTGGATGATATGCTTGTCACCTGCCTGTAAGAGCCAATGAGAAGTCTGCACATGACAAGAGGCAACTTACCTGAGTAGCTTCAGGTAACTGAGCTTTAGGTTTTGATACAGAGTGATATGAGAGGGAAGACAGCAGTGATCCACAGATCAGAACTGCAGAGAGTTGAACTGGGGCAGGTCAGAACAAAGAGTGTCATATCACTGCCACACTTAAATTTCAGTCCATGGATCGATGTTGGTAAAGGATCTGAGGGTTTTTCAACCAAAATGTATTGTAGCACTCATTGTCATTAAACATTGCCTTTGCAGTCTGGATGGAGATATGCCTCCCAAACATAACATGCTGGTTAGCCTGAATATTGTGCATAGGTAATAGAATAACATCATCTTATCTGTGTGCATTTTTAAATTATTTATAGCTTTTATTTTGATTGGATATATTTTCTTTGTGCAAACTACAGTTCCCTTTTGACAAAAATAGGTTTAATATTTCAGATGTCCAAGTTTACAGTTGAGTGAGTGGTTATTTATTTAGTTCATTTATGTGCTGTCCTCTTCCTAGAATGACTTTAAGGAGTGGCTCAAAATATATAACATTAGACAAATCCCTGCCATCAGTCCTATGTTCATAAAAGGACGTGACACATGTGGTAAAGAGACTGTGGGTGCATTCCCAAAGGCCCTACAATCCAGGTTGAGTTCCCTTTACTGTCCCCATTACAACCTGCAAGCCTGGATTTTTCTGGGAAAATCCAGGGAAAATAAACCCCTATTGAAACAGGGGTTTTCTTGCCAGATTCAGATTACTGCCACTGCTCCTCTTCTTTCACTGAACACACAATTGGAGGTGGGTGAAGAGAAGAAGGAGGAAAGGGGCCTCCCGCCTCGCTCCATGAGCCGCAGCTTGGCCAAGCAGAGGGGGGCACCCAGGCAACAAGTTCTGTTTTCACATTATTGATAATATTTTTCTTCAGTTTAGATATTTATTTTAGTTGTATTCTGTGTTGTTAAAATAAAGAGAACACAAACTTTTTTTCCTTTAGCCAGAGTGAGAGAAGTCTGTGATGATAATACATTATTAATTGGAGTTTCTGCCACTTCAGTAACAAATGCAGGTTAGCTACCTAATCAAAAATGTCGAAGATGCACATTATATAAATTAAACTCATAAAAGTTGGGGGGGGGGGAATTGTCTGTGTCACAAATAAATCCACCCATGATTTTTAATTTTTCATGATTAAATTTGTCTAATAGCTATAAATCTTTCCACATCATCTGCTAAGAAAATTGTAGTTATTAAAAGATAGTAAATGCCTTATCATTCTGCTAAATAGTTTAATGCACTGAACATTTTTAGGTCTCATTAAAATTTAGAATTAGTTTTAAATTGTCAGATGCATTGCAGGCTTCCAGTGGCAATCAGAGGCTGCACATTTTAGATCAGGGGTCACTAATGTGGCATCTCAGGCCACAGTTCCATGCCATAGGCTACTTGGTATTGCTCCTTGATTGCAGAATTCCAGTCTAAGGATCCTAAGCGCATGAAAGATAAAGTATCCATACTTAAAAGGGAATTTAAAAAAGAACAGGCCTGTGCCTATTGTTTCTTTGGAAGTCCTCAAGTTTAACTGGGCAGAGGCAGGATGGCTCCTAGAGGTCACACTGTGGTAGCCACTGTGCAGCTGATTAACATCTAAGCTTCAAATGCCAGGTAGACAAGCAGTCCTTTTATAAAAAACATCACAGTTGCTAGTACAAGGCCAACCTCACATTTTTTTCATCTGCTCATAGAAAAATATAGCTTGCCTTTGGCATGGTAGAGGTGAAAAGCTAATCTTTCAGATACGGTAACCTTTCAGTTTAGTTTCGACAGAAATCACATCTTCAATTTATATTAGGATAGTAGGGAGGTACACGAATATTCATAACATTCAAAATTCATATGGATTTGGCCAAATTTGGCCATTTGAATTAGATTTTGAATGTTCGCACTTTGAAGATTGACATTCAAATTTGAATGGAATGTTTGGATACATTCGTACGAAGCTTCTTTACAGATTCGTATGGGATTTGTATGTGAATTTGTATTGAACATTCATATCGAATTCAGATCCTACTACATTTGAAGGTGATCTATTTGAATGAATATGAATTTTCTTGTATTCAGTTTGATACAAATTGAATAAAAACAAAACATTCATACACATCCCTATAGGATGGTGTGTATGCGTCTTGCTCCATACATGGGAAAAAAGCAACAACCAGAGAGGATGGGTTTAGGTCTTCAAGATTCCTAATATGCCCATTGACTGAAGCAGTAGGTTCACTACAAATTTAAAGGTCAGTTTTGGATTAGGAGTGGCCAAACCATGGCTCTTTCTGGACTGGGCCTTATTCCAGGCTATATCCTGGAATTGTGACCTGCCATCCACATGCTGGTGCAGACTATGACCACATGCTTGTCCAGAAAGGGCTAATCATACACCAGATGCATATTATTTATCATTGCTTGCCATGGGGCAGATTGTCTGGAGCAAATCACAGGTATACCAAGTGGCAACACTGTGTGGTACATGGCTAAGATGTAACTCTTCACTTAGGTCTTTGATAATTAAGTTCCCCCTGGTGTTGTCTTGCACAGGTGGGAGAGTTTTTAATTATGTTTATATTGCTTTATTGATTTTATTCATGCTTTTATTCTGGGCAGTTTTATTGAGTGTTGTGAATAGAACCTGAATAGAACCTGAATAGAAGAAACTAGAAAATACCTACCAATTACATCTGAAGACTAATATCCCAGGAAGGTTCTCTTATTCCCTTTTTGCTACTGCAGATGCTTCTTATGCCAGACAGGAAGTCTCAATGCACCACCCCACCCCCCACAGTTGATTGGCAACAACCTTGCCCAGAATAGATGGGGTAGTGATCCCCTGACAAAGCAACTGCATACTTCGGGAGTTTCTTCTTTTGGGAGTATTCCTTGAATAATTATTGTCACCACCAGCTCTGGGAAGTGTAACAGCTATCATTATCCTTTCCATAGATTTCTGATTAATGTTTTTTTTAAAAAAATCTTGGAGCATGTCTGAATACTTGACAATAAAATTAGGAGCTTGGACTAAGCATCGCTCTAATCATCCCATTAGTGTGCTAGTCTTATCAGACGACATGACATCTTTCACAGAAACTCCTGCTTTAGAAATAGTGGTTGTTTTTGTCCAGACTTTGGTTTCTCATGCTCTTGTAAGAGTTTCTCGCACTGTGATTGATGATCAAGGTTTTCACTGCTTCAAGCTGGAAGATATAAATCCAGGCAAATCATCTCACTCTAGGTCAGAAGCCAGTGAAAGCATCAACAGAGGTTGTTTGATAAGCTGGGAGCTTTGCAGTTTCTGATCATGTCTGATTGGCTCCTTAGATTAGTAGAATATTGGGCTGGGCTATAAATCTCCAAATCTAAACACATCTGTTTGGAAATGATTTGCATAATCCATGAACATTGTTTCTGAAGAAACTGAAATTGCAGCCTCACTCTTTGAATTGAAATCTATTAGTTTGAAATAAGAGACAAAGTGAAGCATCTCTTCCTTTCAAACAGAGTATTTCATTCATTTATTTTATCAATCTCAGTAATACAGCAGGAATGAATTCATGTATATTTATGGTTTTAGGCAGCAAGAGTTTCTATGGGATTCTTTATAAGCTTCACCTGTTTTGGTGAAGTGCTTTTGTGTTCTGCTGAAATAGGTCTCATAGCAGTCCAGAACATGGAGGTGTATCTTCTGCACACCTCCGTGTTCTGGACTAGGTCACAGTAGTTTCCTGGTAGGCCATGATATTGTGGTCTACCCATGATCCAGATCAAAGTCCTTTGATCATGCTCGGTCCTTTGTGGACAGAGTGTACAAACAGTGGGCAGGGTCTCCTGTATTGTAGATTAAGGGTGTTTTTTCACTAGCACTAAGTACCCATTAAGTACCCATTAGGGATCCATTAGGCTTAGAGCAAGAAGACCCCATTTCCACTACAGACCCCATTAGAGCCATATTTGTTTCCACCAGTTCTAGGGAAATCTGGATCATATGGGTCCTTCAGGACCTATAATCTGGATTTCCTGTGGACCCCATTAAAGGAGTCTACAATGGGGTCTTCAGGCATCAAATCCAGATTATGCAGAGCCTGTTTCCACCACAATCAGGCAATGGGGTCTAGGGATGGCTCTGGGGGGGACACCCATGGGTGTGTGTGCCCCCAAACCCAAAGCTTCAAAGCCTGTGCATAATTTCCGAAGCCGGCTTTGAAGAATAGCATAGGCTTCAAAGAGGATCCCATGTGAGAGCAATGTCATTCCTATGGACTTTTGTCAAAGGCTCCAGAGGATCTTCGGAGTTTGTGGCAAATCTTTGGAGTTTATGGCAAAGCTCTGGAAATTTTCCGGATAATCTTTGGAGTTTATGGTGTTCTGGGTGACTGAGCCTATGTCTGATTTACCACACCGGATAAAAAGGTGTAATGATCATTGCTTTGGGAAATATATGATACAAATGAAAAAGAATCACAAAAATTAGAACAGAATAGAAGCAAAATACATAAAGCTCTGATCCCAGTCTTGATAATTCTGGAGGGATCTGTTCCTGTTTTCTTTATTATGCTATTAGGAAAACAAAATGTTGAAAATGGAAGGAAAACTATTAACTTTCCTGGACTGTGTGCCTGTGATGTGCAAATAATACTGTACCAAGGTGCCAAATTAACTGCTTAACCCAAGCTGCCCTCTTAAGTCACATCTTCTCAAATCCCATTTTAGTTTTAAATGGACCCTGTAGGAACTAAAACAGAGACAGACAACAGTATGTGACTTAATTAAAATCCATCTTTAGCCACTCACAAACACCATTAAATTAGCACTAAACAGATGGGGCCAATCATTATTATCATTACGAGAAGAATGCTCTCATGGAAATAAGCTTTCTCCCCTGTCTCATCAATGTTTGTGATATTCTGCGCTGTAGAAATCACTGAGCTAAACTATCTGAGAAATACCATACTGAATGAAAAAAAGGGTTTCCGTAAGCAAAGTCTGGAGACATTTGTGTTATAATAATCTCTTATTTTAGAAACTAAAGGAAACTTGGGGTATATGAAGACATTTGACCTGAAAGGCTGTTACGTGTGAACTTCCCATAAGTGTAATAGACTTCTGTGCTTTGTGCTAGCTTAAAACCATCCACGTTGTTCAGAATACAGAAAACCAGACAGACAACGTCTTGGCACCTTCCTGCACTTTATGCTTATATTTGCATGTTATGCAGTTCAGCAATATTTTAGTCTCATCATACATTATTGCAGCAGCAAGGCTGCTGCAGAAAGAAATGGGAAATTGACTGACTTCCCTGTGGTTATTAACCTTTGATGCCCTTTTGTGCGTCTTATGCTTAGACCTTTTTCTTGCTAAGGGAATGGTGCTTATTTATTCTGCCTTTCCATGTTATGTCTTTTCATTTCACTCCAGAGGACAAAAATCCAAGACAAGGAAAAAGTACCATTGAAGGAGGCTAGATTATCTCTGAGTCATACATGCTCCTTGGTAAACTAAACTAACCAATACAGTGTGTGGATTAAAGGTGGTGTGTTAAGCATGTGTGCACATATTGTAGATATACACTTCCAGACATCTTTTGAAGTAATACTAGATAAAGGCAAGACCACAAAATCATGTTTGTATTTGTTTATCTAATGCCTCAATTTTAAAATAGTAATAGTACAAACAGAGAATTTCCTTTCTTCTCTTTAGATCTGATATTTTAAGATGTTATTGTATTAGAATTAATATACTTGTTCTGAATTGCAAAGACTGCAAACAAAGATTATGGGACATATCTGCCCAGGTACTTATAGCACATACTAATACTGCTCAACACTCAGAACAGGCGTAGCTTAGAATAACAACTTTCTGTTGATGCCTCATTTAGACACCCTTATTGTCATCCACTGAGATTCATAAATTGTTTGGACCAAGTACAGACTAAAATATTTTACCTTCACAGGCACTTAAAGGCAGATTGAAAGGAGACCTTTGCTCCCAGAGACTCTACCGATATAATAATCAAGTTGAGTCAGTGGACCATGTCTTTCTTGCCTATGATTTTTACTCAGGAATTAGGCAAGAATGAACACTAACTTCAATATAGGATGAATACTCCCTGGGAGGTATATATTAGAGTATGCAAAATTTCTTTAACTGACAGTAATCCTATGGTAATTTTAGCTTCTGCTATGTTTCTGAGTACCTTAGAGCAAAGAAAACCACTGGTGAAATAACTGTCCCACCATGTTATTAGTTTCTTTCTAAATGTTATTAATGATGCTTTTTGTAGTTACTTTAAGGTATTTTGATAGTTATATATGCTGGGTTTATTTGACTGTAAAAGTGTATGGGTGCATCCCCATGGAATTTAAAGCCTGCTGAAAATCTTCTTTTGTCACAGAGCACCCCCATGCACGGCTTTTATCCGGACTTCAAGCCGCTAACTAGGAAAATGCGCTGCAAAAAACCCAGCCCTTTAAAGAAGACTGCAAGCGCACTTTCCAGGAAGACGCGGGTATTCAGAGCAACATTTTGCATGGTGATGCTCCGTGGCAAAAGGGGCGGGGCTTCTCTCTGAGGCGGCAAGCTCTCTCTTTTTTTTTGCCTCTCACCCACAGCCAGCATTCACAATATAAAAACAGTAGGTAGGCATTCCAATCACAAAGAGAAAGATACATTGTAATGAATTGCTTCCCCTGCAAGTGAAAGTGTATGAGCTGGCTGCAGTCTGGCTGCCTTCGCGAGCAGGGGAGACGAATAGAGAACTTTAAATTTTTCTTTTGGATTTGTAAATGAGCGCTAGTTTGTAAATCACTCGATCTGGCTGGGGGAGGCATTTTGGCAGCTGGAAATCTTGTACATAGCATGATGAATAGCTTCCGCCTGATCACCCAATGAAACAGCGAGGGGCGGGGAGAAAAAGATGTGGGTAAGCAAAAGACGCTTCCTTGGGGATGGTCAGTGTATTTTAAATGCGTGTTTTGCCGAGCCCCAGGGGGACACTTAAAACGTGCATTTATTAGATCTGCTACAGTAGAGGGACAATAGTGACAGGAAAAAGTACCATGGGGATGCACCCTATGTGTATTATAGCTGTATATAAAGCTACCCCATCTTTGGAGCTGGTGCAGGAGCTTCCGAAGGTCAGGAATGAAAGTTCTTGGGCTTCAGAGTTCCTGAGGCCTCTATTTTAAGTATCTGTTGTGCTGCTGAAGTGCCCTCCTCTCTCTCAGTATCCTTTGCAAGTCATTGTAGGCCAAGGATTTTCAAAGTGGTCAGCAAAGAAACCTTGACATCAACAGGTCTTCTTAGGCGGGTCAGTAATTAGATTATTTCATTGAACATTGTTTGCTTCTTTACTCTAAATGGCATTTTCCCTTTTGATGTGAAAATGTATCTTATGATGTAAGGAGGGGTTTTTTTAGGACTCCAAGGGTGTCAGTGAGCAAAAACATTTGAGAAAGTCTGATGTAGACAATAGTGAGCAAAATGGATCAGTGATCTGTCTTGGAAATAAACAGCTATGTGTAAAAAATGGATCCAGTAATAGTGGTATAAAATATGGAAAGAGAAAGGCTCAACATGCTTCATGTAAAAGATCCCCATCCCTGAAACATTCATGGGCAATGATTTCACATGAAGGGTCAGTGAAGGAGAGCATCTCATCTGTTCCCTTTATCATGCACTAACAGTTGTACTTTCTTTTGTACTTTTCTTTTTTAACCATAAAGCTGGATAGTGGCACATATAACAAACAAATCTAAAGTTTGGGAATGTGACTGTGGTGATATATTTTTGTGACTGGTGGTAGGTCAAGGGCCAGACCATTCTAGGGGTAGTGTGTTTATATTAGTTTTCTTGAACTACATTTTGGTCCAAGTCCACCTGTGAGCCTCTGTTGCTTGTGCATGAATGAAAATCACATGTTCAGTTCACCTTTGAACTGAATGCTCACTTGCTCTGTTCAGTGGAGGACCAGTTAATTGAACAAATGATTGTTTGCATTCAAATTCATTTGAAATAATACAATTTTTTCCATAAAAATCCCTTTTCAAGGGCAAAAACATAGTGAACCCGAACTGTTCAATCAAAATTGTTTGTGTACATGAAACAACTGAATGTTTGGTTCAAGGCAAACATTCATGAACACAAACTGTTTGACTGAATTTTGGAATGTGAACCACACTTTGAATCTCACTAATTTTGGCACTTAAGATGTAAAACCGATCCCTTAAGATCATTTAATTTTCAACTATTAAAATGTAAGTGAAGCCCATCAGAATATAGCAGATAATTGTTGAATGGACTGCTTTAAACAGTTTGGAATTGTCTCAAACACAAATGGGCATAAAGTGAGGGACCCAACCCTTCTCTTGAAGGGTTTTTAAGTGTCTTCCTTTTTGCTATATTTTGTTTCACTTACAGCCATTAACTATAGTCAAGGTGCCTTTCAGCGACAAAGGATGACAGATAGATAACATTCTCACCATCAGATGCATCAGGGGACAGCAGGAGACAAAGTGCATTGGGATACAGGTGCACCTTCTCCAAAGTGCTTGCAAGATGAATGCACCTATTGTCATTGCTCTCCTGTCTCCCCTTAGCCATTAATATGACAACAGTGTAATTGATGGCATGACATGGGACCTGTTCTGAAATTTCTTTCTTTTTAGAAGACACCCCATGCAGCTCATAGACAAAGTACGGTTATTTTATGTGTCAACAAATCTGTCTTCCTGTTTCAATCCATGCCATGTGGGCAATGAGAGAAAATCAGGCACTCTCAGAATATGAAGGAGGGTGGGTTTTTTTTTTAGGCCTAATGATGCCTATGTTAGTAGCCGTGCCCTGTAGCAGGTTGTAAGACTGTCAGGCTTAGGGTCAGAAAGATATTTATCAGGCAGGAAGAAATGTCAGTGTAATTTAGCTCATCAATCTACGCTACCAAGGTATGTTGCATTTAATGCTCTTCATTTTAAACATTTTGCCAGATGCACTATGCAAACTGAAACAGTTCAGCAGAAGTGCTTCAGACAGTTCTGCATACTATAGATCATCTGTATATGTTAAGCAAATGAGTTTAAAGCAAATTGCTATTTCCCATGTCTTTTACCACATCTCTTCGGTCTTCAGGCCCTCATACCATCACAGTGGTCCAAGCCAAGCTGAATGGCATCTCAAACTGGAGCTGGTTTGGTCTGAACTCAAACTCAACTCTATTATGTGGCTTGTGCCCATCTTGTTTCTACTCATTATAATTTCATCTGTAATTCAGTAGAATCAAAGGCAAGGCTCCATTTTGGACGCCACATTTGCCAATTACCAATGCTACTGATGCGTTAGGATCAGCCACTGAGGCCCTCCTGTATATCTCACAGCTGAGAAAAAAACAGAGAGAAATGACTAAGAAAACAGTGTTTTTGCAATGGCTTCTCAATTATAGATCGGAATTGTGATTGGTGTCTTAGTTGACAAGCTTTTCCAGTTATTTATTTATTTATTTATTTATTTGTTCAATTTATATGCCGCTCCTCTCCGAAGACTCAGAAGTTGTCTTTGTAGGGTAATAATTCCTGATCTGTTTTGGTGGGGTTTTTTTGCATTAATTTGTTGTTGATCTTTCATTGCTGTGGGTCCATCCTTTCATGCATTATGGTTGTGACTATTGGTTTTACTTTATTAAATCCTTCTGTGCTATTGCTTGCAATAAAAAGGGTAGGTTTAAAAATATTTTAAATAAAGTGAAAATCTGATTCTTAATCAAAAATTTATTTGCTAGAGGCATTAAAAATTTCTGTTTTAGAATTACGTTCATAGGATGATTATCTTCCACTGACAAAGATAAAGCACAGACCTTAGTTTGGAACTTAAATTTACATTTTGTAGTACATGTAAATATGATTACATCGTTGTGATAAAAAGATATTAGTAGCTTTACAATTAGAGTAAAAGTGACCTGTTTTGTATAAATTTTTCTAAGTTGTACATGAATTTTTAATGTTTTAGGCATAATAGGAAGAAAGTACTACTATGCATAACATTTACAAATTGCACCTTTTTATTAGAAAGATTAGATGCTTAATTTTTGAATTGTAAAGCATATATTCTTGCCTTCTAGAAGTTATTTCAGGCTAAACTAAATTGCTTTCAAAATTGGCTTCAAGTCAGAAGTACCATATAGTTGTTCTCTGCATAACAGTGCTTGATCCAGTCCTGGTTCTCAGAAAGGTTTAGAAATTTGCCCTTTCTAGTAAATGCTTGACAAATGAGTACAAGGTACACTTTGGTCTTGCAGGGGTGAACTGCATGCTGAAGACACTCTAAGAATGCTCCTTTGGTGGAAAGGGCATTATAAACAAGCACCACCACCACCATCCTTATTACTGTTATATCAATAGCAGAACAGTTTAGAAATGTGGGTTTTGTATATGCCATCATATATTATAGAGATTCCTTGATTCAGACTTTCTAAGATCAAAAGGGAGAGCTGATGCCTTGGCTAAAGTGGCAAGTTAGATCCTAGGAAGACTTTGAATCCCCATTTGGCCATGGAAGCTCACTGGGTAACCTTGGATCTCTTCAGAAGGCATTTATAGGATTCATCATCATCATCATCATCTTAATAAAGCTTATTGGCTTTTATACCCCGCTTTTCTCATCCAATTACGGGGACTCAGAGCTGTTGGCAAAGCTTTCTATTCTTCTCACCACAACAGAACATGGGTGAGGCTGTGAGAGCTCAGAAGTGAGATGTGACTAGCCCAAGGTCACCCAGCTGGCTTTGTGGGGAAGGACAGAATCAAACCTGGTATTCCCAGATAAGAGTTCGGCTGAAAGTCGTTGTATATATTTTACTATAAACTTTGCCTTATAGCCTTTTTACGCTTACCCGGCTAGATCACTCCAACACCGTAACTGTTTCTACTGGATTGATTTCCAGCTGGAGCAGTCCAGCTATCCTGGAACAAGGCTGTTCACACTTAGGATCACTGTTCTAGGACAGCCCATGCTGCCCCACAGTCCTACATTGGGGTTCTGACAGCCAGGCACTAAGGTCCCTGGCCTTGGAACCCATGGAGGATCCATTTCAGTGGTGCTATTTGGTGCATCACCAAAATGGATCCCCATACTAATCTAAACCATAGAAGCAGGAGTCCTTCTTCACTCTTCCCTGGGCTGGTTAATTCACAAGTAGCCTGCAGTAGAAAAGGTCTACCATTGTCTCAGGCATCTATTTGGGTTCATATAGATTAGGCTGTGCTCCCTCCAACGTGGACAGATTGTGCTAGGAAGAGACATGTTCTCTTTGATGTGCACCAGAGAGGCGGGCCTCGCACTGTACCAGTTTACCAGTAAGTGAGGAGTGGCTCTTAGCCCATTACATATTCTTAGCTTATTTTCTGTACATGAAATGTTGATGTTAACGATGACAGATTTTTGCCTCTAAAATTGTATTCCTCATTTATTTACTCCATATTTTTAATAAGCGGAAGAGATAACATTAGGTTCAGAGATGTATATACTGAGTCATATAAATATTTTTAAAGAAATACATAATTGTTCAAAACTTTGTTTAGCTAGAGGAATACTCTGACACAATAGGTTGCTTCATTATAAAGAAATACACTAAATAGGTGTATTATGGCATTATTTCAAGTAACTTTTGCTAGCTTTTGGAAATATCTTTAATTCAAAATGACAACCATGTTTATGTGGCTTCTTTGTCAAGTGCAAATAATAATAATAATAAAATTCCAAGTTCCTAATATTCTTTGTAACATGATAGAATAAATAACAATAATATAACTACAGTAAAATTAAATTAAAGGTTAAATTAAGGATTTAAACTCATGCTGCCTGGCCAGATACTTTTCACGTTTTGTTATCTAAAACAAAAAAATTAGTTATGGGATAGAGATCCCTTTCCCCAGATTACAGACCATGTAAATTGGTCTGAAAATTTTTGTTTACATAATGGTGTGATAATAATAGGCCTAGGCTTTATAAGTGGAAATCAAAAGCCTTGCAAGCATTTTCTTTAGAAATACAAACTCATCTGCCTGCTCTCTTTCTCATGATCTTTCTTTCCCTTTCCTTTTTCCCTATAAATTATCAAGATGAGAGAAGGCTGATAGCCCTGCTTACCTGTACATCTGGTGAGGTTGCATACATAATTGGTTTGCTGGGAACCTCTGATAATTTGCAAAGTTTGCGAAAATGTATTGCAAAAGAGAAAGTAATTGCCTAGCTCCAGGAAATCCCCAGAGGGCTGATCTCCTATGTTGCTCACCAGACATGCAGGTAACCTAAGGTTGGCCTCTGATGGGGCACAGCAAGAGTCAATCATTGAAGCTTCTTCCGTGTTGCCTCTTGCCATCTGGAGGTAGCCAAAGAAACTTATTACTATGGAAGTTTTAGAGATGTTTACTGATATCAAAGTTCTCTTGAGGGGGCAAGCGGCTGTCATAAGGACGCATAACTTAGTAGCACATCTTTCAGGGTTTCTTGCTTCAGTGAGCAGAATTATAGATTTTTTGTGGAAATGATGTGTTGCAAACATGAAATTAAACAAATAAACAATTGAGTAGGCTTACTGGAAAGTTCAGGCTTATAAAAATACAGCCTGTGGTACCAAATTAGCTGTATTGCAATAGCCAACTTAGTTGATATGTAATGTTATTGGGTAAATGTGGTATATCTAAGATTGACATTCATGTTCCATTCCAAGAAGGAACCATTTGTTCTTAACGTTCTCCAGATATGTACAGATAAAAATAATTGTAGCTAGGAGGAAGTCAATTTTATGTATCTCAGATACCCTTCCCCACTTTTTCAAAATCTTAAGCTCTGTTTACCCTATCTCTGTCAGTTAGCAGTCTTTTTGGGGAACATGTCAGCATGAAAATCTTTTCACGTTTTTGTTTACATTTCTTATATGCATTCTGTGCACCTAATATGTTCATTTTTGGTAAGAGTTTCCCATAATATATTTTTTCTTTATATTATTTTATCTTTCTTTTTAGGGATTGGAGAACTCCATTCCCAGATTTAGCAAGGTCTGAATTTCAAAGGAAGCTGTATTTTAATCTGTTCATTTTTTTATTTCATGTCAAAAAGCATTGTGTTTAGCCAAACAAGCCGTAAAAGGAACAAACATAAAGTATAAATGAATTTAAAAACAACATTCAGATCAACATTAAAAATTGGATAAAACTGTACCGATAAAATAAGGGCAAATGAAGATAAAATTAAACAGTTTTTGACCAGAAATGAGCAACAGTGTCTGCATTATCTGTGGCATTGAGCGGTTCCTCCATCGTACAAGAGATAGGACATTAGGAATACAGATGTTGGGTTGTTTGTTCAGCACCACATTCACATAAAATGGAAGTCTTCTAAATAGTTCCATTTAGCAAAATTATATTTTGTTCTACTAATACCACTTCTAAGCCTATTTAGGGATTTCCATTACCCACTCTTGGTTTGCACCAGGGGGAAGAGTCTCACAGGGAGTCATCCAGTTTGAGCTATTGGATTTGTTTCCCACAAAGATGCTCTGGCTATTGCTGGTTGTGTATTAAGGGTTGTGGTAGCTTATTGATTTAGATTTATTAAGTTTGACTCTGGTTTACCGTAAATTTTGAACTGAGTAAATTCTCTTTCCACTCAAGTCCCTGCCTCCACTTACACGGTTTTCTGCTTCTTGGCACTGCCACTGCCATATTTTTAATGCACACATGAAGAACAACTATAATCATTATATTTCAGTAACTTTGTACAAAAGCTCTCTCGAGGTGTAGAATTTTTTTTCTGTATAGTTCAAAAATACATTCCATCATGTAGTACAATTTTAAAATTATAGGATACCCTGAGGTAGTAGTGGCCAGTGCAGGTGAGTGCAGTGGCAAGTCCCTTCTGCTTCAGAAAGATGGTTTGTGGCTTCCATTGCCCTGAGTGGAAAATACTAGATGTGCTGCACTGATTAAGAACTAGTGGCACATGAAAGAACCCCAGAAACAATATATGTGACAGATTCATTTTGCAGGCTGCAAAGAGCGGGAAGATTTCTCAGGCCCTTTGCAAACATCTTCTGCAAGCTGCCAAAGGAGCGGGAAATATTTCCCAGGCTCTTTGCAAGCATTGGCTGCTAACTGAAAAGAGCAGGAAAACTTCCCAGGGACTTTGCATGCTTGAGTGACAGAAGGGAGGAGTTACCTCAGTAAGCACTAAATTCTAGCCAATCAGAGCGCCAGGATCTCACTGTATTTAAGGCAGAGATCCAGGACTCTCTGGGTCTTTCTCTGGGCAGATTTTGCAGGGGATTGATCATTGAGGGGAGTTTGCTGAACTCTTCAGCCTTATAGGCCGTTGTGCTCACTGCTGGTGGGGCAAAGGGAAAGAAGGGAGTCATGCCTATTTTAAGGGTAGATCTCAGGACATAACTGGGGAGATACAGGGACACTGAGAGGGGCTTCTTGGCTCTGGTTTGAGCAAGTAGACTCCTGGTTTGCAGTTAGCTTTTCTGCTAGGGTTTGATCTTTATTTTAGGAAGGACTTTCAAGCTGAACACCTGAAAGATTCCTAAGGAGCTGGAGGCTTTTGCTATTCATTTTACTTTTGTGGGATTAGCTTGGAGAGAGCTAAGCTGAATCCTTTTACAATGACTTGTTCTTTTGGGCTACTTAAGGAATATTGAACAACCTTTATCTTTCGCTACCACTTATTTATCTATCTATCTGCTTGTAAATAATAAACAGTTGATGTAATATTACACTAGTGCATTGATGGCCAACCTATGACACATGTGTCACAGGTGACATTCCAAGCCCTTTGGCACCTGGACGTGTGGTGCTTGTTCTTGAAGTGTACGAAATACCAACTTTTAATTGAAGATTTAACAAATGAAATTCAGCAACAAAAGTCACTAATGTAAAGAATTATTTGTTTTTGCTTTTAATAAAATACATACTGTATATCAAAAATATAACTTTTTTACTAGAGCTACAAATATCACAAAATTACGGATATTTCTAGATGTGACACAGCACCCA
Organism: Aspidoscelis tigris stejnegeri; assembly: GCA_023333525.1. Classification (NCBI taxonomy): domain Eukaryota; kingdom Metazoa; phylum Chordata; class Lepidosauria; order Squamata; family Teiidae; genus Aspidoscelis; species Aspidoscelis tigris. The sequence continues at coordinate 69,593,042 of JALMGA010000006.1, forward strand.
GTTCTAAAGTGTAAATATTCTTGCTGGTTATACATTGATCAAGTAAGAAAAAGGGGGGTCTAGTAGCACCTTAAAGTTTAACAGAGAGAAGAAATTGTGGCATGAACTTTCATAGACTAGGGCCCTTTCTGCACTTGACCATATTCTGGAGTATATCTTGGGATAGGGATCTGTTGTCCACATGCTAATGGTAGGCCTCGCTTGCTGCCTGCCGAAGCCTGCATCATCATGCATGCAGCAGGCCCCTATTCTGGGATGCTATCCAGAATAAGCCTAAGTGCAGAAAGGCTCCAAGTCTCCTTCATCAGTTGAAGAAAGCTTAATCTACTAAAGATCATACCACAACTTCTTCACTCAGTTAGTCTTTAAGGTGTTATTAGATGTCCTTTTTAATACTGATTGAGACTAACATAGCTACATCTTTGAGTTGATCCAGTAAGAAGTTGTGGTACACTTCTGGATCTTCATATACTGAAAAAAGGGGAGGGGAGACCTGCAGCAAAGTATGTTAGTTTGCTATTTTGTTATTGAATACTGTGCCTGCTGTCTGCAATGTGTAAAATGTTTCTGACAAGCTTGGTATCTGCCAGAAACCAGCAGGCCCACTGGTACAAAGATTATTATCATTTAGATATAATAAAAAGCTTCTAGAAAGTGCCTATAATAAGGTTTTATTCTTTTGGCACTGACAAAGATTTCTATTTATTTTAGTGCTGCCCGCTAGCGTCATTGTATTTAAGGGGCTTTTAGCATTTTCATTAGAAATTCATTTTCAGGACTTTAAAACTCAGCTGGAAGCATTGAGCTTGGAGATAAAATGCTGCATAGATTATTTCTGCCAGTGGCAGCAATCCCTTCCCAGAACTGGAGATTTATCAAAGATCAATCATTTAGGGCCTAATTGGGGCTTTTCCCACATTAACCAGATTTAAAGCAATATTAAGCACATACATGCTTCCCTTAGACACACAATATTCAGACCATACTCTCAAACTGGTCTGAAATTTCTCTAACACCAGAGATATAATCTCTTTTCTGAGGTAATCACAGATTTTTGGAAGTAAAGGGACGTGAAAAATGTAAAGGCGGTTACCTTTTGGGTGCTATCAAGAAAAAGCAATGTAAACATGATGAATGATGAACAAAGAACCAGATACAGTTTAGAAATGTTAGGAGGAGTTTATCCACAGTCAACCGTTATTCCTAGAGTAATTTGTTTGCTTGGAGAGGTTGTTTGAGGGAGTTTGAAAGGATGAAATTTTAGTGGCACCTCTGTATAGATATTGTTGAAGAGTGTCACAATCACCATCCTAGGCCACATTCAGAAGAATCCAAGCAAAGAGAGAGTATTTGCTTTCTTCTACTCCTTTTATTGATAACAGAATACAAAGGGTCAAGAGAAGACCCACCTGATTTTCCAAGTTCTCATGATGTCAGTTGTCTCCTAGAACACCAGGTGTAGTTATCAAAACAACCCATAGGTTCTCAGGCATCTCTCTGCATACCAGAATTAATCACAAAGAGGGAAAGTGGTTTTGACAATGGAAAAGTGCTGAACCACTGAGCTGAAACTACAGCAACCTGACACAATGTGAGGCTGGACTGCATCTAACCTCCCCTCTGCTCCATGGTGTAGTGAGCAACTGGGGGGGGGGTACAAAAATAAAAATATGATGTTTTGGGGGTGCTGGCAATTGTACTGCCATGCATGCCTACACATAAGTCATTCTCCCATGTTTGTTCATCATACAATGTGAAAGGGAAGCCTGTATTTTCTGATGCAAGTAGTCAACTATTGGCAGTGGGACACTCACACTGTTGGACACTCACAGGAATTCTGGTCTTCTTGGCACCTATATTGTAGAATCATAGAATCATAAAGTTGGAAGGGACCTCTAATGTCATCAAGTCCAGCCTTTTGTGAACTATCCCTTTATTTTTGAAAAATTGGGAAAGTAGTTGAACTGAAGATCTTGCTTGTATACATGTTTGTAGAAAGTACTGCCTATTCCAGCTAAAAAAAACTTTAGAGTCCTATAGAGTCCTGTAGAAATACAAATTTGGGTAAAAGTCTAAAATCACTTTGCATGTTAAAATATTCCAAATGTAAGTACTTATTGTAGAGGGTATCTAACTGAAATGGCTGCATTTTGGGATATTATGGTCACTTAATTATGTTTGGGGTCATCTTGGTACAGATAAGCCACAAAACTATATTTTTATGACGTACTCAACAAAAACATTTGTCTTCAGAGTGAATACTTAATTAAGAAACAAAGTCAGCAAAATAGATGTTCTAGAATGCAAATTAGAATGCTTCCCATGTATTAATATGGATGATATAAACAATCTGACATCTCCACATAAAGATATTTCCAGGCTTTTATCCAACTTTCCTTCTGAACATTTACAGGAATATTCTTATTGCTAATGGCTTTTTTTTATTTAATAGCTATGCAAAACAATGGATAGCCCATTGGCAGACTTGCATTTTTGATATTTCCAGAACTGCTTGTGAACATGTGTCACAGCAGTAATTACCAGCAGAATAATAAAAAGTTTGTTCCGTTATCTTTTTCTGGGTTATAAAATTATTAGTTTGTGACATAAATCAGCAACCTTGCTGTTTACTTGAAATGAAATGTTCTTAGATTAATATGTGGGTGATTTGTTCAGGATCTTTTTGTTTGGTGTTTTAAAAGTTCTTGTGCATTCGGATGTATTAGTGAAATGCTGAACTGCGTAACAATAATCTAGACAAAACACATAGGCATCCTAAACCAGCTGTTTCTGACCAAAATCGACCTTATTTTCTAAAATAAAACTATTCCAATTATCAAAAAGGGCCTTGTTGCAGTGTCCGTATATTGTCACAACTCTCCCCCCTCTTTTCCATGCTGTGTTAATACAAACTGACATTAAATTTGTAGGATCACATTGATATAAGATAGGATGTTCTATTAATAATTCAAACTGAGGTCGTACCAGCTCTGTTTCACCCAGACGGTCATCAGTCTGTGGGATCTGCTGCCAGAAGAGGTGGTAACTGCAACCATCCAAGGTAGATTAAAGAAAAGTTCAAACAAATTCATGGATCATTATCAGTAGCTACTAGTGCTTCCTCCAGGCTGCAGAGATGGCCATCATGTTTCGATGGGCATGAAGCCAGTTTGGTCTTGTGGTTAGCATGCCAGGCATATGTCTTGTGATCACAGGGTCTGATTCTGCACTCCTCCATGAAGCCAGGTGGGTGATCTTGGGTTACTCACAGACCTCTTTCTGAGCTCTCACAGCCCCACTTACCTCACTGAGTGTCTGCTGTGGGGAGAACAGAAAGCTTTTTCAGCCACTCTTAAGTCCTCATAAATAGATGAGAAAAGCAGGATAGAAGAGCCAACTTTTTCTTCTTCTAAAAGTCATATGCAGGGAATTGAGAGCAGATGAAGGTTACACCTTTGACTTCTGGTTGGGATGCACATAAGCAATTTGCTGGACTAGATGGACTGTCACCCAATCTGGCAGGGTTCCTCTTATGTTCTTGTCATCTTTTCTGGTGCTTGGCCATTTGACCACTCTGCCATCTGGTTAGCCTATTGGATTTTTCTGAATGGTGCCTCAGTTTGGTATCCATTCTTTCCTTCTTTGCTCTGTCTTCTATCTTAATTCCTAGCAGCAAGCACAATGTGCATATTTTTATATTTTAAAAAGTGCATTGCTTGTATGTGTAACTGCATTATGATGCCCTGTGTTTAAAGCAAAGTTGTCCTTTGGTACCAAATGTCATATAATTTCTACTTTACAAATATGTATTGTTGCATTTTTTTGTAAGTATGTGTACACAAATGCTGATACCGAATGCTCACATCAGCCCCCCTTCTCTTTTTCTATTTTCCTGTATGCCTTTCTTCATTACAACTCTGAAGTGATGACAGGATTCTAGGAACTGAACCATCTGCTTTGAAACTTCTTCAGAGCATTTTGTGAACAACACTTGTCTGCTCTCTTACTGATTCCCAAGTCAACCCTTCAATTTTGTGTGAATCTTTCACCTTTCTCTCTTTCTGTGAATAGTACCTATTTGCTAAGTTCTGGGGCAAAAGTAGTGAAGACATTCTTTTTTTTATGTCATGCATCAGTTATTCCAATTAAAAACCATTTGTCTGGAAGTAGGTAAAATCCTGTTAATTTTTTTCTTTTTACCTCTGTGGAGCAGCTAATATACTCTGCTAATTATTAGTGCATGATGTTGCATATAGATAGGAAATCCTATCTCCTATGTGTTTGCTTTTAATAACTTTTGTAGAACACTGCTCTCCTTTTGCTTCTGCATTGTCTTCTAGCATTCTCTAAGATATGGAAAACTTTATTTATTTCAACTGCGTTCCATAAGAAATGAAATCTGACTTTCTTTTTTTAAAAAAGTGCTCTAAATGCTGTACTTTGTTATGCATTAGCTTTGTTTTTCAATCAGTGATAAAAGCAGTTCTGTAGTAACTAGTTCTTTGGGGGCTAGCACTGTATTAAGTAACATTTGGTTGATATGTACTGGAAAAGTTTCAAAAATACAAATGGCTCCAACTTTAGTTTTTATATAACACTTTTGTAACAGTCTCTTGAATTGTTATCCATTAAACCCTTTTAAGCATAAGAAAATAGATCACACATCATTACTTAATCATACTGAAAATATTTTTAAAGAGTGGTTTGTGTTTAGAGATGCAGAAAAAAGGCATTTTATACAAGCAAAAATCTTTGCCATGAAAACGTTCATAAAATTACATGTGGTTTGAACAGAGTTCATTTTCTATTTGCTTCCGCCATAACAAAGAAATTGCTTCTCATAATGCTTTCAAGAGATTTTACATAAGCATATTTAGTTTAATTTTATTCCATAATTGCTATGTTATTGTTCCCAAATTATTTAGTATCTTGCATATTAGATTGTTTTTATAGTGGATTAGTTGTTGGGCACTTTATAAAAATTCTTGTGAAGAATGTAACAAATGCTTTAGGCTGTAAGTACAACGTTGTCAAAGCTGTCCTGTTTGGGAAAAAAATGTTATTTTATCCAGGAACTTGAAGTGAGGAAAATTCAAGCAGGACACAACCTTTGATCACTGCCCTAACAAGTGTTGTGAGTGTACAACTGCACTTCATGCCAGAGCTGGCTAGATGAAATGAAAAAATTAAGAGCTGATAAATTAGGGAACTTGACATCAAAATGTATCTGTCCCTTACGGTGGGGTGGAACAACCCTGCTATACCACACCAAGGAGCAGCTCAGTTTTGGCACTGGAGAGCAGTCACCTTAGTATTGGAATTACTGACGTTTTTTCCACCTCAGAGACCAGGGTTACTTCTCGGACGATTGCCTGAATTTGATTGGTAGGTCCTGCTTGAATTTTTCCTTCTGGTGCCTGGATAAAACAACAAATTAATAGCTGTTGAAAAAAGAGTCTTTACATTTTGAAGGTCTACAGAGCCCTGTCCAGACACACATGGAACCTGTGACCATCAACCTAGTGTTCATGTATGAAGAGTTAGTATTCAACCTCTTAGCTGGCTAAAACATTTCATTTCATTCTTTTCCCCCCACTGTGTCATACTTAACCACCTCCCCCATCTCAGTGCTCTTAGTGCTGTTGAGATTTGGTTTCCCAGTAACTTCACATCTCCAAAAGAGTAGAGGACCTGTTAAATTGGTTCACCAACAGAGATATTGCTAATGCTTCTCTCAAAACTTTAGCTGTTGTCTGAAACAGGAAGGCAGAATGATCAGTTGAACCCAGAACTCCCAGAACCCATATAGAGCCCAGCGGTTTGTTGGTATATCTTGGAACTGAGGGCAATGAATCGAATGGGTTAATATCTGAAGGAAAATCTGTGGTGAATCTGATTCAAAATGAATTAGGGCTCACAACCAGATCTACTGTGTAGTAGTGAACTAGGTGAAGAAATGCTTCTTCTTCTATTTCTCTGAAATCTCTTGGTGTTGCCCAGTGCAGCCATTCTAAGTAGTCCAGAGCTTTTGAAACTCTGGCCCTGAACCTCAGTAGCACTGTATCATGTTTTTGCCAGACACTTTTTTGGGTAAAGATGCTCAAATTCACCACAGTTTTGATCCCAAAATTAATGGAAGTGTCATTAACACAACTGTTCAGAGCATCACTTAGCCTAGTTTAATTATATGAATTTCAGTTATTCAAACCAGGCAGTAAAGTGTTTGGCTGCATTTGGCCAATTACTGATATGATTGACTTCCACTCATCATGCTTAATGAGCAGGGAAGGGTTATCTGTTTGGGTCCAGGAGGCTATAAATGTGTAGGGGCCAACATCTCTTAATGAAGCTGTCATTTAACTCCTCATAAAGAAACCTATCCTGGATCCACAAGATATTAACGACCACAGGCCTTGTGGCCATTATCTTCTTTCCTGGCAGGAGGCTTGAGAAAATAGTTGCTGATGAACTCCAGACATTTTCTGATAAATCTAATTGTCTGGAGAATACTGTTTATCTGGTTTGTCTGGTTGTGGAACCAAAGCTGCTTTGGGTACCCTGTAGGATCACCTTTGTCAAGAAAGGGAAAGAGAACTGTTACCTCACTGATTCATTTAGACCTTTCTCATAGTTCTTCTGGAAGGACTTTCTGGGTTCAGAGTTGAAGCCACAGAGTAACAGGGATACTCCTCCTACTTGGGTGGCCAATTCCAGACTGATGATGGAGAAATACTGCTCAACCTCATGGCAGTTAAGTTTGTGGATACACAGGGTTCTGCTGTTTTCCTTATGACAACTTCTATATTAAACTACAGGGAGAGATCATCTGGAGAATCAGCTTGAGTTTTCATCAATATGCTGATAATACTCAGCTTTATTTCTCTTTTTCATTAGACCTGGGTGCTGTGTCTGTACCTCTTGTGATGTGTTGTGGTAAGTGAGTGAGGCTGTGTGAATGAGTATTCTGCCCCAGGTATACTTAAGCTTTGAGTTCAGTCTGTACTATGGCCTTGGGCAGAGGTCTTGAACAAGTGAAACTCCTCCCTCTTTGAAGAATCCATCAGTCTTTCTTAGTATAAACGAATTACAGTATTTATTGTAACAGCAAAACAAATATATAACCACTTTCTTAGCAAATAAGAGCTTACAGTTTCTTTGGATCTTCAGGCCTTAGTTACTTTCCTTTGCTAAGGCACTCAGGCCCAGAAAGAGTTCCAGCCTTCCTTTTGTGACACTGGCTGGTCTAAAAGGACTTTCTGCTTGCTTTGGCACTTGCTGGCCTATTGGAAGTTGCTGCTTTTCCCTTTCTGTTGTGGAGTCTCTTCCTTCTGTGACACCTGTGGCCTATGAGGAGTTTCAGCTTGTCTAAGAATGATGCTTCCTTCCACTCTCACAGCAGACTGAAAACTGGTCTAACTCTCCTGTGTAAGCTCTAAATGCTTCACCTTCCTTAGCCACAAGTCTACCTCTTAAAGATACAGGCTAACATTCCTTTCTAAGCTACTAATAAACAAGGCTTACAACACAAACTTCAGTTGCTACAAACAAACTTATTGCAGAGGCATAACACTGAGGCTGCACAGTTATGCTAAGTATCCAGATTTCCATAGCAACATCGAGCATGCACTGGCTGGCTCTATGGTACTATAGAGATGTGGCCATAATCCAGCTAGAAATCAGCTGTGGGGAGAGAAAAAAATGAATGTTTATGCTATTTATGCTATTTCTGTTTACCTGCATTATTATCATTTATTGCATCATAATAAATATACTGTTGGGCAGGGCTTGTGCTTCCATTTTATGTTGATTTTGGCTCCCCCCGCCAGTGTTAGCACATGTGACCTTCCCTCAGCCCTTCTGAGTGTATTACATTACATATGTAGTGAGGTCTATAAGGACTTTAATTGGTCACTTCTTTTTTTCCCTACTAGCTTGGAATATGGTGGATGGAGTGGGATCCAGCCAGAGGAACTTCACAACCATTGGTTAAACTTTGGGATTTGCTACCATGAGATTTAGTGTTCGCTATGAGCTTGGATGGTTTCAGAAAGGTGTCTTGATGACAACAGGGCTGCAGCCTCTTAAAATGAGGCAGTATCCCTCTAAAGGCCAGCTCCTGGGAGACTGTGGCACTGTGGGAACAGCTGTTGGGCTGTGTAGTCCACAAGTCTGATGCAGTTGATGTTCTAGTGTGTGGCAGGTTATCAATTGTACAGAGTTGTAACTCTAAAGAAAGTTGACGTTACAGAAGCAAGTGAAAGTGGTGAACTCTTTAACACAGGGTTGGGAGAGAGCATGGCCAGTGCTGTTTGTATAATTCAGCCAAGCTTCTATTTATTTATTAGTTCTCTTAAACAGAGACAGTCTGTCAGAGAGGGAGTGAAATCTGCCCTGGCTGAAGTGGGTGCCATATCTCATCATTTTCCTTGTTTTCTGCTTTTCTTTTTTTATACACTTCTGTAACTGAATTAGAAGAGTTAATGGCATAAGACTATTGCAATAGTCCAATATTAAGCAGCATACTGGAGAAGAAATTAATAAAGTAATAGGCATGAAATGTACATTGACAATTGAACTAGCAATGCTGAAGATATTTATGTGAGAAGACAATGGTATACAGAATAAAACATTTGTTAAAACATGATAATGTTTGGAAACTGTTCAACAGTGGAAGGATGCACAAAAATGAAAGTTTGGTATATTAATGTGTGGGAATTGTCACTAAATGATATAATAATTGAAAGAAAGAATATACTACAAGACGTCATGAAGAAACAAAGCTGTCTTAAAACATGGCAACTACTCCTGGGTCCCAAACATTAAAGAAAAATATTTTCCAAGAAAAATACTATTAATCATGACAAAAAAAGTATTCTGATGGACTAAGAGATAATACAAACATATGTATATCTGCTTCATAATCACTCTTTAACATTATAATTGTATAAGTAATCATGTTAATTAATAAAAAAATTTAAAAACCCTTCCATAATTGAAGTAGAAGAGTTAATGGCAAAAGAGTGCTGCAATAGTCAGATGTTAAACACTGAAAAAGATAGAATTTGATTCCAAGAAGTTCCAAACGTGAAGCATTGAAACATTTAAAATACAACTCACATGCTTCTGTTCATGTGACCTGGGGGAGATGAAATTGCCCACAGTAAAAGATGCGACCCACAGTAATCGGGAAATATGCTAGATTCTAAGATATGTGCAGATGTATTCTAAAGAAAACCTCCATTCATTTTCTTCTGTAATGAAATGAGAGGTCTTTACTAGCCTCTATCACAAAAACACTTTAAATTATAGATGTGTTCAAGCAGCTGCTCTAGCACAGCAGCTTTGCCAGTTTTCACGGCCACAGATGTCCTACAGAAGCAGCTGTGTTTGTTTAGTTTGAATTCAAGTTGTGTGTCATTAAAGTACTTATAATTGTGGTTATTTTAGCCTCCAACCTCTTTTGTTACTTCACATCAAGGTTTTTCAGCTTATTGGAGACATTTAAAAATATCTTTGTCACTCCTAACTTCAGTCAAGTTTTCTTTCTTTCTTTGACAATATGAAAGGAAAATTATTTTTTTAAAGGTGAAAGAATTTCAAATTATTACACACAATAGATCAAAATAAATGGGAAAACCCTGTTGGCTGTTCATTTACTCAGGAATTACAACAGCCTCACAATCTTGGCACATCTTAAATGTGTGTTTATGACTAGCGATCATCCTTTTTTAAAACTGATCTATGTGAATAGTATAAAAACTATTGATATAACCACAGAATGAGAAATGGAAGAATGAGAAAAATAGGAGAAAAGTACCTGACAATACAGGAATGTTTGTAATTTTTTTATTTATTGAATTTAAGAATGTATATTCCTTTCTTTACCTAAAGCTCCTAGGTTGGCTCACAATAACAAAACATATAACATATACCTAAAACATATTTAAAATCTAACTTAAACCTCTTGCTTTAAGTTAAATGCTGAGTAGAACTTTAGCAGTAGCTTGGTGAAGAACTTTATCTGAGTATCTGAGATGGAGAAAATTTAGTTTCAGGAATTTCCATGCTAGGAACCTCAAAACGTAAGTTAGTGATTATAACATAATTGTGTTCCATATCTTTTAAGTGCAATGATATTACAGTAATATGGTAGTCCAGAATTTCTTGTAACATTATGTTTCGTCCAGTGGTAGAGTGTCAGATTATTTTCTGATAGTCTCTCGGTTTGATCCTGCATTCCTTCATGAAGCCAGCTGGGTGGCCTTAGGCTAGTCACAGCTCTCTTCCTGAGCTCTCACAGCCTAGTCTGCCTCACGGTGCCTGTTATGGGGAGAATAACAGGTTTGTAAGCTGCTTTGAGTCCCCTTAAAGGGTAAGAAAAGTGGGGTTTAAAAACCAACTCTTCATCTTATTATTTTCCACAATAGTTGTGCTGTCTGAAGATTCTTGAAATGTAAGTTAAATGTTTTTCCAAATCATTTCTGTAGCACCTTCATTTTAGTCATATCCACATGCTACCTATATTATTATCTATTACATTACTTAGTATTTAAATAGACTTACCTTTTTCATTTAAATAAATTTACTTAAAACATGTTCAAGCAGGCAAAGTGCCACCTAAAATTATCTCATGAGCCACAATTTGGGAAATATAGAAATAAGAAGCTCTGCTTCTCTTAGGAAAACATGTCTGTTCTTGGTATCATACTGGTACCTCACAGTTACTTGGAAGGTACTTGTGTCAGCATTTAGTGCTGCATCCAAATCACTTACCTTAATAGGCAGTCAGCGGTTGGGAACAACTGCTTTTATTCCTTTCTAGAAATTTCTCCCCACTTTACCTCATTAAAAACCATTGTGGAAAGCTGGTGCAAGAGGACCCATGGATATGCGAAAATTCAGGAGGTGCAAAGCGGTTTCTGATAGCATCAGGCACCACAATTAGTAAGCATGCAGCATGTAATTTGCTTCTGCTTTATCTTTTTTCTCTAGTGTCCTCAATAGTGGACTTGGCAGGAATTAAAGTAATTCTCCTAACTACCAGTATTTCACTAATAGAAAGCCGAGGGTCACAGTTTCTTCCCAGAAGTAGGCAGTGGCAAACTACTTAAATTTGTCTGCAAAGTAAACTGCACAGAAGTGCCCATGGAGGCACCTATAAAGTCAACAAGGAGTTTGATTTGACGGCATTCAACAACACTTCATCTGTATATCCTCTCCTATCAGAGTTGATCATAAGAAGGCGGATAATTTCCAAATGTTGATTTAGTCATTATAGTTCATGACCATCTATTCTTTGGAGATACTCTTAAGATTCACTTGGTGCATGTTGGTTTCTATTTTAAAAATGAACATGTATTTATCTTAGTGCTGTTTCATAGTGTGTTCTATACTATCCAGAATTATGGTGTGTGAAAAAAGGAAGGAGGACAGATTCTTCTGCAAAGAAATTAGGAGTCAACAGGTAAATTTTAGTTTAGTATACAGTGGTACCTTGACATACGAGTTTAATTCGTTCTGTAACCTTGCTCTTATGTCAAATCGCTCGTATCTCAAAGCAATTTTCCCATTAATCCATTCCAGCTCCCAAAACACTACCTCAGTAGTTTTTGTTATGTACTGTACTGTATTTACATACTCGTATCTCAAATCTTGCTCTCATCTCAAAGCAAAATATCACTCGCTCGGCGGCTTGTATCTCAAAACACTTGTATGTCAGGGCACTTGTATGTCAAGGTACCACTGTATTCTCTTTGTTGACAGATATAACTCCCACTTGAAATGTATTGAGATGTAGCAAATCTTCTTGCACTGCAACAGAATCTTTTTTTCATTTTGTCACTTAACAGAAATTTTGCACAATTTACTCCCTTTAGCCTAAATCCAGGTGCTGGTGGTTTGTGTTATACACTCAAATTTGGTACTTAATTGTGACAGTTCATGTTCATATACTCCTGTAAACAACTTCATAAACTGTTTGATTTATTCTGAATTCAAGTTAGTACTGATGGGCACCACAAGATGTAATATGATATCTTCATATGGCTTTGGCTGTTTTTGCAAAAGGGACTAAGACCGCGTTAGGAACCCATTCGGTACTCGACTGGTACTGATAAGCCATGCCCTATCCACACAGGAGACCCCTTTAGGAGACGATTCTGAAGGCCCTGTCTCCATGAGTGCTGGCAAAATCTGGATTTAATGGGTCCTTTGGGCCAGATTTAATGGGTCCTCTGGCTCCATCCCACCACACACAGCTACGGGGGCCTGCACAGCCTCTGTAGCTGTCTACAGAGTTGAACACAGACTTCTCAGTTCCTGCATAAGCAGCTATGAAGCCATACCTCTCCGTTGCACCCTTTGTCAATCAAGGAGGATGCCTTGATTGACATTGGCATTGGCCAATTGCGCTGTACCACCAGTGGCCCTTCTGGCACTGGCTAAATAGAACATTGCAATGGGTGCTACAGATCTGCACGATGTTCCTGTTTAGCACCCATTGCAGCCAGGTGTGGAAGTATCTAAGATCCGGATCTTTCAGGGCTGGATTCAAGGGAGGACCCCATCTTAAAGATCTGGATCTTCTAGATCCAGATTCCAGACATTAAGTGCAAAAGCAGCTTTTTCTATCCTGGTTTTCTCACCCTGGGGACTCAAAGCAGTTGAGAAACCTTCTGTTCTTCTCCCAACAACAGACACCCTGTGAGGTAGATGGGGCTGTGAGAGCTCAGAAAAAGAGCTGTGACTAGCCCAAGGTGATGCAGCTGGTTTCATGAACAGAATCAAACCCAGTATTCCCAATAAGAGTCCAGCTCCGTAGCCACTAGATCAGACTGGCTCATTAGAACTCATATGTATAGTTGATGGGTGGTCACTGGAATGTGACAGTTTTTCCATTTGTTTTTACATAAAACAAAGACAAAGTTATTTTCTGGTCTAAACACAATACCGAGGGTACATCTAGTCTAATACACAGATCTGGGGTATGTTGGAGCAACTGTGTGTAACAGAAGCACTCTCTGTTGCCCCAGTGTTGCCTCATTTCCTGCATATGAATACAACTTTATTCTAATAATATATATTTGTAATAATTCAGGAAGTTGCAGAAGTACTTATGGAATTCTCTGCCTCAGGCTTCAAGATAACTTGGCTGACGATGTAGCTTTGGTGACTATGGCTGCAACCAGACAGCTCCAGACAGGCTTCCTTTGTCATATTTCCGAAGGCCCCTCAAATACTTTCCCCACAAATCCAGAAGAAAGAGCCAACACAATGGATAAGACTTATTAGCCCCTCTCGGCTTCCTCTGCTGTCACTCTGTTATAGCTGACTTTAAAAGTCCCCTCCACTTCCGGAATAAGCGCCCCCATGGTAGCCGCGATCTAAACGGACTTTCCATCCCCATGGTAGCCGTCTTCTCTTTCCGGGCAACTTTTCCCCCCACCCCCTCTCTTGTTAAAAGGAAAAATAGCCAGATCTCCATCTCCTGAAACAGCTTCCCGCCCCTAGCAAAGGCAGATGATCGCTCATTCATTCACTTTCAGCACTTACTTTCACTCAGTTCTCTGTTAGAAAAGGCTTTCTGCCCCGGCAAAGTCAGTGGCTGCAGGCATCGGCAGCGCGATCCTTTGCTCATTCCCTTTTAAGGCTTTCACAGATCACTGATAACAATGTTGCAATTCTGAGCAATTCTGGCTCTTTTTACAAAGGAAAGGAAGTGAACCTGCTGCATTTCTCAGATGTGTGAATGCTTTTTGGCTGTGTGTGCAGGCGAGCAATCCCCGCCCCTTTTGCCACGGAGCGTCCTCAAGGCAGATATAGCGAGCAAAACCCGCGAATCGCCGAAAGAGCGCTGGAACTCTTCTTTAAAGTGCACGTATTTTATCGCGGGTGTCTCACTTTCCTAAGCTCCCTAAGCGCCTTGTAAAGCCTGGAATGGGGCCGCTCAGAGGCAAAAGAAGAGTTCCAGCAGACTTTCAATTGCATGGGGACAGGGCCTCTGAGTGCATGTGCATTGGAAATGCAAGCCAGTTGATCACAGCACCCTCTCAAAGTATTGTGTTGGCTTTGTGAAATCAGGTCCTCACATCGCTTCCAACTATCCCTCTCCCTACTTCAGACCTTCTTAGCCGCTCACCCTTCTTTCCCAGACTTGAAAATTCACCTGCTTGTATTTAAAATAAACACTTATTTTGAGAAGATGCTTCTTGAAACCAGATACTTGCATTTTGGAAGTTCTCCTGCTCCTCCATGATACTTGCTGCAGTATGTGTGTGCCCCCTCAGAAAGATATGCTCAGCAGTGCCACATGTTTTCCCCACTGTACCCTGTGTCTTAAAATTACCATCAGAAGCTTTTATTTCAGTTTCCCAAAAGGGCACTTCCTTGGATCAGGGTCAAAGATGTAGAGAAGCCTTGTGTAACAGATGTGCACTCTAGTCACCCCTGTTTTGTGCCCTTTCTGCCTTAAGGTAGTAAAACATTTTGGCACAGCTTTGATTAGACCCTTCAAGGCCTCCTTTGGAAAAGTCAGAGTTTAGAAATGTTATCTTCCTAGACTGTGATCCTCATCATCCTTATCCAAAATGAACACATCAGCTAAGGATTATGGGAAGCAGTTTTTCCACATGTCTTTCCTTTAGCACTACAGTTAATGGTTTTAGCACGACAGTTAATGGTTTTAGCACTACAGTTAATGGTTTGTAGGTGAGCTGTCTCATGACTGAGTATAGAGGTAAAGTCTTTTGAAGGTCTTTTAAAATGGAGAGCTGGGGGTTCCTGACTGAAAAAATGAAAGCCAAGCTTACGTAAGACCTAGTTGCTTCTTTGTATCTTGGCCTATGCTTCTTTGATAGAAAATTTTTTGTTATTCTGTATCTGAAAGGAAATGATACATTTCTCTTTAGTACAAATACTGTAATCGCAGGGACTAGATGTTCCTAATTTCTATTCTCTGCTGTATTTTAAATCTCCCTCACTTTCCCTTTCTACCATTCTTTTCACTCTGCATCACTCTAATCATCTACGGCATTTGGTGGGAGCAAAAAGTCTGCCTTTCGCAAGGGGCACAGTTAATAATCTAATTTGATAGCAGCACTGAACACACATAGCTATATATATTTATTGTGTGTTCTTTAGTGGAACTCAAGACTGTGTACCTCGGATTTACAGGTAATCTTTCATCCATCCAGATCAGTATCTAGTTCCCTTCAGTAAACTCCTTTTAGCATCTGCTTTAACAGTGATGATTTAACTGTGGCTTACACTGCTTTCGCACACAGAATCCTGTGAGATAATTCAAATAGACAGATTACAACTGCTAAAGATTATCCAGTGTACTTCATGGCTAAATGAGGACATGAACCTGAGTTTTTCTAGTTCCAGTCCAGCATCCAACAAATTATACTGGTTTGATAGTCTGAACCAAGATGCAACAGTACACCTTTTCATGTAGGAATAATTTACTAGAATTTAGTAACAGACAATGGCACAACTTGCTTCTGATGCTTTAGAAGGACTTAAATAATATTCTAAAACTTCCCTCTATTGTGAATTCCAGAGAATCTTGTAGCAATAAAAAGCACAAAATCAGTGCAGTGAAGCAGTGAAGCGTAATAAAATAGCTGCAAACAGCTGGCTGAGCAATGACTTCATCAGTGAGTGACAAATGCCTGGCTACAGAGATGGATTCTGATCACTCAAAAAAACAAGGAATAAAGCGCTCTTCCTTGTCAATACCAGATAGGTTTCTGCAGTTGATGGCATAGTTGAACACTGAAGCCAATCTGCAGTATATGAGAAAGAGATGTTCTTTCAAACAACTTGGTCCCAGTCCCATGAGTTTTAGGGTGACAAAACCGTCATTGTGACTTGGTAGCACGCTGGCAACCACTGCAAGTTCCTTGAAAAAAGATTGCAAATGCTTGAAGTGGACTTGTCCAGTTTTTTTTGTACTTGGCTGGTGGAGCGATCCAGCTTACTGGATTGCTCCATTGACAACTGGCCACTGCCATGGCTCACCTAGAGTTCTCACTGGAGTGACTGAGCTGTGGACAACTGCAGAACAGTCCATGGGCTAATCAGCAGTGGCTGAATTGCTCTTGGGACTTCAAATCCACACCTATTTTGGGTGCTGTGTGGTGAAGGAGTGTGGGCTTCAGGGCCCAGGTTGGCATGCTAATATCCAATATCGAACTGGATTCCTATTCAGGCTTTGCCATGGGAGTTCCAGCTGGCCATTTATACTGCAAGCACTGCTGGATATTGCTATTGAAGATAGATTTTTTTTTTCAATGAGGTTTTTGCATTTATAGCGAAAATTAATGAATCACACAGAAGGAATGAATCCTGCAGAAGGAAGGGATAAATAAAATAGGTGATATAGTTCAGGCAATAGTAGAAGGGCATATTTAGCCAAGGTATATTTAGCTAGTCTGAATATAATTAGTTCAAACAAGATTAAAGGACCTATACTTTAGATAGTTCATATAAATATAAAAAACATGAAAGGCAAAGGAGGTGAGGTCCTGCAGGATCAGAATAAGATTAAAATTGATTTCTTTATGGTTGGACAAAAGGGAAAACAAAACAAGATATATTAGACTTCCCATCTTTTCTACCTAGGCCTCATCCAGACTGGGGAGAATATAGTGCCATTGTGCTGCTGCTCTAGTGGGGTTGCCTCACGTATCTGAGACTACCGCACTGTAGGCTCCCCCCCAAAAAAAGCTAAATTCTGTTGCTGGAAAACCCAGCGCTGGTCCCAGATTTCCCATCAATAGGTTTTTTAACTTACCTTTTAGATGGAGCAGCCATCATATCCCTACCCAGTGACAATGGCACTATGTAGTTAAGAAGGAAGGAATAACAGAGGGAGGATTTCCCACCTTATCAGCTGCTAGCAGCATACCTGTCCACTGGCTGGAGGTGCCTGTAATCTTGGCAAATGATTTTCAAATGATTTAATTCCTTACTAATAACTTTCTATATTTAATTATCCCTTTCCTTGCTTCATTGCAAGACTTGATACTGTCCCAGGAATGGATTGCATTGTGTGTTATTGTAGTGGCATTAGAGATATACTTCACCTTCTGTTCCCTTTTTCCCAAATAGTGTTGATTTAAACATTTACTTCTAGCCTGTACAACATGTGACATGTCAAGCTGAACACAGCTCACCAGACATTTAATGGTTTGATAAATTTCCTGTTTCCAAACTGGAAAGTGGAAGTGATTGTCAAATATGTGTGTGCACCAACTGTTCCTCCAGTAACTGCACTTCTCTGTGCATTGAGCAGGAGGATTTGAACAGAAATTATTTGTGCAGCTTGCTAAATTCTGACCCTTAGAACTGGCCTTATGGCAAGTTCTTAGTCCCAGGAAAGATTCTCAGCACTATTAGCTGAAATGTTGAGATTAATGTTTTAAAGTTTCTTACTTTTAACAGAAAATATTAAATTAAGGCAAAGAGAGATGTTGGGGGGTAAGGCTTATAGATGTGTGCACTCCATGCTTTATTGTTTCATGCAGTAAAAAATCTTCTAAGAAAAATACACCTGTGGCAGCATCCTCATGCAAGCCGTTTGGCTCTGATTGGGCTCATATTTGACTGGGTGTGGGACCGAGATCGGATGTTGCCCATCCCCATGCCATTCCTGGTAACATGGGCTGGTTGCGGATAGAGCCATCCCTATGCAAACCATGCCAAACCTCAGCATGGGGGAGCAGCACCATCTCCTCTCCGCCCCTTCTCTCCTCATTGGAAGCCGGATTGACGTCATCCAACCCTGGTGCCACCCACTGCAAATGCTGAATCCCCCCCCCCCTTAGCGGCACAGAGAAGCCAGGACTGAACAGCAAAAATAATGTTAAAACCCCAGCTGTTTGAGCAAAGCTGATATGAGGTTTGGTGGCAGTTCAGCGGTTGAGCAGTTTTGCACACCTCCGCTCCTCCTGGGAACCGCGAGAACACCCAACAAGTGGAAAAGGGAGAAAAATCAAGCCATTATTATGCCAACCTTGGCGACTGGGAAATGGAGGTGGAATATTTGCCGTGGAAAAGAGAGAAAAATGAAGCCATTACCCTGCCTGCCTTGGTGATCGGGGAAGGGGAGTGAAATACTTGTATAAAAGAGTCTCGTGGGGCAGCAAAGGCCATTTGACCCCCACATGGTTTTGGCTTTAACACCATTTACTCCGAAATAATCTCAGTGGTTGTGATCTCCAATGCACAGGGCAGGAATGGTGAGCATAGGACATGAAACCCTACCACCCAATGACACGAGTGCCAATCTTCTCCCCAGATATCCCGGGCCCATCCCCATGCATAGGCTTGGTTCACAAAGCAATGCATGCCAAGACACCAAACCATGACAGGAACAGTTTTCTCCAGTACCAAATTTGGTCCTGGTTTGGTCCTGGTCTGCAGAAATCGGACCAAATCTAAAATGCATGGGGATGCCCCTTCTCAAACCTGATTTTGATTTGGACCAAAATGTGCATGGGGACGTGCCCTGTCTGTTTAAACATTTGTGCTTTAGTTTATATAGCTTGCAGACATTGTTAAACTGTTGGCTGGAAGTGGCGTGCATCATTATGTGAACTTAATAATTCCCTTTAAAGATAGGGAGCTTGTAACTTCTCTGTTCTCTGTCAGTCCCAACTGTGAACCGTGAAATAAAAAGCACAAAGAGAAGGCTTGCTCAGTATGCATGGCTTAGTCTTAAACAAATATCTTTTATCTAGTAGAAATGGGTGAAAAAATGCAGTTGGCTGTCAGATTGAAAAGTTTCTTTGGCATTATATGTATCATATTTGTCAAACATTTGATAAAAGTATCATTCTCTTTTATATTTCATCTTAAGGTCTGTTTCTGATGCACAAGCCTTTTTTTTAACCTAATTTTTATCTCTTTTATCACTCTGTTAATTTTCTCCTCCCTGATCAATTACATCCTAGCAGTAAAAGGTCAGATAGTCACAAGCGGTTAAAGAAATAACGAAGTAGAAAATTACAAAAATGTTTCTAATCACTCTCTTCTTAGAGCTTGCTGAAAACATGTTATACAAGAAGAACAGTTGCGGTATAAACAGAACTGGGAGGAAGGCCTTGTGAATACGTAGTTAGAACAGTTGCTTTAAATGCATGTGGAAACCCCAGCCATTTGTTTTAGTAAATTGCATGCTCTAAGTATTTTAAATACTGCTTCTAGAATTGATCTTAGCTTTGTTTTCATTTTTGTTCTTTTTCTTAAGCCATTAGGTTGGGAGTATTGTATACATTCATATAAATAAGTGAAGCAGTGCCATTACTGACCCAAATGTGGCTCATTTAGAGAGACAGACTTTCATTTTGGACCTGAGTCCATCTCTGCCACTGTGGGATCCCAGATTGTCAGCTGACATCAATGAGATACCACTGGAGGACAGTCAGATACCAACAAATCTTGAACCAGCTGTTGTTGTAGGGTAGAGTTTTCCAAATTTGAACTGAACCAACCCCTAATTTGGCTCAAGTTTTTTATGGTCTAACCTGGCCTGTGTTGAGATCACTTCCTAGGCCTCAGATCAGGAACACAAACAGAAACAATTAAGCCATTCTAGCCACTTTATTGATAAAAGCCTACAGCTGTGGCTAGTGTACAGTCCACACCAGGTTCAGACCACAATGACCTTGAGATCCCATTACACTTTCGTAGTTCACAGCACAGTGCTATCCAGCTCCAGTCCACCTTCAGAGCAAGAGAAAGTGACCAGTGATTTTCTTTGAACATTTTCTATCCCAAAGGTGAATTTTCTGAGTTATTTAACACTGAAAGAAAACAGCTTGTCACTTTGCTGATGTGTTCTCTCACTCTGAAAATAGAATGTAGCTGGATTAAACCTTGGGCCTGGTCACGTGCGAGTTTTTGGATGACCTGAGTCATCCTGCAGGACGTGTTGGTCAGATTAATATAAGCTAATTCAAATTCCAAGCCAGACTTGGTCCGTCTTTAAACAGCACTGACAGGGACTAAGGCTGGCCTGGAATTCCAGTCTGGCTTCCACTTCCTCATGCAGCCTAAAGGAGGCAGAACTGTGTTGTAGTGGGTGGCACCCAGTATTTCCTTTGGCCAATTGGCACGTGCAGAGTTCGTGAGGCACCTCTCCTTCAGCCAATTGGCAAGCACAGAGCTCATGAGGCACCTCCCGCTCTCCTCAGTTTAGGGGTATGATTCCTTACTCTAGCATTTTTTACAAATTTAGTTTTGTTATTAAAAAAAATTAATTGCAAGGAGAAGAGAAGCCCATAAAAAAGGAAGTGTGTGTGTGTGGAAGTGAGGGAGCAGGCTTTAAAAAGAACTGCAAACACTCACTCTCACCTCCATTGAGTGACATGAAAGGCATCCAATCAGAAATGAGATAAATGTGATGTAGCAAAAGGGGTGGGGAACCAAGGGCTCTGTGGAGGAATGCCAGGCTGAACTCTGTAGAAATGTGTGACCAACGCAGCCAAAGAAGGGCTCAGCTTCCATCAATCCACGTATGACCAGCACTGGTACAAATTAAATTCAAATTCATTAATAGGCCAACCTGATTGAGACTTGTGTGACCACGGCCCTTCAGTGTGACCACAGCCATGGAAATTCAACAACAATGTACAGAAAAGGCAGCACCTGTCATGAATGCTAAGACAGAGAGCTGGGTGAAAATGATAAATTATGGCTGTGCAGCGGACAAGCTAGCAGCAAGCCCACCTGGTTTGATTTGGTTTAGATTGGCCATAGTAAGCAAAGGAGGCCAAATAGCCCCACACTGAGTACCTCTTAAAAATTCTTTTACTCTAGCATTTGCCCACTTGTTCGAGAAAGTGATAGAAGCTGTAAGCCACCTACCTGGCAGCCTGACAACAGCTGGGATAAAATGGTTGCCAGCTTCTGCCAGCACAGCCATCTAGGAGGAATGTCAGTTTCTGAGCTTCCAAACTGGTTTAGCTGAACCAGGATTGATTTAGTTTGGAGGCTTTCTGAACTGGGATTAGTTCAACTCTAGTGATGCACTGAATCTTAAATCTAGGCACTTATAACAGGATATTTTAAAGTGCATATCGATGGTATAAAATTACTGTGCTGAGCTTTTCCATTGTAGTTTTGTTGACACTAAATAGGAAGCTTAATTGTTACTAATAGGAAGCTTAACTGATCATGAAATAACCAAATTTTCAAGTAATGTGTGAGAAATTCCAGGCCAAATGAGACATTTATTTGCTTATTTACATTTCTATCTTTCCCAATACTATATAGACTCAGAGTGGGTTACAACAGATTAGAAGCCATTACAAAAGCATATGAGAGATAAAACTGGCAGAAATGGAAACAATCCCTCCCACAAAACAAAAGCTGTAAAGAAGAGGGAGATAAATCAGTAAAGCCGCTTTCTAGCTGAGTGCTAGTGTTGTTTTCTTTACAACAGATCCTTTATCACAGTTATGAGCTCTCCTTGGGTGGTTCCGCATTGGCCATTGAAAAATGGATTAAAGAAAATCCATTTCCCAGGGATCCGTCCTCTGAAGGATCCATCCAAAATAGGGATGGATCCGAAGAGACCTCGTGCGTCTGCACATGCGCGGGGAGGATGGATCCTGCAGGACGGATCTTTTGGGTGCTTTGCGGAGGCCGTAGCACCCATTCCCCAAGGCAGCCAGCCTCTTGCGCTCCCAACGCCGCCCCCGGAGCCGCGGGACTGGAGCATTCAGCTGCCAGTCATCTCATGTTTTCACCAGTGTGTGGCATGTGGGGGAGGGGCTCTGGAGGCAGACCGTCCTGCTTCTGCCCTTCCCAAGATGGTGGCCACCAGCACATCCGTCCCATCACTTCTCCATGTGTGGAAGTGTCTTGCTTCCACACGGATCGAGGCGAGTGGACGGATTGAAGACCTGGTTTTTCAGGTCTTCCCAGAGGACAGATTTTTCGGCAGAGAAACCCAATTAAGGATGGATCTCGTGTCCCACTTTGTAGAAGCGGCTGCCTGGAACGGTCCCTCATCTGTCCTCCAGTGCGGAAGGTAAGTTTGTAAGTGTCTTGTATGTGTGTCTAATGTGTGTTTAATGGAATTTCTGCAGCCAATGCGGAAACACCCCTTATCCCAGCATTTGATTAGAAGCACCTTTCTATTTAATTGGTTTTTGAAAGCACAGTCTACATCCTAAGATTTGTTTTGACATCATTTTTAACTTCACCGCTATTATCTTGCTCTTAGCTGATGCTGGCTCTATGCAGTTCTTTTGCCTCTGGTATAAATGTCCTCTACAGATTGATAGTTACGGTGTGTATTATATACGTTTCTATGAGTAAAACCAAACATTCTAGTATTTCTTGTTAAAATAAATTAGCTAAAATTGAGGATTTAGAACATGAGCCTATTTTACTCAGATAATTTGTTCTGGCTGGTTTAAAACTTAATTGATGTGAACAAAATTTACATGGTACATGTATCTTACCTATATCTTATACAAAACTTGGTTTCCTCTGTTGCTCTTATTTTTGTTTGCTCAGTAAAGGAATGATATAGAAAAACAAGCATCATTGTTCTTCCAGTAAATCCAACCTATTCTACCAAAACTTGAGAATGGAATGGTATAGATTTAATTCATGTATTTCAATTTAATTGTACCTCACCTGAATATGAAGGTCTAGGTGCTAGTCTGCAAATCGGTTATGCCTCTGACTTCAAATTTGGAGAAGAATGATCTGCCTAAGAGGATAGCTACACATAAGTTTGACATTGTATTGCATCAGTTTCTATTGTGGAGATATACTAAAATCTTGCATCCGATGTGCAGTATTCTCCTTCTGATCATCATTTTCTGCACAGTGATTATTTGGAGGCACGGAAAGTAAACTTTATCTACATCAGTAATTTCTTTTGAAAATGGAACAAGACGCAATTATTTTGTTACTTGTTCAAGGATCTTCTGGATGTATAGTTAGTTAGACAGACAGACAGACAGACAGCAGTCCTGCATGGTTATTAGCTTGGTGTGTTATTGACATGAATCATCTGCTGAAAACGCATCTCTGGAAATATGAAAAAATATTAAGAATCCCCTGCAAAAATGTAAAAAAAGAATTCATTTTTTTCAAATCAACAATTATTTTATATACAATAGTTCTAGTTCAAGCAAAAATGAGAAAGAAAAAGATATCAGCTGTAATTTTTCCTTTGTAAGTGTACAGATTTTTGACAATTGAATTATGTACCTTTTAATAATGTGTGTGTTTTGGATTAAATCTTACAACAATTTGCTTTGCTCTCCGCAGTCTTCTTTTTACGTCTGATAATGGGAAATGTCTATTCTGATGCATCCATCTAGCCTTTCTTTCTGTCTCTCTATTTTTTCTTATGTACCTTTTCAAAATAAGCAAAAGGAAAGTCAAATAATAAATATTCTACTTTTCGTACACTACATAGTCTTACTCTGTCAAAAATGTCACAGGTTAATGGTACCACTGAGCTTCATTTATCTTATTCTGACAGCTCGACCAGCCTAGCATGATCTAACAACAACATCTTTCCTCCCTCAACCAGGTAACATCCCAAGCCTTTGTTCTTTTTAATTTGAAGTTCCTTGGAGCATATGCAGCAATTTTAAAGAGGGATTTCTATTTTGTGTTGGTTTTTAAAATCTTGTTCTTCTAAAATGTAATTATGCTCAGATGGGATGGAGAGGGCAAGGATATATTGAGGGAAGGGAAAGATTTGAGTCCTTACTCTAAACTGTTTCGGTGTGAGTCACCACTTTTAAAAGCAGGAGTTTGTTAACGAGAAATTACAGGGATACCATGAAAAATGACAGTTATGTATTTTTAATTTTTAGACCTTTCTATTATGCTTGTTTAATTATTCATTAAAGCTAAAAGGCTAATATGCAGTGGAGCTCGAGCCAATTTTATCTAGCAGACTGATAGGATTTCTAATCAGAACTGTCTCAGTCAGATGGTAAATGAGTTGCAAAGGATCGTGGTGTTGAATTTCCTTGGACATAATGTGAATGGGACTCTGAATAAGTAGTGGTGTTTTCCATATTCTAAGGCTGCCGATGAACTCAGTCTTGGCCCTTCATTATTGTTGTCAGATCATTTAAAAATGCATCATCTCTGCTCCAAGCCTTTAACTATCACAGCCTTTTGCACAGCGCTCGTGATTGCACATAGCACGAAAGAGAGGTTTCCAAATAGCAACTTTATTTATATGCTCGTTTGAGGTATTATATGATACTCTTTTAACATAATGAGCAATATATGCATTGATTAGAAACAGCATTAATTAAAATAATGCAAACAACTTAAATTATTATTATTATAAAATAAAGCAACCAACAATTAAAGCAGCAAAAAGTTAGGAAGTACTAGCAGTTTAGAGGATATATGTTATCTGCTTAGGAGAAGATTTTGTAAGCCTCCCTTCCTTCCTTCCCCAAAGGAACTGTTTATAAAGACCATAAGTGTACCGACATCTTACTGGTTGGCCCATGAACAGAAAACTAGGCCCATCCCACACTTACAGGTGGTTTTCCAGGATGGGATAAGCTGCTCTGACTGGGGGTGTGTCCAAATACATCCCTTGCTCTGTCTTAAATGCATAGCTCCTTCTGGTCCTCTAAACTGTATGAATAAAAGCTTTGCATTTAAGCTGAAGCTACTTCTGGTCCTCCAAACTGGAGGATCAGAAGCTTTGAATTTTAGGCACAGCTGCTTCCCATTGGCCAGACAGGAAGCTATGTCACCAGCAGCAAGAGCACAGGAAAGGCAGGTAAGCACACAGGAAAAAGATGCTAGTCATCCAGCATCTTTTTACTTCGTGGACTGGGGGAGGGGAGAATGCCATGCTCCTACTGTGCTGGATGGAAGTCTGGAGGCACCTTGAGATGGGTTTCTAGTACTGTATCATGGAATAGAGCTGTCTATAGTCAGATGGCCCAGTCTGCTCCACAGCCTCCAGAGAACACTTGGGGTTCTTAAGGCCAGGAACTTTAGTTCTTAAGCTCAGGAACTATAGAGTTTCTGGTCTGGCCAGTTTTGGGGTAGTCTCACTTCTGATGGCACTTCCTGGAGTGCTGCCAAAAAGGGTATCTTGTGGTCTGGTATACCAGTCCTGGCCTGCCTGGTAGTAGACATCTTTAAGTAGGTCTACACCTATATCAGGCTAGGGAGCAATTTTCAGTACCCTAGCTTGATTCCACACTTTATCCAATGTGGACAAAGTGTGATTGTGATGGGTGGGGCTTGGCCTAATCAGCACTAATCTGTAGACTGCTGCCCCTTATTTTGAAATTGCACCCAAATATTTGTCCTTTCTCAGGGCATCGTTTATTGCAAAGATTTTTATTTCCATAGCAGGAAGTGGCTTGCCGTTTGAAAAGCACTGCATGTGGAACCAAGTATGAGATAGTTTGGATCTAGATTTTTTTTTAAAAAAATGTTCAAATGTGTATATTGCTCTTCATCTTGGTGTCCCAGAGGGGTTGGCGCAGCAAAAACACACAAAAAGATATTACAAAAAAGTAATCCAAATGTGGATTTGGGGAATGAGAAGCCATTATGGAGAGCAGATGGAAGAACTTCTTAGCTTGCTGTGTCTCTTCCACTTCCTCTGTCAAGATGGATCATCTGTGGCTGTCCAGGGAAGTGGGAAGAGCTGCCTCTGGAAGCTGATGGAGATGCTCCAGGATTTCAGTGAGTCCTACAGTCTTCATCTAAACTGTGTATAAGTATTTCATGCATAGGTAAAACCATCACCTCTGACAGCATACTGTTCCATTGTCAGATTGCAGTCATATGGAAAGTTCAAAATTGGAGGAAGGGAAAAAGCAACTGAATTTCCTCTTTTCTTTCTTTAAGAGATTTTGAACTTCAGTGTTTTACATGGTTTGGGACCATGGTACCTTATATTTCACTCAGCAAGATCCTTTGCAGGCCCTTATATCATCATCTGCTTCATGTTTCTCCTCCAGCAGATGCATGGAGCTGTCAGCAGGGGAGAGAACCTTCTCAGTAATAGACCTCAGTAGAAGAGATGTGCCAAACTGGTTCGGTTTATTTGCAGCTTGTGGTGAACTGGGTAGTTTGCATAGTTCACAGGTGAACCAAACCCCATTGTAGTTTCCCACACCCAGAGGTGTTCTAACCAAGGATAGTCTGCTGTGGTTCACTTAGGGCAAGTTCCCATTCAAAGAATAAAGTGCAGTATACATTGAGATTTACATCGGGATTTACATCTATATGTAAAGCACGTTAAAAGGAAGCAAACAGCATCTGGCAAATGGATCCAACCCTGATTTTGTGTCCCCCAAAACACTTCCAAAAACGGATTGGGGAGCAGCAATTCAAGCCCAGTTCACCCACTCCACCTCCACAGCCACCATCCCAAGCAGGGGTTCCCTCCAAAAAAAGCACCCTGGCTGGCTTGCTCTGCTGCCGCTGCCACCTACACACACACACACACACACACACACACATACTTCAACATACACACATCTCCCAGTTCCTGCAGCAGCTTTCCCTTTTTAAACTGCCAGAATTGTGCAGGATTGCTCTTTCCTTAATCTTTAGGCTTGCCTGGGTGGTAAAGGAAACATTATTATCAGGTGTAAAATGGCTGAATTGTTACATTGAAATAGTAGTCTGTTGTACAGGGGAATACTCTAGCGTTCCCACAGCACTTAAGGAAGAAACGTTTTAAAAGCAAAATTGGAAAAAAAAAACCACTGGAAAATTCCGGTGTTTATTTATTCTGTTTTAAAGCCAAATAATCCTCAAAATACCCTTGAAACTGATTGGGAATGGGGACAGCGAGGATCTAAACCATTTTTAAACAGTTTTAGTTGATCGGGGGTGGGAACGACGAGGATCCAAACCGTTTGTAAACAGTTTTAAGTGGTAATGGGAACTCACTCTTAGTTCCTAAGCAAACCAAATGACTCTCTAGCTTGGAAAAAAAAACCAATTTGAAGCAAACCTGAAGCAAGGGTAGTTGGTCCGATTAAATGGAAACCACTACATTTTAGTTTGTGCACATCTCTACTCTGTATTGGAATATTCTCAGAAGTGCTAGGCTGGCATTGAGATTGACATCTTTTCAGCACTGGGTTAATAGTTATCTCTTCTTCTAAGGAGCTTATGATTAATCCACACACACCCTGAATCTATTCTATCTTATCTCAGAGATATATTGTTGCTGTTGCTTAGCAAACTTAGCAGCTGCCTATTTAAGTTGGTAACTAGAAATATTCCGTAAGATTTCACTTGCTCTTTTTTCCTTCTCTTGCTTCACTGTTAAACATAGAATTTTATCTGTAGTTTCACCTTATAAGTAAGTTTCATCCTTACTTCCCTTCATGCTAATATCACCATTTAATATAGTATGCATTCCATGGTGAGCTTTGATATTATATTATCTTGCACAGTCAATTGAGGAGTGAGTAGATATGATAGCGAGATAAATATAACCACAAATAAAACCAGTGTAACTGTGTTGATTTTATCCCTTATGCAATTAATAACAAAGGGTAGGAAGAATATTAATACTAAACTTCCAGGTGGTGTCATGTTTTCAATATATTTTAAAGTAATTTATGTTGTTTGCTAAAAACTGAACACATTTCCTCTGCTAAATGTAGCTAAAGAGCTCTATCATAATGGAAGTTTTATGACAATGGTTCAAGGAGCTGGAGGTATAATGCTTCAGCAGATCGACACAAAGTGATAACAACCACAATCATTTTATTTTACCATGAATATCAGATCTAAAAGATTAATAAATCAACCAACCCAGGCTTGTTGTAAAGGCACCCATTATAAAATAGCACAGTCTTAAATTAGTTCTGGCAGAGATAAAGTTATATGTGTTTTTGATTCACAATAAACAGATTTACTGCAGCATTTATTTACTGATAGACTGTAGAGAGATTTTGTTATCCAGTGGTAATGAAAGAAATGTTTGATTAGAAGAGCAGCTGTCAGTATTTGTGGATGATGGGTGTTTTTAAATATAATCCTGCAGTTGTTTGAAGATAATGTGTTGTATTTTGTGATTTCTCAGGCATTGTGTTATCTAAAACAGTAGAAGAAACTGAGGCAAAAACCCTTACTAATCAGGTAGCACGGTGAAATAGTGGATATTTTGGAGACTATGGAGATTTGATTCTTGGAAAATGTAGGCAAACTATACGTATCATGGATGTATTTCTTCTCAAAGGACAATGGAAGAAAACAGAGCATGAATGTGTGGGAACTCCAAGTCATGCACGCTTTGGAGTTTTCCCTCTTGACCACACCAGTGTGATCAAAAGGAATGTAAAAAGAACATTTGGCCCAGGGTTTGCTGCAGAAGCTGCTGGAGAGATAATCTGTCATCCATCCTTCTACCTTAGGGACTCCACTCCAGATTTCCTGTCAAGGTATACTGCCTTAGCCTTTCACATAGTCCTTTCAAGGCACTGAAGCCATTTTACTCATAGCTAGGAAGACCCAAAAAGTTTCAATTCAAACTTAGGAACTCCAGAGTTCTAACCTCATGCTCTTCACCACTGTCCCATAGAAGCCTTCCTAAAGAAGTGATAATACAGGTAATTACACTGTAGTTAGAACAATGTCAGTAGCTGAAGGAAGGCAAGACTAAAAAATAGAGAACGTAATACAAAATATGTATATCAGCAAAAATAATGATAGTGCAAGCATTGAAAACAGTGAAGGATATATCATTAGATGAACAGTGGGAAATATTTTGGCAAGTAGGGCTGATAGATATATTAACTGCAAGTTGAAGAAACATTACCCTATACTAACTTTCACAACATCTGGAGAGAATTTCAAGAGTATACTGAAATTATTGGCAATATGCCTCCTTCATTCCATACTGAACTGTGGTTGGTAAATTAGCAACAGTAAATTTCAAGAATTACCATTGCTAATGTTTGTACTGCCAGCGTATATACTAAAACATGGTGAGCTAATCAGATTGCATCGTAAAGTCTCCTGTTTGTATGTTAATAATTGTAATATGAATGATAATTGGGGTTGGAACTTTTCATGCGATAATAAAATTAAATTTAAAGAAGCAAAACAAATCAAAAAGCATGAAAAAGCCCCAAAAGTATTCAGTTAAACAAGGAACAAGTAGATAGAAAGTCTAAATAATTAAGTGGTACAGGCAATATAAGATTAGCCAGACAACAAGCTAATAAAGAGGGGTGGCTACTATAGTTCCAAGTAAAAATTAGGATGAGAAAAGGTGGAGCAGAGACAAGGAGGTACAAGAAGTCTATGAAAAAGAGCATTCTGATAGAAAGCAACGCAGCACATCACCAGCTGATAAAAGAACAGGTAGTGAGAAATGTTATACAGACAGCAACTGCAGTCTCTACAGATGGGTAATCTAAAGAAAAGGCAGTGAAGCTTGTTAAATCAAATGGATATGCCTTACTGTTGCCAAGAAGTAGGAAAATGAAATTTGAAAAAGGACTTATTCTCCTAAAAATGCCATTTATCACAGATAGGTTTGCTAAACAACTTAAAGGGATCCTGAACATACGTGCTAAAATACTGATGCAGCATTTGATGAAATTTTCATCTCTGGGACAGAAGGTGTGAGGCATCTTGTGCAGATGGTGGAAAGAGTTGGTGTCAAAAGAGAGGAGATATTTATAAGATGGGATGCATAGTGTGGAGAGTGGTTATATTTGGGAGACTGGGGAACACTTAAGAACTAATATAAGAAAGATCCCACAGATAAAGAGCATACTGAAAATAGAGAGCCACCATGGACCTTGCATGGGCAAGGCAGCAGGCTGAATGGAAAATAAGATAAGCTATGTATATTGTAATAATAAAACCAGATATTAACATCGAGTAAAACACAGTATATTAACCTATGACTGTTAATAAAATGTTCCCAAAGGTTTAAGAGTTGTCCTCAGAAACATCATGACATTGTGCATCAGAGTGACTGGAGAGCGCATGTGACGCTGAAAGCTTTTACTGTGTTTTATTTCTATTTGTTTTTATTTTATTGCATGCATTATAGTAATCTCAGCAGATGGCCAACTCATTTGGTGGGAGACCAGAATGACATTCTGTCATGTGGACAATTGGGCTGATCCACTCAGTGTGTGGAGCCCAGCGTCCTTTCTGGCCACGCAGTGAAAACGGGGCCAGTGGGCAGTTTCAAAGGAATTTGTCTAAGAATATAGATACACAGATTGCATCAAATGCATACTGTCATTTCAAAGGAAATCAAATGGCAAATTTCATACAACTTTTTCAAGCAAGAATGTATATATATATCATACATACATGTAGGGTTCTGGCTAGTGTGCATCAGGCATGAACTTAGGAGTCTCAGAGTCTGGCAATGGGTTTTCATGAGCAAAAAATGGAAAGGAGGAAAATAGTGTTTCTCACTCTGGGGTCTTTGAAGGAGGAATGATGTGTATATGTCTTAATTAGATAAACTGCTGTTTATGTATCCACTCTGATGAATGATAGAGATGTACATAATCAAGAAAATGCCTGTTAACTGAAAGTAGTTTGGATAGGTGCAAACTGTTTTGAACTGGCTTAATTGGAACACTGACCCTATTTGGATTTTTTTTACATTGAAAAAAGACATTTTAAAGGGCAAACAGCATCAAATGGCTCAATTCAAACTATTTATTTTCAAGAATGGGTTCCCAGTCAGTTCTAATCAAACATGGCTCCAATGAACAGGCCAGTTCAGTTTGCATTTGAACGTTTTGGAAACACATGTGATTCAAACGTTGAACATTAAAGTGAACTTTGCACATCCCTACTGCATGGTAATAGTATCTTTAGAACACTGTTCATGTTGGTAGGATTCTGCAGGCTGTTTTCTTTAAAAGGCCACATCAGAGATCGCTTTTGCCAATGAGGTGAGTAACAGAAAAGAGTGTTGGCAGGTTGTTGTTTTTTAAAGTGTAAATTGCACATTTTGTAACATGTTGCTTCTCCAACCCATTTTCTGAGGTATTCAACCAGAGGTTTGCAAAATTTGTAGGTCCTGCATTGACATATTGTGTGATTTTTATCTGTTCTTTCTAAAGCTGGGATTCAGTCATAATTAGAATTTGATTGAGTCTGCCATATATAAAACACAATAAAAATTCAAAGTGGCAAATCATTTTTGTGGAAGGCAATAGGGATGTGCACAATTTTTTGGGGGGGGGGGTTGGCTCATATTGAATCAAATGCAAGAAAATTCATACTCGTTCGAATAGATTCCCTTCAAATGTGGTAGGATTCAAATTCGATACAAATGTTTGATACAAATTCAATTTGAATCCCCGCAATGAACTGCATATGAATCCCCTATGTATCTGATACGTATCACCTATATATCTGCTCTGAATGCATCAAATCTGTCCTGAATCAACTTCAGATCCACTCTGGATCCATTGCAGATGTGACTGGCACAGCCACCTTCCCACCTCCCTAGGTTCACAAATGTAACAAAGCTTCGTTCCAATGTTCTGAAGCATTCGATTTGAATTTGAATGTGCCAACAGTTGATTTGAATTCAAATGTTCAAATTCGGCCAAATTCGTATGAGTTTCAAACGGTACAAATATTTGTGCACACCCCTAGAAGGCAATCCTTAAATCCATTGTGAAGATCAGAGAAGAAGAAGGAATTGTTGCAGTATTCTAATTGTTTTATGTGGACAAAAATCTTTGTGTGCAATATTAAATTCTGGCTGGGGTAGAAACCATCCTTTTTTGTGATAAATAGAAATACAAATGTAAAATCTCTAACCTGTTGACAGAACTTGCAGTCCAGCATGTGAATATACTAGATACATTGCAAGACCCATAGTTGTTTTTTCCTGAGTTGTATACCTGAAAACATCACTTCATAGAAACGTATTTTACAGCAACCTCAGTGGCAAAGGTATGGAATTTAGAGGTAGATTGGCTGGACTTTTATAAGAGACGTTATCTCAGGTACCAATAACCTTTTTATGTCTGTGGGTTGTGGCTACTCATCACCTGAGAAATAATTTTCAAAAAGCCTAAGATAAAATCTTTATTGAATTCTCTGAAGTATATTAGTGTTTCCTACATGCCTTTTCTCTTTATTCATCCATAAAACAAGATAACCATAGTGAGAGCTCCTTGCTTCTTTAAAGTTGACCTGCAGTCACGTTTTCTAAAAATATATGTACTCTATATGTGAAGAAGCACAAGGATGGCAACACCAATTCTCCTTCTCCTCCTCCTCTTTAAAAATGCACACAAAGGATTTCAAGATCTAAGGATTAAACTAAATGCACAGGACCAGTTCCAACTGGAAGAACATTAGTCCTTTTTGCACTACCAGGATAAGTGCAGGATAGCAGAACCTCCACCTGTTCCTAGTATGTTTCCTCTGCACTGGACAAAGTAGGAGACCAGGATGCAGAACCGAAATGGTACGCTATCTTGATCTGCCAGTAGCCCTGGAAAGTGAGGTGTATGAGCAGACTAGCAACCATACAAGGGGGGGGGGACACTTTGGCTGTGCAGCAGGAAGCACCTCCAGAAATGGGTACACCTCCAGAAAAGGCCCCATCCAGGAACTGCTGGAAACATTTTGTTCCTAAGCTTCAAAAACCAGCCTCCATAACTAGTGCTTATGCCTGAGCCAGTAGGGGTTGTCTGAGGGTGGAGGCCCTATCCTAGCCTAGCAGCAACCTGGCTTGGGGCAAGTTGCTTATCCCCAAATGAAGTATCCTACTTTGCTGCAGGATAGTGGTGTGTGTGTGTGTGCCAGTGACCATCAATGAGCTGAACCCTGCAGGACTTTATTGATCTAAGACAATACTTTCTGCTGGACCCAGAGACACAGCAGCAGCAACTAACACAACTGCAGTGTTGTCTGTTAATTTTTCCAACAGTTAATCTTTTGTGTGCAAAAAGCTCAAGTCACTGCTAGTATTGTTCTTCTGGTTTGTTAAAGAGAAGTTTCATGTCTGTATTTTTTATTCAAACCAAGAAATTTTGGGGAATGGTTAGAAATATGGAATAGATGGGCACTTTAATTGTTGACCTGAATGATGCTAACAGTACCGACTCTAGATCATCAAGGGAAGAATCTGTAAACCAGGAAGATCTAATAAAGGCTTTCTGGGATTTGGATGCTGCAAGGGCTTCAGTGTAGTGGTTACCACTCCCAGGGCAGAGTGGAAATAAGGTAAAAGAACAGATCAGTACTAAATGAAATAGTCAGTGAGTTAGGTGTTAGCCTTTTCAGCAAAGTATGGTTAAGTCACAGGGCATGCAGGTTGCTTCTGATCCTGATGAATAGCCTTCCCAGTATAGCGCCTTCCAAAGCATCATCTCTAAGCACCTGAAAGTGGGAAGAGGAGGTGATAAACATCAAGGTAGTGTGCAACTGAACCCCCAGATTTTGCAGCTGTCCCTTCCAGGTCAGTGCAGCCTCATCAAGAATTGGCAGGTCTCCCTAGTCCATGGAGTTAAGACCAGTTAACACATAGCATTAAATTTATTGCCTCCCCCCCAGTCCATTACTGTCTCCAAGCACCTGTCAAGTACCCCAACTATCTCTCCTGATTGAGATGGCACGGAGAGATAGAGCTGGGTGTCAACTGGATATTGATTGTCCAGATTGTCTGGACATCCCATTCTTATTCTCCTAATGATGTATCCCAACAACTTCATATAGATATTAAAGAGCATGAGAGACAAGAACAACCCCTAAGGTTCCCCAGAGATGAGTTCTCAGGATGTTGAGAATTTCCCACAACCACTCCCTGCCATTGGTCTTGGTGGTAGGAGCAGAACCATCACAATGCAGTGCTCCAATGTCCAAACTCCATAGCCTTTCCAGAATGATACCTTGGTCAATGGTCTCAAGAGATCAAATAAAACCTATAGGGGAGTACTTACCCTGGCTTTCACCTGGACAAAGTCATCACACATAATGACCAAGGTGTTTTCAATGCCATAACTGGACTGGAAGTCAGATTAAATGGGTCTAGATAATCAAACCCATTCCTCAAAACATATCTGCAATTGAACAGTCAATACCTTGCCCAAAAAGTATATGTTAGCCATTGGGTGATCTTCTGGATCCAAGAAGAACTTCTTAATCAGGGGTCACAGCACCACCAATTTAAGAGCCATCAGAATCATCCCAACTCTCAAAGAGCCATTCACTCTTCCCTGGACCCACTCAGTCATATCCTGGCTAGCTATTATCAGCCAAGAATGGCAGAAATCCAGAGGGCATGTGGCTTGCCAAACCCCAGTGAGCAGCTTGTCCACATTCTCAGGCCATAGTAATTGAAACTGATCCAAAATAACTGGACCAGAAGGTCCTCTGGACACTTCCTCTGGATTGTTTTTAACTGTGGCATAAGATACTCCACAAAGCTGAGTGATGTTCTCAAAGTAACCTGCAAACTTGTCACAGCAGATGTTAAATTTGCAAAAGGTTTGAGGTAGCTAGAGACTGGTCCAGTGATCAGGCTTGTTGGCAAAATCATGAGTCTGTTTTGAGGGAAAGGCAGAAAACCAAACAGATGGAGACACGTTGTTCAATATATTGCAATACATATAACCTATACTCAGCTCCTTTCTGTTACAGCTGAAGGTAGCTGAAGTGCAAAAGGCAGGAGAAGTTGTTGCTGTGTTGCTTAATGACCAGCTTTTGGAGCACAGCTTTATTGGAAACTCTACGGCCATATAATGGCAAACTATACAGGAGATGACTCGTTGGGATTGCAGAGCTGTTTGCTTGGTTAAGCTTTTATGTACTGTCTTGAATGAGAGTTACAACCTCAACAGCAAATGGCATTTGCACAATTGTATTCTCCCCGCTTTCCTTGCCGTGTATTTATTTAGATTTGTGGTTTCCCTTCTTCCAAAAGCCTCAGAGGAGGTAAGAGTATTATACTGATATATAGAAAGACCAGTTCCCTGTTGAATCACAATCTATAAAAGTGAACTCAGTAGGGAGAAAAGTAGAGGGAAATAGAGGAACAGGCAGAGAGGCACATAGTTATAGATGAAAAATATAGCTACTACTTTCTGCAGCTATATTTTTCAATTCAGTTTGAAATGATGAAAGGTCAATCAATTTCAGATTGCCCAGGCTATCATTATTAATAGTATTAAAAGTTTTTAATTCATTGTTATCAATCATCATGCCTCTGAACATATTTTTCTGTTATTTACATCTGTTAACACAGTTCAGCCCAGCTTTTGCCTTGATCCAGTAACTACTTTTAGAATCACCCAATTTTCATGCATTCTACATAGTTTTGCTCAGGGATTATAGGATGCCCTCATTTTTTAATTTACCACTTTTGGCCTTAGGCTCATACTAGTTTTAATCAGGACATTGGAATGATTTTTAATTAGGATGTCTATTCATTTAATTTCTAGCATAGCTTTAATTGATTGATTGACAGACTCCACCTTAATGGATTCCATCAAAGGGTAGATTATAAATTTTAGTTTCAGGCTCTTTCCAGAGTTCTGAATGTCTTAGAAACAGCCTTATACCTCTTTTCTCCTCATATAATTTATGATATTGAAGTAGTGTCAAATAATTCTTAAGTATCATGTCTTCACAATTCCCATCCTCATAAGAACATAAGAACATCCCCATTATAAGCTTAATCCAGTTTCCCTAAACTGAAATAATAGAACTGGATGCAAACGTGAATTTGCCTGATCTCATTACTTTCAACTCAATCGCGTTGGATCCGGATTCTGAGGATCGTACTTGGCATACATGACTCAAGGGGGGACATGTGGCTCCTTTCTAAAAGCCACTTTTTGGGGCTGCCCTGCCCTCTTCCTCTTGGAGTGAACGCACCACCCATAAGGGACCCCTTCACGGAGCCTAGCTGGGTGGCTGCCGCTTGCCTGGATGGAGGGAAAATGGCAGCAGGCAGGCAGTGATGCTTTCCCCTCCTCTCCCCATTGCCCAGGGCACACAGCAGCAGCAACTCAAGCCCCCTTGCTTTAAATATTTACACATCTCCCAGAACCTGCCGCTGCTTTCCTTTCCCTTTCTAAAGGTCAGAACTCCAAAGAGCTAGATTTGTGCAAAATTGCAACATTGTGATCAGGTGTGAAGTGCGTGGATTGCTACAGTGTAGCAGCTGCTGTAAAGGGTGGATTTTTACACTGAAATCACTATCTTTGGAAGCAAGCTATTGGGGGAGGGAAACCCTAAACATGGATTCTCATCCCTTAAAACGGTACGGTCCCCACAGTAAAAAATGTAACACATATCAAGCACACGAACTGGAGTGAGACCTGTTGAAATGAGGGTTAACATTTACAATGCTTTGGGGCGATTTAACATGCGGAAAGCGTGTTAAACCAAACTGACATGGGGTATCGAAATCGAATTAAGCTTGTAATGGGGATGCGGCCTTAGTGAAGAGCACTTTGTAGGACATAGTTGAAAAGAAACAATAAATATAATGCTAGAAAGAGAGATTTGTCATCTCATCAAGAAGCATTACTTCCCATCATCACAGGGGATCATTTAAATCAAACTACTTTAGCTGAAAAACATAAGATCTAAATAATTTCTCAAGTGTACATATCACACTTTGACCTTGGAGATTTCAGTATGCCTCCCCCTCTCATTTTGCTGTCCCTCTTCTTTTTCTTTTCCAAAACTGTTTCATATGTCCTCAGTATTTTTCATTTTGTGTGCACTTGCTCTGATCTCTTTGTAGGAACAGTAAGGTTTCTTGGCTGTTTCTGTATACTTGGTTTCTGTGTTTGAGAGTTTCTGCACTGCCATTGCGTGTTACTTGTTTCTGTATGAATACTCATAGCAAAGTCAAAGGGTGTTTTTGCACGGTCAATAAGTACCCATTTTAGCACCCATTAAGGACCCTTTTGGGTGAGAGCCGGATGACCCCATTTCCACCACAGCACCCATTAGGGACACATTTGTTTCCACCGCGCCTCAGGAAACTTGGATCATATGGGTAATTTTGGCCTTTAATCCAGATTTTCTGTAGACCCAATTAATGGGATCTACAATGGGGTCTTCAGTCAGAAAATCCGGATTAAAGGGAGCCTGTTTCCATGTTAGTTTGGCAATATGGTCTAGAGGAGGCTAGGGGGAGGGGGAACCCATGGGGGGGGAGCCCCAAAACCCAAGCTTCAAAGTCATTTCAAAGTCATTTCGAAGTCACTTCAAAGTCTGTGCAAAATAACTCCGGAGTGTCTTTGAAGTCTGTGCTGATCTTCGGAGTGAACTTCCGAAGTCATTTCAAAGTCATTTCGAAGTTTACTCCAAAGATCAGCACAGACTTCAAACATGCTCCAGAGCTATTTTGCACAGACTTCGAAGTGACTTTGAAGTGACTTTGAAATGACTTCAACATGACTTCGAAGTGACTTCGGAACCACTTCGGAGATTGCACCCCCTGTCCCCTGAAACACCTGGGGTGACAGGCAGACCCCTCATGGGTAGATCCAGATTTCCAAATGGGTGCTCCGGTGTTTCCATGGCAGGGAGGCTAGCGCCCATTGCTATTGGGTGCTAGACCACCCATGGAAACACATTGGGTACTTCCCTTAATCCGGATCTACTAGATCCAGATTAAGGGAAGTACCCATTCCCTAGATCCAGATCTTCTTAGATCTGGATTAAAGGAGCACGGTGGAAAAACACCCACAGTAATATGCAGCACTGTATGATAACCAGTAGGCTAGAAAACATAGTGCAAACAGGCCAAGGGAATAACAAGATGAATCTTTTTATTTTTTGCTGAAGAATTCTGTTTAAGCATCTGAGTTGCCATAATCTGTTACAGAACCACAATTGTCCAAGCCCCAGATGGGCCAGGGTTAAAGACAAATCTCAGTTTAGTTGCAAAGAGCAGTGTCTAAAATGGTGGACCGTGACCTAGGAATCCTTAGATTCAAATCCCCACTCAGAGCTGGAGTCTCAAAAGGAGTCCTTGGATAAACTGCTGCCTGTCAGTCTCGCCTGCCTCTTTGGGTTGTGGCGAGGGGAGGAGAATAACGTGGAAGAAAGGTAGGCTATAAATACCATAAATAAGAAGACTGTAAGCTATTTATTATTTTGGCCTCGAAAGTGCTTTTGCTCTGAGCTTTCTCAAGGAGTTTTGATATTAGAAATAATGGATTTTTAATGCATCCCTCTTAAAATGTGGCTCAGAAGTACAGAATTAACTTAGAGGCATTAGGTGCATCATGTTAGTTTTTCCATCCCACTTCTAATCCTCATTAAAAGCCAGAAAATGCACATCCAAAGTGCATAATGCACTTTAATGGTGAGATGGGACTGGTAGCTGCCACAAGCTAATACCTAGTTAGCTCTAGTGTGCATAGTTAAGAGGGTCAGATCCTGTCAGGATTCTGTTAAGTGAACGTAGAGCAGGATGGGTTACAATGACAAAAACACAATAGAAAATAAACTTAAATAACGGAATATGGGGATTGGGAAGATATTTTCTTATTTCAGTCAAAGGCCAAGGTAAATAAGTGTGTTTTTATCAATCTTCTGAATGTATGTGTTGAAGGTGGCTAGCACACTTCAGGGGGGAGGTAACTGCACAGTCTGAGGGGTACCACTGAGAAGGCCCTATCCCAGGTCATCTCTCAAATACTGAAGGTGATGAAACAGCCAGGAACCACCACCACCCAGATCTTAAGGCACCGGCAGGGTGATATGGGATGGATGGATGGATGGATGGATGGATGGATGGATGGATGGATGGATGGATGGATGGATGGATGGATGGATGGATGGATGGATGGATGGATGGATGGATGGATGGATGGATGGATGGATGGATAGATAGATAGATACGTACATACGTACATTAGAGATGGTATGAGCCAAGTGACAGGTGACACATACACACCACCTCTGAACTCTCTGTGCCACCTTTGAGGCACTTTACTATGTAAGAGCATAGCCTCAGACTAATTTGCCTCCAAGGATGGCTGTGAGAATGAAATAGGATATAGAAAGAGAATTATCTATGCCCTTACTATATATGGAAGAAACACAGATAATTAGGTAT
Organism: Aspidoscelis tigris stejnegeri; assembly: GCA_023333525.1. Taxonomy (NCBI): domain Eukaryota; kingdom Metazoa; phylum Chordata; class Lepidosauria; order Squamata; family Teiidae; genus Aspidoscelis; species Aspidoscelis tigris. The sequence goes on from JALMGA010000006.1 coordinate 69,632,121, forward strand.
CAATAAACAATGCACTCTTCTATCTATTTAGAAGGCTACCAGATCCAACAAGGTAACAAAAACTGTCACTCTGTTATTCTTTTGCTGGATCAGTGCCCGTGGATTTTTCAAAACACCCTTGTAGGTTAACAGATGCTGCTGGGTATAAATTTCCCCCCAGGAAAGTCATCAGCTTAGCTCTGGTCATAGTGCTTAACGGAGCAGATGCTGTAAGGCAGTGGACAAATGGACATGATTACGTTCATCTGTTTTGCACTTTTAATATAATTACTTGCCAGGGAACTTCCTGCGTAAGCTTCCCAAATTTCCGTACAGACCAGTCCCAATATATTAGAGGTGTTTGGAGCACTTTTCCAAGTAATTTGGAACAGCCATGCACCCTCCTAACTAGGTTATAGGCAGAGTAGTGCTCTTTGCTACCCCCTTACTTGGTCATCTATATTTCAGCCTCCTAGCATTTCCTTACCCAAGGGGAAGGATTCATGCACCGTTGTACTACATGATAATGTAATTTGTACAGTGTCGTGCATTTAAAGGACTGCGTGGATATCTCCTACCACACAACCAACCATCCCAAGGTAGATAACATTAAGCTGAAGAAGAAGAAGAAGAAGAAGAAGAAGAAGAAGAAGAAGAAGAAGAAGAAGAAGAAGAAGAAGAAACAACCAATCAGCTAGTACATGGAGGTCAATTACAGCAGCAATGAAATCATTGCTGGCAGAGCTGAGAGAGATTGTAGAAGACTAGTCAGTCTGGAGGAATTCAGTCCACATGGTCACCAAGAGCTGTCTATGACTAGATGGCATCAAACAAGCAAACACCTACCTGCTCTGACTTACTCAGAACACAATTCTTTCTAATCCATATAAGTTACAGCAGCCACAGAGAGAAGAATAAGGACAAGCCAGTTGGTCACTTCAGTGCAGTGGTTTGGAGACAAATGGGTAATTCTGCCTGGGAGGTAGCAAGCAAGAATTGATTTTGCCTAAGGTAACAGAGACAGTCGGAAGTACAGGGTTACTTTTAAACTGGGAGTGCCCGGTCAGTTAACAGGTATTCTTTAATTGTTACATTTTTTTATTATTGGTTTTGTTTATTGATTTTAGTTTTGCTTGTTTCCATTTTGTGGTCAAGGTTGGTCTTCTGAAATTGCATCAGAGGATACTTTGTTTCAGGTTTTATCCCAGCTTCCAAAAAAGTTGCATGCCTTGATTGACTCCATCAGTGGGTTTCTCTAGGTATGAGGGAGATGGATGGAAAGAGACATGCAGAGGCTTGCAAAATTAAGTGGCAACATGTTGGCAGCCTCTCCAGGTCACCAGCTGAACTATTTTTGAGTAGTTTTGCGTGCCCAAACTAGAGGGCTTAAGGGAGGAAAGAACACGATGGTACTTATTTACATTTGAAGGTTTTATAGCAGCTGTTTGCTATAATTGCTATCGACATTATTAAGTGATAAAAGTTAGAGCATGTTTTATTGATTACTATGTTTCCTGAAATACCTATAAAAGATACCTAGTTAAGATTTATAATCTCTAACAGTCCATTTATTTTTGAATAATTATTAGTTACTTTAAACATTCTGTGGTGTATGCTGCCGAAATGTTTACTCCAAATTCTGATTTTGATTTTTTTTCTGTTGGTAAGTATTCTCAGTATTTTGTTTTCAGTGACTGATGCCGTATTTTCTTATGAAGTGGATAAGCTTCTGTCTGGGCTACTTTATCATTAAATTAGTGCAGTGATGGGAAATTTCTCCTGAAAGCCATAATTCTCTGGAAATAGGAAACTGATGACACAGAAAAGGCTTGTGTGGAGGACACTTTCTCTCTGATGTGCTAGTCTTTTTTTGTAAGTTGAATAAAAATTCCTAAAAGCAAGGAATATTGAGGGATATGACTACAGTCTGAAGGAATACAGTCCAGACCTTGGCTTATCCTCTTTGTGAGAACTACAGCCATGAAAAAAGTCCTAGGATAGGGCCAACAAAAGGATTTAATTGCAGGTTGTGTAGCAGGTGCTTTCCGCCATTTGCATAGCCACTAACAAAAGAGGCCATTGCTAAGCAAAAGAGGGGGAAAGCGGTTGACCTGGAGGCAGAACATCTATTGCTCATTCCCTCCTCTCATAGCCTTCTTTACTTCATGTTGTAAAAAAACCCCAATATACAGCAGACAGAGGGCCAGAGACTGGGAGAGAATTGGGTTTGGTTTCCCTCCCCTGTCCAATGAATCACATGGAACACCTTGTCTACACTGTGGACTGGAATGCTGCATGTACATCAGATGAGACTTGGGACTGGCCTATACGGATTATTGATCCTTCACTGTTATCCCTTGCTAGCTTGACAGTGCTGTAGCTAGCATTGTTTTTGCATGTCTTACTGATGCACATATTCAGGTATTCAGCTTGCAACAAATTTTTGGATGCATGTGTCAGCACTACCACACATATGTGGATGGCTGTTTCAGCCTATATTCATTCACAGGTGATTGACCTATGATGGCAACCTGTGCTGAGTTTTCCAGTAATACTATTTAACACTTTTTTGAGGGGGAGGAAGGTGGGACTATGGTGAGGTTGTATAATGGTACTATATTTTCCCTCTGGACTGATCCTATGTTGCAAAAATGTCACCATAGACCACGCCACTCAGGTCTTCTCTGTGGTGGTGCTCATCTTCTGGAGAAGTCTTCCAGCTGATGTTCATAGGGTGCCTACACTTCGGGTTTTTAGGCACCAATTGAAGACCTATCTTTTTACCTAGGCCTTTCCAGAGTGAATGTTTATTTCACTCATCCTTGATTTTCATTATATTTTTAGCTTTTTATTTTTTATTCTTTGTATCCTAGCCAAAACACGCCCAGCTGATGACTACAGACGCTGGATGGGCTCTAGGCCATTAGGCCCATCCTGGGCCAGATTACTTAATTGAAGCCAGGATTGTCTCAGCACAGTGTGGGGTGCCACATACTATACAGAAATGGGTTTGGGATTAATTGCTTCAAAGTTCTCTAATAGCTGGTTCAACTTGCTTCTGTTCTAGAAGTTGGCTGTTGCTTCAACAACCAGACAAGGACATTTTAGGACTTATCAGGAAGAAAAGTTCCCAATACATTATTCTGTTCCTCATTTGTATTGTTAGAACTCTTTAAGGTACCACATTGATAAGTATTTTCTTCCTATTTGTCTCTAGAAATTCCTTCTGTGTCTCACATATACATGTAAAGATCATGGCTGTTTGCTAGGTGATATTGTAATAAAACATGGCATTCTTTCTCACAAAATTGGAAATAAAAGTACATTTTAAGATAAATTTAATCCTATAACTGAGTGTAATACGTTTTTGCAATTTAAGGGTGTTTTTTTTCCAAAATTCAATCTTTGGCATGTTTATCACATTTTTGTTAGTGTTACATTTAAAATTCTCTGCATACAGTTCTTCCTGTGGATTGGTGGTTACACAGTAGTCTAGCACAAAAACAACATTGAGCACAAGTGAAGGAAAAGCATTAAATCGGAAAATAATAATGCAATAAGCTGGAAACTGGTTAACTTGGATATTATTATTCTCCTAAAGCATTTTGTAAGTTGGCGTTCTACTTCTTTTTGAATAATGCAGCAGTTAAATAACCCTAAAATCTTTTCTGCCCTAAAGGAATGGAAAATTATGTTTTATAGGTCTATGTGAATTAGGGACTGTACTCTTCCGCTTTCATGTCAAAAGACAAATTATATGCTTGCTGGCGTTTGCCATTTGTTGACCTTAATGGCAAAGGTTGACTGTTTTGCTTTTTCTAATATCATAAAAACTGCTTAGTTAGTATAAAATATTGCAAGTTGGTTTTATACTGCTATTAGTAATTTATTTTTGAATTAAATAGGCACCTGTCTAGAAAATTGATACTGCTAGCTGCTTAGGTGACCCCTTTCATCTTTAAAAGTGACTTGTTTGCACAGTTTTAATTTTCCTTTCTCAACCTTTTGGTGATTTGTCTGTAGATCTTTCCAAATGCAAGCCCAGCTATCTTGTGCTATGTAAATCTCAGTGTTAGAAAAAAGTGCTCATCGACAGCCTTAGTTTTCCAATAACCATGGTTTTGTTTGAATGACTGCTGTTCTTATGGAAGGTATACTCAGCTATTCTTTCCAATAGGCTCCATTTGCTGGAAGAAGGGTAAACATACCCATGCTGGGCTGTTCTAGCCCGATGCTAGTTTAGTAGTAGACCATCGAACCTGCCCTACTGCTATAGGCATGGCGATAACTCTGGCAATGACCAGCAATAGCCAGAGCATCTTTGTGGGAAGCAAACTTCAATAGCTCAAATTGGACGATTCCCCATGAGGCTTTTTCTCCTGGTGCAAACCATGAATGGGTAATATGGAAATTCCTAAATAGGCTTAGTAGTGACATTGGTAGAACAAAAGATAATCTTGTTAAATGGAATTATTTAGAAGACTCTTCCATTTTATGTGAATGAGGCGCTAAATAAACAACCCAACATCTGTATTCCTGTTCAGAAGGTCCTGTTTCATGTACGATGGAGGAACTGCTCAATGCCACAGATAATGCAGTTGCTGTTCCTCATTCCTAGTAAAAAATTATTTAATTTTATCTTTATTTGTCCTGATTTTATGGGTACTATTTTGTCCAATTTTTAATATTTTATTGATCTGAATGTTGTTTTTAAATTCATTTATACATTATGTTTGTTCCTTTTACAGCTTATTTGGCTGAATGCAATGCTTTTGACACAAAATAAATAAACTCAGGCACAGTTGGAGCTGCTTCTAGGATAGAAGTGGTTCTGCGCCCTGCAGATGGTCTGTGCTGCAGCTTCCTCAGGTTTCCCCAGCAGTGCTGGTGTGATTAGATTCTATGTGTGATCATGTAATAAACAACGAGGAAAAACACAGGCAAATGAAGAGAGAGCCTGATGGCAGTGTGTGGGCCCTGCCATCATCTGTACCAGAAAGTGCATGGCAGGCCCCTATTCTAGATTATAATTTGGAATAAGGCTCAATGCAGAACAGGTCCTAGAATAGATAGCTCAGCAACCATTGCTCCAAGTCATTATGCAAAGGTACTCTAGGCTGGTCTTTCAGTTTGGAATCATTACCTTTTACATGCATTTCATTTGGGGTGTACCCGGTTAACAAAAATCTTAATGTCACATCAACTGGCTTTCTAGATGTTGCTATACTTCAGCATAATTCTTCTGTTTAGATGGGTTGATTCAGGACACTTAATGTAACATCAATGATGGATCCTGTTTTTCTGCTGTTTTCCCTTTCAAAGTAAGTCACCTAAGGACAAGATGTCATTGTTAAACATTAGCTAAAATCAAGAGAGACTTTTTCTTTTTGCAATTACAGATTTTTTCTTTTAAACCAGGCCATAGTAGGGGGAAACATGGAACAAAATAAAAAGCTTTTGAAGATATTGTATATTTAATGTACATACTCAGAATGGTTTTCTTGATTGTCAAGTTGTTTTCCTTTATTCCTGGAAGACTATAATGCATCGATTCTGTGAACTCAGTGGCTGTATTCAGGCAATATAGTAAGCCACAAGGCATAATGAAGAATCATAATACTGCATTGGGCTGAATTGCTTAAACTGTTCTCTCCCCCAAGTGTGAAGTTTATTCTTGAATTTTTGCTTATGGTTTGTTTGGGAGAAACATCCCAATACTACTCATCCTGACTTCTCTGTAAAGTTAACTATGATTCATGCTCAGGGAGACACTCAGGGAGAATTATTTGGCAACCTATTTTCCCATGCTGGATTATTTGTAATTTATTGTATTAGAGGCAGTGCCTTTCCTGATACTCTACTTGTATTGCTAAGTTCTTAGTGCAAAATACCTTAGAAAATCATACTGGGCTTCTTGTAAGTTACCTAACTAATATTTTTTTAACAATTTTGTTTGAGGTTGTATCCAGACAGGTGATAAGATGTGTGATTATGTCGTGGCTATGTTGGGATTGCACATGTATCTGTGGCAACCCCAAAATAGCCCTGCTATATAGGGATGAAATCCTGCTCTATCCTATTCTGGAAAAACCCAACTCTCAACACAGGTTTTCCTGGAATAGCGAAAAAGCTAACCATCAGGTGCTCCGTCTGCAAATGTGCATGGCCACATCGAAGGCAAAAATGGACACTGCACATGTGCAGGGGCCAGCATGCACACACTTCTGGGAATTATAGACTGTAGAAATATCTGAATGTGTGCATCACACCAGTGTGGAAGCAGGTGCTTGTCCTGTGTCTGTTGCTCTGCTGTCTGGGAAACAAGCAATTATTCTGGAAGAGATTTACTCTGGAATATTGCTAAAAAGCAGGATTTTCCGGCAACATCTGTGGCTGATACCTAAGGAGTGAACTCCTTTGGTCTGAAAGTGACGTCTCCTTTTTTTGTTTTTGTTTTGATACCACAGATTTATATAGCTGCCACAATCCCACACAACCATCTACCTTCTCCTTTGGGGGCTGTGGATTTAATTGTGCTGGAATACAGTGCGTGGTTAGCATCTTTCCAGTGCTCAAGAGCATTACAAGATTGCTATTCTCTGCTGGCACGGCATGATCAGACAACTGCAGGAAATCTGAAAGGCAAATAAAGCTTCTTCTTTTTTTAAATGCCTTAAGACAATAAATTAAAAAGGGTTCTCCCCCTCCGTTTCCTTCCCAGTGCCTCTGTAATGGATTCAGCTAGAATGTCAGTTTGTTCAATTATGTACTCTGAAAATATTTTTAGCAGCTAGAAATCAAAGCACTGGAACAATCTGAGTGAAGTTTTCAGTACTTGACATCCATGAGTAAATGGCAAATTGGGTCACGGTTGTTCAGTAACTTTGTCTGCATATCACATTGGATACTCTTGAGGTCAGCTTTCCAGCAGGAGAGCAATTCAACTAGTGGGAGTCCAAGCTGTTAAGTAACGTACAGTACATTTTTTCCTCTACATAATCTTTAATGTACTCTCTTCTTCAGAGGTTCACTAATCTCTGATATCTAATAATGTGGATTTTAATGGTGGTAATCTGCAGAGACTGACATCTGTATGTACTTACCAGTCTGCTATAACAATATACTAGGTGGATAAACTAGTCCCCTACCTGCTGGCCAGCAGTACTTGTAGTGCAGACAGCCAGTCCAGGGCTCTTGGATCACCAAGGCAACATCTGAAACATCATCCAATGAGAGGCTGGACGTCATCATGGCAATCTGACAACTGTGTGCAACAGCTGAGTGACTGCAGGTCTGTAGGTATGCCAATTCACTTCACTATGCCTGGAAGAGGGCACAAACCCCCCCACCCCCCACCCCCCCCAGGAGGAATGCAGCCACTTCTAGGCAGGCTGTGGCCTGTTTTGTAGCAGTCAACTGCAGGATTGCTCTGGGGAGGAGTCATCCCATTCTTAGGAGGATACAGCCATGGAGTGATACAGACACACTTGAAACAAATACTGTATGCTTTTTGCATAAGTTTATTGAACTTTTTTTTAAAATGACATTGGAAAATTCTAGGGTGTTTCAGAGGGTGGTATACAGGTCCAGCAAGCATACTATAGTTAGTAGGATATAGTAGGGATGTGTACAAATGCTTTTTTCATTTGAATTCGAGTCTAATTGAATGTCAAAACAGTGAATTCGATTTGAATGTTTAGAATCCAAATGCAACAAAACCCAATTCAAATCCAATAATTAAAATCTATTTGTTCAAATGTTCGATTCTAATTTGAAGATACGAATGTCGATAACATTCGTATTTAAAGATATGAACGTTGACAACATTCGTATGTGTTATACATATCTGTATGCATTTTGTACGCATCACACTTTATCCCGTATGCATCCCGTTTTTGTTCCTTATAATAAGTGCAAATACATACTGATATGTATGATATTCGTATAGATAAGTATGTAATGATCTGAATTATTTGAATCATTCGAACAAACATTTTGGAACATTTGAAATTCATTTGAATGTTTAAATTTGAATGTGAAGACATTCTATTCCAATTTGAATGACCACATTTGTTTGAATTTGATCGAATTTCAAATGTTTAGAACATTCATGCACATCCCTGGGATATAGCAGATGCCAACATTTGGCATTTTTCAGTGACTTAGTAAAACCATCCCTGCACTCTTCCAAGCAATTGGAGATCATTGTTGATCTAGCTGTTGGAAATGATATTCTTTATGGATTGTACCTTTTTATCTGTTTGGGTGTCTCCTCAGGAACTGTGGTGAATAGCTGTGTAGAAATTGTTTGATGTATAATCCTATCCCTTGAAAATTCAATATGAAAAGCTTCTTGTACCTGATAATTTGACCCTAAAAGTCTGATGATTGTTAATTTACTACAAAGTGTGTGATATGAAATTTAAAAAAAAAATCAGTAGAGTTGGATGAGGGAGCTCAGCAAATGAAAACACAAAGTCAAAGCAACATGAACCACAGCTTTAATAATGGGCACCAAATGTGCTCCCTTAATTCTACCCCCAGATACATGTAGGAAATAAGAAGGACAATCTTAGGCTGTGGGAATTAAAAGTCAATTCCAAACGAAGCAAAAAGCCTCATTCTTGCTATGGAATATATGTCCAAGCATTAGCAGAGTCCAGCGTCTCTTTTTTAATAGCCTAGTTTCTCAGTAATGACTTCCAGAGTTAACCTGGTTGTTATTTCAGGGACAGGAATATTCTGATGCCCCCCATTATTTTTTCTTTTCTTTTTTTAATCTGGCCTATGTACAACCAGAAAGGACTATTTTTTCTTTGACAGATGTTGGCTTGTTGTTCCTTGGGAAACAATATTTATGTATATTTTAAGAACACTATTTTTGCTCCTGAGTCTCAGAAAAGAACTCTTCAAGTATGGCTAAACATATTGGCAAAGTGGAACTGTTTGAGCTTCTTTAAAGATAAGGACAATATGCTTTCCTTATAACTAAGAGCAATATTGTCATATAAAAGTAAGGGAAATATGTTTTAAAACCTGGAGTAAGAATTCTGCAATGAGATGGTGTGCACTTGAATTACTTTCCCATTTGCTAGTTTTGTATATGACCTCTAAGGGCTATGACAATCCTTTTTAAAGAATGCTTGACAGAATATCTTATTTTAGTTTATTTATTTCCTGCCCTTCACCCAAATAAACTTGCAATGCCATTAAAAAGATAAAAAATTTCATAGAACAACTCACATTATAATCTTCCCTCCCTCCATGGCAGAACAACACTCAGATGAAGCTAAACATCAGAAGCCTGGTTGAAGAGGTATATTTTAACCAGACATCTGGTATACAATACCATGATCAGCTAGTGGAACGGATTCAGTGCATCATGGGAGGCTCTTCAGGTATTCCATCAGTGTTTGATGGATATATTTTGGATGAATGCAGGAGCCACTGTTTTATCCATGTACCTCTTGTCTCTTGGGTCAGTGATGCCTCGACCTCTGAATAGCTAAATGTGAAGCTATGCTACATGCTGTTTCTGACATTAGGGGGTACCTGCATTTCGGAGTATATGACTGCAGGCCACAACAGTTGGTGGCACAATTGGTTTCCCAGAAGTGAATATTAATATATGTAAACAGAAAATGGACAAATGACACAGATGAGTGCAAAGGGTATCAGTTGTCCCATTACTACACTGTGCTGTATGCATTACATAGATTTTCTAGACTAAATTTTAAATGCTAGCATACAGGAGGGCTGGTAGTGGCTCTGCAGATCCCTTACTTTTGTATTTAATGCTGACATTTTTAGTTACATCTTTTGTGTAATTTATATTATGTCTAAATCAAAGGAGACAAAACGAGATATTTGATTCTTCAGACATCTGTAAAAATGAACTAGAAATCTGTATTGAATTTGAAAACGTAATTTAACTGCAAAGATTAATAGGACTTGATGCCTCACTTTGTGCTTGTTGGGGAAGAGTTTCCTAGCCTAGACACTTCTGTTATGATATGGGCTACCAGAGTGAGCCACGCCATCATTAGCACATCCACACTGTGGGCAGTTCAGCTCAAATTCAGAGGCCAGAAGCAAAAGTCCCAGAGCCTGAAGTTGCTGACTGTGGCTGTTTTGCTAGGCATCCAGAAGTGGCACACTCCTGGGGTCACTTCCAGTTGCCCAGTGAAATTATGTTGCATGTAGTATACCAGGCCATGGCCCATGTTCTGTCCATGTTAGAATGCACAGTGGCATCATTTTTGCACCATTGCCTCCTCCAGGGCCTTATTTTGTGAGGATGAAGTGGTCTGCTGGGAGATACGGCTTCCCAGTAGACCATTCTGTAGCATATACTATACATTCCAGTGGCTCTTCTGGGCTGATCTACCAGCCCAGTGAAGACATATCTTTAATGTCTGTGTCTTAAAAGCTTTGCTCCTGTATTTCATACGTGTTGTCTTGAACTGGATTGTAGGCCTTGTACTGCACTTTATACAAAACCCCCTCTTCTGCAATCCATGGAATAATCAGGACTGATAACATAAGTTGGATGTATATTGAGTGGCCACAATCCTGGTCAGTGAGTTGTTATAGAAAAGAAACTGGAAGACTTTTCAGTTGAGTTTTAATTAAGTCTTTTACATATTCACAAACAAGAGGTACAAGGCAAAGGAAAATTCTGTATAAACATGGAGGGAGTTCTTTTTATTTCTTGATTTATGTGCATTTATATGCCTAACTATACAAAGGCTTTCAAGGAAGATTAACAGCTAAAAGCAATGCAAACAGGTTAAAATAAGACTACAAAAGACTAAATCATATATGAACAGCTGGTAGAAAAAAATTAAAATGCTGCTGTTTTCTTGGTTGTGTTTTAAAATCACATTATCTACCACTGACCTAACAGAAGATTTCCCCCTTTTCGAGTTAAATTACATCTGGAGAAGATGCTATCAGGGAATGGTTAAAATCTTGAAAATTTATTAAAATTATAGAGAAAATCAACGCAGTTCTTTAATTTTGGGCAGAATTGCTCCCCAAATCTATTCCAGCACATTTTCATCTGCAGAACTTTTTTTTCATTATCAACAGGTTGCATTTCTAGATACAGAAGTTCTGGTTCAGCATTCTTTTACCCCCTACTATCTTAACATCCTTTAAAACATTTAATCAAAATTTTCTCATATAAGAAAATATTACTTCTTGTTTATTGATAAGTTCTGTTTTGAGCTAGTGAACAAAATTGAAGAAAGTGGATAATTTTTATGTAGTTGCCAATTTTATTTCCCTGTAATAAATACTGCTTTTTTCCTGAGGGGTTTTAAATAATACAAAAGTAGATGTACATTTTCTCATAAAGCAACAAATACATGTTTTTGCTTTTTTTAAAAAAAATAAAAAAATCTACTTTTTCTTTGCATTATAGTTTCTGTCACTTCTTAAATAGTTTCTTTTAAAAGTGGTATTTTAAAGATACGATCATAGAACACATATCATATATAATATCATATTTTTCCTCTTGCTTTTTATCAGATATAATCTTACTATTGTGTGATGATACACAATACTACTGGTGATTTGATTTTCTTACAAATAATATCAAAGATTTCTTTGACTTGTATAGCTTTCCATCTAATAAAGGTTTTTCAATATACTAGAAAATATATAAAAAACTGGATCCCATTCAACACAGAGAGACTCATTGTATTAATAAAAATGCTTCAAGAATATAGAAAGAAATGCTTTCTTTTCCTTGGTTTTCCTATTCGCTTCTAGACCTACAAATCAACACTGACACTGATCATCAAGGGTTCCTACACTATCCCTGCACTTCCTTGGAATACGTGCGGGAATTCTATATAATACTTGAAATCTTTACTTTCAGATACAACTTCTTTGGATGGACCATACATTAGCTATTGGTCAGAAACAACTCCCATGCATCATGGGATTTTTGAAAGATGTGACAGTAATATCTCTTTCACTAATGATACAATGACAGTTAATTGTTCATTGGCCTAATTGTATTTCAAACACAGTATTGCAAATATCCAGGAGACTAATATCAAGCTGAATTTAATATTGGTTTTTAAATATTTTTATGTCTTGTACTTTTAACATTTTGAGGCAAGCAGCTTGATCGATGCTTGTTAATGGATGTCTGTATAAATGTAATCATCATCAATGATCCGAAAAGTCTTTCAAGACAGTTAATATTATTACTATGCTGTGTTTTTTCATTGGTGTTTCTGGATTCAGTATGATCTTTTGTAAGATTTTATTTTTTTAAAAAAACATCCTTCTCTGCATACACAGCTTATAAATGATTCTCTTTTTGTGTTATGAACCAAGTTTGTTCATAAGCAAGAGAAATAGGAACAAATATGGAGACAGATTATATGTGAATGTTTTCACTGGGCTTTTGGAAATAGATAATTTTTCAACCCTGCTTTTTTCAGTTTACCAGTGTTTTATTTGCCTTTTGCCATGTATTTATACGCTGTACTGCAAATGATACTTGCCTAGTTTGACAGCACGCGGCAGTAGCAAATGCTTCTGGCAACCACTTGCAAAAGAAGAAAATAAACAGTTCTAGTGGGGAGAGGCAGCAAAGATGACATCATCAACATGATCTGTCAATCAGCATTTGAAGCCCTTGTTGGGAATCCATCTGGATTGGTCTTCACATAATTGGAAAGTTTCTGTTCTCAAGGTTGAAGTTTGGTGGCCAGAGAACAGGTAGTGGTTCTATGGCGAATATATATTTTCAATATGTCTTCTGATGAATAAATTCCATTAATCTCAACAGGACTTATTTTTAAGGAAATGCAAAATGCCTTAGTATTTTTAAATATTTACCACATATTTTTTATCAGATGTAGAATAATGTGAACTTTGCTATTAATAGTATTGCAATATTCCTAAATATCATTTGACATATTTCTCTGCATAATGTTGTCTGCAAGTATTAACTGAAACTTTCTGGAGAGGTGAGTGAAAGTTATTTTCAAATGTAAAGTGATCGTTTTCTGTTTTTATATGCTCCATTTATCAGAACATGGTTTTTCTGACATAGAAAATGATGTTGCAAGTTGTCTTTTATGTGTCAGATATATTTCCTTTTATGTTGAAAACAGTTTTGTCATTGATTGATGGATATCCACCATCATACATTGCTTCCTTGTTGATAGTCTGTAGGATTTTGCCTCACATACTTCTAAAATTTAAATCATGGCCCATCATCGTGTCAGAAAGGATAATGTCATGAAAGACTTGATGAAATTTTAATTGAAAATACATTGACCTTAATTGCATTTTTAAATGTTTGAGATCATTTATGTAAGTAATGAAGTTCTCTGTTGTTGGTCTAGGATGCCTTTCACATTTATCTGATTGTAGAAGCCTTGGGGTGCCACATTAAATTTAAAGCAGGCACTACACACAGTACAGGGTTGGCTTCCTATCTCTTTATCTTTTACAATCAGACTGCAGTCTAACATTTGGAATTAATTATCTCATCTTGAAAGCTATTTCTGTATCTATAAGAGTCAAAGAATTAGCAGTGATCATGAATAATGTCACTGCACTGATATCAGAAACTAAAAAAAACTGATGTTATCTCATAGGTAAAATAAATCTTCATAAGAACACAAGAGGAGCTCTGCTGAAACAGGCCACAACCCATCTAATCCAACATCCTGTCTTACATAATAGCTTGCCAATCACTTCTGGGTATCTTAAGCAGAACGCAAAGGCAAAACCATTCACCTGCTCCCAGTTCTTTGCAAATGGCCTTCCAGCCTGAAGGCAGTGTCCTCCATCCATCCATCCATCCATCCATCCATCCATCCATCCATCCATCCATCCATCCATCCATCCATCCATCCATCCATCCATCCATCCATCCATCCATCCATCCATCCATCCATCCAATACCTGGAGATCTCAAGGCAGATAACATCTAAAATCAAACATCATTAAAATAATAATAGTATGTATCAAAACAATACCATCTGCAAGTGGGAAGAGAAAAGTGCATTCCCATTTAACTGAAGGCCAGAGCAAAGAGGTGCATCTTCACTGCCTTCCTAAATGTGTACAGTGAAGGTTACTGATGCACCTCAAGGGGGAGAACATTCCATAGCCTAGGGACCATCACCGAGAAGGCCTCCTCCCAGGTGCCCATGCCTTTTGCTGCTGAGGGTGTTGGGACAACCAGGAGGGCCTCTGCTCCAGATCTTAAGGCAAGGGCAGGTTGATATGGGAGTGTTGTCCCTTCAGGTATTTCGGGCCCAAGTCATTTAGGGCCTTATAACACCTTGAATAGGACATGGTAGCAAATCGGCAGCCAGTGCAACTCTTTTAAGACCGGTGTGATGTGCATCCAGACAGCTGTCCCAGTCAGCAATCTAGCTGCTGCATTTTGCACTAACTGCAGCTTCCAAACTGTCTTCAAGGGCAGACCCATGTAGAGCGCATTACAATAATCTAGTCTGGAGATTGCCAGAGCATGGATAAATGTGGCCAAGTCATCTCTGTCCAGAAAAGGCTTCAACTGGTGCACCAGCTGTAGTTGGGAATAGGCACCATTGGCCTCCACCTGAGCTTCCACCTGAGTTTCAAGCATCAGTGCAGAGTCCAAGAACACCTCCAAATGCCACACCTGGCCCTTCCATGCCATTACAACCATATCAAGGACAGGGTGTCTCCCAACTACATGGATCCAAGAACCTGTGACACACAGCACCTCTGTCTTGTCTGGATTCAGCTTCAATTTATTGCCCCCCCCCCCATCCAGCCCATTTGTCCAACCCTTCCTTAAACCTAGCCAGGCTGGCTGCTCTGACAACCCCTTCTATTTATATGTTATACACAAGGCAGTTTATAAGCAGTTAGTAAAATTCAGAGGAGCTATTAAACAGAATACAAAGCACAATACAGTAATCATATCAATGTATAATGCAATGATACTCTTGAGTCAAGATGGACGCTTGATGACTGTAAGGATATATCTGTGCTGTTTCTATGGCAACAGTATGGTAGTGGTTTTCCTTTGTCACCTTCTAAGGAGATGCAAGTAATTGAGCATCTTTAAAATGATGTATTTCACAAGTAAATAAATGCATTTGATTGTTCTATGGGGATATTTCTTTTCTGCATTATAATTATATCTTTAATTTCTAGCCTGAAACTATAGCCTAATACTGTATATCCTATGTGTATATAAAGTTTGCTTATAAGTTTGTTAAATGTATACTCTTCAACATAATATTTCACAGTAAAGGAGACAGGGAAGTATAAATGAATTTTTAAATATTTGGGTATTTTCTTGTATTTGATAGTTCTTATGTTCAGGTTTAAAACAGGAATGGCTTTTATTATTTGATGACCTAATCAGCATAATCTAATAGCATTGGCTCTAGTGATTCGGGGGCATAAGATAGGAAAGGGTGCCTGGTCCCTTGGGTGGCTGTAGGATCGGGTTTAGTGAGACAGTGCCTAAGGTAATTGAGTAGCGAAAGTGAGTTGCTTCATGAGGTGCTGTAGCTGTGCAAAACTGCAGTTGGCCAACAAAAGGGTTAGAAGGAACAGGGATGAACTTCAACATTTCCCTGAACTCCATGCTTATAGTGACAGCACTGATTCCACCACCCTAAAAGTGGTGCTGCAATCTAGGGTGGGTATACTACTCGAAGAAATAAATATGGATGCTGATCTGTGTCCATTGGGGAGCCCTGAATTATATGGATGCATCTGTGAATGGGAAGAGATATTCATCTGTATTACTGGGTACTAGCTCCACACAGCTAGGCCTCTGTTGGGTTTACTTAATTCCCACATATATCTACCAAATTCTGCAGATTTATTAATGAAATGTTTTCATAAGCATGAGCTATTCTCTGAGCAGCTAAGCCTTACCGTATCTTGCCATGAATTTAAATAATGAGTAATAATTTTGTAGCAAAATGCTCTAGATAATCTTTTATAGGGCTATAGTCAAACTTTTTTTTAGTTGTGCGGCAATATGACTGAAATAATCTAAGTTCCACAGGGATGCTTTATTCTGCATACATATTCAGGATATGAAGTAAGAATTGTACTAGTACATTTCCTGTGGGAAGGCAGTTAGAAATTCTAACAGAGCTTACTCCCCATGAAATGTGACTGAGTAATAATTAGAATAATTATTATTCCAGATCTCATGTTTGGAAATACAGTTTGAAGAAAAGCCCTTTTTTGTGAACTCGTTTACTTCATGGCATCAAGAAGTATACGTTGTCATATTTACTTTTAGATATTTATTTCCACATTATGCTTCAAAGTATAAGTCTCTGTCTAGACAAGTGTTTTTTGGGGAGAAAGGCTGTCATTTCCATATTCCCTAAACTGAGGAAGAAAGAACATACAGCTGAGAGTGTGGAGAGACCTGAGGCCTTTTCACACTTAGGTCGGTAGTGAATAATTAGAGAACTTCTAGGGAAGGGCATCTGCACTCTGATGCTGGTGCTACAGCCCAGAATTTCCCTAATTATTCACTTTACTAACCTTAACCAGGGACTTATCAGAAGAACTCAGTGTTGAGTATCTGCAACTCTTCCAGTGCTCCAGGGTTGTCTGAGGTGCTGCGCAAGCACACGGGCACCTGGGATGACCATAGATGTGACTGTGCATGCACAGAGCATCAGCGTTGTCATGGTGACAGTGCTGAGCAGTTGCGGAGGGCATCACAACCAAAACTGTGGTGCCCTGAAGAGACCAGCTCCACGATCGGTCATAGGTGAGTGACCAATTGCATGGGTCAGGGGCTGTATTTACCCAGCACTTACAAGTGTGAGCACTAGTTAACACTGGGTGATTACGCTCCTTTCCCATCTAGTGGACAGGAAGGGAAGTGCAAAATCACCCCTGTAGTGTGAGGCAAACGTGAGTTCACCTCGGAGGGTCCCCGTGAACAGCCCCTAATCTGGGCTACATGCAGGACAAAAGCCCAAAATACGTAGCAACCCCCCCTCCTTTCTAACTGTTCTCACCCTGAATCAGGAGGCAAAAATGGATTATCCTGGGGGCATGGGGACGTTCCCAGGTTAAGTAGATTGCCAATCGCAGCATTAGCAGGCAGGGTTTCGCTGTCCCTGCCATGCGCACTGCGATTACAACTGTCCCCCTTGCCTGACTGCCCGATTCCCTTCTGCACCGCCAAAAGCCACACACTGCATAAGAGAGGGGCATAATAGGAAGGGAAAGTGGTTCATTGATTGAAGCCTCAGCTGTGTTTTAATTATTTTACGGGAGCTGCGTGCCCGTATACCTCTGTCTGACAGCTGATCAGCTGAGTGCAGAGAAGCTGTCAGGCACTCGCTAAGGCAAGCCTTTACCCAGACATGCCTGCCCAGTTGGGTGGTCAGGCAAGGGGGGCATGCTTTTACCCAGGGGGGAGGGGGTGGAGAAAACCGCGGTTTCCCGATGCAGGGCTCTACCATGGTTCTTCTCATGGGGACAGGCAGGTTTGGCTTGAACCCGTGCTGTCCTCAATTACCATGGGGACTTCTTAATGTGAACTACAATTTGCATTAGGGCTGCCCTGAATCCACCCCAAAATAATCACAGCCCATGGAGATGCAACCTTACAGACACTTTGGATGAACACCCTTGGGTATTTTCCTCAACATCTCATCTTCATATCCAACCACAACAGCTATACTGAGGTGAATGGGTGGTGCACATATGGAACTGTGACACCCGTGAGGCTTCTCTGGTTTGAAATCTGGCATGTTTTCCATACTAGGTTTGGAAAGGTTTGGGCAAATCAGAGAGGTCTTTTCCACACTAGGTAAAGACCTCTCTGATTTGCCCAAACCTTTAAAAAATTACACTTTTTAATAGGAGTGTGCAAAGTAGCTCAGAACACTATTCAGAACAGCACTACAGAACTGTCGGGAAGCCTGCAGGGAAGCCTGTCCAAGGCCATATTTACCAGACCCCTGCAAGGGGCAGGGCACACATCTGCCACTCTCCTAAACTTTCCAAGTTCTTAGAGAAGTGGCAGAGTGGCAGCTGGTACAGCAGGTTTTGGTGATCCGATTGTAAATGCTCTACACCAAAAACTGTTTCCTCCATCTCTCCTTCAGAAGCTTAAGTCAACATGAGGTGTATACCCAGATTTTCATTCCTAGGACCTCATTGGTACTGCAAGGTGGTGGTGGTGGTTCTTTAATTTAGACAGCATTTTGAGCTGTTTGTATGCTTCTGGGCTTACCTAATCTGCCCCAGACAACCTGGCCCAGGGAGGTCCAGGCTGTCACAGGACTGCTGTGACATTATACATGGGCACTGTGCATGGTGCAGTCTGGAAACAAAGTACACAGGAGCTGTTTAGGCTAGCGACCCAGAAGTGGTGCACTTCTGACACCAGTTCTTGGGTGCCCAGCAAAATGGTGGCGAACATGTTATACCAATCTATTCCCTGTAGGTTGCCTGGATGCAGGCTGCTAGGCCAGTATACCAGCGAGACTGCTATGTGGACTGCTTCCAAGTGGCCCATGCTTGGAGTGGGCTATGGTTTCATTTTCATGCTGTAGTCCACTCCAAAGCTCTTATGTGTGTGGATGGAGTGGTTCAGCTGGTCTCCTGGGTTGATCTACTGACCCAGTGCAGACATAGCCTCTGTGTTCTACAGTTTTAATATGGTATCCTTTAAATTGATTTTGCTATGGTTTTGAAGGATCTAAATTTTTATTTTAATGTCCTGGGTGCTGCTTCAAGGATGAGGAGTGGCTTTCCCCCCTTTCCTTTTTAAAGAAATTGATTAAACAAGTTGTTCACATAGTTGCTCACACTCTTCATTGGTGTCTTTTGAAGCTACTTTAAGGTTACATTGTTAAGAAAACTCCAGGACCTGCAGTGTACTTTTTTCTGGATACCTATTAAATATATTACATATGTAATATGTATTTATAATATATTAAATCAATGATATTTATTTCAATTAATAACCATAGCCTAAAAGATATTGAAATTGTAGTACATCTTAGAGCTGTCCATGAATTTTTTTGACATTCTATTTGAATCAAATACCTGAAAATGCAATTCGATTTGAATCTTTTAAATTTGAATTTAACAAGATTCAATTTGTATTGATCAAATTCGAATCTATTTGTTTGATTTTTTTATTCAAATCTGCATATACGAATATTGACAACTTTTGTATGTGCACGTACACATCTTCCTCACATCCGTATGCATCCGTACATGACTGTATGCATCCCGTAGGTATCCCGTATGCAACCCATTTTTCTCCCGTACGCATTTGTAGAAATGCGTGCAGATGTGGGAAAGATGTGGATCTTCAAGTCCGCATCACGTACAAACCCGTACACATACAAATGTCCAGATATGACATTTCAAATGTTCGAATGAATAGATCCAAAGTTTGAAATTAGATTTGAATGTTTACATTTGAATTTTCGGACATTCTATTCAAGTTTGAATGTCAAAATTCGGCACATTTGATCAGATTCTGAATGCCTATGAATATTCATGCACATCCCTAGTACAGATGTACTAGGGATGTTATAAGTCTGAACATCAATGTGGTACATTAAAAAAAAGTTGTCAGCTTTTATATTCTGCCTTTTGCCACCGAAGTCAGCATCAAGTGCTTTCCAGATTAAAACAAATTAAATTTAAACACCGAAGTAAAATCACAAAAAATGAAAATAAAAGCAAGTGTTCAACCAATAAGCATGCTGCACTGCTCAATACCACCACCAATCTCATAAGCCTTTTTTTTTTTGCAGTGACTGTGCTTAATCTGTAATGAATCCAAATTAGCTTGATCAGGATCAATCACAGCGGGAAGCATCTGCGTTAAGCAGGATTAGTGTTGCAATGTGGCTGCCTCAGCACTGATCCGGAAATATGTTTTAGTGTTTGTTTTATCACATGCTGTGATCCACCATGGGACCTCCAGGTGAAGGGCAATCTTATTTTTGACAAAAATCCAACTTGATGTCCTTGGGTTCCATGAAGTTTCATCCAAGTAGCATACTGTGTCATACCAGAGGCCAATTCACACTTGGCCCCATAGTACATGATAGGGTAACATCTGGTAAAGAGCATCTGCACTTGCAGGAGGCGTTTTCAACCCAGAATGAAATAAATAAATGAAATGATGTCTAGCAACTAGGCTGTGGGGGTGACACAGGGTACTATTTTGTCACGGGTGTTGTTTCACATCTACCTAAAGCCTCTGTAACCAGGAGTTTGCTGATGAGATGGCAGTGATAAGCTGATAACACTCAGCCCTACCTCTCCACTTCTGAATCAGCAGAGGCTGTGAGCATCCTGAACTACTGCCTGGATGCAGTGATAGTTAGGATAAAGGGCCATAAACTGTATTGTATCAAGAAAAGTTGGAGAGTTTGTGGTTAGGAAGTCCTCAGTATCAAGAGTTGAGGGATTTTGCCTGTTCTAGATGGAGCTGCACTCTCTCAGAAGAGCAGACATAGTCTGGGGTATTTGTTTATTTATTTATTTGTATTTGTATTCCACAGTATACCTGAAGCTTTCAGGGTATGTTGCAGGAATAAAACAAAAATTTAAAATGAACCCACTAAAACAATAAATGTCTGAAAGTAGGACAGAGAAGCTGTTTTCTTAGCCATGATAAATAGGTGTATCTTCATTAATTTTCTAAACTGATACAGCAAAGATGTCTGGTGGCCCTTTTGAGGGGTGGGGCTGTTCCATAATTCAGTCATCACTGTCACTGGAGGCTCAAGTAACCTCTGTGGCAAGGAATGCCTGCTCCCAGTTTTGGCTGGTGCACCAGCTACTCCTCTACAATGATAGGAAAAGTCTGGCCACTGTCATCCTTGCTGTAGCAGGTTCACATTTGAATTACTGTATGTGCTCTGTGGGATGCTACGCTTCTGTCTGGTCTGGAAACTGCAACTAGTGCTGAATGGGTTGCTTGCTCTCTCACAGATGGGAGGGCCATAAGTCAAGCAACTCTGCTCATGTGCTTAAAGAAGTTTGCACTGACTGCTGGAACAGGTTCAAGGGCATGTGCTTGGTTTATAAGACAGTAAACAACTGGGGATCAGATTGCCTTCCCTGACATGGGCCTTTTCTGCACTGGGCCTTATTGTAGATAATATACTGGAATAGGGGCCTGCCATCCACATACTGTGGGTCTTTCTGTACTCATTCGGGAGCTGGATTAAGAAGCTTCTTAATCCAGATCACAGGTCGTCCATCCACATATTGATGCAGATCAAGGTGGCCCGGCTGCCCCCCTTAGTCCTGCTTTATTTGCACGAGATGAGCCAGATCCAGATTAAGAAGCCCTTAATTTGGACCTCTTGTAGACCCAATTAAATGGGACCACAATAGGACTAAGGGCCTTGTTTCAGATCACAGGAGGTATGCTGATGTCCTGCCATAGCACACTGTTGAAAACCCCTTAGTAGCCCATTTCCAAAATTGTACCCCCTTCTTATTAGCAAAATATTTGTGATTAAAATAGTTTCACTCTTGTGCTGTTTTCTTTCATTATTTTTTTTTCACATATCCCTAAATGGCCTGGTCTCTGCCCCAGGAGTATGTGCACCCCAGGCTGAGAATCACTGTTCTAGATGAAATAAGAATGTATAATCACCCTTCTTAGATGGAAATCTGAATGAGCCCAGTCCCACGTTTCAGCAGCAGAATTAGTTATACAAGAGCAGTTTGTCTCCACTGATAGGTATTGAGATCATGGGATGAGAAAGCTCTGTCAAAAATACTGTTTGCTGACATGCCTTTCAATTTATCATATAGCAGTTGCAGTTATTATGTGATAAAGATGGCTGTGTAAATCAGGCTTGTATTACTGTACAGAGCTGTCTGTAAAGCAACATATCCCAAGAAGCTTAAAGCAAGCACTTCCCAGTAATATATCATGGTGTGGTTTTATTGGTATGACCTCAGCTATATATTATTTCCTGAAAGAAACATTTTGAACTGAAGAGCCTTATTGTGATGTCAGAATACATTACATATTTTTATTAATACTGTTTTTCTGCATGTGGCTCATGTGTCATCTTCATTAAATAATGCTTAAAACTTTATGGGCATTTTGTCAGCTGCAGAAAATTGCTATAAAGAGAATGTGATGTATGATTTAAGTGGTAAAACATTCAAGCTGAGTTATGAAGAGTATAGATGCAAAGTGTGTCATTTGATTCCTTCTCATCCCAAAGGTTGTCCATTCTATTCTTTTGTGGTACTACTGATTTTTCTAAGATGAGAAATTACAGTTACCAAGATGGATAGATAGACAGATTAATAGATTCCCTGCTGCCTGAGACCATTTAGGTCTTAAAGACTTAAATTTATTTTCTGTTCTATTAAAACAATGGTTCCCAACCTTTTTTTTTTCTTTTCACTTTTTCACCCCTTGGCAACCTCTTTCTATAAATTTCACCTTTCTTATTAGCAAAATGAAGGATGTTGCTCAGAGGACTGATGTGTCTTTTTCTACCATTATTCAGTTTGTTTGTGTGTATCTCTAATGCTGCATTCACGCCTGTTTTAATCCACTTTCAGTCCACTTTCAGAGTGAGAGAAGACATCAGCAAAGTGACCAGTCATTTTATTTCAACTTTATTCAACCCAAAGGTAGATTTTCTGAGTTAAGACAGTTTGACCCTTTCCTGCTGTGTTCTCTCTCTCTGAAAGTGGAGTTAAACTGGATTAAAACGTAAGTGTCCTGGTTGTACCCCTGGGAGTAGAAATACAAGTTAGGAATCATTGTATTAAAATGTTACCAGTAAAACTCATTCCTTTGAACTATATTTACAAAAAAACCACAAGAGAGATTAGAATGTTAATATGATCTCAGACTCGTTATTTGTTGCATCAATATCCTTAAAATGGGGAGGGAGGCAAAGGTAGGATCCAATGTTTTCTTGGAGTGCCTTTCTCCAAAGAAAACTGATGATGGAGTGTATGGTCAGCATGGAGGGACAGAGACTTCTTATCATTTCAAGCTAAAAGGTCTCTCATCCAACAATTCCTGAAGGCAACTATTTGCCTAAGAACTCAAAAGTGCTCCTTTCAGGTCACCGACCAATTGGCAAAAATAGCACAGTGAGATAGTACTGCTTAAAGTCATGGAGCTGGGCATGGCAGATGCTATCATGAACTCACAAATTGTATCTAAATATACCTGCTGTAAACTTGCAAGCTGTGCAATTCAGCTTGTTATGAGTCATTCTGGGAATGATTGTTTGGTTTATTCATCTCTGACAAAGGGATGCCTTAATAATCAAGTCACCTGACTGTTTAAATAGTCAACAATTATATTTATGTCCATTCATTGCATTAGATTTATCTGTTTTAATGGTTTTTGGCATCATTAAGTGAAGCAACTCAGATGTTGGCTCAGCTTGTCATTTCAATTTATTTCCTTATTTAAAGTCTCTTTACTAACTTTTGATTATATTCTGATGGTATAAAATAGACAAGTCTTCTCTTAATTTAATCCTATGTGCGTTAAATATTGTAACTAGAATGCTTGGTTTTACCTTTTCCTGATAAATGAGCTGAATTATAAGACTAGGAACAATTAATAAGCCATTTAGACTGGCTTTGTTCCACTAAATTCAATGGGCAATCCCTGCATGAGTCATATGCAGTTAAACACCATTGTAGAATGTTAAGAAATCATCCAGGCTCTGAAAGAAAAGTAATTTCAGTTTAGTGCTTCATATTGCAAACATTAAGTCATTCTCAGAAGGCATTTTCTTTAATCATAGCAATAACTTAACTTTAGAGCTACCAAGTTGAGGCTTTTTGTGGCTTCCCATTTCTGAAAATCAGCAATGGGATAGTAGAGCGAATGGAAAGTGTTTCAATATTTTAATACTTCAGAATAGCTGAGGTGAAACTCAACTCTATTGTCTCTAACAAGAGTTATGCCATTTGCTAGTGCGGCATATGAACTATGTGCTATTCTCTCAGTGCAAGTTTTATGACCATTTGAAAATGATACTAGTATTTGTTCTTCATTTGTGTAAAGAAATGGTATCTTCAAATGAGGAAAGGGTGTTTCTTTTTGCCTAAAATTCAGTAAAGAGGACGTTTTAATCTACTTACTCATCTAAATTATATCCTTACAGTGCACCTTGAATTGTAAGGTCATAAACACATAGGCCGTGTCTTCACAGCAACCTTATCTCGCTTTCCCTAAATCGAGATAACAGAACCAGATGCAAATGCGAATTCGCCTGTTCCCATTACTTTCAGCTTAATCGCGTTCAATCCGGATTCTGAGGAAGTACGTGACTCAAGGGGGGACTCCAG
Organism: Aspidoscelis tigris stejnegeri; assembly: GCA_023333525.1. Taxonomy (NCBI): domain Eukaryota; kingdom Metazoa; phylum Chordata; class Lepidosauria; order Squamata; family Teiidae; genus Aspidoscelis; species Aspidoscelis tigris. Next base: position 69,656,445 of record JALMGA010000006.1, read on the forward strand.
TGGCTACCTTTTAAAATCAGCTTTTCGGGGCTGCCCTGTCCTCTTCCTCCTGGTGTGAATGTACCACCCATAACAGACCCCTTCACGGAGCCTAGCTGGGTGGCTGCCTTGCCTGGATGGAGGAAAAACGGCACCAGCAGCCAGCGATTCTTTGCCCTCCTCTCCCCATTTCCCAGGGTACACAGCAGCAGCAGCAGTAACTCAAAACCCCTTCACAGCCACAGCCTTTAAAACAGAAACTTCAGGGCTTTCCTTTCCCTTTTTTAAAGGTCAGAACTTTCAGAGAGCTAGAATTGCACAAAACTGCAACATTGTTATTAAGGTGTGAAGAGACTAGATCGCTACAGTGTAGCTTTAAGGACTGAATTTTTATAGTGACTGGTTTGAGGGTGGTTTTTTTTCAATGAAATCACTATCTTTGGAAGCAAGCTATTGGGGGAGGGAAACTCTAAACATGGATTCTCATCCCTTAACACGGTAGGGTCCCCACAGTAAAAAATGTAAAACGTTTCAAGCACACGATCCGGAGTGAGACCTGTTGAAATCAGGATTGAGATTCACCACGCTTTTGGGTGGTTTAACACGGAGAAAGTGTGTTAAGCCAAACTGCCATGCGGACTCCGAGGATTGAAAACGTTTTGAATCTGAGATAAGGTTGCCGTGAAGACACGGCCATAGTATCTGAAGGGGCTCCTCGGTAGCTGAAGGAGCACCTGCTCCCATATAGACCTGCCCATGTATTGAGATATCAGGGAGAGGGCCTTCTTTTAGACTTTCAGAGGTTTGGGGGCGGGGGCGGGGGTGGGGGGAGACTCTCAGGAGAGTGTTTTTTGTGGTGGCCCCCAGACTCTGGAATACCTCCCTCTTTAAGTTCATCAGGCTCCTACATTGTATGGTTTTCAGTGCCTGGTTAAAACATTCCTCTTCACCCAGGCCTTTGATATTTAGCTGCCTCTGGGTGTTGTCCTGTCAGGGAGGGTGGATGGGTGGGAAGGAGGGAGATAGGAAGGGTTATATTTTAAATATGTTTTAATGTTTTTATACTTTATTTTTTACTATTGTGACTCTCACAGGGACCTTTTTGTGAAGTGTGGGAAACAAACAAACAAACAAACAAACAAACAAACAAGCAAGCAAGCAAGCAAGCATGGCCCCCTTCCAGATAGGGCTAATGGATTAGTTTTAGGCTCAGCCTTATGGCGAAGCATGTCCACACTGCAGTCTCAGAGTTCAATGCAAGCAGCAACTCTGGCTGGAGGCAGAAGCCACCTGAATGAAGGAGCAGAACAATGAGCTCTCAGCCTGTCTCCTTAGAGGGAAGACCTGTCCAGGGGATAAATCAGATTGCAACAATGCTGTGTGATGGGTATCGTTTCAGTTCAGGGACATTGCAAGGCATTACTCTTCTCTCACCTTTTGGCCAGGTTTGAGGAGAGAGGAAAATTAAGAGTTAAAGAAATGCATATGAAGTTTGTGTGTAAATGGTATTTGACACCCACCCATCCTGGCCACTTAATGTGTATGGTACCAAATATGGGCTCAGATTGTTCGAATATCTAAGAATAAGGACACGTATCTACACTTATGGTGGGACTGTCCTATGGTACAAGAATTTTGGTGTTAGGTGGGGGAGAAATTCATATTATATTGAGGATTCATATAAATTAGACAAAATAATTTTGTTTCAAAAAATGGATATACAGTTGCTGAATATGATGGATCAGTTTATATTGAAACAAATGATGTTGGCCACACAAACTGTTATAATGAGATATTGGAAGGATTCAGGAGGAAGATCTTTATAAAGTGGAATAATTATTTGGGGGATCAGTTATCTTTTGGTTTCATCAGGGAGCATCAGATATATTATATGGGCATAATGCAACTTAGTTCTGTAGAGGATGAATAGAAATAAGGTATTTGAATATATGATAAATAGCAGGGGGGACACAACCCAACAAGGATTGGTCTATATGATTTCTAAGCTTGTGGAGTGGGTAGGCGTGGGATAAAAAAGCAAAGCAAAGGACTTAATTTTATAATTTTTTTTTAAAAAAAACTTAAAAACTGCTCTCTGTTTTCTTCTTATACTTCCCAGTTTATCCCTGCCCACTCAGTGAGACGACTTAGGAGTTCCCTCTTGAGGTTGGCTTCATCTACAAGTTCCCTTAGCTTCGAAAAGCTAGTGTAAAAATGGGAGTTTCCAAATTCTTGTTAAACACAAATAATGTAGGAAACAACTTGATCTCAACAGAGAGGAAGTTCTAGCAAATGAGTTGTTATAATGGAAGTGGTCCTGTCCCTGGGTTTTAAAACTCACATCTCATTTACTGGAGGGCCACCAAACAGGTCCCTCCCTTTGATCTTAAACTTGGGGGGCGGGGGTATTGAAGCAAACAGTCATGCAGCTATTAGGGCCAGAAGACATTTAGGACTTTGTACACTAGTACAAACACTTCACTTCAATCCTTTTTCAGTCCATCCTTGGTCCCCACGGTGCATGCCTTTTTAGTCCAATCAGTTTTATTTGTTGACTTTCCTCCCTTCAATCATACTTTCCTGAGCCCTGATTTTTATGTGTCTCAAGCCGTTATAGAATGCTAATCCGTTTTCATTTTTGGGGTGTGATTGGGGAAGAGGACTATAGTGGGTGAATGCTGTATGAACTTGCCTCCCCTTTTGCCCAGTGTGTAATTACACACTGCTGAGTCACAGAACTTTTGTCCATTCAGAGTGTAGGGCTGTTATTTTGATGATGGAGAGGGATGGAGATCTAAAAAAAAAAGTATCTTAAAGGAGTCTCAGACTGGGAACAGTATGATGTGAGCATAATGGTCCAAACTGACAATGAACTGAGGAAGGATTATCAGGTATTGGATGTGGCTGGAGTTAGTGCATTTGAATCCTGTTTCTTAATAAGATGGAATATTTCAGCAAGGTGTGACCATGGCCTTTGAAGCAGCAAGTGCACAGACCACAGAAAAAGTTTTATATAATTACGTAAGCTGCTCTGTCAAGACATTAGCAGCTGTGTTCTGCATTTGGTGCAGTTTTCAGACACTTTTAAATGGAAGTCACACATGAAGTGCTCTGTAGACATCCCGAAGGAAGGTGTTCAGGGCATGTCCAAAAAGCAACATTATGCTTCCTTTGGAATGGCTCTAAGTGACACACCAATCAAAAAGGTTCACCAGTCGAAAGTAGGCATAGGTATCCTGAAATCATGTACTTTTTATGGCAAATTGGTAGCAATCCAAAGTTGCAGACTGATTTGTTCAAGAGGTGTGCAACACTATCCAGGCTAGAAGGCACTCTAAGCTGTCCAGTCCTGGGAATCACCCAACTACAATGCCCTTTCTTAAATCTTTAGCTGGTAGAGAGAGTTATGGAAAGAAGCAGGGTTCACCAAGCAGAAAGCTATATTTTTGAAGTGATGACAACATGCTGGTTTTTGTTTTTGTTTTTGTTTTGCTTTTGTTAGCTCTAGATAATAAGAGCCATCCATGGCTCTAAGCAAGGAACTCCTGTGAGGACGTTTCCTCTGACAAGGGGTTAAAAGGCCAAAATCATTACAATGTGTTTTTCATTAATAAGAAAGAAAGTTCTTTGTGTGTCTTTGGTTTTACTGGCCATCATGATGTTAAAGATTATGACATCATTCAAGAATGAGTTTAACGAGTAAATGTAACAGATTTGGTCTGTCCTTGTGGCAAAAGTGAGAAACAAAAGCAGAAACATCAATCACGTTGCTGACAGGGGCATGCTGGAGTCTCTTAATAAAACTGGAAGAACTAGAGAGCTCTAGTGTGCTTCAAAGCTGCACAGCTACTATTTGTATCATAAATCTTTATCATGATGTTACCTGGCCTTTATATAAAGTTACGCTCCTTACTCCTTTCTAAAATGTTTCTCAAACATTAATGGTACTAACTGGAAATGAACTGTTGCTCTCTGTTTTACTAACAACCATTTGTAAAGAGCCAAGGACCAAGTTCAAATAACAAATAGGTATTTTATAATATTTCCCAGAGGGCCATATTGTTTCACTCATTTTTTAACTTGCAAAGGGAGAGAGAGAGGAAAAAAAAGAATAGAAAATGGCACACAAAAGTAAGCATAAATACATTTTTTTAAAAAAAACAAAACACTGTGCCCTTGCAGTTCTGGCCACAACATTTTCAAAAGGGCATGGAATAAGTAACAAACTCTCCATTTACACATAACAAATGGGATGCCTTGGAGACATCTATGAGAGACAGCGTGTGGTCCTAGTGTTCCCAAGCCTTGTGTACTTAAAATCTATCTTTTCTAGCACAGAATATTTAGGAGATGCGAGAGGGGCAGACTGGTGTGAGAACGATCCTACTTCAAAGCCTTCTCTAAACTGCCTCATTGTACACTCCAAGTTGATTGGTAGTTCTGCCAGTCAATCTGCCTCAAGAGTCTCATCACAGTCCAAAGATGAGTCAGGAACTTGAGAACTTTTTGCCATTTTCATTATCCTCAGCATTGCAGCATTTTATTTTTCATAGCCAGTTTTGCAGCCTACTTATCCAAGATTGATACCTGATTCAAACCTCAACATTTCTTTGTGCACTCTGGCATTTTTTTGGGGTGGTGGTGGTCACATTTCAGTTCTTAGGTTCTTTAAAATGTTATCAGTAGGTTTGCCTTCATTCCTCTTCACCAAACCTAGAATACTTGTGGACGCTGAATTATTTAAAAGCTCCCTGTTGTGAATGCTGGATTCCCATTGTTTTGAGTCTAATACTTGAAGCACTTGTAATTATTGTGGATAAACTGTCAAGGTTTAAAAGCACAGTGACAGTTAATACCAGGTTTTTGTCAGATGTAATGCTCAAATTAACCATTGTTATTCATACATAAAGACACACCTTTTTTACTCTGGCCTTAAGGTGAGAGAACAGCATTCCATTCCCCTGCAGGCACTGTCACAGTTTTAGATAATCTTATCTGTTGTAAAACTGTTGGCTGGTTTTATAGCGATTTTATTGTGATCTGCCTTGACATTTTTGGGTCTATGGCCAAACAGAAATTTGGGGTGTTTCTGGACTTATCATAAGAATAATCCAGCATGCCATCCTGATTGATTTAGGCTCTTTTCTTCCATACCGTGAGGAGAAGAGAGAGCCCCCCTCCCCCTCCCTGGGCCAGTTCACATGAAGATGAAGCATGTCCCAGTGTAAGTGGTCAAAATGGCTGCCTATACAGGGACATTGTGTAGTCTTGTTTTTTAAACTCTACAGGCATTCCAGGGGTGGCTAGACAGGAAGGCAGGAAAGCATGCAGAAGTGTGCACACCGCCCTGTTCTGGTCTAACAGACACTGATATGCATCCCCAGGATAAGAACTTTAGTTCTTAGTGCTCGACAAATCTGGAAGTAGCTTATCCCAATACTTTGGAGTCATTTTGACCACTGGAATGGATCTAGTTTGGGTTGGTCCTGTTGGGATCCATCCATCCATTCATAGTGGATAAACTTGTATGTTGCCTCAAATAGAATGCTGGAAGAATTATTACAGTCAGCAATGGCACAAAGAACTAGAGTAATTGACAGATTGCAAGACAAAATCTCTGCCAGTGTTGCACTTGCTATCTTGCTTATGTAAGTTTACCGTTTTATTCAGCTGGTTTCTTCCACATGTGGTGCAGAATGGTTAAGTTGCATTTTTATGTACAAACACCCAGAATATCTACTATGGCCGTGTCCCCATGCAAGATGTTTGGGGCTGTTTGGGCACTGTTTGGGCTCACATGGGCCGGGCACGGGACCGAGAATAAATCTCGGGCATCCCCATGTCATTCCCAGCAACGCAGGATAGGTATGGGTTGGACATGGATGAAGGTGCCCACATGTGAACTGTGCCAGACCCTGGTATGGGGGAGCAGTGCCCCCTTCTCTCTGCCCTGTCTCTCCTCATTGGAAGCCAGATTGACATCAGCCCACCCCTGTACTGCATCCCCCCTCCCTTAGCAGCACTGAAAGCCAGGACTGGGCTGGGAGGCATGGAAAAAAGTTAAAATAAAGCTTACGACATAATAATAAATCTATAAAAAAATTAAAAGGCTGAAAGCCGCTACGAGGTTTAGCAGCAGTAAGCGCTTGAGCAGTCTTGCGCACCTCTACTCCACTGGGAACCACAAGAATGCCCATCAACTTTAAAAGGCAGAAAATCAAGTCTCTCTTTATGATCACCTTGATGATCAGAGAAACGGGGGTTGGAAATGGAACAAAAATCAAGTCATTATTCAGCCTGCCTTGGCATTCGTGAAATGGGGTTGGAATTACTTCCGTGGAAATGCAAAAATTAAAAAATTAAGCTTATTATCCAGCCTGCCTTTGCAATCAGCATTTCAATAAGTCAGCAGCTGCAGTCTTCAGTGGACAGGGCAGGGGCAGCAAGCACACGCCAGCTCCCAATGACGTGAGCACCAATCTCCTCCCTGTTAGCCTGCGATCGTCCCAATGCATGATCCCAGCTCACTAAGCAATGCGTGCTGGTCCCCCAAACTGTGCCAAGACTTGTTTTTTCAGGTATCAAATTTGGGACCCTTCTGGCACAGTTTCGAGGGATTTGGCACTCTTTTCCTGGGCCAAATCCAAAACGCACAGGGACAGCCCTTGCTGATCCTGTGTTCAGAACTGTACCAAACTAGCATGGGGACACCCCCCCCAGTCAGCTTAAAATTGAATGCATCCAGTACCCAAGTGACCCACAGAATTGTGTTCATGAACTTTACAATTATACTGTGACTTAAAATTCATGTTCAGAATTAAATATTGTGTTAGTGGAAACATCTTTTATGTTAGTGGAAACATCTTTTACATAACTCCCTTCATTTCAATGATTTTACACCAGAAGTTCAATCAGTAGGACTTGGGATTATTTCCATTTGACATCTTCAGCGCTGTCAAATCTTATTACTTTACTTACATTGACTTCATTTGGCTATAACAATTCTAGACTAAATTTCACTAAATGGCTGTACAGTATAGTAGCATGACAAATTACACAAAACGGGCCACCCTCACGAGGCATTGGCTATAATGTCTTATAACCTGTAGAGGATGTAATAGCTAATCAGGAATCTAACATTTTAACTGAAAAGGCACTTAATTGAGCATAATGCCTGATTTTCTTCATTACATTACAGCTTTTCAGCCTTGTTCTACTGAAACAAGATAACTAGTTGGATACACATGTCATCATTTTCCTCCCACTGTCTTCATGTTCTTTGATTATTTTCTTTTTGAAAAGATTCCTTGCAGACAGTCTTTATCTCAGTGCATTCTCCCCCCTAAGTTTTTTAATTATGTTCTGTCAGTGATAAATGGATGCTTAAAGGATGTCTTGATATTTACATACTCTTTTGTCACCTTCCTTAACTTTGCTGTCCGGGTGGAAGAATTCTAATAATTGCACTAATAGTACCACAGAGAAGTTATGTCAGCTTTCTGCATACCATTAATGCATTAATGTGTCAAAACAGCAGTGAATGACATAGCTTCAGGCAGTCTTAAAAGCTACTAATGGTAGCCCCCCTCCAAGGAATTGATTTGTAAGCAACCCTAAAGCTATAAAACTTTCGTACTGATATATGGTTTCAGAAGCATTGTACTTACTGGCCACCTCATTTCTAATATATGGCTAACAGTTGTTTGAATAAGATGGCCCTCGACAAAAACATCTGCCATTTTATTCTCTCAGACAATTACTAATGAGAGTTAATAAACTTGTTCAATTGTGGAAAGAAGTCCTTTGCCAAACTTCCTCATTCTGTTGTACACTAGGAGAAAGGAGCATTTCTATTTTTTTTTCTAGACCTGTAGTTGATTTGTGTGCAGTACCATTATTAATGCAGATCAATTTATGGTTTAACCTAAAAGAGTTTAATCACTTCCAGTAACAACAACATTAAACCAGACAGAAACAATATGAAGAGACAATAAAACAGATCATCGCATTGTCAGTCAACCATTCGAACCTCTTGTAATTTTTTTCTAAACTCACCTCATTTAAACATTATAAATGCATAATAGAAAATGGAGAGAAACAGAGGAAAAAAGGTTATTTTAAACCTGGACTGTGACTTTCCAAGAGCATTTTCTACTTAATTATATTTATGAACCTTTATTATTTGTGTGTATTTTAATTACTTTGATAAGGTAGAAAATATTAGCAAAGAATATAATAGTAAAGGATAGGGCCACTATCACAGGAAGGCAGAGGTGGCTTCAATCAATTTCATGTTTTGAGACAGAAAAAATCCATATGGCCTTCCATCTGGAGCGGAATGTAACCAGGTCTTCTTGGGTGCAGAAGTCCAAACATAGGAGCATGCACATAGTATTACTAACAAAGTGATTATTGATAAGTGGAGGGATTATTTTTTGTAGATTCAGAATTCCAGTTTAGGGCAAAGTCATTTCCCTTTGGTCTTTCTCCAAAGTAAGTAAGTTTATTGTTAGTTTGAAGTAAAAAGGCTACTAGCTGTGGCCACCTGAAGGTGTAGGCATGCAGTGTGTACCACACACTGCACTGGATCCCCAAGGGAATGTTACTCCAATGGAATGCTGCCCATATCAGCCCCAAATGCATCCAGAACTGCTGCTGCAAATTGGAAGTTTGGTGGCAGCCTATCACCTTCTTGGCTCCTGACAGTGAATGTGTTTCCAGGGAGGCCCTTTTCAGTGGTGCCCCACTTCTGGCCTACAGAGGCATGCTGCCTGCATCCCCCTGTGATCTGGGATACTGGTCCAGAAGTATTTTTATTGAGGCCTGCCAGTAATTCAGGCTAGGGTACCATTGTGGGTGCCTTAGCCCTGTCTATGTTCCATCCTGTGAGGATGGAGCATGCTAAGACATCTTCACTATGTGGAGACCCTTAACCCAAGGTCCCTTGCAGAAAAGCCTTTATAATTGATTCCCACATAGAGCACTGTTTGGCTCTGATGCATTTGAAAAAGTCAGATGAGAGTCCCTTCCACCCTTGCCTTGCTGGAATGTTTCTAGTATGAGGTTGTTGCTTTAATTCGTCATAGCATACTTGTAAATGACAAGTTCTAACAAATGATTGTATAGAAATCTATTAAACTATGTAACCACTAGGATGCTCTCATATGCCTTACCCAATGCTCAAAGAAGATTTATTATGTGTTGTGGGCCTTAAATCTTACCTGGAAGCTGTAGCGTGCAGGGTGGCCTTGGATATCATTGTCTGAAAAGAGTACTTGCAGATGTTTGATATTTTCTAAGCTGCTATTCCAAGTTCATGTGCTTTGTTAAGTTACGACTTAGTAGCAAAAGTCAATAAGTCTAAAGAGCAACTGTTCTCTTAGACTTTTCCAGCTCGTTCCTTCCAAAAAACATCCAGTTTAATCAAAATTTTCAATAATTTGCTCAAAACTGGCATGGAAGATTCAAAATGTGCAGAGGCATAATTTCATATGAAACTCAATGGATGATAAAATCTTCAGTGTTTCCTGATTTTGTGTGTGTGTGTTTAAAAAACTTACTGCCTTTTTTGAATTATGTATAAAATATCTGTATTTCTAAATGCGCCTTGGCAATAAAATGAGCTCTCAATTTCCTCTACTTCTGCTGAAGCAGCCTGAGAAATAGAAACGGGATTGACTTATACAGCATTTAAATGTCTTTACCAGTGGCCCACACAGAGTGCATGAGTTCTGCTTTCATGGTTTTGATTAAATTTGAAGCAGCATATGGCTACAAATGCAAAAGATCATGTGTGCAAATTCTCAATGTGTAGACCAGTTGTCTTCTAAACCTATCATCTCCTTTCAGCAGCCCCCCCCCCAAAAAAAAACCCTGCCATATATTTTGCTTAGGAGCTATAGCACCACAATAATTTCCCACTGAAACCATTTTTTGGGTCCAATGCTGTGTTTCAACTGCAGGAAATATACACTTCCAAAGACAGTTCCGACATAGTTTTTAGTAAACGTGCCTACTGGGTAACTACTAATATTAATACTGATCCAAGCTTTTTCTCTCTCCATTTTCCCATTCGAATGTAATTTCTCTTCAAATGCTGGTCCTCATTTTTGTTTCCTTGGAAAAGAAGTTAAATGTGTAATAATTTATAATTTTAAAATGCTGATTATTTTCTTCTGGTTTTTTAAAATGAATTGTGTATGTATGTGTGTGCATTAGTGTGTGCAAGCATAGACACGTGTGCCCACATATTAATATACATTTTAGAAAAACATTACCTCTTTTTCATTTTCTTAAAATGCCACTACTTCAATATACAGTGTGTTCTGGAGTCTGAAACCTGAAATAAAGTGACAGGTAAGGAGGAAAGAGTAAATGGTAGAATTAATGCAGATGATGAGGCTCCTTTTGTGTTTCCAAAATTGCTGACAGCTTGAAGATTCTTATCAGCACAGTTCATTCAACCTTTAAATTACCTCTCACACTGTATGTAGCTCATATACTGTATGATCAGGAAAAATTATATTAGAGTTGTATGGTAATGTTTTGGAGACAATATTATTTTATCCACTTTTCAGTGCATTCATTGAGCCAATTGAAATGCATGTAATATAATAACATTATACTCCTATTCTCCTGGGGTTTGTCATAGACCATGAAAAGTCTATATAAGTATGCAAGGAACCGTTTAGATGTGAGAAGCAATTGAGGATTATGAATTACATTCTGAATTCTTACTAAGCTTATTGCTATAGTGTATGCTGCAACAGAGCTCTGAAGAAATCACCTCATCTTCTGTTAAAATAAATTTTACTCAGCTTGTAATAGAAGAGACCATTTTTCCTTATTATTTATCTGATTATATGGGTCCAGATTCTGTGGAGCAATTTAACAGAAACTTATCTGCTAATCAGATATTATTACCATTGTTACTTTTTTTATATGGCATGTAACAATTACTGTAGTTTTGCAGACAAGTACAAAAGCAAAGTCTTGTTTTCATTAAATGATTACAGTTTCTCAGGCATGGAAGAAATAGAAATATGTATTTCCAAGTCTGTGTGCATGTGTTCCAAACAAGACATATTATTTTAAGGGGAATCTATTTCTTAGTTCTAAGTCATCCAGGGAATCCCCAAGTATAATTTCATTTTGCCCAGACTTTTGCAAAATTTACCAGAAGATGCCAAGCAGTAGGGGAGGAACACCTGGCTGTTTTGTATGCTTGTATTATATGATGGTCTGATTTTCTTCTCTGGCCCTGATCCGAAAGGCTAAAGCAGCAGGCCCCTGTGAACTCTGTCACACCATTCCATGAGCATGGTGTACAGCATTTTACAACACTCTGCCAGTGCAGCCATCTGATGGATGCCTGATTTGACCCAGGATGGAGAGGGCACTGCTGAAGCTCTTGGAGAGTGCGGAATCCCACACTTTCCCCTCTAATGCGTTCTTGTGTCTCTGTGGTAGAACATGGACAATAGGCGTTCAGGTTACCCACATGTCACAAGTACACCAGCCTAACAATTTAAGATGCCCGCCTGATTACAGCCTGTCATTCAATAATTTTAAAGCTTCCAACCTGAGCATCATGAGAATTTGATAAAAATGATGGATGGATAGAGATAGTGGATAGATAGACATCCACCTATTTGTCACAGTGGTAATTGTGAACTGGTGTATTGTTTTGTGTGGTTTGAAATACTTGATTGCACACTATTTTAATACACAGGTGGCTTCAGGTCATTTGAATTGCAAATGAGAAATTGTAACCATTGCTTTTGTGTTCTCATTCTGGGAAATAATATGCATTGAAATTAAAGCTATTAGGAGGATTAGGCATACTTAGCCAAATTACTACATGGAGAACTCTGATTTTTAGTATTTACAGATGAGAAAATTATTTACTAGATGTTTATTTTATGAAAATACTTTTGTCAAGCTGCCTAATGAGCTAAAACACTAAAATTAACTTAATTACATAATGTGGTATCTGCTGGAAATATAGCAAGTGTTTTTCTCCAACATGTTACAAGATCCTCTTAGAAGGTCCATTACTATGGCTTCTTACAACAGCGGAAAATACACTCAGCTTCCAACAGCAGAAAATGCATTAACGATGGACTCATTTCAATGAATCCATTAAATTTTTTGCACTTTTAGTATTTGGATTTTTAAAAACAGGTCCATATCTAGAGGTTGATATTACTGTAAAAGTCATGTTATATTATGAACACTACCCGTTTAATTATATTTACCAGCACAGTCTATGCATATAACCTCAGTTTATTAGTTCATTTCAGTATGGTAGAAATGTACACTGTAATATTTATTAATTGTATACTTGTGTAATATCTTATGTGAATATTGTATTGGTGTAACCTTGCTACAGAACAAACGATCAATACTAGAGGAACTCAACCCTGACTGATCATTGGAAGGACGAACACTGAAGCTGAAGTTCAAATACTTTGGCCACATAATGAGAATACAATACTCAATGGAAAAGACTCTGATACTGGGCGAGACTGAAGGCAAAAGAATGAGACAGTCAAACTTCTGAGATGCTAGAGGACAGAAAGATCTGGCATGGTGTGGTCCATGGGGTTGGGGTTATGAAGAGTCAGGCATGACTGACTGACTGAAAAAACAATAGAACAAAAGAAGTTTAAAGATCCAAAAGAGGCTCCAAAAGAATCTGTGGAATTTACTACCAGAACAGGTAGTGACAGCAACCAGCCTGGATAACTAAGAATGGATTAGGAAGAGTCATGAAGGGCACATGTATCAGTGGCTATTAGAATGGATGTGTAGGTGATACCTCCAGATTGAAGAGACAGGCAGGATGCTTCTCAAGGCCATTTGCAGGGAACCGAGAGCAGGGCTCCTCTTATATTCTTATGTTCCAATTCTGTGTGAATCCATAATCTGAGTAACTGCTATTTCACATGTATTTGGGAACTAACTTGTTTAGTGTTGTGATTTTGACATAATGAGGTAAGCAAGCCAACTACACTAAGATGCTGCTGGGGAGAGCCATGCCCAGAACAAAAGTCCAGCAGTTCTTACAGAAAGATAACACTTCCTCAGGAATGACAAAAACACACCTTACCGTATGTAGTTCAAACACATAGTTGCATTTCTTCCGCCTGAGCTGATTTCCCATAAGTACTCACACTCTGACTTTCCCCTCTCTTCTGCCTCCTACTGTAGTCTGATCACGGGCTCTAGTCTTCACTTATCATAAAGCTATCATGGGCTATTTCCTCCTACACTTGTATCTGACTTAATCTTTGCCATTCATCACAGCATCCATCAGCATTCTTATATTCTTCCATTTCAAGTTCTCTGTAACCCTCTATTTCACTCTCACAGTAGCAGAACAATATTCCTCTAGTATCTTGTTAAGGACTGTGTTCATGTTGTTCAAGTAGTCTGGGCACTGCTAGAAACTGTTTAGTAGCATAATATTAACAATATCTGAAGTTATTTAGTATCAATACCATTTTGAGTGCATTGGCTGATTTTTACAGAGGATTTCGGCTGGGAATTTCATTTATTCATTTGCCACCATTAAGGCAGAAGACTCTCAGGCCCCATTCCCAAAGGCACCAAAATCCGGACTGGATTAGGGTAGACAGGATTAGCGATGCACCATGTGGGCAATAGGTGTGATCCACCTAGATTACGGAACCTGGCAGCATCATTTTACCAGGTTCTGGAAATGGCCAGTTTCTGGTGACTAGCAACAACAGTGCTAACTGGCAACTTTGGAGGCCTGAAACTTTTGTTCCCAGCCTCAAAGTTGAGCCAGGCACAGAACTGTGAACAGTCCTTGGTGCTGACCACCAATCACTAGTGCCATCTTAGCCTGGATCACTCAGTCTAGGCCAAGACTGACCCCCACAGTGTACACCAGCACATGCTGCATGGAAGCTACTGTCAGGAAATTACTTCCCCAGGCTTTATTCAGTAGACCTAAGCAGAGTCAGCTTAGCTGTGCCAGCAAGCTTCATTTGATAAAAGATCACAGTTTTGTGGTGTGACCTGGAAGAGAAGGATCAATTCGAAGTGCTTGAGAGAAGGTGTTCACTTGGTTTCCTTCTCTCTTCCTCTCCTCCCAAGTGATATTTTACTGAAGTGCTGGCTGTATATGGAAGGCAGAACAGTGGTGTGATGTGGAACTGCGGACATTCTGAATCTAAGTTAATTTGTGCATCATTCACGTCAGCGTTACTGGAATGGAAATAAAGTTTACAGCAGTGAAGGAAATAGCCAGTCAGACAATTCAGTTCCTATGATGTGTAGCTGATGTTTGTGGTACTACTTGAATCTGCAGTACTTCTAGTAACTTTAGCAGCAATGTCAATGGGTGTTTCCTCAGTTATAAGAAGTGTTGTAAGGAAGGAGCAAGGATTGATTTCAAAGATTGGAGCCCTTGCCTGCTTTTATTTTGGGTTTGAGTGAACCTCTGTTCCTGAGAATAGGAAGAAATCTGAGGTACAATAAGAACCATTACAAGCTAATTACAAACATTACATAGTGAAAAACTGGAAAACTTTGGAAATTGTAAACATTAAAACGTGGTAGAACAGAATAGTGGAAATGCGCTCACAGAACTGATTGCTAATCAGTATAATAAATATATGGGAAAGACGGAGAAATACAGATACTGTGAAGTTTGGAATCCTTTACTTATACTTTAAGAAAATTGGTAAATGAATATGTTTTATCAAGGGAAGCCATCAAATTTTTATTAAAGTGATTAGTAAAAATAGGTGATACTTAATAATGCCTTGTTTGTCTATTTGTCTATTTATTGTTTATATCCCAAACATATTGTGTCATGACTCAGGATGGACATAAGTATAGATGCAATAGGCGTAAGTTACGTGGCCGGGGAAGGGTTTCCAACAGTCACTTGGAAGTGAGCCAGGATGTTTATCAAAGTGGTCAGCCTTCTAACAGGTTAAGTAAGAGAGAGTATAATGGTCGGATAGATAACCGTCAATGTACAAGTATTTCTCAGGTAAAGGAAAGGTTCCCCAAATATGTAACATCTTATGGGAGAAAGGTATTTTTTCAGAGTCTTGGTGTATTCCACACACTTCCTGTTGTTGCTTGCCAGAGCATACCATGGTCTGCAACTGAGCTGTGGTCACTTCAGCCAAATGGCACAATCCAATACCTTCTCTAAAGTAAAAGGCTTTCCTTCATCTGCTCCAGTGCACTGAAAACAATTTTGTCTCTTATAATTTGTCATAGAACCAAAATCACAGTTTTTTGCTTTCACCCGCAAGTCTGTGACAAAAGCATCAACAGAGTCTTCACTTTTCCATAAGCAACTCCAAAACAAATAACGTTCAAATATAACATTTGTCCAAGGAGTAAAATAGCCTCTAAATTTCTTGAGCACTTCATCAACGTCTTTTGGCTCCGTATCAGAGAAAACAAATGTATTATAAACTTCAACAGCGTCCTGCCCCACACAACTCAGGAGGATAGCTATTTGTCTTGTCCTTGAATATTTATCTGCTCCAACTGCTGTAAGATAATTTTGAAAAGCTTGCTCCCACTGCTTCCAACTCACCGCCAAATTACCCTGCAAAACCAGGGGAGGTGGAGGTCGAAGAAAGCCCTTACTTCTGACACCATGTAATAATGCAATGTCTCTTCTGATTTTTAAACAGAGAAAATGTTTATTAGAAAGTCAGTATCTTCTGGATTCCGAATACCCACACACATAGTCGGTCTATTCCAATGCAACCACACCCACTCCCAAGATTACATGAAGATATATAGTAACACAGAACAGGTGCATAGAGAAAGGGGGTGTAAGACTTAAAGAAACATACAACATATATCACACCCTATACCTGTAGATCTCAGGGTGGGTTACAAGTTTTAAAACAACAGATTAAAACAATGATATCCATTAAAAGACCTTAAAATTCCAGCATATTTATGAATGTATATCAAATGTTGTTGATAATCTGTTTGTTAGAGGAAATGGTTGCAGGAAATATGTCATTATTTTCATGACTCTAGTTTTAGTTTTTATTGTTTTACTATTGTTAAAATTGATAATATTCTATTTGTAAGTGTATTTGATGTTTATAAGATTATTGTTTGTATGTTTATGATTGTTAATTGTTATCTATGAAAAATAATAAAAACATTACAAGGGATAATTTCCTGTTTGGAATTTTCTGGCCCAGTCTTTCTGCAACTTGGGTTCCATCATCCCTCCACATGTGATGCCATTCTTCATTAGCAAACTGCTACCACAACTCATATCTGGTCTCCATGGAGCACACCCGGAAACCCACAGATGTGGTAAACAGCTGATCATCTCTCTCTTGCAGCAGGTCAGATCAAAGAGTGATTTGCTGCAGCATCATGGAGTGAACTAGTTTCAGGAGGTTCTAGTAAGGCTGCTGAAATGTTTTCAGCTTATTTATTCCTGTGAGACCAAAAATAAAATAAAATCAATTCTGTTATATTGGATTGATATATTTTTTGATTTAATATTGATAAGATGAAATTTGTTCATTATATCTACATGCTTTCTTTTTCTTGCAGATTTTTAATTTTCCAAACATATTGTCTCATATAGTCAGGGATATGAAGGAATATGAAGGCTCCTTCTCAAACTAAGGGTAAATCAGATATTAGATAGAAATCCAGTATGTTGCCTATTGCTAGCTTTGTTTTATTTTTTCTTACGACACTGAAGTCCTATGCTCAATCAGATTGTCCTGTCTACTTACAGCAGAATATTAAACCACACATAAAATAATGCATAGTAACATCTTGTGACGCAGCCCATAAAGAACTGCAGAAAACCAAGCTATGACTAGGCTTCTGAAATATGCCGTTTTTAGTGGGGGAAAAAGAAAGAGAAAGAAAGAAAGAAAGAGCAACCAACAAGTGCCCTATAAAAAACTTTTCAAAAGAAATCAGCAGGCTATTTTTGGGAAACAGTTTTCAGTGTGATGAAAATACTGCAGAAATCTCAGCCAACTAATGCTGTCTCTGTGTTCGGAGGAAATGTTTTGAGGGGAGAAAAGTGTAAAACAAACCTTTAGCAAATATACTTTGATTATTAAGTTTATTCAACCTTCATTAAATTTGAGAAAAATAAAGGCTTCTGGAAACACAAGGATACATTACATCAGAATGCCTACTTTCACTTTTGCAGCTAGTGCACTCATATAATGCCAACAAAAAATAATAATGTTGATATGTGTTCTTGCTTTCCATTTTAAATAAAGCTCAGCCAAAAAAAAAAAAACATTTTAAAACAAATTTAAATTCAAATGCCAAGCAATGTTACCTTTTTGCATCCATTAGAACTGCATTGCTGAAGGCTATAATCTCAAGGAAGTTAGATCTTCCATCCTTCTGAATTTTCATGAACTGTGTTTTGATTGGATGCTGTATAATAGAGGAATATTTTATTGACAGAAAGATTGTACCGTAGATGCACAATTGAGTCTGTGTGTTGTTAATATGCTTCCAGGAAGCCTATATTTAAAAAATGAACTTTGTCTTAAGACTAGATAGATAAAATGCTTACATAGAGTAGAATCCAAAAACAAACTGCAGTGGTTTATAGATCTGTGAAATGTAATTATGTGTTAATACATTAATTAGGTGGTGTTTCTCAAATGTAATATATGTGCATTTCTTTCTGCATCAGTGATTAAATGAATAAATCATATTGCATAGGGGTCAAATTTTAGGTGTGTTGGTTGGTTCAGCTGTTAGTTGGTGGTTGACGGACAGTTCAAGGAACCAGTGGAGTCCTGTTAGCTTTGTTTGTTTTCTATGTAGAAGGGAGACATTTGAAATATTTTTTTTTGAGGTTCACAGGTCATGAACACTGGCATTTTCTTTTGGAACAGCCTAACAGGTGCTTGGGCTTATTACAGGACAGATATTGGAACTTCACTTAGAATCTTCTCTGTAGATTGACCAAGGTTAGCAGCAATCTTGTTTTGGGAAGCTAATAGGCCTGTTTCTAGTTGTGGCCGGTCTACAAAAGCTGGCATGATCTAAGCACTATCCTGGAATTCTGAGGCGTTTGTGGGTAATGTGTGGGTGTGGGCTGTGGTGCAGACATGGAAAGTGCACTATATATCTTCAAACTGACATGCCTCTTAATGTAGCTGCTGCATCATCTTCAGTAAACATGGGACAGACAGCATGTCTGCACACAGTCTAGCCTCTGTGCCCTTTTTGGTCCTGGAATCCTGTTATAGCCTGATAAACACAGTCTGAGCAAGCCCTGAATATTACTGAACGTGCCATAGTTTGCAGTAGCAACTTGTGCTTCCATATTAGTCCCACCCTCAGTAAATATGTTTGTAGAATATTTACTTGCATGCTAGAAATGGATAGACTCTGCAGGCTGATATGGGTTTCCACTGAAATTCTAGATTTATTTTTTTAAAAATGTTATTTCCCAAGTTCTTTAACTTGTTCCCCACTAGTGCATACTTTTTTTTGCTCTGCTGCCTGCCTCGTGCTATTAGCCTATGCCTGAACTAATCCCTTTGTTTTGGATGTGTAGCTATTGACCTTTGCCTTGGATCTATGTTGATCAGTGCTTCTGAGAGCTTTCTGCGGACGATTATTGATTTCTGTGATGTACAGTCAAGTTATTTGCTGCCTGGGTCAATATCTGTGTAGACCGATCAACATGATTTTTACCCTTGAGTTGGTTTAGCAGGGAGATACAGGGCTCTACCCTTGCCTTTTACCCAAATAACAAGGATTGTAGCTGTTAAGCATAGTATCCTAAATTTAACTTTCATCTTACATGCCACATCAGGGCAAAATATATTCCCAGTGGTAGCAATGGCACATATCCCCCCTTTGGCCTTAAACATGGGTGTGATTGCTAAGGAATCCTTGCACAGCAAATTTTCTGGAGTGCACATTCAGTTTATGGAGAACTTGAACAAGTATCCATTCACTTTCCTGTGCACTGGATTGTATCAGATTGCAGTGAGGCTATGATGTCAATGATATTGCTAAATATCAAGCCCAATACAATGGGGTTATTATTATCAGTTATCCAGTAGCAATATTTTATTTTCACTGCTTTAGGCAGTGCAAGTCTGAAACAGCTGTTTTGCTTAAGAGTCCCTTTTGCTCTCATGAAAAGCAAAGGAAGGTTTCTGTCCCTTGTGTTGCCCTGCTCGGGTGGGAGGTTTGTATTTTAACTGTTTTTGTTTAATAACATCTTAATGATCTTATCGAAGTCTTATGCGGTTTATTTTATTGAATGTTGTGGCTTATTCTGAAACCTTCTAGTGAAGGGCACCGTAGACGTGTTTAGAAATAAAAAATAAATGAAGTACAATAATTTTTAAATGCATGATTAAGATTTAATTTAACAATGAGCTAAATGTGAAGATGGAACTTTTAATCAAGCTGGTTGATCCTTAGACGAACCAAACATGATTTCCAGTGTGCTGGCAGGCTTCCTGGAGTGGAAATGGAGGGAGTTAAGTCATACCGTTCCCTCTCTATTCTTCCACGTGGGTGAAAGGTGGACTTAGGCTACATCCACACATATTTTTTAAAAGTGACCCAAAAGTGATAGTTTTCTTGCCCCAATTCTGGGTTGCATTTCTATTACACAGTAAAGGCACCTTAATCAAGGTCTCAGAGCAGATGGTCCCCATTGGCAGGAATGGAAACTCATCTCACTTAAGGTGGCTTAGGTGCTTAATGGAGACACAGCCCTAAGTGCATTTTCCAGGCTTTAATGTACTTTGGAGGTGAGATAGGAACAGTAATGTGTGGCAGTTAGTCTCTAAGCTGCTTTTGAACTGTTTGTTTTTTACAGCTTATGAATGCAGCCTTAGTCACTGATATTACCCCTAGTAGAGTCCTTTAATGAGCATTAATGTTCAGTCTGTGGAGATCCACAGTCCCAGGAGCATCCAACTGTGTGGACACCTAGCCCCAGAGCCAGACATGATGCTGAAGATGTTGATTTTTGGATATGTTAGTGTCTTTATTCTGATGTCTTACAGATGCTTGTATGTTGTGTTACACTTAATCTGCCAGTTACACTTTTTCTCTTCTATGTGTTGGGTTTTGATTTGTGGAATCTGATATGTTGTGAACTTCTCTGAATTCTACACCATTTTGGTGATGAAAACCCTTACTTCCCATCTTCTTCCTCCTTTTAAAAACACAAGAAAACACCTCAGAACAGGTACAGTACTTCCAATAACCAGTCCTCTTGGAACTATCCTCATCTTTGCTGAGATATACGAGCATCTCTACTTAGGGGTGATGGTATTTTTGGATTTTAAGCCTGTATCAATGTTCACAAGTCAGAACTCAAACAGTGGCTATTCCTGTTGTTTCAGGGCTGAAGAATTGCTGTTTGCATACCGTCCCCTCTCCTGGCTGTGGTATTTCTGGCCAGGAATCTTTTGGACCCATTAAGCATTTTTCATTACGTGTAGATTTGTTCCCCAAAACGTATGATGTTTTATGGATGTGATCTCCCTCCCTCCCTCCTTCCCTCCCTTTTCTTCTTTGTATTCTACCTCACCTCCAGTGACTTTTGGGTGGCAGATGTGGATCTTCTTTATTTTACTTTCATATAAAATCTGTGAGGTAGGTTAGTATGACAGCAAGAGTGATTGGCCATGAATCATTCTGTAAGCTTCATGTTCATGTGGGGACTTGAATCCTGGTTTCATAGATGGATGTCTTATATCATAGTCACAACATGTGGAGATTGTACTGCTGTATAGAAATAAATGTGCAATAGGTCTTTATGACAGCAGTCTTCTGCTGTCTTAAATCGAATAAGTTTTTAACACAGGACTCCTCATATTATTTCAAAAGAGCAATCCAAAAGTTACTGGAATCCCCCCTTTTCTCAAGCTGTCTTTCTTTCATGCCACTTACTTCAAATTGCAAATAAGCTGATTATCTGGACCCATTTCAGTCTGGCTTCAGAACTGGTTATGGCACAGAAACTGCCTTGGTCACTGTGGTTGATGACCTTGTCAGGAAGAAAGATGTGGAAAATGTTACTCTGTTGGTTCTCTTGGACCTCTCAATGACTTTTGATACCATTGTATCCTTCTGGGAAGGCTACAGAGCTTGGGAGTTGGAATAACATCTGTTTTCTGTACAACCACCTTCATTGTTTTAGTCATGCTTAATATTTTTCTGTTTTATTGTGATACTATTGTAGCCTTTTCTAAGAATTTCAGGAATAGGTTGGGACAAACAGTTCATGCTATCTCATTGTTTATTTCCGGGATGCACACATAATATAATATTGTATGCTTTATTTTCACAGCTGAGCCCCTTACTTCGGGACACAGTCCTTAAGAGAACATTCAATGTTACATTAAATAATCCAGTTGTGATTCAAGTGGGCAGTTCCTTTTACAAGCAAGGAACTAGCAAACAAGGCCTTTTCTGTTTGGCTAGTGAACACAGCTTAAAACAGTGAGTATTCTTTACTTTTATATTTGCTAAGTTATATAGGCTTGGAAATAACAGCATTTACATACATCTTCTGCTGTGAAATTCTGTGTACCAATTGCAGATGTAAAGTCTCAGGAGCAAAAAAATAAAAAAAATTAAATGCTATGGTTTTTTCCCTTGCTCTTTTTAGTGGCTTTTGTTTTTCTCCATTTTTCTTCTCCCCACCTCCTTGAAATTTCAATTTCAATTTTTTGTGTGTGCAGATTTCTTTTAATAATATTGTAAAACTACAGGTGAACTGTATGCCAGGTTACAATTTTTTCAGTACTGTTATCTTCTCTGAAAATGTCCAAGGCACTTCAAAAGTTGGGCTTGATTTCATTTGATTTAGTACTGTAGTTGCAAACTGATTATAATACTCTTGTCTCTTGTACAATACATTTCATGTAATGTAAGTCTGCTTATGTGAATTCATCCCTTCTATAACGCTTTTTTAAAGTACAATTTAGCTTTGTCACAATTGCTGGACGTGACTTTGCTTGTTTACCATGGGACTTGGTACTACCATGGGACTTGGCATCTGAGACGTCATTGAGTTATATCGGTAGCCTGTACCTCAACAGAGCAATTCTGACAGTGGTAGACTGGGGCTATGTTCAAATGAAGGATATTTAGCACAGTTATGTCTTGGCTATCTTGGGACTGTCATACATATCGGATATATCCTATTTTGGAAAAATTTTGTTTTTGAGTTCAAGTTTTCCAGAAATCGTGCCATATCTTACTTTTTTGAACACTGCTGCAGGAAGTCACCATCTTGAAGGTGGCCACCATGCATCTGCAAGGTCCAGAAAAGACAACCATGCATGCGCGACGGTGCCTATCGCACACTACCTGGTATTACATATTGTCGAAATATCTGGATGTATGTATCACTAAACCATGCAAAGACAACACTAGCCCTGCACTGTCTAGTCAGCAAGCAGTTACTCTGAAGATCCTTTGCTCCAGACTATCAGTTGTTTGTGCAATTTTTGAGTGGCATCTGGAACTTAGTTTTCTACTGTATCCTGCTTTATGGGGACCTGTTCATAGTGCTGTAAAACAGGTGACTGAAGCAACAGGTAAAAAGCACACACTGTATGTAAAACCTTCTAGGGAACTGGAAAAACTTGTTCAGAGAGTCTAATTTCATCTTCTCAATGCATCAGGTCATCAGGCTGATCATTGTTTAGAGGCATTTATCTACATTAAACAAGAAAGATACATTCCAACTTCATTTGCAGTGGGAACACTATCTTAAATGCACAATCCTTTTTTTCCTCTGTGTAGGCAAAATGAAGCTCTAGTGACCGATAAGAAGTAAGTCCCACTGAAGTTTTGTCTTATGAAGAAACATCCACAATTTGATATCTCCTTCGTTGACTACTCGGAGTACAACCTTCTAAGATATAAAGAGGGCTCTCAGAAGAGACAGTCTTTATTTTTTTCTTTCTGAACTTTTTCTTTTTAATAAGGGGTCACATGCAGTATTTTTGCTTTTTTTGGTATTTATGCCTGTTCAAAGAACCCTATAGTGATTTAGCAAATTAGAATATGTGTTCCCATCGTGAGCTACAGCCTTCCCTTGCTGTTTGTTCTTTCTGAAATCAGAAATGAGAGATAGATAGAAAGATAATGTTTAAAAGGCGGAATACATTCATATGTCCCAATGTTATAAATCTATCTCAACCTAGCAGTAGGCTATAGATATTTCTAAATTAACATGGACTGTGAAAATAACTAGAAGAAATCAAAGCATGTGGATGAATTCTTTTGGTAAATCTCATCTGTTAAAATGAATTGTGTTATCTCTTCTGTGTGTATAAGAGAGTGTGTGTTAATGGTGTGTGAGAGTGTGTTCATTTGTGTACTTTCACTTACTATGTAAGAGCAGTCACTTGGAGAATGGGGGTCCATCTACACCTATGTTTTAATTCAGCTTCAGTCCATCTTCTTAGTATGAGGACACATGAACAAAGGGCTCTTCTGCATTCAGCTCTCTTGGGGCTGAACTAGTGGTTCTGGCTCAACCAGATCTACTGGTTTGAAGTACAGAAGGATGTGGTCTGGAACAGTGCCATCTGCACAATGCCACTTGTCCAGACCAGCCCTTGCCCCAGCTCCAAAGCTCATGTGAATTTTAGGGGCAAACTCTGAGTGCTCTGAAGTCCTAGGAATGAAAGTTCCTAGCCTTGGAACTATCATGAAACCCATTTAGGCAGTGTGCTTTAATGCATCACCAGCATGAATCTCCTGGATTGTCTCTTTGTATTGGACTAGGCTGCACTGGTCTGCTGGTAGACCTCAGTGGTGAGGTTTACTGGTAATCCTTATCAGGACCTCTATGAAGCCTTGGACTAAAAGATCCAAAGGGCACTCAAACCCTTCTCAATCCCTCCCCATAACTTAATAAATGCAAATGGCTTCTCGATGGCAGCCATGTTCACATGCTGAGGCCTGGTGCTATAACCAAGCAACCATATCACGTGATGCATCACATGAAATGTGATGCGTGTGCGCATCATATGCTCCTTCAGCAGCTCTTCAATAAGGAAGAGGTGTGGAAAGAGCTTGCCTGGGCCTAATCAGCCCTGAGGTAGTGCAAGTGTGGAGCACGTTTTTGTGCTGCATGCTTCTACTGTGTGTGGTCAGCTCCACGATTCATGGAGCTGTTTCTGGAGCAGAAATGGCTATATGATGTGCATGTGGTGCGTCTCAGAGCTGACTACCCCTGCACTATGTAGGTAAGTGCAAAAGGCCCCTAGGATTACACTATTTCCTATTTAGGCAGCGTATATCAGTGCTGGGCAGGGCGTCACAAATCTGCAATAACATGTGGACCAATGAGCCCCTGAAATGGACTTTGCAGCCCCTTGTTCCAGATCACAGATAAGTGCAGGAAGGCCAAAGTGACTAGTCATTCTCTTTCTACATTATCTAATGCAAGATGGATTTTTGCTGATATTTTCTCTCACTGTGAAAGTAGACTGAAGCTCAATTAAAATTTAGGTGTAGATGGAAGATTAGATTCAAAGGCCCTTTCTGCACTGAATCTTATTCACATACTACTCCAGACAATGACAGGCACAGGTACTACCATAGTCTGCACCAGCATGTGGATGGCAGGTCCCTATTTCAGGATATAATCCAAAATAAGGTCCAGTGAAGAACATAAGAACGTAAGGGAAGCCCTGCTGGATCAGGCCATAGCCCATCTAGTTCTGCCTCCCATCGCACACATGCTCATGGGCATCTCAAGCAGAGACAAGGACAAACCTTTTCCTGCTCTTGAATCCCAGCAAATGGCCTTAGAAGTGTCCTCCCTGACCCCAGCCTGAAAGATATACCTAGGGTCCATAATTTACAAGGTGTGGATACAAGTACAACAGGTTTCTTGTTGCTGGAGGATGATGGTTCTCAGAAATATTTCTCCCACCTTCCTCTCAAATGATGGAGCGTTTGTGAATTGAAGTATATGAGCAAGTACTTTGAGCAGGTCCCTCACTGTCCTGTGAGGAAAACGCTGGGATGAAGCATTTAAATTGACCACCCAACAGGGGACAGTTAAAAGGGAATATTTATCCAGGACCAGGGGAAACAGTTTAACAATACTTGAAAAGTACTAACAGTTTTGTGGAATATATCATCTCAGTTCTGAGAACTAGAACTTTAAGAGGAAAGGTGCGAATGGGCACCTTTTTTTTACATTTGAGCTTTCCAAATTTACCTTCTGCCCTGCTTACAACCCTTCCCCAAGAAACACACTCACTTAATCTGTAGTGAGAAAACTAATCACTTTAGCTTCTCTACAAATGAGTCACAGGACATGGACCCAGAATCTCTTAGACCTTCTTCTGCTCTAGTTCTAATTATAACTAAAGCCTAATATTTAAACAAGCTGTCACTGACCATAGGAAGGGGAATCATTAAAGAAGAACTTCATGCTGGAAAACATGCATAATTTTTCCCCTGGAGTGAGGCTCAAATCCAATTTTATGTGGGTGGTATATAGATGCAAACTGCTGTTCTTAGCAAAACACTGAAAGCTAACTACCAATTAAGAAGCATTCTGCAATATATCATCGCTATGTTCGGCAATAAAGTGTCTTAAATTCACTGTAACCATTGATAACTTCTTTTTATCACATCCTAATAAAGACTCAGCAGAGCTACTGCATCACATCCTATTATGGACTCATTCATGGCAATATTAGCTGTGTGCTGTCACTTGAATGGCATGATTCATCGTCACCTTCATTCAACTTATGCTTTTAATACAGAAGAAGAAATCTGCAGCTGGTGAAAACATCTCCAAGTCTGCTGCTCTAAGCATCAAGCATTTAAGAAAAGGCACATTTTCACATTAACATGCAAAGCAAGATAGCACAAAAGAGCACCACTCTGCAGCTGTTGGAAGGGTTATCCAAAGACACAAACAAATTTGGTGACATCTAACAACTCTAAACATGCCCAAGGTTTTCAAAGAAATAATAGGTAGACTCCATTGAGAATCTAGCCTGTAAAAACTCTGCATAAATTGTCAAAGGCTGTATGTTGTGCTGTTTAGAGGAAAACCAAAAATCATATTATACTAGGGATGTGCACGAATGGGTTTTTTTTTTGCATTTGATTTTTTTTTTGCATCATATGAATTCATGCGAATATCTGATACGAACGCATATGTATCTGATATATATCTGATGCGAACACATACTTTCCAGAACAGTGAAAAGGTGGCCTTCTCTACTGCCTTAGGCTGTGAGTAGTTTCAAAAGTCCTTTCTAACTATGTGTGCCATTCTGCTCAGTAAGAGACCACAGTTTTGTTGCTCTTGACCTGCATGTGGAGTTATATGGTCTTCTCCAGCATGGAATGCAACTAGAGTCAGTAGGCTTATGTGAACAGCCATTTGTTCATGTTCATAAGGCAGGTGCTTTGTCTAGTAAGCCTAAGCTCCCCTCAGCACCTTGTGGTTGTTAAATAACTGGCAAGTGCTGAAAAAACTGGGAACTCATCTGCCCACACGGATGTCACCATTATTTCCATGCTCATGCTTGGGGTGTCTTTCAACTTGTGCAGCTTTCCCAATACACAGACTGCATCTTTGGCACCATTTGAACAAGACTTAATGGTGGTTCACACAAGCCTAAGAGTCAGCAGAAGCAATAATTATTTAATTGCCCAGGCTATGAAAAGGCATAAAAAGGCATCTATATCAGGTATCTCAATAATGGGTCCATCAACCATTAGATCTGTATTGGTTCTTATGGTTAGCAATAGACAGGTTATCAAACCAATGCTTGTATCAGTTATGTGAAGTTTGTAAATAATACCATGGTGAGCAGATTTTTCCCCTTTATAAAAGTGGGTCATTCTGTAGCTTAATCAGAAATCTTTATACCTCACAATAGGAAGAGAATAGTCCATAACTTGTACTTCAAGCAGGAGGTTAAGACCATCATTTTCCTGTGCTTCTGAACATTGTTTCATCATTTTACTGGTTTATTCAACATTTTTGTATCTCCATGCTGAGTCCTGAAAGAGTGGTGGGATTATCATGATGGTTGAAGATTTGTCTAAATTGTTTTTAAAAGGTGGAGAATGAAATCCTGGGGTGTATTAGGAGAAGCATAGAGCCCAGATCACGTGAAGTTATTATCCCCCTCTACTCTACCTTGGTCAGACCTCATCTGGAGTACTGTGTCCAGTTCTGGTCACCCCAGTTTAAAAGAGACACTGACAAGCTGGAGCAGGTTCAAAGGAGAGCTACCAAGATGGTGAACGGTCTGCAAACCATGTCCTATGAGGAACGGCTTAAGGAACTAGGAATGTTTAGTCTATCAAAAAGAAGACTGAGAGGAGACATGATAGCTGTCTACAAATACCTCAAGGGTTGTCACAGGGCAGAGGGATCAGCCCTGTTCTCACTCTCTCAAGGAAGGACTAGAAACAATGGGGTGAAACTGCAGGGGAAAAGATTTAGTTTAGATGTTAGGAAAAAAATTCTAACAGTAAGAGTGATCAACCAGTGGAACAGGCTGCCACGGGAGGTGGTTGGTTCCCCTTCAATGGAGGTCTTCAAGCAGAGACTGGACGGCCATCTGTCTGAGATGGTTTAGGAGATCCTGCCTTGAGCAGGGGGTTGGACTCGATGACCCAGGAGGTCCCCTCCAACTCTACCATTCTATGATTCTATGATTCTATGAAATAAATCTGTAAGCTGCCTCTGAAATGCTGCTGTTGTTGTTTTGCTGTGTCTGATCACAGCCAGTGTTGCAACAAAATATAATAAGGGTGTTCTGGAAAAACCTGGGAGAAAAAGGAGAGTCTGAAACAAGCTGACAGATATGAATGTGAACATTCCTGAAGTGCAACAATCTACTTTTGTAATAAAATATTGTGTGTGTGTGTGTGAGTAAGAGATATCTTGAGCATATCATTTTATCTTCAAGTATGATTTCTGGTGACTATAAGGGTACTTCTTTACAGTGTTCTTGGCAAAAATATGAAAGATCTTTCCCATTAATTTATTCTGGGGAAATGCTGGGCACTGGACCTGGCCTTACTACAGTAAAACAAAAAGTAACCTGATTGAAGGACAATTAGCAGTGAAGCTTGTAAAACTATGTTAGGAAGGGTATACGGGAAATTTGCAACAACATGCTTTGGTACTTCGCGGATATTTCATCATGGTGCATTTAAAACAGTTGGTTGTATTGGCAGACACATCACTCTCAAGCCAGCCAAGTTCTGACTTTTTTAAAAACTGCATTTGCAAAATCAAACAAGAAAATACTTATTTAACAAAAGAGAACCTATCCAGCCTTGGGAACAGATGGTATGATGGTTACCAATCCCATTTTGTAAAGGTAAGACTTTCACTATACAGGACATGGTAGCCAAAACTAACTATTCTTTCCCACGTTCATCAAGTGCTAAATATGAGCAGTGCTTTCCCAATAAGTAGAGAAAGTTCATATTTGTCATCTTCATCTTCTTGCAGAATCCCCAAAATTGTATTTTTAGTCACAGTTTTTGCAATCTGCAGTATTAACTAGATGGGGCATTGCGCTGATTCATCACAACAGTTTTGATTTGGGAACCTGAATGCAATTCCTGTGTTATCATAAGTGCTTTCCACTTCCTGTTAAGGACCATAGTATGATTGATGCAGAACTTGTACTGTTTCTGCCCAGGAGGCTTCATGATCCTCAAGGGGTGGGTAGAGGGGGAAGCAAGAAATAATTCAGAGACTGACCAATGCATCGTAGGGCCTGAATACTTAGAATGCCATGTGATGGGGAAAGATGATCAATGACTTCATTACTTTCTGAACTGGACTCTTTTGCTGCTGCTTATGGATATTAAATAGATACAATGAAATGGATCAAAGAATGAAAAGAAATGCAAATAACAAAGGAAAAATGAACAAAAAAGAAGCATACTGCTGAGTGTATATGGCATCTAAGCTTATTTTCACTGAAAACAACCCATGGTGAAATGCAGAGTTACAGTTTTATTGTTCATTCCCACTTCTGGAGTCTTCTTCAAATAAAGAAGCTGCTCAGGCATATTCCTTCAAGGATTATCATAGCTAATGGTATTTACTTCCCAGTTGTGGTTTTGTTTCAGTTTTGATATCGATCTTCAGGTTTTCTTTTCTGGTTTCAGTGTTTGAGATTTGGCCAGTCTTCAGAAGTAACTCGTTAGAATTTGTCCTGATTTTCTGCTTACCATGACAGAATGGATGAGTAGTTGTTTTAAAGGTAATCCCCAAGCACTTATCTTTGCCCTGCAGGTACAAGAGTAATGCTGAGCAAGCATGCAGGTAGGATATGTAAAGCATATTCATTAGAAATATAGCCCACAAATTAATTTCAGTTTACAGTGGAGTGAAGGAAGGGTGAATTTCCAATCAACTTTAAAGAAGTATAGGCCACAGTCCTGCTTATAAATAAGTAAGTTTGAGGTAATAGGTATTGCGGTCATCTAAAAGTTATCTCTCTTTAATATCTCACAGTACTACCAAGGCAAATGTGTCTGAGTATGAAAGAGAATAATATTTCTGTCACTTTTCATTTCCTGAATTAACTTTAGCTGAACTATTCTACTTCCATTCGCGTTTCTTTCAAAAAGGGCGGACTTTCATTTAGGAACAGAATGATGGTTTAATTGTGCAAAGATTTGTGGTTTTACAGCTTTCTTCAGTATGCGTCCACTTATAACAATCTGTTCTTTAGATGTCGCTTAGGCTCCGTCCATGTATGATCCCCCTTAGGACTGGATGCAGCTTCCTTGTTAAGGTGCAGTGGGGTTGGGTATTTGGCAGTGGGGGTGGTTATATATTCAAATATCCTAAATTATATTAAATATTACTTTATCAGACATTGAAGCTTTATTGGTTCAACTTCTGTATTCTTAGAATACAGGAGGAAAGGAAGCATCCTCTTTTATATGGTTTATATGCTCTGAATGTTGTCATTTTAAGGCATTTTCTACCTTCTGCTCTAAGTGCTGCCACTCTCGATAAAGAACAAAGGGAAAGGGAAAAAATAAACCTCCCAGAAGGATGGAATGAGAAGAGGTGGTAGCCACACTTGGGAAGGCAAGCTGGGGGTGAAAACTGCATGTATAAAATGTATCCTGGCATTTTGTGATGAGTCAAACCTGGTTCACTATACCACTTGCACTTTTCACCTAGGAGAAGGAAACATCCTTCCCATGCTGAACATGAATATACAGAGGAGGGAGGCAGGCAGCTGTCTCTTGACCCCAGGGGTGGGTTACTTCGGTCAAAGTAGAATCTTTCCATGTTTCATTAATCTCCACCATCTCTCCTTCAGGTTGCCCCCTGCCAGTCCCGGAATTGCCTAAGGGAGTCTAATGGACACTTACACTAATTACAGACAGACTATTATCATTTCTCAAGTACTAGCTTTATCCACCCACTAGTTGATTAGCAAGGATTAATTTTCTGTTTTGAATGACATGAGGCACGCTGCCCATTTTTAATTGGGATGCTTGGAGTATAGACTTAGAGAAGAGAATGTTTAATGTGGTGCTGAAACTCACGGCAGGGCTGCGTGTAGGTTCTAAGAGACTGGAGCATTTGTGGAGACTGAAGCAGAGAATCGCCACTCTTTGCTTCCATTTATAAACATTTGCTAAGCTCCAAAGCATACACTTGCTTGATACACAGGATAGCAATCGTGTTTGCAAGTGCACGCATGATTTTTTATGGATAGGCAAAAGGTGTGGCACCTGTCTGTAAAAAATACAGCAATGAATCTGTGGCTTGCTGTCAGCCACATTTTTTAGTAAATGGAAGAAAAGAAGCAGATTATGTGGGGCCCCAGCATACTGTTCATGAACTATTTCAGAAGAGAAATATATGACATTGTTATAAAAGCAAGAAGAAAAATATGCACTTTTAATGGCTCCGAATCACAAGAAGGCTCTGCTCTTGGCCGGAAGACTTAAACTATGGTGCACTATATTCATAGCACTGTTCTTTATTTTCATTTATTCAAGGTGCCATTTAAATGCAGTGGCATGCTGCCATAGAAGATCAGAGTTGAGGAAACTTTGTTCCCCATCTGCCATGCTGACAGCAGGGGGAGTCTTCAAACACAGGTAATCACCCCAAAGGCTGTTTCCTGTGTACGATGACTACAGACAGGCTGCTGAGGTAGGTCTCCTTGAGCAGTGGCAGTGGCATGGCATGGCAGTGGTATCAGGACCACCAATGAGAGTAGAGAGTGGAAAGAAAAGGTGTTCGAGCTCTTCTTACAATTGTGGCACCCAAGGGCTCCAATGAGTGCTTAAAGTAGCAGGGTGGCTGGATATATGCAAGCCCACCTAATGCACCATTAGTGTGCAAAGCTGTGAATAAGCTGCTCACATCAGGCACATTCACAGTAGGGATGTGCACAAATGCAATTTTTGGGATTCGATTCAATCGAATATCTGAAGATTCAAATTCGATTTGAATTTTCTATTCATATTTGAAGATACTAATGTTGACAACATTTAAATGTGTCCGTACACATCTGTACGCATTTGTATGTATCCTGTTTTTATCCTGTATGCATCCTGGTTTTGTCCGGTACGTCTTGGTAGAAATGCGTACTGATACAAATAAGATGCATACAAATACGTATGTAATGCGTACATATCCGTACACGTACGAATATCTGAATAGTTCATATGAATGATTCAAAAGATTCAAATGTTAGTGCAAATGTTACATTCAAATTTAGAGACATTTGATTCAAATTCAAATGTCCAAATTCAGTCGAATTTTGAATGTTTCAAATATTCATGCACATTCCTAATTCACAATTCAATAAGGTGCCGTGTGAATCCTACCAATGTCTGAAGCACAACCGTTGTGATCCAATAAAAACAAGAGTAAAAACAAACAGCAAGCAAACTGAAAAGTTTGAAACGCTACCTGCCATTTGTTTTGCTTTCCTTCTGCTTCCGTTGTTATTATAATATCCTTGTGATTTGCAAAAAATGTACCAGTGTTTGCTTGTCTTCTTGTTTCCTTTCCATCTCTTTTTCCCATGTTACCTTTTTCAAAGTATAAACACAGACACAGAGGGATTGTGTTGCTTTTAATCTGAATACAGCACTTTGTAAATTTTAGATGATTTCTCAAAGGACAAGGACTTGAAAGATTCTTTAAAAATCAGTTTGTCACTGCTTCCCCCTAAACAAGCCTGAGAATTTTACTTAGGTGATGGAATATTCTCTTTGAGGTCCTTAACCATCTTACTCATAGCCCTGTGATCCCTGGGGTACCTTAGGGAGAATAAAAGTGTGTTTAAGTTTTGCTAGGAAGATTGCCTGTGTATTTTTTTGTCATCCGTATTCTGAGTTCTACTGTGAACTCCCTTCTTAAATACAGGTTATGCCTCCAGATTTCCAGGGTGTATGATTAATCTAATAATGCTAATTTAATAGTGACAATAATAATTAATACAAGATAGGATCAATAATGCCCATTTTCTATTACTGCCCTTATTTTTAACAAAATTAAGTGTGAAATTTTTCAGTTATGCCTACCCCTTTGTTTTCCCTCCACACAAAGTGCATTCATAATGAGTTTAATTAAGTGGAAATGAGTGTTAGCCTATAATGTTACAAAAGGTTGCTATGCACCGATAAATCATAATTAAATGTATTTAGGGTAATAGTAGGAGTCATTTACAGTTAGGTTGCTTCCAACAAACGTTAATCGTTGCCTTAAATGACAAGTACTCCAATTAAAAGGCAAGCAAATCTAAACCTCACTTTTGCTAACCACCAGGGGATTTACTTTTGAAAGAACAACATGTACTTTATTCACCAGGAGCTATTCAAAACAAGGGGAAATGCTAGATGGCAGCTTGCCCAGGGTTTAGGTTGAATAGACGGAATTCCAATGCGACAAGATTGTTGGTAGCTTCAGTGAAAGCTATTTTGTGAGACTCTGTGATTAAGGCGCTGACATCTCTTGGTTTGTCATAGAAAAATGCCCTCCAGAAAATAGACCCGACCTCACTGAAGAACAAAAGCTAAATAAGGCGGCTTGAATATAAATGTAGATTTACTAAGAAACAAGGCTGTCTTGAAAGTCAGGTGTCTAGATGGCAGATGGTAAATGCACATGGCACCTCTAACTTCTAACTTTCAGTCATCCTTACTGTCTTTCAGATTTGAAGTCTTACAAAGATTTATGCCCTTTGATTTATAAACTACTCTGCTAGCTTGCTTACTATGCAAGGACCAACTAGCAGTCCCTAGAAAGCTCACTCGGTGAACGTGGGACAGCCACTGCTTCTTGGCTTCAGCCAGCCCACAAAGGTCATTATAAGGATAAAATGGAAGGATAATGTGGGGCACCACCTTGGGTTCTTTGGAGGAAAGGTAGGATCTAAAGCCATAAAGGAATACCAAGATTAACACAGCAGGAAAAATTGTGTTATAGTGATTTTGCAGTAGAGGCATGGTTGTGTCCTTATGGACTGAGGAGAAGAGGGAAGTTGTGCCTGTCGTTTTGAATAAAGATATCTGAATGAGGAATGACCTGCAGGGAATCTTAAGGCCACCATGGGATCTCTCTGGATGCACGTTGGATGATCCTGCACCCTTGGAATACTTGTTGTGCCTGTACTGCTCACGAAGAGACACTGCTGTGGAGACCTGAGACAGCACTCTACAGTAGTATAGAAGACTGCACTGTCCAGACCTGCTTGCACATTTTGTTGGTGAGCACAAGAAAATGGCTGACTTCCTTGGCCATTCCTGTGCTTGCCAAAAAGGACCCTGGGCCGAAACACTGAACAGAGGAACGATTTCCCAGCTCAGTGAGCCCCTTGCCCTGGAACAGCATGCTGCCGTCACTGTGATTGATGCCAGTAAAGATCACTCTAAAGCTGTGGTCAGGCATGGGGGGGCATCTCTGGGGCATCTTGGAGAAGGCTTAGAAATGGGATTGTTCACATACTGTTCTGCCCTTCTCTCCACTCCTGAACATTCTGTGCTGGAAATGGTAGATGAGAGGTTTGAGGACATGAGGGCCTTACATTGTCTCTCTGAGGTTCCTTTGAGGCACCCATTTTATTATGGCTGAACACAGCCAAAGAGCCATCTTTCTTTACAGCACAGATTTTATCATTGTGTGGAACTTTCCAGAGACTTAGTTTGTATGTTGAAGCAATACATGTCTAGATAAAAGCTTTCTTTCTTTCTTTCTTTCTTTCTTTCTTTCTTTCTTTCTTTCTTTCTTTCTTTCTTTCTTTCTTTCTTTCTTTCTTTCTTTCTTATCCTGGCAATCCCAAGCACCTGTCAAGATATCAAGACCCTGGCCAGGCTCACTACTATAGTTTGCCACTGCCTACTTGCGGGAGAGACTGAGACTTGAACCTGCAATGCTTGCTTCCCAGGCAGTTTGCTCTACCACAGGGTTCAGAAATGGTGTAAATTCAGAAACTGCTCCTTGAGAAAAGCTTAGATGGCGAGGAAGAGGAAATCTGAAAAACATCACATTAATGTTGTGTTGCATGCATAAAAGACTTCCTGATTTCTGCAACATTCTGCCTTTTTATATTTGAGGTGCCATGTAATGAGATGATGTTTTAGCTTCTGTTTATGCTTCATGTTTTGGAAAAGAAAGGGTAGCCTACCCTGTTCAGTGTCACAGTAACTATCTTCTGCTTATGTTGTACATGGATTCTCCCAAACATGACACTAGTTATGTTGACAACCATATTTCTAAAGCTGCAAAGAAATCCGCCCCTTATCTTATTGGTCAAAGCGGGAGCCCAGAAGTCATTGGTCTGTATTCTGCAGGTATCAGTGGAGATCCTCATCCTATAAATCATTTCACAGGAAGTATGCTGAGAGCATTAAATAGAGAAAAGCTGGATTCCCTCTTTCTCTTTTTCATTATTTTCACCATTCAATTGTTCTTATAAATTATTTCCTTCTTAGATGATCTGGGAATAGAAATGCCGTTGTTTTCTTTCTTAGATCAATTTAAACTAGCTTTGATGCTCAGGCAGCCACTTTGGGAAGAAGAAAAAGGAGCCTAAAGTTGTTCATACTCCTTTTGTTGAGGGCTCAGAACTCTTGAGCTTTTAAATAATAAATTATAATTGTAAATGAAGGGGGAAGGGGATAATTATAAAAAAAAAAGTCTGTCCCAGAAACAAAGTCTGCCAGTTAGGATTTATAATTTCTTGATACCATTCATTTCCTGGTCTTCCTAAATGTTATTATTGGTCACACAGAGCAATCTAATTCCTGTTGCACCAGGACTTGCAAGAAGGTGCTCCCAGGATGGAGAAGGGGCATTGTGGAGAAGTACTAGCTAATATTGACACCTTCATCAACCAACAGCCTCAGGCTACACAAGCCAATGAATTAATATAGCTATATTGCTGTATTTTTGGGCAGAGTGCTTATGGGTCTTTGAATATTATCAAGCTGACATTCTTATCCTTAAGAGCATATGAAGTATTCTGCTAAATCAAGGCCAAAGATCTGTCTGATTCAATGAGATGTTTTCAAATGTGTTGTTGGAAAATTCATGAACTGGACTCTATTCCCCGGTCTCTGTCTTTCCAAATCATACTTTCCTCCCCCCCCCCCCCATCCTATTGACTGTACATGACTTGGTCACTGCTATTCTTCTTGAGTTTCTTTAATCTACAGTGTAACGTCTTGTATTCAAGACCATCATGGTGTATTTTAATAGTGAATGCTGTCATTTAACTACACGCCGTGTAAAAAAAATGCACATGCTGAGGATGTTAGAGGAAAAACTGGGTGGGCTCTTGGGACAGTCTTTGTAGGGTCAGGGCTC
Organism: Aspidoscelis tigris stejnegeri; assembly: GCA_023333525.1. Taxonomy (NCBI): domain Eukaryota; kingdom Metazoa; phylum Chordata; class Lepidosauria; order Squamata; family Teiidae; genus Aspidoscelis; species Aspidoscelis tigris. The sequence continues at coordinate 69,692,290 of JALMGA010000006.1, forward strand.
TTTTGTTTCTCCAATAGAAATATGCATATTGATCATGATGTAATGGATCAGTTTATCCCTACACAGGAAGGCTCAAGTGTGCGCCAATGTAAGGAGTGACTGGAGAACTTAGTATGACACATGCCAACTATTCAGTGGCTACTAGAGTGGATGCCTAGTCCTGCCTCTGGGGACTAGGTTGCCACTCAAGGACATTTGCAGGGAACCAACAGCACATGAAGGCTTTGCCTTTGTCTTCTGCTTGAAGCCCAAAAGCAATTGGTGAGACACTGTGGGAAACAGAATGCTGAACTAGTTGGGTGGTGGCCTGATCCAGCAGGGTGACTCTTATAAGTTCTTAACTTCATTCCAAGCCATTCTTTGTAAATCTTAGCAGGTTGACTAGTTGTGCATTTGCCAGACTTAAGTGGTTTGAATAGTTTGAACTGATAAAACACTGAGCCAGGCAATTAGGAGCTTGGCATGAAGGCAGGGGTACAGAATTTCTCCAGCTTCACATGTATCCTGTCTCTGCCAAAGCATGGCTGAACTGAACACCACAAATGCCAAATCCATATCTTTCTCCACTGTGCTTTTGTTGAACGTGCTTTTCTGGTAATGTACCCAATGCAAGCTACAGAGAATTAAGCTGTTAACAATAAGTTGCTATCATGATGTGACATGAATTGTTGGATCCTGTGAATTGGCTAAACATGTATCTTCTCTTACATACATATTTGGCAAATTATTTGTGATCAAGGCCTTGTTTATTTTGACAGAATGCCTCATTAGCTGAAAATTTCTCCCAGTGGTGTGGATAAGATTTGGCTAGCAACATTGAACAAAGGAAGGAAACACAGGACCCCGATGTTAATGAAGATTTATTCCACCATGACATTTGATCAGATCTTCTGGGTGAATTCTAAGATTTCATTAGTTAAAGACAGAGAGACGTCTGTCTGATTAAAAAGTGGGAAAACAGTAGGGAGCTCCCATAAATTACTGCAGCTCAATTAGGTGCAGACAGTTTAGTGAGTGTTTATTACCAGCAGAAAGGAAGATTTCTCCAATTAGATTAAAAGGTTTGGGAAAACAGCAGTTCTTGTAGTTGGTGATTTAGACCCTTTACTTGAATAAAGCATTGTGTGAAGCAGCATTGATTAAAAGCAAACTGATAAGTCATTTGCACCGCTTCATTGTTTAGCATAGAAGCTCATCTCCCCTGCTGCAGAGGTACAGTTTACCTCACATGATCAATGTGTGGACTTGGCTAATTTTCCCCTTGGCCTGAAGATTTATATGAATGTAAAGGGCAGCTAAATCACTGTAGAAAATACCAACATGATTTATTTGGGGTAATCATTGAGTAAGAGAAGCTGCATAAATCACCAGCAATGTATCCCTGCCAGGCTGGTGACTGTACCCTAGAGCTGAGTTGGGGATAATAATAATAATAATAATAATAATAATAATAATAATAATAATAATAATAATAATAATAATAATAATAATAATAATAATAATAATAATAATAATAATAATAATAATAATAATAATAATAATAATAATCTGAAAGAAATTTAATTCTGTGATTTGAGAGAGAGAAACAGGAACAATCATCAATGAGAAGGCAGAGGCCGTATGGTGGCTGGCCACTGGGGGACAGAAGAAACTCAAGGCTCTTTCTGCACTGGGCCTTATTCCAGATTATATCCCAAAATAGGGACCTCCCACCTGTAAGCTGGTACAGACTATGGCATACCACTGTGTTAATGACAGTGTTCTGGTACAGACTATGGCATGACACTGTCCCCGTTTTCACACTTACCACTGTTAATCTGAATTAAGGTGATCTGGAACTTCAGAATCTGGTCCTCACCAAATCGGGTCCACAGAGTTCCAGATCAAAATGGAGAGGCCATGCATCCGCATGGGGTGTTTAGTTCCTGATGGTAATGTGTGCTAAACAGGTCTGCCGTGCAGATGCCAACCTGCACAGCCTGAGGTGCTGAGCATGCCCAAGCAGGAAGTTCCTCTGTTTTGTTGGAAATGGCAGCTGCTAGGCCCACACCTGAATCCCATCAAGCTGGCAAGCATGCGGAAGCGGGTTCTGTGATCTGGTCTTCATGGTGGAAGACCAGATTGAAGATACGATGTAAGGGGCCCACCACTAATCTGGATTTAAGGGCATGAAGGCCCCATTAAATCCGGAAGCAGAGGGCACTCATGTGGGCAACGCAGCCCTAATGGGTTCTGAATGGGGTAGTCAGTGCAGAAGGTAGGTAACAAATCCATCCTACATCCATCACTATTGGGTCTTTGGGGCCCCTGCGGAAACAGCCTGTAAAGTTCACCACCAAAATGTGTCCTGTGGTTAGGCTAGAAATGAAAGTTCCTAGCCCTCTGGATCTTTCAGAGGCTGGCTCGAAGCTCACATGAGATTTGGGGCCAAGGCAGGAGCTGATCTGAACCAGTTCTGTTGTGCAGGTACATTTTTGTGCATCTAATGTAACATAAAAATATTTGTTTGCATTATGCTGGAGTTGGCTAATGTCTGGCTAAACATAATGTCAGAGTGCAGCTCCTATCAGTCCAAGTTATCATATCTAGTAGTAAAAGTTCTGGTCCAACAACATTTTGAAAGCAAAAATATAGTATGCTTCCCATCCTAGATGTAAGAGCAAAATGTGTTATCTCTGAAGTCAGGCCTCTTTAAGTTGTGATTATTTTTGGAGCTTTATTCAACCATTAAGCTTGAGTACTATTGATTACATTGAGTCTACACCAAGTTTGGATCCAACACAAGGTAATTAACAAGCTAAAGGTTTTCTAATTTGAAAGCCATTTGCCATGCTAAATTCTTACTCATTTCATTCCCATATTTGAAAATTCCAGTACCTAGAACCTATCATGAGACCATAAGATTATCTTCTCTCCTATTTCTTGGATCATTGCATAGTATGTTAAAATTCTTTGTGTTAGATATTTAGATGCAGGAGAGACACTTCTGTGCTATAAAACTGTTTGAGAGAAATGGTCCTGAATTATTGCTGCATCAAGAAATCTTCATGTTTCTACTTGGTTATTCCTACAATTCAGAGCTAATCATTATAGACTAAACCCAGCATGCATGTATGAACAGAGTACACAGGCTCTTAGAGAAGGCTCCATCCATAAGGATTTATCCTTTACACGCTGCCCATAACAACAGTTGTCTGGGAAGTGACAGCATAGAATATAGAACAAAAACTTATATTTTCATCCGAGCACTCAATTCTTAAGATGTTCTCCATCTGCACTTAAGGGGCGAATCCCCATGGCAAGCTTATTATGGATTCAATACGGGTTCAATCCTTGCAGATCCCACGTCAGTTTGGCTTACCACGCTTTCTGCATGTTAAATGACCCCAAAACATTGTAAATGTTAACCCTCATTTCAACAGGTCTCACTCTAGATCATGCGCTTGATACGTGTTACATTTTTTACTGTGGGGATCCTACCATTTTAAGGGATGAGAATCCATGTTTAGGGTTTCCCTCCCCCAATAGCTTGCTTCCAAAGACAGTGATGTCAGTGTAAAAATCCAACCTTCACAGCGGCCGCTACACTGTAGCAATCCAGCCACTTCACACCTGATAACAAGGTTGCAATTTTGCACAATTCTAGCTCTTTGGAGTTCTGACCTTTAAAGGGGAAAGGAAAGCAGGGGCAGGTTCTGGGAGATGTGTAAATGTTTAAAGCAAGGGAGCTTGAGTTGCCGCTGCTGCTGTGTGCTCTGGGCAATGGGGAGAATCACTGGCTGCCTGCTGCCATTTCCCCCCCATCCAAACAAGCGGCAGCCACCCAGCCAGGCTCCGTGTAGGGGTCCGTTATGGGTGGCACGTTTACGCCACAAGGAAGAGGGCAGGGCAGCCCCGGAAAGTGGCTTTTAGAAAGGAGCCACTTGAGTCCCCCCCCCTTGAGTGACGTATGCCACTTACGATCCTCAGAATCTGGATCAAACACGATTAAGCTGAAAGTAATGGGAACAGTCAAATTCGCATTTGCATCCGGTTCTATTGTTTTGGTTTAGGGAAACTGGATTAAGCTTATAGTGGGGATGCACCTAAGATGTTCTGCACTTAAGTTGTGATCAGACAAAGCAAGAAGAAGAAGAACCTTTGAGAAGGCTTGGGAAACAAAGACCACAGACTGTTTCTCTGAGGTGCCACTGAGTTAATAATAATAATAATAATAATATTTATTTGTATACCGCCCTGTGGCGAACCAATCCGGGCGGTTGACAACAATAAATATAAAAACATCATATAAGAATAAAACATTATGGTCCCTCCCCCCTTAAAAAGTATTAAACAATATGACAAATTAAAATACAGTATCAAAAATATAAAACAAAATATAAAACATAATTAAATGGGCTAACAGCCCTAATATCCCTCCGGAGCTCCTCAACCAACATTTATTATGGGTCCACGAGGGGAATGAGGGGGTTGCCCTGTTTGTTATGTCTGAACACAGCTTTAGTTTTGTACAACAGTAAATGCATGCATTTTTTATTTAGGAGTTTTATATAGTTATGTAGAAGTGTTTTTTACACGCCTTTGTTCTCCATGAATGAAAAAGGCATGAAAACTTGTGTTTATGACTTAAGATCTAAAATTTTCTGTTTTCTGTTTTTTTGAGATTTCCCCCCCACCAAGTGGTTGAAAATGGCCCCTTCATGAGTTTCTGTATCTATAACTCTTCTTTTGTTGTTATTGTTACTGTTTTAAAATAGTGTTTTGATTGTTTAAAATTCCTTTCTTTCTGATTTTATCTTCTTTAATTGTTTTTACTTTGTTGCTCTTCCAGAAACTACTTGGTGTATGTTGAATAAATCATCTTCATTATCATCAGCATCTAAAATTTATAATCACCCACACATTTTAAAATGAGGACACAGGATATGCCTGACAGTGAAGTCTATATGTAATTGTGGCCATCATAGTTGAGAAAGCTCTTTTTCTTTAATTTTAATAACTTTTTGATTATTTAACTAGTTTCCCCATAATTAAGCAGGTGCTGTTTTTGTTGTTGGAAAATGTAGATTATTTTAGAAAGAATTACTTGGAAATCCTGCAGGTACCAGTGGTCATCATAAAAAGTACTTTGCTCCTTCTGCATTGAAGAAAGCTCCCTAAGGCTGCAATCCCTCTTAAAGCTAAATGAAACAAAGCTAAACCCGGTGTAAACGTGCATTCTCTCAGTTCCCAATTTTTTCATTTTAAATCACAGTCAACCCTGATGCTGTTCCCACAGAAAACGCTTCAAAAATGCATTGGGGAAAGCTAATCTTTTCCTCCCAGACCTTTGCTGGCTGGGATGCCCACACCTCTCTCCCAGTTGGGTTCGATCCCACGATGACATGGCCAAGGGTCAGGAATCCCAGCTCCTCTTCCCCTCCTGCTTTTGCTTCTGCCATTTGCTTCCCTACAGCAAAGCCAAACCTTCAACGAGTGCGACTATGGGGATCACTTACGAGGTTGTGCGAAATCACCTTCCTAAGCCTCATCGCCCATGCCTTCCCCTCACTTTCTCCTTTATCGCACCTTTCTCCTGCCCACCCACTATAGTTGGTTCACGCAGGAAGGAACCAGCCAAGCCGTCTTTCCCCAGCTGAAAAAGAAAGTGAGGGGAAAGCGTGGGAGGGAAATAAAACTTGTTATCAGTGTGAAGTGGGTGAAAGTGAAACTTGTTACTTGTTATCAGTGTGAAGTGGATGAAAATGAAACTTTTTATCCACCATGAAGTGGCCTGCCAAGGGAAAGGGGGGGGGGAGGCTTGAACACTGTAAACTCCTCTGCAAAGGATGGATGGCAAGTCAGGGGCTGTCCTACTGGGTGAAACCCCACCCATTTCATGATGCATCTCCCCCCAATACTGCAGTAACATTCCCAAAAGAAAAAAGATAAAGCGTTTTAGCAGCAGAAATGGAAGTAAGAGCTGTTTTTTCAGGGTTTTTTTATTGTGGTTTTTAGCTATTTACTCCTTGGAAAACACGAGAACCCAATCTGTAATGGGCCAAAGAAAATTCAAATCGTTTTCAAACTGCAATAAAACCCAGGTGGGAACAACCCCTAAGACAACAAGGGGATACACTTATTATTTTGGAGGAACTGCTGTGATCCATCTTTCAACCGCCCAGTGCCTGCCATCACATCTTGGTCCCATGGTGGTGCTGTGCTGGCACTCTGCCCCATTTTCTAGCATCACATCCTCCTTTATGGGCCAGTGCTGCTCCTAGCAGGCTGACACAGTGAAACTATTCCAGAGTATTTAAGGAAGTGTGGGGATTCTCATGCATTCTGAAATTCTGTCTTTATGGAGGAAAGGCTGAAAGGGACCTGGTACATCCGGATGCCAACACTTTTTTTTTTTTTAGCAGCTAGCAGCTTCATAATATGATGCCTAGTGCCAGCAAAAGAGAAGAAATTGAGGGCTTTTCAAGGTTTGTAGGAGAAAATATGTTTCTTGTCCTCCCCTCCAAATGAGTTAATCAAGCAAAACCAATGTACTGGCAGACATAAGAACATAACAGGGACCCTTCTGGATCAGACCACAGCCCCTCTAGTCCAGCATCCTGTCTCTCACAGTGGCCCAGCAGTTGCTTTTGGGCATTCTCAAGCAGAAGATGAAGGCAAAACCCTTCACCTCCTCTCAGCTGACTGAAAAGGGGCTTTAGAAGCATCCTGCCTGTCTCTCCAACCTGGAGGTAATCCCTAGGTTTACATCCTTTCAAGTAGCCACTGATAAACCAAGAGTCTAATTTAAAGAAGTTTGCTGACATTTCTAGAAGTTTCTTCTTCCAAGCTTTGACTAGTGACTGGCCCCCATAGTTTCTGAAATTGGTTGCACCATCAATCTCATAATATTTTTTTTTTGGGTGTGTGTGTGCGAATGTATTTTAGCAGGCACCTAAAGAAAGCTTGCTGCTTGTTCTTCTGTAGATAACAGCAGGCGGGGATTGGGGAGAGAGGAAGGCTCCATGGTGGCAAAAAAACACTTGCCCTACATTTTGCTATTCTCATATTGGTGGTTGTGAAAACAACTGATTGTCTCATTCTGTTTTGTGTTGTAACTGGCAGGGCTTTCAACCAACTACAGAGTTTTGTCCAGAGATTGAAGGGGCTTTTGTAAAATGATTATGTGAACCTCTTGTGCCAGTAAAATTTTATTTATTTATTTCAGAATTTATATCCCATCGTTTGCCTGAGTGTTTCAGAATGGTAATGAGAATTAAAAAACCATGTAACAGTATAAAGCATGCGTTAAAATATAACCGTCCACCCTAGCAGAACAGCACATTAAGCATAAAAGTCCTGGGTCAAGAGTAACCCGATGTGAATAGTTAACATCTAGTTAAGGTTTGCTAGTTGATAATTAGTTAACTTTTGGGCAGGCAGGGTGCATTTGTAGGCTGTAAAAACCTCCTGCAAATGCAGATGCACTTGCCCAGATGCTAACTAATTACCAACCAAGAGGCCAAGTGTGAATTGGCCTTCTGTTTGAAATCCCCTTTTACTGTTTGACAGCTCTCTGTATGGGTGCTTCTTCAGATAATTGGGGTACATATTGCCCACTGAACTCCCTCTGATTATTGTAGATGCTGAGATCCTGTTTGTTAATAATTTGCAATAATGTCTAGAGAAGAATTCCGCCTTCCCCAGGGACAGCAAGATGGCAGCCCTAATTAATCAACATGCCAAGGTCGCCCCGCCCCCAAAGCAGTGCTCCTTAACTGTATGGCTTCAATACTGTATGGGAGCTTCCTATGTATCTTCAAAAGAAGATCAGACTCACTGCTTACCAGCTTGCTCCAGTCTCTCAGTTCTGCCGTGTGTGTAACTCTGCCAAGTACTGCCACACACTGCTCCTTCTGTGGTGTGCTCTCTGCCTTTGAAACCTTTTGGGTCATTGGAAGTTTTTAATTTCTCAGCCCAAGGCTGAAGGAAAGGGTTTTGCTGATACAGAAGCATTCTTCCACTACTGCTCCTTGATATACCTTTCTGGGTAATCTAAATGTGGTAATAAATCACATTTCTTTTTGGTGTGTGTCGTGATGTCAGTGCTCAGCACACTCCATGGCTCTGGAGCTATATTATTTTATTTCAATAAAAAGGCCTGTGAATATGCGGCGGGCAGCTTATCTGATTGTTTGTTCTGCTCAGCTAAGCAAACTAACCAAGGGTGGCTTCAGCTAGACAATTTGCTGAAAAACCTGGTTCTGCTTTTCTTATCCGAAAGACTCTTTTCTCATCATTTCTTTTGTTCTCCCTACACCTCTGTCATTTTTCTTTTGCTTCATTTATCTGTTTCCTTGTGTGGTGGAACAAGCCAGCTTTAAAAAGTTGCACTAAAACTTTGTGGAACCCGATTTCTGATGTACATTTCCTTGTGCCTTATAACTATCCCAAAGCACTTCCGGATTTGTGGTTTTTGTGCTTCTAACATCACTGCTTCAGAAATACTGAGTTGCTTAACTCTATTGCAATGGAAAGCTGCTAACTAAGAAATGGGCCAGGATACTATAACTGAAATATTGTAAACAGGATGAAGGTCTAGGGGTAAATTCTTTTCCCTAAATAGTTGTAGCATTGTCACCGTTTTCTTAACTCGTTGTTAGAGGTATTTCTTAAATGAAATTTGGCAGAGCGAGCAACACCTCCCCCCACTGCCTCTGATGTGATTTTTATTTATTTATTTAAGAATTTATATCCCACCCTTCACCCGAAAGTCCCAGGACAGATCACAATAATAAAAAGATAAAATATTTAGAATATATCTAAACATATTTAAAATATAACCCACCTTCACCCCTCCTTTCCTGGTTGGGCAACATTGAAGAGGAAGGTAAATATCAAAGGGCCCAAGTGAAGAGGTATGCTTTAACCAGGCACTGCAAATTGTATCATATAAGTGCCTAGTTATTCCAGTCCAAGACAGATTCTGCACATGTGAAGCCAGAGGTGTGGAGGACACAACACATGGGGTTTTTTTAACTGCATTTTTAAAAAGCATTAGAGAGCAGCATATATCACCTTTACTAGTGAACTATCAATTATTATACAACAGAGAAAAAATGTACAGGCTTCTTAGTGGAACTGATAAATGCACTACCACTTGAGTGGCTCTGTTTATTATCAAGGCTGCCAGAATTTGTGCTGCTATGTTTTAGATTCAGTATTTTAACAATAAGCGTAACCAATTTATTTTTAGCCTCACATTGTATTGTATTTTTGTATTTCATTTTATGATAAGGTCAGTGGACCAATCATTAAACTTTGTAAGTGCCTAGTAAATGTCTAGAGGAAGGCTGTTCCAAAGTCTGGGGGCCACCACAGAAAAGGCTGTCCTGTGTGTCCCTGCTCCTTGCACCTCTGGGGGAGGCAGAACTACAAGAAGGCCCTTTGCAATCTCAGTACTAGGGCAGGTCTAAGTAGGAGAAGGTGCTCCTTTAGGTAACGAAGGCTCAAGTCATCAACACCTTGAACTGATCTTGGTAACACATAGTGCATATTGTTCAGTACCAGCATGGTGTGCATCCATCCAGAAATTCCCATTAACGATTGAAATGCTGCATTATGCACTAATTCCAGCTTCTGGATTATTTTCAAGGATAGCTCCATGAAGAGTGCATTACAGCAGTCTAATCTGAAGACAGCCAGAGGGAAGATTATTGAGGCCAACTTGTCCCTATCCAGGAAGGGATGAAACTGGCAGACCAGTCTGGGCACTCCTGGCCACCACTGCCATATAGCCCTCCCTCCCTCAGGATATCTACTACAGCACCAGCCCAGGGGAGTTGCCATAGTCTATAAAGAATCTCTCTCTTTTCACTCTGTGACTTGAGTTGAGGGATTATTCCTGCTGTTGACCTTGAGAGACAGAACAGGGTTGCTGTTGGCATACAATTCACTCTACTGGCTTCTCTTTCTGAGCTTGGGGAGGCTATCTCAGACCTGGTATTAGTGGAATTTAATCTCCACACTGAGGATGCCTCTTGTACACTGGCTAGTCTTGTTTCATGACCTCCTTGATAACCATGGGGCTGCCTCAGAATGTTATGGACCCAATCCACATTGTAGGACTTATTCTTGACCTGAGGTGTTTCTGCACTTACCTTCTTAGTGTGTCATGCACTAAGGCCAGTACACTCCACGTACAGGAGGACCATTCACATTTCTGGCCAGTGATGTGAATGGTCCACCATGGACTGGCCCATGCCGCCGCCACAAAAGCCAGTATCCTGTCTCTTTGGTGGCTTGATTGGCTGCCACCAGTTGCATCACATGGACCGTGACACACCAGCAGGCTGGTGCAAAGGTGTGGAGCCAATCCTGGCAATGTTAGGGGGTGCATATCCCCCTCCATGGATCGGTCCCCAGCCAGCCTGCTGCTGTGGTGCTGGCCCGCGGGGACCTGCCTGATAGTGGCTGTGTTGTGCCTGCAAGCACTGGCAATGTGGCCATGCATGCACAAAATGCTGGGAATCTCTCCCAACCAGCAATGTGGCTGGATGTACACAAACGACACACTCCATGCCCACCACACACAGTGAGCTGGTCGATGTGCAAATGGCCACGCTGCTGAATGCTTGTGATAAGTCTGGGGTGAGGGTTGGTATAGGTGTGGAACATGATTTAACAATTAGTACACCTCTAGTGAGGGTGGGCAAGCTTCTAGGCTGTAGTAGTCTAGTGGGCATGTGCATGCTCTTCACCAGAGCTATACTAATCACACACTAATTAAGTGTGAAGAAGCCTCTGGTCTTTGCTACAGAGCATGAGGGTAAGTATCCATTGGTAGGTGGAGTTGTAGCAGGTCCTCTGTCATGGACAGAATATTTGCTGGTGAAATTTGGGCTTATGGTATCTGTTCCTCACTGCAAGGGTGAAGTATTCATTGAGGTGGTCTGTCCTCAGAAATATGGAATCCAATGGATTCCTGCTGGCTCTGGGGAAAGTTCTAGCTGACGTGGCTGGACTCATGAGGTGAGTAGAACTATTGACACCTTGTTCCCACATGCCCTTACCAATCCTGCAGATCTCACCTGGGATGGATTTCCACTGGGCCAGAATAAGGTTGACTGCATTCTGGACAGCCCCTCACAGCCGAGGCCTGAGTGCTGGCTTTGTAGGCCCACCCAGCTTTTGATGGCTGAAAACAATGTTTTGCTGAGAAGGGGCTGGTCCTCCTATCTTGCACCATGGGATGTCCTCTCCATGTGCCTTTCATGGTGTGGGATTCTCACAGAAGTCCAACTGTGGACTACTTTAAGGAGTTCTACTGCTAGACAAGAATATGGTGCCATTTTGGTACCCTAACCCAGTCCATAGCTTTGTCCATTGTGGATGAAATGTACTAACAGTGGGCACAGCTTCCACTGGTTAGATAGCCTAGCCCTAGACTGGAACAGGTTCTGTTCCACTGCCCACTGCAGAAAGAGACACAGTTTTCCTTAAGAATATGAGAAGACTGAAATTATCAACCCTGAAAAAATATGAATAAGCAAAAAACCTCTCCATATTCCACTTTTCTCTCACTAGATAGACTCAAAGTGGCTCAGCAAATAAACATCTTTAAAATGTACCTGCTATGTACAAGGATTTTGTTTTATTTTTAACAAACATTTGAAAATAGCATATCAAATAACTACCAAGGGCCCTTCAACAGCCAGATTTTAATGAAATGCTGGAGGGAAAGCAGAGATCACTTGGAAGGCATTCCACAAGGAAAAGAGCACCAGCCTGCCTACACAGCAATGAATCACTGAAGTGAAACAAGGTTGTTGTGCCGTGGGCTTAGAGGATGAGCAGTGAATATGGATCTTATCCCATCAGGATATGCAAAGCCGCCAATCCTCTGATACAGCATCCTAAGGCAAGTTAGTTGCCATTCTATGCCAAAATCTGTAAGTGTAGGGATGGGTCAAATTTAAGCAAATCCTGTAAGACAAATGTCTTTGGCTGCATCCACCCTCCTTACGTGGGAGTGCCTACAGCTGTAGTGTGCTTGTAAGCCAGTTTAGTCCTGTGGTTAGAGTGTTTGTGATAGTCTCCCAGTTAGAGTCTGTACTCCTCCACAAAGCCAGCGGTGTGACCCAGGGCTAGTCACAGCTCTTTCTGAACTCTCACAGCCCCACCTACCTCACAAGATGCCTGTTGTGGGAAGACCAGGAGGTTTGTCAGCCACTTTGACTCCCTTTAAGAATGAGAAAAGTGGGGTATAAAAGACAACTTTCCTCCTCCTCCTCTTTCTTTTTGTGGGTCCGTAAGTCTCCATCCATCTGTCCGCCCGTCTGCCCGCCCATCCATCCATCCATCCATCGAGGGATAGAGAACTCTGAAAGTATCCACTGCCATCAAGCACTTGCATGATCCACAGAAGCCATACAAGTCCCTTGCCTGCTTCTGTGCACGTGCCTTTCTGGAAATGGTCCACTTTGGGTATGAAGTGAAATTCTCCTCATACCCTCTCTTTGAAGTCAGCTTCAAAGGTTCCTCATCTTCAAAGAAGGGGAGGCATATTTTTTCGGTATCACACACTCCAATCCTGGAGCAGGAGCAAGCAGGTCTGATCAAGAAGAACTAACCTCTGCTGTTGTTTGGATAATGCTCCTGTCAGGGCCCATGCTGACTGTGTAGCCTAGAAGCATGGAATTTAAGGGTTCAGTTTCAAGGAAACCTATGTGACCAGGGTTTTCAGAGACTCAAGCTCAGGAGGACGTACTGTCACAGGTTCTAGTTTCACAGGTGAAGCTTTCCAAGCTTTCCAAGGACATATAGCACATGACTCACATGACAGCATCAAGCAGAGCTGGCTTATTGTTGCAATGTTGTAAACTCTTCGATAGAAAGCTTGTTGATGTCAAAGCAAAGAGGCATCAGACGACTAGGTGTGGAGGTGAATGAGTGGGAAACAGATCAAAGTGGTAATTAGACTCTTGAGCTGATAAGAGGAGGATTCTGTGGAGCTTTCAAGGAGAGCTCAGCACCGTGACTTTTGTGAGACAGAAAAATGCTTCACTTAATAGGATAGCTTGAAGTGCTTAGCAGTTCTGGTTGTTGAGACCGTGTTTGTTAATCATTTGTAATAAGGACTTACAAAGATTTGTCACTGAATCTGGTCCTTCGCTTGGGGTAAAATGAGAAATTCTCCAACATGTGCAGCCTTGAGAACCAACGGAATTCTGATAAAGTGTTTCACATATTACTTCCCAAATGGAGAGCAACAAAGCATTATTCAACTGTCAAAGCTGGGTCCAGAATGGACTTCCTTGCTCTCTCTTCTAGCTAGCACTGTGGATGGGAGGTATCTAATCAGAGGAGTGGAAGGTAGGGATGCTTATAAAACAGTTATTATATTTTAATTTGAATTTGCAATAAGAACAGTTGGCAAAGTGTTTTAAATGTACTGGCTGTAGGGAACAACAAGGGAACTATAAAAGTCCCTTTGTTCTTCATGAGAAAGTCTTACGGACCCTAAAATGGCTTGGATGGTTTGGCATGGTTGGTGAAGTCTTACTTATTTAATGCAATCCCAGAAATTTCCTGTAGTCTTATTTGGTCTGTGAACTACCTTTGACTTATTTATTTATTTGTTCAATTTATATGCCGCTCCTCTCCGAAGACTCAGAGCGACTTATGTCGGTATGCTGGGATTTTCCTCCAGAACACCACTGGGGCAATTCTGGCTTGGGTATCCTGTCTATAATGTCAAAGACATAATGATAGTCTGATCCTCCTCCCTAGAGTGTGATTGGCATATGTTGATAGACTGGAGTGCAATTCAAATGGTATTGTTATGGTGCTTTGAGTGTGCACTGAGGGGACAGCGTCTGCTCCAGTTTGAGCCAGTTTGGTTTAGTGGTTATGGAGCAGGACTCCTCCACAAAGCCATCTGGGTGAGCTTAGGCTAGTCACAGCTCTCTTCTGAGCTCTCAAAGCCCCACCTACCTCACAGGGTGTTCTGTTGTGAGGAGAAGAACAGAAAGCTTTGTCAGCCATTTTGAGTCCCCTTAAATGGGTGTGAAAAGTCGGGTAGAAAAGCCAGTTCTCCTCCTCCTCCTCCTCCTCCACTCTGCACCCCCATTGCACATTTAGTATGGAGGAAGAGCAGGGCATCCATCTGGATGCTACACTCTTTTCTTCTTATGCTGCTTCAAGTACCATTAAGGCTCTTTAGGGGCAGATTGCTTTGAAGAGCTAGGAGGGCTCTTCAAGTCACTTTCCTTCCCTCTTACTGCATCAGTCCTGCTGCCGCCATTGCTACCACCTGAGGGAAGTTGCAGGCCCCCTCAGCCATTCCTGTTTTTTGGCACCACTGCTTTCTGATTTGAAGTTGAGAATCCCAGTTTGATTCAGAAGGTAGGCGAAGCTCAGATGGCAGCCGTGGAATCCCTAGTTGCTATTGGGCAGGCTGAAAAAGCTTCCCTAACCGTGCAGATGCTAGTTTCAAAAATACAACTGATCTAGCTGCTAGGGTAGGTGGGGGAACTAGGATCACAGCCAATCCTGTGGAGCAGGACAAGCCTCCCCTACCAAATAGCAGCAAGGGAATCCTTCACCATCATTTGACAGAGTGGACCACAGAGTGTTTTTCTTCAATGTGAAGGGAGAAAGGCACTTAATTTAAAGCACTCTCTCTCCTTCCTGACTGGATTTCACATGGGTCTCCCCTCAACAGTACCATTGAATCTGGCAGTTTGGGAATCTCCCATTGGTTGACCCGTGGGACTCCATGGCTCCTCGATCTCAATATTTCATAGAAGGCCAATTACTTTAATAGCACAGTTTTACAACACAAGGTGGTTTGTGGCAACCAAACCACAGCATTCCACTTGAGATGGCTGTAGCAGACAGATTTTTATCTTTAAATAGTATCTCAAATCGTGCTGAATATTAAAGCCAACTTGGTTTTCACTCTTTGTAATTTGCCTCAGAGTTCGAATAGAGCCGGACTTGTAGGTTGTTCTTATAGAGGTTTTTGGCCACAAATTGACCTGAATTGAAAATGATGTCAGAATGTTCCACATTTTTAAAGACACCTTTTCAAGTTTTGGAGACTAGAGGTTTTCCACACATTTCCTGTTATTCCCACTAACCAAAATGTTTTGGAAGTGGAGAAAAAAATCAGCCCAGACTGTCTCTTGATCCAGTGGCCTTGAATCCGTCAAAAAAAGCTTTTACTTTATTTTAGTGTGCTTGATTCAGAGTCAAAACTGCTTAATTTCTCACCACATATTAACTATGTACCAAGGAGAGCAGTCAGTTTTGGAAGGAGACACTGCGGCAGTGAGGAAATGTGTCTCCTTGCTTTATGTTTACACCATTATAATTCATATTACACCCTAAATAACCCCATTAAGTGGAAGTGGAAAAATTTGACAACCCATTTATGGATCATGTGTATGTAATTGAAGAAGGTGATGGCATATCCCCTTTAGATAATCTAGCTTTAATCAATACCAGGGGAAAATATTTCCCAGGCCATTTAAACTGGATGGCATAAATAGTCTTTGACATAGAAAATGAATTTTTGTTTCAGCATAAGCACTGATTTATTTGAGAGGAATGTGCTTGCGTTTTTACTTCCTAGTTGCTAAAGAATTTGACTTCCCAGCATGAGGGTTCAGGTCACACCCACACTTGCTTGGCACTAATTCAGATTTACCTTAGGGGTATCCATGAAATTATAGTGGAAGATTTGTTGTATCTCAGATGCTACTTACGTATTAAAAAACCAACCTTGGAGAAGCTATTTCAGTTCAGGCCATGAGACAAGGAATCAAGACTGTGATCACACCTTCACTTCCTTCTTCAATTTATCTTTTGTCCTCACTGCTCACACTTTTTTAGTCCAGTCCATTTTATTTGTGGACTTTTCTGCCTTCAATTGTACTTTCCTGAGTCCTAATTTTTACAGGTCTCAAACTGCTGTAGAATGTTTATTTTCATTTTTGGCGTGTAGGTGGACACTGCATGAATTTGCCTTCCCTTTCTCCCAGCATGAGTCACAGAGCTTTTATCCTATCAGAGTGCAGGGGGTATTGTGATGGTGGAGATGGGTGGAGATCTAAAAGTGTCTCCTAAAGGAGTATAGCAACTGAAACTAAGGAAGGATTATCAGGTATTGGCTATGGCTGGAGTTAGTGCATTTTGAGTTCTATTTCTTAATAAGATGAACTATTTCAGCAAAGTGTGACCATGACCTAACTGTAATTGTTGAAGAAGAAGAAGAGTTGGCTTTTCTACCTCGCATTTTTCACCCATTTAAGGGGACTCAAAACAGAACACCTTGTGAGGTAGATGGGGTTATGAGAGCTCAGAAGAGAGCTGTGACTAGCCCAAGGTCACCCAGTTGGCTTGACGTAGAAGTGTGGAATCAGCATTCCGAGGTAAGAGTCCGGCTCCTTAACCACAAGACCAAACTGACAGCGGAACTTGTCAATCCAGGATCCATGAAGTCTATTTCTTCTACTACAGCCATAGATATGAGTTTGAAAAGCCTAAGATTAACTGTGATAACTTGGCATAGGTAAAATTGGTGGCTGTTTTTGCACTTCCTCTTCAGATCCTGGGGCAGGATACACAAGTTGTCCCAGCCTGGGACTCATTGCTACTGGTGCAAGACAGGGCCATCAGCCTGTCCTGCACCGGGCTCCAGTGTTGGAGACTCTGAAGGCCAGGGACAAAGGTTCCTGGCCTTCAGTTCCCAAGATGATGTTTTGGTGGCACACCCTATTGTGCCATCAAAATGATGTCCCATATATCATGGAAGACAGGGCAATAGGTAGAACACCAGTAGACCTCAATGTTGAAGCCTACTAGTATAACAGAATAAGGCATTATGTTCCGCTTTATGCTCCACCCCAAATAAATGGAGCTCCCACAAGAGTGTGTGGAAGCCAGGCTCCTTAGGTGTCTTTCTGAACCCCATCAGGAATCAGTGCAGAAACAGCTTAAGGCCTTTACCTGTCAGGAGCTACAGGAAATAGAGCATGGAAGTCAGATGTCTTTTGTGATGAGCTTCTTCTTTGGCAGTGAAGTATTCTTAGGTTTAGGAATGGGATCATTATCCTGAGTCTGGTAGACAAGGATGGCTATAAGATTCTTTCAGCCAAGGCTGCGTAAAAGTCATATCATAAAAGACATGTAGCTTTAATATACCTGAATCCTTGACAACAGACCAGTATAGCTGACAAGCAGCTTGTGCAGGGAGGCAAGGGTGGGGCAAGGAAGTTCTTGAAAAAGTTACCACTCCATGTAGGTAATTGGTCTTTCATCTGCAGCACATCTGTGCCCGGTTTCCTTCCTTCCTTCCTTTCATGGGAAGAGAATGGAAAATATGGTAGTATGCCAAATAAGCTTTCCCTATCCCCCCTTTTTTCCTTTTTAGAAAGCTAGAGCCCAAAGCCAATAAAATTGACTGGCACAGTAGGTACGAAAAGAAACAGAAATACTTAAGCTCTTTGCCCTTGGTGATAACCAGCAGAGTTCGCTCCAGCAAGGCATAGAATCCATTTAAAAAAGGAAAGATAAGATAACCTTTGGGAGTCTGAACCCATCAATAGCTATTAGCAGTGGGCGGCTATGAATGGATTTTCTGTGGCTACAGGCAACACATCCCATGTATACTGCTGGTTTTCTAGGGTCACCTTTGTGGCAGCTTTCTTAATAGGTGCAGCCATAGAGGGGCATCATGCAGAATTAAATCAACATTGGCTCTGAGAAAGCAAAGCTATTGTGAGGAAACTGCCACACAACCTGTCTGTTTGAGACAAACCCTAACCACTGCAATTTGATTCTGTCACTGTCTCCCCCTTTTCTTAAAGAGTGTTGGCTCATTCGGGCACCAGAGCTTAGCAAAGTTCTCTTCCTGCTGTACAGATTTAGTTCTTTCAGATTTACCATATCTCTGAAAAGATGGTGTCATCTGCATATAGATAAAATTTAGCCCATGAGAAAGTAAAATCTTTTGATATATGCTATAATAAATATAGAAAGGGACATAAATATAAAATAGGGGAAATTTACTGGGTTAAGTATAATGCTTCAATTTTTATGCTTTCACATTATGTCATTACAATGCAGTCCAGCTGTTCAGTCCTTTAAAGCTCAAAAAAGTCTTCCATTTATGGACTTGTAAGCTGGCTTCCTTACTGATGAGATAAGAAATTATCTGTCATTTTTCTGCCAAAGACAGGAAAATGGAGTCGCAGTGGCAGCTGAGGAACATTAGAACTGGTGCTTTAAGGGCAAAGTGGTAGAGCAGGGAGGGGTAATGGTAACTGAGACTCTTTTAAGATTCCAGTTCTATGCAGGGCAGGACAGCGTGGGAACCCCTCTGAAGAGAACTGGTTGTGTAGCCATGCACCAATCCTGAATGGGAAGCATGTTTGCAGGGGAGAAGGAGAGTGGACTTCAGCACTGCTTGTGTTGCCCTCATGGGTCAACCACCCTTGATCACCATCCTTCATGACCTCTTTGGATGAAAATGTTTATTTTTACTTCCTCCAAGTCACTATTGGGAGCCAACCTTGAAGAGGAATTTAGCTGGTAAGCTTGTTTTTCAAAGCAAGCTTCATGAACGGAGACACAGGGCCAAGTTGGACCTTTCTGAGGTCCAAGTGCCAGCGAACACCTGGAATGGTTTGGACATCTGCATCTTGCGACCCTCAATCCACAGTTAGCGCTTCCCGAAGCACTAGCTAAGTGCAAATCCTCCCCCTGCACCTCTTCCACCTGGGAAAGGTACAATTGCAGTGTGTAGGGCTATAATAGCTCTTTCACTAGGATAGGTATGGAGTTGTTTTAACTGTTCCACAACTGTATGCGCAGAGGGAACTCTGGCATGCATGGAGCCATTTCTCATAAAGAAACAACTCCGCGATGTGCGGATGCAGCATGTGCGAGCTCCCCCTGCCACTCAGGTAAGTGTTAAAAGGTTATTACACTCAATGCAAATACTCATGTGACTCCCTGAAAATGACATGCATATAGTCATCCCTCATTTTACATGGTCATTTTGTTTCTTTATGTTATGCTTCATGATTAGAAGCAATAAACCTCCTAGGCAGTAAAACTCTTGGCATCCTATCAGGCAAGCAATAGCAATGATTAGCCTTGCAGAGACACAGCAGGAATGAAGATATCAGTCTTTATCTAGGTCTGTTCCAGGTCAAGCTAAGGAGCGAATCACTAGCAGTGATGGAGAAATGACTAAGGTCCAGTAAAACATAGGTTTCTCTGCACAGCTGGCCTAAGTATGTCTCTGCTTCATCTGGTTGCAGTGTTCTGTTCCAGAACATGATGCCTTTGACTTTCAGTAGTTGGAATAGCTTCCACTCCCTCATCTTCCTTCACCTGCAGAGGTGTAAATAGTACCTTGGAGCCGTTGGCTGGGGACAGGGCCTGACTGGATCTGACCACTTCTTCAGCAGTTTGAGCAGGACTGGGCACTGTGGATGAAGGAGTTATGGGCAAGGTTTCTTCTCGTCCTCATCCTCAGAGCTGTCTGTAACTCTTTAAAGCCTCTATGAAGTTCAAATTGATATTATCCAAATAAATGCTTCCAATGGAAACAATGGTGGAGGGATAAATTCTTGATTTCCGCAAACACCAACAATTTACATTTATAGACTGGGCTTCTGCCTCTATTAATGGCCATCAGTGGAGGAAAATCTTGTCTGTCAATGTAAATTCAGCGGAGCCAAATGAGATATTAGGACTGCGGGAACTCCTGTTCTTAATATTCAGAAGAACAATGCACAGCCCTCAAGAGCACCAGTGTGTGGACATATTA
Source organism: Aspidoscelis tigris stejnegeri (assembly GCA_023333525.1). Taxonomy (NCBI): domain Eukaryota; kingdom Metazoa; phylum Chordata; class Lepidosauria; order Squamata; family Teiidae; genus Aspidoscelis; species Aspidoscelis tigris. The sequence continues at coordinate 69,712,112 of JALMGA010000006.1, forward strand.
GCATACCTTTCCCAGCTGCCTGGATTTCACATTTCATGTTTGCACATCTGCTTCTTCTTTTTTGGGGGACCTTCCCCATGCCTTGAGTGGGTAGGGTAGATATTGTTTAAGCATTATTTGCCCTTTTGGAGGCTGACACAGGTCAGGGAACCCCCAATAGGTCCGAAAACACCCAGTACATGGTGATGATGTCACCACACAGTGTAGTGCAGTGCATTGTGGCCACGTATGTCTCTGCCTCATCAAGCCAAGAGAAGGCCAAAGAATCTGAGGAGTAGGTGTGCACAGGTAAGTGCATTACCTATTTTTCAGGAGGGTGAGAAAGGTACATTTGCACACTTAATACTACTTCCCTCATGGGATGTGCCACAATGGGCCAAGCCACCATCAGTGTGAACGGAGTCTAGTGAATCCATGCCCAATCCAAGCATTTTAGTTGCTCCTCCTCTGGTGCAGTTTTGCTCAATGGTGCATGTCCCATGCTGCCCAGATCCTTTATTTAGGTGAACCACCAGCAGCATTGTTTCCCCCAATATGATTTATATCATGGAATGGTTCCCTGGGATGCAGCTACTGGATTTTATAGAGGATATCTGTACCGGTGGAGTGTGTCCAGGTTTCCCACCATAATTTTCCTGCCACAGTTCTATTTCTCAGTCTCACCTCTAGCTATTCATCCAGTGCCATCATGCCAACCTCCAGATCAGCTCTATGAACAAATGCAGCCCATCACAGTGCAGTTTGTGCTGAACTGTGAAGTATTCCATTCAAATACAAAAAACATAAACTATCAGTAATTCATTGACAGGCACCAGTTAACTGTCTTTCACTCAGCTGGTATAATCCATCTAGCCATAAAGCCTTCCTGAATATAACCTGGGGTGCATGGGTTACATCTTCTAGATCTGTACCAAGAAGTGTACATAGACATAGTGTACGAAGACATAACAAATGGGGAGGCTTAGAGGCATCTCTGGGCCACAGTGCATGGCCCTGGTGTTCCCAAGCCTTCTATAATCTACATTTTTCTCAGTTCACCTTCTGAAGCACAGGGAACAATAATTGAGTGCAAGCATTATGTACCAATTCTGGCAATGAATAATTGAATTTCAGCACGAAATTCATCTATTGAACTTCCAATTCTCTTGCTTTGTTCACTTCTTTTCCCTTGCTTCTGTGACTCAAACTCAGCCAGTCAATAACAAGAAACTTGTAGATTATGGATTGGCATGTGCTCCCAGCTTTTATTTACTCCCTGAAACAAACTTTAAATGAGCTGAAGTGCCAGGGGTTATTTTTAAAAGGCTGCATTTGTTTCCCAAATGAAACAGCCTACTCCATGGCTCAGGCTGACAGGCGCCTCTAGGAATTCCTGATTTGCATATATCATTGTACACCTGCTTTCCTCCTGAACTTCCCACAGGCATCTAGCTGGCTGGTGTAGGCTGCTGGCTTTTGGTCTGATCCAGCAGTGGTCTTCTAAGTCACCAAGATAAACTGTCTACTAGCTTAAAGCAAGGACTCTGCTACCTTGTTTCCCTTTGGATGGTTCAAAATACAGTGTCCTTCCAGCAGCAGTAGTCAGCACAGCTGGGTTAGCTAGGGGTGATAGCACTTGCAGACTAATATCTGAAAAGGCAGCTTGGTAGAAGCTGGGCCAGAGGGTGGATCATTTCTCCCATTTCAATGGCCAGAACAAAGTTTGTATAGATTTGGCCAATTAAAGCCTACAGCCTTGCCTTTAAGCAGTATGAATCGCTTCCCCTTCCCCCCAAACCTTTCTAGTTTGACATTATTAGCTGAACTTCCAAACCAATTGAGCAGGTACCTATGATCTATCCCTTTCTTTTCCTATCTGAACACATTCTGAGGATAATTCCCCATTACTTGGGGCCTCTGAGGCTTTTGTTAAAAAAAAAATCAGGGGGGAAAATCATTACAAAAAGAGACATTTTTTTCATGGCAAATACAAGGGAGCAAACTCACAGTGTGACAAGGAAACCATGGCCCTTTATTCACCTGTCTTTATTCTGAGTTATATCTCAGAAAAGGAACCTGTCATCCACATGGTAATGCAGACTGTGACAAGTTCCAGGCGGGATCTGTCATGGCCGTTGTCTGCACCACTATGTGCATGGCTGGTCACTATTCTGGAATAGAACCAGTGCAGAAAGGGCCAAATGTGCACATTTAGAGTAAGAATGTATCAGGGCTGTATCCAGAAAGGACATAAAACCTGAAATCTTGGTACTATATTGGGTTTGTTACACATATCTGTGGCAATCCCAACATTTTCTCACAGTATAAAGACAAAATCCCATGATACCCATATTGTGGGGAAAAGAACACCAAACCTGGGTTTTTCTGCATAGCAATATTGCCTTACCTTGGTATTGCTTGCTCCTGATATTCTTCATGTCAAAAGTACCTACTGTGCATGTGTGAGGTCAAGATCCAGTATGGACATACCTACTTCACAAGCATGGAGGTACAGTTCTGGGTATTTTAGTCTTCATGAGCAAGCTCAAAACTAGGTAAGGGGGTAAGGTTTGTCCTGTGATTTTGCCCTGCTGTCTTGCAGAGGCAGTGAGAGGCAATTGCAGGATCGAAACAGGTACTCCAGGCAGGTACTTTTTGTGACACAGTGACTTCTCATGAGCTTTCTTTGCAGTGTTACCTTTTGTCTTAGAATAAGTTCACAAAGAATAATGGCTGGTCCCTGAGCAACCTGAAAGCAATGTGAAACAGAGGACAGGAAATGGTTGGGAAACATGCTGTCCACTGAACTGACCCTGTGTTGCAAATTGACAGTACAGAATGGCTCATCAACTGTGCTCTAGCAACCCTTGCGCGATGCAGTGATGTCTTCATGCTGGGTGAGTGACTGGATTTTACCCTGTTTTTAACAGAAATGCTGGCACACAAGCTCTCCTCCCTTTTTTCCCCTTATAAAAATAAAAATAAATTAAAAAGTGAAGTACTGCACAGCACATATTATTTTTATGCAGCTGCAGAACTTATTAAGTAATTAATCATCCCTCTTGTGACTCTTTTTTTCCTCTGGTTGCCACTTGATGTTCAATTAAGCAAAGAGAGAAAAAGAAGGAAAGATGCCAGCACACCCTCGGTCTGTATCCTCACTGTGGCTTTACCATCTGAAGTGTCAGTGAAAGCTTCCAAATCAATACATCACACAGATAAAGACATTCTCCTAGGTCTTCATTTAGGCAGTCAGCGAGTCAGTCTTTCTGAGCCTCTGTCTTGCTTGTTTCCAGGGTTTGTTTGTTTTTTAAATCAGTGGTAGCTTTTGCATTGGAGTTTTCCAGCAGGTGGGAATGTTCTCTCCTATCAGAGATTAGGGATGGGCCAAGGTTGATGTAAACAGTATGGAAGGATGAGCTGTAGTCTCTGTGCCATCCACAGGAAGGGCAAAAGCATTCAGAGTGATTTATGAGTGACTGGGGGGTAAATGAGTAGCAGCTGGGTATTTTTTTCCTAAGTCCACCTTTGTGGCACATGATGATGTGAAACAATGTGCTGCCCCCTCTGATTTTTCTAGAATGCAAACCATACACCAAAGCATGTTGCCAACCATTGAGAACAGGGCTGTGATTGCTTTTCAGCATGATCCCTGATTCAGCTAGGCATCTCTTAAGAATGCTGCTTGGATTTCATTGCATACTTAAAACTTTGTGCAATCCTTTTGCTCAACTCTGTCAAATGAAAATAAATCACACATGCCAGATCGAGGGGAATGTTACTGCTTGGACATACACAGAGGTGTTCATTAATTTGTTTTGTTCCAAACATAGGCTAGGGTTCACACATGCTTAGAGATTGTGCAGTTCTGTCCAGGGAGCCTTGGTGCCACATTCTGAGCACGTTCTTCCTCTTTTTCCTGGAGAAAATTATCATCCAACCAGCTACTCTGTGCTCATCCTTATGAATGCCAGGTCTGTCTAGAAGAAACCATCTTTCATTCATGGGCTCTGGTCACACCTTCATTTTAAACCTTCTTCAGTCCAACTTCAGGACTGACTGCTCACACCTTTTCATTTCTATCCATTTTATTTGTGGATTTTCCATTCAGGAAAGTCTAAAAGGAGAGTGGAAATGATCTGTTGGCCCTTTGTCATGGAATTACTTTCTGGTTGAATTTACCTTTTTGGCCACCAACCTCAGCTGCAGGAGCGAAAGATCTATTCCTTTGGTTCTGGGGTGTTTCCATCTGCCCTGGATGGACTTCCTGTTGAGATCTGGGAGTTGAAGATATTCAGGGTCCTTGCTGAAATTACTTTGGAGTGCCCTTGATGGTCTGCATGAGCCCATAGTACTGAAAATTGCCCTGTTAAGCCCACAAGTCTAAAAAAGAAAAGGCCCATCCTCAAATACTTCCCCTCCCCACTTTCATTGTTTAGTAGCTTTTTGTAAAATTGTTTTTAGTGTAGTAACCCACCCTGAGACCTTAGGGAATACAGTGGGATAGAAAATTAAAATAAATAAAATTGTTTTTTTTTCCTATCAAGCTAATGAAGTGGCTGACCTAAAGGTAGGAAGCTTTGGAAAGGAAAGTGAGATAAACACTTAAATTATGTTCTGTTCTCATTTCCTGCTATCTGCTTGTCATTCTTGGCCTCCCCCCACCCCAAGGCAAGATGGGAGGAATGTCCATAGGGTTAGGAATGCCTTGCAAATTGTATGGTGTATCTTGGAGCATTTCTGCACTTGCTCTCCCATCTGTTGGATGAGAAAGGTACAGAAGACTAATGTTGACTAGCTCTCGTACTTGTGAGTGCTAGTCCATGATAGCCTAGCCCAGTGATGGCCAACCTATGACACGCGTGTCATGGGTGACACGCCAAGCCCTTTTGGGTGACACACATGGTCACCCTGGCACCTGGGCATGTAGTGCTTGCTTATTCTTGAAGTGTGCAAAATGCCAACTTTCAATTGAAGATTTAGCAAACGAAATTCAGCAACAAGTCACTAATGTAAAGAATTATTCGTTTTTGCCCTTAATAAATACATATATCAAAAATATAACTTTTTTACTAGAGCTACAAATATCACAAAATTATGGATATTTCTACAAGTGACACAGCACCGAGTTAAGCTAGGTTTCTTGTGAATTTTGACACACCAAGCTCAAAAGGTTAGCCATCACTGGCCTAGCCCATGCACGACCAAAGACTTACTTGTGTCTGGTCGCACATCCAATCCTCTACAGGGCTCGACCATCTTGGATTTGGCATCCTTCATGACTGTGTGTGTGCCAGTGCCGTCACTACGGCAATGCTGACTCTTTCCGCAAGTGCAGTCGTGTCAGTGGCCATCTGAGCTGCCAGTATGCTTGCACAGCAGCTCCGATGTCCCCTGTTGCACTGGAAAAGGTGCACAGTCACTGCTGGATGTCTCAGGTAAGCTTTTGAATAACATTGGTTTGTGTGTTGTGCACAATTTCATGTGCCTCTGCTAGTTTATGATTAGGGGGTGCTTGTAGGCTGTAAGTGCCGCCTGCAAGTGCAGATGCACTTGCCCAGATGTTGACTAATTATAAACTATGAGGCCAAGTGTGAATTGGCCTCTGAGTCTATCCCATCCCCTAAGCAGGCACTTCTGCCCCATTCAGCTGAGTGTTCGTAGACCCAGAGAAAAGCTAAAGCTTCCACTTAATTTTCCTTTCACAAAAGTCCCAGACTTACCGCTATCAGGTCCTTAAATGATTTTCAGCCAACTCAAGAAAGGATGTTTGAAAACATGAATTTAACAAACCCAGGAGGAAGACTATTTTATTTAGTACTGATACAGCTGATAAGGTTATCCCTTTCTAATGTGAAAAGCTGTTGTTAATGCCCTGGCTTTATAAATAGGCCTCAGGAGTCCATCTCTAGTGGTGATGTATCATCCTCATTTAGTGAAATGAAGGGCTGTGAAAACGCATTATTTTAAAGAGGAAACACAGAGTGACTTCAAACAAGTATATGGGACCTCAGGTTTTCTCTGACATCTGTTGATTTCTAAGTGTTCCCCATTTACTTGGCTGTTTAAAGCAAACACTCAAAATGAAAATGTGCTTGACATTTTTGTGACTAGCTATAATCAAATAGCATTAGAATTTCAGCTGATCTCATAGAGGATGATTAAACACATTTCTCAGCCATCTAAATTTCTTTTTAATAAGAAAACAGAGAGGAAAGTCAGGTTGCTGAGAATGATTTCCAAATGGAAAATGATGTACTGAAATAATATATTTTTAAAAATAACTAAATACACATATGGGCCTAAGTGCAGCAGTATTTCCTCAATTCTGTCGCAACCAACCAATCTCATGTGACATCAGTGCATGCACCATGCGTAGTATCATAGACAGCTCTAGACCAGCATTATTACTACTGAAATAATATCATTAGAAGCTTTCTGGAGTGATACTGTCATCACTAAACAGTAGTGTCACATTTTTCTTACAAACTGAAGTGGGAAGGGGTACTTTTCTTGCTTCCTACTAGGTTGATTAACTGAAAAAGCCTCCTGAGGTCCTTATAAAGTTGTCCTTTGCTGTTGTTGACATTAGTTAAGTTCAGAGAAATTCTTTTAAAAAGTGATTTGTGGAGATGCATGACCTGACTCCATGAGTCAACTCACATTTTGTGAGAAGGAAAAAAAATGCTGCTTATGTCCTGTAGCATGTCCTAAAGAAAGAAAAATGTTCTAGTAGCCTTGACTGCCTGCCTCCATTATTACTTTTCTTGCTAAGATTAAAGAGTCTTTCCCAGTATCCCACATTGAAATGAAGACAACCAGGAGCATTTTGGGTTGTGACAATAGAATGAAAGCACTCCTTAAGGTTACTGGATGCCAACTCATGATTTGCAGTAATCCTTTGAAGGTGTTTTGCTGCTATATGTAGAGAGGTGAGAAATTCACCCTAGCCTAGGGTGGCAAATCCATGCATGCATCAATACTGTGTCATCTAATGGCAGTTTGCTTAAGGGCTTGTCTCAACTGCAATTAGCAATCCCTAACCTTATCTATGATCCCTGGCACCATATCCTTTCAGTTGCCTTTCTCTCAGCTCCCTTGGTGCCAATGGCACAAGCCCTTCTGTTCTGTTTCTTCTGGGGCCCCATTCTGCCTGTGCTTTATGTTTTAGATAGATGTCTACACCTGGGCACCCTATGTATCTGTAAAGGTTCACAAAGCAATACAAAATATAGGGTTTGAAACTGAAAAAGAGGTGTCCAGGGGTAGAGAAATCCTGTTTTAAACACATATGGGATTGGGTGCAACTGTAAAGCAGTGGTAGAGGATTCTAAATTCACATCCCTGCAGTGATTAGTGAAAATAGTTGTCTACAATCACCATGCAGGCATTTCTTAGATACACACATCATTCTGTGAGATATCAGCATCTTAAGCCAGAATGGGCCCCATATCTTTTCCTTTAATTGTTAATGGAAAAAAAATACAGTTTTGGAGGAAATATATATCATATCTGTCATTAGTTTTCCAAACTTGAAAGGTTACCCTGGCTTCCATTCCATAGCCTGGTACCATTCCATGACCAAAACATGGTGTTTCCATTGAGTGATGCCCTTTTCTGCTAACACAGACATCTGTAGACTTCATCCTTTTTTCCCCAAGATAATTTTAGAAATTCCTTACATCTTCTCTTCCCAGAGAGTCTACCCCCTCCATTTCCATTTGGCTGTAACTTTGTAAATGGCTGAGGTGTGCGAATTAAATTCTCCCGTTCTTGACACCTTGGCAGCTCCCAATGAAACTGCCAGGGTGCAAACAGACTTAGGTTCTGGTTGAATGGAGGTAAGTGAAAGTTGAACATGGACCTCAAGTGGTTCTAGGTAAATGGTTTACACACCCAGAAGCTCAGGATGAGTCCGTCAGGTAATTACATGCTTGGGCAGCTTTTTGAATCTTGTATTAGACAAGAATTCCCCCTTCAGGAGCTATTTCAGCAAAGGATGTGATTACAAAGTGTAGACTGTGTATATAATAACCAAAACACCGATGAAAGGTCCTGCTGTTTGTGTCACATTTGAACCAGAATAGCATTATCTGAAAATATGTAAAGACAACTAATGGAACAGTAAAAGTAAATAACAGAAACAAAAACAATGATAAAAATGCATGTATTGAAGTAAAAGTCCATGTATGAAGTAATTGCTAACATTCAGCTGAATAATCTTATGCCTCCTTCCGCCTGTCCCCCACGCGCTGCATGCTGGCAGAAACACGTGGTGACTGGCAGCTGCATGCTCCAGTCCCGCAGCTCCAGGGGCTGTGTCAGCAGCGTGGAAAGCCGGATGCCCTTTTGAATGGGTGCTGCGGCCTCCGCACAGCACCCAAATGATCCGGCCGGCAGAATCCATTCTCCCAGCGTGTGTGTGGATGCGGGGAGGCCTCCTCGGATCCGTCCCTATTTCGGATGGATCCTGTGGAGGACTGATCGCTGGGAAATGGATTTACTTTGATCTGTTTCTCGGTGGCCAGTGCAGAAGCACCCACAGAAAATACATTCTTTAGCTGATTGTATTTTTGGCTTTGATTGGATTTACATCTCTTTTCTCTCCAAAGAGCACGAAGCAGCAACTATTATTTGCTTCCTCTCTTATGCTTACAGTAACCTTGTGAAGTAAGTTAGGTTGAGAGACAGTAGGGATGTGCTGAATTGGTTCAATCAGTTCAAGTCTCATAGGCCGTGTCTTCACGGCAACCTTATCTCAGATTCAAAACGTTTTCACTCCTCAGAGTCTGCACGGCAGTTTGGTTTAACACACTTTCTCCATGTTAAACCACCCCAAAGCATGGTGAATCTCAATCCTGATTTCAACAGGTCTCACTCCGGATCGTGTGCTTGAAACGTTTTACATTTTTTACTGTGGGGACCGTACGGTGTTAAGGGATGAGAATCCATGTTTAGGGTTTCCCCCCCCCCCAATAGCTTGCTTTCAAAGACAGTGATTTCATTGAAAAAATCCACCCTCAAAACAGCCACTATAAAAATCCAGTCCTTAAAGCTACACTGTAGCAATCTAGCCTCTTCACACCTTAATAACAATGTTGCAGTTTTGCGCAATTCTAGCTCTTTGAAAGTTCTGACCTTTAAAAAAGGGAAAGGAAAGGAAAGCCCTGGAGTTTCTGTTTTAAAGGCTGTGGCTATGAAGGGGGTTTGAGTTGCTGCTGCTGCTGCTGTGTGCCCTGGGAAATGGGGAGAGGAGGGCAAAGAATCGCTGGCTGCCAGTGCCTGTTTTTCATCCATTCAGGAAAGCGGCAGCCACGCACCCAGCCAGCTAGGCTCCGTGAAGGGGTCTGTTATGGGTGGCACGTTCATGCCTCAAGGAAGAGGGCAGGGCAGCTCTGCAAAGTGGCTTTTAAAAAGTAGCCACTTGAGTCCTCCCTTGTGTCACGTACGCCACGTACAATCCTCAGAATCCAGATCGAACGCGATTAAGTTAAAAATAATGGGAACAGGCAAATTCGCGTTTGCATCCGGTTCTATTATTTCGGTTTAGGGAAAGCGAAATAAGCTTGCTGTGGGGATTCTCCCACAGAGAATTGAGTTGTTTGCATGGTTCACATGCAAATCAGGTAAATGCGACGGTCAGGAGCGCCTGCTATCAGCTTCGGCTGATACGTCAACTGCGCCCTTTCCTGGAAGTAAGGGACCTCGAAACTGTTGTGCATGCACTGGTAACCTCACGTCTGGACTTCTGTAATGCGCTCTACTTGGGGCTACCCCTGTTCTTGGTCCGGAAGCTTCAGCTGGTACAAAATATGGCAGCCAGGCTCATTTCCAGTACATCTAGAAGGGACCACATTACCCCGGTTCTTAGGTCCTTACACTGGCTGCCTATTAGCTTCTGGTCCCGGTACAAGGTGTTGGTTATTACCTTTAAAGCCCTAAATGGCTTGGGTCCAAGCTATCTCAGGGACCGCCTTCTCCCGTACAATCCTCCCCGCGCTCTCTGCTCCTCTGGGAGGAATTTACTGCAGCCTGTAAAATCCAGGCTTGCGGCGACCTCCCAGAGGGCGTTCTCTGTTGTCGCCCCCAAACTCTGGAACGACCTGCCGGATGAGATCTGTCAGTTGACATCACTAGACAGCTTTAAAAAAGCTGTCAAGACAGCTCTCTTCCAGCAGGCCTTTCCAGACTAATTTTCTCAGATTAACCATCCCGGCTCGGGCTCTCTGACCCCCTCATTCCCCTTGTGGCCCCATCATAAGTATTGGTTGAGGAGCTCTGGAGCAACACTCGGGCTGTTAGTCCATTTAATTATGTTTTATATTTTTGATACTGTATTTTAATTTGTCATATCGTTTAATTATTTTTTAAGGGGGGGAGGGACTATAATGTTTTATTCTTATATGATGTTTTTATTACATTTATTGTTGTTAACCACCCGGATTGGTTCGCCACAGGGCGGTATACAAATAAATATTATTATTATTATTATTATTATTATTATTATTATTATTATTATTATTATTATTATTATTATTATTATTATGTGAGCTGAATCACCCTATAGGTTTGGTTTTTTTTAAAGTACACTGTTAACCAAGGGAGAATCGTAAAGAACCAAGGTTGGTTTGTTATGGTTTGATTGGTTTGATTGTGAATCCAACTACCATGCAGTTTGAAAAAAAATGCTTCAAAGTAATGGGTTCAATTTTAACTAAAGCACTAAATTTCAGTTTGTGCACATCTCTAAGGAGTAGTGACTTCAGATCTTGCTGAGGATATCAGATAAAACCCTTGGTTGACACACATACTTTTAGATGCTATGAGAGAAACTTCCAGTAACTGAAAACCTGCCACATGGATGGCAGAACTGGATCCATTAAACTGAAATATTAGAGATAGAAACATTGTGATTGATGAGAGCAAGACAAATGATAAGAACAGTTTAACAGTAGAGTCAGTTTCAAATGCACACCATCATCTAACAATTTTTGGATTATTTCAGGTAGAAATTTGACAGCCATTTGGTAGAAGTCAGCCTGTGGATTAAACTGATTGGGTCCTCAAGCAGACCAGGTTATCATATAAAATATTACAAAAGTAAAAATTACCATATCAATTAAGAGAAGCTATATTTAAAAAGCTAAGCATTTGAAAATAAAAGAAAAACTACAATTTAAATCCAAAACTCAAAAATACTTATTCAACCTAGGTATAAGGCTGAGTGAGCCCTTGTTTTCATGCTATAAGGGCTTTGGCACCAAAATTCACTACGTTGCTTGTAGAGATGGTATTTGTGCCAGAGAGCAGCTTGTGTATATAAAAAACATCTGATCTGCCAGGAAATTGAATTGGTATTTGTGGCAATACACTGATATTTAATGTTCCTATAAAATGGACAAAATAACAATAGATGTCCTGTTGTTTCTATTTCATTCTCTTGACAGGGTTGTAAGCAGTCAGCAAAAGATGTTTTCATATATCTTCCATCCAAAACTGCTGAGGGGAGAACATTCAACTGGGCTAATGAAAATGCTCTATGCTGTTTAGACATATGCAGAAGTGATAGATTGTCCACCCTTGGGAAATATTAATTTGGCATTTTCTGACAGCTTTGCCTTCACATTCCTGATTAGTAAAGAGAGTTAGACTAGGGTAGACTACAAGGCACCTTTCAGCTGTATGGTCCTCTTGCATATCCTGAGTGATTGTAGATTCCAAGGTGTCAGAGGGACCTTTGAGAAGAACAGTCCATTTAGTCAAACATCCTGTCTCACATAGTGGCCCACAAATTGCTTCTTGGCATTCTCTCTCCAAGCTGGAGGTAGTATCAAGGCAGCCAATCTAGTAGCCATTGATACACCTCCATGAATTCATTTAATTACTTCGTCAAGCTTTCCAGGTTGGTTGCTGCTTGATCCTTGGAATGGTAGATGCCCAAAAGACCTTCTGCATGCAAAATATGTCCTCTGTTACCAAACTGTGGTTTGCCTTACCATTTGAAGATAGAGGTGGCCCTGTGATTGCTGCCTTGTGCCTCTTTGGAATCTGAGGAGGTATTCTCCAGAGTGACACTCAAAGCAGCAAAACTGCACCCTCACAAAATGGCAACTCAGGTGGCAATCATCCGGCTAATGGAGTGGCCCAATCATCATAGGGTGATTTGTGTCACTGCAGGTGGAAACCTGGTGCTAGTCTCCTTGCCTGCTAATTAACTGTTTATTGTTCTTGAAATATTGGGCTATTTTACTTGGGATGGTACGTTTCATAATTTCAGCCATTTTTTGATCTTACAAAGAATAATAACAAGAAAGCTGGTAATGTTTTTGCTATATAGTTCTTCCTTAAGATTATGCAATATTTTCTCTCATCACAGTATGTAAACCCACAAAAGGAAGCCCATTACCCCACAAATGCCATTATTCCCCTATTTCCACCACCACCTTAGCTGCTTATATGGAGAGCTCTAGCTCAACACCATGGAAGCAAGATGTTACCAGTTGTGAGTGCAAATGACCCTCAGTGTTCTGACATACGGTGTCTGCTATCTGGAACAAGCTTCATGGAAGAGTCTGAACTTAGATAAAGTCTTACATTCTGGCTCAGAAAAATAATAGGTGCTACTGCAATGTGGAATGAATTGGGAAGCGGAGGACTGTGCAGTTTTCAGGGTCTAAAACGGAAGAAGCTTACTATAAATGTTAAAAATTTGATGTTCAAAAGAATTCATGAAATCAGTTTTGGATGAGTTCCGTTTTACTATGATACATATTCTTAAAAGGCAACTAAACCTTAAAAGTCCTGGACATCTGTTGTGATCACATTCAAAACTGATGATACATGCTTATCCAGTTGTATACTTAGTATAGTTCACATTTTTCGGTAGGGTGGAATTTTCCACTTGTCTTCCATTTTATCCCAGGTAGTCCAGCTTTTGCTTTGATGTGAACACTAGATCAGATTATCTGTGCCTAGAGGGGACATTCCAAGAGATGGTAGACATTCCCTTTCTTTGGCCAATCACAGTTCAGCTGGGCTGGGAGTTGGCTGCAGTAGGGGAGGGCTTTGGAGAGAGGGAATCTCAGCTTTTGAGAGTGGAAAGCCCAGCTAATGCATATGCAGACCACAGTTGTTGCTCCAGGGCACACTTAGCAGCCAAAGTCCTTTTCTCTTTGTAAAGCTGCAAGGGCTTTTACTCACTGCGGGGCATAAGGAACAAGGTCTTATTAAAGACAGAATTTTTTGATGTCCTTCCTTTTCCTCATTGGCTAAACACAAAACAGCTTTTACTCCCCACTTTCAAATACTGTTATTGTTTTAGCATGTTCATTTTTGTTTTTGTTTTTTAATGTTGTTATCTGCTTTGAGACCTTTGGGCATCGAGCAGAATAAAAATGCAATGCACAAACACACACACACACCTCACAAGGGGTGTGCGTGGCAGTTTTGGCTGAGTGCTAGGAAGAAGGAGGGAATGAATGAGGGGAAAATGACCAATCATCAAATGACAGAGAAAGGGGATGGAAATGACAAGTGGATAATGGATGGGCTTCTTGAGGAATTTTAAACTCTCTTTTTGCACTTTCAGAGCATTGCACAAAACCACATAAATAGCCTCCCCTTCAAGAGCCCATGGCAGCATGCAGAAAGTGTATAGGCAGTCCTGTTTACCTTTCCTGCCCATCCTGCATTCCCTCTGTGTTTTGTACACTTTCCAAGCACCTCCTTTCTGAACCCAGCAGTCAAAAGTCCCAGTCAGAACAGAACCTGTGATATGATGCTTTGTAATGCAACTTTGTGTGCTAAACCTAAACCTCATGAATAAGCTCTAGTAGATTAGTAAACACTTACTCATTAGAAATGTTTTTCTTTCTCTCTTGTTACACCTGTTGTTAGATCCAAGGTTGTAAAAAGGTGCAGTTTACCAAATATACTTTCACACGCTGCATCCAAAGGATAGAAAATGGGCATTCTTAGAGTGTCCCAGAGCTTGGCTGGAAATGTATCACCCGTATCACCTTAAGGTGCAAGATCCATCCCTGGAGGAACCCTGTGTGCAGAATATGAAAAACAATTCTGTTAGTGGATTCATGTGCCTCTTCCTCTGTGTAAACTATTGGGCAATTTCCACACAGCCTAGTTTACTGAACCAAAAATGATGAACTTCTGAGCCCATATCTGGCTCGGTACTAAAATGGACCATGTGGAAACCTTGTGGTTGCAGAACTTTCATTCTACAGCTTTGAAGTTGAAGAAAAAGAATAGTTGGCTTTTCTACCCTGCTTTTCTTACCCATTTAAATTGACTCAAAGCAGCTGACAAAGCGTTCTATTCTCCTCACAACAGAACACCTTGTGAGGTAGGTGGGTCTGTGAGAGCTCAGAAGAGAACTGTGACTGGCCCAAAGTCACCCATCTGTGTTTGTGGAGGAGTATGGAATCAAACCCGGTATTCCCAGATAAGAGACTGGCTCCCTAACCACTAGGCCAAACTGGCGTTAGAAGCTGAGAGGTGCTTGCTGTATAAATGGTATGTCTCCTGCTCTCTCACCACTGAGGCAGCCTTTTATTTTTTACAGCAGTTTGGCTACAGCCATAGCATAAAATGAAGGCAGTTGTGGGGAGGAGGTGGGATGAGGTGAGAAGAATTCTTTGCCTAGTCCTTTTGTGCTCTGCAGTAGAGCTTTTTTAATCCAAATGCTGACCTGACCTCTTCCAGGAAGAAGAGTTTCACTCAATGATTGAAGGGAATCGAAGTTTATCTTTTTCATCTGTGTCTTATGTGCCCACTTGACAATATGAAAAGGAAGCAAATGCTGTCTTCTTTTACTTGGAACTTGCTGCATTCTTTTAGGTTCACATTGGTAGATATATGCTCCTTTTCCTTCACCACAAACAAAGATCACTATATATAAGATTTCCATCAGTGAAATATGAAAAAAAAAATAGTGGTAGAACACTGGCTTCAAGTGTGGTAGGTATGATAGAAGGAAAACATATCCCTCTCCTAAATCTCTGTTGCATACAATTCAAGAACAGCCTTGTGCTTTTAACGTCCCTTTTAAAGCCATTCAATTCCAATTCTGTTGATAAACTTTAGCAACTGCTTTTAATAATGAAGCACAGAGGCATTTTTAACATCCAAAATCCTTACAGCAAAGGATTTTCTGCTTTTATGACTCTGTAACTTGATGTTCTTCCCAGCACTACTGTGAAATGGGTCCAAAAAAGACCTACTGCCAACTTTGGATTCTGCTTATGGCTCTTTAGAAACTTATAGACCTTTCATCTCCTCTTTGAGAGTTTAGGCGACTGCTGTGTGGGGCAATGGGGTCGTGGTAGAACATACAACACTGATCTGTCATACTTTTCCATTTCTGTTTCAATAAGAAAGCATGGCAGTAAGATATATAATAGAGTGGCCCATCAATATTTATAATAACATTTCTCTAACTCGTTGCCTTCAGTTTCTCTCAGACATGTTCTTCCTGGTGTTTCTGAGGAACACATTTGAGCTGAATCCATGCTTGCCTGTTTGGAATGGTCTCAGAGACATCCCAAGTTGGTTAAGAAAATATATGGCCTGGACCATCTGCATGCTAAGTGCTGGAATAGACCTGTTGCGTCCAGCTGCTCCAGCAATGTGGACAGCAGGCTGCTTTCTTCTTTTCCTGGTAAGACATCTCGATGTCAGATATCCCACCCACCACTCACTGCAATTGCAGCTGGTGTGTGAAGAAGAAGAAGAGTTGGCTTTTCTACCCCGCTTTTCTTACCCATTTAAGGGGACTCAAAGCGGCTGACAAAGCTTTTCTATTCTTCTCCCCACAACAGAACACCCTGTGAGGTAGGTGGGGCTGTGAGAGCTCAGAAGAGAGCTGTGACTAGCCCAAGGTCACTCAGCTGGCTCATGGGGGAGGGCGGAATCGAACCCGGTATTCCCAGATAAGAGTCCGGCTCCTTAACCGCTAGACCAAACTGGCTCAGGATGTGAGGGCAGGATGAGTCTTGAGGTTTGGAACTTTAAGCCATGAAGGTTCCAATCTGAAGGTCCCTCACCTTGCAAATATGAAGAGGTGTCGAGGCACTGTTCTCTACACTGTGTGACAGCTTGTGGGCAGTTTTGAAGCTGTCCACAACAGG
The DNA here is from genome assembly GCA_023333525.1 of Aspidoscelis tigris stejnegeri. Taxonomy (NCBI): domain Eukaryota; kingdom Metazoa; phylum Chordata; class Lepidosauria; order Squamata; family Teiidae; genus Aspidoscelis; species Aspidoscelis tigris. The sequence goes on from JALMGA010000006.1 coordinate 69,728,233, forward strand.
TGAGGCTGGGGAACAGCTCCAGCTGCCTCAGGGACAATTAAGGCAGATCCCAGTGTGGATGTCACATTCTAGTGATCTGCCTTGAATTGTCCCCAGGAAAGTGCAGAAAGGCCCTTGGACCTTGACCATATTTACACATTGTTTACCATGTTCCTCGAATGGTAAACTTTTAACAGAATCCATGGGAGGCATTTTTATTAAGGCTTTTCAACATATACTGACTCGGTTTTTAAAAAATGCAGAGGCAAAATTCCTTTTTAAGCTGTTCTTTTTCTTATACTTCCGGAGGTAAAACTGAGCTTTTACTAGGACTGTTACTAGTATTATATTTAGTGGGGTGATATTTCCTTAACTATCATTAGTTTTTCTAGAAGTCAAATCACAAAGGATAAGACATGAAACTACACTGGCCATTAAACGTGCTCTCAAGTAAATAATAGGAACATGATCCCTCACAAGATAACTTGCATAAGATGTTTGATTACAAATGTTTGTTTGGTTTATTTATACACTACAGCTTCAGATGTATGCTTTCATTATCTTGAGAATGGGTTCTGCCATAGTCTGCACCAGCATGCCGATGGCAGCTCCCTATTCTGGGATTTAATCCAGAATAAGGCCCAGTGTACAAAGGGCCTATGACTTGGTGCTTGAGTTGTACAAGCTATGTCAGAGAAAATTTCCTGAGCCTTCAGGGGCAGGATTGCCTGGGTGTTTCTACAGTGGCCGCTAAAACCCCATTAAGCACACCATAAGGACAGGTATGGGACACATGTGCAAGGTACCTTCTGCACAGTGGGACAGATTAAGGCCCCTTCGAGGATGCCGCTTCCGCAAAGCCTTGCGCGAGATCCGTCGCTAATGGGGTCTAGGCACCGCTATATCCGGTTCCCAGGAAGATCTGAAAAATTAGGCCTTCAGTCCGTTCCTGCGTGGAAATTCCGCATCAAAGGAGGACGATTCCGCACATGGACAGGAGAGGGAACGGATGTGGATGGGACATGAAGTCGCCATGTTGAGTGAGGCAGCAGCACCATGGCAGCCATGGGATCTTGTCCTCCAATTCAAGTAGTCAAATGCCTCTTGTGTCTTCAACTGAACAGCCTGCTTCTGTTGAGAGTAGGGATGGCATGAATATTCGAGATATTTGATCAAATTTGGATGAATTTGGACATTTGAACTCAAATAGAACGTCCAGACGTTCATTTTTAGTATTCAAATGAATATGAATATTTTTAATTATTTGTGCAAATAATTTGGACATTCGTATATGTACGTATCTGTACGCATCACTTACGTATCCGTACACATCTTATTCATATCTGTACACATCCATATTTGTACTGGTCCCAGTGTCCAGACATTCATTTTTTCTTTATTCATACAAAATCAGATATTTGAATACAATTCTAATCAGATTTGAAAATTGCATTCATGCACACCCCTAGTCCAGAGGTGAACTTGTAAAGACCTGACAGTTCTCCTCCAGCCTGTCCCCAAAGGCAAGACTGGCTTGCAACCTTCCTGACTATCTCTGTTGTCCTCAATAGATTTCCCCAGTGGCTGGGTAGAATGGTGCTTGAAGACTGGGCACCAGGCTAATTTTCAAGCTTTTGTCCTGTCCTGAAAAACAAACTCGCAAGAGGAACATCTCCTCCCTTTCCTATTGCTAATTCAATGATTGCAGGGAGAAGAGCGTTTGTGGCAGGGGATACATTGAGGTAACGATCATTCTTCTCTTTTTCCCACTCCCCTTTGAGTCTGGTACAGTCAAAGGAGCTGCCCTCAAAACCCAGTTCTTCTGCTATGGAACTTGCAGGCAACTTAATGAGGAAGACACCAATATTCGTTAACAAATCTGCCTTGCTGCAGCTGTTATTGGTATTTGCTTGCTTTTTATCACTTCTCATGTTGCAGGCCTCTTTTTACTTTTATTCTTTTTTTAAGTGAGTTGGGGAGATGGGGAAACCCACATCTGTGCAACTTTAGAATACTGGATAGACAAGAGAAAAAGAAATAGCACTTTAATTAAAACTGACTTATGAAAGCTGCCACAGTATACATTCCAAATGCACCTACTGCAGGCACATTTTCCTTTCTGTGTAAGCCAATTTATTTTTGCCAGTTTTTGAAATATCCTGGTAGAGGGTGCTGGTGCTTTAGTTTAGGTCTTTAAAAATGGGTCAGCTCTTTTCTTTCCTTTATCTTACTTTCGTTGGATTGGATTTCCCTCTGCTTTCTCTCATGCTACCTCTCTTGTTAGGGCTATCCTACTTACTTATTTAAAACAAAACAAAAAGAGTGCTGCATTCTAATGCGTTGTAATGAAAACCTTGTTCTCTAATGAAGCCTATATTAAGACCAAATCCCATGATGAATTAAAACAGTGGGAGATAATGTGTAAGGAGATATATGAAACCTTGCACATCTATGTTTCTTCTAAAAAAATGAGACAACTTTAAATGTCACAGTTTGGAGAAAAAGAAGGAGCATGAATATTTAGATCCATCTAGCTGTTTTTGGCTCAGTGACAGAGCAACTATCCAGAAAGTAGATGCTTGCAGTTTTAACCCCCAACTTCTCCTACGGAAGAAGATAAAGACAAGCCACTTCTGTATCTGCCAAGGATACTCCATGGAGATGACACTAGATGTCAGTCTGACTTGATGGTACTAAACAACAATCTAAATGCTGGATAGAAACACTGAAGTTGAGTTACCTGATAATGTTAGCATTAATTATTTTGTCCTAGCCCTTGTTGGTGTTCTTGGGTACCATCGAGTTTGGGCCAACTCCTGGTTGACTGCAGTAGCACCTCCATGGGCATTTCTGTGCAGTTTTATTATCAGAGAAACATAAATAGTTTGCTGTTGCCTATTCTAGGGAGAATTTGGGGATTGAACTGGCACCCCTCTGCTCCCCAGGCAGTTTGCTCTAGATTAACCATTCCTAACTTGATGTCAATACTTTTTGAAGATACAAGACCATTTTTCAGCATTGTGATAGGATGGCTGGGGGGGGGGGAGTATGGAAGGTTGTGTAAAGACTGGTTTGTAAAGTTTTTGTGGGTGTGGTAAATAATTAAAATTGTTAAAGCATTAAAAACAATAATTTATACTGAAAACCACATTAATCAGTACTTTTTTTAAAAAAAAAAGCAGCAGCAGGGCAGCTATTTGAAAGGATTTGAAAGCAGGTGAATGTTTTGCCTTTGCCTTCTACTTGAGATGCCCGGAAGCAATTGGTGGGCCATTGTGTGAGACAGGAAGCTGGACTAGATGGGCTGCGGCCCCGTCCAGCAGGGCTCCTCTTATGTTCTTATGAGGAAAAAAAGCAGCAACAGAAGTGCTAAGGACACTATTGTGGGAGCTGAATGAACCTTCCTGAACACCTAGAGAAGGAAGGCACCCTAATTCAGTGGCAGATATCTGTTTTGCATGTAGAAAATCCCTAATCCAATCTCCAGCATCTACGCAAAATGAGACAGCAGTATGCCATTTAATTAATTAATTAATACTCAAAAAACATAACTGCAGAAAAAATGAGCTCCTTCAGCCAAAAATATGGGGGGGGGGGAGGTGCAACTTCAGCCTTCACTATAACATGTAAATTGACAGTGCTGAAGGGAAATCCTTCCAAAGCTCAGGGGCTATTACCGGGAAAGCCTCTCATGGATTCCTGTCCCTTTTTTGTCTGAAGCTGATGGGACTATCACAAAAGCCTCTGCAAGTTAATTCTCAGTCATGTATGTATGTGAGGAAATGCTCCTTGAGATATCTGGAACTTTATAAGTTTTAAAAATAATGTTTTGAATTGGGCTCTGTAGTGAATTGGCAACCAGTGCAATTTCTTTAAGATTCGTGTGATATGCATTTAGTCAGCAGTTCTCTTGATCAGTCTTGCTGCTGAATTCTTCACTAATTGAAGCTTCTAGATTGTCTTCAAGGGCAGCCCAACACAGAGTGCAATACATCAGTTCATTCTTGGAGTTACCAGAACATGGGTTGTCATGGCCAAATTGTCCAGATTCCAGACAGCATACTGATGGATCAAAGCTGCAAAGAAACACATTTGCACGAACATCTACACATGAAGGAAAGTTCATGCTGGAGTGATTAGAGTGCTCATATATTATCCCCTTGATTTGTCCCAGGGATCAGGGGAAGAATCCACCTCACCTGAGAGAACATTTATGGCTCAGAGTGCAATGGGGATCGTATGTGTTGCAGCCTGGAGTGGTAGAAAAAGAAGAGGAAAACACTGTGAACACCGCTAACCAGACACCCATTTACTATTGAAACCCAAAGAAACAGCATTGAAAGAGAGAAGGGGGAGAGGAGAGGCGGGCAGAGGGAGCTAAAGCTTGGGGGTTTGGATATCTAGTTTCTTGGGAAAATTTTTTAAAAGCATGACTTACAGGCACCTAGCCAATCATCACAACAGCCCTAAGAAACAGTTCAGGAGTAGAGGAAGAAAGGAACAATACACAAAAGTGGAAAGAGGATGAAATGTGGAATGTCTTTAAAAAAAAAAAATACTATTTCAAGTTCCAAAAAGTATGCAAAAACAGTTGAACCTGAATACGAAAATCTTTTTTTTTTATTTAATGATTCTACAATAAACGGAATTTTCAGATGTTCAATTCTGTAGTGAAATGAATTTGATTTTTTTTCATGCACATCCCTAGTCTGGGATAAGTTTGCACCTAGAGCAGAACAAAGCCATGTGGATTGAAACAGCTTGTTCTGCAGCAAGCTCCCACATGAGTCTTGAAGACCCACTAGGGGGGCCTCAAAGGTGACTAATCTTCAGAGCTCCTAGAAGACCCATTTCAGTGGCATACTGTGTTTTGCTGTCAAACCATGGAGGCATGTCATCCGCACTCGTCTGTGGTCCATTATACCACCCCCTAGCATGCTGGTGGAATTTGAAAAATAAATCTATTGTCAGACTGGATCAGGGCACTCTTTTGGGAGTGCTGGTCAACTCTATGTGGATGGAGTATACTACGAAGAGGTGGGGCCTCTCTGGTCTGCTCTATTGTATGGAAGAAAGTGGCATAGAAGTAGACTATGGTCTGGTCCATTGGCAGGTGTGAAAAGGGGAATAGTGTGAGCAGGTCAGCAAGATATGAAATGCCCAGGGAATCCCCAGCAAAAGCTAAAATTTGCTTTATAGCTGAGATATTAACTTCACCCACTGTCAACCTTAGGACTTCAGGGTGAAATCCAGACTTGTAATAAATTTGGTTTCTTCTTTCCCTTCTGCATCCCTTTATAGTCTAATGGCTCCCATTCTTTTTAGCTGTGCCTCAGTATGTGTTGCTTACCCTTTGACCTTTTTTCAACACTTCTCTGCTTATTTCCAGAAGTAAAATGTAAAGAGAGGCGTGTAAAATGAAAGTAGAGAGAAAGCTATGGGAAGGAGGAATGCTGTGGGTTTTTTTTTTCCAGCTGGCTCTCTGGTTTTTCATTAAGAAATACCCTTTGGTAATGAAGACCTCAAGAAGCCTTCAGAAGGAAACATTTGAAAGTTAATTACCTGGAGCCAGGAATCTCCCTTCTGTAGCACAGGCCTCTGATCCAAAGGCAATCAATACTTTGTCATCTGGCAAGCATGCAGCTTTCCTTTGGTGGTGTTCATTGTAATTAGGGCCTCTTCTGCCTGTCATTAAAAGACAAATTGTTTGTAAACTGTTAGCCTGAGAGTACTGTATTCCATCTTCAACCTTTTTATCATAACTGTGGTTCCAAGAATCAAGGAAATATCCCAAACCTAGAAATGGGGCCTAATTACACAGCTAATTGCCTGATAATGAATTACTGCTGCTGCTTGTGAAGAAACATACTATTAACGGCTTTCTCCTTCACTTTCGTTAAAGGACTCAGGACCTGCAATGCAAGTGGTTTAAAAGAAGCTGAGAATAAAAAGAAGTGGCTCATAATCTGGAGCATTTTGGCCCTTTCTGCACTGGCCCTTATTCCAGATTGTATTCTGGGATAGGGGCCTACTGTCCACAAGCTAGTGCAGACTAGCTCACAGTAGTCCTCATTTGATATAATCTGGCCCAAAGACAGTGAACCATAGAAGAATTGTTAGCTCACCTTTCACTGTCCCAGTATTTTGTAGATTTTCTGCTTTGCAAACCATAACCGATGTTGCCTTCCAAAGTATATGGCATTAATGGGTGAGAGTGTCCTTAGCTTGATAGTTGAATCATGTCCTTCAGAGCAATCAAGAAAAGCATCACAGACAGTAAGAGGTTTCACCCAAACCAGATCATTTAGGGTGGGGGTGACTTGTTGAATGTCGGCCACGCATGTGCTTATTGACAAGAATCTAATTTTACATTCAGAGTCCAAGACAATGTGGAGGAGTGCAAAGATGCTCAATTCATAACTCAACTGAGCAAATTTGCACTGTGGACCAGGTAATTATAAACTGCAGCGACATGACTATATTGTGGCAGGAAAGGCAAAGAAATGGTCTTCCTTTGTTAATGATAGTAAACCCCAGAGTGGAGCTTTGCAGACCAAAGTACACGCTTGGTTTGAAAAACAGTATATTCATGTAAGCCTACTGTTGGAGATGACTCAGTGGGCTTGCAGGGTCACATTTAAATGATCTGTTCTCACAGATCACTGCATCATTGCTGGGTAAGCAGGGGCAAGCACTGGAGATTTATGATGCTAAAACCATGCTGTGTGTAGATGGATTACAGAAGTCAGTTTGTTAAGAAGTGGTGCAGGCCCAGAGGAAAAGAAAGTCTTCTTAGTTATGTTTACCTGAAGCAGAAGTTTCAGGGTGGAGGCTGTATATTTTAGCACTTTAATACTTGAACCTATTTTATATTATCTTTATTTAAGGATTTATAGCTCGCCCTCATCAGAAGGTCACGGAGTCATATTAATAATAAAATAATAAAAAGATTATGGAGTATCCTTAAAACACATCTAAAATATAATGTTCCATCCCTCTCAGGACAATCCTCTGAGGAAGCTAAAGGCCTGTACTTTAACGAAGCATGAAAATCATATAATGTAGGTGCCTTGTGAACCACAAAAGGGAAATTGTTTCAGAATCTGGGGGCCAGTTGCATGTCCCTGCCTCTTTTACCTCTGATAGAGGCACACCAAAGAAGGTCCTCTCCTTGGGATTTCAATACTCGGGACAGGTCTATATGGGAAAAGATGCTCTTTCAGATAACTATTGTCAAACATTCAGTGCCCTCCCTTGCCCAGCATATGGTTTACAGACAGGACTGCAAGATCATGGTACATATCACATATTATACCACATAATTGAATTATTGCATATAAAGGCCCCTGGGACATCACTTGAATATCATGCTTCATACACATTGCAGCAACACTTGGTGCTGATGGGTATAGGAGATAGGCTGAACAGTGGATCTTTCTGCACTTGGACTTACTCTGGAATATATCCCAGAATAGGGACCTGCTATGTACATGCTAGTGCAGACTATGGAAGGTCCCAGGTGAGGCCTGCCATAGTCTGCATTAGCTTGTGGCCAGTAGACCGCTATCACAAAATATATTCCAGAATAAGGCCAAGTGCAGAAAGGGCCAGTGATTAGCCTTTTGTCTTCAGTTCTGTTGCGATGTAGCAAATAATTCCCTAGCCCAATGTGTCAGTAAAGACTGCTGTATTGGATCAAAGGCTGGTTTCCCAGCCTGTAAAAGTGTCAAAGGTGAATGTTGAATCACTGTTATATCTTAAATCTGTTTCACTGTGTCCATGGATACAGGACAACACTGTGGAGCTGGAAGGGGTGATTAAATTCTATGCTGCATGTAGGAATCTAAAATGAAGCATCTGTAATAAATGCCTATCCAGTCTGCACTTAAACACATTCAAGGAGATGCCACTACCTTTCCAGGTAATTTGTTCCACTATCAAATCAGTATCGTGAGGAAGACTTTTCTGATGTTCAGCCAAAACCTGCCTTGTAACTTAAGACCGTGGTTGTATAGCTGACATTCTGGATGATGAAGAAATGATGATTCGGCTTCAGCCAAACTGAAGTTTGATGTTATTTAACTGCCCAAAGAGGTCTGGGACAATTAGGTGCTGCATCTCATAAGCCTTCCTCTCTGTGTCAGCAAGGGAAAAGTGAGGGGTAGGTGAGATACAGGTGAGCAGAGAGGACACTAATGCAGTTTTTGGCGTTTGATTAGATTCAAACCATATATCCAAAGATTCGAATTGATTCAAATGTTTAAAATTAGAACGTATTCATATTTGATTCAAATACATTCAAATCAATTTGTACAAATGTTCGATTTGTATTTTAAGATATGAATGTCAACAACATTTGAATGTGTCCATACGCATTCGTACACATCCCATTTTTATCCTGTATGCATCCCGTTTTTGTCCCATACATATCCGTACACATATGAATGTCCAAATAATTCATATGAATGATTTGGAAGATTCTAAATTCATACTAATGTTTAAATGGCTTTTCCTCCCCACATTCAAGCACTGTTATGGTTTTAAGATGTTCATTTTATATGTGCATTGATTTTTAATGTTGTAACCCACCCTGAGACCTTTGCATATAGGGTGGCATTAAAAAAAATTGAAATAATGAAATCTGCCCTATCTAGATAAAACATTGCATGGAGATTTTGTTGGTGGAAAACATTGTTGGCAGAAAGGTGGAGGGAATTGGTAGGATTTGTACTTTTGATTCAGAGAGAAAAATGGCAACGTCTTTAGAAGTCTGAATCAGAAATATATTGTTTGTGGTGTCTGCTGCTAAACATGGATATGTCCTGAAAATCTAAAAAATATAGCTAAAAAAATGTAATGTTGCCCAATTTAATTGTTCTGCTCTTTAGTTTTGGGCTTGTAGTCTCAGCTTGCTTCCCATAGATGAATCACCTAACTATGAATATTTGAATTTACCTCAAAAATTGATATAGACAGCAAAATTTGATGATCCTTGCCCTGGTGATCCGTAGGGAACTAGAAGAGTGACATAAATGAATGAGAAGGCCATCTTACATATCTCTATACAATGTGGCTATGAACCGATGGGCATTCTCCAGGAAAAACTGGTGCCTCCAAAGTGGAACTCTCACCCAATTAATCTGTATTCTTCTCCTAGCTACTTTCTTCTTGTTGTTCTCCTCCTTCTTAATGCCTTCATGCTGCTGGTGGGAAGCAACACAATGATTTAACTTGCACTTGCTAGCATGAAGTAGCTGGGTGTTTGGCAGCTGCTTTATGCTGGTGGCTCTGAGTTTTGGTGTCAGAGAAATCACTGTGCAGCATGTTTTACAGATGGATCATTATGAGTGAATGGCCCAAGAGCAGCTGTGGATTTCTGGCACACAGGTGTGCAAAGCTTGATCTTTGCCAAGTAACCTCTCAAGCTGCAAAGTTTTGATGAATGACTTGTGGATGAAGCTGGTGTTAGCTATCACCTGTGTTTTGTTTCAGAAGGTGAAACACTACTGGATTTATTGCTAATCTGTCTAAACTGCATCCCATAGCATTCCATATTTTATTATTGCAAAGAGCATCCCTTCAAATTCTGTCCAAAAATGCTAAAAATAGAATTTAGGAAGGCTTGTTCATTTGTTTTCCATTTTGTGATCATATTTATTTTCATCACTAAAAAAATACATCTGAAGATCAAAGTTCTACCTATGCCATTATTCATTTCAAGTTCTTGTTTACATTGGTTTCAGCAATGCAGGTGAGCTGATGTTAGTAACGGTTTCCTGGCAGATACCATTTTATTTTGTCAGAGGTCTGGGTGTGCTTATTGATAGTTTGAAGGTGCTCTCAAAGTGTCTTGGAGAAGATTCTCAAAGTGGAACCATATTGAGATGAAATCCCCAGACATTAACCTTTTTCAGTCCTCTGATAATGGGATGAAATCAGATGAGTGAGGAAGTGTTTGTTTACCAAGCCTCCCATATGTCTGAAGATCCCTCATCTTCAGCCATGTAGATGCAGCCTTTGAGTCAGGCAATGTCTGTCTTCTGCAAATAAGGTTGCTTGCTGGATATTTGCTTGCTGGATATTTTCTCAGAGAAAAACTGTGGAACATTGTGTTTTGCAGTCTTACATAAGTATGTTTTGTTGGTTCTTTTGTGCCAATTTGTAAGTGCAGATCACAAAATACTCATTGTGGGTGTATTCCCATAGGCGTTTAAATCTGAATCAAATCTGAATTTGGTATCCAGAGTTCCCATTCAATTTGCTATAAATCCGAATAGAATCCAAATTCACTATCCAGCATTCCCATTCAGTTTTTTATTCCTGGATTTTATGGGAACTATCCTGCGAAAATCTGAAGAAAAAAAAGTCTTAAGGAAAACTGGACTGCCATTTGGAGCAGAGTTCGCTCCCCCCCCCCCCGCAAAAAATGGGAACACTCCCGGGATATTTGGGGCCAAGATGTAGCCTTCTGGCCAATGCCTGCCAGATGTGGGTGGGTTCACAGCTGTGAAGGTGCCCCCCTCCCACAATCCTAGAGCCCCAATTAAAAAAAGGCAAAGGCTTGGATTTCTTCTGAATTGGGGCAGGGGGAGAATGGCTTGAATCATGGTTTTGCTTTTAAAGCCTTTTTGCTTGATTCATATGTATCTTTCTGATTCTTGTTAGCAGCTACTAGGAATGTATCATAGCTAGATTCTAGTGGCTGCTAACAATCATCAGAAAGATACGTATGTATCAAGCAAAAAGGTTTTAAAAGCAGAACTGCGATTCAAACCTTTAAAAAGGTTTTAAAAGCAAAACCACACGAGCTGTCAGCCTTCCGATTGCACTTTGCACCTTCACTGATCTGCTTGAGTGCAAATGCTTCTTCATGGTAATGTGGATCGAGGTAACGTCACTGGGAACATCGGACCTGAAAGGGAGGGTATGGAAAGGGGAAAGTGTGATTGCCCTGTGTGTGTCTGCTTGACCAGGGCAGGCTTACAGGGTTTGCACTGGGGGTGGCGGCAGAGATTAAAAGGTCCTGTTTCTCCATGCTGGGGATTTGGGCGGTGAGCGGGAATGACAATATTTGGATTCAGTCCAGTTTACCATCTGGTAAATGGGAACAGCCAAGATTGTGCACTCAGCCCTATATTCAGATTAAAATAGTCCAACAGGGACTAAAGAGCTCAAGTGGGAACACACCCTGTAAAAAGTGAACTCAACAGGAAAGACAGAAAGCCTTATTTTTGCCCTTCTGAACTGGATCCTAGGGTGTGATCAGACACTGCCAAACTGGTGCCCTCTGGGTAAATTGAAGCTTTAAGGGACAGACCTTTTTTGCTTGCACTCACCCCCATCTTGAAGCTTCAAAAGGGCCATTTCCTCATTAGTTGGGGTTTCATACCTCCAAACGTGTCTCTCTTTTAAGCCAACTTGAGCAGGATAAATATGAGCGAGGAAGCAGGAATTTTCTGCTGTGTGGCCAATCAGTGGGTTTTGGTTGCAGTGTAGGTAGTTGCTGCAGTCAGAATAGGTGATGCCTGGAGGTGAATGTAGGCTATAGTGTGGCAACATAGGATAGGCTCTTAGTTGCATATTCAGACAACTGTTTGTAAGGCTTTTTTTGTTCGTTTATCTGGGGATGGGATGATATTTCTGAAAGGGTTAACTTTTAAAATCTTGATCTGATTGTACCCATAGTCTGTGGGGTACTGGTTAGGGCAGGTGAAAGGAAGTCTTTTCACTGCATCATTATCTTGCTTCCTCTATCCCCACAGTTAACAGAAATGCATAAAAAGAAAATAGATTCAGTGCTAAATGTTCAGTTTGCCTTGATTAGGTTCCACATCCACATATGTGAATTCAGGGAAGGCTTGAACTCTCAGTTCACGAATGAAGCTTTTTTATTGTTGAAGTAGGCTCATGGGTCCTACTGGTGAAATTAGGCAGGCTAAACCAATGCATAGAATGGATGTTTTGAATGATAACTGATTGGCCAATTAATCTAGATTTTTCTACTAGAGGATCAGAGACAATCTTCGCATCTGCATTTTGTTACAAGCACATTTTGCTTTTAGTTGGGGATAATTTACTGAAAAACAAACCCTACCTAAAAAAGCATACATTAGGTTTTGTCCTACCTTGGTTCTCTTCTAAATTTGTGCCCTGGTTCAAGATGATGGTGCATAATTGTAGCATTCACCATGATGCTGTCCGGAGAAGAGAGCATAGGGAAATTTCATGGTAAATAAGCTGTAATGAGCCCCTTCCAGGATTCCCCTCTCCCCAGTATTCCACTGCCAGTCACCAATCCTCACGGTGTGTGTCATTACCAGAGCAGCCAATAAGAACATAAGAGGAGCCCTGATGGATTGGGCCACAGCCCATCTGATCCAGCATCCCTACTCCCATAGTACCCACCAATTGCTTCTGGGCATTCTCAAGCAGAAGACAAAGGCAAAACCTTCACCTGCTCTCAACACCCCGCAAAGGGCCTTTAGTGGAGGAAGTACCAAGGCATCCATTCTAGAAGCCATTAATATGCCTGTTCTCCATTATTTATCTAACCCTATATAAGCATAAGAGAAGCCTTGTAGTGAGAAACATTCTGACTCACTACAGTGGCCCACCATTTGTTTCTGGGCAATATCAAGTAGAAGACAAGCCAACCCCTTCTTTCTCAGCTGTTTAATTGTCCCTGACAGATGCCACACCTGTTGACCTTGAAGACTAGTCAGTTCTCCCTACACTGACGACATGGGAATTTACTCCAAAGAAGATACTCAAACCTTTTCCACACTGAACCTTATTTCAGAATATATCCTGGAATGGGGGCTTGCTGTCTATATGCAGCAAGATATGGGCAGGATCTGCCATAGTCTGCAGTGACCAGCATGCAGACAGACTGCTCCTGTTCCAGCATATAATCTGGAATAGGGGCCAGTGGAATAGGGGTCAGTGGAGACATCTAGTGACCAATTCCTCCGTCTTCAGGCAAGGCTGTGGCGTCTTTGGCTTTCATGTGATATTATAGTAAGAAAAATGAGAGTGCCATGTTTAAGAGAAACAATTTTTTTTCAGCTACAGTATGGCTTGCTTGAATTGTGTTTGACTTTGCAAGTTGTACACTACAGAAAATGTTTCTTTTTTCTTCGTGAAGGGAATGGAGGCATTCCTAGTTGGGGATTCTGAGCATCATTTTAAAGGTTACTCCTACTGTTTAGCTAAATGTTACCAGCTCTCTGGGGAAAGTTGGCAATGATATTGCCCAGTATGGAGACGAAATCCTTTAAAAGTGCAAATGCATCTGCTAATAAATGGCAAACTGTTGCTAATATTTTCCTTTCAGTCTTGTTTTTGTTTTAGAGCAATGATTGACTCAGCTCCGTAAGTAAAATTAAACAGCTACATTTTTATATTAATGCAAAGTGCCTTTTAGAATTCAAGTCTTTTAATGTAATTGTTTTGAAAGCTTCTTTCCAAGTGGCTGGAATTATCAGTCAAGAGGCCTGCCTGGACACAGGTTGTATATTTCACATCTTTGTAGTCTTTCCAAATATCTATAATAGATATTTTCAGTTTGTGCACACCTTATGTAACTGGAATCATGTTATGTGGGAGAATGTATGTTATGTGGGCTCCTCTTATAAGATTGGATACATTCCTGGAGGACAGGTGTATCAATGAATGGATGTCTATGTACAAATGGGCAGGATGCTCCTCAAAGCCATTTGCAGGGAATGGAGAGAAAATGAAGGTTTTGCTTTTGTCTTCTTGAAGCCCAAAAGGAACTTGTGTGAGACTAAATGCTAGACTAGTTGGGCTATGGCCCAATCCAGCAGTGCTCCTCTTAGATTCAGATGGTGCATAGGATGAATCTACCATAGAATGTGGAGGAAATGGCATGTGGGGAGAATGGTGGCAACCTTGACACTTTCCCCCACACTGTTACCATCCATTTGAGTGGCAGATTAAGTGCTTAATACACTTCTGGGCTGGAAGGCAGAGAGTTGATAGGAAATGACATGCCAACTTTGTCTCCCTTTTTACTTTTGTTTGCCCTTTACAAGCAAGGGCTCTCAGGCCTTTAGCTTTCTATTTCCCCCAGAGCTGTGTTAATAGATAATTTGCTGTGGTGTGACCTTGCTTTTTCATTTTTGCTGTCTGGACATGTGGCAGACATGTTGCTGCATAGACACTTCCTCACTGCCTCTGCTTTCACTGCCATTACCTTGTTGCTTGACTGCACTGCTGTTTTTGTGTAGGCATCCCACATGGCTAGACATTTCCCATCCATTAATGCAAGGATGCTGGCTGGACAATAGGCATGAAGCACAAAGAGTTGGTTCAAGAAGTAAGAATACTGAAAATGAATGTTTGGCAACATCCCTGGTGCAGATGAGAGGGTGTTCATTTCTTGGGTTAGAGCAATGATGCCTAGTGCCTGAGGGTGCAATGGAAGCTCTCAGGGCTAGTGAGTCTATGTTTGTCAGTTTTGTGGATGTCATGAACCTCCTTTTCCCTGATATTTTAGATGACAATGAGGAGGAAACCTAGCCAATGGATGCTGAAATGACAACCGAGAGGCCAGAAACCAGTCCCTCAATGTCCCTAGCTGAGTCGTCAGATCATCTGGCCAAACAATCTACTGCAGGGGAGGAGAAGGCTCCAAGAAGGCTGAAGGCTGCATGTGCACTCACAGAAGGGTTATCTCACAGCCACTCTGGGACTGCAATTGATGACAGTCCCAACATAGCCCTGGGATAATGGGGTGATATCTCATAGTATTGCTATTCTGGGAAAATCAACTCTACTCAGAGTAGTAATATGACTTACCTTGTCTAATGCTAGCTTTCAGCATGGACCTCAAAGGAAATACTGCCCAGGTGCATGTGTGGGGCCAAAAATGGCCTTAAAATGACTGCCATGCATGGATGGGGGCTGGTGATCAAGCACTTCCAGGTACTTAGCCATCACGCCAACGAAGGCCCAGACAAGTAAATTCCTTCACCTGCCCCACGATTTTGCCCTGCTTCTGGAATGGCAAGAGGCAGTAGCAGGATCCAAACAAGATGCCACATTTTACTGTTGCTTGGAAGAAGCTGTAGTCTTCACTAGCATGTGAATAGCAGGACCCTATTTTTGGATATTATCTGGATTATGGTCCATTGCAGAAAAAGCATTCACATATCTCATACCAAGTCAAAATACTTCTCTGTGAATCCAGTACTGAATGGTTCCTTGACCTTATCTTCTCCCTCCTCTTCTGCTGCCTATTAACTGATTTATTTCTGACTTGGTTGTGCCAGGAATTAAAATGGGGCTCTTGTTACTTGCCAAGTGTGTGCATTACTACTGGGCTACAGAATGTCCCCTTTAAATTAGGTGTACTGTAGCTGAATGTGTGTTATGGATGTACCTAACTCAATAAATTCTATAATTGAAGCATTTTGTCTATCCATATCAATTATATCTGCTGGGTGGTTCACAAGTTAATCAAATGCAATACATCAAAAATCAGTACATAAATTATTCACTTACATATGAGCGTAGATGGGGCTTTACAGGGTAATAAAAGGGAGATCCTTGCCCTAAGGCCCATATAGACTGAATTTTCATGGGAAAGAAGGAAAAGGAGAAACAAGGTATGCTTGAGCCTTAAGCAAATGGCTTCACAAAAGGGTGAATTTTAAGCAGCAAGAATTTGGAGTCATGCATTAAAGGCAATACTTTCTCTAGACAAAATTTCTATCAATAAATTATGGATATGATGTTGGTTGTACTAGTTATAAACAAGGAAAAGCATGAAATGCTAGGAATGAATGTTGTGTGAATTATATTCAGTATGATTCAAATCTGATTTTAGATTTGCATGTTGAAACATGTTCATAGATTAAAGAGAACCGTCCCCAGCCTCCAAAGAAAATATAAATTTGCCTAACAAATGTTTGTGTCTCATTCAGTTAGCTCATAGTGCTCAAACAGAGGACATATTTGTATTTTTCTTCCACGGTGAGTAGTGGGTGGATCTTTCTCTGGAGTAGAAGAAGGCTGTTTGCATTGGGACACCCTGTTCTGATGTAGGTCCTGCACAGATTTCGAAGTTCATGCCAGCCTTGCAGCCAGCAGTGGTGCTTCTGGAAGCTCCAAAGGCCAAGAACAAAAGTTCCCAGTCTACAGAACCCTGGAGGACTGATTTTGGTGGTATGCTTTGTTGTTACTATTCCAGGGATAGATGCATGCATGCAGCAGTTCTCCTGGAGTGTGTAAGCCTAGGGTGTTTCCACACTGGCCGATAAAACCCCATTAAGCACACAGTAAGGACAGATATGGGACACATGTGCAAGGTACCTTCCGCAAAGTGGGACAGATTAGGGCCCCCTTGAGGATGCCGTTTCCGCACAGCTTCATGCGAGATCCATTGCTAATGGGGTCTAGATGCCACTAAATCCGATTTCCAGGAAGACCTGAAAAATTAGATCTTCAAATCAGTTCCTGCGTGGAAATTCCACATCAAAGGAGGACGCTTCCGCACACGGACAGGAGAGGGGACAGATGTGGATGGGACATGAAGTCACCATGTTGAGTGAGGCAGCAGCACCATGGCAGCCATGGGATCTCAGGCATGCCACTGATTGGTGGGCAGTCTGTCCCTGACACGTCCACGCATGGGGGGAATTGAGTGGTGACTGACGGGTGAATGCTCCAAACCCATGGCTCCTGGAGCGGCATGGCCTCAGGGATGCCAGATGCTTCTGGAAATTGGTGCTATGGCGTCCGCACAATGAACACATGTGTGCCTAAGCATCCGTGCTTCCCACATGAGTGTGGAAGCATGGGGCCTCATTTGGATCCGTCCCTATTTCAGAAGAATCTTCCCAGAGAGGGATTTCAGAAAAACAGATTTCCTTAATCTGGTTTTCAGGAGGTAAGTGCAGAAACATCCCTACACTCCTTGCTGCCTGGTATGGCTTCTTCTACATTTATCCCTGTTGGGAGAAGTTCAAAGGGAGCCTGGGAAGGGGAGGGACAGTCAAGGTTAGTGTTGTGTTGCCATGTTATCACAGCGCTGACACTGGTTCAGTGATTACCGCCATAATGGTTTGGGAGAGAGCTGACATCCAAAATATGGACACTGGAACTATCCCCTATCTTTGCTTCCTGGGGCAGTTCTCTCCAGGAAGTGAAGGTGTGAAAAGGCTCTAAGTCTACTTCTTATGTAGTAGACAGTCTTCTACAAAAGATTTAGTTTACAAAAGCTCATGTCACAACTTCTCTCTGTTGGTCTCGAACGTGCTACTAGACCATCCATTTTTAAAGACTGAGCCAGACTAACACAGCTACATCTTTGAGTTCTACCACCTAGGAAGGACCTGTATTAGGATTTCAAACATTGTTTGTGAAAGCTGGACATCCAGAGTACACCATTTGTGGTTTCTTCAGGAAATATGGTGGTGCCATCCATGGTGGCTGCCGGCATGCCCAGAGGCTCATAAGCCACTCCCTGTGACTGCATGTTATCCTGGATTTTTGTCCTCTCAATTAGTGGCAGTCTGGGTGAACAAATCTGCGCCAGTTGCCTTTTAAAAGGGATATGGAAACAGACAGCATATTCAAAAGCTTTTGCCTCCTGAACTCTGACTTTACCTCTCCCTCAGTGTCCTATTTAAAGCTTCATGGTGAGAAGAATTCCTCACAGAGATTCACAGTTCGGCCAAGTGCCCAAGATGATGACTGTGAAGACAGAGCAAAAGAGGATGTCTATTAATGAACAATAACAAATCCACTATCTCTCAAAATGTGTGTGTTTGTCTATCTATTTGAACCATTTCATTACTAGATTTTACAAATTCCTTATGAAAGGTCAGCACCCTCCAGAAAAGTGGAAGAAACCCTCTTCATAATACTCACTGCTAAAAGTTTGACAGCTGACCTTGGTAGTACATTCATATCTATTATTTAAATAAAGATTTGAAAAATGTCACAGGTCATTCTGGTCCCATTTTGTAACTGATTGCCAGTCAAACATTCATACCTCATGTCCATCTCTGAAGTTCACAGTGTTTTGTCAGGCAGATAGCCTTCTCTGCACTTTGATGAACTGGACTGGTCTTCTGAAGTTATAAACATTCACACCAAAAAATTCAAGTTCACAATATACATGTACTGTGTGGACAGAGAGGCAAACTGCATATGGGGCTGAAATGATATCATATGAGCAATATCTTAAAACAACAGGAATGAAAGACAATCAAATTCTTAGGAAACCCATTTTCCATGACCAAAACATAGGTGGCCAATACCTGCCCAACTCTCATCCCTAGTGAGTTTCTTTTTTCTAATTAAGGAACATATAAGGACCTGTATATTCCAGCTACCTTATTGGATAAGTGATTTCTAGGATGGCAGAGGTGCTGACAGGGACAACTTTAAATTTAAGTATGAAGGAATTTGTGATCCTGTAGGACTTCCTATCTGCCAAGGTGGAAAAATGTCGTGGCTGTCTGTTGGACATGGAGTAAAATAATCTTCATTAAAGCTTGTGGCACAGTGAAGACTAAGCAAAGTGAATGTCCCCTGCTCCTTCATTTTAGAAAAATAGAGGCAACAGACAGGCAATGAGGGGAAGAGTGCTATTAATGCAGTGGTCTTCTCTCTGTGCATTAAGAATAGCTCTACATTTTAAGTTCTATATATTATTTATTGAAAAAAAAATTCAAACAGCCTAAAAGAAAAAAGAGCTTTTTACAATCTTTTTCATATCAAATTGTTACTTTGCTTGAAAAATTTCTTCTTGACTACCTCCGTTCTTCGGACTTCTCTTCTAAACATCATTTGTTTCTTTGCTCTGCTTAAATGTCTGTTTATTGTTTTCAGCATGCTCTTTATTATTAATCAAAACCATCAGTCATTACTTCTAATTCTTGTAGATAGTTAATAAATGGTGACCGATCTTCCACAAACTTATCTGTTGTTTTGTCCTTTAGTAAGTTCCTTAGCTTGTCCATCTCCGCCAGGTCCATCAACTTAGTTAACCATTCCTCCACTGTAGGTATCTCCTCTTCCATTTCTGTGTGTATAATAATCTAGCTGCTGTCACCATATACAAAATCATCATCCACAATGACTAACAAAAACAAAACAATTCTGGTTTGAACATGATATTTCTCTTTAAGATATGTTTCATCAGATTGTTTATTAATACCCAATACTTCTTTGCCTTTTTACAAGTCCACCACTTACGATAAAAAGTACCCTCAATTTTTTTTTACATTTCCAACATTTGATAGGCATATTTTGGTATACTTTCCCTAATTTTGGGGGTTTAAGTTCTATTCTTAATGCAGTGGCATGCGGTTTGCATGCTGACCACTGCCCCTAGCCATGATAATATTGGAACTGGGGTGATATTGATGGCCATGCTTTCTTATGCTTTATATTTAAGTTTTGTTTTATACTTTTGTACTGACCTCTGGTGAAAAGGAAACTAGAAATATATATTAATTATTATTGCTGTTGTTGTTTATTCTGAGTAGAAGCCCACATAATTGGCTTCTGTGCCTTATTAGTTTGAGTGGTAGGGCAGATCTGTGAGGCTCCAACCCTTGCTGGTACTCTCTGTCCATGCTGGATGGAGTATAATCTCAATTAAGGTCTGCCAGTAGGAATGCTGCATATGAACAGGTTGGCATGACATGGCTGAGACTTCACAAATGTGAACATGTCACGCTCATGATTGCAATGACCTGGCATGCGCCAGAAGTTGTCATGGCTGTTGCCATAGTGATCTGGCTGTGCTGAAGTTGACAATTTACATTTCAAGTGCAGGTGATCAGCTTTGAGATTGCCCTAGCACTTGAAGTGCAAAGACAACCTGGTTCACCCCATCTTAATTTCAGTGGGATGGTACTATTATACTATCCTACAAAGTTAGTGCAAACTGGTCCTAGGACTTTCAGTTTATTAACCTTAAAGCAAAAATTCATTGGCTTCAAAGCAGTGGCATCTCCATCCAAGAGCGTGCGGACAAATTTCCCTTGTTATCCTTAAACTGACCAGTTCCAAGGATCTTGATAGGCAATGCGCCATAACTGAATTCACTCTGAACCCACAGTACTGTGTGATATTTTCAGGGTTGTCACAGGAGCACAATTTTAAAATGCCCTGACTTGAGTAGAATGGAGGCTGCAAAATTTGGAAAGGATTAAAATGTTCAAAGCAACAAACATGAGAAAAGAAAACAAGACTGAGTTCTTAGACAAAGGAGCAGAATGTATAACATCATGATATAGGTGTAAAAACAACTTTGGCCTTGCTATTTACTTCAATTTTTATTCATTTTTATGTGTAGCAGGCATAGTGACATTTTCATGCAACAGACTGATGATGATAATAAACAACTCCATAAAATAGATGGAAAGAACTAGCCATGCTAGAAAACACTTTCTTCTATTATTAGGATATTCTTGTTGTTGTTAAGTACATTTGTAGGAGTTGTTTCTTTTGATTCAATTCCTTCTGCAGAGCAATGTCAGCAAGGAGTCTTTATTTGAAGTATACTTGTCTAAATCTGCAGATTATTACTTAAGTTCAACAAAGAGGAATTTATTTACAAAGGTAAATGACTTTACAGAAGTTGCCCACATCCTGCACTAACTACTGAGTCTGCCTCAGAATAAGAGCACTTTAAATAATGTATAGTTAATTATATGGCCGTGGTCACACCTTCACTTTAATCCTTCTTCAGTTCATCTTTGAACCGCGGTGCTCACATCTTTTAGGCCCATCTGTTTTATTTGTGGACTTTCCTCCCTTTAGTTGTACTTTCCTGAGTCCTGATTTTTACATGCCTCAGGCTGTTGTAGAGTGTTAATCTGCTTTCATTTTTTGGGTGTGATCAGGGAAGATGACTGAAGGGGGCTGAACCATACTATAGTGTGTGGATAGTGCATAAATCTTCCTTCCCTTTTGCCCAAGGTGTGATTACACACTGTTGAGTCATAGAATTTTTGTCCTATCAGAGCAACAGGCGTTGTAAAGGTGGAGAGGAGTGGAGATATTAAAATGTCTCACAAAGGAGTCTCAGGATGGGAATGGAAAGGTGTGAGCATAGCAAGCTAAACTGAGAACAAACTGAGGAAGGATTATCAGATACCAGGTGTGGTTGGAGTTAATGTGTTTTGAATCTGACTTCTGAATAAGATGGACTATCTCAGCAAGGTGTGACTAGGGTCTATGTGAGGAAGTAGCAACCTTATATATATTCCCATCAGCCCAAACAGTTTCTGACAGAGGGCAATACTCTCAGAATTCAAACTCCAGGAAGATCAAAATGGGATGAACAGTTTGCATAATATGCTGTGATAGTGAGGTTTTAACATCAAGAATGAAAGATAAAAGTGAGAAGAATTTTTAAAAAGAACGAGGATCTTTATATAAAAGACAACAGAACAGGGTCAGAAAGTGGATCTTGGATTTTGCAACAACTTGAGATGATAAACATCAAGGAAAAGGCTACCATAACTATTTGCCTTACTTTAGGATTGATTATGTTTAGGACTCAGGGATCCTTACTATTTAGGGATGTACATGAATGGGTGTGTTTGGATTTTTTTTGCATTCAATTTGTATCGAATCAAATGTAAGAAAATTCATATTCTTTTGAAAAGATCCCCTTTGAATGTGGTTGGATTCTATTCAATATTCTATTCAAATTTGTACAAATATCCGATTATGAACTCATACATATCCAAGGAACCATCTTGCCTTGGGAGAGGAAGAGAGAAGGAAGCTGGGTGAGTACTTTCCATCAAGCTCCCAGCATTGGCCCCTCCCTCCCAACTGCCACCAGACGGGCCATGAAGGAACCATCTTGCCTTGGGAGAGGAAGAGAGAAGGAAGCTGGGTGAGTACTTTCCATCAAGCTCCCAGCATTGGCCCCTCCCTCCCAACTGCCACCAGACGGGCCATGAAGGAACCATCTTGCCTTGGGAGAGGAAGAGAGAAGGAAGCTGGGTGAGCACCTTCCATCAAGCTCCCAGCATTGGCCCCTCCCTCCCAACTGCCTCCAGACGGGCCATGAAGGATCAATCTTGCCTGTGGGGAATGGAGGAGGAAAATAAAATAAAAGTTTTTACCTTAGCAAGGACTCTGCTGCCGCCAGAGCACCCCTGTTCCCTCCCACACCATTTTTCTTTTGTATCTTGTCTCTTTAGATTGTAAGCCTGAGGGCAGGGACCTGTCTAAGATTAATATAATATTGTAACCCGCCCTGAGACCTTCGGGTATAGGGCGGGATAGAAATACAAACAAACAAACAAACAAACAAACAAATAAATAAATAAATATGTATCCTATAACATATCTGCTCTGAAAGCATCAAATCCACCCTGAATCCACTTCGAATCCACTTTGAATCCACGTTGAATGCACCCTGGATCCGTTACAGATGTGGCTGGTGCAGCTGCTTTCCCACCTCCCCAGTTCATGAATGTTATGATGCATTTGTACAAATTTTCCAAAACAAATACGAATGTCAGTGTACAAATGTTGTAACATTCGATTCATACAGTATACAAATGTCTGAATTCATCTACATTTATACAAATATCAAATGTTATGAATATTCATATACATCCCTGCTGATATTTCTATTTTATACTCACTTTATGCTTTCTATTTTATGTACTTATCTGATTCTCTCTGTTATCTATATCCTGTTTACGTTTCTAATTTAAAATAAAGAAATTCAAACTCCCCAAAATGTTAAGTGTTGATTTATTCAGTGCCTTTGTTTGTGAAGTTGCAATGTCTGCCCTCCTTGCTTAAATTGAATTATTCTGTTACCCTCCCTGTGAATCTTCAGATCTTTAGGTCAATTCCTATGAACAACAGACCTTGTAGATTATCCAATACTAACCATTATCAGGGGCAAAGTAGAATATTTAACAATGGAAATGCTTCTCCCTCCCTCTTCCCCCCCCTCTGTTTTCATCAAGAAATACACTGTGTCAAACACTTGAGCATGAAAAATATTTGGTAGGAGGGCTGAACCATGCATGAATATAGGAAACCATAATCCAGTGCATAGGCAAAGAAGGGGAAAGCAAGAGGTTTTTTTACTAGTAGATGAGGCTCTCAGCTCACATCTTTCTGATATGAGGTGATCTCACAGTAACAGCTCTTTCAATCATGCAAAATATTATTATATGAGATGGTTTATGCATAGTGAAGCAGGAAGATGAGGGAAAGGTCCCTGGGTGGCGGCACGCTACACAGAGAGTCCCAGTCCATTTAAATTACCTTAATAAGTTTGAGGACTTCTGCTCTAGAGAAGAGTGTCTGAAAGAGAGAATCTTCAGTGTGTGTCTATAAAGGTCAAAGTGATAATCAGCATCATCAACCAGAGGAAAAGGGAAAAACATCTCTGGAATGAAATATTTCCCCATGAGGGTATGTACTGTTACTGTTTAATACAGGCAGAGCATGTGCTATAGAATTCTGATATAATTTTGATAATATTCTATCAAAAACGGATAGGCATTATAAAGACATTGTAGCAAAGCAATGTGGCTAGGTTTCCACTTCCCAGGATTTAAAAAAAACATATTACAACAACAACAACCTCATGCTACTATTAATTACTTGGACCTGAAGCAGATTCTCATCCAGTCAACTTAGTACTTTTGGAATCCCAAGTCTACATTTTTTGTTCAGAAGGGGCTGGAAATTATTATTACTGCTTTTCTATTCAGGATTCCATTTTCCTGCACTTAGCTTAGATCCAGAATAGGATCAGTTATGGTCATCTTTAGCGTCTCTTCTGATTGCATGTTAGTGTAGACCAAGGAGGACCTGCCCACCCCTGGTATGTTCCATCTCCAGATCAGAGGCCTAATTTTGCTGAGTCATGCATCTGTGAGATAGCAATATAGTTTTTTTTTGTTTCAGTGACTCTTTCATTGGTAGTTATTACTTGCTAACTACAAACATGAAAGTAGGAAACCTTTATGAAAAAATGTCATTTATCAGAACAGCTTGAAAAAAGTTAAACCATTTAAATTGCTAGCATGCTTGTATAGTAAAACTTCCATTAAGGGTTTTAATATTATACACAGGTACACATTTCAGCACGTTCTTCACACCAGGATAAAGAGAAAAGTAAGAGTTGAGAGTTATGATTCAGCAGGGGAACTCACAGACAGGGATTTTATTCCAAAAGAGTTAGTTTTAACCTTGCCCTTTTAAATGGAAAATTATATATTGAATCCAGAAAAAAGTTCATCTCCTACTGTGCAGAATATTAGTTCATTCATGGGTGATCTACACACCTTTCTTCATTGCAACTTGCACAATTGGCATAAATAGCAGTGGGGATGCCTTTAAGTCGATCTTAGGACTTTGACTTCATGCTGGAACAGATACACAGAAGTATCTGAGAAGAATGGCAAATAAAAAGGGAGAATTGTTGGTTGTGTGATCTCCTGTTTGAAGATCATGATGCTTAGGCTACATCTACATTATTTATTTATTTATTTATTTATTTATTTATTTATTTATATTTATATCTCGCCCCATACCCAAGGGTCTCTGGGTGGCTCACAACATTTAAAAACAAACATCAAGAACTATATCAATCCTAAAACCAGTACAAAGTTTAAAAATCCAGCATTAAAAAAATACAAAAACAGTTTAAAAACAGCAGTTTTTACAATGGGGGAGGCGTAGGGAACATTTAACCAAAGGCCTGAGTGTAGAGGTACGTAAACATAAACATAAACAGAGAAAGGGGAAGTGGCCGTGCTGGCAGAAGCAGTGGTCATTTCCACTCACACGTGCCCTTGATCTGTCTCAGGGATCTGAAAAAGGCCCCTTCCAAAAGCATGGGTTGAAGAGGTGACCTGATTGGCGTATATACAATCATGCATGGTATGGGAAAGGTAGATAGAGAAGAATTATTTTCTGTATTGCATGATACTGGAACCAGGGAGTACTTTATGAAGCTGATGAGCATGGGCCTTTCTGCACGTGGCCTTATTCTGGAATATATTCTGGATTAGGGGGCAGTTATCTGCATGGTAGGTGAGGCCTGCCATAGTCTGCATCAGCAGGCAGGTAACAGATCCCTGTCCCAAGATATATTCCTGAATAAGGCCAAGTGCTGAAAGGGCCCAGGAGAGTTAGGCTTTTACTATCAGAAGAGGTGATGGTAGCAACAACTAGCCTGAATAGTTTTAAGAAAGAATTAGACAAATTTATGGAAGACAGTTGTATCAGTGGCTACTAGAATGCCTGCCCAGGTGCTTCTTCCAAGTTGAAGAGGCAGGCAGGATACCTCTAAAGATGGGGAACTGAGAACTGGTGAGGGCACTGCCTTCCTCTTTCTCTTGAGAATGTTTAGAAGCATTGGGGCATTGGGTGAGACAGGATGCTGCAATCCTGCCTGTATCATGTTTATTTTTTTCTTACTTATTTATATTTAAATTGAACTTGAACAGGACAGTCCATCAAACAAAAAAAGACTACCAAATCTAGTGCTTTTCAGTCGTTTGCAAAGCAGGAGATCTGGTCACTCCGGAGGCACAGCGGATACTTAAATATCAGGCAGGCTTTTCCTTACTCTTCCAAATGGGTGATGAGATTACAGCACTTGAGCTGTAGTTCTAGGTCCTTCAGTTCAAGTGCATAGGCACCCTACACCTAATTCTGCTACTGCAAATGTAATCACAGTAGTAATGGATGGCTATTAGCCATGTCCCTAGGCTCTGAACATTGTGTCACACTGATTTTGTGCTAATGATTGAGTGGCACTTGTGCTGCTCAAAGAGAACAGTTGCTTATAGCAGAAGCAATAGTGACTAACGTTGCCACTGCAGTCCATCACCCTTCAAAGGAAACATGTGCATTAGCTGTAAATGCCTCAGAGAGCCCTAGTTACAGGCACTGAATCATAAAGGTTGTGACACTCAAATGATGTACACACCATGACTGCTTGATTGTAGCATGGAAAGAAAGCAATCTGTCCCCACTCTGGTTCTTTCTTTCTTTCTTTCTTTCTTTCTTTCTTTCTTTCTTTCTTTCTTTCTTTCTTTCTTTCTTTCTTTCTTTCTTTCTTTCTTTCTTTCTTTCTTTCTTTCTTTCTTTCTTCCTTCCTTCCTTCCTTCCTTCCTTCCTCCCTCCCTCCCTCCCTCCCTCCCTCCCTCCCTTTCCTTTCCTTTCCTTTCCTTTCCTTTCCTTTCCTTTCCTTTCCTTTCCTTTCCTTTCCTTTCCTTTCCTTTCCTTTCCTTTCCTTTCCTTCCTTCCTTCCTTTCCTTCCTTCCTTCCTTCCTTCCTTCCTTCCTTCCTTCCTTCCTTCCTTCCTTCCTTCCTTTCCCTCTCTTGCCCATTGCCAAGGTAGAAATATGAAGCTTCAGAATTGACAGCATTGCCCCTTTCTACATCCTATCCCATCTGAAATGGAAGGAAACCAAAGAACACATTAAGGGTACAGGCTTCTGTTACCTTGTGCATGTGTTTTGTCCTTAGCAGCATCTGTGACCAGATAACCTTCTGCGTAGGCCTCTGCCCTTGTGATTATTATGACATTTCATATTCTCCTAATGGGCTTCCCCCAGAGTGTTTTGCCAGGCGGCTCGTTGACATGATGGGGCCCAGACAGTTCCACATATTGAATGTCAGTGTATCAATGTCAACAGGTGTGACGAAACCCAAGAGAGATGTGTGATATGCCAAAATGTACCATATTAGTCACACCGAGGGCTCTGATTGAAGAAAACACTCTTCTTTTTGTAGCGCAGACCGCCCAACAGAAACTAGCCATCCTGCCATGACACTGATAGATTACCTATCAACAAAGCCATGGCCATCCATAATACATGACCTGTAGAGGCCAACCAGCCATGACCATGTAGAGTGCTATACTTTATATTTGGCTCCGGAAGGTTAGATTTTGAGAAAGAGAGGTCAACAAAAAGGCTTGCTTAGATTTTAGATTTTTTCCCCACCTCTGTTTCCTAGGTGCTGTGGCGTCATACAATATAAAGACAGAAGACATAAAGCATAGATCTATAAAGCAATACACCAGCATATCCCAAGTTTAAAAGCAAGAAATACATTCTGTAAGAAGTTCAAGGCACCTTAGGCTTTAACTCTTTCTTTTCCTGTTAGTGTAAAAAAAACAAAAAGGAATTGGTCTCGCAAACCACAGGGATGGAGGAATAGATAAATAAATACATAAACAATCAAATGAAAATGACTGCCTAATTGTCGTAGGACTTTCTGGTGATAAATTTTATGGCCTAGCTATGAAATCAATCCAGAAGGCAGCTGATCTGCCTTCAGATAAACTTGTCAACTCTTGTTCTGTGGCCGTTTTGTTTCCAGACAAATAATACAGCAGCACAGTATGGATATAGTTCATCAACTGTCCTGTTGATATAAGAAGGTTCTCTGTAAACTCTGCGGTATAAGCCTTATCATGTTGCGTGTTTTGTTTTAAATAATAGCTAAACTAATTCTTCTAGTCTCTAAGGGTGCTTCTGCATTTGCTGCCGAAAAGCGGATCTAAATAGATCCGCTTTTTGGCAAACTGTCCTCCCCCAGATCCGTCACTATTTGTGACGGATCGGAGGGACTCCTGTGCGTCCACACACACGTGGGGAGGATGGATTCCGGAGGACAGATTGGAGTGGGTGCTGTGCGGATGTATCAGCACCCATTCCAATCGGTCCTCTGGTGCGCATCCTGGTGACGTCGCCCCCCAGAGCTGCGGGACTGGAGCAGCAACTGGCACATGGGGGAAGGGCTTCGGATGCAGGCAGTCCTGCTTCCGCTCTTCCCAACATGGGGGTGGAGGGAATCCGTCCCTTCCCCTGGGGGGAAGTGATGGATGTAAATCCAGATTTTGGTGGCAAAACCGGTTTTAAAAACTGGTCTTGCATGCCAAAATGCGGAAGTGGCCTCCAGAAAGGGGTGCAGAAAAGGACTCCAATGTGGAAGCTGCTTAAGGTAAATGTTCTTAATCTGTCTTAGGGAAACGTTAAAATGGTTTTCACAGCTAGTGCGGAAACACCCTAAAAGGCTACAAATCAATGACACAAGGATGGCATTGGTTCCTTCTTCTGTAAGGATAGACTTTCCCACCCTCATATTTTTATATCATGTATTCTGAATGCTGTTGGCAATTTGCAATGAAAGATGAATAAATAGATTACAAGCCCATTACATAAATGCATTATTAAAATCGTAACCAGTCAAGCTTTTAGAACAAACACTGACATCATGGCGGCAAAAAATTAAAAATACAAAATACAGTCAACAGATGCCACCCTAATTATGACAGCTTACAGAGAGAAAGCTTTAAGTTTCTCTCTAATGTAGCTTTCTCAGAAAGGAATTCCAGAAAAGGATTGCCTGTCATTGAAGAAGGGATTACCCATGGCATAAGGCTGTTGCTTTCGGTAAGGTGAAGTGCTATTTACTTTCCCCTCTCAAATTCTCTTCTAAGCTTTTCTTAAAAATTTAACAAAATGAATCTTAAATATATTTTTTAATCATTGACCCTTTTCTACACCACACTAGCCCAGGCTATCTAGCTCCTAGCCTTTGAACTTCCTGGTTGGGACTCTTTTGGTTGTGTGCCCAGGAGCAGCATATTTCTGGTACCAGTTCCGGGTGCCTGGTCAATATACTGGCCCAAAGGTTGTGCTGTCTAGACACCCTTTGTAGCCCATTGGTAGTTCAATGGAAACTGCTTTTAGTGGGCAACTGAAGAGTGCTCTGGTTGCTCAAGGTGCCTGGGGTGAGGGCACGAGAGATTCTCCATCTGTCCCTTTGCCAAGCACCCACCTTTCCATATGTAGGTATGACGAAGGTATGGGGCACTTCCAGAGAAGCAGCCACTTCTAGACCTCCCTAAAATGTGAGCCTGTGAATGTTTGTTTAGATGTTAGGAAAAAATTTCTAACAGTAAGAGTGATCAACCAGTGGAACAGGCTGCCACGGGAGGTGGTTGGTTCCCCTTCGTTGGAGGTCTTCAAGCAGAGACTGGACGGCCATCTGTCTGAGATGGTTTAGGAGATCCTGCCTTGAGCAGGGGGTTGGACTTGATGACCCAGGAGGTCCCCTCCAACTCTACCATTCTATGATTCTATGATTTGTGTGTGAGAGAGATCCAGTGTTTTGTGTTGTCTACATGATCCAAATGAGTAAGAGGAGCCTAATTCAAAGGAGTGGATGTTAGTTTGCCCTGTGAGTTCCTCCAGTCCCACACCACATCATCGATTGGCATTACTGGGGTACAGAGAAATGCTTGTTGGGATAGCTTCGTGCTACGGAAATGAATGTTGCATTTCATAATTCCCAGATGCTCCTTCTAAAAAATCCCAGATACATCTGTTGAAGGGAATGTGTATCCTAATTGTCACAACTCTTGAGAGCAACTGGAATGCAAATCCATAATTCATTTTGCAAGAGGAAAGAGCACTGTGGAATCTACTCTGTACAAAGCTACAAAGAAACTGCTCTTGGCAAATCCAGCCATCAAAAGAACAATGGGTAAGCATGGTATTAAAATGACTGTTAATGATGACTGTGTTTAAAGCAATGTTAATAGATCTTTGCGGCCATGGTAACAATAATATTGTAGGGATAATTATAAACACTTTTAATTCTTTAGTGTACAGAATTTATATCTCATCCATGGGATATGTGATAACAGGGTCTAATATCTCACAGTAGCATCTGCAACTGCCTTACACACACACACACACACATGAGGGGGGGGTTAAATAGCAACTTTCTTTCAATATACTTAGTACTAGATACATATTTCAGCTGCGATTCCAGTGTCCTACTATCATTTCACATTGCCACAGGTTCATTTTCCTGGTCTATATGGGCTACACCTAAATTTTAATCGAATCCAAGTACTTTTCCTTCTGTATGATCTAACCCAGAAAACCCACTCTCAGGTTAATTGATGCGGAGAGAAAATGGTTTGTCTCTTTGCTGATGGTGAATTAAAAGGTTAATATACATGGGCCTTATGTGTTATTCTATATGTCTTTTGTAGCACCTTTCCCTCTCCTCTTTCTGAAGCACCATAGTTTTTTTCTCTGCCATCGTCAGATGTTCTGGGCTGGATTGCTGTTAAGTACATGACATTGGATTTAGACTGGTGGTGCAAACCAGACCCTAAGATCCATTAGAAAGAAAGTTTTGAATGTCAAGAAACACTGTGTTTCCTTGGCTGTGGTGGGTCTTTGCAACAGCTTCTCCACACCCACATTGGAGAAGGTCATCTTTCACAGATAGTCTCCTCATGTGTACTTTTCTAAGGATGGCATAACTAACAGCAGCAAGAGGCAAACCGAGCTTGAGGTGGAGGTAGTGAGACAACTGGCACTCTGGCTTTGGTGTCTGCAAACTTTGGCCGGGTTCACATGCAGTGAAATAAAAACAAAACACCTTTGAAGAGGCTTAGAGATGGTGTAGAGTCAATTTAGATGCAGGATTTTTCAAATGCCATTCTGCCCCTCTTCTTTTCATGAACCTTCTAGGCAAGAAAAGGGGGATTAGAGGTAGAGAACATGACAGCCACATGCTAATGTTTCTAAGGCACTTTTGAGATGCTTCTTTTGCTACATGTGAACACAGTTGATGGGTATTTCCGCACTTAGGCCCCATCTTCACGGCATCGTTATCTCGAATTCAAAACGTTTTGAGTTCTCCCAGTTCAGACGGCAGTTCGGCTTAACACGCTATTTCCATGTTAAACCACGTTAAAACGTTTTGAATAAATCCTGATTTCAACAGGTCTCACTCCGAATCGTGTGTCAATACGTGTTTCCTTTTTAACTGTGTGGACAGTACCGTTTTCAAGGATGAGATTCTGTGTTCAGGGTGCCCCTCTCCCAACCGCACTGTATCCAATGGCTGTCCGTATTCTGGGGACGTCATTGGGGGGGGGGGTGTTTCCCTGCCTGATCTGAAGCAAACTTTTTTGATCGCTTCTCTTGCAAGCCTGAACTTCTTGGAGCAGCCTTCACACAGCGCTACAGTGTAGCAAGAGAACCAGCTCACTCTCTCAACAATGTTGCAAATTTGCGCAATTTCAAAACTTCAGACCTTTAGAAAGCGAAAGGCAGGGACCGGGGGCTCCGTTGGGGAAACAAAAAGCACGTGGGAAAGTGTCTCTCTCTTTCTCTCTCTCTCTTTTTACAATTCCCAAGGTGGGCGGGATGAGCGGGATCAATATTTCACTACTCGCTTCCGACCCACCTCCCTTTAGCCGAAGTGGATCGATCGTCTCTCCTCGATTATGACTTCTCAATCAGGTTGCTGTTCAATTGATCTTGTTTTAAACAGTCCATCTTCGATACCCAACACACACTTTTTTAGAAAAAGAAGGAGAGCTGGCTTTTCTATCCTGCTTTTCTCATCCATTTAAGGGGATGAGAAGCGGCTGACAATCCTTCTGTCCTTCTCCTCACCACAGACACTGTGAAGTGGGTGAGGCTGTGAGAGCTCAGCAGAGATCTGTGACTAGCCCAAGGTCACCCAGCTGGCTTTGTGGAGGAGTGTGGAATCAAGGTTACCAGGTATTCCCAGATGAGAGTCCAGCTCCCTGACCACTAGATCAATCTGTTTTAGTCCAATCTGTTTCATTTGTGGACTTTCTTCCCTTCAAGCATACTTTCCTGAGTCCTGATTTTTATTGGTCTCAATCCATTATAGGCTGTGGTCACACCTAAGGTTTAATCCAGCTTCACTCCACCTTCAGAGTGAGAGAACACATCAGCAAAGTGACCAGTAGTTTTCTTTCCACATTATCTAGTCTAAAGGTGGATTTTCTGAGTTATTAACCCTGAAAGAAAACCAGCTTGTCAGTTTGCTGGTGTATTCTCTCACTCTGAAAGTGGACTGAAACTGGATTAAACCTTAGGTGTGACCACAGGCAGAGGCAAAGTAGCCTCTGAAGTGATTCCAATCACTTCTCTTAGGTGCCACTGTGAAATGGAGGAGGGGAAAGTAGTATTTGGGGAAAAAAAGCCTTTCTTTCATATGTCCCACCCCATCCTCTTTCCTCCAGTCCCACCCCACGGCCCTCCACCAGCAGCCCCCCCTTCTCTCTCTTTCAAAACTTCAGACCTTTAGAAAGCGAAAGGAAGGGAAGCAGCTGAGATTCTGTATTACTGTTTAAAGGACCGGGAGCAGGCAGGCTTTCATGACAGCTATAAAATCAGACACTTTTGCTACATTCCCCCCGCCATCTCTTGTTAAATCTCCCTCCTTCCCCACCCGTTTCAACCAGCCTCATCAGCCGGGGAAAGGTCTGGGCACGTCATTGTGTGTGTGTGTGTTTCCCTGCCTGATCTGAAGCAAACTTTTTTGATCGCTTCTCTTGCAAACCTGAACTTCTTGGAGCAGCCTTCATACAGCAGCGTTACAGCTCCGGAGTGCGTGCGGAGAGTTGGGGGGGGGAGAGACGGAGAGGAGGGGATTGGACAGGAGGGGGCTATCAGCGTTTTGGATTCCCCTGGGGTGGGCAAGAAGAATTTGGCTGAGGGAGCCCGGCCGGAGAAAGCCTAGCTAGTCTTCCCCTCCTGGCGAGGGAGCAAGCCCGTACACACACACAGGCAGGCTTTCATGACAGCTATAAAATCAGACACTTTTGCTACTTCCCCCCCAGCCTTCACATAGCAGCGCTACAGTGTAGCAAGAGAACCAGCTCACTCTCTCAACAATGTTGCGAATTTGCGCAATTTCAGAAGTTCAGACCTTTGAAAGTGAAAGGAGGAGAAGCAGCTGAGATTCTGTATTAATGTTTAAAGGAATGGGGCTTTACTTGCTGCTGCTGCTGCTGCTGTGTGCCCTGAGCAATGAAAAAGCCCCTCGGTCCCCTCCAGCCCAGCCTCTCGGTGCCAGGGAAGCATGGGTGGGAAAGGGGGATCCAGACTTCTTTGATGGGGGTGATGAGGGAAGAGCACAAAGTTGGAAGAAAAGGGGGAGGGAAACGTGGTGCAGAGGAAAGGAGGCGGAGAGCTGCACTGCCATGAGGGAGAGGTCTGATCTCTGTTACTTTGAACTAAGTGAGAGGGGCTGATCCTGGGAGGGAACAGCAATCAGAGGGGGTGGGCACCATGACTGGCAATGGGCAGGGAGGACTTGCCGTGGGGCCTCCGAGGACTGAATCCGAGATAAGGTTGCCGGTGGGATGCCGCTGACACGGATCAAGTTGAAAGCCGTGGAGACAGTTTTGTTCCAGTTCATTTATTTCGGTTTCGTTAAACCAAATTAAGGCATGCCGTGCGGATGCAGCCTTACTGGTAAACTGGTATATATGGTCCAAGGAGGTCATGTCCAGGATACTGGCAAACCTGTTTAGAAAGGTCTACCAGCATGGTAGAATGAATCATGCAGAGGTGCAGAAGGCACACACCTCTGTGGTTTTGTTTATCAGTGAGATCTCTTTCAGTACCACAAGAGCTTTTGAAGGCTAGCTCTGAAGCTTGTATGAGCTTCAGGGCTAATACAGCGATTGTCCAGGAACAGCCATCCAAATTCAGGAGGTAAATGAGGAAAATGCCCTTTGATTTGCTTCAAAATGCTGAATAAAGAGATCAAAGTCAGAGCTGCAATCAATAGTACACCTCTACCCTGGTTCTCCTGTTTCCAGTTCACTAGCTGTTGTTAATATGCAATGGAACAATGAGAGCAAAAAGGAGCCATGCTTTTGGACTGATCAGTTTCATCTGCACAAATTTTAAAAAGTAGCTCAAAAGTGGCTTGGAAGTGGTAGTATGTGGATGCTGGTGTTCCCATGCTACCTTTAATCACATTAAAGGCCAGAGATTGAATTTTGGGAAAGCATTTTCTAGCCTTTAATATGGATTAAGGCATGAGAATGCAGATACTACTATCTCTAAATTGCTTTTGAGCCACTTTTTACTATGTATGGGTATTTCCTGGTACTGATCAGAGGCGTTTTCGCACACGGGGTTTTGGAACGCGTGCAAGACAGCCTCGAACGCGGCATACGCATGGCCGCAGCGGGGCTTGCGCTCCGATGTGTCCGGAGCTGTCTTGCATGCGTTTGAGATGTAGAGCACTTTAAAGTGTTCTACATCCGTTCCTGCGCGGACGAAGCGCCCGCAGCCATTCGGGAAGAGAAGCATTCGCTCATGTTTCTCTCTCCCTGACAGCCGCGGGCTCGCCTCCCCTGCCGGCGCTGGCTGACAATCAGCTGATTGCCTGACTTGCTGGCTGCGGGAGCCTCGGCAGCCGTCTCCCCGCCCCTTGCCGGCATTTGCCGGCAAAGTCACTTCAGAATGCTTTGAGCATTCGCACACAGGCGCGCCAGAACACGTTTACACGCGTTCCTGCGCTCCTATGTGTGAATGGTCAAAGCGTCCTGAAGTGTCTTAGGTTTCCCGTCCTACACCCGTTCCAAATGGAACGAGTGTAATGCGAAAATGCCTCAGGATAGGCCTTCAGACTGATGATATCTGGCAGTTGGGTAAGGGTGAAGTTCCAATTAGGAGCTATGTGCTCATTTTCTTGAACCATGCTTGGATCTGTGCTAATCAAAGGACATGGTTTTCTGTTCTCATGGTAGGCACCTCATATCACTTCAGTTGACTGCCATGCTAAGAAATGAGATGAGGAGGCATCTTTTTGAGTTGTGATTGTGCTGCTTCCCCTGAAATGCTCCTGAAGAAGCTGCATGTTTTTTCAAGTGGAGACCCAGGCACTTGAAATGTCACTGTACGAAATTTCTCTCAGTTTAGGGAAGCAGAGAGAAGGGGAGATGTAACATACGCCCAGACACAAGCAGCCAGCCAAGACTTAAAATCCATCTTGAACAAAGTTTATTAGCTCAGAATGTGGGGAACACTGTGGGCAGCTAAATATCAGCCTTGGGAACTGGATTGATATCCCAAAATCTGACTGTGAGGACACTGTTGTGGATCCAGATGTGATATGTCAAGAAATGGAGAAGAATAATTGCCTGAAGAACACCGCTTCCTTCTATTTCTTTCCCTTGTTAAAACAGGTGAAAATGTTGTAAACACAGGAAAATATGGCCTTTATGGAAAAGCTTAGTTTGCAATTAAGAAAATGTCTTGTGCCTTTCTTTTTTTCTCTCTCAACTGTTTTGACATAATTTGCACATAATTTGTCTTGTACTGTTTGCAGACCAACCATAATGAAAGTTTCTGCAGCTGTTTCCCCGCAAGATGAGAAAGAAAGGTGCTGTTAGCTTCATGACCTTGTGGCCACTCTGAGAACAGACTGTTGGATCAAATGTGTCATTAGCCTCCTATGTGGGTCTTTCCTTAGGTTTTTGTTATAGGTTCAGCAGTTTCATTAGATGAACCCTTCCTTTATTTGAACATATGTTTTTTCTGGTACTTATATCACATTAAGTGGATTGATATGTGCACTTTTGTCTTTTTTAAAAACATATGTGTAACAGAGAGAGAGAGAGAAATAATTGGGCTGTGAAAGAACTAAGGGTGTTTCCGCATTGACTGCGGAAACCAGTTTAACCCACCCGAAAGATACATTAAAGTCACTTACCTTAAATGCCTTCCTCATTGGAGACACTTTCTAGCAGCCTTTGCGGAGGGCACTTCCGCATTTTGGCATGCAAGACCGGTTTTTTAAACCGGTTTTGCCGCCAAAATCCAGATTAAATGTAAGACCTGAAAAATCAGGTCTTACATCCGTCACTTCCCCCTGGATGTGTGCAGAAGCAGGACACTTCCACACATAGCCGGGGAAAGAGACGAATTCCCGGTGGCTGCCATTTTGGGAAGGGTGGAAGCAGGACAGCCTGCTTCCAAAGCCCTTCCCTTGCGTGCAGGTTGCCGCCAGAAACAGACGGTGACTGGCAGCTCCATGCTCCAGTCCCGCAGATCTGGGGGTGGCGTTGGTGGCGTGCGAGCCGGAGGACAGATTGGAATGGGTGCTGGTGTGTCCGCATAGCACCCACTCCAATCTGACCTCTGGAATCCATTCTCCCCGTGTGTGTGCAGACGTGTGGGGGTCCCTCCGATCCATCACAAACAGTGATGGATCTTTGGGAGGATGAATTGCCGAAAAGTGGATCTATTTAGATCCGCTTTTTGGTGGCAAATGCGGAATGACCGTAAGTTAACAAATGGTTAAAAAACATATATATACTTTGCTGAATTTTCTAGAAAATGACGTATTAATATTAATCTGATCAATTTTGATCTATTGATCCAATGGTGATTTTATGGCTTGTAGGACACATATTAAAAAACATGGCCACTTCCACATCTTCTGTGTTGGAAGAAGAATAGCTGGTTTTATACCCCACTTTTCTTAGCCATTTAAGGGGACTCAAAGTGGCTGACAAAACTTTCCATTCTTCTCCTCACAACAGACACCCTATGAGATAGGTGGGCCTGTGAGAGCTCAGAAGAGAGCTGTGACTAGCCCAAGGTCACCCAGCTGGCTTCATGGAGAAGTGAGGAATCAAACCCCGTGACTGAAATATGAGTCTGGCAATCTAACTACAAGACCCAACTGGCTCATTGGATGCATCTAGAACACCCTTATGGTGTGGTGGGCAAAGGTACCTGACTCATCTGAATTGCAGGTAACCTCCAGAGGTGTGAAATCCACTTCTGTAAACATTCCATGCACAAAGCGGTCTGTGCTAGGTGGAAACATTGAAACTCTGCATCTTTGAAGCCTTAGAGGTCTGGTACTCTCTAGGATTTTTGAAATACAACTATTACTGTATTTAAACATTGTCCATGCTTGCTGGGACTAAAAGCAGTCCAAAATGTGTGGAGACTAGTTAGTTGGCAATGTTTAGTATAGTTATCATCAAACTAGATGGCAGTGTTAGTTGTACAGATGTGATTCCCCATGGTTGCTAAACTGTGTGACCCGGTTCTGACCCAACTAAATTGGTTGTTAGAGTGGTTCACACTGACAAGTGATTTTAGTGGGTCAGAATAATGTGCACATGGAGTACTGATCATAAATCACTGCTTGACCTCATAGGCCATGACAGCTAGAACCAGTAATATAACATGGTTCATTTCTCCACAGGGCATTCAAT
This sequence comes from Aspidoscelis tigris stejnegeri, assembly GCA_023333525.1. NCBI lineage: Eukaryota > Metazoa > Chordata > Lepidosauria > Squamata > Teiidae > Aspidoscelis > Aspidoscelis tigris. Next base: position 69,765,296 of record JALMGA010000006.1, read on the forward strand.
ATGCCTTCAAGGGGAGTTGAAGTCATTGCATCTTCGCAGTATTGCCTGCTGAAGTTTCCAGGATTACTTGGAGGACAGCTGAAAAATTATCTATGGGCCTATTTGCAATTGGCTGATTGGGATGACTGCACATGCTCTTTCACAGCACATTCACACTCTGTGGAGCTGCCTCCATCCTTCAGGGCCATCCCTATGGTGCTGCTAGTCCAATCCTGTATGCAGCATTTGCATACTTGTGTACATGAAGGCTCCGTGTAGGGATGGGCAAAAAATATTCATCAGCTTTGAATGATCCAAAGCTTCAACAATCTGAAGCTTCAACAATCTGTGTGTGAATTGAAAGAACCTTTCATTTGTAGACCCCATTTGCATGTGGAACAAATCTATCCAGCCTTTGTTGAAGCTTTGATGTGGCTGGATCTTTCCCCTCCCATTCGTGTCCCCCATGGCCATGATCCCTTACTATTGCATCCTCGTCAGTTCAACTAGGCCTCCTGGAGATGTTCATGCAGCTGGAGATACCACCTTCATTCGAGAATTGTGGGATATCCTGAATTGGGGTAGCCTCTTCAGTTGTGTGCACAACTCCAGTTGAGCTGCTGCTGAGGGTGCAGTGGTGGTGGTAGCTGCAAAAGGTGAATGGTGTGTGTGTGTGTGTGAGATGGGCATAAAGGAAGGATGGGGGGTTCATGCATGGCTGTTGCTACAGCAAGATAGACAATCCTGGATGGGACTATCTGCACTTCACTAAGGCCCAAGTAGGTCTTGGTGAAGCTTGGGATGGGTCAGCACTAGCATTTTGAATGCCAGCCACTATCCCTGATCTTAACTGCTATGGGATATTTTCCCATGGCAGTTAAGGGCAAAAACACCCTATTTTTTATTAGTTCTCTCCTAAAGTGAAATTCCAGTGGATTTCCATCTAAAGTAAAGGAGTTGAGAATTGGTGAAGTTTTCCCTTTGTCTTCTCCTTGAGAATGCCCAGAAACAACTGATGTGAGCAAATATGTTGGACTATATGGACTGTGGTAGGCCATCAGGGCTCTTCTTAAGTTCTTATGACCCAGATCTATGCATTTTAGGCATCTGTGCACATGTGAAATTTTAAGTGTTGTTGGTGCCAGTAACAAAATGATTGCTATGGAGCACAGTGATATTTTTCCTCTGCACATTTATGTAGAGAAGAAACTGATCTGAGCATAGAGAGCAGAAAAGAAATATTCTTTTTTCTTTCGATAGTGTCAGGTTCTCTCTTGGGCACCAGAGAAGGTCTTAGATGTCACATCTTTATAGGCATAATGTTGAGTGATGTTTTATTCCAAGTATCAAGTTCCATCTGTAAAGAAGATAGGAACATTAGGCAGCTTCTGCATGACCCTTTAGGATCATTCCAACTGCTACTGAAGAATGCCACATATACTAATCAGACTCATAGGAAACACTCTGGCAGCATAATTCCAGTGGCTGGCCCATTCGCCAGCACCAGAATGATGCCAGAGAGCTTGCCAGTGGGAGATCCCAAGTATTCCAAAAGTAGATTGGTCCAACTGTTTGCCATTCAAATAGGTGGACTGGTCTAAGGACTTCACAGACTCCAGCACCATTTTGCCAGGCTCCCAGACACGGTCCACTTCTGTGTATCTGTCAAAAATATTCCCAGCTGGCAATATTAGAGGCCAGGAACTTGCACTGGTTTGGGCCAGGGTGGAGTGGATGGCACACCACTGGCCTCCGCTCTAATCTTTCCCCTGAATCTTATAATACAGCACAACGGGATGGAAGAGGAACATTTCATTACCCAAGATCCACGGTAAAATGCTACACTTTTGCCAGGGACAGAAAAATATGTAACAGATGTGGTCTGCCATACAACAGGTTGCTCCCCAGGATGTCTCCCACTGGTGGGATGGAGACACACTCTTTATTAAAGGCAGTTTCTTACATTCCTCATAGCACGGGGGGGGGGGGGCATTTAGCTTCTGCTGCAGCAAGCTGAGACATAGCTTGACAGTTTGGATAGCTTATGCTTCAAGGTCATCCAATCTGGAATACAACCTTGGTTGCAACGTGCAGCTTTAAAACAGTGGCAACCTCCAGCTTACAGTTCCAAATGTATTTGTTTAGTCTAGCGTGGACTATCCTCTAAATGTCAACATGTATAGTAATAGCTATTAGTATAACTTTTGATGCTTTATAGTTTATTCGTCTGTAACTATATCGGGGTTTCTCAAATATTTTTATTCATCGCCTCCTATATTTTTCTGTCAGCCCTCTAACATCATAGATACACTCTCCTGTCAAGAAAAAAAAGAGATAATAAAGAAATAAATGACTTTTCAGTGAAAAAATGAAAGCCATCAATCCTGAGAAATTCCTAAAATGCATCAACCCTGATCTGTATAGATGTGTGTAAGATACAATAAGCATCCATTCTCTCTGAACATTTCATTTTTATAGACATTGTAGAGCAGATTGATACTTACTCTTTGGCAATGTGTACGGTCACTGTGGTCAGATTTCCTCCCAAATACACAAAACTAAACAGCAAAAGAGACATACCAGAAGGATACCACTGAGAAGGCCTCCCCATGTCTCTTATTCTACAAGCTAGACAGAGAAGCAGTTATATCAATGTGTTATCATCTGAAGATGCTATTGCATATGCAGACTTTCCACCCATCAGGCATCCTGTATCCAATGGAATGGCACTTGTCTGGGATGTGACTTTTGGGTAGCAATCACCCCCTTTGAGTTAGTGCCCTCCAAAGTCCCCCAAATGTATCTGAGAGGCCTCCTCTGATCTCCATGAAAGATTGCCCCCTGTTCCATTGCCCCCATATTTAGCATAAAGTAGCAGACTTGGACCATGTCTCCATGCCTGGGTGGAGGGACCTTGGGGGGGGGGGTGTCTCCACGTAGGTGCCCATTCTGCCACCTCATTGTGTGCCCCCTTTGCAAAAATATAAATATAAATATAACTGAATATAAAATAACTGAATTTTACTGCTGTCTAGAAACCTCGGCAAAATCTGCACAGAATATTTTATCCTGTGCTATGCAGTCCTGAACTTCAGCCAGAATGAAGAGTCAAGGGGGCAACTGGCAGCCTGTGACAAGGGGCATCCACATGTGAGCCAGCCCTTCCTGGCCTGACTTTGGAGGCTGGGAAGGAAGTTTCCAACCTCCATTGCTACTGGCCAGGACTTTCTTAGCCAGTCACCCAAAAGTGGAGCACTTCCACTTCCACTTTTGCTGAAATGGTGCTAAGCTCTTTGCATCTCATAGACCATGCCAGGTACTTGTTGGTGCCTGCACATGAGTTCTGGCCATGTCTATCACTAAGGATCTCTCTGAAGACTGCAGGCTACAGGGCCCTTTTTGTGCCAGATCCAACACCATGCCTGTGCAGGTGCAGTGTTCTAATGGGATACTGTGTCTCCCAGTAAACAGGCCCACAGTGCAGCCACTGCATTTTTCAGGGACTGCTGATGTAGCAGCTTTGTGCAGATGCATCCTTTGATTCCAGCTCCTTAAAGGGTAGGCAGGCAGGCAGGCAGCTCTACCTTCTCAGTTCTTCTAAAGTGAATTCATTAACTGAATAAGAGTGGGGATGTTTACTTTCTACCAGTTGGGCATGGCTGGGCAAAGTGATTTCACTTCATTCTGCCCCTTCCATTGGTTCCAAGGTCTGCAGAATTCAGGTTTTCTGCTCCAATAAGAGGAATTATTTGCCTTGTCTCATACCAGTCAGTGGGGTTTGTATTGCTGCTACAAGTAGTTGTTCCTTATCCTGTAGCAAGAGAATATTAGGCATCCCCATGGGGATTTTGTGGGGTGCTCTGAAACTTTCATGTTGTTGTGGGCCTGTCGCCAAGCAATTTAAAGTCCTCTAAAAATCTTCTTTTGCCTCTGAGCGCCCCCATGCCCGGCTTTTCAACGAGCTTCCAGCGCTACAAAAGGAGGAAAATCCACGACAAAATAGTGCACTTTAAAGAAGAGTTCCAGTGCTCTTTTGGAAGTCACGGGTTTTCCTGGCAGCATTTACCATGGGGGCGCTCCGTGGCAAAAGGGGCGGAGATTGCTGCCTGCACACACAGCTATAAAACATTCAGACATCTCCCAGAAGTGCAGCAGCTTCCCTTCCTTTCCTTTCTAAAGGTCAGAACTTTCAAAGAGCCAGAATTGTGGAGAATTGCAACATTGTTATCAGGTGTGAAGTGGGTGGATTGCAACATTGTTATCAGGTGTGAAGTGGGTGTATTGCTACATTCACCGCTGCTCTATCAGGTGGATTTGACAGTGATCTGTGAAAGTGTTAAGAGTGAATGAGTGAACGATTGTGCGGCCAATTGCTGCAGCTGCTGCCTTTGCCAGCATGGGAAGCCAATTAGAACAGAGAACAGAGTGAAAGTTCTGAGAGTGAATGAGCGAGCGATCACTCCCTTTGCCGGCACGGGAAGCCATTTTGGGAGATGGAGATCTGGAAGACGAACAGAGAACCGATGGCTATTTTTCTTTTGAACAAGAGAGGGGGCAGGGAGAAAAAGATGCAGGGAAAGAAAACACGCTTCCGTGGGGACAGAAGGTGTGTTTTAAACGCACGTTTTGCTGAGCCTAATGCGGATGCTTATTCTGAAAGTGCACGGCACTTTTAAAGTCCGCTCGAATAGAGTGACAGTAGAGGGAGACTAGAGAGGCAAATACTGTAAGTCTTTTGGGGATGCAGCCTGAGTGTTTTAACTGGGGATGGATAACAGCATTAAGTAAATATGGACAGGTAGGGTTAGGCTGAAAACAAAATCATCGTCATCGTTGTCATCATCATCATCATCATCATCATCATCTACTTCCCTTAAACTAGGCTTCATACCCACACGATATGTACTCTTTAAGACTGAGAATAAGCCTTGTGGTGCATTTGTTTCTGCATAAAACTAGGTGGATTTCAGCTGCAGGTGTTATTCAAAATTGAAGAGATACTATATTTAAAGTGAAATAAAATAACAAAGAACACTCACATGCCACAAATGGAATTAATGCACAATAATCCCAATCTCCTGAGAAACCATAAAAATGTAAATAGTTTTTGCATGTTCGTCATGGACCAAAGAAGAGAAGAATATCTATTGTCCGCTGCCTTAAGCACCTTGGAAGAAAAGCAGACTATAAATATTGAATAAACAAATGTTCTGTGTATTTTCCTCTCCCCTTTTAAACTGTATACTTGTACAATTTGTATGCATGATCAGCCCTACTCCGGCTATGCTCACTGACCTGTATCTGCTCATCATGTCCTACAGCCTCAGGGCAAGAAAGTTCACTCACCTCTTCTGAGGTTTCTTAAGGTTGCCAGGAAAGACTTTGGAAAAGTACCTTAGCAGAGCCAAGTTGTGGAACCTGGAGAGAAGAGTAGCAATGATGAAAGTGAATCTAAAAGGTCTAAGAGCTTACACTTCTGGAGAGAAAATCTTATCATATTTATTGTTACATTGAAGAAGCAGAGTTGACCATTTCTGCTCCTCTTCCAGTCAAATGTGTTAAATATGGGGATCTAATTTAATATGAATTAACAGAGCTACCAAAGAACTATCAACCAGTTTTTAATCTCTAGTTTATACTTCTCCCTCTCTCTGCCTCTGTCCCAAACTGTTCCTCTGCCCCCCATCTCTCTACCACCCCCCCACACATGTGTTTCTGCAGTCCCAGAAACTTTTCTTTTCCAATTCACCAGGAATTAACAATAGAGGCAGTAACTGCTTGGCACCCTATACAACGGCCAACTTCTACCTTCAGAAAATGATTTATTAACCAGAGTTCAGTTGCATTGTGCTTTTGTTGCCATTGACAAAAGGTATGTTTAAGCATGTTAAATTGGCTTAACGCAGCAGACAGAAATGGTGGCCGGGAGGAGTTGAATGTATTGCCAGAACATACTACTTCTTTCTCCTGTGTACAAGGAATCATTAATCTGACCTAAAAGAAAAGAAACATATGCAGCAGTTGATAAGGTACTTGAGATGAATGAATCTGTTTCCTGTCTACTATTCATGGGTATGAGACAAAAGAAAAAATGTTGCCTTTTTTTTTTTAAAAAAAGAAGAAAAATAATATGAGAAAAGGGCTCCAGCATGAGGTGTAAAACTTGTAAATTTTATTTACAAAAGAAAGGAGGAACAGGCTTGAAAAGTTCTGGAAAATCCATGATAAGAAACAAATGAATAGAAGAACTGAAGAGAGAATAGAAGCTGAAAAGGGAGGAAGTCCAGAAACATATTTGTCGGTTGTACTTTTGGTTAAAAGGGAGATCAGAGTGGAAATGCCAGAGCTCCCGAGGTACAAAGCTTAAGCATACCAAACAGAGATCATACATAGCCATAGAGGATGTTATATCTCATCTTCAATGACTGAGACCAAATGCTGATAAGTAGAACTAGGGTTCTGCTTTTGTGAAAGAAAAAAAAATAGGGCAAACCATAATCCCCCTTTAATATTCAGTTTTATTCTACATCTTTCTTCCTATTTGTTTTTTCTGGCAAGAGTATTTTCGCATTTCTGGTGCAGCACTGCAATAAAACATCCTTTAAAAATGTGCATTAGAGTATCTGTGGAGAGCCCTTGCATTCTGATTTGAAGCCCCAGATGCTACTTTTCAAAGAGATAAAAGCCATACGGTAGATCACTGTTCAGCCCTACTGGAGTGTTGTGCATGCTGGCTACCTCTGGGCATCTTCTATCTCTGCAGTGGCACAGACCAATCTGCTAGGAAACCATGATGCAGGGTCATTCTTTTCTCTTTTGCACAACAGAGAAAGGACCAGGAGGCACTCTGTGAAACCGATTGGCAGGCGAGTTAGGACCAGAGGTGTGTCCTGGGTTTATGGAAATTGCTACCAGAAGAGGTGGTGACAGCAGTGGCTACTAGAATGAATTCCTAGGTTCTGCCTCTGAGTTGGAGAGACAAGCAGGACACCAGTTGCAGGGATCTGAGAGGTTTTCCTTTGTCCTCTGCTTGAGATGCCCAGCAGTCACTGTGTGAGGTGGGATGGTGGACTAGATGGGTCGTGGCCTGATCTACCAGGGTCTTATAATTTGCCATACTTTTGTGTTTCCTGGCATTGGTGTGAGCTGGGGGGAGATTAGGAAGGAATGCAAATGCATGTTACATTGTACTCATATAATGATGGAGTTCCATGGAGCTTGGTTCCATTCCCCAGGGCTTTGGACGGCATGGATGGAGAAGAGGCACAGAAGGGGGGAATACAATGAAAGAGAGCCTAAGTAAGAGCTTTTTCCATGTCTTAGAAGCTATGGCTGAATGTTGGGCGCTCCCTTGAAGGTGTCTGGTTGTGGTTGTTGTTGAAGAAGAACACAACAAATTGGCTTTTATACCCTGCTTTTCTCACCCATTCAAGGGGACTCAAAGTGCCTGACAAACCTTGCTTTTCTCCAAGCAAGAGACACCCTGTGAGTCAGGTGGAGCTGTGAGAGCTCAAAAAGAGAGGTGTACTAGCCCAAGGTCACCCAGCTGGCTTCATGTAGGAGTGTGGATTCAAACTGGAAGACTAGCAGATAAGAGTGACATGACTCCTCTATGGATAATGGATCCCTTGAAACTTGTAGATATACCGCACCTTCCCATTTTGCCTTCCTGTGATGATCAGTCTGTGAGGGGTGCCTGGCTGTTATAGGACATGAAGATCCCTGATTACATCTGATCAAGACCACACCTTTCTATGGTCTAAACCATGGAGAAGTGAGTGCAGAAAGGCCTGTAGATACTACTGTGAATGTTTACCTCCTTCTTTATGCTTCATTAGAAGCGTGTACCTAATGTGTAGAAGAATAATACTATTTTTGTTTTAGCTCTCTCTTTAAAGAGAGCTGGATATAGAGGAAGAGTTGGGTGGATCCAGTACCAAATTTATTAGACAAGTAATTTGTTAGTTCAGACAACAAAATATGTATTGTCGGAAACTATTTGTGCTGTTGTTTCACGCCTTCATTTCCCCTGACTAGAGGTCATCAACAATTTACAGGCTGTTATTAACTGGACTGACAAATTCCATTAAAAATGGAAAAGAACAGTCAGCCTTCTCGTATCTCATGACCAACAGAATGAGATTGATTGGTATAAGCAACGAACAGTCAGCTTCCATTTGTCCCAGAGCAGAAGGTAGGCCAAGGCAAAACTAGTATGTAATACTAATGGTGCCTGTGTTTAAAAGAATGCATATTTTCCTCTTCTCACATACCTGTTTTCCATGGGAAATTCCATTTTGGTACATCCTTGTCAGCTGTTACTGCAATTTTAATAGCATGTTCATTTAAAAGCAATAGAACCTTTTTGTGGTTGGGATCACTGACAGGCAGTGAGCACCAACAACTGCCCAGAGCTCATGGGTTGGATAATGATCCTGGATTTGCCTAAAAGTATGAGGTCCCATGGAATGGATTTTTGGAGGACAGAATAGCTTGTGGAATCTAGATGCTAGTCCCCTTTGCAGTGCGGTGGTGGAAAGGGTAAGGGCACCAGGTCAAAACTTCAGAGTCTCTAATCACATACTGAGCTTCAGGCAACCTGGGGGAATGAATGAATACCTGTCTCCAGAACCTTCTGCATGGCATATAGAGGATAAACACCACATTATTTTACTTGTATATGTGTATAGGTGGTTTTTAATGTTTGTATATCATTGTATTGTTGTATAATCTTTTATGCCGCCTTGAGTCCCTTTTTGGGAAAAAGGAGGGAAATAAATAAATAAATAAATAAATAAATAAATAAATAAATAAATAAATAAATAAATAAATAAATAGGGATAAGAAACTCATCTAAGGCTGTACAATGGAGGCATGGTTTGGAATAACACCATTTGTTATATCACACAGTTCCCAAATGTGATTCTCCTTGCATAATGCTTTTAAAAAATTCAGCATGGTTTTGCTTTTACATAACTAGTAAAGCGTGGCTTTGCTTGTCTAATGCAATCCTGAATACTTTCAGTTACACGATTTTGTCTTTGAAGGACCATTGCATACTGATAGAATAGGACGCCCCCTCTACAACAATACTGTCACACTGGTAAGAGCAGGTTTTAACTCTGCAGTGCCATTTGCTGATTTAGCATCTGTAGATCTTTGAGTGCACCCTCTATTCGGTTACATTATCCCAGAGTGATTTTATTATATTATTCATTTAAAAATATCACAATCCTACTTTATAATTTATTTATTTATTCATTGTGCTAATTTTCTGCCTTATACCTGATGGCTTCAGGGTGACTCACATAATTTGAAAGCACTATAAATATTCAGTAAGTTGTTAAAAAATAATAAAAATAGAAGTGCTAACACAATAGAACTGTAGACCCTTGCACAGGAGAGCAAGGAAGATTTCAGGAATTTCCTGAAAGGCAAATAATGACACAGCTCATAGAGCAGATCATTCCACAGTCTGGGATCTCTCACAGAGATGGTCCTAACAAACAAGCCTAACGTCACAAACTGCTGCAGGGGGTTCCATCACTAGGGCGGTCATTCCAAGTGATCTCAATATATATTGGCGTGCTTATTTGAGAGCAAGTGCTCCTTTCCATATTAGTTATATATGCATCAAATTACTACTTATTCCACGGGGGCTTGTAGCTGACATTTCGGAATGTCAAAATGCTGGTGGCTATTTATGGTGCCACTGTGTGAGGCTGCATCCAGACGTCAGTTACTTATTCCACTATATTTGGTTATTCTGGAATAAACCATGGATATTCTGGAATATACAAATATAGCAGAATAAACAAACGACATCTGGATTCAGCCCCTCATTTAATGGCCCTCAGTAACAGGAATATCTTGGGCATTTCTTCTGTAAACTTTCAAAGGGATAAGCAAGAAAGTTTCCAGGACAGCCACTGCTGCCAGAAAAATGCATTGTGTGGTTCATTCTTGGGTCATCCATAGATACAACTTTTCAGTATAGGAAGGGAAATATTGGCTGCATCCCAACAGGGTCTATAACCTGGGATTATCCCAGGGCTATATTGGGATTGCTACATGTATCCATGGCAATCCCAACATAGTTCCAGGATATAGGGATGAAATCCCACAGTATCACTGTGCTGAGTAAATCAACTTCCCACCTGATTTCTACTGGAATAGTCACATGGGCTTACCTCTCTGGACTCTTGTTCCTGGGATCCATGTTGGTAGAAATAGCCATCATGCATGCACAACTCCAATCATGGCTTCCCACCATGCACCATGTGAATTGATTGTGCACTTCCAGGTATTTCACACCATCAAAATGCCTAGATGTCTACACTGTTCCATCACATGTTCCAGATAGGTAAGGGCCCCACAATTTTGTCCTGACATTTGGCAAGATCCTGCATTTCCCCCTCACAGTCTGGAGGCAGCCATAATGTTTAGGAGTCACTAAAATTGAACTATTGTTAAAAGCCAAAGGGCCAGGACTGGATTAAAATAAAGCTGATGATGGTCATATCTGCCGTTGTCCCCCATGATCTTCTGCTTCATGGAGCAAAGCAGTTTCTCAGGAAAAACAAGTCCCGGGGAAAAATTGTGATGGCATGTCTGTCGTATTCTGACACCAGGGATTGAATCTAAAAATAATAGCGAAAACTGGGTCTTAGTAAGAGGAACATATGATTGTCTCAGTGTTTTGATTGCTATACCCTTTCATCAGAAGACCTGGTGTCACCTTCTCAGATCTCTTTTCCTGTTTTCTTGAGGAGCTGCAAGGAAACAATTCAGTTTGTTTCAGAAATGAGTGGGGTGGTGCCAGAGGTCAAGGGTTTTGTGCTCCTCTTTGTCCCTAAGCTGAAGAATCTGCAAAAATAGCTAAGGGCAGATAAAAACTGTTTCTTTCCTCCATTTCAGACCATTAATTCTTCAGAGACCTATATCTTCTCTTTTTAGGGCATGTCTGCCTCTGCTTGTGTGCTTTTCATGAACAGGAGAATTTTGGGGAAATAACAGATATTTCTCCTAAGCAAAAGTGCCCTTTTGTTTAGTTTATCTCCCCCGCACCCCCCCCCCAGCTTCCCAGCTGGCATGGCTGGCATTGTGATATGGTGTGTCAGATTGTATCAATCACATTGTTCTACATGGCATCACAGATCAGGAGGGGACGTGGCTGATGAAAGGTGATCATGTCACCTCACAATACAGGGCCTCAGCTGGGAAATTCAGAACAAATTCTCAGAGCCATTGCTAAAGAGGACAGAGATTAGGGTATGGAGAACTCCACTGTTTTCCCACCCACTGCCTTCTCTTTCTCTCTGCCTCTTTTGTCCCTTGTTTTACACTCAGCAGTTTTGACAGCAGCTCCTGCCCAAATTAGGTTTGGTTCAGATGGTTTCAATCTTTCAGTAAAAGATTTGGGGGCTTGCAGAAAGGAGCTGCACACTATTGTCCACTTGGCATGGGTTTATCCATGGACAAATGGAGTCGTTCTGATTTGATGCATCTCCGAATTGTATTTCCGTCTTGCTGTTGTCACTGGATTGTGTATATTTCTTAGGCAGTGAGCAAACAAGTTAAACAAAGCGAGACTGTTTCCAAGAGCTACCTAGAGCTTAACAAGGTCTGTCACTCCAGCTAACGTGCCAAAGCTCAGGAATAGAAGTTTCTTGGAACTGGAAATGGCAGGAGGATGAGAAGCACGGAGGGCGGAGGAATGCCAGGCACAAGGTTGGGAGCTTTGTACGGCAGTCAAATGTTGATTTCCTGCTGTAAAAAAATAACACAGACAGGCCAAACCAGGAACGAAGGGCAGTGGAGGAGAATCTTCCTGCTTCATTACGTGATGCAAGAGAATTGGTCCATGGCTCAACTTTTTATCTGCAAGATTTGTGGAAGAGAGACAGAGAGAGAAGGAGTGTGCAAAGACAGCTCTTAGGAATGGGCAAAAAGGGGTGTGTGCATCTCCAGATACCATAAAAGAACTGTCTGGTTTGTGTGTCTTGGCGTTTAGCCACATCTTAGGTCTTCTGAGGCACCCATGCTCTCCTCAAGTTACTGGAGGAGAGGGTGGTGGAACAGCAGGGAACCCAAGTACTCTGGCCTAGATGTCTTGCACAGTGCAAATGGAATCATGGAAGCATCTGGAAGCCTATCTGCCCCCAATTGCAGGAGTAGAGACACACTCCAAATCTGAAGGATGGTGATTTTTTTGTTTTAAAAAACTATAGTTATTATTGGTTAACTGCAGCCCAATCTGATAGTCTTAAATTTGCCTGTTAGATGTCCAAGGGGAATGCATAACAAGTACAAATTATGTTCATTCAGATTTTCCAGGCTCAGGTAAACAGGGCTCAGTGATTAAATCAACTATTCAACTGGGCCTACATTTGCATCTTAATCTTACAGCTGTGTTGCTCAAAGCAGGGAACGCTACTAGTTTGAGTGGTATCTTCCTGCTGCAGGTTGATGGGATTAAATTGTCTTCTGATGCAAACACTGGTTTTCAGTGGGAAGTGTAAAAGCAAAAATTGTAGGCAACCAGGTAATCAGGAATACAGAGATCAGGATTTATTATCTTGCATGCAAGAGAGGATGAGAGATGCAGGTCTGTCTGTCTTAGATGTACCATAAAATTGACAGGTTTTTTTATAGTGAATAACCAACAATCATCATTCTACGCTTCTTCACAGGAAGGAGCTAGCTAACCACAAAGTGAAAAAAAAACCCATAAAAATTTCAGCTTTAAAACACATTTTAGAACTTGAAACTTCTGTAGAATGTTTGTGCAAGCCTAAGACTCCTTATTTGGAAATGGAGTATCTCCATAACATGTGTACTTGGCCTTGCACTGTCACCAATATCATGGGAATATGTCCTAATTCATTTGAATATATGACAACAAAGATCAAGAATGGAAAGTCAGAAGCAGTTTTTAAGCTACTTATATAGAGAATTATTGACTTTTCCCTGAATCCTTTAGTTTTCTGATTCCTTTTCAGAAGCAGGCAGAATTGAAGAGTAGAGTCAGTAGACCCAGGTGGTTGATGGTGAACTGAGATTTTCTCATCTTTTAGTAGCCGTAATGGATTCTGGCCTCAGTGCAAATTCCATACTGTAATGATGTTTGACACCATCCAGTCCAAAATCCTGCCCTCTAGCTATCTATGTTCTATTACTGAAAATATACATCATAATGCCCTGCACGTGGCATTGCTTAACATTATTAGCTGTCTAGGAGCTGCTGCCCCCATTTTAAGCTAAAAGTCCCTAAATATTTTTGGATCCAGTTACTTGATGGACTGTCCTCTGTATCAATGAAAAACATGCTTGTTGGCTCCCCTGATAAAGTCAGAGGACATCTATGCCTATAATTTTTTGTACACTTGAGTCATCCATTGTCTGTGGTTGACATTAAAAAATTGAATATCTGTGTGTACCCTGTTGTGTATAGTGCACACTTTTTCAGAGTGGATTTTATCCCATAGGAGTCCTTTTTTCCTTGCTTCAGTGTGAATGCTGGCCCAGATTATCTGTGACTGCAGACAAGGAACACTGCTTGGTCTGAAATTTGGTAGCAGAGCATGAACTTCCATGGAACCTAGAAACTTCATTTGTGTCTGAGCCTAGCCACGTACAAGCTTCACCTTCCACTTCCATAATTGAATGGAATCCAATTCTCCTCCACACCAGGAAGAAACTGACAACAACTAAAAACCACTCGGCCAGTGTGCTTGTCTACTTGTCACAGCAAAACAAGAGCATTGGTTATTATGTACATATGCTGCAATCATGTGAATACATACAGCATTTTCAGTCATTAATACAGAAATGCTAAAATACTTCAGGAAAATATTGCTCTATTTCCTGCATTATGTCTTTTTCATAATATTAACAATGGGCCTTTTTGCACTGGCCATTTTTTGGCGAACTGTTCTTTCCGAGGATCTGTCCCAAATAGACTTACCTCCTGCAGAGGCACAATTGACTGGAAAGCCTGCAGGTAAGCTGCGAGTGTGCGTGTGTGACCTGGGATGGGTTGAGGGGTGCAGGGGGCAGGCTCCCCTGGCCCTAGAAGCCACAATTGTGGCTTCTGGGGTGAGCAGGACCCCAGGAAATCCACTCAACTGCCTCCCACCCTTGGGGAGCCAGTTGAGGAGGCCAGGGGGAGGGGCCAGCTATCAGAGAGGGAGAGCATGTTAATGCTTTACCTCTGTGACAGCTGGAAATGCGCCAGCAAAGAAGCCTCCTGGGGGAGGGGATAGGGCAGTGGCAGAGTTGCCGCCTAGATTCCCCCTGCCCCAGGAGGCTGCCCCATCGCTGGGGAGGTGGGGGCGGGGGCATGAGCTGCCCTCCACGTCCCCTCTGTGCCCTGATGGCCTGCCGCTGCCTCCTCCAGGGGCAGGGGGAAACTAGTGGTGGCAGAGGCAACTCTGCCTCCACCAGATTCCTCCCACCAGGAGGCTGGGCATGAAAAGCAGTGGCGGCAGGCCATCAGGGCATGGAGGGGGTGCGGAGGGCAGCTACTTCCATCCCTTGCCACCGCTGCTGCCTCCACCTCCCCTCCTCTCCACCGATCGGAGATCCCTGGCAGGCACTGGCAGGAGTTTGCCTTTGCCTTTGCCTGCCATGGATGTCCCATCACTAGAAAGGACAAAGGGGCTTCGTTGACAGGCGGGGGCGCAGGCAACTTCCACCCCCACCAGTCATCGGAAGCCCCATTGGCGCATGAGGGAAGGGCTTCAGAAGCAGGCAGTCCTGCTTCCGCCCTTCCCAAAATGGTGGGCGGAGGGAATCTGTCTCTTCCCTTGGCTGTGCACGGAAGTGTCCTTCTTCTGCACACATCCAGGCGAAGAGACGGATGTAAGACCTGATTTTTCAGGTCTTACATTTAAGCCGCTTTTCGGTGTCAAGACCGGTTTTAAAAACCAGTCTTGTGTGGAAGAGCTGCCAAAAGGGACGCAGATCTGGCCTCCTGCGCGGAAGGTAAGTCTATATGTGTGTCTAATATGTCCTTCATGTGTTTATCTAAATGCGTTTCTAGGCCCAGTGCGGAAAGTCCCAATATTTCCACACCTACTTCTAATAAAAAATTCATTACTTATTAATTGTTGCAAAAAGAACAATAGCAAGTGGATTGGAAGATAGAAGTAAAATTTCTATTTCTAAATGGCATGATTACTTTTGGGAGCTAATGGTTAATGAATTTATTCCACATCAAGTATGCATTATGCAGGGTCAAACACTCAAAATGTTATTTTCAGATATATGGAAGGCCATTATTAATGCTGTTCCCATTTGTGGCAAAGCATTTATTGCTTTGCCAGCAGTTCAGTCACTATTGCCATGTTCCATAGTTGTGCTTTGAACTTACATAAGAACATAGGAGGAGCCCTGATGAATCAGGCCACAGCCCATCTAGTCCAGCATCCTGTAGCACACAGTGGCCCACCAATTGCCATGGGCATCTTAAGCAGAGACAAGGGCAAACCTCCTGCTCTCGAATCCCAACAAACTGCATCACAACTCAAAACTGCAATGAGTGAGAAGAACACTAGCCATGGAAGTCTCTTTTTCCAGTCTAATAAATGTTTATGTAAACTAATATAAATAGATTTATAATTGTTCCCAATGGTCATAGATAAATAGATGTTTTCTACATATACAAAACTTATTGATTGCACGATCTTTTTTTTATTGTTTGTTGGTTTTTAGACTTTAAGAAACATTGACTTTTATGTACTTGGGTAAAATATATTTAATGGATTATTATTTTGTAAAATGTTATGAATTCTATGTAGCTGCACTAAGTTACTCAATTAAGGGTCTTTCCACACTCGACTGATTAGTCAAGGCGTAGTGAGCTCCTGGACTGTACAGTCACATCACACAGAGTCATTTTCTTACTAGAAGTGGCTCCACGTATCCCAGAGCATCCCAAAGGCAGTATACACATGGAACAGGTAAAAGATCTCCATGCCTATACTAACTGCCAGGTTGTCACAGCCTGGCAAGCTCCTGTCCACACCTTTTCTGGGTGGAAGAGGTGCAGGGAGAGCATGTGACTAGCAGCATATGCATGAGGATATGCTGCATTGCCTGGTTGTCCTAGCTGTGGTGGCATGCAGGCATGCTAGTGCCGTTGCCGGGGCTCTGTGATGGCCACCATCAGGGTGGCGATTCACACTGTGGGTACATTTAGAATGCTCTAGCCGCCCACAAGTGCAAATGAGAGGCAAAGTGCAAATTCACTCAGAGTTACTGAACCAAAAAGGACTGAACCCAACCCAACCCAACATGCAGGAAGTAGATCTGCCCAGACTATTTCTCATTTGAAACTTCCCTTTGCCACTGGTATGATTGGTATGTACAACTTGTTGCCTCCCAGCACCCTTGAATCTTTTATCCAGTGATTTAGAGAAATTAAGAGAGGAGTTGTTTTTAAAAAGTAATACAGGACCATGTAAAAAAAATGGTAGTATGACTTGCATTTTTCTCCCCATCTATGCATACACATAGAGGGAGAAGGTACCTGCCCCTCATAGGTGTGGCCTCAGGGTTATTTAAAAAGGGTGACTGGTAGGTTTCTTTGGCTATTTTCGCATGTACCTCCATTAATCCAGATTTAGAAGATCTGGATCTTTGAGATGTGGTCCTCGTTGAATCTGGTCCTTGAAATTCTGCATCAAGGTGAGGGCCCCATGAGTGCTAAAGAGGACCACTGTGCGGATGCCATAGCACTCATCCTGAGGCTCCGCTGGCACTGTGTGATTGGCTGGCATAGCTGCTATGAAGCTTGTGCTCAGCTTTGTATACGAAGGATCTGTGGACCTTGTGAGTGGGGTGGGGGCAGAGCCCACCCCATCACCCCAGTAGACATGTAGACACATAGGCTCTGATCCTGTCTTCACAATGGAAGACCAGATTGAAGACACCATTAAAGGGTTCTACTGTTAATATGGATTTAAAGACCTCCATTAAATCCAGATTTCACCAGCATTCGTGGGTCCAGCACGTTCAGAATGGGGTCCTAATTGGGTCCTTAAGATTAATTGTGTGTGGATGGTACAAAACAGATCTATACTGATCGAGATTCCTAATGGGGTCTTCATTGCTAGTGCAAAAATAGCTTTTGTTGGGGGCTGTTAGGGCGGGAACCTCTGAATGCCTGGGGGTGTGGTCCCACAGGCTTCTGGGTGCCTGGGAGAGTGCTTTAAGCATCCATATGGCCAAAGACCAAATCTTGGACTTGATGGAACGAGCCAGCAAAATAGATCTGTGCATCCTTTGCATTTCCTCCCACTCCTGCCCTTTCACTATAATGTTGATTCTTCTTCTTTTTCAACATTTTTACAAAATAATCACCCTGTGTGCTTCCATGTGATGGAGAGTGGCAATCAAGGAGTTCTCTCTCTGGGCCGTATCTTCCTCCTGAAACTCCCTAGAGAGCTATAGAAGGGGATGAGATTGCACTTCATCCTGAGTTTTAACTCTGCCTGCGATTTGCAATGGGTCAGCCGGTCTGCTGGAAAGATGAATCTTTTAGCCTCCCGTGACATCTTGTCTGCAGGCTGGAAGCAAAACCTGGTGGCCGGGGTTTGAGTTTTCACCCCATAGGTTTCCTTCCTATTTCTTCTGTTTTTCTGCTTGGCTGCCTTCGCCGCCTGCCTACGGCCCCTGGGGGAATTGCCCTCTTATTACCACAATTACAATCTGTACACATTTCATTAAACTAATATTGCTTCGCACAGGCTTTCTCCGCCAAAGTGCACAGCTGGAGGCCCATTCCTTTTCCTCATCTTAAACACTTTGACAGGTTAAGAAAGCTATTATGGCTGAATAACAGGTGTTGCAAAACAATGTGCATTTGATGTTTAAATGAGAGAGCTTCTTTATTGACTGCCTTTATTGCAGCTAAGACTCTCCTTTTTCAAGATGACTGGATTTTTATTGGTTTTACTGCTTTTTAAAGTGTATTCTGTTGTTTCAGAATGGGTCCAGAGTGACTCTCTTCTGTTATTTGTTATTCCGATGGCTTTTTTTTTATTTGTGTGCATTTTTGCCGTCCTTGCCAGGTGAGGTTTACCAGTATGTAGGGAAGATTTTATTTAGCCTCAAGTCTTATATTGGAGCAGAGCATTTCCTGTTCATGCTCTGTTCCCGGATGGGTAATGAACGATGCTGGCACCATTAGTTTGCTGCTGCTTATTCTTTCTTCCTATTTTTTTTTCTAACTAGATATGATTTCCTTGGAGTCTCCCTCGAGTGATGCACGTCTGTATCTGTAGATTTATAGACATGCCATACTGAAGATGTCCTAAACCACATGCTCAGCAATGCTAGAGTCCACAAATGAGGTTGACATTTAAGAAAATATTCCAGGGGCAGCTACAGTGATGATAAACAGAAGATGTGACAGAGAAATAGATTGCTTCAGTGAAAAGAAGACCAGGATGAAATATGCTGAAACTTTCCAAATAGTCACACAAATCTGAGCAGCATTGTTTGAGGAGCATGCTGAAAAATTATTTTGTAATGACAGTGTGAAAATGTAACAAAAAGAACACCAGCAACAGCAAAAACTCATGATCTTGGTGGATCAGGGTGACATGGCTACCAAATGAAGGGCAAAACTTTCTTGAGCCACTCTTTGGCTGTATCTCCATTACCTCAATACGACCATCAGGACTAGGGATGTGCACAAATGCTTTTTCATGTTCAGTTTGTATCGAATTGAATCCAAGAAAATTTGTATTCATTCAGATAGATACCCTTTGAATGTGGTGGGATTCTATTCGATATGAATGTTCAGTACGAATCTGATTCAAATCCCTGCTACAAATCCTCTATGAATCCCTTACGTATCCCCTACATATCCACTCTCAACACATCAAATCCATTCTCAATCCACTTTTAATCCACTCTGAAGTCGCTTTGAATCAACTCTGGAACTCTTGTAGATGTGACTGGTCAGCTGCTTTCCCACCTCATGGGGTTCACAAATGTATTGGAGCGTCATCCGAATGTATTCAAATGTCAATCTTCAAATGTACCAATATTCAATTTGAATTTGAATGTCTGAATTTGGACAAATTCAGCTGCTTTCCATTGGGAGTAATGGAAACTGCCCCCATTTTAAGGTGCCTCCACTGCACCATGGAGATCCGGCCTGTGAGGCCATTTTGTGGAGGCTGGACTTCTTCAGTTGGAACCACTCCTGCTGGAACACATTCCTGCTGGAGTGGCACAGCTGTTCCAGAACTAGGCCTGTTCTGAGACAGACACTATACCTGTCTGTGAGTTTACGTCAGCTTTGGAGGGCTCCGATGGCAAAGCATGAAAGTTCTTCTCCTCAGAATCCCAAGGAAACACATTTCAATTTGATGCACTGGCGAAATGGATCCCCGGCTAAACTGGAACATGGAGATGTGGAGTAAGTTTGGCACACTATGTTGAGAGTAACACAGCAGTTGTGCTCTGTACTGCCTGGTCACTGCAGCAACAGGTGGGATGCATGTCCATTGCTGCGGCGAGGCAAATGTTGCTGGTATGGCAGTATTCACATTTTGCCAATACATAACCAAGGGCTGGGTAACATTGGGATGGATCAGGTATTCTGAAGTGTGGATGCCCAATCCATCTCAGAGGTTCACTAGCCATTTCATCTAACAAAGGTGTGAAAAGGTCCTCTCTTCCTCCAGTGAAGCAACATGTCTGATGCTGTTTGTGCTTGCTGTGCACCTTGGGCTGCTTGGCTGCAGATATCAGCAGTAGGTGGCTGTAGTGTTTGTATGAGCAGAATGACTTAAAACAAAACAGGACATCCAGTGCATTTTTCATAATTGCTGTATTTTTGCCTTGACAATCTTCCCCTTAATTAATATGCATGGGGCACCTACTTGTCTGTCATGCACTATATGTATTGGGGCCAGGAAGCTCCAGGCCTGGATTCCACTGGAGGTACACTCCATGGTTGCCAGGATGCTCCCAAAGAGAGAGGAATGAGTAAGATAGTCAATAAAGAAAAAGTGGAATGGCCTATTTATTTTATTATTAACAACATCTTTATACTATAGGGTGGCCCATGGAAACATCGCCTGCCTGCTATTCAGTCCTTCTGCACAATATCATCAAGGTAGGATACTTTCTGTGAGCCACCCTGTACTTCCTAATACAAAATTCCAAAGCAGTAAGCAATCTATAAACAAAGTTAAAATTATTTAACTATTTAAAAACAACAAAAATAAAACACACACATATACACACACATTAAAAAAACAAACAAAGAAAAACCAGTGCAGTACAGAAAAATATGCACACCAGGAATGGCTGGGTGAAAAGATGGATCTTCAGTAGGTCTCTAAAAGATAATACAGTAGGTATCTCCTATTAAGCTGCTTCCAGCTTTAGTAGAGATGGGGCATCCTATTACCAAAAGCTGGCCTTTCAACTAGGCAGCCCTAAAAAGTTGTAACTTGAGGCCTCATGGCAGCCTTTTGTGGACACAGGGTATTTAGGATAGATCCTGTCCTTCTCTCAGAATCATACAAGACACCAGCTCAGGAATATTTCTTCTAAAGTTGCGTGCCAGGAGTGGGATTAATCCCCTCTTCTTGGTGTGAACCTTTTGGGTCTTCAGGGCAGGAACAGATGGGCAAACCCAGTTGGTGCTCCTACTTCTGGGCAACACCTACCACCCATTCCTATGGTTTGCAGGGGTTCAACTGAAGTAGGAAATATCAGAAAAGAAAGCATTTCCCAAGGGGACGTGTGACCTTGGCTTTTGAAAGATGATACTCAGTAATTTGGGGTACCTGAAGCAGAAAACTTCCTTAGAGGATCTCATATCAATTTTAGGAGGATTTCCAAGGCCTGAGCAGAAAAGTCTGGAAGCACAGATTTCTTCATGGACTGGAGGTTTCCCATCCTTCAGTTGGATAGTACTGGACTTATGAGACAGATATTCATACCCAGTTTGAGACACTATTATTTCCTGTGGCTTTCCCTGCTCTTTAAAATTTCAATTTCTTATTTCGTCAACGGGCTTTTCTTTCTGTCACCTTTTCCTCAGTCACTGTCTTCCCTGAGAGCTGAAAATTTATCTTCTTGAAGTCATTCAGGATTTGCAGTGCAGCAGGGCCTGGTAATGGTGGTCATTACCTCTTCTTCATTTGCTCCCCTCCCCCATTTTCTGGCTGTCATTTCCTTTCCTTGGCTTCTTGCCCTCTTCCTGCCATGGTGGCGCAACTCATCAGAACTTGTCTCATCCTAGCAGGGAGTCTTCTTCACTGGGATGATGGATAGGCATGAGTTGTACAACTCAGTGTTGTACAGTTGTTGCTATGGGGCTTTTGTTCCTGGGTAATCAGGATAAATGTTGAATGATCCAAATTGAATTCCTTTGTAAGAAGGGATGACATGTTACCTTCTCCTGAAAATGAGGTAAATCTTTGTGAGGTCATGGGGACTTGAATGCAAAAAGCACATGGGAGAGAGAAGCACAATTTTGTGAATTATGAAATTTGGGCAAGACAAACCAGATGTGGCAAAAGTAAAAGACATCAGCTAGTTTCTTAAATGGTAGTAGCCATATAGGCAGTGTGTTCCCACCAGGACTTTTTTGAGTGTCCAAACCATTTTCAAAACACTCTGTCCGCATTGAAAAGTGGCTTTTCATGTTAAAAAGAAGAGTAAACCTGATAAAATGAAGTTTAAAAAACCACTGGTTCAAACAACTCTCGCTTTATTTCTTTCCTTTGGGAACGCAGCGAAGTATATGGTGCCCACACCTCACCCTCCCTCCCTCCTGCTGTATTCTAAGCATTTCCCTTGCCGTTCCCTCTCTGACACCGATGCTTGCCACCACCCTGCCTGCCCATCCATCCATCTGTCCGTCCGTCTGCCTGCCTGCCTGCCTGCCATTATCTGCTCTCCTGCACCAAAGGGCAAAATACAGGCACTCCTTGGGCATGGGGAGGAGGAATGCCAGGTGATGAGCAAGCGAGCGAGCGAGTGAGCGCTGCCCTCCTTCCCATTTTTTCTGCCGCTGCTGATTACACCACACCGCTGCTGATTTCCTACACCTGGAAGAGCCCCGCTGAAGTATATAGTCCTCATGCCTCACCCGCTGGCCCTCCCGCCATATTGGCCTCTGCTTCACTCACTCGCCGCTGCCCTCCCTCCCATTTTTTCTACCGCTGCTGATTCTGCTGTGCCACTGCCGAGCTTCACTTTTAAAAGCAGAATTAGCAACAACAACAACAAAAATGGGAACACGCATAATGCATGTTCACATCCATTTTTCTTAATTTCTCTATAATTTCCTCAAGTGGGATCATGTCCAGGGTGTTTGTATTGAGATCAGAACCTGATCTATCGGTTTTATTTTGCCTGAAACACTGATGACTATGTAAAAAGGCTTGAAGACAATATTTCAATTTTATAATATGCATGCATTTTGCCTTCTGTTACCTGTGAGAGTATGGGCATTTAGTTCAATAGTGGTGATTAAGAAAAATAAAAACATAGACTTAAAAAAAGTAGATTAATTCTTCTTGCTCTAATTTCGATTCTTGATTCCAGGGTTGCAATTGTCTAAATATCCACACATTCGAAAGAGTTCTACTGTCAATGAAAATAGGATAGTGGAATAAAAGTTTGAGGAACTCGCAAAATAATTCTTCTTGATTTGCCTGAGATGAAAAGGCAGAATCTAAAAACTCGTTTTTCATCAATACAACTGATATTAGATAACTGTAAGAAGTTATTTAAAAATAGCTATGGAGTATTTAAAAAAAAAAAACTTTTGCAAGTCCTACTCCTTCTATGTATTGCAAAATTTAGACATTAATTGAAGAAATTAGGGAAACCACTAGACCATACAAGTATGACCTAAATAGTATCCCCTATGAACATGCAGTGGAGGTGATAAATAGATTTAAATAAACAGTGCCTGAAGAGGTTTGTGATATTGTGCAGGAGGCAGCAACAAACAACTTTGTCTCCTGAGGCTTTACAGATAGCGAAGGAAGGAAGGAAGGGAGGGAGGGAGGGAGGGAGGAAGGAAGGAAGGAAGGAAGGAAGGAAGGAAGGAAGGAAGGAAGGAAGGAAGGAAGGAAGGAAGGAAGGAAGGGACATACTCAACTGAATGCAGATTTCCAGAGAATAGAAAAGAGAGATGGGAACACAAAATAATGACGAAAACAATAGAATGTGGAAGACGAGAAAATTAGAGCAAAAATGGGTATGATAAGAGACAAAAGCAGCATGGATGTAACCCAAAAGCAGAAAAGATAAAAATGAGATAGGAAGAATACACAGAAGGACTATACCAGAAACATCTTAACAGCACCGGTAACTATGATGAAGAGGTCACTGATATGCAGCCAGACATCTTGGAGAGTGAAATCTAAAGGAACATCTTCTTCTTTATAGACCTGCCTGTGCCTTAAGATCTGGATGGGAGGCACTCCAGGTTGCACCACTAACTTCAGTAGTAAAAGGGATGGGCACCCAGGGGAGGGTTTTCTCAGTGATGGCCCCTGGACTATGGAATAGTCTAGCCTATGAGGTGTGTCACACACATAGATGCTTCTCTTTGCCCTGGCCTTTGGTTAAATGGGGATACACTTTTTCTTCCCACTTTCAGATGCAGTTATTGTTTATAATATGTACTATTATTGTTTATATATTTGATTTTAAATATTGTTACCCACCCTGAGTGGGATGATGATGATGATGATGATGATAGTGAAGAGAGGTTTAGGAATTATTGCCAACAACAAGACTAGTGGGGGTGATGGAATGCCAGCTGACCTATTTAAAATCCTAAAAAAAATGATGTTGTTAAAGTGCCACTTCCAATATGACAGCAGATTTGGAAAACTCAACAGCGTTTGGACGCTTGTTCTGATCTTCAGCCTGGGAAATGGCCATTGTGCATGCATGGAGCTGAAACCAGGTTTGAAATGGCATGCATGCATGCATTGGGCGGGGGGCTGGTGATTGCGTGCTCCTGGGTATTTCATGACATACCATTGTGGGAGCAAGTGTCTGGACAGGCAAGTCCCTGTGCTTGACCTGTAATTTTGTTATGCTGTTCAGCAGGGATAATGAAAGGCAATTGTGGGATCTAAACAAGGTCTGAATGTGAAGATCGCAGCTTGTTTCAGGCACATGAGAGGTCTGGAAAGGTTGAACCACTTTGTGAGGGATTTACATTAACTCTACCATTGTAGAAAAGTGATATATCTGGAGTTTGTGCCAGCCTAGAACATAAGAGGAGCCCTGCTGGATCATTCAACAGCCCTTCTAGTTAGTCCAGCATCCCATCTCAAGAATGGCTCACCAGTTGCTTCTGGGCTTTACCTGCTCTTGAATACCTGGAAATGTCTTTAGATACTGGAGGCAGTATCTAGGCATCAATTCTAGTAACCTTTTATACACCCATCCTTCATAAATGTGTCTAATATGTCTTACCTATGTCCTACCTACCTATGTCCTATCAAGAATGATTGGGCTGATAGTATACATTGTATATAGGCAAGAAGGATTTCAGTGAGGACATGTCAAGGGTGATTCATCAGGGAAATGTGGATATCTTGTTTCTGACCCTGTTGAAGATATTTCTGGCTGGCAGTGCAGCTGGCACACTTGCACCTGCAAAGAATCAGATGCATGCACAGAAATTTATGAATCTGATTTTAACTCTCTATCTCTCAACCCTCCCCTCGCAATCTGTGGCTGGCAGTAGCAGTTTAGGAACAGGCTTATCAAATAGTAGGCTTATTATGTATTTTGTTAACTGCTCCTGCAGGTTTCAGGATTATGCCTGCAATGAAATTCTCTCCCATCCCTACTTGTTTATAAGTTTCTCTGCAGTTCAGGCTTTCAACACCAGTCTAGAGCTTGTGGCAAAGGCATGACATGCGGCTAATGAGCACACTTGACCCCTCTTGCAGTGGAAATCCACATTGCAATCAGCTTTGTGATTAAAGCATTAGCCTGATAGCAAGCAAACCAATCAGGATTGCATACACCTCTGGAAAAATGGCAAAGAAAGTCCTTGCAGTTTCGGTCTAGTGATATGTGAAAAATCTTCTCGGTGTTAAAGTGCACAAGAAAAGCATCATGCTCCATGCTCTTTTAAAGTCTCTACGAGACAGATTGCCCCCAACGGCAAATTACATATGATAGATTTGTCAGGAAATTAAAACGCCAAGTAGTGGACATCAAAGCTGCAATCAAAGGGATCTCCCGTCCAGCGGGAATATTGGCACGAGTGAAAAGGAAAACTGCAATGATATATAATTTTAATTGGACTCTGTCATGACAGGATGACCAGATGCCAATAATAATCCAGAGGGGGAAAATAATATGAAGAGAAAGTGAGATAATGACTGTATATCTTGCAGTTTCTTTTAGACTGACTGTGACAGGTTTTAATCTTTTTTAGAATGTCTTTTTGCCCTCGACTTTCTTTTTTCCCCCCTTTTTCTTTTGAAAGGTGATGGTTCCATGGTAGCCTTGTATAGAGATATCTCAGGCACTTTAATCTGGGCTGGCTTTTGTTAAGGGCAGAACAAATGGCATATTTCATGTTCACCTGTAAGAAACATCCCCCACTTTCCACGAAAATGTTTCTACAATGAGAAAGTAGATAGAGGCCAATGAGGGTGGCTGGGACCAAGATAGGTCTGTTAATTCATAAGTAGAGGCTTAATCCACACTCCCCTGCTCCACTGTTCCACTCTAGGGAGATTGCATGGATTTTTTTTTTTTTTTACATTTGAATTAGAGTTGAATTGAATGTCAAAACATTGGTTCAATTTGAACGTTTAGAATCCGAATGCAACAAAAAACAATTTGAATCCAATACATTCGAATGTTAGATTTGAAGTTGAAGTTATGAATGTTGACAACATTTGTATGTGTTATACGTATCTGTATGCATTTCGTATGCATCCTGCTTTATCCCATATGCATCCCATTTTTGTCCTGTATTATAAGCGCAAAAGCGTACGGATACCTATGATATTCATACAGATACGTATGTAATATATATGTATCTGTACTTTCGAATGATTTGAATCATTCAAATGAATATTTTGGAACATTTGAAAATTGTTCAAATGTTTAAATGTGAATGTGAAGACATTCTATTCGAATTGTATGTCCACATTCAGTAGAATTTGATAGAATTCTGGATGTTGTGCACATTGCTATTCCACTCTTTTAGACCCGAGTGGTAAATTCCATTCTGGGGTAAACCATTTGTCCCAATGGATTGCTCCTGAATAGGAGCAAGGTCAGCTGGTTCTGACACTTGCACCAGTTTTGGAGTCGGTGCAGGGTGTCTCCAAATGCTCTGAATGCAAGTTCCTGACCTTTGGAGCTCTTGGGGGTGGGGGAGGATTTTAGTAGTGACCTGCCAAAAAGGGTCCCCAATGGTGTACCTGCCCATGGAGGCATGCTGTGTGCACACCTCTATGGTCTGGTATACCACCCTTTAGAATGCTGGTGGATCTTTAAAAAGAAATTACTAGGGCTGCATCCCCATGGCATGCCTTATATCGATTTCCCAAAACCGAAATAATTGAACTGGGTTAAAATTGTCTCCATGGCTTTCAACTTGATCCGGTTCGGCGGCATCCCGACGGCATTCCGATTGCAACCTTATCTCGGATTCAATCCTTGGAGTGCGCACGACATTCCTGTCCTCCCCGCCCATTGCCAGTCATGGTGCCCACCCCCTCTCTCTGATTGGTGTTCCCTCCCTCCCTCTCAGGATCAGCCCCTCTCACATAGTTCAAAGTAACAGAGATCAGACCGGCTGATGAGACTGGTTGAAAGGGGCGGGGAAGGAGGTGAAAAATGAACCAGATTTATCGGAAGGGAGATTTAACAAGAGATGTGTGTGTGTGGGGGGGGAATGTAGCAAAAGTGTCTGATTTTATAGCTGTCATGAAAGCCTGCCTGCTCCCACTCTCCCTTCCCTGTGCCTCATCCATGCTTTTTTTTTGTTTTTTTTCTGATCAGCTCTAGCGATTGTGCACTAAACTCTGTAAAATTCTGTCTGCTTTCTCCCGCTCTCATCACTGTGCAGCTCTCAACTTCCTTTCCTAGTATATATATAGCCCCTGACTCTACATTCTCCACATTCACATGGAAGGGTGAGGCGATTCTGAAGACGTCTGGATGCCCCTTTCTCACCCCCGCTTCCCTCGCGCGGAGAGGCTGAGCTGGAGGGGACTGAGGGGCTTTTCCTTCACCTTACGCATTTCCCAGGGCACACAGCAGCAGCAGCAGCAACTCAAACAGCCACAGCCTTTAAACCACAACCTCCAGGGCTTTCCTTTCCTTTCCCTTTTTTGAAAGTCAGCACTTTCAAAGAGCTAGAATTGTACAAAATTGCAACATTGTTATTAAGGTGTGAAGTGCCTAGAGCGCTACAGTGTAGCTTTAATGACTGGAGTTTTATAGTGGCTGTTTGAGGGTGGATTTTTTCAATGAAATCACTATCTTTGGAAGCAAGCTATTGGGGGAGGGAAACCCTAAACATGACGTCCCCAGAATATGAACAGCCATTGGATACAGTGCGATTGGGGGAGAGAAACCCTGAATACGGAATCTCATCCCTGAAAACGGTACTGTCCACACAGTAAAAAATGTAAAACGTTTCAAGCGCACGAACCAGAGTGAGACCTGTTGAAATGAGGATTAACATTTACAATGCTTTGGGGCGATTTAACACGCGGAAATCGTGTTAAGCCAAACTGCCGTCTGGACTGGGAGTATTCAAAACATTTTGAATCTGAAATAAGGGTGCCGTGAAGACACACTCTAGGAGACTTAGACCAGGACACCATTTCGGAAACCTTGTTTGGTCAGCACTTATCGTGTGCTAATGGAGAATACTAGGAGGGGGCAGGGCATCTCTGGTCCATTCTAAGTTGCAGATGCATTAGGATCGATCCCTTGCTAGCATGAATCTTAGCTGCAGTATGAGGATGGCATGCCATTCCATAACATCTACTTTGCACCTTTTCTGTACATCTTCCTCTTGTTGTTTTTGGGTACCACTGAGTTGCTAATTCCTGCTTGACTGCATGGGTAACCCTATGAAGCTTTCTTGGCAAAGATACAGACGTGGTTTGCCATTGCCAACTTCAGGGTAGGCTGGAGATCAAAACCAGCAGTTGCTCTACCACTGAGCCACAGCCACTCCTGCCTATACCTCTTGCTATCTGCTAATATATACTGCTAACAGAATAAGAACTTGTCCTATTCATACATTCTTACTTCTTTCTCCCATGATCACCTCAAAATATACAGATCTTCTCATTGTTTCTATTAGATTTTTTTTAAAAGATATAGTTTATTTTATATAAGTAAGTAAATAAATATTAAACAACAGCCACATATACAAACCATACAAATCACAAAGAACATACAAGCAAAATAAAAGAAAAAACACCCTTATCTAAGTGTTCCCTTCTACCTGGTCACCTCTACCCTATTTAAAAAAATTAGGGCCTTAAACACCATCCTTATGTTCGGCATCTGTTTAGAAATATCTTTTCAGCCGAATCTAGGAAAGATTTCTTGTTCAATTCTTCAGTGCACGGATTCCAGATCAGTCTGCTGCTTAAGTGTCTGCTGTTCTCTTTAACTTTTTTATTATCCACCCTCTGGCTGTGTTTCCACTCATGCTATAAAACGATTTGAAACTATTTGGGTTCCCATGTTTTCCAAGGACTAAATCACTAAAAAACGCAATAAAACTGCCCTGAAAAAACTACTAAACAGTAGATTCTCAGAAGACACAAATGGCTGAAATACACATGTAACTGACCTTCTGCTTCATCATATCCAATTGCACAGTAATTAATTGATATGTGTAAAGATCTTTCAGACAGTTAAATTCCCTAAAATAACTAAAACCTGCATTTTCAGCTGAGGAAAAAAACGGTTTGAAGCTGAGCTGCTTACATAAAGGCGAGTCTGAATAACAGGAGAGGTCTGCACTGAACATGTCGAAAGGGGTATGGTGACTGCATGTTACTACAGCGGTGAACCTTCTAAGGTCGCATCCCTACGCACTCTATAGTCTGAATCGAATCTGAATTCGACATGGAGCGTCCCCATGCAAAGCCCCCAAACTGGGCTACATGCAGAACAAATCACCTAAATCCACGGTAAATTTTCTCCGGAAGAAAGCTGTTCTCCTATTATTTTGGAGGCTTGGGGACGTTCCTGGGTTATTAGGGGAGGAGATTGATGGTCACATCAATAGCAGGTGGATTTCATGTCCTGTGCTCGTTGTTCCTGTCCTGTGCATTGGGGATTGCAACTGCTGGCCATTTTTAAAACTCAAACAGTGTAAAAGAACTGATCGCTCCAGTTTGACAGGTAAAGATGCAGCGATGAGGGGGGGTTTGGAAGCTGCTTGCCTGTAATTGGGGAGTGGAGGTGGAATAAGGATTGCAGGAAGAGGCTTGTGGAACAGCAAGGGCATCTTACTGGGGTGATCAGTTCTTTCATATTTGCCTGGCAATCAGATCACAGAGAGAAGAGGCTCGTTTCTGTTTGATCACTGTTTAATGCCCAGCAGTTGCAATCAGTGAAGGGGCATTGGGTGGGACATCCCTGCCCTCACTCCTATCAGGAGGAAACGGGGGGAGAGAAAAAGATGCTGTTTTCCCACACAGGGGTTTAGTGTGGTTTGCTCAGGGACAGATGTATGAGCCCTCGTTTTTGGCAATCGCATGGGGATGGGTCGATTCAAATTTGTCTCTGTATTCGGACTAATCCAAATCCAATCTGAACTAAATGGAGTGCATGGCATGCGGCCTAAGAGTGGAAAGCGCTCTCAAAGTGGCCCTTTTGTGCAGAGCAAGAAAAAAAAACACTCTGGAGCAACTTGCCACCCTTACTTGCCCCTGCTGCCACTGTGCAAAGGGACCATGGCAGAAGCAACATACCTGCTCCATTTTCTGACTGACCCTCTTATGGGACATAGAGACAATGGTCCACTTCCAGGGCTATTTGCTGCAAGTCCCTTAGTGGAGCTGAACATTTGTTCCTTCCCTGGTTTTGAAGTTTGTGAAGGCCAGCAGGCAACGTGGCGGAGGGGGGGGGGATGCAGACAGTATGCACCTCTGCAGGGGGTTCACTGCCCCCTCACCTGGTTCTTTTCCTGGCTTTGTAGAATCAGTCTAGGTTGCCCACCTCCTTCACTTGCATTTTATTGAAATCAGCAGTGAATTATTTCTGCTTAGATAACTATTTGGGGCTGTGTGTGTTGTAATTGGCATTATTTTTCATAACACATAACACACCAAAACTAGGAAATTGGAAAGGAGTTACAACATGCAGTATTAAGCAGTATTTGCTGGTGTTTACTTGGTACTTTAGTCTTTAACATGGTGCATGTTTGTGTCAGAGAAGGAATAGAAACCATGAGCAAAATATAAGCAATTACTGGAAACATGTTCTTTCTTGCAATCCGTTGTAATGTGTGTAGGTTATCTACGTTGACAGCCAACCCTCGTGTCAGCCCAATTATTTTAAAACAATTGTTTCATTCGGAATGGAGGCTGTCGCAGAAATAATTGTCCCTTGTCAGTGACACATTCAATTAAAATAACACAGAATAAGAATTTTGGGGCCGACTGTGCCTTGTCCAATCATATCAGTCAACAAAGAACAACCTTGGAGACTCGAGTGCATCCTGGAATAATTGTCAGGTGGCTTGAACATGTTGCGCCTTCCCAGGGTTCCGGAGTATCTTCATTTCCTGTGTCTTTTCCAGCCAATGCCAGGAAGCGTCTCAGCAGTACTCAAATTTGCCCTTGCCAAGAGGGCTTATGGCTGTGGAGTAAGATGGCAGCTGTCACAGTCTTGACAGTTGGTTTGAGCACAGGGTGGCAAGCTGAACTGGACTTGGAGCAGTTGGGGTAGCAGTGAGGTATGACCACCATTATCGGCTGGCAGATGTCAGTTTCCACCCTGGCAGTTACTGGACTTGACAGATATCTAACTCTGTTTTACAGCCGGCTAGATCTTTAAACACACTCTTTACGTCCACTACGAAAGCCTTATCTGTTTTCTACCTCCTTGAAGAAAATATTTAGCAGCAAGTTCCGTGAAAGGAAGGAAAATCCTTGGGGGAATTTGCTTTGCATTGCCCTTGGGGTGTGTGTATGTGTGTGTTTGTAAATTGGAAAATCTGACGCAGGACAAGCATGAAAGAAAAGGCTGACTGGCGTGAAAAATGAAAGGGAGGTGGAGACAGGAGCAACATTACCCAGTGTGTGGTTTGGTAATGGAATGATAATTCTGTGGTCTCTGGATTCAAGTTTCTTTTCTGAAAACAAACAAACAAAAGCAAACAAAAATAAAGCAGGCACAAGATAAACAAGTCTAGAGCCCTGTCCAAACCGGTGGAATATGGTGCTATTATGGTGCTGCTATATTGGGGTACCTGTGACGACCCCACCAGAGCCCCACTATATCCCACCTAAAAAGTGCTAAAAACATTTGCTGGAAAACCTAGCACTGTTTGCACATATCCACCACATATGCATGATGCTGAATCAGATGGCCACACATGCACAGCAGTGGTGACACACACTACCCGATATTCGGCTCCAGCCAAATACCCAGATGTGTCTGTCAAAAAAAACCATGCAGAGTGTTATGGCCAGTGCTGTCTGACTAGTAAGCGATAATGGCTGGTGAGTAGTACCCTGTATTTTAGTTTCCTAGTGGGATATCCAGCCACTGGATCAAGGATTTGGAGCAGCTGCGGAGGTCTGAGAAATCTGATTCCCATTACAAGTTGTCCTCTGGGGCTGTTATTGGAGACAGAAAGGAGGCAATATGCATTAAGGAAGTTGATAAAATCCCCTGATCTGTCCTATGGCTCTGATCCAAAATACTTTTCAAGGAAAAATACACTCTAATTGGATATCTGAGAAAATGTGTAGTTTGGTTCTTGTTGCCGCTTGACTCTACTCAGTGGTACTTTTGGAAAGATCTAATTTTTTTCACAAGGTCAAGAAAATATTGACGTTAAGTTGATTTCTTCCAAATTGAGAGAGGTTCTCCACTGAAAGAAGCAGGATCAGCTGTGATTTTGACCCTCCCTCCCTCCTCTGGGTTAAGGTTTTTGATTTGGCAGGGGGAGGGAAAGACAGCCTCTTGTTTCCCACGTCAAAGTCACAGCTGATCCAGGTGTGGGAGTAGAGGAAGCCTCCCTCACCCATCAAAATCGCACGTGTTGAGATTTTGACAAGTGGGGGGAAGGACTGCCTCTGACTCCAGAGCATGAATTAAGAGCTGTTTGAAGAGCTCCTCAAATAGGTCTGCCACAAAAGAGCCATAAAAACGGTCATTGCAGTATGGCGAGGGAAGAGCATGGCGTCAGTCCAAACACTGCAGTTTCTCTCTGTATTGAATATACAATGAAAGGGTAGTGTCATACAGATACTG
Organism: Aspidoscelis tigris stejnegeri; assembly: GCA_023333525.1. Classification (NCBI taxonomy): domain Eukaryota; kingdom Metazoa; phylum Chordata; class Lepidosauria; order Squamata; family Teiidae; genus Aspidoscelis; species Aspidoscelis tigris. The sequence continues at coordinate 69,797,768 of JALMGA010000006.1, forward strand.
CTGCCTTCGTTGTGCATTTAAGGCTTCAGAAAGCTACTGTGCAGATTCAGCCTGACTTCTATGTTTTTAAAAGCTGTCTTGGGTCTCTTCCATAACCTGTCCTTTTACAAGTCTCTTGGCTGCATTTCCACTTGCTCTCTGGTCCAGCCTGAATATGGCTCGAGGACCCACCATCCCAGTACAGGGATGGGATTCATCATTTCTGTGGACTTAATGTCCAAAAATCTGGGGAATCGCTATTTGGATTTTAACAGGACTCACAGCGGAATCCTGTTAAAATCCAAATATTTAGGTAATGGGAGCACCGACCCCCACCAGTTATGATCCCCTGCCCCATTCTGTCATCGTCTCCCACTGCCCCTTCCCCCTGCCCTGTTTTGTTCTTCTCCCGCTGTCTACCCAACACCTCGTTTCTCTGCCTTTCTTCATCTCCCCTTCCCCTTCATCTGTTGGAGAACAGCAGGGAAGGCAAGCAGTAGGATGACAATGAAAGACAGAGGAATGCCCCGGGGGGGGGGGGATGGTAGCCCCAATGCAGTTGGGATGGCTGCAAGAGCCAACGGTGTGGGGGAAAAAATTCTGGGTTAAAACTCAGAGGATTTTTTGACAAGTGGAAATGTAGCCCTAAAGAATAATTGCGTAATTAGTATTTCCATTAGTTACTTGATTGGGCTTGAACTGTACAATATATAGAAGGCTCCTTCCAGATGGGGTTGCTCTATGTCGGTGATGGCCAACCTATGACACGCGTGTCACAAGTGACACACCAAGCCCTTTTGGGTGACACACATGGTCACCCTGGCACCTGGGCGTGTAGTGCTTGCTTATTCTTGAAGTGTATGAAATAGCAACTTTCAATTGAAGATTTAGCAACAAAAGTCACTAATGTAAAGAATTACTTGTTTTTGCTTTTAATAAAATACATATATCAAAATATAACTTTTTTACTAGAGCCACAAATATCACAAAATTATGGATATTTCTAGACGTGACACAGCACCCGAGTTAAGCTAGGTTTTCTTGCGAATTTTGACACACCAAGCTCAGAAGGTTAGCCATCACTGCTCTATGTATATATTCACCCTGCTGCCCAACATCTTCCCCTGTCTGTGTTTGTAGAGACTGTCTTGGATATAAGGTATTCTGCAGAGTGATCTTGGGAGACTTTCCAGCTGAAGGCCACAGGACTTCCTGGCTGTGTTAGGAGCCATGCTCTGGGGTGAAAATTTGTGGTAAAATTACCTCAATCCCTGGCACAAGGACTCCAGAAGGATCATATAGCCAACTTTAGCTTTAATAACGGCGAATTAGCCAGAGTGGCAAAGTGACAAGAAAGCAGTGAGATCAAGGTTCTTTGAAAAATGAAAATAAAACTATTAATTGCACAGCAAGAGGCTTTGAGTGGCGATGGTGTAGAAGCAGGACAGAAACAGATCGGCTGCTGACAGTTGTAGCAGAGAAGAAAAGGCAAAGTACAGTGCAAGTATAAGAGGACAATAAAAGTGTAAAACCCAAGCTGGTGCTTGTTTCTGTGTGTATGTGTACAGTTGGACCCCCATATCCACTGGCGATACATTCCAGCTTCTACTGTGGTTACCTGAACTGCAAGCCCAAAATGGGAAGTGCTTTTCTGGCCTCCAGAAGGCCTATTTCGGCCTCTGGAGAGTATTGGAATAGGTGAGTGATGCCACCAGATGCCTCCCGCCTGCCTCCCACGTGCCCCTTTACATTTTGGGACGGGCCCTGGTGGCATCATGTGCCTATTCTAATGGCCTTCTGGAGGCCAAAATAGGCTTTCTGATTCTGGGTGCTTTTCCCTTATGGCTCCCATAGTGCCTGCAGGTGGGCTGATCCGGTAAATGTGGTTAACTGAAACCATGGTTACTGAATCAGTGGATACTGGGGAATGACTGTATTGAGATGGTGCAACTAACCCTAAAACTACTCAAGGAGAACTGTAAGCCACATGGACCTCATCCTCTGGATGTGAAGCAGGACTGGAGACCATAGATTCAGCACAGCTGTTCAGTCTGGAGACAGTAAAGAATGGGAAGTGCACCAAAGCCAACACACTACTTCAGAGCTCAGCTGGACCCATCGATCTGGATCTGGGGCAGTTAAGTGCGGAGAGGGTCCCAAAAATACAAATAGGGGAAAAGCTGAAGGTTGAAGATGATGCCTGAATTTTATCCAGGACTTAGGCCTTTTCTGAAATAGGGACCTGACATTCACATGGATCTGTGGTTTGCCTTAGTCCACGCTAGCATGAGGATGGCAGGCTCCTGTTCTAGAATATAATCTCGATAGGCTCTAGTGGAGAAAGAGCCTGTTTTAAGCTCTCCTCATGTGTTCTGCTGTTGCAGGTAGCTGGGTGGAAGGTTGTGCTTTAACTGTGTTTTTAACTGATTGTAATGCTTTAGGTAACCTGCCTTGAGACCTTTGGGTTAAGGGCAGAATATAAATTTGAGGAAACAAACAAATAAAGACCCAAGAGAATAAGGCATGATGAAATATACATTTATTTATTTTAGACTACCTCCACCCACTCTCCGGCAAAGTTTGCTGAAAGCTAATGTCTGACTCCCGAGGTGTCTCCTGAGAGATTTAAAGCTGCTGAGGAAATTGTAGAAGATGAAAGGGAAGTGTGAGAAGGGAGGCATGGAAATGATCAAGAAAACCAAGATTGAAAATGAAAGAGAAATGTACGCAAGTGATGAAGATGAATAACAAATGCTTTTACAAAGGTAAAGTATAAGGAACAAGGAGCTGGTGGAAAAGATGGCAAGGCCCTTGGGAACATAGCGATTGGGAAGAAAATTGATGACAGAAAGAGTTGAATGTTGCTGCAAAAGAATGATTTCTTTGCAGTTGACTTCAACTATGCAAGGCAAATTGGTACAGCTAAAAAAATTAGGAGGATGAGAGGCTTGAACCTGAGGGGCTTCGTTGGCACTAGGACTGCAGGGAATATTTTAATACTGCCATGGGATAATAAAAACCCTGGCCTTCAGAAAACCTATTTGGTAAGATACTGCAGCACGAACCTCTGCTCTCTATGCTTTCAGATGAGGACCACCATAATCTGTGCTTAGCCTGAATGTGGCAATGTAAAGAGGACAGACTGCAGCCAGGCAAGTCCCAACCTCAGCAAGGGTAGGATTTGGTCTGATTACTCCAGTTTTCAGAGCATTTTTAGGAATCTGCCCTGACTGCATGTCTCTTCATACATGCATACATATGCATTTCTGCAGGCACAGATGTTCACAAACATTTTCTCACCAGATCAAGCACCAGTGAGTTCAAGAAGACAAATGCTGTCAGATTAAGGACCTGCAGATTGTTCCAGAAGCCATGAGGCCTATTCACATGTACCTTCTTGGAGTGGTTCCAGCTACTCCTGGGGAAGCCCATCATGCTGCACTGATCACCCAGAGCCCACCCCAGCTGCCCTGGTCTTCATTAGCTGTGTAAAATCTTGTCTATAGCTTGACTGGGAGGGATAGTGAGCTCCTGGTAAGCACCTAAAGCTATGAGTGGGCAGTGCAATGTGCCTGAGGATGTGCAGTTGTGTGTCATGGTCAGATCACCATGACTTTGTTTGGGCGCATGCTTGATGTTGTCATGGCTGTTGCTATAGTAAACCAGCCTGCCTAGGCTGGGCCATCCACACTTCAAGTGCTGGTGTCTGGATGGGGACTGCAACAGCACTTGAAGTGTAGATGACTCCCTCTGTGCCTGATCTTTGGTTCATTGGAATGGTTGCGAACAGGCTCCATATCTCCATATCTCCATTTACCTCAATTGGAGAGAAGTGGCAACTTCAACCTGGCCTGCCCACCAACCAGGTCCCCTTATGAAGTGCGCAGACACTTTTGTCCATGCAGTAATCGGGAGTTCTAAGGGCAACACGCCTGCTCAGAATGCTCCTGAGGGCAAGGGCTGCCAGTAGCAGCCCCAGCCACTCAGGAGCCGTGCAGGACGCAGGCGCGTTGCCTCCTGGGCGAAGACCCTCAGAAGGACGCCGACCCTGAAGAGGTAAGGAGGGGATCGGCCGCGCTCCCACCGGGGTGGGCTAGGGTGGGCTTTAGGCAAGCTCACCCTGGCTCCAGAAGCGGCGAGCCGCCACTTCTGGGGCCAGGGCGAGCTGATAGGTAGGAGCCCCTGGCTCGCCATGCTTGACTCCTGGGAGCCAATCATGGTGAGCCGGGGGTGGGCCATGGGCTGTTACTCTTGCACCATACAGACACATTCTAAGTGGATGTGTTTTCACGGCGCAAAACCACTTGAAATGTGGTGTGTGAGTAACACCCATTAGTCACACATTAAGTCCGGTTAGGTGTGGACGCACCCACCGGATGTGTGCTACTTTGGCCCCGCTAATGCGGACGCTCCGTCGGCAAACCGGTTTTGCCGCCGGAATCCGGATTAAAGACGGACTCGCTGTGCGGACACCCCTCACCGGAAGTGTCCTAAACAGCGACCCGTGTGCGGAGGCGCACATTGGAATGTGTGACTAATGGGTGTTAAAGACCCTGTGCGGAAGCACCCTTAGGCTGCCTTTTCATCCTTTATAGAGATGAACCAATGAATAGCTCTGTGGGTCATATCTTTGTGCCATTTGGATGACTCAGGCCCCAAATATCTAAATGAACGGCTCCTCTCAGATAGACCTGCCCATGCCCTAAGATTTGACAGTGAGGTGCCTTTGGTGGTCCTTCCATCTTCAGTCGTTAGAGGGGTGGGAACATGTGGGAGAGCATTCTTGGCCATAGACCCCAGGTTATAGAATGGTTTCTCCTCTGAGGTACATCAGGATCCCTCATGTGAAGATGCACCTCTTTAGCCTGGCCTTCAGCTGAGGGGAAAACATCTCCTCTGCATGCAGGCACTGTTACTGTTTTAGTTACTAGTTTTCGTCTGCTTTTATTATTATTTTATTGTGGCCCTCTTGGAAGCCTTTGGGTATAGGGTGAGTTAGAAATAAAAACAAACAAATATAAACAACCAGAGCCTGCTTGCTATGTAGGTGACTATGGTGACCTCTTTGTTTGAGTACTGATATGTATTTATTTATTTTTCAATTTTAGGAGGAACATTTCCAACATGACCAAAAAATAAACATGAAGAACACCTAAATAATAACAACAGTAAAAGTATAACCTGTAATAGTAACCATAATTTAGTCTGAAAACACTGGATAACACTGATTTCTGAGGCTAAATCTTGACTTACCTGAAAAGGAGATTTGTTCAGAAGTGTATGGAGGGAGGTGACACAATTGCCACCAAACATGATACCTTCCAGTCTCTATTTTAGAGCAGGGATGTGTGCTTTGGAACATTTCTTTCAGGTACCTTCACTGAGGGTGGTGAAACTGTCAACTCCATTGGCAACCACACCCAGAAATGTGCAGGTGCAATCACCAAGCAGTGCTTTATGCTGCCATGAATAAAGATGTGGTGCCTCATGCTGAAAGTGAAGATATGGTCTGAGTCTTCTACTGATTTTTGTATTGTACAAAGAGATGCAGGAAAAATATCCAAGGAAGGAAGGAAGGAAGGAAGGAAGGAGGGAGGGAGGGAGGGAGGGAGGGAGGGAGGGAGGGAAGGAGGGAGGGAGGGAGGGAAGGAAGGAAGGAAGGAAGGAAGGAAGGAGGGAGGGAGGGAAGGAAAGAAGGAAGGAAGGAAGGAAGGAAGGAAGGAAGGAAGGAAGGAAGGAAGGAAGGAAGGAAGGAAGGAAAGTTGAACTTTCATAAACATAACTTGGATCCTGAATTTCCAGCAGTGTCAAAGAAGTTTTTTCTAATGGAAGTCTTGCACTGTCAAGAAGGCTAACAGAGAAACATTTTAATTGAAGCCAATAGAACCTAGGATGATTTTGTTTTTCAGTTCACTGAAGACTTCTTGCTCTAGAAGAGAGATTTCCCTTCCTGAGTCTGAGTCATTATTAGTCTGACTTCATCTTTCTCACTATTACCAAGTGCCCTGGTTGCCTTGTTCATATCAGCATCTGCCAGTTGGTGTAATGATGACTCTGACTCCATATCAGGCTCAAACGCCTTCTGGCACTGCTACTCTTGTATCCTACTGTGTTGGCAATTTTTCCCATCTGTCCCTTCTCTCCATGATCAGCCTTCTAGTCTTCAAGAAGCAACATTATCATGAGTTTTTAAAGAAACATATTATTAACCCCACTAAGCACTTCCATTTCTGGTTCCATTTCCTCATTTCACAGGTTACATTTACATGAATGAATGAATGAATAATTGGGGGTCCTCAAAAGAAAAAGAAGAGCTGGCTTTTCTACCCCACTTTTCTCACCCATTTAAGGGGACTCAAAGCAGCTGACAAAGCTTTTCTATTATTCTCCCCACAACAGAACACTCTGTGAGGTAGGTGGAGCTGAGAGCTGTCATGGGTTTTCCTCGAAGCATTTACCTTGCGGACGCTCTGTGGCAAAGGAGCGGGGATTGCCGCCTGCACACACAGCAGTACCACATTCACACATCTCCCAGAACTGCAGCAGCTTCCCTTCCCTTCCCTTTCTAAAGCTCAGAACTTTCAAAGAGCCAGGATAGTGCAGAATTGCAACATTGTTGCAATTGCTATCAGGTGTGAAGTGGGTGGATTATTGCTACAGTGTAACAGCTGCTGTATGCAGTGGATTTTGACAGTCAGAGGGAAAGTGTTGAGAGTGAAGTCTTGAGAGAGATTGTGTGGCCGATGGCTGCAGTCGCTGCCTTTGCCGGGGTGGATTTTGAAGTGCTGAGAGTGAATGAACAAGTGATCCCCGCCTTTGCCGGGATGGAAAGCCATTTTGGGGGGCGGAGATCTGGGAGACAAACAGAGAACTGATGGCTATTTTTCCTTTGGACTTGTCAGGGGTTGTCTTCCTGGTTGTGGCTGCACAAAGCATAGTCCCTCCCGTTCCCGCTGGCAGCCTATCAACCAGGGAGGGGGTGGGGAGAAAAAGATGCACACAAAGAAAACATGCTTCTGTGGGGTTGGAAGTTGCATTTAAAATGTGGTTTTTGCTGAGCCTCATGTGGACGCTTATTCCGGAAGTGCCTGGCACTTTTAAAGTCCGCTGGAATACAGTGATGCCAGAGGGAACCCAGAGAGGCAAATAAGTCTTTTGGGGATGCAGCCTTAGAGTGTTTAAAATGGTCATAAGAGTGGGAGGGGAAGGTTGGCTTGTGAACCATCTCTAATAGGACTGCATTCACATATAGCTGAAAAGGAAAAGAAAAGAAAAAGCATCTCAAATGCACTTTAGAGACAGTAGCACTTTGCACTTGTGTTATCCCATCTCTAATGCTCCTGAGAAGGGGGTGGGGCAAAGTGGCCACTGTCTGATCCCATAGGTAAAAAAAGAAGAAGGAATATTTCAAAAGGAGCTTAGAAGTGGTAGCATCCACATGCTGGTTCCTTAATCTACATTAAAGGCCACAAAATGCACTTCAAAATGCAGTCTCTAAAACTGTGGATTGGAGGTAGGATGAGAACAGTAGTGTTTACATGCTACCTTCTCTAAGCCCCTTTTGAGTTGCTCCCCCACTCCCAATGTGTTTGGATGTAGCCTAAGTCACCCTAATGAACAAATCAGGGATTGCTTTACATGAAAGAAACGGTAATTTACCAACTATGTGATAGGAAAACCACATTTGGAACTGTGGTATATGTGGAATGCTATTCATGAGTTGACAAGACTATGTGATTCTCCCCTAGGGATGTGCACAGATATTCGAGTACTCAAAAATCTGATTCGAGTTCGACAAATATCAACATTTGAATTCGAATCAGATTTTTGAAAATCAAAATTTTTGAATTCAAATGGATTTCAGATTTTTAAAAATCCAATGCAGATTTTTGAATAATTCGACTGAATAGAACATTGTATATTGCATCCAAATATCGTGCTTATTTGCACTTATAATATGGGATGCAAATGCGATAAAAACAGGATGCACGCATATTCAAAAATTGGATACGAATGTTCCTGACATTCGTATTTTTGAGTTCAAATTGAATTTCCGAAAATACGGATTTGGATAATATGGATTCAAATTGGATTTTCAAAAATCCAGGCTTTTGAATTTTGAATCGAATCAAATATTCTAATATTACAATTGACTTGAATGCACCCCTACACTCTCCCACTTTGGTCCCCCGTCATTTTCAGGGGCAGCCAATAGAATATAAGCAGTGTGAGGTTGGGGTGTCAGCAAATTGAGTTAATGGCATTTCCCTTTACCCCTTTCCATGTTAGGAAAGTACATGTAGCAAAGTGTCCCTTGCCTCTCCCTCACCCATGTCACAGCAGAAATCCTATGGTGAAAACTGAGCAGCAAAATAGGTTCTGTGGTGCTGTTTCTCTTGCCCCTTAGCAACTATTATGGAGTGTCCCAGCAGGATCTGTATGGCTCCTTTTCCTTCCCTTGACCCATGTCTCCCTGGTTGCAAAGGTGGTGTGAGCTTTGCAGCTGCCCCCCTCAACTGGTCCTAAGCATTGAGATTGCTGGGGGGGGGGCATTTCAGAGGCACTCTACGGTGCACCACTAAATAGCAGCCGCCAGTAGTCCTGGATCATGGAGGTCTACATGTCTCCAGAATCTGGAACAAGGCCTTTTGTCTTATTGCTGACAAAATTAAATGGGTTTATAGATCCGCATTAAGGAACCCTTTATCCAGATCTCCAGGTAAGTGTAGAAAGGGCCTAAACCTGTTAACTTGGGAAAAAGAAACCCCTTTGTACAAGCTTTCAGTAAAGTTACAGTTTGTGCAGTAGTAATGTATAGCTATGAGAGCTGGATCATTAAAAAAACAACAACAAAAAACAGCCCCAGAGAATCAACACTCAGATTGTGGTACTTTTGAGAGTCCTTTGGACTGCAGAGAGATCAAATCCGTCAGTACTAAAGAGTATGAACCTTGACTATTCATGGGAAGAACAAATACTGAAGGTGAAGCTGGCAAAGACTGAAGGGAAAAGGAAAAGGTAACAGCAAAGGATCAGATTAGATAGAATCGTGAAAGCAATAAATGTGAGCTTGGGAAAACTTCAGGAGTCAGCAGAGGGAAGAAGTACCTGGTATGTTACGGTCCATGAGTCGCGAAGAATCAGACATGATTTAACAAATAAACAACAACAAACACTACTTGAAGCTCCCATTTTAACTTTCATTTAATGAGTTAATCAGTGCAGTGTATCAATTATGCAATTACATTTTAGTTGGGGTACCCTATGACTATATTAATTTTCTTACACAGAATGCCTTTAGATCTCCCATCAGGAGCTGCACTCAGAAAGGCAGTCATTATAATTACTTTTCCATCTTGCCAATATTTACTCTACAATTCTTAAGGGCATTTTGATAATTCCCAAAGTCTCCTGGATGTACTGAAGAAAGAGAGAAAACAGTTGAGAACAGAGTACATCTGATAGTATGATGCCACTTTTTCTTCTTAAGTTAATTATTAGATTTAATGAGCACATGAAAATAATTAGCATTTGCAGGTTTTTTATTGTTCTGTCTGCCATAAGGGATTTTAGTGGCATCAGAGTTGTAAGTGGTCAATTATAACTTTATTTTCATAGTTAACAGATAAAAGGTTTTGTTGTTTCCTTTTTGCATGCCTTCTAGACTCTGATACAGCATATCAATAAGCTGTATATCAATAAACTAAATAAGTGTACATTATAATTTACAAGCTGGATTTCAGAAACACCCTTAGGCTGTGTCCCCACTCATGCCAAAAAACGATTTCAAACCGATGTGAGTTTCTTTTGTTCCTATTATCAATTCAATTCAGATGTTTTTTGAGGAGTATATTACTAAAAACCGCAATTAAAAACACCTGTTTTTTCAGGTGTTTACCCTCCCCCATTTTTGCAGTCAAAATCTTTGGGAACGCTACAGCAGTTTTGGGCAGATCCATCATGAAATTGGTGGGCTTTCTCCCTGCAGGACAGCCCCTTGCCAGATTTTTAGAGTACCAGGAAGCACTTCACACAAAGCTTCATTTTCAGCCACTAAGCAGCAATTCACCCACTCCACGTCACACTTTCATTTCCCACCAAGCACACTGATAACAAAGTTACCGCATGGCTGGCCAGGTGAGCAGGCAGGCGGCGCTCTCTCACCCTCTTTGCTGGTGCTTTTTTGCTTCTCCAGAAAGCGAAAAGGTCTGCACGCTTCTGCAGCTAAGGTGGCAGCAGTAGCCAGCTTGCTCACTCGCTGCAGAGAGGGAACCTGCCGGATTAGTATTCCACCCAGCAGAGCTCATGCTCCTTCTCCATCTTCTTTTCCTTTCATTCCCACTCGCCCTCTCACTCGCCCACCCCCTGCGCCTCATCTAGTCGTCCTTCTCCTTCAAGCTGTTGACACCAGTGTGTAGTTGGGGAAACCTCAGTCGGCTGTCATTGCACGTCTCTTTCTCCCAGTGTGTGCATGTGTCTGTATGTGTGTCTGTGAGGCTGGGGGTGGGTGGCTGTTGCTTGGGTTCTTTGGGCTGTGTTTGTTGACAGGCAGGGCTCCTCTTATGTTCTTATGATTTTGTGCAACATGTAAAATGGTGTTTAGTCTGGGGAATCAAACAGCGGCAGCAAAAGCAGGAGGGAGAGGGGGCTGGGATTTTTCACCCTTGGCCACGTCATGGGATCAAACCCAATTGGGAGAGAGGAGTAGGCAGATGGTGGGGAGGAAAAAGAATCACTTTCCCCAATCTGTTTTTTGGAAGTGTTTGAAGTGTTTTCTGTGTGGGGACACAATTCAGGATTGACTGTGACTGCCAGATTCACATTTGCAACCAGTGTTGTTGTTTCACTTTTACAACTGTTTTTTCAGCATGAGTTGGAATGCAGCATTATATTGATACGGGATGTGTTAAAGGAATACATTTTCAGAAAGTGCATATACTATGGAATTTTTAACTGCAACTAATCATGATGTATATTATTGCCCTATTTTTGGAGAAAGCGTGTCTCAGGAAACTAGCAGCTGGGAAACATAAGTGAAAAGAGCATTTTTCGTTTGTCTCTTTTTCGTGGGATTCTCACTGGCATCGGACCAGATTGGATCAATGGGATCTCCTTTTATGTTCTTAACTGCCACCAAAGTATGTTGTATAAAATCTGTTCCTTCTGCATTATGCATCTGGTGACTTGTGCAAAGCTTCTAAGTGCTCTGCCATAACAGTGGCAGTGAGCAACCATCTCATGTTTTGAAGTAGGGTTTGAGCAGGCCAACTGGGAATAACAACCCATGATGTTGGGACTTGTGGAAATGCAGGAGATGCACAGCACAAAAGGAAAAAACAAGTTTCAGGAAAAAAGGCAGCTGCCCATCAATTCTTTCCTGTTTTCCGTCTGTGTTACTTTTAATTTTCTTCCAGTTGTTTTTTGAACTTTATTCTTATCGCTATATGAACACTCAAGAGTTGAGCTTTATTTACTTCCAGAAACTAAAAATCCACAAGGTTTTCTTGGCAATGACATGCAATTATTTGCAATGTCTTTCTACTTAGGCTGCCTCCAGATGGCAGCCTGATATTCTGGAAGAAAGCAATAATGCGAGTTATTGCTCCCTTGCTATCCTTGCTTTCTGTCCTGACAGCACCGACCCCGGTGCTGTCTTTCCACATTTTGAGTCATGTGCAATCTGAGTAATTCAGCCTCCATGTATGCATGCTAAATGGAGCCCTGGTTACTGCTCCATCCAGAAAGGTTGCTAAAAAGTGCTATTGCTGGAAAACCTGCAACCAGGGCTGGGTTTTCCAGCAATAGTTTTTAGCACTTTTTCAGGATGAAAAAATAGGGCTATGGTGAGGGTGCCTATGTTATGTGATTTGATTGGAAATGCTTTGACTATAATCTGCCCTGAACTTCATTTGGCAATAGATTGAATGAAAATGCTATTGTTGGACTGAATTCTGACTTACCTGTTTGAAATGGTCTCTAGGTCACTCAACATCAGGAATAGGCTGGTCAACACCCCAGGAACAGGTGAAACATGCTGGATGCAGGAACATTCCTGTCCTTGTCCAGCAGCATCAGGCCTGATACACTCCAGGTTTTACATCTGATGTTGGATTCCCTGCCCACTCCCAATTGCAAATCTAAAAATAGTAACAGTACCTGAAAAGGGATGTTTTTTCCTCAGTCAAAGGCCAAGGTGAAATCGGTGTCTCTTTGCCAATCTTCCAAATGTGCTGGTGCTTTTTTACTTTTCTCTACTCTGAGAATTATTCATTTATTACTTGGTTTACCACATTTTCGGGGAGATAAGCAAAAGATGCATAAATAGACGTGATATTTCCATCTACACCCAGTTAAAAGAAAAATCAAAATGGTTCTATTTAGATATGGTAGCATCTACATGCTCGTGCCTTAATTCACAATAAAGGCTAGAAAATGAACTTGCAAACTACATTCTGTGGCCCTTAATGTCCATTGCTTTTCTTAGTATCTAACTGGAAGGCAAAGGTGGAGGTAGCGATATTTCTACTCCACCAAAATCAATTGAAATCAGAGGCTGCATTCAGAGATAATTTACTTATTCCACTATATTTGGATATTCCAGGATAAAACATGGATATTCCAGAATATCAATGATTTATTCCAGAATATCCAAATACAGCAAAATAAGAAAGGGATGCCTGGATGCAGCCTGCATCTCAATGAACATAAACAGAGAGAGGATAAATTTGGTCTTGATGAGAATTTTTATGTAATGAAAGAAAAGGAAATGAAGGAAATGGGTAGTAACAAGCAATTTTATATTCATTGCAACTGATAATTAAACATCAGTTTGGACAGACGGCTCTATGATAGGAAAGAATTTGATACAATTTATTTCAGAAAATCTATCTCATAGATTCTTTGTTACTCAAGTTGTTTAGTAGCTTGAGGAGAAATTAAATATTTTTCCCTCTCAAAGGATTTCAGCTTGCACACATCTTACTACGGCAGCTCCACTGAAAAATACAATATACCTTCCAGTCAGAGAATCAGGTATTTATGTATGTCATTTTAGGAGTTCATCGTTGTGCTGTCTTTTAATACATTTCATCAACCGGCTTTGTCAGGCTTCCAAGGCTCATCATTTAAGTGTTTATTCATTATACATCACACTGGTCTTCCTAGCCACTCTATCATCTTTTGTTTCAGAGCAGAAGATTACTGCAGGCAAAAGGAACCTGATAAATAAGATTTCAAAGGGGGGCCAAGACCATAGAATGGAATAATACATACTGTACGTGTTCTGATGTTAGTAGTCAAAAGCAGGCGAGCTTTCTAGAAATAAAGGGTTAAGTTTTTCCCTTCTACATAGGTGAACCCAGGAACTATTCATTAAGTACAACTCAATCTTTCCAAGTTTTCCAGGAAATAATTCACAATGTCAACATTGTGACATTGTACAGGGGCCCTTTCTGCACCCCTCTGCTTGTAGTTGGGGCCAGTGGTTCTAGAATAGCCAGGCCTACTTGTCTCAGCCATGAGAAGTTGTGGGGACGATCAGAGCCATCTGCACTGATGATGCCAATCCAGATCGACACCATGGCCTTGAGGCTCATGTGAGTTTCAAGGCTGCACCCCACCCCCTTGAGGGTAAGAAGAAATAAATTCTAGCCTTGGGGCCTCTGGGGGATGCATTTCCATGCCACTGAAATGTGCCCCCCAGTAGTCCCTATCTTGGGATCAGGGTTGCTGGTTCACTGGTAGACTTGATTAAACAGGTCTGCCAATGATCCAGATTAAAGGATCAGAGTGGACCAGCAGGGGGCAGAGTCTGATATATCTAGATTAAGGTGTAGATCTATGTACATCTAAGTCTGGATGTGTACTCTACAGACCCTTAATCCAAAATAAGGGTCCATGTTGAAAGGGTCAGAATCCACATATGTGGGACGTTTTCAATATATTCCTTTCTAGGAAAAAGTAATCTGGCTTCATGTTTGTGAGGGCTTTGAAAAAGATGTTTATTTATTTGTTTACATGTCTATCGCACCCTGTACCTGAAAGTGTCAAGGCAGGTTATAATTAAACCACTATAAAAAGACAATGGAATTTTAGATCATTTAAACCTGCAGATTACATCTGTGTTAAAGGGAAAGGTAGTCAATGGACAATTCTGCACTGGCTGGTGTACCAGATCAGCAAGTTTACCAGGAGCCTCCCTTCCACATGTTGGTGTGGTCTAAGGGAGGCCCCAGTCAGGACTTCCCTTAGACTGTACCAGTGTGGAGAAGAGAAGCTCCTAGGATGCTTGCTGGTCCTGGATATTAGCAATTACAGAACCACCCAAAGACTAGGGTAAAGAGTCTTTTTCAGATGTCTGAAGATATACAGTGATGGAGCATGACCATCTGAGAGAGGAAGCCATTCCAGAACCTGGAGTCCACTACAGAGAGGCCTTCTTCTCTGCCCCTGTACACTATGTGTTCTTTATATCTTGCCTAACTAAAATTCCCAGAAAATTTGAGCAGATATCAGGACAGTTAAATAGTGGAAATAGGTAGAGAAACTAATACATTACTATCAACAAGTGCCTATTCCCAACTATGGCTGATGCATCAACTGAAGCCTTTTTTGGACAGATATGTCTTGGCCACAGTATCCAAGCTCTGGTAACTTCTAGGTTGGACTACTGTAATGCACTCTACATGGGGCTGCCCTTGAAGACGGTTCGGGAGTTGCAGCTAGTGCAAAATGCAGCCACTAGAGTGCTGACTGGAACAGCTAGCTGGATGCACATCATGCCGGTATTAAAAGGGCTGCATTGGCTGCCAATTCACTACTGAGCCCAATTCAAGGTGTTAACTTACAATGTCCTAAGTGACTTGGGTCCCAAATGCCATCTCCCATATGGATCGGCCCGTGCCTTAAGATCAGCAGGTGAGACCCTCCTGGTTGTCCCACCGCCTTCTATAGTGAGTCAGGTGGGCACCCAGGAAAGGGCCTTTTCGGTAATGGCCCCCAGGTTATGGAATAGTCTCCCCCTTTAGGTGTCCCATGCCCCTATATACATTCAGGAAGGCAGTGAAGATGCATCTCTTTGCTCTGGCCTTTTGCTAAGGTGACTATACTCCCCCCTCCCCCCTCCCCACATTCACTGTAGATATTTTATTTTAATATTTGGGTTATTCCTTTACAGTAAAGATTCCTGTGCTGAATCTTTAAAAAGTGTTTTTATGTCTTTTATACACTGATTTGTAAATTGCTGTTTTAGAGGTTGTCACCCACCCTGAGACCTTTGAGTGTAGGGTGGTAAACAAACAAACAAACATATCTGAGACATTGAGAAATATATTCAATCTGGCAGCTGTTCACATTGCTATTTTTATTTTGGATCCTGGCATTGTACTGAAGAAGGACACTAAACTGGAATGAAGACCAGAACCATTGAGAACAAGGTGGTGGCACCTGCCTAAAGATGATGATGATGGTGATAGTAATGTATCCTAAACAATTGCTATTACATCATCACCATACCATCCAAGGGATCAGCTGTAGTTGGAGGATTTAGAAATGGCAAAACTGTAGACAGAAAAATGCACAAGAATGTGTGTGCATATCTGTAAATAAAAAGAAGTTTTTGATGTAACTGTACACAAGAATTCATCAAAGCTGGTTCTTTGCTGTGTTCTTTAAATACAGAATGTGAGATGCACCATCAGGCTAAAAATGATGAACTGAGTTTTCCATTCTTGTAGTAAAATTAGAAATTCTCCTAATTACATTTGTCTTAGGAATGAGTGAAACAGAGTACCTAATGAACTAGAAAAACATCAATACACCATAATGAGAGAAATTTGTTTGTTCAGAAAGTGAGAACAAATGGAGCCTGCAGTCTTGTGGCTCTAGAAAGAGTGCCTCAGGTTGTGATCATGTTGGGCTTTTTTCAAATTACCATTTTACAAAATGTGTCACCTATGTACCCAACCCCAAAAACTACCCTTCCTCAAAAACACCAACCAAAAACAAGCATTAAGAACATAAGAACATAAGAGGAGCCCTGCTGGATCAGGCCACAGCCCATCTAGTCCAGCATCCTGTTGCACATAGTGGTCCACCAATTGCCCATAGGCATCTCAAGCAGAGACAAGGGCAAAGCTTCTCCTGCTCTCAAATCCCAGCAAATGGCCTTAGAAGCATCCAACCTGTTCCCCCAGCCTGAAAGATGTCCTCAGGCATCCACTGAGTCCTGCAAGAAAAAGAAAATCCTATCTTCATATTGCTGTTCCTTCATCACAAAGCCTGGCAACCCCTCTGTGGCAACAAGTGCTTGCCATTCACTGACCATGGCTGGCTGGAGTTCTGAATCTCTGATTGGTCACCCCTTGGCTACAGAAGCCTCTGTAGCTTCCCACCTAAAACAGGACTTGCCCTGAGAGTAATTCTTTTTTCATCTGTGGAAGAGGTAGATAATTGGAGGCTTTGGGATGCAGTAAGTGTTCTTTTTAAATTTTATGTGTGTCCCTTGGGCTTCAAATTCACTCCAGGGGCATCCCTAACCTCATGTTGAGCACACCCTCAGAAACCCTAGGAAAAACAGTATCTTCTTCTGTGAGGGGGACTTTTGTTTGAAGGTTCCGATGTCAAATGTCTGAAGGAAGTTGAAGATTAATATACACCTGGAAACACCAGGTAGAGGAAGCCCCATCTAAATTGATGGGAATGAAAAAGCACAGCTACAGTCTTATTTCCTTCCAGTTAGTATGGCCTGTTTTGACTGCTTTCAGTGTTGTCTTTCCTATCCCATTGCAGGCCATCTTAGGATTTATAACCTTAATCTGAACTGAATGTTCAGGAAGGCCATGATGATCCAGAGACTGATTTTAAAGTATGAGGGATGCCTTAACTTACTCTGCATTCTGCTGATCAAGGGGACAGAGCTATAGATTATTGCAAAGCCTTTCATGCTTAAAAAAGTGATCCGGATATGATTTAGGGATATGCCTTCGTCTCCTCTTACATAACTTGCTGGATAAATTATACACATTCCGCACCCAACTTGAAGTTGCAATTCAAATCCACCAACATTATCGACTAAATCTAAAGTTCCTCCTCACAAATAGGAGCATGTCCTTCATTCCCAACAATTTACAACACTTTACGATCTATTTCATTGCATCGTAAATGTCATAATGACCCAATGTTCCATGAAGAATCATAAAATGGCATGAATTACAGCATGAGTTCTTTCGGTCTTTGACTGACAAACTGGCTCTGGTTCAGATAGAAGCTCTCAAATGTCTGCCAATGGGTTGGTGTTTCAGAAGCTAGGAGGAAAACTGCACCACACTCCCCTCTACTTCAAATAGTTTGTTTCTTGCACTTGTGAGTGGATGTTCAATCAACCTTTCCTGCAGGACTCATAAATGTAAATTCTTGTGCACACGCTGCCAATACTGCCTGCTCTAACAAAGGACTGAAGTGTTTTGGTGACACACAGTAATGCTTTAGTGCGTGAGACTGCACACACATAAATTATAATAATAATATGTATCAATGCAGGGAGATTGAGATCTTTATGGGATTTCATCATAATGTGGTTAATTGAATCCCTTAATGAGACTAAGGTTCTAGTAATCATCTCTTTATATGATGATGTGAAAGTTGTTTCCACTTCTTCTTCTTAAGGAAGAGTAGTAGAACATGAAAATAGATTCAAAATGCAAATGTTTGCTTTCTAACATTTCATTACCTTTTTTGAGTACTGGCTAGAAGAAGATTATTAATTTTTGCATTTGCATTTGAAAGGTGTCTCCATCTATCTTTCCCTTCCAAGAACCTTCCAAGGTAGCTTAGGCAGAAACAAAGGCTACTTCCACATGTTCAAAAAAAAAAGCTCATGTGGAAATGACCAGAGGGGTGCTGCATCCAACAGGCCTGCAGGCTATCTCAGAAGGTGGGGGCAGATATCCCCAGAAGCAGCCTATTTCTAGGTTGGGGGAAGCAAATCACTCCAAGGGCACTTGACACCCTCAGTTACTCCTGCCCTGATTCACAACTGGCCCTATTATGGAGCCAAATCCTGTACATCCGCCTGGGCAAGATGGAAACTTCAAATGGGAAGCTTTTGTTTCCCAGCTTTAGCATTTGCAAAGATCAGGAGACAAGGGGTATGTAGACTTGTGGACTTGATTCAACTCAGTAGCCAGTTTTTCCTACCAGTATGCAGAGGAAACCATAAAGAGGTTAGTTCTTCTGGGTCCAAGTTCAGCATTCTAGCCATTATGTCACACTGGGGTGACCTCCAGACTTCTCCACTTTACTGGTATGGTTATGTTCCTCTTGTGATGGAGTGATGCATGCATCCCAGTATTCCATGATGCAAAATACAAGAAGTGCACAATTGCTGCACCATTTTCATCTGGGCTTGGACCTTCATGTGCACAGTGGTGATTCCCAGACAGGAAGTGCATTTGCTTTTTATGTAAAACCAAGAGTGGGATATCATCCCAATATTCTGGGGCTGTGTTAGAATTACCATGGACACATGTTGCAATCCCAACATAGCCGTGGGATAATTCCAGTTTTTACACCCTGACTGAAGGCAGCCTGGCACTGCACTCCAATGGTGGATGTTGTTCTGCCTAGTCTGTCTGAGGTGCCCTCCCTTCAGATAGTTTCTACCCTTTGATGTGCTTCCTCTGTGCTCTTGCAACAATCCGCACTTACTTTTAGCAAACTCCTTTCAGCAGAACTCTCATAAGATCAGATGTTGCTGGTTTCAACAATACAGAAAAGACCTGGTTGGCTTCTTGTTCTTGTAAAAACCCTACCTTAATACATCAGTGGGCTATGAAATCTAATGTCTCAAGCATGTCTATTAATATTAGGAAGATGAAGTTCTTGTGGAGAACAGATTTATTCCCTACCCAATAATAAGGCCTGAAATTGTTCTCTAACAACATTGCTGTGCTAAGGATAGACGTGTTCTCCTCCTAACAAACTCTTCCCCATTTCCCACTAACTCTTTGAGATCAGAACTGAACTCCTTGGCCAAGCAAACTTGCATGACCCAAATCCTCTGGGTACTTTAACTCATCTTTAAAACATAAGACATTGTTGGGCAAGGCTTTCATCTTGTTAAAAACGTATATCTAAAGACAAGACTCACTTCCCCTTGAAGACCTGAGTAAGGAGATGCAGTGTTTTGTCCTTCACTGCTCAGAATCTCCTGTACTCTTCTGAGTGATGAGTGAGTGAATCCTTTGCCTGGTTGTCATGGAGAACGCAGAATAATCATAAAGCAACAAAGTTGGAAGGGACCATTAAAGCTGCAAATCCAAATTTATTAGAAACCTGCTGTTTATTCAGTGTTGGTTTTTGTTTTTGTGGCTTTTGTGTGGAGGCACTTTGGGAAGCTTAAGCAGTGGACCTCAGTTCAGATAGTCATGGATAACAATGCTACTGGAGGCCAGTTGAAGAAGAGTTAGCTTTTATAGTCCACTTTTCTCGCCCATTCAAGAGTACTCAAAGCAGCTGTCAAAACTTTCTATTCTTCTCCCCACAGCAGATACCCTGTGAGATAGGTGGGGCTGTGAGAGTTCAGGAAAAGAGCTGTAACTAGCCCAAGGTCACCCAGCTGGCTTCATGGAGGAGTGCAGACTCTAACTAGGAGACCAAACTGGCTCACAGTTATTGGGTGATGGTGCAACACTCAGAGGCTTTGAGTTGTAGTCTGTCCATGGAGAACACGGGCAGCCCATTTTAAGTTGGGATGGTGGGTTCTAGGGGCCTGAAAGTAGGTTAAGTGCTAGGTATGACTCAAGACACAGAACTGCACCAAAGAGTGATTTTAGAGAGTAAAAATGTTAGCCATTCCCTTGACTACTCACTTCCCTGCCAAACAACTGATTGACGGGAGATCCTCTTGTATGAAGAACAATGATAAGATCAGCAGCATCTTTTCCCTCTCTTTGACTGAACTATAGATCGATGTATAAGGAGCATTTCCCTCTCCTTTGGCAACAGTCTAATTACTCCCAAAAAGGGATAAAAAAAAAAAAAACAGTTCCCACAATTTGGCAGCAAGTCCTTCCTTTTCTGATAACAGCAAATATTGTCATCAAACACTGGGTAGATGTGTCCCCCCCCCTCTATTTTCTGCAGCCACAGTCACAAGTGCAGAAAATGGAAGTGGGTAAAAATCTCTTCTGCCCACTGGGGATCAAAGTATTGTATATTCTGGCATATAAGACTGCTTTTTAACCCAGGAAAATCTTCTCAAGAGTCAGGGGTTGTCTTCTACGCCAGGTGTTGTCTTCTTATATGGTGAGTATATCCCAAACTCTATTTTAACTGGAAAAGTTGGAGGTCATCTTATATGCTGGAATATATGGTAACCTTCTTTGTTTGGAATTTGAGAAAAATTCTGTTGTGATAGATTCCCCCCCCCTCCCCCATGTACAGAAGATTTTAAAGGGGCAAAACATTTCATCTTTACAATTTTGCACATTCCTACTGTGTGCACAGTATGGATCTGATTTCCATTGTTTCCCTCGTTTCTTCATTCATTCTCCTGTTCTCCTGCCTCCTAGCAAAATGGACTCAAAGATAGGCTCTGCACAGTTCCTTTGGTTTGTACTGGAGGGATGCTGGGCGTGGTCACTGCAAAACAAAAGAGGGTAAGGCATTCTCCTGCCTTCCCTTACGGAATGAAAATTTAAAAATTGCTCTGCAAAAGGAAATGTGGGTCTGGCTAACTCAAGAGACTAATGTGTGGCTGCTGGGACCACACATAATGCAAACTGCAGAAAATGGTCCATTATGGGGCCATTTCTGGTGCTTCACATAATGGATTCAATGGAAATTTTGATATTGGGGAATGGGCCAGGATACATAGCCCATGTGAATGATTCTCCCCTTCTCTTCTAAGCCAAAGCAAGCACCACACGTTGCATGCAGAAGTTGCCTAAAGCTAAGCCACCCTGTTTTCGGTAAGGATGTGATTGGTGTATGTACGGATTAATAACTTATTTTTGCTTTTGCATATTTTAGGCATTTCCTGAGGCATTTCCGCACTGAATCGCGTTCGAAACGGAACGCGTTCAGGCGGAAAGCTTAAGCCAGCTTCGGGCGCTTTCCCCGTTCACACACAGACGCGCCAGAACGCGTGTAAACGCGTTCCGGAGCGTCTGGGTGCGAATGCTCAAAGCGCCCGAAGCTGGCTTAGCCGGCAAACGCCGGCAAGGGGCGCGATGACAGCCGCGGAGGCAGATCGACAATCAGCTGTTTGACAAACAGCTGATTGTCAAAGCCGCGCGGCGTCGGAGGCGCGCCGGCAGCCGTTCGGGAGACAGAAGAAGCGCGAACGCTTCTTCTCCCGAACGGCTGCGGGCGGCTCGTCCGCGTTGGAACGCGTGTAGAGCACTTCAAAGTGCTCTACATTTCGAACGCGGAAAAGACAGCTGCGGACACGTCGGAACGCAAGCCGCGCGCGGCCAATGCGGATGACGTGTCCTCAGCTGTCTTTTCCGCGTTCCGTTCAGCCCCGTGCGAAAACGTCTCTGGTCTCGGTTAATTTTACTATGCATCCATTTTGCATTCAGCTAACAGTCCAGTCTGATTACTCCTTGAAACAATTTCCTGCTGGGCCTTAGGCCAAGCATCCTTAGTTTTTCTAAGCACATGAGCAATGACAGCTAAAAAAAAGTGGCAGCTGTGATATTACAAATAATACTAGTAATAGTAGTAGTGATGATGATAATGATGAAGGTACACTGATAACTCTGATTATCCCAAGTCTTTGGGAAGGATCTGATGGTCAGAATACCAAACGGGTCATAAACATCTACCATAGTGTGATGATGACGATTATAATACATTTGAAGCCGTATTGCAATGTGAATTGAACAGACCATGTATTTCTGTCCCACTTCTAATATGCATAGAGTACAGAGACAAATGTGTACCAGTATTTTGCCTGTTATACCCATTGGTTTGACACATCAGCACCTGGAGGCAGTGATAGCCTAACGCCCATCTCTGTTCTTTGCAGTTGCACAGCAAGGCTGTGAGGCAAATTTAGAATGACTTGGTTGAGAGCTTTCCCTGTCATTCAGGGCATAACGTTATGGCGTACACTTGTCCATCTAAATCAATATCATGAGTTGCCAAGTAATATAATGTATAAAACTATGCAGCGTGATGCTAACTTAAATATAAGAAATGGCAGTTCATGATACTGATTTGGGTGGATATGCAGATAATGGGAGAGGGGAATCTGTCCTTTCCTTCTGTCCTTTTTTCCAAAAAATCCAATTCATGGCATTGCAGCTTGTAGTCTCACAGACTCTGAATATCAGAGTAGAAATACAAGTTCTGGTTTCTGCCTTGAGGCTTCCTTGTTTGTCATTCTCCACAATTCTGGCCATCACATTTTTCAAGCCTATCTTTCCCACGATAAAAACTAGACAGAAGTTTTCCATAAGCAACAGTAAGAATTTTTGACACTGTTCATCAGGTGCCAAAAGGCCAACCAGATGTTTGTAAGTGGACTGGACAGTCAGATGACTTAGTCTATGAGCCCTTCTGCCAAAAGAAACAACCTTACTTTAATTCTCAGAGAACTACACTGAGGCTGCTTCGATTGTAAGGGATGGCATGGAAGAAATTTGGATGCTGCTTTCCTTTTGAATGCTGACACTTTGGCTAGAATACTGGGTTGAGGACATGGTCTGTGGACCTAATTTTGGTACACCAAAGGTGGGGTTGGGTAAGAATCATATCTGTGTAAGCATAGTTCTCTTTTCACAGATGTAATGGGCAGAAAAGAGTTGTGTCTTGGAGCTCCACATGTCTGCCTATCACCCTCCCACCACCATGGCAGTTCATCTAGAAATAGATTTGATCACTGACCTTTGACGTGACTGGACCTCCAATCCCTGGGACCATGAGAGGAGATTTCAATCAGTGCTGGAGTAGTGAGCACTGTGCATTCGATCACAGCCATGTTAGGTCAGTCACTGGTGTGATCAGCCTCAATATGCCTCTGTGCTTGAACATACTCCTCTGCAGTGGTGGCCAATCACATCAGCAAGGAGGTGGAATTTCTGGCTTTGGGTGCAGTGGTGCGGGCTGGTCAATGAGAGGACCATTTGCACTTCTGGCCAGTAATGGACTCTTTGGGAAAGCTTTCCTCATGACCAGTGTGAATAGTCCACCTTTATCAGATGTTTACCAGCCCCAGTACACAGCAGACTAATTAGGTAAGTGCAAAAAGACCCCTGGTCACTCTGGCAGTAGCCAATATGCATGTCCATTGTTGCGGCAACACAATCACCACTAGTATAGTGGAGATTGCACTCACCCAACACATAGGGAAGCATCAGATGTCCCAAAATGCAAATCTTTGATGCATCCCAGAAGCTTGTTGGACTTTATACCTATCAAAGGGGCAAAAGGGCCCATAGTCTATGTGACATATGAAAACCACTTTCATTAATATTTTTGGTTAAAGTTCTATAGAAAATACTGTAGGGCTGTGGTAACACCCTATGCTTAAGACAGTCTGAAGCAGTCACTGATTCCCAGGGATCAAACCACAAAGTTTTCTGCAATCCTATCTGTGCGGTATTTGGATAATCCCAGCACAGAGACTGTTTCTGTTTCTATAGCCTGGTTATATTTTTAGGGTGTGCCCTCATCTTCTAACCACAAAGTATTGTTGCAAACTCAGAGTGCAATGTAGGACTTATGCTTACTCCCATTTTTTAAAGTACCATTTTGTTCAGCTAGTATTAAGACAGCACACAAAATCCCATTATCTTCTACAAGCACAATTCCATCTACCCGCCCAACAAAGCACATTTGTTCCATCTCTAGTTCTGTTTCCCTGGGCACATCTTTTCATCTTCAAGGGATAATGCCACTCCTGATGTCACAGTTTCAGTTTGATAGGAAAGAAGGATGAAAAAGAAAGAGTTTTTGATGTATATGCGTGTATGTACGTACTGTATGTATATATGTATGCATGTGTGTATAGACCGTCTCTGTGTTTTAATTTTATTTTCATTGTAACTTGCCCTGAGACCTTTGGTTATAAACACAAATAAATAAATGCTTGCATGGCAGTGTTAGCAGATTTTCTTATAAACGTGATTTTAAAAAGGTTTCTCAATTGTAGGACATGGGAGTAATAACACAAGGGAAGTGGTATATGGGTTTGATTATAATCAGCTAATATGGGGCAGAATATAAGGCAGATCAGGTATCCTGGAAAGGTGTCTTATGAACTAAACTTTCTCTATCTTAAAAATATAAAAAGGGCACATTTCAGATTGCAGGGAGAGAAATTTCCAAGCAAGGATAACTTCTGATTATTTACCGGAAGACAAAAGACAAAGGCCCTGTCCCCAAGCAATTTAAAGCCCTCTAAAATTCTTCTTTTGCCTCTTTTGCCTCTGAGCGCCCCCATCCCCAGCTTTTCAACGAGCTTCCAGCGCTACAAAAGGAGGGAAATCCACAACAAAAAAAGTGCACTTTAAAGAAGAGTTCCTGCGCTCTTTTTGAAAGTTGCAGGTTTTCCTAGCAGCATTTACCACGGGGACACTCTGTGGCAAGAGGGGCGGGGATTGCTGCCTGCACACACAGCTATAAAACATTCACACATCTACCAAAACTGCAGCAGCTTCCCTTCCTTTCCCTTTCTAAAGCTCAGAACTGTCAAAGAGTCAGAATCATGCAGAATTGCAACATTGTTGCAATTGTTATCAGGTGTGAAGTGAGTGGATTGCTACAGTTACTGCTGCTTTACTGGGTGGATTTTGACAGTGATCTGTGAAAGTGTTGAGAGTGAATGAGCGAGCGATCACTGCCTTTGCTGGCACGGGAAGCCATTTCGGAGGACGGAGATCTGGGAGACGAACAGAGAACTGATGGCTATTTTTCCTTTGAACTTGTTGGGGTTTTCTTCCTGGTTGTGGCCACGCAGAGCACAATCCCTCCCCGTTCCTGCCAGCACCCTATCAACAAGAGAGGGGGCAGGGAGAAAAAGATGCAGACAAGCAAAACACACTTCCGTGGG
The DNA here is from genome assembly GCA_023333525.1 of Aspidoscelis tigris stejnegeri. Classification (NCBI taxonomy): domain Eukaryota; kingdom Metazoa; phylum Chordata; class Lepidosauria; order Squamata; family Teiidae; genus Aspidoscelis; species Aspidoscelis tigris. The sequence goes on from JALMGA010000006.1 coordinate 69,822,804, forward strand.
GATGGAAGGTGTGTTTTAAATGTGCATTTTGCTGAGCCTCATGTGGATGCTTATTCCGGAACAGCACGGCACTTTTAAAGTCTGCTTGAATAGAGTGATGGTAGAGGGAAACTAGACCCTGTCCCCAAAAGACTTATTAGCCCCTCTCGGCTTCCTCTGCTGTCACCCTGTTATAGCTGACTTTAAAAGTCCCCTCCACTTCTGGAATAAGCGTCCCCATGGTAGCCGTGATCTAAACGGACTTTCCGTCCCCAAGGAAGCCTGTTTCCTTTCCCCGCATCTTCCCCCCCGCCCCCTCTCTTGTTAAAAGGAAAAATAGCCAGATCTCCGTCTCCTGAAACAGGTTCCTGGCCCTAGCAAAGGCAGATGAGCGCTCATTCACTCATTTTCAGCACTTACTTTCACTTCTGCCCCAGCAAAGTCAGCGTCTGCAGGCATCGGCAGCGCGATCTTTCGCTCGTTCTCTTTTAAGGCTTTCACAAATCAGTGATAACAATGTTGCAATTCTGAGCAATTCTGGCTCTTTTTACAAAGGAAAGGAAGCGAACCTGCTGCATTTCTCAGATGTGTGAATGCTTTTTGGCTGTGCGTGCAGGCAAGCAATCCCTGCCCCTTTTGCCACGGAGCGTCCTCAAGGCAGATATAGCGAGCAAAACCCACGAATCGCCGAAAGAGCGCTGGAACTCTTCTTTAAAGTGCACGTATTTTATCGCGGGTGTCTCACTTTCCTAAGCTCCCTAAGCGCCTTGTAAAGCCTGGAATGGGGCCGCTCAGAGGCAAAAGAAGAGTTCCAGCAGACTTTCAATTGCATGGGGACAGGGCCCTAGAGAGGCAAATAAGTCTTTTGGGGACTAAGCCAAAGGGAATTCTGTGTCTGTAATCTTTAACAGAAGCTGGAGCAACTTGGATTTGAAAGGATTTTTTTTTTTCTGGGAAACTACAAGTTTGGTTTTCTGAAGAAGCTGAACCTTGGATAACAGTTGCAACATCATTACAAATATTAAGTAACTTCTACAAGGTATTTGTTAAGTTGGTAACATTAATGCTTGTTTTTGTCTAACACCATTAAGTAGCAATAATGAATCAGACTAAAATCTCTGATTGCTGTTCATTGGGAAAAACTATGGCCAATTTTGTCCATCTACTCTTCCCATGGATCATCTGCCAAGACATTGGAAGAAAGGTCCTCATTGTAACCTGCCGTTGTGGACTGGAGAATCACCACTGCACTTTACCAGCTGCCTCCCTCTGCTTCTCTTGGCTTTGCACTGCTTTGCCGTTCCTTTTGAGAAGTCCTTTAACTTTGCTATAATTTTTTTCTGAGTCATTTTGCAAGTATTCTTGCTGAAGACTTTTGTTGCAGTAACTTTTGAGCTTGGTTAGAGATATTTTGATGCTGCAGGCACTTTTCTGCATCATTATAACTTTGGAGGTGCATTGAGGCAGAAGATTGCTGCTACTTGACATCTGATGGGTGAGAAAAGATCAGTGTGATTAAAATTTTAAGGGTCTAGGGGTTCTGTGTAGCGATTTGGGTTGGTCTTCTAGGCTAAGAGGATGCACAGGTTTAATAAGGGCTTTGACAGAAGATTTGCCAAAATTCACCTCAAATGAGCCCTTTCTATTGAGTTCTATTATAAAAGGGATCACTGCACTGAATTAATGGGTTGGAGGCATGCACACTGAGGAATCAGGGAGGTATTTAGAATACATTACAGGTTTTTCTGCTGCTGGTAGGGGGTTCTTATTTGACACTCAGAAGCTTACTTGTCATTTTTGACATTGGATGAAGTGTGGACTGAGCTAGAATGTTCAGAAGTATGCCCTAACTTGGTATAGCTTTGGACCTTAATGATGAGGTCTACATTCAGCCATGGTTGGGTTGGTATTAGGAATGTGTATGAATGATGGTGGTAGTGGATGTATTCGATTCATATTGAATCAAATGCAAGAAAATTCATACTCATTTGAATAGATCCCCCTTAAAATGTGGTAGGATTTGAATTCAATACAAATGTTCAATCCCATACTAATCCCATACGAATGCATATGAATCCCATATGAAGCTTCATACAAATGTATCGAAACATTCGATTTGAATTTGAATGTCTGAATTTAGCCAAATTTGTATGAATTTTGAATGTTGTGAATATTCATGCACATCCCTAATTGTTATACCAAGCCCAAAGATGGTTAGGCCAGAAACTACAAAGCCCAGGAACTTTTATTGCTGGCCTTTACATTTTTCACTGTCTCTGACTGCTCTTTGAATGCAGTAGGTGGGTCTGGGGTGGAACAGGTTGTCTAAATGCAGGCACTGAATGCCCTGTTCCATTCTAGCAACAACTCTTCCCAATATGATGGATTATTTGAACAGGGACAGAAATCCTGCCTTGTCCTGGAATGTGATATGGTGGAGGGGGTGGGATGCAGAAAGTGTCACTGAATGTCATAAAACTGATATCTGAATAGCTCTTTTATTGGATTGTGCCACGAGTTGTTTTCGATACAAGATCCATTCCATTTCTCTGAAAGAACTTTTCAGTCTTCGTATGATCAAGCGTTCTTGCCCGAGATGTCTCTCTCTGCTTCGCCATTTGTCAACTGTCTCCTGCTCTATATGTAACTTGAAACAGATTGCTAGCATCTGTCATTTCCCAAAATGTCAGACTCAGCTTCTCACGTTACAGCTCAGCTGAGTCAAATTGCAAGCGTTTCTGTGGAAATGACATGGAAATCAAATGTAGGATGCCCACAGGAGACTGCAGAATATGAGCCCAGGAGTGTATCATTGCTACTAATGGGGACCATTATGGAGTATTTATTGTTAAATCTAGGGCATGAAATAAGATATTGTGGTCTTCCCACATCCTTCATTCCTTCTGCAGTAGGGTCAGCGATTCCATTTGCTATGCTGTTAGGATGGAGGGATTAGGGAAGCCCTGTTGTGAGCACGATGGAGTCAGTCGGCTCTGTTCAGTAGCTGATATAAACATAAATAAGCCCTTTTATTTATCAAATTACACATTACATAAATGATATGGATGGCAAGAGCTTCCCCCAAGTAGGAGCGATTCTGAGGTAAATTTGAATGGTTCAATGTATTTCTGTTGCAAGTCAGTGCTACTGATGCTCATTCTGAAGTAGTTTTTGTCCAGTTACTGCATTAGGTGGAAGGTTTCAAAAAATGTAGAAAAAAGTTAAATTTAAAGATACATTTTATCTCAGTGTACACTTTTCGGAGCTGGACATTACCCTGAGAAGGAAAGATTGATCAATTTATATCCAAAACCAGAGAATCAGGATCTCAAAAGGATTTCTACTTGGAGGACTGATTTTTAAAAGTGAAAGGATCTGCAAATAAATGTGACTTATTGCCCATTTTAATCTGGAGTTCCTGAGATTCTATAGCCACAATTGTGGAGTGAATGAATACCTTTCTCAAGAAATGTCACAGTAAGGTAACAGAAGGTTTGAAGAGACCTTTAGGAAAAAACTTTCAGATACTTTTCTTGTATCAGAATACTCCCTACCGCTGTTGGCTTAAGGTTTATTGCCAGCCGGCTATGAACAGGCATTTTAAGTATGCCATAATGGGAGGGCCTTTTTAAATTTCCCACAGTGCATTTTAAATGGTCCCCTTGTAGCTCAAGGCAGGCAACAGTAAGGCTGTGTTCAGATCTAACATAAGGGGTAACTCAGAGGAGCCTCTGAAAGACAGCGTGTGGCCCTTGTGTTCCCAAGTCTGCTCTAATCCACTTTTTCTAGCACAGAATGTTCAGGAGTGGGCAGAGGGGCAGACTGGTATGTAAACATTCCCATCTTGAAGCCTTGTCTGAGATGCCTCCTTTTTTGATTGTGTGTGTTTCTGTACTTGTTTTACCATCTGCTGGATGGGAAACATGCAGAAGAGAGTAATGTTGATATAGAGCTCACATCGGTGAGCACTAGTCCATGATAGCCCAGCCCACGTGTGATCAGAAACTTAGCTGTGTTTGGTCACATGTCCAATCCTCCGCAGGGTGCCGACATCTTGGATTTGGCATCCCGCGCAACTACAGTCATGCCAGGGACCATCAGAGCTGCCAGCGTGCTTGTGTGGCAGCTTCAATGGCCCCCATTGTACTGGAAAAGGTGCAGATGGCTGCCGCTGGATGCTTCAGGTAAGCTCTAGGTAACGTTAGTTTGTGTGTGGTGCACAGTTGCGATTACTGATTGCCCTTACTGTCAGGGAAGTTTTTTCTAATATCTAATCTGTATTGACTTGAAGTTTTATATCATTGTTTCTAGTCCTCCCATCTTGTGTAAGTGAGAATAGGGAAGGTCCCTCTGCATTGTGACAGCCCTTCAGATACTTGAAGATGGCTATCACCTCTCCTCTCAGTCTTATCTTCTGCAGACTAAACAATCCTAGACTCTTCAACCATTCTTTGTAGGGCATGGCTCCCAGACCACTAATCATTTTGGTTACACAAGGGTAGCTACTCACACCAGCACACTTGCTGCAGAAATATTAAAGGTGTAAGATTTTTCCAACAGACATGAAAAAGTAAATGGAGAAAGAGAACAATTCTCAAGTCTTTGGCATAACCTTCCTTTGGACTCATTTCCCTTGAGCACAAATTATCTTTTTTATACTCATCACAATCTTCTGCCTTATCTTTTGATGCCTCCTGTCTGTCTAATTATAGAATGCCCAGAAGCAGTTGGTGGGCCATTGTATGAGACAGGATGCTGGACTAGATGGTTTTTGGCACAATCTAGAAGGGGTCATCCTATGTTCTTAGCTTGTAATTTCAGTTCAGTCAGAATATTCCTTCTTTTCCCCCAATACTTCCCGAACAGAAATAGGAAAGACTTCCGTTTTGCTATTTTCAGAAAAGGCTAGTGCAAAGAACAGACAACAGAACCTGATTTTATTTGCTAGTTCTGATTTTTTTTAACACTTTCCATTTCATTTGCATAGAGAACATTTGTAAGGGCTTCTCTTTAGAAGTTATGTTTAAACTCCAACTGAATAGGCAGTATCATTAGCAGCACTTTTTCTGGTAGCTACAGGGAACCTTATAATTTTTTGTGTACACCACTTTTAAAATCTGTTTTTAATTTTGTTTTTCCAGTATTTTATTTGTAGCCTACTCAGAGTAAAGGATGGCAAATGAATAAGTAGCTGAATGAATGAATGAATGAATGAATGAATGAATGAATGAATGAATGAATGAATGACAGATCTTAATGTATACTGATGCTTGAAGCTCAGATGGAGGTCATGGCCAAGGGTGCATATTCCCAACTATGACTGGTGCATCAGTTGAAGCCTTTTCTGGATTCAGTCATTCACCAAGGCCTTGACACATCATGTTTTGTAAAATTACTCCTTATTTCTATCCCTGAATTAATTTATTAATGGTCTCCTTGGAGGAGGGGGACTTCCTGTTACAGCTCATTTGTTTTAATGTTTCATTCCGTGTCATATCCTTCTACTATTAACAAAGACTTATTTTATTTGATGTGGTTGTAAAACCCAGCAGACTTCTCTCCTAAGTAGTTTTGTCTAAGGCTGAAATGACACAGAACATGCCATCACACATATTTCTTCCCAATATTTTATGTTTCTCTCAAGCACAGCTTATCAAATGCTTTTAAGAAGTAAGCAGAGTGTTTATATATTAGCAAACACAGCCACACCCCACACGGCAAAAATTGGTGACAAGGAAAACAGTAATAAGGAAAAAAAAACTGAAGAGACCAGCAGCAAGTATTTTTATATTATCTTTTCCCCTGCCCCTTTTGAACAACACTTGAAGTTCTGTATGAAGATTTTGTGCAGGAGAGTTAGGGCTGACAAGGGGAAGGATTTTTCACACTAGCATGTTCGCAGCTCCAATGACCTCCTGATGCAACTGCAACCACACAGAGTGTCAGCATTGTCATAGTAATGGCGCATGCAGTCATGGGTGGGCTAACGTTGACAAATGATCGCAAGTGCGAGTGCTAGTCAATGTTAGTTGATTGCACACCTTTCCCATCCATGGGACGGGAAGGGAAATGCAAAAATGCCCACTAGTCTGCAGCTGGATTGTTGCTTGTAAGGTTGTGGGCTGTGATAGCATCTGGGTGTGGATGCACCTCACCTGTGAGCAGACAAGAGCTCACTAGCAGATAAGCCTTCAGTTTTCTCTGACTCCAAACTGCAGTGGTTTGCCATGGACATTTCCGGTGGACTGACTTTTATTTGGACCAATTTTTGGATGCCTTGCTTTGGGAGCAATGAAGTTATTTAATAATAATTTTAAAAAACAAAAAACAAAAAAACCTAGGAGATAAATGCAAGGAGGCTCTCAGTAGCATGAGTGCAGAGGACACAACACGTGTGTGGACATGGCCATTATAAAATGGGAGTAGTGTTTGGTTTCCTCAAGAATGTTTCTCTTGAGGTTGTCTTATAAAGAGTACAAGCAAAGCCAGTTTCTTCAGAACTTCATATAAAAATTTGGAAGGGGAAAGATAACTGCTAATGTAGTGCTTTGACATGTCATTTGATGTGACATTGTCAAAATAAATGATATCTGCTTGATTCATAGAGACAGAACACTGATAGGCATATAAAGAAATGAACAAAACCCAGTGAATTTTTCTTAATCATCTGCCAAGAAAATGCTAGTGGGAAAAAGGGATTATAGTTATAGTGGTGACTATCTGTAGCTCAGGGTTGGAGTGCTGCATTGTAGGGATTTTATGAGCTGGATTTTCTTTCTGCAATAATTCACTACCAGGTAGCATGTTCTGAGCAAACACTCTTTCTTAGCTGCTGGTGGGATATATAGCAGCTAGAGGTCTTTACTCTTTCCCATCCTAACACTCTTCTTAGACTTTTTTAAAACATTTGGCTTAGGACATAAAAGGAGCTTGTGGATGAAAATGCAAGATGTCTATGCCACAAAGAAAGAAAAATCAATGAAATGTACAAAAAGGATAGCTGAAGGACTTAAGTAGGTTTTGCACTATCCAAGGCACAGGATGGGGGAAGCGTCTGTATGGACGCTGTACTCGTGCCATGGTAAGTGCTGGTAGACTGCTCTAATGGCAGAGTGATATCTCTATCTCTCCTTTGTTGCCTTCAACCAAGGTGACATACTAGTGTCTCCTTTGCAGCATTATCATCAGTGAGCCCACTCCCACCATCAAGATCACAGACAGGAAGCCTGGCTTTCCAGGCATCAAGATTGGCTATAATTTTGATGACAGGAGGAAGGAGGCTCCCTCTTCTCTCTTCCTGCACCATGAGAGGTCTTCAGTCTTACTGTCAAGATCACAGCTAGTGATTTCCCATACTCAGTTTTTTGGCTGGAGGCCTGCAGCAGAATGCAGACCCACTGTTCTAGTAGTGCTGTTTTTAATATGTAGAAAGTGGAGTGTTCCACTACGTCCATGTATGGATATTTCCACAGTTATCCTTGCTGGCCAGTTAAATATCTTGTGAAATCTACAATTTGGAAAAATCATTGTCTAGGACGAGAGTATTTAAAGTATCACTTCCCTTTCACCTGATCCTACATATCTGAAGAGCTCAATGTTGTGCCCTTCACCCCTGGGTGCCTTATGTAAGAGTCATGTTCCTTATCTGGGTACTTTTGTTATTGCTTAGTGAGCTGAGCCTGCACATGGGGATGGTCCCAGGCTATTTGGGGACAAGATTGGCACTCACATCATTGGGAGGTGGGGTACACTTGCTGTTCCTGCCTCTATATTGGAGATCGCAACTGCTGAGATTTTTTGGGAGTGAAGAAATCCTGATCACCAAGGCAGGCAGGATAATGGCTTAATTTTTGTCCCTTTTCCCAAATATTCCACCCCTGTTTCCTGATCACCAAAGCGATCATGATAATGGCTTGATTTTCTCTCTTTTAAGCTTGCTGGGAGTTCTCGTGGTTCCCGGTGGAGCGGAGGTGCACAAAACTGCTCAACCGCTCAACTGCTGCCAAACCTCGTAGCAGCTTTGGGTTTTCAAAAATTATTTTAAAATTTAATAAACTTAAATTAATTTTTTTTCTGTGCTTCCCAGCCCAGTCCTGGCTTTCTGTGCTGCTAAAGGGGGGGGGGAATGTGGCATTTGCAGCTGGCGGCACAGGGATGGGCTGATGTGAATCTGGCTTCCAATGAGGAGAGAGGGGGCAGAGAGGAGATGGCGCTCCTCCCCCATGCCTGGGTTTGGTGTGGTTTGCATGGGGACAGCTGCATCCGCACCCAGCTTGCGTTACCAGGAATGGCATGGGGATGGGCAAGATTCGATCTTGGACCTGCTCCCGGTCCAATGCATGCCCAATCAGAGCCAAACAGTTTGCATGGGGACACGGCTTTCCACTGATGAAGTCTGAAACTCATTAGACAATCTCTGTTCTTGCATTGTGGTGGTGATTTTTATCTATATTTTTAAATATATATTTTCAAATGATTTTTAAAAATTGTTTATATAACTTTCCTCACCTATTTCACAAATTCTAACCTGAACTTTTTTTTATTTACTTAATTGGATAGGACTCTAATGACAGTGTTTTCTTCTCAAATAATCTGTATAGACTCCTGGAAGCAAAAACTTGGACGGAGACAAGTTAATCTCATTCAAGTCTGTTGGGACTTTTTTGCACTCCTTTATGTCTTCTAATATTTAGTGTTAAAGTATCAGTGATTAAAGCAAGTGGCATTTATTTACAGAATTGATTCTGATTGTATTATATGTTCACATGAAGTTGTGTGGAGTGTGTTTTTAAATCCCAGTGCATTTATTTCTAAAGAGACCAGAATTTAGAAGAACAAAAATAAATATAGCCAATTAGTATCTTGATCCCCCTCTCCCTTTCTTCCACAAATTATTTACAATAAACCTGGATACAGCTCAGTTCTCTAATATGCATATTCAATGAGGCAGAAATAAGATTAATGATCACTATTATAATTCTTTTCTAGAGTTCTGTTCTCCATTTTAAACTTATAGTATTTCACGCTAGAGTAGCAGTTCCACTTAAACTGTGCAATTTTTCGATCTGCAGCTTTCTCTACTGAAAATGGAATTATAAGTCCAAGTGGAGTAGTTGGATAATAGTTTCAGGAATTTATCTGCACATGCTTAGAAGCACCCCAGCTGCTGTCTGGGAACTTGAAACTGATTGAGATGTGCAATAATAATAATAATATCAGATGGACAATTAACAACAAACAGAGCAATTTAATTTAAAAATTCAAAAAGTACATCAGAACAAGGATTAGCAGGAACTAGAACCACCAATCCTACATAGGCGAATTAAGAAAAACATTTGTTGGCATTTTGGAGAAAGTACAAGGATTTGATATTCACTTGTGGTGGCAGTGCAATACTGTATTTCAGTTTTGGGAAGAAACCATTGAAGAAATGTCTAAAATACTTAATGTACCAATAGACCTTGTCCATGAACTATGTTAACTATTGATATGGAAAGATATCAATATTAATATTAAAAAAAGTGGCTAGGCCATAATATGTTATTAGCAACAAGAAAGTATTGGAAGAAACACACAGAATGCTGTAGGTGGGTGGGACGGCTGAAGCTGGCACAGCACAAATGTCTGCCAGTCCAAGCTTCTCTGCAACCAGAAACCAGCTTTTCTAGCATGTCTGGAGGTTCCCTTGTGGGTATACTTTTTGATAAACAGCAAAATCTGTTATTTATCACCTTGGTAGCTTGCAATAAAAGTTACAAACATGCATAATTATGGAACATAATTGCACAATATATTTCATGAACTATAGTTTAGTTTCATAGAACTATAAAATCTGAACAGTTTAAGCCCCCATTAGAAAATAAATGCAAAATTTGCAGTTAAAATTCCCTAAACAACTATTTAAAAAGATCTTCACTTGGCACCAAAATAACCACAACACACTTGCCAGAAGGAAATTCTGTAGTTAGCAGCTGCAATTTATTTAACATAGAGACATGGGAATGTGCCTTGACTTAAAAATGGAGGCAGCTTCTTGTGGGTTGCATGAGGTGGAGCATTGCTTGCTCCTCAAAACGATACCTCCAGAACTCCACTTTTGACTTCTACAAAGCACAACTTCCATTGAGGCCCACAAAATTATGCCCTCACAAAATGGTGCCAGCAATCATGCCTGGAAATGGGGTGGCAGGATCACTGAGAGATGCCTTCTGCTACCTCAGGTGGAAATGGGGCAGCAGGAGGTATTTTATCTTGGTGTCTTACTTGTTAAGTGAGGATATGACCTGAGGTAGCCTAAGCTGAAGGTCCATGAATAGCTAAGATGTTGCTGAACTATGACCATCATGAGCCCTAGCTCATGACTAATAACAAGGAACCTGAAACATCTGCAAGACTTTAGCTAGGTGTCTCTGAAGTTTGGGAGATGGGATAGTTCAGTGGTAAGAGTATGTGCTTTGCACGCAGAAGGTCTCTGTTCCAATCTCTGGCATTTTCCTGGGAGAAGGCAAAGGTAACACTTCTGCGTTGTTGTCAAGAAAAATCCATGAGAAATCCATATAGGTCTTCAGGAGTTGGGCTGAAGTCAGTGGTTTCTTTACTTTTATCTTACAGTCTGAAAATCTATGTAGGCACCATAGCTGTTCTTTTGTTTATTCCAGCTTCAAGCAATTTTGTGGTTTTAATAATTAACACTTGCACTCTGAACTGGGCCCAGAATGAGTTATTTAAATTGTTAAACAAACACATTTAAAAGGGAGATGTTGAACAATCACAAGTCTTTCTCACACCTTTCTTATTGTATTTTGTGAGCATTTTTCTTACTAGATTCTTCAGTCTTTTCTTTCTTTTCTTTCACACTCCAAAGAAACACTGAGTTGAAAAGAATATTGAACTTCAAGTGCAAACCATCAAATGGAGCCTCAAATGATGATGAATGAAAACTATAATGACTTTCAGGAAAATGAATGTTTGGTCAAGTTGAAGTCCCTACTGCCCGTAGCAAGCTATTAAAAATATTGCTTCATAAATGGAGCTCTTGGAAACAGGAACAGCTTCTTTAGATCAATGATAAATCACAAACAGCTGCATTTTAATACTTTCTTTCTTGTAAAAATGTGTGCTTACAATTGTTTTTGTACGTCCAGAGTTGAGCAGAATGTTTATAGCCAACATTTCCAGTGCAAGGGAAAGGGTTGGTTTTTTTTTTTTTTTTTTTAAAGTAGGGGATGTGGTGGGAGATGAAGTAGGTAAGGCAGGAGAAAGTGGTTTTCCAAAAGTTGCCCTGGCAGCTTTACCTTCTCGGTCTAGATCAGCTCATTCATCCAGTCATAGGGCACTATTTTCTCAAGAGTTGTCTCCCTTTCTCCAAACCCGTTTCATGGTTCTTTGGGACCTGCACACAGTTATAGATTATTAGTGCATTTCTGCATGGTTCATATGGACATCGTTCATTTGGACAGTGCTAGCTGCTGCTGGGGAACATGGCATCCATTTTGACTGAGCAGCCCCTTGACAGCCATTTGTCGGCTGGGATGGGGCCATGGCAGAATAGATGGCCCCTGGCATGTGCTGCCAAGCCCCATTCCAGTCTTGGCTCTGACTGAATGATTTACATATAATTCCAGATAGGGTCATAAACAGTTGCAACACAGAGATTGGGAGCAACAGACCCATGGAGAAGGGCAAGTCTCCTTTTGGAAGCCTCTCTTTAGCTGCTTTTGGTAAAAAAGTAAAGTGTGCTGCCAACACACTTTAAAGTGGATCTTTTGTAATGATTTTTTGTGTAAAGATACCTTTACAGTAAATATATGCTTTTTTAAAAAAACTAAAGTTGCTTCTGAGCAAAAGAAAGGGGCACCAGCTCTTGCAGATTCAATTGCTATGGTTTCTTAACTTGAGGAGGGAAATCCATATTCAAAGCAAATGATGCATAAGTGACATGTGTGTGGCTCCTTTGTATCTCCCAATTCCTATCTCTGTATTTCTTCCATAAAAAAGGAATTAACACTGAAGCAATAGGGAAATCTGCAAAGTGCAACACTTGCAAAGATGGCTAATTAACATGAAGCAGGAAGGATTGGTAGTGACATAAAAGAATCTGCCCAGGAAGAGCTTTTAGTCCTTACATTAGTGCCCCTTAAATCAAAGAAGCATTTACTTACACTGGCCCAGTTTAAGCACCATTCTTCCACTGCAGCCTTAAAACAGATGGATGTGCATTTCTGCAGGCTACCCTGGAAAGATGATGATGGTAAATTCTGGGAATCCAATGTGAGAGCCAGGCATAGGCTGTCATTCACTGAATTTGTGGTGAGCAGATGCTAGCTGGTTCTAGAATAGTGAACATATGTTGTTTCATTCCACACTGATGGCAAATCAAGCATGCTTAAGATGATTTCCCTGTTACAATAGAGTGGAGGTCATTTCTAGCACACTATGCATGATGTCCTGGGATGTAGTTCATTTTGCTGCTGAAAATGTTGATGGCTGTTATGTTATGATACCAGTCTTGGCAGACCAACTTCCAGTGAAGATATAGGTAGAGTAGCGTCTGTATGTCACCTTAATGGCACGATGGAATAGAATATCACAGACTGCACACAGCTTCCCACATATCCAGCAAACAGACTGACTTAAGTGCTCCCAAAGTACCATAAGGGAGAAGAAGAATAAGACCTTTTACAGGCTGAATTCACACAAGTTCCAGAAGGGCTGGTACCTGAGACAGAAAGCTGATGGGCACCACAAGGCCAACTGAAGTGGTAGACAAACATCACATGTCTTGTGGCTTCCCCTAGCCTTTGTGGGAACTCAGCCTTAAAGAAAACCCTCCCTCTAAGCAGTGCAGCTGGCAACCCAGGTTGCTCTGCAGAGCCCTGGAAAGATGGCCAGATGTCAGCCATTTCTGGTGCTCCAGTAAAATATCCCAGGTGTAAACCTGAGGCCTTTCCATATGGATGTAGTGCACTTAGGCTATCTATCTATTCCCCATTCATACCTAAGCAGGAAAGGGACACACTCCCATGTGTCCCTTACCTACCTAGGTGTGAATGGGGAATCCATCCCCATGGGTCCTAGCCTGAAAAGGCTGGCGCGGGGGCAGGACGCCCCACCGAGGCCTACTGTCATTGGGCTGTGTTGGCCCATTGGCAGACAGCCTGATCCCAGCCCGTCCTGGGGTCCTGGGCACTTTAGCCAACCTGATCAGGTCGGCTACAGCCCATAGAGACCCCCTGGGCACCCACACCCACCCAGGGGACTGCACTATTCCTGAAACATGTGCGAGTGACCTACCTCTTTGGAGGTTGGTATCAGACTGACAGGCCCTTGGGGGTGGGGCTTGTGAGTCTGATGCATGATGTTGTGTGCCTACGTGCACCGCGGCTTGCAATTGGGGTGCAGTGTGTACCTGTGCACAACGCCTGGTTTAATGGGACGCCCAGTTCGATGGGAATTTTCTGAGTTCTTAAACACTGTCTGTGGTCACACTTAAGGTTTAGTTCAGCTTCAGTCCATTTTCAGAGTGAGAGAATACATTAGCAAAATGACAAGCTGTTTTCAGTGTTAAATAACTCAGAAAATTCATTTTTGGGATAAATAACGTGGGGAAAAAAATACTGGTCAGTTTGCTGATGTGTTCTTTCACTCTGAAAGCTGGTTGAAGCTGGATTAAATCTTAAGTGTGACCAGAGAGCCAGAAGAGCAACAATATTATGAAGAGTTGGCAGATGGAGATAATCACTATTACAGAAAACCTGGTATTATTGATTTTCAGTTGACTAACCTGAGATTATTTTGGGGTTGCCAAGGAGAGGCATGATAATCACAATGTAGTTGTGGAAAAAACTTGCAGGTTTTTATCCATGTCTTGAGGAACTTGAAATAAACCATTCCAAGAAAGCAAAGTTCTAGGTCACAACAGCCGCTTTGATTTAATGGGGATAGATTCTCTCGCCTCCAGTAAGGAATGCACATAGAAAATAAGGACTTGCTGAAGTGAATGGAATATGTTAAAACTGAATGATTAATAACTAAAGTTTTTTTTAAAAAAAGAAGTCTTAAACTGATTTGACAGCTGTAGTGCTACTGCACACTGTACAGCAAGAATTCAAGTTTCTTTCAACCTCTTTCAACCTCAGTGGAAATATTTAAAACGGCATCAGTATTTTACAAGAACCTGAACTGGCAGAAAGCTTGAGATACTGTTGTGTGTACATGTATGTACATACACACACACACACACATTTTCCTATGTTAACAAGAGACAATGAACTGTATTTTAAAAATGACTGGTGCTTAATTGGTTGTCTCTGTCAGACTATTGTGAAGTGAAGATAATTATGATATTGTGCAAGATTTCATCCCTTGAAAGCCTTGTCAAGTGAATACAGGCTGGTAAAAACTGAGAAAACAACTGTAATTTGGAGTGAAATTAAATGAGGCTCTCTGGGCTTCAGTATTAGGGCGAAAAATAGGAAACAAGTAAAACAAACAAACAAGTAGAACTTGAAGATTAACTCTTTAGTTTGTGCTAATCATAGTAAAGCTAGACCTGGAGGAAGAAAACGCTGCCTGCCGTATTTTTAAAAGACAACGGGGGCAGATTCAAGCTGATTTACAGACCAAGGGTGGGAATTAAACTACCTGTGATAAAATCTTCACTGCTACCCAAGCCTTAAAGATAAAAGAGCCTACAAAAAGAGCAGCACAGAAGAAAAATAAAAAGAAGTAGAAGCAAAGCAAAATGTTAAGCCTGCAATTCTTCCAATAGCTTGATTTGCCATGTAACTAGTTGCCAAGATGCCCTCTAGTTGGGTTTGGCAGCTGGTGACTGAGTGGACAGATCTGGACATTCATTGCCTTCATCTGGGGAGGTATTGTGCAAGTAGCTGCTAGGAAGAGGGGGAAAGTATGCAGTGGAATATAGAAGTAAGGAAGTGGGGGAGAAAAAACTTCACACACACACTACTTTTAGGAGGAGAAAAAGTGGATTGATTCAAACACAGGAACAAAAACAGGAATTCCCTAAAATAGCAGGTCTGTCTGTCTGTCTGTCTGTCTGTCTGTCTGTCTATCTATCTATCTATCTATCTATCTATCTATCTATCTATCTATCTATCTATCTATCTATCTATCTATCTATCTATCTATCTATCTATCTATCTATCATCATCTCTGCCTGCCTGCCTGCCTGGCCTGCCTGGCCTGTCTGTTTTAAATAAATAAATAAAATAGCAAGTAGTAAAATAGCAAAAAGAAATCTATTAGATATTTATGCAATCCTGCATAATAATACACCTTAGCAGTCAGTCCAATCATGAGATGATAGAAATGATAGGTTTCATACTATAGCAAAAAGACATTTTTGTATACGATTTGTATTGAATCTGAGGCAAGAAAATTCATATCCGTTCAAATAGAATCCCTTGAATGTGGTAGGATTCGAATTGGATACGAATGTTCAATACAAATTTGATATAAATGTTCCATACAAATCACATACAAATTGCATATGAATCCCACAGGTATCTGCTATGTATCTGCACTCTGAACACATAAAATCTGCTCTGAGTCCACTTTGAATCCACTCTCAGTCCACTTCAAATCCACTATAGATCTGTTGCAGATGTGATTGGGGCAGCTGCTTTCCCACTTCCTCCAGTTTACAAATGTAACAAATATTCGTACAAATGTACTGAAGCATTCAGTTCGAATTTGAATGTCAACCTTCTAATGTGCCAACATTCGATTTGAATCCGAATGTACAAATTCAGCCGAACTCACATGGATTTTGAATGCTACAAATATTTGCGCACATCCCTAGTGAAGAGTATCAGGTGAAAAGCAAAATGGGCTGTTTTCCTTCTTTGCTTCTTTTGGAGACCACAAAAGCTTATGCTGTTAAAAAGGCAGGCAGTTCTAATCAAAATAGCAATAACTTTATGTGCAAAATAGGAACTACAGAATGTTAAAAAAGGACATTTTATACAAAAAATGCCAAAGATGATAATAAAGCCAGAAAACATTTCCACATGATGCATTTTCGTCATCACTGTATGCTGATTGGCTGAATTTGCATAATATAATATTCAGTTTTATGATTTATTGTTGTAAATTACTTTGAAACTTTCTAATATGAAGCACCTAAGTTTAATAGACATTGTTTATTAATATGCAGTAAGCATAATAAAAATCTTTGACTGGCCCTGTGTGTATGTATGAGAGAAATGCTGTGTCGCCATAGCATTCAGTGTCGTTGTGGGCTGGAACATGAAAACAGACCTCCTCTGCCCTGCTTCCCCACACTTTAGATCACTGGATGCCAGATTTGTGGTGCTTTTTTGGTAATACTGAAGCTACAGCAAAAGCATAAAGAGGGAGAATCTTTGACTATCCATCCGTGTGTTTTAATGGTACACGTGACCATACAAGATGCAGACAATTGTGTGTCCATGATCCTGTGTGACCAATGTCACAACGAAGTATAGAAATGGCTCGAGAATTGAGTAATTCACTTACCTCCTCCTGAATCTAAGCTGTGCCTCCACTTCTGGATGAAGGCAAGTTGGTCTCAACTGGGCAGGGGAGACACTGTGGAAAAAGGGTACCCTCTTTCTCTCCATTTTGAAGCAAGGAGTACCATTTTCTGTAGCATCTCCATGTGGTGTGTGAGACTCCTCTGTACAGGATGTACCTTCTCCATTGATAATGCACTGCCATAAGGATCATGACAATTGCCACATGGCAGCCACTGTTTCTGAAGAGGGAGATGGGGCAGCAGCGGGTACATTCTTCAAATGATGAAGGTGCCCTTGTGTGGTAATGGAGACCGGGCCCTACTTGTCTCTTCCAGAAGCTGAGTAAGGTTGGGAAATAGTCATAAGAACATAAGAGAAACCCTGCTGGATCAGGCCACAGCCCATCTAGTCCAGCATCCCGTTGCACACAGTGGCCCACCAAATGCTCATGCAGAGACAAGCAGAGACAAGGACAAACTTATTCCTGTTCTTGAATCCCAGCAAATGGCCTTAGTAGCATCCTGCTTCCCCTCCAGCGCCCCCACCTGAAAGATGTGCCCAGGCATTCATTCTAGTAGCCATTGATACATCTGTCATCCATAAATTTGCCTAACCCTACCTTAAAGCCATCTAGACTGGTAGATGTCACCACTGCTTATTTCACTATTTAGTATATGCCTGATTATCTGAATTGTTATTGATAACCACTGATCAGAACTGAATGATAATTTTAAACATGGCCTTCAGTTGCTTTGTTCGAGGGGGGCACAGAGGTAAGGTGATGCTTTACAGTTATTAGAAGGAAGGTTGGGAAGAGCAGCAAATGAAGAACCAAAATTCAGTTGTCAATTTCCCAAGCAAATATCTGCAATTCAGTCAATTCCATGCAATTTCCATTTCCAGCTGAAATTTAGACTTGAATTCTTTTTTAATTTAAGGGAAGCCATTGGAACAGCTCTGCAAACAAATTCAATGATCAAGACTTAAATTAAGAAAGAATGGCATTCAAGTCTACCTACATACTGGAAGTGTGCACAGTCCAGGATGATTTCCATATGGAAAGCCCCATGCTCTAAGCAGGTTAACACTTTGGTGAATGCCATTTTAATCCACACATAACAATTTAATAATAGGTGCCGATATGGAAAGTGCTTTTTTTCGGGGGCAGCAACAGAGAATAGTGATAATGCAAAAAAAAAAAAAAAAAAAAAGCCTGCTACCTTGTTATTATTGTTTTCCAAGGGGAGTCTAATTATTATAGGAGTAGTGGGAATTGTGAATCAATAGCACTTAAATATAGTCGATCCCAAAAATATATATTAAAAATCTAGGTTTACCAACAGATGAAATAGCAGATGGAATACAAATGTAAGATGGTGGCTTATCTCTGTGATATCGGCTTTTCAAGGTTAGAGCACTGTGTGAAGGCAACCTTTGTGACTAGATGATAACAAATTACTAGAGGACAACGGACAGAGCTGCTTAGGGGCAGCCAACCAACCAACCAACCACCTCTGTAGTTCATCTTCATGAAGATGGAATGCCAGCAACGCAGCCTACCCCTAAGGGAATATGGCCTGGAAATAAATTAATTAACCTCTTCCATTCACATCCTCAGCTTCCCTGTAGCAGTTTAGAGGGACTTCTCAAAGACATTAAACTCAGAAAGTGTCCAACTGCTGGCTGAACACACTGACATTCTATGTGTGTATAATTCAGAAGTTAAAAAGAAAGAATGTGGCTAATGTAAAATAGACTTCACATCAAGTGAAATAAAGCAGTCTGTTTTCTCTAGTCATGGATCAAGAAGTTTGCTTGTATATATTTACAGACATATGTAAATCATATGCCTAACTTAGGGATGTGCATGAATATTCTTAACATTCGTTATTTGTACGAAGTCATACAAATCCAGACATTTGTACATGAATCAAATGTTATTACATTCGTACATTAGCATTTGTATAAATATGAATGTCTCAGAACATTTGTATGAATATTTCATACATGAATTAAACTGGGGATATGTGTCAGATACATATTGATATGTATTCATATAGGATACGTATCCTGTACGCATGCATTGGTATAGGATATGTATCCTATATGTATGTGTTCATATAGAGTCCATATCCAGGATCCATATCCAGGATCTGTATACATTTGTATTGGATATTCATATGAATTTGTACGAATGCATTTGTATCAAATAGAATCCTAACCACATTTGAAGGGGATCTATTCAAACTAATACACATTTTCTAAAATCCCTTACGTGTACATTCCTAGCCTAACTCTATCCCCAACACCTGTGGCAAACTAAAAAAGTTTTACTTGAACATGAATGTGCTATGTGCCTTTTTATTGATTTATGTACTGTATTTTAGTAAATGACAGATAGATAAAAAGATTCATTCAAAGTATAAATAAATAAGTACAACTCAGTTAGGATGCCCTCCACCCTTTTCTTTCTGCATTGAGCTCGAATATGGAGGTAAATTCTATTGATCTTGTTAGAAATAATAAACTGCGCAGTCACTCAAGGAGCTGTGAACCGTAATGACTACATTTTTTTTTCAATTTGTCACCTCTGAAAATACGCAGCCAAGCTATGGCCCTTTAGATTCTATTAGATGAAGGTGAACATACAGCAGTCATCACTCCATGCTTGACTTCTGCTGATTTAGTGGCAAAGATATTGATATGGTTTGCTATTGGTTTCCTCTGAGGAGCTGCCAAGGATTGACCTTGCCACCTTTTGCATGCAAAGCATTTCGATCACTGAGTTATCCCAGCAACTTCTCTCACCAATGACTGAGTGCATGGGAGCCATAGTTCTGTCATTCTTGTCCTGGAACTAATGACAAGGGAACATCTGGATGCCACTACTATTGAGTACCTTGTTGTACTCTTGCCTTAGAACTATGGATAGTGGAAGGTCTGGGTGCTACCACCTCTGAGTATCTTGTTACCAATCTTGCCTTAGAACTATGCACTGGTGAACTCTGGGTGCCATCACCATTATGTATCTATTTCTTCATATTCTATTTGGCACCAAACAGTCATTTCAGATTCAAGTTCATTTTGAACACAGGCACACAATAAAAAATGCATATAGCTCATATAGTAGCACACTTCAAGTTCCAGAAGTCAATCTTCAAAGCCAGATCAAAGAAGGCCAAGGTAATGATGACAGCAGTGGAGGAATTAGGAGTGGAACTTAATTTATACTGGATTGTACTACAACCACATGCATCAGAAAAGGGGATGCCACATGCTGATGCTCCCTTTCCCACATCTGATCCACATTAAAGGCCAGAAAGTGCCCTTCTCAGCTACTTTTGAGCCACTTTGTAAATGCATGTGGATACAGTCCATAACTAAAGGCCTTTTTGCACTTGGTGGAAAGGGACACTCTGGGTATGCTCCCAGACGGAGCATGCACATTGCGTGGAGATGCTTCTCTATTAGAAGCTTCTCCACATGTGTTGGAGTGTTCTGCAGCCAGGATAGACATGGAGGACAACTTTCCTAGCTGCCGGCTGGTAACCTCCTGCATGCTCCATTTGTACCCCTTCCAGGTGGAAGAGGTTTGAATGGACTGTGTTACCATGGCAAGAGTGCTGCCTATGGACATTGGCACCATTGCCATGGCACCATGATCACCTGGAGGCAATTTGCACACAGCTGGCATGTAGTTAGGCACCAGATAAGTTCTGAATGGCTTGGGCATCCTGAAATGTGGATGCTCAAACCATTCCACAACTTTGCCTCCCTGGGACATTTTCCCAGGGAAGGTGAAGTGCGGAATGTCCCTAACTCTGATACCTCTGAGCACAATTGAGATTCCTGCCCTAATTCAAAGCCCCAATACACTATTTTGAATAAGTGAGTAGTATAGTTGTTTGTGAAAAGGTCAGAAGATACTGGTCTGATTTCAGTATTTCAACAACAGAACACTTCTGTGGGCTATGAGCTATAGATGCTGTACTTCTTGATATCTGGACCTGAAATTTGTTCTATTGATGCTCTCAGGATGAACAACATTAAAAACTCATAATCTGGATTTTCTGTTAGCTATATTTAACCTATGGCATGCAAATTGGGACTATGAGAACCAGGTTGGTAAGCATTACTGGATGCCACGGTTTTTCCTGCCAGAATTCATTACTGGTGCACCTGGGTCCTGCAGTGCCTTGAATTGTGTCTTCCAGCTATCCATTTCCTCATGGTTCCATTCTGTGCCCTATGCCTGATCTACATCATCTGCACTAATTCCTACTATGTACACCCTGCTTACGATACTCTAATGCCTTATACCTGCTTGTGAATGGTGGGTTGAGAGGTTGGCATTGAATTCTGCAGCACAAGAGAAGAGAGAACAGGAGATGATTCTGCAGTTCACTTGATTTCTACCTGATGATTTACAAGGTATGTAAATTAAGAGACAACCACAGAAGGTACATTTAATGACATCTTAATGCATCACAGGATTTACGACAAGGCATGAATTGCTTGTGCACTCAACCATCTGCAGCAGATGCAGCAATAATTCTACTTAATACTTAGACGCAAAGTAAAGCATATTGTTTTTCGTACAAATGTTTATGAAACATTAATAAGAATAATATGCACCATTCAGGGCTGAACATGCCATATGAAATCTTCTCCTATAAATATTTATAGGGTGGCCAGTTTTGGTCTGCAGTAGAAACGGATCCAGGGCTGCAACTTTCAAGCTGCCCTGTCATTTCTTTCTTTCCACCTTTTGTGTTTGTGTTCCTCTTCTTCAAAAGCAGCCAGGGAAGTTGGGCAATTACTGCTGTATCACAAGCAAGCATGGCTAAGGAATGAAGTTCTTTCAAAAGAAATTGCTATTTGCATTTATAGTATGAAGAGGTGATATATTCACACTGGTGTAAGTTGCTGCTGCAGAGATGGAAGGAATTAATGGGCTTCATTATATTCAAGAGGGTACAGAGGTTTTAGACTCTTGGTAATTCTTGGTTTTCATAAACTACAGAAAATATGAAGTTATCCCTGCTGATAATTGAAATGTTTGAATTAGCTGTTTGCCACAGCTTGCCATAGACCTTTGGGAAAATGCTGTGCGTTTGGAACTTAAATCTATGCTCTAATTTTACTGTAAATTTGATCTACCACTCAGGAACACTTATGGTCTTATTTTACTTGCTAAACAGAGCAGTAATGCTTTTCTATCACGAGATTTTCATTAAAGAAATATCGTTTCTATTCACACTTGTATAGTGTTTCTCTTAATGATTCTTACCAACCACTAAGTGACCTTTTAATCAGACACTGGAACTACATCAGCTTTCTGATGCCTTCATCTTCTGACCATGCCTCCATATAATTGCTCTTTGTTATTAAAATCTTGTCTTGAACATCCTGAACTGTGAGGAAAGTTTCAGATAAATCATGCTGGCAAGTTTACATTAGTCAAAAGCACTAATTCCTCAGAGAAATATGATGCTGATGTTCCCATGCAGAGTTTGGGGGTGGGGGGAGTTGTGAACTGTTGCCCAGGAGTAGACATGATCCTTGTGTGCCTGAAATAACAACATAGAAAAAGTCCTTGTTTATTTCTTGGTGCATCCTGAGTTTTATAGTATCCACTAAGGTTTAAAAATGCTGAAATACATTTCTGTGTCCAGTACCTGGAGTGAATGACGGGTACATTTAGGGCTCTTAGTCAGAAAAACACAGTGGGCTATCAGGCTTTCAGCTTTCTACCAGGACTTCCGTAATTACGGGAAATGGGATTTAGTGTGTTTTCCAACGTGCTGGTATGCCAGACCAGTAAGTGTACTCGGTTACCTTTAGTAGAAGGCTTTGTCTACATAGGATGGACTGTAGACGGAACACAAACATCCAAAAAAGTGTTGTGGTCTGGTCTATCAGAAGACCTCTTTAAAGAGGTCTGTTGGCGTACTAGGAGGTGGTATAGCAGACCTTGGAGGAGTGCAGGTGCCACAACTCAGTGGTCTGGTACATCATGGGATCCATTGTGTCAGTGCATCTTGTTGCTTTGATACAGTGCATCCCTGGTCCTTTGGAATTTTCTGAAACCTCCAGTGCTGGCTTCCAAACTGGCCCAAGCTTCATCCCAGCCTCAAAGTTGGCAGAAGCTTTGGAGCTGGCATGGGGGTTGGAAGAGGACAGCCTGTCCCAATGTAGGCAACTTTGTTTCAGTACAGGAGCAAGCTGTCCAATCTACCTGATCTGGTCTGCTAAAGGTAAATGTGAAAAGGTTCATAAATGATCCCTTAAATGTGATGCTGTAACCAAGGCTTTTTCTGCACTTAGTTGGATCCTGACCATTGGAAACATGAGTGGGATCAGCACCATCTGTCACACCACAGCCTTGTATTCCTACATCTCCAAAGGCTAGGTACATAGGTTCTTGGGCTCTGGGAAGGTGCAGAACCCTGCCCAAAATGCTGCCCCTCCCCCCATAGATTTGATTAAGTAGATCTACTGGTGATCTAGATTAAAGCCTTCCTAATCAGGGCCAGGCTGTGTCTAATGCAGGTGGAGCAGACCACTGGGGACATGGGTTCATAGGTCTAGATTAACATGCAGGTTTATGAGGCTTAGACTTTTCATCTGCATAAATGGCTCATGAATAAACTCATATGTAAATTCATAAAGCAAGGTAAAGGCATCCTTCTCTCTTGAAATATGATGGAAAGAGCCTGGGCTGGAGTATATGGCAGCTCTAAATTGTTCAGGCATCAGAGTTTCCCTCTCGGTCTAATTAGTGTAATGAAATGAATTGCAAACATGACATTCAGCACTGGGATGCCTGCAGGAACTGCTGGAAAGTGATGATGTGTGGCTCATTTAACCACCTTTGAGCCAAGGGATTCCTAGGCTACATCCTCATGCACGTGCTATGAAAATTGGACTTAGCCCAGAAAAAAACATTCTGGCAAGGAAAATGGCAGGATGAGTTGGAGCTGATTACCTGCTGCCTGTGTACTGTCCCATATGTCTCATCTTGGCTTTTAAGCTGTAGAACAAATATTCCCTAGTTTCACAGTTGCAGGCTATGGACTTTTAGGCTGGGTCCCCATTCTGGCCATCTGACACACTTTGGGCACTGTTTGGGCATGCATGGGCCAGGCATGGGACCAGGAACTCATTTCGGGTGTTCCCATGAGATTCTCGGCAATGTGGGACAGGTACGGGTTGGGCACGGATGGTGGCATCCCCATGAGAACCATGCCGAACCCTGGTATGGTGGAGCAGTGCCACCTTCTCTCTACCCCCTCTCTCCTCATTGGCAGCCAGATTGTCATCAGCCCTCTCCTGTGCCACATCTCCCCTCCCTTAGTGACACGGTCAGCCAGGACTAGGGTGGGAGGCATGGAAACAAGTTAAAATAAAGTTTCGTTCATAAAAATATTTTTAAATGCCGAAATCCTCTACGAGGTTTAGCGGCAGTAGGCTCTTGAGCAGTTTTGTGCATCTCCGCTCCACCGAGGACTGCGAGAAGGCCGTAAACTGAAAATCAAGCCTTTATTTATTATTGCCATGAAGATCGGGGAAATGGGGATTGCAAATGGAACAGAAATCAAGCCATTATTGCAGCCTGCCTTGGCATTCTTGAAATGAGGTTGGAATTACCTCTGTGAAAATGGCAGAAAATTTAAAAACCAAGCCACTCTACAGCCTGCCTTTGTGATTGGCATTTTAAAAAGTCAGCTGCTGCGATCTTCAATGGACAGGGTAGGGACAGCAAGCACACCCCACCTCCCAATGGTGTGAGTGCAAATCTCCTCCCTGTTAGCCCGCTAGTGTCCCCATGTGTGTCCCTGGCTCACTGAGCAATGCTTACTGGTCCCCCAAAGTGTGCTGAGACTTCTTTTTTCAGGTATCAAATTTGGCACCCTTCTGGCATGATTTGGGAGGGGCTGGCATGCTTTTTGCAGACCAAATCCAAAACCCATGGGGATGGACTGTGCCGATCCTGCACTCGGGACCGTGCCAAAGAGCCATGGGGATGGGCTCTTACAGTCTCTCCAGAAAGGCCCTGGAAGTGGACCATCTTCTGGAGTTTGGGGAAATATTGCTGGGCTCTGAAGCGGGCTGCTGCCATTTCTGTTGCTGCTCTCTGTCTGCCCTCCAGAGGCAGAGGCCAGGAGTTGGACTAGTCAATGCCAAACCCACCTTCCATTCCACTCTAGTGCTCCTAGGCATGGGTTCTGCATTTGGGGGATAGACCAGCCACAGCACTTTATTGGCACCATGTACCAAGAAAGCCTAAGCCCTTCTATGGTATGTGCTAAGGTATAGATACACTGCATCCAGCACACCACAGGCATGGGGCCATGGGATTGTGTGGATGTTGCCCTTAGGGATGTGCACAAAGCCAGTTTCCCACATTTGATTTGATGTTGGAATATTCTGTTTTGGCTGAATCCCCCCCCCCAAATGTGTGTGTGGGTTCAGCTTGATGTGTGAATATCTCACAAATATTCATGAACAAAGAGAATCCTCCCTTCCCACCTCCCCACTAACCTGCCACCACTGCTGCCACCCCACGATTTTCTCATCCACTTAAGGGGACTCTGGCTGACAAAGCTTTCTATTCTTCTCCCCACAAGAGACACCCTGTGAGGTAGGTGGGGCTATGAGAGCCCAGAAGAGAGCTGTGGCTAGCCCAAGGTCATCCAGCTGGCTCATGGAGGAGGGTGGAATCGAACCCGGTATTCCCAGGTAAGAGTCCAGCTCCCTAACCACTAGACCAAACTGGCTCACAGGAAGCCTGTGTCAGCTTCAGAGCAGCACAGACATGACAGCAGATGCCACCGCAGACCCCCATTGCACTCCACCACACCCCCTTACCTCTATGGAAGCTGCAGTGGCGCCTGCTGTCATTCTCATGCTGCTCCATCTTCCTCTGTCTCTTCTCCAGCTTTATTTCCCTTTCACCTGGTAAACATGATGATAAAACAATCCATTTCACCATGAGAAACAATCTCAAAGCTTTACAGAATGAATTGCAAGGTGCAAGTCTGAAGGGTAAAGGAAGGTAAATAAATTGATATTCCCCTCTTTTGATTAGGGCAATTTTTTCTGGTGATTTCATTAACCCCAGAGCTGATCCAAGCACACATCTTACGCCTTATGCTAAATGAAGACCTGTTTTCCCTGATGGCAATAGGAGAGATGATCGGGTCATGGGAGACAAGATGTTATGTGGTTATTTAGCTTCTCAGTAGCCATAGTAATAGAAGAGAGTAATTAAATTTAATTAAACAGGTTTAATGAACAAAATGTTAATACAGTACCAGTTTATTATTATGATCAGGCCTTAATGTGAATTTGCTCTAATTGATTCGAGGATGCTATAAACCTTCATTCTCCCTGGATCTGCAGTCTTTGGGTTGGATTCTCTTTGGCCTTGTAATGCATTTTCTGGCTACGAAACACAGAACAGCTCTGGCGGCACTTTGTTTTACACCAATTGCTCACTCTCTCAGATCCAACTGCCTAAAGCTGACCAAACAGTTCATCCAGACAATAAGATGTAGCACAAGGCACCTTATGAAATCCTGGAAAGGAGTCTGCAGAATTCAATTATGAGCAGAGAAGGGCAAAAATTGCAGAGAGAGGTGCCCAAAAGCAACTTTTGTTGTCGTAATAATTGCCCTTAAACATTTTCACAGAGTTCCACCAATTGCTGATCTGTCTCATAATATTAGAGACTAATAAAATGGAGAGTAATTCAGTTGCTCCCAATGGCATGCTATTTCACAAGAAAGGTCAAAATTGGCTTCGCTGTTTACTTTTTAATAACTCAGCCATAAAATACTTTAAAGGAAGTGTGTAATTTGACATCTCCACAGCCTAGAATATTTTCATGTCAACAGAGCTCCATCCGACAGCACTTAATTTATTCACATTATTGGATACTTTGGAATAAAGCATGGATAATCTGGAGTAAAATGTGTCTGGATGTGCTTTACTCTGGATTATCCACATAATGTGGATTAAGTAAGCACTGTCTGGATGAAGCACTATGAGACAAATCACAAGCTGTGCTGAAGAAGGCTAGCAGTGTCCCACTCAAACAGCCTACTGTTGTCCAGCCCCAGCCACTGAAGAGGCCTCTGAACTGCAGGTTCTAGGAAGGCCCTTTTGCATGGTCCCTCACTTCCGGCACCATTTTTGGTGGTGCTTCCTGGGGTGATGCCAAAATGGGTTCACCTTAATATTCTGGTCTACAAGGACATGCTGACCCAGTTGTGAACAATTTAAAGACATCCATAGCAGGACTGTGATATGATGCTATTTTTTAAAAATATATTTTTTATTAGTTCTCTGCCTGCCCCCTCCTTGCCTCCTTGCCCCCCTTCTTCAGCCTCTCTCCACAAAATCTGCTTGCAGTTCTCCTGGGCGTCCCTCCATCTTCCTCTAATGCTGCTGCTGCAGCATTCCCTTTCCCCCCTCTTGGTTAGGGATGTACATGAATATTCATAACATTTGTTATTCATCCAAATTTGTTCGAATTTGAACATTTGTACATGAATCAAATGTTATGACATTTGTACATTAACGTTTGTATGAATATGAATGTTTCAGAATTGGTTAAACTGGAGAGATGGATCCAGATTGCATTCAACATGGATTGAGAGTGGATTAACAGTGGATTCAGGGCAGACTTGATGCTTTCAGAGTGGATATGTTATGGAATACGTATCAGATACGTATGTGTTCATGTCAGATACGTATTGGATATGTGTCAGATATGTATGCATTCGTATCGGATACTTGTATGAGATCGTACAAATACATTCGTATCGAATGTATTTTGCGTTATTATTTTGCATTGTATATTTTGTGTTTGTTGTAAACGGCCTTGGGCAAATTTTCTTTGGGGATGGCAGTTATCAAATGAAATGGAAATGGAAATGGAAATGAAATGAATAGAAGCCAACCACATTTGAAGGGGATCTATTTGAACGAATATAGCTTTTCTAACATTTGATACATTCTGAATCAAATGCCAAAAAGCCCATTTGTGCATATCCCTGCTCTTGCTTAGTTTTACATCTTCTCACCTTCCTTCCTCCTGTAGTCATCTGCACCATGCTTCTTTCTCCTTCCTGCTGCTTTGCTTCCCTTGCCTGGCCTTCTCTCAGCTGAAGCCTCCTTTCTTTGTACTATCACTCCCTCCTTCCTTCTCTCTCCCTCTACCCCCTCCATCATGACACAGTAACAGGCAGGGAATTCTCTTTATCCTTCCTCTAGGTCAGTGTTTCCCAAACTTTTGACATATGTGTGCCCCTTCTATAATTTTTGTAACACTGAATACCCCTCATAAAAAACATTAGGGATAAAAATTGTATTTTATTAAAATAATCCAAATCAGTGGAACTTACTAAAGCACGATAACAGGTGCCTGGAACTGACTATTAAAGAAGTAAGTTGTCTCTGTAACAAAGTGCAGTATATTCACGCCGTGTCACGCCTCACAAGACCGTTAGATAACACTGCAATTCTCTGGTGTTTAAACAGCTCTGTGGCTCAACGTCAACTGTTAATGTTCCCGCAGTTTAAAAATGGCCGAGCCCGAGCTGCGCAAAGGATGCGCAGAAGTTCCCACCATAATGAGTTGTGATACAATGTACGATGGCCCCAGTTCTTGTGTAAAAACTGTGATATGCGCCTATTTCTTTCCTTGTTCTGTGGGCGCAGCTAAGCATGGTGCAGTGGATATTCCCACGTGATCCCCACCAAACTCCGGTGCAACGCGTACCCCCACCAAACTCTTCCCATACCTCTGGGGGTATGCGTACCACACTCTGGGAAACACTGCTCTAGGTTTAGATTTAGGGCCTTCAGCAAAACCAGAGGTTGGCAAAAATCCAGACTGTAACTGGAAAGCACTTGCTTTCTTCAGAAGAAAGGAACCATTCAATTCCAGTTGAAAACAGCACCCTCCCAAAACAGGTCCCCCAGGGGCTGCAAGGTTAGAAACCATTATTCTCCGCCATGATATCCATTGCCATCGGATTCCGAGCCATCAGATTCTTGTGTGTGCTTTGAAGCTGTTGTGGGGGCTGGTCTGGAGTAATTGCCATGCAAACAGTGCTGTAACAGACCATGCTTTGCAGTGTTCCAGACTGGAGGGCCTTGAGGGTCCGTACTCATTGGGCCAGATCACAGCAACATGCATGCAGAAAGGCTCATCTAGCGCCTTTATAGTCAAAGGTAATCTAATACCAGCTTTGACTCAAAACAGATTTTTGTTTTTTGTTTTCCTTGCAGACAAGTCTGTTTATGTATGATTCACATTTGTGCTAAAATTCATTGCCTTTGGAAATGCTTGAATTAACTGAATGCTCCAGGCAGTTGGATCTAGCTCTGAATAATTGAAAAGTGACATATTGGCTCTCAGTGCTTGATGATAAAAATGAAAAATCATGAGATGGGAGAGATTTTTGTTTGCAGTATTGTGTGTACTGGCACCACCTGTTGCAATCACTTAGGTCATGTTAGGCTCCTATCCTGCTAAAACTAAATCCTCTAGGAAAATACACTGTATTGGTATTAGTTGCACTAGGAGGTTGGAGAAAGCTTTGTCCCCAAAGACCAAAAAACTTGCCGAAAATTAAAATAAGGATCCATTTGTCTGAATTATTTGTCTTTCAAACATCAGGGTATGGTGGCAAAAACATTCAACAGTCATCTGTGCACAGTTATTCCAGGGTAGCTCAAGTATAAATGTGTTGCCTTGGTCATAGGGCATGGTTAGGCATCGTATAATCCATATTGGGCGGGGGAGGGGAGGATCAGGTGTGTCTTCTGGTCATTCCCACCTTGTGTGAGTCACAGCTCTCTTCTGAGCTCTCACAGCCCCACCTACCTCACAGGGTGTCACTTGTGGGGGGGGAAGAACAGAAAGCTTTGTCAGCCACTGAGTCCCCTTAAATGGATGAGAAAATCAGGGTATGCTCTTCTTCTAACATGGACTCAGTTAAGACTTGCTTGTTCTTACTCCTCATTTGCATGGAGAAACTGTACCTTTCTCTCTTCAACCTTCACCAGATTCCCCTCCTTGCACAGTCAGTGATTGGATGACTTCACAGGGGCAGAGAAGTGAAACTCCATCCTCTGTATTTCCCTGCTGCTTCATCAGAACCTGGATTCCCTTGGCAAGGTTAATGCTACACTTAAGCCTAAAAAGAGCCTTAGAGTGCTCTACAATATATAATAAAGTTAGACACATCACTGTCAATAAGCTTACAGGGATACACAGGGATGGGAAGTAATGGGGGAACTGAATAGCACTGTTGGCCTATTGCAGGGCAGATGGAGAGGTTCTACAGTGCTTTTCAGTCTCCTCCTTGGAGGCTCGGGATAGAATTATTGACTAAGGACAATCTAGGAAGGAATCTAGCATTGCTGGTCTGCTGTACGGTCACTGGCCTTTTCTGCTCCTGGATTTATTTTGGATTATATCCCAGAACCAGGACCTGCCATCTGCATGCAGATGCAGGCTATGGCAAACTTCACCTGGATGGCAGGTCCCTGTGCCAGGAGATAATCCAGAATAAGGCCCAATGCAGAAAGGGCCATTCTGTCTTTCTCTGAAAGTACTGTGGTTTCTTCCCCAAGTGAATAAATGCTCGTATTTTTTCTTTGACACACTCTTCCTGTCCATTAAAGGTAAAGGGCTGTTTTTCACTTGGAAGAGCAGGTTAGTCACACATGCTCTGACATGGTGCATTTGCACATGGTGGAGTTGCTTCTGTCATCAGGTGGCTCTGAGCATGCACAACTGTCCTGATCTTTGGTAGCTGTAGAGCAGTAAAAACCGATCCACAGCTATACTAATGCAGCCTTCATGTTAGTTTCATGCAAAGGCTTGCATGGGGCTGAGGTTGTGCAGTCACCCACCATGTTGCTCGAGTGCCATAGGAATGACCCAGTGTCTGCAGCAAGACAGACACTCCTGGATGGGAGCATTTGTGCTTAACCCAGATCCAGGAAGGTCTGGATGAATTTTGGGATGGGCCAGCACTTGCAGTGTGAATGTTGGCTACCGTCCCTGATCTTGACCCTTTCTGCACTTGGCCTTATTCTGAAATATTTCTTGTGATAGCAGTCTCATGGCCATAAGCTAATACAGACTATGGCAAGCCTCACTTGGGCCATCCATAGTCAGCACTAGCATACAGATAGCAGGTCCCTATTCTGGGATATATTTCAGAATAAGGCCAAGTGCAGAAACACCCCTTAACTGGCAGGGGATAGTATCCTATAACAGTTAAGTGTGAAAATCCCCAGTTTAGACCAAGCATTTGATTTCTATTTTATATGTACCAATGCAAGTTTAAAATTGAATTTATACAATTTATTTGGGATTACTATTCCCAAATGTTTTAGTGTAATGTTTATATTGGAGACTTTGGCATGACTAGTTCCTGCCTGTTCATATTTGCACATAAAATTGCTGACCTGGTCAAGTTCCAATACCAAACTGGCCAAGAATATTCAAGATTTTAGTAATATCTTGAATAGAAATAGAGAGGAACAATACTAAATTATCTGCAAATTATGAGGAAATGTATATTGCTTTCTTTTGCTCCTTTAATTTCTGAACTATCTCCTATTAATTTTGCTAATGGTTCCGTGGCAAAGGCAAATAATAAGGGTGAAAGGGCAACTTTGCTTAGTACGTTGACATGCTACCTTAATAAGATTCCAAACTGAGACATAATCAAAATTCCATATGATTTAACACTGAAAATAAGTAACTCCAATTAATTTTATTAAGGGTTTTAGAAATACTGAATGATAAAATTTCTAATTCTTACTTCAGTACATTTTACATATAAAAATTATTTATAATTTTATAGATCGGCTCCATAATATTTCTTCTTTTTATAAACCTAGTTTGATTGCTGTGCATATACATTGGAGTAATTGCGGCTAATCTTTCAGTTAAAATTCAAGTGAAAAATTTATAGTCATGATTCATTAATGTGATAGGTCTATAAATTTAATTCTGGAGTCCATCCAGGTAAGACAAATATTACTATTACCATCTAAAATGTATCTGATGAATTCTGACTAGGGATGTGCATGAATATTCTTAACATTCGTTATTTGTACGAATTCGGACAAATTTGGACATTCATACACAAATTGAATGTTACGATATTTGTATACTAACATTCATATGAATACAAATATTTCCAGACATTCGTATGAATAGTTCCAACATTAGTTAGATTGGGGGTGTGGAAAAATGGAGCACCAGTCACATCCGCAATGGATCCAGATTGCATTTGACATGGGGTGTTTTTCCACTGTCACTAGAAGTACCCATTAAGTACCCATTAATGGGTACAAAAATGCCATTTAGTAGCCATTAATTGGTACTTAATGGGTACTTCTAGTGACAGTGGAAAAACACCCATGGATTGACAGCAGATTAAAAGTGGATTCAGGTCCGATTTGATGTTTTCAGAGCACGGATATGTTACAGATATTTATCAGATATGTATTCATTCATATTGGATGTGTATCCATTGTGTATTCATTCATATCAGATACGTATCAGATACGATTTTGATGAATCAAATGTCAAAAATGCAATCGTGCACCACCCTAATTCTAATAAGTGTTAAACTAGGGCCCTTTCTGCAGTGGGCCTTAATCCAGATTATATCTCAGAATATGTACCTGCCATCCACATGCTGGTGCAGACTATGGGCCTGTTCACACTTTCATGAAGGAGCAGTTTGCCTGTTTGCTGGGCAGGCATCTCCTCATTGTGTTGCTATCACCACTGCCCCAAAGTGATCCAGCTTTTGACTGGCACAGTAGGTAGACATAGCTGTGTGACTGCGGCTGTGCAGCTGTGCGCAGAATCCAGATTTGCCCTATGAGTGCTACTGGCCAGGTACAGGGCTAGTTTAGTACTCATTTGCTGGATCCCTACTGGCCTGCTGCAGTACTGTTGTACCGTACCAGACCAGCAAGTGTGAATGGCAGGACTTATTGCAGCATTCAAACAGCTGACCCCCATTCCAGAATCTAGAATAAGGCCCCGTGCAGAAAGAGCCTAAGATTTCCTCAATTTTTGTATTAGGTTCTATGCCCTTGTGCAACCTGTTTTAGAAATTGCCGCAGTTCTAATGAGATGAAACAGGTATTTTCAGTTTTCCATTTTTTAAAATGACTGAAATTAGCTTTAAAAAAGAATGGACAGAATAGCAAGTGTGTTACATTTCTCTATATTTGTTGATAACAGCTAAATGACAAAATGCACAAAGCCAAAAGTCTTTCACAGTTATGGATCTGTTCAAAATATTAAGCGTCTGCATTCTTGTTCATTCTCCTAGGATGCAAAGAGAAAATTCTACTCTGCAATTCCTTTAAGATTGGGGAGAAGTTAAGCTTGCATTTGAAATTACAAGCTCTATTATGCAAATTTCAGGTGGCTGGCTAAAAGCCAGCAAGATAGTTTAGCTACCATCTTGCTATTATCTTCTTAAAATGCATGGTAGGGAGAAGGAGGCACAGGAGCTGACAATTTTAGCTCTTTCCTTTGCATAAAATAGTCTGATTTGATTAGAAATATATGATTAGAAACACCCACCCAGACCATGTATGTTGTTCACATTATCAATTATCTTTGGTCCTTCAATCCAACAGATCAATGGAGACATCCAGTGCATTCAGAATATTTTTAAAAAATATTATTCTTTCATCCTTGGCCCACAGAAAATGGGGGCAAAACCCTGTAAAGATTGATTTCATAGACAGGCGCCTTCAAGCCAGGAAAAGTTCTTTAAAACTGCCATGTAGCAGCTTATGAACAGAAGCCAACGAAGTGATGACTTGTGTGAAAGAAATACTGGTTATGAAGGCAACTCCATCATCTGTAGTTTTTCATCGTCTTCCATCACTGAGGAGCCAAACCATTGCTCAGTTTAAAATGTTGCTTATTTTTCAGCACTGAAGAGCACTATATCAAGTCCTAGGAAAACAACTCTTTTCCATCAATGGTAGGAATTGTCCATACTTTGGGGTCTGTGGTAGCATGTAAGGGGTGGAATGGTCATACTTGAAGAACCTGTGGTTATCAGGGAAACCTCAGGGACTCTACTGAACTCTTGAGAGCCAGGTTTGCAACCCAAGTCTATGAAGCAAGGCTGCAGGACACACTGTAGAAGTCCTAGCAAAAAATGCTCCCCCTACCTATCTTGATAGTCTACAATTGTGGGCAAAGCAACTATTGTAATGCTGGGATTCATCCCCAAATGTTCAGATTCTTACAAATTTGTATGAACTTTGAACAGCATGAATATTCATGCACATCCGAACACAACAGGTCTTGTTCACCTTAGATAGCAACTGTTAGCCTTAGATAGCAGATTGGATCTTTTATGTGTCAGGAAATGGACAGAGATAGCTATGCAAGCACGTGAATGCCAAGGAATAACTGTTGTAACACTAGTTGAAAGATTGCTGAATATCAATCTGACAGCTTATATGGAAGTTGTTCTAAGAATCGTTGACAACTTGTGCATGATGTGCTCTGGAGACCACAGTTTGCCAGGAACAGAGAGGGACTACATTTCCCAGCATTCCTGGGGTGCTGGGACCGGCAGGGCCGCGATGCACACATGCGCGATTGGCACCGGCGCTGCCAGCCTCAGAATTGAGCTGTAGACGATCGGGTAAGTCGGAGGGACTCTCGGTGGGGTGGGAGTGAGAGTAGGAGTAGGGGGTGCCTTACCCTTGCCAGAGAATGGAGGATCGTTGGTTCTCTGGCAGAGGGAAGGCAGGGAAGCTGGCTGCCTGCATGCGCTCTGCCTCTCTGACAGCTGGGCATGCACCGGCAATCCAGCTTTCCCCCCTCCGGTGCGGAAACGTTAGTTTCCAAACCGTTTTAAGGGGAAAAGCCAGATGTAAGACCTTATTTTTTCAGGTCTTACATCTGGGTAGGATTTGGCGGCAAAACCGGTTTAAACAACCGTTTTTGCCTGCCGATATGCGGACATGGCATCCTCAAAGGGACCCTAATTGGGTCCCCTGTGCAGATCCCACGTCCAAATCCTTCCCCGGACAGGCTCTAAATCCGTTTTTACAGCCTGTGCGGAAAGGCCCATTGTCTGCATGGGAGTAGAGCAGATCCAATCAGATGTGTACCACAGGCTCCCTAATCTGAATCAGTGATAAATGTTGTCTGCAATCGATGCTAGTACTTCCTGATCTGGATCAAGGAGCAGCTTCTGTATATAGAACAAATTCGGGAAGCTCATGGGTGGGACGGACATATGTGGCAGAGTCGCAATTGTGAGGATACCTCTGAAGTGCCTCTGCAACAGTAGCTGTATTGACAGCAATGGCATCTTCACAGTGCCTGTGAAGATACCTTGCATCTGTGGCAAAGGTATCTTCATAGTGCTTTTGAACGCACTGCCCCCCAGATGTACCGTTTGGTTGACAGGAATGTGGTGAATTGCATTGGGTATTGGAGATACTGTGGGTCAATTGCAGCACAGTGTGGATGGTTTGTATAGAGGTAGTAAGCATCCATGGATGTGAAACAGGGTGCAGCATCTGCACTGCATCACTCTTTAGCACACATTTGCTGTTCTAAAGTCCAATGAAATGCAGATGCCCTGGTTTCCTGCAGATCCGGGTCTAGCTGATCTGGATCAATGATGGTAAGTGCAGAAAGGGGCTATAATTCTGTAAAAACTAAGCAATGACTCTTCTGTGTAAATACGGTTAGTGCTACCATACACTTTTTTTCAGAAATTGATCCAAGATGGATTTATATTTGGCACAAAAAACTGCATCACCCTGGAAGCTGGAGAGTACTGTGTGGGCTGACAATTGCCTTCCCCTACCCCTCCTCTAAGTGTAATTGTTTTGTAATTTGTATTTATATTTTTTCTCCTCACCAGTAATTAAATTTCAGAGTCTATATGCATAAAGCTAATAAAATTATCACACCAAGCATATTTAAAAGCTTTTCAAACTACCCATTATTATATTAAATAAACTTCTGTCAAAATAAATTGGCAGGGATGATGAACAGTGGCTACCCTGTGGCTCTGGAGGGGGAAAAGGAAAGAAAGAAAAAGACAAGACGCGGGCTCTCTGCTCATTTATACCAAAGGCAGAACTGATGAAGTGTCTGAACCTGCCCATGAATGACTTTCCCTTTATGGTTTACTCCAAATATCATTCAATTCATTTTCATTACGCAGATGGCTAGCCCATCAAAACCAATTGTGCCAATTGAAATGCAGCAGTAAATCCAATTAGACAAGAGAGTTAGATTCTGCTTTCATTCTACTAGGGTATATTAAGGGCAGCCTAACAGACCACTTAGTGGTTTCTCCCAGATTTACCACAGAGCTAACTGAGATCAGCATGCTGCAGAATGAAGGCAGCTGAGAATGTTTTATGCCCATACAACCCACAAGGGTGTTTGAGGAATCATGCAAAATTCTTCTTGCTTGACTTGAAGGCATGAAAAGAAATCTCCCCGTGTTGAGAAAAATGTTTCCTAAAGCATGGCTGCCAGACGAAAACTGTGGCTGCCTGAATGACAGCCAGCTGCTGTCAAGGGCATGTGGACACAGTAATGATGGGGGCTGCAAGGGTCATCACAGAGTCTGAGCACTAGCATATGTGAATGCAAAACATGAAGATGGGAAGAGATGGAGCAACTTTGTGCCCTATAAGCAAGTCAGAGTGCTGATGTAAGGATAACAGTCACACAATGGTACCTACACAGCTGCAGACATTCTTGCAAGGATCTAATCTAAGGGTGTGCAGAAATGCAATTTTGAATTTGATTCATAACGAACTGAATATTAAAAAACCTGAAAGTATCCGAATAATGAAAAAACGAATGTCCGGACATTCAATTCAATACGAATACATTCATATGTATTCGTACGAATCATTCAGACATTCATATCTGTACTAGTACATACGCTTCTTGTATGTACCAGTACGTATCCATATGCATCTTGGGCACATCTGAACACATCCCGTTTTCATCCCATACGGATGTGTACAAGATGTGTACAGGTACGTATGAGATGCATATGTATTTGCACATATATGAATATCCAAGTTTTTCATACAAATACCTTGAGATATTTGTATTCGTTCAAATTTGGAAATCTCAATGTCTGGACATTCAATAGGTATATGAATGTACGAATTTGTCTGAGAAACAAATATTTTGAATATTTGTGTACATCCCTAATCTAATCTGATTCAGCATTGATTGTCTGGGTGGAGTGAAATGTCATCGGTATTGCCAATGACAGATCAATTTCTTCATACCATCTGAATCTGGAAAGGGTATGATTGTTCTGAACGATGTCTACATGTAGTGATAGGTTGGATGATGACCAATAAACTTTGACTGAAGCTTGGCATGATGGAGAATGCATGGGTTGGTTCTAAGTTCAGGAATTGAGGAGTTTGTCTGTTATAGATGGGGTTGCACTTCCTCAGAAAGGATAGGTATTTAGTTGGGGGGATCTCTACTGTATGTGCCTATAACCATTTTTAGCCATGTCTATGAGAAGCATATTTTTGTTACATAATGAGAAGATATGACTTACTGGAAAGGACCCTGATGCTGGGAAAGATTGAAGACAAAAGAAGATGGAGATTCCAGAAGATTTTTTGATATCTTCAACTATTAGTTACTGTGTTGCCTTTTGCTATTGGGTTATGTTTGTTTGTTTATGTTTCAATCCCAGAGACACTGCTTTATGATTGGGTACTTTGGGAACCAGGAGGGAGTGGGGAGTTCAATATTTTTCTTTAGAAAATATAAAAGAATGAGTAGTCTGTTCTTTCAGTTTAACTCATGTTGTTATTATTATTATTAATTATTATTATTATTTATTTATTATTATTATTAATTATTATTATTATTGGAGACTGAACTGCTTTGCATTTTCTAAGCTTCCCATCTAAAAAAGAGTGGTTGCTGGCTGGGCTTTCTGCTTTTTTCTAAGACCGTCTCTGTGGCTTTTGTTCTGTTCCAACAGCTTTCTCTAATCACTCTCTCTCCATACGCTTTCACACTAACCTCCTGTCCACTAGCCAGGAAAGGAGTGTGATGATCCAGTGTTGACTAGTGCTCGCACTTGAGAGCTTGTCAACTTTACCTGCTCCATTCCCAGGAACAGATACTTGCCTTATTCGATCCCAGGGCTCATTCCTCTTCTGGACTCTGCCATTTTGGCAGCAGCACCTCTGTGACTACACATGCATCAGTACCATTGCCTTGATGACATGGACACTCTGTGCATGCGCAGTCACATCTATGGTTGTCCGAGGTGCCGGTACACTTACATGGCACCTCAAATGACCCCAGACCACTGGCAAGGGTGAATGGTCTCTCCACAAGACACTTCAGGTAAGTGTTAGGTAAACATTGGTAAGGGTGTGGAGCATGAAATCAATGATTAGTGCACTTCTGGGGAGGGAGGGGACACTTGTAGGATGTAATAGCCTACTCCACATGCAAATGCTCTTTCCCAGAGCTGCACTTATTATGCACTAGAGTCCGTAGTGCGAAAATTGTCTATTCTCTCTCTCTTTCTTCCTTATCTGCCATTTTTTCCCAGGGCTGAGGGAGTGAGAAGAGTAGCAGCCAGATAGCTGCATAATGTATTTACTTTGAGTTTGTTGGCACTGGGGTGGAGCAGGAGTCCACTTATTCAGAAAAGACCTTTAAAATGCCTTTCATTGGCATTTTGAAGTCCTCTGTGTTCCACCAGGTCTTGTGGCAGTGAAATAGCTGTATAATTTATTTATTTTGAGTTTGCCAGGACAAGCAGGCAAAAATCTGCTCTTCTGGACAGGGCCTTTTTCTATGGTATTTTAAAGTCCTCCATGTGCATGGAGGTCCAGTAGCAGTGGCATTTATTTACTTTGAGTTTGTTTGTGCTTGGGGAAAGGGAGATGAGCCTGCTGGCCTGAAAAGGGCCATTTTCTGTCACATTTAAATGTTGTTCATATGCCAGGAGATCTTCTAGCAGCAAGATAGCTGCATAATTTTATGTACTTTGGGTTTGCTTGTGCCTGGTGGGAATGCAGGGGGCAGCGGCGGCAGGGGGGGGGGTCTGCTGACCTGGAAAGGGCTTTTTTGTCCTGTGGTGTTTTAACGTTCTCTGCATGCCAGCAGGACTTGTAGTAGCATTGTTTTCTGTGCAGAACCATTTGTCAGACTTTCAAACTGAACTGTGAACATCTTTGACCCATTTGAAGTTCAGTAAGAATCTATTCACCGCTCGTGTGGCTCAGGTCAAGTCAAACCAAACCAGGAGAAAAAGTTCATGGCCATCTCTACCAGGAAACCAAGAAGTCATATTATGTGATGACTAGGTGTGTGAATTGGGATTTGACTCAATTCAAATGTTTACAATTCTAATGTATTCACATGTGATTTGAATTGAATACACTCAAATCTATTCGTACAAATTTTAGATTCGCATTTGAAGGTATGAATGTGTCTGTATACATCTGTACACATCCTGTTTTTATCCCACATGCATCCTGTTTTTTCCCATACGTATCCATACAAATGCATACAGCTATGAATAAGATGCATACAGATACATATGAAATGCATACATATCCATACACATACAAATGTCTGAATAATTCATACGAATGATTCGAAAGATTTGAAAATTCATTCAAATGTTAAATTTGAATGTAGAGACATTCGATTTGAATGTTTTGAACATTCAAGCACTTCCCTAGTGATGACCACACCAAAAGTGCAGTATTGGATTAAAATGCCTTGGAGAGGGTCATATTACAACATAATGTCCCTGTGAAATAGTGGAAATTTAATTAAAAGTAAACTAGAACAGCCAGCTGAGCTGCTTCTAGATTTTGCTGCATTATTAATATCCACACTGTTTATAACTGAGTTCTGACTACAGTGTGCCAAACTGAAACAGTTGTTTAAAGGTAGCAGCTGGTGTGTTGGCCTCAATGTACTGGATGAGTCTACTTATATATAATAAGCTTATCAAAGAAAACAAAAAATGGAAGGGATTTGCATGATATGTACATGAAGGTTGTGGAATGCAGAGATTAACCTGAAGAATAGAATCTCACTAATACAATAAAATAATTGTCTCAGGGTTTCTTTCCCCCAAGAAATACACACACTGGTATATCTGGAGAAAGTAAATCTTTTATTAATCTCTTTCTTTCTTCCTTTTAAAAAAGTCCTCAGCAGTTTACAAGAAGAAGATTTATGTAGGGTTATTTTCTTGCTCTGTTGAACGGCCTTCTCTCAGATTTCTCAGCACCCTGTGGAGTTTTCTCTCTCTCTTTCTTTTGAAGGAAATCTGTTTTCTTTATGTAGTCAAATTGGATGTGTTCAAGTACAGATTTATAACTGTGATTCTGTTTTCTCTTTGTTGCTTATTTTTGTTTTGCTTGACAGAAGGATACTGAGTTACAGACTGCTGAATCCTTTAAAAACTTTTTAAAAAGTAACTAATGCTCCATTTGGAGTTTCCTTGGTGCTCCGCTGTAGAGATTATGCATGCTTGGCAGTTTAATACTATATGGGTCTACTCCTGAGTTAAAACTATAGCTATTCTTAGGTAATACAGTTGTACCTTGATTTGCATGAGGGTTTAGTTCTACAGAAATGGCATGGTAATCAAATCCGGTCATATGTACGCTTTCACGTCTGGTTTCAATCTCATTTGTTGCTGTTTTGGGGCTGTTATGTCGGGTTCCAGGTTTCTTCTGAGAACCTAAGCTTATGGATAATGCTGTGATATCATTCCTGCTGAAGTTAAACTTGGATGCTTCTAACTTGAAACTGCAGATGACCTGGTCCTGTCCTGACCTGGTTGGATCACCATAGCAGTGACCACATCAACTTCCAGTGTGTTCACCATGTTCACACTGAGAGAAAATGCAAATGCCACATCTCTGAGTTCATTGGGAACTCCTCAGCCATTCCCAGTGAAGCTTTGGAAATGTGAAAACTGCTCCAGTTTTGGAGGATTAGGGCTGTTCCTGGGCACTCCTGGACACTAAAGGCAGTAGAAGTGCAGAGAGAGCATTCCAGAATGTTCTCCACAGATAAGTGCAAACAGGTCTGTAAATGAGAACATGACTGCCACATGCTACTGCTTCTAAAGTACTTTTGAGATGTGATGTTTGCTGCATCTGTATACAGCCCTAGTCTAGCAGCTTGTTCTCACAGTGGCAACCAGTTGTATACAGAAGCCTACAAATAGGGCATAAGAACACACCATGCCCTGCAATTGATGTCCACAGATGTTCTGATTCTCATGTCTGAAATACAGCCCTCAGATTACTGCCATT
This sequence comes from Aspidoscelis tigris stejnegeri, assembly GCA_023333525.1. NCBI lineage: Eukaryota > Metazoa > Chordata > Lepidosauria > Squamata > Teiidae > Aspidoscelis > Aspidoscelis tigris. The sequence continues at coordinate 69,863,699 of JALMGA010000006.1, forward strand.
TTTGTCTGACAGAAAGCTGACCGTAGTGTGTAGTTTTTATTAAATTGGTGAAGTGGATGACATGTGATTTAAAATACAGCTTTCTTTCTTTCTTTCTTTCTTTCTTTCTTTCTTTCTTTCTTTCTTTCTTTCTTTCTTTCTTTCTTTCTTTCTTTCTTTCTTTCTTTCTCTTTAATTAGTGGGTTTGTGAGGGTTTGTATCATGGTTTTATTTTTATATTGATCTTGTACATTTTTGTCCTTTGCACGATACTGGAGCAGGTTGACATTTGCCTGCTGAACCCATCCCAACAACTTGAGATGTAAAGGGTATAAGCAATGCTGCAGTGAGATCTGCCTTTCAGGGCAGCTTGCAGGACTGAATTAAAGCCGAATGAGAAATTAGAAGCTGAGTGGTCTTGCTTCATTATGTGCTCAAGCTAGAGAACAAAAGGTGCTTTTGGAAAGATACACGATGTCCTTTATTTGACCTCATTTGGAACTTGGCTATTTTCCAGGTGCCATTTGCAACCACTCAGGGTGACAACTGCTGTGAGAGGCTCAGGGAAATCTCGCACTTGGAAGCACCCATTGCAAAGTGTTTCATTAATGTCCAAGCTGCTTGTGGTGGCATTCTTGAAAACAATCTCTTTAGAATATTTTACATGAAGAAGGTAGAACTCTACGCTTTCTCTTCCTCAGACTTCAGTCTGGAATCCTACAAATCATTATTTCATGGGAGTGATGTCTATACAATGTAGGTAGAATGAAAAATACACTCCGGAGAAATGGAAAAAGAATAAGAATCACTGCAGCTAATAAAGCAACATGAAACAGAAGATCTGGCTGTCAGGAATATCAACACCTCTGTTTCAGTGGATCCAGTTCTATCTTCCAATTCGTGCAGATTGATTTGCTACATCTGTCCACCCATGTGTTGCCATTTTCTGTATATTTCAGGTTTACAAACATGTTCTATGAGACTGTTGTGAGTAATCTCAACAATAAGAGTGAGCTGGAGTGTGCTGTGATTTTTCCTTTCATACACATTTAAATTAGGGATTGGTTAATCTATCCGTAATTTAGTATGTTCACTGGGGTTTGTTTCCATGTAAGTTTGAACAGAATTGCAGCTGTGTAGTCAGCTTTAGGACTAGAAAAAAAATCTGAAATGGGAAGGCAGATAACTTTTTTTGCTGGTTTTTCTGCCTCACACTGTAAAATTATGACAATGCAAGTTGTTTTTTCATGTCATCTTTGCCACATCTAGGAAATTAAGTGCCCTGCCCCCATGTATTCCCCCTAGCTATTCCTTTTAGATTTTTCCTTTCCTTCCTTGCCACAATTTAGCTTTTTCTATCTCTTGTAACAGCCACCACTATGAGTTTCCTAGTAATTATCATTATTTGAACTAATCGTTACTGAAGGAGATTTTTCTCCCAATTTACATGACTTTGGATCCCTTTTTGTGCAGTGCCTTATTTTGGATTATACCTCAGAAAAGGGACCTGTAAACTGCATGCTGGTGCCGACTTGGGGTGTGCACGAATGCAATTTTCAAGATTTGATGCAAATATCCAAAAATTAGATTCGATTCAAATCTTTAAAATTCAAATTTAACCAAATTTGATTTAAATTAAGCAAATTCGAATCTATTCATTTGAACTTTCAATTTGAATTTGCACTTACGAATGTTGACAACATTTGTATGCGCCTGTACGCATCATTACACATTCCATATGCACCCGTAAGCACCTGTACACATCTGTATGCATCCCTTAGTTATCCATTATGCAACACATTTTTGTCCCATAGTGATCTGTACAAATGCTTACGGATGCAGGAAAGATGTGTATGTCCAAGTACATATCGTGTGCGATCCCATACACATGTGGATGTCCAGATAATTTGAATAAATAGATCTGAAATTTGAAATTTGTTTGAATGTTTAAATTTGAATTTATGGACATTCAATTTGAATTTGAATGTCAAAATTCAGACAAGTTCAATTGAATTCCAAATATCTTTGAATATTTGTGCACACCCCTAGTGCAGACTACACCACGCCTTGTGTGCAACCTGTCGTAGATGGTTCTAGCATGCAAATAGAAGCTCCTATTCTGAGATATGAAGCCCAGTGCAGAAAGGGCCTGAAATCTCTAGTGAAAGGGTTGGTTGCAATTGGCATGGCATGAATTCCAAGGCAAGGGGGAGCAAAGGGGAAGCCCAAACTTTATTGGAGTTTCAAACAGAAAACATTTTTTATTGCAGAAATATCAAAGAATGCAATTAAAATAGCAAAGGCAGAAACCTATCATTTTTTTAAAAAACCAGTTTTTTCAGACAGAAATACAGAGCCATCAATTATTCTGTCACTCAGTCACTATTTGAAACTTTGTAGAATGTAAATGGACAGGAAGCTCTGTTAAACTCTGTTTCTTTAAGACTTCCTTACTGTTAAAGAATTAGGAGGAATATGAGTGATTCCAAAGTCAATTTTCCTGTTAGAACCAACAATCCAACTTACCTAGATAGAAGTCCTCCAAGAGCACTTACTTGTCTAAACTGGTGTCTGACACAAAGATCAAACATTGTCTCCTTAGCCGCCTGGACTTTCTATCACCTATAAGCACTAACTCAGTTGAAGAAGAGAGGATTGGACAATTTTTACCCATCTAGGAAACCAGAGAGATATTTTTTAAAAGTTGGGGAAATTTTTTAGGTATTTCTCTTCTGGGGTGGGGCAGGCCATGGGCAAGGGCAAGGGCATGAACAGAATTAGAAAGGGCAAAGAAGAAGAATAGGAATTTTGATACTGCCGTGGAGTAAAGATGGGACCACATGGGATCAGGGGTGGTCACAAGGTGGGACCTTCCAATTACCGTGAGTCTTAAAGTGGTCCACTGGTTCCATGTTATGGTCACCACACACTCTGCAGCTTTTATCATGGCAGAAAATTCTGCACATTGAAGCATATATACATTTATTAGTAACTGGCTGTTTTATATCACTATATTTTAAATCACAAAAACTTTGCAATGGCATTGATGGGATCAGCAGCAGTAGTAAGGGTTAATAAGCCTACAGAGTGAGGTGAAAGTGAAGGGAAAGAGGAGTGATGCATAACTGCTTCATACTAAAATTGTTGGTTTTAGTGAATTCCAGAGGAAACTGCTGTTTTGTCACTTCTGAAGTTTGCAGAATGGTTAAATCCTGCTGCTGCTGCCCTACAGGAAGCCTCTGATATGACGGGTTCCATGTCCATAATAAGATATAGGATGCGGAGGGAAACAAATACCTTTAGATACTTTTTTTATTTTGATGGTTATTATGTTTGGGGATTCTCTTCTAACCAATATAACACACAGTTCTCTTTGTGCGTTATTTAAAAGAGCTTTCATTATTTGATTTGTGCCACACGTTTTAAGAAGTGTATTTATTGCTGTCTTAATGTATTTTCCTAAGTCTAACTAACTCTTAAAAAGAAAGAAATTAACAAAAAGGAGGAAACATTTGTCAGATGTAAATCAATTTGCATGTGTTGGCTTGAATGCAAATGAAGATTAGCTCATAGATTATTCTTGTAATACTCCTAAGTGCTCAATGTAGAAATAGTTTATATTTATGGAACAAAGCATATTGTATATGTCTGCAGTGCATACTAGAATATATAAAATCCTAGTAGATCTTCACTGGAATAGCTGTAACTCAGTTGATAAAGCAACTGCCTGGATCAATCCATAATGTCTACAAAGAAGTAGTTAACTTCTGTTTCTTTGTGATGTGGACCTGCATAAGCAGGCATGAAACCATGCCTCTCTTCTCTGCCCTCTGTCGGTGGAGGAGGATGTGATTGACAGTGGTGTTGGCCAATCACGCTGCCACCAGTACCTCTTCTGGCACAGAGCCTTGGAATGGGTGCTACTGCGTCCCAGCGGCACCTTCCTTAGCACCCATTGCAATTGGGTGCTAGTGGGCCCATGGGGATGTATGGGGTCTTCCTGGAGGTCTGGATCAAGATCAAGATCTGGATCTCCAGGAGGGCTCCATCTCAAAGATCCAGATCTTCAAGTTCCAGATATTTGAGTACCCATTTAAAAATGGGGATAATTATCCAGAGGGAAATTCATAGTTGCATTCAACTATGGGGTAAATGTGTCTATAATTTCAATTTATTACAGTCATTCACTGTATATCACTTTTGCATAACATGGTTTTGCCTTTAAATTCATTTAATGCAATTCCAATAATTCTAACAATGTGGTTTGGAATCTGAAGCACCAGTAACTTACATTGGTACCCTGGGCTACCTTTCCACACTGCCATTTTGACCATCTGGTACATGGGAGCCACCACTCCACACAGAGAGTGGAAAGTGCTACTGATTCTCCTTTAATGGGTGTGGGGGGTGGAGACTGCCCAAGCTGTGGGCCCATCAAAGATTTCTTGTCCAAGAAAAGCCTCCCCTTTTCAGCACCATGCTCATCTTTGCTGTGTTATTTATTGACACCAGATGTCTGGGTCATGTCTGCATGGTACCATAGTCTTCACTTGTAGATTGAATCTAGTAGACAGGAAATTGAGTAAAAGATGCCTGCCTAAACCACCTCTATTGAAATCAATGAAAATTCAAGATATCAAGATGATGCCCTTTCTTTGTTTTAGCTGTGCTACATGGCTTTGATTAACAATTAGGTCATTTATTATTTTGTTTCACCAGGAAGCTCAAGCAATTCCACTCTCGCAGCCTGAAACCAAATATTGTCACACAATTCAAAATGTTTGCTTTGCCTCTTGTCTTCAAGGCATGCACATATAGTTCAAGGTGATTCCATCTGGAGCAATGAAACGGGTGGAGGCGGGGGTGTGTGAAGTGAAAGATGCTTGTGGAAAACTATGTGAAGAACAATTAACCCTAAATCTGACTTTCAAGAAACATGAACAACCTGAGAACCTCATTGGCACCTAAAGCAAGATATTTATATCAGCTAAATTCACCGATCCCTGCAATTTTACAATGCAAGGTAAGCACTGCGTTTGTGACCTTTCTATGTGCAAATTCCCATTGTCTTGGATTCCTCTCATTTCATCTCCTTTCCCAAACTGACATCCAATGATATGTTCAAGCTGCAGTGGGTGGAGAAATTGCCCGCAATTTGTTGCTTTGATAAATGTGATAATTAAGGAAAGTGAAGCTGGCAATGCTCTAATGTTAAGCTTCACTGCACTTATATGAATCTAGAGTAAATCTAATGATTTCAATGGAATTCTTCAGCCTTTATAAAAGCACAGGAGCCACTCATTTGCCATAAAGCAAGCACCAGTAGAAATCACAATCATACATTCATCTCCTTCAACTTGTCACCTGTTCCCTTCAATTTTGCAGACACTGATGGAATCAGAGGGAAGTTTCAATGCTTATCTGTATAACTTTATGTGCTTTATTACAGAATATTCAAATATAGTGGAATAAGTAATCAATGTCTGGATGTAGCCTTAGATATTCCAAGTTGTCCTAGGAAATATGAAGAACAGAACAGGTCAGTGTGGGGGCCGTCTGCCATGGCATGTGCCTGCACAGAGAGTGGCACACCACTCCAGCAAGCCCCGGGACCTGTCACATCGAACCAGAGGTCTGATAAGGTAAGTGGGTTGCGGGGAGCTGGAGTGTGGCATGTATCCCTGGGGTGGTGGTGGATACTTACCACCAGTCTCACCCCACCTCCAAAAGGGGTTGCCAGCCTGCAGGCTGATATGGCCCACTGGCAGCAGCCTTAGGTGGGGTGTCCACCCCTCGTGGTAGCCTTTTTGGGCTGGTACACATGAGGGATGGATTGAACATTCCACCTTGGCTGGTAAGGAATGCATTGGGAAGTGTGAAAAAGCTTATTGTCTCTGAAATTGGGAGGCATCTCATGGTGACTGCACTACACCGTTATTGGGAACAACCACTGTCAGAGGTGACATTTTCTTAGGGCAAAATTTTTCTGACCTCAGCAGAAGTGGTTTGGAGCACCGTTCTGAATGATGCTTCCTCACTTGAAAGTGAAGACAAGAAGGCAGCCTCCCCAATGCAACCAAGAAGAAGTTGCCTCTGTCTTAAAATAGAGGCATGACCTTAGTGTGCATAAAGTCTTTTGTTCACCTTTGGCAGCTCGGCTTAGGGCCACAAAAAATATTTAATTATATTCAAGTAATGGAACATCCCCTTGACAGATTACCTTACTCAAAGGCCATGTCTCCATGGAATCAACAGGGCAGACTTTCCTCAGTCCCAAGGTTGAACGTTTCCATGTCCCATTGTGTCAATACAGCTGGGGAACTGAGCTGCTGGCATGAAGTAGAGGAGAGGACACATTGACTATAGTATGGATTTTCCTGCTCTGACAGTGTCTGCCCCATTAATTGAGGGAGCCACCTATCCCTGTGCAGTGTGACCAACTGCCGTGGAGTCCAAAAAAATCAGCCTCTGTGTGTGCACACACTCTGGCACCCCTTAGGCCAACCTGGTCAGTGGTCATGGGAACAGCCTGCTGAGATGGTTAAGCCGTGCCTGAACCAATTTTCCTTCTGGCCAGGTCCCATATACTCATTAGATTGGTGTTCCAATGTAGGTCACTAGAAAAGAAGGACGCATGGGTACCCATCCACAGATCAACCTGTTTGGGTTTCAGGCAAATATATTTTGAATGGCAACTACTTATGAACAGTGTGTACAGCAGGAATGGCTTTCTTGGGCCTTCTAGATATAGGAGGACTTCACTTCCCATCATTCCTGACTATTTGTCTATGTTGTCATGTGCTGATGGGAGCTGCAGTCCATCAATATCTAGGACATGAAAGAGATGTCTCATTCCTAATGCATAAGCCCAGGCAGTTCATTTAATTTTGAGGCTTATGATCTATCCTAAACACATTACGTTTTGTAAATGTACCTTATGTCTATGAAGAATTCTTCCTGTTGGGCATGAAGCCCAACTAATTTCAATAGAAACCATTTTTTCCTTGGATTGTAAGCATCAGACTAACACAAGGGCTGTAATCATAAAGTATGGTAATACCCTTTAGGACTGATGTGCCATTCAGTTAAAATCTAAAAGCTGGATTAACTGCTTAATATGCCTATTGGTGATAGACATAACTTCTTAATAAAAGCATAAGTGTTGCAGGAAGTTAAAACTGTTCTCCTGAGAAACTTGCCTGGGTGCCTGTGCATAACCTAGTCTATTTTGAAGGCTCATTTAAGAATGAATACCAGTTGTTTTATGAAGAGTTATAAACACATACTCAGAACAAATCCCTTTTCATCCTGGAGTTGTGCAGATTCCTCAGTTATGGTTACCATAACTCCTCCATCATTTGATACTCTAACTAGGGCTGGCTAATCCCAGAATAACTGGGGCACCATGCTAGACAAACCTGTGCTACATTCTACTTCATAGAAAATGCCTTAAATCTCTCTCTCTACTCTCTCTCTTTTGGTTCTCACCCAGGTCCCAAAAAAGCTCTCCATGGCAGGATCAGCATGTACTTTATTGTGGATGCAGAGAGAATCACTCCTGTTCAGACATGTTTTCTTGAGCTCAGGGGAGAGGTAGGCAGCCATCTTCTTGGACAGTGAGTCCTTGCCTGTGCTAAATTCAAGGCCAGGGAATGAAAGTTCCCTGGCTTTGAAGTTTCTGTCTGGTGACATTTTGGCCTCCTATGCCAATAGCCCTGCAAGTTGCCTACTTTCAGAACCTGCTGAAATATCGCTGGGCTCTAGTGCAGGATACAGGATAGTTCTGTTGTTGCTGTCTTCTTGCATAGCAGCAGGAGGAACGAACCTAGTCTGAGTCTTGTTGGAAGAATGTTCTTCTTCCAGTGTACTTGGAAGGGCTTCTGGAAGTGGATTCTGCCCCCAGGAGCAGGCTGGGAACTGATGACATTGCAGTCACTGCACTTCTGGCCATATATTGGCATGTGTTGTGTGCCAGGCATTATTCTGGCATTGTACAAAGCTTTGCTTAGCACCACTGAAAAGATTTGGACCCAATGTTAAGAGTACTTTTACTAGGTCTACTAGGGTGTTTCTGCACATGCCCTTAAACCACATATAAACACACATTAGACACACATACAGACAACACATAAACTTCCACACTGGAGGCCGGATCCAGGTCCCTTTTCAGCAGTGCTTCTGCACATCGGCAGGCAAGACCCGTTCTTTACCGGGTCTTGCTGCTGAAAGATCCAGCCTCCGGGAAGACCTGAAAAATTAGGTCTTCATCCAGTCCTTCACCTCAATCTGTTTTGGAAGCAGGACGCTTCCGCACATGGAGAGGCGAAGGCCGGATGTCCCGGTGGCCGCCATCTTGGGGAGGGCAGAAGCAGCTGCATGCTCCAGTCCTGCGGCTCTGGGGGCGGCGTCAGCGGTGCAGGAATCTGGCTGCCTTTGGCCCTGGGTGCTGTGGCTTCCGCATAGCACCCAGGTGATCCAGCTGTCCGATCTGGACTTGCTGCGGCCGCCCCGCACATGTATGGACGCACAGGGCCTCCGAGGATCTGTCCCTATTTAGGACAGATCCTTGGAAGAACAGATGGCCGAGAAATGGATCTTTTTAGAATTGTTTTTCGGTGGCAGATGCGGAAGCACCCCTAGTTCAGAACTGTTTTGTTTTAACCTGTGCATAAAATTTGAAGTACATTCCCCACCTCTCTGATTGGACACCATCCCAAAATTGTGCTGTAGCCTATTCTGGGAAAACCCAGTGCTGGTGGCAAGGCTTCCCATAATATTGCTATAACCTTACCTGGTAGCCAGAGCTGCCATCATTACTCTGGCGGCTGCACATGTGTAGGGCAAAAGAATTCCACTGTGGCAAAATCCTGGATGTGTGCATCACTAAAATGCATACAGACAGCATAAGCCCCCATGTTGTCTATTCAGCAAGTGATAATTCTAGAGGGGCTTTTCTCTAGAAAATTCTCTAGAGGGGCTGGTGTCTGAATATCACAGCCTATGATTCATTGTAAAGGATATTATTTGCTCCAAAGCAAAGCTTGAAAACCATATATGCAAAGTTTTCTTTTTCCCCATATCCACCTTAGGAAATTAAATCTCCTGAATATATTTATAGGAGAAAAACAATTTTTCCTCACCATGCTAATTAGACATTTCTCAAGAACTGTGTCCCTGCTTGATAAGCAATTATTTCCACTTATTTCAATTCTCCAACGTGTGGTTGCAACAGATGTTACTGTGGGAAATACCACTTTATACTTTTTATAACTAATATAGAAAAAAAAAGACCCCTAACATCCTCTTGTTTTCAATCCCGGTTTTGTCGTGGGAGCTGCAAGCAAAAAAAAAAACAAAAACCCAAAACTATTTACAAGGATCTGAGAAGACTCACATTAAAGTGAATAATTTAGAATACTGGGAACTGAATGCTGGGAGTTGTAGTGAGGAATGCCTAGAGAGCCAAAAGGTGAGCAGACCTGATCCCTGTTCGCATTTTGGCCAGTAGTCAACAATTAGTGAACTTCTGGTAAAGAGCATCCACATGTGGAGAAGGCCGTTACAGCCTCCAAGCATACTTTTCCTCCCCAGAAGTTCACTATTGTTGATTAGGTGTGGAGCACTAAATTGTGTTCCACACTTTTACCAGCATTGACCATTCGCTCTTCTTCCGGTTCCCTGTGATTGGTGGGCAGTGGCGGTGGCATCTGGACAGATGTAGTGGTGGCGGCAGCCGTATTTGATTGTGGGCTTCTGACATGGCCGGACCTCTGATCCCCGGTGTCCAGTCATTGAGTCGCAAGACGAGCATTCGATCTGCAATCGGGTGTTGTGCGTTCAATCACAGATGCTGATGCGATCATCCACAATCCATCCCTGCACTCAAACACACCCCTCTTGCAATGGCATCCAAGCATGTCACATAATGGCTAATTGCTGCAGCGAGGAGGTGGAACTTCTAGCTTTGGACACAGCAGCATGGCTGGTAAATGGGAGGGCCATTTGCATTTCTAGCCAGTAATGGATGCTTTGAGGAAGCTTTCCTCATGACAGGTGCAAATGGTCCATCTTTACCAGAAGTTTACCAGCCCTAGTTCATGGCAGCCTAATCAGCTAAGTGTGAAAATGCCCCGGGTTTAGGAACAGCTGTAGATTTGTGAACAGTCAAATGGCAACTCGCTAATGACCTTATTTTACTACCAGTGACGGTGCTTTCCAGCAAAAAAGAAAAGAAAAGAAAAGAAAAGAAAGGGTTTTCCTTTACTGCAGTAATAAGTGCCAAGCACTGAACAGACTATACACTGAACCTGAATCGTACCATATACTTCATGGGGGGGGGGGGGGAGGAAATCACTGTAATGACATAACCTGACATAGCAGATAACAAATGATATCTTATCAGTGTTCTCAATTTATTATTCCTTCTCTTCTCTTCTACCTCTTTTTGTCACAGCAGGATACTACATTTCTTTTCATCATGGGCCTGTGTCAAACTTTTCTTTTTAAAAAAAATCAGCAGAGAATATAAAATGTCCTGAGTCACCTCTTCCGTGCCCCAACCTCCCATCTGCCCCCTCTTGTCACACAGAAAGACAAAGACTGTGCTAAATTTTTCATTATTTTATTCCATTTCTGATCCAATTACGTGAGGGTGCTCCATCACTTTCATAGCGTATGTGCTATAACATCAGCTGCCACACATTAATCAGCTTTTTCCCCTCCTTCTTTTACTCCGCAGACACTGGTGCTAAATCATATACTGCACACACAAAAAAAAAAAAAAAAAGAAAGAAAGAAAAGAAAGAAAAGAAGAGAAAAGTATCTAGTGGTGGGGAAGCGGAACAAGAGATAGATGCAAATGAACACCAAGGAAACTCCCTTTTGTGCAGTTACAGCAAGAAATAATTAAAATGGATGGTCTTCCAATCTAACCCTCTCCCACCACAGAGGCCTGGAAATGCATCAAGTGGCTGTCACATGTCTATCTTGATTGCCTAACAGAAGGAGGTGAGAGTCCATACTTTGTGTCACTTTCGTGTTCCATCACCACTTTACATCACTCTATCGGCAACTTTCAACATTGCCTTAGGCACTGGCCTCTCCTTGTTGAACTCCTGTAATTAATAGGTGAGTAAGTTGAGAAATGACTGCCTTGGCACCTCCAATTGCTTCTTCAGAACTGAAAGTTGGTCTCTCATATATATAAGCCAACAAAACAAGAGCTTGAACACTGAAGGCTTTCTGTCTAATAGCATTAGAGTTGTGAGGGCTGCCTGTTATGGTGCAGAATGAAGTATATTCAAGCACTGGTGAAGTTGCTGCTATTTGTAATCATACTGCTTAAAAATTATCTCATTTTCCTCATATTCTGGTCATACCGCATCATAATCTAAATGGAAATGTGACCTTCCTTCCTTCCTTCCTTCCTTCCTATGCTGCTATTTTGAGCCCAATAAACTAAGCCCTGAAATAAAGTCATTTTAAAATGTGGCTACTGCCTAAATTGGCATAGAGGCTGCTGCCAGTGGTTCTTACGGGTGACTTTATGACCAATTATGCCTGTTGGCCATGCTGCTCAGTTGCACACAGCCCTACTCAGTTTGAATCACATGTCCAAGCTGGCAAGTGGGATTGTTCACAGACCACTCTGTCATTCTCCTTCTCATGAACATTCTAGACTTAGAAAAGGAGCATTAGAGGTGGAATAAATCATGAAGGCTGCACCATCTCTAAGGTGACTTTGAGTCACATTTTCTGCAGTATATAAATGCATCCTTAGTCTCCCATCAGTGTACTTGGTCCCCTGCTTCAGTGGCATCAGGGGCTTCAGCCAGTGCAGACTGAGGCAAATGGATGAGACTGTGATACTCTGGATGTGATCCCCCACCTCCAAATTGCCTTGATAGTGATTTCCATTGTGGTAAGTATGTTCTGTGTGCCCTCACCACTCATAGGTGTTGAAGTATGTTAGCTTAGCAGAGTTGGCAACCAGCACATATACAGCAGATAAGCATGTGTGAAATTCCCAGCAAAGACAAAGTCCTTAATACATTCCAAAAGGAAGGCTTTATTGCTTGAAGAAAAGTTACAGAGTATATGCTTGCATGAGTATATATGGTGAAAAAAATGCATGTATATATGAAAATAATAAATAAGATATATAACTTGAATACTAGCGTATTAATGCACATCATAATATGTTTTACAACTGACACACAATATGGTGACTATACACAGGATTATAGAGAACACTCCATTTCACGTGGGCACTTTAAACCAAACATAGCGTAGAACTGTTCTTAGTGTCACATTGACCTGAGGCATTTTCGCACTACATCCATTCCATTTGGAACGGTTGTAGGACGGGAAGCCTAAGACACTTCAGGACGCTTTGACCATTCACACATAGGAGCGCAGGAATGTGTGTAAATGCATTCCGGCATGCCTGTGTGCGAATGTTCAAAGCATTCTGAAGTGCCTTAGCCAGCAAACGCCGGCAAGGGGTGGGGAGATGGCTGCCGAGGCTCCCGCAGCCGGCAAGACAGGCAATCAGCTGATTGTCAGCCAGTGCCGGCGGGGGAGGCGAGCCCGCGGCTGTCAGGGAGAGAGAAACATGAGTGAATGCTCCTCTCCCCGAACAGCTGCGGGCGCTTTGTCCGCGCCGGAACGGATGTAGAGCACTTTAAAGTGCTCTACATCTTGAACGCGCGCAAGACAGCTCCGGATGCGTCGGAGCGCAAGCCCCGCAGCGGCAATGTGTATGCCGCGTTAACGGCTGTCTTGCACGCGTTCAAAAACCCCGTGTGCGAAAACGCCTCTGGTTCTCATAACAAAAATTACTTCTCACAATATTGCAACGTTATTATGTCTACATATAATGGAAAACAGGACAACAGATTACTATACACCTGCTGTTGTTCAGCTTGTGATGGCCTTGAGGCCTAGTGATGTGAACTCTGGTTCTGCCAGTACATTTCACATGTGAATATGTCCTGACAGTAGGAACATAGACTGTTGTCTTGTATCAAGCTGGAATGCTTAACTTGCATTGTAGAGTTTTAGACAAGAAAATCTACCGGGATTGGAGACGCCTGAAGGCTAATGTTTGCTTGCTTGAATTTCAGTCATTAGATCTGCTAAGTTGAAGCTGGCGTTTTTTTTTCTCTACAGTTCTTCCAATGTAAGCAAAAGTAACATCCTTGTTTACGGTGAAGAAGAAGAGAAGGAGGAGGAGGAAGAGTAGGACGACTTAGCTTTTATACTCTGCTTTTCTCACCCATTTAAGGGGACTCAAAATGGCCAACAAAGTTTTCTAGTACAAGCTTAGTCAACTAACTATACCAAATGAGAACATTATACTTTTAGAAATGTGGGGGCTTTTGTTAGTAGATCCCCCCCCCATATTTTAAGATCATTTTCAGTTTTTTGTAAGTTTGTTATTGACCACTTTGTCTAGTTTTTATTGTTCATTAATATGTGATCTTCTAATGAAAAGTTTAAGAGTGGCAAAGGGGGCTATATCCCAGTATACCCAGCAACTCAGAATTCATCTTTCTCTCACCTTCATGTTTGTGTTATGAGAACATAAGAATTTAAGAGCAAAAAGCGCAAGAGGAGCTCTGCTGAACCAGGCCACAGTCCATCTAATCCAGTGGTTCTCAACCTGGGGGTTGGGACCCCTTTGGGGGTTGAATTACTCCTTCAGAGGGGTAGCAACGAGCCTCCCGCTGCCCTTCCCTTCCACCTCCCAGCTGCTCCGCCCCCGTGGTTGGGGGTCTCCACAACATGAAGAACTCCATTAAGGGGTCGCGGCATTAGGAAGGTTGAGAACTGCTGATCTAATCCAACATCCTTTCTTACACATGGCCTTTCTTACAAATGCCTCTGGGCATTTTCAAGCAGAAGACAAAGGAAAAACCTTCATCTGCTCTCGAGTCCCTGCAAATGGCCTTTAGAGACATCCTGTCTGTCCCTTCAACCTGGAGGCAGTGTCTAGTAGCCATTGTTACACCTGTCATGCAAGAATTCATCTTAATACTTTCTTAAAGGTACATAGGCTGGCTGCTATCACCTCCTCTTCCGGTAGTAAATTCCATGGACTAATTTTCACAGTCCTAACTGTCCTGCTCATCAGCTTCATAGATTGCCCCTGGTGCATAAGCCTGACATGCACTTTATTCCGCTGGACTGGCCATGGTTAGCTTTGCATTTCCTATTTAACCCCCCTAGCAGCTAAGGATTTGTTTTGTGTATGGATGCTGCTCACCTACTGGGCTGTAGAGTTTGTAAAGGTAATATGAATGCAAAGGAAGGAGATTCACTCACTTGACCTCCAAGTAGAGATATTTACCTGCACAGCAAATTCAAACCAGGGTGGTAGTGGCTGAAGTTTTCCACCAGCATGCAGTAGGATTGCAGCTTGCATTTGGGCCAATATGATAAGGTTGGTGTTCTGTGTAATATATTTAATAATTTTAGGCAGAGTTGTTTAAAAGCCACTGCCATGGAATAGGGTCTATATGCTGATGCTGTTTTCTTGCAGCCTATGAAGCAAGGCAAGCAGACTGTGAAGGAAACATGTACTATATCCAGATACAGAGCTTTTCATTCTTCTTTTACCTCTTTAAATCGTATATGACAGAAACAAATAAGCCATGCTCCAGCAAGTGTCTTAAATACTGTTGTTTCCCTAAAAGGATTATTACACAGTGTGAATTCCTATTTCCAGAGAGGTAAGTGCTTTCACGGTGACTGCAGCTTAATGTTCTACACTACAAAAATCAGATATTAAAAATGCAAATACCTCCGTAAATAAGCAAGCTTGTGATAAACAAATACCTGTCTCCACTGAACTGATTAACTGAGCTGAATGATAAACCCTCGTCTACTAATGTGGTGTAACGTGGTGCGAAGAAGCAGATAAGTGGTGGGTGATCCCATGGTGTTCAGAAGAAAGAAAAGAGAAAAAGAAAAGAAAGCCTGTGTGCTGTCAGATGAATGGCAACGATGGAGCCAGGTGTCATCACCAATGTAGCCGCATCTCATCATGAGGAGCTTTTGCAAGCACTGATCCCTAAAGCTACATTTGGCAGCCTCTCTGGAAATGTAACCATGAGGCAAATGCTCTGCTCACGTCATCTGTAAAGAAGATGTGGCTGAAAATCCTATAACTAGGGATGTGCGCTAATATTCATAACATTCAAAATTTGTCCAAATTTGGACATTCGAATTAGAACTGAATGTTGGTACATTTTGACATTTGAATACGAATAAAATGTTTCTATTAGAGATGTGCACGAAGGTTTTTTTGACATTCTATTAGAATCAAATCAAATACCCAAAAATCCAGTTGGATTCGAATCTTTTAAATTTGAATTTAACAAGATTAGATTCGTATTTATCAAATTCGAATCTATTCATTCAAATTTTCTTATTCAAATCTGTACATATAAATGTCAACATTTGTATATGCACATACACATCTTCTCCACATCTGTACATGTCTGTATGCATCCCATAGTGATCCTGTATGCAACTCGTTTTCATCCCGTATGGATCAGTAAATGTAGATCTTCAAGTATGCATCATGTATGAACCCATACACATATGAATGTCCAGATAATTTGATAATTTGATCTGCAATGGATCAAAAGTGAATCCAAAGCAGATTCAGAGTGGATTAAAAGTGGATTCAGGGTGGATTTAATGCACTCAGAGCAGATGCATAGGGGATTTGTTGGGCATATGCAGGTGATTCGAATTGAACAAATCAGATTTGTATTGAACATTCGTATCAAATTCTAATCCTACCACATTCAAAGGGGATCTATTTATATGAATATGAATTTTCTTGCATTTGATTTGAACGAATCAAACATACACACACACAAATTTGTGCACATCCCTACCTTGTTCCACAGTTTTGTAGTTTTCTCCTTTAGGACTAGTAATGGCATATCTCAAAGGAGCTGTAGCCACTTGTGTCTTAGGTCCTTTCTGCACTTGTTAGTGGTTCAGATTAAGGGCCCCTTTTATCTAGATCATGGGCCTCCTGATCTATATGCCAAGGTAGATCAAGAAGACCCTGCTCCCACTAGTCCTGCTCTATCTGCACTGGGAAGTGTCAATCTTAGCCTTTGGAGGCATAAGAGCAGGGGGAGGCAGTGCAGATGGCACCCTGCACTTTCTAGTCCCACTCCATCTGCACTGTTTAATCAGGTTTACATCTAAACCAAGGGACACATGGGATCATGGGATGCATGCAGACGGTATACTTCTGTGATCTGGAACAAGCAGGGTATACTTTTCAGTGGCGCATCATAGTGTGCTGAAACAAAACACAGTGCCCACCCAGGTGCCAATGCTGGGAAGTGTCATTCTTAGCCTTTGGATGCATAGGAGCGGGCGGAGGCAGCTGTGAAGCTCACATGAGCTTTGCTGCTGTGGGGATGCATGGACCAGATCAGTGCTGTCAGTGCAGATGGAATTGTTCCAGCTCATGCCTCCAAGTAATCTAGGTCAGTGGGTCCTGATTTGGATTGATGACAGGTAAGTGCAGACAAGACCTTATACTACTTCCAGACCCATGAAGTTCCTACCATTGCTCTGGGATTTCCAGATGTCTCTGTGGCTTCTTCCTCTTCTGAACCCTTTACTTTTGCTGCCTTACTGTTTGCACTAGGGTTGTCCACGAATGCAATTGTTGACATTCAGTTTGATTCAAATTGAATATTCGAACGTCCAAATTCATACAAATAGAGAAAAAATGAATGTATTCAACTTCAAACCAATTCGGATACATTCCTATCTATTTGTACGAATATTCAACTTGTATTTGATGATACGAATGTCGACAACATCCGTATGTCTCCGTAAGCATCTGTACACATCTGTATGCATTCATGCGCATCCCGTTTTTATCCTGTATGTATCCATACAAATGCGTACAGATACGAATAAGATGCATACGTATCCATATGTAATGCGTACTTATCTGTACACATACAAATGTCTGAGTAATTTGTATGAATGATTCAAAACATTCAAATTCACTCAAATCTTAGACGAATGTATAGAGATTTGATTTGAATTTGAATGTCTGAATTTGAATGATTTCGATCAAATTTCAACTGTTTTGAATATTCTTGCAAATCTCTAATTTGCACCACTGTCCATAATGAACACCAGCTACCGCAACATTAAAAAAAAAAGAAGTGATACTGTTCTTTTCTGTAGAATAGTCTCAATGCTCAGCGCCTCTTGTTCTCTGCTCTATCCTTATTTCCCTCAATCTGTTTATTATGGTGTCTCACTGAATTGGCTTTCCTGATATCGTGGTCAACATTCAAATGGAAGGCACAAAGGAAAAATCTTTCTTAGCCCAGTTTAGCAAATTTCAATCCAAGGATTATTTAAATCCTAACTCTGATGAAATCGGGGAGCCTTACTGTTTGGAAATTTATGAAAAGGTGATTGTTTGAAATATATGGATCTGATTTTACACCTGTGCCCATCATATAAAGTGGTACTAGTTAATCTTCACACAAACATTCCATATTTAAATATACCAGAACTTTTATAACATAATTTATCATTTGCTGTTTCAGGTTGAAGATACAATTATATGTTTTGCATAATGCAACCCCCTTAACTTCTAGAGTAAACTTCAGTAGTGTAGATTTATGGTGCACTTGAAATTCAATGATCTGTTTCACGCATTTCACTGCAATCTGCATGCCACCTCAAAGCTCAAGGTCACAAGTTACATAAAATATCCACTATAAAGAAAACCAGAAGTTAAATCTAGACGTAGGCAAATGTGAGCAGTGTACAAGAGTTCTTCACAGTCCTTTAGGCTACCCAGAGTGAACTCTGCTTGGTTTCATTGCAAGCCTCTTCCACAGCAGCACAATGGTGCCAGGGTGTGTGTCAATGGGACCAGGGTGTTTGCCAAGTGGTTAACTGAGTGTTCTCCTCAGTAGACTGACCAAGCCATTTGAAATGTGGTGGATTGGACCAGCCTATGGTGCATATGAAGCCTGGGACCATTTTGGTGGGCTCCCAGAAACAAGACGAAACATGGTCTGTTTTTGCACACCTGGTAAAGTTACACCTGCCCAGCAGCTTCAACTTCAGAGGCAGGAATGTTTGTTTTTAGCCTCCAGAGTTGGACTGGCTTGGGGTTTGGCAACATGGATGTCTCTTGGTGTGCTGTCAAAATGAATCCAGGAAGGGAGACCTTTAGGGCACTTGCTGATGTAGAACATCATGAAGTGCAGAAAGGCCCTCTGATTATGGAGAAACTGCTCTTTCAAAGAGACTTTGGCTTCACAGATCTCCATAAGTCTCATTCTACATGGATTTCTGTGGTAGCTGTCCTCCGAGCTGAATAAGGAAGAGGGGCTGGATTTTAATTTATTGCATTAAGCACCAACATTTTATGAGCTGTCCTCATTACTGTAGTGCACCCTGCAGGTGTGCAAGGACCACTCTGGATGATTTTCAGGCACAAAAAAGGAATATTTGGGTAACATTTGCACTGCATACCTTGAATGCTTTTATACAATGACTCAGGACTCAGGGGTTCTTTATTATTGACCATGAAGCATTTGTTTTTCAAAAGCATTTGAGTTGGGCCACTCCAGGTAGGATGAGTGCAGAAACTGCCCTTCGTCCTTCCTTCCTTCCTTCCTTCCTTCCTTCCTTCCTTCCTTCCTTCCTTCCTTCCTTCCTTCTCCCTGTGACTTCTAGTATGTTCTTTGTGAAAGGTTCTCCAAGAATCTATTCAGATTAAATCATTAAAGCAATAAAAATAAAATCAGGATTAAGCACCTGATAGACTTCACCTTTGCATGCTAGAACAGGTTCAATTAAGAGAGAAGTCCTCCTGGCTTGCATGCTTAGAAAACTCTATGGCCTCTGTTGGCCTTTCTCTTCAAATTCTGAGTGTCTTGGCCTTAAAGCCATCTCAGTTATTCACTAACAGGCCTTGGACATAGGAGCACAAACTGACCTTGCTGCCACTGCTCAGACCACAGCTACACCTTATTTGGCCACGTATAAATGCCAGGTTAACATAGAGGCTTATCATACTTTCCCAATGCCATTCCATCTTCACAGGCTATTTACTAGAGTGAGATTTGAACAACTGGACATTATGACCACACTGGGTCATTATCAGGGGTTACCCTATGACAGGATAATCTGTGTATGTGGAGAAAATACTGTTGAAGACTTAGTACATCTATTTCTGAACCGCCGTCTATATGAGAAAATAAGGAGTCACTGTATAGCCCCTCTTCCAGACAACTATAACCTTTTGGATGATACTGGGAAACTTCAGTACTGCTCAAGGGCTCAGACAGGCAGTCCATTTTAAAGGTTGCACTTTTTATCCTGAGGGCAATGAAGACCCGTGCAGATTTTATTAGATTTTAAGTTTCTGTCTTGCGTGCTATGTTGTGTATTATACCTCTGTATTTTGATATTGTCTAATGGACTAATCAATAAATTGAGTGGGATTGGAATGCTTGGGACCAGACTGGATTAGGTGGCTGTGTGGTCCGGTATAAGAATAGATCTGTAGAAATTTTACTGGCATGTTAATGCCTGGTATAATGGACCATGGAGGCATGAGGAAGACACACGCTTCTGTAGTCTGGTTTACCAGAGATACCCATTCTGGTGATGCAACAAGATGAGCCACTGAAATGGGTCCCATGAGAACTCCAATGTCAGGAACTTTCATTTCTGGATGTTGGCATTTACAGAGGCCACTCTGAAGGCCATGTGAGCTGTAGGGATGGCACAGGGGCTGTCCTGGAACAGCTGTCCCAATGTGGATGATCTTGTTCTGGAATATATGGACAGCTCCAGCTGGTGGACCATTCCTGTTGATCTGATCTCCCTGGAGCAGTCCACAGAAGGTGAGTGCTCAAACAGTCTCAGTCCTTGACCTCCAGTCAATGCTCACAGAGTTTGGGGAGCTTTCTGCTTAAATCTTTGGGGTGGGTAGATTGAGCAGTGTCACGAGAAATTTTGAGTTGAATGTGGGAAAGGTTAGTGTTCAGACTTGATAGCAATTTTGTACCTATTCACTTGAGGATTGTGTGATTATCTACTGAAGTCCCAGGAAAATGAAGCACACAATATAAGATGATTTCGCGAATTAAGCAAGACAGTGAAGAAGCCTGCAATCACTTGAATGCAAGAGGATATGGACAGACAGGGTACCTTAATGTGCACAAAAATCAAGTTGTTTATTAAGCTCAACCTCTACTGATTTTTATGCAACATCTGCAGGAAAGATGAGTGTCCAGGAGTGCCTATTTATATATACGAATGAAAACCTTTCCCAAGTAGTGAATTACATTTCTGATTCCTAGTATTTTTCTTTGCCTCCTAGTTGTGTCGTTGATTTTAGAGAGTCAGAACAAGATGATGGCATGGCAGGGTGCGTGGAACCTTGGTGGGTTAAAAGCCTCTTAAAGGTGAAACGCAATAGACATAAACACAACACTGATTGAAAATTGGGGGTGGTGGTGAGTGAGATGCAAAGGTGGATGTCATAGAGATGTGAAGTATGGCATCTGTGGAGACATAGAATTCTGCTCTTGTGTTGAATGGCTTCTGACATTCACTCTGTTCTTTCCCTAATGATTAATGATAAAATGTATGTTTGTACCTTTTTGAGTTTGTCGGGAACAGGGAAGTGGTCATCCATTTGAACTGCTTTAGACAGCATTTGGCATCTGTTAGCAGTAAGTTCTGAAATTCTTGTGGAAGGAACACTTTATTAATGAAGCACTCTAAGGCCCTTTCTGCACTTTGCCTTAATCTGGATTATATCTTGAAATAGAATTTACCATTCACATGCTGGTGCAGACTATGGCAGGCCTCACCCAAGATGTACCATAGTCTGTACTAGCATGTGGACAGGAAAGACCTTATTCCAAGTTATAATCCAGATTAAGGCAAAGTGCAGAAAGGACCCCAAATTGCTCTAGGACACAGCTGTGCCAGTATGTAATGAATACATGTCTCATGCTTCCATGCAAGTGTGTAAGTGTGTGGAAGGCTGCTTTATGTCTTCTAGTGTGGAAAATAATAATCTTACCATGGATATCATGCTAAGTTTCCATTTCTCTGGTCCAGAATCATGCCTCATTTCTTCTGAGGTACATGTTCCTGTCTAACTGCTGTTCCTATTTCCACACCCTCATCATTTCTTATCTGTTTCTTCCTCCGATCTCCTACATAGAATTGTTTATATCTATCTTTGCCACACTATGCTTGCTTTTACAAAGGTCCATCTTTCAAGGCTGAACATGCCTAGACTTTGCAGCCACATCTCACAAGAGAAGTGTTTCAGCCTCCTGATCATTTTGATTGCCTTTTATGGACTTTTTTTCTTTCTGATTCTACAATATCCTTTCTGAGGTGACATGACCAGAATAGTAGATAATATCCCAAATGTGTCATCACCTATGGATTGAACAGAAGTGATTGGCAATTCAGTACAACTCCCTTCTGCTTTTCCCTTCCACACAGAGTATTGGGGAAGTGTTCTGGAGAATTCCACTTGCTGTAATGCTCATGGGGAAAGACCAGCAGAGGAAACGAGGGTAGAACAAGCAGTTGCTGCCATACCCCGAGCACTGTGCCAGTCTTAGCTGGAACACCAGTTAGCATGATTACACCAGGCCAATGCCTCTTCAACATGTACTGCCTTCCCTTTGAATCCAACACTTCAATTGACTTGGGGGATACTGAGGCTTCCAGGTCCCTGCAGCTGCTACTGTGGGTAAAGGACCTTATAGTTACCCCAGTGACAACATCCTTCCTAGAGGAACATCATTAGCCCACTCCAATGGTGGAGGGTGGAGGGCTCGATGATCTCACTGACCAGCTTTAGCAAGAGGTGTCCTCCCTCGGCAATAGCACTTCTATGCTGATGATGGATGGGGGACATGGGCCTTGATGAGCATTACAGAGAGCTGGCAATACTGATGGTTTGCCATTGACACCTGCAGATGTTAACTTCCTTTAATACAACTTCTGTGGCTGTCAAGGTTGTTCCTGTTGTCATCAAATCCCTATCCAATTTCATCTTTATTTGGTCACTCCTGTTGTCATAGGGATGTGCACGAATGTTTTTTGACATTCTATTCAAATTGAATCAAATACCCGAAAATCCGATTCGATACAAATCTTTTAAGTTTGAATTTAACAAGATTCAATTCGTATTTACCAAATTTGAATCTATTTATTTGAATTTTTGATTCGAATCTGTACATACAAATGCTGACAACGTTCTTCCCCACATCCGTACACATCCATATGCATCTGTATGCATATGGATGCATCAGTATGCTCCTGTAGTTATCCTGTATGCAACCCATTTTTGTCCCATACAGATCTGTACAAATGCGTAAGGATGCGGGAAAGATGCGGATCTTCAAGTACACATCGTGTATGAACCTGCACACATATGAATGTCTGGATAATTCAAACGAATAGATCCAAAGTTTGAAATTTAATTCAAATGTTTACATTTGAATTTTGGGACATTCTATTTGAGATCAAATGTCAAAATTCAGCACATGCGATTGGATTTTGAATGCCTATGAATATTCGTGCACATCTCCATTTTTGTTTCCTCATGTTTATTGTTCTTGTATTTTCTTGTACTGTTTCTTTTTTGTTATCCTCTTCTTCCTCAGTCTCAGTACAGCCAATAATAGGCTAGTTTCCCTGGCAGCAGAACACAAACAAACCCAGCAACCATTGGAACTTCAGTCATCCGACTGCAAATGACAAATGGTTTATCAATGTGTAATTGATGAAGTATTCCTGTCTTAAAGCCATAGGCATACTTTGAAATGTTCTTAGAACAGCTTGTTGAATGCATCCAGGATCTTGTTCTATTTCAAACAGTTAATTTGTTAGATATAAACATTGAACAATTAGAACTGGTTTGGCATAACTCTAGAGAGTTGTAGTCCAAACCCTACCCCAGCTTTTGGTGCCAGTTCTACATAGGCAAGATACAAGAAATAAGGTGATCAGAAGTGGATTTTCATGATACTGATTTTATTTTAATGTGGTTTTTGCACAACACCCTCTACCCAGTTCCATTACAGATTGTACATAGTACTGGATTCTTTTTAGAAATGGCTTTTTAAAAAGTCAATTGGCTGGTGCCCCTACAAGTCTTGATGGCAGATGCATGAACTACATGAGAGCGCAAGACAACCTCCGGTGGATATTACAATGTCAGACAGCTTTTCTACAGTTCTTCTAGAAGCATTTTTGGCCACCAATGATTTTTATCTGGCCTTATACCTGAAGGTTTCAGGACAGGTTGCAACATTAAAAGCCAAATATAAGATGAGTATACTAGGGATGTGCATGAATTTCCCCCCCTCAATTCATATCAAATCAAATCTAAGAAAATTGAATGTAGAATCCCCTTCGGATTCTATTCAGTACGAATATATTCATACAAATACCTGATACGAACAAATACATATCTGACACCTATCCAATAGGTGTCCAATATGTATTCAATACGTATCCTGTAACATATCTGCTCTGAAAGCATCAAATCCACTCTGAATCCACTTTGAATCTGCAGCTGCTTTCACACCTCCCTGGTGCACCAATGTTCCGAAACACTCGTATGAATATGAATGTCAATGTATGAATGTTGTAACATTCAATTCCTATACGAATGTCTGAATTTGGATGAAATTGGATGAATATTGAAAGTTACGAATATTCATGCATATCCCTAGACCATACTAAAACCATAACAGAGACATGTCCTACACAGGTACATTTGGAGAGCTCATTACAATCCTACCGCAATGCTGCAAATTTTACTGTGTTTCAACAGGGTCTTTGATACTCAGCCATCTTATGGTACCTTCATCTTACGGAAGCTTTTACCATGATTGCCATTATAGCTTCACTCTACTGTCCCACGGATCTAACCATTAGAAGAATTTGAATAGCAGGCATCCAGGGTATCTTCATCACATTGAATAAAGATTATGCATTGCTACAATAGAATTATAATGGCTCCCTTGCCTCCAGCAGATTTTTGATCTACTCCTATATGACATTGTGCTTTTGAGGCAGGCGTATACTATCACCACTTAAAATAATAAGACATTTTATTACTGGCATGAAGTTGCCAACAGATTTGATTAACTGTGGGGATGTGGCAATAGCTCAACAGAAGAACCAGATGCAGAGTCTCTTAATGGAAAAAGAGGCAATCAGATGCAGAGCCATTGGATTTGTTAGTCCTTTGAGTGTCAGTATTCTGGATTGGTGAACATGTTATTCTCCAGATATAGGAAACTACCTCCCACCACTTATTGTTCCCAGCCATAGTTGCTGGGGCTGATGGGGGCTGGAGCTAAGCAACATCTTGAAGTCTGTATGTGAAACACTTTAGCTCATTTCTTGCAGGAACAATGAAGCAAAAGCCCTGTGAGGAATGTGCAGTTTCAGTGCACAGGTCCATAGCATGATGTTGTGCCACCTGTGATGACAAATGAAACCGTGGATCCCATCCATTCAAACACAGATTAATCTGACTGGAAGATGCTCCCTTAGAAAGACTTGAGATGTGTGAAAAATGTCAGGAGCTTGCTGCCATCATGGTGAGACTGGCAATCAGCCCCAATGCTGTGCCAGGGTGCTGTTGGCTTATTGCCCTCAAATTTCAAGTGTGGGGAATCTTGGATTATCTTTAATGTGCCAGCATGTTGTGAGGCAGCATGTTGACAGACGGCACACATCTATTTTGAACTTTCTGGAGATCACAGGTATGAATAAATAAATAGAATTAAAGAGAAAAAGAAAAGAAACTGGGCAGAAATTATGAACTTCTGGGAATTCCGTCTGATGTTTTGTCAAATCCTGGTCTGGTTTCCCAAGTTTTGGGGAAAATGTTAACATTTCTGAAGAGCTGGCATTTCCCTCATGATGTCTGGAGATGAACATAGAACAGTCATAACCAGTCATTAACCTTTATCTCAAATATCTTGCCACTGGTTCCCGTCTCGCAGCATCTTCATCTGAGGTAAATGTCCAGCTCAGCCTAATGGCAGTGTCGGCCCTGCAAGAGAAATTTTTATAAAGTTAAAAACACTCCATAATTTATTTACTATTTATTTATTTAGAAAATATATCCCTCCCTTCACCAAATGGTCCCAGGGTGGGTTACAATGAGATTAAAACATATTGAATAGTAAAACATAATTAAAAATATAGCCCCCTTCCTCCCACTCAGACCCTCCTTCCCACCCTTCCTCCCTAAAAGGACAGCACCCTGAGGAAGCTATTTAAACAGCAAAAGCCTGGGTAAAAAGATATGCTTTCACCAGGTGCTGGAAACTATACAGTGTAGGCACCTGGCAAACCTCAAGAGGGAGGCTGTTCCAGAGTCTAGGGGCCACAGCAGAAAAGGCCCTGCTGCAAGTCCTATGCCTCATACCTCTGAAAGAAGGCCCTCTCCTTGAGATCTCAGTGCCCGGGCAGTTCTGTATGGTAGAAGGTGTTTCTTCTGCTACCCAGGACACAAGCTATTTAGGGCATTATATGTTCATGTCAACATATTGAATTGGGCATGGTAGCGAACAGGTAACCAGTGCAGATCCTTTAAAACCAGTGTGATGTGAGTCTGGACAGAGACTCTCATCAGCAGTCAAGAGACGTTTTCGCATTACTCCCGTTCCATTTGGAACGGGAGTAGGACGGGAAGATTAAGACAGCTCCCGGCGCTTTCACCTTTCACACACAGACGCGCCGGAACGCGTGTAAACGCGTTCCGGCGCGTCTGTGTGCGAATGCTCAAAGCATCGTGAGCTGTCTTAGCCGGCAAAGGCCGGCCAGGGGCGCGGAGACAGCCGCGGAGGCAGATCGGCAATCAGCTGATTGTCAAACAGCTGATTGTCGAAGCCGCGCAGGCGTCGGAGGCGAGCCCGCAGCTGTTAGGGAGGGAGAAGCAGGCGCGAATGCTTCTCCTCCCGAACGCCTGCGGGCGGCTCGTCCGCGTTCGAACGCATGTAGAGCACTTTAAAGTGCTCTACATTTCGAACGCGAGAAAGACAGCTGCGGACACGTCGGAGCGCAAGCCCCGCTAGGGCAATGCATATGCCGTGTCCGCAGCTGTCTCCCACGCGTACCGTTCAGCCCCGTGCGAAAACGTCTAAGCTGCTGCTTTCTGTATCAGTTTCAACTTCTGAACTGTTTTCAAGGGTAGCCCCACATAGAGTGCATTACAGTAGTCTAATCTGGAGGTTACTAGAGCATGGATCACTGTGGCCAAATTATCCTGATCCAGATAAGGCGTAAGCTGGTGGACCAGATGGAGAAAATGGTAGGCACTCCTGGCAGTTGCTGCCACAGGGGACTCAAATGACAAAGATAAATCCAGTAGCACTCCCAGATTTTTCTGGTCCGAGCTTACCCTTTAAACATTTTGGCCATGGTCACACCTTCTATTTAAACCTTCTTCAGCCCATCTTCAGATCATCTGACTGCTCATACCTTTTCATTTCTATCCATTTTTGTTCACAACTTACCAGTCAGAAAAATCAAAATAGAGGGCGGAAAGTCCACAAATAAAACAGACAGAAACTAAAAGATGTGTGCAATCAGACCTGAAGATGGACTGAAGAAGGTTTAAAATTGAAGATGTGACTTTGGCCATTGTTAGGGTCACCTGATAGAAAGGAAAATAGTTCATCATGTAAGCAACACCAGCTGATCTTTCCTCTTCTATGTATTTTTAAAAAGGAGTTCTGTCTTCCTTTCCACCCTGTCCTCTTACCCTTTGCTAATTATATTTACTTGTGTTTTTTGTAAATCTTTTCTTTTGGATTGGTGCACCAAAGCCTTGCAATATTTAAGTAATACTGAATGTTTAAGTAATAAGCCATTCATCACATGAAAGCCAAGTGAATCCAGTTAGCTTTCATTCACTTCTGAGATGAATTATGCATTGTTCTATCATTCTGCAGTTTTTCCAATGAGCTTCTGGAAACTTACAGTGCTCTCCCATTATCATAATAACAACTACGTGAGGTAGTTCAGGCTTATGTTGAGCCAAGTAAGGTCTGTTAGTTCAGCAAAATAATGGAACCCAGGTCTCTCTGGTTTATATTTAGCAGTCTTTCTGTGGTGCCATTGGAGTTATAGTTAATTACTGTTTTGTAAGACAAATCATAATTCTGCTTCATAGAAGGTCATTGTCACCTTCAAATGACCACTATTGTTTTCTCAAACGCAGATCACGGCAAGGTGGAAACTCATCTTTCTCTTGACACTACAGAGGTTCCTGGTTACTCTTGATTGCCTTGATTCAAATTAATTAAGCTCAAATTGAACCCTGTGAGGAGAAAAATAGAAGTTATATCCTTGAGAAACCTCAAGGGATAGGGCCATTGGGATATAGCTTCATAAAATGCTGACTGGAGGAATGCTTGCAGCGGGGGAGAGGCCAGGCCCCTCTCACTTTGATTTATGCCATTTGTAATATTGATCATAAAAAAAAAGTCACACATCTTGTTGGCTTTTAAGGATGGGTTGCAGGTTGGAATAAGAGTCCTGGGGTAGTAAATTAGGAAACTTAATGGCATCAACTGACCTACACACTTGGAACTGGAATAACAATATTAGCATTAAGATTGTTCCATAAACAGTGAGTTTATAAGTTTATTTTTAATTATGTCTTTTGGTTTTTTTTACAGACTATATTGGTTTTATTGTAGCCTGTCTGGAGACCTCTGGGTACAGGGAGGGATAGAAATATACACTGACAAACAATAATGCCTTTTTGCTCTCCAAAATGCATAATACATACTTTAGTTGATATTGAAGTGTATGATGTTACCTCACAGCACTCAACAGAACTTCTTCCTAAAATTAATTAGACTTGCATCTGGTGTGTGTTTGCCTTTGGTTGTGTGAGAGAGGAAAGGCAAGTTATAAATGTAAGAAAACAAATACTTATGCTCTCTTCATTGATCAGCCATCAAAACAGTTTCTGAAAGGAAGTGAGAAAATGGCTGCTGCCAGACACTGTTTTAAAAACGTGCGTTTTACTGATAGTCTGGAATAAAATGGTTCCAAGGGGAAAATGTTTCACTACAGTCGATATTCCACATTTTTACTGTTCACATGTTCAGCTGCTCCCTGCATACTCAGTGTGAAGTATATTCTTATAGATCAGGGCATTCTGGGGTGAAGGTGAGTTCTCATTAGTTCGTGTGTAGTTGGCCACCCAGGAAAAAAGAAAAAAGAAAAAAGGAGTCATGAGATACTCAGCAGCGAGGGTGCTTACAACCATTATTTTTTGAACCTAGAATATTGGATGCATAATGCATATCTACAGTGGAGAATTGTTAAAAGTGCCTGTTAAATCCAATGCTGCTGTGCATTTAACTTGGAGTTTTAGCCCTGTCAGAATGCACCCACTGTCACCCAGGCTGTGTTTCCACGACAAATGTGGGCAGACCTGTGAGCTGGCAGCTTCTCAGAAGCACCTCATATGCCATGTTGATGGGATGCCTTCATATCTCCATTTCCAAATGTGAAATTTTGCCTAATTGTCGTGGTGAATAAGGCATTCTTCTGAAGGAGGTGAAATTGGATCCTATGCCCAAGGGCACTTTATATGGTCATCATGCTCCTTAGATGGGCAGTGTGCTTTTCACTAGACAGCTTGGGCCAACATAAGTGAAGAAATAAGGTGTTCCAGATGTGGGTAAATACCTGCGATGTTCCCAGGACCATACTGGGATTGTCTCATATTTGTGCCCTGGATTACTTGAGCAAAAACACACTAAATTGCTATTATGGGTTGTTCCTCTTGCAAGATATTTATATGGAGGAAGCATGCATAAAAGAATAAGGGCAAGTGGACAAGCGGATGCTTCCCCCCCCCCAAAGAGACAAACATGCTCTTGTTGCAGGTTGAACTGGGACTCACTGTTTTGAGGGGTATTGCTCTTTCCCATTCCATCCAGGTGCAATTCACCGGCACTCCTGTGTTTGAATGGTCAAAGGGTCCGGAAGTGTGAAAATGCCTCTTGTCAGGTGCTTGCTTCCATTTTTTTTTTCACCAGAGGGAAATACCCATAGTGCAAACATGGTGGTGAAACCTGGATGAAAATACCTGGAACTGTACAGGTGCTTGATTTCTGCAGGCACAGTTCTGGATATTTTACTGTCAGACGCAGTGTGGCAGCAAATGCCAGATCGGGAAGCACCCACCTTTGCCCTGCAATTACATCCTGCCATCTGGTAGGGGTGGCAAAAGGCAATTGCAGGACCGAAATGAGATTCTACATTTTCCTCTTAATATCTGGAGGAAGCTCAAAGTGTCCTGTTGATTCCCTCCACAGTGGCCATTTAGGTGCTAGCATAATGGGGACAGTGGTTATGATTGGCTATTAAGGGTTCACAACTCACCACTACAGGAAGTTCCCAAGCTGGTCTGGGAAATACCTGTATGAATGGGGTCTTCTGAGACACTTCTGAATTGGGCTCCTCCTGGGGGCTACCTGGGTTTTAAGGTGTGTGTTTTCATATGTAACACTTCTGAAAGAAGATACTTGGAAGCAGCACCTTTCAGACACAAAAGAGGAAAGAAAGCACATTCTTTTTATTTTATTTTTCCAGACAGAGTGGAGGGAGAGGGATCCAATTAGATGGCAAACATGGCAGAATGGGAAGACATATCACCTTCCTTAGCTCACACAAGTGCTTTCAGGAAGCATAAGTGACAGCTTTGCTTTTTGCTTTTGCTGGCTGCCACATTAAAAAACAGCTAAAAATTAATCCATTTGCTGACTTATCGTTAGCGTAGCAGATTTTTTAAAGCCATGTTTATTGTAATACTTCATCAAATACAGTGTCTAGCAATACAATACTAAACAATTAATTGCCAAACATACAATGAAATATAAATGCAAACAGGCAAAATAACAAGAAGAAACAATTTACATATCAACAATTATTGGTCACTGGGCAAAGAATGAGAGAGACTTCAGAGCAGAAGTGCAATTAAAGGTCAGGTAACTATATTGTCAAAATGTGATTTGGGGGCATGTAATGGTCTTCTAGCATAGACAAATGGTCTATCAATGGTTTCCACACAAACATGAATAGATTTCAAAGAAGTATACCTTGCACCTATTTCTTTTGATCTGCACAAAACTCATGATTGTGAGTTAACAACCTTTTACTTCAATTACGAGTTATTTTCTGATTTTGTTCTACAGTGGGTCTTGCTTTATTTAAGATTAATTTTACAAGTTTACTGCTATCTTTAAAAATAAAGAAAAAAAGAGATCTGGAGCAAAAAGCACATGTTCATGGAAAACTGTTCAGAAAGATGTTATAACAGGACAGGGATACCAGAGGTTAAAGGAGGCCCTTTCTGTCCTGGGGTTTATGCTAGATTGTATCTTGGAATAAGAGTCTGCAGTCTGCATACTGGTGCAGACTATGGCAGGCCCCTGAATTAGCATAAAGACAGCAGGATCTATTCTGGAATATAATTTGAAACAAAGTCCAGATAAGAAAAAAGCCTAAATTCCTTTAATGTTACACACTTTCCTCCAGCAGAAAAATGACAAAGTAGAATTAATACGTGTGAGCTGCACCAGAGTTCTGTATCATCTACTGAAAGATTAAATGCTTCAATTTTTACAACAGTGATTCAATGAATCTTTGCTGGACCTTGGGTAATTTCACTCCCCATCAGAAGCTCCATGCCAAAGTCTGTAGCAGAGGCCCTGATGGCTGATGGATTTCCTACCATGTGATCTGTGACTGAAAATGTATTATTAACTACACTCTTCCTTTCTACAATTTATATCCCACCCTTCACTGAAAATTTCCTTTAACACTTCGCTCTATTCATGCAGTGTCTCTTTTGATCAGTTCATGCCTTGTAATGACCAAGGCACTGCTGATACTGGGAGACCAAGGATGTTTTCACAATTGCTAGTATACTAGACTAGCAAATGTACTAGCAGCCTCACTTCCACATTGCTGGTTCGGTCTAAGGGAAGCCGTGCCTCCTCCAGGTATGCTTCTTCTGCACAGAATGGAGTGTAGATTGGACTAGGTGGACCAAAATGTCTGGTATACTGGTAGGGTTCTCTCAGTGTACTAGGCAGAACTAAACTGGACCATGGAGACTACTGATGCAGCATGCCTCTGGTTTAGCATACCATGGTGTTAAAAGGTGCACCAACAAAATTGCTCTATGAAGCTGATGGATAGGAGAGTCAGATCGGACAAGGGGAAGTATTTCTTCACCCAGACATCAATGGCAATAGAATGGATGCCTAAGTACATCTTTCAGGCTGTGGGAGAAAGCAGGATGCCTCTAAGGCCATTTGCTGGGATTTGAGAGAAGAAGGCTCGCCCTTGTCTCTGCTTGAGATGCCCATGAGCAATTGGTGGGCCACTGTGTGCTGGACTAGATGGGCTGTGGCCTGATCCAGCATGTTCTTATCATTTCAGAGCCTGTGTAGAACCTAGACTGGAACAGTGGTCCCTATGCAGACACCATTCTTACTGTCTACTGCTATTAAGTGAAGTTCAAATGTCAGACTTCTGAGGCCATTGCCAGTGCTTAGGGTAAATGGACACAGCTGGAAAGTTCAAAGTTTGCACAGGCCAGACTGTGTGGGCTGTGTGAACAACTCTTCTTGCTGCTTCCGGACAAAGCAAATCCTTCCCCCCTAGAGCAGACCTTTTCCTTTCTTATACCAAAGTTGCCATCTTTTCAGATACTAGGTAGTTTAATTCCTCTTGATTTTTATCATGTTTCATGCTATCGTATTGTATTTCTTGTATACCATTCTGAAATAGAACGAAGGCATGATTTAGAAGGAAAGAAAAGAGAAATAAGTATTGATGCTAGCCTGCTTTATTTGAATGACATTTTAAAATAACACCTCTGCTAGCAATTCAGAATCTGAAACTTCGGCATTTTGAATTATGTATTGGAAAAAAAATGCAGAAGATGCCTGTCAGAATCATTTATATCAACGCTGGTATCTACATGCTTATCTACATCAGTACTTTCTATAGTTCTGTGTGTTTGTGTTATGAATTCTAAGAACATAAAAGATAGATTGTATTTTTATCAGTTTATGCATGGAACAATGTAATCCACTGTACACCTTTCAATAGGCAGGACATTGGGAAGAAACACTGAATGGACATGGTTGTAGTACGGAAACAGAGGATATTTGGGGATGCTGTGGAAATTGACATGACTTGAGTTTTGCAGCAATCAATACCTGCTGTGAAATTTGGAGCTACAGATTGAAGATCAGCAGCAAATGGACCAGTCATGCTGAAAATGGCTGTTAGTGCAGCCAAGACTATTTATTTATTATTTATAACATTTGTATCCTGCCCTTCACCCAAAGGTCCCAGGGTGGGCCAAAGTATATGAAAATTTTTAAAAGACTCTAAAACATAACCCTCTGACTATATTGTAATGCGCTCTACATGGGGCTGCCCTTGAAGATGGTTCAGAAGCTGCAGCTAACGCAGAATGCAGCTGGTCAGTTGCTGACCGGGACAGCTAGCTGGATCTTATGCTGGTCTTAACAGAGTTGCACTGGCTGCCAGTTCTCTACCAAGCCCAATTTAAGGTGTTAACTTTAACATAAGTCCCTAAATGACCCAAATATTTGAAGGAATATCTACTTCCATATCGACCTGCCTGTGCCTTAAGATCTGGAGGGGAGGCCCTCCTGGTTGTACCACCTCAGCAGCAAAGGGGGTGGGAACCTGGGAGAGGGCTTCTCAGTGATGGCCCCAAGGCTATGGAATGGTCTCCCCCTTGGGTTGTGTCTATCACCTTCACTGTACATGTTTAGGAAGGCAGTGAAAATGCACCACTTTGCCCTGGCCTTCGGTTAAATGGGGATACACTTTCCCTTCCCACTTGCAGACGCTGTTGTTTTAATATATACTATTATTGTTTTAATATGTTGTTAACTGCCCTGAAACATTTAGATATAGGGCAGGATAGAAATACAAATATAAATAAATAAATAAATAAATAAATAAATAAATAAATAAATAAATAAATAAATAAATAAATAAATAATAAGTATTCAGAGAAACTGTGGCTCAACTGCCAGGGAGCTGCCATAGAAAAGGTCCTCTCATGTGCCACTACTTCTCACACCACAGAGAGTAATGGAACTACAAAAATGTCCTTTCTTTGTGATCTTAAAGCATGAGAAAGTCTGTCTGGGAGAAGGTACTTCTTTGGATATGCCACTCTCCAAATCATCACATATGTTACCTGATAAGGACAGAGGAGCATCTTACTTCATTCATTTGAGTTAGATTGGGACAGATTAGAACAATGTCATTCTTCCAGCCATGAAGGCCTTAAATTTGGATAGCACAAGCAGAATTTCTGGTTGCCTATGTGATCAAATACCTTATTCAATAGAGGGTCTGGTCCTCCTCTGCGTGCTGCCATTTTGGCTGTGGTGCCCTCTGTGACTGAGCATGCCCTGACAACGCTAACACTCTGTGCCCACACAGTCACATCTATGGTTGTCCGAGGGGCCAGTGCACTTCAGTGGCACCTCAAATGACCCTGGAACACCAGAAGAAGAGCAAATGCTTCTGCCCTGGATGCTTCAGGTAAGTGTCTGGTAAACACTGAGGGATTTCGCATTACTCCCGTTCCATTTGGAACGGGAGTAGGACGGGAAGCCTAAGACAGCTCACGACGCTTTGACCATTCACACACAGGAGCGCAGGAGCGCGTGTAAATGTGTTCCAGCGCGTCTGTGTGCGAATGCTCAAAGCATCGTGAGGTGTCTTAGCCGGCAAACGTCGGCAAACGCCGGGGAGACAGCTGAGGTGGCTCCGTCAGCCGGCGCAGGCTGAAAACAGCTGATTGTCAAAGCCGCGCCAGCGTCGGAGGCGAGCCCGCAGCTGTTAGGGAGAGAGAAGCAGGCGCGAATGCTTCTCCTCCCGAATGCCTGCGGGCAGCTCGTCCGCGTTTGAACGCATGTAGAGCACTTTAAAGTGCTCTACATCTCGAACGCGCCGAAGACAGCTCCGGACACGTCGGAACGCAAGCCCCGCTCGGGCAATGCGTATGCCGTGTCCGGAGCTGTCTTCCACACGTACTAAATTGGCGTGTGCGAAAACACCTCTGGTTAATGTGTGGAACACAATTTTGTGCTCCACACCTAATTAATGAGTAGTCAACTTATGGTGAGGGCAGGCACACTTGGAGGCTGTAACAGCTTCCAACACATGTTGATGCTCTTCATCAGAGGTTCACTAGAAGTTGTAGTGCAAATAGGCCTCTGGACAATCATTTGCAGTGTCATTGGATGGAAGGCTGCATTCACACACCACACAAAAAAAGAAAAGGGTGTCTTTTAGGTTGAAGAACTAGCACCACTGTTCTTGTCTATTTTGCACCCTATCTCCAGCCCATCTCTAATGTTCTTTGGAAGTTCATTTCTTTCATTTTCAGTGTGCATTAGAGGTTGGATAAATGCATGTGCATGTGTCAGTGCCATTTCTGAACAATCCCTGAGTCACCTTTGAGGGAGTTTTTCTTTTTTTAAAATGTGTTAACATCTTTTATGAGGTGTATGTAGTTGTAGCCCTCAATTTAACCAAACACTTTGAAGTGAGTTATACCCCTTACTGCTTGGATCACCTGTTGCGTGGGGGCTTACAGATTTGGTTTTATCGAGTAGTGATGGAAGTATATGGTCTCATTTCTGAATGTTCTGGCTGTATTCTGCTTTGTTGTATAGTGGAATATAATTTGGTTAGGTGAAAACAAGACCAAATCCATTAGCTCCTTGCCATGTATTATTGCTTCTTTCTGCACTGAGTATTATATCCTGGGCAAAGTGTTGTCACTGTCTTCAGTAATGTATGGACAACAGTCCCCTATTCCAGGATATAATCTGGAATAAGACCCACTGCGGAAAGGGCCTTTAATCCTTTAAGAATGTATCCACCACCTCCCTCTCCCTATGGATTCCTCAAACAGAGAGGTGGTTCTGGTATTTCTTAGCATAATGACTGGCACTGCTTTTCTCCCCCCTCTTCTTTTTTCCCCAAACAATGTCGCTCAAATAAAGGTTGATATTTATAGCTGATAATAAATGTTTGTAATTTTTATGTGGAGTCTTTCAGAAATATATTTCATGACTTGTTTTATTCTGAGCAATTCCTTGAAAACTTCAATTCCTCATGAAAGCAAGTTGCAGAGCTTATGGTATTGCTCTGGCAAAATGATTTCCATAAATAAAGCAAGATGCAATGGAAGGGAACATATATAAAGATTAATGCATTCTACTTTTAGGCGTACAGTGACTAACTGCAATTCTTGAGCCTTAAGTTATTGGAAAGAAAATCTGTGTTAAGGAAAACAGGCAACAAATCCAAAGCTACCTGAGCAGCATGGGCAATTTACTTCCCTTGATTTTAAAGAATGTAGCTTTATAGCCATTTCCCTTGCCTTATTGATTTCACATGTCATTTTGTACAATGACATAATGCAGCCGAGTACATGCGCCCACACACATACATGCACAAAGGGCAGCAAACACTGCCATCGTTTGTCATCGTGATCTCCAGCCACTGCTTTTAATGTGCAGAATTTCAGAGAGAGTGAGATTTTCGATCCGCATGCCAGGAATGAAGAAAACAGGGGCAGGCACATAAGGGGGAAGAGAAGCTTACTATTGATTTGAAGTGCTAATTGTGTAGCTACAACTTCAGGTTATGTCCAGTGCTTTACATCTGCATGCTTCTAGCACCATGAGCCATCTTTACATTATGGGAAATGTGAATGACATATGAATAAAGATGGGAAAGCAAGGTTGTACGGTTTCATTAATCATGCACGGTCTGTGGTTCATCTGGCAAGCACAGCCTTAGGGGCCAGAGAATGAGAATGATGTGTCACTTTGAACCAGTGCACAGCATATGTTGTCCACAGCAGGGACATATAAAACATAAGAGGAGGCCTGCTGGATCGACCTACAACCCATCTAGTCCAGCAGCTTATCTTAGTTGTTTCTGGGCATCTCAAGCAGAAGACAGAGGGCCTTTTCACACTTTGCTTTCCTTTTCTGGTTGAACTTGCCCACATATGCACCAAGCACCTGCAGTTGCAGATGCTCAGTGCGTACTTAAACCCCCCCCCCCAAAGCTTAGATTTAATGCAAATGACTGCCCGGATGGCAGCCATGTTTGAATCTTGGTGCTGGCACCAGTATGCATTCACTGCACTGTCACCAGGGAGCCTTGTGAGTGTTGTGTCATGTAGGTACATTGTGCATCATGAGACTAGACGGCATGCCTGTGCAGAACGCCTCCTGAGGGCAAGGGCTGCCAGTAGCAGCCCCGGCCACTCAGGAGGTGCACAGGACGCAGGTGCGCTGCATCCTGGGTGCCTCATCTCAGAATTGGGCGACGCTGAACAGGTAAGGAGGGGATTCACCGTGCTCCCCCCCCCCGGGTGGGCTAGAGTGGGCTTTAGGGAGGCTCACCCTGGCTCCAGAAGTGGCGATCTGCCACTTCTGGGGCGAGGGCAAGCCGAAAGATAGGAGTCCCCCAGCTAGCCATGCTTGGCTCCGACAAGCAAATCATGGCAAGCCGGGGGAGGGCCCTCCCTAGGCACACTTGTGCCGTGCGGACGCATCCTAAATGGATACGTTTTAATGGCACAAGACCCATCAAGCACACTTCAAATGTGGTCTGCAGTTAGCACCCATTTAGCACACTTTAAGTACAGATAGGTGCGGACACACCTACCGGAAGTGTGCTAAATAGACCCCGCTTTCAAAACGGTGTTGTTCTGCGGACACACCTCACCAGAAGTGTGCCAAACAGCAATGCCTGTGCGAAATGGCTGCGCCAGAAGTGTGCTTAATGGGTGTTAAAGGGCCTGTGTGTAAGCACCCAAAGAGTTCAAACTAGCACGCAATCTCCCTTTTTCCACACACAGTCAAAGGTCTGGATCTTCAAGATCCAGATCTTTGAGATGGGGTCCTCCTGGAGATCCTGATCTTGAAGATGCCTGAAGGCCCCATTGTGCATACCTTTAATCAGGTCCACATGAATCCAGATTTCAGGGCCTGAATGACCCATTAAATCCAGATTTCTGCTGCCCTCATGGGGACAGGGCCTTGTAGATGGGCCCTTCAGTGGGGACCAGGTGAGGACAGGGCCTTCCCAATTGGTACCAATCAGGTACTAATTGGATTCCTAATGGGGTCTTAGAAGGGTTCTAAGCCCTAGTGGGAAAAGGCCCATGATTTACCATTCCTTGAAAAATACTGTGCCTGGCTGTAGGCATCTAGTTAAAATTTCAGTTTACATGGGTGTTTATCCAGGTCTTACAGCCTAATAGGTAGGACAAATAATTATATCATGGCACATTGACCCACAGGATAGCCATGCCTGAAGCTGAAAGGGTTTCAAAATTTAATGATCATGGACCTATTGATGATGATAGTATAACCTAAATTTATTATCAACATAGACTGATAGGGATCTCAATAGCCAGATCCACAATGCCTTTCAAATGAATAACAGATCCATCCATCAGAAGAAAAATAAGACAAAACTAACATGTCCCTAAAATACCAAGCTTTTACAGTAACCTTAAAAAAAAAACCTAAGAAAACCAAGACTATAGATTTTCTAAGATGTTATTTTTCATTTCAAGGGTACCTAATCTCACACAGACATTATCAAATGATGAGTGTTATGAATGCAAGATGTTTCACGAAACAACAACAAAACTATTGAGAGGAATTCAAGACACCCCAAAATGTTATTTAATTTCAACACAAACAAGAATGTATAATTTCTTTATGGTTGCTGGCACTGCCAGGTTTACTTGGCTGCCAGTGAATCTTCTTTGGATTTGGAAAATTACTCTTATATAATAGCATTACTAGAATGTGGTCATTCTCACTCTTTTTGCTACTTAACATGTAGTTGTGTTGCATGTGGAAGTAGAAATGTATCAATGGCCCAAATGGGTTTAGGATCTGCCCCCTACTTAAATGTTATTATTGCTGAGATTATTACTTACAGCAGTTGCTGTCCCCAAAAGTAAATGACCCACAAGCCACTTGATACAATGTCACTGGCAAATGGGTGATATGTATTGACAGTGTTGGCTCTGCTGATAATGTCTTCCTATTAGAAAGATCTGCTAAATCCTGTTGATCCACCTAGAGGATTACACAGTAAGTTACAGAAATCAATGGAATTCTACCAGGTATCTACAGTACCAATTTGATTACGTTTTGGAGGGATTATTTTCCCTTTGTTTTATTTTACTTTCTTGGAGATTATGGACTTGCTATAGTGAAATGGCTTAGAGGATACAATGAGCCTGGAAGCAGTACTAATAGAAGCATATATACTTGGTACAGAAGACAGAGGCAAAACCTTCATCTACACTTGCCTCCCTTCAAATGGCCTTTAGAGGCATCCTGCCTGCTTCTTCAGCCTGGGGACAGTACCTAGCAGGGGTGTGCACAAATGCAATTTTTGGCATTCGATTCAAATCAAATATCCAAAGATTCAAATCGATTTGAATATTTAAAATTTGAATGTATTCACATTCAATTCAGATCAAATACATTTGTATCTATTTCTATGAATATTCTATTCATATTTGAAAATACGAATGTCAACAACATTCTGTACGCATCCCATTTTTATCCCATATGCATCCTGTTTTCATCCCGTACGCACCCTTACAAAAGTGTACGGATAGAAATAAGATGCGTACGGATACGTATGTAATGCATACGTATCTGTACACATATGAATGTCCAAATAATTCGTATGAATGATTTGAAAGATTCAAAATTCATTTGAATGTTTAAATTCGAATATATAGACATTCAATTTGAATTTGAATGCCTGAATTTGAATGAATTCGATGGAATTTTGAATGTTTTGAATATTCTTGCACACCCCTAGTACCTAGGCATCAGTCCTATTACCCACAGATATTCTTGTCCTCCATGAATCTGTCCAACCCTTTCTTAAAGCTATCCAGACCATGTGTCTGTGTGAATTTGTGGGCTCAGCAGGTGAATGGAAATGAGCTTGTTTTCAATAATTGGAATAATTGGCTTTCTTTTAAAAAAACCCAATACTTAATAAGTCTCATCCTGTTTTACCTGAGGTCATTGCTATAGTCATCCACAAGAGTCTCAAAATATCCTGTGCATTCTGTTTGGGTTTCCTTGCATAATAGAACTTGGTCATATGTTTCTTTAAGTCTTTCCCAAAGTTGGACTGAAGTCAGAGAATAGAAAACTGTGCCTGAATTTAAACAGAAAAAAAGGAAGGGGGTACCTGTAAAGATTGCATTGATTAGAACAACCACCATGGAAATGCAGAGATAAGTTTGAACATACCATATAATTTGAAGTTCACTGTTAAAACAGTTAGATTGCCTTAACTCACCTCCCTCAGCAATTCAACCTCCCATCTTCTTTCCTTCTTTAATCCTGAAGTAGCATTTTACTGGAAGAATATTGGAAAAATGCACACAACTTGGTTCCTTTCCAATAGGCTGTAATGGGGACCCCAAGGGACCAAGAAATGGAAAAATTGATTGATTTCTAATGAACCCAAGAATGCAGACTGGTCCTTGGGTCAGCATCACAAACTATATTTGCCCTAAATCAAATTACTTCAGTAGGTGACCGAGAGTCAAGAAGCTGCTAAAGGAGCAATGGAGACTTTTAAATTTGTATTTTAAGGACAAAGGTGAAGTATTTTGAGGGAAATCCAAGATTTCTATTTAATTCCCTTCTTCCCTCCAGATTTAATCCTATATTAATCTCTCTCTCTCATACTCTCTCTCTCACGTACATAGATCCAAACATAATCAATTAAGTAATGTTTGACAATTAGAACATTTATGCTGTACTAAAACCCTAGTAAGTCTAAGTAATAAGGCCTGATTGTAAGTGTCCATTGCTTCAGTGTAGAAGGGGTTAATTTTCTGGGTTGCAGTATGGGAACTGCTGATTGGTTAACTCTCCTTCAAGCTAGTAAGTAGAAAGATGGACTCTAGCGTCTCTAGACATGTATATCTGATGTAAATAAGTTATAAGACTCACAAGTTATACATAAGTAAAGTTATGTGGAAACAAACCAAGAAGTTGTATGCTTCAAGTCCGTTCTTCAACATGCTCTCTGCTTAAGTATAGTTTTCTAAGCATAAAAGAAAACAACACTTATAAGGCTTTGAAAGCATGCTCTGATTTGGGCTTTGGAAAGTCTCCAGGGAAAAAGAATTACAGCACAAAAGTCTCCTGAAGAGCCTCGCTGTGGGTGAATTCAAACAACAGTAGCCACAGAGGGCTAATAAAGCTGTACACTGTGTTGCAGTTTGTCATTTATATGCCGCAAGGGAGGTCTTGGATTTACTCCACAGTTAGTGAACAAATAGGGACAAGTTACAAATTGCTCTGAACCTTGAAATGCCTTGCTGTTTGTATCTCCAATGATCTTACTATGAATATTCAGTGCAGTCTTGCTTAAAAGTTCTTGTTCTTATTAGCATCATAGGCAATGTCTGCACTAGTCACTTGGTCTGTGCAAAGAGAACTGCTCTTGAGCGGAACGGATTTCTCTGGGCCAGGAGTCAATGGATGGCCATCCATGTGGACAGGGTATATTCCAACCTGGCCTAACTTTGAGGTTGAGGAAATGAAAGTTCTCTGGCACTGAAGATCCTGTCCTTGGAAGATGCATGCTGGGGCATTTCATTGGGCTTTAGAATGGTCCTAAACGGATGTGTTCCCATACAAGATTAAATGAGAATTCAATCAATTTTCAGGATCATCGAATCTTATTTAAATTTTTATTCCCAGATTTTAGGGAGACTATATTGCTAAAATCCACAGAAAAGAAGTCCTCAGAAAAAATGTTCTTGGTCCTGTTTTGGCAGCTAGCCCAGTTTTTTTCCCCAATGGAAATGCTACTGAACTATTCAGGGAGGTGATCTGCCATTTGGGCTGTTGGCACAGCAATACATGGGTGGGATTTCACATCTGGGAAGGTCTCCCCCTGTCCTTCCCACCCCTGCATTGCTAGAGTCCAAGAGATAAAAAAAGTGTTGCATCTCTGAACATAGATTTCCCCTTTCTGTGAATGCCACTGTAATTAAAAGAGATACATTACATTGTTACAGCAATTGGCAGAGGAATCTTTTTTTAGCTCCACTCCATCCTGAGCAGCTCATTCAAAACAAAGAAGAAGGAAAGGAATCCCCTCTTCTCTCTTTGAGAATCGTGCAGGAACCACGATCCGCTGTTTTCCTCCCACTCCTTGCTGATTTGAAAATGAGAGATCACTTTGCCCTGTATGTTCTTTCACTCAGCTGATTCTGAGTGGGGCAGGCTTACAGGGTTTGGACAAGGGGCAGAGTTGGAAAGATCCTGTTTCTCTGTGCTGGGGATTTGGATGAATGGGAACTGTGGTATTTGATTGAGCCCGTGTTATCATCAAGCAAATTAGAACAGCCAGAATGCGCACTTGGTTCTGAATCCGGATTACAATAGACCAATCTGGATTAAAATAGTCAATTGGGAAGGCACCCAATGTACATCATTTTTGGAGTTGGACAAAGTGCCACTGAGCTTCAGAGTGGGCTGTTAGATCTTGGCTTAAACAGCTGCACTTACAGTATATTCTGGCATATTCTTAAACAGAGAATATATCCCAAACTCTATATTTTAACTGGAAAGTTGGGGGTCGTCTTGTATGCCCAGTCATCTTATACGCTGGAATATACGGTACTTTCTTTTTTTAACCAGGTCAGGCTTGAAGTCTTATTATTGACATTTAAAGCATTAAAACAGTGTGGTGCAAGGTTGCCTGAATGAATACCACCTACAGTAAGAGGGTGATGCAACACTGTCATTTGTTTCTTGCAAATGTCTAAATTTTTTCTAGTCTTATTTCTACTACAATTTGCCAGTTCTTTTGCCCAAGTTTTTGAAGAAGCTCTCATCTATTTTTTGCAACTAAAATGCTTAATATTTTACAAACGTATGTGCTGCACAGATGTCAGGAAGTTTTCCTATGATTTTGTTTTTTTTTCTTGGTATGCATGTCTTATGAAGCTTCAATAAAAGTGTTTATACATATATATGAAGAGATGTCAGTTTCACATGGCATTATTTTATATCCTGAATGAAGATAATCCCAGCTGCTAGAGGAAATGTGTCTTTACAATGAAGACATGGAGGTAAAATTTTCAGATCTAGGTGGCGGAGCCCCGCGGATGCTCTGCGGGACCACCCCCTACCCAGGGCCAGGGTCTTTCCAGGGATGAGCATGCACCAGGGACTTATATCCTCATCGTCATAGTCTGGACTGGGGGGGGGGTCCAGTTGGTGGCACTCTGTGTCTGCGTGTGTTGCCAGCTCTGACTGGCCAGCAGCTCACACCTGCGCAGAATGCCTGGCATTGTACTGGCCATTCTGCACAGGCATGGGCTGCTGTTCAATCAGAGATGGTGGTGCTTGCAGACACAGAGTGCCACTGACTGCACCAGGAAGCCCTGTGCCTGGGCTTCCCAGTCCAAACTCCAGTGGTGAGGAGGTAAGTCCCTTGCACGTGTGCATCCCGGGAAGGCCCCGGCCCTGGGCAGGGGTTTCCTGCTAGCTGTAGCTGACCCAGTTGGGTCAGCTAGAGTCTGCAGGAACCTGGGAAAGGGACAAGACCGGCCTGCCCATCCCTGGGTTGACTCCAACTCAATGGTGGCAGACCTGAGAGGGGCGTCCCACCCCATGCCAGTCTTTTTGGGCTAGGCCACATGGGGACAGATTCCTCATTCACATCTAGGCAGGTAGGGATGCATCCCCATGCATTCTTTACCTGCCTAGATGTGAAATTGTGAATGGGGAATCCGTCCTTGCATGGCCTAGCCTTCGTGCACTATGGCTGGGTGAAAAGAAGAAGAAGAAGAGGAAGAAGAAGAAGAAAAGTTAGCTTTTCTACCCCGCTTTTCTCACCTATTTAAGGGGACTCAAAGCGGCTGACAAAGCTTCTGTTCTTCTCCCCACAACAGAACACCCTGTGAGGTAGATGGGGCTGTGAGAGCTCAGAAGAGAGCTGTGGCTAGCCCAAGGTCACCCAGCTGGCTTCATGGGGGAGGGAGGAATTGAACCCGGCATTCCCAGGTAAGAGTCCAGTTCCCTAACCACTAGACCCATCCCCAAACTTTGCTGCTCCAAATAGGTCTTCCTCATCCTGGAATTTGGGAGTGAGGTTTTCATTATCTGCAGGTATCAGTGAGGATTTAGTTTTATTTCTTGATTAGCCTGTGGAATGAAAAATCACAGACAATCTTTCAGAACTTTTTACAGTATGTTCCTGCACTACTGGAATTTGCTGACCATGAACAAAGCCATTGGTTGGCCGAATACTTATTGGTGTTGCCATTTCAGTAGCTTCTACTGAAGCAGTGAGTCTTCTTGATTTGCACGAACGTTGATCTTTCAGGGTTCTAATTAAGAAACCTCTTTGGGAACAGAAGGAGTTCAAAGTTCTTAGTTTATAGTTCAGAGATCTTCCCCAGTTCAAAGTTTTTAGTTTTTGAAAGCACATTTATGAACATAAGAGAAGCCCAGCTGGATTGGGTCACAGCCCATCTAGTTCAGCATCCTTTCTCACATAGAGCCTACCAAATACTTATGGGCATCTCAAGCAGAAGCACAACTTTAACCTGCTCTTAAATCCCTACAGATGGCCTTTAGAGGCATACTGCCAGTCTCCCCAG
The DNA here is from genome assembly GCA_023333525.1 of Aspidoscelis tigris stejnegeri. Lineage (NCBI taxonomy): Eukaryota > Metazoa > Chordata > Lepidosauria > Squamata > Teiidae > Aspidoscelis > Aspidoscelis tigris. The sequence goes on from JALMGA010000006.1 coordinate 69,907,554, forward strand.
CCTGGAGGATGTACCTTGGCATCTATTCTATTGATACACCTGTCATTCATGAATTTGTCTAACCCTTTCTTACAGCTATCTAGGCTGGTTGCTGTTACCCCACTCTTCTGGCATTCTCTATGGCTTGATAACATGTCTGGCCTACAATTAAAGAAACTTTGATTTAAATAGCTTTCCTGCCAAATCCTTATGCACTTTCTGTCCAAGGTGGTCAACCTGTTGATGATCAGATGTTGTTGAACTCCGGTGTCTATTAGGACTAGCCAACGTGGATAAGGTCCAGGGATAATGGTGGTTCTCAGCAACATCTGGACAACCAAATGTTTGTCATTTCTGCTCTAGTGATGCACAGCTAGAACAGGCATTTCATTTTGATGAAGCCCATCAATCTTACTTGTATTTGTTACCCAATCTATCATTTTATTTTTAAAGAAAAAATAATGTGTATGATTTTGGTAAGCGACTTTCTTTTTGATGGTTGGTGTGCGTACTCTGTTTCCCGAGATGATTGATTTGTTCTGCTCTCCAACCATCACAGAAACATAACAGGTAGTTTAAATGTAATTGTGTAAGGCAAAGTTTAGATTCCAATGCTGCTATTTATTGATAGAGGATACTGTGAGGGAGAAGTTGCAGGTCTAGAAATTATGGGGATGGGGGAATCTCTCCATCACTGAAGGCAGTCTTTATATTTCACACTATCATTTTTGCCCCCTAAGAAGCAATTCTCCCAAAAATAAAGCAAAGAACAGTGTTGCATAATGATATCTTCAATAAACATTGTGTAATGAAAAGAGAAAGTAGTCTCCTACAGTTTTTTTCCACACTTACTTGTGGAACGGGATTTAGTCCTCTTCAGCCCCATCCCTTCCACGTGCTGGGATGGAAGAGAGAGTCCCCACCTGTCCATCCACATAGTGATGGAGCACGTCCTGAGGTCTGTTTGCACTTAGGATGGTAGTAAACAATTAGTGAACTTCTGATGAAGAGCATCTGCACTTGGAGGAGGCTCCTATAGCCTCCAAGAATGCCCTACATTCCCAGATGTTCACTAATGGTTGATTCAGCATGAAGCACTAGTGCTCTACACCTTTACCAATGTCAACCCTAAGCTTACTTGGAGTCTCCAGGAGGTGGCTATTCACACCTCTTCTAGTGCTCCAGGGTCACACCTCGGACAACCATAAATGTGAGTGTGCATCCACAGAGCATCAGAGTTATCATGGTGACAGTGCTGATGACATGCATTCGTGGAGGGTGCCACAGACAAAATGGTGGTATCCAGAAGAGGATCAGTCCCAGGATGGGTCTCTGGTGAGTGACCGATCATGTGGGTCTTAGGCTGTCATTACCTAGTGCTCACAAGTGTGAGCGCTAGTTAACATTAGGTTATCACGCTCCTTTCTCATCCAGCAGATGGGAAGGGAAGTGTGAAAATGCTCCTGATCAAGTTGGTTACAATGGCTGCCTATACTGGGGCACTGGTAATTGTTTTTGTCAGGTCTTCCAGTGTTCCAGGGATGGAGCGACCAGTCCAGGGAGCTATGCAGAAGGGTGCATGCCTCCCAGTCTAATGGGGCACATTCTGGTGATATACCAAATTGCACCACTGAAATGTGTCCCTGGGGAGAAGCAGAGCTAGGAAAATCCATTAGGGATGTGTTTGAATGGTTTTATTGGCATTTGATTAATAACGACTTAAATATTAGAAAATTCATATTTGTTCAAATGGATCCCCTTCGAATGTGGTAGGATTCTATTCAATATGGATGTATTTGCATGTATGAATATACGATACGAACGGATATGTATCTGATACAAATGGATACGTATCCAATACAAATGAATACATATCCAATGCAAACCCATGCGTATCTGATACAAATGGATATATACATGATACGAATGCATACTTATCGAATACTTATCTGATATGTATCTTGAATATATCTCGAAAGTATCTCCGCTTAACAAATGTCCGAACTATTCATATGAATCTTCTGAAACATTTGTATTTGTACGAATGTTAATGTACAAATGTCTTAAAACTCAATTTATATCCAAATGTCTGAATTTATCTAAATAACGAATGTTAAGAAATATTCATGCACATTCCTAAAACCTATTCTTAGCACTCGTAGAAACTAGTGGTGCTCCAGAGTGATCTCTGAGGCCAGTGTGAGGCATTGTAACAGGACAGCCTTCCAAATGCTGAAGCCTTATACTGGTAGTCTGGAGCTGTTCCTCCCAGCCCAGCCCAGAAATGTAAGTGCAGATCCAGCCTATGTTGTGTTGATTAGAAAAATGGACTGTGACAATTGCTCTTTCTGGACTTGTTATCCTGGAACAAGCAGTGCCTTATTATACTTTGTCCACTTGGGACTAACATTGTCCTGGTCCCTATCACAGATTAGCTTAGGCATGGTTGAAGAGGTCTACAACCATGCCAAGCCATCTTGTTTTGGTCCATCCTTCAGTGTTTTCACACCTAGGCCATTTCTGTGCTTAGCTTCCCACTCATTGGATGGGAAAAGTGCAGAATAGACTAATGCGCACTAGCCTTTGCACTTTGGAATGCTAGTACACATCAGCCTAACCTCTACCGACTGGAACCTTACCTCTGTTCGGATGCATGTCCGATCACCCACACAGCACCACCATCTTGACCACGGTGCCTGGGACAACTGCAGGAGCACTGGCACATTCATCATGGCACTGATATTGCTCCGTGCATGTTCTCTGTGCAGTGTGCTGGCACCTCAGATGACCCCTCACACAGAAATGGTGTGAATGCTCACCAACTGGATGTAGGAGGTAAAGGCTAGTTTGTGTGTGGTGCATGATTTTCTTTGTGTAGTTTGCAATGCGGCAGGCAGTGGGCACTTCTGGGCTGTAAGCAACTCCTGCAAGTGCAGATGCACCTTCCCAGATGTTAACCAGTTGCAAACTGTGAGGCCAAGTGTGAACTGGCCTCTAGTCTGGAAGAAGGAAAACGCCACAGCCCCGTATTCAAAGCCAGTGCAATCTTCTGAAGATCATTTTTGAAACTCTGGTATGCAGATAGGCATGCTAGTTTTGAACACTATTTTTGTCATGTCCTGCCTCTGCTTGCATACCTAATAGACTCAGGGGAAGAAACTAGTGATGAGGTCAAGACTATTATTGAGATGGTACAAGGTGGAAATGTCGATTCTGGGCCTTCACTTTCCCCACAGAGACCCTCAGTGAGTGAGCAAAAATAGCAGTCAGACAGGGCCAGGAGGTTGTATCAGAAAGCGAAAGCCAGTTGTGCCCACATCTGTGACACAGCAAGTTTTGATAGTGAATAAAAATAGTTGCAGAATTGGAACTCTGCTGCCAGCAACTGACCTGCTTGCCGTGACTATACTATGTGACCTTGACCAGTGCTTCTGACTCCAGATTGGCTCACAAACCATCTCTCAATGGAAGTTAGCCCCCATGCCAGATCCAAAGGTTGTGCCAGATTTGAAGCCAGCATTGGGGAGGGGGAGTTCTGAATGCTCCAAAGGTCAGGAACAAATATTCCTGAGCTATAAAGCTGCTTGGGGGGGGGGCATTTCAGTGGGGCATGCCTAGTTTCACCACCAGAATTTGTCCCCCGTGGTATACTGGACTGTGACAGCATGCCAATCGTATGCTTTATGGATGGGGCCTCTCTGATCAGCTCTAAGGTACCTTGCAGTGAACCATGATCTAGTTCGGTGATGGCCAACCTATGACACGCGTGTCACAGGTGACACGCCAAGCCCTTTTGGGTGACACACATGGTCGCCCTGGCACCTGGATGTGTAGTGCTTGCTTGTTCTTAAAGTGTATGAAATACCAACTTTCAATTGAAGATTTAGCAACAAAAGTCACTAATGTAAAGAATTATTTGTTTTTGCTTTTAATTAAAACATATATCAAAAATATAACTTTTTTTACTAGAGTTACAAATATCACAAAATTATGGATATTTCTAGATGTGACACAGCACCTGAGTTAAGCTAGGTTTTCTTGCAAATTTTGACACATCAAGCTCAAAAGGTTCGCCATCACTGATCTAGTTGAATGGTAAGTGTAGAAATGGCTGGATACTGCCTTATTCTTCACAGTAGCAAGAACAGTAGCCTGGACAAGAAAGATCTTGGCAGAGCAATGTTAAGAAAGGCTTTCTTTGCCTTTTTGCAGTTTCTGCAGTTTCTGCATTTCTGCAGGTCACATGGCTGTTAGAATCACAGAAGGAGACCAGGACCTTTGTTCTTGACCATTTGCCAACCTATGCCTCCTTATCCAGCCTTCCAGCATCGATGGCTGTTATTCAGTGACGACTGCCAATGCTTCTAAGTGGTATTTTCATGTCGATTTACGGAGAATGTGAGCTGTCAAGCCTTCTCAAGGACAGGTCTTTCATTTCCTGACAGTAAAATGGAGAGCTTCCAAAGGGAAATTTGAACAAGGCTTGTTCTGCAGTTCACCACCTTGTCTCACCTCTTTTCTTGTCCTGGAAGCTACAGTGGTTCCTGCCACAATGTCAGTCTGTAACCTGCTCACCCCAGGCATCACTAGACATGAAGTATCAAGTTCAAACCGTGGACTTGACTTTGTAACAACTGTTGGTTTTTGAGAAGAACAAGATGTGCTCTTATTCCTAGGGTCCCTTGAGGACAGGCAACTGGATGTAATTAAAGAGCTGGCAGAGCAATTTTAAATTCCTCATTGGACAAAATGTTTATCTCAGAAAAAGGACAATGAGTCTAATCCCCTCTAGGACTTTCTTTGAATGTTAATGTACTGTGCATAGGTTGCTGTGATTATCCATGGAGGAAGCACATGGGCTATCCTTACAGCATGAATTATGACAGACCAGCAGTATTGGCAAAAAAAGAAGAAGCCATCAGTCCTCAGAAGGAAACAGGTTTCAGTTAGGGATGTCGATGGATATTCGTGACATTCAAAATTCGTTCCAATTGGTCTCAATTCGAACATTCAAATTCGAATCAAATGTTGGTGCATTTGAAGATTGACATTCAAACACTAATTTATTGTTTTCTAGGCATTTGTACAAATCTTTGTTACATTTGTGAACCTGGGGGTGGGTGGGTGGAAAAGTGGCTGCCCAGTCACATCTGCAGTGGATCGAAAGTGAATTCAAAGCAGATTCAGAGTGGATTCAAAGTGGATTGTGAGTGGATGTAATATGTTCAGAGCAGATATGTAGCGGATTCGTAGGGGATGTGTAGACAATTCATAGGAGGGATTCAAACTGGATTTTTATCAAACCTTCATATCGAATTCCAATCCTACCACATCTGAAGGGGATCTGTTCGAAGGAGTATAAATGTTCTTGTGTTTAATTCAGTGTGAATCAAATATGAAACAAGTTCATGCACATCCCTAGTCTCATAACATTTGTACAGAAAATTGCATGTGCACAGGTAAAACTCTAGACAAGGTTTTCATTATGTTACACGCTACGCTATATTGCTGTCTGCTTTACTTAGAAGGCTTTCTGGAAACAGACCATTGTGTCCTAAAACAGGTCTTCAGACTTGTTTGGATGACTTTGCAGGTTCACTCACCACAAATACGTTCTTTCTTTCTAATTTTGTTTTTTTTCAGAAGAACTTAAGAATCATAGAATCATAGAATTATAGAATGGTAGAGTTGGAGGGGACCTCCTGGGTCATCGAGTCCAACCCCCTGCTCAAGGCAGGATTTCCTAAACCATCTCAGACAGATGGCTGTCCAGTCTCTGCTTGAAGACCTCCATCGAAGGGGAACCAACCACCTCCCGTGGCAGCCTATTCCACTGGTTGATCACTCTTACTGTTAGAATTTTTTTCCTAACATCTAAACTAAATCTTTTCCCCTGCAGTTTCACCCCATTGTTTCTAGTCCTTCCTTGAGAGAGTGAGAACAGGGCTGATCCCTCTGCCTTGTGACAACCCTTGAGGTATTTGTAGACAGCTATCATGTCTCCTCTCAGTCTTCTTTTTGTTAGACTAAACATTCCTAGTTCCTTAAGCCGTTCCTCATAGGACATGGTTTGCAGACCGTTCACCATCTTGGTAGCTCTCCTTTGAACCTGCTCCAGCTTGTCAGTGTCTTTTTTAAACTGGGGTGACCAGAACTGGACACAGTACTCCAGATGAGGTCTGACCAAGGTAGAGTAGAGGGGTATAATAACTTCACGTGATCTGGACTCTATGCTTCTCCTAATACACCCCAGGATTGTGTTTGCCTTTTTTGCAGCTGCCTCGCACTGTTGACTCATGTTCAGTTGATGATCTACCAGGACACCCAAGTCTTTTTCACATGTGCTGCTGCTCAGCCGAATTCCTCCCATTGTATATGTGCTTTTTTCATTTTTCTTGCCCAGGTGCAGAACCTTGCATTTTTCTTTGTTAAATACCATTTTATTAGTTGCGGCCCATTGTTCGAGTTTCTCTAAATCTTTTTTAATCCTCTCTCTCTCTTCTCTGGTGTTTGCAATCCCCCCTAGCTTTGTGTCATCAGCAAATTTGATCAGTTTCCCTTCAACTCCCTCGTCCAGATCGTTTATAAAAACATTAAACATAACTGGGCCCAGGACAGAACCTTGTGGTACTCCACTTGACACTTCCTTCCATTTGGATGTGCAGCCATTTAAAGCCACTCTTTGAGTACGATTACTAAGCCAGTTTTGAACCCACCTTATAGTTGCCTTGTCAAACCCATATTTGATCAATTTTTCAATGAGGATCGCATGAGATACTTTGTCAAATGCTTTGCTGAAATCAAGAAATACTATGTCTACTGCATTTCCTTGATCAACCCATTCAGTGATTTTGTCATAAAATGAAATCAAGTTAGTCTGACACGACTTGTTTGATACAAACCCATGTTGACTACTGTTAATTATTGAATTCCTATCCAAATGCTGACATATGTGTTGTTTAATAATTTGTTCGAGAATCTTTCCTGGTATTGAAGTCAGGCTAACAGGCCTGTAGTTCCCTGGGTCTACCTTCTTCCCTTTTTTGAAGATAGGAACAACGTTTGCCCTTCTCCAATCGTCTGGGACTTCTCCTGTTCTCCATGACTTCTCAAAGATTACAGCAAGTGGTTCAGCAATTACCTCTGCTAATTCCTTCAGTACCCTAGGATGTAATCCATCTGGACCCGGGGACTTAAATTCGTTTAAGTTAGCTAAGCGTTCCCTTACTCTCTCAGTGTTGATTTTGTGTCTTGATTCTCCTAGTCCTTCATCAGTACAGTGAAGGACTGTTGCATGTACATTATCCCTCTTGGAAAAAACAGATGCAAAATAGGAGTTCAGAATCTCTGCCTTCTCAAGATCACTTTCGATCACTTCTCCATTCTCTCCCTGCAGACTTCCCAAAACCTCTTTGACTTTTCTTTTGCTGTTGACATATCCCCAAAAACCTTTTCTATTATTGTTTTTAGTCTCTCTTGCAAGCCTCAGTTCATTTTTAGCTTTAGCTTTTCTGATACTTGCCCTGCAGATTGTACTGATTTCATTATATTCCTCCTTAGATATGTATCCCTCCTTCCATTTCTTAAACATTTCTTTTTTCTTTTTTATCAAGTTTTTAAGTTCTAGGTTTATCCACCCTGGTCTCTTTAGATGTTTTCCATTCTTCCTTCTTTGAGGAATTGTTAATGATTGCGCTTCTAATATTGCATTTCTCAAAATATCCCATCCTTCTTGGACATTTCTATCCTTTAGTACATTTAACCATTTGATCCCTCCTAACCTCCTCCGGAGTCCATCAAAATCCGCCCTTCTGAAGTCCAACTTTGAAGTCTGAGTCCTCTCATGCTTTCCTTCCCTTATTATCCAGAATTCAAGGATAACATGATCGCTGCCTCCCAATGCCCCAGAAACTCTGATATCCTCCACCATTTCCTCTCTGTTGGTAAGAATTAGATCAAGGATAGCCAATCCTCTTGTTTCCTCCACCACCTTTTGGTACATGAAATTGTCATAGGAACATAAGAGAACCCTACTGGATCAGGCCACAGCCCATCTAGTCCAACATCCCGTCACACACAGTGGCCCACCAAATGCTCATGGGCATCTCAAGCAGAGACAAGGACAAACCTATTCCTGCTCTTGAATCCCAGCAAATGGCCTTAGAAGCATCCTGCTTCCCCCCTCCCCCAATCTGAAAGATGTACCTAGGCATTCATTCTAGTAGCCATTGATACATCTGTCATCCATAAATTTGTCTAAGCCTACCTTAAAGCCATCTAGACTGGCAGCACCTCTTCTGGCAGCAAATTCCATAAACCGATGACCCTCTGGGTGAAGAAATACTTCCCTTTGTCAGATCTGGCTCTCTTAAAACATACAAGGTTGGGAAGAATTAATTACATTTGGTGACTTTCAGTTTCCTTCTTGTTGTTTTGTTGTACCTTTAATGTTCTTCTTCCCAATTTTTTTCCTCATTTTATTCCACATCATTTAACTTTTTATTTAGTCCTCAAAAATTGCAATTAATATATCATTTTCTTGTCTCTGTAAATAATCAATAAAAAGGTTGTCAATTTTTTAATACGAGATTTGTCTTTGATTTTTTTTAATCAAATCAGTTGATTTGACCATTTCCACAAGTCTCACCATCTTGATTACCCAATCTTCTATTGTAGGGATATCTTCCATTTTCCACCTCTGGGCATATATAAGCCTGGCAACAGTTACCTTATATTATATTGATACTATCCATTCATTTTTTATCAGTTAAACCTAATAGTAACAATTTGGGTTTGACTTTAGTAGGGTTTCTGTGGGGGATACAGGTCAGAGTTTGTGTTTGTTTGAGAGGATTTCAGCGGGAGTCAACTGTGTTACAGGGTCTGCTGAGTTTCATTTCTTGGGATTTTGTTCTGAAAAATGCATATTGTGAATACCTTCAACTCACAGCCCCTTGTGGGCAATATTTATTTTTGGGTAACCTTTTAGTTGATACTGTACTTAAGTACATTTCTGGAGATCAAAATAAAAGAAAACAAAACTGCATCTACAGCTATAGCCATTCACGTTTCAGTAATTTTTTAGTACTCTAAAGCTCTTTTTGCACTGACCTTTACACTGGTACAGGTTGGGAACACAGTCCCCTTTTCACACAGTGGACAAGATTAAGGGTTAGCGCAACCCTCTGCTAGCATGTTGCATCAGCATTGGATGCAGAATAGCACAGTCTTGGCACCAAACGTTGTCACCTAGATTAGGATACAGTAAACCTATTTTAACAGATTCTGCGGAATGGAACAGGGAGGCATGCAGAAGGGCACATCCTTCCCTGTTCCAGTTTAACAGGGAAACCCATTTTGCAGTGCACCAAATTGTGCTACCATCAAAGAATGCAGAAGCTGATGACAAAGATCCATGCAATCTCTGGAATCAGTGTGGGGTCCTGTGGGGAAAGCTTGTTCTGGGACAGTGGGGCCATTCCTGCTATTGGAACTGCTCCAGTCTGGCCAGGTCCTGCTAGAATGGGCCAGCCAGGTAAGTATGGAAATGGCCTAAGAGAGTTTCTTCATGGTCCTTAGGGACTGTGTTAGCTGCCTCTGTAGCCTATGGTGTCTGCACAGTAAAGCAGTTACAGCCTTCTAGAATGATTCTTTGTCCATATTTCTACTGACTGACCTGCTCCCTGGTTTGAAACTGTGAAAATAGGACACTTGATTTACAGTGGTTTCTGCAGTGGTCACTTGGTTCAAGTGGTACATAAAGTCCAGCATCATTTTGCTGGCTCCTGGAAATGCCCCTAGAAATGGAGGATTTTTTGCATGCTTCAGTAAACCATCCTGGCCTGCAACTTTGGAGGACAAGAAAATTTCGTTTCTGGTCTCTGGATTTAGGCCTGGATGGGGCTGTGGCACAATAGATGGCCCCCAGCACGCACCATCATCTACTGCTCCAGTTTTGCTCAAGTGATCTGTACCAAGGCCAGCCTCTGAAAGACATGCTAAGACATGCCTCTCACATGTCAGTGCAGCTTCCTCTAAAAATCTTCTAATTGTTTATGGTAGCTGCTTTGTAGCCTCAGATGAATAAATAATATAAGGATCTCTGTTTGTGATGTTGCTGGGAGACAGATTCATTTGTCTGCTGTCAAACAAATTTAGGAAAACAGTAGCCAATATCAACTGGATGAATCCAATCACTGGCTTGAAAGCTGGAGCTAAATTTGAGTCTTTCACTCCAATGCTTTTTTCAGCAGTAGCCTGGTGAATCATTAAAAAAAAACTTCATGAAGCTTAACCCATTCTTTTTGGCACATTATATCTCAGTGGGTGACTTGGTTAATAAAAGAAATCAAAGTTATATGGTCTGCTTACTCTTTATTTGAATAGTTATTCCTTTGGGACACACCATAGAATCTCTTCACTCTACATCCCAGGAGTCAGCAAACTTCTATATTGTCTCTCACTGAGCTTGAAATTTGTTTTGAATCGTAGGTGCTTTAAAGCAATTCAGGCTATATGCAAATTAGACCATTAGTGAAAATTACTTCATTTCCCTTCACTTGTCTTTGCAACACATTTACTTCTATTTCTTACTCTCTCTTGAGGTAATAATTATTTATTAATTTATGTCTTTAGACTTGTAAACTTCCTACCTACACCATCACAATCAACATTTTTGCCCATACAATCGGTTAGGATTTTGGATAGTTACATGGATTTTCTTTAAAATATTTTCTCCTTCCTCTCTCTAAGTTGAACAATGACATATTGTCATGGGATGCTATTTACAGAATGGACACATCTATCTATCTATCTATCTATCTATCTATCTATCTATCTATCTATCTATCTATCTATCTATCTATCTATCTATCTATCTATCTATCTATCTATCTATCTATCTATTATCATCACAACAACAATAATACATTAAAATATTCTTACAATATATTTAAAATAAAACCCTCCTTGCCTCCATCCCACCTTCCCCAGCAGGACTACACCCAGAGGAAAAATATCAAATGCCTGGGTGAACATGTATGTTTTAACTGGGCACTGAAAATATGTTACCTGGGGTGCGTCTTCATGGCATAGTTATCTCGAATTCAAAACGTTTTGAGTTTGCGCAGTTCAGACGGCACTTCGGATTAACACGGTATTTCCGTGTTAAAGGACGTTATCCCGATTAGAAATAAATCCTGATCTCAACAGTTCTCACTCCGGATCGGGCGTCGATACGTGTTTCCTTTTTAACTGTGTGGACAGTATCGTTCCGGGATGAGATTCAGTGTTAAGGCTGTCCCGCCCCCCCAATCGCACTGTAACCAATGGCTGAACGTATTAGAAGCACGTCATGTTTAGGGTTTCCTTCATTGAAAAAATCCACCCTCAAACACCCACTATAAACCTCCAGTCCTTAAAGCTGAAACACTGTATCAATCTAAGCACTTCACACCTTTAAAACAATGTTGCAATTTTGCACAATTTCAGACCTTTGAAGGTTCGGAACAGTCACTTTCAGCCCCCTTAAGGGTGAGAAGGCTTGTCAGCCACTTAGTCCCTTGAAGGGTGAAAACAGAATGTCAACCGCTTTGAGCCCCCTCTAGGCTACTTTGCCTGTGGTCACACCTAAGGTTTAATCCAGTTTCAGTTCACTTTCAGAGTGAGAGAATACACCAGCAAACTGACAAGCTGGTTTTCTTTCAGGGTTAATAACTCAGAAAATCCACCTTTAGACTAGATAATGTGGAAAGAAAACTACTGGTCACTTTGCTGATGTGTTCTCTCACTCTGAAGGTGGAGTGAAGCTAGATTAAACCTTAGGTGTGACCACAAGCCAAGGTTTTAATCCAGCTTCGGTCCCTGTGAGGTGGGGGGGCGGAGTTCCCTCCCGGCCACGAGGGGGAAGAGCAAGCGAGGAGCCCCCTTCGCCCTCTTGTCCACCCCTTGGCTCTCCTCCTCTGCGGGGCAAAGTGGCGGCAAAGCAGGGGAAAAGCGGCAGCGGAGCCCCAGGGAGAAGCCGCTAGCGCCGCAGCGCCGCAGCGCCTGGATGGATGGATGGATGGATGGATGGATGGATGGATGGATGGATGGATGGATGGATGGATGGATGGATGGGTGGATGGATGGGTGGATGGGTGGATGGATGGGTGCTGCTGCTGCTGCTGCTGCTGCTGCTGCTGCTGCTGCTGGGAAGGGGGAGGGTGGACTGGGCAGGGAATTCCCGGCGGAGCATGACGCAAAGAGAAGGGAGGGTGGGATCCTGGCAGGGAAAACCAATCACAGGAGAGAGTGTGGGCAATGGGCAGGAGGACAATGCTGCCATGTGGACTCCGAGTATTGATCCCGCATTAAGGCTGCCATCGGAACCGGATCAACTTGCAAGTCGTCTGGACAGCTTTGTTCCGTTTCTTTTATTTCGAATTCTTTAAACTGAAATAACACATGCCATGAAGACGCGCCCCTGGTGAAACTCCAGAGGGAGCCCTTTTCAAGGTCTGGAGGCCACCACAGAAAAGGCCCTCTTACATATTTCTGCCCCTTGCATCTCTGAGCAGACAGGAAGGGAAGTGCGAGATCACCCCTGGTTCAGAGTTAGGATTGCCATGGGTACATATGGTGATCCCAGTATGATGCTAGGATATGGTATTCGGACCTGTCTGGGTGCAGCCTTAGATGCCCACTCTTACACTGATACCAGTGCAAAGGCATAACTAGGAATGAGGATTGGAATAGTTTAGTATCACCCTAAAGTAAAGGTTTCCATGTACTTTCCTAATGGAAAAGAAACTACAACAATTTTCACACCTGTCATTTCACAACTGATATGAGGTGCATATATTTGCAACTGAAAAACTGTTCTTCAATACACTTTCTCATTATTAAAAGCCAAAAGCAACCTGGGAATTACTCGTGATTTTGCAAACATGCACAGAATATTAAGATTCACAAAGTCAATTCAGACTTCTGTCGGTGCAAATTAAAAGGAATTCAAGTGACATCTCCTGTTCTAAGGAGAGCAAATGAAACAACTCAAGAAGGAAAGTTGGGTTACCGGTAGAATAGTATGCTTGCAAGACTGAACTAGGGCTCAAGTGGCTGCAAATAGGTTTCTTGTCATCCCTTGGAACTTCCTTTGTTTAATCTTTATAATATGTGCATGAATATTTAGTTTCCAGGAGAATGGGGGGGATGGGGGGGCTTACTTGACTGGAGAGAAATGACAGGTTTAATTACATTTAGAAGAATATGAGGGAGATCAAAGCTGAAGAGATAAAAGTTGGAGCTACTGTATAGGCTTAAAATATCTTCAGACTCATAAACACCATTAAGTATGGTGCTGCAGACTCAGATGCTCTGAAGCTGAGAGGCAGGCATTGTTCAAACCACATCCTCTGGTATTCTGTGACTTACATTTGACTGTAGGTGGCTATGCTGTACTGATTTCAGGTACAATAGCTAGCCTGGTGCTTAACCTGACACAAAAATGACTTGGAATGCTCACAAGACAACAGTAAACCAAATACTTCAGCCAAGGTCAGGCCCTGATGGCCTGAATGGTTTGTGGACTGCTCAGAAGAGATGACTGTGGAGGACATAAGAGGAGCCCTGCTGGATCAGGCCACAGCCCATCTAGTCCAGCATTCAGTCACACACAATGGCCCACCGATTGCCCATGGGCATCTCAAGCAGAGATAAAGGCAAACCTCCTGCTGCTCTCGAATCCCAGCAAATGGCCTTAGAGGCATCCTGCCTGTTCCTCCAGCCTGAAAGATGTACTTAGGCCATGTTCTAGTAGCCATTGATAGATCTGTCATCCATAAATTTGTCTAACTCTTCCTTAAAGCGATCTAGGATGGTAGCTGCTACCACCTCTTCTGGCAGCAAATTCCATAGACTGATGACCCTTTGGGTAAGGGTTAGCCAAACCAACAAAAGCCCATCTTGTGTCAGTAAATGTAATCAGGACCACCCTAGTGGTGGCAATAGCTCTGTCACAGTTTTCTCTAGCTGGGAAACTTTGCATAGGCAAGTATCTTTTCTTTTTCTCCTTTGTTTCAAGTGTGTTACATAATCTATGAGCAACAGTGGACAACATTCAACAACCCACACCCCTCAAATGAATATACTCAAACTCTATTCCCATAATGGGGGATAATAGTGATTGCTGAGTCAAAAAGCTTGTGTTGGTCTAGAAGGTAGAAAGTGCACTATCTAACTTTGTCTTTGCCTTCTGCTTCAGCTGCCCAGAAGCAATTGGTCGGACACTGTGTGAGACAGGATGCTGGACTAGATGGGCTATGGCCTGAGCCAGCTGGGCTCTTCTCATATTCTTACGTCATGGGTTGACTTACCAGAGGGCTGTGAGGCCTGCCAGAGTACTCCTTCCTGCTCTATGACAAGGATGCCTCTCTGGGCTTTTCATGGCCCTCAGAGATGCATTGCATGTCTAGGTGTCCTGGTGGTGTCCAGATCCTGTGCTCACTGTGGATGTAAGTTATGTCTGAATGAAATTCATTGGATCAGGGTATGATTGAATGACATGAAATTTCTGAAGTTTAGATTTTGTTGAGAGCTCAGATAGTTCACAAAACAAATGAATTGTGCTGGGTGCTAATTTGCTATCAAATCCAGTTCATGGTATTAGCACATTGACCTACAAATGCTTGGAGCCCAGATACCTAAGGGAGATTATTCTTTGAGAGCTACCAAAGAGACCTTCTTAGAAATATCACCACCTTATGAGGGTGGCTCCAGACACACCCTTGGCCCACCTTAAATGTGAAGCTCCTTCCGGTCCTCCAAACTGGAGGATCGAAAGCTTTGAATTTTTGGTGCAGTTGCTTCCCATTGGCCAGATTATAATTTGTCTCTGTCTACCTTTTGCATGTCATGTGTGGTTTTGTATACATCAATCAGGTCACCTCTTAAATGGTGTCTTTCAAGGCTGAGGAGGCCTACATGTTGCAGCCTGATTTCATAAAGTATCCTAGTCTCAGTGCACAGACGTGATTGCTCATTAGCATGGCCTGGCCTGGAAGGAGACAGAAGTTCTTTGGTCAGGCATTTGGAAGAGTGGACAGAGCCATACCTATTATGCAACTCACTACATATTGACACAGCTGCTGCCTGTTAAAAAGAGCTAGATGAACTTATTAAATCAGTGAACGATCTTTTTATAAAATTTATTACATTGATGTTTTATCCCTTTTCTGTGCAAGGCACAGTTAGTAATATGAATCTCACACTTCTCAGTGTTCAGGGAATCTAAACTCCCTAGTCCTTTAAATGAAGCCTTTGTGTTTTGTCCCTTTGATAAAAAAAAAATCCCCCTTTCCGTCCTACACCAATTCATCTACTAGCAACAGTAGGAACACATAGCTTTTTGTGCTTATATTTGGGAAAGCTTTATCAGTTCCACAAAGAATTCTAAGGAGCTAGAAATTACATTTCAGGCCTGCATCACTGCAAGAGATCCACTCACACTAATAAACCTGGACACTTTGTTAGGCTTGGAGGAAAGATAAGAGAATACCCACAGCTTCAGGTCTTTAGAGATAGTGCCAAATTAAAACTCTGAAGGGCTGGATAAGCTCCATATTTGCAGTTCCCAAAGTCCACTGGGGCAGAATGTCCAGTTTTAAGTCCAAAGCCCTTAAACCTCTTTGTGGCTCTCCAGCTGTTTTTCAGGGACTGGCTGAAAGACTTGAAAGTCCTGGTTAACAAAAGGGATTTCAAAGCCAGGCTAGATCTGAGCAAAGACTCCCTTAGTGTATCTAGGCATTCAAGCAACCAGCAATTCCTAAGGAGTTATACAAGCTGCAGGAGGTTTCTTGGCATAGCATATGATCCCGAAACAGTTGAATATAGAATGTAATTCAGTGCTCCAAAGCTTTTCACCTCAACCTCTGAGATCCATCACTTTAATTCTCTAATAATGAAAAATGCTTATTTGTTTAGACGCCAGCAAAACCAGGGGAATTGCTAAAGATGCTGTTGTGGCCACCATCCATTTACTATGAATAGTCATGTAACTATTATGATGCACGTGGACTAAAAGATATCTTCATTGTCACATATCTCCAAGTTATGTCCTGTCAAAAGGAAAATCTGTCTGGTTTTTATGGAGACTGTGAAAAGTGGTATGATCTTGTATTCTATTTTAATCATGCAAGAGAAAAGTATTAGTGAGTGAGTGAGTCAGTGAGTCGGTCGTGGCGTCGCTGAGGGGAAGAACAGCAGGCATTGTCGTCACCATCGCAGGGGCTCATGGCAAAAAAGATTAAAAAAGAGAAAAGTATTTATTTATTTATTTATTTATTTATTTATTTATTTATTTATTTATTTATTTATTTATTTAAAGTCCTTTGGAGTTAGTCACAGCCCCATGTTGTTGTTGTTTTACTATTCTCATTAATTTGGTGTCATCAGCAAACTCAGGCCTGTCTCCAATTTATTTATAAATATGCTAAAAAGCCCCAGTCCCAGAGAGAACCTTATCCCACTTGTTACATCTCTCTCATTTACAGGGGGTGCGGAAGCAGGACGCCATTTGCTGGGATTCAAGAGCAGAAAAAGGTTTATCCTTGTCTCTGTTTGAGATGCCATAAGCATTTGGCAGGCCACTGTGTGCGACAGGATGCTGGACTAGATGGGCTGTGGCCTGATCCAGAAAGGCTTCTCTTATGTTCTTATGTTCTTATGCATGGGGGTGCACCCCTAGGCAGACAGGGGTCACTCTAGCAGTCTCCTCCAAGTGCAGATGCCCTTTCCCAGAAGTTCCCTAATTATTCATTACAGACCTAAGTGCGAAAAGGCCTCTGTCAAGGAAAGTGCAGGAAGAACCTAAGTCAAAAAAATGCACAGAATTTATTCTTATGTTATTCATTTATTAATCACTGTTCTTTAAAAAAGTAAAGATATACAAAAGATATGCAGAATGTAAGAATAGTGATAAAACATAAACAGGCACGTTGAAAACAAATAACAAATACGCTGAAAACATCATTAAAACCATATTTTCTTTTCTTAGGCTCAAAGATCATAGAATCATAGAGTTGGAAGGGTCATCAAGTCCAACCCCCTGCTCAGTCCTGGATTTTCTAAACCATCCCTGACAGATGTAGGTTCAGCCTCTGCTTGAATGCCTCCAATGAAGGAGAGGTCACTGCCTCCTGTGGCAACCTATTCCACTGACTGATCGCCTCCACTGTCAGGAAGTTTTTCCTAATATCTCATCTGTATTTACTCTCTTGAAGTTTCATACCATTGTTCCTAGCCCTCCCATCTTGTACAAGTGAGAATAGGGACAATCCCTCTGCATTGTGACAGCTGTTCAGATATTTGAAGATGGCAATCATGTCTCCTCTCAGTCTTCTGCAGGCTAAACATTCCTATATCCTTCAACCTTTCCTTGTAGGACATGCTTTCCAGACCACTAACTATTTTGGTAGCCCTCCTTTGGACTTGCTCTACTGGGGTGACCAGAACTGCTTGTGCAGATGGCTTCTTCAGCAATGAAGAAAGCTATGCCAAACTTGGATAGCATACTAAAAAACAGAGATATCACAGAATTATTTGCACTACACCCAGTAGTACATAATTAGCAATTTTTGGAGAAGAGCATCCGCACCTAGAGGAGGCTGTTATAGCCTCCAGGTGCCCCCTGCCTTCCCAGAAGTTCCCTAATTATGCACTAGGTGTGGAGCATGAAATTGTGCTCCACATCTTTACCAAACTTGATCGATTCCTTACCTGGTACATCCAGCGGTAAGCATCTGCACCTTTTCTGGTGCTCTGAGATTGTCTGAGGTCCCGTGGAAGCACCTCAAATGACCATAGATGAGCTTGTGCAAGCACAGAGCATCAGCGTCATCACAGCAATGGTGCTGACACACACCAGTTGCAGAGGGTGCTGCAAACAAAACGGCAACACCTTGAAGATAACTGGACCTGGGATCAGTCACAGGTGATCGAGTGATTGCGTGTGACTTAAGCTGTAAGCGACTAGTGCTAGTCAATGTTGGGTGATTGTGTTCCTTTCCCATCCAGCAGATGGGAAGGGAAGTGCAAAATTGCCCCACCTTGCAGACAAAAGGATATATAGTCAAAGCTATCATTTTCCCAGTAGTACTACTGGATCATAAGGAAGCCTCAGCACTGAAGAAATTACACTTCTGAATTATGGTCCTGGATAAGATTTTAGAGAATCCCTTGGACTGAAAGGATGTATTAAAGGATATTAAAGGCAATCATTTTTATTTATTTATTTATTTATTTATTTATTTATTTATTTATTTATTTATTTATTTATTTATTTATTTATTTATTTATTTATATTTATATTTATATTTATATTTATATTTATATTTATATTTATATTTATATTTATATCCCGCCCCATACCCGAGGGTCTCTGGGCGGCTTACAACATTTAAGAACAAGCACACTAAAACTGTATCACACAATAATAAAACCAGCGTAAGATTTAGAAACCAACATGATAATAAGAATAAGAATAAAACAATACAAAAACAGTTTAAAACAGTGGTGTTTGGAAGGAGGGAAGAATAAAGAGCATTTAGCCAAAGGCCTGAGTGAAGAGGTGCATCTTTACCGCCTTTCTGAATGTAAACAAAGAAGGGGCCTGACGCACCTCCAAGGGGAGACCATTCCATAGCCTGGGGGCCACTACTGAGAAGGCCCTCTCCGGGGGCCCACCCGTCTAACCGCTGAAGGTGGTGGGACAACCAGGAGGGCCTCTCCTGCAGATCTTAAGACATGGGCAGGTTGATATGGGAGAAGGCGCTCCTTTAGATATCCCTGACTGTTCATTGGAAGGACAAATACTGAAGCTGAAGCTCAGATACAGAACCCATTGGAAAAGACCCTGATGCCAGGAAAGATTGAAGGCAAAAGAAGATGGCAGAGGATGAAGTGGATATTGTCATGAAAGCAATGAATGTGAGCTTGGATAAATTACAAGAGAAAGTGTGTGGTAGAACAGCCTGGCATGCTATGGTCCATGGAATCAGAAAGGGTCAGACATGGCTGTACAAGTGAATGACAACAAGTAGAAAAGAAGATCCATGTTGCATGCTCAGCTCTGAAAGTCCACCCTGGAGGCAAAGGGAACAAATAGCAAATTTCAGAACCTTTGGGGAATGTTACAGCAGTGAAATGTTGCCCACAGCGATCCCACAACACAGTCAGAATCACTGCAGGAGACCAAAGTGCCAGCAGAATTCTGATGATATTTTGCTCCTCAGCAATGACTGCAAGTGTGTTGGTGGCCACATTGTCGCCAGCAGCTGAGATCGTTTACACAGCAGCCTGGGGTCAAATCTAGTGAGGAAATATTCTACTTTAAAAACGTTTCCTGAAGAGTTGCTCTCAGTGCTTCTGCAGGGCTCCAGGAGCAGAAAGGGGGCAGAACATTTGTCCGTCCCATCTCCTAGAATCCCAGAGGCCTGTAAATCTCAGCCATGCGGATACATCATGAATGTGGCCACCTATGTCCTAGGCTGCTGCATTTGTGCACTGTCACAAAGATTAAGTACAATACTTCTGAGAAAGCTCCTAATCAACGCTGTTGCCTTGCTGAAAAAGATAGGCGCTTGCAAAATGTGCACGCATGCATAAGCCCCATTATGGCCGCGCTTCGCAAACAGTAGGGAAATGCCACAGCTGTAAACATGAAGACGAATAAAGTGCGGTAATTTCCCCCTCTAGTTTGGCAGGCCAGGGCAATTGTGACAGTCCCTGTAGTTTAACTTTCAGGAAATTCTTCTTCTAGTTCTCCTTCAGGAGCCATAAGAATTCAGAGAAGTGATTAAACAAGACGTCTCATGCTGGTTAAGGCTCCTCTGTGATCTGTTCAGAGACCAAATTCCATTCTATTTTTATATCTATAGCAATTACAAGGCAATACGTTAAAACCCGAGGAATGCAGTAATGTAAAAAATAAAGAAATATAGCATTCCTGCTGAAATGGAATAGGCTGAAACTCCAATGGCATTCATTCAAGCCCATTGTGCTGACAGCAGCCGATGATTAATGATGTTTAATATATGAGAGAATTGACAGCCAACCTTTTATGTGGGTTATAAGGATCTCCACAAGGGCAGCTGGGGTGGACGGTGAAAAAGATGTCTTAATGATGACTTACACTCCCAGATGCCAGCGAACGCCTGCACACACATCTATACGTGCTCTCACACGCAAATAAACTTGTCAGCATAGCTGTTTTACCAATTCTCTATCTCTCCAGTGTTCCTGATTTTGCTGTGGTCTCAAAAATGCTTATTTAAAAATTCCTTTTCCCTCCATTGACGGTAGAAAAACCTCAGACATAGGCTAATTTTTATATGTATATTATATATGTATGTGTGTGTATATAATACAAATATATATATATACATATATACATATATATACATATATATATATATTTGTATTATTTTTTATTAAACAGTAGTTATTTCCATATACATTTAATCATTCTTCTGTTACTTACACTATACAATAAAATTAATTGCATTATCCTATTCCCTCCACTCTCTCCTTTATAATCCATTATAATCCATTTCTTTCCATATTGGAGATTGCATTTATTATGCCTTGTATTGTTGGGTTCCTGATTTTCCAAACTCTTGACACCTAACGTTTTTGAACTATACATAATTTAAATTGCTAAAAGTATAAAAGTAGTAGTTTGATACTTCTTTTCTGAAATGGAATGGCATACTACTTTATGCAAATTTCATTCAATTGTTCTTATTTTTTTTTTAAAAAGATTGTATTAATGCATTGCCTTGAAAATAAACAACAATATGTAACATTTTTCATCTTCAAAATCGTTAGCAGTCAGGTTTTTAGCACAACGATGTATGAGGGGAGCATTACCTAAAAAAATACTGTTAAATTTCATTTTCACTTTGTGGTTTTTGATAGGGAATCTAAGATAAAAACTCTTTACTTTTCATGATTTGAAATCAGTACAGCTTTTAACATTTTTGTTTTATATTAATGGAATGCATGACAAAACAATATATACATTAAATTAAAAAATCAAGCAAACACGAAACAGCATTTGCAGCGAGGATATCAATTATCAATTATTTTTACTCAAGTTACTTTAAACTCTTTTACATTGATCCCAGTAAAATTTAAAGTAGTTTTCCAATTAACTTGTCTCTTATCTACTATTCTAATCTAATTTGCTGATGATTACATTTACAAAGGTGCCATTTACACAAGCCCAAAAGGCTGACTAGAAGTTGGGAACAGAGCAGGACATGCGAATGCTAGCACACCAGATGGCCTGACTTCCTTTCCGTCCTGCCTAGGGATGTTAAAATAAAAAATAAATCAATCAATTTTGTCTCACTATTGAATTGAACATTAAATCAAAAAATTGGATTTTTGGACTCACATGGAAATATTTTTGCCAACTCGTAGGGTGCGTCCCTATGCACGTTTTGGTTCAAATTGAAATTGGGTTTGGCAAGGGGTGTCCCCATGCATTTTAGATTTGGTGCAATTTGGCAAAAACTGGTCTGGGCATGGTTTGGGAGTTTGGCGCGCATTGCTTTGTGAGCCAAGTCTGCACATGGGGATGGTCCCAGGCTATTTGGGTTATAGCCTGTCATGCAGATAACTGCTGAAATTCCCTTTTTTGTGTGCAACTATTAAAGGAGCAGGACCCCTTTATCCATAGGTGAATTTTATGTTATCTTCAGCTGTGTAGTAGGCTAGGCTGAGAGTTTCCATAGTTAAATGGAGATCTGAACCCAAGGATTTCTGGTTTCTAACCAAGCATTTTAACCACTACATTACCCAGGCTCCTTTGGCCGTGCACCCAAAGAACTAAGTTTGGTGTATATGAATGTGGATTGTTAAATTTTATTTTCATCACAACATTTTGAGGTACATTAGCTTTGCACTGTGTCCTTATTGCGAACACCTTCACAAAAGTCCAGTTAATTCAGTTTTCATCAGACATTGATGGCAATGAAGAGGTTATAGATAAAGGGTTGTGATCTCCTACTTTCCAGCAGTTCTAAGGGATTTCACAGAAACGTGATGATGAATGCACATTATGCTGGCTTCCAAAAGTGCTAATGTGTCAAAATATGTTTTCCCTGCACATTTTCAGATTACCATCTTATTTACATATTGGCAAATGAAACCGATCTGGTGAAAGGCTTACAATTACACTGAGTTATTATTTTTTTAAAAAAATCCCAAAACATAATCTTGTCAAAGACCTGGGGATTTATTTGGAATGGCTGGTAAAGAGTCACTCTGCTATCCGCCAAAAGAGAAGGACAAGATGTTTGAGAATGCTTTTTAAGCACTACTCCTTGCAAGAATATGTGTGCTTTCGGGCAAGGAAGCTATGCGTGACTTGGCAGGATCTTGTCACATAGGACCTGAGGCTGGGAAGCCAATGGAATTTTGTCAAATGTGGTACAAACATTGCCCATTCTGTAGGATTTATTTACAAGGACACTTAGAGAGAAATCAAACACATTATTTAGAGTCAAGTACTACAGGGCTTAAAACATGAAGCTTGTAGTCCACTGGGAAAGTGCTGAACTAAAGTTTGTTGAAGCACAAACAGCATTTAGAGGCCTGGGACTGTCAGGTGCTTTACCTGAGAGCCCCAAGTCTTTTTGGCAGTTTTACCTTTAATACTGAAAATCAAGACTGAGCTAGTTTTTGATCTCCTGCTCCATGGGAGGTTTCTGTCTCCCTGAGCTTGCCTTAGGATACTGGCATTACAGTTTGACAGGTATAGTGCCTCAGTCAAACTTCCCATCTGATGTTACCAATGTACAGCAGGTTGAGTCCAACTGGCACCAGGTGTTTGGAACCAGAAGTAAGTAAGAGTGTGCACAAAGCCATTTTTCACATTCAATTCGGTGTGAATCGAATGTGGAAAAATTCAGCTATGGCAAAATCCCACCCCCATGAATGTGGAGGGGCTTTGCATTCATTCACAAATATTCAAATGAATATTCATGGACAAAACAAATGCAAGCTCCCCCCCTCCCCCCACTTACCTGTCCTCCTCACTGCTACCACACCTTCTTCTAAGGCACTTCTGGGTCTGCACGCGCAGAACTGCAAGTGCCTTTTTGGACTTCAGAAAGCCTATTTTGGCCTCTGCAATGTGCCAAAATAGGTTCAGGGGTGCCACTGGAACTTCCCCCAAAGGTAGGAGACATGTGGGAAGTGGGTGGGAGGCCTCTGGTGGTGTCTCCGGGCCTAGCGGGGGGAACTGGGGGCCCATGAGGGGAAAGCCATAGGGGTGAGGCCCGGGGGTGGGGGTGGGGAATCCAGTATCTGATGAAGTTTCAACCAAAGCTTTGACAGATACCTGAATATCCAATTTGTGGACAATTGGAGATTTGTAGGCCCAATTCAATTTGTCTGTAAATGTTGGAATTTATACCTATTCATATGAATTCTGACTTTCTTGGATATTTGGGCACATCCCTAGAAACAGGACCCCCTCAGGGCTTGTCCCCTCACCTCACCAGGTAAGTTAAAAAAATGATAAGGTCATTTGCAGGGAGTTGAAAGCAGGTAAAGGTTTTGCTTTTGTCTTCTGCTTGAGATGTCCATAAGCAATTGGTAGGCCCCAGTGTAAGGCAGGATTCTGGATGAGGTGGACAGTGGCCCGATCCAACAGACCTCTTCTTATGTTCTTGCATTCTTACCTTCCTCCCAGATCAGCACACACATGTGTGAGGTCATTGTGAAGGGAAGATATGCACTCTGTGCCTGCGTGATAACATTGCATGCATGCATGCTGGCATGTGCCACAGCCCCACCCACAGAAGGGACTATGATGGTGGTGACCATTATTTGGGAAATGGTTAAGTTTCCTGTGCTCCTGAGATTCCTTGGAAGTTACATAAATGTGCTGAGGTGAGCTGGGACAATCAAGTAAACCACCTGACAGTTCAAGGCCTCTAAATGGAGTTTGTGCTTCAACAAAGTGCAGTTTAGCACATCCCTACTTTCATTGCCACTGGATCAGAAAGCAAACATTTTATAAGTTTCATTGAGTGAAACACAGCATTTCAAAACCCACAAGTGAATGAACAAACTTCCCCCTCTTGAAATGTTGCATTTTTGCCCCACACTTTTTCTCGTTATAGGTTATAATTTCCTTTTCCAGGCATAAGCACGTGTTTGATAGTAAAACAGAGCAACATCTTATGGCAAGAATCTAACTGGCAAGTCAAAGGGAAACTGAGTAGTGTAGAATATTTGCTTTCT
Source organism: Aspidoscelis tigris stejnegeri (assembly GCA_023333525.1). NCBI lineage: Eukaryota > Metazoa > Chordata > Lepidosauria > Squamata > Teiidae > Aspidoscelis > Aspidoscelis tigris. The sequence goes on from JALMGA010000006.1 coordinate 69,931,824, forward strand.
TTAAACACATTTGGTGGTAGAGCTGATGCAAAATTGCTGCTGGAAGAAATGCCCGTTCAGTCATGTATTCCTGAAACATTAGGTGAGTATGTGGGAAGACATTACTGAAAAGAAACACAGCTGAACTGTAACATAAATTAGCTTGCTGGGAAGATCTGAGGTCTTTTGTCTTCTGAGTCACTTGTGTGACCTTTGACTAGCTGGGGAGTTTTACACCTGTCAAAACAAGGATACTATTTCTCTGCTCTACAAGGCTGTTGTTACAATAACTCATTCACAACTGTGAGAAAATCATTGACCCCATCTGTGGGAGCCATTTGGCCATCTTAACTAGAGGATTTAATAAATGTTAGTCTCCGTGTCATCTTACAGATTTCATCAGTGCTTTTGCAATAGCTGCCCCAGAGATGTTAATAATGTCCTGTAAAGAGACCTCTCTATTTTTAATTAATGAAGCTGAGTCTCCCTGTCTTTTCTTACTCTTCCAGTTATATTTATGTGACTCCTCTGACTCACAAAGTGACTTATGCACAGGCAGATCCAGGAGAAACTCAAAGGAATTCTAATTCAGCTCCAACTTGTGCATGTAACCCTGCTGTGTTCATGTATAACAGAGAGGGCTTTGATCTTCCTATAATAACAAGCATTTGAAGGTCTTCTGCACTGCCGTATCTGAAGATCTCAGGTTTGCATTGACTAATACAACACTCGCAGTTCCTTCTCCTGCAGATCTGCCAGCAAGCGTCCAAAATTGTTTAAAAACCTTATTCCCAAGAAATAATGCTCCTAGATGGCACGACAATTTAAGAAAATGAAAAAAAACTTAGAATACTGAAAGAAATGAAATTTGATAAAACTAACTGTCACTGAGCAAACAGAACTCTCATGCTAGTTTCCTTGCAATGGTCCACACAGAATCTGAAGATACATTCATAAGCGTGATTTTGGGGCGTCATTTCAGATTATGCTAAGAGGCAAACTAGAGAGATCACAATAGAGGACCTCATAATTAGATTAAAAAGGTGCCCTAGAATAAATTCAAGACTTATTGTGTGGACCTAAATGGTATTATTCCTGTCTACCCAGTCTCTGAGAAAGGAACTTAACTCTTACCTTGGTTTTGGTTTTTCCTGGAATAAGGCTGCCTCCAGACGCTGAAAAGAAAATGTGGGATCTTGTTGAGATCCTGCAATTGCTTCTCACCAGCCTTGTCAAGATTACAGAGATAGTGATGGGGAAGGGAGAGAGGGCCAAGAATGAGCCCTAACTTGTCTAGATGCTTCATCTCTAGACATCTCTGTCTAGATGGCTCAAAATACCTAAAAGTGCACAATCCCTAGCCCCCTCCTCACATGCACAGGGGACATTTTTGGTTGGGCTGCTTTTTTGCACATGCATGGTGGTGGCCATTTACTTCAAGGTCCATGCAGAAAGCAAGCATCCAGATAAAGGACATTGTATATAAGTCAGATATAATATGGATGGAGAGTTAATTTTCCCAGAACAGTGATACCTTGCAATTTCACCCCTGTATCCCAGGGCTATGTATGGATGCATGTGGCAATACCAACATTGTCCCAGGATAATCCCATATTTTAAGCTTTGTCTGGACACAGCCTAAAGGTCACTAGAAAGAGAAGACATGTCTGAGTATATATGAACATAGATTTGTTTCCTGGCAGCCCAAATAACAGGTCTCCACTAGATCACTTACAGAATTTCCTTCTTTCCTTCCTTGCACTTTTTGAACAGAAAGGAAAGTGATTTCATATATGGGCAGACAAATGAACAAGTGGGTGGCTGAGTGGCTGGACAAAAGGCTTCATTACCATGCTTAGGGTAAGCTTAGTGGGAAAGCATTTGGACTTACCTCTGACCGCTCTCCTTGCTTTTTATAATTTTAGTCCCTATATAGGTGAAGAGGCTTGCAGTTGTGCTTTTCTTCCTCTGGGAAGCAGTCATAGGTTGCCACAGGAGGTGGTGACCTCTTCTTCTCTGGAAGTCTTCAAGCAGTGGCTGCACAGACTGACATCTGTCTTGGATGGTATAGTGAATCCTGCATTGAGCAGGGTGCTGGACTCAATGACCCTAGAGGTCCCTTCCAACTCAATAATTCCATGAATCTATGGCCGCATCCCCACGACGTCGTTATCTCGAATTCAAAATGTTTTGAGTTCGGGCAGTTTAGATGGCACTTCGGCTTAATATGGCATTTCCGTGTTAAACGACGTTATCCCGATTTGAAATAAATCCTGATCTCAACAGGTCTCACTCCGGAACATGCCCTTGATACGTGTTTAATTTTTTACTGTGTGGACAGTATCGTACCGGGATGAGATTCCGTATTAAGGCTGTCCCACCCCCAATCACACTGTAACCAATGGGCTCTCCATATTGTAGGCACGTCATGTTTAGGATTCCCTTCAAAGAGTGATTTCATTGAAAGAATCCAGCCATTACCTCCAAAGATACACTGTAGCAATGTCGATAAATAACAGTTTCACTTTTGTGCAGTTCTGAACTTTTGAACTTTCAAAAGGAAAGTCCCCGGGGAACTTTCCCTGCCCACTCTCTCCACTCTCCGAGTTCCCTCCTGGCCATGGGGGGAAGAGCGAGCGAGGAGCCCCCTTCGCCCTCCCGGCGGTGGGCACGCTGAGCCCGCCCGCCCTCTTGCCCACCCCTTGGCTCTCCTCCTCTTCCAGCCAGCGGCGGCCGCAGCTCTGCGGGGCAAAGTGGCGGCAAAGCGGGGAAAAGCGGCGGCGGAGCCCCAGGGCGAAGCCGCCAGCGCCGCAGCGCCTGGATGGATGGATGGATGGATGGATGGATGGATGGATGCCACCATTGCCGCCTCCGCCGCCGGCTGCTCTTCCCTCGGCGTGAGGCTGGAAGAGGAGGAGAGCCGAGGGGCGGGCGAGAGGGCAGGCGGGCTCAGCATGCCCACTGCGGGGAGGGCGAAGGGGGCTCCTGGATGGATGGATGGATGGATGGAGTGGCGGGCGCTGCGAGCGCACTCCGGGCGGCGGCGGCGGGCAACAAGGAGCGCCAGGATGGATGGATGGTTGCTGCTGCTGCTGCTGCTGCTGCTAGGAAGGAGGAGGGGAGAGAACGGGCCGGATCGGACAGGGAATCCCCGGCGGAGCATGGATGATGCAAAGGGAAGGGAGGGTGGGATCCTGGGACGGAACACCAATCACAAGAGAGGGGGTGGGCAATGGCGGGAGGACAGGGCTGCCGTCTGGACTCCCAGGATTGATTCCGCGTTAAGGCTGCAGTCAGAATGCTCTCGGAACCGGATCAACTTGCAAGTCGTGTGGACAGCTTTGTTCCGTTTCTTTTATTTCGAATTCTTTAAACTGAAATAACGCATGCCGTGAAGACGTGGCCTATGATTCACACAGGTTGGAAAGCTTCTTATGAAAGCAAGCATTTCCAGAGTGCCCCAATTCCTGCCAATTGCAAGATGCATTTTCTACCTTTTTCCTAGGATTGAGGGAACACCCCACATTGCACAAAATTGTAAAACAAACAATTTAGAAAAACAACAACAAGCAAGTCAATATGAGAAAGGGGAGAAATAAGGCAAGTTCCTAGATGGACTTCTGCCTATAATCTACTTTTCCTCTCTTTCTGCTCCCTCTGCTGCTGACTTGCATGCTTCTTCCTTTACCCACTGGTGTCTCCCCTGTGAACTGCACTCCCTCTTTTTCTCTCTCCTTCTCATGTCTCTCACCTTGCCTCATTGTTTACCAGCGTACTACCCGCCACTCATTTCACATTTTCAGAGAGGTGTATAGGTAAGAAAGGTTTCTCTATGAGTCTTTTGTTTTCCTAGATAGGCTTTATAATTTCACTGTATGACAGCCAAGGGAGAACAGTGTCAGAGTGTTTTTTTTTTCTTGTCAGCACCTTTAAAATAATAAGAATTGTTGGAGGGGTGCTAGAGGTGAGCAGAGGCAACAGGATGCATGCAGCAGTGATTAGCTGTTCACCTGTATGTGTGTCTTCTAGTTTGTGTGAATCCAGGACATGTGCCTACAGAACAATAGCAAAACAGCCATGAACAACAACAGCAAAATCCTTCTCAAAGTGGTGGTGTATTGAGGAACGCCATGGGCATCTACTTGGAGGTGTGAGAGATGCTATATTCAGGCGAGTGTGTATATGTTTCTGCCTCTGGCTGTTCTCTCAGCATGGAACGGGGATCTTCAGTTCAAGCTACAATTTTGTGCGACTGGCTGTGAGTTCTGAAACCAAGAAAACAATTGCTGATTAGCCTTCCTTGAGCGCACTCGAACCATTCTGCCTACATCTGTTCAAATCCGCGAAGGTAAAACAACTTAGGAAATCTCAATTTTGCTGCTACAGTTGAGGTTTCAAGTGCCCTCAGGAGGCAGGAGGAGAGCTGGAAATTTGTCCCATGGATAAAGAAGATTCTTTCTTTTTGTTTTACTTTAATTGCTCCATAGAAACCCAGGAGACTTGTATCCAAATGCAGCTAAATAAAATTTTCCACTTCAGCAAGTTGTTCAACCACAGGGAATTCTTGCCTACCACACAATTGAATCTATTCTTTAGAAAATAGAAACCATTGATCATACTGTACCCAAACAAAGGTTTTGTTCTTTCTTCTGTGATTTAAGCCACATTTTCCAATTGTCAGTGCTAACAAGAATTTAGCTGGAGAGCTGTTATGTATTATTTGATGTTTGCACCTTGTAGGTAAAGCTAGAGGTCCTTCATGATTCAGGTTCTGGTGAGCCAGACATTGTTCAAACACTTCTGAAAACTGAAACTGACATTTAGCACTAGGCAAGTGAAAAGGTTTCGGAAAAAAACACATGTATGATTGCAAATGTTCTATAGCTCTCCAAAATGAAAAAGACTAGTAGACTGAGGTGTGGTGTTGGGCTGCATTGGTTCTAACTTTACTGTAAGTTTCAAGAAATTATTTGATTTCCCCAACCACAATCTTGGTATCCTCTGGTAAATCTTACTTCTGTTTATTTAAATATCAGATGTATTGGGGATGTGCAAGACACTGTTTTGTTGTTGCCCTTTAGAGGGCTGGCATGGGATGGAGGAACCCTCCAAAACTGCATGTGGCAGTGCAATAGTGTCCAAAAGGGCAGAACAGGAGCAGGTAAGCTGAGACAAGATTCTCACTGAGCTCCTAAGGGAGTTTGGAAACAATAGTCTCCACTTACAAGCTGTTTTAGATGTTTCACACAAGATTCAAACATTGTTTGCATACTCTAAAGTCAACAAAGCTGCCCTCTAACTAAAATGCTCAAGATGGTTTACAAACAGACATTAAAAACTTATGTAAAATTTAATTACATAGAACAGATCACCAAAATTAAAAGGATTAAGCTGTGACATTCAGTTCTGTTATTTAAAGTAAGGTCTCCACTTGGCACCTGCTGTAATGATGGTCACCAGGCAGACCAATCTGGGAGATTGCTGCAGAGCGGCTAGAGATTTCTGACCATTTAAAGGAGTAAACCTTATGATGTGGTCCTATCTGGATACTTTATTGCTGTGATCTATAGGACTCCTGTATCTCTCACCAGGTGCCCAATTTGCTCTGCAACGGGGTTTGAGGGGCTGTTTTTGCAATTGGGCCAGAAAGAATAGGAATGTTGTTCATGTACTGCTCACCCTGCTGCTCAGCAACCTGCCTATCTAAGCTGGCTGAGGTATTCTTGGAGGTAGTGTTGGAAGCCCCTGCCACAGTGGTGTTGGAGGATTTCAATGTCCATGCTGAGGCTATACTCAGTGGGCCAGCACAGCTTTTCATGGCCTTCATGACAACCATGGGGCTGTCTCAACATGTAACTGGTCCATATCATACCCTGGATCTGGTTTTTGCCCCAAAGCCGATTGGTGAGGATCCGTTGATAGGAAGGCTGATGGTCAGTCCGTTGTTGTGGATGGATCATTTTCTGGTGAAATTTGGACTTACAGTGGCAGCTCTCCTTTTTGGGGATGGGGGGCCTATTGAGAGGGTCCATCCCTGGAGACTCATGGAATCTGATGGATTTCTGAATGCTCTGGGGAATTTTCTGGTTGGCATGACACGATTGCTCCCAAGTGCCCTCAGTGTACCAGTAGAGCCTGAAAAGTGCCTTAGTATTCCATGGAGCTACTGGCGATGAAACAGGAAGATTGATGGATAGAAATACAAATAACGAACAAAGGAATGAACAAACAAATAAAAGAATAATTTTTTTAAATGTGGTTGATACACAGAGGATACCTTTGCTTTTTTATGCTGTTTGTTTTGCTTGGATTTTTCATTTTTCTCTAAGCATGTGAGCCAGCTGAGGGTGTGATCAGACACAGTAAAAAGGGCTGACCTGAAGCCAATTTGAGACTCAAGGGGCAGACCATCTTCCAATACTACTTACTTACATCCCCTAGTCTCTAATTATCTGCCCTTTCTACAGATGAAACAGAGTAACACTGGGGCAACTCACTGTTTGGAGCAGCTTCAGCAGGAGCTCCCATATCAATAGCAGCCTAGAAATGCATGCCGCCACTGGTCAACCAATCAGGGATATGGAATCCTGGCCTACTGATAGACGGTCAGTGTTGAGCACAGAAGGCGCAGATGAGCAAGAAGTGAAGCTACAATCATACAGGGATTTTTTTTTATCTGCTTATTTTAAAAACTGCCTGATGCGTTTTTTAAAAAATGTGTTTACAGATCAGGCAATCTTCTGAAAATGGGAGCCCACAACAAGCCCTGTGTGATCACAACTTGAGATTATTAGTCTTAATAGGCCATCAAAACCTTTCCTCTCTAATTGGATGGACATTAAGGCTCTGTATATGTCCTGTGTTTTATTTTTCCATATTCTACAACTTTCCTATCTGACTCCACTTTAAGCTCTAACCTCTTCTGCCACTCACCTTTTGTAGTTTATTAGAGCATTTTTTGCTTAGCATAAAGCCTAAGATATTACAGTTTACATGACTGGGACAACATAGTCACAGCACCCATTGAAAACCCACTAAAAACTGACCCTGCTTCTGTTTTCCAAACTCTCAGCCTGCATACCTCACAAGGATGCAGTAAGGATAATACGCAGGGAAAGAGAATGATGTGTACCACCCTGGTTTTTTGAAGAAAAGGAGGGAAACAAACACACACACACACACACTCACACACACATATTTGATCCCAATATCTGTGGAAGTTAGATAGGTAGGTAGGTAGGTATAGATCTGAACTCCTGTAGGCAAAATAAGTCCTCATAAAGCCATCTTTACATTATATTTGCTAAATAGCTTCTGCTTATTCATGCAGATCATTTTATACCATACTTAAAATGTAATTAAGAACTGGGGTTTAAGTGAAATAATTTCCCATTTTAAGGTTTGGCATAACTGTGATCCTGATTCCTATGAATCTGAAAACATGATGTTTAACATTTCTAGCTCAACATTTGGCACATAAAATCCACCATATTACCCACCATATAAAATCCACTAGCAGAGATATTGCCAAAACAAAGCACGCTTGCAGCAGAAGGTTATGGGATTTTTTCCCCTGTCCCTTTCACAAAATTAAATAAACACAGAAATAATTTCAGTGGTGGCCAAAATATTATTCTATTTTGAAAAAAAAGCAAACCACCTGTATAGACAGATGTGTTTTTCTTGTTTTACTAGAACAATGATGATACTGAGAGACCAGTAATAGCTAGTAAGCTAGGGCAGACATTTAAAAAAACTGAGATCATAGCTAAAGGTTCCATCATATCCTGGCAAACAGAAGAGGAAGAAATGGAAGCTGTGCCATATTTTATTTTCTTGGACTCAAAGATCATTTCAGATGCTGACTGTGGCTGTGAAATTAAATGATACTGGCTCTTACACAAACCTGGACAGCATACTAAAAAAACAGAGACATGATTTTGCTGATCAAGGTCCTTATAGTCAAAGCTATGGTTTTCCTAGTGGTAATGTATGACTATGAGAGTTGGACCATAAGGAAGGCCAGTCACCAAAGAATCAACACTTTGGAGAAGACTTTTGAGGGACCTTTGGACTAGAAGGAAATCAAATCAATCAATACTAAAAGAAATAAACAAAGACTGAATTCACACTTCAGCCTGTAGTATGCAATTAGGCAACCTCTGGGAAGGTCCATCTGGACTGTCAGGAGGCATTTACAGACTAGAAATGCCCCTTGCCGGCCCAGAGGTTGACTAATTGCATGCTAGCTGTGCTCAAGCATATTAACCTTACCCAGATATTTACCTGAAGCATCCAGCTGGCAAACGTTCACACCTCCACCACTTGGGAAGGTCATCGGAGCTGATGTGACTGCAGCCACTGAAAGGTGTCCTTTGGAGTGTGCAAAACTATTCTGAGGGTTCTTGTTCATTCAAGTTTAGAGAGAAAATGACCAACAGCTGAGGCCACTTTCTATGTGTTTTGAAATAGGGGCAGGCAGAAACTTCAAAGCCAAGGAACTCCCTGGCTTCAGTGTGGGTGTGATAAGTATGTGTGAGCAACTTGCCCAGGTCCATCAGATGTCTTGATCTGTCCCTATGCAGATCCTGCACAACAACATGGGAGAATGATTTAAGAATACACACATACCATCTTTAACTAGCTTTAACTGACCTTCTCCAGATGCTAAGGGAGAAGGATTCCTACATTTGACTGCATCTGTACTGGTCCCATGGTGTCCTGTCCCAGGATTGTTCACTGGCAGTGTGAGCATGTGTGCCACCAGGACACCCCCACTGGCTGTCAGTGTGCTTACAGCATCAAATCTTTTTCGGGGAGTTTAATGATGACCTGATGCCAACATGGCCACTGGCTAGCAATGTCTGAATACTCTCAATTTGGATTCCAGAAAGGCCTTAGCGCTTGTTACAAGCAATCAGGAGATACAGACATGGGGCAGAATGATTGTCTTTCTGAATCCAGTTTGATGAGAACAGACCCAAGAGTCTCAATTCTCCCAAGAGAATGAACTGCAAAAATAGCTATCAGCTGTCCTTTTAAAGTTTTCCCCTTTGCTCTCTATTCTCCTTTCCTCTTGTCTTCTGTCTGTTACCTTGTAAGCCTAAGAGAGGCCCCTGTTGTACATTGTTGTACGTAAGCTGCCTGGAAGCCTTTTATAAGCTTAAGGACAGGATAAAAAAAATCAATTAAGAAATAGATACATTAATATTATGCCTTCACCTGTCTTAAATGTTGCAAGGTATTTTGCAAGATACTTTGCCTTGAGTGTTTGACAATCAGAAAGGCGGGGCATGAATAAATGAATTAACTGACTGTAGTATTTATTCCATTATTATTTATTTAAGACAGTTATATACTGTTTATTATTCTAAAAAACCTCAAATAATGCTTTTGAAGACTGCCTTTAAACTATGGAGCACTGCCACTGCCTGCCCAGAGGTTGATTTTGTGCACCACAAGCCTCCCAACCCTTACTTAACGTGACCGAAAGCTTACCTCTTCCATCCAGGCAGTGACCTTCAGCACTTTTTCTGGTTGAGAGGGCCATCTGAGGTGCTGTACAAGTGCACTGTGTATGCACAGAGCATCCTCGTCACTGTGATGCTGGTGCTGATGCATGTGCAGTCACACAGGGCACCGCAATCAAAATGGTGGTGGCCCTGCAGAGGATCAGATGCGTGACTGGACACAGGTAAGCTTTCCGTTGTGTTAGGACTAGGCTATCATGTACTAGCATTCCTAAGTGCAAATGCTAAAATGCTGAAACATAAACAAAATAAATAAATAAAATAATGCACCTTTTCCATCCAACAGATGGGAAAGCAATTGCAGAAATGCCCCAGATCTGGTGTCTGCTGGCTTAAGTGAGATTCTTTACTCAGAAATAAGCAGAATATTGTCAGTAGAAGATGGCCAAAATATAATGACAGTGCTTAAATATTTTATAACTCTTCCAATGAACTGTAAGTGATGGAATTCTGCAATGAGTACTAAGTGTGAACAGCTTACTAGATGAAGAAAGTAACGGATGCCTCTCATAAACATGAATATTTAATTGGCGTTATTAGCCATATTGGAATTGTTCAGTCTTGTGTAATATTAAGATATTTTGCTACTTCCTTGTGGATCTTAAATATAAAAAGTGTGTGTGTACTGTGTACTGTGTGCATTCTAGAATGAGTTTTAAAACAACAGAGAACTGATTTAAAATCAAAGAAGAGTTTTAAAATCAGAGCGTTATCGGTCCATGAAATTTACTACCAGAAGAAGTGGCTAGCCTTAAGTGTGGACAGGATCCTGTGATATCCAATAGTTCACACTTTGAATTTACTCTCCCTTTTTCTTCCCCCTGCCCAGTGTGTGTAAATTCTGAATCTCTTCACTCTTTTAGAATGTAACTGGTAATATTCCACGTAATGTTACTGATTAGGCTCAGACTTTAAGACTGGTTTGTATTTAAACAGAACCACTGAAGGTTCAAATAGAACCCCATGAACCAGGGCTTTTAAAACAATTTTAAAGAGCAAACCAGTTTGACAACCTTCCAAACCAGTTCAAGGTTTTCTGGTTGTTTGTTTTTCTGGCTGTTTCAAACCAGAAAAATCGGGCTCATGCATATCACTGGCTTGTAAAAAAAAATTAAACTATATTCCTTCTTTAAGGCATCAAAATCTGAACACTCTCTAAAATGGCCTGTGTGTCTTCTGTGGTAAAGCATATCTTGGGCAATATCTGTTATTTTGCATGGTACAGTTTTTGGACTAATCAGTATTTTTTTTTAATTTGAAAATATCTGTTATTTCCAGGTGAGGGCATCAGAGACTAAAGAGCTCCAGTAGGGATGTGTATGGATGAAAAATTCATGTTCAATTTGCAATTGAAATGAATGTTTGAAAATTCGTTTCTTTTCATGGTATTAAAAGTTTGAACATTCTGACTTTTGCATTCGTGGGTGAACATTTTGCTGTTTTTTTCCATTCAAAAAGCCTATTTTCACCAATAAAATACTGTGAACATGTGAAAATTGGATTGCACTTTAAGACACAACAGTCCTCTCTCAGTGGCTGGCTGAGCACCTTTGGAACGGCTTGCGATAAAATAAAGCAAGAAAATAAATGATTATTAACTGCAAAACAACACTGAACAAGATGATGTTTTGCTGACTAATTTGTTGGTTGCATGAAGGTCATTTGTCATCCTTTTTTATTTCAGAGTAGTTTGATTTTTTCCCCTTTCCTTTCCTGTTTACTTACTTCGGGGATTTCAGCTTTTTCTCCACCAAAGATTTTTGCTGCTGTTGTTAGCAGCCTTATATCCAGTGACTTTTGGAACACTAATAAACCCCTTTTCAGGAAAGCAGTCAATATCAAAAAGCTCAGAAAGTCTTTTCAGTGTCCCCAATTCATCCCAGTAATGTCTTCTGGACACATTTCAATGGTTCATGGAAACCTTATACCTCTCCACCAGACATGTCTCTGTGGGGAAGAATAAAAGAATTGTTTTAATAAATCAAAGTTCAACTTTGCGACTATCTCCAGAACTCGCGAAATAGCTAGAGTGTTATTTTGTCTTTCGATCCTTTTCATTTTACCCAAAGCAAAATGATTGCAGGAGAGGTTATTCTGGCAGGAAGCAATCAGGAGGACCAGCTCTGTGCATAGGAGCAGGTATGAGTTGCTCTGTGACACGTTTGGTCAATTTGTAGCTAGTCGAATGCATTACAGGCAAAGAGATGTCTAGCCTGGATGCAAAAATGTTTTATGTTTATGAAACACAATTGAAGGGCAAGTCAAAGAGATTTGGGGTCAGAAGGACAAAGAGAGGAACATGTATGCTTGAGTGGCTCTGTGTGTCTCCAAACACAGTGAGTCATTAGCAAGAAGCCAGTAAGACTGAAATGCTTCTTTTTCTTTTCTTTTCTCTTTTTTTCCTAATGGGAAAGTGTGACTTGCTTGGGGATTTGTTCAAATGTTAGAGGAGCACTAGGGAAATGCGGCACTTCAGTGCAGGAAATGAAAGAGCTATTGCCAACACGTCGCTTTAGCTATAAAGGCATTTTTGCTAAGTGGGGCAGGCATAGAAACGGCACATTGAGACTCCTAAACAAAACAGAGTTGAACCAGGTGGTTTTTTTAATTTCAGTTATTAAGTAGAAACTTGCAGGATATTTTGAAGGTTGCAGTAATATACACAAATATACATAGAGTAGAACCATATTACTCTTACATAAGTCCATTTAGTATTTGACCCCCTCCAGACAAGACCTAAAATGTGGAATAATCCCAAGATTATGATGGGATTGCCACATGCATCTGTGGCAACCCCACATGTGCCTGGGGCAATCCCAATGCCCCATGAACTAGGCATGTGCACAAATATTGGAAACATTCAAAATTCAACCAAATTCGTTCAAATTTGGACATTCAAATTTGAATCACATGTCTATAAATTCAAATTTAAACATTTGAATGAATTTCAAATTTTCAAATCTATTCATTCAAATTATCCGGATCCTCATATGTGTATGGCTTTGTATACGATGCGTACTTGCACATATGCATCTTTCCTGCATCTGTATGCATTTGTACGAATCTGTACGAGATGAAAACGGGATGCATACAGGATAAATACAGGATGCATATGAATGAGTATGGATGAATATGGGTGTGTACGGGATGTGTAATGATACGTACAGGCACATATGAATGTTGTCGACATTTGTTAGTGCAAATTTGAATAAAAAATTTGAACGAATAGATTCAAATTTGCTTAATTCAAATCAAATTTGGGTAAATTCGGATTTTAAAGATTCAAATTGAATTGAGTTTTTGGATATTCGAATTGAATCAAATCCCAAAAATTGCATTCGTGCACATCCCTGCCATGAACAAGGGGTAGAATTCTGGTGATATCACTATTCAGGATAAACCAGCTCCCACCACAGCTTTCCCCCCCAAATGGCTATATGGGCTTACCTGTCTGTATACCTGTTGCCATGATCTTTGGCCTGGAAATGGCTGTGGTGCATGCATAGAGCCAAAACAGTTTTGGGGTGTTTTTCCACTGCACTCCTTTAATCCAGATCTAAGAAGATCCTGATCTAAGGAATGGGTACTTCCCTTAATCCGGATCTAGTAGATCCGGATTAGGGGAAGTACCCAATGTGTTTCCATGGGTGGTCTAGCACCCAATAGCAATTGGTACTAGCCTGCCTGCTGTGGAAACAATGGAGCACCCATTTGCAAATCCAGATCTACCCACAAGGGGTCTGCCTGTCACCCCAGGTGTTTTGGGGGACAGGGGGTGCAATCTCCAAAGTTGCCTTCAGAGATTAGCAAAGGCTCCAAAGTCCCTCTGAAGTCCTTCCGAAGTCATTCCGAAGTCATTCTGAAGTTGCCTTTGGAGATTAGCACAGGGTCTGCAGAAAAACCCCTTCAGAGCCTTGGCTAATCTCCAAAGGCAACTTCAGAATGACTTTGGAGGAACTTTGGAGCCTTTGCAAATCTCAAAAGGCAACTTCAGAATGACTTTGGAATGACTTTGGAGGGACTTTGAAGTTTTGATTTTGGGGCACCCCCCATGGGTGCCCCCTCCCCTGAGCCTCCTCTAGACCCCATTGTCCAATTGCAGTGGAAACAGGCTCCCTATAATCTGGATTTTATGGCTAAAGACCCCATTGTACACAAAATCCGGATTACAGGTCCTGGAGGACCCATATGATCTGGATTTCCCTAGCTGTGGTGGAAACAAAAGTGTCCCTAATGAGGTCTGTAGTGGAAATGGAGTTATCTGGCTCTCAGCCAAATGGGTCCTTAATGGGTGCTAAAATGGGTACTTAATGCCAGTGGAAAAATACCCCATGAAATAGCTGCCAGAATCACACACCTCTGGATATTTCATGCTACTGATATGAATGTAGGTATCACGTCATTGTGTGAGCAAGCATTGCCCCTTGAGGTTGCCCAGCCATTTGGCAGGGATAATGAATGGCAATAGCGATATGCAAACAAGCTCTGACAATTTCCTCTCATCACCTAGAGATAGCCTTTCTCTTTACCTGGTACCATCTCTAGGTTGGAGAGACAGGCATGATGTCTCCTGCTAGTTGGTACTGCCTGCATGAGGCAGAGAGAGATCTGGATTAAGGAGCCCCTTAATCTGGAACTGTTGTAGATCTGATTAATTGGGTCTAGAGCTTGACCAAGGGCCTTGATCTGGATCATGGAGACATGCAGCTTGCATAAGCTTTGGAGTCTTGAGGCTTGGGCCAGATCAGCACCATCAGCCTCCAGAAGATCTGGATCAGTTGGTCTAGTTAATCCAGATCCACTGATCCAAATTTACTACTGGTAAATAGAGAAAAGATGTTAGTTGCCTTTATCTGAAACTTTAAAACTTTGTTTTGGAGATGTGACAACTGCACACTGTATTCCAGATGTTATCACACCATTGATTTTTATAATATCTATTTTATTATCCCTAACCCTAACATACAATTAGTCTTTGAAAAAAAAGGTGGATGCATACTGTGCTGACATTTTCATCAAACTGTCTACCATTATTCCAAGTTCTCTTTCCAGATTGCTCACTGTCATTTAGCTCCAATGTGTATTACTTTTCCCATATTCATTTTAAATTGCATCTGTCATTTTGATATCCACTCTCCCAAGGTGCAGACATCCCTTTGGAGCTTTTCATAGTCCCATTGTGTTTTTACTACTCTCAACAATTTGATTCATCAGCAAACTTGGCAATTCCACTTTAGGCTGTTCTCCAGGTTCTTTCTTTCTTTCTTTCTTTCTTTCTTTCTTTCTTTCTTTCTTTCTTTCTTTCTTTCTTTCTTTCTCGATGTATCTGTCTATCATCTAAGTATCCATCCGGCCGTCCGTCCATCCATCTATCCATCCATCTATCCATCTATTTATCCATCTATCTATCTATCATCGTCTCTCTGTCTGTCTGTCTGTCTAATCATCTGTAAAAAATCTCTAGTTCCAGAACCGAATCCTGGGAGACCCCATTTGTTACATCTCTCCATTGAGATACATGTACATTTACTACTCCTCTCTCTTTTCCGTCCCTTAGCCAGTTGTTTAACAGCACCTGTCCTTTCATTCCATACCTGTTAAGTTGATGGAGAAGTCTTTGATGAGGTACTTTTAGTTAGGCAGGGCTTTTCGCTAAACAGTCTGTGTTGACTATCTTCAAACAAAGCCTGTGCCTTTAAATGTTTGGTAATCATGGAGGTTTTAACCAATGATTTCCACTGTCTTCCCCAGAGATGATGGGATGAAGTGCCATTAGTTTGGGTCTAAGCTTCATCCATTTAGCACTTCCTTGATTTGCATTACATGGATAATCTAGAATTCCATCTCAGAAGAGGCAGTTCAGGTACTTGACTGTTGCCTGGAAGTGACAAAGAGGTGGATTTGCACCAGTAAATTAAAGCAGAATCCAGACAAGACAGAGGTATCTGTCAGGGATTTTTGAGTCAATTATTTAGGGAAGCATCCTGTTCCCAATATGTTTGTTCTACCCTCAAAGGAATAGGTACAGTGTATGGAGCTACTCTTAGACTGTTTGCTGTCACTGGAAACTCAGGTGGCAGCATGGACTGGGAGTGTCTACATCAAAGTAAGGCTCATATGCCAGCTAAGGGCCTTTATGGACAGAGATGGCCTGACCACAGTGATCAATGTTCTGATAACTTCTAGAGTGAACTATTACAATGTGCTCTATGTCAGGATTTCCCTAGTGCAAAATATAGCAGCAAGACTTCTAACAGGTACTCTGGGCTGGAAATACATCAGCCACTTCTAAATGAACTGCAGTGGTTGCCAGTTTGCTACGCGACTTGGCTCCAAATATGTACAAATCGCTTCCACCATTATATACATGCCTGTCAATTAAGATCTGCAGGTGTGGCTCCCTTGGTAGTGCTTTCTCTCTCTCAGGTAAATATGCAAGGACACACAAGCCTTCTTCTTGCTATCCTCCCAACCTAGCCTTTGCCTGAAGAAGCAGCTTTCCCTGTGCCATTGGTTGCTTTAATACATTCATTTTTAAATGTGATTATATATAACTCCCCCCCCCCGAGACTTCTGGGTATAGAGCGGGATAGAAATACAAATCAATCAATCAATCATCAATCAATCAATCAAAAACAAATAAATTAATAGTGGAATATATCAAGGGTAGCCAAGAGAAATTGTGAAAGGAAATTAGTAAAGGAAACCTATTAAAGATCACTGAAAGTAGGCCTACAGAATAGAGCAGCTGAAATCCTGAAGAGATTAAGTAGAAAAATAAACCATTTGATGGCCAGCACTTCAATACCATCCAGCAGAAAGTCGATAGCAAAAAAAATATGCGGCAGTGGATTTAAAAATAGTCACTGAAGAAAGAGACAGAAGGTCTCATGTTTGCAGCAAAGAGCAAGTACAAAGCACAAATGCCATTAAGACCAAATTTTTAAAAGCACATCATAGCAAATGCCACTTGTACAAAGAGGCCAAGGAAAGAGTGGAACACATAATCTATAGCTGCAAGAAGATAGCAAAAAGAAAAGAAAAAAGAAAAGATGATACAGTCATGATAAAGTGGCAACTATGATCCATTGGAACATCAGTAAGAATTGAGCAGCAAGCAAAACTGGTTAGACCACAAGATTGAAAAAGAAATAGGAAAAGAACAAGCTAAAATATTATGGGATTTCCTATCATCTACCTACCTACCTCTACCTCTACTTCTACCTCTATCCCTATCTCCATCCATCCATCCATCCATCCATCCATCCATCCATCCATCCATCCATCCATCCATCCATCCATCCATCCATCCATCCATCCATCCATCCATCCATCCATCGGGTCATTGTAAAAGCAGTGCCTGCATGAGAAGGAATGTTGGTTCCTCAGCACAACACCATGAATCAAACAGGAAAAAACCATCTGTGTACATCCCTACTGCTATTGCTTCAATGCCAGTGTGGGTGGAAAAGCTCTTATAGCAATTGTCCTTGCTCTCCCCTTGCAGAGACCTTGCCGCTACTGCTACTATCACGTGGGGGATGTACTGAACACAAGAAATGCCCTTTGCTTTAAAATCAAAGTCAGGATTTCCCCTGCTTCTATTCTGATGGTGAGGGAGCCTTGCCTTTAAGATCAGAGTTAGGAATTCTCCAGATGTGGTCTTGATGGTGCAGGAAAGTTGCTTCTCCCACATTAACATCGGATGTGATTGTGATATGAGGGTGCCAAGATCGCATCTAATTTCAACAAAAGAAAGCACAGCCCTCTTCCTCACGTTCCTCTGGCCCTGACCTTAATGGCCAGGGTAACAGTGGTGGGCAGATCATACAACACTGCATGAAGAATAGAGCTAAAGATTTGGAGGGAGGGGGAAATATGCTTTAAGCGCACCTCCCACTCCAGGTATGGATCCTGCCTGTGTGATGATGATAAGTAGTATTACAATATTTAGGCTTTAGGATAAAGCTTGATCTCTCAAGCTACCACTGTTTCCCGAAAACGTTAAATATTTGTCATATTAATTAGGAGGAAGAGGAGGAGGAAGAGTGAAGTGGTGTTGAAGCTGGGAAAGGTATTGGTATTTGTGGTACCATCATTCGCAGAAAGAAACCTGCTCCTCTTCCTTTAGGTATGTTCCTTCTTTGGTTATTCTCAGCATCTCTGATCTTAGCAATTATCACCAATTTTTGGGTGAACTTGTATCAGGAGGGATTTCAAGAGAAAACCCAAGCAAAATGAACAAGAACACAGCCAAGCCTGAAACCTCTGTTTTCAGTCCTTCAACAAACAAATTAACTCCCACCCCCAGCCCCCAGCCCTCAGCTTTCTCTTTCCATTCCCTCTTCATGTACTTAGATTGCAGCTCTCTGCATACAATACTGGATTGTCTATGTCTCCCTTTAATGTACCCAACCTTGTTTTACTGTCCCAATAGTGACAAGAGGTACACAGAGACTGGAGCTCTCGTTGATGTCAGTGAAATCAAAGGAAGCATATCAGAGCAAAATTACATGCCTGACTGGGAATCTGCAGCTAGGAGACACATCTGCTTCACCAATATGTGTAATTGGCTTTTAAAGTAACGGCAGCCTTTTAAAATGCATGTGCAGCGAGCAGTGTGAGCTGTATTTTGCTTTCCTGAAGAGTGTGAACTGTTTCAATGGAAGAGAGCAACACATGCAAAGGTGTCCTGGGAGGAAGGGAATGTACCTGAAAACTGTAGGGAAGAGAGCTTTTTTCCCAGACTCTTGAAAATGTTCATGATAATGCTCAGCAGGACTACATGAACGCAGGGCATTGAATGGGCAGCAAATTGGCGGTGGATAACATCTCTTCCATAGGTGATGGGTACTGAAAGTTCTTATTAAGCAAGCTCTCAGATAAGGAAATCATATGTCTATGAACCTATTAAGAATGGTGGAGATTTCAATGCTATTTTTCTTCTATAAAATATTTCAGGGAATCGCAGGTTCTGACCAGACGGGGAATATATAGGGAGCACAGTTATGTGTGTGCTGTGGCAGAATTGCTACACCTATCTGTGGCAACCTTGCCATAGCCCCACTATTTCCCATCTAAATCCTGCTATAACCTATTTCGAGAAAACACAACTTTTGCAAAATAGCAGTATAACTTACCTTGTGGATGGAGCTGCAATCCTCACTGTGGCTAACTTCTCATGTGTAGGGAGCAAAAAAGATGACCACACATGTGCAGTTGGGGCAATCATGCACTTCCAGGTATTTTGCATATTAGTAGCAACACATCTCACCCTGGGATGGGTTGAGTATCCTGGGAGAATCTATGCTACCCTGACCCAGGATACTTAAGGTAAGTGCAGAAATGAGGATTTGTGCATCCATTAGTACTAAAATATAGTTATACTTTGCAGTATTTAACTGTAGATAAAGTACTGCCTAGATGCTCCTTTCTCGCATATCTATCGATCTTTTTGTCTGAGTTTTGGACTATCCAAACATTATTTAATTGTGGCTAGCTATGTCATAATAACCATGCTTCCTTGTTCCTCTGACATAATGGGAATGGACCTATATATAGTAAATAAAGGCCATAAGTACAGAATGATTCATTACAAACAGAGTTGTAGGGCACAAATAACCTTCAGACATTATCAGTAAAGGAGACAGTGGTATAAAATATATCTAATGTCATGGGTGTCTCTACAGACCATCAGAAACAGAATTCCCCAGCAGCCCTCAAGGCATACAATAGAGGTCAATGTCAGGCAAACTCATCCAATCTGAAGAATGTCTTTGTACTGTAGTCTTAATGTGGTTTATGGACATAGCATAGTTAACATAGGTTTCACATTCTGGCTATTCTTTCATGTGTCAGGCCCTCTGAAATGATCTCTTCTAATTTTCTTATGAAATGATGGCATATTATGACATATTCAGCATTTTAGGATTTTTTTTTCCAAATGGATTTTGGCTGCATCCCCAAGCAATAAAAAGCCTGTTAAAAAGCTTCTTTTGCCATGGAGCATCTCCATGCATGGCTTTTCTCCGAGCTTCCAGCGGCACAAAAGGAGGAAAATGCACGGAAAAAGTGCCCTTTAAACAAGACTACCAGTGCACTTTTTGGAAGCCACGGGTATTCCTAGCAACATTATGCATGGAGACGCTCCATGACAAAAGGGGCGTGGATTGGTGGCCAAGATCTCAAAAAAAAGCACCCTGCCTCTGCTGCCTGCACACACAGCCTTAAACACTCATACATCTCTCAGAACTGCAGCAGCTTTCCTTCCTTTTCTCTTTCTAAAGGTCAGAACTTTTAAAGAGCCAGAATTGCACAGAATTGCAACATTGTTATCAGGTGTGAAGTGGGTGGATTGCTACAGTGTAACTGCTGCTGTACGGGGTGGATTTTTACAGTGAAATCACTATCTTTGGAAGCAAGCTCTGGATCCCAATGTGATAAATGCTTGTGGTGGGTTTTGTAGGCAGGGGAGAAGAACAGAGAACTTGTAAATATGGCTATTTTTCTTTTGGACTTGTCGGGGGTTGTCTCCCTGGCTGTAGCTGCAAAGATCGCAGTCCCTCCCCGTTCCCGCCACTACCCTATCAAGCAGAGAGGGGGCGGGGAGAAAGAGATGCAGGCAAACAAAACACGCTTCCTTGGTAGGTGCATTTAAAATGCATGCTTTACCAAACCTCATGGGGACGCTTATTGCCCTTCAAATGTGGTAGGATTCTCTTTGATACAAATGTATTTGTATGAATTCATATGAGTTTCCGATATGAACACATACGTATTGGATACATATCGGGTATGTATCCAATATGTATCTCTTAACATATCCACTCTGAAAGCATCAAATCCACCCTGAATCCACTTTTAATCCACTCTCAATCCATGTCAAATGCACTCTGGGTCCATTGCATTTGTGACTGGTGCAGCCGCTTTCCCACCACCCCAAGTTCTGAAACATTTGTAAAAATATGAATGTCAATGTATGAACGTTGTAGCATTCAGTTCTTATATGAATGTCGAAATTCATATGAATTTGTATGAATATTGAATGTTATGAATATTTGTGCACATCCCTAGTGTTTTTCCTAACAGCCCTGGGTGTTTAAGGAAGGAGTTGCTTACATGTGAGGAAATCGACAAAGTGGGGAACTTCTCTGATTGCTTGTTGTGATGCTTCAGCCATTATAGAGTCCTTCGAAGATGGGCCTACAGTGCTCAATAGTGCATATGTGCTTGATGTCATCAGCCATGTGACCATCCACTGAGGTTCTCTGTGCATGTGTGATGATATCATGAGTATATGTGTCATTGTGCACTGCAGGCCCACCAATAAAGAGCCCTATAATTGTGGCAGCAACATGTGGAACAAGTGGGTAAGTTCCTCTCTTTACAGGCTTTCTTGTGCATAAGTGAGTAGACAAAAAGAGCCAGGACTACTCATGCAATAAAGCCCTTTGCTTTCAAACCTTGCTTGTGGCCATCTTAAAGCATCAAGCTAGGACTGTGGAAACTTAGGTTCAAGTGCCCAGTCTCTGGATCTTTTCCATGAAGAAGATGGAGATAACGTTTTCTCCAAACATTTCCTTCTCTGAAACCTCTTTGATACTCATAGGGTATGATGAATCTGCACGTTTTCTGGTGCAAGGGTTCAGCTGAGCTGCCACACAAATGTGCACATGTGCAGAGGATCAGTGTCAGCATAGTGCCGGTGCTGGTATGGAGCAGGCTATTCCCATGGAGGTGGTCTTGTTCTGCTCTAGGAGCAATCTGTTCCAGCTTGGACAGATTGCCTCTTCGAGGCATCATGCTGTGGTCTGGAATAGTGGTACGGAAATCCAGATGAAGATTTTGCTTCTGTGCTCCAAAAGCAAAGAGGTAGTCATAATTGCTTATTATGGTCAGTTGGCAGTCTAAATTTTTTTAGAAAATGGTCCTCTTTGACCTATATAGTCCTCTGGATTATTGGAATCAAGGAGTCTTTCTGTGCTTACCTTAGGGTCTAAGGGTCTCCCACTCACCAGTGCAGTTTATGAGGAGGCAATGTCCCCTAACAGCATGCTGCATCCACATTGAACACAGTGTTGCCTGATCTAGAATGTCAAATGGACCTATTTTTACAGATCTACTGTCAGTCTAGACATGTGTGAGACCAGCCCACAAGATATGTGGGACATCCTGTGGGCCGGTTCATGAAGGGCATCCATTTCTGTAGTGCACAAAATTGCACTGCTGAAATGGTTTGCCAGAAATGGCTCTCCAGAAGCTGGAGTCAGCAAGAGGGCTGTCCTGAAACAGCTTTCCAAGTGTGGAAAGCTTATTCCAGGCCAGTGGAACTGCTCCTGCTACTGGAATCGCTCTAGTCTGGATCCATGCTATGAAATTGGGCCAGCAAGATGAGTGAAGAAATTGTGGTTCTATGCCCTGGTAGACCTGTGTAAATTTAGAGTTCAGGTCTATTAGACATCATTAGAAGTGATGTCTAATACTCTTGGGTTTGTTTTTGAAAGGAACTTGCACCCCAGCACTCAAACACTATTTTGTGGAGAACTTCAAATTGGCATCAGATGGTAACATGTTTCCAACAGCTGGCAAACACTCCCTTACTACTTGAATATGAACGGTGATGTTTTCATCCCGTTAGAAGTCCCTAGAGCAGTCCTGTTTTCTGGTGCAATATTACTGGCAGACGAATTAATAAAGTAGGTTAATATGCCTGCATGTATTAGTAAAATAATGCTAGCATCAAAAGCAGCTGGTCTTTGTTTGTTATCATCTCTCTTTTTCCCCTGATGTTTCCCTCACTATACATTATAAAGTTGCAGAACTGACTTTTTGTGTAGTTTTCAGCTTGCCTGCTAGAGAGAGAGAGAGAAAAGCAAAATAAATTCATCTTTCATAAAGGAAGATTGTCAATCAGATGTAAATTACACTTGCCGTAAATGTCATTTCATCGCTTACAGTTGATGCTTTACATTTAGCCCTTAAACATTTCTGTCTGCTCACATTATTACAATCTATGCTCCTCTGACAGCTCCGATATTAATTGCACCAAATTGCTTACTTTTTCCAGATCACTTTCTCTGATTCAGAGAGACGCCTTGAGAAAGTTTGAAAAGAAACTGTGTGGTTTAATATGTGAAAAAGACAATGTTTTGGGTCACATTTAGGGGCAATACACACTATTACATTTTGGCTTCAGTTTTCCAATTCTGAATCGTGTGTATGCATTTGTATCAGGTGAATGCTTTTTCGTTGACAAAAATGTGGTCAGAATATTCTAGTTCAAAGTCCAATATACTCAGTTTGGACCAAGAAAATCCAACAACAACTCAGTTGTGGATGTGAAATGAGGCTTGGGAGCAGAAGCTCCCAATTTAATCTAATGAAAGAGGCTTACACTTCTGGAAGTTTTCTCAGCTTTTTTAGTAATGAATGTCATGCTGAATACAAACACAAAGATTTGGGGGTTTATACCGTGACACTCAAAGTGGCTTTTTAAAAGCAATTGCACACCTGGTGGTTGTTTGGAATGACACTGAACTGCTTTTAAACATCTCCTTCCTTCCTTCCTTCCTTCCTTCCTTCCTTCCTTCCTTCCTTCCTTCCTTCCTTCCTTCCTTCCTTCCTTCCTTCCTATACTCTTAACTGGTAATTAGCAGCCAAATGAGTTCCAAATCCAGTCAGCACCAAAACAGAAAGTCAATAATTTTCCTAGTCTGAGAAAACAGAGCTTATGTGCATATCCTGGCGGTAGTGGTGGGATGAAATGTTCTCACAGTCTTAAGACTGCTTGAGTGAGCTACTCGATGATTACGGGTCATCATGTGTGTAGATTCTACCACACATAGTACAGTGGTGGACCTACCTGGCCTATCATTCTTTGCAGAGCACAGGAACATGGTTGATTTTTCTTCAGGTCCTGTGTTCTCTAGGTGGAAAAACTGCATTGGGGAACTTTCAGTGTTCCCCTTACTTAGAGCAGCTGCAGACATGCAAATGGCACACTAGCACTGCTGCAAGCAATGGGGAGAAAAATGATACTTGCACTAGGAGTGATCCTCATTTAAAGCACAGTCTCCACCCACATATAGAATCTGTTTCAGTTAGAAATAAAGTTGGGGCCCCATATCCATGGGGATAGGTATCAGTTCCTACTGCAGTTATGGGAAACTGCAGATATTTGAAACTGCATGAGATTTCCCATGATTCCCAGGAAATTTGTCTCCCTCAGGCCTCTGGGAAGCCTAATGACACCCTTGGAGGGGGGGGGGGAGGCTGGTCTGTTTGACCATGATGGATAAGTGAAACTATGGTTACCTGATCAGTGGATATGGGGGCCCAACTATAATTACAGTGATGCAATGTTATAGCATTCCAGTGAAGCAAAGGTCAGGCACAGAGGGAGCTATCTGCACTTGTAGCGCTGGTGCATTCTGCAACCAGACCACCAGCACTTCAAGGGCAGATGGTCTGGTCAGACCATCTGGATCACCACAGCAATAGTTGCAGAAACGTCCACCATGTTCCTGGCTGTTGCCATGGTGATTATGACACAGCACGCAATGGTGCAGCTCACAACATTCATGCATGGAAGAGAGCGTGAATGTTGCATCCAGGGGCAGCAGGAAGCTCGCCAAGTGCTCCCAGTGAAACTGTGGACACGTTTTTACTTGCCTACAGCTACAGAAGATTGGGGCTTCTGGAAGAAGCTTCTGGATGCTCCCAGATGGTACAGGCAGCACAGAATGTGGGCAGACCTTCCTCGGAGTTTCCAGAACTGCTTTGTTAAGGCAAGTGCAAACAGGCTCATAGTAAAAGAAGTCAGTTCTTTGCCCTGGTTGGAACTCACAGGTAGATGCCTGTTCTTGCTTGTCTCCATTGATCACACAGATCAATGGTGTTGGCTGAAGGGTATCTAAGTCATACTGTCTAAATAGACTTTTCTACTTGGCTGGCTTTGTGGTTTGGCTGAACTTCAGCTTGAACTTTTCTGCTCCCTAGTTGCCACTGATCTAATTAGACTTGGAGACTGAAGCTATTTAAAGACTTGCAGACAAACACAGTCTTGCAACAGAGATATCTCACTACTATTACAAACCATGCTGGTCCCAGCATGTTATTAGTGACCAGGCAACAAAATTTTAAAGGAATTTATTGGACTTTTATTTCCATAATCATAAGAGGATGTAGATGAATGATTGTCTACTTCAATAGTACTTTTTGCGGGAAAGTGGATTAAGAGTGCTGTTGCCAAAAGAAAATCAGTGTAGCTCTTCAATGGGAGTAAACTGCCCTAAACTCAAGCTCCTGGATGGAACTGAGGTTTGCTGTAGGAAACATTTTTATGGCAGAAGAGTCAGAAGCTGCTGTGAACAGGGGTTTAGCTGGAGGACTCTTGGACCTTACTGTACTGTGCCTTATTCTGGATTATTATCCCAGAACAAGGGCCTGCCATCTGCATGCTGTTGCAGACTATGGTTGGCCACTGGGGAATAAGGTCCAGCAGAAGGGCCCCTTGATACAACCTAGAACATTCATTGAATATTCCCTAAACAGAAGAAATTGATGACCTTCTTGTCTCTCATAGTATGATCAGATAGCCTTGTTAGAGTGACAGATGCATGCATGTGGGACCCATGAGGCACAGGAGAGCATATTCCTTTAATCTGAACTCCATTGTGAAGATACAGAAAGTCATGAGAGTAGAGACTGTGGGGATTACACATTCTCTAAACACTTGGCAGCACTCTTTCTTTCCTGTGCTGAAAAGGGTGTTTGTCTGATGTCTGCATCTGCACAGCATCAGACCAATTGGCCACATCATAAGTCACACTGTGCTGATGTTAAATGTCATGAGGTGTGCTCTGGTGACACAGTAATGGGGCCCAGTATGATGGGACCAATGAAGTCCTGTAGCTTTAGCATAGCAGGTCAATGCTACTTTTTCCAGCCCCTCTGATTAGGACCTGAGTTACATTCCTCTCTGTAAGGGGGAATATTGCAGTTTCTCATCTTCTTTCTTGCTTTCTCTTGGACTTTCTGGCTTTTGAAATGACCTGCTAGGCTTCTGCTTGTAGATTCATTTTCTGGCTCTTCACTTCATTGACTTGCATAAATAAAAGGTTGAGAACAATTACATCTTGTTTCTATCTCTTAGGTCTTTCCCAGTGTCTCATAATGTCTTAGAAAGAAGTGTTCAATTTTGTCTTAAATCTGCTTAAATCTACTTTTGGAGCAATGGCCATGATGATTTTTATAGTTGAAACTGCATGATTTTTTACATTTTCCATGAGAAAACCCTTCTATCATGTTTGGATTCAACAGATACGGTAACTGCAAATTCTAGTTTTGTGGTTCAGGTATGGCACCCTAGACCAGGCAGAGTTGGAAGATGCTTAGATTGTGGTGCACCTGAACATCATCTTTGCTTGTCACATAGGTCCACTTTGAAGAGCACAAGAGACACAGTGGAGTTTGGTGGTTTCATTTTAGCTACAAAGAGCGTCTTAGTTGCATTGCAAAGTGTACAGAGTAAATTGCACAATTCCCCCTACTTCTGGTAAGAGCAAGGAAGAGAGACACTGAGTAAGTGTGTACTTAAAAACAACATTAAATTAAGCATTAAAATGAAAATTGAATATGACTTATGAAAAAAGGATGACCAAACCAAACTGGTTAAGAAGAGGAATCTATATCCTGATGTTTTTTATTTCTCATCTTAAAAAGAGGCAGTTAGTTATGAAAATGTGCTTTGGTTCCTTTCATTTACAAAGCCTTTATACATTGTACTGATCAGAGGGGAGAAATAAGTTGTTAAAATGAGTTGTTTTGCCTGCTTTCTGTCTGTGTAATATTTTCATGTGTACATATTAACTTTTATTTTCCTTCTCATGTATGTACCTAATTTTTTTTATTGATGTTTGTCTGGGGAAAGGCAATTTAAGGAGGCAGTGAACTCCTGCCTAAGAAGACACAGACAATGGTCTCTTAGACAGTTAAAATACCACTAAATGTCCCTTCTGCATGGGCCCTTAATCTGGATTAAGAGGCCACATAGTAGGACTCTTACTACATAGATCTTGCACATTCATGTGGATCTAAGAGCCCCTCCCTCACTGGCCCAGTCAGATCTACCAGTGAATGAACAACCCTAGCCCTCAGAGGTGTGGTAGTCCAGTTGCAAATCTCACATGAGCTTTGAGGCCACATTGTGGGCTGGTTCAGACTAGTACCATTGTATAGATTGCATTGATTCCATCCACACTTTCCTGTGGTCAGAATTAGCAAACCTGGCTAATCCAGACTCACTGATTCTGAATGCAGGCAGCCAAGTGCAGAAACAGCCTTCATCAGTTTCTGTGAGGTCTACTTTCAGTGTCCTGTGGAATAGTTTGAATTTGGTTCTGATGAAAAAGCAAAACCAGTCCTTTTTGAACAGGCAATGCTTGGTTTGAATCAAACATCTTTGAACTGGTCAGTTCAATTCAAATTCTTAAGCAAGAACCAAACTTTGTGCATCTCTGCTTATCTCAAGTTCTTGAGGACAGAAGAAGTGGTAAACTGCATTCCAGTAAATTTAGTATTTAATAGATGTGGACTCCTTTTTTTATACAGAGCACTCTCTTGCTTGCTTCCTCTTAGCTAAGGCTGCATCCAGACTTCTTGATGCTGCACATCGAATGCGCAGTCAAGATTGAGCCATCACACACGATGGCCAATACTTCTCAGCGGCGATGCTTTATAACAATGCTACTGTGAATTTACTTAATGTTGATATGGAAGCACTCTCTGCATCCTTAAGTGAATTCAAAGCTTCCCTCCACTCTAGACAGGATGGCAAGGAAAGCCAATGAGAGCTGAGGCTGCAGCTCAGCTTCTTTTGGCTGCCCCATCTCATGTGACATCCGCCTCAACCCATGTGACTGCATGTGCCACTTGGAAGTCTTGTGGCTCCCGAAGCAGGAAGCTACAGGGGGCTGCTGCAGTCTGGACGCTGGACAGCATTTTTTTTATACTATGGATTTAATCTGCTAATCTGGAAGAGGCCATAGATTTTTGTACTTAACTGTAATGGAATGTTATCCCATGCCAGTTAAAATCAGGGATGGAGTCTGACATTTGCATTGCAAGCATTGTCCCATCCCAAAGTTCACCCAGACCTACATGGGCTTGGGTGAAGTGTGAATGACCTTGTCCAGGGGTGTCCGCCTCATCACCACAACAGGCCATTGCTGTGGTGATCCAGAGATGTGGCACATGACTGTGCTGCCATAGCTACTCCACCCCATACAGCATTTGCACAGAAGTATTACGAAGGCTGTTTATACCATGTTGGAGTATGCATGGCCATCCCCATGTTCCAAGTGTGCAAAAGCTTTCAGATTAAGCTCCTCTGCCCTCCAGCAAGGATTTTCCAATTGTTTTCCCTATTTTCTACAACAATTATATAGTAGTATTTGTTTTCATTTTTATATACTTTCTTCACATCTTGGTCTGGGTTAATTCTACTGTGCACTGAATTTTCACTGCTACCAATTTTTACCTGCTAGAATTGTTGCTGGAGCACACCTTGCTTTCAGCTAATATATTTCCTTTTATTATGAAACTATTGCCCTCCTCTCTCCCTCAATTTCTCTCTGTCTCATTTACAACATACATGTAGGGGTGTGCATAAATATTGGTAACACTTGAAATTCAGATGAATTCGTCCGAACTCGGACATTTGAATTTGAATCTAATGTTGGCACATTCAAAGATTGACATCCAAATTCAAATTGAATGCTTCAGAACATTCATATGAAGCTTCTTTACAACCTAGGAAGGTGGAAAAGTGGGTGTGTCAGTCACATCTGCAACAGATCCAGAGGGGATCCATAGGGGATCCATATGTGATTTGTACTGAACATTGGTGTCAAATTTGTAGTGAACATTCGTATCGAATAAGAAACCTACCACACTCAAAGGGGATCTATTTGACTGAATAGATTCATGCGTGTCCCTACATACATGGTAGATTGCCAGTGAAAGGAAGCCAATATTTTTCTGATTGAGGCTCAGAAGTTTCAAAAAATGGGATGAGAAGCAGTAAACAGACCACTCACAGTTGCGAGAAAGAACTTCTTTGCATTGTTGCGCTGTTGTGTAAAGACTGAATAAATGCTGCATAAAATGTCCTCAAAGTCTACGTTCTTCCAGTGGTAAGGAGTACAGTCTACACACAATGTACCTGTTGTATCACATGCACTTTGTAAAGTTTGCAGAATCTGCCTGTTTTATGGATGTTTCTATGAAGCTTCTGTTACATGAAATCTTTGTTTACTTGTATTAAACTTTGTTAAAAACTGGTCAACTATTCATAAATAATTGGCATTTTATGACAAGAAATCGATACTCAAGCACTTGATCATATTTTTTAAAAAAAAATCCAATGGAATTTCTCACAAGAAAACCAGCTAAATTCTGAATCACATTAGAAGGTCATCACTGAGGTTTTAATCCCTCTTCAATTCACTTTCAGAGTCAGATAAAACATTAGTAAAATTACAAGCAGTCTTTCTCTCTCATCTACTTTTATGTTAAATAATGGGAAAAGGAAAACTGCTTATTTTCCCACTTAATATTTTCCCTGGTTTCTCTGACTTTGAAGCAGAAAGAGTACATTAAGATATACCCTTAGGGGTTTTTTTTAAGCTACAGTTTTATGTATTTATTTATGAATATACATCCAGCCTTTCACCAGAAGGTTCTAGATCTTATTATGTTATCTTTTTGCTTATCTTAGATCATAATGAAGACTACCATCACCAGAACTATTGTTACATAAGAACCCTTCTTGTAACAGAGTGGGTAGATATATTTGTTTATTTTATTGGATTTTTACACTGCAGGTTTATGAAAACTCTACACAGTTTCCCCATATGTCAGCAGTATTTTTCAAGGTACAATATCTACCCTCGAACACTTAAACATACTGTTGTGGCTGATTTGATTTCCTTGTAAAGAATAAAGGTCATAGTTTGGGAACGTCTGATTTTGTAGCCCTGTTAAAGGTAAAAACAGAACAAAATGGGGATCTAATTAGTGTAAAGCTGAGACATGCCAGAAATCCCATGTCAGCTCATTTCTGGGTTTACTAAAGGCAGAAAGGCTGTATGTATAATAAATATATCCAATCACAGCTCATCAGAGCACCAAGCATGTCCCCTCTAGATGATTAAGGACGTTCTCTGCTCGGACCATAAACGAAGGATGAATGATAAGAGACATTCAGTGCAATCTGGAATGAAAAATGTGTCTTATGTCTGTATGTGTTATGACTTTTTTCCTGAAATGAAGCCCGTGTGGCGGAATATAAAGAGAAAGCAGCCATCTTCCATTTGTTAAACCCCACAGAAATGTTCTCTGAAATCTTCATCTGAGCCAAAACTATTTTCTGAGTGAAGCAATTTGACGGTGAGCCAGAAAAAGCCTAAAATGTCCAGATGAGTATAAATGATGGTCCATGAAGCCACGTGATCAGTTTGAGGCTGATTCTGATCTCACAAATGTCAGTTTTCCACTTGTGTCTCCCTGCAGCTGTCTGGGATAGGAATGGCAGGTTGGGAGGGGAAAAGATAATGGAGCAGCTGGAAGGGAGAAATAATTAAATTCTATAGAGCACCACTTAATATTTTCCCTTGTTACTCTGACTTTGAATCACCAAGAGTACATTAAGGGTAATTGAGTTAGGTCAATTTGTTATCCAAATGATATTAAGGTAACTGTGTACTAAAAATGAAATTGCACCATGTCCCTTTAGCTTAGCACCGGCAACCAACTAGAAGTCTCAGCTCTCCCCCACCTTCCATTCAAGGTGGAAGAATTCAATGAATAAATGTTCTGAAAAGCCATTTACTTGTTTTCCCTCAGGTCTGGTCTATTACTTTAATAGCATCCAAAAATAAATTTAAAAGAAATGAAAAAAAAATAGAGAGAAGCAAGTTATGTATGTATGTATGTATATACGTACGTACGCATATATGTATGCTTGCATGCATGCATGCATGTACCCACCCATCCACCAAACCAGGTCAATACCTGAAGATGTCAGAGAGGGTTCCAATAATAAAAACAAAATTTGAAGTATACCAACTAAAAACAATAACAGTGCCTGAAATTAGGAAGGGGTAACTGTTTCCTTAGGGTAAATAGGTACATCTTCTTCAACCTACTAAAGGTGCCAGATCCATCTCAGGGAGGAAGATATTCCACCAAAAATGGTTACCACCAAAAAGATCCTATCCTGATCCCCACCCCTTTGAATGCTGAAGGTGGTAGTCGATATACAGAAGGTGTTCCTTCAGATATCTGGAGTCCACTCCATTGAGGCTCTTATAGGTTAAGGTTAACACTTTGAATTGGGTTTGTAGTGAATTGACAGTTAGTGAAGCTCTTTAAACCTGGCATGAAGCGTATCGGCTACAAATTCCAGTCAGTAGGCTAGCTGCTGGATTCTGCATCAGCTGCAGCTTCCAAATCATCTTCAGGACCAACCTCACATAGAGAGTATTAGAGTAGTCGAATCTGGAAGTTACTAGAGTATGAATTAATGTGGCCAGATTGTCTTTGTCCAGAAAGGACCATAGCTGGTTAGCCAGCTATAATTGGAAGTAGATACTTTTGGCCACTGCCTTCACCTGAGCTTCAAGTGTCAGCACAGAGTTCAAGAGTACCTCCAGATTTCATACCTGTTCCTTCTGTGGCAATACAGCTCCACTGAGAATAGAGTGTCTTACTACGCCATGGACTCGGGACCCTGTGACACACAGTACCTCCATCTTCTTATCATCAGAACCTTGGAAACTGGATTGAATGGTGCAAGGGACCATTTGTGCCAAAGAAACTGCACTCGGATCAGGATCCCATTTAAGGAAATGGCAGTAGAATTCATGCTAACTTTATCCATCACCCCTTTTCTAGGACTTCTGGCTCTGAAACTTTGACCATGCTTCTTGTTTTACCAGCTAATAGTTTTGTAATCATGAGCTAATCATGTCAGTGAAGCACAGGAAGGTGACACTTAAAACTGTTAAGGGTTCATGCTTTGGAGAAGAGCAGTTGCGGGGCTAGTGTGGGTGCCTAAATTGAATACTTGATTAGATTAACACAAGTTGGCTACATGACCTGGACATTATTATTATTAGTAGTAGTAGTTTATTTCTACAGCGCTGTCCATGTATCCAGCGCTTTACAGATGCAAAAGTCTGTGTGTTGCCCGATTTCCTTGTTTATCCACTTTCTTTTGCTGCCTGTGCCCAGAGTATTAGAATAAGTCCCCTTGTCAATTCAGTGTCTTTGGTCATTTTTGGTTACACCAAAGTCCACTCTACATCTCATGAGCTCAAATGAAGTTCTTTGGGTATTCTTTGATTCAGCCTAAAGTCCACTCTATCACTGCAAGAGCTGAAACTGAGGCCCTTTCTGCACTGGCTCTAAAAACGGTTTTAGAGCTAGTTCAGGGAGGGATTAAGATGCGGTTTCCGCATTGGAAGCTAGATTGGAGCCCCTTTGAGGACATCGTGTCCGCATTTCGGTGTGCAAGACTGGTTTCTTAAACTGGGTTTGCCATCGAAATCCTACCCAGATGTAAGAAATTAGGTCTTACATCTGGCTTGCCCCCTGAAACCGTTTCAGAAGCTGCAATGGCCGGGGAAAGAGCTGGATTGCCGGAGCATGCCCAGCTGTCAAAGAGAGAGAGCACACGCTCTCCCTGTTTGACAGTTGGGCCTGCCCACCAGTCTCCACCATTGGCTCCATCGAAGCCAGCATGGCGAGGCTGGCAGCTGGCTTTGCCCGGTTCCCCTTTGCCCAAGAAGGTACGATGGCGCCTTCTTGAGTGAGAGGGAAGCCACAGCCCCTAGCCCCCAGCCCCCAGCTCCCACCCCGCCCGGGGTTGTGCGCTCACAATGGGTATCTTACCTCATCGCTGCCGGGCCGCTTCTGGCCACAGGAGGCCCGGCATCCATTGCGCAAGCGTGCGCTGTGGCCTCCCATTGGCCAGCCACCCTCACAAGCTGCCGCTTCGCACATGTGCGGATACGTGGGGCCTCCAAGAATCTGTCCCTGTTTGGGATAGATTATTGGAGAAAACGGTTCACCGGAAAATGGATCTTATAGATCCGTTTTCCAGCGGCAAATACGGAAAGGCCCTTAGGTCCACTACTTCAATGAGAGCTGAGTGATTGGTTGATCTTGCATGAAGCTTGGACAAATTCAGATAAATAACAAATATTACAAATATCCATGCACACCCCTAGTACCTAGGCATCCATTCTAGTAGCCATCAATAACCTGTCCTCCATGAATTTATCCAATCCCTTCTTAAAGCTATCACCACCTCCTCTGGCCGTGAATTCCAAAGACTGATGTTCCTCTGGGTGAAAAAATACTTCCCCCTGTCAGTCCTAACTCTCCTGTCTGTGTGCTTCATACAGTGCCCCCTGGATCTACTGTTGTGCCATGGAGAAAATATATTTTCTTTATTCATCTTTTCCACATCAGGCAAGATTTTATATACATCAATCAGGTCACCTCTTAAACACCAACCTTGAAGGATGAAAAGGCCTAGATGTTGCAACCTGCTTTTATAAGGTAGGTGTTTCAGTCCCTTGATCATTCTGGTCACTCTTTTCTGCACTGTTTCCAGTTCCACAGTATCCTTCCTGAGGTGCAGTGGCCAGAATTGTACACAATTTTCCATAAATTTATAAAGAGGCAGAATGATACTTGCTGGCTTGTTTTCTGTTCCCTTCCTAATTTACTGGGTCGACACCCTCATTTTCCATTCATTCTTCAAAAGCTCCTATAGGCTTGTCCATACACCATGATTATGATGACCCCATTAAAAGAGAAACCATTGTCAACAAGCCTTTTCTTTTTAATGTGGTCCTTCCATATGGTTTGGTAATTGTCCTCCAGTGTTAAAATTAAAAATGAATGATAACCAATTACTTTGGGATAAATTCCACATTAATGTAATTGTTTAAATTGGCTGTACATATGCAGGTCTCCATTTTAGCCATTCCTGATTCCAGCTATAGAATAATATTAAATTTACATGACGGCATCTGTATTATTGATCTTTTTTTTAAACAAAATTGGATTAATTCTACATGCCAGAGGTCAGAGTAAGGTCCAAATGTGCATCATATACAAAAGTAGTGTCAACACTTTGTCTCTGAACAGTTTTAGCACAGCTGATGCAGTCTTTGAGACATTCTCTGCATACCTTGCATAAAATCATCACCAAAAAATGACTGTGATTCGCAGACCATGTTCTACGGATGGACTAAGAGAAAATCCCCAGAATCACAATGATGTGCGTACCATCAGGTATTCAAGGAAAAAAAACGAAGGACATGTAACACCTGGTGTTGAACATTTGTAAGAGATATTGAGCAAGTGGACATTAAGTGGGACAAGTTGAAAACCTGGCTGCCGACCAGATTCGCACCCGCATTTTGGCAGCTTTCTCCTTCCATCACTCCCTCCAACAGCAGCCTCCTTCACCCCAGCCACATGTTGCTGTTGCAGCCGCTGCCAGCTCCCCCCTCCTTCCAGGGGCTGGTTTGCCATTGGGGAGGAGGAGGCAGGAGACCGAGGCTGCAGAGGGAGGGGGCATGTGTAGCTCTCTCACCCACTGCTGCTGCCATCACCTTGCCAGCAACAGAGAAGCCTCCTGGGACAGGGGGAATCTAGGCAGCGACTCTGCTGCCGCCCGATCCCCTCCCCCAGGAGGCTGCTTTGCCGAGCAGCGGAGGCAGGAGGGAGATGGTGATCTGCATTGCCATCTCCACCCCCAGCCCTGATGGCCCAGCAAAGCAGCTGCCATCAGGGGAGGGGGACATGGCACCGTGGCTGCGATCACCACCTGTGCCATGCCCCCTGACCTGTTGATGGCTGGAAAATGCAGAAGCATGTGGTGACTGGCAGCTCCATGCTCCAGCCCCGTGGCTCTGGGGGCGGTGTCGCTGGTGCACAAGCTGGAGGACAGATTGGACAGATTGTGCATCCGCACAGCACCCACTCCAATCTGTCCACTGGAATCCATCCTCCCCGCGTGTGTGCAGATACGCAGATCCGTCACAAATAGTGATGGATCTTTGGGAGGCTGGATTTGCTGAATAGCGGATCTATTTAGATCCGCTTTTCAGCAGCAAATGCGGAAACATCCTAAGTAAGTAAGATATAATGTGCTTCTCTGGTTCAATAGGAATTCAAAACAGAACTCCTTTGAGATACTTGAAGTAACTATATTATGTGGGCTTCTCTTTGCACTGAAGAATTGGAAGCAATTTCCCAATATGTACAGTAATCTCTTACTTATCTGTAAAGTCCCATTCCACAACAACACTAGAAAATGCCATTTTCTGATCTCAACTCACATGTACATGATTTTTTGTGCATTTTTTTTAAAAAAATTGCAAATAGCAACTGTGTTAGACATTGTGCTCTGATTAGACTAATTAATAAGAAAAATCTCTTGAGAACCACCACATAGGCAGGACCTTTGGGAAAAGAGTTTTTTTAAATGAAGAGCTAACTGGTCTGGTTCCCAAAACACACACAGGCAGTCATAAATACATGTCTAAACAATAAAAATATTCAATACAAAGTGAAAAGTTTGTTAAAAACCCAATGAAACACTCGGGAATAGCAAAAAATACAGAGATCTGTCAACTGTCAGCAATTTCTGTCAAGGAACTGTCAAAATATACAGAACTCAGGCTAGAATAGTACAGAGACAGTGTATAGCTCAGGTAGGACTGTGCTTGTTCCAAGCCTTAATAGGACTGTTATGATGTATCTGAGACTTGTTAAGTTTGTGAGCAAGGAAAATGGTTTCCTTTTAGGTTAGAATCTGATGGAGAGAAGGGAAAGGAAAGGGTTGTAATCCAAACTGTGCAGAAATCCATTTATTTATTTATTTATATTTGAATTTTTATCCCACCCTATACACAAAGGTCTCAGGGCAGGTTACAACATTAAAAACCAGCAAACATATAAGATGAGCATTAAAACCACAACAATGCCTGAAAGTGGAGAGGAAAGCCATTCCTTCTTTAGCCAAAGGCCAGGGCAAAGAGGTGCTATGGCATGTCAATGATATGTAAAAATGAACCAAAACAAAGTTTGTCTGTCCTTTTAAAATGCAGTAAGAAAAAGGTTTGTCCACTGGTTGATGTGCAACTAAGCTAAAATTACATCTATTTGAAAGTGTGGTTTTGAATTGTTCGATAGAATTTCCAGACTGGTAGATTCTAACTGTGTGTAATCAAAAATTTGCAACACTGTTATAGCAAATCTTCAAGAATGGACTGGATTTGAACTTTGGTTTGAAGGAAAGGCAAAATATGAATAAAACCCATGTTTCTACAAACTGCTTTAAAGATAATCTAGTGATCAATCAGCAAAGCATTGTGGACTGTGTGCAGCTCCTGCACCATTAGAAGCACAGCTACTCTGATTAGCAATTTGGATTTCAGTTGGGAGTGGGGAGGGCTGCATCTTCTATTTCATCTCCCAAGCCTGTGTTGCAGACACGTTCATTCTGTGGATGGATGGTCCACAGCAAGTGGCCTCAGGAAACCCTACGTGGAAGCAAGAACATTGCCGGCTTAGCTCAGTAGGGATCTGGCATTCGACCAGATGTTCATAATTTTGGCCTACTAACTCATGTCACTCAGTTTGGTTTTCCTCTGTTTAAATCGAGATTTTTTTTGGGGGGGGGGTTGTCAAGGCAGAGAGGGGAACAGGCAAAGCCAGGATTCCAGTTCATCCCCTTGTGTAACTCCATTTACTTTATTGATTTAGCCACAAACCCAGCCTGTTCTGCTTCGACTTGCACAAAGAACAAACTATTCCAACAACAAGATTCCAGCTTTTAAAACCTTGCCTGTTTTTTGTGGTCCTTGGGATGGTTGTAAATACCCAATCACCTACTAAAAGTGGCAGAGGAAATATAAATCACATCAGTCTTGGAACGAAACCTGCGAGCTCACTTTAGATTTACTTTTGTGTGACAAGGAAGGAAATAATTACATTAATAATGTGTCAAATCACAAACACCAGCGAGGTGTTCATGGTCCCACCAGCTTCCTCTGCAGCAGAAACCAGAGATGGATTTTTTTGGAGCTCTTGACAAATGCTTACTGTAGCACAATAAAATAGGATTTCATACCTTCTTGATAGAAATAGCAGCATAATGGAACTAAACTTAAGAAAAAATAAGGGTCAGCTACAACAATGCTTGCTTGCTTCTTTTATTCTTCTATAAATAAAAAACCTTGGAGGCATTCATGGAGGGGGGTAGGATAACAGAAGCTGATGACTCCAACTCCCACCTTCTGTCTTCTTTCTTCTACCAAAGTGTGACATTCCTTTTCCTGTCCAGGCATTTTAACAAAGAACAGGTTTTAGCTGTTCTCATGATGTTGATGGGGTAGGTAAGTAGACCATGCCTGGAATGAGTCCAGATTCAAAATCTGGTGTTTTTTGCAGAGGAAACTAGAAAGGTATGATTTCAAAATGCATGAGGCCGTCTTCTTGCTGAAGCTACGTAGGTCTGGGTAAGATCAGTGCAGGGTTAGGGATCCCTGGGAACCATATGTATCATATCTTTGGGTGATTCTGCACTGGATAGTATACCGAATCAGCAAGCTTATGAGGAGCCTCCTTTCTACATTTGCCCTGGACCTCTCTTAGATCATACCAGGATATGAAAGGAAGGCCCCTAATGTGCTTGCTGGTAAAATATAACAACCAGCGAGGAATCATCCTTTGTTTCTGGGGTTGGAATCTAGGTGGGATATGGAATAACCATAATGACAGCAACGGAGTGGAAAGATTAAAAAAAATGCACAATATGCGGGCATTTAGAAGTCATATACATATAAAGTTACATGCATGGGATTAATACTATGAACACACAAGTTTTCCTGCATTTGATATACAGTCAAGCAAGTTGGAAGGGGCAAGCAGAGAAGGGGCCCCAAACCAGCTCCGCATATATGGTGTGTGTGTGTGTGGGGGGTCACAAATTTGGGGGTGAATGAGTAATATGTCATATTTTTTATGTAAATGAAAAATTTGAGGGGGAGGGATTGGGGGGCTGCCCCACCTCTGACTTCCCATCTATGGCCTAAGGTTTACTACATCTGCCCTGGCAGGTGGAGGAATAAAAGGTGGTCCTAAATCCATCCTCCAGCAAAGGTAGTGGGATGAAAAGCTCTAAAGTAACACTTGCTGAAAATTGTTCCTTGCTGAAAAGGAGTGCTGAACAGATTTCAGAAATCCTCACTTTGGCACCTCACTTGATATGGGGCACCATCAGCAACTTCCACCCATATGAACGTAGGAGGAACCTTGCTAGTCCTAGTCCTGGTGGCCACCAATTGCTTCTGGGCAATTGTTAGGGGTTAAGACAAAGGTAAAACCTCCACTTGCTCTCAGTTTCCTGCAATTGGCCCTGAGAGGCATCATGCCTATCCATTCAACCCAGAGGAGTTGCCATGCTCATTCGACTTTAAATCTAGCATAAAGGTAGGCACTATAATTGAAGCTGCACATTTTAAAAAGGGGTTCATAACCATTTTTCAAAGGAGGAGTTCTAGCTTTTTGGAAGAAAATTTTCTTTGTGAACAACAGAAGCCTGGATCTAATCCCCAGAATCTTCAAGTACAAGTCAGAAAGAATTTGCAGTCTGTGGGGCAGAAGTCAGTCCATAGACAATACTGGCCTAGACGGATCAATATTCTGATCCGATATGAGCCCATTTTTCTATGATTTTAACTATCCTTTCTTATCTACTTTTGCTGATATCAGTTCAGTAGCTTCAGACCTTAGAGGAATGTATAAGACTAATCAAAGATTTTCTCTGCTTTTTGTTCTTCAAGCCAGGCATTTTCTTGAGCCAATCCTGGTATGATATGTCTGCTTTGGGAGTCTGAAGAGTCTGAACAGAAGCTGATCTGAGGTTT
Source organism: Aspidoscelis tigris stejnegeri (assembly GCA_023333525.1). NCBI lineage: Eukaryota > Metazoa > Chordata > Lepidosauria > Squamata > Teiidae > Aspidoscelis > Aspidoscelis tigris. Next base: position 69,970,345 of record JALMGA010000006.1, read on the forward strand.
TCCATTATTCAGAATAGGAATTAAAATTGCATTACAATACCGGTAGAGAGAAAGGACCAATTGTGGTGCTTTTGGATGCAGGGAGTCTCAACTTGGTACTGCGTTTTAGCATGCATGCCTATGAACCAACCAAAGTATATCCAGCTTTGCAGGAGATAATGTTTACATATGGTAAGATTTCCTCTAGCTGATAATTGACTATACAGATCTACATCATTCTTGCAACCCAGCAAAATCCACATTTTCTTTTATTTTCCCTATTTTATGGATTATGTGAAAACAATGTGGGATAAAGTCACAAAACCAGGCCAAACAGAATACCCAGTCTTTGGAGGAAGTTAAAACTAATACACAGATTGAGATCTGCATGAATGTATTCTGTAACTTAAAATATGCATTCAGATATGAATATAAATTACTGTATATCATACATGCCTGAGCAGAAGTTAATGTAAAAAGATTAGGGTGATACAGTGGAACAGAGAACTAAGGCAACAGACTCAGGCACTGGACAACAGAAACTGATACGCTACAAAGAACTGACGAGTGATCACCAAATTAGGTAATATCTCCATAACTGTAAAGGATGATAACTTGGGTCAGATACTGTAAGGAGATATAATCAGAGATGTAATAAAATATATAATTGGCCATATATAGAGGTGTGCAGAAATGCAATTTTTGAATATTTAAATGTTCAAATTCAAACGAATAGAGAAAAAATGAATGTATTCAAAATTAAAACCCAATTTGAATACATTTGCATGAATATTCGATACGCATGAACTAGAAGGCCTAAGAAAAAGGTGTGGTGGGAGGTAAGTGGGGGATGGGGCCCGTGGGGTGGGGTGGGGGCCCCATGAGGGGCAGGACGCTGTGGGGGACAGGAAGCCCAGGGGATCTAGTATCCACTGAAACTTTGATGGACACCCGAATATCCGATTTGTGTATGAATAGGGTCTACATTCATAGGCCCTATTTGATTCAGCCACAAATCTACAAATTTGTACATATTCATACGAATTCCCAATGTCAAGAATATTCGTGCACATCTCTGTTGAAGAGATTAACTCCAGGAGAGAACATATAGCAAGGTGCTAGTTTTCAAAAGGTTTTTCCTTGTTTTAAAAAGTTTTTCTTTCCCCCAATTCCACCCCTCCCTTTTCTTTGTTTTCCCTCATTGAAAATGGGTCATTTAAAAAATAATTTCTTTTTTTTTATTTGAGGAGTTTTGCTCTTTTTGAAGATCATTTTAGGATGGGAATGGTTTTTGCTGAGGCTTTGCAGCTGTGGTTTTTGCAATGATGCAGATCCTTGAGAATATTGAAAACATCCTAAAAGCACATGGATTAAGGGGACCTACTGATTTCCCCCTTCCCTTCCCTATTATCTTTAATTTTGGGGCTAAGCTTAGGGATTTCTAGTTTTAGGGTTAATTTTCATTTTTTCTGGCTTTTATATCTTTAAGTTTTAAGATTGTTTTATTGGAACGTTATTCTCATTTTCATGTTTTTATTCATAAAGGGGAATTTTTATGATTTCTTTTTTGGAAGTTTTGCTGCATTGTTATAAAATGGTTTTCTCAAGGAGATGAAATGCCCTAAGTTTAATGCACAAAAGCACTTTAAATAGAAAATGCTCATGTATTTGTTCTTCTGAAAGTCCAAATGAGATGTTTTTCTGAGATAGCTTTACATTCCATTTTCAAATTTTCTTCTGTATTTCCAATAAATGTTTTTCAACGATTTTTACAAGAGATACTGACTTTTGATAGTTTGAATGAGATGTTGTCTCTGTTTATGGGTATTTATCATTTTTAAAACCTTTGAAAAAATCTTGCTAAATTCCCTTGGGGTTTTAATTTGGGTTTCCTTTTGGGGTTCCAAAATTATACAAAATTCTGCTCCATATTTGGTAACAGTACCTCCATAGAAGCATCCAGTCTGCTTTATCCACAGGTATTTCCTGGTCCCCATTTCAACATGAGCTGGCACCCAGCAATTTCATGCCCTTGTTACTTTCAATGGCAGTGAAAGATCCTGCTTCTCTGCCACTATCAACAAGAAGACACTCAGGAGACTATCACTAAATCTGGATTTCTAATCACACTGGCCTATATATGCAAACCATGAAAATAAGGATGGCTGAAGAGCATCATCTTATTTCCTCCCTCATTCTTTTTTCTTTTTTATCTGGGTAGTCACTGTGTGAACAGAGTGCTGGAATAAATGGGACACAGATCCAACCCAATGAGGATCTTCTTAAGTTCTAATGAAAACTGCTTGCTCATGGTTAACAATAAAGGCATGCTGGTCAAAAATAGGTTCAAGGAATCTTTAGACTGCAAAACTCATGAGAGGAAGGATCTCAGTAGCTTAATACAAATTCCAGCAATGTAAGTGTCCTGAGACAAGAAAATGTTGTGATTGATGGGCTGCGTGAAATTGCTGTCTACTTCCATTTAGTAATACATATCACATTTTTTTTGATGATGGATTTAGAATTTTTTAAGAAAGAAAAAAAGGGCTCTCAATAAGATCTCCAAGGTCTTCCAAGATTTACACTTCACCCATAAAATATTTCCTGCTTTAGTAATATTATTTCCTATCCAACTCCTATCATTGTATTCCTACTAGGGATGTGCATGGATTTTTTTGTGATTCACTTTGAAATGAATCAAATGTTCGAAAATCCATATTAGTAAGAATAGATCATATGCAAATTTGGTAAAATTCTATTCAATACAAATCTATTAGTACTTATCCATACAAACATTTGATAAGTATCTGATACAAAAAGATACGTATCTGATATGAACAGACACATATCTGAACAGATACGTATCTGATACAAATGGATAGGTATTGGATACGAATAAATATGCATCCAATACATTTCCCCAGTTTCATGAATGTCTGAACTATTCATACAAATGTCCGGAAACATTCGTATTCATTTGAATGTTGGCATGTGAATATCGTAATATTCAATTCAAGTTCAAATGTCCAAATTTAGCTGAATTTGGCTGAATTTCAAGTGTTACAAATATTTGTGCACATCCCTAATTCCTACAATTAGAAATAGAGACCTTCTAATAAATTAGAATGCTGAAAGATTCAAGATTGATAAATAGAAACAATTTTTTTGTGCAGCTCATAATTAAAGAACAAAAGTCCCAGGATGCTGCATCTTAGGTGGCTTTAAAAGGAAGCTTGCAAAACCCAGTTAGGATGCAGTGGTTACAGGTCAAGACTAGAAATGTGAAAAATGTTGTTAAATGTTCCACCTAACAAACCTTGGCAAAGGCATTTTGAATGCTTTCTAAAGCATGCCAAGCAGCATTTTCCAAATCCCATGTCACAATGGTAGATTGGTAGGGCTTCTGATATGCTCCTCATGACTAGGGCTATGCACGAAAAGGGTTGTTGTTGTTTTGCATTAGTGTCATATCAAATTGAATGTAAGAAAATTTGTATTAATTTGAATAGATCCCCTTCAAATGTGGTAAGAATCTATTTGATATAAATATATTCGTACAAATTCGTACGAATATCCCATACAAACTCATATGTATCCGATACATATCTGATATATATCCAATAACATATCCACTCTGAAAGTGTTAAATCTGCCCTGAATTCACTTTGAATCCACTCTCAAACCATGTCAAATGCACTCTGGATCCACTGCAGATGTGACTGGTTTCAGCCGCTTTCCCACCTCCCCGTTTCACGAATGTTGTAACATTAGATTCATGTATGAATGTCCAAATTCATATGCATTCATATGAATATGCATGGTTACAAATAGTCATGCATAACCCTACTCATGACCACTGAAAGAACAGCTTAGCAGAACATTTCTTATACTTTTGTTTATAGTGTGATGTGATTACAGACTTTCCCTAATGTCCATCCTAACAATCTGTGAAAGAATTCCATGTATTAGCTGTCCACAACTGCACAGAATCCTATAGTATTAATAATAATATATGATTACTAAAGCCCTTTCTACACCGGCCATATTCCATAGGTGAAGCCTAACATAGTCTGCACCAGAATGTGGATGGCAGGCCCCTATTCTGGGAAATTAACTGGAATAAAGCCTAGTGCAGAAAGCATCTAAATCTTTGCCCCATTTTTCTAACTATAGTGAATTGAAATGCAATGAATAAAAGAAGAAATCCCCTCATTAACAACATATTTTATGTTTCAATTCTTCCTGTGTCCACAGTCCACAGAAATGTTCTTTTTACCCACAGAGAGAGGAGAAACTATAATCTGCAAACTATAATGACATCCTTTTGCAATATTATTTATGAGAAATACTTACTGAAGTTTCTTGCATTGGTTCCCATGTGATTCTTTTTGATTGCAATCTGTGAAGGGTCAATGGTGATGGGAGTGCGCCTGTATAGTGTGTAGGGGAATTGACACAGTAAAATAATGACTGTCTGGAGATTTGTTTAACATAGGCAATAGAAAGTTTTTGGGAAGTCATTGTAAATGTTCAGAAAAGCTATGCGTCCTCTCAACTGGAAGTAGGTGAACAGGTGCACTGACATGTCTTTCCCCCTCTCCAGGAGGCAGGTACAGCCCTCATTTGCTATATTTCAGTCCCCAGTAGGTATATGCATGAATGGTTTTTTTGACGTTCAATTTGTAATGAGCTGAATATTAGAAATCCATATTCATTGCAATAGATCCCCTTTGAATGTGGTAGGACTCTATTCGATATGAATGTATTCATACAAATTTGAACGAATATTTGATACGTATCCAATACAAATAAATACATATCCAATACGAATGAATATGTATCTGACATGACATCTGATACTTATCCAATATGTATCCATAACATATTCACTCTGAAAGTGTCAAATCTGACCTGAATCCACTTTGAATATGCTATTGATCCACTCTGGATCCATTGCAGATGTGACTGGCACACCCACTTTCCCACCTTCCCAGTTTAATGAAAGTCCGAACTATTTGTACTAACATTGATGTACAAATGTCCTACTATTAGATTTGTGCCTGAATGTTCAAATTCTGATGAATTCATATGAATAATAAATGTTATGAATATCCATGCACATCCCTTTCTATGCCATGTGATGATACCTTTGAGCAGCCCTTGTGCAAACAGGACTGCTCAAAGGTATCATCACATGGCAATGCACATTTTGGTTTATGCAGAAGATTCCTTCAGCCTACTAATAAATTTTCTTGCAAGTAACTGTTGGCTTACTTTAAAAGCATCATGCCTTCAGCCATTATTACCATTTGGCTAATTTGCCTCCATTTTGGTATAGTTTTGGTATAGTTTCTACCCTGTCTTACACTCTTAGTAAAAGCAAACTTTAATTGAAATTTATTTAGTATTGCCCCTTCCCTGAGGATTGGTGGCCAGCTGTATCAACAGGCAAACTGCCAAAGATCCTGCTCATGGGAATGCTACTAGAGTTTCTCTCATAAGAGTACTGCGGGTAAGTAGAATTCATTCAATACTGGTCCCTCTTCACATATTCAATGCCTAGGAAGAGTGCAATGTCTGAACAGACACCACACTGTCCCTGCCATGCCTCCACAATTTTTAACATTATAGTGCCAGAGTTGTTAAGAAACCTCAAAGCTCTTCAAACCACACTCTCCACTGTCAGCTTTGAAGAATGGTCTTTAAAACTGCAATGTGGAGCAGAAGTGTGCAGGCAGAGATGGGGCAAAGATTTGTTCTTTTAATGTGGAAGGGCAGAGGCACTACGGCTGAAGCATGTCCTTCCTCCATTGTGGGTCCTGCCCTTCTGTCAACCACCTGTTCATATATACTCAGGATGGATGGAACTTTTCCCAATACAGAACTTCAACTTGCCACCATTTTGAAGTTTGTATAAGGAAACCAACACTACCCTGATCTACACAAAGTTTAAATCAGGGAATCCATTTTCAAAAATGAAAGTTGTGTAGCAGTACTTGTTTGATAAGTTACAGTGGCTCTGTGTGAATTTGGGGGTGAAATGTGTTCACAGTGTAAGCTGTGCTGATGAAGGTAAGAGGCTTACATTTATATAAAAGAACTATTCCCTGCTAGTTTCCCTGATCTAACTACTTTGAAGGCTACTGTCCAGCATCCTTTGAAGATAATGGGAAGGGAAAGTGCTCAACACCATCAGGATAGGATTCTGAAAGATTGTTGCAGTCTTGCTGAGCATGCCAAAGGTTTACAGACAAAACCCATTGTGCTACATGATAGAACTTTCATCCCCTTTGATTCTGCAGTCAAAGAAAGGTCTACAAATGCCAAAAGGTACCATCCAATCTTGTAATTCATAGCAAAGGATATATAATATAAACATGAACTGCTTACAGCAGATTGGGCTGGCAGACACTGTAATATCTCAGGCAGACATGCACATTGGATATATTATAATTTTTTTCTTCTTTTGAAATAGCATTGCTTTAGGGTGGGACTGAGAGCAAAACAGTTCTTTGCCTGCTCTGCTTTTGTGTAACATGCTTTGAAGTTTGACATGCAACCAGAACCATTTAAAAGCAAAGGGTGGCCAAATAAAGCACCTCTTCAGATGAAAAGTGAAGGAGTTACAGCCTTGCATACCATAGGGGGAAAATAAAGAGTTCAGTAGCACAGGAACTCTGACTGAGTGCACTGTTCTATTACCCATAACAACGTATTGAGGTTCTCAAAACTTCAGTCATATTGTACACTTATCTAACACCGATTTGCATATATTGGCATGCCCTCTACCAAATGCTACAGTGAAACTTTGTCCATTTCCCACTGAGTCTGACACACACTGGAGCCTGCTCCAAGGGCTCTCTGCATTTTACAGCCCAACACAGCTCAGAATTCAAAGCCTGGGAATAGGGGTGTCCACAAATGTAATTTTTGACATTCAATTCATAACAAATTGAATATTCAAAAATCTGAATTCGTACAAATAAAGAAAAATTAATGTCTGAACATTCAAATCGATATGAATAAATTTGTACCTATCCGTTCAAATATTCAATACGTATCCAATGATACGAATCTCGTATGCATCCTGTTCTCATCCCATATGCATCTTAGTTTCATCCAGTACATATCTGTGTACAAGATGTGTACAGATACATACACAATGTATCCATACACATATGAATGCCCTAAATATTTGTATTTGTGCAAATACTAAAATATGAATGTCTGGACATTAGATTCATATACAAATGTCCAAATTTGTATGAATAATGAATATTTTGAATATTTGGTGCTTCAGAGAGACTGTAGCTGTCACACTTAAGGTTTAATCCAGCTTCAGTCCACTTTCAGAGTGAGACCATACATCAGCAAAGTGACAAGCTGTTTTCTTTCAGTGTTAAATAACTCAGAAAATTCACCTTTGGGATAGATAATGTGGACAGAAAATTACTGGTCACTTTGCTGCTGTGTTTTCTCCCTCTGAAGGTAGACTGAAGCTGGATTAAACCATAGTTGTGAACAAAGCCTGTGTGGGCCCTTTTGTTTCCAACCCTTCTCTAATCCACCTTTTCTACCCCAGAATGCTTAGGAGAGTGGGGAAGGCTGGAACAGTACATGAACAATCCTACCTTGAAGCCTTCCATAAACCACCTCATATATATAAGTAAGAATAGTCTGCTGCTGGATCTAGGATATGTTCTCAGTTTTTTAGTGATGTAATTGTTGCGGTTACCTTTTGTCATTTTTAGCTTTGTATGCTACCGAGAGATTTATGAGAGCCAGTAACTTAAATATTTATGACAGACAAATCAGTAGATAGATACACAGGCTTCACACGCACATGAAACACAGCCAAGATTTGGGTTATGGAAGGGTGGATTTCAACCTATGCTGGTCTCCTGAATGCACAGAATAGGTTTTAGAAACAGATGGAATATCAACCAGTTTCCATTAATGTGAGTGGGTGCTAATCAGCAACTTCGAAAGTCAAATCTAAATATTCGCCGGCAGATGTCATTAGAACATTTTTTGTGTTATTGCCCTTTTAAACATTGATCATCAGTAATTGGACTACTCTGAAGTATAGATAAATTCATAAATAAATATTCTGAGGTTAATTAGAGTTTGTTTCAGCAATATGACTGTTCATCAATCTGCTTTTACTGAAGCATTTGTATTTCAGCCTTTTTCATAATACTAATAAGGCTACATTGGGTCTTTTTCCCTGAGAACAAAGCATTACTTGGTCATCTTAATTATCAATTTTAAGCAAAGAGCTCAGCAAAATACTGAGGCCTTTTGCTGTTCCTCACAACAATGTTATGATCTAGTACAAACAAGAAAACACTGTGTGAGTCTCAAACAATTTTGTGACACATAAAAAAATAACACATTTATTATTTTACAGACCAGTTAATTATTTTTCCCCTCAAGTATTCTGTTCATTGTGACTGAAATCTTTCACAATTTCCATTCCATTTATACAGATTCAATTTCCATGGACTTTCATTTTTTTTAGTCTGTCTGAATTCATGAACTCAGTATGAATGCTGCAACACAAGTTGGTTCCTAGTCCCAGTGTACATTTTTGCATATATCCATTGTTGTTGTGCAACTGTAGACGTTTTCGCACGGGGCTGAACGGAACGCGAAAAAGACAGCTGCGGACACGTCATCCGCATTGCCCGAGCGCGGCTTGTGCTCCGACGTGTCTGCAGCTGTCTTTTCCGCGTTCGAAATGTAGAGCACTTTAAAGTGCTCTACATGCGTTCCAACGCGGACGAGCCGCCCGCAGGCGTTCGGGAGGAGAAGCGTTCGCGCCTGCTTCTGTCTCCCGAACAGCTGCGGGCTCGCCTCCGACGCCGGCGCGGCTTCGACAATCAGCTGTTTGACAATCAGCTGATTGTCGATCTGCCTCCGCGGCTGTCTCCGCGCCCCTGGCCGGCATTTGCCGGCTAAGACAGCTCCCGGCGCTTTGAGCATTCGCACACAGACGCTCCGGAACGCGTTTACACGCGTTCTGGCGCGTCTGTGTGTGAACGGGGAAAGCGCCCGGAGCTGTCTTAAGCTTTCCGCCTGAACGCGTTGCAGTGCGGAAATGCCTTGTGTCTGGCTCTTCATCATCCTGTGGACTACAGCATGCTAACCTGTCTATCCTCTACTATTTCTTGGAGTCTGTCAAATGTCATGTTTGTTGCCTTCATGACACTATCTCTCCAATTCATTCTCTGCCATCTCCTTCTCCTTTTTGCCTTCCATCTTTCCCAGCATCAGGCTCTTTTCCTATATGTTCTTCCAGTGAACAGTAAGGATTGATTTCCTTGAGTATTGACTGATTCTGTCTTCTTACAGTTCAAAGGACTCTCAAAAGGTTTCACCAGTATGGCAATTTGAAAGTGTCAATTTTTAGCACTCAGTCTTCTTTAGCACTCAGTCCAACTCTCACATCATGACTGGAAAAACCATAGCTTCGACTATATGGATCTTTGGCAGCCTCTCTTATGGGCAAACTCTCTACATTACTACTGGGAAAACCGTACCTTTGACTATGGTAGATCTTTGTCAGCAAGATTATGTGTCTGCTGGTACTTCACCTACTTAGACCAGTTGGCACAGCCAACCGCAGTGCACAAAGATCTGGGCAGAACTCTAGGAATCCAAATATCACCTACCCACATCCCTGCATCTGTAACCTAATTCCTAAACCACACACCAGGTACTAGAAGCAAAGCAGGACACACACTTACACACCCACAAAGCAAATAAGTCTGCAGAAACAGGCAAAGTTAGAAGCAGATAGCAGAAGCCATGACAGACCAGACAAGACCAAAGAACCTATCCAATCATGTTTTGAGAATCCTTGTCCCTCACCTCTTCCACTAAGTAAAAAGGGAGCTAGAAAAGGAGAGATAAATGACCTAACCCTAATTTAACCCCAACTTTACCCAACAAGAGCTCCCCACCTAACCTAATCCCTAAACAAAATAGACTAGGTAAGGGAGAGAGACTAGAAAAAGTGGCACATAGTCACACTGGCACATAACAAAGCAGAAAACACAGAATCCAACCATCCACTTTGAGCCCGGACTCACAAATTTCAGCTGCTCTATCTCTCTTAAAAAAAAATCAAGTAAAAAAACCTTTGATCTAAGTCTTCTTATACTCACAAATTTCCTCTCTTAAACCCTGTTCTTCCACCTCTTTTCCAACACAGAACACAAACAAAATGAAGCAACAACCTTTAAATTACTAATTGCAAAAAGCAACACAGTAACCAATGTGTGAAGCTATATCAATAGGTGACTGAGAGGGAAAAAAAGTACATGCCTTTCATAAGGGCACAGGCAGGTCAAACTGTTCTTCAAACAGCTCATCAAATGTGCCCTAGGTTCAGTTCTATATCTACTTAAATCAAGCACAAGGTGGTGTTTAAAAAACAAACTTCTCATAGTTGGGAAAAGAAAGGTGCGTCTTCTGCATATCTGAACTGGCCCATGCTAATATGTTAGCTGACACATTTAACAGGGTTTGCTGGTAAAAGAGATCAGGAGCCTCCTGATCTGGATTACTTTCCATCTGGTCCAGACAAAAAAAGCCCTCAAGGGCACTACAAGGTTCTCAGTCTAGAATACAAGTAAGTACAGAAAGGCCCTTAAATTCACATTTCCAAAAGGATGCTTTTTCAGAGTTTCTCAGAATTGCTGGACTTACTAAAAATATTATGTTTGCCCCTAAGCATCTTTGGATGATGGAAGATCTCTCACTACATTCCAGGTATTATATTTACTTCCACTGACTCTATGTATTCCATCTGATTCTAACATGAAATATAATGCAGCTTTTCTTAGCAACAGGCACATCCTGTTCCTCTCCATTTTATTGACCGGCAGTATGCGAAAGCCACTTCACTGAGGCAACTAAGCCCCAAATATGTATTGTTAATGAAGATGGAATATGGATCTAAAGAGGCAAAATGCAGCCGTTGTTCTAAAAAAAAAATACTTCACCTTTTATGAAGACTTCCTGGTTCAGGGCCTGTTACATTCAATTTGCTACCGAAAGGAACTTCAGAGGGGAATGGGGTTTATTTCTCTTAAGTGCCAAAGCAGCTGCTGCTCATGGTATTGAGCCCAAAGAACATTTTGTTTTTAGTGGTAGAAGTGTGTACATGTGGGTGTCTGGCTGAATGAAGCAAGCAAAGCACAAAAAAGTTGAAACTGAAGGGCATTAATCATACGAAAGAGATACAGAAAATGGGGTGTTTGTCTTCAGTGAGGCGAGAATAGCTCAGAACAAAGGAGTGTTCCAGGCATGAAGGTCAGTGCTGTACAGGCTACAGCAGACAAGGAGAGCTACTGATGTTGCTGTAAGGAGAAAATGCCACTCTTCTGTCACCAGCAAATGAGGCTGCCCTAGGAAGATGCAAGTGGGGGGAAAGGTGAAAAAGACCCTCAAGAAAACCAGCAGGAAACATTCAACTACACAGGTGGATGCAAAAGACACCAGACCTCCAGGGCATGGGATTCAAAAGGCTTTCCCAACAGTTCAGAAGCAAATCTTGCCAATTATGAAAGCAAGACAAGGATTGTGAAGGAAAGTAGGCTTCTATGTCTACTATTACATGGAAAATAAACATGAGATGATGGAATGGAAGGAAAAGAGTGAAAAAAACTGACAACAGCATGATCCTAGGAATTTTTTTTAATCTGTATATTTAAAATATTTATGCCACACCAGCTTTCAATCAACAGATCTTTCAGCAATTAAGGGAAAAGTGCAAATAATTGCTTTTTCATACATAGGTTTGTCCCTATCAGCCAAGTTTTATCCCACATCCGTTCACATATATTCACTTAAAAAAATCTATTTCTTTCCATTTTAATGTAAGATCTGTTCCCAAATTAGATCGTACACATGCTTATATATCCTATCATTAAAATATTCCGTGTGGCCATATACGTTTGCCTTCAAAGAAGCATGAATGTGCTTTTTTATGCATCCATCTTATTATACAAAGCTTTCTGTAAAATACTTTTTTTTTTTGGAAACTTTTCTAATTGGAAGTGTACAATTCCATCCTTAATTTGTGATCTGTGTATAAACTGCAAACTATACAGATTTATTTTGAAATAGAACCCAAACTTTTAGTGATAATATTCTTGATTTTTTTCTGCAACAATTTCCGTTTTTTCTCCCTCTAGCCTAAGACAAAGACAGATTTTAATGCAAATTGTTTCCACTGTTTTAATCTTGTTTTTATGTCAACTGCTGTTTCATCTACATAGTGTCTTAAATGGACAGATTATGTAAAATTTGCTTTTGTGAACAGCATCTTTCGTGATCCTTAACCTCAGTGACCATTAGATCACATTCCTTGCCTTCACTAATGGAAAACAATTGGTGTGTTCACACACGTGCTTTTAGATGCCCTTGAGGTGATTTTCCAGCACATCAAACTGTGCCATCAAAATGGGTCCCTCTTTGGCCCTGGGGTCAGGAACTTTCATTCCTAGTCATTGGAGCCCTCGCGGCAATTTCCTAAGCTCTCATAAGCTTTAGATGGCTCTCAGATTGTCTGAAACTGCCCTCTGAAATGCAGATGGACTTGTTCTGCCACAGCTGGACCACTTCAGTTCAGAAGGGAACTATTCTAGTTCTTGCAAATGTGAAAATGGCCTCCCTTGTAAACTCAGACAAGTTTTAAACTCACTTTATAAATTTATTTATTTAATTATTTCCTGATCACTTTATTGAACTTCTAAATTGGTACACTATACATTTTAATTAGCAGTCTTATATCTGTTTAGCAACCAGCAGAGAAGTTGCATCCTAACACTTCATGTGCTAAGTACAGACTAAAACAGATTAAAGTAATGACAAGGAAACTAACCAACCAATAAGAGACCTCAGTACCCCGATGGGCTAAAGTACAAGCCTATACACACTCTACAACAAGAAAAACAAGGTACACGTGTGTAACAATCTAAACAGTTCCTTCTACCTACGCATTTTGTAATACAGGTTGTAGTTTTCATGCCAAGTCCCTGGAGAATGTAAAAATAAAATCCAAGCCAATAATAGTAAAGCTCAAGGTTGCAAAGACATGCCATGAGAGGTCTGTATTAGATTTCCCAGAACAACAGCAGTGTGAAGGCCGAAGACTCTCTCAGCCCTTATCTATTTCAATATATATATATTTATCTTTATTTGGTAGTGTGGTAGCGTTGTGTTTACTTGTGAATCAAACTCTGTTATTTCCTTCCAAGAGGCGCATCTTCCATATCCTTTTTCCTACTCTTTGGTTTGATAATAATGTTGCCTCCCTTCTGATGCTGCAGCAGACAGCACCCTGCCCCCACTCTGCCAAGCTCCAGCAGTGGGTTGGATACAGTTACTGTTTAGAACTCTGGCCCTATTTGGCTCCCTTTATAAACAGAACTCCACGAAGCTTCTTTGAAACAACAAGAACATGTGTTTATTGAATACAGTTAAGTCTCAAGACAGCTTCTTCTTCAAGTTACACTTTCAGCTTCTGTTGTCAAACAGTTCAATCCCTAACTTTCACACTCAGTTCAAAGACTCTTAAACTTCTTGAGTAAACTCTCAACCAGTACAATATGTGTTTGCTTGCCCTTATATTTTCACCAGCAACATCAAACACGTATTAACAAACTCAGGACCCCAATTCCCAGCTTCCCTCAGGACAGCTAAAGGCCCGTTTCTCCCCTTCGTTAACCTCCCAGATTAACGACCCAAGGCAGAGAACCCAGATTATCCCCTCAGGCTCCATTTTATATGGGCCTGGCTGGCTTGCTACGCCCTGATTGGCTGAGCTCCTCCAGCATTCTATTTCACCCCTCCCCTTGGAGTGCACAACTAGCCCCTCCCTTAGGCTACTTACCCTTGACAAAAAAACGCTTTGGCAACACTTTTAAACGTCTAGACTTACCGTGTTCGCCACACTTTGCATTTTAAACTAAAATAACTTAATTTTGGGGTTGAGGGGTCCTAGCGGTCATCACAACCCCTATAATCGCGGGGGAAAAATAAATAAATAAAAATTTATTTTTATTTATTTATTTTTGAACAACTGCAAAAACTTTAATATATTTTCTCCACTAAATCCCCCTTTGCCTCCCTCAGTTAATCAAAAAGTCACTGTTCAGCCTTTCCTGCTGCCACAAGTCTGTTGGTCAGTCCTCTTTACAGTTCCTCTCCAGCTCTGTCTTGTAGATGACCTTTGCACTGCACAAGTCCCTACAGTTCCATGTTCGCTAAGCTTCTTCCTCACGAGTAGCGTCCGATGCAAAAGTTGATCATTGCTTCTTTGGCTGAAGATCCCTCCATGCTTCTTGATTCTTTCTGGACGTGCAAACAGTTCATTAGGTTTAGCCATTGCTGCATCCTCACAGCCACGCTCAGCCAGCTTCAGTTCATGGCTCAGTCCTTTATCTTTTAGCTGGTCTTCACTAGATTTGGCCTCTGTCTGTTCCAGAACCAGCTCTAATTTCTTAGTTTGATCTGTCTGCTTTTCAATGGCAAGTACTTTAATGCTTATTCCTGTTGTCTGTGGAGCCTTTGCTCGCGAATCAGTCTCGATTATTTCCGAACGTTCCAAACCTTTCAAAGAGTTCGGGTCAATGCTCTTTTCGAAGTCTGTCTCAGCTTCCTTGCTTATGTTTTCAGTAGCTAATGGACTTATTGAAAGCTCTGGATACTTGTTGCCATCAGTTTGCATTTCCACTACTTTTCTTTCTGCATCAGCATGGCTTTTGTTTACTTTTTCTGGGAATATCTTTTCTTCTCCCACTGCTATAACTGTACTTTCCTTGGAATCTTCAGCTTCACTTTTCTCCCCATTGGTTGGCAACTGTTTTTCAGCACCTTGAGTGTTGCTCTGTCCAACCTTTACACTGACCTCATCAATAGAGTCTGGTGGACTACTGTCACTACAAAGGTCTCCTTCAGGGAGCACCACTTCTGATTTTAAAACCTTGTCACAAAGTTCAAGCTCCTTAGAAATCATTAAGTCAACTTGCTTATGTCCAGACAATGGATTACTCTGTATCTTGTCTGTAACTACTGGGAGAACTCTGGTTACTGCTCCCCCCAATAGTCCAGTGCTGCTATCCTCACAAACAGCAGTGCCTTGAGTTAAAAGTCTTTTCTCAGTTGTAACATCTTTCTCAATACTATCTTGGAATATGGATTCTACTTCATCTCCAAGTTCCCAGGTTTGCTCTAAGTCATAAGCTACCTGCTGTTCTTTCAACTCCTTTGGTTTAATACTAACATTCACTTGATCTTCTGTAATACCATTAATACTGGACATCTGTCCATTCCTAGCATCAATCTGTTTACTTGTATTACTAATACAGCTTTGTTCATCTCTTGTTTCCATCTGTGCACTCCCTTTTGTAAACTCTGGGGTGTAAGTTGAATCACACACTTCTCCCTCTTGTTCAACATAAACATATTCTGCAAGAATCCGCCTCTGTACTTCTGCAGTATCACTGTTTAGGTTGAGAGGCACTGTAGCAGAATCGTTTTCAATTGTCTGCACTTCTTGTGGCCCTGCTTCACCACTTGACCCAGTGCCACTAACTTTTTCTGTCTGGAATCGTAAGCTTTCATCCCGCTTCTGCTCCACAACAAGCTGCTCTTCGCCTCCCTGCACCCCTATGTCTGTTCGGTATTTAATGGCAGAGAGTGTTTCCATAGCAACCAAATTAGAATCTTGAGCAGTTCTCCAACTGCCCCACTTTGACAATGCCTTATCATGGCCTGATTCAGCATAACGGTTATTCTTTTTGACCGTTGGAACTTTTCCTGAGGTAACTGGTTGCGCATCATCTTCAACAGCGTACAGCGTGACTTCGCCCAGATTAAACCTCCTTTTAACCCTTTCCTTAAATTTTGTATAAGATCTTGCATCTTCCTCAGGTAATCTTGCATACTGCACCATAAGTTCACCACTAATTAAAGGAATGATCCACCTTATCCATTGGTTCATAGGTATTTTATATTCTACGCACTTCCACTCAAAAGATCGTAGAAACCACGCAACATCGTCTCCTTCGCGATACCTAGGAAACTCATCTAAATCAATATCATCATCAATCTGCTTTGAGACCATTGGCACTGACTGTTTTTGTTTCATCTGTAACCTAGCCATTGCCAATTCATGCTCTCTCTGTTCACGGGCCATCTGCATTTCCATCTCTCTTTGTCTTTGTCTTTGTCTTTCCTCCCTTTCCTCCTTTTCTCTAGCCAATTCCAACTCTCTTTGTTTCATTTCCATCTCTCTCATCTCTTTTTCATGAGCAAGTCTAATCCTTAATATTTCTGGATTTTCTTGAGCGGCTATCACGGGGTGTTCAACTTCTTCCCCATCTCCTAAGCCAGGGTTTACCCTTCTAGCCCTGGTCTCCATTTTGCTTTAATGTATTCACTTGTTTACTTTAAATTCTACAGCAGATTTGCTACTTTACCCTCTTTGTTTACCTCACAATTCTGCCTTTTCCTTTGTGTATTGTGTTGTACACAAGTTACCAGCTTAGATTAGGTGTTTCTACATATACCTTTAAGCTGTTACCTCGAAACACCTATCGTGGCTGCTTTTTTTAACAATATAATCAAGTATGGCTTCTACCAGCAATGTCCAGTGGTGTTGCTACAAATTACCGAAAGTCGTATACCTCGCAACGACCACCTGCTGTTTTCAAATCAATATCCCTACCTTACCCTAGGTGTTTTACCTCAGGATATTGACTTTAAGTGACTTTAAAAGTCAAAATTCAACAACTTTCACTTCAGAAATTTCTGCCCAAACACTGGATTACTCGGATCCCACCGCTTGCCACCAAAATGTGAAGGCCGAAGACTCTCTCAGCCCTTATCTATTTCAATATATATATATTTATCTTTATTTGGTAGTGTGGTAGCGTTGTGTTTACTTGTGAATCAAACTCTGTTATTTCCTTCCAAGAGGCGCATCTTCCATATCCTTTTTCCTACTCTTTGGTTTGATAATAATGTTGCCTCCCTTCTGATGCTGCAGCAGACAGCACCCTGCCCCCACTCTGCCAAGCTCCAGCAGTGGGTTGGATACAGTTACTGTTTAGAACTCTGGCCCTATTTGGCTCCCTTTATAAACAGAACTCCACGAAGCTTCTTTGAAACAACAAGAACATGTGTTTATTGAATACAGTTAAGTCTCAAGACAGCTTCTTCTTCAAGTTACACTTTCAGCTTCTGTTGTCAAACAGTTCAATCCCTAACTTTCACACTCAGTTCAAAGACTCTTAAACTTCTTGAGTAAACTCTCAACCAGTACAATATGTGTTTGCTTGCCCTTATATTTTCACCAGCAACATCAAACACGTATTAACAAACTCAGGACCCCAATTCCCAGCTTCCCTCAGGACAGCTAAAGGCCCGTTTCTCCCCTTCGTTAACCTCCCAGATTAACGACCCAAGGCAGAGAACCCAGATTATCCCCTCAGGCTCCATTTTATATGGGCCTGGCTGGCTTGCTACGCCCTGATTGGCTGAGCTCCTCCAGCATTCTATTTCACCCCTCCCCTTGGAGTGCACAACTAGCCCCTCCCTTAGGCTACTTACCCTTGACAAAAAAACGCTTTGGCAACACTTTTAAACGTCTAGACTTACCGTGTTCGCCACACTTTGCATTTTAAACCAAAATAACTTAATTTTGGGGTTGAGGGGTCCTAGCGGTCATCACAAGCAGCAATACTTTAAAGAAACATCTGCCAGTTTCCTACATCCTGCTGACCTTGCAGTGAAAAGCAAACAGGTACTTGTATTTGAGCTGAATTCTTCCCCAAAGTCCCAGCAAGGCCTATATTTGCAGGGACCTCTGTAATTTAGTTTCTGACACTGGTATAGAGGAAGGGTTAAACACTGTCTACAGTTCAGCTGTTATTTTGATAAAAAATTGAGTCCACCCAGCAAATAAGAAACATAAAGAAAATGGAAAAACTAGGAGATCCAATTTCTGTATTGCATTTTTGCATTTACAGCTACCCTTTCCCCAAAGTGTTAAAGACTACAGATGCCTACCCCTCCACAAAAATCCTGTGAGGTAGGTTGGACTGAAGAGTGAAAAAATTCCCAAGGTCACCTAGAGAAAGTTTAAATATTTAATCCCTTTTTGCACTTGGCCTTATTCTGGGATAGATCTCAGGATAGGAGTCTTTTGTTCACATACCAATGCAGACAATGGCAGGCCTCACCAGGGGCCTCCTGTGGTCTGCACAAGCAGGCCCCTTTTCTGACATATATTCCAGAATAAGGCCAAGTGCAGAAAGGTCCCTGGATCAGATAAGCCAACTAATCTAGCACCCTGCCACATAGTGCATTTTTAAGCATAAGAATGGCAAGACCTTCGGCTCTCAAATCCTTGCAACAATTCTAGTAGTCATCAATACACCTGTCCTCCATGATTTTGTCTATCTCTTCCTTAAAGCTATCAAAGATGGAATGCATATTTATTAGAAGAATTGCTCTTATCTTACGACCCAATAAAATAAAAAATCAAGCTTCCTAAGTAGTTATAACAACCCTGGTGCATTTGCCTTTCTTTATAGAACTCTGAGTTTAGAAAACTCTAAATTCTATCTTGAGACTGTGGTCTGTGCTACAATAGTATTCCAGATCCTTATATCTTTGTAGACCTTTCTCTTCATTTTCTAGGAACAGTCAATATTCATTTGTTTGTCAGAAACATGACTTAGTCCTATCCCATGAACTCATTTTTGCAGGTTAGCAAGATCCATATGGGTGCAAGCTTCTATTGATTCTAAATGAATTATCATTGCTACAGGTCTGAAAAATTATGAGTCTTACTAGCATAGACATAAAGGTGAAGGCAGAGGTAAACATATGGCCCATACGCACACATATTTCAAAGTTTTGGCTGCATTGCTGAATATAGATCAGCCTTTCCTCCCAGATGGTTACACCCTCAATATTCTTTTTTTCAATGTTGTAAGTTTTTAAAAATATACTAGAGGGTGTTGCTGTCTCTCAGACCTGTCAAAGGTAACAAAGTAAAACTGATAGAAAGGCAAAATAGTCTACATATGAGCATATGACTTTGGTTAGTAAGGTTACTGAAGAAATCTCATGAAAATAGGCAAGCAACCCTGAAAAAGAAGGGTAGAGCAGGACAAAATACTTGGCATAATCACACTCCAAAGCAACTGAGATCACACACATTCCAACCCATGCAAAAGGGTTTTAGAAATTTCATCTCTTATTAGTCAAACAAAAACAGAGAGTCATCATCAGTAAGTGGGAATGGGGGAGGATGTAATTTGCCATCTGTAAAATGGGAGCAATAATGCTTAATTACTTGCCTTACAGGGTTGTTGTAAGCATTAGTCAGCTAATGTTCTTGTTTCCCCATTACAACAGGAGGAAACAAAGCCCAACAGAAGTGCTACAACATGTGAATGTTACCAAATTCTGCTCAGGCTCCTCTCAAATTGTTTCAAATGTTTTATGTTCCTCTATATAATCCACAATCATGTTCTGACATTTACTACCAGTCTGGGGCCAGCTGCTGCAGCTTGCCTGGGATAAATCAGCCAGATTCCATTGAAATTAAGTGAGCTGCACCAGCTAGAATAGCCATGTATGTGGCTGTTTATATTGATTCTTTACTGGCCAACTATAGTATGTTTTACAGGGACCTAGAAGACCATTCAGATATTTGAATTGGTTGGCTTCTTGGTTGATTACAATGCAAATTAAGATACTGAGTGTAAAGTGCATAGACTAAAATCCTAAAATAGGGTTTGAATCATTCATACGAATTATTCAGAGATTCATATGTGTACAGATAGGTATGCATTACATATGTATCCATATGAATCTTATTCATATCCATACACATTTGTATGGATACGTACAAGACAAAAACAGGATGCACACAGGATAAAAATGGGGTGCGTACAAATGCATACGGATGCATACAGACATATATGAATGCTGTCGACAGCCATATCTTCAGATACGAATATATTCAAATTGGATTCAAATTTGAATAAATTTGTTCCTCTGTATTCATTTGAATTCAAACATTTGAATATTTGATTCGAATTGAATCAAATCCAAAAATTGTGTTTGTGCACACCCCTATGAAAGAGAAGAACACCATTTCCACTCTCTGCTTTCTTTCCTTCCCAATTAAACAGCTTGGGAAGTAGGGGGAGGGTGGTTCCATGGAAGCATGCACCTCCCACCTCAGTCACATTGGCAGGGAGCAATTATATGAGGCTGGATAATTGATTCACCAGAAAGCATTTGGTCTTTCCACCAGAACGGTCACATGATCAGATCTTACCTTCTTGGTTGGATCCTTTAATGCCTTGATGTTATTCTGGAGAAAATAAGTCCTACATACTTAGGGTAACATTCAAAGGGGTGCTGAGTCACATCTCCTGGTATTGTTTATCTAGTTCCAGCCTGGTAATTTGAGCTAATTGGTTTAGATAATGTGCTATCAAAGGAGCTGAGTGTGGGCTAGTTCCTGCTCTGAATTATCTCTCACACTAATCATCATGGTTGTTGACGGTGACACTGGTTTCTTAACAATAGCGCTGGGTGGTTTTCTTGGGGGAATATTTTCTGTTCTGTTTAATTATTTGAGCTTCATGCTTTTGTACATCTTTACAGTAAAGCTGCTTCAAATCGGTTCATTATTCTTTCCAGCTGTCTCCTGTTTTGCCTAACTGTATATACAAGTGAAACTTCTGCCTACCTGGGACAGGAAGAAGAAAAAGAAGAGTGTGGTATAGCATACTTTTCTTACAGTAATAACTATGGCTCATTTCCATCTGAATCCTAGTTTTAAATGTAACGAGACCAAGACAATAGTAACATCAGCAATATTTATTAGCTACCTTTCAAGGGAGCATTGTCTCTTCACATTGGTTTACCAGATTTAATTAAGTATAATGATGAAGATAAATGACAAGAATGAAAAAATGATCAGGGACAAATTTCTATTATGAGTTGAAGCCATCCTTCTCAGATCCCTAAGGCAGTGTTCCTCTACTTCTGCTCCTACTGATGACTCTGGGACAGGTGCTTACATCTTCGTGGGGCCAGGAAGGGTGCCTTAGTGACAGGGTACGAGGAGTGATTCTGAAGTCACTACCATGTGCCCTGCCCCTTCCTCTAGCCTTGCAGCATTCCATAAATATGGAAGAAGGTCTTGAAGGGACTGCCTGCTGGCTGTGCATGGATACTGGCTTACAAGGAGGCCATCAGTCTTGCCCTCTATGTACAGGTGCAGCCACTTGTCAATGTGGTCTGACCAGTGGGAAAGAAGACAGCAAACCATTTCAGCATCCCTAAGGATGTGGTAGAGCCAGTGCCCAAATTAAAACACTATAAAATATAAATTTGGAGTTGCGACTAAGTGGCCTTAAGAAGGAGCAGCAACTTGCTTCTCCTTTGGTTATTGGTGCTATTGTAAGGCCCTGTGAATATCCTCATGTAAGAACATGAGAGCTTTGGTACTGGTACACATCTGTGCATGTGTGATGCCACATGAAGGCATCCTGCTATGGCCTGCAAGTCAGCATACAAAGGATCCTATTTTAAGATTCTCAAACACGATTCAATTTATTTCTCTTTTAATTTGTTATATTATACTTCTTTATCTGGTTATTGTTCACTGCCCTGAGACTTTGATGCATGGGATTTTGTGGATGGGTGGATGAGTGGGTGGGTGGATGGATGGATGGACACACTGGCCATGTCCCCATGCAAGCCGATTGGCGAGGGATCGGAATGCATGGGACCGGGAGCGGATCCAAGATTGTTCCCAGCCCATCCCCATGCCATTCCCGGTGACGTGGGCTGGGTGCGGGTAGGGTGTGGATGCACCTGTCCCCATGCAAACTGTGCCAAACCCTGGCGTGGGGGAGCAATGCCCCCTCCTCCCTGCCCACTTTCTCCTCATCGGAAGCCAGATTGACATCTGTGCCACCAGCTGCAAATGTCCCCTGTGCCACTCCCCTCCCTTAGTGGCACAGGAAGCCAGAACTGGGCTGGGAGGCATGGAAAAAAAGTTTTAAAAAAGCTTAATAATCATAATAAATTTATAAATAATTTTAGAAGACTGAAAGCCGCTACAAGGTTTAGTGGCTTGAGCAGTTTTGTGCACCTCCGCTCCACCGGGAACCGCAAGAACGCCTGCCTGGAACAAAAATCACGCCATTATCCTGCCTGCCTTTGTAATCGGGATTTTTCCACTCCCAAAAAATTTCAGCTGCTGTGATCTCCAATGCACAGGGCAGGAACAGCAAGCACACCTAACCTCCCAATGACGTGAGCACCAATCTCTTCCCAAAAAAGCCTGTGATCATCCCCATGCGCAGTCTCAGCTCGCTCACCAATGCATGCCCGGACCCCAAACTGTGCTCAGACTTGTTTTTACAGGTACCAAATTTGGTCCTGCTCTGGCACGGTTTGGGGGGATTTGGTCTATGGAAACCAGACCAAATCCAAACGCATGGGGACGTCCCTTGCTGAGCCCAGTTTTGGTACCAGACCAAACATGCATGGGAATGTGCCCACTGTGTGTGTATAAATCAAGCAATACCATATAATACAACATAATAATAGTGGCAAAAACAAGCAGAATGTGGAATGTTCCCCAATTTGTGGTTCTACTCACATGTAAGCAACTGATTATACCTAGGACTGTAGTAAATGATCTCAACAGTCCTGGGCCTCTCAACCCTATTCATGTTCATCAGATGTATATTTGACGCATCCCTAGTACCACTGGCAGAACAGCCAACTAGGCAGCTACAGAGAGTTACAGATTATTCAATTTCACCTCATGACAGTATGTGATCCTTCATGATTGTACAGTAAGGTGTTTTTTTCCTTTAGAAAATTATCTCATGGTTAATGATTAATATGGTACTTGTTCTGAACATGCTGAAACTTACATTACTGTTTGGTGTTATTTGTTCCCCTGGTGATGCTGTTCAGGGCCTTTTAGATTTTTGCTTATATTGCCCTTGGTCCCATTTGCCTGGATCCTGTCCTTGCTCCTCTTTGCAATTTAATTTGATTGATTGTTGCAACATACACAATTGCACTGATGACAGCATGGTGTTCTGTTTCATGTGATAGTGTCACAGATGCCACAAGTAAAAATAACGAGTATGGAAACCGGCATTCAGCTAAGTGGCATGCAAAGCAAATTAGGCTTAGGCCAATGATGGTAAAAAGAAAAAGAAGCTGTAGTAGGAGACCAAAGAAGAGCCAGACAACACTGAGGACAATCTTCAGCAAGCCTCAAAGGGTTTTCTAATAACTGCATTGTTCATGTTATTTTCAAAGCAAATACTGAAATTACTGAACAGCTGATAGAAGTCTGAACTTGAGGCCTTTTCTTTTCTTCTTGGATATATTAAGCTTTTCTTTCTGCTCTTGGCCTTGCTGTTCTAGAATTACTCTTCTATTTCTCTATCGCCTTTTGTTTGTTTGTTTAAATATCATGGATAGTTAATTAGCAGATAGTTAATTGGCAATATACTATTTCTATAGCAACTTGGACTTGTTTTGTTTGTGCTTGATACAAGATTATGCTTGGGCGTGGGTGGTGGTAGTGTGTGCTCTTTGGCATACTAATCAGATTTCCAGTTTATATTTTTCCATCTCACTAACATGCACACTCAGTTTTTAAGGTCAGATCTGAAGAACATTTAGGTGACACCAGGGTAGGGATATGCATGAATAGTTAAACATTTGAAATTCAGCCAAATTCGGCTGAATTCGGACATTTGAACTCGAATCGAATGTTACAATATTTGTATGCTAACACTTGAACAACTATGAATGTTTCCAGACATTCGTATGAATAGTTCAGACATTCGTTAAGCTGGAGAAATATATCAGAAACATATCTGGTCATAGCAGATACGTATCTGTTCATATGCAGATACTTACCTATTTGTATTGGATGCATATCTGTTCATAGCAGATAAGGATCAAATGTTCGTACGAATACATATGAATAGATTTGTATCTAATAGAATATTAACACATTTGAATGTGTTCTATTCATACGAATACGGATTTTTGAACATTTGATATGTTTTGAATCAAATGCCAGAAAACTATTCATGCACATCCCTGCACTAGGGTGACTGGAGAGCATTTCTGATACATTTGCATAATGCCTGAGATCAAAGAAAGCCCCTTTTTGACAGTGGGATGCAAAGCTCTGAGGGCACCTTTACAACACTGAACCCAGTGAAGCACTTCGTTCTAAAGGTAGACCTACTGAGTGTGTTGGAGGAGAGGAAGAAACTCTCAGAGCACAAGTATTATAACCAATATGAACCTCTGGATTCAAAGGGAACAAAATAAAATGGAAGGTTCATATGTATATCTGATTTTTTAAAACAAACAAACAAATAATAAATAGAGGGACTGGGGTAAAAATCTGGTTCCAGGAGAAAAAAAAGGAAACCAAAGCAGAATATTTGAATTAGGAAAAAGGAGGATGGTATAGTTAAAATGAAACTGGGGGAAATCAGGATTTGCAGAGAGCCAACAACTTGCTATTCAAAGAAAAAAACATGTTCAGAAGAGGGGATGGGTAAAAAAAGAAGAAGTTAAAACTAAAAACACACACAATTATTTGGTGTCAAGAAAAAGGGCAATTGAGGATTTGATTTGAATAGTACTTATGGTGGGAACAAAACATATGTTAAACTTTGGACTAATTATTTAGGAAAACAGATTGATGATATGGCACGTGAACCAATTTGGTCTAGTGGTTAGGAAGCTGGACTCTTATCTTCGAATACCAGGTGTGATTCTGCACTCCTCCATGAAGTCATCTGGATGGCCTTGAGCTAGTCACAGCTCTCTTCTAAGATCTCACAGCCCCACCCACCCCACAGGGTGTCTGTTGTGGGGAGAAGAATAGAAAGCTTTGTCAGCTGCTTTGAGTCCCCTTAAATGGGTGAGAAAAGAGAATAAACAAGGACTGGAATAAAAATCTGGTACAAGCAAAAGGAAATGGTGGAATGCTCTTTGGCTCTTTCTTTGTGGACATGATTTTGAGAATTAAATGCCATAGTAGCTGTATTTGATTGGTACCTAAATGTCTTTTTCTAGCATTTTTTCTCTCTATTTTTTCAATTTTCTTTATATTTTGTGAGTAATACAAAGATAAATTCAAATTAACAATCACAAATAATTCTGAAAAAACTACATAAATGAACTATATACATTTCTAGTCAGTACTTACATTAAATAAAATAGTTTACAAATTATAGAAAATTCACAAGTCATATAGTATGTATACAAGAAAAATCAGTGATATTATTTTACTAGTTGAGAAAGTGAAAGGGGAAACAATTTTAGTAATATCACTTGCAATATTTAATAGTGGATTTTATAATTTGCAAATATTTTGTCTCATACCCTGCATTCTATTTTAATTTTAATGGGAAATGAATTTCATTATACCTAAATTCCATAGTTCTTCCAATTAGAAATCGTTCAGGATGACTCTAACCCTATAATTGTGTCAGAAATCACTATATCACCAAATTTGGTACTGAACATGCTTTATTGATGTTTCCCAACTTATTCTATTAATTGCTTTGATTTTTTGTACTAGACTAGAAATCTCGGTGTTGTCTAATGGCTTATTATCATAACTTGTTTCTTTCCAGTGACTCCTTGAATGACTTCTCTGCACATGTATCTAATGAAGGACATTGCAGACACTGGAAGCTTCTCAGCAAGAAGCCTCCAGACTGCCAAGATTCAAGTCATCCTTGCTTTTTGACAGAAAAACAGAATCAAACTGCGGCTTAACAAAAAGACACGGACACTATTCAGATTTCTGGAAGACTGATGATAATGGCCAAGTCTTCCAGCTGAGGTGACTTCTTCATAGGTGTATGGGGTGGCGGGGGGGGGGGGAGGTGCCATGATTGCTGATTGAAAACAATTTCTATTTCTATTTCAGAGCATGGAAGTATCATTTCCAGCAGCAGCAGAGAGCATTAAGGATGGGCACAAATATTCATAACATTCAATATTCGTATGAATTCTTATGAATTTGGACATTCATGTACAAATAGAATGTTACAAGATTCTTACATATTCAGAACCTGGGGAGGTAGGAAAGCAGCTGCACCAGTCACATCTGCAATGGATTCAGAGTTCATTCAACATGGATTGAGAGCAGATTCAAAGTAGATTCAGGGTGGATTTGATGCACCCAGATACATATATGGGATATATGGGATACATATGGAATATGTAGGCACAAAAATGGATATTTGGACCAATTTGTATTAATACATTTGTATTGAATAAAATCCTACCACATTAAAAGGGGATATATTTGAATGAATACAATTTTTCATACATTTGATTCTATATGAATCAAATGCAAAAAAAAAAAAAACCATTCATGCACATTTCTAGGGAGCCCATTAGTTCAGGGTGGAAAATTTCACCCACAAAAAAGCCCCTCTTATGTTTATTACATGTGAAAATGAAGCACTGCTTGCATGGTGGGTGTGCTTTCTGCTACTACATTTAGAATGAGTTGCAGAAACCACCTTTCCAGGGACCCACACAGGTAAATGGAGGTGTGGCCATTGTGGCAGACTGATTTCCCAAATCTTAGTTCAAACTGGACCTTATAGTCTGGGTTTAAATCTTTAGCAAGGATTACATGTCTGTACTGTAGAACTGGACAAATTTCTCCATTTCTTGTTTTGCCATTTACCCATAATACTGTTCCATTATGCATTAGTTTGCAATGGGAAGGAAGGAAACTATTTCAAGATACATCACTTGAATATGCATTTGCAGGCCTCTCAGTTTAAATACTACTTTTGTTCATATTTAAATGTTGATTTCCTCCTAGAACACATACTTCTCTATTTAATATGTATTTTATCTCCAATGTTGGAATAGCATTCAAAATTCATTGGCCAAGAACTGCACCACAATTTTCAGAAATGTACAAACCTGCACATATGTGCAGAAATCATTCATGCAGCAATTGCTATTTTAAAAACTTTATTTTATTCATTTATGGAGAGATGACAGGATATAAGAACTGTGACAGACTGAATAGCTGAATAAATAAATCAATAAATATGCCCAACTTTATACTGTTTGACAATCACACATCATGAAGCAGAGTATTTTTGGTAAGGACTCAAAAAGGTCAAAATCTCCAAATACAGGTTTCATTGGATGGAGGAACAGCAAGAGGTTCACAGATACATTTGGTTGTTGCCTAGGGCCAATGAGAGGACTGTCTGCTTTGAATCTCAGGCTGTGTCCCCATGCAGCATTGGCATGGGTCCGAGCATGGGCTTGGCACGGTCTGCCCCATG
Organism: Aspidoscelis tigris stejnegeri; assembly: GCA_023333525.1. NCBI lineage: Eukaryota > Metazoa > Chordata > Lepidosauria > Squamata > Teiidae > Aspidoscelis > Aspidoscelis tigris. The sequence continues at coordinate 69,997,755 of JALMGA010000006.1, forward strand.
GACTTTGGATTTGGCACGGGAAAAGTGTACCAAATCCCCCCAAACTGTGCCACAAGCGTGCCAGATTTGATACCTGTTAAAACAAGCCTTAGCACGGTTTGGGGAGCCGGCACGCATTCCTCAGCGAGCTGGGAACAAACATGGGGATGCTTACAGGCCGACGGGGAGGAGTTTTGCGCTCATGTCATTGGGAGGTGGGGTGTGCTTGCTGTCCCTATTCTATCTATTGAAGATCACAGCCACTTAAAATGCCCGTCACAAAGGCATGCTGGAGAACTGCTTGTTTTTTAATTTTGTGCCATTTCCACAGAAATAATTCCAACCCCATTTCAGAATGTCAAGGCAGGCTGCATAATGGCTTGATTTTCATTGCATTTGCAACCCCCATTTCCCCGATCATCAAGGCAATCATAAATAGAGTCTTGATTTTAAAGCTGACAGGCGCGCCCGTGGTCCCCAGTGCAGCAGAGGTGAGCAAAACTGCTCAAGCGCCTACTGCTGCTAAAGCAGTTTGTGCTTTGGGCATCTTAAAAAAAATTAAACTTATTTTTATGAATGGAGCTTTGTTTTTACTCGTTTCTGTGCCTCCCACCCCAGTCCTGGCTGCCAGTGCTGCTAAGGGAGGGGGGAATCCAGTTGATGTCAGTCTGGCTTCCAAGGAGAATAGAGGGGGTGGAGAGGAGGGAGGCGGCTCCCCCGTACCAGGGTTTTCATGGGGATGCCATGATCTGTGCCCAACCCGTGCCTATCCTGGGTTGCTGGGAATGTCATGGGGATGCCCAAAATGCATGCCCGGTCCCACACCTGGCCTCTGCATCCCCAAACTGTGCCCAAACTGTGCCAGATAGCCAGCATGGGAATGCAGCCTTAGGGTCTTTTTCCACTAGGACCCCCTTCTAAGGTACCAATCGGGAAGGCCTTGTCCACACCTGGACCCCATTTTAGGCCCCATCTGCAAGGCCCTGTTCCCATGAGGGCAGAGGAAATCCAGATTTAATGGGCCGTTCAGGCCCTTAAATCTGGATTTCATGTGGACCTAATTAAAGGTGTCCACAATGGAGTATTCAACCCTCAGCAAGACACTAGAGCTCTGGTCTCATTTAAGGGTTAATCCAGCTTCAGTCTACTTTCAGAGTGAGAAAATACATCAACAAAGTGTCAAGCTGTTGTCTTTCAGTGTTAAATGTTTTCTTTTACACTCAGAAAACTATTCTAATAGCAGAAAGCATGTTGAAGAACAGACTTGAAAGATACAACTTCTTGTTTTGTTCAACATAACTAAACTTGTGAGTCTCATAACTTATTTACATCAGATATAGTCTAGAGATGCTAGAATCCATCCTTTCCTTACTACCTGCTTGAAGAGCGAGCGAGCATGTTGCATACAAACTGTTACAGCAGAGTTGACCAATCAGCAGCTTCCATACTGCTACACAGACATACAGAGTAAATTAACCCCTTTTACACTGAAGTGATGTGCAGTTGTAATAATATACCAACATTAAATAACTCAGAAAATTCATCTTTGGGATAGATAATGATGAAAGAAAATTACTGGTTGCTTTGATGATGTGTAGGGCTTTGCACGAATGTTCTAAACTTTTGAAATTTGATCGAATTTGATTGAATGTGGACATTCAAATAGAATTTCACATTTGAATTTAAACATTTGAACTAATTTTGAATGTTCCAAAACATTCGTTCAAGTGATGCCAATCATTCAAATGTACTGATATGTATGTATTACATACGTATCTATATGAATATCATACATATCTGTATGCATTTGCACTTATAATACAGAAGAAAAATGCATATTTTTGCATACGGGATAAAACGGGATGTGTACAAAATGCGTACAGATACGTTTAACATATACGAATGCTGTCAACATCCGTATCATCAAATTCAGATCTAACATTCGAACAAATAGATTCAAATGTATTGGATTAGAAATAGTTTTTGTTGCATTCAGATTCTAAACATTGAAATTTGAATGAAGAAAAAAAAATTGTGCACATTCCTACTGATGTGTTCTCTCGCTCTGAAAGTGGACTGAAGCTGGATTAAACCTTAGGTGTGACCACAGCCTAGAAATATTTTGGAACTGGAAGCAAATTTTATTATTGAAATTGCATTATTACAGTGCAAGCTTAACTTTGAGTTTCAAAAACAACCATTCCAAAACATTTTGCCAAGGATTCCCCATGCATTTGTAACTGAAAGTTCCAACAATTTTTTTCTAACCATATTGCACTGAATATTTATAACATTGCTTTTAGACATCTGCTTTTAGAGGACGTGGGATGATTCAGTCATTTTGAAGGTTTTGTTCATTGTTCGTTATTTATCTTGATCTTTTGATTTATTTTAATCTTTTTTTCTGAAACTGTATTTTAACTTTTATTCTGAAACAGTACTTAATGGTATTACAAGCTGACAGAGAATACAGAGAAGCCCCAAAGATGAAAAGAAAGGAAAAGAAATATGATAAGAACATAAAAACCTAAGGAGAGCCCTACTGAATCAGGGACCTTTGTGCACTTTGGCCCATAGTGAATAATCAGGCAACATCTGGGCAAGAGCATCTGCACTTAAAGGAGGCTGTTACAGCCTCCAAGTGCCTCCTGCCTTCCCAGAAGTTGCCTAATTATCAACTAGCCTTGGAGCATGAAATCATGCTCCACAAGCTACCTAAACTTCCCCAGTCACTTACCTGACATGTCCAGCTGGTGAGCATTCACACCTCTGGCTGGACAAGGAGGCCAATGGGTCTGTCACGCATGCGTACTGGCAGCTCTGTTGGCCTCCTGATGCGACTGTGACTGCGCAGACCATCATCATCATCATGGTGATGATGATGCTGACACACATTCAGTCATGGAGGCTGCCACACTCAAGATGGCAGTGCCCTGAAGAGGACCTGCCGGTGATCGAATGGGAGATAAGTATTTGATCACAAGGCGGGGTAGGTTAACACTGACTAGTGTTCCCAAGTGCGAGCACTAATCAATGTTAGCTGATTGCATTCCTTTCCTGACTAGAGGATAGGGAGAGAAGTGCGAAATTGCCACAGGTCACAGCCCTTCTAGTTCAGTATCTCATCTCACACAATGGCCCACCACTTGCTTTTGGGCATTCTCAAGGCATTCTTCACCTGCTCTTGACTCCTACAAATAGCCTTTAGAGGCATCCTGCCTATCTCTCCAACCTGGAGGCAGTACCTAGGCATCCATTCTAGTAGCTACTGATACAACTGACCTCCATGAATTTATCTAACCCTTTCTTAAATCTATCCAGCGATAGTTGCTAACACCACTTTTTCTGTCTGACTCTTTGGGTGAAGAAACACTTCTGCTTGTTGGTCCTAACTCACCTGCCTAATAACTTCATAGAGTGTCATCTGGTTCTAGGACTGTGCAATAAAGAAAAATATTTTTTCTTTATCCACCTTTTCTACACTGTGCATGATTTTATAAACTTCAGTGGTCTCTTCGCACGTGGCCCTGTAGTACTCTGCCTGGGACCTTTCTCAATCTGTATCTGTATATGAAGGAATAATTTTCTAACCAGAAATGGCTCTTTCCATGTGGGAATTTACCCTGTGTGTTCTATGCTGCACCATGATTGTACCTACATTACACTAGCACCGTAGCCAGTAAGGCTCTGGCCAGACCATTCACACCTCTTCCTGTCTGGAAGAGGTGCCAGAGGGTTGTGTGCCTGGTGGCACAAGTACAATAATACATGGTGTTGCCAGCACTGGGAATTGAAGATGGTGGCACCTGGAAACCCATTCACATTCTGTAGGAGAGATGTTCCAGCCTTCTGATCATTCTGGTTTCTTTTTTCTGTACTTTCCCCCATCTTCACCCCTGTCTATCAGGAACTGTAAAGAATGATGGTGGGCAGACACTTTTGGCCATTGGCACATAGTGCTTTCCAGTAAGATCTATGACAACCCCCCAATTTCTAGGATCCTATTTTTATTGACAGTGCAATTACTGCTTGTCTGTTGTCCCATCCTTGTCAGAGATAAGGACGTATCCTGCCAAGGAGGATGGATTGACAAGGGTCAGATAATTTAAGAACAGAGTAGAGTATAGAGTACAAGTTAAATCCAAGGACAAAGTACAAATTAAATGTCTAACCACCAGGGAAAATAAATATTATTGTTTACACAGAATATCTAGAATACATTTGGTGATAAATATATAATTCTTAAGATATATTTCATGCATTTAGGGGAAAAGGGGAACACACCACTAGTCACCACCCTAACTAATCTTCTGGTGAAGATTGACCAACTAGACTTTGCAGAATGGGAGGGCCATGGTCCTTCCAGCCAGCCAAGCTGAAATGCAGTTGGCCAAGCTTACTCATATGCCCACACACTTGGACTGCTGGAAGGAGCCCAGGCCACCTGGAAGATGGGGAAACAAAATGGATGCTACTGAGGTGATCAAAGAAAAGAGTGTGTGGACACAATTCGGCAGGGAAGGTAATCAGTGGAGACCCTAGGCCAGCTAAACGGGTTAATCAGCCTGCTGAGGGATCATGTGACTTAGTGGCAGTGCCACAGCCAATGTTGTTTCTCCAGCCTTGAAAAAGGCCATTTGAGAGGTGACTTAACTGAAGTATATAAAATCATGCATGATGTAGAAAAGTTGGATAGAGCAAAACATTTCTCCATCACACAACATTAGAACCAGGGAACACTTTATGAAGCTTATGGGCAGCAAAGCTAGGGGCAGACAAGGGGGTTATTCTTTCATGTAAGATGGTAACAAACTTGATTTTTTAATATCTGATATGTTAATTTACATGTGTCCAGTGTATCATTCTGGTTTAATTGTACCATCATATCACGTTATCTTTAAAAAAGTAGAAAATTCTAGAGCTTCTGATAGCTGAATTCTGGAAATTATGGGGTCACCAGTAATGGTGGCTACCACTGTTCATGAGTACTAGGAAACAAAAAGAGGCAAAAAGAAAAAGAGAACTTGTGTAGATGTTGGTTGACCTGCATTTTCACCTTCTCCTGCACATAACCATTGGTAAGTTTTGCATCACCCTTAAACAGACTCATGGAGAATAAGGACATTTTACTGACAATAAAGATAAAAAGTACTGAAGCAGTGGTCTTTCTTGTAGTCATATTTGGCAGTGAGAATCTAACACTGGAATACAGGAAAGACTTATAAAATGTCCTTTGAAGACTTCTGGGGCCTTTCTAAAGAAGGACCAAAATTAGCATTTGGCCATCCAGTTCCCAAGCGCTGCTTCTGATTCAGTGGTACTTAACAAGACTGAGCCAACTTTTTAACAAATAAATAACCTCTGGTCATTTAAAATGCCTGTTTGCTGTGGCTTTATACCAGAAACAATGAGATTGCACTTTGGTAGCCTTTGCAGATGGGAATAAGGGAAAAAATAAATAATTGGAACAAATATTCTATCTTCTTTTTAATCTGGTTCCTAGTTTTCTCTCTTTCCCTTTCTCCCCTTTTGTTTAATTGGCAGCGTGGGCTTTCAAGATGAGAAATTGTGACTTTGCATTGTTGCAGGCTTGAGGGCATTTTCATCTGAACACAGTTCCAGGGAAGCACATTTGTCTCTGGAGTGTAAGCCCAAGAGTTCCTACTTGCATGGAAGCTCTGGATTTATTATTATTTACCAGCCAAGTTGTTTCCTCATCCTTAATAAGTAGCAAATAGCTTTATATCAGTAGATAGGTAGTGGCAAACTGTCCGGGTGTCTTCCTTACCCATAATGAGATGCAAAGGCATTAGCAAAGGTTGCCTTGTCCCTGTTCAGAAGAAAAACAATTTGCTTGTTGAGTTTGATGTATGTGGGCAAGTTCTTTAGGCAAACCCCAAATCATTATATTTGCAAGGGAAAGGCCAGAGGGCAAGGTTATTATCTACCACTTGCCCCATGCTTTCATATATATTTCATGGATTTTGACAAATAATAGAAACCAAGGAGCCAGTGTCATGCAATTAACTTGCAGGGGTGACTGCCAGCAAAAGGTTGCAGTAGTAGAAAAGGTTAAATGATTTCCCTGGACAGGAGACTTTCCCATAAGAAGATAAACAAGCACACAAGATTCCTTAATGAATTTCTACATTTAGTAAACAGTTTTATTCTACAGTGATAAAGCCGTGGCTGGCTATTGACATGGTGATCTGGCGTTCACTTGAAATGTGAATGGCTCCCTCACACCTCAGGCAAAAGTCAGGGTAAAGAGGTGGTCATCACCAGTAATGTTCTTAATAATATTCCTAAAAGTATCTGCAGATCTTGAGAAGATTGTAACTGGTGGAACATGATTTATAACGTTTATAGGACAATGTGGGTGGGGGGAAGGGGAACAAAAAAATCAAGATCAGTGAAGGTCTCTTTGACTTCTAAGGAGGCAGTATAACGGAAGCAAACAGAAGAATGAACTTTGAAAGCTTTGTAGATCCCTAATTTTTGAGCCAGGAACGTTCATAAGATTGTGCTGTGTCTCAGGTGGGCGAGGGCAGTGAGGCAAACACACACGCACACTTACAGCAGTCTGTTGGGGGCTCAAGAGTAGTCAGTGTCAGGTCAGTCCAAAGTCAGGGTTCCAGAAGTACGGCAGAGTCACAACAGGGTCCAAGAGTCAGGATTACAGATGAAGGCATGGATGGAGGTTGCACAAGTATTTTGTCTGCAATGCGAGCCCAGCATGTGCTGCTCAGTTAAGTCACACAGCTACTGGCACAGCTGGGCCAGATGCTGTGATCTGAGCCTCATCTATTTCTGCTCTCGAAGGAGCAGAAGGGAGGGGTGCTCTTGAGGCTGACTGTCTGAATTCTTGTCCCCAGAGCTGTCTGTGTGCTCCCCCAAAACTGGCCCCTGACTCTCAACGTCAGCACTGCTGTTCCCCAGTTGTTGCCCAGACTATTGTGCCATTGAAACCACACTCTCCTCCTCTGAGGAGATTGGACTGGCAGGACGGGTCATGACAGATTGCATTCACACCTACATTTTAATCCAGTTTCAGTCTACCTTCAGAGTGATTGATCACATCAGGAAAGTGTCAAGTTGTTTTCTTTCCGCATTGTCTAACTCAGAAAATCCACCTTTTGGGTTAGATATAGTGTAAAGAAAATGACTAATCATTTTGTTCTCTCACTCTGAAAGTGGACTGAAACTGAATTGAAACCTAGGTGTGAACACAGCCAAAGTGGTCATTGGTAAGAATAACTACAATTCAAGTTTTTTCTGACCCCCTGCCATCACACAAGTGTCAATGGCCAGGCAGAAATTCCCAGGGGTATGCTTCCAAACATCATGCAGCTACGGGTGATAGCAGAAGAATGATATTTACACTTGTCTGTAGTGCATACATTCTATACCACCATCCTATGTCACAGAAAGTGGATTGATTTAGCATGATGGCACCAATGAATCCAAGTATGTGACTTTGATAGTCCATGATTTATGCCTTTTCTTTCCCCTCTTTGCCTAAATATAGGTAGGTTGCCTCTTTTGAGGATTCTTCACACAAACATGAATATCACTACATCCAATGATGTCTGCCTTGGAAATAAATGAAAGAAAATAATAATTAGTTCCATTTACTAGCTCCTTTGATTTGTGCTAAGCCAGTTGTTAATCTATTCCACTTTGAAAAGCACCCACAACTGATAGAAGGAAGAGTTTCCAGTGCTCTTGAAACTGCAAGAAATTGCAGAAGAAATATGGCCTAACAAATAATTTTCAGCAGAATTGGTAAATGGAAATAGGTAGACATTGGGGACATTGGTGGTCTCCAGTGTGGTGCCAGAGGACTCAATAGGGCTTGGCATACTGTCTTGTTAAGTCGCATATTGCCTTTAATGAGGGGAAGGGTTCACTTAGGTGGCGATTACACCTTTAATTCATCTTCAGCATGAATTCCAACCTGTTTGGTTACATCTTAAAATGGCATATATTTTTTTTATGTCACTTTGTGTCTGTGAATTTTCCTCCCTCTACTTGGGTTTTCTTTCATTTGGGCCAACACAGCATTAAAGTTTTAATCCCCTTCCAAGAGGCCTCTGTTCCAGCTCCCTGATCCCAAGAAAATGATAAGTCTGATCCATCGTTGCAATCTCCTTCTTGCATGAATTTCCTTTCCCTGTCTCTGGATCTCCCCCCTCGCCTTAATTTCCTTTCCCTGTTGCTGATACCATCGCAATCAGTGATCTCCCTTCTCCCGTCACCACCTGTCACCTTCTCACTCCACCCTTTACCCTTCCAGAATGCCTGCCCGTCAAGCACAGCATTTCCCCCACCCCCTCGCCAATTGAGGATTAGCAGCTACAGCAGCAGGAAAGTGTAACCAAGCCGTTCCAGGCCGGAAATAGTTTGGATACGGCTGCCTTCCTGACACAGAGTTAAATGGTAAGGTGTAACCACAGCCTTAAAGTTGCACCATTTTAAATGCTGTTTCAGTCTAAGGGTGCTTCCATACCTGCTGCTGAAAAATGGATCTAAAAAGATCCATTTTTCAACCATCTGTTCTTCCGAGGATCTGTCCCAAATAGGCTTCACCAGGCCATCTGCCCAGGCACAGGTGGCTGACCAATGAGGGGCAGCCCTGTGCACACATGCACAGCACGCTGGGCCTCATGCAGGCAGAATTGACCTGGCAGCCTGCAGGTAAGGCTGCAAATGCACACAAGTGACCCAGGGTGGGTTGCGAGGTGTAGGGTGCAGGTTCCCCTGGCTCTAGGAGCTGTGATCTTGGCTCCTGGAGACAGCGGGAGTTGAGGGAAGGGCTTTGGAAGCAGGCAGTCCTGCTTCTGCCTCCCCAAGATGGCGGCCACCAGGACATCCAGCCTTCACTTCTCCGTGTGCAGAAGCATCCTGCTTCCAAAATGGATTAAGGTGAAGGGGCGGATGAAGACCTAATTTTTCAGGTCTTCCCGAAGGTCGAATCTTTCGGCGGCAAGACCCAATTAAGAACAGGTCTTGCCTGCCGATGTGCGGAAGCAGCCACCTCAATTCAGCCTCCAGTGCAGAAGGTAAGTTTACAAGTGTGTCTGATGTGTGTCTAATGTGTGTTTACATCCGTTTTTAGGCCATGTGTGGAAACACCCTAACAGCTGAACTATAAAAGCCATTGCTTAGTTTTAATTGTAACTGATCCTAATTCAGTACAATACAGCAACTTAAATGTTAAGGATCTCTCTCTGTATGTGTGTCACAACTACTCACATGAAGCATCAAATGCTCTGGGGGAAAGAAGCAACCAGAAGGTGTGTTGCTCAGAACAAACTTTCAGATTTCCAGTGTGGGCTCAGGTGTCTAAGGGTTGCTAACTTCTTGTCAAGATGAGCAAGAAATTAATGAATTGGCTTGACAGAATAAACCAAAAACCTTGTTGTTCTGGTGAACTTTGGAGGAAGGTGGGCATATTGGGGAGAAAAATGGCTGATGGCAGTATTTTAGGGTGTGTTGGGATAGAAGCAGGTGGGTCTTTCATATAGTATGACTGCAGGTAGGTATTTTACACACTGTATTTTTAGTGTTAAGAAAAAATGCATATTATATCAAGGAATAGCAAGGACTGAGAAACTGAAAAGAATTATACCATGTGGATGGGGCACATTTAATCTTAGCAATGGTGTCAAAATTTGTACACACATTTTTGTTATACTAGCCAAATGTGCAATTTTTAAAAAATCACAATGTAGAGCAAATTTATAATTCTATGTATATTTGCATGCTTGCACACATACAAACACATGCTACAAGTGTTTGTGTCACTGATAAGCCAAAATCCATTGCCTATCAAAACTGCTGTCAGTGTGATTTTCCCAGGGTGACCCTTTTAGAACTGACAGCTGCTGGTTAAGCTTGAATCTCCTAGTTTTGATACAAAGACCTGTATATTTAAATGCCACCTCACCAAAGGAAGGTAATTTATAAGTGTATAATACAAGAGAAAATTATACATCACAGTGCTTCCACAGGAAATTCATTGATGTACTTTCCTGACATATCAATTTGGAGCAAATGCCTCTAGATGCTTTTTACCCTTCCTCCCCCCTATGTAAGCCTGGCTGTCCTTTAAGGGAAAGCCATAATAAAACTAATTTCCATCATCACCAAGGGCACTGCAGATGAAAAATGAGTCCACGAGTTGAAATGGACATAAATATTAGATGCCAAAATAGATCACTTTTCAAAATGCAATGGGGACTGCATGTTGTGTGGTCTTGTATATGTTCTCCATCTTATGACAGGGTCATTTCTGCTTCATTCGGGATGATAAATAGGTGAGATAGTTCAACAGTGTAGCTGGTTTACATGGATAGGATACAAATCAGTACTGGAGAGGTAGCATTGTCTTAATGTTCAGCCAGCCCATTTTTGTTCTCATTATAAGCTTAAAGGCATGCTAAATTGTCAGCAAGAAATGTACCGGTGCTGGTTTGTTATTCTGGAATGAGCAGCTCCCTAGATTGTTTTGTGCAAATGGTACTAACGCTATCTCAGTCCAGATCAGTCCCAAAGGGTCTCTATCATGGATTACTTGTAGACCTCTTTTGCCATATTTGGTGCAGGGGGAGGGGTCCAAATGCTTTGAAAGTCAGGAACAAAGTTTCCAAGGGGCCCATTTTGATGACACACCCTATTGCACCACCAAAAAGGGGCCTCTATGGTATACCGAACCACAAAGGCCTGCTGTCTCCACATGTATCTGTGATCCAGAATGCTACCACTAGCATTCCAGTAGACCTTGATGTCAAGGTCTACTCGTAAACAGAGGAGAGCACAATTTTGTTTGCCCTAATCTAGTCTATACTACATTCTATAGGTGGGGTCTCCTGTAATCCACATGAGCGTCCAGAAGGAAGGTCTTTAGACTTCCTCCTATAATGGGACAATGCCCTATGTGGAAAGAGTTTTGAAGAGGTCTATGAATGTCCCAAGCTGTCTTGTTCTGGTCCAGCCTGGCTTAGAAGAAGAAAAATGCCACAGTATCATATTTGAAGCTTATGAAAGCTTCCTAAGATAATTTTTGAAATCCTGGCATGGAGCTAGGAATGGTACCTTTGAAAACTGTTCTGTTCAGCCATGCCTTGTGCACCAAGCACAATGACTGAGCAATGGGGCCTGGGCCAATTGCTGGCAGATGTGGGTGGCACCTTGGAAGGGGAGTTTATAGCCTGCATGCCCCCCCAAACCCTCTTTTCTCTCTGAACAATGGTAAAACCAGGACACTGCCAAGCAATGCTGCCTTATAATTCTTATGGCAAATGTAAAGTGGTGAGACAGAGAGACTGAGACAGAGAGCACTCTATTTAAAACAAAGGAGTTCAGCCTTTGTTCCCAGCCTTATCTGGGAAGATCTTTACCTGGGATGCTGAAAGGATTTATGTATCCCAATACCAGGAGCTATTGTCCCTATTTGATTACATCACTAACCCTGATGCTGCAAACAGAATCTTCCATCTGCTTTTTTGTCCCCTTCCCACCATTCCCAAACTTCATCTTTCTCTATTCACCTGAATGGAACCTTCAAAAATTGCCACCGCGAAGCTCCATTGGTTTTTCTTTCCTCCCATGGGTTGGACTTGGGGAGGAATCTTCTTGCCCAGAGAGTAGCAGAACATAAAAACTGTCTGGCCAGCTAGTTCTGCCTTTTTTTTCTCTTCTTCCTATCACCACCTTCACAGCATGGTCTTCAAACCAGTTCCTGCTGCCATGTGCTGTGAAGAAAACATCTACATTGGGTGGGAGCCAAGATGCACTAGACACAGAACAGGATACTCTTAGAATAGGTTTCTTCTTTTTCTCCTCTACCACTCTAGACTGCCAAAAGCGGTGCTTTTTAAATTGATACTCTTTCCTGTGACAAGCTACTGCCTCTTGTCTGGTTTGAGCATTGTTCTATCCCACTGGGAATCTATTTTGCTTATATCTTGGCACGCTGTGTAGTGCCCCTTCTTTTTTTATTCCTTTTAATACTGATTGTTAATAAACCATTTTCCTATTGGGGAAAACAGACTCTGGGGTCTCTTTCCTTGCTGTTAAGCACCAAAACTTCTCTGGTGTTATTCAGGGCTCTACACAAGAAGGAAAAGATGTAATTTTTTTGCCTGCAAAATTCAATTCAATTCCAATTCATTTCACTCAGCTTCTGAGTCACCTATGTCAGAAGCCTTTAGGTGATGTACTTTCTTTTTTAACCTTCTGTATGGCTGATATAATTTGTGAATTATTCTACTGACACACAATGACAATGGGTTCTGTCCTCTGCCATTGTGCTGAAGATGAAATAAATGTTGAGAAAATCCAAAAGGAAGCTGGAGGCCTTGTTTGTCCTTTTCATTGAACTGTATTTGTTCTATACTGTTTGGAATGACTGAAATGTAGTTAGCTGCCTGGAATGTTCACCAAGGGTCATCATCACACCAAAAGACAACATCGTCTGATAATTGCACTGTGGGGTTCTGGTTGTCCTCAAGATCTACAGGTGTTGTCACCATGCTGTAATTAATGAAAATGCTATTTGGCATTTTACGGTTGCCTGTGTAGTTACTGGCCACAGTAGCTAAGGATCCTGGGGACTATAGTTTTGCCCCACAAACCCCCCCTTTCAAACTATGGTGGTCTTATACAACTAGATGGTAGGGTCATGGCCAGGAACCTGGATGGGAAAAAAAAAGTATCAATTAGGGATGTGCAAGAATATTTGAAATATTCATTATTCAATCAAATTTCACCAAATTCAGACATTCAAATTCAAATAGAATGTCCAGGCATTTATTTTTTTAATATTCAAACAAATACAAATCTTTCAAATCATTTGTACAAATAATTTGGACATTCGTATATGTATGGATATGGATGCATCACATACGTATCCATACACATCTTATTTGTATCTGTACGCATCTGTACAGGTACATATGGGATGACAACGGGATGCGTATGGGATAAAAATGGGATGCCTTCGGATACATACCCGTATATTCCGGCGTATAAGATGACTAGCCGTATAAGACGACCCCCAACTTTCCAGTTAAAATATAGAGTTTGGGATATACTCGCCATATAAGAAGACAAAAACCGGCATATAAGACAACCCCCGACTTTTGAGAAGATTTTCATGAGTTAAAATGTAGTCTTATACGCCAGAATATACAGTACTAATGTTGTCAACGTTCATATCCTCAAATATGTATAAAAGATTTGTATGAATAGATATGAATTTATTCAAATTGGTTCAAATTTTAATACTTTTTTGCTATTTGTATGAATTCAGACACTTGAATATTTGATTCAAATCAAATCAAATGTCAAAAATTGCATTCATGCACACCTCTAGTATCAATGACTACTAGAAAATGGATGTCTATGTACTGCTTCTGGGTTGGAGAAACAGACAATCGTTACTGATCTAAGAATGTTGTGTAAAGCTCTACTCCTTCCTTGCTTTGTTTGCTGTCTTAGTCTAAATCCATAAATAGTTTTGCTGCTGCATTTGCCTCAAGTCTCTATGGACCTTATTTGCAGTCTTGGAACTCTAATGTGACTATGAACAACTACCTGCTTCCACTGTTACTTTGTGTTTCCCATATCTTGCTCAAGATTGAAAACAAAATTACACCTAGAGAGTGTCCAAATGCACTTACAAATCCAGTATATGGTCAAATACCATACCAGCAAAGTAAGGTAGTAATGCAGAGGCAGCCATCCACACTTTGAGCACTGGAAAAGTCATGCACTGAATCAGGAGAACTTGAACTGTGGATAGGCAGGACAGGGCAGATTGCCATGGCATCATCTGTGGCAACATCCAGTGTGTGCCTGGATGTTACCATGACGATCTGGACATTGTACATGACTTGACAGCCATAGTTATGCTGCCATGTCCACTCATTATGCAGCAACAGGAGAGACCTAGTTGCTCCTGATAAGCATGTGGGCTGTTTAGTAGTCCACTGCTGGTGGGCTTCAGCAGAACCTGCAGCTACTCTTGGAGAGTTGCTGCAGTTCCCCAATATGGACACAATTCCCTAGCGAGTGGACCACTGCTTACTAGGGAAATGCAAATTGGTTCAGAGGCCCAGTTAGGCAGACAGGGCTAACTGTGGATCACTGCGCCACCAGCCCATGCTTCTGTTGTGCCATGTTAAAGACAATGTGGGATTTCTTGCACTTTCCAGGAGAAGCCAATGTTCTTCCCGCTGCCAGTTAGGACCTTCATTTGGCATGGCCCTCATCACCCTGAAATTGGCTCAACTGACCATATCTGCAGCCATAAATGGCATTATACACTCATCAAATGAAGCCCCATTGTGAAGCTGAGCCAATCTGATGGCCTCCCAAGATGATGAAGTGGGGAAAAGGCTGGCATTTTCAGAAAAAAAATGTCTGGAGGGTCCTTGAATCTCCTTGGCTTTACAAATCATGGATCAAATTTGTCCAATAAGGATCAATATAGAGATATGTCACTTACTGGTCTGGCATTATAGGACAGCCCTGGACATTTGCCAAAAAATGAATGTCTTTGGGAAATGCTACAAAGGCTTTAAAACAACAATCTGGGCTGAATTCCAGGAATTTCAAGTGGCACAGCAAGCTGCAACGTTCCCCTATTATTTCATAAATGGTATTTCCAATTATTCTCTCAATTTTTTTCCCTCACAAAGCATCAGTAGAAACTATGGTTGAGCGTGTTGTGTTCATTCATTTATATTTTTAATTTGCACTGAGTAGTGGGCTGGACTAGATGATTTTTCATATACTTTCTAGGTCTTTCAGCAGGAGAGACACCAGGAAACAAATAGGAAATTTTGTGGAACCGATACAAATGACGGGTAAGTTATTTGCTAGTGCAGCATTCCTGTTCTATGTCCTGCTCATAATAAATATCTTGTGAATACTTATCTAATTTCCACCACTGGCTGTCGAATGAAGGTCCTTTCTGCACTTACCTTGCTGTGATCAGAATCAGTGTGTCTGGATGTCTTCTGGTCCAAACCATAGCTAGACTTGGACTGGAACAGCACTGTCTGGATGGGGCTGTCTGTTCCAGCCCAGCTCTGGCATTGACCTAGAAACTTCAGAGCTGGCCTCCAAGGGTTAAAATGGTTAGGAACAAAAGTGCTGTCACAGTTCTTTGGTGTGCTGTTGATATGGGTGCCCTGGTAGTCCACCTCTGTGATCCAGATTGGCCCACACAAGTGCTCTGGTGGACCTGTTTAATCAGAGGCCTCCTGATCTGGATTATGTTCTGTCTTCTGAAGATGGAGCATACTAGTAGTGGGTGGGACCTCTCTAGTCTTCACCAGCATGTGAAGCAAAGAGAGCCTGAAGAGGACTATGAGGTATTCAAATCTGGAATATAGGTAAGCATAGAAAGGTACAAATAAATCAACAAATTGCTTGTAAAATATCCTCTTTGCTTATTTTTCAGATGCAATATGCTAGAGTAGGGATGTATGCAAAACACATTTCCCCCCATCGATTTGATTTGAGCCAAAGGGGGAAATGTTGAGCTTCATACAATCTTAAATGTTTGTGCATGAAGAGAATATCCCATCTTTCCTTCTTTCCTTCTTTCCTTCTTTCCTTCCTTCCTTGCCTGCCTGCTTGCTTGCTTGCTTCCTGTCCCATCATGGTTTGGTAGGATTAAGGGCCAATTTGAATTGGCCTGTTGGTGCATGCAGAGTGAGCTACCAGTAACTTACGTCTTGATGTATTCTCAGATAAGAATATTGTATTACTGATCCTTTTTGCATGATTGCTTCCTGGGGAGAACCTCCCTGGGGAGCAAAGAGGGGTGAGAGCTCCAGCATCTGCATTTTGGACGCTGGCCCTCCCACTGACATTGCCAGCACTTAGCTATTTACTGGCAAGGTGTGAATCACTGGCATTATAGCAGTGATTGAAGACCCACAGCAATGATGCCAACATGCCTGTGTGGTGCTGTTGGTGATGGGGAAATGCAGAACTAATGAATACTGCACTGCGTCTCCCCAGGCTCCCCCTGAATTTCTCCCAGCAGGAGAGGTGCAGACGAAGTCATGCCTGCCCGAATAGATATAGAACAATTAGAACTGCCGGGGAACTCCTGCAAGCACAGACCTGCATGTGGAGAAGTAGCAGCTCTGCAAAATGTGGATGCTACATTCAGGAGTTCCATAGGAGTTCCCTTGACTGCCAAATGCAAAAATGTTCATAGGGTCTCTCTGAGCAACTCCAGATCTGCAAAGGAAATAGAGGCTGGGCAACCAGGTATCCTATCTAGGTCCACTCTAGTCCAAGCAACATCTGGATACCATGCCCCATGGCCTTCTGGGAAGTGCTGATACCAGTTCTGCTCCAGTAATAAACTGGAAGCAACTGTGGAGGGAGTAAAATTTGGATAATTTGGATTATTTTTGAAGCCCAAAGAACACCAAATTTAAACTTCCCAGGGGAATCAGTAGCAAGATCTTTCACAGGTTTTAATAACGAGTAATAACCAGTAAACAGAGACAAAACCCATTTTAGACTCAAAAACCAGTTTCTTGTTAAACCAGGGCAAAGAATTTATTAGGAATACAGAAAAGAAGTTGAAATGAATTATCAGAAGCGTTTCTAGAACAGAAATAAGCATACAACAACTGCAAAATGACTAAAGAAATGAACATTTCCCACTAAGGAATCTTTGTGGATTTAACTGAATTTATCCCTCTTTTATTAAAACAATTAATTTATAGTTATGCAGCAAAAGGTTCCCAAATAATAATAATAAAAAAACCAAAACAAATTGCTTTCCATAAGTATGAATTAAGGAATGAGAATAAAATTCTCATTTAAAAATTGCAAATATAAAACAGCCAGAAAGGGAATGGAAAACTCCTGATACTAGAAAGAACCCCTAACCTAAAAAAAAAGAAGTTCTAAAGAAAAATAAGGGAAAGTGAATAGAGGATACCAATCTTCTGTCTCACCACCATGTTGTATTCTTCATGCCCAAGAAGTCCAAAGCTGAAGATATGTAGGATTTCAGCAAACTATCTCCGCTTCCAGAACAAAAATATTTTCAAAATTGGTAAAATGTGCTTCAGTCTCAGTCAGACTGGTCTCCAAAATGGACAAAAATCCAAAAGAAATACATAGAAAATAATCTTTATAATTGCCTTTACAAAACCAGCCAAATTCAGAGTGCAAAATTTTTAAACTGCAGTTCTTGCAGCAAAACTCTGTAGCAGAAAGAAGAAAAAGGGGGGGGGGAGAAAAATTTCTCCAGATCTCTTTAGCCTCCCATGATGGCCAGAAGAAGACCTCCCTCATCTGATGACTAGAAGGAGAAGACCCTTTTTAAAAGCATCTCTTCTCTGCCATTTTTATAGCAAAAATTGGAACCAAAAAACTGCTGATGCTCTTCCCTTGTCAAAAATGTGTACGTGACTCTTAACATTTCCAGTCCTCTCCTTGACACCCTCTCCTTGACACCCTCAGACAAAAGGTGTGAATGGCGGGTAAACTATTGTATCCCTGTTTGATTTGCAAAAGTTTACCTTAAATTAACATTTTAGCACCTCTACTGACTCACTTAATCCCTTCAGCTAGACCCACTCAATGTGTGTAGATATCAGCGACCTTTTACCCAATTCTGTTAGGGTGTAAACAAAGGTGTAAACAGTGAGTCACCTCCAACATCCTGCATTCTAATACTGGTGAAATGGGCCATTTCCCATTTAGATAGTAATTCCAAATTCTGGTATACTTATTTTACCCAGATCTCTTCCAAAAATCCATTCCATTTTATTCTTTATTATTTTATTAAAATTAGACAAACCAATCTCTGTCCCAGATTCCATGGTTTTATTTCTCCTTCATTATTTAAAAATCTGTTACCCCAAAAAGAGAAAACAAAGACTTTTTAGGTGCTAGGACTCTGTCTTGACTCAATCAAGATTAAATCTCAGGCTGTGTTTCTTGCATACAGACTTTTATCTTTTGCAAACAGCCAGCTTGTGACTTGAGAAAACTATGTCCTTTTTTTAAACTCCAGGCTTGTCTTTCTCCCAATATGGCTATTTTAAGGCCTTTCCACGTTTCATGGTCTGCCTTTAGCTTTTAAAGCCAAATTCATATGTCAAAACCCGGTATATTTCAAGTTCCGGTTTAACATTTCTTATGATACCTGTACCTCCAAAGTTGATCTGGTAACAGTGCAAGAGAGCAGTTCTCATGGAAGGAAAAATGTTGTCACCTAAAAAGCGTAAGAGGCTGTTTTCACACTGAACAAACAAGAAACCTGAAAGAGAGCAGGTTTTTTGTGGTGATTTTAACTTAGCAATTTCTTCTCTGTCACTAGAAATAAAGTGCTGTTGCAGTCCACTCTTGTGTTATTTCCTGGGGTCTCTAACAATATCACAAATGGCACTTACCTCATTCATGAGAACAAGCAAAACTGTTGCTCTTTGGCCTACATGCTGCTCACAATGCTGACTATAGCTAGAATTCTGAATTCATCAGATTAAATCCCTCTCAGTGAATTAAATCCCAGACATTTGATCATGTGTGCTATGCCTTACAAAAGTGAGTGTCCTGCATTTTCAGTGAGATAGCTGCTGTTGGCACATGGACCATGTGATTCATGCAGAAGGCTCTATTTCCTGCTCTAGTGATGTCCTATTTGGGATTGCATGCTTTGTAAGAGGGAATAGGGATAGGTGAAAAATGTTTGTCACCTTTGCAATTTGTATGAATTTGAAGCTTTGAAACTTTGCATTTACTTAAGAGAACATAAGAACATAAGAGAAACCCTGCTGGATCAGGGCACAGTCCATCTAGTCCAGAGTCCCGTCACACACAGTGGCTCACCAAATGCTCATGGGCATCTCAAGCAGAGACAAGGACAAACCTTTTCCTGCTCTTGAATCCCAGCAAATGGCCTTAGAAGCATCCTGCTCCCCCGCCCCCAGCCTGAAAGATGTACCTAGGCATTCATCCTAGTAGCCGTTGATATATCTGTCATCCATAAATTTGTCTAACCCTACATTCTAGACTGGTAGCTGTTACCACCTCTTCTGGAAGCAAATTCCATAAACTGATGACCCTCTGAGTGAAGAAATACTTCCCCTTGTCAGATCCGACTCTCCTACCCATCAGCTTCATAGAGTGCTTCCTGGTTCTAGTGTTGTGTGATAGAGAAAAGAAATTTTCTCTATCCACCTTTTCTATACCATGCATGATTTTATATACATGTATTTCAGATCCCCTCTTAAATGCTGTTTTTCCAGGCCGAAGAGGCCTAGACGTTGCACTGATTTCATAAGGGAGGTGTTCCAGCCCCTTAATCATTCTGGTTGCCCTTTTCTGCACTTTTTCCAGTTCCACAATATCCTTTTTGAGATACGGTGACCAGAATTGTACACAATATTCCAAATGTGGTCTCACGATAGATTTATAAAGAGGCAAAATGACACTTCCTGATTTATTCCCTTCCTAATTATTCCCTAATTATGGCATGTGAAGCGAAAACTTTGTTTGAAGCTTTGGAGCAGATTCGGAAAGAGTTTGAAGGGGACTTGGATGCTTTGATGTAAAGTAAATGGAGAGGAAATTGTGTGCATCCCAAAGCTGGAAGCTTTGCAGGTGCTAGCAGGAGTTGTATGCTACAGCTGATAGGTATACTATAATGGAAAAGAAGATTGTGAATCTTTTGCTCACTTTCATAAGGACTCTACTCAGTATTGCAGAAACAAATAAATTGTATTTTGATACTTTAATGTAACAAGTGTCTTATTTTATGGGAGGTGAATCAAAGAAGGTGCTTGTACATTTGAAGAATCTGAAAAATAAGATCTTATACACAAGCATCAAAAGAGCAGATGTGGGGTGTTTTTCCACTGTCACTAGAAGTACCCATTAAGTACCCATTAATGGGTACAAAAATGCCATTTATGGGTACGTAATGGGTACTTTTAGTGACAGTGGAAAAACACACATGGTGTGACATGAAGAGCAAGGACTGAAATGAGAAATGATGCAAGAGGAGGCCCTCGCACAAAGAAAATCTGATCCATGCCCGTGTTTGTGTCAGGCCACATACACATCCATTTTAAAACTGAGGCAGTTCAGAGATGGCGTAGACTATGTTTAGACATAACAAAAGAAGCGCCTCAGAGGCACGTCTGAGAGGTGGAATGTGGCCCACTTCTTCTAACACATAATAGGGATGTGCACGGATATTCAAAAATTAAAAAATCCGATTCAAATCGGATTTTTGAAAATCCAACACAGATTTTTGAATAATTCAAATGAACAGATCAGCATATATCCCATACAAATATAATGTGCATTTGCGCATTATATTATGTGCAAACAGGATGTGCGCAAATTTAAAAAAATTGAATTCAAATTGGATTTTCAAATGTACGGATTCGAATAATCCAGATCCAAATCAGATTTTTGAAAATCTGGATTTTTAAAATCGAATCGAATTGAATTTGCATTTGTGCACACCCCTAACACATAATATTCAGGAGATGGGGGAGGGGCACGACTGATGAACAATGCCACAACAAAGCCTTCTCTAAATTGCCTCAGGCGTTTTCCTTCTTTTTTCTGCATCTGTTCATAGTTTTAGATATGGTTCTTTTGTTCCTTTGGCAGGCCGTGGCATTTCAAAAGCCATTTCCAGATCTATAGTTTGAAGGCATTTTTGTGGAAGATTTTTTGTGAAAGTAAAAATCTAGAATTTGAATTTTGAATGACTGATCCATCCAAAATTTGCTCAGCATTTCGTTAAGTGCTGGGTAAATGCAGATGCTACTATATTAGGAGCATTCTCCTTGCTGTGGCCATGGCCATTTGTGCTGGCTGTTGCCGTGGTGACTGGGGAATGCAGCATGCATCTTTGGCTGTGCCACCCTTCCATGCACCTTTCACCCAGAAGAGGTGTGAAAGGTGTATGTCAGGCTGTACTTGCTGCATCCTATCCAGTCCAGCAGGTGCAGAGTAGCTTCCAGATTGGAAACAGCTCCATGTTTTGAGTATGCTCCACATATACTTGGACTGTCCTTTTCTCCCAAGTGTGAGAAGTCTCTTATGAGACTCTTGTGGAACATCACCACTTGGATTAGACTTCTGATCCTCAAATGGAGAGACTTGAGCCGTAGCGGTTCCGAGAAGATTAGAGGCCTTGGGGAGGGGATGAAAGCTGATTTTATTTTGAAATTTAGCAGTAAAATTTGTTACAAAAATTAATACAAATAAATTACAAAATTAACCAAAATTCCTTTTTAAATGAGGTGTTAGAATTTGGAGGAAACCAAATGAGCAACATTATGCCAAGATGTTTGAGTATCACTGGACCAGACAGCACAATGTGCAAAGGTATGAGGCAATGTAAAGTATGTGGTCCATTTATATGTCTGTTATAGCTCACCTGCCATCTGTCAAGATTAATTCTACTGACACAAGTCTAAACAAATCCAGACGTCTGTCAAAAATGAATCATATACGTATATTAGAATAGGAAATTAAGGGTCAACTTTCTTGGCTTCTTTAATGCCCTTCAGAGTGGCCAGTTCTGGTTATTCTGTCAAATATGATTGATCACTGTGAATTATACATTAATAATGATTAATTGTGAGCTTTTAAACACTGGCATTCAAGCCAGTGACAACTTACTTGTCAATGTTATGTTAATTTGCAACTTTGTAAAACCGATGATGAACTAAATTGACTTCATTTAATTTACCATAATCTCTACTCTGTTTTCATTATTGTAAGTGTGCTGAGATAGTTCAATAAATATTTTATAGAAAAGGTTGCCAAAGTGCTTTATTTTACAAAAAAAAAAAAAACCTTTAATCAAGCTATAAGGAATCATCAGGCTAAGTATTTATAAGGAGTAATATATTAGATTATACTTCCTTTATATGATAGCAAATTACCTTATTCCTTCATATGGAAGTACTATATATTAAAATTTGTATGGATTGTCAGCTTGATTTCTGGAATTCTAATAAAATTCTCAGAAATGTAGAACTTTCAAGTAACCAATATTGTTAATTAGATATTATATAATGACTGGGAAACTGAATCCCAAAGAAGCAATTTTGTTGTTGTTCAGTCATTAAGTTGCGGCCGACTCTTCATGACCCTATCTCTCAGAATATGCTCAAGCTCATTTTCATTGTTTCCATGACACTATCTACCTACTTCTTCTGCTATTGCCTCCTCCTTTTGTCATCAATCTTTCTCATCATTAGTATCATTTCAGATGAATCCTGTCTTCTCATTAGGTGACCAGAACAGTCAACCTTCAGCTTCAGTATTTGTCCTTGAAGTGACCAATCAAGAGTATTTCCTTTAGCGTTGACTGACTTGATCATCCTGCAGTCCAAGATACTCTCAAAAGTCTTTTCCAGCACCACAGATTAAAAGCATTGATTGATTCTTCGATGCTCAGTTTTCCTTATGCTCCAACTCTCACAGCCATACATTACTACTGGGGAAATTACAGATTTGAGTATGTTCAGTCATAAGGTTTTAGAAGCCCTGGTGATTTAGAAACCCTTGGGACACACAGAAATTATATATGAAAAACTTTAACCCATCCCAAGTATTCTTGAGGTTTCTGTGCATTCCTTTTGCAGATTTGAAAGGATCACTTTCAGGGTGAGAAGGAGTTAATGTTGGATTGGGTGGGATGGCTATGAAGCTCCTGAGCCATTCCTACCTTGTTACTGCCACTGGCCAATCAAATCCATGGAAAATCAGCTAGTGGCAGCAAATGGAAACTTAACTCTTGTTGCTAGAGAGGAGTTCTTAGGCTTTGAGCCCAAGGTGATGGGAAAGTAGGTTTTTAGGGATTTCTTTTAAAAACTTGTGTGACATGTAATATGCTGCCCACACTTGTCACAGATTTTCTCCCAGGAAAATAAAATCTGACCATACTTCCATTTCTTCTCCCTCTGTTTACCGGTAAGTGATGAGGTACCATGATCTTAGTTTTTTTAATGTTGAGCTTCAAGCCAGCTTTTGCACTCCCTTATTTCACCTTAATCAAAAGACTTCATTTAATATTTTTTTTTGGAATTTCTAGTTCTTTGAGCTGCATCATGCAGCTTAGTTCTGTTCTCTCCTGTGTAATGTTAACATCAAGAAGAAAAATGACTTGATTGACCTCTAGATCCACTTTGCTAAGATAACATAATTGTTTTGATTTGGATTATTTGAATCCTTCTCTCTTGGAAGAAGTGTCCTGTGAGTTCTATCAAGCTCCACCTTCTCCATCTCAATGCTTAATGAGGTCATCATTTTAATAAAAATTCACCCACATATTTTTTTTAATTTCTTCTTTCACTCCTTTAATTCAAAGGTTCTGTCTTCTTATTTTGCTTTGTAAATCAATAATCTCGTCATGCTTTTCCTGCCCCTACTAAGACTTGTATTTCAGCCTCATCTGATCTCAGCACTGAGATACGGACAGTCAATATCAAATGAGCAGGGTGTTAGGACAGTCAAAATCAAATGAGCAAAATGTCACTAATGGCAGGGCAACTGGTCCTGCTCATGTCCCTGCCCTTGTGAATGACTCTGTCATTTTCCAGCAACGTGGAAAGTTGATTGAGATGCAGGTAGTGGGTTTTCTCTTTGCCTTGGATCACATGGTAATTCTGTGGCAGTGACAGTTAGCTGCTTCAGCTTAGGCATAGTTTCCTTTGGAGGTTTTGAGGAAGAAGCAATTTTGTTTGGACATTCTGCTACTACATAGCATTCTCCGTTACAGTATATACACAGAAAAAGCTTCAAGACAGGTTTTGCACTCTCTTCTTTCACTCTCATCAAAAGGCTCCTTGATTCACTCTTTGCCTTCAGAATGGTGTCATCTGCATAGCTGGAGTTTTTGGTATTGCTTCTGGCAGTCTTAATTCTGGCCAGTTAACTTGTGGGTCTGAAAATAAACAATGGTGCTCTGCTTATTTATATATAATGAGAACAATAGCTCACCCACCGACCTGCCCTTCCTCCCTCCCTCCCGCCTGCCCGCCCGCCCGCTCACTCGCTCGCTCGCTCACTCACTCATGTGAGTATATTGGAATATATTGGTGTTGGATGAGAAGAACAATATATACAAGGAAAATAGAACAGTTTGTTTTAACTAATTTCTTGCAAATTTCTTGCAAATGCAGACTTCCTAGTAAGTTGGACAACATATGGTCTTTCACCATGGCAATTGATTGCTCTTTTTGATGAGGCGTCATGTTTTGTTTTTTTAAGTTGATTGAGATGCAAGGAAAAACTGATGGAAATCTGTCAGTTTTCTTAGGCAGCACTGTTCATTCCTCATCCTTCAGTCAGTGCACTTTCAAGGGAAGTATTAAAAAAGAGAACAAGTAAATGACAAAACAGGTTGAATGTCAGGCTTCAAAGATGCTGTATGTCATCTAAAAAGATAACATTGTCTCTTTTTCCAGTCTCTCCTGAAGCATTTGGAGTAGATATATAGATAGAGAGAACTCAGACTATTCAGATCATTGAAGAATATTTGGTTGGACATCTTTTAGTTAAAACTCAGCCTGCTGCTCTCCAGCATTTCACAGATGAAGACCAAGCAGAGAGGAAGAGGCAAGGAAATGTTTGAGTGTGAGGAGAAACTCTTGAGGAGTTAGTGCAGGAGACAGAGCTCTTTGTACAGCTGAAAACTAAAAATTATCTTAAAACATAATTCTGTTAAGCTCAAGAGCCAGGAAACCAAAGTAGTGCTGATGTTACTATAAGGATGGGGTTGTAGTGAATGGTGGTCATCAATTTTCTTTCAATCAAGACTGTCCAACTTAGCTTGTACCCAATTTACAATTCCAGCTGTGTAGTGTATTATGGGTATGATTTGAGTGTTGATGGTTTGATGGTATTCCCTCCATTCAGACCTTCAGACCTTAGCACCTATTTACATTCAGGACTACCTCTCCCAATCAGTCTCTCAATCAAATAGAATGTGACCTATGAGAAGTTCACAAGTCCCTGGCCCAAATCTCAAGAAAAGGAGACCAAGCCAGGAAGAGAACCTGTTCAGCTGTGGCCCCTGGACTGTGGAATGCATTGTTACTTGACTTATAAGTGCAGTTTAAGAAGCAGCTTAATGCCTACCTCTGTCTAATTAACCCCTAACTAACCCTTAATTTTAGCTTATTACTGTGTGGGTTGGCATTTTTAGCTGTCTTGAATCATTATGAAGCAGACAGGACATAGTATACAAATGAATAAACAGGTCAGCAACAGCCTGCAGACTGAGACCAGTAGAGCAGCGTGGGGAGGTGAAACTCTGGCTGGAAATTCCCCTTTGTTCTCTCCCCAACTGCATTTTGATTCATAAGATATCACAATGTAGTTTAAGGCTATCATAGGAAGCTTCTCATCTAGCCTTTACACCCTTTAAACTAATACAGGTGGATGGCACCCATTTATTTGAAACCACTCTGTAAAATCCTTCACAGTGAAGGGTCAGTGAAGACGCTGCAAAAAGAGAAAATTGCATATCCATGCCCATGAATCCATGGCCATCCCATAGCAGCCCAAAAACTATTGCTTTCAGGATTTTTGTTTTTTTAAGAGGGCTTTTTTTTTATAGCTTGCTAACAGTTTGGCCCTTGAAAGCCTGAATTTCATGGACTGTTGGTGCAAGTTTATTTCACATAAGCGAGTGAAATGATTGAGATGAATATTTGTTGAAAATGGTTGAAAGAAACGTTTCAGGCCCAAGTGACATACCATCCACAAACTGCATGTCAGGAAATAACAGTGAGACAAAGGGAACACCTAGTCTCAGAATACAGATTGCTTTTTGGTCCCAGGTCATTGCAACTGCTGCAATAAGTCATGCTAGAAGACTTATAGTGCTTTCTAGAGATG
This sequence comes from Aspidoscelis tigris stejnegeri, assembly GCA_023333525.1. Lineage (NCBI taxonomy): Eukaryota > Metazoa > Chordata > Lepidosauria > Squamata > Teiidae > Aspidoscelis > Aspidoscelis tigris. The sequence goes on from JALMGA010000006.1 coordinate 70,023,654, forward strand.
TTTGACAGGCTCCTTAAGAAATTTCGATCACCATGCCTACACTGACTTTTTCAGTTTCCTTCATGATCTGCTCTGTAGAAGTCTCTAGACCTCTCGCAAACATCATATACAACTGAGATTGGCATCACCTAGAAATTACTGAAATGCCCTTTTGTTCTCAGAGTTGATTCCAACAGTTTTGCTGATCCAATTAAGATAAGAAAAAAATCCCTTTTGTTTATGCACACTTTTGCCTTTTTTCCTCTCAAAGGCTAGTTCATTCCCAATGCTGATGTACATGCAGCCTGCATAAAGGTGCATCCATTAAATATAGTGGAAGTGTGCGTACAGAGATGGGTATATATATGGCAAGGCTGCACCGTTGCATCCATTCAGAGTATTACATTTGAACAGATGTACAAAAATGCAAAGCATGCTCAAACAAAAGTTCACATTTGTGTGGAATTCATTATTCTTTTATTTTAAATGACTGAAATTTGGTAGCAGCACTTTTAGTATATCTCTGACTGAGGCTGCTTGCTGCAAGTTGATATTAGGTAGCAGAAATAATGTGAAATCTAACCAGTGATGGGCAAACTCCCAATTTTTCTTCCTTCTGGGAAACCTCTGTGGGTGGGGAAAACAAAGAGATGAACTGATTGATCTATTCTTCCAACCCTGTGTGGTTTGCTAGCTATGGATCCTTATGGGCAGAGATTATCTGGCTAAGTAAGCCATGGTCTGGTAATTTCCAGATTGAACCTTGTTATGTATTCTATGTGAGCATTCTCTTGAAGATGGTTTGGAAGCTGCATTTAGTGCAGACCAGCCCTGGCCCTGGACTCCCACTGCTCCGAAGAGTTAGGATTGGAATGAAAGTTCCTAGCCTTGGAACCACCAAGAACCCATTTCAGTGGACCGATAAAATGGATCTCCCAATAGTTTGGAAGATGGAGGTGTGCCTTCTGCATTACTCCATGTTCTGGACTAGGACACAGTGTTATGCTGGTGTACCTCAATGCTGTGGTCTACCAGTAATTCAGATCAGGGTCTCCCTGATCGGGATTATGCTCTGTTCACCACAGATTGAGCATTCCAGTGGTGGGACAGTTTTACATTAATATGCAGACAGTGAGGCCCTAAAGTGGTCTCATGACCCCTTGTTCCAGATCTAAGGTAAGTACGGAAAGGTCCACCATCTTTGTTTTGACATACACAGCTGGTCCACTTCAGATTCAGGGACTTATTCTAAACTTCAGTAACTGAGACTTCATAATGAATTCAGAGCATCATGAATGCACCGATGTCACAGAAATGTCTCATTGTGAATGATGCTGATACTTTTACAGATCCTAGAAGTACAAAATGCCATTCATAGTTCATAGCTTCTTTCAAGAGAAGATAAAGATTATTAGCTGCTGAAGAATGTAGCTATTGCCTCATCTCTTTCCAACGTATTTCATCTTTTATGACTTCCTAGTTATGAGTTCTTTTTTCTTCCTTTACACATGCCATCTTTTTTTTATTATTATCATTGCTATGAAATGATAAAATGCCCATTGTTCAGTATAGTTTAAAGACCAAAGACCCCTTTAACTCTTTATTTGCACCTTTAGCCACCAATAAAGAATATTAGCTTTTTATTTTTGATAAATGTTAGCTTTATCCAGTTTTTTTATCCAATTTTAAAAAATCATTATTCTTTTATATGCTGCTACTTCATTTTTTAAAAAATAAAATACCAAAGTGGTTTAAAACAAATAATAAAAGCAAAGTCCATTTAAAAACGCATCTGTACGGATACATATGGGATGAAAACGGGATGCGTGCAGGATAAAAATGGGATGCGTATGGATGTGTACGGATACATACAAATGTCAACATTTGTTTCATCAAATACATATCAAATATTTGTATGAATGGATACGAATGTATTCAAATCAGTTCGGATTTTGACTTGGGCCCCAAATATCTAAAGGAACGCCTTCTCCCATGACGACCTGCCCATGCCTTAAAATCTGGAGGGAAGGCCCTCCTGGTTGTTTCTCCACCTTCAGAAGTGAGGCTGGTGGGCACCCAGGAGAGGGCCTTCTCAGAAATGGCCCCCAGGCTATGGAACAATCTTCCCTTGGAGGTGCATCAGGCTCCTTCTCTGATTAGGTTCAGGAAAGCAGTAAAGATGCTCTTCTTCGCTGAGGCCTTTGGCTAAATGTTGCCTATGTTTGTCCCTCACTGCAAACACCACTGCTTTTAACTAATATTGTTGTTGTTGTTGTTATTTTGTTTCTTTGATATGCTGGTTTTACAAAGTTGTTAGCCGCCCTAAGACCCTTGGGTATAGGGCAAGATATAAATATAAATAAATAATCTAAATGTGTCCCTGTTCCCTCCCACAACATTTTCCTTTTGTATCTTGTCTTTTTAGAGTGTAAGCCTGAGGGCAGGGACCTGTCTAAGATTTTTATAATATTGTAACCTGCCTTGAGACCTCCGAGTATAGGGTGGGATAGAATGCAAATACATAAATAAATAAATAAATAAATAAATAAATAAATAAATAAATAAATAAATAAATAAATAAATAAATAAATAAATAAATAAATACATAAATACATAAATACATAAATACATAAATACATAAATATTCATTTTTTCTCTATTCACATGAATTCAGAGATTCGAATATACGATTCAAAGTGTGATTGAAACTAAGTACCTTTAGTGTTAAGTTCTCATAATTATTAATTTTGCAAGTTTTTGTTAAATTCTCAGAAGAATGGTGTTTTTGAAGTTTTACCTAGAGATAATCATAAGAGAGTAAAGACTTCTTTTAAAAATGAATGTAACATTCATTATTCATATGAATTCGAATGAATTCAGACATTCATATACTAATCAAATGTTTTGGACATTTGTACAAATAATTTGGACATATTCATTCATATCAGATACATGTTTGTTCATGTCAGATACGTATTGAATATTTGTACAAATTCGTATGAATAAATTTGTACTGAAGAGGATCCTACTGCATTCAAAGGGGATCTATTTGAATGAATATGGAATTTCTAACATTTGATTTTTACTAATTGAATGCCAAAACCCATTCATGCACAACCCTAATATTTCATTTCTGCAGGGGCTTTTTTCAAAACAAATGCTGTAAGAAACATACCCTAGACCAAAATGTGATTCAGGTGTAAGTGTCACACAAAAATTTGTGAACCTAGGACTTTGTTTACTCAGTGATCAAGGGTTTTATTTGCATTATTTCCCCCGGACAGAAGTAGTTCTTCATTTGCATTGACACTGTAATGTTAGAATGGACTGTCAGCTAAAGTGCTCCTGATGGAAACAAAATACCATTGCCTCTTCAAGCATCTGAGCAAAGCCTTTTAATCGACAAGCATTGGTTTTTAATTAAACAAAATCACAATTCACCTCTTACCTGAAATGCAAGAGCAGCAAAACACGGCCAGTGAATAATATCTTGATGACCCTGGAAAATTCAAACTACTTAATACATTTTATTAGTATAGAGATGTCCAAGTGGTACTAACAACCCCTCTCTCCCCAGGCCAATTTTATCAGAATACAAGGTAGTGGGGCTTAATTCATAAATCTCTGCAAACTATTTGGAGCGCTTTCCAAAATAGGCAATGAGGAACCCTGTTATTCTGTGAAATACACGTTTGCTTCACCTTTTACTACAGTCTTCTTTCCACTCTGCCTGCTCTCCTATTTTCTTGGATTAGGTAGTGATCGGGATATCATATCACTAGGAAGACAGGCAGAGTGGTGAAAAAAGCATCTTTTATTCAGTATTACTGCTGTGGATTTCCAGGTCACTGAAAGAACAGCTGCCAAGGAGGGAACTTAAGAGAAGACATGGAGGGGGAAAAGTGATTAAAAAGCAGGTGCAATTTTGATACACCCAGTGTTCCCAGATTACCCTAAGCCATATAAAAGGCTAGAAAATAACTTTCACTTTGGAATATAGCTATAAAGAAAAGAACTACAGAATAGATATAGGGTAAGTCTATGGTCCTTTCTGTTCTTACTGCCCTTAATCTGGATTAACTTGATCAGGATCAACAGCAGGCAGAGACATCTGCTTTAAGTGGGCTGGATGGCAGCAAATGAATTCTAAGGAACAAGACTATGCAGATGTGTAAACCATGTGCCATGTCAGTAGTTGTGAAAGACAGGTGACAGCATCTTTCCTATCTGTTGTAACTGATCCCCATGGATCAAATGCTGCACTTGGGTAGCAGAAGCAAAATGTCTTTGCAGGCAATGCAAAGATACCTTCAACTCCGATACCATTGCCATCAGCACAGCTATTTATTTATTTGAATACTTCCATTTGACATACTAATAGAATATAAAAGACAAATGGAGATTTTTTATATATATAAGAAGGAAAAGAACAAAAAGCTAAGTTGAAAAGTAAAACAAATTCCAAAACTGGAAACATCTCATTGGAACTTGGGGCCTGAACAGAGAACAATACACAGGTAATCTAACTTGAGCAAAGTTATAAGAATCAATAAACGGGCAGCTGGGAATAAGGTGAAATTAAAGAGGTAGGTATCAACATTCAGCTACGTGCAGAGAGGTAGTGACTGCACTATATTAAATCCATTGCTTGTTCGTGGTATTAGATTTGACAATGGATCCCCTGCCCTTTTATTTGATTAACTTGTGCAGAGCGATATTCATCTGCGGCCGCTTCCCATAGGTTGCTATGTCAATTAAGAGGAAATATATCAGCATTTTTCCAACTTCTGGCAATCAGTTTTTGGTTGCAGTAAAAGCAAATTTTGGAAAAATGTTTGAATTTTACAGAAGCATTAGGGGCAATAAAAAGGTTTAATAAGTAGGTTTCCGTTGCTGGAGTCAGATTTATTCTCGTGATTCTCTTATTTCTTTGGTTATTTGCTGCCAAAGATGTGACACTTTCTCTCATCCTTACCACTGGTAAGAAAAGGTGTCTAACCCTGTGTGACACCAACAGTTACTGTATTTAATGTGTGTTAAAAGCATTTTATTTTACACGTGTGTACTGTATTTGTTCTGTTCTGGTTGGATTCCTTGTATTGTAATTTAAATATGAGAGCAGTAGGTAAGGAGTGGGTAAGGCATCCCTAATTAGCATAAGGTAAGGGGGGGAGCAGCTGCCCACAAACAGCCAATCAGGCTTGAGCCCTCTCAGGGCCATGGATATTAAAGGAACCACACAGCCCAGTTAAGAGTGTTCTATGCTTGGGTTTCAAGAGGGAGGACGTGTGTAGGTGACTGCCCTTTGCCTGAGGGAAACACCAGTATAGTTCCAGAACTTAGGGAGAAGGCCTAAGGGGATCCTTACAGTAGCCTGTGGGGTATAGGCTACTGGGTAGAGAGTCTCAGAGTGGACTTTGATATTTATTTGTTTGTTTGCCTTTTCCTTCAAGTTTTAAGCAATAAATCATTTTCTTGTTTATTTCAAAAAGCCATCTGCCTGCAGTTTTCATTTGAGTTTAGTAGGCCTTGGGCCTAGAGTGAGAAAAAGCTGTGGTGGACCCTGAAATAATGCCAGCAGTTGAAACTAGCTCACTGTGTTGTATGAGCCAGTTGTACAAATGTGTCAACAGAAAAGTGTTTTCAGATATTAATACTATGGTTTGAATCTCAACAATGTTAGCCAATCACCCTATCTTTATGTATGTCCATCTCCCAGAGTGTCTTGATATGTAGGCTACCATATTCTAATTCAATGATTTGAGACCATACCACATTGTGATTCTGGTGGGGAGACAATTAACTCAAAATAAGAAAATTGTATTTCAAGTACATGATTCGTGGTGTTTTCAAGAAACGGAAGAAAAGTGCCAGGTCCAACCAATTATTTGAAGAGACTATCAAAACATTTCTAATTACATCCTTGTCTTTCACTAAACCATGAGGTTCAATTTAATACCTAAACTTATAATAACCTTTTTGCTTTAGTGCCATTTTCTGTGCTGATGTTAAAATGCCTGGGTAACTGCAGATGCAGTAAAGCAGAGGAGTTAATGGAAGAAAGGGGCACTTGCCACTGACTCCAAAGTTTGAAGGTGTCTTGGGCAGAGATAAATTCAGTTCTCCAACCTTGTGCCTCAGGTGGTTGGAAGATGTGAGAATTCCAGATGGGATCACAGTGGAGGAGTTGGCAAGGAAGGCCATACAAATGGTTTGTTTAAGCTGTAAACCTGCAAAATCCAACTTTAAGTCTGGAGAACCCTAGCCATCTTGTCTTGTGTGTCTGGGAAGAACTGTTTTGGGGAAGTGAGATCCCCCCCCCCAAAAAAGAAACAAATTTAAGAAGTGGCGGTTGCATTGTTTTAAGAAAATCTTTGGGTGTCAGGAGAGGGACTTGGAGGGAAAGGATTTGGGGGGTGCCAATCATTTAAGTTACTGCCATTCTACCAGACACTGATAAACATTTCTTCTTCCATCTTATGTAATTGAAAGAAATCCTATACCAAATCCATTTATAATAGTTAAAAGCTGTTCTAAAACAACGTTTATACAAATAAATACCAAAATATTTAAGACAGCTTTTGTTTAACTTAAAACTATAAGCTTTGGTCACTTGCAGCTGTATGCCTGGATTAATAGTTTTTAAATGTAATTCAGGCAAGGATGAATCAGAAATTATACTCTCTCACCTTCATTAAAGCCCATCAACTGGGTGAACATTTCCTGATTAAAGACAAGGATCTGGGGAGCCCTCTTTGAAGACAAACCACAGTTGGGCTTAAGAAATTGCATTTCCCAGAATCCAATATTCAGAGGGGCATAACAAAATCATGGTAATCAACAATCAGGGCTGGAAGTCACTGGCCTTTTTTGCATTTATCTCTGCTTGATCTGAATCAGTGGCTCTAGATTAGCTGGACCCACTAATCTGGATTGTGTGGAGCTCTAGCCAGATGGTGCTGATTTGGCCCATGATTCCCCACAGCTGCAAAACCTATGTGAGCTTCACAGCTGCACCCTCACACCCGTGACAGATAGGTAAGAAAGTTCCTAGCCTTGGGGCTTGGGTGGTGCTTTTTGGTTGGATACCATGTACACCTTTGAAAAACAGCTCCCCTGTAGTTTCAGATCATGGAGACATGTTGTCTGCATGCCTCCTGTTATCTAGAACGAGGCCCTTGGTGCATGAGATTTGAATTAAATATCTCTTTATTTGGATCCTGCTCTATCTAGTGTAGATGGGACAGGACCAATGTGTTGATGAGGAAATCCAGGATCTAGTCTTTCTGGATCAAAAGTAAGTTCTGAAAGGATCATTGATCAATTGCACTGATGGCAGTTTGAGTCTGAACTGCTTGAAGTGAGATATTTTTCTATCCATCAGTACCGTAATAAGTATGCAAGGGTTGGGTAAAATGAGTGAGGTGCAGATGGATTTTGAACAGGTTTGTTCAATGTAATTGCGTTGATGAATTTAAATAATCTTCATAGGCTAGTATGAGCAGATGTTTGAACCTGTTCAGAGGCTGTAAAGAGGCCTGTTAGGTGAATTTCCTAATCATCCCATGTTCTTGACATAAAGGGGCTATTAAAGAACATGTGAATGCTGAGAAAACTGTAAGGGGACTCAGCTGGTGTGGGCACTACCATTTCTTTTACCTCTGTGGGTGGGTCATTGTTGTCATCCTTGCATAGACATTACAGTGCATCATGTAGTCTCAGTGGGAAACATGTGCTTGCATGTTTCCTGTTGTGATTCATGGACAGTCATGGGCAAGGTTGTGTTCGGTTCTGATAGGAAAAAAAAGAATATATTTCCAATATGCTTCATCATTAGCATATGGAAGAGATGAGAAACAATGAATTGAATCTTTCAAAGGAGGTGGGAGGCATCCAGCTGATCATTGGAGTCTGATGCATCAGAATAGACTCCTGAAAACAAACCCAAGGGCTAGAACTTCAAAATTTGAGGTCAGCTTCATCCCGAATCATCCTTAATCACTCTTATGCTTTTGTAACAGAAGATAAATACACATGGATGTGTAGACAGTAAAAGCCTTCCAGGAGATTTCTGAATGCAGTTGTGTGAATTATAGACTACATGCATCATTCTTCAGTGTGTGAGATGGGAGAAGCTTTCTTGATTTATCATTTGTTGCTTCACATTTCTAAATTACAGGAAAAGTAAGATCAATGTGATCAATGATAAAGTATTTTCAATGAGTAACTAAAAGAAAATCATGGGTGCTGTATAAAGGCAAATGTGTTTTCCTATAATCACACTTCCGTTCTTCTGGGTTTGTAAACAAATGATGAACCACTCTTAATGAAAAATGGTCCACTGTTATTTGTTACTTGCTTTCTGTTAGATGCAACAGCTAAGGATGTGCAACATTCATCTAGCCTTGTCAATGCTTTATACTTTTCTTTCATCGTATTATATCCACTGCTGTCCATACCTTGGTAACCTCATCATTAGGCTATTGTAATGTGCTGTATGTAGAGCTACGCTTGAATCTGCTCCAGAAGCTGCAAAATACAGGAACTAGTTGTTGAGCAGGATGTCACCTTGGGCTTACATCACACCTATGTTTAAGCAATTGGCACCTTCCCTTTGGAATGTTTTTCCATACACTTACAACTTATAGGAACCTGTTAAAGACCTATATTTTTACTCAGGTATTCTCTGCATGAAAGTTTGTTTCTCCCCTGGCCCATTCAGATTTTAAATATGTTTTAACTGCTATGTTTACCCTTGCTTTTCATGTTCTGTAAACTGCTTTGATTTTTTTAAAATGGAAAGCAGTATAAAAATGTATTTAATAAATGAAATAAATAAATATTCATTTATTTATTTTTCCTGCATGGGGTTCTACTTCTCAACAGCTTGCTCTACTTTTAATTAGTTGAATATTGGATGAACTTGGACAAACAGAATGCAGGCTGCATCCACACACATGAAAAAGTAACTCAAATGCTGCTTAGAGACAGTAGCCTGTAGATACTAGTGTTCCCATCCCACCTCTAACCCACTTTAAAGGGCAAAGAATTCACTTCACGTAACATTTTCTCCTATTTGAACAGATTTAAGGTAAATTGTACAAATATTTGACACTGTTGCAGAATTTGATGACAAGGACCAAACAATTACAACCTCATCTCCCAAGAGCTTCCAATCCCAAAGATTCTACAAGAGTTCAAATACTTCTTAACATGAGACACTCAGGAATATGTTCTGTGCCAGGAGCAATGGGAATCCAAAATTAATAATAAAAATGAAAATGGGAAAATGGTCCATGCCTGGAGTTCTCACAAAGTTCTTAACATTCCAAGATTTGAGCCACCCATGAGAATCACTTTTTATTTACATAACCTTCTGTTTTGTTTTCCCCAGATGCCTCTAATACTCTTGTGTGTACCTGGGTTATATGGCAGCTTCTGTGTGCATGCTGTTGGTATGAATTGCAGAGATTATGCCTGGTGTGTAAAAAACATTCTGGGTCAGGATTACAGTGGGCAGGGATGGGAGGCCTGGAGGCCATCTACTCACTGGCTGGCTCAGTTCAGGTTGCCCTTGAGGCCAAGGAACAAAAATTCCCTCATTTCAAAGGTGCAGGCCATGGATATTTAGCTGTCCCCCAGAAAAGGTTCAAGGATTGGCAAAAATAGGGCAGTAGCACTTCCTGCTACTTTAACCTGTCTATGCAGTAACAGGTTGGTCTGTACAGGGGTTGAATTAACCTAACCCTTAACCTAACCCTAACCCTAACCCTAAGGCTAACTGAAACTGTAAACCTAACCCTAACCCTCACCCTAAACCCAACCCGAACCCGAACCGAAACCCGAACCCTAATCTAACCCTAACCCTAACCCTCACCCTAAACCCAACCGAAACCCGAACCCGAACCCGAACCCGAACCGAAACCCGAACCCTAATCTAACCCTAACCCAAACCCAAACCCTAACCGTAACCCTAACCGTAACCCTAACCGTAACCCTAACCCTATGATAAACCTAACCCTAAGCCTAAGCCTAAGCCTAAGCCTAAACCTAAGCCTAAGCCTAAGCCTAACGCAACCCTAACCCTAACCGCAACCCTAACCCTAACCACAACCCTAACCCTAACCCTAGCGCAAACCCTAACCCTATCCCTATCCCTATCCCTAACCCTAACAATAACCCTAAGCCTACGCCTAACCCTTTTCCTTACCGTTTGTTCCTGTCTATAGTGTTCCTAAAGATTCTTTGCCTCTAAGAGGGTTAGGCACTGTGGCCATGACACATGATCACATGCAAATTCTGTGGTCCCAGAATGAATCAGCTACAGTCCAAAAGGACCTTGTGGATTGTACCTAAGAGAACACTCGATCAATTCTGCCTACTGTTGAGCTGTTGTGCCATACTTCACATTATGAAAGTGACATGGTTATGCATCCTTCCATGATCTTTCTGTAACCGATCAGAATTCAGAATATGTGAGTAATACTAAGCACTGTGCTTGTTGGAGTGGCTAGCTGTCCCTCAGTGCCTTTCAGTTCCTCCCCATCAGTGTCCAGCCATCTGCCCACCATCCAGGTTTAACCAATGGAGGAAGAGGTGACAGAAGGGCACAATCCCACTGGCTGCTCTGTCCCTGACTTTGTACCAGGGATAAAACTAGGTGGCAGGTTAAGGCTTGAGACCAGAAGGTCACTGGGAGGTATGGGGCTCTGTTTAATGGTTTATGAACCATATTTTTACATTCTGTGGATCAAAGCAAGGTTAACAGAGATCAAAGGAGGGTTCCAATAAGATCCTTGGCTTCCCCCCCCCCCCCATTGCCTTTGCAAAAGTGCCCTGCAAGACACGGTTGACTAAAATTTGGGAGGGGAAAATAATGGATTAATGGATGGTTTCCTGCTGTCCTCTTGTACTGCCAGAGGGCAGAGAGCCTTTGAAACTTGATCAAGCATTGAATGTGCTGAAAACAAGATGCAATTAATGAGCTTTATTGATGATAAGAGAAAACACTGTTGATATATTGCAGCAACCTGAGAACAAGTGGTTGAATGCAAGTACACGATTAACGGAAAGAGGGAAGGTGTGTGTGCACTTGGGTGCACTTGCATGTGTGCATACGTGCATGTGTGTGAGAGACAGAAAGACAGAGAAATAAGTGTGTGCCTCTTATCTCTTCTGTTACTGGCAAATCTAAAATAGCAATAGCTGAATCTTTCCCAATCAGATGTTATATTTAGCATATGCCTGCAGGTCTCAGTCCAAGGTGAAATTCATATGAAACCTGATGCTTTCCTCTTTTAATAGCTCTTATACATATGCTGCAACCACTGCCCAATGCTTCCCTGGCTCTTATTAAATCTCCAAAAACTCTTCAATACTTTACACCCAGGCCCAGCAATAGCAGTGTTCACTCCTCTTCCTGTTCCATAGAATAAAAGGAACCAGAGGCTTTTCTTCCAGCAGTCTGCTGGTATGTTGCTATAATGTTTCTATCTCTCTTAAAGTCCCAGTGACTGTCTCTCCAGAATATTTTGTATAAGTTTCTTGGTAAATCGCTGACTACTGAGCACTTTAAAGAGAACTGGAGAATATATGGTTTATTATAACAATACTCGTAGATGGTAACAGTCTTGAATTTCGATACAGCACTCTGAAGTATAATTCAAGTCTTAATAACGTCACATAACTTCATATGCGTATGAATATTGTTACCTTTAGAACTCTCTTTTAAACTGCTAATGTTTCTCAGTTTAACCCAAACATCAGGACTCTGTAACTATGCTTCCCTCAAGCAGTAGTTCCGACGAGCCTGTCTCTCCCTGTCCCATGCTTGGTGAGTTATCCCCAGGAAAGAACCCACTGCCCACTCTGAATGGTGCTTGTATAGCCTTCCAATCAGGCGGCTGATGAAACCTGATTGGCTATGGCATAGGAGCAAATTTCCCCCCAGCCTCTGGGGCTGCAGCCATGCCATGCCCTGCCCACAGGGACCAAACAGTTAACTTATCTGATTAGTGCACACATCACACAGGTCCCCAAATGGTGGCTGGAAATTTACACATTGCTGTGCCAATCTTATCTCACAGGTAAGTGTAGAGCATGGAATAGATACTGTATTAACTAATGCTTTCTTGAAATAATAGTAAGTATGGAGAGCTGCTCTGATTTATATAAACAAATCATTTACTTGTCCCATCCTTCCATTACATACATCCCATCTAACTTAACCACAAAAATGCTAATTTATGTTATTAAAGGCTTTTTTCCTAATTCAGAGTATCCCAAAGAGAGTCCAGACCTCTGGAAGTTACCAGCATTCAGCCTTATCACAATTCATGGAATACTGAACTGAATTTTACTGTAAAGTATAGGATACTGGATGAGATTCCCTATCAGTTATTTCCAGATCAAACTCAACACCCAGGGAAATCAATTTGCCTTGCATGGGGGAGAAACAGATAAAATAGGAGGCAGCAAAATGTCTCATTTGCAGCAAATTGACACATTTACCTGTTGATGTGTATTCAAATCTGTGCCTGTGTGTGTGTGCGTGTGTCCAGGTCCAGGTCCGTGTGTGTGTGTCTGTATTTAGAGAGTCCTGAAGTGAAACTGGGTGAATACATTTCATAATACTTGGACTGATACTTGTTTTTAATTTTTTTCTTTTTTAAACTTTTGTATTTTTCTCTTATGAACCACTGGATTTGACACTATTTTTGTTAATAGAGTGGTTTAAAAAAACAACAACTTTATACCATTGTTCATCTTGGGATCCTGAGTGGTTTACAAACTAAAACAAAGACAAAAGAACAAGCAGCTCCCACCCTAAACCCCTAATCTTATTAAAATATACTAATCAAATAAAATACAGTTAAATGTATTAACCACAATTTAAAACAATGTGAGGGAGTGGCCGTAGCTTGATGGTAATGCAAGCAAGCCTGATCCCCAGTTTCCCTCAGAATGTAGGCCATAGCAAACTACTTATGTATCTCTGCCAGGAAAACTGCATAGAGGTGTTCATGGGGATGCTGATATAGTCAGCCTGAAGTCAGCCATGACTTGGTGAAGGGTGGGATATAAATTTATTAAATAAATAAATAAACAATAATTTGAAGCAGTAGATGGGAAGGAATACACATATTAAGAATGTCCTGGTGAAGAAGAGTATCTCGAGTAAGTGCCTAAGAGTTGGTAAATGTGGGCATCCAACAAACCTTTTACTCAACTTAGCTCTCTGTGCTAATGATCAAAACTTGAGAGCGGCCAGCCAATAATATTGGCATTTCCCCCGTTATTGAGAACATTAAACTGTAAATTACCAGATGAATGAATAAGGCCTGGAAACCCAAACTCATCAGCTAAAACTCTTTTTGAGCCATCTCGTAAGACTGACAATAACATTACTAACTCATCCATGCTAGAAGCCTTGGAGATTTAGAGATGATTTATCCAGAAGCCTTGGAGATTTAGAAATGAATGACAGATTACTGAAACTACCAACGTTTCAACTGTGCTGATTCAGTTAATTGCTATTTCTTTAAATAGAAAAAGAGGTGGAAGGACTGAGTGTCATTATATACTGTCATCAAATCATTAGCACCCTCTCCAGGCGTTCTATAACTGGGTTCTAAATTCTTTGAAGCCTCCAATTCTCTGTGCTTGAAACAGAGAACTTCTCCCTCCAGTTCTTGTAAGACCACAGGAATGGTTAAAAGGGAGTGTTGCTGGTGCTTCTTTCAGGGTTCCCATAACTACACAACACAGAAAAAAGGACTTCTGTGCCACAAGACCTTTTCAATGGATGGAACAAGTGTGAATGGCAATTCTATTCTTGTTTGGCTCATTTTTCTTAATTAAGAAAACAACAACAATAAACAGTAAACATGACACAATACATTAACAAACTTGGAAACAAGTGAATTACAACAAACTTTTACATATATATGGAAAACTATAGAAAAGAACATAATTATGGAATTTAATAGAACTATAGAAAATTTTAACAATAACCTTTTTAACAATTTGTCTCAATAACAAGGAACATAATCATTATAAAGAGAAATATTGTATTATTTCAATAAGTGTTAAAGTAGGATTTATAATGAGCGCCAGGGAATGACCATCATCGCGAATGCACAGAAGCCCCATAAACAGCACCTGACCTGATGCTCATGTGTGGTTGTATGGATGCAGTTTGCATACTCAGCATTTCCAAAGTTCCCATGTATCTGGAACTGGGGTTATTCCATGTTAGTTATATGATGCTTCCTACTGGCAAAACCTCTGGTATGGCCACACAATCAATAGGAAAAGTATAGATGTGTTTTCAGTGCCTTTTATCAGTACCAGGCTGTAAGGGAGGGTTGTAGGTAGATTACTATGGGGGAAGAAAGAATCCTCTGGTATTGATGTTGGGCATAAAACTGGTCAGCCTTCCCTGATGTTAGAAGGGTGCCCATAGAGGCAGGTTTGGGGGCTTTCTTAAAGCTCCTTATGTTATTAGTTCTTTCATGTAAATCAACAGGTGTAGAAAGAAGGGAGGCACCAATTTATTGCTTATCATTTCTAATGTAATATTATAGCTTAGGAATCCACGTGTATGTAAATGGATTATCCCTTCTGAGTCAGTTTTGTCTTCTGGTTAGAATGTCGGACTCATATCTCACAGTCACAGGGTTTGATTCCACACTCCTCCATAAGCCAGCTGTGTGACCTTGGGCTAGTCACAGTTCTATTTCTGAGCTCTCACAGCTTCACCTACGTCACAGGGTGTCCGTTGTCAGGAGAAGAATAGAAAGCTTTGTCAGCCAACTCTTCATCATCATCATCATCATCATCCAGGGTTGTTTCCTTGAGCTTAGCTAAAATATTACCTCATCTGTATAGCATGAAGGTGCCCTGTATAAAACTGTTGCTTAAATCATTGTCAAGCAGGAAGTGACAATGTAATCATTTCTCCTAGCATAATCTCTGTAATGCAGGAAGTTCTTAGAATAGAACCTCCCATGCTATGAAAGGGGAATCTGTACTGCACAATAGCTTTAGCAGCCATTATAATCAGTCACCCCAACAGACAGTATTAAGTGTTAAGCACCAAGTCCCAGAAGACCATTCTCACTAAAAGAGAGCAAAACACATTTATTTGTTTCTCCCTAGGTTACAAGTTGCTGGATTACAAAGACATCAGCCCTGAGATAATCCTTCTTATTACTAGGTACCAGACAAGACAGTTTCAACCTGGCTCATGAGCACACAGCAGTCACACTACCATCAAATCTGAGAATCCTTGGTAACCCTGGTTTCCATAAATTGATCCAGGCCTTTTTCAAAACCAGGCAAGATGGTAGCCAACCCAATCACCTCCTAGTAATGAATTCCAAATATCAGACTTTAAATATGAAATTTCCTCTAGTTTGTCCTGATTCTTTCAGAATTCAGCTTCATAGGTGAACGTTGATTCTAGTATTTTGGGGAAAAGAGGAACATTTCTATCATTCTTCAAGATCTCTTTCTTTATCAGTCAGTCAGCTCTGATCACATTACTGTATATTAATAGTTATAATTCTTAGCTCCAATATACATCACTTTACTCTTGTTCACACTGAATGGCATCTGTCCTTCTGATGTCAGATCTTCCAATGTACAGCAATGTCGTTGGAAATTTTTTTTTAATCACCATGAACAATTTGGTGGCATCAACAAACTTGGCTATTCCACTCACACTCTCCTCTAAGTCACTCACTGCTCGTGTCTTCCTCCAAATCACTTGTAAATGTGCTAAAAAGCACCAGTTTCAGAACATAACACTTGCTGCTCTTCTCTATCGTGAGGAATGTCCATTTACTCCTATCCTTTGTTTTGGATTCCTTAAGCAGTTACTTATCCATAAAAGTTAACTTAGATGTTCCAGATTTCTTTTCAGGTCTAAAAGGCTGAATTACCGCTGGCTGTGACTTCATGTGTGATGCACCAGTTTCCTAAGAGCCTCCATAGAAGTGTTGTTCCTGTGGTTTAACTAAGTGCTTCTGCATCTCCTTTTCTGGTGCATGAGGGCATTAAAATGACTTTCACTCTCTGTTCCTTCCAGAGCCACCTCAAGTGGCTTTGAGCAATATAGTAGTAGTTGTATAATACTGGAAATAACGACAACTGAAATGGTCTGCATAGGTACCTCTTGAAGAACCTGGAGAGATGATCAGTAATAACACACCTGCTTTCTCAAAGACCTTCTCAGACCAAAGATTTATGGCACTGACATTTCTCACTGCTTTCCTTGAGAGGAAGTGACACAGTCCTAACAATTCTAATGGTAAGCCTTTCAATTGACCTTTCCTTATACTGTTATACAAATCCAGCAATATCACATGGTCAAGATGTTTCATGAATACTCTGTAGTGTCACCAATTAAAAAGGAAGTCATTGAAGAAGGAAATCAAGAATGAGCATCAGGAATGAGACAAGCAAAGTAATCAGCCTCATCTGGACTAACGGGAAAAATCTATGGACAGTCTGCTTCTAATGGAGTAAAAACAAAAAAGGGGGAGCTATTCTCACTTCTAATGAATAGGAAAATGATTTCAGTGTTAGTCCAATAAGCATGATTTTATGCCATCCACAGTTTAATTTTTCATTGCTTTCTTGCCCTCTCTTGTTCAAAATAATAATTAAAATGTTACAGCTCTGCCTCCCAGGAAACAAAGAATCCAGTCAAGGAACTTGCTCTATGTTCATATTTTAATTTAATGGAAGGTCTCTTTTTGACTTTGATGGATATTGAACAAGTGCTTCATGGAAACACTTCATACTTGCTACTGGTAACTGCAGCCTTTTCCTCAAGAGCCCCAGAGATAGATATTGTGGCAATTAGCATAAAATTAAACATTTGCTGTCCTTCAGCAGACTTTCTCTCATGTGAAATGATTATGTCCCTTTGAAATGGCAACAACAGCTTTACTGCCTATCAATTTGGTGATAACAGTGTCACAGGACATGTGTATCCTCTATGTGCCATCTACATGGGCAGCTGGCCACCCAAAGTCAAGGAAATACGGCATATTAGTGCTTATGACATTCCTGCCCACTACCAATTTCCACACTGCCACAACCTCCATCTGAAGCATCTCTTTCTGATTTGCCTTCCAACCAGCAGAATTTGGGCCATACTTGTCAACCAGCCCACTGCTCTGGTGCTGCTGCTCTTGAATGCCAGACAGCCCAAATAATTATAATAAAAACATCCATGACTTGATCCTAGATGAAGGTACTGATCTGATAGGCATTACTGAAGCCTGGGAGGATGAACTAGGTGGGCCTTGACTCACCCAGCTCTGTTGTCCAGGTTACTTGGTGCAATATACATCCAGACTGGTGGAATGGAGAAGATGTGTCATTGTCGTCTCTATGGGGGAGTCCCCATGATCAAAACACTCCAAGGCAAACCTGAGTTCGCCTCGGACTGTCCTCATGAACAGCCTCTAATCCAGGATACATTTGGGACAAATGGCACAAATCTGTGGCAACCCCCCCCCTTTCCAACTGTTCTCACTCTGAATTAGGAGGCAAGCATGTATTATCTTGATTCATGGGGACACTCCCAGGTTATTAGGGGAGCAGTTTGGCGATCTAAGCATTAGTGAGCAGGGTTTCGCTGTCCCTGCAGTGCATGCTATGATTGCAACTGCTTGGAGAACAAAATTAAGACAGCAAAGAAATTAAGCTGAAATGAGCTCTCATTTCCCCTCTTCAGCTAAAAGCATGCCCCTCCCCTTGCCTGATCACCTGATCAGCAATGCACGCATGGGTAAAGGGGTAGATTTTCCACAGAAGCACTGGATCATTCATTCTCTGCCAAAAGCTATGGTTTTCAAAGCTAGGATTTGAGACTGTTAATGGTAGTAGCTGGAGGCATGGGGGACCAGAAGGCACTGTTGAACAGGAAATAAGAAAATGGATCCAAGCTGCAAGGGTTTAGAGGGAGGCTGATATGAACATGAGGCTCGAGTCAAGTGGAGGTGTGCTTGCAGTCATGTGGACATGCACACGTCCGCTAAAGTCAGAGTCATGGTTTCAAGCCATGAGCCCTTTTGCCATCCTATTATGCCCCCCTTTTATCTTTCCACCCCCCTCCATATTTATGGTGTGTGTCGTGTTTTTGGAGGTGCAACCCGGATGCGTTTCCCAGGGATTTCCTCTGTCATCGCTGCATCGGGTGGGACAGGGCATGATTACATCAGCCGGGCTTCCTATCAGGGCAGAGGAGGTGGAGAAAAAAGGATGTGGTTTCTTCAATGCAGGGGTTTACTGCATTTGCTTGGAGACAGGTGGATTCGCCTTCAACCTGTGCTCTCCTCAACTGCATGGGGACATGGGTAGATCTGGATTCACCACATGGGTGCTCCAGCATTTCAACTGCAAGCGAGCCAGCACCCATTGCTAATGGGTGCTAGACCACCCATGGAAACACATTGGGTACTTTCCTTAATCCAGATCTACTAGATCCGGATTAGTTGAAGAACCCATTCCTTAGATCTAGATCATCTTAAATCTGGATTAAGGGAGGTCAATGGAAAAAAAAAACCCATAGCCTCATGCCCTTTTCGCACTGGACCTTATTTTGACATATAACCCAGGAAAAGGAGCTGCTGTCTGCCTGCTAGTGCATATTATGGCAGATCCTGGGAGGGGCCTGCCATAGTCTGCACTAGCATGAAGACAGTAGTTCCTTATTCAGAAATATACCCTGGAATAAGGCTGAGAGCAGAAAGGGCCTCAAACTCCTTCTTCCCCTAATTATGTATGGAGAAGAACTAGAGACTGTTTAACTGCATTCTCCACATGCCCTTACACGGGTTCCAATCTGAACCAGGTGAAATGGACCTGTTCGTTCTCATTCTCTCAATCTACACACCTTTAGAGCAGGAGGAGAAAGAAAGAAAAAAGCAGTTCAGAAAGTAAATGGAATACGAATGCACATTTATCCCCTCTATCTAAGTCACTCTATCTCCAGATGGATTAAGTACTAATGGACATAGGCAGGTACAGGCATAGAGCAAGATAACTTGTCAGTGCAACCCTCTTCTCAGTTCCTGTTGCTAAGCTTAGGGGAAGAAAGCAGTTTCTCCCCCCACCCCCACCCCAGAACCAGGGCGAACTCCAGATCTTTGCTGCCTGAGGCAGAAGGTATAATCAAAATCTTCACTAAGTTCTTTTTGCACCTGAGGCAGAAAATTCCATAACTACTTCTCTCTCTGAGTAGAAATTCTACTACTAATAAGGTAAATGAAACCATGCTGCCCCTGTTTTTAAAAAATCCCCAGATTAGCTGCCTCAATGAGCATAATGACGTAGCCAGCTTGTTTTCCATCCCGGCTTTTCATCTCTAGGTGTTTTTTTTTTTCCTCGTAACATAAGGACAATGCATGTATTAAGCTACCAAGGCTGCAGCAGCTGAGAAAGCAGCTCATGGACCATAAGGTTTTGTCACCAACTCTGACCCAGATCAGGTGGAGGCATCATGTATGAGTAGGATTATGGTTGCATCCACGGACATTAAAAAGGGGGCTCAAAAGTAGTTCAGAGATGATAACATGTGGACACTCCTGTTCCCATCCCACCTCTGTTCCACATTTAATGCCTGAAAAGTGCATTTTGAAAGACCATTTGATGAACTTGAATGTGAGTTAGGCACTAGTATGTGGATCCAGCTACATCTAAGCTGCTTTTGAGCTACATTTTCTTTAACTGTGAGCAGATGCAGCTTATCTTTTGAGACCATTTCCAAAGTCCCTTAGGAGAAATAAACATTGGGGTAGAGATGTGCATCTACATTTTTTTGCATTCAAATTCGAGTCAAATCAAATATCCAAACATTCAATTTGATTTGAATGTTTAGAATCCAAATGCAATAAAATCTGATTCGAATCCAATACATTCAAATCTATTTCTTTGAATGTTAGATTTGAATCTGAAGATACAAATGTTGACATTTGTATGTGTTATATGTGTACTCATTTCGTATGCATCCCATTTTATCCTGTATGCATCCCATATTTGTCCCATACTATCAGCACAAATGCATAGAGATACATATGGGATTCATACAGATACGTATGTAATACATATGTATCTGCACATTCAAATGTTTTGAATCATTCAAATGAATGTTTTGGAACATTTGAAATTCTTTCAAATGTTTAAATTCGAATGTATAGCCATTCTGTTCAAATTTGAATGTCCACATTCAATTGAATTCAATCAAATTTCAAATGTTTAGAACATTTGTGCACATCCCTACACTGGGGTAATGGGAGATCTCTCTCAGCTCTTAGCTATATTCCAACTTCATTTTACTATTGCACTGTTATCATTTCAGCTCTTTTGCTACCCTGCGAAGAACAGTAAGACCCTGCAAGCTCAGGGTATGGTATCACAGCTGTGACATATGTAACATGCGTCGAAAGTTGATGGATTTGCCATCTCAGTTGTGGCGCAAGGTTTTCTTCCTGACATTAAAGGTTTACTAAAAGAATGTGAGATACAGGATTTCAGTAGAAAGTTGCTAGTTAAACCAGTGGGAGCTGCTAAAGTCCTGGCATTTACCACACTGGAGTGTTTATCTTGATGAACTTATTTGCAAAAAAATCTCAGTATTTTGGATGGGAAATGCCATGATAAATTAAGTAGGTAGGTGTGGAGGATGTCAACATTTTAATGGTGCCTTCTGTATTCTAAAAGAGAAAGGATGTAGCTGTCAGCTCTGAGGATGTTCAGTCCCCTAATCTGAATCAGAAACACAGCTTTTCGGAAGATATTACTCACATGAAACAATGTTAAACTAACAACAAGGGAGTCTCTTGGCAGCATTGAACATGCTTAACTAATTCCAATGTGTCTGCTTCTGTAAATATTGTTAAACGCATTATATATGATTTTTAAAAGCTTCTGAGTTTTAGGTTAAATGGGTATCTAGAAGACAAATTTCTTCAAGACCTTATATGGAAATTAAGCAATAAAGTCAGCTGACAGGAATAGAATATTCAATGGTACCGTGTACCACAATAGCAGGGCAGTGTCCTCTACGGGGAACAGTTACTATCCTTTTTGAGCATTTTGTATCCTCTCTTGGTTCATTTAAGCTATTTGGTATCCTCCAGTCCTTCAAGTTCTTCACTTCAAATTAACGATGGCAGTGACATCACCCAACCTGGATAGCTTTAAGAAAGGGTTAGATAAATTCATGGAGGACAGGTGTGTCAGTGGTTCCTAGAATGGATACCTAGGTGCATCCCCCAAGGAGGCCTCTAAATGCCATTTGCAGGGACTTGAGAGCAGGTGAAGGTTTTGCCTTTGTCTTCTGCCTCAGATGCCCAGAAGTAATTGGTGGGCAACTCTGTGAGACAGGATGCTGGACTAGATTTCCATTTCCATTTCTATTTGTATACTGCCTTTCCAAAAGGAAATTTTATCCAAGGCGGTTTACAAGAAACAGAAAAAATACAAAGAACACAACAAATCAATACAACCAGTAAAAAAAAATCAATCTCAATAAATAATCATCCCATCAAAGAATACAACAAATCAATACAACAACAAGTAAAAAATCAATCTCAGTAAATAAGACATCAAAATATATATCATAAGCAATGTCCTCTCTCCCCCTTTTAGCTCCCAGGAGGAAGGCATGGCCCAGCTGAATGCAGAGGTGGATTAATTGTCTGTTTTTCTTCATACTGGCCTCTAGGAAGTGAGTGCAGGGCAGATGGAACGCCGGGTTGGGAGTGAGCATCTCATCCCTCTTTTTATCTCCCTGGAGGAAGGCGTGACACAGCTGGTTTAGGTGCAGGGCAGATGGAACGCCGGGTTGGGAGTGAGCATCTCTTCCCTCTTTTTATCTCCCTGGAGGAAGGCGTGGCACAGCTGGTTTAGGTGCAGGGCACATGGAACGCCGGGTTGGGAGTGAGCATCTCATCCCTCTTTTTGTCTCCCTGGAGGAAGGTGTGGCACAGCTGGAGTGGGTGAAGGTAAGATGGAATGCTGGGTTGGGAGTGAGCATCTCCTCCCTCTTTTTATCTCCCTAGAGGAAGGCATCCTGTTTTTATCTGTATGGAGGAAGGCATCCCGTAGCACAGCTGGATTAGGTGCAGGGCAGATGGAATGCTGGGTTGGGAGTAGGGATGCGCAGGGACATTCGAAAATTCAAAAATCCAATTCGAATCTGTCGAATATCAACCTTCGAATTTGAATTGGGTTTTTGAAAATCTGAATTTACACATTCAAACAAATTTCAGTTTTTCAAAAATTTGATACAGATTTTCAAATAATGCAAATGAGCAGATCCGCATATGTAGCATACAAATATCATGCACATTTGTGCTTATAATGCAGGATGAAAATGGGATGTCCACAAATAAAAAACGGATACGAATGTCACTGACATTCATATTTTTGGATTTGAATTGGATTTTCAAATATATGGATTTGAATTGGGTTTTCAAAAATTTGGATTTTTAAAATTCGAATCGAATTTTTGAATATTTGAATAGGCTCAAATTCGTATGCAAAAAATGCATTTGTGCACACTCCTATTTGGGAATGAACGTCTCTTCCCTCTTTTTAAATCCCGAGAGGAAGGCGTGGTACAGCTGGAGTAGGTGCAGGACAGATGGAACACCAGGTTGTGACCTGATCCAACATGGCTCCTTTTATGTTCTTAAGGTTGAACATTTAGCCAGAACACTGTGGAGTTCACCCAGTTATTTATGTTAAGATGAAATAATTGTTGCCCTCCCTTGTCTTTGTCCCTTTGGAGTTAGTCACACAAACTAACAAAGTAGAGGGGCAGGGAGGATGTCCCATACACTGGACCAGCAAGCATATTATGAATCTTATTTCTGCACATTGGTGCAGAAGGGAGGCTCCTAGTATGCCTGCTGGTCTGGTATTGTATATTGGCCAGTGTGGAATCTGAACCAAATGATGAGTAGATTATCATTAGCAATGGGCAGAGGTTGAAATCAATCAATAACTCTTCAAATTGTCTGCTGTGTGCATTTCAGTTTATGCAAGAGTAAAAATCCAAACTCATCTTTATCTATGTACTGCTACATTTTCTATACCGAGACTTGTCAATGTAGTGACCAAAACTATAGTAGTATCTAGGATTTTTGTTTTGTTTTTTATTTTTGCTCAGAAAGCTTCAGAACTCACCTGCATGTTGCCTAAAGGTGGTTGGGTGAGACATACAACCAGAAAGAAGATATGGGTGTCTTACGGCCATCATTTATTATTCACAAAAAATGACTTTTTCGGCAACACGGCTAATAAACAATTTAAACAGGAAAACAAACAACCTCACTCAAAAGAATCCAACTAATACCAAAGTATCTTGTCATTCAAAAACTTAGTGCCTGTAACAATACATCGTCTAATTGCAATCACTGCTCCACTCATATGAAACAGTAGTAATCAAATTAATAGAGAATTCACTTCTACAATGCATAATGAGTCTTCTGCAGTACAAATGTGTGGATGTAGTAGAAAGTCACCAGAAGTTCTTTTTATACTTAAGATATTATACAAACTTCAGTCTCACACAGATTTATTTACCCATATATATCTGTATATGCCAGTTGGCACCTTTACATGTCACATAATCAAAAGACATGAGATACTTTAGATACCAACATCCAAAACTTAATTTAGAACTGTTAAGTTCATCTCATGATTATTAAGAAACAGAAACTGCCAGTCTTCTGCCAATCCAATGAGGTATGATTAAGATGTCTTTTATAATTTTACAGGTATTGAACTGCAAATGCATACCTGCATTAATTCACTCCAATTGTTCATCGATCTACACTGGAAGTAGTCAAAGACAAATTATATGCCATGCTGAGAGAGGGAAAGTAAGAGGAATTCTCCCAGTGTAATTACTGTACTCACATTTGTTTTCATATAGGGTACAGTTTTATTTATTGAGCAATCTTTATATGATTGTCTGCAGCCAAAGAATGCTGGGTTGTCATTTCAGAGCTTGTGTGCACATTTGTCAAGGATTTAAATAAATAAAATGGGTTTCAGTGGAACACTTACATTAGATTCATCTTGGGTAGGTTGTCATTCCTACTCAGGTTACATTACTGGATATCTTAAAGGAATATCTGCTATTTGACAATCTTTAAGTGAAGTCTTGCTTCACAGACCAGGAGTTGAGAGAATCACAGGACGGTTGTAAACCACATACTGTATGTTCCATGGAGAAGCAAATAACCCCCCTTCATTTACATATTTTGGAGGGTACA
Organism: Aspidoscelis tigris stejnegeri; assembly: GCA_023333525.1. Lineage (NCBI taxonomy): Eukaryota > Metazoa > Chordata > Lepidosauria > Squamata > Teiidae > Aspidoscelis > Aspidoscelis tigris. Next base: position 70,047,935 of record JALMGA010000006.1, read on the forward strand.
CAGTATTCTGATACTTAGCCATTCCATTTTAGTCAGGTAAATTTAGGACATTGTCAGAACCCCCTCCCCGAAGCACACAGGGAACTCTGGGGCACATTTGAGGCTCTAGTGACAAACAGACAAAATATAAAAGATATTTACCATATTCCCCAAGACTCTGTTCGTATAGCCTTGTATATGAAGGTCTCCTAGCTAATTCCAGCTGATGGCCAATCAGGTCCATGGAAAATCAGCCACCAGCAGCCTATGGGAGGCAAGGAAAGATGGTGATTATGGAGAACCAAGAGGAGATAAGCATGCCTGTGGAGACCGCTAGGACCCCTCAACCCCAAAATTAAGTTATTTTGGTTTAAAATGCAAAGTGTGGCGAGAACGCGTTGTCTACACTGTTAAGTGTCGCCAAAGTGTATTTTTAACAAGGGTAAGTAGCCTAAGGGAGGGGCTAGTTGAGCACTCCTAGGGGAGGGGTGAAATAGAATGCTGGAGGAGCTCAGCCAATCAGGGCAAAGCAAGCAAGCCAGGCCCATATAAAAGGGAGCCTGAGGGGATAATTTGGGTTCTCTGCCTTTGGTCGTTAAACCTGGAGGGTGTTTAACTAGGGGAGAAATGGGCTCTAAGCTGTCCTGAGGGAAGCTGGGGAATAGAGTCCTGAGTTAATAGTGAATTACAGTGTTTAGAAAGTAAAAGAGTTGAAATGATTATAAGTTATTTATGCTGTTGGCATTAACCTGAAAAGGATTGGAGTCTTTAGGCTTAGTGAGGAAGCTAAAGACCTGTTTGATATTTAAAGTAACAAAGTGCAACTTTAAGAAGAAACTTGAATCGTAAACAATAAACTTGTTTTCTGGTTATTTTAAAGAAGCTTCGTGTTCTCTGTTTTCAAAGTGAGCCAAGACAGGCTGGAATTCTAACAGATACTGTAACCCACTGCTGGCTAGGCAGAGTGGGGGAAGGGCTGTCTGCTGCAGCACAAGAAGGAGGCAACATTATTATCAAACTTAAGAGCAGAGAAAGGGAAATGAAAGGTGTGCCTCTTGGAAGAGAATTAACAGAGTCTAAATATAAAATGTAAAAATACACGCTACTACACTACCAAGTCAGGAAATATACAAAGCGCTACCCTGACCGAGAGCTGGCCTTTACATTTGGTGGCAAGCGGTGGGATCCGAGTAATCCAGTGTTTGGGCAGAAATTTCTGACGTAAAAGTTGTTGAATTTTGACTTTTAAAGTCACTTAAAGTCAATATCCTGAGGTAAAACACCTAGGGTAAGGTAGGGATATTGACTTGAAAACAGCAGGTGGTCGTTGCGAGGTATACGACTTTGGGTAATTGGTAGCAACACCACTGGATATTGCTGGTAGAAGCCATACTTGATTATATTGTTAAAAAAAAAGCAGCCACGATAGGTGTTTCGAGGTAACAGCTTAAAGGTATATGTAGAAACACCTAATCTAAGCTGCTAACTTGTGTACAACACAGTACACAAAGGAAAAGGCAGATTTGTGAGGTAAACAAAGAGGGTTAAGTAGCAAATCTGCTGTAAAATTAAAAGTAAACAAATAAACACATTAAAACAAGATGGAGACCCTGCTAGAGATAAGAAAAGAACAAGCTACTTTCCGGAAAAGGTTTAATCACGAAACAGAAATGATGTTGAGAGAAATTAAACATGATTTGTGGGTTGAAAGGCTTGAGCTTGCTAGCTGGCTAAGACAGAAACTTACAGGCAACATTTATGATGAACAAGTGAATGTTAGTATTAAACCAAAGGAGTTGAAAGAACAGCAGGTAACTTATGACTTAGAGCAAACCTGGGAACTTGGAGATGAAGTAGAATCCATATTCCAAGATAGTATTGAGAAAGATGTTACAACTGAGAAAAGACTTTTAACTCAAGGCACTGCTGTTTGCGAGGATAGCAGCACTGAACTTTTGGAGGGAGCAGTAACCAGAGTTCTCCCAGTAGTTACAGACAAGATACAGAGTAATCCATTGTCTGGACATAAGCAAGTTGCCTTAATGACTTCTAAGGAGCTTGAACTTTGTGACAAGGTTTTAAAATCAGAAGTGGTGCTTCCTGAAGATGACCTTTGTAGTGACAGTAGTCCACCAGACTCTGTTGATGAGGTCAGTGTAGAGGTTGGACTGAGCGACACTCAAGGTGCTGAAAAACAGTTGCCAACCAATGGTGAGAAAAGTGAAGCTGAAGATTCCAAGGAAAGTACAGTTATAGCAGTGGGAGAAGAAAAGATATTCCCAGAAAAAGTAAATAAAAGCCATGCTGATGCAGAAAGAAAAGTAGTGGAAATGCAAACTGATGGCAACAAGTATCCAGAGCTTTCAATAAGTCCATTAGCTACTGAAAACATAAGCAAGGAAGCTGAGACAGACTTGGAAAAGAGCATTGACCAGAACTCTTTGAAAGGTTTGGAACGTTCTGAAATAATTGAGACTGATTCGCGAGCAAAGGCTCCACAGACAACAGAAATAAGCATTGAAGTACTTGCCATTGAAAAGCAGACAGAACAAGCTAAGAAATTAGAGCTGGTTCTGGAACAGACAGAGGCCAAATCTAGTGAAGACCAGCTAAAAGATAAAGGACTGAGCCATGAACTGGAGCTGGCTGAGCTTGGCTGTGAGGATGCAGCAATGGCTAAACCTAATGAACTGTTTGCACGTCCAGAAAGAATCAAGAAGCATGGAGAGACCTTCAACCAAAGAAGCAATGAGCAGCTTATGCATAGAATACTACTTGTGAGAAAGAAGCTTTGTGAGCTTGGAGCTGCAGGAAGGTGTGCCAAGCAAGGATCATCAGCAGATGACCAGAGTCAGCCAATGTGTGAGGAGTCAACCCACATGGAGCCAGGGGTGATCCAGGACTGTCCAGAAGCAGCACCAGGCTGAACTGGAGACGAACATGCAGCAGGACTAACCAGCAGACTTATGGCAGCAGGAAATGCTGAACAGTGACTTTTTGATTAACTGAGGGGGCAAAGGGGGATTTAGTGGAGAAAGTATGTTAAAGATTTTGCAGTTGTTTAAAAATAAATAAATAAAAATAAATTTTTATTTATTTATTTTCCCCCGCGATTATAGGAGTTGTGGAGACCGCTAGGACCCCTCAACCCCAAAATTAAGTTATTTTGGTTTAAAATGCAAAGTGTGGCGAGAACGCGTTGTCTACACTGTTAAGTGTCGCCAAAGTGTATTTTTAACAAGGGTAAGTAGCCTAAGGGAGGGGCTAGTTGAGCACTCCTAGGGGAGGGGTGAAATAGAATGCTGGAGGAGCTCAGCCAATCAGGGCAAAGCAAGCAAGCCAGGCCCATATAAAAGGGAGCCTGAGGGGATAATTTGGGTTCTCTGCCTTTGGTCGTTAAACCTGGAGGGTGTTTAACTAGGGGAGAAACGGGCTCTAAGCTGTCCTGAGGGAAGCTGGGGAATAGAGTCCTGAGTTAATAGTGAATTACAGTGTTTAGAAAGTAAAAGAGTTGAAATGATTATAAGTTATTTATGCTGTTGGCATTAACCTGAAAAGGATTGGAGTCTTTAGGCTTAGTGAGGAAGCTAAAGACCTGTTTGATATTTAAAGTAACAAAGTGCAACTTTAAGAAGAAACTTGAATTGTAAACAATAAACTTGTTTTCCGGTTATTTTAAAGAAGCTTCGTGTTCTCTGTTTTCAAAGTGAGCCAAGACAGGCTGGAATTCTAACAGATACTGTAACCCACTGCTGGCTAGGCAGAGTGGGGGAAGGGCTGTCTGCTGCAGCACCAAGAAGGAGGCAACATTATTATCAAACTTAAGAGCAGAGAAAGGGAAATGAAAGGTGTGTCTCTTGGAAGGAAATAACAGAGTTTGATTTACAAGTAAACACAACGCTACCACACTACCAAATAAAGATAAATATATATACAAATAATAGATAAGGGCGGAGAGGCGGCCTTTACAATGCCTTACAATAACAGCAGGCTTCTGAGGATCCAATGTTAGGTTTAGTGGTGCAGATAACAATTCTTCTGGCTAGCTGCTTGGGGATGAAATAGAGACCACGAAGGAAATCTTTTCCTAGGCTTCACAGTAGGCACATTTATGTGCTCTTATCCATGTTTGGTCAATTTCATGAAGGCTGGCATGTCACCTGTGCCCCTGCCACCTTGCATGCCTGGGAACTTCTCTCTTACTGGAGCCCTGTATGTTTCTCTATCTGGTCAGGTTTTGATCCTGATGCGTGTTTTCTTTTTTTGTGTCCAGGTTCATAGTGTTCCATAGTAGGGGTGTGTATGAATGCGATTTTTGACATTCGGTTCAGTTCAATTCGAATAGAATATTTGAATGTCCGAATTCATATGAATAGAGAAAAACTAATGTATTCAAATTTGAACCTATTCAAATACATTGATATTTGTACAAATATTCAATTTGTATTTGATGATATGAATGTTAACAACATTTGTATGTGTCCTTACACATTCATACACATCCGTACGCATCCCGTTTTTATCCCGTACACATCCTGTTTTCATCCCGTATGTATCCGTGCAAATGCATATGGGTACAAATAAGATGCATACAGATACATATGTAATGCATATAAATGTCCGAATAATTTGTATGAATAATTTGAAACGTTTGAATTCATTTGAATGTTAAAAAAATGAATGTATAGATATTCAGTTCAAATTCGAATGTCTCAATATGACTGAATTTGATTAAGTTTTGAATGTTTCAAATATTCCTGCACGTCCCTATTCCATAGTGTTGTTGAGCCTAATTGAGGCCATAATCAAACAGAAAAAGGCATCTCTGAGGTAGTACACAGAGAGTTTAGAGATGGGATTGTTCACACACCATTCTGTCCCTCCCCATCTCCTGAACTTTCTGTGCTAGAAAAGGTGACTTAGAGAAGGGTTGGGAACATGAAAGCCTCTCTCTCTCTCTCTCTCTCTCTCTCTGAACATAGCCAGAACTGTTGTGAGTGCATATCAGCAGTGTGAGCAGGATGAGAGATGAGAAAAACACACGTTTAGAAAGAAAATATGAAAGTACATTTTTTGATGCACATTTTACACAGATTATTAAAAATGGCCAATTAATGTGGCAATTAATTAATGTGTCCACAAGCCAACCTTCAAGTATGGTTCAGCACTTATTTATTTTTGAAACAGCCAAACAATGGTGTTCTTTTATCTGAAGCTATCTGATCATGCAGAAATTTGACTGCTTGGATAAATGCGGCCATTCTGCACTTTTCCAACTGACTCACAAATGCAAGCATTGTAATTACAATATAACTACACTAGGTTATGCTCTTTTTATTGTAATTAAAATTAGTTCATATAACTGGAAGGCTAATTTCATTATTAAATAGCTTGTGTTCAGCAACATAATGGGGCACATTACAATGCACTTGTTTTATTTTTGGAAGGAAAGGAAAGGAAAAAAAGCTTTGGGAAATGCAACTATTATTTTGTCTGGCTATACTTGTAGGGTTAACTATATGGGTTAAATACACTTCATAGTCCAGTGAACGTAATTACATTGCAATTATATAGAAGTTACAATAAAAATATAAAGCGTAATTCTGCTGCAAGCTGCCAGTTTGACCATGAAACCCACCAACACACATGTAGCATGCAGGTCTGTACATTAATTCCTCATTATACATACACTCATACAGATACTCACTTATACAGGCTCAATATTTTTGTACCTCATTTTGTTAAACACACCTAAATCTTTACGGTTATAGTGTTTAGTCTGGAAAATCACCTCTGCAGGGATTTTCAGTCTCAGAAAGACAAAGGCAAGTGTATTGTTATTCTCTCTGTATGGTGGGAGTACCATTATGATTGTAAGCCTTTTCTCAATGCAGTTGCACACTGTTCATGTGCTGCCCTTTACCTTGCCAATCAAGATTGCAGCTGAGAAACATTTGTTCCCCAGGTGTGACATAAATAAAATAAAATATCCGAATGAAACAACAACAACAATTCCATATAACTTCTACATAACTAATACGCTGTCTGCTGACACAGGCAATGAACGTGGCCAAGTCCATCCCGAAGAATACTTGGCACCCAGCTGTGATCTTGATGACTGGGGAGGGGTTGTCATCAAACACAGAAAATGGCCATATGCTCAGTGAGCTGGAGGGGCTACCAAGAAGACAGGTAGGTTCCCTCAAGCAGCAGCTCAGTGATGGCAGAGTTGCTGAGGTTGAGCAGGATAAAGGGCTCTCACAGTAGAGATCTTCAGTAGGCAGGAAGGCAAAGGCAAGAGTAGTGGTCTCCTTACTGCATGATCTTGCATCTCTACACCAACTCTAAGCTTGTGTGAATCAGCCACAATGACCAGATCAAGTTTCTTGGCCTTGGAGTCTCCAGGGGTCTCCTGTGGACTTAGTACATCAGTAGACACTTTATTGAGGTCTCCCAGTATTCCGGATTTCAAGTGGTCTGGGGGGGGGGGATTTTGGAGCCTTCTGGTCCAGAATACACTCAATCTTGTAAAGTGAACAGACTTTGCTTTTGTTCATTGAAAAGCAATGTGAGAGTCTGGACTAGAATTCCTGACAATGCATTTACCAATGATTAAAACCAGCATATTCAATCTAAATTGAAAACAAATTATGCTATAGTAGATGCTATATGAAAAAAATAACTTTCCTTTGCAGCAGTTGAGCTGCAGCACTTGGAACCATCTGAAGTTTCTGAGCTGATTTCTGCACCTGCCAATGCTATTCTGTACTGAGTGTGGAATAAGCCACTCATCCCAAGACAGGACAGGAGGTTGCTTCTTGGCCACATACTACACCATCTGTCCTGGGGAAATCCTCATTTTGCTGTTCCTCAGTGGATGACAACGGTTGAAGTTCCCATGCATCAGGAAGTTCCCATGCACTGGTGTGGATGTGCGTCAGCTGCTGCCATCTTCGCTCTGGCTTCTGGTGCCAATGTACATGCCCGTGCACCATGCACCATGCACACATGGCTCATGACGTGATATGATAGCACACTTGCACAGCACGTCTGGTGACTCTCCAGCACTGGAAGAGGTGTGAATCCAGTGTGTAGAGTGTTACTGGCTCTGGTGATGGAGAAGGTATGTGCACTTAATCATGCTTTCCAGTGCACCCCTGCAGGGAGGGAGCCATTTCTTAGTCAGAACCGGCTCCTCTGAGTGCAGATGGTTCATCTGGGAGCACACTGGAAGGCCACAACTCCAGGGCCAAGTGGAGGGAAGGCAACTCTAGCCAAGTGTGAATTGGTTCAGAGTTTGCAGAAGAAGCCATGGATGAATTACTAAAGCTCCAGGCAGTGATACTGGTCCAGCTTCAGAATGATTTCAGCTTCAGCATCCTACATTAGATTTCTTCATCTTGTTTCTCCTAAATCTTTTTCTCTTTTTGCTATGCACAACTCTAAGGATACACCCTCAAGCTTTATGATGATCTCCAGATTGGTACTGCAAGGTGGTAAGGGGAACGGAAAGGATGCTACCTGCATTAAAAGACAGTTTGCAGGAAACTTCAGGTACCCTGGCTTGCAAAACAAAAGGGAATTTCTACTGCCTGATTTCCACCCCCACTTTCATGAAGGACATGTTTCTATCAGTTTGACACTATTCCTTTAAGACACTGGGCTTTGCACTGACTGCACCCCTGCGGTTTGCATTCCTTTTTTCTTTTTTATGAGATTCTGCTTTATGGGGTGCTAAATGGCTTAATTACATTTTACTGGCCTATTCTGCTTGCTTGCTCATATCCTATTTAATCTGACACAGAAAATTTCTCTTCTTCAGATGAGGAAATCAAATCCATACACATTTTGGGGGGTTGAAGAGCATAGGAGAGTCTGTAGGGATTAACGGGCTATTATTTAGTTTAACGTGTTATTTGCTGAGAGGGTTCATTTTATGCGAGTTTCCAAACCGCAGACAAACTAGGAAAGATCCCAAAGGATTATAGGATAGCTGTCGCCACAGAACAGGAGCGACAAATTCCCTTGGTTTCCTTCTAAAACTTTAGCTTACTTTTGCACACACAAAATGTCAATTTGCATTCTAGATTGTCTGCCTAGAAATCATTAAACAAAACTTCTAATGCATAGCCTGGCTAAGAAATACTCACTGGCTTCAAATATAGCCTCTGGGTTTCTTTTTAATTGATATGGAGATCTGCTATCTACTACGTGTAAAGATACTGAAGGGCTCCATTTGTAAATGCTGTTGAAATGTACAGTTCTTGATAAATCGTATATAATGCTCTGCACATGTTATAAATATGAGAGTTCCTGTACATGGTTGACTTGGGTCCCAATAGCCCAATTGTCCATGTACTGGATCAAAATACAGCTTGAGAAAATTAAACGGGTAGCTCAGTTAGAACTGCTTCTCCCTCATTACGCCAATGATTCCATTTTTACAAAACTTGACTGGAATGAGGTGACTGAACCTTTCAAGTAAGCACTGATGAGTTCACAGTCTAAAGAAGAATGAGACCTCCTGTCCCCTTCATGATGCATTGGAATGTAAGAAGAAACGAATTGAAACCCACAATTTTAGGGAACTTTTTCACCCAAGCTTTTGATATTCCTAACCAAAAGTTCAAGCAGTCTTCCATTTTTAAAAAGAATATTTTTTTCCTAAAGCATGACTTTCTTTAAATGTATTTTATTTAGAGTACTGCATTATGCGATTTGGAGATCCTTGCACTGCCAAGTATACTGGTATTTTGATCTACAATTTGCTTCAGAAAGTGTAGATTTGGAGATTCCTGCTCCATTTCTAGTCCACATTAAGGCTTTTGTCCATGAAAACATGATGGTGGTGCTAATAGCTGTCCACCTATGCCAACAGACTTTTCAAAAGGTTGGAAAAGATAGTTTCAAATCTGTGTGGTATACATAAACTAAGACTGTGTTCCCATGATGGAAGAGTGTGGTGTTTTAAGGGTAGAAGCGCTTGCTCCCATCCAGAAGCAAGGCACAGTGTCTTTACCTGATGTATCTCACCTGGGGAATGAAAGTGCAGTTCACCAGTTTCATGGATGCAGCATGGTTTTGGAGTTGGTCTTGAAAGTCAACCATTTAGTGGGAAATGGTCCCAGAAAACACCTATCATGCTTCCAACAATTTGGCTATTTTTTGATATGACAAGCATATTTCTGGCCAAGGTAGGTCACTTATTCTGTCACTGTGCATCTGCACCGCCATGACGTGAGTGTAGGGGGACAGCTAGTGCTCTCAGAGTTCTTTTTTCTGCTCTGAAGGAAGGAAGGGTGGTTCCAAAAGGTACTTGCCAGCCCTCAAGTGTCCTTTCCTCTGAGGCATGCTGCATGCCTGGGGGCACCTCTGGCATGCAGATACTGTGTCCCTCTAGGACAGCAGTTCTTAACCTTCCTAATGCTGTGACCCCTTAATGCAGTTCCTCGTGTTGTGGAGACCCCCAACCACAGAGAGGGGGCAGCTCAGATGATTATGGGACGGGAAGGCAGGAGATTCGTCGCAACCCCTCTGAAAGGGTAGATCAACCCCCAAAGGGGTCATGACCCACAGGTTGAGAACCACTGCTCTAGGACTATACCTGGTACTTTCTTTCATCCATGTGGATACAGCCCAAGACCCTTTACACATGGGAAATTTTCCCACATTAGGAAAGGACTAGAGGCCTTCCCTCTGCATAGTGAAGGGGGATAAGGAAATCCACACCCCCTCTTAATACAGGACTGAGGGCAGGCTGGTCTAGGGCACCTAAAATGTGGTATGCATCCATGGGATGGAACACAATGGGAAGCCCTTTGTAGAGGTGCTCCAGGAAGAGCAGCAAAAACTGGAACTTAAGAACTATGAAAAGGACCCCTCATGTGCATTTCAAGGAGAACCAAAGTTCCCATCTTTCAAAGCTTCCAGAACCAGTTTTGGGGGTTAGCCCAGCCTTTGGAGGCAGGTGCCAAGCCTGGGCTGGCACAGGCCATCTTGCATGCAAATGGTTCTTAGTCCATGCTAGACCTAGTCCAGCCAAGAGTGGACAAGACTAGATAGCCTAGAAAGAATGTGGTATAGGATAGCCTGCACCATGCAATAGTGGCCCAATATCATTTGATGTGATATCTATTTCCCCCTTTCACAGTGGTAAGGGGGAAATAGATCTGCTTTCATTGACACTCACAGCATCACTCCTTCTGTTACACTATGTATTGAGGTACAGGATGTTTGAAAAGTAGGACAGTTTGTTTTCTTTTATTAATAATAATGGACTCTACAGATGGGTGACCTGCTTGATATTAGATAGCTTTGAGGTCTATGAGAAAGAGACATCAACAAATAAATAATTCAGGAACAAAGAGGAACTAAAAAGAAACAATCATGTTGACAAATTTGGGGTGGGGGTGAATGGTCTTAATTACCAACTAGCTTCTGACCTTGTTGCAGTTTCCTTAGAAAGAGGGGGAAATTATTCCTCACAGATCTAAATACATTGCTCATGGTCAATTAAGACAGAAATATAGCTTTCATTGCCTAACATCTGGGGGATAATTTATTATAAATCAAAAAGAGTATAGATGTTTTTGTTTGCTTATTCTTTGAAGTTCTGCATGTGCTCAAATTACGGGAATGAATCTCTGCCCTCTTAAAACATGATGTCAGATAACAAACACTTATGTGTTCCCACATGTTTTCAGGAAAAGTGAACAAGTAACAACCGACTTTGAGATTTTTTGTAAAATGAGAAATTACATATAAATGTTGTCAGATAAGTGAACAAATATATGAGGAGGGGACCGTTTGCTTCATCTAGGGATGTAGACATGCAGTGAGGTTTATTTGGCTCAGGAGATCAGCATTCTTCTTGCCCCAGAAACAAAGCTTGTTATTCGGGAATACCAGATGTGGCCTTTTGTTAAAAGAACATAAGACTATCTGGTTCAGCATCCTGTCTCACACAGTAACTCACCAATTGCTTCTTGGCCTATTTAAGCAGAAGACAAAGGCAAAACTTTCACCTGTACTCTACTCACCGCAAATGGCCTTTAGAGGCATCCTGTCTCTCCAAGCTGGAGAAAGTACCTAGGCATCCATTTTAGTAGCCATTGATATACCTGTCCTCCTTGAATTTAACTAATCCTTTCTTAAAGCAATCAATGCTGTAATTCTTTCCCATAAGAGGTTTGATTTCTTCTGTTGCTTCTTTGCTTCCTTGTTCTTGTTGCTAGATGAAGATTTGATTCTCCATGCAGGTCTGTGGAAAAGGTGATTTAGATAGAACCAGTTGGGGATTGGTGCAGGATCTTATTTAATGACAAGATTGAATTAGAATAATGATAAAGTGTGGAGCATATGGACGTAGGACCTATTGAGATGGTCCGCCCTTGGAGACTTATGGAATCTCAGTGATTACTGAATGCTCTGAGGGACTTTCCAGTTGGCATGTTTGGTGCTCCTGTCAAAGCTCTGACCTCTCTCTGGAATCGGAGTTGAGCAGGGTTATTGACACGATCACTCCCAAGTGCCTTTGGTACTCCATGGGGCTACGAGCCATGAAACAAGAAGGTCGATGGCTAGAGCACAAGTGCTGCGAATCCGGCTGAACATGAGTTAGTGCACATTATTGTGCCTACCACGAGGCGGTGACAGCGGTGAAAAGTAGTTTTTTCTCTATTGCCATTGCGTCCTCAGGTAGAGTATTGTACTTTAGAGTAGTAAATGGCCTTATAAAACATTGGCCTGACGAAGCGTGAGCCACAGCCATCTAATATCTGCTGCAACAGTTTTGCAAAACACTTTGGGCGTGTCCACATGGAGTTTAAAAAAAAAGCGGAGTGGAAGCAAAGCAGCTTAATGTGAATCTTAATTTGCATTAAGCTGTCCACATGGTAATGGAGGACAACGCGGGTTCCAGGTGAACCCGCCCATACCCATGAAAATGGCAGTAAATCCATGAATCGGGGTAATGGCGGTTTTCTCCACCCCCTCCCCCCTTGCCTGAGCGTGCAAACACACATCTGATAAAGACCTTTCAATTAGGGATGTGCCCAAATATTCATAACATTCATTATTCGGATAAATTTGGACAAATTCAGACATTCATACACGAATCGAATGTTACATTCATAGACTGAGATTCATACAAAAGCTTCAGAACATCAGTGAAACAGGGAGGTGGGAAAGCAGCTGCACCAGTCACATCTGCAATGGATCCAGAGTGAATTTAAATTGGTTTGAGAGCAGATTCAAAATGGATTCAGGGCAGATTTGACACTTTCAGAGTGGCTATGTTATGGGATACATATCAGATATGTATTGATACGTATCGCATATGTATACGTATTGGATATGTATGTATTTGTATTGGATATTCGTACAAATTTGTATAAATACATTTGTATCAAATAGAATCCTACCACATTTAAAGGGGATCAATTCGAATGAATATGAATTTTCTTACATATGAAACAAATGCAAAGAAACCTTGCCATCTGTGCACATCCCTACTTTCAACATTTAGTGAACTCTGAAGTCGTAAAGTTTAGCAGGAACTATATCATGTATTTTTCTGTCGCACTCCTTCTCTCGAAGGCAGGTTACTGTACTGCCAACTGCTTTGATCCGGCAAACACCTTTTTCTTCTTTTTTAATGATGCAGTTGCCTAAGGTTTGTATCTTCTTATATTTGCCTCTGTCTTCTCCAGGACATTCATTCATTTGTTCGTTCGTTCGTTCATGAAGAAGCATAGATGAATGTAGAACACACTGTCTCTCCCCTATCTTTGGTTTAAGTCTTTGTTCGAAGAACATACAAATATTCCACACCACAGATCTCAAGTACCATCCCTTTTTGCTTCAGGTCCATGATACGAAGACTGTGCCGCTCGGATGAGTGGCTATCATCTGATATACACTCTGGTACTTTAAAATTAGCACTTAATTAACAGAGAAGAAACAAAGAGGACAATTCATCGAAATCCCACTGGTGGGAAATCATTGCCTCTTGGTTCTATGAACAATCTTTTTCTCCGTCTTTCCTCTGGCTCCCTTAAACTCTTAAAATGCTAGAGAAGTGAGGGCCACCTGCCTTAGATCTGGCATGTGCAGATAATCAGGGGTTTGGGGACTGCCATGTGACAGTCCCAAGATGAAGAAGCCATGGCTTGTCATTGCAAAATGGCTTACTCCATCCCATACACAGTCAGACGTCAGCCCCAGCAGCTGTGCTGACAACAGGGTTCTTTGGAGTTCATTCAAAGTTTTGTTCCCATCCCTTCATGGTTACATTTCAAGACAGAATCTGAACTTTTTACACAGGATCCATACTGTTATCTCCTTTTTTTTTGGTCTCCTATTAAAGAAAGGGTATGCTAAAAAGTAGGATATAAGTTGCTGACAGGAAATGCAGACAGTGTAAATGGTGTAGTGTTCATTAGCATTGAAAATACTCTCTCAATTTCTTTCTCTTCCTGTAGTAAATAATGATGTAGAAACCAGCCTCGAGATCAGATGAGATAAAAGTAGAGGTGTTATGAGTGGTTGAATATTTGAAAAACAACACATTTTTATAAACAGAACCCCGTAATAAACAATCAGCCCTAGGTCACCTTTTTTGCCAAAGATGAAAACTTCACTGGTAGGACAGCCTGGGACAAATTGGAATTTTCTGCCCATTAGTAACTGTATCTTGGGGATATTTTCATATTGTGGCTGGGGACAGCAGAGTGGAAAACATGCTATGATTTCATGGGATTGCACCAGACAGCTTCAAGTCTTGGTATGGATGTAGCATTTTGAGAATAACCTGCCCAGGTATAAGTCTATAGGTTACCACTGCATTTCAGATTTTCCATGGCATGAGTTATCTTTGTTTTTCTTTTCACTTCACATTGTAGAACTGAATATCTGCTTGACTACAGTGCTGCTATGGTTCCTGATGTTACCCCATTGTATAAATTTATATCAGACCTCACACATTTGCATCAAAAAGGCACTTGGCTTACTTTAGGGATGTTTCTAAATGTCTCCTGATCAAATTTTCTCCGGAGAAGCTGATGTGAATGATTTGGCTTTATTTCACAGCGAATGTAGTGCCATAATAACTCACTATCACTACAATGTTTTTCTTTTGCATTTCATGATATTTTGCATTTATATCATTCAAGACTCTATTCAAGTTTACTCTGACTTTCTACTTCTTTAAGTCATTTGTGACTATTGTATTTCCATACCAACAGACATAATTTTTGGTGGGAAAGGCAATCTTGCTTTGAATGCAAAAGAGATTGCATCAACATTTTTCCAAGTGATATTTTACCTACATCCACATGCACTGGTAAGTCACAGAGCCCCATACAAGCTTAGCGTAATCTTACACAGTGTTGTATTGACCTTTTTATGCACAATTAATTAGCAATATGCAACAGTGCATGTGTACAGAAGAAAAGGTTTGCATTAAATTATCTTTTCAACAACAAAAAATGAAAATAAAAAGGAATCCCATTGATCATTCAAAAGCAGGCAAAAATTAAAAAGGTTTCTCGAAGAGTGACCCAAAGGAAATGCATTGTACTGTTCTTCAAATTCTGGGGGACAATGTACCTTTGATAAGTGTGATGGCCCTTTTTTGGCTGGTACGAAAAGACTCTGAGCTTAAAGACTGAAAAGTTATATGTGCATGAAGAAAATTTGAGCCATTTCCACATTTACTTTACTGAGTCTGGATCAAAGCATCCCACACTGATTTGGTGCTATGGAATCTGTCCCACTAGCAGATGAATCCACACTAAGACTTTTCCTGAATGGTATGGCATTAGTATGCTGTACAATTCTAGTAAGTGTGAACAGGCCCTTAGACTGCGCCAGCAGTGCAGAAAGGAGGTACTTAGTCTCCTTCCTAAACCAGATTACAGGTACATGTGAAAATGCCCATAGCCTCAAATATTTATGAATGTCAGGTTTTAAAGACTGTCGTTGGTTACATCCAGAAATCGATCATTTATTCGTCTTTATTTAGATTTCTGGAATGAAGCATGGATATTCCAGAATATCTTTGCTTTATTCCAGAATAAGTAATCTTTATTCTGGAATAAGTAACTGACATCTGGATGCGGCCATTGAGTGTAATAAATGCATTATTTGCTATTGTTGTTATCTACATTGTGAATTTAGCTTGGCAATATATCAGGTCCCATACATAAAATCATTTCGTTGTGATAGTTGTTTTCCAATTCAAAGGTATTCTGACCCATTAATAACGGGAAGGAATATGAGATACACATAAATAGGCTTCAAATATGGCATTTCAATATTTAATTTTTGAAATTCTTCTAAGTAGATCAGAAATCAGAAGATGTTGAATGAAGAGCAAATCCATAAAACACTCTAGAAGTAAAGTAGGAAAAATTACAGCACTGTATTCCTCCTATGCACTTAACTATGCACCCTATCATTGCAACAATGTGAAATTTGAAAATAACCTAATAATGAAAATAAATACTGAAACAGCAGCTACCGATGTTGGGCATGGTACAGAAAACAGTTAAAAGAATAAAGAACAGGTTTGTTGCCCTCAGAGAACATGCAATTTTACAATTGCTCATTATAGTGAAAATGCCCATGCCTGAGTGGATGTATCTAAAGTTCAACGTTCCCTGTTTTTCTCCTGACCTAGGCATGTCTGACAAGTATGTCTAGCCTTGATGGACTTGGCAGCTGCTGCTGATCCTTTGCCGGCTGGAAGGGTGAGGGTAATTCAAGAGACACACAGAAGATGGGCTCACCTCTCCCCCAGGGGGGGAAAAACCTTGTCACTTTGCTGGTGTTCCACTTCAATGGCCTGTTGGGCAGGCCGGCAAGAAGCCAACACAGGGACCCAGAGGGCCCTTCTGGTTGCTTTGTCTTGCTTCAGCGATCTAGCAACTGATTCCATTTTGGCAAAACTTTCACCTTCAAAATGGCCCATTTGTGAGAACAAAACAGAACAGAAGCAAGGACATAATGTTGTTTCTCCTATATGTGAATTCTCAGCCACCATCAGATAAAAGTTGAGAAAGAATCTGTCCTCTCTGTCCTTCTTATTTATTTTTTTCCAGCCTTGCTTGATCTTCTTACAGAAAACAAGTAAGGGCAAATATAAATTATCCTTTGCTGAAATGCTGAATATTGATCAGGAAGAAGAAAGGCAGGTTAAGATGGTGACACATATGCAAAGATGTAATGGAAATGCCATGCTTCAGATACAGATAGACACTTTTGGTCCTCCTTCTCTGAGCCTTAAGAATGCATTTCAAAAGGTTGGGGTGGGGCGAGAGGGACATCAATTAACCTGGCAAGTGAAGTTTTGAATCCATTCTTAATGCTATTGATAGCAGGGGACCCCCTCTGTATGTTTTGTAATTACCCTAGTATTTCCTGCAGTATAAGTATAAACGGCTTAGGCTTGGGCATCCTGTGAAGAAACGTTCTCCCTCTGCTGATCTGAGGCATGAGAGAAAGGCTGCTTGTCTTATCGCTTTGCTTCATTCCATCTGCAGCCAGCAGGCGGTCCAGCTAATCATTGTCACCGGGACAGCAGATGAGCAATCTGGGAAAGGGAGATAGATGCAACACCAGAGGAGATAGGTTCTTTCTGACAGTGCGAGCGGTGCAGAAAACTCATCACACTCTCCTGGTTTCAAAGGCGAAAGCAGTGCCCCTTTAAACCGGAGGCCTGTCCTTTAATTATACAAATGCAATGATCAAAGTTATTATGCGTCTTTACAAAGGAAAGGGTCTTAATTGAAAGCAGCACGGCTACCTTTGAGACAAACAGTGCTCCGTTTTCATGGATCGTTCCGTGACAGCGAGGAGAAAAGGAAAGCAGGAGGGAAGAGTGGGAAAAAAAGAGAGATGGTATTTAACAAGCAATCTGCTTTATATGGAAATGTAATGAATACAGTTGATAAAGAAGAAGAAGATGAAGAAGAGACAAAAGTTGTGAAGTTTCAAGCTGGGAAAGAACTTCAAAGTATATTCAAATGTCACATTGATTTTTCTTCAAATCTCTAAGTAGTAAGTTTTTCAAAAGAGGAATATGATCCTCTATTTTATCCACTAATGTTTTATCTACAAACAGAGGAGAAAAAGCACAGTGTTTTCTTTTCACATAAAATAATCCTTATATTGGAAAGTCTTTATCTTCCCCCCTGCACACACACTTTATAACTAAAGATTGTCCTGTTGCCTTTGAAAAATGTGGTGTTTCCACCATATTTGTCTGGTGCGATCTACGTCAAGGTCCTGTTAGGAATGTTAGGATGATACTCTGCTATGGACATCACCAAACCATGCTTGCATGCATGCAAATGGTTGAATGCAAATAGCTAGCATGCTCCTGCATATTGACAGCAAGGATTCTGAAAACAGAATGGTGTCTGTATCTTGGTACCATCAGCCTTCCCATCCAAAGCAGATCTCCAGAGTCCCAGGAGCTGTAATCCACTGGGACTTTCCCTATACAAGACCAAATTCAAGCTACCCAGATGCTGATGGGAAGGAACCCATCCACTCTGCAGGAACCAGAAAGGCAGAAGGTAATCATACAGAATGACGTTGCATGCAGGAATGCAAAGTTATCAAGGAAGAGTCCTAATGATTCACGCTTGTACTTTTGGGAGAGGCTGGACACATTTTTCATAACTCTGTACGGGGTAACTGTGATTTGTTGCTAGAAGCAAAATAAAGCCTCACTGTGCTTTATTGTTTTCCATCTATTCCAGTTACCTTTCCAGCTTTTCTTAACCTCCTGCATGTCTACTTTCCACTCCCACATCAATTGTCCTTCTGCTGCTGGTGTCCATTGTTGTGAGTTTTGGTGCTAACCCATACAGATCCCTGGCTCCCGATCAAAGTCTGAGTGAGTGCTGCAAATAGTCAGTTTGCTGTTTTAGAAAGTGCTAGTGAGTTGCCTAGCAACATTAGCTGGAGCTGACAATAGCAATATCCAGGCATTATCACTTCCAATGCATCCCCTGCTAGTCCTGCCCATGGTATCTATGTGCTAAGGAAAGATCTACAAGTAGGAAGCTGTTCCTTTGGTTTGCAACTCTGGTCACTGCAGACTGTAGCTTATAGAGAAAGTCTGTGTGCATGTTCTACAGGTTTCAGACCTTCCCTCTGTGAGTAGACACAATAAGGAAGATTATTGTAGAGCAAAGCAGGAGTGCATGCCGTTGCTCTTCCGTTTGAAATACTGCTTGTTTACACACTCATGCACACATGGTGTGCACAGAAAGAAGAGAGAGAGAGCGAAACAAATGGGCAAAATGCAAGTAGACCCAATATGATATCTTCCATAAATTGTTGGACTTCATTCCACTTTGGTCCCAGCCCTCTTGGTCCATCATGATGGAACTTGTAAGCCTAAAGGAACACCTTCTTCCATATTTTGTCCTAACATCTGCAGGAGAGGCCCTCCTGGTTGTACCATCACTCTCAATAGCAAAAGGGGTGGGCACCTGGGATAGGGCCTTTTCAGTGGTGGCTCCCAGATTGTGGAATAGTCTTCCTCCCGAGGTGCATCAGGCATCTTCAGTTTATGCATTCAGGAGAGCTGTGAAGATGCACCTCTTCACCCTGGCCTTTGGCTAAACAAGGAAATGGCTTTTCCTCCCCACATTCAGGCATTGTTATAGTTTTAATATGTTCATTTTCTATGTTCACTAATTTTCAATGTTGTAACCTGCCCTGAGGCCTTTGGGTATAGGGTGGGATAAAAATTCAAATAAATAAATAAACCACATCTAGAGGACACCACACAGGCTATTTTTTTTCCCTAAGAAAGGAATTTGTGAAAATCTAATTTTAAAGAATTCAAGAGATAAGAAACAAAGGAGGTAACACATGAAGCTGATTTGTTTTTTAGTCAAATCATTAGACTTGGCAATTTAAACAATGCTCTTGTGATGCTCCTTTGGTGCCTTTGGAGGACTTAAATTTCTTCCTTCCTGCAATCCAGCTAGTTCGTTTTCAGTCTCTGGCTTCTGTACACTTTATGTGTTGCCCCTATATTTCTGGTTAGCCAAAAATAAAAGATTTATTTTTAGATTATGTTTATATTCGTTGCAATGCTTTCTGCAACGTTTTGAGAAGAGTCTAGAATAATTTCTCCAAATTTCATTGCTTTCAGGGGCTGGAGACCTCTATTATAGGATGTTCACAGGATTCCAATAACACAGGTGGCAGAATGTGCCTGGTAGAGGCCTGGGGAGTATGAAATACTCATGCCAGCTGTGAACCCTCAGAGATGTCCTTCCCAAAGAGCAGGAATGAAGCGTTGACTACTTACGTGAGCGTTCATTTTCTTCGGTTTCAGACGACTCACTATGGGTTTTACACCTCATCACTTGCTTGACCGAACGAGTTTTCGCCACCAGGTGGCGTCTTCTCTAGTAGGTCTTGCTGTGATGTCACTTCCCCAGTCAAGCGAGGAGCGACAGTATCCAGATCTGCTGAGGAAGCCTAAAATAAAAACAACAGGTTAAGAAAGACAACTAAAGTAAAATAAGGGTGGATCGTGAGTCGTCTGAAACCGAAGAAAATGAACGCTCACGTAAGTAGTCAACGCTTCATTTTCCTTGGTTTCAGACTCCTCACTATGGGATGTACCAAAGCCCAAAAACACAGGGAGGGAAATAACAAAATCACTAACAACGCCACCCTCCAAGAGGCTACTGGAACCCTCTTACCGTGGTATAAATGATGTGCTGTAGGACTCTCCGACCAAAAGAAGCATCCGCAGAACGAAGTTGATCGAGACGATAATGCCTGGTGAAAGTCATCGGCGAAGACCATGCTGCTGCCTTGCAGATCTCCACCAGAGGTGCGTTCAAGGCTAGAGCAGCAGAAGTAGCAGCTGACCTAGTGGAATGGGCTTTAATTCCCTGTGGAACTGGCTTGCCCTTTGACTGATAAGCTAAGGCTATGCAAGCTCTTACCCAACCTGCAATTCCCCTAGCGTTCACCTTTTGTCCCAACGATGCTGAGTGGAACCTTAGGAAAAGAGATGGTGATTTCCTAAACTCCCTTGTCCTATCTAGGTAAAAACTTAGGGCTCGACGCACATCCAAGGTATGCCACTTCCTTTCCAGGTCAGTCTTTGGATTGGCACTGAAGGTTGGAAGAATGACCTCTAAATCTCTATGGAAGGACGTGTTCACCTTTGGTCTGAATGCGGGGTCTAACCTTAGAATCACCGAATCTGGTGTAAACTGGCAGTACGGCTCATCTGCTCGAAGTGCAGAAATGTCCGACATCCTACGAGCAGAGGTGATTGCAACCAAAAAGGAGACCTTGAAAGATAAGGTTCGGAGTGGAACCGTGGCCAAAGGTTCAAAAGGCTTTCCGGTCAAGGCGGAAAGGACCAACCGGAGGTCCCACGTGGGAAATCTATGAGAAACTGGTGGAGACTTGTTCTTTAAGCCTGAAAGGAAAAGTCTGACATGATTATCATGTGACAATTTTCCTCCCCTTGTCAAATCCAAAACCGATGCTAAAGCATGAATCTGTTTCTTTATAGTGTTGTAATGCAGGCCCTTACGAACCCCAGATTGAAGGAAAGATAGAATTTGGTTTGTAGTGGAATTAAGGGGGTCTATACCCTGCGGTCTGCACCATCTTACAAAGGCCTTCCAGGCTGCATCGTAAATGCGCCTGGTGGATGGACGTCTTGCTTCTAACATGGTGTCTATGACATCATCCTCGATTCCTGCTAACTTTAAGCAGGACCGTTGAGCAAGGATGCTGTCAGAGACAACCACGCCGGATCCTGATGAAATACCCCCTGCTGGGACAGAAGGGTCGGAGAGACCGGGAGAGGGAGTGGAGGTCGAGTTCTCATGCTCTGCAGAAGAGGAAACCAACTCCTCCTCGGCCACTCTGGTGCAATCAGGATTACATGAGCCCCTTGTTGAAAAACTCTTTGGAGGAATCTGAGGAGCAGCGGAAAAGGAGGAAAGGCGTAAAGCAGTCCTCCCGGCCAAGGAGCCGAAATAGCATCCACTGCCCATGCGTTCGGGTCCCTGAACCTTGAAATGTATAGCGGAAGCTGTGAATTTTGCTGGGATGCAAACAGGTCTATAACTGGGAGCCCCCACTGCTGCACTATCCACTTGAAGACCTCCGGGTCTAACTGCCATTCTGCTTGCGGTAGATCTTTGCGACTTAGGGAATCCGCCCAAGAATTCAGGACTCCCTGTATGTGAATAGCAGAAATAGACAGGAGATTTGTTTCAGCCCATTGGAAAATCTCAGTTGAAAGACCCATTAAAGATGACGATCTGGAGCCCCCCTGTTTATCAATGTGTGCTTTGGCAGTAATATTGTCTGTCAGGACGAGAACATGCTTACCCTTCAGTAAGGGTAAGAAATGCTTCAAGGCTAAAAAGATTGCTTTTAACTCCAACCAATTGATTTGATGCTTCATGTCATCCGGCAACCATTTCCCCTGGGCAGTGTGACCTCTACAGTGAGCACCCCAACCTCTGTTGCTCGCATCCGAGGTTACTCGTATTCTGTCCACGAAGCCCATCGGAGTGCCCTTTGATAAATTAGCTATGTTTGTCCACCAGGATAGAGAGCTTCTCGTTGCCATGGATAAGGACACCGAAACCTCTGTGTTGGAGGTGATCATGTGATTATACGGTTTGAGTGCCCATTGAAGGGGGCGCAGATGGAACCGCGCCCAAGGAACAAGGTCTATAACCGAAACCATCTTCCCCAAGAGAGAAGCCAGGGTACTGAGCTTCGCTCTTGAAGACCTCCTAAGAGCCCGGGCCATTGTCACAATCGACATGATTCTCTCCTGACTCGGTGAGATAGAGAAACTCCTAGTATCAAACGAGGCTCCCAAGTGGGAAATGTGTTGGCTGGGTGAAAGTGAACTCTTTTCCCAATTTATAAGGAACCCATGATATTGAAGGGTGTTAATGGTTTCCTTGACTGCCCGGGCTGCTTGAGACCGAGAATTGGCCTTGCAAAGGACGTCATCCAGGTAGGCGAAGACCTCCACACCCCTGGTTCGGAGGTCCGCTACGAGGACGGAGAGGATTTTGGTAAAGATCCTCGGTGCCGCGGCCAGTCCGAATGGCAATGCTCTGTATTGGTAGTGTAATCCGCCTATGCAGAACCTTAAGAAGGGTCTCGCAGATGGTGCCATTAAAATATGAAAATAAGCATGTCGTAAATCGAGAGATGCTAGGTAATCCCCTTTGCGTACTGCTCCCCGGATAGAAGCCAAGGTTTCCATTTTAAAACGGTCCACAGAAAGAAATTTATTGAGGAATTTCAGATCAAGAATAGACCTCCATTCGTCATTCTTTTTTGGCACAAGAAAAAGAATCGAATAAACCCCTTTACCTCGTTCAGAAACAGGAACAGGCTCAATAGCACCCAACTGTAATAACTCTCTTAACACATTCTGTAAAGCCAGCTTCTTAACCGAATCAACTGGCATTGGAGATGAAATAAAACGAACTGGAACTCTAGAAACAAACTCCAACTCATAGCCCGACTCAATCACCTTAAGTACCCAAGGGTCTGAACAGGTAAGCGACCATTCCTGGGCGAACTCTGAAAGCCTCCCACCAACAACATCTGAATCATTAACAGAAGATGAAATAAGAAATTCGGGAGTAGTGACAGAGTCCTCGTGAAAAAACATGTTGAGATGACTCCTCAACGAGAGGAGAATGCTCCCCTGTTAAATCTACCAAATTTACTCCCTCCTCCTCCTCTACCGAGCGGTTCTCTGTTTGCAGAAGGCTGGCGCCCCCAGGTCGCTCTACCCCTGGGGGGCCTGGAACGAAAGGGCTGCCTGTATTGGAAGTCCCTCTGATTTTTCTTGAAAAAGGAGAAAGAGGACCTTCCCCTAGAGGAGGAGGAAGGAGCAGAAGTTGGCATAACTTTCTTTTTATCTTTATTCTCCACGAGAATGTCCTTAAGACAGTCCTCACCGAAGAGGCTCCGCCCCTTAAAGGGAGCCGTGATGACCTGATTCTTCAAAGTCAAGTCCACGTTCCAGTTTTTGAGCCACAGTGCTCTACGAGTTGCTGTGGCCAAACCGGACGTACGAGCCGCTAGCTGGAGTGAATCAACTGTGAGATCTGCAATCAGAGCTGTATTTCTTCTAATGGCCTCCAAGGCCATCCTGGCATCATCAGATATAGAAGGATCCGCAAGGAGGTCTTCGATCCATTTAAGTGAAGCTCTAGCTAGCAGTGAACCAGAAGAAGAGGCTTTCAGTAAAAGAATCTGTCCTTCAAAAGATTTACGGAGCATAGATTCCATTTTCCTATCCAGGGGCTCTCTCAGGATAGATTCAGAGTCCCTAGGTACCACATTCTTTGAAACAAGTTGGGTGATTGGTGCATCAACAGCCGGAACCGCCCACATGGATTCAGCGTGGTCTTGAGGTAAAAGAATCTTTTTCAGCATGACCGGCAGTCTCCTGGCATTAGCCGGCTCTTGCCATTCCCTTAAAACTAGGTCCTCAAAGATAGAAGGGAGAGGAAGGACTTTCTCTTCAGTGGGCGGTACCCACATCAACTTGGCTGCTTCCTCAGATCGGCCCTCCTTGATCTTGGAAGGAAGAGTCAGACCCAAAGTCTCAGCTGTCTGGTCAATAGCTATGATGACTTCCTCATGAGGGACAAGCCTCGGAGTAGTTGGAGGCTGTTGCACAAAGTCAGGTTGATCATCCTCCAGCAGGGCCATTTCCTGGAAACTAACCAAGTCAGAGGCCTCTGTACCAGACGTGACCGAAGCCGTTGATGTACCAGGCCTTGGCTGAACTCGCGGAGGAGCAGGCACAGGAGCAGCAACATCTTCCTCATTAAGACCCTGAGCAGGGGTAGGTGCAGGAACTGAGGCTTGAGACACCGCCTGAGTTGCCTGAGTCTTGACTGAGTGAGAGCGAGAAGATTTCGCCTGCTCCCTCTTACTCTTCTTGACCTTCTTGACAGGGGAAGCCTCCTCTGATGAGGAGGAGGATGAAGAAGAAGGAGAACGACGCCTCTTGTGCTTCTTTCCCTTTTTTGAAGATTGAGGGAAAAACCCCGCTGCTTTAAAGGTGGCCATCAAACCGGACATCATTGAGTCCTTTAGGGATTCAGCAATGGTCAAGATATCCGCAGTAGGCACTGAGGAGGGGCCAACAGAGGGGGGCTGACCCCCAGCTGCAGCTGAACAAACCCCCTCCTTGGCAGATGTAGAAGGATTGAGCTTGGAAACACTTTGTGGTGAAAACGGTGTTCCTTTAGATACGGGGGCCTTGGGAGCCTGAGCCTGATCAGAAGGCGGGGGAACCACTTTCTTTGCCTTTGATGTAGTTACTTTAGGCTTTTGAGACTTTAGGCCCTCATCTGAGGGGTCAGGGAGCAAGGATTGCTGAGTAGAATCCATCATGCTGAAAAAGGAAGAAATAATGGAAAATACAGTAACTAGGAAGCCTCTTTAATAAGAAATAATAATATTATTAGAGATTGGGGGCACTATGGGGGCGGATGGCAACGGATTGTGAAATCCGGCCTAACTTCAAAAATGAGACCTGTAGGCCTCAACCGCTAAAATGGCGCCCAAGCGATTGCCCTTACTTAAAATGGCGGCCGCAGCGCTGCCCTTACTCAAAATGGCCGGCGCAATCCCAGGCATGCGCAATGGAGGCAGGCTGGCCGAGCACCCTTAATGGATGCCCGAAGTGACGGTTATAGCCCTCACGACGGGCGGGGCGAAATGGCGGTCGCGCGAAGCGACGACCCGGTTCTTGAAGCTTAACAACCAGTATAGAAGACCGGAGGGAGCTGCCGTATCACAAGGAAAAATTTTCTTTTCTTTATTATTATTTTTTTTTTATATTCTTTAACACCGATCGCCCAGGAGTAACCTTAAATAATATATACCTTCTCTTCCTTTGTTAATTTTAAACAACAGCACTTCGCTCTCATTCCCTATTCCTCAATCCTTAGTCTGTCTCTCTCATCCAGCAGTCTCCTCCTTCGATCTCACTGTAATTAATTCTTTTTTTTTTTTTTTTAGAGAGCCGCTCAATAGAGTGCCGGCTGCCTGAACTGACAGCCGCGAAAGAACGGAGAAAGCGGACACGGAGGAAAATGCCAGGCAAGAGGGGAGGGAGGCAGCGAGGGCGGGAAAGGGACGGCCGCCGACTAGCCTAGTGACAGAAAGGATTGCGATGACTGGGAAGAGGTAGGGTGGGGGGGGGAGAGGCTATTTAAAAGCGGCTCCCGTCCCAAGGGTAACGAAAAGGCACGAAATAGACAGGCGAGGAAATTCCCTCAAGGGAACCGACGCCTCCACTAGAAAGTTAAAGGAATAAAAATCAGAAGTCACTCATCACGGAGGATGAGGAGGAGGGGTGAGGGGGGGGGGGAGATCCCCGGACTCAGACTTCCCTATAGGGTCCTGAGAGTCCAGAGAGTTTATATTACCAACAAAGACTGCAGAAGGGGATCTTACCAGAAATATAAAGAAAAAATATTAAAATTGAACAGGAGCTTCCTCAGCACGCTGCGTTCTGTCAAGCGAACGAGTCTTGACTGGGGAAGTGACATCACAGCAAGACCTACTAGAGAAGACGCCACCTGGTGGCGAAAACTCGTTCGGTCAAGCAAGTGATGAGGTGTAAAACCCATAGTGAGGAGTCTGAAACCAAGGAAAAAAGCAAACTCTGAAAGTGCTTGCTTGCTGCTTTCAAGACCTCATGTTGCGCCTGTGCAGTTATCCTGTTGCCATCCAAATGACCTATCTGGCCTGCACTCTTTCGGAAAGTATTTTTCGTTAGATCAATCCCAGTGTGATAAAAAAATGATGTAAGGGTATCATTTTCTAAGATGGGGATTTTTTATTCTCCACATTCAAAGAGACCAAGGGGATCAGACACTTATTTGTTGTGGCCCTTAAGAAGCTATAATTATCCATTGTCATGGGATGCAACCTAAATCTCCATCTTCTCAGCAGTGTTCTTAGATAGGGAAGGGCAAGGGCAAAAAAGTCTGAATGATGCATTTTCAACTTCACCTTTTAGTTATCAATGAAAAGATCTTTCAAATATGAGATCAGCAACTGACTTTAAAACATGGGTTTTCAAAGGTGCTTTTAACATTTAATTGCTGGAATGATCCAAGGTAGCCTCTGGACTACTCATTTGCCAGGATACTGCCACAGCAGCCCCAGAGTTGACCAAGCCCACCCTGGAGTGATCAAACTGTGGGCAACTTAATAGTAGTCCACACAGGCTGACCAGCAATGTCTGGTATGTTCCAGGGATGGTGTCTTTGCACTTCTTCCAGGTGCTGTGAGGTAAGAGGTGTGGACTGTGTGACTGCAGCTGTTTAGTTGTTTGCAGCCTCTGGATCCCCTTGCAAAGTCCAAACTTGTATCAGATGCCAGTTCTGACATTGGAATAGTAATCTGTGTGGGCTATTCACATTAGATTCACTGCTGGAACAGACCAGAGGTGTTTCAGTGCTCATAATGTGAATGGCCCCCACTGTCCTTGATCGTGGCCACCCTGGACGTATCTACTAGGACATGTCCTGTTCGGTAAGTGTGATCTTGGTCAAAGTCTTGTGCATAGTGTGGTTGTCTTTCATAGCTTATGAAGGTAGTAGAACAATTGTGAATGTAGTTTTGTATTTTAAAAGTATACCATACTTTCTGCACATGTTTCATATAGAGAACCATCCCATTTTACAAGCATCTCAAGCTGTTTTGTTTTGGTTGAGCCTTCAGTGCTTCTGCACCTGGTCTGGAATGAAATGCCGCAATACCATCACTGAAGCTTATTCAAGCATCTGAAATTTTTTTGGATGTCCCTGTATGGAGGTAGGCATGTTATCTTTGGAGACTGCTCTGTTCAGCCCCACCTTTGTGCAGCAGACATCTGACAAGGTCTGGGCCAACTGCTGGTGCCTTCGGTGGACTGGAATAGCTATGTCACCAGTACAGATGACAGCCCCACTCTTGCAATGCAGACAACACCTCACCTCTCATCCTGTAACAGAGTGGACTGGTAAAGCTAGGTCACTCCTAGGGATGTGCAAGAATATTTGAAACATTCAAAATTTGTTTGAATTTGTTTGAATTCAGACATTCAAACTCAAATTGAATTCATTTTTTAACATCCAAATGAATTTGAATGTTTTGAATCATTTGTACAAATTATTTGGACAGTTGTATGCGTACAGATACGTACCCATCTTATTCGTATCTGTATGCATTTGTACAGACACGTACGGGATGAAAATAGGATGCATACAGGATAAAAACCAGATGCGTACAGACACATACTAACGTTGTTGACATTCGTATCTTCAAACATGAATCAAATATTCGTATGAATAGATACAAATGTCTTTGAATTGGTTCAAATTTGAATACATTTGTTTTTTCTCTATTAGTTCAAATTCGAACATTCGAATAGTCTCCCCCTTGAGGTGCGCTGGGCTCCTTCTCTGTTTATGTTCAGGAAGGCGGTGAAGACGCACCTCTTTGCTCAGGCCTTTGGCTAAATGTCAGTCATGTTTCCCCCACTGTAAACACTACTGTTTTAATTGATATTGTTTTGTTTTTAACATGTTTGATTTTAAATGCTGTGATGGTTTTTATTGTTTTAATGTATATTATTATGTTTGCTATGGTGGATTTTAAAGGTTGTTACCTGCCCAAGACCTTTGGGTATAGTGCGGGATATAAATATAAATATAAATAATAAATAAATAAATAAAATATTTGATTCAAATCACATTGAATCTGAAAATTGCATTCATGCACACCCCGAGAGGTGAATGCAGAAAGGGTCAAAGTCACTTGCCAATATGTTGCAGATAATACTTGCTGCGACTTCAAAATTTTTGGGGGGTGGGAAATGATGGGAAAATGATCAAAAGTCTACATTCCTTCCCAAATCCCATGGGGTCATCACAAATACTGTGTTATATTACATAAACAGAATATACAAGAGTCAACGTAGATCCCTCTGTTGCTTGTCTTTGTACTAAAATGCCCAGAAGGAGGAAAATGAACATTGACTCAGATTTCTTTTTCTCCCTGTGCCCTTCTTTTGTTCATAGAATTGCTTTTGAGGATGAATGATTTGTTTTATTTTTGTCGTGGCTGCCTATTTCTCTGCAGTCATATTTATACAAATCCCAGAAGTTGTCACCTGGAATCCCCTCCCCTTAGTATTACAATATGCAGCCTCTTTGGCTTTCTGCTTTGATCCTCAGTTTAGCCGTCATTCATGAATGAAAGGAGGCTTAAAACAGGTGCATCAGGCCCATTATCATTACAGAAAGTTCAAAGTCAATTTCAAATGTAATCAGAACAATACTGAGAAAAAATTATTGTATTTCTCCGCCCATGTGGGAGAATGCTTCTATTTCCTATCTCTTACGTAAATATGGATTTTAAGGGCAAGGAATTGCTATTCCTTCCTTCCACTTGATAGAGTTATGGATGTCAACTTCAGCATTGCTCATCGGTCACCAGGGAGACCGTTCATGAGGACTTCACAGAGAGAGCTCCTTTTAAACTCCACTGAAAATTTCTCCTTAGAAAGTCAGTGGAACATAAGATGTGCTGTATTCTTCTAGTGGGAGGAATCAATTGAGTATGTCAGAAAAAAATATAGAAACTCTTTTATAGCTTTTGCCTAAGCTTACCTGGAATTTGCATTGCAGTCCTTTGTCTATTATTTTTTTTAAAAGATGCTTAGGAAAAGACAGTGAAGTACTGGTCCAAAGGTCTTGTTACGATTCAGTGGGCTGATAGAAGAGCTCTTCAGCCATCTACAAGGACAAGGTTTGCTTGGTAAAGGTCAGGATCAAGTACAAGCAGGAGGACAAATAATGGCCTCCTTTGTGATCTTTCATTTGCGATTTAAGAATCATATGGCCCAATTTTTATGAAGCCTGGTTGAACAGGTTACTAAACGGATTACCAAACAAGTTATTGCCACTGAGGGTACACCTACATGCCAAAAATACTCCGGATTTAAGCTTGTTTTTCCTTGGAGCGTCTCCATACACAGCTTTACTCTGGGCTACATCAGGTGTAAAGGAGGAAAATCCATGGCAGGAAACCCCCCGTTTAAACTAGACTACATCCCACAATAGGGGGAAACCACAGATTTCCCTGGGAGCATGGAGATGCTTACAAGCAGAACTAAAAGCAACTCACTCCTTGCAGCCCTGTAGCTGTCAGATTCAGCTTCTTCCATTCACGTGAGGACAGGTGATTCAGCGCCCGAGCAGAGCTGTGATCATCGGAGGCTGCATTATTAGGAGGGGGGGAGAGAGAGAGCCCCACTAGAGTGGTGAGAAGAGTGAAAGCAGCCACTTTTAATGATTTTAGCTGACTTGTCAGCCACTCATTTGGACTAAAGGAAGCCCTTGCCTGAGTGACTGAGAAAACTGCATGGAGAAAACTGGTGAAGTTTACAAGGAGGAGAAACAGAAGGGAGGGAAGGAGGGAAAGAGACAGACACAGACACGAGTGAAGTTTGTGGAGGCAGAGGAACAAGGGAGGGAAAGAGACAGATCCACACAGGCTTTGAAAGAAAGAGGAAATCGTTTGTTTGCTTTTGCCATTCTTTACGTGAATGCCGGCAGCTGAATTTGACAGCTGAATGGAGCCTGTCGTCACTCCAGCGAGCGGAGGTGGGTGAGAAAAAGATGTGGGCTTACAAAAAGCGGTTTCCGTGGGGACAGGAAAGTGCGATTTTAATCTGCGTTGCCCCAAACCACATGGGGTCACTTTACTACCAGTTACAACCCAGATTTTTTTTTAATCACATCAATAGCAAAGCAGTTAGCTCCCATGGAGACGTGCCATGACATGGCTTCTTGCATAGGTGGGTGAGTGGATGGAGATCTTGGCATTATTTGCACAGAATGTTATCTTCTGCTGGAAAAGCATCCAGAGGCCTCCTTACACATGCTGTTGCAGGATAAGGGGAGCCCTGTCCCCTCTTAGCTTGTTCTGTCCTCATAGGACAGAGCATAAATCAGGCTATGGCACTTTCATAGACCAGCATGATACTCACCTTGTTCTAGAAAAGTGGGTCACGTGTAGAGGGCATATAGTCCCCTCTTCTGGATATGAAGGCTCCATTTTGGTGGTACAAAAGGATTTATTTATTTATTTATTTATTTATTTATTTATTTATTTATTTATTTATTTATTTATTTATTTATTTATTTATTTATTTATTTATATCCCACCCTATACCCGAAATGTGGGTCCTGGGAATTCTGAAGATTGGGAACTTCTGTTCCTGGTCTTTAGAGGCTCCAACACCAGCTCTGAAGAATACGCTGTCCCAAAGTGGACAGCTTTGTTCTTTGCCAGCATCAGCTTGTTTAATGTTGGTAATGGTTGTGTATCCCAGGTTAATAAGAACAATGAGCAAAATGCAACATCCAGCACCGTAGACCCAATTGTAAGCTTACTCTTTGAACCTATGGGTGAATTCACACTTACCTGGATGAGGAACTCCTAGGAAACTTCAACATGGGGCATTCACATTATGTGGAGCCATTTCTGTATCAGAAGCAGATCCACACATGCTGGAGATCCCCACCACCACCACCAGAGCATAGAGCAGCTATATAGGCATTAGAGCTAGGACAGATCTGCAGATTCCCATTCATATTTCTTCCAGTTGGAAGAAGTGCAGATGGAGCATGTGATTGGGCAGCACAGATGGGTTGCATGCTATGTCATCTGGTCACTGTGGCAGCGGTGCTGTACAGACGTGTTGGTGCATTTGCCATGGCTCCATAAGGGAAAGTATTTGCACCTTGACAGTGCTTAGAGAAACAATGATGAGGTTTGGGATAGGTCCTTGGGAAGTGGAAGTGCAAAAATGTCTCACATCACAACAATGCCCATAGCATGGTGGCACGCTCACTTTCTTGGAGAAACAACACTTGAAAAATATTCTTACCAAATCTATTTTATAGCTTTGTGCACGGCAAAAAATGGACAGTAAGTTAAATGTGGCACGCCAGTTTGAATTTCTTTGAAAAATGATGGGATAAAGATTGCTAGTTGTGTTCCTCCTTTGTGTTCCTTTGTGTTTAGGAAGTGAATGGGCTAAATAAACCTGCATTGTCATGGAATGCTCCCTTGTGTTATTATTATGGTAACAATCACCTAGAAGCATAGTGAGGATCTATATTTCCAGGATAGCACTGGGATACAGCAATTTAGTTTAATGCTGATAAAAGTAGCACACTTCTCACAAACTAGCAAGGTATTTCATAATGAAACTGCTCTTGTTTACAAACTAAGTATATTCAGTACTCATGGAATATATCCACGAGGGTGGTGAAGAAGAAGAAGAAGCTTCTGTTGATCTTCTCAAATTCCATTTTGATCCAGAGAAGATCCAATAAACTAGTCAGCATTGCAGAAGTTACTATTTACCCCAGAACCTCAATTTATTAAGAAAGTCACCACATATTTTTTTTACCGTTACTATTCAGAATTGCAGAATCTTGCATTGGGTGAAATTAATTTGCTTTATGCTGTATTTTAAATTATCACATTTTGCATGTACTTTGTCTTGCAAATGGTTGTGGGAGGTAGAATGTCCAGCAATATGGACCCAACTGTAAGCTCACTCTCTGAACTACACAGCATGACTCTGTGGCCTGGTGGGCCATAGGGAACCCATTCTGATGGGCCAACAAGGCTCACCATTCAAATAGATTCCTTGGAGGTCCCCCAATCTGTCTCTGAAGCTGGCACAAACTTCGGAGGCCTTACACACTGCCTCTGAAGCTGTAGTGCGGCGGTTCTGAAGTAGAGCAGCTGGGAGGTGGGAGGGAAGGGCAGTGGGAAACTTGTCGCGACCCCTCTGAAAGGGTAGTTCGACCCCCAAAGGGGCCCCGACCCCCAGGTTGAGAACCACTGCTGTAGTGGATCAGGCTGTCCAAATGCAGATGGCTTTGTTCTAGGCCAGTGCAACTGATACCAACTGTGATGACTTGATCCCACTCTGCCCCCACTTTGTGAACTAGTATTAGCAGAGTAATGCAGTCGAGGAAGTGTCGATCAAGCCATATGGCCCCACTACCTGCCAATGGGCTGGTGTCTGTATATGAACTAGACCTCCCCTTTGCCCAGGCATCCTGCTTCAAAGGCTTACTGTCAAGCCTACACCCTGAAGCAGCACAATGAACACTAGTGTAATATAACACCAACTGTTTATTATTTACAAGCAGGTAGATAAAT
Source organism: Aspidoscelis tigris stejnegeri (assembly GCA_023333525.1). Lineage (NCBI taxonomy): Eukaryota > Metazoa > Chordata > Lepidosauria > Squamata > Teiidae > Aspidoscelis > Aspidoscelis tigris. Next base: position 70,080,212 of record JALMGA010000006.1, read on the forward strand.
AAATAAGCAGTAGTGAAATATAAAAATTGCTCAATATTACTTAAGTAGCCAGTAAGAACAAATAACCATAAGCACTGGTACAGCTTAGCTCTCCTCTAGCTAAAACCTGAAAGTAAAATAAATAACTCAAACCTCTGGCTCCCTTTTAAATAGAAGGAACAGTTCAGATGTTCAGCGTGAAGGTTCTTCCAAGAATAATTCCCAAGCAGTAAAAGTAAATTGCAACCCCAGGAGTCTAACTTCCTCTAGCAGAGCCAAGCAGCCCCTTTCAGCATTCCTGTACCCTTCAGGTATGCCTTGAGATCTACCTCAACAGAGAGGCATGACCCCCCTTCTAATCCCAGCCCCCAACAGCAATCACAAGACTTAGAAGTCTGAGGAGTTTAACAGACTCCCCAATGATCAATCCCCTGCAAAATTTGCCCAGAGAAAGACCCAGAGAGCCCTGGATCTCTGGCTTAAATAGAATGAGATCCTAGTACTCCAACTGGCTGGATTTTGCCACCCTCTGAGGGTACTTCTCCCTCCTTTCACTCAAGCTTGCAAAGTCTCTGGGAAATTTTCTCGCTCTTTTGCAGCTTGCAGCAAATGTTTGCAAAAAGCCTGGGAAATATTCCTACCAACAGTTTTGAAGATTGGAAATCAGAGCCCCACTGCCCACAGGTGTTATCAGGTAGCAACTGCTGGAGCCAAGAAGTGGGAAGCCTTGCTTCTCATGGTGGGCACAGACATTGCACCTCCCCACTTTTCTGGCAAGGCTATCACGTTCATTGGAAGGTTGTCTTGGGAATTCTAGGACAGTCTCATGGTTAAAAGAAGAGTTGGCTTTTCTGGAGTGCAGAGAGAGCATCTAAGAGTGCCCTGATCCATGCCCTAGAGGTCAGCAGGCCCTATGAAGGGAGCAGTTTCTTCAGCCAAATAGACTTTAATGGTGCAGGGGGTGTCAGAGAAGAATGAGCTGTCATGACACAAATATACTGCAGATCTATTCACTTGAAATATTACAGTGATTGATTTTTAACTTTTTTTTTTAATGACTCTTCAGCCCAATCTAAGCAGTTTGGGCTCCTTGCAAGTTTGCTGGGAGCAGATAGATGCTCATAAAACAGTCATTTCTGACATTGAAACTGCTGTTTCATAACTTCAGTGTTCTTTTTCAGAAGGAGCATCAAGTCATATCTTCCTGTCTTTAAAGAATCAGCTGCCACTTTTGATGATTTATTATTGCCACTGTCCTTCACTGTTTTGTACCTTTCTCTCTCCCTCTTTATCTTTCCAACCCCCCTGTGAACACCATCTGGCCAAAGTGATTAACTGCACTTGGATTTCAATGAGTTGCTTCATGAATCTCCAAATTAAGACAATGAAAATATAAGATGGAAATCTTAATGATGGCTCTATTAGACTCCGGACTAATCTTTCAAGGGAAGCTGCATCACTCAAGACATTTATAGAACAAGACTGAGTGAAGCACTGGAGCAGTACCCTGCAGGGAACAATTCTGTTCTTGAGTCTAGGATGAAACACGTGAAAAATGTCCACCCTGAGAACATTTCCTTCAATTTAGGCCATTTTGTGGGCTGCATCACACACCCTGTAGGGAATATTCTGTGCCATCTGTAGAAAACTGCTCTATTTCTCATTCAGAGAGAAGATGCCAGTAGCCACTCCCTGCGTTAAGGAGGAATATTCTACCGAGGAGACCAGAGAACAGGCAGTGCTGAATGGAAAATGACACCAAGGAATGTCTAACCATGGTATACTGACCATGTCTGCTCAGGAGAAGTTGTAGTTTGTCCAGGTGGATGAAGACAGGAGTTTCTTCTCCACTGTGTGGCAACCTATAGGCTCTATTTGAAGCCCCTATTGAACATCCTCCTAGGAATGGGTGAGAAACATTCATTACCTATGCAATTTGTGGAAATTGTGAAAGTTTGAAATTTTTCATTCAAATAGACTACTGGGTCTATTTGAAGACTGACCTTTGCATGCGAGCAAAAGCTTTTGTGCTTTCATTGTTGTTTACATTCATGCGATTAAATGTGTTTTTTTACATACTATATCAACAACAACACACCATTATAAATAAAATGATAATTCTACAGTAGCAAAAAGTAATTCTACTTGGAACAAGCTACAGAAGAAAGTCACTTGAGGGCCAAGAATTCTGCTAGAATCTGAGCCAGTCTGGTCTAATGGTTAGGGAACCGGACTCTTATATGGGAATACCGGGTTCGATTCCGCAGTCCTCCACAAAGCCAGTTGGGGGACTTTGGGCTAGTCATAATTCTCTCCTGAGCTCTCTCAACCCCACCCACCTCACAGGGTGTCTGTTGTGGGGAGAAGAATAGAAAGCTTTGTCAGCCACTTTGAGTTCCCTTATATGGGTGAGAAAAGTGAACTTCTTCTTCTTCTTCTTCTCCTCCTTCTCCTTCTCCTTCTTGCTTCACAATGACAGACCAAAACCAGCACATTTTTGGCACCATTTCTGATTCAATTCTGTTCTGGGAACTGTTGTGAGGTACTTGATATTTGCCCACCACTTCAGTCTCCTCAGTGGTGGCCCACAGCATCTTGCTCTGCATTCCAGCCCCCACCCACAGCCATGCAAATCCAGTCATTGTTAAATATATATAATTAATAAATAGTATTCAGCCTCCATGAGACGATATAACCTTAAAACGAAAAGCTATAACTATAATATTATAATACATGGAGAATAATTTGAAGTGCTTAATTATGTTACCTTAATTAGCTTGACCTTCCTGACGGAATCCTTTTATGGAAGTCTTAGGGTGAGTAGGTGTACCCTTATGGAGTGAGGCAGCTCCATTGAGGACACATGGGAAAGAGATCATGATCTGCTGTTGAAAAAGATCTTTACATCTCCATTTCAGAATGTGGAAGTGTCACTTCCAATGGCTCATCACAGCACTCCCATTCATGGCATGAAATCACACCTTACGAATATGTTACTGTGCTGACAATGCGCACCTTCTTAAGCAGTGGCATGCACCTATTTTGTAAACGGAAACACAGCTTTATTAAAATTCTGTGATGAAAGTCTTTGACCTCACCCCACCCAATAGATAGTCAAAAGGGAAAATATATTCAATTGTGTATGGATTAGAAAATTAATGCATACCAATGAATTACAGTGCTATGAAAAATTATTTTTTTCTTTTTCCTGGTCTCTTCTGTTTTTGCTTATTTGTCACACATAATTGTTTCCGATTTTCAAACAAAATTTAATGTGAGGCAAAGACAATCTGAGCAAACATAACATGCAGCTTTCAAATGATCATTTCATTAATTTAAGGGAGAAAAAGTTATTGCCCATGTGAAAAGTAATTGCCCTCTAATCATAATACTCATTCCCCCTGTAAACATAACACCTGTCAGCAACAACTGCATCCAAACACTGCTGGCAAAAGGAAACCGGTCTTTCACAACACTGTGGAGGAATTTTGGCCCACCTTTTAAATTCAGGCACATTGGTGTCCTGGTGTCCTCAATGGGTTTCAACTCGTTTTTGGGTATTCGATCAATTCAAATAGAGTGTAAAAATAAAATTTCATGCACATCTCTACTCAGCATGCAGATGGAGCATTCTGGCATGTGAACAGTCACACAGTTCTATGTCTGTTTATAATTTTTATCTTATATTTTTCATGGGTTTTCAACATGTTTTTATTTTTGCTTGTTTATTTTCCCCCTGTTTTTCTTGTTCATTGTTCTGAGACTTGTGTAATATGACAGTAGAGAAATCATAAGGAACATAAACATCTTGTGGCAAAGTACTTTTTCCTTATCTTGGGAATATAAACATACATCTACAAAACATGCCTTTGATTCGCGTTTAAGATAATAAGCAATTGCTACACCTAATGCTGTCATGTGTTTGATTCATGCGTCACCCATGTGATGGCCCTATATCCTAAATTTAAAGTCAAGACAATGTTTCCAAATATCTGACGTGAAATGACTGAATTGTTATGCTCCTGAGAAAAGCTTGCGTGCAATGTGATTTCTTTTCCTGGAGCACAATGTTATCAACTTAAGTTTCTATTATTTTTGCTTAGCCAGGCCAAAGGGTTACAGAGACCAATTAAACTTGTCCCATGATAGAAGGTGCATGGATGGAGTTGTGCGATAAGATGAGGTGGTGTTAAAAGCACATGCAAGAGCAAAACAATTCTCACGGGGCAAGCAAACAGCTTAATTTATTGGAGTGCTAATAGACACTTTTTCATGTTCATAAATCTGTATGGTATTTACACACACACACACCTTTTTCCTTTTTCTCTCTATCTGCTACCAATTCGACGCACTGTGGAAAAAAAAAATCTATTCCATATCCAAACCCATTAGCCCATTCTGAAAGCAAGGTTAACACTGATGCATTAGTGGAGGTCTTCCATTAGTGCACATTTCTATCAAATCATTCCGGTGGCCATTCTAATTACAATTGCAATCTTAAAAGCAATAAAAATGCTGATGTGGAAGGCAACATTTATTAAAAGCAAGAAATGCAGAATATTGGCTGAAATACTGGCTGCTGAGCAGGAATTCACATTATTGGTATGCTGTTGCATCAGTATCATCATGTTTCAATTCATACCTATACTAAGAACAACTATTTATGTCCTCTTTCAGATAAAAACAGGGATTCCTTATAAGACTTCATACGGCTGGATCTACACAGAGTGTAAAAAAACAGCAGCGCAAAAACAGCTTAGAAGTTGTAACATCCATATTGTAGTGCCTCAATCACCAGTTAAAAATGTTTTTCTTTTCTGTGGCATCATGAAATAGGTGGAGTACAACAAAACCATGTAGTTAAATAATTAATCCATGTAAAATGCCAGAAAATGCATTTCCAAAACGTATTCTCTGGTCTTTACTGAGGATTAGAAGAAGAGGAAGAAGAAGGAGTTAGCTTTTCTAACCTGCTTTTCTCATCCATTTAAGGGACTCAAAGCAACTGACAAAGCTTTCTATTCTTCTCTGCACAACAGACAGCCTGTGAAGTAGTTGGGGCTGTGAGAGCTCAGCTGGCTTCTTGGAGGAATACCCAGTCTTCCTAGATAAGAGTCCAGCTCCCCAACCACTAGACCAAACCAGCTCACAGTATTTCAGATGGACCTTATTTTCCTTCCATTCTGCTTTTCAAGCATTCAACAATCAATGTTTCCCTCCAAACACTCTCTCCACATCCTGGCCTGGCCATCTTGTAGATCCTCGGCATTCCAGGGGAGAATGAGAGAGCACCCCCTTATTCATTTTATTCTTGAAGCATCCAATAAGGCTCAGCAGTGTGGGCTTCCATCTAGGGTTGTGCACAATTATTATTTTTTTTTTTTTGGCATTAGAATTTGAGTCGATTCAGACGTTCAAAAATGCAATTTGATTCAAATGCTAAAAATTCGAATTTCCAAAAATCTGATTTGGATCTGGATTATCCGAATCTGCAAATTCAAAAATCCAATTCGTATTCAAAGAAACGAATGTCAATAACATTCGTGTCAGTTTTAGGAATCTGCATGCATCCCATTTTATCCCGTATGCATCCCATTTTCATCCTGTGTTATAAGCTCAAATACATAACATTTTCATGCATATTCAAATGTGATAGACACAAATCTATACATTCAAATCACTTGAATATCCATATCGGATTTTCAGAAATCCCAAAATCCGATCAAATGTCTAAATTTGGATATCGTCAAATTCAGTGCGAATTCAAATGTCGATATTCATTGGATTCAAATTTGATTTTCAATTTTTTTAATATTCATGCACATCCCTGCTTCCATCTCCATATCTAGCTATGGGAGGAAAAGAGTTTCCATCTTTTAGGCTTTTGGTGTCTGCTTTTTGTTTGAATGAAGGCAATCATGACAGATCAACACCCTCTGAGATGGAGAATATGCACCCCATACTGCCACCTACATCCCAGAATGCTCCACAGTTGTTCTGATTGCTACTAGCTGTGAAGCAGTGAAAACTTCTCCACAGCTCAACTCCTGGATGCAACATTCACATTACTTCTCACCAGAGCATTGCCTGGGAGTGGAAGACAGAATCAAAGAATTGTAGAGTTGGAAGGGACCTCTAGGGTCATTGAGTCCAACCTCCTGCCCAATGAAGGATTTCCTAAACCATCTCAGAGAGATGCCTGTCCAGTCTCTGCTTGGACAAAGCCTGCACAGTTGTGAGCTGCATCACTGAGCACAATAGCAATGGCCAGGTGCACAGACAATGCTTGACAGGGCTAGGGATGTGCATGAATATCCAACAACTTTGGATTTCATATAAATAGGTACAAATTCTGATATTCGCAGATGAATCAAATTGGTCCTACATTCATTTCAGCCTCCAAAAAGTTTATTTCAGCCCCCAGGGAGCACCAAAATAGGCCTGGGAATGTCACCAGAGGCCTCCCACCTGCCTTCCATGTGCCCCCTTACCTTTTGGAGGGGTTCTAGTAGCGTCCTGGGCCTAATTTGGCATGCTCCGGAGGCTGAAATAGGCCTTCTGGAGGCCAAAAAGATACTTCTAGTTCAGCACATTCACACCTAGAAATACCTTAGAAGAAGGCACAGTGGTGCCAGCGGTGATGCAGAGGACAGGTAAGTGGGGGAGAAGGGAGAGGTATGGGGGAGGTTGCATTTGGTTCAGGCACGAATACTTGTGCATGAATATTTGTGCACAAATATGAAGCTCCCACAGTTGTTGGGGTGAGATTCAGCCAAATTGAATGTGAAAAATGGCTTCATGCACACCCCTAGGCAGGACTGTTTGCACTTCACTGGGACCCAAGTACGTCTGGGTGAAGTCTGAGATGGGCTGGAGCTTGCAGTGCAGACCCCGCCCACCATCCCTATACATACTTCTGCGTGATATTGGGGATTTTTCCACTTTCCTCCCTTAATCCAGATCTAAGATGATCTGGATCTAAGAATGGGTCCTTCAACTAATCTGGATTTGGAAGATCCGGACCTAAGGATGTATCTGATGCATTTCCATGGGCAGTGTAGCACCCAATAGCAATGGGAGCTAGACAAGCTCACAGTGGGAACACTGGAGCACCCATGTGGAGCATCTGTTTGTACCCAAGTGGGAGATGTCCGTCATGCACATTTTGGGAGGGCAACATGTCTATTCTGGATTTGATGCCTGAAGACCAGATTATAGACCTCTTTAATGGGGTTCACAAGAAATCAGATTGTAGGTCCTGAATGGTCCATTTAATCCAGATTTCCCTAATACAGGTGTGAACAAATCAGGTTCTAATGGGGTCTGCAGTGGAAATGGGGTCTTCCTCTGATCTTAATGGGTCCCTAATGGGTACTTAATGGATAATTAGTGCTAGTGGAAAAAAATCCAATATCCCATGGAAGTTAAGTGCAAAATGGCCCAGAGTTTTAACAATCTTTAGACATTTAGTGTCAGCTTTCATTTTTTACAGGAGTGCTACTATAGTGCTTTTAAGCTGTCTGGGCTGTTTGCATATGCATGTGTATACGCAACCACATCAAAAATGAAACAAGCTTCCAGTGCCCATAAATGGGGTGTTTGCTGCAGAAACAGCCAAAAAGCTTACTGAATGGGCTGGGGAAATCCCCATCCTGGCCCTCACATCTTACATCATAATGACTCCTAGGGATGTGCACAAATATTCATAGGCATTCGAAATCTGATTGAATGTGCCGAATTTCGACATTTGAACTTGAATAGAATGTCCTGAAATTTGAATGTAAACATATGAATTGAATTTTGAACTTCAGATTGATTCGTTCAGATTATCTGGACATTTATATGCGGATGGGTTTGTACATGATGTGTACTTGAAGATCCACATCTTGTCTGCATCTGTCCGGGATGAAAACGGGTCGCATACAGGATAACTTCGGGATGCATATGGACGTGTACGGATGCGTATGGATGTGGGGAAGATGTGTACATGCACATATGAATGTTGTTGACATATGTGCAGATTTGAACAAAAAATTCAAACGAATAGATTCGAATTTGGTAAATACGAATCAAATCTTGTTAAATTTGAATTTAAAAGATTCAAATCAAATTGGATTTTCAGGTATTCGATTCGATTCAAATAGAATGTCAAAAAAACATTCATGCACATCCCTGGTAACTCCTCATCTTCAGCTTTAATGACTGAGCAAGAAGTGAAAGCCTTTTGCTAAACCCTATCAGCACTTTGGAAGTGAGATTGTTCCAATTGCTCATCCTTTATCTTATAAAAACTTGACTAATGTGAAGCAGGTGGGCACAACGCCTTCTCCCTGCTGCCTTCACTGTGAGTCTGAACTTGAAAACAGCAAGACATTGATGTGCTTTTGGTTCAAAAGAGTGTACTCTTCGCCAGCCCTAGCAGCTGCCTCCTCGGTCTGAGGCTTAACACATAGGAGGGAAAATCCCCGCAAACTGCAGTTACATATTGCAGACTGAGAAAACTCTGCTTAAAAATTGTGCCTGCTCCCTGAAGCAGGTGCCAGCAGCTGCCTCCTGGCATTGATTGAGGCAAAACAGTTGCAAGGAGAAACACTTCCAAATTGCAGTGAACAACTGTGAATTAAAACACTTCTGGCTTAAATTGTGTCTTCTTCCCTGGGAAGGCCACTGCAATCAGCATTAACATTGTCTCCTCTCTGCTGGAGATTGACAGGTTGTGTAGATCAATCCTTACAATGGCAGGGAGGAGCTTGGGCTGGTGTTGTGGAAAGAGGCATAGGACTTCTTTGGATATGTTGGGAGAACAATTGAAGCTGAATTCAGACCCAGGTGTTGTGTGCCACTGGGTCTCAGGTCCATGCAGTTGGGAGACACCCTGTCCTCAATTGGGGTTGTAATGCCCTGGAAGGTGCAGGTACAGAATTTGGGGGTGTTCTTGGACTCTGCACTGGCTCTTGAAGCCCAGGTGGGGGGCATGGCCAAGAGTGCCCATTCCTAACTCCAGCTGGTGTGTCAGTTGAAGCCCTTTTTGGACAGAGACGACTTGGCCAGTTATCCATGCTCTGGTAACCTCCAGATTGGATTATTGTAATGCACTCTACATGGGGTTGCCCTTGAAGACAGTTCAGAAGATGCAGCTGGTGCAGAATGCAGTTGCTAGACTGCTGACCAGTACAGCTGGCTGGATGCACATCATGCCAGTCTTAAAGAGTTGCACTGGCTGCCAATTCATTAACAAATCCAATTCAAGGGGTTAACTTTAACCTATAAGGACTTAAATGACTTGGGCCCTAAACATCTAAACCTTTCTTCCATATTGACCTGACTGTGCCTTAAGATTTGGGGGGGAGCCCCTCCTGGTTGACCCACCACCGCCAGTAGTAAAATGGGTGCACACATGGGAGAGGGCCTTCTCAATGATAGCCACCAGGCTATGGAATAGTCTCCCCCTTGAAGTACATCAGGGTCCTTCACTGTATATGTTTAGAAAGCCAGTGAAGACACAGCTCTTTGCCCTGGTCTTTGGTTCAATGGAAATATACCGCCTCTCCCCACTTCACAGACACTGTTACTGTTTTAATATATACTGTTTTAATATATGTCTGATTTTAAATGTTGTTACCCACTCTAAGACCTTCAGGTATAGGGCGAGATAGAAATACAAATAATAGACAGACAACAGATGGACGGATGGATGGACAGACAGACAGACAGGACGGATATAGATTGATACACTGGATGTACATACATTCACTATTTCTGGTGTGTTCTATCCCGCAAACAAAAATCATGTGCATCTTATGTGGATTGCCTTTAAAACATGACATACGGGTTAAGTGTGGTTATTCCCTAAGAGTAATTTGTCATAGAATAACCCCCAGAGCCACAACACTCTAACTTTTATATTAAATTATTTCTTTTCATACTAGCTAGAAGGCTGCTAAGAAAAAAGCCCTGTTTATTTCATTCTTGTGCTTTGAAAGATGGTGAGGATTACATATCAAAGATTCAGGAGGTTAAAATATATCATAAAAATGCCTGCTTTCCAACTGCTTCTGATATATTCTTGTTTCAAAACCCCATTGAAGTTCATTATGATATGAGATCTGAAAATTAAATGATCTGATTGGCAGTTACAGCTTGATAGCTGTGCAGTTAATAGTACAGTGATCATGTGGGTAGAGACATAATTAGTCTCATCTTCTTAATGTTAGACAGAAAATCATTTAATCATCAAGTTCCTTTTTATTATTATTATGGAGCCTCTGCAAGAATGGGAAAGGAGTCACACACATATAAAAGGGAAAAGTGAAGTGACTCACCCAATTTTTTAAATGTAACATTTTGTCCATGAGGCATGATTGAAGTCAAGCTGTAACAAAAATTGTAGCCAGCCTCATGAACAACATAATGGAACTGCAACCATATGACTACTTGTTTTCAGCAAGTTATATTGGCAGCATCAAGACATTTGATTTAAGTGCTTCAATTAAATGTTAAAAGCACTACAGACTAGTATATAATGGGATATGCTACCCTGTTTTGTACATGATTTATAGTATTGCAATGAAGTGTTTCAAAACAGAATTTAATGCATTTATTTACAGACTGTTTTTTGAGTCCTTGTTTGCAATCTATGGGAAATTCTTCACTTGCCAGTATACCAGATCAGCAGACAGATAAGGAGTCTTCCTTTTGCACACCCATGCAGTCTAAGGAAGGTCTGAGTGGGACCTCCCTTAGGTCACACCAAAATGTGGAAAGGAGGTTCCTTCTATGCTTGCTGGCCTGGTATGACAGTTAGTGAAGAATTGTCCAATGAGCTGCTTTCACACTTGGCTTCCCATCCACTGGATGGGAAAACTGTTTGACAGAATAACGGGTACTAGCATTCACACTTGGGAATGCTAGTACACATCACACCAAGCCTCATGAACCTGGAGACTTACATGTGTCTGGGTGCATGTCCAATTGCCAGCAGAACGTTGCCATCAGAACACAGCACAACGGTGTGTGTCCCGGTGATGATGATTCTCCACACATGCACAGTCACATTTGGGGTCATCTGAGGTGGCACCTCAGATGACCCCTCACACTGGAAATGATAAGGAATGGGGTGAGTAAGGAATGGGATGGGAATAAGGATCTGCATGAATATTTGTAATATTCAAAATTTGCCCAAATTTGGCTGAATTTGGCTGAATTTGGACATTCGAACTCAAATAGAATGTTATGATATTCTTATGCTAACATTCAGATGAATAGGAATGTTTCCAGACATTTGTACAAATAGTTCAGGCATTTGTTAAACTGGGGAAACTTATCAGATACATACCTATTCGTATCAGGAAAGTATCTATTCATATCAGATACGTATCTGTTCGTATCTGATACTATCAAATTTTCACATAAATACGTACAAATAAATTCCTTTGAATATAATTTTACCACATTCAAATACAATCTATTTGTACGAATACAGATTTTTGATCATTTGATTCATTTGGAATTAAATGCTAACAAACAAACACACACAAAAACACCATTTGTGCACGTCCCTAAATGGGAAGAGTAAGGATTGGGATGTGTATGCAGCAGACTTTGACTATGAATGGTGTTAGCTGGTTGCAAAGTGTGGGATTATGATTATATGAAGGTTTTGACTGCATAGATGACACTGGATATATGTTTGAATGTTTGCCTATGTGGAACATTGATCTTCACTTGAAACATCATACAGTATGTACAGTCATATCAAACATGATATCCATTTCCTGATTTTTATTTTTATTTAATGCCCCTAGCTATTTGATATATAGCTAGGGGCATTAAATAAAATTCCATATATTTGTACTTATGGAAATGTTGCATTTACCAGAATTAGTTTACTGGAAAGCATCAGATGACTGCGGTCCAGTTTTTAAGCACTCAAATGCTTTTTGACTCCCTGCTTGAACTATGCATGTTTGTTATCTAGTAGCTGGTATTATTATCTCATCAGTTTACTGCTGTCTAACCTGGTAGCAGGTGACCTTCAGACCCAACTCCGTATCAGAATATTATTAATTGGTTGGACGCTGAAGGTGATAAATCATTTCTTTTATCCTCTGACTTTTTGGTTTGTTTGTTTCTCTTGCTTTGCCCCAGGTTCTTACTGATGTCCATCACTGGTCACGTATTCAGAATGGCAATAGATGCAAGTCTTGGTGATGCAAGTTGGCAGTATTTTGTCCTGAGAATGCTAAAGGCTGCATGGAGCATAGACAAAGCTTTTTTCACTGCTATTTCCAGCACTACATGTTTACCTAAATGCAGTTGGAGTTTTAAACAAGCTAGCTAAAGTTCCTGTGGGTGAGCAAGGGCCTATTCACACTTGGCTTTATTCTGAAATATATCCTGAAATAGGGGCCTGCTGTCCACATGGTAGTGTAGGGTACAGCAGGCCCCAGGTGAGTCCTAATAGAGTATGCATAAGCTTGTAGGCCACATACCCCTATCCTGAGATATACTCCAAGAAAGGCCAATTGCAAACAGGCCCCCAGGCAGAATATCTTTGCCTGCACTAACCAGAAAATTTCCTATTGATGGTCAAACATTTCAGGACCAGCCTTAATTTGTTTCTGGCCTGTCTTGTGAGCAACTTTGGTCTAGGGAGCCGGTCACTTATCTGGGAATACCAGGTTTGATTCCTCACTCCTCCACAAAGCCAGCTGGGTGACCTTGAGCTACTCACAGCTCTCTCCTGAGCTCTCATAGCCCCACCTACCTCATAGGGTGTTTTGTTGTGGGGAGAAATACAGAAAGCATTGTCAGCCACTTTTGAGTTCCCTTAAATAGGTGAGAAATGTAGGGTAGAAAGCCAACTCTCCTCCACTTCCTCCTTCTCCTCCTTCTAGTGCAACTAAGCTAAATAGAAACATTCTTTGTATGGTTTGCATTGCTATGGCATGATCGACTATTCCTTTGGTAGGGGCAGATGTTATGGACAACTAGTATAGAAGGGATCATTTTTTGATATGTTTTTAGGGAAAGTCAGAGTATCTCTGAGTTTTGATTTTCTTCTTGAAAATAGTTTTGCAATTCCACCAGAATAACACTAGAAGCCACAAACATTAACATATCAAGTGTGTTACATTTGCATTTACACTTTGCTTTGGACTATAGGTAAACCACACATTTTTATGATGGGGCCTGTTCATACCTGGCCATATTCTGAAATATATCCTGGAATAGGGGCCTGCTGTCCACGTGCTAGTGCAGTCTAAAGCAGACCCCATGTGAGGCCTGCCGAAGTCTGTAGTAGCATGCAGACAAGAGACCCCTATCCTGAGACACATTCCAGAATATGGCCAGGTATGAACAGGCCCCATCATAAAAATGTGTGGTTTACCTATAGTCCAAAGCAAAGTGCTTCCAGAGAACATAGATGATACTCCACATTTTAGATGCTGAAGCAGCAAAGATTCTTCCATTCATATGCTCAGGCTCTCACTGCGTTTTCCTTTTATTTTTGCAAACTTGTTTTTTTTTAAATTTAATGGCCTTTGACTGGACAGTGCTCAAGGGATTTTGCAGGTACTGTTGCTTGTCCCTATTCATGCTTGCATCTTTAATTTGTGAACAAAAGAGCTTTTAATAGTGAAAATATCCAAATTTTCATGATTAAACAGAATTAGACATGACCAGGGTTGTTCCTGGTGCTCATTGCTCAGGAGTAGAAAGCTATGTGCTTAGTCAGCTCATGTACACACTGTTTAACTTTTTTTGTTAAAAGAACTTATTGCCAAAAGTTGACAGCAAATTATATTTTTATCCCAACTCTCAAACAGTTTTCATGTGATCTAATTAACATATCTATTTTAGGGTACAAAACCTGATTCAGATTCATATATTTGAATCAATGATGATTCTGTTAGGATAAAGAAATTAGCCACCTACCAAGGGAGTGATGAATATTCATTGCCTTGATTGCATAACCATGCTTTAATCAAATGTTTTTGTTTACTGAATATATTGTGTCAATATTGTCAGTTATTCTACATTAATTCTCAGGAAATGATTTTCTCTCAATAACATTTTAAACTAATAATTAAGGCAATTTAGCTTGTTTAGGAACACACTGTGGTACTCTGTCCAGAATTTTAATAACTCCTTTTGAACTTAATGTTTACAAATTGCATGCACTGATAAGATTCTATGCAACAAATAACCACCATTTAAGAGACAGGTCTTTTTCACTTAAACACCCTAGAATATCTTGTTTATTTAAAAAACATTTATTCCATTTCTGATTAAATGATCCCATCACAGCAATAAAGTAAACCAGAGCAAACCAAAACCCAAGTAGAGACCTGCATGAACTCAACATTGAAGGTTTTGTTTATATTGAACTGAACCTTATTAAGTTCCATTTGATCTAGACCCAGTTGAATATTTTGACCTGAGGCATTTCCGCACTGCAACGCGTTCCAAACGGAACGCGTTCAGGCGGAAAGCTTAAGACAGCTCCGGGCGCTTTCCCCGTTCACACACAGATGCGCCAGAACGCGTGTAAACGCGTTCCGGAGCGTCTGTGTGCGAATGCTCAAAGCGCCGGGAGCTGTCTTAGCCGGCAAATGCCGGCCAGGGGCGCGGAGACAGCCGCGGAGGCAGATCGACAATCAGCTGATTGTCAAACAGCTGATTGTCGAAGCCTTGCCGGCGTCGGTGGCGGCCGCAGCTGTTCGGGAGACAGAAGCAGGCGCGAACGCTTCTCCTCCCGAACGCCTGCGGGCGGCTCGTCCGCGTTGGAATGCATGTAGAGCACTTTAAAGTGCTCTACATTTCGAACGCGGAAAAGACAGCTGCGGACACGTCGGAGCGCAAGCCGCGCTCGGGCAATGCGGATGACGTGTCCGCAGCTGTCTTTTTCGCGTTCCGTTCAGCCCCGTGCGAAAACGTCTCAGGTTCTAGATCAAATTTGAACAGGGTCACAAATGGTTTAATGTTTTTTATTTTATTTTTTTACAATGGAGAATTGCACAATCACACACTTCTGCCTTTAAGCCTCAAAATGTGCAGAACTGCACAATTTTCATTTTCACAATTAACAAAAGGACCATAGGGTTGTTTTAGAACAGTTCAAATCAAACCATGTTAAAAAAAATCTTGGTTCAGTTTGAATCAAACGTCTTTTGAACAGGGGAGTGATTTCGTTCAAATCAAACAGGGTCTCTGGACAGGTCAATTCAAATTGTTCTACAACAAATCAAGTTTGCACATCTCTGATCGTAAGCAGAATAAAATGCAATGAAAAATGCAAAGTAACAAGTGGGAAGGAATGTTTCATACTGAGAAGACCTGACTAAATAAGGATATCTTGAAAAGGTGCTGGAATGTTGACAGTGTAGGATATTCCAAAGGGTAGATGTCACTACAGAGAATGCCCAGAGCCATACTAGCAGGTGATACAGCCTCCTAGATCTGTATTAACTAGGGATGTGCACGAATATGTGTAACATTCAAAATTTGGCCAAATTCAGCTGAATTCCGACATTTGAACTCGAATCGAATGTTACAATATTAGTATACTAATATTCAAATGAATACAAAGTCTCTCCACATTCATACAAATAGTTTGGACATTCATTATCAGATACATATATGTTCATATCAGATATGTTTGTATTTGTATCAAATATGTATTGAATGTTTGTATGGATACGTATGAATAGATTTGTATAGAATAGAATTTTACCACAATAGAATATGTTCTATTTGTATGAATACAGATTTTTGAACTTTCAATTCTTTTAAATTGAATTCCCCCCAAAATTGTGAACATCCCTAGTATTAACATGGAGATATAGATGCCTAGATTAAGAGCCCATGTAAAAAAGGCCTTAGACTGTGTCCACAGAATTTTAAAAGGGGGAAAGAGGCTAGTTCAAAAATTTTCATGAACAAAACCTTTAATTTATAGATTCACGGAAAATCCAGAAGCAGTCACAACAGGCAACCTTCTTGCAAAGACAAGCCAGTGAGGGGAAGAAAGTCCTTAAATATATTTAACAATTACCAGACATTGCAGCAAGGTCTGCAATGTAATGGGACACCACTAGTAGCCACTAGAGAAAGAATAAAATGTATGAGTGAATAAAAGCTATCCATATTGCAATATTTTGTTTCAGGTCCTACTGTACATGTTGTGAAGGTGACAAAACTTGGCAGTGTTGATATGGAGTTTGGTGCTACAAAGCATCCCTGCTGCTGAAAAATGAAGCAAGACAGGGAAGCATTTTTAGGTTTTATAAATTGTCACTTGAATTCCAAAATCTAATGACTTGTTTGAAGTCTAATTATTAGTTACCCTCAGTAATTTGAATGCCACTTGTAATAGTGTCATTAAGTTGTAGCTGTTCTCTATTTTCCCTGGTTGTTAAAATTTAAATTGTGCCATCTATCAATTTTGGTGAAGAAAGTAGGGAGAAAGAAAATAAACAAAATGAATATTTTCCCCTTAAAGTCGATACCATAGTTTTGCATAATCTTGAGTGTAGGCTTGTCAAGCAGTATAATTAGACTGTCGCTGCCATTAAAGAAAGAGATGGAGCTGCTGGCATCAGCCAAATAGATTGACTGACAAAAAAAAGAAGAGATTCTAAATATAAAAATGGGAAATTGTATTTCCTAATCCATTATACTTTGACTTTCTAATTTAAACTGGAACAGGGAGTTTCAATAATTAATTTCTTATTTTTAGGACTTCTTCAAACTCTTTTATGAATACAGTAAGAAAATCTCCTGTATGGACGTGTTGCTAGATTATCAGAGAGGAAATGGACTTCTAAGGGTTTCATAGTCATAGATTGTCTATTTAATGATTTTGGATGTCTGTCTGTGAGGAAAACGTTTGTCAAATATCTTTATACGATGCTTGTATGTGAAATTATGGCATGTTAAAAAGAGGCTTTATTAAGTCCCTGTGTGTTAAGTCCTATCCAAGTATAAGAATTTCCCTCTTATGTTCCACATGGTATCTATGGTGGGGGAAAGGGAGATGCATGAATTGGGGGGGGGGGGCTTCAATTTGTATCAAATTGAATGCCAGAAAATTTGTATTCATTTAAATAGATCCTCTTCAGATGTGGTAGGATTTGAATTCAATACAAATTTAAAAACATAACAACATAAGAGTAGCCCTGCTGGATCAGGCCACAACCCAGGAATGTGCATGGATATTTGAAAATTTGAATATCTGACTTGAATCCGTCGAATGTTGTCATTTGAACTTGAATTTTCAAAAATCCAAATTTGCACATTCGAACTCAAATCAGATTTTTGAATATCCGATACGGATTTTCAGGTAATTCGAATGTGTAGATTCGTATTTGTCATATCACCTACATATCCCATATGAATCCCCAATGTATCTGCTATGTATCCCCTATGTATCCACTCTGAATGCATCAAATCTGCCCTGAATCCCCTTTGAATCTGCTCTCAATCCACTCCATATCCACTCTGGATCCATTGCAGATGTGACTGGCCACAGATGCTTTCCCGCCTTCCCAGGTTCATGAATGTAACCAAGCTTTGTACAAGTGTTCCAAAGAATTCAATTCAAATTCAAATGCCAATCTCTGAATGTTCCAACATTCAATTCGAATTAGAATGTCCATTTTGGACGAATTTGTATGAATTTCAAATGTCATGAATATTCACACACATCCCTAGTGGAAGACTTTCCCAATGGCTGGAAGATTCCTGTACATATTAGAACATGAGTATACGCACATACTGTATATTGCTGGTATGTACAAACTACTGTAGGTATATTTGGATTGGTGTCAATGCATACGTAGAAATACATATGTATTAATTTGTACATAAGCTTGTATCACTGCAAAAAAATAGCATACAGTTCAATGACGGAACCATAAATTGAATGGAAAATGTTAAATCTCTGAAATGTTAGTAAGGAAGTGGTTAATAAGAAGCCTGGACAATGTAGTTCAGAGAGTACATTTTGAAGGTACTTTAATAATGTGTCTGAATGAGAACAAATCAAGGGATTTAAATTCAATGAGAAATGGCACTCATGGGGAGGAACACACTGTCTCACAGAGTTGAAAGTGGATAGTAGCTGTCTAATTACAAAATATCAGAGGTGTGCTGAAATGCATCCTAAGTAATGTATCCCTTTGTGAATATTACAGCCATTTAATTCACTCTTTAAGGCCTTTTAGTCCTATTAGAGCATTATTAATGTCTTTCATTTCATTCCGTTTCGGCTATCTTTCTTTACAGGGCCGGGTGATTTGCGTTCAAGCTTTATATTTCAAGAAGCAGGATCTCTGTCCTCTTTTTCACATGGTAAACCCAGTGCTGCCTGTCTGGCAAAACTATTTATTTATGACATTTAGGGCCTACCTTTTTTTAGCAGAACTCAAAAACCTTCTACTCCAAGACCACCCAGTGGGCTTCTGTTGCTCCTTATAAGATGCGACCAAATGGTGAGAAGAAATTCCAAGATATTCTTTATATCCTGGAAATCTCTTTTGTTTCCCCTGCCAGGAGGCAATCACAGCAAAATACAAGGCTCTTGCCTCTGTCTGGTGTTGTTTTGTAACATCCTTCCTCTTCCAAAAATTCATATGTAGAAAGTGCTCACTGACTTCTCTTTTGTTTTTCTTACACTATTTACATATGAATATTTTGTAATATGAAAGATCTCTTGAAAAAACACCAGGCAGAGACTGTATCCAGGTTAGCGGAATAAAACCTGCTGTTAGAGAAAAAAGTGCAGCTTACCTGCTCTGAAGCCATGACGCACCATCCAGACTCCAGCAGCCTTCCCGTAGCTTTCTTACAGAAAGCTGTAAGACTTCCATAGTGCACGTGGTGAGGTGTGTGTCACATGGAATGGGGAAGCCAAAGGGAACTGAGCTGCAGGCTCAGCTCTCGTCCGCTGTTCTAACCATCCTTTCTGGACTGGCGGGAAACTTCTAATTTACCTAATGCTGCAGAACAAGTGCTCATTGTTCTGCAGCGGTGGTGGCATAATTCACTACTGCTATGAAGTATTGGGCATCAGATGTGTTGCCCACACCCCAACTGCACATCGGAATGCACAGTATTCACAAGTCTGGACACAGCCAAAGTAAGGAATCATTATTATGGAAAACCAACATTGTTGCTGAGATTTTTGCAATAGCAATAAAGTGGGGTTTTGCTCAGCTAACCTGGGATTACACTGAGATTGCCACATATATTTTTACCCATGTCTGGAAGCACTAATAGAGTAACTATTTTATTGCAACAAACTTTGGGATTCCTCATCAGTTGCAGAGTAATAGGGTATAAATTGTTAGAAAAAATAAATTAATATTTACAGCTGTCATTCAAGCAAGAATCTTCCTTCCTGTCAGTTGATTACCACGTGCTATGCAACTCTGGTCCAAAGATTCATTTTACTTTGCCTTTCTAAGGAGACAAACTGCAAGTGAAAAAATTGTCCCCTAGATCCATGAATAGCAATTTGGCCACCATTACATGTAATGAGATTTGGATTGCAAAATTTTCTCACATCCCTAAATCTTCACTTTTTCTTCATTTTTATAAACCTCCAGTCTGTCTTATATAACACAAAATTGTTCAAAAAGATTTCCTTGGTAGTTTGACTGTGCAGTACATGGGAGGAAATGGTTTTGAATTTATCCCCAGACTAATTTGGATTAAAAGAGATCTCTAGTGGGTCATTTAATCCATTCCTCTGCATCATGGAAAAAGCAAATTTCATTATCTAGAAATGATCCCTGATAGCTGGCTTTAACTTTCATCTTTCCACTGAAAATGATTTTCTAGTATCTCCAAGTATTAACAGCTACACACATTATCAAGGACTGAAGATAAATATACTTGCCTGACCATCATAATCCCATCTCCCCTTCCTCATTCTCTCTATATTTGTGAGAATAATAATAAAAAAGTCCTCCTCTATATCATTCTTCTAATGTTGGTGTTAAAAAAAAAATCAGTGCCTCCTTCTTGTATTGTTAGTAGTAGTAGAAGAAGAGTTGGCTTTTCTAGCCTGCTTTTCTCACCCATTTAAGGGGACTCAAAGCGGCTGACAAAGCTTTTATATTCTTCTCCCCACAACAGAACACCTTGTGAGGTAGGTGGGGCTGTGAGAACTGTGACTAGCCCAAGGTCACCCTGATGGTTATGTGAGGGAAGGGCAGAATCAAACCCAGTATTCCCAGATAAGAGTCCTGGATTGGTAAGTGGGACAACCGCCCACCCCTAGCTACGATTGGGTGAGGGGATGGCAGATAGGCTGCATGAAGGCAGGGTATGTGGGGTTTGATGCCATACCTCAAACTGTCCCTCACATTCACACTGCTTCCATACTTTTCCTGACAGCATAGGAAAGCCATTCATAAGCCTCATAAATGGTGGGAGACCTTATCGAATCAGTGCAGATAAGAATTTTCAGTGTATTTTCAGTGGAATCAAACTTCCTTTGGAATGTATTTTGTTTGTTTTTGTTACAAAATTCACATGTCATATATCATTTTGCAAAACATGTCAAGAAAACCAACTGGATCAGAAATAACAGAAATTGCAAAGAGGAGCTTGAAGCTCCAGTTGGTCCAATGTGGACTCAAAGGTTGCTTCCACACAGGGGCAAATAAAACAGGATCTCCGGCACCTGGATTTATTAAAACCGGCTCCCAGGGGAACTGATTTTAATAGCTCTATGTGCACGGTAGATTTGGTTTTACGGGGTAGATTCGCATCTAAGAGATGCGGATCTACCCCGCGCCTAGGCCTCCGCACACGCGGCGCTGATCCGGATTGGAGGCGGGTGCTGTGCAGACGCACGGCACCTGTCTACGATCCGGGATGGAGGGGCCTCCCCCCGGCTCGCCACAATTGGCTCTCCGGAGCCAAGCCTGCTGAGCCAGGGGACCTCACCACCGCGGCTCGCCCTCACCCCAGAAGCGGCGGATCACCGCTTCTGGAGCCAGGGCAAGCTTCCCAAAAGCCCGCCCTAGCCCACCCTGGGGGGAGCATGGTGGTTCCCCTGCTTACCTCTTCAGAGTCTCCCTGAAACTGAAAGCAGCGCACCTGCATCCTGCACGCCACCTGAGTGGCTGGGGCTGTGCCTGGCAGCCCCTGCTCTTAGGAGCCGTTCTGCACAGGCTCGCTGCCCTGACTTGCACGCCGGCCAATCAGACGGTGTGCAGGACGCAGGCGCACTGCATCCTGGGCACCTGCTTTCAGTTTCAGGGAGACTCCAAAGACGTAAGCAGGGGAACCGTTGCGCTCCCCCCAGGGTGGGCTAGGGCGGGCTTAGAGAAGCTCGCCCTGGCTCCAGAAGCGGCGATCCATTGCTTCTGGGGCGAGGGCGAGCCGAAAGTTAGGAGCCCCCCCAGCTCGCCATGCTTGGCTCCGGGCAGCCAATCATGATGAGCCAGGGGTGGGCCATGTTTTAGCACACTTGCGCTGTGCAGCCACATCCAAAATGGATGGGGATTCACAGCGCAAAACCACTAGATATGTGGTGTGCTAAAAACACCCATTAAGCATGCATTAAGTCCAGATAGGTGCGGATGCACCTACCGGAAGTGTGCTTATTTGCCCCCGCTAATGCGGGCACTCCAGCAGCAAACTGGTTTTGCCGCCAAAATCCACATTAAAAATGGGCTCGCTGTGCGGACACCCCTCGCTGGAAGTGTCCTACTTAGCGACCCGTGTGCAGAGGCGCACATTAGAATGTGTGCTTAATGGGTGTTAAAGGGCCTGTGCGGAAGCACCCAAATATAACTCTGCAACATCAGAATGAGGCTTCCACTTGCCACCCCCATGGAACTTCTCTGTGAACTGCTGAATAAAAAGATAAGCTATAGAACTGAAATAATTACAAATCTGGGAAACTTGCAGTAAGGAAATGCACAAGTAAACACCTTGACCACCAGGTCTTCAACTGTCAGGAGAGGAATACCAGACAAGAAAACAGCATGATCTCAATAACTGGAGAATTCCATGGGGTTAGTGCTACAATTGAGAAGACCCTCCTCAGGACCACTGCCAGAAGTATCTCAGTAATGCAAGCAACGCACAGAGGTTCCCCAACACCAGACCTCTGTGAACCCAACATATTGTTTTCCAGCTGCTTCTGGTCTCTATTCATTCTTCTCACTTTCTGTAGCACCTAGCATTGCACCCTACTCATTGCAATCTTGCTGGTCATACAAATAAGATACTCTGGTTAGAAAGAGATGGAGCGGCAACATGGCAAAAGATGCACCTGAAGTTGCTAGAAATAGTATTTATATGACAATGAAAAAACATTTGGATGAAGGAAGGCAATAATTGCTTCCTGTCAATTTGAATCACCTTCAAATGACTGATTTTTTTTATTATTAGCACCCTCTACTAACACAATAATGTTTGTGCTCCCCTGCCTATGACTTTAATACACAGAGACATTTTAATTGCACTACATTCCTGAGTAATCATTTTATGATGGGTTTATTGCCACCTCTCCCTTATCAGGGCATGGCATTGTTACAGGCCCTGGTGATAAATTATCCTTCAGAGAAAGAGAAGACAGTACCATTTTAACAAGTGCAATAAAGCTCTTTTTAGACCAGGAGAGTTCAGTGCTTTTCCCATTCATCATATACCCTCTGTGATTTTACACAGATTTTACACTGTTGATTAGCTCATTAGTGGGGTTAATTGGATACATTAACTGGCAGAATTACAGCTTGACAATGAACCAGAGCCTGCAGTATTATAAATGACATACAAACTACAGACATATATGACCAGCCTGAAGGAAGCTCTTCCTTTTGATTAGCTATGATTAGGTTTTAATTCTATCCCTGCTTCTTTTTAAAACTAATGCTGCATGTGTATTTGCCATGCCACAGAGTAGGCAAAATATCATGTTCTGGTGCTATGTGTTATTTTTTCCACAGAGATCTGAGAGCCTTGTTGCAGTTGGACATTAATTCCATGTGTGTGAAAAATATGTTTTGTTTCCACACTAAGAATATCTGACTTGAAGCAGGCAGGCACTTAGGAATTACTCATGAACCATTCCACCAAACTCTGAGGTTATACATAGGGACTCCACTAAGTAAAAGACAAATTAGGGTTTTGTGTTTTTGTAAAAATTGTTTTATGTGGAACAGAACATTTGCCAGTACTGCATGCCAAAATTTCTCTCGTATTATTTATATATTGGCATGTACAGTGGTTGGGAATCACAGAGGAGATATCTTAGCTTACTTCAGACTATTTACTTATGTACCTATCTATGTCCCATCTACTATTATTTTAATTTATTGATTAATTTTAATATTGAACAACTCAAAGCAACAAAACTTATCACCATGGGGCATGGCTGCACCCCATGTGATATGGTGACAGGCCCAAACACAGGTTGTGATGAGAAATGGCAAAAAATAACGCATCTTTGAGGTGAATTAGAGAAGGCTTTGAGGTAGGAATGTTCACACACCAGTCCTCCCCTCCCTCCTTTTCAAAGCATTCTGTGCTGGAAAAGGTGGATTAGAGAAGGCTTGGGAACATGAAGGCCACATACTGTTTCTAAGGTAGCCTTTGAGGTGCGCCTTTTGATATGTCTGAACATGGCCACAGAAGCAGGATAATTACAGCTTATTTCTGTAGCCTAGATTTGATGCCTCATGACTGAGGCCTTTCTGGATTGCTGATAGCAGTGGTTACTTGCTGGCTGCTGATTCCTGGTAGCTGAAGTTGCCACTTGGAAACAGAGACCTTAAGCTTTTTCACACTACAGCAGTTAGGCTGTAGTGCACTAAGCCCAGTAGACTCTGGGTACTGGAGGAGCATAGGCTCTACCTGGAGTGTACTGCCCTGCACCATTGCAGGTTTGATTCTGCATTCCTCCATGAAACCATCTTTGTGACCTTGGGCTAGTCACAGCTCTCTTCTGAGCTCTCATAGCCCCATCTAACTCACAGGGTGTCTGTTCTGGGGAGAAGAACAGGAAGCTTTGTGAGCTGCTTTAAGTCCCCTTAAATGGGTGAGAAAAGCCAACTCTTATTATTATTTATTCAGCTATACTTGGATAATCTGGAATAAAGCAAGGATATTCTGGAATACCCACACCTTAATCTGGAATATCCAAACATAGAGGAATAAATAAGAGATGTCTGGATCAGTAGGT
Organism: Aspidoscelis tigris stejnegeri; assembly: GCA_023333525.1. Lineage (NCBI taxonomy): Eukaryota > Metazoa > Chordata > Lepidosauria > Squamata > Teiidae > Aspidoscelis > Aspidoscelis tigris. Next base: position 70,104,396 of record JALMGA010000006.1, read on the forward strand.
GACCTTTTCTTTCATTTATTCCATACTATGTGGAAGTATATATATCCTTTTGCCTTGCCCCAAAATGATCTCTACCCAACCTAGCGTACTGCGCTGTGACAGTCATCAAGTTAGATTCACTTTCTCTGGAGCTGTTCAAGAACAATTTTTAAACAATTACTTTGCAAACATCTTCCTTCATATAATACCAAAGCCTTAGGGCTGATTTTACGACTAATTCTTCTGGACAGAGTATTGACTTAGTTAATTGTGAGTGATTATGACTTAAAAGCAACCCTTCAAACTACTTGTAAGCTATTAATTATTCAGTGATGCTGATATTGGAAAGTGAAATAACTAGGAGCAATTTGAAAACTGAGCAAAATTCTCCTGATCAGCAAGGAGAAAATTAGCTTAGCTACTTTCTGAATTCTTGCAGCCCATATCTGAAGCTAAACAACCCTCTGATGCTTGGGGACATGCTTAATTTTTGGATATAAATATCTCCTAATAAAAGAGAATTCTAGGCTTCCCAGGTAAGCAATTTATTAACCAAGTCATATTTCAGCTTGAAGCGTCAAATGATTCTTTGGCTTTTAGAAACCCAGCAGTGAAAAGCAAATGAAGAGCTAAAAATGAGCATTTTCTTTTTTCTTCAGTGGAAAGCTGCATTTTTAAAATGCCAAGAGAATCATTTCCAAAAATATTTCTGTTCATTATTTCTTGTATAAAATTGAACACACCACCCTCTTAGTTTTTTTCTTGTCAATACTTCCATTCTTTTATTTTGGTCCTTGAAATCCATCCCTTCGGGGGTTGGATTATTGTCTCATAAACCAGTGAGCAGCTACTGTTATTCCTTAATTACTTGTAATGGTGTGAAACTGAAAAGTAATATTGTGTGGCACACGCTATCAATGCTATTATACATGGCACTTTCTGACAGGGAGATTGATTCAAATTTAATTCTTCAGCTCAGCTAGAGTTAAAGAGTTTAATCTGAAATATACATTATTTTGCAAATAACATGAGCCTGTTGGTTTTGGTCTGACAACCCACAGACCTAAGGCAGAAAGTAAATAAGTCAGAGTACCAGTCTAGCAGGGGTATACCCAAAATAGGGGTACACTGAACTGGTACTTTTTAAAGTCCTACAGCCCCTGTAGGATACCTATGGGTTTACCCATGCCTATGAACATCTTCCTTGACATCCAAAAGCAAAACTGAGCTAACAGAAACCAGGTTGAGTAGTGGAGGCTTTATCTTCTCAAATCTTCTCTTGCCAAACCTTGACAGGTCAGCATGGGATAGGATGACTGACATTCACCCATCCAGTAGAGAGACAATCCCTTGAAGGAAGATGTATAGTATATGACAAGAAAATACAGGCATGTCCTCATATCCACAGGATATAGGTTCCAACACCTACCATGGATATGAGAAACCATAGACATTGGGAACATTGGGAAATCTTGTGAGGTGTCCCATGATTCCTGGGAAATCTCATGAGAGTTCCCATGATTCTCAAGAAATCATGCATGATTTCCCATGATTCTCAACTGGAGGCAGCCACTCTAGCTGACTGGGCACCTTTGGGAGGCCTGGGATGAGTGGACCTGTGGTTACTGGAACAGGGAATGTGGGGGCACACCTGTGCTGACAATGCTCCCAGGCTCCTTAAAAGCAGGGTTCTTCTCTTTTATGGGGGGGGGCAATCCTGGAGTACTGCAGGGGTAGCTAATACTTTCAAAGCTTTCTTTTATTATTTTGAAACCATATTATTGACTCCTTAGAATGCTGTCTGTTTTCCATATTCATCATTTGGACAGAAGGCAACAAAAGCACTGCTGCATAATCCCCTTGGAGATGTAGCCACTAACTAAAAATAATTGGATCACATCAACCATCATGAGTTCTGAAAATCAGCCTTCATTTTGCCTAAAACAGTTGCCAAGTTTCTAGACTGCAAGTGAGAGAAAGCACAAATTTTCAATAGCGGATCTGTGACTGCACTTAGGTCTGGCTCAGAACGCTGCTGTCTACACAGCAGGAGAAACTAGAGTGATGATAATACTTATATGTGTTGTCATTCACAAAAATGATTGGTGAAAAAGCCTAGCTTTCCTGCAAATTTTTTTTATATGAATCTCCACTATAGTTTAGTGACAACTTCATTGTCTTACACAGTTTAGTGTTCTGCTCTTAGGAATATGAACAATTTTAATTGCATGCGGATAGGGCCACTTGTCTGTGGAAGGCTCTTTTCTGAAAAGTATTCAGGCATTCATTCACTGCAGCAGTTATGCTGAGATTCATAATGTGTAATGTGATTTTGGCTGCTTCCCTACTTCCAGAATTGATGTTTCTTTCCATAGCTGTTAGTGAACATGTTATTCAAATTCAAAACATTATTATATTTCTCTTCCCACACGCGTTTTGCTCTCCCCCCCCCCTTGAAATCAAACCTTATTAACAAGCTGATTTAAACTCTTATCTCATTTAAAGCACCCTTGAGTGTGCATCCAGTTGCCTACAAGCTTTGAAGGATAAAATAATCAAAGATAATGCATTTTTAAGGAGGGGAAGGTTGCAGTCAAAACACCACTGGAGGAGACCAAACCATCTGACTTTGTGGTGCTAATGTCCATTTACTCCTTTTTCTCCTTTCTCTCTCTCCCTCTCTTTACATGTGTGTGTTTATGCAGCAGGTTCAGGACTAGGAGTGTGCACAAATATTCTAAGGTATTCAAAATTAGATCGAATCTGCCCGAATTTCAACATTCAAATTTGAATCGAATGTCAATAAATTCAAATTTAAAGATTCAAATGAATTTTACATTTTGGAACTATTCATTCAGATTATCTAGACACTTGCGTGTGTACGGGTTTGTACATGACGCGTACTTGCAGATACGCATCTTTCCCACATTTGTAGAAATTTGTACAGATCCATTCAGGATGAAAACGGGTTGCATACTGGATAACTACGGGATGCATATGGATGTGTATAAATGTGTACAGATGAGTATGGAATGCATAATAATGCATACAGGTACATACAAAGGTTGTTGACATTCGTAAGTGCAAATTTGAATAAAAAATCAATCAAATATATTCAAATTTGCTTAATTTGAATTGAATTTGGTTAATTTTGAATTTTAAAGATTCAAATCAAATTGAATTTTTGGGTATTCAGTTTGAATAAAATCAAATCCTGAAAATTGCATTTGTTCACACCCCTTTTCAGGACAAACATTGACTTCTCTCCCGCTCCCTCTCCTCTCTATTTCTGACATCATAGGATTTTGAAGTTTTATTTCTTAAAAGATTACAGTGAGAACTGGTCTTCATAATTGCCTCTTATCCACTATACCCAGAGGTAGTTGAATAAACAAGTGACATATGAATGGATGCAGAGATAAAGAGGCAAAGTCCCTGGCAACACTCTGGGTGATTCTGCACTGGCCAGTATAATGGATCAGAAAGTGTACAAGGAGAATCCCTTCCACACACTAGTGCAATTTAAAGGAGGCTCCAGGTGGGACCTCCATTAGACCACACCAGCAAGCATAAGGGAGTCTCCTAGCACCCTTCCTGTTTCAGTACATTGGCCAATGCAGAATAACTCCATAACTAAAGCACTGCTAGGAATGACTTTAAGTAGAACACTATGGGTGCTTTTCAATTGCGCTCCTTTAATCTGGATCTAAGAAGATCTGGATCTAAGGAATGGGTACATTCGTTAATCTGGATCTAATAGATCTGGATTAAGGGAAGTACCCAATGTCTTTCCATGGGTGGTCTAGCACCCAATAGCAATGGGTGCTAGCCTCCCTGCCGTGGAAACACCGAAGCACCCATTTGGAAATCCGGATCTACCCATGAGGTGTTTGGGGGGGACAGGGGGTGCAATCTCCAAAGTGGCTTCAAAGTCATTTCGAAATCACTTTGAAGTCTGTGAAGAATAGCTCCATTGAAGTCTGTGCTGATCTTCAGAGTGAACTTTGAAGTGACTTCAAAGTGCCTTCGGAGTCACTTCGGAGTCACTTCTAAGTTCACTCTGAAGATCAGCACAGACTTCAAAGACGCTCCGGAGCTATTTTGCACTTCGAAGTGACTTCAAAATGACTTTGAAATGACTTTGAAGCTTAGGTTTTGGGGCTCCCCCCCCATGGCTTCCCCCTCCCCCTAGCCTCCTCTAGACCCCATTGCCACACAAGCGTGGAAACAGCCTCCCTTTAATCTGGATTTTCTGGCAGAAGACCCCATTGTAGACCCCATTAATGGGGTCTACAGAAAATCTGGATTAAAGGCCAGAAAGTACCCATTTGATCCAGATTTCCCCAGTGGCAGTCAAAACAATCAGGTCCCAAATGGGTGCCGTGATGGAAATGGGATCATCCGGCTCACACCCAAAAGGGCCCTTAATGGGTGCAAAAATGGGTACTTTCTGACAGTGGAAAAACACCCTATGTGTGCAGTCCTCTCTTTATGGTGGCATGATATCTCACAGTGTCTACATGCCATAGGACCACTTCCATCTTGGAGCAGCTTTGAGCATGCTCGCATGTCCCCATCTTTGATAGTTGTGGAGCAGTAACAACTGTTCCACAGCCAAACTAGGAATACCTAGGGTGCTCCTAGTCCAGGCACGGATGCAGCCTTGTCACTTACTTTCATGTAAATGCTGTGTTGGAGCAGGGCAGGGGGGCTGTGGCTGCACAGTCATGCACTGTTACCCATTCACTATAGCATGGCCATTGCTGTGATGAAGCAGACCATCACTAATAGTAACTTCTCTGGGACACTTCCTCAGAGAAAGAATAATAAGGCTCAAAGCCACTTTCAACCAGATCACACTTATCTAAATATTTATTGACACTTCCAAAGAATTCTAACAAGTTAATAAGATATGATTTACCTTGTGGAAATCAAGCAGATTCTCCTACAGGAATGCTTGCTGCTCTATGTGCATATTCATCTTATCTTTAAAAGTGATTTCCATTGCCTTACCTGAAACTGAAGTTAAGCTGACTGGTCTGTAATTTCCTGGATCACCTCCAGATCCTTTTCTGGCAACTGGAGTTACATTTGCTGGTCTGCAGATGGAAACATTGCATAGCAGCATGTTTCACAAGCAAACAAAGCTCATATAAGGACAGGGAAAATGTGTTGTTTGGCAATGGTTCACAATTCTCCATTCCACTTGTCTTCTCTCCTTCGAATAGAATGTAAAGACAGTTCTCTTTCAAAGGACTGGGACAATATCCAATGTGCTAATGAAATTTCCTGAGAAATTGCTTATGCAATAAAATCTACTCAAAGCAGTTATTATGTTCTAAGTCATACATGTTTCACTTGAAAAAAGATGTCAGCATAAGTCTCATTCAAGGAATTCCATTGGCCATCTATACCTGAATCAGAAGTAGAACTGATTGTTTGTTTGTTTGGTACAGTTTTCTGAGCCTATCTACAGTGGGGCTTCACTGTCAACTCATTTCACATTGTTGGTCTCTGCTTTTTAAATGCCCTAAATGGCTGAGGATTTTAAGGGCTGCCTCTTTCTTCTCTCTACCTTATGCACTCTAGGGTTGTGCACGAATGCACTTTTAGGGATTTGGTTTGATTAAAATTGAATACTCAAAAATTCAGTTCAGTTCGAATCTCTTAAATTCAAATGCAAGAAATTTCAATTCATATTTACCAAATTCGAATATTTTCATTCCAATTTTTCATTCAAATTTGTACTTATGAATGCAACATTTGTAGATGCCTATACGCATCTTCACCGGGACTGTATGCATCCGTACATGTCCATATGCATCCCGTAGTTATCCCGTATGCAACCTGTTTTCATCCTGTACGGATCTGTACAAATGCGTAAGGATGCAGGAAAGATGCGGATCTTCAAGTACGCACTGTGTACGAACTTGTACACATATGAATGTCCGAATAATTCAAACAAATAGATCCAAAATTCAAAATTCGGATCAAAACTTTGAATTTTAGGACATTTGATTTGAATTCAAATGTCAAAATTTTCTCAATTCAATCGAATTTCAAATACATTCAAATATTCGTGCACATCCCTAATGGACGCTGGTCAACATCATATGCTACAAACCAGTGAATAACAATTTATCATGATGAGATCTCTCTAGTTATGGCCTCCTGAGAGTGTCTTACAAGGACTATCACTGTATGACAGTGGTTTTTTGTGTGTGAGGTGGGCAAGTCCCAGCAAGCAAACTGTTACTTTTGGAATATTTCCCTTGCTAATGAACCTGTTTGTATTATTATTGCACTCTGACTTTGGAATTTACTGCTAGCATGTGCTATGCATGTTTTTGGAGCTTGATCTGTGTTGTATGAAGAGACTGTCTTGCTTGCTTTGCTTTATGCCATCTATGCCCCCTGATAGCTTAAGTGTTTGTTTGAACAGTACCTCACATAACCCTATGGCTAGATTATAGGTTTTTTAAATTACATTTTTTGCTATACTGATAGACTTGCAATCTTGTTTTTAATTCCTTTGAAGTGTCATTTTAAATAGTTTTGCTGCTTATTGTTTGCCACATTAACCAATTTATTTTTTCTGAAGGAAAGTATCACAGTTTTTTCTTTCTCTCTATGTATTTTGGAAGGAAAACATAAAAACTAAACTAAACTACTAAACCAAACCAAACTAAATTAATTAAACTACGAAACCAAACTAGCAAACCTAACCCTTCTTTTATTAAAAATCCCAGCAAAATTCTTCCCTTCTCCTTCTGGCTTAACACTTCCTGTATATGCTGACAGAAGTTCTCCATGATGCCCAAACTATCTAAAGGAATGCCTTCTCCCATACTGACCTGCCTATGCCTTGATATCTGGAGGTGAGGTCCTTGTTGTCCCACCACCCTCAGTAGTGAGCCAAGTGGACACCCAGGAAAGGGCCTTTTTGGTAATGGCCACCAGGCTATGAAATAATCTCCCCCACACCACCCCCCACCCCCGAGGTGTGTCATGCCCCTTCTCTATATACATTCAGGAAGACGCATTTCTTTGTCCTGGTCCTTGGCTAATGTGACTATATTCCCCCCCACACACTGTAGATATTAATATTTTAATATTTAGTATATGCTTAAATATGTTGGATAGCTTAAGCATTTTCTATTGATATTGTTTTTAAAATATATTACTTGTAATCTGTTGTTTTAAAACTTGTTACCCTCCCTAAGATCTATGGGTATAGGGTGGAATAGACAGATAGAGAGATAGAGATATAGAACAGACAAAGCCTGCAACAGGGGTGCCCAGATGCATGACCCCTGGGCCATCAGAATGACCTCACAGAACCATTAAGGCCCCATGTGAACCTTCTCTAAAAAGATCGTACACAAACTAAGGTTGACTTGTGTCTTGAAGATTCCCCTTTGAAATAAGGTTGCCTGCACAGCATCAGTTTGAGTGATCTTTAACATATTGCATTATTTAAAAAGTATAGCAGTATCAAGGGACAAGGTCTGTTTACCTGACGTGCTGTGTCCATCTTTGTAAGTACCCTGTACGATACTTAGGAGCAACATGGAATACCTTGAGAAAAGTCTTGACTAATTATGTTTTCAAAGGACACTTAAAAATGTGTTGCAGCTGACTTGAAGGCATTGCTTAATTAAAAAGTGCCAGAGAAAACACTCAGCAGGTGGGCAAGCTGAGAATACATGGACTAAAGGAATAATGGGCACTTAAGGCTTTCACAAACAGAGCTCTGCTTAACAACATCAAAGATTAAAGCATTTCATCCCCCAGTTAAAAACACCATCTTTACTTTTTCGTCTTCTTTTAAACTTAGTAGATGCTTTATTTTGATTGGAAATATGAATATATTTTTGTGGTTCCCTTCTGCAAGGAAACAGAAGTTTAGAAGACTATATGTTTGCTTGTGTTTGCTGCAGTCCACTAATCACTTCTGTGAAACAATGCCAATCAGATAGATGAACATGCTCAGACCCAGTGGCCATTTCAGTTGGGTGTTACCAAGATGATTTCTGCCTGGCACAACTTAGCCCAGGAAAGAAGAAGGTTAGCTTCTGAGCCATTCCTTGTCTGGTAGCAACTTCTGACTTTAAAGATGGCTGGTTGCAAACATAGGTCTAGCAGTCATTAGCTATGAAAATGCACTGCTCCCTGGAAGGGTCTTGCTTAGGCATACCTGGGAAAAATGCACACACCCACAGCCAGACATCAGTTGGCTCATACCTGAGATCACCTGTCCAATACCAAAAGCTATGAGCCAGTTTGGTCTAGTGGTTAGGGAGCCAGACTCTAATCTGGGAATACTGAGTTTGATTCTGCCCTCCCCTATGAAGCCAGCTGGGTGACCTTGGGCTAGTCACAGCTCTCTTCTGAGCTCTCACAGTCCCACCTACCTCACAGGGTGTTCTGGTGTGGGGAGAAGAATAGAAAGCTTTGTCCGCTGCTTTGAGTCCCCTTAAATGGGTAAGAAAAGCGGGGTAGTAAAGCTAACTTTCTTCTTCTTCCTCTTCTTCTTCCACCACCACCACCACAAAAGCACACCTGGCAGAAACTTCAAAGTTGTCTAACTTTTGTTCTATAGTTTCAGTCTGAGGCCAGGAGGTGGTGAATATGAACACAGTATACCTTCAGGCCTTCAAGATGCAGCCTTTGTCACAGTATAGGACAAAATACCTTAAATCTGAGGTGACATGGTGACTTTAGCAGGTTTTTTTTAAGATTCCAAGGCCCCATCCACAGGGAGGAACTAATAGTCCTATTAACAGTGCCACTATGATGGACTGCCTCACATATCTGGGGCAATCCCACTATAGTCCTGCTTCCCCTCATACACCCATACTAAAAACTATTGCTGACGAATCCAGTGCTAGTCACAGGTTTTCTAACAATTGCATGCTTACTTACCTTCTGGAAGGAGTCCAGCATGCAAGTCTGGAGGCCAGGCATTTGGGATGCTCCAATGCCCAGATGTGTGTGTCAATTAAAATGTGCAACGACAAAGCTGGCTGCAGCTCTGTCTAGTTAAGATGAGGTAATGGCAGAGGGAGGATTTCCCACATTATCACCTCATAGCAGGATTAAGTGGCGATCATCAAGAGGCAGTTTGGGAGGACAAAAATCCACATGCATAAAATAATAATGCAGAGAACCTGCCTCTATGAGCATGTAATTATGGGCACAAGGGAAAAGGGTGCCTCCAAGCATGCCTCTTGCAAGGTGAAGCTCCTTTCGATCCTCCAAACTGGAGAACCAGAAGCTTCGCATTTCCAGCACAGTTGCTTCCTGTCAGCCAGACAGGAAGCATCATCCCCAGCAGTAGGAGCTCAGGAAAGGCTGGTAAGTGCATAGTAAAAAATGCCGGTTATCCAACATCTTTTTACTTCGCGGGGCGGGGCGGGGCGGGGCGGGGCGGGGCGGGAGAGGTGAATGCCGCACTCCTACTGCAGTGGATGGAAGCACTAAACTTACTTCTCTGCTTCCATCCCAGTCTGGAGGCATCCAAAGACGTTGATCTTTTGTTCATTTATTAACTGTTTACTCTGTTATCAACAGTGAGAAAATTGTTATTTTAGATTATGTTGATTTGAGAAGAACTGTTTATTTAAAAGGGGAAATTATTCTGATTCATAATTTTACTGTAAAGTCTGGAAAATAAACAGTCATCTTTTAAGCAACTGATGAGTTTTTAACCACATGTCTTTAAAGCTCACTCGAACAATGCTATGCAGAAAAAAAAAACCTCTCTGTGTGATTTACATCCTTGCATTTCAGTCTGAGAGTACAATATGACTGCAGATATCTAATTAACTAGGAATCATTTTAATCCACTGTGATGATGGATAAGTAGGCATTATCCTACCGTTTTCAGTTAATAGCATATTATGAACCCAATATGTATATCATTTCCTATAAAACAGAACATTTGGCAAAGGTAGTCTTGCATTAAGTCCTTTCTTTCCTCGTCTCTTCTGTTAAAGGATGATAGAGTGCAGCTATACCTACAGGAGCACACTGCCAGGGTCAAATGCATGAGAACGTGTTACAACACAGCCATCTGAGAGCTCTTCTGGGAATTAACTCAAAGACCTTCAGGTGAGGTACAAAGTCTTCCTCCCTCCCGCAGTTCTTCTCAATTGAGGATGCTGCAGAATTTTAAATACACCAGTCCTGAAATGATAAAGTGAACAAAAACATTAGTTCCATGGAGAATTGCTGTAATTACACTGACCTCAAAGGGCAATGCATTAGGAACACCAGGAGAACTTTATTGTGAGTGAAGAAACTTGCCGGCAAGAAGGCATTCCATTTTAATTTTTTTCCCCTCCTCTTCCATTGATACAGATACTTCTGGCCCTGGCTTCCATTAACTTCTGTAAATTGCACAGCCCACATTCTTAGCATTCATGCAAAGAGGGCTGTTGGATCTTAAAGTCTAGCATGTATGTTAACAAAGGCCTTTATGGGATCCATTTCATCAGATTCCTGTAATACTACTATATTTATGCATCCATTACTCGTTCACTCATTCTATCATCTATTTATTATCTATGTATTTTATTCTGTGTTGGCCAGTTAGTCAGTTGGTCTCTATGAGTGTCTGTTCATATTTATATACAGATAGACAGAAAAACAATGGTTATGTCCCCATGCACATTTTGGTTTGAATTGAATTGAAATCGGGCTCAGCAAGGGTCATCCCCATGCACTTTGGATTTGATCTGATTTCTGCGGACCAAATCACCCAAACCCGTGCCAGATTTGGTACCTGAAAAAACAAGTCTCATCATGGTTTGGTGTTCTGGCACGCATTGCTTAGCATGCTGAGCCTGCACATGGGGATGCTCCCGGACTATTTGGGGAGGAGACTGGTACTCATGTCAGTGGGAGGTGGGGTTTCATGTCCTGTGCTTGACATTACTGCCCTGTGCATTGGAGATTGCAACCGCTGAGATTTTTGGGGAGTCAAATGGTGTTAAAGCTGTAAGCAATCCACTTACCTCCAGGCACTGCAAAATTCCCATGAACCAAAATTGCTCCTGAGGTCACAGTCAAGTGGAGGATATTTTAAACAATATGATCTATAGTAGGGATGTGCATGATTTTTTTTTTGCATTCAAATTCAAGTTGGATTGAATGTCAAAACAGTCAATTCAACTTGAATGTTTAAAATCCAAATTCAACAAAAACTGATTCGAATCTGATACATTCAAATCTATTTGTTAAAATGTTAGATATGAATTTGAAGATATGAATGTCGATGACATATTTAAAGATACAAATGTTGATAACATTCATATGTGTTATACGTATCTGTACGCATTTCGTATGCATCCCGTTTTATTCCACACGCATCCCGTTTTTGTTTTGTATTATAAGCGCAAATGTTTACAGATATGTATGATATTCATACAGATACATATGTAATACAAGCGTATCTGTACATTTGAATGATTCAAATCATTTGAATGAATGTTTTGGAACATTCAAAATTCATTCGAATGTATAAATTTGAATGTGAAGACATTCTATTCGAATTCAAATGTCCACATTTGATGGAATTCAATCAAATTTTGAATGTTCAGAATATTTGTGCACAACACTATTCTACAGTGCCCTTTCTATGAAGAATGGATAAGGAAAACAGATTGCACCAATTTACTGAAGAATATATGAGCTTGGAAGCCAAATGCATTATCTGTATGATAGATAACTGCTCTGCTTCATTATGTCAACCATCAAATAGCAATGTTTAAATTGTTGTCTCTTAAAATCATGAAAACAACTGGAACTGCTCATCTTACATGACTCCATCATTAAGTTGTGGTAAGTGGATTAATTTGTATGTCCTGATTTGTGATTACAACAATATCCTTGATCACAATGCTATTGTTCCACTCAATAAGACATTAAGCCGTATGGCTGTGGAATACAGAGTTCTTGCTGGTCCATATATAAACTACTCAATCCTAGGTTTTATGCCTTTGGAGTTGACCTCTGTATCCCACCTGTGCAGCACTAGAAATGGGGTGTGCATTGTCCCTGTGTCTCATATCTCACCCCCTTGCTAACTTCGAAGTAGTGAAATGAAAGTTCCCAGTTTCTAAATGACAGAAGAGCTGCATTTTTATGTAGCAGTATATTCTTAGTATCAACACATGTGCAATGAAATACCATATCTGAAATAAGATATACAATTTGTGATATACTAACATGATATACCAAGGTTCATTTTCATTTTTTTTTGTTACCTTGTACGTATGACTATAAGAAAGATAAAAGATACAAGAATATAAGTTGTATTTGTTGAATTAATCTGCAAAAGGGTTTTATGGTCACCATTAAATTTAATTAACAAGGCAGAGTAACTAAGTCAGGAGAGCAAAATCTTGATATTTATTGATGTCATATTGTTGCTTCTCATAATTAAAAATATTTTAAATCTGTTAAAATTCCTCCCTTCTCTCTTGAAGAAATAAGTTTAGCGTTTGTATTTCCATTCTTGCTTTTCTGACCATGGGCATTTCCAAGTAGGTGTTATATGGAGGAGGGGAGATAAATTGGATTTTAAAATAATTAATGAAGTGGTGATACAAATCCACTATGTCTTGACATTGTAAATACACCACCAAATCAACACTATCAAAACACTCTGATCTTCATCCTCCTCATCAGGACAAAAACTGGGATCTTTCTTTGTGGGTTCATGGAAACCACAGAAAACATTGCCTTGTTAAATACAGCATGCATTAGCCTACTGTACCCTTTAGGGAACAGATGAATCTGGACCTATTGAAACTTGTGTTGTCTTTTTGACCTCCAGACTCACACTGTGTATAGATAGGCACTGGATGGTCACTGACTTTGACCAATCATTGTGGCAGACACGTACTGTCTGGTAGTTATGATGCTACATAAGTAGGCAAATCGGTCTCTTTGGCAGAAGAATGGAAAAGGCACAAAGTTAAGGTTGGTGAGTAACCTTAGGAAACATTGACACGAAGGTTAAATTGGCACTTTGTATTATCCAAACACCCCTTAGTACATTTCCTACGTGGAACACTCTGTACTCTTTATCACACCTCTGCCTTAGTTCCTTTTCCCTTTCTCCAGACTTGTTTTTTGAGGCCACCACAAAATTCTGTACCCTCAGAGTCACTCTTGTAATACCACTACATTCTTTTCCTAATGTGTGTTTTCAGCATTTTTCCCACAAGCCAGGCATTTGACTCAAACTCTTGGTCTGTTGGGTTGTTTGAAACCCAATATTTGTGCTATTTCCAAGCTTTTTTTGTTAATGCTCTTCCTTCTCTAAATTAATTTGTCTTTATATAAGGGTTGGCTCTTCCCTTCCATCCTCTCTTTCCCAAAATTGTGCTTTCAGAAATAACCCTACCCCTTGACTCATCAGGTTGTTTCACACCATAATCTTGTTTGACTGAACTCCTTTTTGAAACTTGAGGTAATTCTACAGCTCTTCTTCCTAATAGGTGGGGCCTACAATGATTTGCACTAGATACAAACAGGTTTCTATTCCAGGACATAATACAGAATAAGATCCAGGGCAAAAGGCCTATAGGTTTCTTCTATATCTCCATCACACCGATAATGCAGGTAAGTATGCCTTCCGAAAAAGGCACACGACTGGTCACATACAATCCCTTGTCTATAGTTTCATAAACAGCTGTTCACCTGTCCTGCCAAAAATGGCACCTTCATGGATGCATGAGATAGAACTAGAGCTTGGCGTTACTGTCTGTATGCAGTGGAAAATGTGTACACAGCCACTGCTGTTTCTGTGCTTGCTACTAAACTTGATTAGTCTATTGGTCTGACTTAGTATAAGGTGGCTTCCTATATCTTGTGGGAGCAGGTTTATTCACAGAGGAATTATATTTGCCTCTTTTTCTCTCCCCATGAAAGCTTGAAACACTTGAATATGTAATCAGATTTCAAATCTATATTGCATACAGTACTGAATCCCTACTGTTTGGTTACCATGAAGGATGTTGGGCTTCAAAGCTGTTATTAATTTCTAGAGTATTATCCTCATGAATAAATGCATTAATTTGCTGCTCCCTGTGGTATATTTCTAAACTATATTTCTATTAGCAAAGCTGCATCAAGCTTAGAATCTGAACAGAATCCCACTCTTGATATTGTTTTATTACCTCCATAATTATCGGCACAGTACTGCTGCATGGTCTTCCCAAATGCATTTTGAGCACTTGAAAATGGTTAGAGTCTCCTTGAGCTATCTTCCTGAGACATATCTGAGAAAGTACACTTTGAGAATATTCCTGCTAGGGATAGTTATGTGCTGGAAAACACAGGAACAGAATGTAAACTGCAGAAATGGGCACAAGGACCTAGATGTTGAAAAATGATGCTTTGTAGGTTTCTTAATGATACTTACTTGGTGCAGGTTGCTGAGACCATCTCTTCAGATGGCATAGAGATGTGCACAAGCTGGAATTTGGTGGTTTGGTTTGAACTGAACTAACTAACCTTGATTCAAGTTAACTTCAAACTTTTTCTTTAGAAATACAGGCTGGTTTTGGTTCCATTTTTTTTTTCAAACTACAAGGTGGTTTGGTTTGCATACCAAAAGAACCAAAAATCCCTAATAGAACCCAAAAATGCCAAGAGCAAAAAAACCAAACAGGGGTACTATATCAAGAATATAAAATATACAGCACTCAAAAGGAAATAAAGAAAATCCAGCTGCAAACAAAGCAGCAAATATAATAGGTTATAAATACACCAGGTTTAAAATCCACACACCACAGCACAAATCTAGCTATAAATATAAACCAGTTTATACAAATAAAGAGTCAAGGGCCATACACGTTTCGACTATAGTCTTTGTGCTGTGGTGTGTGGATTTTAAACCTGGTGTATTTATAACCTATTATATTTGCTGCTTTGTTTGCAGCTGGATTTTCTTTATTTCCTTTTGAGTGCTGTATATTTTACCATTTATATATTTTTCTATCAGTGGGGTTATCTCAACCCTTTTAGTAATTATTTTATTTTATATTCTTGATATAGTACCCCTGTTTGGTTTTTTGCTCTTGGTTTGCATACCAACCATGTGAACCATTCAAATTATTGCAAACCATGAACTGACTGAACCTGTTTGGGACATCCCTAATATTACTGTATCACCAGCTGAGATTTAACAGGTAGTTATACCTATTAATAAGGTCATATTTAGGGATGTGCCTGAATATTCATAACATTCACTGTTTGTATAGATCCAGACAAATCTGGACATTCGTACACTAATCAAATGTTAATGATATTCATACTTTGACATTTCTATGAATACGAATGTTTCTGGACTTTGTACACATAGTTCGGACATTTGGCAAACTGGAACGGTGGGAAAGCAGCTGCGTCAGTCACATCTGCAGCGGATCTAGAGTGCATTCGACATGGATTGAGAGTGGATTAAAAGTGGATTCAGGTTGGATTTGAGGCTTTCAGAGAGGATTTGTTACAGGATATGTATCTCGGATACGTATTGGATATTTAGTCATTTGTATCCTATATGTATTCATTCGTATCAGGTGTTTGTTCAAATTTGTACGAATACGTTCATATCGAATAGAATATTACCACATTTGAAAGGGTCTATTCATACAAAGACAAATTTTCTCACATTCAATTTGTAATGATTCATTACGAATCGAATGTCAAAAAGGACATTCATGAACATCCCTACTCAAATTTGCTCCAGAGACATAATTCTGGTACTTCAGCTTTGGTGTGTCAGTGTATGCCATTATTTAATTATATTGTGGCAGTTTTGACCATTGTAGGAATTCCTTGTGTGCCCAGTTGCTAGTACTTTAATTCAGAAAGATTTGGAGACTTGCAAAGTTTTAACCAGCTTCACCCAAATGTGTCATGCTGCTAGATTAAAGAGGTCTATGCCTTCCAAACCATGGAGAAGGGATTTTGTGGAGTCCAATATGGGACTTCCTACACTTACGTTTTGTCTAGTCTACAATGCAGAATACAGGCCTCCCTTCTGCATAATGGACTAGTCCAAGAACCCTTCCCCCTTTCATTCCTGTGTCTTAAAGCCCTCAGAAATTGGCCCTAAAGCTTGTCTGGTCTGGGCAAGGACTATTGCACAGGCATAGCAGCTACTCCAGACCACTACTTCATGCTGTAATTTGGACCAGCAAGCCTGGCTGATCCAGACCCACTGATCTAGAATGCAGCCTTTGAGTGCAGAAAGATTCTATGACACAGCTTCTTTTCTTTTTCAAAAGATGCAGTGTGACTTTTGAATGCTATGATATGTCTTATACTTGCTAATAATTCTGTCTGCTATGTCAAGATTTCTTTCTCCAATCCTTCACAAAATTTTAAAACCTTCTCTGAAACTTTTTTCAGTATCATAAAGATCATTTGTAGTTTCTTCAATAAAACATCAAAGTATAGTGTCTTGATTTCCACACATAATTTTACTGGGCCCAGACTATCAGGAATCCCCTAGGCTCTTACGACAATTAGGGCACCTTGAGACCGCTGAGTATAATAATTAGGACTTATTTTTGTTCAAAATATAGACAAAATCACAACAATCCTTAACTTTTTGGATATGTGGAAAGGGCTGGATTGCATTGTTTTGTTGCTTTTCATTTATTTTAACTTGCTCTTTTCGTTAAATACTCTTTTGGTATATATTTTTATAGTGAGTAGAAGGGTGGGTAAGGAGGGGAGATTATCATGTTGGAGAGTCAACCATTAATGTGCTGTAAAGCAGGAGGAGATACACATCTGTGTGGTGGGATAAACAGGTTAGGAGAAGGAATGTTAGATGAATTAATGTTATCACTCATTCTGCTATCTTCTACCCAGCAGAATTTGTTAACCAGTCCACCGTTTTGCTGCTACTCACTTTTGAATGCCATAATAAATTATCATAAGAATATGGGAATATAAAAGGAGCCCTGCTGGATTAGGGGGGCACAGATAAGCCAATCCACCCTGTCTCACACAGAGGTCCACCAATTGCTTCAAGGCATCTCAAGAGAAAGACAAAGACAAAACCTTAATTTGCTCTTAGAGGTGTGCACGAATGTTTGAAAACCTGTATTCGTACAAAGAGATCACATTCAAATGTGATAAAATTATATTCAATACGAATCTATTCATACATATTCATACGAATATTCAATACGTATCGGATATGAATGAATATGTATCCAATATCTATTTGACACAAACAAATGCATACTGAAACAAACAAATATGTATCTGATACGAATGATTACACATTCGATAACATATCTGTGCTCTGAAAACGTCATATCCGACCTGAATCCACTTTTAGGGTGTTTTTCCACTGTCACTAAAAGTACCCATTAATGGGTACAAAATGGCATTTTTGTACCCATTAATGGGTACTTAATGGGTACTTCTAGTGACAGTGGGAAAACACCCTTAATCTGCTGTCAATCCATGTTGAATGCAATCTGGATCTATTGTGGTTGTGACTGGCACTCCTTTTTCCCACATCCCCAATCTAACAAATGTCCAAGCTATTCGTATGAATGTCCGGAAACATTTGTATTCATACGAATGTTAGTCTACGAATATCATAACATTCAATTCATGTATGAATGTCCGAATTCATATGAATTGGTATGAATAACGACTGTCAGAAATATTTGTGCACATCCCTATTTGCTCTGTTCCCTGTGAATGGAATGGGTCTTGAGACCCATAATCCATAGGAATATGCTGAATTTGTTTTATACATGCCTTTCTAGGAGGGTCTACTCTGATGTCAGAATTTCTTATGTTTTGCATAAAAATAGCTACAAGGTAGAATATGGTATGGTACAGTACGGGTTTGTTTTTTATTGGTTTGGGTTTTTGCTATTGTCTTCCCCCTGCCTTCATTCTATGCTCTAGAACAAGAATAAGGGAGTGGTGTCTCCCCCATTTTTCAGTTGTTTACATTTCTTTCTGCCTGACATTGCTGGTCTGAGAGAACCACTTAGTTTTAAAATTGACTTTCTTGGCCTGAAGAATTTGGGTGTCAAGATTTTTTATTTTGTTCCTGAAGTGGAAGTATTTGCTGGAATCCTGCAACTTTGATTTTTTTTTCCTGCCTCTGGGAAAGAGTTTTTCTCTATTTGAAGTTATTCTGAAGCAGATTCTTTATTTCCTACACGTAGATTGGTGAGAATTATCTCTTTGAGAACATCTCTCTCTCCCCTTTGCTTTTTTGTTTCTATGCTTTTCTTTTTATTTTTAATTGCTTAAATTGTTCTGTTACCAGTTCTGCTCCAGTAATAAACTGGAAGCAACTGTGGAGGGAGTAAAATTTGGATAATTTGGATTATTTTTGAAGCCCAAAGAACACCAAATTTAAACTTCCCAGGGGAATCAGTAGCAAGATCTTTCACAGGTTTTAATAACGAGGAATAACCAGTAAACAGAGACAAAACCCATTTTAGACTCAGAAATCAGTGTTTCTTGTTAAACCAGAGCAAATAATTTATTAGGAATACAGAAAAGAAGTTGAAATGAATTATCAGAAGCGTTTCTAGAACAGAAATAAGCATGCAACAACTGCAAAATGACTAAAGAAATGAACATTTCCCACTAAGAAATCTTTGTGAATTTAACTGAATTTATCCCTCTTTTATTAAAACAATTGATTTATAGTTATGCAGCAAAAGCTTCCCAAAAACCCCAAAACAAATTGCTTTTCATAAGTATGAATTAAGGAATGAGAATAAAATTCTCATTTAAAAATTGCAAATATAAAACAGCCAGAAAGGGAATGGAAAACTCCTAATACTAGAAAGAACCCCTAACCTAAAAAAAAAAAGTTCTAAAGAAAAATAAGGGAAAGTGAATAGAGGATACCAATCTTCTGTCTCACCACCATGTTGTATTCTTCATGCCCAAGAAGTCCAAAGCTGAAGATATGTAGGATTTCAGAAAACTATCTCCGCTTCCAGAACAAAAATATTTTCAAAATTGGTAAAATGTGCTTCAGTCTCAGTCAGACTGGTCTCCAAAATGGACAAAAATCCAAAAGAAATACATAGAAAATAATCTTTATAATTGCCTTTACAAAACCAGCCAAATTCAGAGTGCAAAAGTTTTAAACTGCAGTTCTTGCAGCAAAACTCTGTAGCAGAAAGAAGAAAAGGGGGGGGGAATTTCTCCAGGTCTCTTTAGCCTCCCATGATGGCCACAAGAAGACCTCCCTCCTCTGATGACCAGAAGGAGAAAAACCTTCAAAACCATCTCTTCTCTGCCATTTTTATAGCAAAAATTGGAACCAAAAAACTGCTGATGTTCTTCCCTTGTTAATGAATAAAAATGTGTATTTGACTCCAGTCTTAACAACATTTCCAGTCAGTGCATCTCCTGACCTCTCCTTGACACCCTCAGACAAAAAGTGTGAATGGCGAGTAAACTATTGTATCCCTGTTTGATTTGCAAAAGTTTACCTTAAATTAACATTTTAGCACCTCTACTGACTCACTTAATCCTCTCAGCTAGACCCACTCAATGTGTGTAGATATCAGCGACCTTTTACCCAATTCTTTTAGGGTGTAAACAAAGGTGTAAACAGTGAGTCACCTCCAACATCCTGCATCCTAATACTGGTGAAATGGGCCATTTGCAATTTAGATAGTAATTCCAAATTCTGGTATACTTATTTTACCCAGATCTCTTCCAAAAATCCATTCCATTTTATTCTTTATTATTTTATTAAAATTAGACAAACCAATCTCTGTCCCAGATTCCATGGTTTTATTTCTCCTTCATTATTTAAAAATCTGTTACCCCAAAAAGAGAAAACAAAGACTTTTTAGGTGCTAGGACTCTGTCTTGACTCAATCAAGATTAAATCTCAGGCTGTGTTTCTTGCATACAGACTTTTATCTTTTGCAAACAGCCAGCTTGTGACTTGAGACAACTATGTCCCTTTTTTTTTTAAACTCCAGGCTTGTCTTTCTCCCAATATGGCTATTTTAAGGCCTTTCCACGTTTCATGGTCTGCCTTTAGCTTTTAATTATGACATAAAGCCAAATTCATATGTCAAAACCTGGTATATTTCAAGTTCCGGTTTTGTAACATTTCTTATGATACTTGTACATCCAGAGTTGATCTGGTAACATATTTCCCTCCTCTGGTTTCCGACATTGTTACCAACAATTTGGAAACCATAAAAACTCATAAAAGTCTTTAGAAAGTATAAAATATATTTTTCATAGAATACCTGGACCAGAGAAAGTATGCCATTCTTCTGTTGATATTACCAGTTGGCAAATCCAAAATGATTATGACCAAGTGTGATATTTAAATACAAAAATCATCACATGGAGATGGATCTTGAAAAAGAAAATTCCTCCAATTATATTTGAAACCATGTTCAAAAATTTGAACCATTTCCTTTTTATTTCACCAGTACCTCAATGCCGGATTTCATATGAACCATCATTTATCCTTAAGAAAGAGAAACATGAAGTCCACTATTTTACCTATATCGTGTTATAGCCTAAAATGAACCTGAAAATGAAAATTTCCACAATACTACACTCACCCATCCTCTACATTCATCCCACAGGAGAGAAAAGTAAAGATAGAAAGAAAATCATGATTAAGACATATTTGTGGATAGACTGTGTCATGCTTAAAACCATTTAAAACCATGAGCAAACCCCAAGAATGTAAGCATTTCAAATGACCATGATCCCTTCAATAGAAATCATAATGACTCAAAATATGTATCATAAGTATACCCCTCAAAAGTGTACGTGTTAGTGACTCCTCCAGTGGAAATCAATATAACCCAAAATAAGAATACAGATCTTGTTATTACAATATCACAACCATTAATATAAATAAACATAAAGATGAGTTGTCTTCAATCTTCAGTAGCTTCAGGATGTCTCCTCTGGAAACGAAATGTAGAGGGAAAGACACAGTTCCTTGCTGGAAGAACCAAACCCAGTTTATTAGTGCATGCAAAGTTCTGGAACTGGTAACTATGTCCTTTTGCGAAGTACTGGCACTAAGCATATGGAAGTCTATTGTCCTCTCCATACTGCTGCAACATAAACTTGAGGAAAATTGTTCCCATTTCTTCAAAGCGTTTCAAACACATGTCCTTGAAAGAGAGAGGGAGAATCCTTGGTTCTTGGCCTCAGAGTTCCATAAGACTGCAACGCCTTGACAAAGAGATGAACTCCAATAGTTCATATCTTCCCATCTGGACTTCTTTCTCTGGAAAATCTGGAACACTGGAACAAGCTGGAACACTTGAGCTTTTCCGGATACTTCCTCCAACAATTACAGATGCGTGCATGTAAGAGGGACCTAAACTCCTATCCTAAAAATGTAGCAAGTAAAGAGATTCCTTCTCTTTCAAAAAAAAAGAGGAAAAAAAAACAATTTCCAAACAGAAGGAAGAGTAGAAAAATCACCCTCCTCTGCATCCAAAATAATAATAATAAAACGCAAAATATCTCTGGCTTTATAAGGGCAAAAAAAAAACCTATAAAACTTTACCAAAAATTCAAAACTAACAAAAATAAAATATGACAAAAACTTAAAAATCAGAATTGACTTTTGCTGCATAAAAAGATTAAAATTAACCCCCTAAAGAAGACATAGGATTTCAAAGACAGACTCTTGAAAAAAAAAAATCTTCCTATGCTAATCTCTATGCTAACAAAGCCCAAAGCCCCTTTCCTAGCCTCAAGCAAGGAAAATTTCGCAATAGGTAAAGAGAGAACCTTTGCCTTTAGTAACTCAGAGCTGTAGCTCCTGAGCATACACAGAGTGTAATTCCACTCCCAACTCATAAAATATCCCTTGGTCTTACAAAGCCCCATCTATTACCTATGAAAACCCCTATAAGAATAAAGATTTCCAAGAATTAAGAGAAAGATCTCCAGAAACAAATAGAGAAAAGAAAGGAAAAGAGGAAAAGTTGAAAAATGAAAGATGAACTGAATTTCATCATAAAGCAAATGGCAGAAGTCCTTAATCCTATTCCATGCCAGAATTTCTTAAAGCCACTTCAGATCCCACTGACCCAATTGAAGAAAATGGAAATTCCTTTTCCCAATTGTGGAACAAAAATTATTATTCATGGAGGCGGTTGGGGTGGCAGTTCCTCTTCTGGAACTTGCTTTGCCCACATAAGGGAGAGATCATTTCCCTGTGCAAAACAATCCCTAATATCACCATCCCTTCTCAAAGACTCATCTGGAGCTCTTTGAGTATGGGTTCCAATTTTGAATCCATCCTTACTCTTACACTTCCCAATAAATCCAGAAGATTTATTGTGTTCACACCCTAGCACAACATCTTCACATTCCAAAGCAACCTGATTTCCAAGCATCAGATCTAAACTTCTTGAACACACAAGTCCACCTTGTCTTTCTCCAAGACCTTTTCTTCCTTTCCAGACTTATGATCATCATCAAGCCTTTGACCAACACTCAGAGTCAGTTGGTAAACCAACCCTACCAGGTAGGCACACATTCGAACCAAGACCACTGAAGGTTCCAATGCAATTTCAGAACTTAAATGGCAATCACCATTGCCAATTCCTGTAACTTGAGAAATAAACTGAATACAAGCATCTCTCACACTTAAAGGAACAATTTCTCTTACAGAATCACACTGAAGCAAAGCCACCTTTGCTTGTTGCCTTTCATCAAAGGCCACATCCTGATCCTGACTATCAGAAACAGAATCCATACACAGAGACTGAAGCATTGGTTTGCAAGCCCAGCAAGAAAGCATTTCTGAATCCACTGATTCCATTATGTTGTCTTGAGCCTGATCTAACCCCTGCTCATTACTACTACTACTACTTTCACCATGCAATGCATTTCCAACCTCTGTTGTAGGTTTTGAATTAGTGTTCTGAGGTTCCTCTTTTTCACCAAAAAGAGGTTCTTTCAGCTCAACACTAACTAGTTCACCCACAAACTCCTCAATAGGACTGAGTGAGTTTTCAAACCCCACAAAGGTATGAGAACCCTTACCAATTGCTAAAGCCACTCCTGCTTCAACTGGCAAAAATTCCTCTTGCAAATCCACACTACACTTTCCTTTTTCTTCTTCAACAATCTGATTCTGTTTCCCAACGGAAGCAACAGGACAACCATTAACTTTGAAAGCAATTTGACTACCACACACAACTTCCAACACTTCCAACACTTTTTGTCTCTCTTTTGCACATTCAGTCTCACTAGGAGGACACACTTTTTTTCCATTCGGGGCAATATTCCCTGGCTCAACTAGCCCCCAACAAGACAGATCCTGATTCACAGAAACCAAAGCTTGCAATGGGACATTTGTCCCATCACACCAATGCTGAGCAGGGCACCGTCATTGGACCTGCAAAGGCGGGGCACTTGGTGCAGTTGCTCCATTTACAGGAAACTGAGCAGGTGGCACAAATAGTCCATTTGCAACTGGAACCACTGGCTGAGCACAAACAGCTTCTGTTCCCTGTTTCCAATTCATCAAGGCCTCAAACAAAACATGGTCAGGTTTCTTATCAAAATACTTCATGTCAAACCCAGCCTCTTTCAAAGTGTTCCAAACCAAAGTCCTAAAACTTTGTTCCTGCCTCTGCAATTGCGAGGCTGGCTGCTGAAATTGGGACTGTGGAATCTGTCTTCCCTGTCCAAAACCTTGCTGCTGCCTTCCATTTGCAGATTGAAACCTCCTGGGGGATGCTTGAGAAGACACCTGAATGGTATCAATTGGTTCCTTTTGCACCCTCTCTTTTTTCCTCAGATTCAATTGTCCAGCTTCCTTCATAATTCGTGTTGCCTTATGCACAGCCTCCACAAATTTCTGATATGTACTTCCCTCACAGTCAAAAGAAATCAAAGCAGCCTTAACAGATGGTTGCAGACCTTCCCACAAGGCCCTAATAAAAGTACTGTGCTTTATTACATCAAATTCTTCATCATCATCATCACCATCATCAGGAATATCCCCCGAAATTGACCCCAAAATGACCTTACGCTGAAGATAAGTCTCTGGATATTCATGTGGGAGCTGTAATTCATCAAAGAATATCCTGGATGTGCTTTTGCTGGGAAAGAACACTGCTAGCAATGCAACCATCCAATTCCTCATTGAATCATCCCTAGAAGACACACCAGCTACTTCAATTTCCAAAAGAGCAGAGTCTGCAGGACTAATGCATGCCCGGGCCAATTGTGTTAAATCTTGACCTGTCCATACATCAGATCGCCTCCAGACCTTAGAAATCCATTCCAAACAAGTTTCTTTGTTCAAAACACCAAACTGTTTTGCAAGAGCATCTATTTCTTGCATTCGAAAATTAACATTTTCCACAATTCTCTCCTTAGTAGTATTTCCAAAATCATCAACCCGATTAACTTCTTTCACCTTCACAGGAGCCAGATTACCCCGATTACCAGAAGGGATCCTTTGAATTCCCCCCTTGTTAATCAAAGAGACAGGTTCCTCTAGACAAGCAGCATTTCCTTGCTCCTTCTCAAAACTGTCAAGCATAAACACAGGTGCAAGCAGCGCCTCTGCTTCTGCCTCAGTAGGGTTAGCTGCCCGAACCGCTGCAACAACTCCAGCCCGTAACTGCAACCGCTTTTCCAATTCCTTAATTTTATTTTCACATTCAACATGAGAAGTCTGTCTTAAATTCTCCTTTGCCTGATTTATAAGAAATTTTGAAGTTGCTTTTGCATCATCCAGCTGTTTCTGTAAAAGAAACTGCTGGTGCTCTGCATTTTGCCTAGCTTCCTGAGATTCAGACAACTGCCCACGCACATCCTGCAACATCCCAGACAAATGGACCTTTTCTGCAACTGAATTCTGTTTAACAAACTGTAATTCCTCTAATAAACTAGACTTCTCAGCAGCAGCACTTGCTTTTAGAGTTTGAAGCTGCTGGTTCAAATCCTGTTTTTCTTGCCTAAGTTTCTCTACCAGATCAGCCCATTCTTGAGAACACACTTTTAACTGAGATTTTAAATCATTTATAGTGGCTTCACTCTCTTGTCTTAATTCTTTCAAGTCCTCTGTCAAGTCCCCTATTGCATACCAACTTCCCCATACATAAACAGAAACTTTTGACTCTTTATGAATGCTAAATTTATGTTTGTCTATGTATTCTTCAAATCCTTTCACAAGCACTTCTTTGGGGTCTGCAACTTTGCAAAATGTCCTTTTTTCCCATACAGATCTGCCTTGTTTAACTATCCACTTCCTGAGGCGATCTTGCTTGACTGACTTTTTAAGAACAGACCCTTCTGCCATTTTGCCTCACAAACCAAAATATCAGTTCAATACAATTGCCAAGATATCAAATTTAAAAGCACAAAAAACAGCTCTGTTTTATGGATAATCCTCGCCCATAAGTTGCCCGCGTTGCTCCACCAAAAATTCTGTTACCAGTTCTGCTCCAGTAATAAACTGGAAGCAACTGTGGAGGGAGTAAAATTTGGATAATTTGGATTATTTTTGAAGCCCAAAGAACACCAAATTTAAACTTCCCAGGGGAATCAGTAGCAAGATCTTTCACAGGTTTTAATAACGAGGAATAACCAGTAAACAGAGACAAAACCCATTTTAGACTCAGAAATCAGTGTTTCTTGTTAAACCAGAGCAAATAATTTATTAGGAATACAGAAAAGAAGTTGAAATGAATTATCAGAAGCGTTTCTAGAACAGAAATAAGCATGCAACAACTGCAAAATGACTAAAGAAATGAACATTTCCCACTAAGAAATCTTTGTGAATTTAACTGAATTTATCCCTCTTTTATTAAAACAATTGATTTATAGTTATGCAGCAAAAGCTTCCCAAAAACCCCAAAACAAATTGCTTTTCATAAGTATGAATTAAGGAATGAGAATAAAATTCTCATTTAAAAATTGCAAATATAAAACAGCCAGAAAGGGAATGGAAAACTCCTAATACTAGAAAGAACCCCTAACCTAAAAAAAAAAAGTTCTAAAGAAAAATAAGGGAAAGTGAATAGAGGATACCAATCTTCTGTCTCACCACCATGTTGTATTCTTCATGCCCAAGAAGTCCAAAGCTGAAGATATGTAGGATTTCAGAAAACTATCTCCGCTTCCAGAACAAAAATATTTTCAAAATTGGTAAAATGTGCTTCAGTCTCAGTCAGACTGGTCTCCAAAATGGACAAAAATCCAAAAGAAATACATAGAAAATAATCTTTATAATTGCCTTTACAAAACCAGCCAAATTCAGAGTGCAAAAGTTTTAAACTGCAGTTCTTGCAGCAAAACTCTGTAGCAGAAAGAAGAAAAGGGGGGGGGGAATTTCTCCAGGTCTCTTTAGCCTCCCATGATGGCCACAAGAAGACCTCCCTCCTCTGATGACCAGAAGGAGAAAAACCTTCAAAACCATCTCTTCTCTGCCATTTTTATAGCAAAAATTGGAACCAAAAAACTGCTGATGTTCTTCCCTTGTTAATGAATAAAAATGTGTATTTGACTCCAGTCTTAACAACATTTCCAGTCAGTGCATCTCCTGACCTCTCCTTGACACCCTCAGACAAAAAGTGTGAATGGCGAGTAAACTATTGTATCCCTGTTTGATTTGCAAAAGTTTACCTTAAATTAACATTTTAGCACCTCTACTGACTCACTTAATCCTCTCAGCTAGACCCACTCAATGTGTGTAGATATCAGCGACCTTTTACCCAATTCTTTTAGGGTGTAAACAAAGGTGTAAACAGTGAGTCACCTCCAACATCCTGCATCCTAATACTGGTGAAATGGGCCATTTGCAATTTAGATAGTAATTCCAAATTCTGGTATACTTATTTTACACAGATCTCTTCCAAAAATCCATTCCATTTTATTCTTTATTATTTTATTAAAATTAGACAAACCAATCTCTGTCCCAGATTCCATGGTTTTATTTCTCCTTCATTATTTAAAAATCTGTTACCCCAAAAAGAGAAAACAAAGACTTTTTAGGTGCTAGGACTCTGTCTTGACTCAATCAAGATTAAATCTCAGGCTGTGTTTCTTGCATACAGACTTTTATCTTTTGCAAACAGCCAGCTTGTGACTTGAGACAACTATGTCCCTTTTTTTTTTAAACTCCAGGCTTGTCTTTCTCCCAATATGGCTATTTTAAGGCCTTTCCACGTTTCATGGTCTGCCTTTAGCTTTTAATTATGACATAAAGCCAAATTCATATGTCAAAACCTGGTATATTTCAAGTTCCGGTTTTGTAACATTTCTTATGATACTTGTACATCCAGAGTTGATCTGGTAACAGTTCTTATTTGACCCTTTCACGTATAAGATGAACCCTGGTGGAGTTTTGCTGCATTGCATTCCTAAAGACTTCTCAATGGAGAAATATTGGGAAATTTTATACAATACTACTTTTTATCTTTTTGTTCCTTTCCCTTAGGTATCTGGATTTGGTGGTTTCAATAAGTTGTCTTTCTTCCATTTTGAAGTTTTTCTTCTGTATTCTTAAAAAATGGTTTTCATTAATTTTGGAAGAATCTTGTGATGACTTTTTATGTGGATTTATTATGTGTGATTTTGGTGATGGGTTGGGCCACACAGTCAAATTTTATGGCCTTCTCAAAAAGGGGTTTTGTGTTTGGGAGTTTTTCCCTAATATTCCCCAGGGTATTGCTCTTAAAAGACTCCACTGCACTCATGTGCTAGACCTCAACACTATATTTGGATTGTGCAGGTGTCATCCAGGTGCCATATTAAGAATGGCAGCTCAAGAAAGAGCCTTCTACACAGTAGTCCCCAATTTGTAGAACAGCCTTCACCTAAAGGTTCTCAAGACAGCAACTCTGTATATGCTGTGATGCCTAGTAAAGACTTACTAGGCTGCTAGTTTCCTTTCTGTGACTCTGGTTCTTTACATTTAAGCTTTATAGTTTTAACCATTATTTAACTTCAAATTGCCCTGTGACTGTCATGCATAAGATGGTATATAAATGAAAACTGGTCACCTAACTGCCTAGGTGGCATCATACAGTCATCTGCATTCCTTTCTGGGTGTCTGACTAATGCAGGTGTGTCCTTGAGACCCTGTAGCCATAGCATCTGCTACAAGTTCCCCACTCAGAGGTGATAAGAATGCAACAAGAATGTGGGTCTCTTCAGTTGTGGCTCCAGATATATGGAATACATTCTTTAAGGCCAACACCATCATAGTCATATTTTGGGCATCTGGTTGATAACCTTTTCATCTTCTCTCTTTGAATTCCTTTGTTGGTGGTTTTGTTATTGCAATTTTTAATTTTTTTTCACATATAATGCTAGGATTAGTTGGGGTTAATGAGATAGCTTATTTTTAGACACCATTATGATTATTTTCATTTGCATATATAAATTTATATTGCTATACATTATTTGCAGTCTTTGAAAGATGGCTATTAAAATATAGGTTTATATTCATTCAAGTAAGTGAAACTCTATGAGCATATACCTCTAAGTGGCTCGGAATAAAAAAGATAATCAAAAATTAATTGTCTCCATGAATTCCTGGGAAGTTGATTCAGTATAGCGGTTAGAATGTTGGAATGAAATGAAGCAAAGTCAAGTTCAAACTCATACTTAGGAATTTGTTCTGCCAAGCATTCAGAAATCTCAATTATGGGACCTCTCTCTCTCCATTCTCTATTGCTGGCTAAATCACAAGCACTGTGGCTTGGTGATCCCCAAATTGTTTCAAGTGAAGCTGAGAGCAACATCCCTACAGAGCATTCTAATGATATTCTAGACACTTATATTCCAATATATCAAAACAGTCCTATGTATTAGGGATACTGCAGGCAAATTGGCAAAGTGTACCGCATATTAAATTTTGCTTCAGAGGCTGTCCCTGCTCGAACCATATGTAGCTATGTAAGGCATTCAAACAAATTACACAGCACAGAAAACTTGCTACAGCCAAAAGTAAAAATATTTTGATGGGATTATAACTAGCAAATTAGCTATGTGAACAAAGAGGGCTGCATTCACATGTAGCAAATAAAGCACTTTGACAGCACTTCAAGGGCTGTAATAGGGATGTTCACAAATATTCAAAACATTTGAAATTCAATTGAATTCAATCAAATTTGGACATTCAAATTCAAACTGAATGTCTATACATTCAAATTTAACATTTGAATGAATTTTTTAATCTTTTGAATCTTTCATACAAATTATTTGGACATTTGTATGTGTACAAATATGTATGCATTAAATATTCATCCATACGCATCTTATTAATATCTATACACATTTGTATGGATATGTACGGGATGAAAACAGGATGCATACAGAATAAAAACAGGATGTGTATGAATGCGTACAGATGCATACGGTTGCGTATGGATGTGTACAGACACATATGAATGTTATCAACATTCGTATCTTGAAATATGCATTGAATATTCGTACAAATAGATATGAATATATTAGAACCGACTGAATACATTCAAATTGTAAACAATCAAATTGATTCAAATCTTCAGATATTTGTATCGAATCAAATCCCAAAAATTGCATTTGTGTGCACCCCAGGACATAACATGTGACTGTTTTCTCATCCAATCTCAGTTACACCTTTTCTAACCTTGAACGTTCATGAGAAGGCAGAAGGGCAGGTTGCTATGAACCATGTTTAAGCTATCTCTAAGCTGCCCATGTATGGAGTTACAGCTGGTGAAGGCAGTGATTTACCAGTGCTACATTCGCACTGTCATAAATGAAATTGTGACAAAAGACAATATTTGCCTATTTCTTTCTTTAAAACACTCTTTTGTCTCTCTCACACATACACACACGTGAAAGAAAAATCAAGCAAGAAATGTGTGTGTGTGTGTGTGTGTGGCTGGAACAGATGGAGCTGTTTGATTAATAGCTATAACTCAGAGTATGATGGCCGTTACGTCCTGAAAAATTAAGCAACAATAGCAAGGCAAAATGACAAGAAATTATAGCTAATGTAGTGATATTGACAAGGGAAAAGAGGGAACGAGCTTGTTATTTTCCTCGTACCCCCCACTTCTTTTCTTCCCATTCTTTGCTTCCATCTATTTTGGGGCAGTGGTTGAGCCGGAGTGAAGTCCCAGGTCTCTTTCCCAGATCTTTAGCAATAAATTATTATTGTTCTACTGCCAGAGGAAGTTCCCCCATGTGCCACTCATGACTGTATGTTCAATTAAAATGACAAGAACAGCACACATGGATAACTTTTGGGCAAAAGGGAAATTAAGAAGGACTCATCAATGAAATAAAAACCTTATATCTTTACATAGGGATATTTTTCCTCCTCCACCCATAAACAGAGCGAAGCAAAGATATGTGGTTGCGTAGGAGTAAGCAGAATGCATTTGTAAGTTTCCTTCCCCAGGGATGGTAACTAACAAAAGCTGTAACTGGACTTGATTAAGTCTGCATGCTATTTTTTTCCCTTGACCTCATTAAGAGAGTCAGCTGATGGATTTCCAGATCAATTTGTATGCAAATGTAAGAGAAATGGAGTTGCATTGTAACAACTGAGTTGTCCAACTTCTCAGACTCCTTGCAAGATCATCTCATCTCAGGGCATGCAAAATGGAGCAATAAATGAGAAGAGGAGAATCCAGGCATTACGGGTCTCATCAGTCTGTACTCGCTCCACAAAACACCCATTAGCTTTACAGACAAACAGTATATTTTTCCAAGACAAACTTACTGACTTGGTGTCACAAAACAGTCACCCCATGCACTGTTTGGCTTTCACCCTCCCCTTCTTTCATGTGCATGGCAGCCAAATTCCTGGAAAGAACACTCCTGTGGAGCTCGCATCACCAGGAAACACTGATAATTAGATGTTATCAGTGAATTGGTTCATTTAGGAGCATCTTTGGAATTTAATTCTGGAGCACTTTGTTGTAAGGGTCGATGGCAGCATGAAACTGGAAGTGGTGGCATGTTGAAGGGCAGATTGGCATAGCATACTTTATGACACCAAATTATTTCTGGCAACAGATTTTGTGTGTGAAATTGTTTTGTGTTTTTCATTTAGATCCCCTGAAACTGCATTGGCCATGCATTGATATCATTGTGTGACCTCACATGGTAATGACTGCCCCTGACTCACCATGGCTCCCAAGAAAGCTAGGATGGGCAGTAAGGAGGAAAGACAGCTGCCTTCATGTAAGCCAGTTTGGTCTAGTGGTTAGGGAGCCGGACTCTTATCTTGGAATACTGGATTCGATTCCACCCTCCCCCATGAAGCCAGCTGGGTGACCTTAGGCTAGTCACGGCTCTATTCTGAACTTTCACAGCCCCACCTATCTCACAGGGTGTTCTGGTGTGGGGAGAAGAATAGAAAAGCTTTGTCAACCGCTTTGAGTCCCCTTAAATGGGTGAGAAAAGCAGCTTAGAAAAGCCAACCCTTCTTCATCTGCATCATCATGTAAAGGAAGTATGGCCAGTTCAAATGCTTTACAAACAATTCAAAACTGAATTTTGCATACTCCTATTGCACAAGAGATCGGGACCATGTTCAGGCTAGTCAAGGCAGATCAAAGGCATTCCCCTTACTGGGGGACTTCTGCCATACCACTCCAGGTTACAGAGAAATGGCTCATGCTGCCTGTGCAGTGCACAAATGTAAAATTTCAAAACATCCCAGGACTGGCAGCCAGAAGGCCAGTGTTTGTTTGAATGAGCACATCTTTACTGGGCTTCTAGGAGGGGAAGAACTCTTAACTACCTGAGCCTCTGCCTACTTGTACTGATGTTTCCTCTGGTTTTCCAGACATTGTGAGGTTGGTACAAGCCTCTGATGGGAATATAATTTAACATCACTCCCTGGTTACATCACTGTGCACAGCAGCAGGATCCTTCCGGGGAGGGGGTGGACTACCTTGAAGTTTTATTCATCCTTAACAAAATGGGAGCCTCAGAGACACCTCAGAGAGGCACTGTGTGGCCCTCATGTTCCCAGACTTTAATGCACCTTTTCTTGCACAGGATGTTGATGAGAGAAGAAGGAATTGACTGGTATATGAACAATCCCACCTCGAAGCCATGTTTGATGTGCCTCAGAGATGCTTCCTTTTGCTGTGTCTGATCACAGCCTAAACGCTCCATCTCGCTCTCTCCATCTCCAATAAGAATAGTGCTGTCCTCTATTCATAGCACAGTGGCATGTTGTCTGCACATTGCTACTTGCATGCTTGTTGGGATTAAAGGTGGGAATACCACCATGACAAATCAGGAAGGGATATGACTCTATCCCCCACCATCATGACCATAGCCGAGGTCTTCCCAGCTCAGATCATGACAGGCAGAAGTAGGAACAATCCTCCTCCAGCCATGAGAATCAAAGCAAGGGATTCTCAACATTGCTTCTGATGGCTATGGGAGTTTTGAACACAAGGAATGGCCCCATGTAAGCCCTTGAGTGGTAGCAGCATCTGCAGTAGCAAGGCTACCACAAGAGAAGAGCAATTCAAAGTTCTCTTGGAGGACTTCAAGCAGCTCTTCCAGTGAAGTGCTATAACATTGCTCAGGCAGTGTGAGGGTCTTTAAGTGGTTCAAGAGCCTAGATTTCTGTCTGGATTCTGGAAAACTATGAGTAATTGTGCCATTGGTACCAGATGATTGTACAGCCTCAGTTTTTGTGAAGGAGACTGTGTGTATGTGGGTGTGTGAGAGAAAGTACAAAGAATGAAAAAGCAGGGCAAGGAGGAGATGGCTGAGATACAAGGAACTAATAGGGTGCTGCTGCTGTTGTCTTCTTTAGCTCACCCTACATGCTCAGGTTTATCATAAATAGGGTATTCTCTAGAAAAAACTAGCTGTCGGTAGCATTTTCAGCATATGAGTGAACAGCATCAAAGACAACATCCTGCTTAATGGATGCTAGAACTTTTATTGGCATTCATTCATTTTGTATATGAATGCACCATAAACGTAAGTGGGCTTCAGGTCAATTATACTTCATCTAAGTGTGACATACAGAGCAGACAGAACAGCAGCCTTCCTGAAGACACAGTAAGGGAGAACAATGGGGCAGATAATAGTAAGGAATTAATATGCTGTCTCATAAATCTGTATCAGGCCTAACAAGATTTCAGCTCTCAGAGTGACAAACCTCCTTGTTTTCCCATGATGCTGGTGTTTGAGATCAAGGACAGACTTCTCTCTCTTTCTCTCTCTCTTTTATCCGCTGTCTCCCTTAACAACACACAGAAATGGCAACTGTGGCACTTTAGGAGGATTTAGTTACCTGTCAATAACCTTCAATCAAACTGTCATGCTATTCGTAGAACACTGAAGACTTGATTCTTCATACATATCTTGAGAGGGCTCAGCATGTTTGTAGCATTTTCCAGATATTCACAGTATTTTGTATGGATTTTTTTTTTTACAATAAACTTGTTTCACAGCTGCCAAAAGTGTGCCATTAATGTTAACTTCATGTTGCCATTAAAAGACATTGAGAAGAGAATAGTTTGTTTAGTGAGATTTAAACAATAGGGGCTGGCAGCTAGGATCATACCTGAAGCACAGAAGAATGGTGTACGCCACTGCTTGAGATGGTAGTTTGCCACCATGATGTGAGCTTCAAACAGCAATTAGGTTGCTTCAGATCCAGCTGTGATCTCCTTCTCTGGCTACTTGTGTGTGAGACTGAACATTGTTGGATTAAGTGAAGGCATCATTAGACAGTATCATGTGTTTTTGAGACTGTTGGGACTTCTGTAAGTCTGTGCAACCCCAAGAAAATAACATTCCAGTTTAGAACTTGGTTGGGCTACCACAAGCCAGGAAAGATCTGATTGATCCCAAAATGTGTGCCATCATAGGATGAACTCATCACACAAAGCAATGAGATGACATTTGGCACCCTGACCTCAGATTCTGAGAAGACCCAGGTTTATAACAGGTATACCCAAGTAATACCTTTATCTTGCTTCAGTGGGGGGCATGAAAGTCCACTAGTATAACTAAATGTGAGTTCCTGGTGGAAGCTTCAGTGGATACCAGATGCCCGAGGCCTCCCACCCTCCTATATGGCCTCCTACACCCCTGGGCCTCCTGCTCCATCCCCCCACAACCTCCCATCACCCACTTACCCTGTGCCATTGCCCCTGCTGCTCCTTTGTCCTAGAACTACAGAACCGGAAGAGACCTCTTTGGCCTCCAGGGAGCACTGAAATAGCCCCTGGGGACATCACTGTGGCCTCTTGTCCCCCTCCAACATCCCCTTCTACCTTTCAGGAGGCCACAGTGATGCCCCAGGCCTATTTTGGTGCTCCCTAGAGGCCAAAAAGGTACTTCCAGGTCAGTGTTTCACATTCCCCAGATGGGGTTGCATGACACTGACCTGGAACGCCTGTTTTGGCCTCCAGAGAGTGCCAAAATAGGCTCTGGAGATGTCACCATGGCCTCCTGCCCCCTCCAACATATTCCCCTACCTTTCAGTAGGCTGCAGTGACACCTCCAGGCCCATTTTGGTGCTCCCTGGAGGTTGAAATGGCACTTCTGGGTTTGTGTGCACAACTCTCCATCTAGCGATGAGGACAGGTGAGTGGGGGTGAGTGGGAAGGGAAGGGGGTGGAAAGGAGGGAAGGTTCACTTCATTTCATGCATGAATATTCATCTGAATATTCATACAAATACAAAGCCCCCCACATTGTACCTAATGGAATGTGGCAAAAGGGCTTTGTACACATCCCTATAATGCACATATTCCAAAGATATTCAATTTTGTGAGGGGAATAAGAAGGGAGGAGAAACTGAATGGCTGACGAGTCTATGAAAGCAAGATGGAGGTGAGGAGGAAGAGATGAAGTATCCAGTTCTATACCTCAGCTGGCTATGGAAGCACTTGCACACCCCTAGCGAATTATATTTAACTGTTGTTGGGTATTTCTGCCACTAAATAGCCACAAATACTGCCATATTTTGCACTGCCTGTATAAAC
Source organism: Aspidoscelis tigris stejnegeri (assembly GCA_023333525.1). NCBI lineage: Eukaryota > Metazoa > Chordata > Lepidosauria > Squamata > Teiidae > Aspidoscelis > Aspidoscelis tigris. The sequence continues at coordinate 70,139,383 of JALMGA010000006.1, forward strand.
CTCCTAGCACCTGGTCCTAAGCTTTCCTCAAAAACTTTATCTTATTTGATTAGGGATGCATCATCATTTTCTATGCCTTATCATTCTGCACTTTAGTTTCTTTGAAGACTTAGAGCCTCACTATACAAAAGCCTTACCTTGGGCTTCACAATGGAATCTACTGCAATGGTGGTTCCATTTCACTTCAGGGGAGAACACTCTGAAATGATTTATCACAGTTCTAGTGTGTTTGTCCTCCAACATACATAAAATAATCTGTGAGTCAATCCTGGCTTGTACGGCTTCCCCCTCACCCCACCCCACTATGACTCCTCAACAACACTGTAAATGACAGATCTGTAGCTCCCGAGATCCTTACTTGCACTTTTTTGCAGCAAAGCATAATGTCTTTTCAGATGCTTTCATGCAAAAGCACAGTTCCTTAAGAGCATTTCTGTGCAAATCGCAGAAAAATGGTAGCATCAGAATCACACATGCCACATATGCTTGGTTGGCATGTTTGGGGGGAAGCAAAAGAGGAAACTCCACTACACCCCCAAATCCTCAGATACTTAGGTGCCTAGATCCTTATGAGCACTTTTGCCCAAGAAAGTAAAAAGGTCTTTTCAGATGCCTTTGCACAAAAGTCTCTAAGAGCATTCTTACACAAAAATAAAGCCTGCTCCCCCACCTCTACTCCCCCGTCTTTTTTTGTGCTTTTCTTCTCTGCGTGATTAATTTTTTTAAAAAAAAATTGCATAAAAACACTAGATAGAGGAATCATACACTTAAACTGAGAGAAGGAGAGGTGCCTAATGAACTCTGCATGTGCTGATTGGCCAAAGGAAAGATTGGATCTCACCCAACACAGCACAGTTCAGCCTCCTTTAGCCTGTCCTTCTGCTCACACTTTGAGGAAGTGAAGATGCCCCAGAATGCCAGGGCGGGCTGAGTCCTTGTCAGTTCTGTAAAAATGAGGGCTACAGTTAAGATGATCTAACAGGGGTAAACTGGCTTGGGAAATGACTTGAATAAAAATAATGTGAAACTTATCTGAGGATGTCCTAAACTACTTGTTTGACCAGGGCCTTTAAGACCTGTGTGTAGCAAGGTCTTTACACTTAATACAAACAAAGAGGGATTTTAAGCTCCCTGATGGGAAGACCAAACCATGAGCGAAGGCAGTGCTTGTAGTACAAATGGGTAGATGTCTAACACAACCATAGATTAATTCCATAATGTCAGAAACATTAAACTGTTGTGATTTGCATGGTTGAATTATTGTTGATGATTATAAAACAAGGTGGAAACAGACATTCATTTCCTTATTTCCTTTTGCTGTTCTCTTTCAACTGCACAGATACAATGGTTGTTTCATTTTAAATGGAATCATACTTCTTAAACATTGCAACATATTGATGAAAGTGTTAATGAAGGAAGTACCAGCCAATGCCTATAATCATTGTATATTGATTTCATTATTCTTGTTTTTTCCTTCATTTTCCCTCTATTACTAATGAACTAAGTGATGATCTAATTACATCCTTAAGCTTTCACAATTGTATGTGTTGCACTAATAGCTATGCCAGGAAAGAGAGAAAAACTAGATTAAAAATTACTATCAGCTAGGTGGTCCTACATTTGCCATAAAAGGACATGATTCTGATGAGTTTCCTGACCTGCAAATTGCCCATATGAAATCCAAATTGAATGTATGGAACACAAATTAATTACCTGGAAATTATTTGCTGATTGCATGCCAAGTATAGCCTCTTTGACATTCAGCACCAATGGAACATGATGAAGGATAATATTGGCTTACAGAAAAAGGCAGAAGTGTGGGGGAAAGTGGATACTTATGATATCCTATCTCAAATTCTTTTTTCAATAGCTATATGACAAGCAGCACAATTCAATCTCATGCTAAGAGCCCTTGAAGAAAGAATAATACTCTGTTGCTATCATGAAAACCAAAACATAATTTTCTAGGGATGAAGGAGAAATTAAATTAGTCCATATTTTAAAATGGACCGGGCTAATGTCCTGGACTTACAATAAGTGAGTTGAAACACAGCTGTCAATCACCTTATAAGTTTTCTTCAAATTTTGCAATACAGTTTCAGTTTTTAAAAGAGTGCACAACTGCATATATATATATATTTTTGTGCAGTTAAAATATTTTTAGGAAGAAAAGATCTGTGGAATGAAAGATGGGATATATCTACAACTGAGGCCACAGTAAAATCTGGGATTGTCCCAGGGCTGTGTTGAGATTGCCACATGTGTCTCTGGCAATTTCAACATAGCCTCAGGATATGAGGTGATATCTCACAATAATATTATTGTTAATAAAATTATTAATCAACTCCCAACCCAGGTTTTACATGAAAAATGAGTACACTTACCTGACTGGACAGCTGCTTGCACAATCCACCATCTTGGGAATGGCCACTGCATGTATCGTAGGCCATACCTAGATGAAAATGGCTGTCGTGGATGTGTGTGGGATGGTAATTGTGAACTTTTGAATATTTCACATCATGAAATAACCAGATCTTTGTCTCATCCCATCTTGGGAGCAACTTCTCCAGACGAATAAGTTCCTCCAACTGCCCTGCCAACTGAGCAAAAAGTGATAATTCTGGGAGTAGACTGCTTCAGAGTATCACTGAATAGTATGATAAAATGAAGAACTCTGGAGGTGCCCTGAATGTATGTACATTTATGGAATGAAAACTGACTGATCCACCTATTTCTTGGGAACATAACATCTCACAAATGTCACCAATAATTTATGTTTGCACAAAATCATGGAATTATAGATAAGGTTGTTGTTGTTTTTAATTCCTAACTAAAAACCAAGGGTCTATTTGCACTTAGGCCCCTGATATGCAATTAGGACAGCTCCGGTAGAGCTATGGTACAGAGTATCTGTACCAGAGCTGTCCTAATTATATACCAGAGATCTAAGTGCAAGTAAACCCCAATACTAACCATACAAGCTGTGTTATAGGTCTAGAAATCTTGTTCAGTTTTTCCCCCTCATCATTTCATAGAAGATTTTGTCTCCTGTCCTCCATGGGTTGGCTGGATAAGGAGGATCTAATATGTCCTACCACCTACCCATGTTTGGTTTTTCTATACCCTCCGCAGAGTGCCTACACACACTTCCGTTGTTATGTGTGGTCAAACCTAGATGGTTCTGCTGAAGTTTGGTTTGATGCTAACTTGAATCAGGGTAGCTATTTTATAAAATTGCTACAATGCCTATAATATGTAAGACAGATACACCTCTTTGCCCCCACCTTTTGGCTAAATGAGAATATACTGTCTCTTCCCACTTTACAGACACTGTTACTGTATTAATATATACTCTTGTTTTAATATATGTCTGGTTTTAAATGGTGTTACCCACCCTGAGACCTTTGGGTATAGGGCAAGATGGAAATACAAATAATAATAAGATTGTGGAAATTGTAAACTAAAACACAAACTTATGTCCCCCACACATTTTCTTTCTTGAACAACCTTATAACTGTCAACCTTATTAACTTGCTCCAAGCCACACAGAATCCTTCCAGCTTCAATTATCACAGATTAACACCTACAGGGTGTTGGGTGGGTAGAAGAATAGAAAGCTTTGTCAGACACTTTGAGTTTCCCCTTAAATGGGTGAAAAAAGTGGGAAAGAAAAGTCTTCTTTCTTCTTTCTTCTTCTTCTTCTAGTGGCTTCTGAGCATAGCTCATGCCTCTTGCCCCATCTAACATAGCTATAGTATAGCATGTAGTGTTTGCCTGCAAATACTTTTAAGAAAGGCCTGTTCTGGTTCCAGGCAGTCAAAAAAATGTAGTAGAATAACTGGCAGCCAAGTTCAAAGCATCACCAGGGTAAGATCAGACTTTTAAAAGTTCCTCAGAGTGTGGAAATGTAAAGTGCGGGAAATGGCTCTGTAACATACTTGACCTCCATCTGTTTGGAATATTTTCAAGTGGGAACCACTTCCTGCATTTTCATGCCTGAAAACTGACTTGACTGCTCTTGGATTTAGACAGAGGAAAGGTAGACGAAGCTGCCTGATAAAATAATCACATTTCCACCTCCCTATCCCCCAAGAAATATTCCATGATCAACACAAAGTTTCCAATTTCCCCTGGCTTTCTATTGAATACACTTACACTTAATTTCATTTTAACTGTTTAAGTGCTGGGCTTTTGCCCTCCTAATGAACTACTGGTTTATAGGACAGGATATACTGCCTTAAACTAATGCCACACAGCAGCATTCTTTGTAACTGACCTATTAATAAACACAATTCTTATCTGTTCACTAAAAGCCCCTATTCAAGCAGCACTTCCTATCCACTATTTTCTTTCATCTGTGCCTATTCACTGAATTTTGACACCTGACATCTTTCCTTGCTAGAGCCTAAGGAAAAATAATAGGAAGCATTGCATTTAGAAATAGCTATCACCATCAAGTCCCCATAGACCTTGAGCTGGCAGCAGTCCTCCTGCGCTATATACGACTCATCAATGTTTGCCTTCTTGTCTGTGACAGAGTGACAAGCGATGGCAGAAGGCTGAGTCAGCATAATTTCACATGTGTTGACTATGTCTCTCCACATAATTGTTTTGGAAGAATATACATATGGAGATAACAAGTATATTAGGGCTAGCAATCCCATTAGACTCACATATATCCCTGCCCCATAATTTTATGCCGCTACAATGCAGACTAATACTAAAAACATTACTATGTTATTTAATCTATGGTGTAACTAAATACAGTAGAGAGACAATAGTGACAAACTCAACAGCTTTACGTGGAAGAATGATATGAACAAGTACAGGATGTGCTGTAAATTGATTTATAATTATGAAAATAATTAAAATGTTGGGGAAGAGGGTGGGAAGGATAAATGGAAAAAGTTTATATGCACCTATGAATCAAGGTATTAATATAAACAAGGAAATGTATTTTATTAAGATTCTATTATGATTCACAGTAATTTACCTTATGATGAATATTACAACCTTTTATTCCCAGTGCAGAGAGGGAGGGATTTGGGAGAACAGATTGGGTTTGGAATTTGTAAAATACTGAATGTATGGGCCTGTTCATACTTATGTGTTAGCATGCATTGGATGTTTCCATGGATGTCGCTATGGTGACCTGGCCTGACCTGGCTTAGCCAGGTGTTGTAGGCCTGATATGGAGCTTTTTGAAGTGTGAATAGCTGCTTCTATGTTACTGCCTTACCAGGAGTTAACCTTGGTCAGGAATATATTTCAGTGGGAACTTCCTTGTATATTTAACATAGTTGATGAAAGCAAATAAAAAATAAAATTCAGGGGGAAAAAGGCTGAATCAACAGGAGACTATGAGTAGGCCACAATCATATCACAGTATCAGCAATATACCTCTTCTATCTTGCTCCTCCTTTTTACAGGCCACATCTTGGGAGTCAGGATAGATAATTGTACTGCTGATATGGAGATCCCTTTAGCATCCATCCTTTAGGATCCATGGATAGATCAGTGAATGATACCATCAGTGCTAGCCATCTAGTGAAGGTAGTGTTTACATTTGCGGCAGATTTATTCAAGGTCTCCAACATCTCTTGGTTTCTGGAGCATGAAAATGTGCTGTTCCTTTAGCTTTTCCTGAATTTTGTAGAATTAGTAGGTCTAGATTAGCACTGGTTGATACAGAGACAATAGACAAAATAGGAACTGCTAAAGGTGCCTTTATTGGTTTGTTTAGGACATTTAGATATGGCTTCTTAGAAAAATCTCAAAGCAGTTTATTTTTAAAAATAAATAAAAGGGTAAAACCCACACACATTGAAAGAGAGGCCATCAAAATCATATTTTGGGTCTTTTGGGCAGTTTCTGCATGGGGTTGCTAGCCTATGTTGACAGCCCCTGAGGAATGTCTTCATGGATGTGCCATTGGAGTGGGCTACAATGAGAAAATTGTGACATAGGCACCTACAGTAGGAGAAAACTTACAAGACATCTCTAATATATTCTCTGTTGATAGATCAGCCATATGCAGATGACAATGGATTCCTCTATCTGGCTCAGCATCAAACCTGCATGGTGCAGGATATGCACTGTGTGGATCTTGCACTTGACAGGAAGTGTTGGAGACTACACTAAAGTAAGTAATGTACCACATGTTATTTACTGAGAAATACAGTCATAGATTTGGGTAAAATACCATGCCATATCATCCAACATATTTGGCAATTGAAGGAATAGTAAACAATTCAGATGGCAGAAGGTTTCTAGAGTACTCAGTATGCTTCCATTTTCACTTGGAAAAATAAGTTACCCACTTAAATAGTTTATACTTATTTATATCTGAATTCTGCCCTATACCTGAAAGTCTCAGAGTGGATCACAATAAAATCACCATGAAAGCAGATAAAATAAATTAGTAACAGTAGTAATTAGCAAACATTGGGGGAGCCTGCATGGGGAGGGATGCTGCTCCCTCAATCAAAGGCAAGAGTATTTAAGAAGACTACAGCAAAGTATGCCAGATGTTCTCATTTTGTCCATTCTCATAAGGCCCATTCTTTGATGAATATCTGGCATTAACTAGACATGCATTTTATTAATTGCCTTCATTAACTGAATTGTACAATTAACTGATTGATTGGTTAGTGGGTTCCATTGCTGATGTGCAAATCAGTTAAAAGAGTTTGTACATGGTATAAAGCTTTGGGAGCCCCTCAACCTCTGCAGCTTTATAAAAGGAAAAATTGGGCCCACAACTATTTCAGTGTTCTCTGACATCTCATGCTCAATCACCCAGGTCTATTAGTCTTGAATGTTGGTAACATCTTAATAATACTAGAGTTGGAACAGTCAAGATTACTTAATCATTTTGATTCCTGATTTTTTTTTTCTGTTCCTAAAGCAATACCCACAGACAGACAGGCATATCAATTATATGCACACACACAGATAGGTGGCAAATTGTAGGTTGTGGGACCCACCTGAAGAGAGCAGCAGCATTTTTGTTCTCTTTAGATTGCCTGAAACCCATTTCTGATCTATTATGAATCAGAACTGAGTAGGATGTCTTTAAATTAGTTGCATCCCTCCCCTCATCATTTCTGGTTCTCCATTTATTCCTGCACATACATAAGCACTTTTAAAGAGATAATCAAACTCATCTCCAAACTCATCTCAAACTCCAATCAGCACAAATCTCCTAAAAAATACACTTGGTTCTACAACTTTACCTAGTTAATATTGTCTAAGTGCCAGTAACTGAGTAACTGCAAGAAGATCTAGACATCTAAAAAAAGTCTTCAAAAGCCATTTCTGGCCCACTATGTCTTAGGTGAACAAAAGAAAAACTCTTAGAATTGTAATTGTTCCTTAGCAGGTGTTATAGCAGGTTAAATTCATAGAAAACAAGATCAGGTGAAAGGGACTGGGAATGAAGAATTGTTAATTTTTGTCTTCCTTGGAGTCTTATCTGGTTGGGTATTGAACTAGATATATAGGAGTCAGAAAGCAACTTCCACAGCTGGAGAACCATGGGGCCAGTTTACTGTGATTTACCTTTAGATCATCTCTGCAGTTGGCTAATGGGATAATGAGGCTGAATAGCATGGGAAAGCTTGTATGCCCATCCCCTGGCCCAGCAGAGGTATAGACTATTGGCCCATTTGGATGTGAAAAGATCTGCAACTATTTTATAATAGTTTCTCCCACTCTTCTGCCCTGCTGCCATCATGTGCTGGTTTACGTGATCACCTTTTCATAATATATAATATGTCCCTGTTTTCCCAAACACAGGAAATGGTAGACTTCTTGGGTCATTTCGTGTATCTGAGAAAACAGGTCAGGTCTGTCTGGAAACATCAAAGCTCCCCAGCTGTGATATTTAGACAGCTAGGAATGGCAGTGTGTGTGCCAACAGCACACTTGCTGCTTTAAGGACTGAATCACTTGCTTCCTTAGAGCAGCAGCATCCACTTATCACTAGGGATGTGCACGAATGGATTTTTTGGCATTCGATTCGCAACGAATTGAATGTTGGAAAATGTGTATTTGTTCAAATAAATCTCCTTCGAATCTGGTAGGATTCTATCCAATACGAACGAATATGTATCCGATACACATCCGACATGAACACATACATATCCGATAAATATCCAATATGTATCCCGTAACATATCCACTCTGAAAGCATCAAATCTGACCCAAATCTATGTTTAATCTGTTCTTGATCCATGCCAAATATAATTTGGATCCATTGCAGATGTGACTGGTGCAGCCACTTTCCCACCTCCCCAGTTTAACGAATGTCTGAACTATTTGTATGAATGTCCAGAACTTTTGTATTCGTATGAATGTTAATATGCAAATGTCTGAATTCAGACCAATTCATATGAATAATGAATGTTATGAATATTTGTGTACATCCCTAGTTTTCACAGGAATCCTGCCTATGCCATTTTGCCTCTTTATAAATCTATGGTGAGGCCACGTTTGGAATATTGTGTACAATTCTGGTCACCACACCTCAAAAAGGATATTGTGGAACTAGAGAAGGTGCAGAGAAGGGCAACCAGAATGATTAAGGGGCTGGAACACCTCCCTTACGAAACTAGGCTGCAGCGTCTAGGCCTCTCCAGTACGGAGAGACGGCATTTAAGAGGGGACCTGATTGAAGTATATAAAATTATGCATGGTATAGAAAAGGTGGATAGAGAAAATTTCTTTTCTCTATCACACAACACTAGAACCAGGGGGCACTCTATGAAGCTGATGGGTAGGAGAGTCAGATCTGACAAAGGGAAGTATTTCTTCACCCAGAGGGTCATCGGCTTATGGAATGTGCTGCCAGAAGAGGTGGTGACAGCTACCAGTCTAGATGGCTTTAAGGTAGGGTTAGACAAATTTATGGATGACAGATGTATCAATGGCTACTAGAATGAATGCCTAGATACATCTTTCAGGCTGGGATGGCGGGGGGGGGGGGGACCGGGGCGCTTCTAAGGCCATTTGTTGGGATTCTGAGCAGGAATAGGTTTGTCCTCGTCTCTGCTTGAGATACCCATGAGCATTTGGTGGGCTGCTGTGTGTGACAGGATGGTGGACTAGATGGGCTGTGGCCTGATCCAGCAGGGCTTCTCTTATGTTCTTATGCAAAGACATGAGTTCAGTTAAGAGTTGCCTTCCAATATCCGGGCACATTTGCAGCCGGATCTTTCTTCAACTCCAGTTTGCATTTATTGGCTGTTGTTGATTGATTCTTGAAGATTATCTGTTTGAAGAAAAAGTTCTTGAAATAACTATTTTTAACTTAGAAAAGAATTATGCAATAATGTAAACATCCAAGGGAGGTTGCGTGGCTGTATCTGTAGTCTCTGTGTGAGAGAACTGTATATTACAAACTCAGAAATCATGACTTGATTGTCTGCTCTTCTCTGAGAAATCCTGTATTCTGGGAAATAGGAGCTTCAAAATGCAAACGAGGAGACACGCTGCTGAATCAGTCCAATTTTATACCACCTAAATGAACTTTTGGACCACAGCCTATCTCTCAAATTAGGAATCAATTACATTTTACACAAAGAAGCACTGAGTACCCAGCAACCTTTATGTAATTGGGCAGAAGCTGTACTGTCATTTTTATGCAGTTACACCAAATTACACAATTGTGTCAATGGAGTTTCATTTGGAAATTACACATGCATTTGTTCATATTAGGTTGCACAAGACAAGGGCTCAATAGCAGAAAGCTGGTCACTTGGAAGAGGCTCTGTGAAATAATGTATAAATCCAGGCAATTGTGCAAAGATAGTAAAGGGAGGAGGCTCAATTAATTTGCCGTCATGGTGTAATTGGCGCCATTTAGTGCAGAATGGCTGCACACAAGTGAATTACTTTAACTATTTCATTATACTATTGACTTGAAGGCGATGTGAATAATTGATAAACATGTAGTTTAAGTTTTATGACATTCAAAAAGTGAAGAAATTATCCAGAAAACATGAACATTTTGTTGATTTTGTTTCCTGATTGGCTGAACCCAAGGATCTAAGAAGTGGATTGTGTGTGGGAAGAATATCTGGATTAAAGCTTCAATTTGCAGACAATTATTCATACTTTATTAATAATGTACAAAAGTAAGTAAACCATTGTGTTTGACACTTATTTCATTTGACATATAAGAATGATGACATATAAGAATGCAGAGGTAAAATAGGTTAAAATACCAAAATCTGCAATCAAGTTGTAGAAAGTGCTAGAAGAATCTTCTACATTTTTATCATGTTTTGGTTATATAGTCATAGTCCATCAGATGTTGTCTGGTTACATAGTCCATCAGATGTTTGGCCTCTCGTTAATTTGAATCTTTAACCAGGATTTAGGAATGAAGGTGCCAGAAACCTTAGGACTGCTATTGCCTTTATCCTCTCAGAAATGCTAGATTTCAATGTGTAGATTGTGACATTTTGTGAACTTTTCAAATTATTTCTCTTCAGATCCACTGACCCCGGAGATAGCATTATTTATCATCATCATCATTGTCATCATCATTCAGGACATGCTGGGAGTCACTTTGACCCAGGAATGATTTGTCTGGCCTCGGAGACCTTCTATATTGGTCCTGCCCAGGTTGCCTTGACGGCCATTGCCAGTGGTGTGCTCCACCGAATTTTATGTCCATTTGCAACTGTTATATCACACAGTGCAGGGGAACTCAACTCCACTTAGTTTGGATCACAAGTCCCTATGGCCACCACAGACTGAACTGAGGGGACAGGGCATATGGAGAATGGGAAATCCCACTCTCCTGTCTGGGCAGCCTGTTCACTGTTTAACACCAGGAAAGGTTGCTTCTTGGTGAATTGAAGCAGCTGAACATATGGCATCCACTACCCTAGGACCATGTAAATGTGGTGTTTGTGTATCAGAGACTTCTTAAGTGAAACTAATATTGTAATTGAACTATGCGTGTTCCAAGGATGAAGTCATCATATTGAAACAATTACCAAATGCATCAATGATAGATTTTCCATTTCAGTTTTGATGCACAGAAATGCTGTTTTTGCATATAAATTTGTAACATATCATTTGTAAAACACATAAAAACACAATCTTTAGTATGAGGAAGCGGAGCTGAAGGGGGATATAATCAGTATATCTGTTCACAGAAAGTATTCAAGAGTGCTGTGTGTATGCTTTTCTGTAACAGACTTACAATGAAGTAAAAGTAGAACATTTGGGCCAGATTTTTCAATATTAAAGGCAAGAGCTTTTTTAAACCAATAGTTTTCAACACAGTGGGCCAACAAAGCCATATAAATTTGTTATGTAAAAGCACAACACAGCACAGCTTTGATTGGCAGTCATTAGTAGAAATCCATTGCCTTACTTCGCCTAGGTGTAAATTCTGTCTTGGATCTTAAGTCTTAAGTGTTAAGCTTTCTGAATTAAAAACAGCATAAACAAATACCTGAACTGTTTAGATTCATGAAACCTCTGCATTTAGTGAAACCTCTGCATTTAGTGATAAACTCCCAAGAGGATTTTCTTAAACCCTGAGCTTGAGAGCTTTCATGTAAATCCCAATGAAAACCAAAGGTATTCATTTGGGTACAGACTAGTATGGTATTCCTTGATTGTCTGAGATTCACGGCACACTTTGATGTAGGCACATTCACTATTTTATAGTACTGCAACAAGAAAAAGAGTTCTTAAGATTTTTATTTCAGTGTTTATAAACATAGCGAAGTTTATCCTACATTTTGTCTATGAGTCTTAAGGGAACATCCACATAATCCTTTTGGAAAGCAGCAGAGGTGACCTAAGATCACAGAGTTTGCATGCCAGAATGGATTGTGGGAGGCCACTCTCCTGGGAAAAAGATTGGCCACATGGATTCTGTGTCTGGATGGATCTCAGACATAGGGCATTTTTGCACGTTGCTTTGGTGCAAAGTCTTGTGAAAAAAATGGGATGAATCAGAACACCTACTCCATCTCAAACTTACCCAGCACTTCAGTATGTGTCAGGTAAATGAAGTCACTGCTGTACTAGTAGTGATTGCCTTACTGTGGCAATGGCCATACATGCCCATCTATTGCCATGGCAACTGAACAATGTGGTGCATAACTGTAGTGTGCCTTCTGCCCAACACACCCTTTGCCTGGGAGAGGTGTAAAGGGTTTGTGCCAGGCTGTACTAGCCACATCCCAGATTCAACTAGTATAACTTCACAGCCATCTGGCTGGGAGATAGTTTTCCACATGTAGATGCTCCACGTGGAAGCATCCCTAGGCTGTCCCAATAGAGTGAGTGTGAGAGGTCCCCTGGTGTCAGTGGCTGGGACAGCTCCAGCATCATTGTGGAAAGGCAGCATTGGCAACATTGGCTCATGGCCAATTCCAGTGCCTTGTGACATTTTGCCAGGTCCCAGAAAATTGTCCACTTCTGGGTGCATTTCCAGGGCTACAGGGGAAATGTCCCTAGCTTTCACCTCTGAAGCCTGGTAACATTTGTTCTCCTGCTGGAACAAACCATCCATCTTGTGGGCATCTGCAAGCATGCATTTCATACCACCTTGCCATGTTCCTGGTGCAGTTGGTCAGGAACATTCTTCACAGTGTTCACCAATGGTGTACATACAGAAGTTTCCTAAATGGTCAATGAACTCATCTGTATATCAGCTAGAAGCAATAGGATGTTCTAGAGCAGTGATGGTGAACCTTTTGAGCTCGGTGTGTCAAAATTCCCAAGAAAACCTAGCTTAACTCGGGTGCTGTGTCACATCTAGAAATATCCATAATTTTGTGATATTTGTGGCTCTAGTAAAAAAGTTATATTCTTGATATATGTATTTTATTAAAAGCAAAAACAAATAATTCTTTACATTAGTGACTTTTGTTGCTAAATCTTCCATTGAAAGTTGGTATTTCATACACTTCAAGAACAAGCAAGCAGTGCACGCCCAGGTGCCAGGGTGGCCATGTGTGTCACCCAAAAGGGCTTGGCGTGTCACTTGTGACATGCGTGTCATAGGTTGGCCATCACCGTTCTAGAGTATTTAGGATCCAAATCATATAAATCAATTTCTCTCTTTCTTTTGATTAGCATTATTTTGGTATTCTATATTTATTTACAATTTATGATATACTGTAACTACAATTTATGATGGACTGTCTCAAGATGTGTTATACAACAAGCTAAAATACAATAAAGACCATACAAAATATAATTACAGCCAATTTCAAGTTGATATTTTTGGCTGCCATAATCAGAACACTTAGATCTGTGGTAGATTTCTACCCATGACATCAAAAACACTGAATATACTGTGGTTTTTAATCCTACAGTACTGTAAATTTAAGTGATTGTCAACTAGCCACACCCCACAAACTAGCTTTTTAGGATACACAGTTTGTCCTTCAGAAAAACAACAAATGCTTCAGGAGGAAATCTACCCCTAGTATTGGTTTATGGAATGTTTTTGACAGCAAGGAAATAAAACTGCTCCAAGTCTTGTCTACTTGCATGCATGTATAATCTTTTCCAATAAGACATTTGTTGGACATTATTAAAATTATGACTGTATTCAACAAGATTGCTATCCTGGGATTGTTTTTGTTTTTTGTTTTGTTTTGCTTAATTTTTATTATTTTCCAATACAAACATAAAACATCATATTTTGGGTTTCCTTACTTAAAAGCATTGGGGAATAGGGATGTGTACAAATATTTGTAACATTCGAAATTCATATAAATTTGAATGTCGACACTCGTATTTGAAGACTGATGTTCAAATTTGAATCAAATACTTTGTTACATTTGTGAACCTAGGGAGGTGGGAAAGCGGTGCCCCAGTCACATCTGCAATGGATCCAGAATGAATTTGAAGTGGATTGAGAATGAATTCAAAGTGGATTCAGGGTGGATTTGATGTTTTTATAGAGGATACGTAGAGGATTTGTATGTGATTCGTATTGGACATCCGTATAGAATTTGTATCAAACATCTTATCAAATTGAATCGTACCCTACTTGAAAATTTGAATGAATATGATTATTCTTGCATTTGATTTGATATGAATTGAACACACACACAAAAATTGTGTACATTCCTATTGGGGAATATACAATTATTTATTAAATTATAATTGACTTCCACCTAAGCTCCATGGCTTCTCTTATATTTCTTCTTCTTTCATGCTCCTTTGTAGCTCTTCTTCAATATCCTGGGATTGTTTACTGAGGATGTTTGAAAACTTTATATGGAAGCAAAGATATCACAAGAAAGGAGAGACACTGGCATATTACTAAGGTAAAACAGGATGAATCCTTAATGTACACATGCACATACATATAACAGCAGAACACAATTTACCAGCCAATAGTTGCAAAAGTAATGCAATACAAATGGTGAATCACAACATATCAATTGGAACAGCACAGTTGCAGAGATGTGCCAAACCGGTTTGGGTTTCACCTCGTTCAGATCAAACTGAGTAGTTCAACCTGCTTTAAAACGAACCCAAACATCCATATGTTCAAAAAGGACTGGTTCAAGTGAGTGTTTGTTTGAATAAGTACAATCATCTGGTTCAATTCAAACCAGGTTGAGTTCAGGCTGCAATGGCTATTAAAAAGGCTTTTCCCCATTGATTTCAAAAGTAGCTTTAAACCAAATAGGTTTAAACCTGTTTGGAGTTGGAACTCAAACTGGCTCAAGCCTATTTGAATTTGAACCAAGTAGCACAAAACTATAGTCTGTAGCTCATTCACATTTCTACATAGTCACATACCTAAAGAACAGAAAGAACAGAAAGCGTACTTTCTAACTAGAATCTTGTTTTTGCACTGACAGAGCAAAAACTAAAGGGCACAGGAAGACTTAGGGAATAAAGGATCAGTGATTTCTTTGAGTCAAGAACAGATCAAGAAATGAAGCCTAAACTTGGAAAGAGGAAATTGTTTCTGTGAAGTCAAGGACACCTGGGAGAAGCTAACACAGGTTCAAAACTATCAAACTAATGAAGGGGATTGGGTTTTATAGCCCCAAAGCCTATATATCCAAGGATTTCTTTGTGTTTCATCTCCATTGCTGAGGTAGAGCAAGTTGGAGTGATGAAGTGATGATAGCTGCAATGGAGAAATACAGCTGGGATGACTTGATACCATGTTGAATATGTTTGCATTAGAGTGCCTCAACTCCTATCCTTTTGCAATGCTTCACCAAAATAAATAGTGTCCTTAGGGAAACATAAGTGACTCTTAAAATGTTACATTTTGTATTCTAAACCACACAGACTGTGCCTCTTGCAGAAATTCAAAAACAGTTACCATCAAGCTGAATGCGAGCAAGCTCTATGCCAAGCAGCGCATCTATGGTCTTCTGGGACTTCGCAGAGATGGTAACTGTTCTCATTTTTGACACTTTTTTGATATGCTAACAGCTTGTTGTCAAGATGATACCTGAAGTGCTGAAATGTTTGTAGTGTTAGTAAGTTTAGTTGACATTTCAACTCCTGGTTATGCTGTTTTCATCTATTGCACATTTCCCCTCTATGTTTCTGTACCAACACCAGATGTTTGTCTGTTGGCTAATATTTGCTAATAATAAAGTTACAACTGGACAATTTTTATGCATTGCATAGAACAGAAAATCATCAATGATCAAAAGATATTCCACACCTTCCTTTGACTAATGAAGTCAAAAAAGGCAGGGTGCCAAGGGGTGAAGGCATTAATGATCTTGAACAGCAGAACCTATCTGGTGGCATACTAGCACATGAATATAAGACAGGTAAAAGTACAATTTGTTTAGAGAGGAATAGACAGAGATATGATCAAACATACAGGAAATAAAGTATGACCACCTCCAGACATCTCTAAGGGTGCCTCAAGACAAATAAAAATGTGAATCTTATTTACTATGAAGTAAAGGAGCTCCGCAGGGAGAATGGAACGTCCTCATGCTCTCCCAATATTTTAAAGCATCAGGGAGGGCTTTTCTGAATATTTGGTCACCCCCCCCCCCCATAGTGGCTTGCTACTTCCCAGGTGTGGGTGAACTCTCATGAGATCTTGTGAACTCTCATCCAAACACCCAGAAAAATGTGGAAGGAGGTGAAACTCCACAGCCAATGCTGATTCAAATAGCTGTTTTATTTTACTTTGCAGTATTGAGCTTTACTTCACAGGGACTTTGGAACATTGTAAATCTGTCTGGCAGAGTATTGACTTACATGGAAACCATACATAAGCAAGGACAGTTCCTCTTGGCGTTGTATTTTGGTCCCCATGTTCAGGAAAATAATATTTGAATACTATGTCACTATCTTCAGCAGCAGGAGGTTGACTCTTTCCAGGGCCTTGTGGATGAAATCTCAGAGGGTAAGAGAAAGAGGAACTCTTTGTCCGTTCCATGAAGATGTGCTCCATGGAAGGTATGTTCACAGAGACCTTAAGTTCCCTGAGCAGGAGTGGAGCTGAAGTATGCCTAAAAACTTCCTGTAATTCACGAAGTTAGTACATCATTCAAGAATGTTTTAAAAGATTCCCCAATGCCCCCCAAAAAGTGAAAACAAGTGGAGTGAATAGCTTTGTGAAGAAAAACTAGCTATACCTGCAAGGTATGTTTTAAAATGAGTAATATATATCTAACATACAACCTGGTGGTTGCATATATATGGGGGTAGGGAATCAAACCAAACCACATGAACTGGGAACATATCTGAATTGAACTTCAAATAGCTCAAAGCAGTTCAATTCAGGGAACAGTGGAAGAGATCCATTGGAGATCCCAAAATGGGCATGGGGATCCTTGGGGTGGTAGGGAGGCCAACACAAACCCTTTCACCTTTTTTCCTTTCACAACTGCTGAAGAGCAGAATCTTTATGCCTTTTTTAAATATATAAATACAGGCTCTTCAAACTGCTTCAAACATCTCATCAAACACACACATGTGTTTGTTTTGAATGCAAACACTTCATGGAAGCATCAGGCTTGTTTGGTTTGGTAGCAAACACTTAAAACACCCCCTGTGAACTACAAACTGAGTTTGATAAGAACCAGCCCAGCACAACTCTAGAGTAGTCTCCTTACACTGCTTTGAAGATGCAGAGAAAGAAAATTACTATATGAGACTGTAAAGGAAAGAAAAATTCTGCTTCAGCAGCAATGCTTGGTAAATAGGATTTCAGAGATTTCTCACCCTTTCTTCTTCTCATTTTCCTTATACAATTCATACTGGTGTCAGCCTCTACACATATCAGTTAACAGAGTGCTTTCTTTATTGTCCTTGATATAATCATATTGATATTTTCATTCATGCATTCATATTAAAGTTGATGTTTTGAACATTTACCAATCCAGTTTTTTAAACATAAAATCTAAGCATCCTAACATACTTTATCCAGGGGAGGAGAATATCAGGAGCCTCCTTGATTGGGGGAAAAATGGTAGGATATGAATCATCATCAACTGGCATGTAAGCATAGGTGGGATGGAATTTAAAAGCATTTGTTGGTAAACTTTGACGTCATGAAACTGCAGCAACCTAGACTGGAATGTGTAGCATTATTGAAGTGTCATTTCACAGTAATTTCCTGACTTCAAAAGCTATCAACAATCCCTCACACCAGTATCCCTCTCCCCATATTGCACACCAGCTGCAGCTGATAAACAAATATATACATACTTTGGAACAAGGCTCCCCTGACATAGGTTACCTAGATAAATGTGCCAATCTAATTAGGATCCATTCCCAGAATACAGACATTGCCAGATTTGGAAACACTGCTACCAGATGCACAGGATCAGAACATTTACTTCATCCTTTTACCTTAAAGTAATTACAGCTGTGCCCAGACAGAAGGTATGTTTCGCAGGCACTGTGAAGCATCTATCAAAGTGCTAGACAATTTTTTGCTTCGCAGGAACTGCGAAGCAAAGTCCAATGCTGCCAAAAAAAAAAAAAAAAAAGGCTTCTTACCTCATCCATGAACTGCAGATTTTCCTTTCTCTTTTTATTTTTCTGGATATTTGGATGAGATCTCATGAGAGTTTGTCCTAATCAGGAAACAGGAGTAGGGGATGTGCACTTAGCATTAAAAATTCATACAAATTTGGGCAAATTTGGACAATTGAATTTGAATTGAATGTTGGCATATACAAACGTTGACATTTGAATCAAATGTCTTGATACATTCGTATGAAGCTTCATATGGGATTTGTATGGGATTGAACATTCGTATCAAATTCAGATCCTACCACATTCAGAGGGGATCTATTGGATTACTACTAATTTTCCTGCATTCAATTTGATATGAATCAAATACAAAAACAACCATTCATACACATCCCTAAACAGGAGGCCTCTCAGAGAAGCTGTTGACTTTTCAGAGATAGAGGGGTTAACCACATGGTTGGAAGAGCCTGCCTGCTGCTCTGGAGGATATGGGGGAATGTATAGACAATCCATTCTCCCTGTGAACTTCCTTTATGTTGGAGTAAAAGTACATTTTCATTTTTAATTTATTTGTCTGGAAGCACCCTAAGTTTAAGGAGTTAGAAGAGTTGGCTTTTCTATCCCACTTTTCTCACCCTTTTAAGGGGACTCAAAAGTGGCTGACTAAGCTTTTGATTCTTCTCCCCACAATAGACACCCTGTGAGGCAGGTGGGGCTGTGAAAGCTCAGAAGAGAGCTGTGACTAGCCTAAGGTCACCCAGCTGGCTTTGCAGAAGAGGGGGGAATCAAACCCAGTATTCCCAGGTTACTTTTTTTTTGTATCCGATATGAATCAAATGCAAGAAAATTCATAATTGTTTGAACAGATCCTCTTCAAGTGTGGTGGGATTTGTATTTGATATGAATGTTCAATCCCATGTGAATAGCATACAAATAGCATATGGACTCGATACAAATGCATACAAATAGCATACAAATCCCATATACAAATCCCATAAGAATCCCATACAAAGCTTCATATGAATGCATCAAAACATTCAATTCAAATTTGAATGTCAGTCTTCGAATGTGCCAACATTCAATTCAAATTTGAATGTCTGAATTCAGCCAAATTTGGCTAAATTTTGAATGTTATGAATATTTGTGCACATCCCTAGTGTAAAGCGCACGCACACTAGTTAGTGAATCTTACTTTCCCTGACATGAATCATTATAGTTCTGCAATTCTAGAAAATATTTAAAGCTTCCTGTGAAGTATTAGGCATTTTCAATATGATTCTTGATCTCCTATAGGTAGGTAGCTTTATTTAGGCATAGGTCACACTCAACATTCAAAAAGCCTCAATTTTACAAAGTCTGCATTTTACAAAACTGACCCAGTTTCTAATTGTTCTTGAATTTTGGATCAACCCAGGTAGATTCAGAAATTCTTAATGTACCAACTTTTTATATGAATTTTTCAAACTTCAAAAAAAAAACAGCTTTTGAACACATATGCATTTGAGGTTCAATTAAAAGAAACTATCTGAATGTCATTAATTTCCCCTGTATGCTAGCAGTGTATACAATGTATATTGAGGTGAAATCCTGGTGTATTGCTATTCTGGGAAAATCAACTCCAAACCTGGGTTTTGCCAGAATGGTGATATGACTTGTTTGGATGCATGCTTCCACAGTCTTTGGCCTGGAAATGTTCATTGTGCAAGCACAGGAGCTAGCACTTACTCACTTCCAGGTATTTTGTGTCAATGAAATATTTATGCCATCATAAGATCAGCACCAGCTGAGGTAAGGCATCTAGCAGGGACAGCGAGAGGCAACTGAGCCATCTAAACAAGATCCTACATTTTTCTCTTGCCCCCTGGAGGCAGCCTGTGTCCCTACAGATCAAATCTGATTGGCTGATAGTCAATCCACTTCATGTATGAAAAGGGGCGGAATGCAAATGGTGAAGGCTGATGGGACCAACTTCAAAAAGATCTGCTTAAAATCAGAAATTATAGACAGGGTCTGGTTTTTGTTTGGTTTGGTTCTGGGTTTTTCTTGCAAGTTTTAACATTTTCCTATCAGCGATGTGGTGTTGTTTTTGTATTGACTCAAAAGATTCTATGAAAATGGCGATAAATATGAGTGGCAGGGCTTTATTATTATTTTTAAAAGTGGAAGGCTTGAAAACAGCAGTGAATTTCCCTTCTCTGTCCTTCTTCATCCTGATTACTTCATTGTTCTGTTTTATATTCAGATACACAGTATGTCTTCCTTTGATATCTCATCAGCATTGGAAATTCAGGGTGGGAAAATGCATCAAATCAAATCCAAGGATTGACAGATTCTGCCTTCACACTTGTCATTAGAATCGGCCCATTAATCATCTTATTCAAGTGCCCTTTTTCATACCTGGGCTCAAAAATATAGAAAGCAAATGAGATTGATCATGCAATGACTACATGATCCCCCCCCCCCTTTACCCTCTTCACTTACGAGGCCATGCTTATTTGTCTTTCAGCTCATTAAGAACCAAAGAAAGACTCTAGTAACTAAGGAAATGTTCTTTCCAGATATTCTGAATATTTATTTTATTTGTCTGTTATCCAAAACAAACAGCAGTTTGTACTAAGAAAACAAAATAAAATGTATAATACATGCATAAAATATTTGCGATGAAGATGGCACATTCCATGATATATGTAATATCATGATAAAATGAATGTTAGTTAGAAATTTAAACCCCTCTGAAAGATTTGTTCTCAAATTCAACTTTGAACAAAAACACGATAAATCTCTTTGCATTTTGGGAATTAGAATCGAATGTCTGGACATTTGTTTTTGTATTATTCAAATGAATATGCACGAATACTTCAGACATCTGTATACTTCAGACAGATACATACACATTACATACGTATCCGTATGCATAGTATTTGTATCTGTACACATCTATACGTATACAGATGCGTACGGATACATGCACATTTGTATGCATTTGTATCATCAAATAAGTATTGAATATTTGTACTAATAGGTACAAATGTATCCAAATCACTTCAAATTTTTATACATTCATTTTTACTCTATTTGTATGAATTTGGACATTTGAATATTCGATCGAATCAAATAGAATGTCAAAAATTGCATTTGTGCACACCCCTTCTCATAATCTCAGGCCATGTGTTAACTGACCAGTCCAGGTCACCTCCATGGGTCCAAGAGGGTGCCCACTGCAACCCTGACTTCATTTCTGATGACAGCTGGCTCCTTTTCCAGTGTGTTTGTTGGTGGAGATGCCTCCTTTGCAGGATGGTTCCTCTTGTACTTCATAGGAAAAGTGCCATTCTGTGGCACTGCCTTGCTCCAAAATGCAGAAGAAGAAGACACTTTTTTTCCACAGCACTTCCTTCACCAGAGCTGCCTCCAACCAGAAATAGAGACACAGGGTGTTCTTCCACTGTCACTAGAAGTACCCATTAAGTACCCATTAATGGGTACTTCTAGTGACAGGAGAAAAACACCCACAGTAATAACCTCCTTTAAATACTTTGAAACTTACTTTTAATTAGACAAGGTTAGGATAAGTATGTAATCCTTAGGTAACTGCAGTGTCTTATGTGCGGAGTTTGTGAACACTGTCATATCTTGTAGAAGAGAGATTGCTGCCTTCATATCTAAAAAACAAAACAAAGAAATTACCTTGAGATTATACATACGGGCATCCTCTTAGACATGTGCGTTCAAGGCATTCTTGGTATACTCAAATGGTTTTAGTATGGAGTGAATAGAGTTCCTGGCTATATCCCCTTTCCACTGAACTTCCATCAGCCCTGAGTAGCCAGTGAATGGCTAGTAGTGAGCATTTAGAGTCTACCAAGATGCTTTTATAGAAACCAGGGGATAACCCAGATACTGCAGGAAATCCTCCTACAGAACTCCCCAAAGGGTGTTTAAGTGAACTTCTACTTTGTCTTAACCTCTTTCATGCCATCTGAGTTCAGGACGCCAATGATTACCATTTTGTTGTTCTTCTAGGGTCATGACATTATCTCATTTGAACATTGGCTCAAAAGATATTTAGCTACGAGTTGGCAATTGGCACAGATTATCAGATAAATTGAAAGTCTTGATAACTTTCAGAGTGTAACAGTCTTTTTCATTCAAGTACTTGAGATGGAACTCTCTCACATTTTCTTTATTACTAGGAAATATATATTAGTTGTAAACAAACACCAAAGAGTAGAGGAAGGGGATCTATAAAAACTGAAATTTATTCATGTAATGGGACCTTACCCCACCACAACAGATTAAAAGGAAATTTTTAATTTTAACTTATGGATGAATTATTGCCCGCTGGTCCTCTTTTTGATTTTGTTTTCAGATAACCTGAGGGATAGTTGATAATAAGACACCCCATGTAATCCCATGCCACGGCATAGTATATTTCCATGTATTATTAATATCGAAGGCCAAATGAATAATGAAAACGTATTTTCTTTTTTATGCACTTACTTGTTTTGATCTTAGCAACATAATAATTGCTGCCTTTTTAAAATGGCATGGACAAATAATTAGCCAGAGAGAGAAGGAAAACATGGTTTTATTTTTTAAATCACTTGGCTTATGCTGCCAGTTCTACAAGGTATGTATCCACATGGCATTAAGATTTTTAAAGAAGATGTTTCAACCTTAGATATACAGGCTCAAAATAGTTTGCACCAAGTCCAGAGTCAGACCAATTAATCCATAGATCGATAATGAGGCAGAAAGCACTTCAATCACAATCTTCTGTTTAAGAATAATCTCTTGTTTGAAGCTACAACCATTTTTGAGAGGCCTGTGAGCTGATGGCCTCCCATCTCACTGAAACTGTTCTTCTACTTACTGCTGGAGGTGCCTGATGACACATGGGGCCTTTTTGCACTTAGCTGATTATCAGGCTTCCATGAACTAGTGCTGGTAAACTTCTGGTAAGTGTGGACCATTCACATTTGTCATGAGGAGAGCTTCCTCAAAGTGTCCATTACTGGCCAGAAGTGTGAATGGTCCTCCCATTTTCCAGCTCGTGCAGTTGCTTCCAAACCAGAAGTTCCACCTCCTCACTGCCACAACTGGCCATTCTATGACATGCTCAGACACCCACTACTCAGTTGCTGAGAAAAAACTCATCACTGAAAAGTGGAGATGGAGGAGGTGTGTTTTTCAAAACAGTCATCCCATTAGATAAGTGGAGAATCAGCCAGAGGTTCTATAGAAGTTAATGCATGGAGGACAGGTCTATCAATGGCTCTTAGAATAAGGTGGGGCCTGGGTAGCTGGAAGAAGATCTGCAGAGCAAACCTACCATCTGGCTGGCTCCTGGAGGACTGCTGCCTGTTGCCTGCTGCTGCCCTGAAGAACTGCTGCCTGCTGACTGGGGTAATATATAAGAGTCTCCCAAGTCTTGCAGGATTAGGACCATACTCCCAGGCAGAGAGAGCTTTCAACTGCCTCCTGCCTGGAAGGGTACAAAAGGCGAGGCCTGGGTGGTGGGGCTGCCATCAAAGGGACAACACCAAAGGGGTTTGCCCTTTTGGGGGAGAGCATGGGCAAGGGCCAGTCATTCTGCCTTTGGTTCTGTTAACACCTGGCTGACTGGGTGTTTGTCCCTGCCCCACCAGGAAGAACCAGCGAGCTTGTTTTAAATCCTTTTAAATTTTTGTTTTAACTGCATATTGTTTAATACTGTTTTAGCTTGTGCGTGTGTGAGTGAGTGTGTGCATGTGTGCTTTGTCTTGTGTGGAAGGGGATATGTGTTGAAGCCAGGCAGGGGGGAGAGAAGAATGTCAGGGGGCCACTATCACAGTCCTAACGGGCAGGGGGAGATACGATATTGGGAGGCAGAAGAGACTGTTTCAGAGAAGGGGGTGTTAGATGTTTGGAAGCTATCACCCCTTGTGTTCTGCCCCCCAGCTGGCAGAGTTTGGGGAAGCCTGCTAACCATCCCTTTGCTCTGACTGTGCTGCTGCTGAAAGCTAGATCAGTCCAGAATAAAACATCAGTTATCCAGGATCTAGTTCTTGAGAAAAGGGCTGATCTGGTATGTATCACCGAGACCTGGTTGGATGAACTGGGTGGCCCTGGGCTGACCCAGCTTTGTCCTCCAGGTTTTTCAGTACAGCACTACTCCAGACCAGAGGGGAGGAGGTGTTGCTGTAGTTTATCAGACTTCCATCTCCTTCACCAGATGGTCAATTCGCTCTGTAAAGGGGGTTGAGGGCCTATTTTTGCTGTTAGGCCAGGGAGACAGAATAGGGATGCTGCTAGTGTACTGCTTGCCCCACTGCCAAGCATCCTCCCTATCTGAGCTGGCTGAGCTGGTCTCAGATTTGGTGCTAGAATCCCTTGCCACAGGATGCCTCTAAAGCCCAAATTTTAATCCAATTTCAGTCCACTTTCAGAGAGAGAGAGAAAAAAACACATCTCTAACTCATAAAATCCATCTTTGGGGTAGATGATGTGGAAATAATATGATTAGTCACTTTGCTGATGTGGTCTCTGAATGTGGACTGAAGCTGGATTAAAAGAAGTGTGATGAAAGCCTTTGTCTTCTGCCTGAGAATTCCTAGACCAGATGAGCTCTTACCTAATCCAGCAGAGCTCCTTTTATATTCTTAAGACTCAGTTCAGTCTAGTGGTAAAACCAACTTCATATTGTTTGGAAGATTTTCTTCTCCATCTCTCCCTACCAACCTTTTAACATAATATAGCATTTTAAATGTTGAAATTGTTTTGATCCAGGTAGCTTATTTAAAGTACAAATTTAGGGTCATAGTATCTTGGGTCAACAGGAAGAAAATAAAAAAAGTGTCATCTTTCATATCTTTCCATTGCCTATTTAGACCTCCATCATTATCTCACTGCATTTAATTAAAATGTCTAAACCATAATAGTACAGCAGCAATCCAGGAAACTATAGGCTTTTCTTGACTAACAGTACATTAAGAATTTAAGTACTACATTTATGTTCTCTAAAAAGAATAGAAGGATCAATTGTTGTAAATTTATACCAAGAGCATCTCTTAGTAGGTGTCTAAATCTTGTTTACACTATGGTAAATCTTCAGCAGAACAACAGAAGGGAAAGGGGTTATTTTGAACCCTTACCTGTTTAAAGAAAAACAAAATTGAGGGGTTTATGGCTACTCTATTGAGTTCATCATTGATTATGTAAAAGTTATATTAACTTTATACAGTAAATGTTACCTCTATTGATTCCTTGAGCCCAGTAATTGTGTCTGGAAAGAGGCCCACATGAACCATTCACTGGTTTCCTTATTGATCTACCATATTAAAAAGCACCCTACAACAGTATAAACTACTATATACAAGGGTCAATAAAAATTTATGCAGTAAGAGGCAAACATCAGCTCGGGAGTATATTTGAGAAATGCTCAATACCATAATTGAATAGTTAAACCTTTTACAAGGATTCTTTGTATCGCAATAGAACAGCTACACAGTAAAGTTGGTCAGACCACATGCAGCTTATGGTGGACAAAGTCTCACACATGGAAGAAACAAATGGACCTTATTTATTTATTTATTATTTGTATTTCTATCCTGCCCTATACCTGAAGGTCCCAGGGCGGGTAACAAAACAACAAATTACAAACAACCATGTACTGAAAGCAATAATATAAATTAAAACACTTTAAAAATTCTGCATATCTAACAATATACTCCATATTAAAATAATGGTGTCTGTTGTGGGGGGAAAGTATAACCACCTCAGCCAAAGGCCAGGGCAAAGAGGTGTTTCTTCACTGCCTTCCTGAATATAAACAGAGATGTGAGAGCCATTTTAATGTGGTGAAAACAGTTGAAATGGTCACACATGGGTTCCAAGGTATGGCCCTTTCTGCATGAATCCTTAGTTCAGGACTACTAAACTAAGGAAACCTTTCAGTCACAGGACATAGTGCGTGGACAAAATACATCCCCCAAAGACTCTAAGGCTAGGAAATTTGTCCCTAGCCCTCACAAGTGTTGGAGTCTAGCCTCAAATCTTGTGTGAGACTCAAGCCTGTGGCATGGCAGAAGTTTTTAGCTAATTCATTGTCACACACAATAGCCAAAGGTGTTAAGCCCTCCTTTTTGAGAATGCAAAAGTACAGACATTTATGCTCTGTCCTTAAATATGTATGTATGTATGTATGTATGTATGTATGTATGTATGTATGTATGTATGTATGTATGTATGTATGTATGTATGTATGTATGTATGTATGTATGTATGTGTGTATGTATCTATCTATCCATCTATCTATCCTCTATCCATCCATCTATCCTGTATCCATCTATCTAATCATCATCATCATCATCACCATCTCGCACCCGCACCCCATATCCTAAGATCTCCAGGTGGTAAAAACCCATATGAAAACAAAACATTAAATACATACTCCTGGAAGACCTCAACACTGAAGTCTACTGACAAGCCAGTGTGGTCTGGTTTAGAGTACAAAGGTGTGCAGAAGGCATACCTCCATCTTCTGCATTACTAGGAGACCCATTTTGATTGTGCACTTAAGCATGCAACTGGAATGTGTTTCTGGTGCCTCTGAGACTAAGAACATTTATCCACTGTTCTTTGAAGCACTTTGAGCCTGAGCTTGATGCTCACAGGAACCTTAGGGCCAGGCTGGGGCTGATGTGAATGAGTGCTGTCATGAAGATGACACTGTCCCAGACCATGCTTTTCTAGACCCACTGGTTTAGATCACAGAGAAAATAGCCTTCCTCCTTATTCTATAAAATTTAAACTTATTTGTATTCCATCATAGAATACAAGAGTGTGGACATGTGACCTCCATGTGAGCTCCCATCCTGGCATTGACCAAAGCTGAATCTGCCTAGTTTCAGCAAGGATACTGTGCCAGGAATCCTGTGCCAAGAATCTTCAGATAATCAGTTTTCTACAGCCAACAAACAGTAAAATCTGATGCCATGATATTCAAAAAGCTTTCTTCCTAATCCATTAAGACCTCATAACAACTGATCTAAGGCAATTTATTGTACTTAAAGGCATATTATTCAACATTTTGTTCTGTTAATGTTTTCATTTCTGAAAACCTGGGTAACAAAAATTAATCTTTATGGTATACAAGTTAATATGGGCCAGAAGCATAAAAGAAGCTCAAATTTGGCAGCATTTAAAAAAGAAAATGGAAGAAATTTTTTGGAGATTTTTTTTTAAATACTACACCAAGCCAAGTCAACGAATGCAGGAGAATTTCTGGTACCCTCGCACCTACATGAATGGGCTACAAAGAAATATACCCTGTCTATACAGATACAAATAAATACACCCTGTCTATAAATGACTCAAAAGGAAAAACTTAACATTCCAGACAGAAAACAATTCAAGGTCGGGGGGGCGGGAGAGGACAGTAATGAATCCATTCAGAAGAAGACTAACTACTAAAGTCTTATTTAATCCCATTATTGTCTATCAACAGCCAGGCAGAAATGAAGTTAATAAACACTCTTAAGAACCAGGAAGAATTAACAGTGCATCATAACAATGACAAGGAGGACCAGCAGGAACTCAAAAACATCAACTCAATAGAACCTATCATCAAAGGAAACAAGGAAAGAGTGTCATTAACCAACCACACACATGACACACAAAAGGATTGCTACTCTATGTAACAACAACCAAGAGCAAAACACTTACACTGATGATGATGGTGCCTGTTCTAGTGGTGAAGTTTCTGTAGCAACAAAGAATGAGTCAGATGAGACCTGCAATGTGACATACTGCTTCACTTAAAAGTTCCAAAGTGGTTTACCATATAAGCATGAAGCAAAAATAAATCTTTTAAAATAATAATAACAATAACTATTTAGTAAAAATAATGTAAAAACTTGGGTAGAATAAGAGACAAAGGAGTAAATTCATACAAAGAGTAAACATATTTAAAATCAATATAATGACATCAGAACGTAAGAGGAGCCCTACCGGATTAGGTCACAGCCCATCTGGTCCAGCATGAGCTGTCTTGCACAGTAGCCCATTAATTGCTTCTGGGCATTCTCAAGCAGAAGGTAAAGGCAAAACCTTCATCTGCTCTTAACTCCCTGCAGATGGCCTTGAGATACATTCTGCCTGTTTCACCAACCTGAAGTGATAACCTAGGCATCCATTCTAGTAGCTGTTCATAGTACACCTGTCCACCATGAATCTATCTAATCCTTTCTTAAAGCTATCCAGGCTGATTGCTATCACCACCTGTCCTGGTAGTAAATTCCACTGAATGGAATTTTCACCTCTGGGTGAAAAAATACATCCTTTTGTTGGTGTTAACTTTCCTGTCAATCAGCTTCACTGTGTGGCCCTTTGTTCTTGTGAGATATACAAAAGAATTTTTCTCTATCCGCCTTTAGCATATTATACATGATTTTATATACTTCAGACAGATCACCTCTTAAACTCTTATCTTTCAAGGCTGGAGTGGTCTAGACATTGCAGTCTGATTTCATATGGAAGAAATTCGAGCTCCTTGATCATTCTGGTTCCCTGTATCTGCACTTTTTCCAGTTCCACAATACCTTTTGTACACGATATTTCAAATGTGGTCTCAACATAGATTTATAAAGGGGCACAGTGATGCTGGCCAATACTTTTCAAAGGCAGCACACATGGGAATCAGAAAGGAGTGTATTCCAGAGGGACAGTGTCATAGAAGAGGGCTATCTGGTAGATGATGCAAGATAAAATTCAGTAATTGTTGGTGTCTGCAATAGGACCTTTCCAGATTGTATTGGTGATCTTTTTGGACTGTTACAGGAAGGTTTCCCAAGTTTACTTTGCTGCTTGATGTACAACCTTGCACGGAGTGCCTGTACCTGCATTATGAACTCCATATGCAGGTGCAGCAGCCTGTGTGTTGGCCGTGTTGGCCTTACCTTGCTTTCCACAACGAGGGGCAAAACACTGACAGCATATGTGGTAGCAGCTTGGGTGATACTCTTATCTGTAGGTGACCTTGGCCCTTTCCACATGAGACAATGGTCATTTCTGCACAGGCCCTGAAGACTCCATTTGGAAGGGATCCACCACTTAGCTTCTTCATGGTTGACCCCACAAGGACCCCATGAGAACCCCATGAGGAACACATTGTCCACATGAGCACCTCTGGATTCCATACCTAATGGGATCTTCGGGCCCTTAAAGTGGTGGACTTCTTTAACCATTTCTTCAATCCAGTCTTCCGTCATGAATTCTGGATCGCAGGGCATGCTTCCGCATGCTCATTGGGCCAATAGGGTCCAGGGGCTGGCCTAGAGGCAGCAATCCCAAGTGGCATATATGTAGGCCAATCGCATCATGCCACCAGTAGAACTTCCTCCTTGGGCCTAATCGGGGCCAAGGGAGGGGTTCTATGGTGTCCGCATGGCAGCCCTGTTTAGCACCCATTGCCATTGGGTGCTAAATGCCCATGCGGATGTATGGGGTCTCCAGTAATATCCAAAACATGATGGACCAGATTCCACGAGGACGAGATCTCAAAGCTCTGGTCCACCTTAATCCAGATTACTTGAAGTAAGTGTGGAAAAGGTTATTGCCCCATGCTAGAAAAGGGTTCAGGGATCCTCCTCATTTCATGCTGAAGCAGGATAATGGAGGCCTCACTAAGTCTTAATATACACTGTCCACCCATGACCAAACATAGATTGAGCTTGGGCACCCAAAATGGCATCCTAGCCAGGTTTACTGGTAGATGTCAATAATAAGGTCTACTGTCAGGTCAGAACACAGAGACGTGTGGCTGGCATGCTTCTATAAGCTGGAATACAAAGGGAGGCATGTTTTGGCAGCACTTCAGGAAGTGCAGCTGAAAGAACCACTGGAAGTGGTGCACTACCAAAAAAAAATTATACCCTGGAAACTTCAAAGCCCAGGAATGAAAGTTCCCATGCTTTGAAGCCTTCAGCACCAACTTTGAGGACTGACCCAGGCTTCAGAGTACACTGCCGTGGTTGGACCATCCACCCCACATACAGTTCTTAACTCAAGCTAGGGCTATTATGGCTCAGCATATGCCAAATATTGGGATACTATAGCACATAGCCTGCACATAGCAGTCTTTGATGGATCTCAGGGTGCTAGCAATGGGGCAGATGAGATTGGCCCTGGTGGGGATCTGTTAAAGGCATCTACCAAAGGCATCCCAGAATCTCAATTTAGTCATGATTCAGTTTTAGGTTTAGGATCTTCATGTAGTCTATCACTGCATCTAGAAACTGGTTCAGGATATTCACAGCATTGCCTGATGAACAAAACATCTGCTTTTTATATAAGCTTTCTTTCTTCTTTTAATCTAGTTATCTGTCTTTGTGTGTGTACAGTTTCCAGACTGGTTCCTTTAAAAAGGGGGGAAGAAATGTCCTTGGGGTTTTTTTTTGCCTCTTTCATTAGACAGGGTGTCACAAAGGATCGATCTTTGCTGATCAGGGAGGGTGTTATGCTTTGCAATGCTTTGACAGCATGTGTTTATAGCAGATGAAACAATATCACAAAATCTATTGTTATCTTGATAACTTTGAACACTCTGAGGCCAAAATATTTATAATGAGTCTCTTTTAAAAAATGTTTCTTAGATCAGATGGAAAAACAAGACAGCTAATAATAATTTTAAAAAGTTTTCAAAGATATACCTTATGATAAGCCAGATTAGTTTTTTGAGGAAATAGCAGAGCAGGGCAGATTTAATTTCTGGGATCTGGAATAAAATAGCAGCCTTTAGGTTGCCCTTTGCTGTTTTTGTCTGATCTCAGCTGCTAAGCAAGGTCAGACCTACTTATTACTTGGATAAAAAAACTGACTGGAAATAATAGGTGCTATAGGGTAGAATGGAAAGATGAAAAATTTTCTGGAAGAAAGAAATAGAGAATTACTTCTGCGTATTGTCAATATAACCTCACGAGTTTGGTCCATGGATCTCTCATGAACAGACTCAGTGGGTCTGTTCCACTTACTAGTTTGAGCAATTTCATCTGCGTGCTGCCACCACTGCCACCCACTGTCCTGGAGTTCACCAAACCATCCTAGATCCTAAGTAGCTATAGAACAACTAAAATGTAGTCCACAGCTTGGCCAGGAGCAGCAAGGGGGTTCCTGCCCAGCAGCATTTCCACCCTCTTCTTGGATACAATGCTGCAAGTGGGTGTGGTGGCATGGCTGCAGCTGTGAATTTGCTCACCATGTCCTGCTCACCATGGCAACATCCAGACATGCATCAGATGTCACCACAGCTATTGCCATGGTGATATGGCCTGCCTGGGCCTGGCTCCAGGGTAGGTAAGTGCAAAAAGGCCCAATGGTATCTTCAGTTCAAATGAAGATAATCTGGTGAGCCAGTTTAGTCCAGTGGTTAAGAAGCCAGACTCCTATATGGGAATACCGGGTTTGATTCTCCCCTCCTCCACAAAGCCAGCTGGGTGACCTTGAGCTAGTCACAGCTCTCCTGAGCCCTCACAGCCCCACCTACCTCACAGGGTGTTCTGTTGTGGGGAGAAGAATGGAAATCAGCCGCTTTGAGTCCCCTTAAATGCGTGAAAAAAGCGGGGTAGAAAAGCCAACTCTTCTTCATTATGATTCACTGCGTTCCTATAAGACATGGGATAATATTTTGTTTTCTTTTTTCTGAATTGCAAAGGGAGCACAGAAGGCAGCAAAAAAGGAAAAGTTTAAAGCCTCCTCCTGGCTTTATATTCATAATTGTGTGCTGAATTTTAAGTAGTAATGCCAATGAAATTCTCATTTAAGGAAATCAAAATAGGATTTTTTCCCCCATAGTGTAATATTCATTCAATATGACACAAGCACTCTCAGCATGCAAAACTCATTCATTTTATAATTAAGATACATTTTGAAGTGATAGCTCATAGACACTGTTTCTATATGCTTAGAACAGGAGGCCTTTTCGCATGAGGGATTTTTGAATGTGTTTAGAATGTGCTGGGACGGAGCACTTGCTCCTCTGGGCCGGCGGCTCTGTTCTGAGCCCCCCCAGCCCATCCCAACATGTCTTCACGCATTCAGGTTTCAGAGCACAAAATTTTGCTCTGAAAGCATTCCGGTGCATTCAGCCTGTCCCTGGCCGCTCCCAACTGTACCAGAGGGAAAGCATTCACACGCTCTCCCTCCTTGACAGCAGGTCCCCTCCCCCTGCCTCCCGCCATTGGCTCCTGTGGAGCCAGGGGTGGGGAGGCCTGTCGCGTCCCTTCCCTGGGCTCACGTGTGCTCCAGGGGCCCAGATTGGGCTCCTGCAGCTGGCTGGACCCCCCTCTAACAACCACTCCCCCCACCCCAGGAGCACACCCATGTGCCCGCTCTTTATCTGGTGGTCAGAGTGCTGTCAGCCTCCTCACACCAATTGCGACATGGCAGCAAGGAGGTAAGCAGCGTTTGTGCGCACGCCCCCCTGGGGTGGGGTGGGGGGGAGTCCCACCACCTGCATCAGCCTGATCCAGGCCCATGCAGCTTGCGGGACCACAGTGAAGGCACCGAACAGGCCTCCCTCCCTGCCCCTGGCTTCAAAGGAGCCAATGGTGGGAGGCTGGGGGTGGGACTTGTGAATCCCAGGACAGCTGTTTGGCCCAAACACATCTAAGACCCTTTCCCATCTACATGCAGGTAAGTAAAGGATGTGTTTGCAACATGTCCTTTACCTGCCAGTCTGGATGGGAAACTGTCTTAGACACGTTCGGGCTGAAGCGTTCTA
This sequence comes from Aspidoscelis tigris stejnegeri, assembly GCA_023333525.1. Lineage (NCBI taxonomy): Eukaryota > Metazoa > Chordata > Lepidosauria > Squamata > Teiidae > Aspidoscelis > Aspidoscelis tigris. Next base: position 70,172,102 of record JALMGA010000006.1, read on the forward strand.
CAGCATTTTCACTGTAATGCGAAGAGGCCCTAGATTGCTTTAACTCGAGGTGGGGAACATATGGTCTGAGTTACATGTGAGTCTCAATCTCATTTCACATTGTTCTCCAAATCATGTAGCTTTCTGAATGCTGGTGGACCCCTAGTGCTCTTTATATCACTCCTCAGAATGTCACAGAGTTGAGGAAGTAAGGAAATTCAGTGAAAGGCCTATGCAATCCTTCTGACCCGCTTTAAGATTTAAGTGCACACATTACTTTATCTGGCAAGATTGATCCTGCAGATAAAAGATCTACAGCCCTGCTTTAAGGTCCTAACTTACTAAGCTTTCTTTAACTATGTGCAGGCATGTTCAAGATCCCCACAATGCTGTGCTATAAGAACAGACCAATAAAATGTTTAGTCTATTCCCACTAGATAAACTGTGTCTCATTTTCCACTCTTCTTTTTTTTGTATCTTCAATGCTGAGGTTCATGTTGATGAGAGCCCCTTATCACTTTCTTACAAATTGCTGGAATCTTTATCATACTTTCTTGCTAAGAGCACTCCTCATATAAACACAAGCGCTATGGACTAGGGGTATGCACGAATGCAATTTTTGACATTCGATTCAATTCAAATCGAATATCCAAAAATTCAAATCAATTCAAATCTTTAAAATACGAATATATTCACATTTGATTCAATTTGAATGCATTTGTATCTATTCGCATGAATATTCACATCGTATTTGAAGATACGAATATCGACAACATACGTATGTGTCCGTATCTATCCATATGCGTCCCATTTTTATCCCACATGCATCCCATATGCGTACAGATATTAATAAGATGCGTACCGATACGTATGTAATGTGTATATATCTGTACACGTACAAATGTATGAATAACTCGTATGAATGATTCAAAAGATTCAAAATTCATTTGAATGTTAAAAAACAAATGTATAGACATTTGATTTGTAATCAAATGTCCGAATTCGAATGAATTTGATTGAAATTTGAATATTTCAAATATTCTTGCACATCCTTACTACGGACTGAGATCAGAGTGGCTGATGTTTGTCTGCCATTGGTTCTGAAGTGAATAACATATGAGACACTTTTGGAAAGATGATATAGTAACACTGGAGTGCATCAACCAGCCATCACTGTAAAGTTTACTGACTGGTTTCCAGAAGATATACGTTGTAATTGTTTCTCTAAGGGTGAAAATAATGTTGTGGGGTTGGGGCGAGGGTGTAAATTATAAAATATATATAGATCAATTGTTGATAGCAAAGTAACTCATCCTTCTGGAAGGAATGATGGGCAGTTTTCACAATAAATGCTGCTGTTGTTTTCTCTGTCTAATATTGAATGAAGCCTCATCAGCAACATTTAAAGTCACTGAGTTTCCATTGTGTTGCTCAACCACAGTATATATTTTTTCTACCAGTATCACAGTCTGACTGTAAGAGTCTGTTCAGCTGTGGATAAAGAATTCATGCTGATCTTCTGTTTTATTGAACCATTCAGACCAGAGACCCACAGGCCAATAAGAGGAAACAGCAATGCAACAGGGAAACAGCAGCTCTTTCAGAAAGCTCTTTTAATCAGATTTCAAGGTTTGTGTAAGATGGAATACAGGCAGGATCCCACCATTTTCCACCATTGTGTCATGTTCTTCATGCAGATCCAAGAGTCTGCCTTTTCACAACTGACTATTTGGTGTAGCTACTTGCTATTCTCAGAACCAAGCACTTGAAAAACTGAGACATGTGAAATCTGATTATTTTTCATTTTGTGTCATGTGACTTACAGTAATACCTTGTATAACATAGTCTTTTTGGTTGTTTGTTTTTTACACAGTTGATAAAATGCAGCTTCCAGTGTTTAATGCAATATTGGTGTTTTTTTTCAAAAAACGTGATTAAGCTTATGAGCAGTGGTAGCCAGTGCAGGTAAGTACACCCAGCCAGAAACTCATTTTCCTACTGCAAGCTGGTTTGTGAGTTTCTTCACAGCTGTCAATGGGAGCTCACAAACTGGCTTTCAGCTAGGAGAGGCAGTTATGGCTGCATTTACCTGATTTTGTGGCATGACTGATGCACATGAGTGCACTGGTCTTCTCCTCCACAATGTCTTTCACACATCAGTATACTAGGGCTATGTTCACACATGGCAAAAAGTGGTTCAAAATTGACTCATAGATAGTAATGTGGTTCTCAAGTGTTCATCCCATCTCTAATCCACCTTTTCTAGCCTAGAATGTTAGGCAGAACTTGTGGGAATGATCTCACCCAAGAACTATCCCTAAGTTGTTTCTAGCCAGCATAAAAGAGCTTTTTCTTTACTTTGTGTGACTACAGCCTAGCTCTTTTCAATGTAATTCCCTTCCATCATGCTATTACACTGTTTGTCTGGATCTACCCAGTCTGCTGCCATTGACTTATGGTGATGGGAGGTGTTTCATGGTCCTTAGTTTTCTACAGGTGGCAGTTACTTGCACAGTGTAGTTTTGTACCGCATGGTAGTATGTGGAGTTTGCAGTACAGTACTGGGAACTAGAGGTGTGCATGAATGCATTTTTGATATTCAATTCATAACAAATCAAATATTTGAAAAACTGTATTCGTATGAATAGATTACATTCGAATGTGGTAAAATTCTATTCGATACTAATCTATTCGTACATATTCATACAAATATTCAATATGTATGGGATACGAATTAATACGTATTAGATACGTATCTTTAGCATATCCACACTCTGAAAATGTCAAATTCAACCTGAATCCACTTTTAATCCACTGTTGGTCCATGTTGGTCCATGTTGAATGTAATCTTGATCCATTGCAGATGTGACTGGCACACTGGAAATATCTCACACTGTGGCTAATAGACTCTTGTTTTACCCCCAGACCTTCAGCACAGGTCCCAAGCCATATCAAAATGAGGATCCATGGAAATACAGCTTCCTGGGGGCTAACAGAAGATGCTTCTACAATGTCATGGAGATGTAGCCTTTATCTGAATGTGAATGTGTAGAGTAACATGCTAATTTTTTTTTAAGTAACCCTGTACCTCCTTTTTCTCCTTTTTCTTTTATTGTTTTTAAGAAAACTTCTGATAGCTGAAAGGTTGCAGCTGCTCATTCCAATTACAAACACAGCTTTCAGGCCCTGAGCAAAGTCAATATGACCCTTTTGCCCAAAAGGTATTTGGAACTTCCTGATGTGGTCAGCAGAATCAAACATTTAAAGGCTATGCAAGAAAGATTTGATTGCTGCCCATAAATTGCAGGTGTTTGCTTTGCCAATATTCCCCTATTTTTATGGCTTAGAAAAGAAAGCAGTAGTAATATTTCTTCAATTGGTAACTGACATTCTGAAAAATACAAAGACTTTAAATTATTGATTTTGCTGTTAACTCCTCTTCTCACTAAACAACTGATTAAAAACTAAAAACACTTGCCTAGTAAATCAAGCTCTTACTTTCCTAAGCTGTATTTATGAAGCTGTTGAGAAGGGATGTGCAAAATTCAATTCACACTCACAAATTCAGTCAAATATTTCATATTTGCAGACATTCATATCAAAACAAAAATGCAGGGTTTTGCATATCCAAAACTTTGATTAAAACAAACCAGTGTTCTGCTTGTGGAAATGAACAACTTGAAAAAGCATGTGTGTTTCATTGTGATTTTGGCCATGAAAATATTTTTTTTCAATGGAAAAAAATGTATTTTTTTTCCTTTGCAAAAGAAGATCAAAAACAAATGTGACAAACAGGGTTTTTTTTTTAATTAATGGATTTTTGCTTCAACAGTTAAACATTTTTTTTCTGTGCACATTCCTACTATTGAGGCATGTTTTAAAATTATATAGCTACTAGTACAAGACACTTTATCGGGAGTAGCTATAGCTGTGTCACCATTGCCTACTTCCTTGGAAGTTTGGAATAGTGCTGACTTGCAAAAACAGGTCCATCTGTCTACCATGTGTCTGGACTTCCTGAGCAGCACAGTTTGCCAGTCCAAGAAATAGCCCTGTCTATGGGACATTCCCCACATGCTGCAGTAAGCCCCCATCCCCAGCCTGCAATGTCAGAAGATGGGAAACTTCCTGGCCAGAATGGGTTGCAGAAGAGTGGATAGTGGGGGTGTGCATGGAACCATTTTCCACATTCAATTTGGCATGGGTTGAATGTGGGAAAATTTGGATTTGACCAAATGTGGGGGGCTTCGTACTCATCCACAAATGTTCTAACAAATGTTCATGAACAAAACAAATACAACTTCCACCCCACCCCACCCCACCGACCTGCCACATGTCCTTCTAAGACACGTCCAGGTCTGCGTGCCTTTTCTGAGCTCTGGAAGGCTTATTGCAGCCTCCAGAGAGCCCCAAAAGAGGCTTGAGATGCCACCGGAGCACATCCCAAAAAAGTAAGGGGGCACGTGGGAGTCCGCCGGGGAAAATTGGAGGCCAGAGGGGACAAGAGGTCATGGAAGGAGGCCTCTGGGTCTCCAGTATCCACTGAAGCTTCAACCAAAGTGTCTACGAATAGCTGATAATCTGATTCGGGGATGAATGTAGGCCCTATTGGATTCGGCCATGAATCTATGAATTTGTACATATTCGTACAAAATTTGGATGTCATGAGTATTTGTACACATCCCTAGCAGATAGGTCCTGGCATGCAAGAACATCTGCTGCTCTGGTTGGTCAACCAACTTCTGTATCACCCAGCAAGACATGGAGTGGTGGAAACAGCCATTGATCTATGATTTACATATGTGTCTTTTAAAAACAAACAATTTGGTGTTAAGGATGCTCTGGGATAGAAATACTGAATACTTCAGGATAAACTAAATTTATAAAAGTATTTAAACTATTTTTTAAAATGAAAATCGTTGTAAAAAATTAATAATTAAGTGAAAAAGCAGCATGAAAACATAAAATAGCATCAGACAAACCTTTCAGGAGGAAGAATTTCATGACTAGGGTGCCTCCCAAAGATGTACAGGGCAGTTTTATTTTGCTCTATTTGTATTTTGCTGTCATTCATTGCTGGGTTTTCCCATTTAAAAGCATGCATATCCTGTATTTTGTATAACTGTTTTTTTCTTCCTGTGTACTGCATGTAAAATAGTGCTTTGTCTACTCATCACATTGAAATTGAAATGCACAATTCAAAAACATCCATAATACAAATAAGAGTTGCATTATGAGTCAAAAAGAGATTTAGGAGCATGTGGGATAGGATGTGGAGTGAAGAAAGCAATTAGATTATTTTAGCACCCCAGTTTGATGTCCAGAACATAAATTACCATGCAGCAGTAGTAATGTGAGGCCAAGAAGTCAGACAGAATAGCAAAAATAAAAGACATGCATTGATACTTCCCCCTACAGGAAACAGTATAGATATGTTTTCATAAATAAATAAATGCTGAGCCAAAAAATGTTCATAATCCAAAGCCATCCTTACTGTTTTCTAAGAGATTCACCTACAGCTAGGGGTATGCATGTCTTTGTTTTTCTTGTTGACTTTGCATCAAAGCTGAATGGGGCAGAGATTTGCAGTTCTGCAAATGGAACCACTTTGAATGTGCTAGGCTTCAAATTCTCTTCAGATCCCACCATCACCAGTCATGTCTCTGAATCTGATACAAATCCAGTGTGAATCCAATGCGAATCCATGGAAACATCACAGCTATGAAAGACATTTCTTTTGCATTGTGTTCTGGGAACCACAATAGAATGAATTTCATGTGACTGCCATGGTTCCCACCTCTGGGATGACACCTATGTCTCTTGCCCCTGAATCTGGCTCAAATGGGCCTTGTCTGGTGGATCATGGTTTGGGCTGTATCCACAAGTATGGAAGCAGGCACCCTGAAGAAGGTCTGGGGCCCCAGTGGTCAAATGCCCCGGTGCCTACTTCTATACAGCACTCTGAGAAGGGTGCCGGTGAGCCCACAAGCAACTTTCAGAGCTCCATCCCAGTAAGGTCAAAACCACTACGAAGATACTCACCAGTTTGGTGAGCCAGTTTGGTCTAGTGGTTAGGGAGCTGGACTCTTATTTGGTATTACTGGGTTCAATTCCAGCCTCCCCCATGAAGCTAGCTTTTGCAGGCATCACCCTGGAAGAAGCCCAATTCTAGTGCCTTTTTTGATGTGCCAGAAGCCCTTCATAGCTACAGTTGTTGGCTTTGAAGAGGGTAAGGGGCAGGGTGTGGGACATGTGCACTGAAGCACCCAGTGTTGCCATGGTCTGGATACCCTTCAGTCTCATTCTGGAAGGAAACAAAAGCAAACTGGAGTAGACAGCACACTTCATCTGTATGCAGGCAGGATTGTCAGATAGGTAGTGAAAGTGCTGTTCTTCCAATTTTCTCCATTCCTTTTTCTCAGTAACCTGATCCAGGGGAATTCAACGATCTGCAAACTACTAGTGCCTTAGGCAACTTCTAGGCTGTGTAATCAATCAGGAATCACGAGTTCCATTATTTTTCTTCCTATATATCAGCAACCTCACTCCTACTGCTTGGGACACCTGGAAAAGAATGAGTACAGTTGTTCATTATCTTTCCCACTTTAATCAAATTTGCATTTTGTTGTCATAGCATTGACATGCCCTACATTTATTCTTAGTATTGCTTTATATGATTTCTTGATGCAGTAGTTTTTGGTTTCTTTCCACATTTCAGTTGACTAGCCTGTTTCCTCCAAGAATAGGCACAACTGAGATTATTACACAAGAAAAGGGAAAGTGTCGTGTCTCCAGCCAGTGATGTGTGGAGAACAAACATATACATGCTCACAGAGGAGTAGCAGAAGCAACAGTCGGCAATAGCAAAAGTCCAAGTCAAAGAACCTTGGGGGCTCAAAGATGCGTGGTCAAAAGAGTTTCAGGGTCGATGTTCAGAGTGTTCAGTAGTCAATCAAGAAGCAAGGTCACAAATGCCGGAGTTGCAGATTTACGTTTGTCTGCAACAAAGCTTATCAGAATGTGCTGCCTTAAACAGGCTAATCAGAGTCACTCCTCCCTTGCTGCAGGTGACGGGCATGGATTCTTCCTGATCTGCAAAGCTGTGCACACAGACACCTTAGATCAATCAGTGAAGGGCATCACCCAGAGTCTTCCGGCTCTGAACTGCTGTCATCTTGAGCTACAGGCACACTGGCTGCTTGTGTTAGGCATTTCTTATTTTGTCCAGCCTGGTAGCCTTCCTGAACTTGGCTGGGCACTGACAACAGGAGGCATGGCACAAAGAAGAAAGCAGAAGAACTTAAGGGCCAAGACCTTAAAAGTATGATAAACCGTAACTGCAAACAAGAAGTCTTGCGGTAAACATTTTAATTTATATATATATGCACATCCCAAGTCAGAAGTGCTTTACCTACTCCTTCTCCCAGTAGGTGGATACATAGCAGATATGTTGAGGATACATATGGGATTCATATGGGATTCATATCGAACTTTTGTATTGAATTCAAATCGGATCTTATCTCCCATGCTCTTCAATAGCTATATGAGGGCACTGGAAGAGGTCATCAGGAGATTTGGACTGAGGTGCCTTCAATATGCAGATTATGCCCAGCAGTATTCCTCTGTACCATCTGAATCAGGAGTGGTGATTGAAGTGCTTGACAGGTGCCTGGAGGAGGTAATGGGCTGGATTAGGGCCAATAAATTGAAGCTGAATCCAGACAAGATGGAGGTGCTGTGTGCTAGTAGGTCTTGTGTCCATGAAGTTGGGAGGCATCCTTCCCTGGATGGGGTTATAATGCCCTGGGAGGGACAGGTTCAAACTCTGGGTGTGCTCTTGGACTCTGCACTAACACTTGACAGTCAGGTGGAGGCCATGGCCAAGAGTGCCTGTTCCCAATTACAGCTGGTTCATCAGCTAAGGCCCCTTCTGGACACAGCAGATTTGGCTACAGTTATCCATGCTCTGGTAAATTCCAGATTGGGCTATTGTAATGCACCCCAAAGGAGGCTGCCCTTGAAGATGGTTCAGAAGCTGCAGCTGGTGCAGAATGCAGCTACTAGACTGTTAACAGGAGCAGTCTTAAAAGAGTTGCACTGGCTTCCAATTCACTACCGAGTCCAATTCAAGGTGACTTGGGCCCCCAATATCTAAAGGAATGCCTTCTTTCATATCAACCTGCCCAGGCCCTACGATCTAGAGGAGAGGCTCTCCTGGTTGTACCACCACCCTTGGTAGAAAAAGGGGTGTGCATCCAGGATAGGGCCTTCCTCCTGAGGTACATGAGGCACCTTCACTCTATGTGTTCAGATAAGCTGTGAAGAGGTGCCTCTTTACCCTAGCCTTTGGGTACAGGTTTTCCTTTAATATGTTATGGTTTTAATGTGTTCATTCAATATGTTTTAACCCACTCTGAGACCCTTAGGTATAGGATGGGATAAAAATTTAAATTAATTAAATAAATAAATCTGTTTGAGTGAATACAAGTTTTCTTGCATTTGATTCAGTATAAATTAAATACAAAAACAATCATGTACATCCCTACTTCTGACACCTTCCTTCCACATGTGGTGGCAGAAAACAGCTCAGTCCAGTTACTCTACACAATTCCTGGGCATGACCAGTGACAGAGGCGTTGTTTTCCTAGGGCACAATTTCCTACTCTAAATGAAGGTGTTCCTGGGCACCTCTTAAAATGATGCCTCTGTGTTATAAACTGGGGACACAGAGGCATCATCCTCAGTAGTAATTGCAGTGCCTCTTCCATGTGCCCAGGGAAGCAGCCACCTCCATTGGTAAGTAGAGATCCAGCCTTAGTCTCCCTACTTTTCTACTTTTCTACTTTTTGATAATTGATAATTTCATGTGGAAGCCTGCTCACGGTTCCAGCGGGCCATGGAAGAGGCCCAGAGCACTGCTGGAGCAGGTAAGTGAGCCCCAGGGGAGAGGTTTGGGGTAGGCTGGCCCAGGGGGAGAGACCTCAGGGTAATCCATTATCCTACTACCGAAGTTTCTACGGATATTGGATTATTGGATTTGTGGACAGATAGGGCCCTTTGGATAGGGCCCTATTTGATCCGTCCATGAATCTCAGAATCCGGACGTATTCATCCAAATTTTGAATGCATGGATAATTTGTGCACATCCCTATGCTGTAGTCTATACTAGCATTTGGATGGCATGTCCGTATTCTAAGATATATCCTGAAATAAGGCTGAGTACAGAAAGGGCCATTGTCACATTCCATTTTATGTAAAATACATCATCACGGAAAGGATTTTATCTCATGTACTTCTTGCAGATTTATCTGCAAAGTCTGCACCACTTTTCTCTTTGGTTTGTAAAGAGACAAGTGGGTAGGTTTTCAACTGCTGTCTCTCTAGGCATTTCTAGCAATGGTTTAAATCCATGTATTTTGGTGTGGTTATGGTGGTGGTTTTGCCTTTTGCCCTGCACCATTTGTAGATTTCACAGTGGATGTGTTCTTAATCTTCCCTTTCAAATATGATTTGTATCATTCAAATTGCCATAATGATTCCTTTGCTACACAATCTGTTCTGTTTTGAAACAAACAGCACAGATGTATACAGACTGCTTGCAAGTAAGACACCACATTTGCTTCCATCTGCCTCAGAACGTTCAAGTAATACTTACAAAAAAGAACATTTCTAAAATAGTCTTTAACATCATGAGTCTATATATGAATACCCCATTGTAGGGAAGTGCATGATTTTTTTTAATTCACTTAATATTGAATCAAATGTAAGAAAATTTGTATTTGTTTGAATAGGTCCCCTTTGAATGTGGTAGGATTAGAATTCACTACAAATGTTCAACCCCATATGAATCCCATATTAATGCATACAAATCCCATACGAAGTTTCATACGAATGTATCAAAACATTCAATTTGAATTCAAATGTCAATCTTTGAATGTTCCAACATTTGATTTGAATTTGAATGTCCGAATTCAGCCAAACTCACACAAATTTTGAATGTTATGAATATTCATGCACATCCCTACTCCATTGTCTTCAATATTCTATGCTCCCTGGTACACATATATAGGATTGCAGCCATGATGAAATCAAAACAGAGTAGATTATCTTGAGGAAGAGGAAGAGGAGGAATTTGGAGAAGGAATTTCCTTAAGGAATTGCAGTCAAATCCCTATGTATGTATGCAGGCACCTGGAGGGGAGGATCTCAAGTATCATGTCAATAGAGAATACAATGTCCATGTCCAAGTGCTTGGGGCAAGGGAGCAAGATAATGTTTTTGGCCCAAGTACCTTACCTGCTGCTTCACCAGTAACCTGCATTGCCTGATGTGCAGACCAGGGAGCACCTGGTGTTGGGGTGGGGATGGCACTTTTGTGGAGGTACCCACTTCCAGATGCCTCCTATTGCATGTGTGGACCCATGGCCTATATTGTATCCATACAATATTGTTCTACAGCAGAATCAGAATACTATTTTAACTATTTCATATTTTTCTTTAATCTCTATTTTAATAAAGTGAATGAGCAACCAGGTGATGAAGATGCTTCAATTGTAGTAAGTGCAAAGGGATGCACATTGGGACAAATAACCTACAAAGTGATTGGGGGGGGGGCAAACGTTGCCTTCATCTTCTGCTTGAGAATGCCCAGAAGCAATTGGTGGACCACTGTACAGGACAGAATGCTAGACTAGTTGGGCTGCGGCCTGATCCAGAAGGGCTCCTAATGTTCTTATGACAGTTGCCACATCCATTTCATATGCAGAGAGATTTTACTACAATTTGCAGAAATAACCCTTTCTACAATCCCTCGGATGGGACAAAGGTACATGCAATGGAACTTATATCTAATCACCTGTTTCTGTGCTTGGTTATAGCCAGGTTTCAAAAACCAAAGCCATGCTGGTGAATAGTTTTCTTTGCTCCAGAGTAGAACTCATCTCAAAATGCAAGCCACCCTCACTTTAAGGATACTGTGGGCTTACCAATTTCAGAGTGCTTTAAAAGCACAACATAAACAGCAGTCATGATATGATTTCCTTCCATCAAGTGTAGTGGAGAATTTAGCATGGGATTTATTACAGTGAAGTTGCAGGTACAGTATATGTATTATCTTTTGCAAGATCCTTATGCACAACTGAAGACAGCATCTGCTGTTTCATATTTGGGGACAGGTGCATGTAGCATAAACAGAAGCATGTGTTGGAGTCTTGGCCTTTCTTTGCAACATGCCAGTTTTGTTAAAAAGCTATTAGAGTAATCAACTTTAGTTGGAAACATCAATTACATTTTGAGATTTTGTATTGTTTTTAAGCTTTTATAAAATGAAAAGACACCAAGCATTGTGCAGCCATATGAAGATGCTATTATTTTAGAGGGTGACTTTGAAGGAATGTGGCAGTTTGATTAGAAATTTATTATTTGGGTTCTCTTGGCTTTGTCATTTAGATCTGTTTGATGTTATACTTAATTAGAGTGTTCATCAATTACATTAAATGGGGTAGTACTGGAGCTATTTATGAATGAAATGAGTGGCTAAAGCCTGTGCTATAGCTGAGCTAGTTACCACTGCGTCCCAGGCCCTTTCTGCACTACAGCACCATAGATGTGAAGTATATTCAGAGGCACAACTGGTGGCAGCAGGGATTTGAAGCAAATTCGAAGCATAGCACATTTGAAGTGGCTCCATTTGTACAAATGTGAAATTCTGTCCCCTTTGCTTCAATACGAAGCGAACCTTGTTAAATCTCGACTAAGGAAGACTGGGTCTTTGGGACCTGGTCCTCGGGGAATCCAGTCCATCGTATTCCAGATCTTTCTGGAGACCCTATATGTCCACACAGGGTGTTTGGCACCCTGTGACAATGGGTGCTAAACATGGTCATTGTATGGATGACATAGAACCCTTCCCTAGGCCCTGATCAGGCCTGGGGCGGAAGTGGAAATGGCCTTGGAGTAATGGTAGACAGTTCAATGTAATTGCTGACGTAGTGTGCATCTGATGTAAAAAAAAAGTCATTAGAATCTTAATATGGTATAGAAACTCCATATTGTGGGGTAAAACATGGGTCAAACATGTGTCCCCATCTTTGCATTATAACACAAAGTCAAAACACACTTGCTCATTCTCACTCTTCATGTTTCCTGTGCTCAGCATGGCAAAATGCCTGGATTTTTCTAGCCAAATGCCTCTCCCAAGTAGTCAGTGACTGGATGCGCCCTTCAAATCATGAAGGGGCAGAAAGTCATACTCCACCTCTTTGTTTTTCCCTGCCTCTGAATCAGAACATATTATTTTGGTGGCACTATTAGTCATTCATTGTTCATTCCTTCTCCTTCCCTCCATCCTGTATCCATCCAAGCACAACTTTACTTCCACATCTACAACATGGTAGAGCTTTTTAAAGCCCAGGGTCACTTCCTTTTCAAAGAGAAAGAAAGAAAGAAAGAAAGAAAGAAAGAAAGAAAGAAAAATTGCCATCTCAGGTGCCAATTGGGAAATGTGATTTTCCACCTTCACTGAATGCATCTTAGATAGCTACATGAAACAATGGGTGTTTTTCCACTGTCACTAGTGACAGTGGAAAAACACCCAATGTCTCCACACACTGAAATGGAGACACAAAGGAAACAGCTGGCTCTTTTGGCAAGTAGGGACCTGACTTAAAAAAGACAGCTAAGGGTCTTAGAGATGGTAGCATGTGGACACTAGTGTTCCCATCCCAGGTCTAATCCATATTAAAGGACCGAAAATGCCTTTTGGAAATGTGTTTTCTGGTTTTTAATGTGGCTTAGAGGCATACCCCATCTGAGACACTCTTGATCCACCTTTCTTCTATTGTTCTTCTACTGATTGTAAACTTTAGAGAAGCCTGGTACAATATGGCAGTGGCTAGTAATATCCGATAAATAAGTGCATGTCCTGCATATTATTCTCCACAACCTCTTCCTTTTATGGAACTGGTAAGATTCATGGGAATCTCTGACAGGAAATAAATGAGCAGTGTCTGGCATGCTGTAAGTGACAGCATTTGTAGCACACTGAAGACAGGTTAGAGGATTCAGGAAAATGGGTAAGAAACAGAATAGCAGGCTGATTTTTATTATTATAAATGGGCCAAAGGCAAGTGATAATAGAACTTCTGATACAGAGACAAAGCTTCAGATCAGTGAAATCTTGGGCTGTTGATCAGCCTTATCTCTGCAGAAGGAAATGGGGAATAGAGGAAATTGAGAAATAAGAGGAAAGAGTGATTGGGCAAAATGCAGAAAGGGACAGAGAATGATGAGGGAATAGAGAGAAACACCATCTGTTCCAGGAAGTGCAAGACTTGCAAGGTAGATGCATTGTTCTTTTGGCAGCCAACTTTATACAAGCATCTCTAACCCAGCTGGATGCCCAACCACTGAGAATAGTTTAAAACAAGACTGGCAGACTTTCAACCAATGCCAGCACTATCGCCTGAGCGATCCTATAAAGGTATTAGTGTCAAATAAAACAAAGGGCTCCCCACCACAACGAAAATCTACTATGTCTCTATTGTCTTCTTGACTGGTATCATGCCATTTGTAATTGAGCGAGCATCGCTGTTGTTGAATAATGCAAACAGATGGAGAGAGAAATTAAGAGGAATTGGCAAGGTAGGGAAGATGAATGTTCAGCTGAGATTTGAAATGAGATGGAGAGTCAATGAGGCAGAGATACAGAATAGGTGTTCCAGATGGCCAGACCTGCACAGGAGAAGCCTTATGCTGTAACAGTGACAAGATAAGACTGGTGAGATGAGAAACAGGAATGTAGTAGAACTGGAAACGGGACATCAGGCAGGGCAGGTATGGAAGTAGTGCGGTCCCAATTGCAGTTTGAGTGATTCTTGTAAAACTATTGAATGGCTCATGGATCAATGACACAATTCAAGGGATGCGTCCCACCACATAGAGCCCACCTGTGTTTCTCTATTTCATCATATTTTAGCATAGTTTGCTTCAGTGTTAGTCCAGCGTCATGGCACTTAATTGCTCTGGAAATTTTGTGTAAGGAAAGCAGCACAGTGATTCTGGCATCTTTTCCCCCCTAAATCTGTGTTATTTCTGTGGTGACTGAAACTGTAACAAAGGATGCATCCAGATGATGGGAAAAGTGCACATGGTAGTGTGGTCACAACACATCTCCACTAGAGATGTGGATGGACTTGCAAAACAGGAGTTTGGTTTGAACTGAACTAAACCATGTGTGAGACCTAATTAAACCAGAACCTCAAACAGGTTCGAACCTGTTCATTTTGCTTTTTAATTTTTTTTAAAATATAATTGTCTAAAAAATACTTTAAAAGCCCATATAAAGGACCAGATGATGGTGTAAACAATAGGGATGTGGCAAACAGAGATCTGTGTTTGCAAATTTGATCAAATATTTGAAATTTGCAGATATTTGCATTTAATAAAATATCCAGTTTTTTGAATATCCAAAAATTTAATCGAAGTGGATTAGATTCCTGTTTCAAAAGTGAACAATTTGATTCAATATCCACATTTTGCTATTTTTTTTGGGGGGGGGGGAGTCATAAAAAGTGACTTCTTCAATGGGAAAAAGTCACAAAAAGCTTTGCAAAAATCTGGTTTTTTGATTTAACCATTTGACAATGAAACAAATTTTTAGATTTTTTTGTTGGCATGCACAGTCCCTAGTAAACAGCTTGCCTCCTCAATTGAAAGATACTGCAAAAAAGATGGCCATTCTCCTGGCCATGCAGATGAACCACAAATCTATTTTTTCTTTTTTAAAAAAATCACCATCATCCTCATCACAATGTAAAACATTTTTTTAAATTTATATACAGTCTTAGGATATTATACTAAAGTTGCATTGCCACCTCTTCCTTGAACCAGGGCTGGCAAATCTGTGCACTACAGATGCTGCAACACTTGTCTGCATGCTTCCACATGTGCACCTTGCATTTCCAAACACCCCCACTCAGAATCATTCCTGAATACTGACTGCCCCAACTGGCCATGATGGTAGTTGTAGACCAACAGCAGCTGGGGCCCACAGTGGTTGAAATGTACTGGCTAAGAAAATACCCATTGCTGGTTCATAGACAATAATTATTGCCTGGAATCTGAAAGCACAAGTACAGGACTCAAGTTAGCAAGTTGCTGTAGGACCCCAATAATGTTATGTGATGACTCTAGTTGATGTCTGCTGTAAACCATTTGACCATTTCTAGGAGGTGGAACAGCTTTGCAGACCTGGCTTCATTGATGCACCAGATTGTCTATTTTGCCATAGGCAAACCCATCTGATTTCCATTACAATCTGCATGTAGCCAGGCTCTAAGACACCCTTCCCACATCTCCAGGGTAGTGAGAGTTCTCTGTCACATTGATGTGGCAGTCAGTTGAAATGTGCTGCTACAGGTGTAGGGAAAGAGTATCTCCAGCTGTATAGTTATGACTTAGGTCGTGTTCCACCTACCATGAACCCAGGGCAAACCGGATTACTCTGATCCGGAGTAATCCAGGTTCTGGTGCAGATCTGAGTTTCTGGCAGGGAACAGCACTGAGTGCACATCGGGCTGTTCCCACACCAGACCCACTGGATGGCACGGTGTGGTGGCTTTTCTCAAAGGAGAGGGGGCAGGAGCCGCCTCCACCTCCGCCACTCCTCTTTGCCTGCCCACCAGATTTTAGTGTAAAGACTGTACCAAAAGGCACTAAAATCTGTCCTGATAAATGATTGGAGGTGGGTGGGCAAAGAGGAGAAGGAGGAAAGGGGCACTAGGCTCACTGCCGTGAGCCACAGCTTGGCCGAGTAGAGGGGGGCACCCAGGCAATATCAAGCCTGACACCCTTTCTTGATGTTGCCCTGGCGCCCCTCTCTATTTGAGCAAGCCACAGTTCATGGCAGTGAGCCCGGCACCCCTTTCCTCCTTCTCCTCTTCACTCGCCCACCTCCATTTGCGTGTCCGGTGGGCAGGCAAAGAGGAGCAGCAGCAGTAATCTGATTCCAGCAAGAAAACCCCTGTTTCACTAGGGGTTTATTTTCCCCAGATTTTCCCAGGAAAATCTGAGGGAAATGAAGTGGAATGGGAAAGGGACTTGCCGGATTTGGATTACGGAGTGATGCAATGGGGACAGTGAGTGGGGAATTGGCACTCAATCCACATTTTAGGGCTTTTGGGAACACGGCCTTAGGGTGTCATCAGACATGTTTAATAAGGTAACCTCCGGGCAAATTGAAACTGTAATCCAGGCAGATACATGGACAATCACTGGCAAGCACTTGTTCCTAGGAAGGCATTGCTGGAAAGGTAACCAAAGGAAAAAAGGGGTAGGTTTATTTTAACAGTTTGAATGTCTCTTTGTTCTCACGCAGCTACAGAAGGGATGCTTTTTCTTAAAGGGGTGATGACCAAAAAAGCCCTGTCATAAAGGGGATAAGGTACAGCTGTAGAGGGAAATTTACCAATAGGTGTCCTAGCCCAATGTTTGCAATAAGCACTCCAGTATGGATCGCAAAGGACAGATCTCTAGGCAGTGATGCGAAGACAGAGGTAAACAGCATGTTGGCAGGTTGGAACTTCGAAATGGAAAGTTGGTAGCTTGAAACTACTGGAATTTCCTACTACAGCCAGGGGAAAGTGAAGCAATAAGAGAGGCACTTTAGGGCAGCAGAGAAGCTATTTTCATAACAACAATAAGGCTCCAAAGGAATTCATGTAGGAGCAGGGCAAACTAAAAACAGACGTGATGAAGTGTGTAGATAGGAAAGAAAGCTTAAGTAAACATAGGACAGCCATTTGATAAACCGGAGGAGCTCAGTCAGGGAAACTGAATTGTAAGAGAAAGGCAAAGGTACTTTGCAGGACCAGGAGTGAACAGCATATACTGGCACTCTCTAAAGCCTGACAAGCTAGCTGTTAATCTTATCCATTGACAGCAGGAGATAAGCAGGACAGGGCTTGCAGGAATGGGGAAAGAGAGAAGAATTAAAAAGCATAGCTAGGAAAGCATGGAACAATTCTCAGCTCTAAAGCAATAGGAAAGCAAGCAGTTAAGGGAGATTCTTGAACTGTTCAGGCTCTTTACCAAAGAAATCTGTCTAATAAATCACTGAATCCAAATTGTAGGTGTGAAGAGACATCAGTGAACAATCAGAGGTCAGGCACAGATGTAGGTAAACTGTGATTGTACCAATATCAAATAACACATGCAGACAGTGCCAATTTACAGTTAGGTTAAAGATCAAAGCACTAGCAATGATTTACCAGGGAACAAGAAATCAGCTGATGAGCTGACAATATGGAACAAGATCAAATTTCCTCAGAGGTTAGGCAAGACTTCTGAGACATGAAGGACATGGGGTTAGCACTCATTTTGCAGGTTTAACACTGTGGTAGTGATGGCCATTTTGCCTGTCGTCTTGTAGCTGTGGAACTGGATGGGAAGCAGGTGTGGTGAAGCAGCAGCCATAGGTGGTGATGGCTTAGGATGCAGTTCCGATCTCCACCCGGAAGGCCTTCATCTTGTATCCCACCACTAAACTGAGAAGCCATGCGTTGTCGGGAAATGGTATCAGGTATCCTCTCCATATTTGGAACAGGGGCGACAAAAGAGGTCTTGAATCATATGAGTCCTTAGATTTTTATCTATGTCCTAGAGCTACTGTAGTAATTTCCTTCCCATTAGGTTCAGGTTTTTGCTTTGGTGAAAAAATCTGGGCACCTTCAAGCCTGGCCGGTTCTTGCTTTTTCTCCTGAAGTGGAACTCAGTTAACTGAGAAGACAATAGGAATTGGACGCCACCATTTTTGGTGGTGTCTAAGGCTGCATAGGATTTGACAAGAGGAAATGAATAAGTTCACTGAAGGGTTTTGAAACACTAATTATTACACAATTGAAGAACCATATTCAAAAGGAGGGAGGATTAAACCATCTACTAAAAAATTAAAACAATCTTTATTTTTCCATTCATCTGTGATACTTATATCCTTATCCCACTTTGATCTTGACAAGCTCAATACAGCAACACTGCATTTTGTGCTCACAGCAACCCAGAGGATATACTAAATCGGGACTGCATTCACACAGTTTTAAAAAGCAGCTCAGATATGTGTTGCAGACAATAATGTGTGACTCTTATGTTTGCATCCCACCTGTAATCCATCTTTTCTAGCCTATGTTTATGAGATGAAGGCGCAGCTGACTGGCCTGATAATGTTCCTGCTTGAGAACCATCTCTAAGGGTGCATCCAGACAAGGTTAAAAATGTGTGTGGAATGTACAGTAGCCAGACTTATTTAAGATTCTCCCCAGTAGTGGCACATTATAACGTATACTCCAAGTTTCAAAAATAGTACTACAGAATATTCTGTTACTCTCCATGTTCCTCTTTTTCAGGGAACTGTATGAGAACCCGGGAGAACTTTTCTCCACCCAAGAAAACACAGACCTATCAGAGGTGAACACACAGTAAGGACTGAGCACACAAACAGAAGAATCCTCACTGCTGTAATGCCTAAAATGCACAGTATTTGAGTACATGGGAGTGAACTATTTTCCTGTTTGAAGCATTCTGCTTTGGACTATAGCTAAACTGCACATTTTTAACATGATGTCTGGAGGCATACCAATGAGTCTCTAAGCTTCTTCTTCTTCTTCATCTCCTCCTCCTCCTCCTCCTCCTCCTCCTCCTCCTCCTCCTCCTCCTCCTCCTCCTCATGATCAGCCAGTATTTGCCTCCAGGAACTCTTGGGTACTAATCTAAAGCATCATTTGCTTAAAGCATGGTTTAGCATTGTATGTAGCCCATTTCTTGTTAGAAACCATTGTTAAAAACAGGAAAGAAAGCATCTCTCTCTCACACTATCTCTTTGTATCCCTGTGGGAGAGAGAACAAACTGATGGGGTTTAATATAATCTGGCCATTTATGCTCCGCAGACCCTTAAATGATGTTGCATTTTTAGGAAGAAAATCCACCCTGTAAATGAGTCTTATTAAAGTTTTGTTTTGTTTTAAGAGGGCTTTGGATACTTTATTTTTAATGCTGGTGATAACAAGGTTAAGGGTTATTACTCTCAGAGCTATTGTGTATACTGCCCAATTTTATAGCCACACTTTTTTGATAAGATCTCTCGTGTAACTGAAACTTCAACATCAATTTCCTTGATTATAAGTCTGTGTCACTGAATAAATGGCCATCAAATGTCTCTTCACCTACTCCTGATTTCCTGAACTTCAAAATGGAACATTAAGTGCCATTTAGTCAGTGACAGCAGCAATACGCCATTTATCAGCCTATTAGGTACACCTAGTAACACTAATGGGGGCGAATGTAAAATAACAAAAGCCGCTCAGTGCGCTTTCACTTGCCATGTGGAAAAGGGATAATTCAGTAATTACAGAACATGCTTCATTTAGTACCCAGGCCAGAGGACAGGAAATGGATTATGCAGAAGATTTTATAGGATCTGACATGAATGCTTCACTCTTAGCATGGTTTTCAAATTTTTATTATACTACATATTCAACATTTTCAAGATTTCACGAGTTAGGTTGTCTAACTTGTACCTCCTAGATCTTGTGTATCCAGAAATCCCATCTCTCTTGACCCCATGAGAGGTTCTGTCTAAGGCTGATGGAGGTGAGATCCAAAATGTTTGGGAGATACATGTGTTGTAAAGGGTTCCACAAAGAGTTTTGACGGCCAATTTAAAAAGTTATAAAATAGACTGTTAACTTACTAATGTCTTCAATTGGCTACTAATCAACATCACTGGATTAGGGATGTGCACAAATGATTCGTACATTCAGAATTCAGATAAATACATCAGGGTGGGTTACAATATTATATTAATCTTAGACAGGTCCCTGCCCTCAGGCTTACAATCTAAAGAGACAAGAAACAAAAGGAAAATGGTGTGGGAGGGAACAGGGAACAGCAAAAAGCCTGCACTTGAGGTCTTCAGTTCCAATTCTTCTATTCATTTCTTATTGTTGGAATTTTCCTGTTTTCTTGTTATGTCAAAAGGAGACCTCTATGTGAATAACCCCTTGATTCTGCTTTAATAAGAAGAACCACTGAATATAAATTCTCTAACTTCAATAGCATAGAATGCACATTGCTTTCTGAAACTTTTAACTATAATCCATCATCAATGGACACATGTGCATTGATGAAATACTACATCATAGGGATATGCACAAATGGTATTTTTTACATTCCATTTGTATCAAATTGAATGTAAGAAAATTCATATTCATTTGAATAGATCCCCTTCAAATGTGGTAAGATTCTATTTGATAGGAATGTACTCATACAGATTTGTACAAATATCCGACACAAACACATACATATCTGATACATATCCAATACATATCTGTTATGTATTCCATAACATATCTGCTCTGAAATCATCAAATCCACCCTGAATCTACTTTGAATACTCTATCAAACCATGTTGAATCCACCCTGGATCAATTGCAGATGTGACTGGCACAGCCGCTTTCCCATCTCCCCATTTCACAAATGTTCCAAAGCTGCATGTGAATGTTCTGAAGCTTCATACAAATGTTCCAAAACATTCCTATTCATATGAATGCCAATGTACAAATGTCGTAACATTCGATTCATATATGAATGTCCGAATTCGTATCAATTCAGACTTCTAATGAATGTTATGAATATTCGTGGACATCCCTACTGCAGCAAACCTCAGGGCATATATTTAAAGCCAGGGACTTTGGCAGCCTCGTCACATCCCTGGGGAATATGTTTAGTGCTGCCAGAGGATGCAGAGGTCAAACAGTAGAATGGCCCTAGGAGATGAGGTCTCCTGGGGAACACTTTGCCTACCATGCTGGCAACTGGTGCACTCTCTGGTACAAAATTGTCACAGATGAGTGCACGAACAGAAGCCTGTTTTAAAACTTTCCTAAGCATTCCTGGTGGGGACATGTTTGGCCATTTGCCATACAGACGGTCAGACTGGGTGAACAACTGTGCAGAGCCCAGCACCTCTTTGTTGGGTCCATTTGCTTCAAAAAGAAAAACAAAACAAAATACCCTCTAGTGGATCTCACTAGCTTTACCTTTCTGGCCTGAAGACACTTTATGATCTGAGTTAACACCTGTAATTGAGAAGCAGCCATAGAATTCATGGTTGTGATTGCATGCAGCTAGGGGTGTGCATGAATATCCGTAATATTCAAAATTCGTACAAATTCAACCAAATTTTGACATTTGATTTCAAATCAAATGTTAGCACATTCGAAGACGGACATCTGAATTTGAATCAAATGTTTCGATACATTCGTACAAAGCTTTGTTATGTATCTGTATGGGATTCATATGAAAACTCATTGAACATTCATATCACATTCGAATCCTGCTACATTTGAAGGGGATCTATTCAAATGAATGCAAATTTCTTGCATTCAATTCTTTACAAATCGGGTACAAAAAAAATAGTGCACATCCCTCCATGTAACCAAAAAAAGCAGCCCAGAAGCATCTCAGACAAGGTAGCATGTGGCCTCCATGTCCTTGTTCAGTCTTTAATTCACCTTTTCTAGCATAGGCTGTTCATGAGAGAAGGAAAGAGGGACAGACTCATGTGTGAACGATGACATGTCAGAACCATCTCAGAGGTTCTTTGTTTTTGTTTCTTAAACTGTGATTCCTTTACTGCCCAGGATGTCTTAGACATAGAGAACATAACATGCAAACAGCATCTTCTATCACATTTTAACCAGATCAGCTGTGTAAGAGATAATAAAAATAAAGCTAATGGGCTGGAGCTTTGCAAACTTTAACAGAAAATAAATGCATGAAGTTAAGCGACATTTCTTTCTGTATTTATCTTATATTGAAATATCAGAACATTTTATTATTATATTATCTTACAATACTGGAAAGAAAATTTCTATAAATTATTATTTCCTTTATTTTTAAAGGCTATAACAAGTACAACTGAATTAGAATTCAGATGTACTCCATGGTTGTAAAATTTTGAGGATTCCCAACTCTTGATACTCTTTAGAATTTTAATCTGCTCTGAACAGGCTTCATATATTCTACTTGACCCTTGTTGCCCCATCTGGAGCCAGGAAGGCACAACCTCAATTTTAAAACTTGAACTTCCTTCTAGATTCGCCCAGAGAAATGTTTCATTGTCACTAGAAGTCATAGGAGGCGGAGTACCTGCAGCAGCCCATCATTCTATTTCCTGTACTTTCTCTACTTAAAATGTTTAAGAATTACTCATAAAATGGCTGAGATGTTTTGTCTTTGAATATATGAAAGGGTTGAACATTCCCTGCAGGAATCATTATGAAAGCATTTCATTTTTATTTTATTCCAGAAGATGAATTTCAGGTGCCCAGTGGCCAAAGATACTTTAATAGTGTGTTCCGAATCCTTTTTAAGAAGCGCTGAAAGGTATTTTTCTGAACCATCCGGTGAACTCAGTGTGCTCAGGCTATTTCCTGATAGATACATTTTTGATTCTGCCCACTGCAGTTTAATATCAGTGACAAACACTTGTAATTTTTATCATCTTTTTTAATTGTAGTTTCTGTTTTTCCATTTCCCCATCCCTCCATACTTCTCAGCATTTGAGTATCAGATTTATCTATTTCCAAGTTAAATTGCATGTGTCTCTGCTTCTCAATTTTTCATTTAAAGGGACTTCCCAGGTTTGGATAGGCATACTCTGTGAAAAAGCAAATCCCCTTAATGTCAGCTGAAGAACATTTTTTCAGTCCAATTCTACAGGACTGCCATACCTTGCAAAATAGACTCTTGCTTTGATACCCTCTCCTAGGAGTGTTTTGATCCGTTGAAGATCAAAAAGATGGCTTTAGAAGATCAAAAGCATGGATTCTAATGAAGTCTTGTCTCTTGCCTACTGTTCTGTCAATTTTTATCAGTGGGTCACCACTGCTGTTAGATCTAATAAATCCATCTCTATGGATCTCTACATCTCTTGATGTTATATACTTTGTCCTGTATCCCCCTAAGGCAGGTTCAGGTACAAGTGACTTAAGTCACAGCAAGGCAGGTTCAAGGTAAATACTAGGGAAATAAAACTCAAATGCCAACTTAATCTCTGAGACAGCAAACTGTGCACAGCCATGTACTAAATCCAAAGGAATTCAGGACCCTTTGTATACAATAAGTGTAACCAAACAAAGAGCTATCCCAGGCTGTGACTGTTTTGTATGTACATCTTGTATGCAATTCCTGTGTTGCTTGAACAGCCAGATACTTTTTGACCACAGATAAGTCTTTACAGGCACATTTAAAGCCTTTATGAAGAGCCTAGCGGGAGGAAAGTTACATCAAACATGAGATTTATTTTTTTCCTGGTTGCATGCAAAACTGAGGCATGTCAAGCATGGCATAGAAAAGATATAGAAAAGGTGGGTAGAGAACCAGGGGGCACTCTATGAAGCTGATGGGCAGGACAGTCAGATCCAACAAGGGGAAGTATTTTTTCACTCAGTCATTGGTTTATTGCTATCAGAAGAGGTGGTAACAGCAACTAACCTAGATAGCTTTAAGAAAGTGTTAGACAAATTCATGGCTGACAGGTATATCAATGGCTACTAGAAGGGGTACATCCTCCAGGCTGGGGAGACAAACAGAATGTCCCCAAAGGTCATTTGCAGGGATTCAAGAGCAGGTCTCCTGCTTTTGTCTCCTGCTTGAGATGTTCATAAGCAATTGGTGGGTCTCCATTTTCAGACTGGCTAAGGTGTATCTAATTGCTTACTTTCAGAGAAGCAGATTTTCATGCAAGTTTGGATAGAATTACAAACCTATGATATCACAACTTCCTTTAGCTAAATGCTTTCTGGTCTATGCTGCTCTTTTCTTAAAGTTGGCTTGCCTTCTCCCCTACCAATCATAAAGAAAGAAAAAAATGGAAAGAAGCCTGGCAGCATTTATACACTATTTCTTACAACGTCCTTTGTGCACAGTTAGATGAGCATATAAATCTAATCGAACTGGAATATGAAGAGAATGTGAAGTTCAGATGGAATGGAAATTTGGTTGGATGAATTTCCAAAATTTGTTATCAAATGTCCTTTGAACACATCATACATAGTTTTGCATAGGCATGGAAGATGGGACCTTTTTTGTTTGTTTGTTTTTCACCAAGAAGGAGCAACTATATAATTTAAAAGGAAGGGAAGAGATGATCTGGTAAAATTTAGCAGCATTTCCACAAAGGTTCATCCTTATTCATATATCAGAGGCTGTACTTTGCTTTAATCAGTCTTACAGCTAGAAAACAAAGCCAATAATTGAGGCTAAGAATGCAGGTGCACATAACCAAATGCACCTGAAACTGCTAAGTACTGGTTTTCAGCTTGATTTGAAATGTGTGGTAAATTTTCTTCTTTTAAAAAAATATATTTTATTTCCTATAAGTAAGCGAACAAATACCAAACAACCACATGCACAAACCATACAAATCACATACAAACAAAATAAAAGAAAAAACACCCTTATTTAAGTGTCCTCTTCTACTTGGTCACCTGCACCTTTTTTTTTAAAAGACATCTTAATTTAGGGTCTTAAACACCATCCTTATGTTAGCCATCTGTTTAGAAATATCTTTTCAGCTGAATCTAGGGAAGATCTCCTCCTGTTCAGTTCTTCAATGCACAGGTTCCAGATCTTCTTGATCTGACTTGAAATGACAAGATCAGAGGGATGTTTGCCACAGCATCATGGACTTAAAAAAAAAAGCCAGAGAACTGGGTGTTCCCAGTGACACTGGCTGCTTCTGCTTTAGATAACAGAGACATTCAAGTAAAATCTACACAGTGGTTTAGGTAACCACCGGTGGGGGGACTCAGTATCCAGATTGCATTGTACTCCTCAGGCCTGTGACTCACCTCCAAGGGCAGAAACTACCCTCAGAAGGTGATCTTTTTGCCATGTAGGATAATCTGCTCTGCAGCATGGTTGCCACTTTCAGGCACCCATGCCACCACCATGCAGGTGAACAGTGAAAGCAGGGATGGGAGTGCTGTGTAGTGTGAAAAATGTCTGAATTGCAATATCATTGCTCTTTTCCAGGCCAAAATCACATGATGCCTGTACAGTGAGAAGTCAATCCCATTTGGGGGTTAAGAGTGAAATTGTGTTCTTCTCTACAAAGGATGAAGTCGGAACTCATGTTTTGTGACTGAACAGAAAGACCTCTATTACTTGAAATGTCAATCTGTCATGAGTATGTCTGCTTCATTCTCTCCTTAAATAACTGTTGCCATTTGTGACAACTCAGTGGTGCTTAATGTTTCTTGACTATTTTTTTAAACTTCTGCATGTATTCAGAGGTAGCAACAGATATCTAATTAACAAGCACTTACTGGATTTTATATGGAAGAAGCTCCTAACAAACTAAGACACCCTGTAAGGTAGGTGGAGCTGGAAGAGTTCAGAAGAGAACTTTGACTAGGGGTGTGCTCGAATGCAATTTTTGGCATTCAATTCAATTTGAATTGAATATCCAAAGATTCAATTTGATTTGAAGCTTTAAAATCCAAATTTAACCAAAATTGATTCGAATTAAGCAAATTGGAATCTGTACATACTAATGTCAACAACATTCGTATGTGCACGTATGCATCTTCCATACACATCCGTATGCATCTGTACACGTCCATATGCATCCCATAGTTATCCCATATGCAACCCCTTTTCATCCTGTATGGATACGTACAAATGTGTATGGATGCGGGAAAGATGTGGATCTTCAACTACGCATCATGTACGAACCCGTACACATGTGAATGCCCAGATAATTCAAACGAATAGATCCAAAATTTGAAATTCTATTTGAATGTTTACATTCAAATTTCGGGACACTCTATTTGAGTTTGACTGTTGAAATTTGGCACATTCAATCGGATTTTGAATGCTTACAAATATTCATGCACATCCCTACTTTACCCTGAACTGTTCTATTACAACTGCCCAGAAGCCAAAATTCAGACTTACAGTATGAATTAGATGTCTTAGAGAGGCACTGTTGGTCTTTTCCTGGAAAAAAAGAAAAAAAGTTTAATGAATATTATGTCTCTTGTGATCACAAAGGCACTGACTGAAGTATATTATTAGAGAACATAGTGAAAGAGAGCAGAAAAGGTTAAAATAAGTTAGACATGCTTCTATTGATCAGGATACAACTGAGATTGCAAAGACCCAGATAAAAGCCATGATCCTGAAACTGAGCCTGAAATTGAGTCTCTAAGGACAATATCTTATTGAAATAGTTACTGTGCTTATCATCTCATGCTAACTATACCACAGCTTGAGCATATGCACTTCCTATTTCTGTAAACCATTTGTATTTCTGGAAGAAATTGCCGCTAATGATTGCACTCTCTGCTCCTCTGGAACGCTATACCATAGTTCTTTTTCTATAAGCCGCAAATACTTATTCTCAAATAGATTTCACCAAAATTGTTTGCTGAGTTTGAAATCTAATATTAAACTTTTGCTGTTGGATAAAATACTAGTATGAGAAGAATTAAAGGTATCCTCAAATTAAAGCTCGGTGTTGTACAAGTTTGCCTAAGATTTTTCTTCCAATATCTTTTTTTTTCTTTTGCATTAACTTTCTCAAATGCAAAATCACTTCACAAAGGAAATATCCATGAAACTGATATTACTTTATTACCTTGGTGGCCCATAGTACTTTGCTCTATTCCAGGATATATTCTGAAGTAAGGCCCAGTACAGGAAGGGCCGCTGTTTCTACAACTGTAATTTGCACATATATCATTGTAAACTGATTAAATTCAATTTAAAAAGAAGAACAAGTTCATCCCTCAGTGGGTTCTAATACTCTTTGAAATATCACAGTTTTTGTTCACTCAACAGCAAATTTAGGAATTAGATATAGTGCAGATAAAGTGATAGGAACTATTCATTTGCCTGATTTTTATCTTTCAGAGAGCTTTAAAAAAGGATAAACATGACCATTATTTCCTTCACCCCAGTTTGGCTTGATCGTGCACACATAACTGTACTATGAGTGTAACAGAGCAGAAAATCTGAGGAATTTTGAGGATGATTAAATTTGATGAACAATGTTCTGAGAGAGAACAAGACTCAAAACATTTGCTGATGATTCCTTTCTGATCCTGCCTCCCACAAATGTACCTGGAAAAGATAAGGAAACAAACAACAGCAAATATGACAATGGCATGAAGATTACACAGTATGCTGCAGTGTGGCTTATTGGATTGTAATACTAAGCATACCTGTGTCAGCCAAGGATAGCCCCAGACACTCATGGTGGGAATCTAACAGGGGGACATCAGCAACTTGTTCTAGCAGGTTCCTTCTTTGGGGGCCTCAAGTGAGTTTGTAAGTGCTAGGAAAACAAAGAGAAAGAAGTACCTGATTGAAGTATATAAAATCATGAATAGTATAGAAAAGGTGGATGGAGAAAAATTCATTTCCCTATCACACAACACTAGAACCAGGCAGCACTCTATGAAGCTGAGAGTCAGATCAGACAATAGGAAGTATTTCTTCACCCACTGATCTATGGAATTTGCTGTCAGAACAGGTGGTAAGAACAACTAACCTAGATAGTTTTAAGTAAGGGTTAGATAAATTTATGGATGACAGCTGTATCAATGGCTACTCGAATTGATGCCTAGGTACTGCTTCCAGGCTGGGGAGACAGGCAGGATGCCTCTGAAGGCCATTTGCTGGGATTCGAGAGCAGGAGAAGGTTTGCCCTTGTCTCTGTTGAGAGGCCCATGGGCAACTGGTGGCCCACTGTGTGCATCAGAATACTGGACTAGATGGGCTGTGGCCTGATCCAGCAGGGCTCCTCTTATGTTCTTAAGACCTTTTATAAGCCGGTGTAGTTCTGTGAATTGAACCAGGAATGGAGGGAGGTGAGTTGGAATATGCCAGCAGGAATATGCCATGCCATATTGGCCAACCTTCAGAGCAGAGGAATGAAAGCTTCACTTGTTCCAAGTTTCAGACAGCAAGAATTCCATGGTTCATCCAGAAATGATCCTTCAGATGGGCTGTATCTGAAGACCAAGAAAATGTCACCAAGCTGTATGGTATTGTGTAGATCCAGCATTCTTGGCACACAGCTGTCACAGTCCCTGCTGGATGTTACCTGTTTATCTAGTTTAAACCATTTACATAATTTAAATCATTGGCCCGTTCTACACGGTCTGATTTGGGATTGTATCCTGAAATAGGGACCTACCACCTACATGCTGGTGCAACCTATGGGAAGCTCCTGGTAGGGTCTGTCATCATAATCTGTATCAGCAAGCAGATGGTGGTCCCTTTTCCAGGATATAAGGCCCAGTGCAGAAACCACCTGTCTCTCCTTTTGTAGCTAAGGCTTCGCAACCTTTTAAAGGATAGCAAAGGGTAGTGGACCCTTTGTAACATGCTGGAAAAGCAGTCTTTAAAAACTACTCAGAATTTCACTTTTTCAAATGGAGCAAATAATTGCCAAAAACTCCAGCACTTCAATAAAGTAGGGAAATTTCTCTTTTAGCTTACCCCAGCAAAAATTAAAACTCATAACCCTGCTGTTTTTTATCCATGGAGCAGCCAAGTGGAAATGAGGACTGGACTATAACACCTTTCAGCTGTTGCCTGCATATCTCCTTCTCCTGTTTTCCTTTCTACATGGGTGCCCAAGTTATTCCCCCCCCCCCACTTTAATTCCAAGGCCAAAAACATCCATGCACCGAGGAAGGGGAATGTAGATCTTCTCTACTGCCTTCTCCTGGAAAGATATTTGATGTTGCTGGGGATCTGGGGACATTTTAAAGTGGAATTTCATCTTGTTTTGCGCCAAAGCAGAGCTCCTGTATATTACTCTCTCACACTGAAAACTAGACCACAATGTAGCACACAGACATCCATTTTCAATTTCCCCAAGATATTGTTGTATGCAGAAACAGAGCCCCTTGAAATGTTTGTTTTATTTCCTGACCCCTTGCTTACCACACCATTTCACTCCTGGCAAAAGTGCTGTTTATGAGACACTCACTCAACACAACCCACATTCAAATGCAAGACTGTTACTCCCCATCTAATCTGAAAACCTTGTTGTTTTTCCTCTTCATTACCATACCAAGAACAGCAAAATTCCTTGACAACACTGAGCTATTGTTGCAAAGAAAGAATGAATGGCCAAGTAAAGTATTCCTTGAGTTAGTTAATGATCGATGGTTTTATTTGCTAAGTTGCCATGTTTTAGTTTGGCTGTTCCTTTTCAGTGAATGAGTCTCTGCCAGTTAAAAGCCATAAATAGACAAAGGCTGGAAGAAAAACTGCTCGCTTTTACAACTTCTTGAATAATACTTTTTTTAAAAGCTGAGTCACTTCTAAGCAAGTATTTCAAATGATATAAACATTGTACTTATTCTCACTTGCATCATGTAATGAATAATTTAAATAATATCTCTATCTGGATGTCAAAGTAGGAAAATTACTAGTACCAAATATGCACAAATATTTTCCACAGAACAGCACAAGGAAACAATACATTCACTTCTGATCTAACTTATTTTACCTCCTTTTTGCACTGGCACTAAGTATTGTGGGCCAGGATAAATAGCCTTGACCTAGGATATTCAATCCTTCCTAGTTTGGTCTAGTGGTTAGGGAGCCAGGCTCTTATCTGGGAATACCAGGTTTGATTCCACACTCCTCCATAAAGTCAACTGGGTGACCTTGGGCTAGTCACAGCTCTCTTCTGAGCTCTCACAGCCCCACCCTCATAGGGTATCTGGGAAGAAGAATAGAAAGCTTTGTAAGCCATTTTAAGTCCCCTTAAATGGATAAGAAAAGTTGGGTAGAAAAGCCAACTTCTTCTTTGGCTGGGACAGCATGGGTTACCACTAGCATGGGATACAGCTATCCAAACTGAGACGGCCGATCCTGTGACAGCTCCTGCTGCCAGTTCCAAAGGTTCTTCCAGGTTCAGAATCTGCTGGAGTTCTAAAATGACAGGCACAAAAGTTCTTGGCCTTCAGGATTCTTGCAGCCTCATTTCAGTGGTGTTTCCTGCTGTACTGCCAAAATGCCCTCCCCAGATTTGAGAACAAGGGGCCAAGTAGCTTCCATACATGACCCACTATTACAGTTGGGGGCCCAAGCACACCAGTAGATCTCAGTGTCGAAGTGTACTAGTGAACCAAGTTGGGGTGTTGTATTGGGTGCCATAGCCCAATTCATGCACCTAATGTCTATGGAGTATGCTAAAAGGGGACGGGGCTTTCCCTATTCCACAACAGTGTACAGAGGGGAAGGAAGGGGCCTAGATCCTTTTCTATATCTTGCTAAGAGCACATCTGGGAGGAGGCCTGAATTTTTGTCACTCTTATACACAATGAGATACCAAATAATTATCATTTTCCTCATTCACATAGAATAGTAAAAAGGCACATTGGGCATGTGTATGGAAGGACATGCTGTTGAATGGACTGAAATACCGACAGGATCTGAACAAAAACATATTGGTTCCATTGGGCACTCAAAGGGTACATTTTGCTACCCTTGTCATAAAGGTCTTGTTAGCCATATTAATAGGTATTTCTGTGCTTCAAAATGGAGGTATAGTAATAAACAATATCTTTTTGCAAAAGTGCTTCCCCTCCAGCCTGATCTATGCTGAAGTGGAGAGTGAAACATAGGTGTTTATGCATTGATGTCTGTTAAAGAATTCCAAATACAAAGGATGCTTTTTCAGTTATAATGATCCTTGTGTATACATACTTGGCATAACATTGATGGAGTACATTGTTTTCTTTCTGTGTCTGTTGCTTCTACATACAGTCCTCTGCAATGAATTTTATAATAAGGAAGAGATACTACCAATAGCTGAAGATGTTCTAGGTTTAGATTTGCAGCAACTGATTCAACAAGAGTAGTCCTGAACTCATTAAAAGAAGAAATTAATACAAGAACATTTTTGAAAGAGAAACAATTTTAACACCATCATCAGATATCCAATTCTTTTTCATAATAGGGACTTCTTGAGAATTTAGTATCGTTAATTTTGTTTTACTTTTATGATATGACACACTATGGGCACAGGCAAATTCAGAAAGAGACTTGTAAACCATTCTGAATGTTTCCAAAAATATTTATTTTTTAGTCATTTTTAAACCACCTTACAACTCAGTCCTACAGTGTTTTACAAAAAGTGAAGCTGATAAAAAGCTAAATTTGGTGATTAAAAACAGAAAAATTAAATAATCTGTTAGCTTTCTCTTCAAAGAATGTGTGGATCAATACTCTTAACATCACATGAATAAGTTCATCTGAAGCAACTGAGGCTTGAGACTTGTGGAAATGAAAAGGATGAATTGTGCAGGTACTTATTAAATCCATGTACTCAGGACATTTCTGCACTTTCCCTTATTGATCCGAACAGCCATCTGGTCTGGCCTGTGTTGTTGTTGTTGGTTAGTAGTAGTAGTAGTAGTAGTAGTAGTAGTAGTAGTAGTAGTAGTAGTAGTAGTAGTAGTAGTAGTAGTATTTACTTGTTTTGCTTCTGATGGTTCCATGGGAGCACTTATTGTTGCTGTTCCTTAGAGTAGGCAGGTAACAGATGTCAAATGGGAGTGAATATCTCTGGAATCACTATGATAATTAGAATACAAATGCAAATAAAATTTTCTTAAAATGCTCTATTTCTTTTTTTGCACCAACCATTGATTTTGATTATATACTTTCAATGGGGTTCCTAAAAAATTTTTGTTATGATTATCCTGTGTGTAAAATTTATGTTTAAGGCATATTTGTACTTTAGTTATGAAGGCAGACCCTAAGACATGCAGTTCTGTACTCCCACCCCCTTTCCTTTCCCTCTCCCTCTCCTCCTCTGGTAACAAATTAGAAATTTCCTTAGATTCCATAGTATTATGTTTATGTTCTAATTCTTTGATTGTAAGTCATGTCATTTCTTTTCAATTAAAGTGGATTGTTTCACCCAGTGGGCCTGGAAGATCAATAAGCCTTTTCTTTCTAATATTTGCTTAATGTCAGATATTTAAAAAAATGATTAAGGAGTTTGCCATGCTAGATCATCCATTTGTGCAGACTGCAGATTCCAGTGCAGTTGCAGAGCTGTTTTCAACGGCACATGTGAGAACCTTAAATTGTCAAAGTTATGATTTCCTCGAAATGTATTTTATAACACGTATGTCATTGTTTTGCAACTCACATGATGTTACATTGTGACTAGATGTGAATTAGAATTCCTTGCATTAATGTGGATTTGCAGACCATTTCTTGACTAATGTTTGTACAGTTGATTAATGGCCAAGTGTGTTGCATATTGAAATATTTATCTATATTTATTTATTATTTACATTTCTATCCCACCCCATACCCGAAGGTCTCTGGGCGGGTAACAACAGATTAAAATGGAATACACATTAAAAGACATTAAAAATTCAGCACATATAAAACAATATACAATATGTTTAAAATGATAGTGTCTGTACTGGGGGAGGGAACATTAACAGCTCAGCCAAAGGGCAGCGCAAAGAGGTGCGTCTTCACTGCCTTCCTAAATATATATAAGGAAGGGGCCTGATGCACCTCGAGGGGGAGGCTATTCCATAGTCTGGGGGCCATCACAGAAAAGGCTGTCTCACATTAGCATAATATTGCTTTCTAATTTGATTAATTATTTCCTTTTATCAGATATCCAATGACTTATTTATCACATACATCCTAGGGAAGCTGAATCACCAAGAGGGCAACCACTTAAATAAAATCCAAATAATAAGGCAAGATTCAGAGGGCCAAAATTTCAACAGTGTTATAGCAGATGGCACGGTGGCAGAGAGAGGGAGCACATCTTGCAGTGGCATGCAGTCTCGTAATCCTTGCATCTGTGGAGTGAAAGCCCTATCCCTGTCCATGTTATTTATTCAATAAACCAGAAGAGGCCACAGGATTAATCCATTTTCAGAACATTCAGGCTGTTAATTTGCCTCCATCCAACTCCATGCTACACATGGAGGGAGGAAACAAATAAATCATTGTAGTACCAATGGAGAATAGTGAAAGGTGGCCTTGTTTACCTTCTGAGCCCTGGGATACTTGATGCAGCCAGTATGGACAGTGTATTACTTATGTGACAGATATTCTTGCAGTCCTGGAATAGTTTGTGAACTTTTAAAAATTGCTTGGGAAGTATTGTCAAAAATCAATGTCAGAAAAATTATTGATTTACTTAGGACAAGTAAAGCCTGTTGTGTGAGATTTGTGAGATCATGAAGGGTCTTTTCACATTTACTATCTGAAACGCGCCAGCCCCCGGAAGAATGCTGCTACAGCTCACCCGGAAGTACCTAAGCCCTTCTGGAGTGATCCAGCTGTCAACAACTAAAAAGCAATCTGCAAGCAGACCAGCAGGGTCTGAACCTCTCCTGGGAAAGTGAGTTTGCTCCTCTTCCAGGTTCTGAGCAGCAAGGGGGTGTAGGCTGCACAACTGTGGCTGTGCCATTGTTTACAGCAACCAAATCACCTTGACATGTCTGACTTTGCACTGGATTCTGATCTGGATGTTGATTTGGCCATCTGGGCTGGGCATTCACACTGTGTTTGACACCGTACAGTGCTATTCCAGTGCTTGTAGTGCTAATGTAGTACTACATATAATAATGACCAGCTTAGTAAATTATTGTTATACCACACTAGTCTGCTAAGTATGACTCGGCCTTAAAAAGAAGTGGCAAACAAAACTTTTAAGCTCTAAACTATCTACTGCCAAATGCTGATGTATAGCCAGCTACATAAATCCCATTCCAACCCAGAAGTTTGGAGACTGAACACTAAATTGAATTCTGAAAAATGTGCGACTTGTATGAATATTGTACATACCCCATGCCATTAGGCCATAGTGTGTATGGGTCAAGAAATGTTCTTAGATAGTCAGAATTCTCAAAATTATGTGACACAGTTCTTTAAAGACAGTTAACACATGACAACCTACAGCAAAGTAATTCAGTCTTTAGTAGTGAGATTGTCCGAATCAATCCTGCTGTTTATCTGTGTGTAAATATTTACTTGTTAGCCAACTTTTGTACCTCAGTGAAGGCTGAAATTGGATCGTTGAACTTGAGTAACCCTAAGTCACAGATGTCTGTCATCTTTCAGGCTGTAGGGGGGAAATAGTATCATGTTAGGGAAGAACAAAAACATAAAATAAAACAAAAATGCATTTCTTCTGTTGAAACACTCCTAACTACCATTGTTACCACTTACCTAGCAACTGCTGCCAATTCACAAAATCATGAAATGCTGTTCACAAATAAAATAAATAAATAGCAAGTCTTAGAACACTGCAAACCACCTGCAATTCTTTAAGGGAAACATTTGTCTTAATCCCAGAGTCAACCCAAAACAAACAAGGGTCCTTTCTGCATTTACCTGGCATAGAACCAGATCAGTGGGTTTGCATTAACCAGGCCACCTTCACCAAAGGTACTGAGCCACAACTGATCACAGCCACACCCCAATGGCTCTCAGGAAGGAATGAAAGTTCCTAGCCTCAGAGCCTGGGGGGCACTTTTTGGCACTGTGTTAGGGTGCAACACTAGAGAACAGCCCCACCCAATAAGTTCCAGAACTTCGAGACATGTCAGCTGCATACCTCAACTGTTCCAGAACAAGATCCTTGGTCGTCTTGTAGACCCAATTTAAAACAGGTCCACCAGAGATCTGGATTAAGAAATCAGGCCCCCTTGATTCACAAGAGCATGTGGATGAGAAGTTCAGAAAGGGCCAAGAAAGCATTGGGAATTGAGGAAATATGCATTAGATCTGTACAAATCACACTGGGCATTCTGTGACTGGTCTCCAGAAAGACCCGTTTCTCAGTGAGCAATCCTCCGGAGGATCTGTCCCAAATAGGGACAGATCTGAGGAGGCCTCCCCGCATCCACACACGTGTGGGGAGGCTGGATTGGGTGGCTGGATCACCTGGGTACTGTGCACAAGCTGCAGCACCCATCCCAAAGGACATCCGGCCTCCTGCGCCACTGACACCGCCCCCGGAGCTGTGGTACTGGAGCATTGAGCTACCGGTCACTGCATGTTTCCTGCAGCATGCAGTGTGTGTGGGAGGGTGGAAGGAGGCAAACCGGCCTGCTTCCACCCTCCAAGATGGCAGCCGTCCCTTCGCCTGGCCATGTGCAGAAGCGTCCTGCTTCCTCACAGATCCAGACGAAGGGACGGATTGAAAACCTAAATTTTTAGGTCTTCATTTTAATCTGTTTTTCGGTGGGGAGACCCATTTTAGAAAGGGAAGGGTCACTGAAAAGGTCTCCAGTGTGGAAGGTAAGTCTACATGTGTCTTCTATGGGTCTTAAATGTGAGGTTAAAACAGTTTCCACAGCCAAGTGCTTTTTCTCACAAGTGCCTTTTCCCTGTTGTTTCAGTTTTGATGCCTACAGATTACCCTATGACAGGACAGAACAGAGTGGTCAGCCATATTTATGTCTGTGACTGCAAAATGTGATGTGGCACCACACTGCAATACTGGGTCAGTGTGAAAGCAACAAGACAGCTTCAGCAACAGGTCACTCATGTTCCATCAATCATCTGATCAGGGTCTAAGTGTGAACAGGCCTATCCCTGGACCAGTGCTGGACTGAATTAGTGACCTTGATTTTCTTTCTGACTGTTGTTATTGGGAGGCAAAAGAAAAAAAAAACTTTATAATTTAAAAATGGTCAAAATTGCCTTCATTTTTGCATCCTTGCATCTTCAGTGCAGTAAATTGGCAGGAAGTTGGGTATGCAAAGAAAATACGTATTCCTTAAACAATTGATTTTTTAATCTCACCTTCTACCACAGGACTACACTGTACAGATATCTATTATGATACAAAGCATGCTGGGTTTTGCTAGCAACATGGAATAGCCCCTATAGGTAACACACATCCTGTTTATAGCTAACAGCATCTTCCAAATAAGTAATATCAGCATAATGGAACAATTAGGTAAAGAGCTTATGTCTCTGCAAATGGAGATTTTTCTTAAGTATTCATTGCCCAGTGCTCTGCCGGACACCTGTATATGGCAGTAAAACAACTCACAGAAATGCTTTGAGAATTGAATCCTCTCAAACGAAACCTCTAGAAGTGTCTTTTCTTGCAAATATACAGCCTTTCCTGCCTTTTGACACTTCCACAGCCATCTTGGCAGGAAAGCCTTAGGTAACCCTAAGGATGCTATTTGTGGGAAGATGGAAATGAGAAAAGAGTAGGGTAATGAAGCATGATTTCAGCACTAGCACTTCCTAGCCTATTTGAGTAGATTGTTTTTTTCTAATTGTTTTCTCTCTGGAGACAAGCGAAGAGGGAAAAGGAGGAGGAAGGGACACAAAACATTAAGACCTGCACACATGTGCACATGTATGCACGTGTGCGCACGCACACACACACACATATACACCACAAAGTTGGGCTTTATGGTTACATCTCCATCCTTTTGCAAAGAAATGTGTGCAGTTTTAGAATGGCACTTAGGTTTCTATATCTCTACAGCAGTTACATCCACTGCAGCAGAGCTTGTACTAATCCTAAGGTAAAGGTGGGAAAGAACATTTTGCAAGGAAATTCTTCACTAACAAACTTATCCTGGGGAGAAGGATGTAGTGCAATTGCTAAGCATCTACTTTCATAAGCAGAAGGTCCAATTCCATTTCCCAGGAAGTTCTGGTAGGATTCAGAGAAACCCTTCTATGAAGCCATGGAGACTCCGCAAGTCTGTGTAGCCAATACTGGCCTAATGAAACAAGTAGTAAAGTTATAGGTAAAATGGCATCTGGACTTTCCTGTCCATTTCTTTCTCTAGATCAAATACTGATG
Source organism: Aspidoscelis tigris stejnegeri (assembly GCA_023333525.1). Taxonomy (NCBI): domain Eukaryota; kingdom Metazoa; phylum Chordata; class Lepidosauria; order Squamata; family Teiidae; genus Aspidoscelis; species Aspidoscelis tigris. The sequence continues at coordinate 70,208,986 of JALMGA010000006.1, forward strand.
CCTCCAAGGGCCTTTCTGTTCTTTCCATGTCGTGATCTGGCTCAGTGGTTCTGGACCAGATAGTCTGCTGGTTGAGATCACATCATGGCATAGTCTGGAAGAGTGCTGTCTGCACAATGACTCTGGTCCAGACTAGCTCCCACAATGACCCCAAAGCTTGCACAAACTTCAAAGGAAAATCTCCAAGGGCTCCAAAGGGTTAGAAATGGAAGTTCCTAGCTTCAGGGACTCTAGAAAGCTAATTTTCCTGGCATACTTTGGTGTGCTGCCCCAAATGAGCCCCTGGTAGTCCAGAAAATGGAGGTGTATCTTCTGCATGCCTCCGTGTTCCAGACTTGATGACACTGATATGCCAGTTGTCCTCAATGCTGAGGACTTGACAGTAATCCAGATCAGGAGCCCTGATCTGGGTTATGCTCTGCCCTATGCAGACAGAGTGCACAAATGGTGAGAGGAATGTCCATGATCTACACTAATGTGAAGATCAATAAGGTCCAGAAGAGGACCATGAGGGATTTTGTTCCAGCATTGAAGTAACTATATAGAATGGCCCCACCAGAAGAATTTTATCTATTGATGGCTCTATCTACTTTACGTCGGCAACATCTTTTTTGAATGTTTGATTTTTCTTTTAGTACACATGTAGCTGTTAAAGGTGCTTCCTTATTAGGACAATTATGTCCATGTCATCGTGGAAAAGGTCATCATTGTAACTAAGTCACATAGATAGAGATAGAGATAGATGTATAGATTCTCAACATGCTGAAATTCTCTGTAGAAGCAGCTGGCATGAGAATGCAGGGAGAAAGATTAACTGGAGATTCACCAGTCTCCTTTGAACAGCAGCTGCTGGGACAGGTGAGCACAGTCACAAGCCCCTTTCCATGCTAAAAGCTGTTCCATAAGCTTCTTTTTAAGTCAACATAGTACCATCAAATCCCCCTTTGATCTGACTCCTATCAAAGGAGGGTTTGTTAGTGCTGCATTTATTTCAAAGGAAATTTACAAACAGGTTTCCAACAGGGACAGGGGGCTTCTGGCTGCACTGTTCCTGCCACTACTGTCTTTGAAATAAAACTCAAAAAATGGGACATTGTGTCATCTGCCCCCTACTTGCACACCAGTCCTTCTTCTATCTGATGAATTTCTTTTTTGCAACCTTGCATTGGTTCCCACAGATTGCATTATTATCCAGAGAAGAGGAAAACGGAGCTTGGGGAGATCAAAAGACTTCTCTCTCCTATCTTGTTGTGTTGCACAAGTTACCTCTGCCTTTTGCATCTTGGCAAGCAAGTGGACTTCATTTATGAGAAGGATATGACAAATAAGAGGCCAACAGATTTTCTCCTACTTATTCAGATGATTTATTGGCTAATTAGGGGTAGTAATTAATCTGTGACCTTTGAATCCCTATAAAATGAAAACTTTTCACTGTTGCTGTGTTCTACCGACAAACCAAAGTGTATGATTCACTCTTTGATTTATTAGCAAAGTGCCCTGAGAAGCATTCATTCATTCCTTCATTCATTCAAAGAAATTTTATAATCCTTACCTGGAACTAAGGTGGTGTCTCTCCTATCAGTGGGAGCAAGTACCTTGTGGTGATCTCACCAAGGTTTTTGCTGGTGCAAGGAATCTTCATAACAGGGGACAGTTTTCTGCCCTGCACAGAAGCCCTGCTGAAAACTGGCACCTTTTTGTTTCAAAATAAAAACATGGAGGGTGCCCTTTTTCGATTGGGTGCCCCCAACAACCACATGTAAAGGAGCAGCTTACAGCAGGACGTGGAGTCATGACCTAACATTTATTTAAAGCAATGACACTTCTTAGCAGTCATGCATAGGCTTGTTCTGCTAAAGATCAGGAATGTGTGAAATTCACCAAGTTAGCTCTATTGTTGGATGTGTTATCTCACACATTTCTACCCCAGTTTACACTTGGTGTAGGTTCTGCCAGCCATAGGTACAGAAGACCCTAGTTAAATTAGAGCAATACAACTACATCTTCATTCATATCAAAGGTTAAACTCTTGGTCCTATGATGCTACTACAAGGTATCTCTTAAGGGAACTATGGTCAAGGACAATTCCCATCCTTTTTGGAAACCATGTGGCTATGTAAACATCTGGTTTCAATGCAGAAGTGCAATTTCACCCATTGCTCATGGGGATCTATCTTAATTCTGTTTTTCAAATCTTCTTTACACTCTGAGTATTTGCAATACTCTTTCTGAATATTTTATATCAAAAAGTAGGGTAAGAATGTATCAAAATAAAATAATGAATTATCACAGAATTTCACTTTCAGCAAAATCCAGTAGGGTGATTTGTTTATGAGGTTCACCTTTGAGGAATAATACCAGTCTTATTGATCTTTGGGTTTCCTTCAGAATTTCTCAGATGTTTTGCCTGAGGAAGGATCCAGCTCCAATTAATTCTGAATTTTGCTTTAGGCAGAACTTTTGTGATAACTAGACTTGAAACATTATTAAAATTAAACCAATGCTGAAAAAATGCATTTTTCCACCACAGTTTCTTTTTAACTCCTACATTTAACTAATCTTTTTCAATGATTGGCCCCAATATGCTTCTTTCTGCAATGGTCCCTATTCCATATTTAATTTGAAAATAAGGACCTGCCATCCAAATGCTATCAGACTATAGCAGGCCTGTCATAGTCTGCACAAACATACAGATAGCAGGTCCCTATTCTGGAATATAATATGGAATATGGACAAGTGCAGAAAGGGACTACGAGTCTAGAATTCTATGTTCCTTCTTTCCTTCCTTCCTTCCACACTGAGTGTTAAAAGGAAGATCATTACTCAATGATTACTTGCCATGTATCAAATCATGTAAGTGGACAGAGACATTCTGAAATAACTAATCTTGAATGAATACACTTCTGAAAAGCATAAGATAAAACGTGTGGCTGTGTATTGGGACTACAGACTGAAAGGGCCATACATGGATAATGTGGTTCTGTTTCCTGCCATTTTCATCAGCAACAAAAGTGGGCAGATAGAATGACATCCTTCATTTGCATGCTTCCAAAGACACCAGCCAGTTTTTACCTTGGACAGTTTTCTTGGGGGGATAGTTCTTCAAGTGAAGGCATATGATCATAAAAAATGTATTGTTTTCTTTTAAAAAATACAATCATGTTTTTTTTAAAAAAAAAAGCAAATAAAGTGCTGTCTTTTCTACAAAGAAAGAGCGTGAAACTGCTTCTCCAAAGAGAGGACAGGGGTCTGCTGGCAGGGAAGCAAGAGGCAACTTAAATGCAAACTGAAATCACGATTATGTGAGGCTGCTGGGCTATTTCTTTCTCATATGGCTTTCATCATATCAGCTTACAACTATATACAAAAAAACTTAAGATGTGTCATGTGTGGCACACCTGAGCTTTCAGACCTATTTTTATTATACTTTCCACAGGTCACTGGAGACAAATCCAAGTTTTTCTCTGCCTCTTTCAAGTCAGCAAATATACTTACCTCCTTAAATTTCGCCAGAGGCATAGAGACAGCTATGTAGGAGCTGGGGTGGTGTGGGGGTTAATTCAATAGTAACATTAATGCAACAGAGTGGTTTTCATTCTCTACAGTCTTTACCAACCCACTTCTGTGTGGTAAACCATTTCTACAAGAGGAAGAAAAGCAACACCCCTGTGTGTAAGCTTGTGTACTGAGCTAGTCTTTGACTTGCACCCACATAGCTATTTGGTACATTTTGGTACACATTATTTCAAAAAGCTGATCACAGCTTGATTTCAAAAAAGGCTGGGGCCGATTCATGGAAGCCAGTGCTATCAATGGTTATTAGCCATGATGGGAGTAAGAAGTGATATGCCTCCAAAGACCATCTGCTGGGAGACTGGAAATAGAACAATCTTGTATCTTGCTGGTTGGCCATTACAAAAGCACACTGCTGGACTAAATAAGCCATGGGATCATGCAGTGGGCCATTACATCTGTTCACATATTTGTTATATTCTTATAGCCAGTTTGGTCTAGTGGTTAGGGAGCTGGACTCTTATTTGGGAATACCAGGTTTGATTCTTCACTCCTCCACAAAGCCAGCTGGGTGACCTGGGGCTAGTCACAGCTCTCTTCTAAGTTCTCGCAGTTCCACCTACCTCACAGGGTGTTCTGTTGTGGGGAGAAGAATAGAAAGCTTTTGCAGCTGCTTTGAATCCCTTTAAATGGATGAGAAAAGCAGACTAGAAAAACCAACTCTTCTTCTTCAAGAGTTTCCAGGGTAGGGAATGGTACTAAAAGAGCTCTTGGTGACTTTCAGTACTGTCAACCATGATATCCTTCAAGGAGGACTTTTCAGGTTTGATTCTGGAGGTACCGCTTAGCAATTGTTCTGTTCTTACTGGATGGCTAATTCCAGAAAGCTGTTCTGGTGAAAACAATGCTCAGTCCTTTAGCAATAACATTTTGGGTTCCTCCAAGTTTTCAATACCCACATAAAATTAGTGAGGGAAGTCATTTGGTTTAAGAAGTCAACAAATCTCTTTCTTTATCAGAACCAAGACGGGCAATTGGTTTTTTCAGAGTGCTAATGAGATAGGTAAACTGGTGGTTGGTAAGTGCTGCTAAATGGTATTTCACAATCCTTGACAGGGTTATACTTCCACTGAGGAATTAGGTTTATTGGGGGTGCTCACTGGTCCCTCCTTAATACTGGAGCCTCAAATGATTGCTATGGCTCAGAGTGTCTTCATTCATACCTGAATAGGGGATGCTCTAGCAACCTTCCTCCTAAGTTACAAACACTGTGCTTTTTAAATGGTTAAATGGGTGAAGATCACAAGCCCTCCAGCTTGCCCCACAGAAAATAGGATAATCTTCCCCACCTATTTCACCTGCTTCCCTGAGAACACAAAAGTTTCCATTCATTGCAGTGAACCAGGCTTTGATCCACCAGCTGCTCTACACTAGGTTGGCTGTGCAAATGGTATCTTTCCCAGTCATTCCCTCATCCTTCCCACTACTTGCTATCATGGAGGGAAATGAGTGCAAAGTGATCTTTTTCAATTATAAGACTGAAATGTATGCAGTTTTAGGCTACATCCAGGTATCAGTTATTTATGTCTATGAGAGGATAAAGGACAGACTGGCACATCAACAGTTTTACTTCAGAATCACCCACCAGCTGTCCAGGCTCCAGAACTAAGCAAGAATCACACACACACACACAGAGCTGCAATAAAAGCAGGGACAAATATTCACTTGCCCCCATATGTACTAGCATTTGCAGTCATGAATACTAGTACATGCCAATCCACCCACCCACGTGGCTGAACACTTATCTTGGTGCAGACACAAGTCCAGGTGTCACCATATTCCATCCTAATGCCAGATGGCACTATCACCAGGACAATGGTGATGTGCCACACACACATGCTTGTGTCCAGAGATGGGAATGGCAGTCTCTTGTTATGGTAAGTGCATGTGTGAAGCATGAAATCGTGTTCCATACATAGCTGGCTTCCAGTGCGCTCCTGCACAGAAGGGGTCATTTCTGAGTTGGAAATGGTCCCTTCCAGTGCACATGTTCCATCTGGGAGCTCACGGGAAGCTAACTATCAGGAAAAGGACAGAAAGGCCCCAGGATCTTCCATTTATTAAGTTGATAGCAGAAGACAAGACGGATAGGCCTGGCAAGGCTTTAACAAAGGCACAGGTTCCCACAGGCTTACTCTCCCTTCAAGGTCACCATGTGAGAAAGACATGATAACTTAGGGGGGTCACCATGGGGATGCAGGATTGAGGAGGAGTGCAGCCACACAGATGGCTGCAATTCAGTGAGAGCTGAACATGGATGGGCAGTGGGTACCACACTCTGAAACATCTGTAAGTCACCTCTAAGCCACCTTACATATTATTATTTTTCCTGCTGGGGATGAACGCAGCCTAACATTGAGAGATACCCCATCTCCATTACCCATTCATTGTTCCATCCATCTAGCCCTTTCCATCCCTAATTCCCCTGGACGATTGCCTGTTTTTGATGAGTAAATCTTTTATGACCCTGTTGAAAAGACGAAGATGAATTTACTAACAATGTATTGAAACATGAATCTTGACTGACTTCATTTCTGGACTGCAAAAAGAATTGGAGCCATTGACAAATGCTAACCCTGTTGATTCTGGAGAGCACAACAAAGGTCAACATTAACATGGAGCAGCTAACATTAATTTATAACACTAAATAGGACATTATCATTAGCAACCACTAATAGAACACTAAACGCATTCAGTAGCCCCACAGCAAGCAGGAACTTGACAGGTTTATAACGCTAAACAGTCAGTGACATTACAAATCTGTAACGTTAAAAATATTGGCATTGAAGGAAGGGATGGAACACATTTTTCTGGCAGGCATTTGTACATTGAGCTTCCAAGTTTAGATGATTGCTGGCAGCATATCAGTAACATATTCAGTATACTTGCAGCCTAATTTGCAAATAGTGGGTATATGAAAACATGGAAACAGTAAAGGTGTATTTGACTTGAAAAGGTCAGGAGAAACAGAACAAACAAGTTGAAGTCATCCCATTTGATCTTTGTGGGAATCAAACTAGTTTTGTGTGATTAAGATTAAAAATAATGTATATGAAGCTTGCACAAAGTGTGCTGACTAATGTGTAACATTTACATACACATTTCTGTATCCATGTAACATGGAGGAGGAGAAAGGGATAAAACTACCGAAGGAATGCATTAGAGATTTCTATCACAGCTGCACTGAGATATCATTTTTAACAAATGCCCCATTGACACCTATTTTCCAAACCACTTGACTAAGCACAGTTTAAAAGAATAGATCAACAGCAGCAGACTACTTCTGGCTCTGCCAAGTGTCAAAGTATTATTTAACATAGATGTAAAATCTACAGCAAGGGACTGTTTATATGGCTTGCACAGGACAAAATATCAATTTGATGTCTCTCCTTCACTGGCTCTATGAAGCAAAGAGCTGGAGCTTTTCCTGTAACTGCACTATAATTTTCACAGACCTTTAGCATTCATGTTGGATTCTTATTGAATACTGCAGAGTTATCCTTACATCTATCATTACCTAGGGATGATGGAGAAATCAGATACCAGTTCTATCTGGGAGACCTTTGTTGATCAGATTCTGAGATTTGTTGGACTTCAATATTAATAGATGACAATATAATCAACCCTGTTTATTTAAATTGAGTTTTTTTTTTATTATTGCCATCATTATCTAAAATAATACAAGGCAGACTGTTGAACATTTTCTAGATCAACATGCTATTTTATTTCTTTCCAATCCTCTGTTTTGCTTTCCAGACACTAAAACCATATTTTCTAAGGCTCCCGAACTCCATAGGATGGTCCAGAAGATGCAAAAATTAAAAAAAGCATATTATTCTGGTAGACCAACTTCACAAACTTCATTTTGGCACTTCTTTTAGATCTGAATAAAAGAGCCCCTTAATCTGGATCACATGCCTCCCAACTGCACATTGGTATGGAGGCTTCACTGTTATTAGTCATGTTCCATCTGCACAAGATGGAGCTAGACCTAGATTAAGTGGCCCTTAATTCGGATATACTGTGGAGTTGTTTGAGTCCACAAGGAAACCCAGGGTCTTGTTCCAGAGCACAGGAGGTGTTTAAATGGCATACCTTTATGATCTGGAACTAAAGTGGGGGGGGGGGCTGTTTTTCTGTGGCATGCTATAATATGCTGCCAAAAAAATCATGTCCCAAGCCCAAGGCTAGGAACTTCCATTCCTAGGTTTGGGTATGGGAGGGTCTGTGAAACTTAAGTGAGCTCTGCTGCAGCCATAGGAAAGTGCAGCATCACCAATGCAGGCCTCTGCTTAATCCAGATCAGTGGATTCCATTATTCCAGATCCACTAATCCAGATAAAACAGAAGTAAGTGCAGAATTACCTAACATTTGCACACTATCTTCTGTGCTAATGTGTTTCAGTGTGTCACTTAGCAATGAAAATTTGGATTTTGGGGTTGGTCCATACAGAATTCAAAAGGATCAGATTCCAGGGAAAGTGGTACTGGTCCCACTGACAGAGCAATGTGCCCCAGTACAGAACCCAAACACATCCATAAGGAGAATCCCTCTAACAGCTGCATTGCTTCTGTCTTCCCATGGACAAATATGGCCAATTTCTGCCATTTTCCTTGTCTATCAGAGGAGTCACCCGCGTGGAAACAACATCAGGTAAATCACCCTTTCCCACAATATGTTTTCATGGGAGAAATGGATTTTGTTACCCATCTCACCTGGGGGTAATTTCCCCACATTTATGGGACAGACAGCTTTCAGGGCAGTTGGGCCAACTGCTCCATGGTGGGCAGTTTTCTATGTTCTACACCATGAAGATACATGGTCCCTATTTTCAAGCCAGAAAGAGATAGAGATTGAGCAAGAGAAGAGACAGAATGAGACAGTGAAGAGTAGGATGGAACTCCTCTTAGAAAAAGGGAGAACCCAACAGCAAGCCAGCTCTCTCCTTGTTTTATACAGCCCAGCCATCTTTCTCTTCTCCAGTTTGCACACTAGGGAGCTGGACTGTTATCAGGAATGCTGGGTTCGATTCCACCCTCCCCCATGAAGCCAGCTGGGTGACCTTGGGCTAGTCACAGCTGTCTTCTGAGCTCTCACAGCCCCACTCACCTCACAAGGTGTCTGTTGTGGGGAGAAGAACAGAAGGTTTGTCAGCCCTTTGAGTCTCCTCAAAATGGGTGAGAAAACTGGGGTAGGAAAGCCAAGTCTTCCTCCTCCTCCTCCTCCAGGCACTTCCCAGCTGTGTGGGGCTGTGCCGGGCCGGACTAGACTGATCCAAGCCCAGTAAAAGGCACAGAGTTGCTGCTGCCACCGCTTTGCTGAAATTAATGGTACGGAGCAGTAACAGCAAGGGCAGCAGGGCTGGACTTGGTCTCTAACGGCCAGAGTTGCCTTCCTGGCTGACGCTCCTGCTGCCTTGAGGTGGAGCCAGGTGGGGAGCTGAGTTGCCCATGAAGCCCCTCCAGGCTCTGTGCCTCTTACGCTTACTGATAGGGCTTCCCCAAGGCTCGAGGAGGAACCTTTGCCCTGCTTTTACCCGTTGCTGCTTCTCCTTTGAGCAAAAGGAGAACCCAGCAACAAGCCAGCTCTCTACAGCCCAGCTGGCTTTCTCTTCTCCTCAAGTTTGCAAGTTAAGGAGTCAAAGTCTTATTGGGAATACTGGGGTTTGATCCTGCACTCCCCCACAAAGCCAGCTGGGTGACCTTGGGTCTTTCCTTAGCTCTCACAGGTACACCGACCTCACAGGATGTCTGTTGTGGGGAGAAGAACAAAAAGCTTTGCTAGCCACTTTGAGTCCCCTTAAATGGGTGAGAAAAGTGGGGCAGAAAAGCCGGCTCTTCTTCTTTTTCCACCTCCAGGCACTTCCCAGCTGCATGGGCTGGGTCGGGCTGGGCCAGGCCAAGCACAGTAAAAGGCAGCAGCGCTGGATTTGATCTGCCAGGGTCAGAGTTGCCTGGCTGACACTCCTGCTGCCTTGAGGGGGAGATGGACGGGAAGGCGAGTCACCCACAAAGCCACCTCTAACCCCTGTGCTTAAGGGACAAGGGCTTAATAAGAGGCTGATGTGGGGAGTGGGGAGGCGTGTGGGCGGGCGGGGAGATTTCAGCCTGCTGCTGACAGAGGGCTTCTGCCAGCACCCAGGGTCAATTGGCAGCAGCAGCAGCAGCCAAAACTAATGGTCGCCACCAGATGCAAGCCGAGCTGTTAGGTTTGGAGGAGGGAGGGAGGAGCATATGCTCAAATGTTAAGGGCGGGGAGTCTGTTCCTTTATCAAGCTGGGCTTTGATCCACAGCAGTTCTCTGCAAGTTTGAGGCAAGCAACAGAACCTGTCTTAATCACTCCTTCCACCATTTTTCTATGGAGCTGGTGTTCATTTCCATTTCCATTGGCTTGCTCCAGAAAAATAACAAGTGGGCATAAATAAGGGATTTATGTGTGTCCCTAAGTTGGGGACCCAGTGGACTATATGCAATTCTATATAAAAAGCTTAAGATTTTTGTCAAACATATCGACTGATAATGATGATGATAGATAGATAGATCACCTTATGATTCTGTCTACATCTATCTATCATCTATGTGTCGTCTGTCTATATAAGGGTATGTAAGCAATAATCTTAAGTTTATCTGTCTGTTTAATATATCATTAGACAGATAGAAAAGGGAGGGAGAGTGCATCCAGACAGTGATATCCCTGTGCAGCCACTTCCATTCATCCCAACGGGATGAGAGAGAGCTGTGCAGGATGGGCAGACCCTTGTCCTGTCATCCAGACAGGATGATCAAACCTCTATTGTATCCTCCCAACAAATGATCACTTTCCCTACTGTGGCTGCACCACCACTGCTTATCAATGGTCGTGTGACCAATCACGTGACTGCCAGATAAGCAGCATTTTTTCTACTGTCTGGAGGCACCCATAGAGTGAAATGCGTGGACAGAATGGCTTAACACAGTAAACAGATAAAGTAGAGATGATATGAATTTTTCAAATTTTGGCCTACTTTATTATTCCTTATATCTGTTTTTAAAATGTTGCTTCTTTGTATGATTCATACAGACAATTCCTTTTTGCAACAGCTCTTCAATATTATTTTTTACTTCTATAGAAATATCCTAACAAAGCAGCACTCTTGAGGCATCTGTGCAGTAGCTAACTAATACTATGTGTTTGTTTATGGATGAAAAAAGTAATAAAGCACAAGAAAGCAGGAGGTGCTTCTTTCTGAGGCCAAAAAGAAATTTATAAAAGAATGTGAGCTGAACTTCAATGTATTTAAAATTGGGGAAGATACAGCCAGCACAAATCCTACTGTAATTGATTTTGTTATTATTTCAAGGCTATGTTAACGTTCAGTTTATTGCATGTGCTTTAGTATGTTGCTAGCAAAAAGTTCCAGAAATAAATTTTACCATTTATTGCCCTTCCTTACTTTTAAAGCCTTAGGGACATCATAGATTTTAAGCTCATTGAGATGAAGTTAGCCAATATTCAATGGGTAAAGAAGATCTATTGACATTCATCCATGTGTGTCTAAAGCATGCATTTTTGCTTATATTTGGCTTAATCTTGAGAGCTCAAGCAAAATTCTCTATCTAAAACAGTTTCAGATAAACAAAAATATTTCAACAAGACTATTGCTGTGGATTTTCATAAAATAAAGCAGCAGACATTTTGCTTGAAGAGAAGTTATATAGAGTTGCTCAGAATCTAACATTAACAAAGTAACAAAATGACTCCTCCTTTTAATGACTACAATCAGCTTTGCACAATGTTCTCCTGATATTTCTATTAGCATGTATGTCCAGGCATTCTGAGCTTAGCTAGAGGCAGACATGCCCAAGGGATATTCTGTCCAGTGATCTTGACACATTTTGAGAGTTTCACCCAGTTAGTGTATGGATACACACCAAATTTGCTACAAAATGGATTAAAATTAATTAAAACACACATATGAAATAACACTCTGAGCATTTCTGCATTTACTTTAGATCTTGAATAGGAACAGGACTAAGCATACTCCATCTGCATGCTGGTGTGGTCTAAGAGAAGGCAAACCCCTTGCAATTACACTCCATCCACACAGGATATAGTGTTAGCCCAAACTGATGGGTTGTTCCAGTCTACTATTAGATCGCTTTAAAAGGATCTACTGGCAGTTTAGAGGGTGGTATACAGAGACAACAGAGGTGTGCAGACAACTTGCCTCCATGCTTCACTATACTATGAAACCCTGCATGTCCCCTCGGCCTTCTGAAGTTTTGGAGCCCCCTATACTAGCTCTGAAGCTGGTGCAACCTAGTTTTTGTTCTCCATTTTATTTGTATACCACCTCTCCAAAAGAAAATTTGCCCAAGCAGTTTACAACAAACAGAAAATATACAATGCAAAGTAATAATTAAAACGTTATAATAAAAATACATTATAAAAATTGCACGTCATACAAAACATTGGAAAATAAGCCAAAATGCACACATTCAAAAAAAAATAAATGAGGCAGCTGAGGCTAAGTGGAGTCCAGAGCAGCTGACAAAAGGCCCCAGTCCCCCAAAGGATCACCTCCTCCAAGATGTCCATGCCCATCCAGGCTGGAGAGTCATCTAGAGGGTAGAATGGTCTAGGCTGCCACCACTAGACCACCCACAGGAGGTATGGCACAAGCAGCTGTCCTTTATGGTCTCTGGTGTAGTTGAGACCAGGTAGAGTCCAGAGCAGCTGACAAGAAGGCCTAGTCCCCCAAAGAATCACCTCCTCCAAGATGTCCATGCCCATCCTCCAAGATGTCCATGCCCATCTAGAGGGCAAAGTGATCTAAGCTGCCACCACTAGACCACCCCCAAGCAGTATTGCACAAACAGCTCTCCTTTATGGTCTCTGATGTAGTTGAGACCAGGTGGAGTCCAGAGCAGCTGACAAGAAGGGCCTAGTCTTGCAAGGAAGCAGCTCCAAAATATCAGGGCCCATTCAGGCTGGTGAGTCATCCAGAGGGCAGAGTGGTCTAGTTCTGCCACCACTAGACCTAAGGGATGGCAAGGTTCCCTTCCTCCTCTGGCAGGACTTCCAGTTTATGGACAGCTTTGTGCTATGCCTGGAATTATCCATTCTATGGAGTCTGGTCTACTTAATCCAGTCTATTTAGTCCAAATTGCTGAAGACAAGTGTGGAAAGGCCTAGATAACAGTATAAAAGTTCACAACATTAACAGTATGAAATTCTACCTGAAGCACTAGACTCTTTTTTTATTATTATGGAGAATAATACTAGATTATCTTTTATCATCTTTCTATTCAGTTAATGGGATTATTTGGCTAAAGACTGGGGAGAAACAGAACTTATACATTCTTCAGATGCAAGGTGCTCCTTTAGTGTATGAAGAAAGATTTGATCTGGGTCTGCAGAAACAATAGTGGGTCAATCAAAACTAGAAATAGTAATGATGGGAAGAGTGTGTAAATGATTTTTCTTTTTTAGTTTGTGGTAAAGTTTTAATAAATAAAATTATTTTTTTATTAAAAAAACCTAGAAATAATGAGGAGCAAAAGCGCTTGCCATAGTCTGTGCCACCAGCATGTGGATGGCAGGCCCCAATTCTAAGATATAATCTGGAATAAAACCTAGTGCAGAAAGACCTATTATATTTCACATGAACAGAATCCTAATGGCATCCCAGAAGCACTCAAAGGATTTTGCATCCATTGAGAAGGCAGAAATGCTTTCTCCCAGACTTCTGTGTCACTGCTAATACCACTACCAAAAGTATGGACTTGGCACTAGTTCTCATTTTTCAGGATGAATTACTGTTTACTTGAATTACTGAATTATTGTTTACTTGAATAAAGAAATGACTAACTTCTGAGACTGTATCTTGCATTTGAGAAAATAGTTGTGGTCAGAAACATAAAACTGGGGAACAAATATTTGTGCAACCAACACTTGGCACATTTTGCTGTGTGTAAACAGCACTTTTACCAGCAGGAACTTCCATACTGCAATGCCTTTTACTATATCAATAATGCTAATCTTTGCATAGATTTTGGATGTTGTTTCCCCTCATATCTCCTTACAGGTATTGGGGAGTTAGTCCCTTGTTTTGGAATCTCACAGTTCTTCTATGTGAGTTCATAAATACTGGAATCTAGTTCTTTCTTCCCTAGGAGTGGAAGAAAAATGTTCATCACCTTTACAATTCATTCACCTTTGCAATTCATATGAATTGTGAAGGTTCAAAACTTCACATTCAAATCGAATATTGCCTGTATTCAAAGACTGACCATCTCATGGAAAGCAGACAATTTAATGCCTTTATTCAAAGCTTTCGAGTGGTTTCAGATTCGGAGGTGCAACTGGTGGCAATAGGGATTTGAAGGGAATTCAAAGTCTAGCACATGTGAAGTGACTCCATTCTCACAAAGGGAAAGTTCTGTCCCATTCACTCTGATGCAAAGTGAACAGGAAAAAAAATTGTGCACATCCTTGTTTTTCCTTGCCTAGTCTCTGCTCTTCAGCTTTTATCTTGAACTAGAATGATGTATAGGGCAAAGCCAGAAGTTATGATTTAACACATGCTCTTGTACACACACACACACACAAATGCATGCACACAAACATTTAAACATCATCTACTTTTCCTTTTCAAATAGACCCAATTGACTTAAATTAATATTTTGAATAATTAGCACTCAGACAGGAATCTACTTAATGACATCTTAATGAATTGTAATGATCTGCTGCATTAAACCCTCTAGTTAGCACTTATTATCACAAAAATGAAACAGTAGGGAACATATTCTACAATTTGAAAATGTGCACTAGATAAAAGCCTTAGCTAACAAGAAGAGCTATATATATTTATATGGTAACAGTGAACATATTTTTGCAGTTAGCATGAACTGCTTTGCAGGACTGCCTATACAAGAAGTATATGGTTTTTTATTTTACTCTTGGTCTGTGTTACACCGTTATCTGGAATGAAACGGTGGAGATACATTTTTTATTTTTCTTATAGCTGCTATTTTTATATGGCTGCATTCATTGCACTATGGTGATGGTTAGCTGTTCATTAAAGAGGTTTTCAAACAAGGGACTTCTACTTTCTCTACAAAAGTGTCTTTTTTGAGGGAGGGGGTGAAACAATGCAACTTTTTGTGCCTTTGGAATAGTCTAACTTTCCTTCTATAGCTGAATTTGCACTTCAGCCCGTAGTACGCAATTAGATAACCACTAGGCAGGTACATCTGCACTGTCAGGAAGTGTTTACAGAATAGAAACACCCCCTGCCTGCCTAGAGGTTGCCTAATTGCATGCTAGCTGTGGAGCACAGAATTGTGCTCCACAAACATACAACCCTTTACCAGAGACTTACCTTTAGCATCCAGCTGTGGAGATCGTCGGAGCTGCCATGCAAACGCAATGGGAGCTCCAATGACCCCCTGACATGACTGCACAAAGCATCAGCATTGTCATAGCAATGGCGCTGATGCACACACAGTCACAGAGGGTGCCACACACAAGATGGCAGCCCCCAGAAGAAGAGCAGCCCAGCAATCAAACACAGGTGAGTATTCGATCATGCACAGGGTAGGCTGTTATGAACTAGCACTCACAAGTGAAATCACCCCATGTTGCTGTTTGTCTTCTAGTTGAACTTGGTAAATATTCACCATGTTTGTTTGTTTTTTAGCTTTTTCTTCAATCCATTATTAATTATGATATGAAGTAATGTCTCTGCTTGTCGATTCAATCAGAATAAAAAAGGGTTTCTTATACAATTGGGTAATCAGATTCATATTTTAAAAAACTATTTAGTAAGGTATCCCATCTTTTTCCTTGGGTGCTTCCAGACTCATTAATACTGTGCAGCAGAATGCACAGTAGTGGTGGTGTTAGAAGATGTCCTGGTACGTAGTTTGGGGGAAAATAGCTTGCTCAGACATCCCCATTGGGATCTTTTTACACTGAATTTTGAATAACGCAAGAGCAGTTTCTTGGGTGCTTAGAAACATAAGTAGTCCTTTTTCCTCCAAAGGAAAAAAAAGTCTTTAATAATAAATATTAAAAAGAGTAAAAAATGAAGGGAGCACTATGCAGAGTGCTTCAAATAAGCAAAGCAGATTCCCAGTGGGGCATTAGCTTGGCTGGCAATATGGAGATATATAGAAGGAAAGATGAGAAAAGCCTATCCTAAGACCCTATGCTATAGTTCGACTGGCTCTCACCCATACACTTCTCAGGAGACACATGGAATGCAAGTTTTCTTCAGAATTCAGCAAAGGCCCAGATGCAGCTGAGAAAAACAGAAGCAAGTTATCTCTCTCTCAGGTAGAAAAGATTGATACCAGATCACGAGGAAGCTGGGTTTTGCTCTCTGGAGAAATGGCAAGCAGGATGCTGGCTTTGTGCAGGATCAGAGATCAAAGCTGCCCAGCACACCATGAATTGCAGATCCTGAACAGGGCAGGATTGCCAGTGCTTCAGCTTGTGATTTCAGCTCATGGTGGAGAAGTGATTTTCAGCATGGCAGCAATGGAAGTGACAGACCTCAGGAACAGGGCTGCCCAACAATGGGCTGAAAAGAGCTGATTTTATACTCTGAGCTAACCAATCAGATCCAGAGTGGGAAATTTTGAATTCCAGCATAGGCAGAGCCAAATTTCTAAGGGGTCCCCAAAGCTGCCTGGTCACTTGATGAGTCATCAAGCACTTAAAATCAGCATCTGTCTTCAGCTGTGCATCCTAAACAAAAAGGGTAGCACCTTTGCTCAGGTGTTAACTGTTTCAGATCTTAGTAAACAAAAGCTCATGGTTTCCCATTGAGGTGTCATTTAGCTTATGTATTTATCTGGTCTGCCCTGCGCATAAGCAACTTAAGGTGTGGTCCAGGAAATTCCAAATCCTCCTGAAAGCACACTTTTCTGAAGGCATTATTTTCTACTCACAATTCTTTGCATCCAGCTTTATAAGCCTAGCATGGAATTATGATATTCAGCTAAGAAATGCCAACAATCGCATTTGCCATAAAGCTATAAGGCAGCCTTGTTTGTCTCAGAGAGAGGGTTTTGGGAGTCCATAGTCTTACAGTGGGGGTGTCACACACAATGATTGACAGATCATGGTGGTGACGCATTATCCCATCACTACTGCAAATTTACCGTAGTGCAGGATAAAGAATGCTCACTGCGCAGTATTAACTAAATATGAATCTTCCCGCCAGTCTGGGCAGGATGGCAAGAGACAACGAGAGCAGTAAGGGCAGCTAAAATCCAATTGGCTGTCTCATCCCATTTGATAGCACTTCTGAATGAGCTCTCGCAGATTCCTATGGGAAGCTACTGAGCTGCATTTTGGGTCGGGATGGCATGGTGTCATTTTGCAGCAGGTAAGCTGTGATTTTCCTCTTAACTGTGCATTTATTCCGTAAGTCTGGAGGGGTCCTCGTCTTCATCTTTGCTCTGCTTTCTCTTTAATTGGAAGGCCAAAAGTTATCTGGACTATCCAGCTTTCTTCATCCTTGTTCGTTTCCTCTCTCTTCCCTAAAAAAGTCAACCAGGTGGGTCAGGATATGGTATCCAGTTTGAATTTTTCTAAGAAGTTCTGTACTTCTAGTTTGAACTTTAAGCACCTGTCTCCTAGCCACTCTTTAATGAGCTGGCTCTATCAACACACAGTTCTAGCGCTGTGTGCACCCTGGGCTATTGATAGATCTTAAAACAAACAAACCTGCATAGGAAAGAACACTCAGCAGGAAACCCTGAAAGAACAGGTACCTGAAATAATTAGATACTGTAGGTAGAAGAAGGATGACTAGCATGGGACAAGAGCTGAAGCTGTATAGTCGTCTTTTTGTACTCATGAGTTCTGTATATGTGAGATTTCCCTGAAAATTATATAAAGTCTCTGCTTGCAACCCACATATTTTTAAGCCAAGAGGAAAGACAGTGAAAGGGTGGGAGTAAGGAATTGCATATGGTTAATCGCCTCCATCAGGCCCCAGGAGTGCTGGTGAGTAGGTGGGCATGATTGGGGTGTCTACAGTACTCATGCCAGCCTCACTGGGGGGACATCAGAAGCACAACATGATCACAGAGAGGCATGGTGGAACAGCTACACTAATTTGCAACACCTTTTTAAATTAATTAAAATAAATTCCAGTTTACTTGCATTGTCCTACCCTTCCAAAGGTTTTAGGAGCAAAGATCCAGGAGGAATAAGATGCCTTTCAGTATAGGAATCTTCAAATGTTCAGATGAAGTGGCACAATATCTGCTTTCTAAGATGTACAGGAATAAATTGATGTTAATAGATATGATGGACAGTTCACTCCACTGTCAGCCTTTTGAGGCTTAGAGCAGGAGCAGCTTTGCCCACCAACTTGATGAAGTTGACAAACAAGTGTGACACTGAATCCTTGCTATGGAGATGACAGTGATCCTGTAGAAGCCTGGCAGGGGTCTAAGCTCCGAGAAGGCTAGGAGAGGACAGTACAGGAGTAAGATGATTAAAATTTCAGCTTGTTCTTGGGGCCAATTCTAAACGTGGCAGTGTTGTCTGAAGTGTTCCAAAGGTCTCAGATGTTTTGTTCAAGAGGGCAGACGTTAGTATGTAAATAGCGCCATCCTTAATGACACTTTGGCCATCTTCACATTGGCATGAAGGGAAGTGGTCCAGCTGGAAGAACTCATCTGGAACAAGCCTGTCTGCACTTGAGTGGTCTGTTCAAGGAAAGGGCCCATGCCACCCAGCACTGCTTTTGTGGACTTCAGAGCCTGATGTGATCAAGAACTAAGGTTCCTTGCCTAGGAGATCTAGGTGGACCATGAATTAAGGTTCCTGGCCTAGGAGATCTATGGGGACCATTTCAGCAACACAATTTGGTGTGCTGCTGAAATGGTGCCCCCTGCTAACCCAGGCCATAGAGGTCTGCACCCTGCCACATGTTGCCCCAAACATTTTGGCCACTAGGCAGTATCCAGCCTACAAAGGCCTACAGAGGCCTAACCCAGGCCTACAAAGCAGCCTGGCCGGAGGCAGAAATGCCCTTTATTTCATAATGCCTAACTTTAATGGTGTCCTGGACTAAAGGACACATTTTTGGCATAGGATCATCTAGATACATTGTCAGACTATAATTGAATACCTGCAGAATCACTGAAAGAGTGATTGACTGAAAGGCACATAGTGAGTTCTGAGGAAAGACATCCAAGCAAAGATTTTGTTCCATTATTTGGAGCCAAAATTATGATAATGATAAAGTCTTATTTCTGTGCTGTGTAAATGAGTTCTAGGTGCATAGGTTATAGACTCTATCTGCACTGACAAGCTGTAGATTCGGATCACAGGGAGCCAAGGACTGAATCAGCACCATCTGTACTGATGGTGATAATCCAGTTCAAGCCTCCCTGAGGGTACAGAGATGGCATAAGCTCTACAGTCACCCCACCCCTTGGTGGCTAGGAGTGAAAGTTTCTAGCCTCAGGGCCTGGGGGTGGGGATGATTTTCAGTGGTCGACTATGGCATGTTGCTGAATGACAGCTCCTGGTAACTCAGGATCACATTGGGGTGCCACCTGCATGCTTCCATGATCCTAAATAGAGCCATTGGTCTGCAATAGATCTGGATCAGGGGCCTCTTGATCCAGCTCTGACTCCATTTTGTACAGATGGAGCCAGACTAACAGGGCAGGGACTCATTGGATCAGGCCTCATTGGATTAATGTGCGAGTCAGGAGTCCCAGGAACCATATCACATGGCTAGAGGAGAAAGGGTCCTAATTATAATTGTACTGTTTTACAGTACAAACTATTGTACTGTATCCAGCCTACAAAGGCCTACAGAGGCCTAACCCAGGCCTACAAAGCAGCCTGCCTGGAGGCAGAAATGCCCTTTATTTCATAATGCCTAACTTTAATGGTGTCCTGGACTAAAGGACACATTTTTGGCATAGGATCATCTAGGTACATTGTCAGACTATAATTGAATACCTGCAGAATCACTGAAAGAGTGATTGACTGAAAGGCACATAGTGAGTTCTGAGGAAAGACATCCAAGCAAAGATTTTGTTCCATTATTTGGAGCCAAAATTATGATAATGATAAAGTCTTATTTCTGTGCTGTGTAAATGAGTTCTAGGTGCATAGGTTATAGACTCTATCTGCACTGACAAGCTGTAGATTCGGATCACAGGGAGCCAAGGACTGAATCAGCACCATCTGTACTGATGGTGATAATCCAGTTCAAGCCTCCCTGAGGGTACAGAGATGGCATAAGCTCTACAGTCACCCCACCCCTTGGTGGCTAGGAGTGAAAGTTTCTAGCCTCAGGGCCTGGGGGTGGGGATGATTTTCAGTGGTTGACTATGGCATGTTGCTGAATGACAGCTCCTGGTAACTCAGGATCACATTGGGGTGCCACCTGCATGCTTCCAAGATCCTAAATCGAGCCATTGGTCTGCAATAGATCTGAATCAGGGGCCTCTTGATCCAGCTCTGACTCCATTTTGTACAAATGGAGCCAGACTAACAGGGCAGGGACTCATTGGATCAGGCCTTATTGGATTAATGTGCGAGTCAGGAGCCCCAGGAACCATATCACATGGCTAGAGGAGAAAGGGTCCTAATTATAATTGTACTGTTTTAAAGAGATCTCAAACAGTGACCCTTCAGATATTCCTGGACTGTAATCCCTTGATTATAAATTCTTTTGGGTCTGGCATGGAATCCTGGGGTTTGTAGTCCTTTAACATCTGAAGGACTGTAGTTTGAGACCCCTGTTCTAAAACACTGGGGCCACACATTCAACTTATGGGGCTATAAGTATTCAAGCCTAAACACAGCAGAAGCAAAGAAAAAAGCAAAGTGCAATGGAGGGAGAAGTAAAACCTCAAACTATTCCTTTAAGTTGCAAAGTGATAATAGAGGACATGTAGAGTCCGTTTTGAAAATGATTATCTTCATAGCACAAAAGGTCTTTATTCATATCATACCAATAGCTGTAGTTAAAATAACTCATTTAGATGCAGTCTAAGTGAAAATAAAAAGTTGTACCGTTAACTGGTACTGTTTCTGTTCCCATCATAATTTAAATTGTCTTTTTATTTTGCCTTCTACTTATTCTGAACATGTTCTTAATCTACTTTGCTACTTTTGAGATTGGTAGATATGCAGACAGTTTCTGTTGTTTACAAAAAGAATTTCAATATAAATGATGTCTCGTTTATTTGAATGTAACCAATGGCAGAAACAGCTACTGTATGTTAAAACATCACTTTTTCCACAATAAGTAAAAACTTCATTATGATAATAGCCCCACCCAAGCGAAGCACTTTTTCTATAGTGTATGTATGTTTTTCAGTTGTTACAAATACAGAGCACATTCATCTTTCATATCATGTCCGCAACCAGTGCAGTGCTCCCTAGTAGAAATGTGCACGAATGTTTTTTGACATTCTATTCGACTAGAATCAAATACCCAAAAATCAAATTTGATTCGAATCTTTTAATTCATATTTACAAAATTTGAATCTACTTGTTCAAATATTTTATTCTAATCTGCACATATAAATGTCAATAACGTTTGTTGTGCATGTACACATCTTCCCCACATCAGTATGCATCCTTACACATCCATATGCATACCATAGTTACTCCATATGCAATCCATTTTTCTCCCATACGGATCTGTACAACTGCGTATAGATGTGGGAAAGATGTGGATCTTCAAGTATGCATCGTGTACGAACGCATACACATATGAACGTCCAGATAATTCAAATGAATAGATCCAAAATTTGAAATTCAATTCAAATGTTTACATCCAAATTTTGGGATATTCTATTTGAGTTTGAATTTCAAAATTTGGCACATTTGATTGGATTCCAAATGCCTATGAATATTTGTGCACATCCCTATTCCCTAGTTTTGGGCTACTTATAACCCCTACTCATTGGATATGTTACCTGAGGTTGCTGGAGAGTGAGATGCAATATCTAAAACATACCCCACTGGCTTCTTTTGACCTACTTTTGTACAACAGGAAGACATCTTATGCCTCAATAATTACATCACTGAACTGTCCTGGCACTGTATGTTGCAAGAAGAAATGAAATATATGTCATATAAAACTTGAGCCCTGGCTAGACGGGTTCATAATTGTGGCAGTGATCTGCTACCAAAGTGGCAGACCCATCTTGGTGCTTGTCCCACTGCCCATCACATCTTCGTTACTGAAGTAAAGCCATGTGACATCTCACAGTCGTGTGGTATGATCAATGGCCAAAAATATGACCAATAAATCCATCACTGTGCCATTGAAGGGTGTCAGATAAACAGCACAGGAGAGATAAAACACTGCTCAAACACTGTGGTTTTATAATGAAGTCAAGGCAATAAGCATAAAAATCAATGTGACTCATGGGTCAAAGGTGTGTATGCTAGGGATGTGCATGATTTGTTTTTTTGACATTTTAATTTTATTTTAATTTTATATTTATATCCCGCCCCATACCCAAGGGTCTCTGGGCGGCTCCATTTGATTCATAATGGATCAAATGTTAGAAAATCCATATTCATTTGAATAGATCCTCTTCGAATGTGGTAGGATTCTACTAGAAACAAATACATTCATACATATTTGTACGGATATCCGATACATATCTGTTGAAGGCATACATATCCAATACTATTGAGTAGATATCCGATATGAATGCATACGTATCCAATACTTATCCAACATGAACACATATGTATCCAATAACTATCTGTAACATATCCATCCTCTGAAAGCATCAAATCCATCCTAAATCCACTTTTAATCCACTCTCCATCCATGTCAAATGTAATCTGGATCCATTGCAGATGTGACTGGAGCAGATGCTTTCCCACCTCCCCAGTTTAATGAATGTCCAAGCTATTTGTACAATTGTCCAAAACATTCATATTGTATGATTGTCATAATATTTGATTCATTTATGAATGTCCAAATTTGGATGAATTCATACGAATAATGAACTTTATGAACATCTGTGCACAGCCCTAGTGTATGCATGCCACTTTAACATGGTTGTCTGATCATGGCCTTAGTTGTGAACAATGGCGTTCTTCTCAAGGCATGCTTATGACATGTCTAAGAAATCTGTATTCTATTTGGCCCTGTCGTTGAAGTACAGGAACAAAAGTTTTCATCTTTTGAGACTTCAAGGCAGGGCCTTGTTAGCAGCACCACTTCCTGGTGTGTACCAGGTGTACCATGTACTACTTTTAATGGGTCCACCACCAAGCTGAAATACAATGCCATTTTGGCACCATATCCCACTCCATTTCTTCATCTAGTGTGGATGAAAGATATCAGATTGAGATGGGCCCCTTGCTGGTCTACACTAATGTGCGGGTTGTAAGGTCTTGAACGTCTCCTGTGGGTAATATACCAACAAATGCAGAAAGGGCCTATATCAAAAGTTACAATAAAACTAAGATTTAAGAGTACACATTGTTTCATGAATATTTTGAGACCATTGTTTGATTATAACCCAGTTTGTAATTATATACCAAATTTTGGCTTTATCAGACTTCATATACTCGTAACAAACTTTTCCATTCTTTCAGTTTTTGAAGACTTTTATATTGATTTTATCATTGCTGAACTTTTGTTCCATTTATTAGACTTATTTTAAACTGTAATTCTGTGGCATTTGATATCCGATATTTCAACATTTTAAAACTGTTTTTAAAAACTAAACTTTTCTTTTTTCTTTCTTCTCCTCATAAAAGAAAAAAAGAAAATCTACTTATAAACCTTTCTGAATTCACAGTGTTAACTTCCTCTCTGATGAAAAAGATGAGCAATTGTACAATGCTTTCAAATCCATGTACATTTCTCACTTGGAGTGCAGCTTTGAAATTAATTTTCTGGTTATGGTGTTATTTGAGGTAAAATTATAGGCATTTCCTTCCTCTCTCCCTCCCATCCCAATTTTAAGTAGATTTTTGTATTCAAGTTAATTCCTGGGGCTTTGAGTTTGCAGATAATTTAGTTTACTTTGTGTAAGGTTCTCTCTCTCTCTCTCTCTCTCTCTGCTTCAGCATGTGCTCCAGAGTGGTAATAAATTCGACAAGCTCCGCTATGCTGTGCTGCTGCCCTTTTGTAGCTGAAGTGTTTAACTGCCAGTGATGTGGTTGAAGAGATGGGATTGTAAATCTCTAGTTCTCCTAAATGTCCAGCAAAATGATTCACGAAAGGCTCGTTTATTTCTTTGGTACTGAACAGTGCCACACATTTTGGTGTGGGAGGGGGAGGGGGAACCAACCCTGAGTTCTAGTTTTTGCAGCCACAGAGCAAAGCATCTTTCAGTTTTCAAAGGAGGCAAAAAGCAAGAGATTTCTATTAAGCATAAAATACTTCTTGCCTAAATTAGGTTTATATATTAGAACTGCCACAGAATCTTGCCTGAAGTAGAGCTGGAAATAAATTTGGAGGGACTTTCTCAGGTGAGACATCTGTAGAATTTCAGTACAATTAGCAAAATCCCTCAGGGAAGTTTCACAAGTCTCTGTTTAAAGTCAGCCACCAGTATGTTTCAGGCATATGTATAGGTTTCAGGCCATATTTTATGGTAGCTGAGGCCCCCATCTCCAGTTTGGATAATTTCCTTCTCCCTTTTTCCCAGGCACTGACACGTTTCCACAGAACTCAATCCTCCCTTCATTCAACCTCAGAACTCAACTCATGCCAGAAGATTACAAGAAAAGATAGACCAAATGTCTCTGGAAACTTTCCCTTCTGCTTCAGCTGTTTTCTCCTTTTATATCACTAGCTTTTATTGTTAGGTGAAATGGTGTCTCAGCTTGTTCCCAGTTCATTCCTCCCAGAGGGGGTTCTAAGCAGCCATCTTGTCTGGAGAGAAATAATGGAGGAGGAGGGGAAGGAGGAGAAAAAGAGAAAATAGCTTCATGAATTGTTGCCTAGTAAAGAACCGGCTAAGTTTTGAATGCTTTGGGCATTTGTATGTGTGGACGCGCAAAGGATTCCAGAACTTCCCTGCCTTAGGTCAGGAGGCAAAGTGAGAAAATGCATTCTGCCTATGGAAAGAAACCTGGGGAAGCGATCTTGACACTTACAGCTAAGATGTGACTGGCTGAGCTGGCAGTGTGTTGTTATGAGCCTCCCAACTGAGAGCCCAGAAAGAATGATGGCTCTTCAAGGAAAATGTGGAGCCACAAGGGTTGAGTTTGCCTGTTGTTCCAGGCCTTCCTTCAAACAACTGTCAGGTATTATTCTTCCTATGTGCCCTGCAGTGGACTATTTCAAATTATAGCCATGCATCTCCAGCAGATCGAAAGAGGTTCAACATGAGATTCTGGACCTCAAGTTCTATTAGGATTCTAGAAGTTGTCCAAGGGTGTTTTTCCACTGTCACTAGAAGTGACAATTGGCATTTTAGGACATAAGGAAAACTTATTTTGGAACAGACTTTGGGGGTGTTTTTTCACTGTCACTGGAAGTACCCATTAAGCACCCATTAATGTCTGTTCCAAAATGAATTTTTCTTATGTCCATTTTTTTTCCTATTGGAAATGCCTTCAAGGACAGCTTTATGTATATGGCAAATCTAGAAGTCTCATTACAATTTCCTTCTTTTCATAATCTAAAAAAACTGACTTATTTTTGATGGATAGAATTTCAGGGGCACTGAAAATTATCCGACAACCTTTTTGATTAAGATTTTTAATAATATCAGGAGTAACACACCTGACACAACAGAGACGTGCAAAGTTTGGTATATGTTCAAAAATTCAATGAATAGGCCAAGTTTATGAATGTTCACATCAAAAGGAACATGTGATTTTTCAGATATCTGGAAATTCAATTAAAGCAAACCAGTCTGCCATTCACAAACTGGAACAACTCAAACAGTTCATGTTTGCTGTGTTTTTGCCATTAAAATGTTTTTTTCCCCCAGTGGGAAAAAATGTATTTAATGTTTTTGGACAAATTTAAAAATGAACACAGAAAATCATTAGTTTTATTAACTGGTTATGTGTCAAAATGCAATTTTGGTCCAATGGTAAATCAAATGGACAATTGTTTTACATGTGCATTTGTATGAGAATGTTAAACAAGACCCCAGAATAAGGACTTGCCATCCACATGCTAGTGCAGAGTTTGGCCTTCTCTGCATCAGCAGCTGGATAGCACATCCCTATTCTGAAATATAATCTAGAATAAGGCCCTTTGCAGAAATGGCCAATATTTATGTACTTATTAATATACATATTGCTGGGCACATTTGAAGATGCACAAATATGCTTCTTTTTCTGAAGAAGTGGCAGAGAGAAGACTTCCATAGGGCACAAAATTGCCTGGCCGATCCGGCAAGAATTTAGCACTCTAAGCTCTAACTTTCCTGGTTACTTGTATTCTGTGTGCAGTGAACATCTGAGTTTATGGGTTCCAGCCAATAATAAAAAATGGATGGGGATTCAAAAATTAGGTTTTCTGGGGTGGGTCCTCTGTTCCATTGACACAGCGTAATAAATGGGACTCAGAAACTCCCACAGATTTACTGCAAATTATGCAGAGAATCACTCTGCAGAGCCCAATCTATCTTTTGCTGCTTGTCTTTTGGACAAAAGAGAAAGAAATAAGTTTCCTTTTAAGTAGGAATGTGAGGAGATAATTTAGATGGGCTTTTTGTGTTTTTTCAGATAATACATTTTCTTCATGCTGCTAAATAACTTACAACATTAAGTACAACCCTTGTTATCTGTTTTTTTTTCCAGTCTTGTTAAAACTGATGACTGGAACTTGCCTAGAAGCATCAAATGACCTTTCCTCTTGAGATTCTAGAATTGCCAGTAAGATTTTCAAGATTTGTTCTTTTTCTTTTTTGCAAAATTTGTTCTTTAAGTTGCCAATGGAAAAATCAAGAAGGGAAAACCTTTGGTGCAAGCAGTACTAGGGACGTGCACAAATGTTTTTATTTTTATTATTATTATTCTATTCATGGTATAGAAAAGGTGGATAGAGAAAAATTATTTTCTCTATCACACAACACTAGAACCAGGGAGTACCCTATGAAGCTGAAGGGTAGGAGAGTTGGATCCAACAAGGGGAAGTATTTCTTCAATCAGAGGGTCATCAGACTATGGAATTTGCTGCCGGAAGAGGTGGTAACAGCTACCAGCCTAGATGGCTTGAAAGTATGGTGAGACAAATTTATGGACAACAGATGTATCAATTAATGTGGAGGTACATCTTTCAGGCTGGGGGGAGGAGCAGGATGCTTCTAAGGCCATTTGCTGGGATTCAAGAGCAGGAAAAGGTTTGTCCTTGTCTCTGCTTGAGATGCCCATGAGCATTTGGTGGGCCACTGTGTGCAACAGGACTCTGGACTAGATGGGCTGTGGCCTGATCCAGCAGGGCTCCTCTTATGTTCTTATGATGCATGGCAATAGATACATAATAGATACATCTATCATGGGTGACAAGGAGTTCTGAATGCAGATACAATCCTCTAATGTATGTCCTGCATAAAAATGAACTTTCCATGCAGCTTAAGTGATTGAACAGTAAGATACGATGTTCAAAATGATTCAGGGTATATCCAGACTTCTTGATGCTATGTATCGGTATGCACAGCCAAGATCAAGCCGTCACACATGACAGCCGATACTTTGTAGTGGTGTTGCATTATAGTGTGAATTTAATTAATGCTGGTTGGAGAACACTCGCTTCACAGCATCAAGTAAAACTGAAACTTCCCACCAGTCTGGACAACAAGAACAGAGACAGCAGCTCAACTGTGATTGGCTGCCTCGTCCCATGTGACATGCATGGCAATGCAAACTCCCACATCTTCCTCCTTGGAGGCTACAGGGGGCTGCTGGAGTCTGGATGCTGGATCCCCACTTTACAGCTGGTAAACTGCAATTTTTTAAATAACTGCAGCTTTAATCTGCTAATCTGGAAGGGTTCTCAGAGTTTGAATGTATCAAGCTTTTGAGGGAGGATAATCTCAGACATTCGTTTGGACTTGGATATTCTTCAGATTCTTGACCATCCCTAGAAAAGCTCAAGGCAACACATAAAGTACTTTTACTTAGTACTTTAGGACGCAGCGCAATACTTTGCTCCAAGGACTATGGTTCATCTATTTTTGGTTAGAGTATCTGGCATGACTTGCATTCCAGCTAGGATAAGGAGTTGCTTATAATCAGATTTACCTGGACTAACACTTGCCACTTATGGAATTTGACCTTTGTCCAAAAAAGCTTTTCTATCAAGACCACAGCAGCAACTGGGTCACATTTGTGCCTTAACCGAATGGCAAAAATGAGAAGAAATATCTTTGCTCTCTTATCAGTGACACATGATAGAAGATCCCAGGAAGAATAATAACTTCACAAAAGCAATTGGATGTTATTGAGTCATGCAAATGTATTTTTAGTTTTCCTATGATCTTCTGGATCTAATTTGTAAAATTTTAAAATGATAGTGCAGCAATAAATAGATCTACAATTCAGCCTCTAATAGCTGCTTAGTAATAATAACATTGTGCTTTTCTGTCTTTCCTTGTTTTGCACTGCTAGCAGATTTCAAAAATAGAATCTAGCTGCTTATACAACACGTGATGTGTTATCTTTAAGAAAGCAATCCAGCCTTGTGCTGCTGACTCACAAAGTGAACTAATTAGGTTGTGCTGAATTAGAACATTCATCCTCAACTAGTAGCTTTCTCTGAAAATTTCAGTGTTTTCCATTAAAACTAATTGAAACCATTTGGTTAGTTTACTGTTGTGTTCTCTGTCCCATTAGGAGACCACATAAACACAAGCTTTAAGAAATGAAGAGAACATCTTAAAGATGGACATCCTGGCATTTTTTAACCAATTTGTACAACACTCTGAAAACTATTTCTCTGGTGCAATTCTACTTAAAAATGAGATCTTCCAAAAGCAAGAAGTATACAGAATTAGAGGTGAATAAGAACTATAGTCACAAATGGAACTGAAGCAGATTTAATCTTTCCAAGATTTAATCTTTCACACTTACCTGGGTTGGACCAATGCAGCTGGAACTGTTTCTAGCAGAAAGATTCCCAGCTACTGCCCTGCAGCAATGTCATCCAGACTTGGTTAGCATCTTCCAGGACAGTGCCGCCGCCACCCTGTGCTGCTTGAAAGCCCTAGGAGGACCCATTTTATCAGTGCAACTTAATGTGCTGCCAAAGTCAATCCCGCTGCTAAACTGGCATACAGAGGTGCTTGCTAGGGATATGGATTGACATCTTTGCAATCTGAGAAGATCCATGGCTTCATGGACAAAGGTAAAGTGGCCTAGATTTGTAAGCCAGCCTTCACACATAAAATGATCTTTTTGGCCTTTTTGCTGAAATTTCATTATATTCAGTGCCTACAGGAAGGGGTGGGGGTGAGCAGGGAGGTAAAAGTCCCCATGCCACCTCACCTCACACCCACGTTCCTCTGCCTCCTTCACTTCACAGAAGCCACTGATATAGGTAGCAGAGATCAGGAGATGGCACAAGTTCCTGGCCCAGCCTCCTGCTTCCATCCTGCCTCTCTCTTTGACAGTGACTCCATGGAAGCCACTGCCAGAGGCCGCAGAGATCAGAAGACAGTGCAACTGCCCAGCCCAAGCCATTTTGGACCACCTAGATTGTCCTTCACTCCCCTGCAGATGGTCATCATCAGAATGCGGAAGAGAGAGACCCAAAAGCATTTAGGCTTCACATTAGTAAGTGTGGAAAAGGCCAAAAATTGGAATGTATGTTGATTGGATGCAGTATATGTTCGGTCTTTTCCATGTGCAGACCACTGGAATTTGAATTAGCTAATAATCTGGAGATGCAGGTAGTGTGGTGCAGCAGCACTTATCATTTTAAATCTACTTGGAAAGCAGACAGACCTGACCAGATCCCCTAAATCATGTGATTCCCAGACTAGAAACATCTCCAAGTAGGTACATAGAAACTGAGGGAGACGATGGAAAGCTAACATACTATCTCGCATGGAGCTTGTCGGTATCCTTGTTTGTGTTTGACAGCATGCATTTGTATGCCACGGAGCCTAGTTTTGATTGATTCATCTCAAGAATGGAGCGGCAGCTGAAGGTGTAGGACAAGGGTTGTCTGCATTGTCAACCTAGCCCGGCTTTGGAACCTCTGAAGTGGCTAGCTGGAGCTGTTTTAGCTGTGTGCTCAGCAGCGATTCACTTTGGAGTCATTTCTGGGAATGAAGCAAACTCTTGCTGCCAATCACAAACAAACAACTGGCCCAATCCACCACCAAGGATTGCATAGGAGGCTTCTTCAAAGTGCCTCTCCTGAAATAGACTGTGGTATGGATTTAGATCATATGTTGTTCCAAGGCCTGGTTTCATGTGGGCAGGCCACCTCCCTTGGAAGAAGGGCCTTCCAGAAAATCAGTCTGTTTTGCTTCATGTAAGTCACTGGTTTCCCAAACCTGTAGGCCAAATGAATATCATTTTCAGCATTAGTGAAAAAGCACATTTGTATATGACAGACATGATCCAAACTGACAAATGGATTATTCCTTATTGCATCAAATAAATAAATAAACACTCAGCATTATTTTAAACACACTCTGTTGTTTGTGTGTATTCTCTTTTTGATCAGCTTAATAGGTCTGGATGTATTGTCTGTAACAGGGTTATGGAGCACTGAACAAAAATGACACATTCCAGGTAAACCTCTTAAAATAAATTGTATTAAGAAGAAATGATTTTTTAAAAGGAAAATGAATATAACCACAGAAATGCATTGTTTCTTCTGCCTCTAAATATGGAAATTTCTAGTAAAACAATTTTATCAGGGAAAAAAAATAGTCATAATTTTCTGCATCAATTATTCATATTTGAGAAAGCTCTGAAAACTCCATAAACTTTGAAACAAACCATTAATCACTCTGAATAAAGCCATAAAAGGAGCACTATTTTCTGTTCCTTAAATTACGTAAAGAATCAGTTAAGCTATCTGCCCTTAATTTGCAGCCAATTATTCAGAAGAAGGACATAAATGCAAAGATTCTTCCTCATTAATGCACACAGTTCACAATGTTTAGCTTCTAAAAGACATTGCAAGGATATTGGTCTTATCTCTGAAGCAAGAATTGGCTACTTGTTGAGTACCTTTAATGCTTTACTCCAACAGCCAAAGAATTCATAGAGGCAGGAAGCATTCTGACTCTAGAAAGCTTTACTTAAGGGCCCTTTTGCTCTTACCTACAGGAACATCCCATGCCACCTGCTGGAATGTCTTACCTGCCCCTCCCCCAGGTGCTGCCACTGTGGTCTTGAAGCTCTTGGAGTCCTCCCCCAGGCTGTTTCTGCTGTGGATATTTTAAATGTTGTTCACAGGATGACCTGAAGCATGAGGAACAACCAGAAATAGTCTTTATGCATCTCTTCCTGGTGCTATGTAGACAGGGGTCATAGACTACATGATTGTGGCTGCACAGTGATTTGCACTTTATGGATCATCTTGCAAAGCCTGAACCTGATGCTTGGACTCTACAATGGCAGCCTGTTCCAGCCAGAAACAAACACCCTTTGTCTGACATCACAGTGCAGCTCGCAACTCACCAGTAGCAGAATCCAGGGAGAGTTTCAGGCAGGGCCAACAAACTGCCCCCACTTGGAACATTAGATCATAAGAAGAGCCCTGCTAGATCATACCACAGCCAATCGAGTCCAGCACCCTCTGTCACCCAGTGGACCACCAATTGCTTCTGGGCACATGTGGAAGGCAAAGGGAAAACCTTCACCTGCTCTCAAATCCCTGCAAAGGGCCTTGAGAAGCATCATGCCCATCTCTCCAGCCCAGAGGGTAGTAGCTAGAGATCCATTCTATGGATCTGTCTAAGCCCTTCTTAAACCCATCCAGGCTAGTTGCTGTTACTGCTCAGTGGATTCACTGAGCATCTCCTTTTGGGAAGACACACCACTTTAGCAGGCTTTAGTTATATTAATCTTGTGTACTGGACTTTAATTGGTTTAACACATCCTGAGATAGAGCAGGATATGCAACCGAATGAATATATTAAAAAGTGTATAAATAAATGAGAGGACAACTCAGTCTCAGACTGCAGGTCAACAAGGCTGCCTTCACACTTGGCTTCCCATCAGCTGGACAGGAAAAGTGCATTAGTGACTAACGTGTACTAGCGTTTGCACTTGGGAACACTAGTGCACATTAAAATAAATCCCATATGCCTGAAAATGTACACAGCTTCTTATTTTTGTAATCTAGTCTGACTGCACATGTCCCATGGTGATGGTGACACTCCTTGCGTGCGTATTTGTTTGGGGTCATCTGAGGTGCCAGTGCACCTGCATGGCACCTCAGATGCCCCCTTACACTGGAAATGGTGTGAATGGTCATGGCACTGGACAGGACAAGCAACCTTTCAGGTAAGGTTAGCATGCATGCAGCGCACAATTTCATGCACCACTGCTGGTTGATGATAGGTTAACATCTGGGCAGGGAGGAAGCATTTCTAGGGTGTATTCACCTCCTGCAAATGCAGTTACACCTGCACAGATGTTAACCTATTACAAACTATGGGGCCAGGTGCGAATTGGCCCCAGGTGAGGTTATTCATTGACTTGATATTTGAAGTTTTTTATATATTCTCCAAGTGTAATCCACATTGGTTTAACCATAGGACAAATAAATAGGACAAATAGGCAGTTAAATAGGACAAATAACTCACAGATCGTTTTTTGCTATTTTGATTAGTTCAAACTTTCTGCTAAATTGATGCCTAAAACTTTCATTAAAAAACCATTTCAAGCATTTTCATTTTGTTATTATTAAACAGCAATTAGCTATGACAAACCTTTTTTTAAAAAAATTCCTTTTAGATAGGCTTTTAAACTTAGATTTTGAGATGTAAACAGGCAGAAGTGGATGTGGATGTGGCCATAGATATGGATTTGGGAAAATGTATTTATTTTAAAAATGGGGAAGACTTCAAACCATTCATTGACATTCTCTTTACATTCTCTTTAAGCCTAACTCTTGGTATATATCATGCTAAAATGTCATCCATCCAGGGGCCTATTGGATCAAGCTTGGTAAATTTCAGTTGGCTGTATTTGATTTTCAAACCTTGGTTTGCAGAAGATCAGGCATAAATTTTCACTTAATCAGTGGTGCACTGGGAACCATAACACAGTTTCAAAACAGACAAAGGTCAACCCATTCAAGTAATTTATGGTACAATTTCATAAGAGTGAACTACTTCCCTCTTTTCCAATCAGACGAATGTAGGCCAAGATTCAATTACAGGGTGACTTTTATGTCAGGAAACAATCAGTCCTATTGTCAGGAATGTATTGTATATCATTACATATATTAAAAAGATCACCTGGGCTACCAGCTTCCTCTTTATACAACCATACAGAATTCATTCAGAACTGGTTAACTTAATCAATAAGAGTGCATAATAACACAAACAGTACCTGCAATAAATAAGTAAGTAAGTAAGTAAGTAAGTAAGTAAGTAAGTAAGTAAGTAAGTAAGTAAGTAAGTAAGTAAGTAAGTAAGTAAGTAAGTAAGTAAATAAATAAATAAATAAATAAATAAATAAATAAATAGCATCACTATAATGGCATTCCTTCATTCAGATTTGTCTCATCTTATCTAAAAGGAAGGCACAAAAATCTCTCCCCAACCCAGGAGTGAAGGAGTTAGATCAGTGGCTGATTTGCCCCCTTGCCAGACACTTCAAACAGTGTGCATGAATTGGCATGCATGCACAGGTTCTGGACATTTGGCACACTTGCAGAATGTGGCCGCCACTGTCTCTACTGCTAAAAGAAAATGAAGCCAGGTCTCCTCCACATACCTGACAAGCCAGCTTTTACAAGGCTTCTGGATGGAGGCATTACTACCACACACACACACACAAAAGATGCCTCTGCATCTCTGTTTGCAAGTGTAGAAGTGTCATCTCCAGTGGCAGTTGAAGGTGCCTTCACTTCAACCATGCTTTGCAAAAAATGGTACCTCCATCCATGATTATGCCTGGAAATGGGGCGGCAAAATTGTTTTAGGACACCTTCTGCCACCACACGTGGACACACTACGGCAGATGCCACTTTTCCAGGTGCCTTTATGAGGAATTGGAGATGTAGCCTGTAGGAATGTACATGAACTTTTTTTCCTGATTGCCTTGCATCAAAGCAAATGGGATGGAAATTCACAATTTGAAAGAATGGCAAAGGTGATTAATATCTTTTGCTCATCCCTAGTAGCCTTGAATTTTGGCTGCCTGCAGACAGAATCTGTACAGGATCTTATCTGGGTAAAGAGGCTAAAAGCCACTGTGGAAGGTGTAAGTGTCTTAAATGATGGGAAACATATTCTATGTTGCTGCAGGTCCCAGGACACTGCAAAAAGAACATCTACTTGTAGGAATGAGGATCAGGCCTGGATTTCATTTAGAAGACTAGATATGTGAAAAGTTGGTCATTTACAGTCCCCCACTTGAGTTGTATCACCCCCAAAAAAGTAATGAAACTTTGTTTGAGAGCTGAGAAGTTTTGGGGTTGGATTAGAGGTGGGAGTGTCCACATATGTGCAGCCCTGTACCACATTTGGTGTCCACCAAATGGTACCTACCTCTCTTTGGCTTAGCCTAGCTTTGAACCTATCTCATAGATTTGTGTGGGAATAGCTAACTGAGAACTGAGTAAGTTCATAAATAAATAAATAAATAGTCCACCTTGATCTTGAAAATAGGTATGACTTTTTTTGTTGTTAAATGGAGCTTGATCCTTTGAAGAACTCTGGCTTTGAAGAACTCTCTTGAGAAGCCTCTACTCAGACATTAGAATGGCATATTTTTTAAATCATCAATGGTGGAAGAATAGGAAGAAAAACTATCTTCTCTTATATTAGCTGGCATCAAGTATTCGGTTAAGATAACAAACTCTTTGTCTTCTCCTTCTTTTCCCCTTTCTCTTTTTTCTCCCATGCAGATTATAATGTAAACCAGAGAAGAATTATTGGCAAAGGAAATTTTAGTTTTTTGTAATGCTTTATAAAATGAGCTAGATTTGTATTCTGAATGCAGCCATAATGGAACTTAGCAAAAACTAATGGAAATAGCAGAACTGTAAAATTTAGCAAACAGCAGCAGGTATTCTTCATCCCTGCTAATATGAGTTTGGGTAAGTATTTTAGCTGCTGAGCACACCTCCACTGGCTGACGTTCAGAGCGAAGATTCAACCAAACAGTTCTCATCTTCATTGTTCTTTAGGGATGTGCACAAATATTCATAACATTCAATATTTATACAAATTAGCACAAATTCAAACATTTGTATATGAATCAAATGTTATGACATTTGCACATTAACATCTGTATTTGTATGAATGTTTTGGAACATTCGTGAACGTGGGGAGGTGGGAAAGTGGCCATGCCGGTCATACCTGCAACAGATCCAGAGAACATTTGACATGGATTGAGAGTGGATTCAAAGTAGATTCAGGGCAGATTTGATGCTTTCAGAGCGGATATGTTACAGGATATGTATTGGATTCGTACCGGCTATGTATGGGATCTATATACATTCGTATAGGATATTCATGCAAATTCATACAATTACGTTTGTATTGAATAGAATGTTAGAAAATCTGTATTCAGATGAATAGATGCCCTTCAAATGTAGTAGGATTCTACTCGGTACGAATGTATTCGTACTTATTCATACAAATATTCAATATGAATGAATATGTATCCGGTATGTATCCCATAACTCATCTGCTCTGAAAGCATCAAATTCAACTTGAATCCACCTTTAATCTGCTGTTGATCCATGTTGAAAGCAATCTGGATCCATTGTAGATATGACTGGCGCAGCTGCTTTACCACCACCTCAGTTTAATGAGCCTCCAAACTATTCATACGAGCATTCGGAAACATTTGTATTCATACAAATGTCAGTGCACAAATATCATAACATTCGATTCATGTACAAATGTCTCAACTCCTCCAAAATTGTCCAAATAAAGAATGTTATGAATATTCATGCACATCCCTACTTATGATCACTATAACATTCCTTTGGGCATTTGCTATGGCACTTTTGATGTGAATAGTCTTGTTACTTTTTGTGTGAAATTTATACCTAAGTATTTAAAAGATGTAACTTGTTGGACAGAGTGAGTGCCAATTTTCTAGTCATGTTTTACCTTCCTCTTTGTGAACACCATCACCTTGGACTTGCCATAATTAATTGTCAAGTTTTCTTTGTTGCAATATGACTCTAAACCATTTAACAGGAGTTTTAGTCCCACCTGAGTCAGGGAGAGAAGCATTTATATCATCCATGTACATAAGAGCTGGAAGAGCTTTGTTTGCCAGAGTTGGTGGGTGTGCTTATTTCTTCCTTACCAATACTTACTCTGCTCCATTTTTGCCACCGAGGAGTTTATTTAAAAATTAAATAATATGGGTGCCAAGAAAACAGCCTTGTTTGACTCCATACTGCACTTCCCCTAAACATCAAAGGATCCAATAATGGAGTCCTTTGTAGGAGTGTGATTAGCCACTATGGTTAACCCTGGGAAGCTAGGTTAGCCATAAGTTAGACCATGATAGTCCTCTTATCTTCTTCTCTGACAGTGAATGAAATGAACCTAATGCCTTTTTAAATAGATGACCATTAACATATCTTGAGCAAATGGATACCACAGCTGAAGACATTTTATAAGCTAAAATGCCCTATATATTTTTATTTCTTCTCATGGGAGAATTCTTCCAGCTCCCTTGTTGATTTGTTTGTCCCTCTGTGATTTTTTTTAATGATGCATTTTCCCATTTGACCAGAATTATTACTAGGAAACAAAATAAATTATTATGAATGAATTAGCTTCCATTTTAAGGAAGCTATTTCATAATGGCAGCAACTTACATAATGTACTTATTTAAAATGCACTTTCAGCATACAGAAATAAAGCAGTTTATGCATTATATCTGGCAAAGTTTAACCCTTGCATGCCTTCCACAAGTAGGAAAATGAATCCCCCTCAAGAGCGAATGAGGTATCATATATTGAGGTTTTATACAAACTGAGATATCCTATGTTTAGGTTGACATACGAGACTGTGGAGAACAGCCTGTAGTCAGTAAGCCTGGAAAACAAAGATGCTGAAAAAATGCTCCAGTTTGATCTTACTAATTATGGCTGAAAAGCTTTCATCCACACACTCAATCTCATTTTTCTAGACCCATTTTCAGAGCACTGTTTAAATGTTTCCTTCTGCGAATTCAAGAATAAGCTCATAGGGACTGAAAAATAAACCTCTAGGACACTACAATAAATCTGGCACGCAAGTACAATGCAAGGCACGTCACTTCTGTTTAGCTGGAAGTATCAAGCTGCTGAGGAACAGTTTTCAAGAGTGTTCAAAGTGGTTTGCAAGAAGATTTGTTTGTCATGAAGCTC
The DNA here is from genome assembly GCA_023333525.1 of Aspidoscelis tigris stejnegeri. NCBI lineage: Eukaryota > Metazoa > Chordata > Lepidosauria > Squamata > Teiidae > Aspidoscelis > Aspidoscelis tigris. Next base: position 70,246,045 of record JALMGA010000006.1, read on the forward strand.
TATAATTCTTTGGGCTCATTATCAACTCTAACCATTTTTTAACTGAATTTTTGAGGATTCCTGGATAAAATTTCCTGGTTCACATTTTTAGATTAATCACAAATTTGAGATTCAGCTATCTAAAAGATTTTTATTCCTCAGAATACTGCAACACTTTTTCAGGTCTTTAAATTTACTTCATTGTACACTTCAGAAACTTTTTTAAAATGGAGTTGGATAGCGAAGGAAGGAAAAGGCAGCTTTAATAGAATATTTCCTTATTGGGACAGGGGGCATATGTGGTTCTGTTCTAAAAGCCGTGGCTCTCTCTGGCAGCATTCTACAACCCTTTCATCTTTTTTGGTGGTTAGCTTTTTCCTTTTAAATATTCTTTATCACCCATTCAATTTACAGGAAGGAAATAAGAGGGACTGGTTTACTCCAGTCCTTCAAAAGCTACAAAACTATTGGAATGTCTGCATTTAAGAATGCTTTACCTTGGTGCCATGTGAACTCACCCTGTCATAGATCCAGATCAGTGGATCTGGAATAATTGGGCCCACTAATTCAGATCACGGAGAGGCATCAGCTGGATCAATGCCATCCGTACTGATGGTGCTGATCTGGTCCATGCCTTCCCATGTCTGCCAAACTCAAGCTGTGGATGATTTCTAGTCCTGGGGGTGGGGATGGGAAGCTTTTGAGACTAAAGGAGAAACTAGGGAAATGTATAAATTGAGAGTCAGAACCAAATGAAACAACAACAACAAGTGGTCATCCTAAGATAAATGCCGAAAGTTAGAAAAGAGTACTGAAAACTTGTCTTTTAGGATTACAACTCCCCTTGTGCTTATCCAAAGTGTATCAGGATTGCAGGAGTTCTAGTGCAGGGAGGGCATTTCTTAGGTCTCTGGCTAGGGCCAAGCTTAAGAAGATCATTTATTGAGAATATAAAAGACCATGGGCATTTCTGGGCCTTATTCAGGGATATAGGGGCTGCTATGTGCATTAGTATGTGGACAGCGGGTCCCTTTTCTGGGATATATCCCAGAATAAGTCCCAGACAGAAAAAAAAACCATGTACGAGGGACTATTCAAGGGGAAAGATTCTGAAAAAGGTGTTTTAAAGGAAGTAGGAAGAGAAGAGAAGAGGAGCAATCATGTTACAGAGGCACGAAATGTAAGTTCTTTTAGACAAATTTATGGATGGCAGATGTATCAATGGCTACTAGAATGAATGCCTAGGTGCATCTTTCAGGCTGGGGGGGAGGTGCGGAAGCAGAACACTTCTAATGCCATCTGCTGGGATTCAAGAGCAGAAAAAGGGTTGTCCTTGTCTCTGCTTGAGATGCCCATGAGCATTTTGTGGGCCACTGTGTGCGACAGGATGCTGGACTAGTTAGGCTATGGCCTGATCCAGCAGGCCCTCTCTTGTGTTCTTATGTTCTTAAGTGTACAAATGAGCTATCAGAGTGCACAGTCTTCTGGAAGCATCTGTTTCCACTGAGTATGCTCAAGGCCTGGAAACATCATTCTGCAAAAGCAATGATGCATGAGCGAACTGATGCACATTATAAAAGGAATTCTGAGAAAGTAAGAAATAACAGGTATTCTGATTACTTAAATGTACACCCTGGATCTTGCCATGAATTAAAAAGTGAATCCAAATGTTCATAGAAGGCCCTTTGTTCTTCTTTTGTTCTCGTGCTTCCCTCTTTGAAATACTATCAATATTCTCCCTACCAGTGGGAGGCACGCCAGGGTCTCAACTAAAGGGTTCTTTTAAGGTTGCAGACCCTTGATTTTGGTCAATTTAAAAGCCATAATGTGACATAATACATGCATAGTCAGATACCTTCAGTGTATGGATCCTGGACCCCTGCACTAATTCCATAGGACCATGAAAGATCTTGACACAGGTATCTCAGCTAATCCCTCTAATGCACAGTCTAAGGCATATGTCAGAGTACACCTGTTCCACTCTGTCAAGAAAGTCAAAATACCCTGCTCTTTTCCATAATGGGTTAATAGCACTTTCCCTGTCACCTGTGCTGGAATCTATGTTTTACCAGTGCTGGAACATTAGGTCTTGCCAATATCTGCAGGCAAAGTATCTTTGACATCTACCTTGTCTTCATTCAGCATGTATCATGGGACCGAATCTATGCACATGTTTAATTTAGTATTCAAAATTTTATATGAATTTTGTTTTGTGTTAAAAAATACAGATTAAGAGGGATGGAAGGGTAAAGAGAGACAACTGTTGCATGAAAAAGATGCAGATTGATTTGTTACTCTCAAATGATCCTACTCTCTATTATGATGACAGACAAAATATATCTCTAAAAAGTAGTTTTTTAAAAAAACAAGCTTAAAGAAAAGAAAATCTCATCAGTGCAATATATTCCTTCCTGTTCTTTCTATGTCATACTGCAGAGTTTTTATGAGGAGACTGGGACTGCCTAATAAAAGGAAATGCACATTGGGTTATTGATTATGAGAAAACACTGAATTTTATTTGCAACATATTTTACAAAGTGGACATTTAAACTGCTTGTGTTCAAGGATATGAAGAAAGGTCTTAAAAGGCCATCTTCACTGAGGATCTGGGATTCAGTGCTTCTTTAATTAGTGGCACACAACAGAGCTTGGAATACTCATTAGTGGCATTAATAGAAATAATGAGAAAAACTCCTCCATATTGACATAGGTAAAGAATTATTTCAAAACTGTGCTTCCATTTATGGCTATGATGTGACTGCCATAGGTGCCAGCAATATGATATGCATGCATTGTGATTGACACATCTGTGGATTTAATGTGTCACCAGCTGAGTACAGGATCAGTTGAATATCTTTGAGTGGATCGCAAAATGAATTGCTCTCAGTTGATTTATTGCAAGTGTGATAAATGAGGAATATGACACCACCACAACAAAGTACACACATTGAAGATCATCTTCAGTATAATGACACTGTTTGATGTGTAAATGATTTTGCAAATATAATCAAACATTCACACTATGAATCTATCAATTATAGGAAGGCTGTCATGCAGAGGAGAATTTGCTCCAGTGTTTCATTAATGTTGTTCACTATCATTAAACAACTGAATAAATTCCTTTGCTTTTGCTCTCTGTTACATTTTAGCCTGCGACTCTATGTAATGTAGTGGAAATGAATATTTATGAAGGTCTTTCCCAATCTGTTAAGTAGATCCAGGCTGGCGAGACAGACAGAGGCTGTGGTCACACCTAAGGTTTAATCCAGCTTCAGCCCACTTTCAGAGTGAGAAAACATATCAGCAAAGTGACCTGTAATTTTCTTTCCACATTATCCACCCGAAAGGTGAATTTTCTGAGTTATTTAACGCTGAAAGAAAACAGCTAATCACTTTGCTGATGTATTCTCACACTCTGAAAGTGGACTGAAGCTGGATTAAACCTTAGGTGAGACCACAACCAGAATGCCTCTAAAGATATTTTGAGAGCTGGTGAAGGTTTAGCCTTTGTCTTCTGCTTGAGATGCCCAGAAGTAATTGGATGGGCCCTTGTGTGGGACAGGATGATAGACTTGATAGGTTGTGGCCCTATCCAGCAGGGCTCCTCTTATGTTCTTATCGTTCCCTATAGCATTCACACCTAAACAAGACTGCAAACTCTGCATTGAGTGACTGTGAGCTCATTAGCGGCTCGTGCTGAAGCTGTTTTTATTTATCCACACTTATGGAAGACTGGGACACCTGGAAGAAGTTCCCAGATGTTCTAGGATAACAGCAATGGTGCAGAGTGTGGATAGACCTCCCCAGAGCATCCAGAACTACTCTGATAAGGTAAGTGTGAACAGGCCTCAAACCAGCACCTGAGATGGTCTCCACTGGTGAAGGGTGTGGTAGACCCTTGAGGGAGGAGGGAAGTTTGCCTTGATGGTGCTTTGAAAGTGCAGCCTAAATTATAGACAAGATCCACTAAAAAAGGACATTCCCACAGACACATTCTAAATTTTGCTTAACAAGACAAAGGGTGCATCCCCATGGTACTTTTTCCTGTCGCTATTGTCCCTCTACTGCAGCGGATCTAACAAATAGGCGTTCAATTCCGAATTAAGTGTCCCCATGGGGCTCAGCAAAACGTGCATTTAAAATGCACTGACCATCCCCAAAGAAGCGTCTTTTGCTTACCTGCATCTTTTTCTCCCCGCCCCTTGCTGTTTCATTGGGTGCTTGTGCGATCGTGCACTCATTCACAAGTCCAAAATAAAAATTTACAAGTTCTCTGTTTGTCTCCCCTGCTTGCGAATGCAGCTGGGCTGCAGCCAGCGCTATTTACAAGATCTCCAGCTGCCGAAACGCCTCCCCCAGCCAGCAATCGTGCGATCGTGGACTCATCCACAAGTCCAAAAGAAAAATTTACAAGTTCTCTGTTCGCCTCCCCCAGCCAGCGATCTTGCCTCATACACTTTCACTTGCCTCATACGCTTTCATTACAATGTATCTTGCTGTTTCTCTTTGTGATTGGATTGCCTGCCTACTGTTTTCATATTGTGAATGCTGGCTGTGGATGAGAGGCAAAAAGAGAGAGAGAGCTTGCCGCCTCGGAGAGAAGCCCCGCCCCTTTTGCCAAGGAGCATCTCCATGTAAAATGTTGCTCTGAATACCCACGTCTTCCTGGAATGTGCGCTTGCAGTCTTCTTTAAAGGGCTGTTTTTTTGCAGCACATTTTCCTAATTAGCAGTGCCGGATAAAAGCCGTGCATGGGGGTGCTCCGCGACAAAAGAAGATTTTCAGCGGGCTTTACATTGCATGGGGATGCACCTAAAGACATTTAAAGTTGCATGTTAGTTTTTATGTTTTTTAGGTAAGATAGTAACTTTCTCATATTTAGGTAGATAGTTTATTTCATCAGTTGTGTAATTAGAGCAAAGTAACCAATGCATCTATTTTCCTTGTCCCCAAAGCTTCAAAATTATGACAAAAGTTTTATACCACCGCACAGTGTTATTCATGGTTACAGTCTCCTCCTCCTCCTCCCCCTCCTTTGAATGCATGTGTCACTTACTACGCTAATCAGCACCAACTTAAAAGTTGCAGAACAAAGAAAGAGAATAAGAACAGAACAGTCCTGTTGCTCTACTGCAGTGCTATGATCAAAAGAATATTCAGCCTACAGATGCTCGTAAGAAGACAAACATGTTTGCAATGGAACAATCAACAAGTAGTGACTGAAGGCACAATTACCCAAGTATCCAAATCTACGGTGGTTTACACTCTCACAAACAGGCTATATTTGTAGATGATCAGAAAGCCCAAAATGCTGTTGCATACTGTTACATCTGCACTAAGTGCACAATTTTCAGATGCTAAAACCGTTCCAACTGAATATGTGCAGAGGGCACAAAAAGCAATTGTTGCAAGTCTCAAATGCTAGTTTATAGAGGAGAACAGAAATATTCTGAAACAGCTGACATATTCCAGGCTGCCCCTATACCATATATTTCCAATCTGAATTATAAGAGTTTGAAGTCTAGCATAGGAGCAGCATCCAAAACACCTTCATTGTTAGGATCAGGCTAAACAACTGATGTGTTACAAGCATTTTATTTCATTTAGATGCCTGAAGCTCTTAGGGTGGGTAACAATAAAAACAGATAAAGCAATGAACAGTGCCTGCTTTTGGGGGGGGGGGGGTACATCGTAGGCAGCTTAGCATGCATATAAGATGTGGGATAGCTCAAAGACTTTCCTTACATTTAAGGACATAAGAACATACAACATGACCTACCAAGAGACTATGTAGTCCAGCAGCCTTTTCTCACACCAGCAACCAGACAGGGAAATAAGTATACACCTTGTCCTAACAATTCAGTAACCGGCCTACAAAAGTATATTGATTGTCAGGTTACAAGAACCTATGCAATCATTAAAGCTAGAAACCTTTGATAGCTCTGTCCATCATGAACTGCTACAAACCCTTGCTGAAGTCTTCCAAAGTGGTGGCAATGCAACATCATGTGATACATAATTTCAAGGTTTAATTGTGTTCTCTGTGGCTGGAGCCACAAAAGTATAGAAAAAATAATCTGCATCTAGACTCTATAGTCTCTTGAGAACACAGAGCAAGAAAATAGAAGAAATGAGAGTTTGTAGGAGAGCTGCTGGTGCCCAAGTGAGCTTATGGCTGCTCCTGTGGTTTGGCGCTGTGATGACCACTCAGCCAAGTTCCTTCAAAGAAACAAGATGTGCATACTCAACATTTCATTTTCCATTGCAGATGCTTAGCTCCCTTCCCATGACCTAGCATAGTTGTTTTATTGAATGATATAGACACAGTCAGTTTCTTGGCCATTTTTTGCTGAATTCTTGTGGTGCAAAGGGGTGGTTTTTCATGCTCAGCCCATGGGAGAAGCACAGGATTTGAATATGATAGAACCAACAGTATAGATGCCATTGCCACAGGGGTTCAGTCCTGAGTACATGATCTGAGGGGAAAGGTATTGAAGCTACAACTGAGTCATTCTTCCGTAAAAGGTGAAGCTATAGTACAGAGCCACAAGAAGAGTGATGGGTTGACATTCCATTTCAGGACGGTTGATTTTTTTCATGGTTGTTGAATGGAATTTGTGATCAAGGCAGGGAAGGTTGAAGGAAAGGTTGAAGGTAAAACTTTAAAGAATTGGGGTTTTTCTGCACATCAGTCTAAAACATTTTATGTATTCCCTTGGGCAAAAAAAAATTGTTAAATGTTCAACTCAAACTTTCAGACTGCTGACATTTGTAGGGGGCAATTTAGACAAATATGAAGTAGATCGACATTCGCTTCAGTGTGAAGTGAACAAAATACATTGTGCCCATGCCTTTTAAAGACTTTTTAAAAAATGGTCATGGATTAATGATGGTCCAAAGGTTTAAGCTCCTGCTTAAATTTTAAGTAACTTGTTAGGGTATCACTGAATGGGACTTGCAAGAGAACAGATTTTTCTATTAATACTGAATAAAGATCTAGCAGTCTGGTTGTGTATGAACAAAGTTGGAGAAGGAGGTTATTGAAACCTTTTTGGGACTAAACCCTTTGAAAATTTAGGGTTTGGCCTGAAAATGAACAGTATTGTAGAAAGATTCACTGAATAGTTCATTCAGTTCCCCTGCCCACATGAGGTCTCAGATTCCTTCCCTTCCCTAATCACATCCCATCAAGCCTATTGCCTCTGCAAATAAATAAAAAAAGGTGGCTGGAGACATATTCATCACAAAAGTGTAGAAAAAATAATCTGCATCTAGAGTGCTCTTGAGAACTCAGAGCAAGAAAATAGAGGTTACCAATCCCCTTTATGTCTGTGGGATACTTCTCTGGTCCCCATAAAGCCACCACAGTCCACTTTTGCTAGCGACATGGTCTAGGGAAGATCACAAAGTCTGGTGTCCTCCTTCCATGAGGTCCACTAGACAGAAGCCAGGGTGCAATTAGGTAAGGGAGGGAGTCCAAGACACATTTGGGAAGGGCCATAAACCATTTGTCAAATAGGCTCACCAGTTCTTAAAACCTGTCAGGTGGTTCTAGATTTGGAAGCAAACAGTCCACTCTGATTCCAGTCTGGGTTCATTACTAACAGAGTTAGCTTTTTTTTTCTTTTTTTAAATATTCATGCATATATCTAGTACAGAATTCCTTCCATTCAAATTTAAAGTTTCATTTCCATTTCATTTCCATTTCATTTCCATTTCATTTCCATTTCATTTCCATTTATATTTATATACCGCCTTCCCAAAAATAAATTTTCGCCCAAGGCGGTTTACAACAAATGGAAAAAACAAATACAATATAAATACAATCATAACATCAAAGAAACATGACAGATAAATATAATCAGCAACTTAAATCAGAGACAAGGTAGTTACATAAATCAAAATACATTGCATATTATAAAAATACATTATATAATAATAATAATGGCAAAAACCCCAAAAAAACTTATAAAACAGGTGAGACAGCCGGCTACTAAGGCCGGTTCTCCTCTTCCCCTCACAAACACAGATTTTCATGGTCTGAGGGTGGGCGCGGCTGGGCCGACACGCAGCAGTTTCTCCCCTCCATGAATGGGACAGACTCAGTATTCATCTTCTGTATCTACAGTATATAGCTCTCATATATGTCTGTAAGAGTCAAATTCTCTCCATTTTCCATCAGTCCACTTACAATATTCTTCATGGCTGGTGGATTTTACCTTATTCTTTAGCTTGAACCAGAAGCAAAAGTGTTCCAGAGGTAGGTGAGTCATTTGAGCTTTGATGTCTGTGACAGGCTGTACAATATATTTTTCTAAAACTGTGCATTGCACAAAGCTTTAAAAATATTGCCTGAGGTAGGTAGCTTGGAAGAAGCTAATGAGAGAACAAGGTCACAACCAAATAGACCCTTCCATATTCAATTTCATGCAGATCATATTTGGTACTGCTGAAACATGAAGGGTATTTTTTTTCCTCCCAGAAACTCAGCACATTTCTTTTCTCAATCACAGAGTTTAAATGACACCGCAGTCAAACTAGTCAAACATCCAGCTATCATCCAAAGTTATCTATGTGCAACTTTTCCCCTCCAAGTAATTCTGCTTAAAAACACTTTAGTCTGAATCACCCACTGGAGTAGGTTAGTGAGATAAACCACAAAGGAGGAAGGAATTTGCTCATCCAACGTAACCAACAATCAGACCATGAATGCAAAGAAAATGGAACCCTGTTCAGCAGCAGACACTGAGAAAAGAGTTGATTTATTATCTGAACTGATGAGAAAAACAGAGCAGAGGACAAGTGAGTAGAGAAGAGGATTAGATATGAACAGGTGCCAGAAGATATCTTGTAGAAAAGTGCTGTAATCCAATACATTTTAGTGGAAAACACAATTTTATGGTCAGGATATATTGACCTACCTAATTCTATCCTTTTTCTGTTTGGTTGATAGAGATGCATGGTCCAACTTATTTGATTGTGTGTTTCCGTGTGCATACATCCATATGTGCAAGAGTGCACATGTTCATATTTTCAAAGACCATATGGAAAGTATAGATTTAAATTGAATGCATTATGTATGTGTTGTATTCTAGATACACTTTAAATATGGATGTGTGTATGCTTTTTACTGGGTCCATTCTGACACAGCAAATAATCAGCTTAAAGTCTGTCTTCAGAATTCTCCATACTGACAATCATCTGTGTTCCTGTACCTTTTGTGCATCAAAATTCCAAAACCCAGTTTCAGTCCAGCTCGAAGGAGCAGCCTTTTTATTTTGGAAAGTGAAAATATGCAAGTGGTCTTTATTGGGAGGGAAACATAATTTGGGGTGTGTGCTCATTCCCTCCTCTCCAATGTGGGCTATTGTGATATTGCCCAGATTTAAAGAACTTCAGTTCCTTCTAAGTATTTTTGGTACATTTCAGTATTGCATGAGATTTTCTGGACCCTGTAGCACAGGCCACTGAGTTTGGGCCATTCTTGGGCAGACTTATAGTAGCCCATTTCAAGAGCTATCAACACACATTCATAACCTAGCCTTCAAAGATCAGGAATAAAAGTTCCCATTCTTCATCACAGTTTCTGGCCAAACCCTTTTTGGTGCATGGTGACTTTTAGCAGGACTTCCTGCCACAGAAATGAGCCTCCTGTCATATTCTGGCCTATGGGGCATGCTGTCTGCATGTTCACATAATTCAGAATATGAAGCCTGATCCAGGAGTCAATCTCTTGGAAGAGATTCACCTAACACCAGAGTAGGGTGTTATTTTGATGCCCTATCCCAGTTCATAGCCTCATCCAATGTGGACAAAGTATTCCAGCGGCAGGTGGGATTTCCTCAGCTCCACCCTGCAGAAAGTAGCCCCTGGAATCTCATGTTCTGGAATTCAGTTATGCATGGAAAAGACCAAAATGTCCCAATGACAACAGTGAACATAATTGATTTCTTTCCCCAAAACTTTCCAATTTAATCTTGGAGGCAAAGAGAGGGTGGGAGGGAAAGAGAGGGAGAAAAATAAATAAAGGAATGAATAGGTGGCAAATGAAATATGATGAGATACATTCAGTCTGATCAGGTGAATCTCTGCAAACAATCAGTCATAGAAATAGCCTGTAATCAGACACAGAAAAAAAAAAACACCCTCCGGGGGACCTCTAAGGCAGCTTAAAGAAGGCTTCAAGATGGGATTATTCACATATCAGATTGCCCCTGCCTACCTTCTAAATATTCTGTGCTGGAAAAGGTCCATTAGAAAAGACTTGGGAATACTATTGTCTCCTGTGCTGTGTTCAGACATAAGAAAAGGAAGCCAAACCCTTCTCTAACACAGTATGTTCAGGAGAGATCCTTTTTTGCTGTGTCCAATCTAGGGATGTGCACGAATATTTGAAACATTAAAAATTCATTTGAATTTGATCAAATTCAGACATTCAAGTGTCTCTAAATTTGAATTTAACATTTGAATGAATTTTTGCATCTTTCAAATGACTCATATGAATTATTCAGAGACATTCATATGTGTACAGATACGTACACATTATATATGTATCCGTACGCATCTTATTCTTATTCATTCATCCTAGATATGTACGAAAACGGGATGCATACAGGATAAAAACAGGATGCGTACAGATGCATATGGACACATTCAAATGTTGACATTTGTATCTTCAAATACAAACTGAAAATTCGTACAAATAGATTTGAATGTATTCGATCTGAATCAAATGTGAATACATTTGAATTTTAAAAATTCAGATTGATTCAAATCTTTGAATATTCAATTTGAATTGAATTGAATTATGAAAATTGCATTTCTGCACATCCCTAGTCCAATCATAGCCAAAGGGTGTTTCTGCACTGCTGTTAAGAACACATTAAAACACATACAGGACACATATAAGACTCACCTTCCTGTTCTTGCCGCCTAAAGATCTGGCCTCTGGGAAGACCTGGAAAATTAAGTCTTCCATCCAGCCCCTCGCCTTGATCCGTTCAGAAGCAGGATGCTCCCGCACCCAGGGAAGCAAGGGGCCAGATGTGCCGGCAGCCGCCATCTTGGAGAGAACAAAAGCAGACCGGTCTGCCTCTGGAGCCCCTCCCCCGCATGCCATGTGCTGCATGCTGGCAGAAACACATGTTGACTGGCAGCTGAATGGTCCAATCCTGTGGCTCTGGGAGCAGCATGGGCAGCGCGGGAGGCAGGCCAACTTTTGAAATGGGTGCTGCGGTCTCTGCACAGCACCCAGAGGATACGGCTGGCAGGAAACAGATTTTCTTTAATCTGTTTCTTGGCAGCCAGTGCAGAAGCACCCAAAGGTTTGTTATGTTAGAACATGGTCATAGTTGGGACTCTGCTTGTTGTCCCAGGCCTCTGTAAGTGCTGGGTTCTTTTTTTTTTTTTTTAATGAATGGCAGTTTGGCACGAGCCTTCTTGGAAGTGATCTTTCCTTCTACAAATCATCTCTCTAGAGGACTGTATAGTGCAGTCTTACCATATATTAACCTCTCATAAGGTAAAGTTTGGTGTTTTAAAGAACAAAGTGTAGGGGTATGTATGTGTATATCTATATAAACTAGGAGGAAGTACTTTCCCAAAAATAAAGAACGTAAGTGGGCTAATCTCAACGGTCTTGTAATCAGCCTCAACAGCTTTTTATGATTCATATGAAACCAAACAGAAAAGAAGGTAATTCCTGTGATGTTCCCTTCTCCCCAATCAAGCAGCAGAGGAAGCTGAGAATGCCAAAGAGCTCTGGAGAAATGTTAAATGAAAAGAAAATGGAAAATACATGCAAATGCATGAATTTAGCACAAATCACTTTGGTAGCATGTGCACAATCCTGGGCTATGCAGCTGAGTAACCACACAGTTTGCTGTTTTAAATATACAAGCCACTTGATTATCTGCATATATTGGGACTGAATGCAAGCTAGCAAATATAGTTTCACTTATGTTTTTATGCATTTTCATAGGAATGAAACAGGAAAATCTGTAGGTATAGAATCAACACTTAAGTCTTGTCTCCACTTGCAGTGAAAGTGGCTTGGTTTGGGGTACATCCAGGAGGTACCCATATATGCAGCACCCTCCTTGTCTCCCTTTTGGAGTGATGAGACACCATTTTTTCATGCCACCTCCATGCAGAACAGGATCATCCTGCAGTGGGGGGGCATCTATTTGAGCAATTGCAGGGGGAAATGATTTGGTTTCCCACCAAACATGGGCACAGGACAACAGCAGGAGCCTTCTTGGGATTATGAGAGTGTACTATTCCTGAAAATGACAACATAGGCTAATACCTTCAATGTTTTCATTCCTCTGTTCCCATGGGCAGGGATCAAGGATATGCATGAATATCGACATTCATATGAATTGGTACGAAAAGTGGCCCATGAATCAAATGGATCTGACTTTTGTTGAAGCTTTGTATAAGCTTTTATTAAGCCTGGATCTTGCCCCCATCCTCTTCCACCCATTCCCCTCCTCCTGTCCCACAAGACATCACCCCCTTACTTTTGGCTACAGCATCCACAGCCTTCATCACCATTCATGCACTCCTCTCATGCCCATGTACCTTCTGGAGGTACATGCGCACCTCCCTTATCTGAGAATTGGCAGAAGTAGATTGGGAGGAGGCAAAGCAGAATGGAAAGGGATGATTGGGAAATTCCCTATGTGCTTAAAGCTGAAATCCCCCGCATTCAAAAGGGGGCATTCATATGAAACCAAATATTCCCCCATTTGACTCACATTGAATCGAATGCATGGTAATTGCCTTTGCACACAGCCCTAACAGGGATCACTATGTGTCTTTTATTAGTTTTGCAGTAATTGACAGTACAGGGAAAAAAGCATTAAGTCTCCCAGACATTTGTTTTTGCTTCCCTTTATTTGAAAATCTATAAAGGGTAACATAAACAGAAGAAGCTGTTTGACCTGAGTATGGTGCCTCAAAATCCGAGGGCCATTATTGTAGAGGCTTCTCTTTCTCACAGAAAGATGCAATAGACCCACGACTTGCTATTTTGTTTTCTTCCAATGTAGTAGTAAGAGTCTGTGTGATAAACCAGATGATATATCTTAGCTTGGAAAATATTTTTCTTTCTTTAGTAAGTCATACCAAGCAAAGGAAATCCAACTTTATCACCAAGTGTGGTGAATAAACATACAACTAAAGAATCCTAACAAGGCAATGGAATTTATTAGGTCAGGAAGTCATACCATAATTAAAGACAATTCAGCAAATGTTCAAAAATTTCTGACATTTTCAGGAGTCCCTCTGCACATTCAGAATCTGTTCAAGTTTCAAAAGGGCAGTACCTCTGGGGCACAGAGATGGTGTCAGAAGCTGCACACTGGCTGTACGTTCTGTGCTTGTAGCACTCCTCTTAAAGCGGCAGTGTGTTTTCTCTCATTGCCTACTGGCCCCTCTCTTGGGAACAAAACTAACTGGGCTATGATACTGATACCTGGATCCATAAATCATTTCCTGTCTTTGATTACTGATACAGGAGACGCCCAGGAAAAAGGTACTTCTTGAGCAGCCGTAGCAAAGCGTCAATATCAAGGACATCACCAAGACTCATCAAAAAGAGCCATCAGAGTTCTTCCTACCACTCTGCCATCCAAAAACTTTAAAGGATGCTAATGGCAGCAAATTAGCTGGATAATTGTGGGATCCTTTGTTTGTCAGTCAGTGTACCCAGTGCACCATGGCAGAACAGGGTCATGAGAACTCTCCACTTTTATGGCACATTTATGGAGTTCCTGCCCAATTCAAAACACATTCTGAGCTGTCACTGGGGAACTCTTCTTTTACTGTTGTTGTTTTAAAAAATATCGATTGCATTATTAGTTTTAAACAGTATACGATAAGTGAAAGTTAACACACACAAAAAGTGACCTCCAGCTCCCCAGATGCTTTTTATTATCAACATCCTTCAATTTTGTTGCCCGTCTTTGAAGGTCTCTGCACAACAGCACATCTTTATTTGTGTGTACCAGTTTAGTCTAGTGGTTAGGGAGCTGGACATTTATCTGGGGATCCTGGGTTTGATTCCGCACTCCTCCACGAAGGCAGCTGGGTGACCTTGGGCTAGACACAGATCTCTTCTGAGTTCTCACAGTCCCACCTACCTCGCAGGGTGTTTGTTGTGGGGAAAAGAATAGAAAGCTTTGTCAGCCACTTTGGGTGAGAAAAGCACGGTAGAAAAGCCAACTCTCCCCCTCCTCCCTCTTTATACTCCATTTCTTTCCAAGTAGGAGATTGCATTTATTATTCCTTGTATAGCTTGGTTGCCCATTTTTTGTTGAAGGTGGGTTATAACTCTTGTTCTTTTACTATCGTTGAGAGGAGGACAACCCCAACTCAGAAGCAGCAGGATGTGGAAGAGGGGTGGAGTGGCAACTGGCATGCCATGTCACACCAGCCCTGCTCTATCTATTTCCCTTTAAGTTATTATTTAAATCAGAACTGTTCTCCTCTCAGCAACGGAAGGAAAGCAAGGGGTCCCCAGCTACAACTTGAAATATGCTTTAGGTTAGCACTGCATATCACTAATATGCATCCACTGTGATTTCAGATTCCTTTCCACTTATGCCTCTCTTTCTGGTTTATACTGTTATCAAGAGTAAGATAAATTAAATTGCAATTGTTCATTTTTTTAAAAAGAAATCCCAATACAGTCCATAAAGTGATGGTTCTTTTGTAGGATGTTGAACTGATGCCACTGTTCGTAGATCTGTAAGTGTGGGTTTAAACTAGTTAAGACATAGTGAAGCATCAAGTCAATGGATGGTGGGGTGCTCACAAGCAGATTTATCTGAACACACTTATAGACTTGCTAGATATAAAATCTTATTAGGCTCAAGTCTTTCCACTATCTCTTGAGGCTTCACAAAGCTTTGTAAGGCCTAAACAGAACCCAACATAACAGTGCATTTAAATTAAAAGCATATTTGACTTGCCTCTCAGGGACATGGTTCATAGAGGCACCACAATTTTGAGTCTGTAAAAGAACTCAAGAATTTCCCAGCTGGATGGAAATGGACTTGGTCAGAGAAGAAAAAAATAATAATTGGGCTTTATACCCTGCCTTTCTTATCCTTAAAAGGACTCAGAGTTGCTGACAACCTTCTGTTCTTCTCCCCAGAACAGGGACCTTGTGTAGTAGTTGGGGCTATGAGAGCTCAGACCTGTGAGTAGCCCAAGGTCATCCAGCTTGCTTCGTGTAGGAGTGTGACATTGAACCAGGAGACTATCCACAACACCAAACGAAAGAGCTTCAAACCCAGGCAACAGAACTGAAGGGCGTTAATATAAAAGCATCTGGTGTACCAGTGGCTACCATTGTTTAACAGCCTTTTATCACAGGGTCTAAGATGCTTTCCGTACAGTGTGGGACTGTAAAAGTTCCCAATCTTCAAAGTTCCTGGCCAAGGCTTTTTTGGCCATGTGTCCAGGAGCAGCACATTTATGGTGCCAGTTCCAGGAACCCAGCCAAAAAAGGATTGGGGCTAGTAATCCAGACCATTAACTGTTGGTAGTCTTCTGGTGGACTACTTTTAATGGGTCCAACCGTGGGACTGGGATACACACCATATACCACTGCATAACTCTGCCCAGGGTGGACAGAGAGTTCTGGTAGGTGTGGGGTTTACTAACATGCAAACACCAAAGGCCTCTCACACACAATGGCCTAAGTGTTGTTTTAAGGGAAACTCACAAGCACGACATACATTTATTAAGGTGTTTTTTTTAAATTGCTTCTGTTAATGGATTTTTAAAACAGTACCATGCATTTAAACTAGACCCTGAGGTGCACAGGTAGATATGCACTCAGCAAGGTCTTTCCTGGACCCAAGTCAAAGATTTGCTTTTTGATCTCCACGTTTAGAGCAATTTCTCCCTCATTTTCTGGCCACCTCTCAAAGTTTAGGCATGCTTTCTTTCTTCTCTTTTCAGTGCTAGCCAGATGTGGGAAAAAACAGTCCCTTATGTTTCCATACCTTACAACAGCCATTTTATGACAACTGCTCAAAGCACCTCCTGAGTGTTCCATTGTATGTCCACATGAGAGCAGAGTTCAATCAAGCCTAAATTTAAAGCATTAAGTAGACAAAATCCATTCTACACTGAGGACACAGAAGATCTTGATCAGCAGATCCAGATTCACCAGGTGTACCAATTCAGATCAGAGGGAGATGAGGGCCAGATGAGTGCTGTCTGCATGGATGGCACTAATCTGGATCAACCCTCCCTTGACTCAGAAGCTTATGCAGTGCAGCACAATCTACACAGCCATCCTCCTGTACCTGACAACTGGGAATGACAGTTCCTAGCTTCAGGGTGTGTGTGTGGCTGATTTTTGGTGGCATGCTATGCCACACTTAAAATCACCTCCAGTAATTCTGGATCATGAAGGCGTGCCATCTGCATGTCTCCTTGATCTGGATTAAGACCCTGATTACAATAGATCCAGATTGAGGGACTCTTCATCCAGTTCTCGCTCTGTCTCTTGCAGACAGATCCATCCAAAAGGAGGGCAGAGCCTCCACAATCCAGGTTAACCTGCAGATGAGGGTAGCCTGGGTTCAGATCAGAGGCCCTCTGATCTGGAACAACGCCCTAATGCACAAAGGGCCATGGATACCAATATCGCTTTCGGCAATAGCTTCCCAACTCCAAGCAAACCTGCAAAACATTTAAATCACTATAAAAACAACAGAGAGATAGAGAAAGGAAATAAAATAATGAAAGAGAGAGAGGAAAGCAATTTTCAGACATTATAAGGTTAAGTAAATATTAATGAGATGAGGAGTATTATATGGGGGGAGGACTCTAATTCTTCCAGAAGGCCTGTTAATGTGTAGAGTATAATATGTGGACAATTTCCAAGAAATATTGTGAAGTCTAGTAATTACTGCCATGCCAGATGCTGAATTGTGCAGACATAGAATGGGTTGAATGTGCTGTCACATCAGACATACTTGCCAAAAACAGACTGTGCCTACGATCTGTACATCTCTTTCTCACTTCATCTCTGGGGCATTTTTAAGCATTGCTTAATTAGCCTTTGTTTACTCAGTGTAGTGTTTAATGTCTCTTGGAGATTTGAGTTGATAAAGGGAGGCTTAGATATAAAGAATGACACCCGAGCTGGGAATTAGCTTATGGAATAGTCACACAATTTACAATCTACCTGGTCACCAAGACCCAATGCATTTCTCTCTCCTACTTGAGAATTATTGTAGACATTCTTAACAGCACCGTCTCCTGCAACGGAGGTGTGAAGAGGGTTGTGGCAGCAAATCGCACCTTTCCTTCACTGCTATCAAAGTCAATACAGCAAACACCATATTTTCCCTCAGTCATCCAACTCACTGAACCTAAGCATACAATTTTAGTAAAGAAACCCAGATACATGTAGAGAGTAAGCACAAATGGTAAGTAACAATTCATCATTGGAGACTCCACGTGCACACACCAGAATGTCACTGCTCAAAAGGTTGTAAAGGGTGCCTATCAAGGGAGAAGCCATTTTGTAACGGCCCCTATCTATGTACAGCATCCATTCTCAGGTGAGATCCACTTGTTAGTGCCACTATATATACGCAGTCTTCGCATGAGAGTCTTGCAGTGAAATAATAATTGTATTCCAAATTTCTTCAAAAATAGAATTTAGAGATCCAAACTTTTTCCTCAATGGTGCAAGGAAAAAAAGGGGGGTCATCTTCTGAGGATTAAAGTACTTGAGTGAACGCTGGTAAGAAAATAAAACCTGTCTTAACTCCCACAAGTTTATTGCACCATGAAGATCTTTTGCCAGAAGATCTTCCTTCTTTGCAAACAAAACTAAAGGCTATGCCTCTGATATCTTTCCCCATTTAACCTCCATACCCCCAAACAGAGGAAACCGAGAAGCAAACAGAAAAACACTGAGAAGATCCCACAGAAGAATCCATCGTTCAATGGCTGAGAAAGGTATTCACATTTTAAAGATCCTAGTTTTCTCTTGTACCTTCTCTAGGAATGTGATCAACATGGTAAAAGTTTCTGTCTCACAGTTCCTACCTCTGTTTGATGGAGGGTTTGCAATCAGCTCCTCCAGAGGCAGCAAGTGCTATAATCATTCAGAGTTGCACAGAATATGCTGTTGCATCCTAGTGTTGAAATGTAGGGAGGAAATAAAACTTTACATTTGGAACAAGCACCAAGGGAAGCTCGGACAAAGAATACATGATGGTGGACAATCACAATCAAGGAGTCTAAGTTGGGCTCTCCATTTACAGAGCAAGGCAACCAGATTGCAGTTGGATGTGAGAGGACCTCTCATCTGCTGCTGAATGAGATACCTCTTCCAATCTCAATTTTCAATCAAAGAGGCTTATTTCTGGGGCTGAACAAAAGTGCTTCCATTCAGGGTGTGAAATGGTGCCTGTGACAAATGGCAGTGAGTACCTTCTCTGGTGGCAGTGGGCAGCTTCTTTGGCAGCAGTGTGAATCTCTGATAGGAACTGAATACAGTGACACAGCTCAGGAAGGGCTGATATATAGCTCACCCCCCAACTACAAGGCTGCATTCACACCTAAATGTTAATCCATCTTTAGTCCACTTTCAGAGTGGAACAGACAACAGCAAAGGGACAAGTCATTTTCTTTCCATATTACCTAACCCAAAGTTGAGTTTTCTGAGTTGGATAATGCCACAAGAAAAGAGCTTGTTACATTGCTCATACACTCTCTCACCCTGAAGGTTGATTTGAACTGGATTAAATGCAGCCCAAGTGAATGTTTGTTCTGAAGGTGTTATATATGTAGGATCACTACAGGGAGGAGGTAGATTGGGATTATGTTGGGATTGCCACACGTGCCAGGAGGCAGCCACTGTTGGTCAGTTTAGAGCACCTTATCATACTAACTTATTATAACTGTGTGCAAACTAAATGGAAAAAAGTGTTTGCAAACATTCAGGTCCTAGCATACCATCTGTCCTACTCTAGTGCTTTCTCTCCATACTCTGCTCTACTGCATTCATTTGATGTAGGAAGACAGTTCAAAAACAGTCAGAGGGGATATTAGTGCCTTCTTGTTGAGAAAAATAATTGCATGTACAGTTTGCACAGTCCATCTGTCCACCTGCCAGTGCTGTGCTGAAGTCCCCAATAATCCACTGAAGGGAATAAGTGTTGATTATTCAAGTCGAAAGTAAGTCCACTTGAGCAAATGGAATAACTATGCACAAAGAATAATCTGGGGTAATTCACATCTGACCACTGCTTCCTGCTTTCCTAACACAACAGGAATTTATTCCCAGTTTGTACAAATGTGATTTTTGAGAGCTCTTGGTCAAATGTATTGATCACCTTGAAGTGCTAGATACATACCCAAATCTCATGATTTTTCAGTGAATTCTCCTTTATCTAGTGTTTTTGTTCCGTTAAAGTATTGACACCCAAGATCACTTGGTTCATGTTTCTTGCGAGTTCAAATGACCATGCAGCAGTCTTTTTTTTTACACTTAGAGCTATGAGCAAACTGCTTAATAAGTAACATTATCCATCTTCCTTTTCTGTTTCCCTCTTTTCTTCTTCTTTTTTTTAAAGGGAAGATGTTTACTAATGGCATCTCATTGCCTTACACAGCAGGGCTCCTTATCCTATTTTGGCATAATGATAGAGCCAGCTTTGGTTTTTAAGAATGTATGTTATCATTATTCATTACTGTACAGCGCTGAAGCTTCACTCGGAAGCAATAAAGAAGAAAATGTATATTTTAAAGACTCTCATTTTCCCCTAAATGCTTGAATTAAGCTGCAGTCGGTAGTGCTGAGAGAATTGAGTTATGTCCTGAAGCAATGATTCTGCGGGAGTGCATCATGCCTGGAGATTGGGCTCTGATTAGCTTTTGAGTTTTCTAATACAGCCTATTGATTTTGTGCTACAGTAGCTGCCACTGGATTTTGTATTCTGGCACTCGGCAGGGAGGGGGAGATGGTTCCATCTTTTGCATGAGGGAGTGATGAATGGTTGTCTGAGTGGTTCCCAGCACATATTTATTTCCTCTTCAATAAGAACAACAGTCAATATCATTTAGGCACAGAAGAAGCAGTTCAGCAGCCCAACAAAGCTTGGGAATGTTTTCTTTTAACTTAGGTTTTCTCATCGTGTTTGCATTCTGAGTGAATTTTAGACCTTCAGCTGGAAGCTTAGCATTGTATTTATTGCTGCTGCATTCTTGTGGCTAAAGGGAAGTAACCAGTTGTGGGCAGAGGTTCTACTGAGATCAAGAAAAGGAAATTGAGTAGCTTCTGTAATCACAAAGGCCACAACTTAGGGTGTCTATAAAAGGCTCCCCAAGTGTATTTCTTAGCAGATTTTGGACTGCTGGCCTTTTATCATTATTGTTTTTTGTTGTTCCTCCTGCTCTTACTATTGTTTAAGGGGTCAGCATGGATGCATTAGCAGTCCATTGCTATCCACTCTCTCTGTTTCTCTTTAGACTTTCTACAGATGCCTAAAAAATAGATTTATGGACACTCCTGATTTCTTTTGTTTGCTTCTCTCTTTCATCTTTAATTGAGTGGGATTATTTGTGTACAGATACATGACTTGCAAGGAGCTTGATCCTGTGAATGGTATTCTCATTCTCTCCAATTTATTCTCACAACAATGCTGAAAGATTAGGTTGAGAAGTAGTGGCAGAACCAAGGTCTCTAGGTATACTTGCATGGCTGAGTGAATATTGAACCTAGGGCCTTTCTGCATGTATCTCATTTGATCTGAGACAAGGCAGAACCAGCAACCTGTTCCATATTGAGGCAGGTTGCTGCTGGAGCAGAACAGGCCAGTCTCTATTTGGACACTCTGTTCCACTCCAGCTCTGTCCACTGTCTCTGGGAAGCCCTTGAAAGCATCAGTGAGGTTCTGAAGACTGAATGGAAGTGTTCAGGCTGGACCCACTTCCAGTGATGCTTCCTAGACTGCTAGCCAAATGTGTACCCTTGACTATGGATGCACACCATTCACATGCATGCATGATCTAGGATATCCACCCTGCGACAGCTGAAGTTCCAAATCTACATCTATACCAGGCTAGAACATTATTTTGGGTGCTGTAGCCTGATCCACACTTCATGCAATGTGAATGAAGCATGTTTGGAGGAGCTGCCCTACTCCGCACTAGTGTTCTGATTGGCACTTATTTCATAATTTATTTTGGATTAAGCCTTAATGTTGAAAGGTCTCTATATTCTGAAATGGCAGCAACTTTGCCACACTGGATCTCTATGTACCCAGGGGCATCAATGTTATTTGCTACATTAGCTTTGCTGAATGCATTGCAGTACTTTCAATTATCAACAGATAACCTGGATAGAAATGAGAGAGAGAAATTCAAAGGCTCAGAAGCAGCTCAGACTTGTAGTCAATTGGAACACTGGAACTCAAGAATTAGTTTTAGATGCTCTCTGCATTAAATTGGAGGGAACCGAAGTGGAACTTGGAGTGGAACAATGAAGTAATGAAACAGGAAGAATTCATTTATCCCTTGCAAGTCATACTGCCTTGCTCAACAATTCTACTCACAGCAAGGCTGATTTCCTTGGGGACAAAATGGGTGATGAAGAGTTTCATAAACATCTGAAAGACTGACAAGTCTAAAAATAGGATTTTGGGACCATGACATTGTTTACCCTACTGTTGGAGAATAGCCCTTTTTGTACCTTCAGGCATCAGTACTTCTGAAACATCAGCAATCAGAATCCTCTAATTTCATCTCAGGCCTGTTTGCCCTCTTTGCAAGCAACACAAGTTACATTAAGCAATAGCAGAAAGATTCTCATGCTGAAGAACTGGAACCCTGCCTAAAGAGTTCCAAACAAGGAAATCACAAAGGAAATCAATCAATCAATCAATCCATAATATATCACATGGGTCAGAATATTAGCCAGACTTGTAATGCATTAAAATAATTTTGTGGTTAGGAAACAGTTCACAAATAAAGTTTATTAATGAAGAGCCATTCTCCGAAATAAAGAATAAATGGCAAACCTGCTTAATAAAGTAATAGGGACAAAATGGCATGAGAGGAGTCCTGCTGGCTCAGGCCACAGCCCATCTAGTCAACCATCCTGTCGCATGCAGTGGCCCACCAAATGTTCATGGGCATCTCAAGCAGAGACAAGGACAAACCTTCTCCTGCTCTCGAGTCCCAGCAGATGGCCTTAGAAGCGCCCCAGTTCCTCCCCTCCCCAGCCTGAAAGATGCTCCTAAGCATTCGTTCTAGTAGCCATTGATACATCTGTCCAACCCTACCTTAAAGCCATCTAAATTTGTCCAACCCTACCTTAAAGCCATCCAGATTGGTAGCTGTCACTACCTCTTCCGGCAGCACATTCCATAAGCCAATCACCCTCTGGGTGAAGAAATACTTCTCCCTGAAAGTCCAGCACCCTGTCTCACACAATGGCCCACCAAATACTTATGGGTATCTCAAGCAGAAGGCAAAGGCAGAACCTTCACTCGCTCTCAAATCCCTACAAATTAGCTTTAGAAGCATCCTCCTTGTGTCCCCAGCCCAGAGGATGTACCTTGGCATCCAGTCTAGTAGCCATTGATACACCTGCCATCCATGAATTTGAATAACTATCTAGGCTGGTTACTGTTACCACCTCTTCTGGCAGCAAATTCCATAGACTGATGACCCTTCCAAGTGAAAAAAAAATACTTCCAACTTATCAGTCCTAACTCTCCTGCCCATCAGCTTCATACAACATGCACACAAATTGATCAGATACAGCTCAAATTAAGAGTACAGGAAGTCCTGTACTCATATTGACCTACCCATGCATTGAGATCTGAGGAGAAAGCTCTCTCATTTGAAACACCTCCTCCTTCAATAGTTGAGGGAGTGGGAATCCAGGATAGGGCCTTCTTAGTAATGGCCCTCAGATTAATCATCCTCCCTCAGTAGTGAGCCAAGCACTTTCAGTTAATTCTTTCAGAAAACATACATATGTACCCTGGTCTTTGGTTGATCATCCCCTCAGTTATTATTCAGTTATTATTCACATTCAGTTATTATTTTATTGTCCTATTATTTTAATGTATTTATTTTATATTTTGATTTGTGTTGCTGTCACACTCCCTGAGACCTCCGTGTATAAGGCTGGACAGACGGACAGACAGACGGGCGAGCGGACGGATGGGCGGATGGATGGACGGACAGACAGACAGACAGATAGATAGAACTTGTCTCCTTTCTCAGGGGTGCAGTAGTGGCTTGAAGCTGATTTGAGATGGGAAGATGTTTAACACACACACACACTCCAGACACACATACCTATTTTCAAATTATATCTCATGCATGGAAAATTAGGTCATGCTTATACATAAACATGACCTAACTTTACAAGGGTAAGATAAAATTTGAAAATTCCAGAATATCCATACCTTTATTCTGGATTACCCGATTTCTTTTCTTTTTTTAACACTTTTTCCTCTTTATTGATTTATGCATCATATAAATTATTGTCAATATATGTAAAATATACTTACAAAAAATGAAAAAAAAATCATTTACCTATACATCCAGCAGCTTACTTACCACCACCACCACCCACATGCCATAAACCTCTCTTCCAATTGGGTGAAGCAGAAGCAACTGATAGGCTACCATGAGACAGGATGCAGCACTAGATGGACCTTAGCCTGATCCAGCATGGCTCCTTTTATATTCTTATGTTTGTATGAGATTATTTTTGTGAATCCTTTTTATAATAGAGTCCCCTCTTCTAATCTCTACACGCTCATATCATTTCTTCAGGTTTTGATTGATGAACTTTTTGGCCTCAATCCCACTTCTTGAATATCCAAATATAGTGGAATAAGTCAGTGAAGTATGGATGCAGCCCACCAAGTCTGTCAGACCCAGTAAAATAACCACTGGCCACTGTGACTAAAAAAAGAAGTAGCCCTGTTTGTTGTTACAGGAACTTCTGGACACTGACATTATAGAGAGAGCACTAAAAATAGCTTCCCAGAGATTCAATCTCACTGAAGAGATAACATTGATATTCTGTTTGACAAGGATTTATGGTCGCAATTTTCCTCAGAATGATAAAGCTTAAAATACACTCCTGAACGCATTTTTATATATTCCCAGTGAAAGGATATGAGCAAACTTCTGTTTCGTTATGTTCTACTTTTTTAAAAGCATTATTTTCCAACCCAGTGATGCAAAGCTTTTAAAATTATTATCTCTCTTGAACTCTTCACATCACAAATAGTATGTTTCAAAAATTAAGATTGTGGGATTTTATGAGTGTTAGTAAACACTCAGCAGAGTGTGGAGTCTCAGTGAAGGACCCAGAATTTATTGGACAAGTTTATCTCAGGCTCACAGGCCAACAATTCAGAAATAAATATTACTAGGAAAACTGATAGTTCTACAGCTGCTGATGTTGCAAGAGAAGAACCAGAGAAAGCTTCCATATTGAAATATATTCCCAATATGCTGCTCAGTGAGTGAGTGACTCATGCAAAGTACAAGCAACAACAACAAAACATTCTGCAGATGTGAGATTTTATGGGGTTGGACTTACATACCAGAAATTGGTCAATTTTGACTAGGTGAATAGCCAAAATCTTACAACTCAGGAATTGAGGGTTCAAGGGATAGGAGCTTCTCTGTGGTAACCCCCAGCATCATCTCTAACCTGAAGAAATAGTTTCTTCTCATCTTCAGGAACTGTAATCATTGTTTTAGTCAGTTCATTTTTAATATTGTTTGTTGCCTTGAGACCTCTGGGGTATAGGGCTGGCTAGATCAACAAACAGACATACTCAACAAACCCTATTGCTATACCAACAGGGATACCTTTCCATTCTCATTCTCCCTCTGCTCCACAGTTATTCCTACTCCTCACCTATATGTTCAACGAATCCTTACCTACTTAGTAAACGAGAATTACTTTCAAAAGCCATGCTGAATCAATGAAGTATCTCTGTTTGCACTTAGGATTAGTCCAACATGCCTCTCATTGAACAGCATTTTCTTCATGTAAACTAGCTTAGATATAGTAGCATTTCAAATAATACTTTGGGGAGCATTCTTGCTGTATTATTTCCTGTCCTTTTAACCTGGAGTGTTTTCCAAAGAGCGTGAAATGGTTACATCATATTGAAGCGATTTGGACCCATAGATAAACGGCTCCTGGTTACTATTTTGTAGCCTTGTGTGAATAAAAGAGTGCCCAGGGCATGCTAAGGATGATCTAAGCTTTTGTAAGTAAATCTTGTGAAGGGCTCTCTAGGGAGCTAGAACAGAAGGGCTGCTGTTTCAAACTGAATCTAGAGAGTGAAATGTTATGCGAAGTTTGCTTTATGAGAGTTAAGGAGATTCTTTTCATAAAAAAATTTTTAAAAGGAGATCCTAATCATAGATTTCTCCTGTTTGGGTTCCGATTCATATTTCTCAAATTTATATTATCTCTTTTCTCAGTTTGAGTCAAGAAGAGGGATTCTTGTTTTTTAGTAAACTTGTGGGAGAAACAACAGACGCTTTAGGACTTTAAAAAATAAATAAATAGAATGTTACTTTTTTAAACAGACATCTAGTATAATCTTTCAAAACTAGTCTACTGAAGGAAAATGTATTTGGCACAAAGCAAACCTTTCCAAGCCTTTTAATATGTCACATTACATCAGCAAGCTTCAATGGCATTTCCAGAAATGCAATGTCTATTTTATAATAATCAAAAATAAGAATCCCAGCACAGATGCATCAAACATGCCAGGAGCAACCTGCACTTAGACAGAAAAAAGGGAAAGAAAAAAAGAAGAAGGTTATTTGGGTACCTTAAGTGACAAAAATACTATTTTTCAAATGGTTGCCAAGACAATCTTTCTTTGTGTGCTAATTTTAAAAGAAAATACAGTAAAAATTCAGACAGAATCAGCATACAGTGATAAGAACCATGAAGTCCAATGGATGACTTTTGGCAATTCACTACCTTGAGAAAGTTTTGAGCATAAAATGGAAAATACAATAAAACATCTCCTCTGCTGTGAGCAACTTGAAGCCAGCTGGGTGACCTTGGGCTAGTCACAGCTCTCTTTCTGATCTCTCACAGCCCCACCTACCTCACAGGGTGTTTGTTGTGGGGAGAAGTACAGAAGGTTTGTCAGGTGCTTTGAGTTAGGGATGTGCACGAATGGGTTTTTGGCATTCAATTCGTAAGTAACTGAATGTTAGAAAATCAACATTTGTCCGAATAGAACCCTTTCAAATCTGGTAGGATTCTATTCAATAGGAATGAAATCATAAGAATATCCAAGTGCATATCCTAGATACATTTCCTGGACTTTGATTGCCCTCTTTCTTCCATCTTATGCAGCCACACTTCTCCCCCTAACACTCTTTCCCTGGACTTCCTTTGCCTGCCCTCGTCTCTTAAATGCAAAGGCCATGTCTAAGTTTCCAATTCACCTCTTTCTTCTGTCTCATGCAACCACGCATCCCCTCCCTCTCTTCCCTGCACATCCTTTGCCTGCTCTACCATCTTAAACACAAAGCCCTCATGTCTGGGCTTCCACCTCATTTTCCCCCCAGCTTAACGAATGCCCGAATCGTTTGTGCAAATGTTCCGAAACATTCATATCCATACGAATGTCACTGTACGAATGCTGTGACGTTTAATCCGTGCACAAATGTTTGAATTCATATGAATAACAAATGTTACAAATATTCATGCACATCCCTACTTTGAGTGGGGTATAAAAGCCATTCCCACATTGTACACCATTTTGATCCCACACTAGTAGCTTACAATAAGATTTGCAGGATAGCTCCCACATTCCACATCTGATATTTACAGGGAAGTGTAAATCTGTCAAGAAAAAGAGGTTTGTTTACCACTTGACATGAGAACCTGGGCTATACAGGACCTCTGTATTGTTTGGATTCATTTTGAGTTTGTTGGACCCCATCTAGCCCATTACTGCTTCTAGACACTGGTTAAGAATCTGTATTGCCTTACCTAATACAGATGGTAATGAGATGTAAATTGGGTGTCATCTGTATATTGATGACATCTCACTCCAAATCATCTGATAATGTCTCCAGAATTATTCTCTGAACTCTGTCACAGAAGTAGGACTGAAACAACTGGAAAGCATTGCCTGGATAATCTGGAATAAAACATGTGCTTTGCGCCAGATTATCCAAATGACGCAGAATACATAAATGCTGCCTGGATGAAGCTCCACAGCCTACTTAGAAGGATATGATGATGAACAATATCAAAAAAGCCTTTGTCCCTCTCCCACTAAGTTAACACTTCCTTCTCAAGGACCTTGGCCAGAAAGGGAAGATTAGGAATTCAAAATCTCTAGGTCCAAAGAAACTTCTTACAGAGAGGGTGGACCATTGCCACCTTCAATAAAGATGGAACCTTACACTTCCTAAAATAGGCATTGATCACTTGCTGAATCTAAGGGTGCCTCCAGACACACCCTGTGTTCTGCCTTAAATGTAAAGCTCCTTCCAGTCCTCCAAACTGGAGGATCAGAAGCTACAAATTTCCAGTGCAGCTTATTTCTTTCACCAGCAGGAGCACAGGAAATACAGCTAAGTGTTCAATCAATCAATCAATCAATCAATCAATCAATCAATCAATCAATCAATCAATCAATCAATCAATCAATCAATCAATCAATCAATCAATCAATCAATCAATCAATCAATCAATCAATCAATCAATCAATCAATCAATCTGCTGGTTATCCAGCGTCTTTTATTTCGTGGGGTGAGGAATGCTGCACTCCTACTGTGGTGGACAGAGGCACCGAACTTGATTCGCTACTTCCGTCCCAGTCTGAAGACACCCTAAAACTCTGGCTTGCCATAATAATCCAGGAGGGGGCAGGGTTTAGCAAATGTGAGGCCTCCAATGTGTTGTCTTTGGATTGAAGACAACAGCGGCATGCAGTAGCAAGTAGCGGCAGATGATAAAATACAACCTACAACATATAAAATGTCTGAGAACTGTGATTACTTACATCTATTTTCTTTAAAACATTCCACCTTATAGAGATGTTCCCAAAATCTCAAATAATGTTGGATTTGCATAATTATTTCTATCAGATGTCTTCAGGATTATTGTCTAATACATAAATGACAGCCTGCAGGTGGCAATCACAAGAAAAATTGGAAGATTGCTTTAGTCTTCCTGAATTATGTTTTGATCTTCTAAAAGTCCAGTTCCAACAGGAAGTCCGTTATACTTCTTCCTTCTGGAACAACCAATCATCAGCCTCATAGAACAGATACTGGATCTGGTATCTCTTTCATCATAAGTTGTAGTCAGGAAGTTCTCCTTGTGTGTAGTAGTCAGTATTTCAACACTACTGTACTTAACATGCATTGTTCATGTGAATATTCTTAAGCCATATTGAAAAGTAGGGAGGAAATATTGGAAATGAATAAATGGCCAGTTGCAGTAAAATGCTGCAACCTTTGCTGTATCAATGGGATTTTTGTTTGAGACAAATGCAAACCATGTATGCATTGTGTGAATAGGGGGGGAAATAGTTCTATAGTCAAACCAGTGCAGCAGGAGGAGTTCAATTCCTGAACTGCAATCCTGTGGTCCTTTTAATGCCATCTTCTTGATTCCTTTAAAAGTGAGGAACAAGAAGCAGGTTATCTAGGTGTGTTTGTCATTGTGTCCCTCAGCAGGCAAATAAAATAATGATGTTTACACACATTGTTAGCCTTTCTCTATTGCCACTGGCTGAGAATTCGGGTTCTGGGCAGTACAAATTAACTGGCTGGAGTCAAAGCAAGCTGTTGTCCCTAAGTGAGAGTGTATGGATTGTTCTCTGTGTCACTGTTTTTGGCACCTTTCCTAAAAGCCCAAATAAAACTAGCCCAAAATTAAATTATTTGAATTAAAGTGAGTGCTTTTACCAAGAGGTACATAACAGAGTTCTTAGCATCTGTAAGAAAACAGAGATATAGAACAGAATGAGACAGGGCTATATTTGACACTGCATTTTAATTATGCTTGAGCTCTTATGCATTTTATCTGATTACTGGGACCCCCAGATAAAGGATGGGATAGAAACACAATCAATCAATATCAATCAATCAATCAATCAATCAGAAGGAAGGAAGGAAGGAAGGAAGGAAGGAAGGAAGGAAGGAAGGAAGGAAGGAAGGAAGGAAGGAAGGAAGGAAGGAAGGAAGGAAGGAAGGAAGGAAAGATGCAAGACCAGCTCCCTACGACATCTTCACACAATTCAGGAGGATGAAAGCAATGTCAGATTCCTTATGTTCCTTATCCATGGGTGGCCATTGAGGGCAGCATTACAGAACCTTTCTGCATTGAGGCCAAGTCAAAGCGAAGAGGAAAATTCTTCACCCTTGTGTGAAGTGTCCCCCTTTAATATAGGAAGGTTAGTCTTTACCCCCAAACCTTTGATGAAGGTTCAGGGCAAGTGCTCCCCTTTTGTCCCCTCCCACTACTTTTTCTTCCCAAGCATCCAGTGCAGGGGGAATCCCTGTTCATCCTCCTCTCATCCCTCACTTCCCCTGCCAGGTGTCCCAGGGGAATCCCTAACCCACTCCCTGACCTCACTTTCCAATGCTGCTGCCACTCCAGTCACTGCTGCCATTCCTCTGGAGTGCTGGCCACATGGTCAAGTGGCACAGAGATTCCACCCCATGGTGAGGCTCGGTGGGAGGCAGGGTGAGGCAGAAGACAGGATGAATCCCCATGCCACTGTTCCAGCCACTGCCGCCAGACCTTGAAGTGCAGCTGGTGGGATCTCTAGGTGCAGCCGTGAGCTTTGGGGTGGTGGCACCTGTGGACAAACTGCTGGACTCTGGAGATGAGGTGAGTAAGGGACACAAGGTGGGGTAGGTGGGGATTCTCCCAGGATGCAAGGCAGGGATTTTGCCCACTCCGGGATGCTATGGGGGAGGATCAGATGGGTCTCCAGGCATAGTATGGCACTCTAGCCCAATGCTGCTTCTGCTTCGGCTGGGGCAGAGGCAAGGAGGGATCCCCCCCCCCTCACCTCAAAAAAATGAAGCTCCTGCCTAGGAGCGGTTAGCTTCACTTTGCACATGAAGGCCAGCTTACAAATGTGGGCACTTTTGCCTTTGCACATGCCTAGAAGGTAGCCACCTGCTCAACTGAAAACAGGAATAGTATTTTTCACGTGCATGCATGCTTAGGTTTTCTTTGTCTCTTTTTCTAGGACATAAATAAATATTCTTTCTCATATTTTATATTGTATTTGGGGATTGGTTTGATATTTTATTTCTTTACTTTTGCTGGTTGATAAGTGTTACAAAGGAAAGATGGTATACAAATAAACTGAATGAATGAATGCATGGGTCACTAAACTACATACAATATATATATTGTTAAATATATATATATATATTTAACAAGGTGAACAATATGAAAGGTATCCCACACTCCTAGAGCCCCCAAAGTTCTTTCTCCAAATTTGTATGGGCACAGGAAATTTAGCCCAGAATTGTAAATAGAACAGGAAACCAGTGCAAAGTAAACAGGAAGGCAGATGGTAGTTGCAACTCTCTGGGAGGCTGATGGATTCTTCCTTCACCTTCTCCTCTCAGTGCTTTTTTCTTTCCAATTGGCTTCATTTGATGAAGTGTACATACACCTAAAATTTCGTTTGCCTTTGTTTGAATAGCCAGTCAATATGTGGGCTGCAAATTAAACTATTCATTATGTAGTACATGCCTGAGCAAATGCAGTGGAATCTATGCCATCACTCCATAATGCAGTGATTCCATTTCTAGTATTGTGTTATGAGAAGGAAGTTGCGCTTCACTGACCATGTGAGAACAAAGCTGTGCAATATAAGGATTGACAAAATAAAAACAAAAACAAATTATATTTATTATACTATTTTTAGAATACCCTCCCCCTACATGATCCTAAATGCAGGTTCAAATTACACTTTCTCAGCACTAAAAAGCAATAGGACAGGATACAAAGGCAGCTTCCATATGGTCCATTTTCATTGTGCAAGCTGTTGCCTGGGATAATGGCATATATCCACCAGAGCAATTCCCAGGAGTCCCATGGAATGTTCTGACTGCTTGAGAATCATGCCAGGGCATGCTGCAATGGGAGACAATATTAAAATGGTCTATCAAGCATTCCTGGGCTTTGGTCCAGTGGTCCAACCCAGCTATACACCATGTGGATGGCTGAAGTGCCCCAAAAGATCAATGGTGCATGATGCCATTTTCACATTTTCAGTGTTCTGCCCAAATCCCCCAGCTTGTAACTTGGGAGGCTGAGGAATTTTTGTTCTCAATCCTTTGATGAAGACCAGGACAGGGACAGGGCAATGCAGATGGCTCCTGGTGCACATTGTTTTGCCCTGCTTAATTCTTGTCCAGATGAAGCAATCCAGGCCAAGGCAGGATTCCACATCACTCACTGAGGCACATTAGGGGTGTGTACGATTTATTTTTTTGCATTCAAATTGGAGTTGAATCTAATGTCAAAACATTCAATTTGATTCAAATGTTTAAAAACTGAATGCTAAAAAAATCTATTTGGATTCGTTACTCTCAAATCTAATTGTTCAAATGTTAGATTTGTATTTAAAGATACGAATGTCAACAACATTCATGTGTGTTATAGGTATCTGTACACATTTCATATGCATCCCATTTTATCCCATATACATCCCGTTTTGTCCCTTATTATAAGTGCAAATGTGTACAGATATGTATAATATTTATACAGATATGTATGTGTGATGACCCATTATTGGTAAGTATGTTTATTATTAATGTAACTGTAAAAGATTAATGAATACAATATTAGCAGATTGCAGGAATTTTGCTGTGATTTACATAGATAATTTAGGGATATTCAGTTCAAATTGGGCAGAACACTTGCAACACATTAAGCTAGTGCTCAAGAGACTTAAGAAAGCAGGTTTAACCATCAAACCATCAAAATGTTATTTTGGTAGCCAAGAGATACAATACTTAGGGTTCACAGTTGGAAGTGGACACATAAAACCAAACCAAGAGGAAGTACAAGCAATAATTCAGTGGCTGGTACCATCTACCAAAAAGCAAGTTAAATCATTTTTAGGGATGATAAATTATTATAGGAAGTTCATTCCAAACTGTGCAAATATTGCTATGCCACTTACAAACCTCACTAAGAAAAAGAGTCCTGTACAAGTACCATGGAATGAAAAAATGTGGAGAAGCATTTAACTTATTGAAAAACAAACTGGCAACATCACCAGTTTGGACAGCTCCAGACTTTAGCAAAACATTTATTTTAACCACAGAAGCTTCAGAAACAGAGCTAGGAGCAGTCCTCAGCCAAAAAGGATGGGGTGGGCAAATACAGCCAGTCCTATACATTAGCAAGAAACTCACTCCAGTGGAAGCTAAACTGTCCACTGTGGAACAGGAATGTTTGGCCATCGTATGGTCCATACATAAACTTAGACCATACTTATGGGGGAGAGAATTTGACATTCAAACTGACTATGCACCCCTGTAGTTCTTTACAAAAGTCAAAGAGAACAATAGCAAATTGATCAGATGGAGTCTGAGGGTTCAAGAACATTTATTAAAAATTCAAGTGGTACGTGGAGCTGAGAACAAGGTAGCAGATGCATTGTTGCGGGTCAAGACCAAGGACCAAGAACCAAGACCCAGAGGAGAGTCACCTGTGTGGAAGCAAGAAACCAGGAAACAACAATGTAATGGCAATGGAATGAAGAGGAACCAAGGAGTCAGCTCAGAGGAGCAGTGCCAAGGATTCAGCAGCTGGAGAGAAGAATCAGGAGCAGCAGAATAATAAAAATTTTTACAAATACTCTCAAGTTTAAATAAGGACTCTCAAATTAAGTTATTATAATGTGTTTTCTTGCAGGTAACAAGAGGAAAAATGCTTAAAAGGCAAGTTTGCAGCCCTTGTAATCATTGGTGGGTTGGGGGGTTTTTTGAAAGGAAGAAGGAGTTGTGATGATCCATTATTGGTAGGTATGTTTATTAGTAATGTAACTGTAATGTAAAGTAAGCAATTGGAGGAGTTCATTAGAATAGGCTGGAGAAAGGGGGGTTGAAGTAGACCAGGAAGCAGCCAATAGGAAAAGGCCAAGGCACATCGTGCCAAGTATGAAAGGCAGTGCCAAAGAATGAAAACTTGTTCTAGTGCTTATTCTTGTGGTTGAACAGTTCATGTGCTTTGTATTGTTCCTGTCAGGGAAAACTAATATGACTAGATCTGAGTTCTTAGGCCGGGAGAGGGAGTTTAGCCAGGAAGAATCCTTATTAATGTGGATTGGTAATCAGACAGAGAAACAAGATTGATATTTTAAAGATCGTTTTATTTATTTATTGACTGAAGTGTATTTAATAAAGCAGCAGTTTGTGTTTGAGTTAAATAAGCTCCCTCTGAAGTATTTATTATCTAAGGCAACTAAAAAGGAACACAGAATAATTAGTTCCTGTTTGCTTTAAGAGAGTGAAAATATTAATTCTAGCCTCACTGCAGCCAGCAGCAGGAGGTGATTCTCTATTTTTGTTATTTAAAGGGGAAACGGGAGAGAGGATGGCACCAGCCAAGGCAAGGGTGAAAAGAGAAGCATGGGCCATCTTAAAACAGCGCTACCATATACATAAAGAAACATAAATAAGATTATATATAAAAATAAAGCTCAAGAGTAGTTTTAGGCTGAAAGTGCCAAGGTATTGAGCAGTACACCCTCAATACCTTGACGTCGCAGTATGTAATACATATGTATCTGTACATTTGAATCATTCGAACAAATATTTTGAAACATTCAAAATCTGTTCGGATGTCTAAATTTGAATGTGCAGACATTTGATTCGAGTTCAAATGTCCACATTCGGAGGAATTCGATTGGATTTCAAATGTTTAGAATATTTGTGCACATCCCTAGGGCACACAGTGCAGAAGCTCTCTAAATGTCTTACTCAGGCTGAAGCAGAGTTTATTTCACTTGCACCCAAACAAATAATGCCTACCACTTCCAAACAGGACAGAGTAAGCTGATGCCTTAGAACTGATAGAGGATATCCAAATCCATCTTGAAAAATGTGGATTGAGGTGTTGCTGAGGACATGATCAAAGAGCCAGCAAGGACTGAAGAAAAAGAAGTGACATATATTAAATACAAACAGATTACTATAAGTTATCCATAGGAAGATTTCCCGGTAAGCTCATACCTTTGCCACAGAATCTATTCAGGGATACCCTATAACTCAGTGGTAGAGCAAACTGCCTGGAAAGGAGAAGGTTGTCAGTTCAATTCCCAGCCTTTCTTTAAAAGTGGGCAATGGCTGCCCAGCCACTTCTGTGCCCCTGTCAAGAAAACTGCATAGAGGTGTCCGTGAAGTCAACTAGGGGTTGACCACAATTCAGTAGTAACATACCACCAGCAATAATCCACATAACCCCAATGTTTCTATTAGCAGTTTCAGATATAGGGCCTGTTTGCACTTACATGTTGGCCATGGATCGAGGGGCTCTGGAACGCTCCATCCACACATTGCAGAACCAACTCTGTCTAAGAGCATCCTGGGGTGCCCCAGTCCCCTTGACCAGGAGCATCTCGTATCTTCCCAATAAGCTCCAAGTCACAGCATTCACACCTATTTCCATTGCAAATGCTACATGGGAGTGGGGCAGCACAACTACAGCTCCACATTTGCACACTGTGTCATGACTGTCATAGCAAAGACCTGGCATTTGCTATGCTGATATGGATGGTCCAGGATGGACCATCTGTACTGCAACGGCCTGGCAGGTAAGTTGAAAATGTACCAGCGCTCACAGTGTAAACACTAGCCACTATCCCTGAACTTAACTTCAATGGAATGCTATCCCACTGAAGTTAAATGCAAAAAGGCCCATATTTTCTTAATGCATCTCTTTTCTCTTTTTCATTAAAAGGCCTTGGCAGCTTAGACGATGTCTTGTTTTATCTAAATAAAACCTATTAATTTTAATAAAATTGCAGTTGTAAGTCATGGAAATGCTTGTGCAAAAATTCAGAATGTGAAGTAAGACTTCTATTAACAGTCCTAGTTAACAATGATAAAGCATTTCACGGTTACCATTTAATACTTGAAAAGGTCAAAAATTGTCTCATATTAAACCAGTTATAGGTTCACATTAAAGTTTAGCAAGAAAGATCAAAAGGCTTGATAAAAGCCTCAAAAGCCATTGGCAAGGTGTTTAATAAAGGTCTGCCTCCATATTCCTAGATCCTCACAAACAGTGTGCATCATCACATGGCCTTTCACTTGGCAGGATAAGAAATGTATTTTGACATTCCCCACAGGGACTTTGCATTTCTGTATCCTTCTGAGTTTTAACATCCTAAAAAACATTGTATATCAGTATTACTTGATGGTGCTGGTCCAATGATGTGTTTTCTCACCTTCTCTGAAATTCTTCCCTCCCTGAATGTGCATCTTGTTTGTGCAAATAAATGTAACATGTCATCTGAGAGATGTCAGCCTGGGAAAGGTGCCTTTGAGCACAGGGAAAGCATTCTCAAGGAACAGAGGAGTTAGAATAACTACCAGTTGTAACCTCAAGCAGATGCATGGTCCCTTTGAGTGCTAAGCTTTAGGACATGCCAAATCAGTTGGGGATGAAAATCCTCTCAGTTTTATATTCTGGTTAACTATAAACCATGGATCACAGGACATTTTGTAGGGATATGAACATATTTTCTTTCTGCTTTCTGAAGTGCATGCTGGAAAAGTCAACCCAATCAACAAGCACAAGGTCATTGGCGGGAGTCATGTCTCACATACAGGTAGGTGGTAACTATAAAAACTGGGATGCAGAGAAAGAGCTGAATTATGAATCTGGAGATAATAACATACACTGTGTTCACACGCAGTAAAATAAAACCATCTCTGATACTGCTTAGATTTGGCTTGCTGGTGAATGCCCTTTCTCATAAATATTCTAGGGTACAGGAGGTTAATTAAGGATGGGATGAGAACACAGGAGCCAGAAGCAAACAGCATCTGGCAATTGGATTCAACCCCAATTTTCTGTCCGCACTGTCCTACCATTTAAAACACTTCCAAATAACGGGTTGGGGAAAGCATTTTTTCCCCTCCTGAGCCTCTCCCCACCCCTCTCTCCCCATTGGCTTTGATCCAATGACGTGGGGAATCCTCTCCGCGCTCCTTTTCTTGCCCATTTGAAAGGGGGAAGCTTGTTTGTCAAGGGAAGGGAAAGCCGGGAAATACTTTTTAAAACAATCAACTTGGTCTCCTCACCTTCCTTTCTTTTTTAAAAAAGGCTATAGCAATGTAAGATCCTTCAAGCACAGAGTGAGTGAGAGCGAGTGAGAGAGAGAGAGAGAGAGCAGCCCTTTGTCCGAGGCAAAAGAGAAACTTCAAAGGCAGAATCTTCTGATCTCTTCCCCCCCCCCACACACACACACACTGCTACTGCTGCTGCTGCTGCTTCTGCTCTTTCGGCTCTTTCCTCTTGCCTTTCAGGGAAGCCAAAAACTGCTAGCAATGTGGCAACATTGTTATTCGTGTCCGTGGGTGTGAAGGATTATTGCCTGAACTGTTACTTTGTGATCAGGGATAGAAGGAAACTGCTGAAGAAGGCCTGCACTTTAAAAATCTGCCCATGGGCTGTCCTGTCCTGCTGGGAGAAATCCCACCCATTTCATGACGGATTTGCTCCAATAATGCTGTAGCGTTCCCACAGCAATAAGAAACTTTTTAAAAGCAAAACTGGGGAAACACCCCAAAAATCGGGTGTTTATTTAATTCCATTTTAAAGCCAAATAATCCTCAAGATAGCCCTAAAACTGATTGTGAATGGGAACGATGAGGATCCAGACCATTTTAAAACCATTTTACTTGATTGGGAGTAGGAACGGCAAGGATCCGAACCGTTTTAAGTGATAATGGGAACGAGCCCTAAGAAGAGTTGAGCGCTGCCGGTAGCAGTTTCCAGGTCAGCTTGTCCAGATTGGCATTTTGCTCTGCAGGGACCACCTGGCCCCTACAGACCCAGGAGCGGTTGCCTACACCCATCAGCAGTTCCAGCAACTGGCAAATGTTCATCAAGGTCAGCTGGCAGTTGATGCAATTTATATACATAGATACAAATTCAGAAATAATCCCTAGATTTAAATTAATGTAGCCCAGAATGTAACCGGGGACCTTTAAAACAGGATAGTGCAAGGCCTTGACCATTTTGGGGCCTCTCTTCTCCACACCTCAGAGCAGAAGAAGAAGGCCACACCCTATGCTGGTCCACTGCACATTGGAGGCAGTGCAATTCATGCCTCCCTGTTTCAGTTTGGCAGGGGTACCTGCTATGGCGGGCCCATTTTGTGCCACTGAAATGGATTCCCTCAGAACTCTGAGACCAGGAACTTTTCTTCCTGGTTGCTGGAGTCCTTCCTTTGGAGTGAAGCATGGGGCCTTTCCTGGAACAGGACAGCTGGACTACTCTATTGGGAACTACTCTAACCAGTAGTGACTGGAGTGGTGGTTCTGTGCTAACTAGGGATAATCAGGCTCGGAACCTCTAGTCAACCTTCCTCTAATATTATATAGTATCTGAGACCAATAGACTTCCATATTTTAGTCCTCTGCAAAGTAAGATATGGCGTCCTGCTCCACCTTATATGTTTACATCTATTCAATCACTACCCTTTCTCAAAATGATAGATTTATGGCCCGTTTCAGGCAAAACAAAATATTAAAGGAAGACAAGCAAGTTTAGAAGTCTTCCTCTCTTTCCCTTGCTTGCTTGTCTCCCTCCACTCTTCCTTTTTCTTTGCAAAAACTTTTACCATTTTCCATAATATTTTGACTTTTCAGTCTGCAAGACAGACATGAGGGAGTTGCAAAGGAGGTACCTCCAGGTACCACTTTATTTCAGGGAGGAGAAGATTCATGCACACACAGGCTCACACCATTGTCATCGGCCTCTTGGCAAAGCGGTATGAGGTCTCTGTTTTTCTCTGGGTCTTCTATTGTATGTGAAGGGCACCAAAAGTGAGATTGCCTGTAGAGGGATGCATTAAAAAATAAAGACTACATTCTTCTATTGGCAAAGAACAGCTGCAGGTAACACAACCTATTCTAAATCTCTGTTGCACCAAAGACTTTAATACAGAAGGATTTGTTGTATTTTTTTCTAAGCAGTTCTGATGAACAGCTAACAAATATCTAGGGGAAGAAGTTGAGCTTGCGGCAGGAGCTTTAGAAAGGTAGCTAAATAAAAGCCTTCCTTTCACCTGGGCAGACCACCACACAGTTTTTCGGGGAAGGCCACTTTTTTGGTTGGGAAGTTTCAGCAAAGGTGTTATTATTATTATTATTATTATTATTATTAGTTTATTTCTATAGCACTGTACATGTACATGTGTTAGGAGAGTTGTAGTCCCAAAAATAAGTTTTCCTAAAAAAAGGATCCACCCATTCTTCCCTAATGATTTGTTGTCCCATAGGAATTTCTAAATATCCACATATACAAGTCAACTCACATGTGTAAGTGTTATGTAAATTCTTTTTCTGACTGTTTTTTTTTTAATGGACGGCTAGGGTGTGAGGCAACACATTTTCTGCTTTTAAGCAAATTATGTTTTGTTGAAACACACTCATGCACACACATTCATTCAACATGCCAAGAACCAAACAAAATTTGTGCCATCAGTTTATGCAAGAGATAATGAGGGGAAAGCAACAAGGGACAAGAAATGGTGAATTATAATCTCCACCTTTTTAATTACTTTCCCTTTCACAGCCGCAAATTACTCAAAAAGATTTAGTTCTCAGAAGTGATCTTAAGCAACAGGAACCAAGCAAACTTGTGCTGAAACTGTTAACAGTATGACAAATCACTTCCTAATCTCTCATCTATGAAATCCATTCCTCCTTCAGCAGATAAAGGGGTTGGATAATTTTATTTTGAAGGCAAGTGACTTATCTGTGAATAAATCTTTCATCCTCTTTTTATTGGTTTCAATCACAGTCCCTGCCACATCTGACCCCTGGTATCCATTCTGCACCCACTGCAGGATGTTATCTTAAATTGGATATCAGGAGATTATAGAATTATGACTTCAATGATTCAAATTTAAATTGTTTCTTTGAGCTGATCTCTTACAAGGGATTGGGGAGGGGAGCCCTTCAACATCCAAGAAATAACAATCCTGACAGAAGCATGAGTCACTCAGCTGAGACAATATTACTGCTCTTGCTGCCCTGTAAGGCAGACTCTACAAGAGACCCA
The DNA here is from genome assembly GCA_023333525.1 of Aspidoscelis tigris stejnegeri. Taxonomy (NCBI): domain Eukaryota; kingdom Metazoa; phylum Chordata; class Lepidosauria; order Squamata; family Teiidae; genus Aspidoscelis; species Aspidoscelis tigris. Next base: position 70,285,370 of record JALMGA010000006.1, read on the forward strand.
TAAAGTGAATTCAATATGTACATTAAAGCAGCACAGCTTTGCACAGAATGATAGAAGTTTGGGGATTTGGTAAAAGAAGTGCTCAGAGTATCCCTAAATAAGTGCATGGATACTTTTAAAGTAAAATTATGAATGTTTCCCTGGATTTCCATGCAGATGAGAAAGTAGATATACATGCATGTGCTTTTCTAGGCTTCTAGATCCAGGCACCGCATGGCTGTTTGATAGACCCAGATGAGACCATCACCCTGCTGAGCACTGTGCTATCCTGCTTGCCATCTGCCAGCATTGCTTGGCTGTTGCTTGAGAGGTGCTCTTTGCAGGACTGGGACCTGTGCATCAACAGTTATCTTGGAACACCTGCACTAAATTGTCCTTGGAAGACAGCAGCTGGAGCCCAGTGAGCACCCACTCCAAATTTAGTCTTGAATTAAACCCAGATGCTTGATGAAGACATGTTGTTACTCTTCCTGTGAATTCTGAATGTTGTGATAGTGTTGCTGCATTTTATATTTCATTCTGATAATAATATACCTTGAAGTTTTTGATTTGTGCCCTGTATTTTGCATAATGTTTAATATTCTTGTTTATTCTTAGTGTTAAGTTGTAAACTACACTTTATGGAATGCATGACATGATAGATTAGATTAGATATTAGATTAGAGACTAGACTAGCCTAGCCTAGACTTGACTAGACTAAACGAATAGAATAGAATAGAATAGAATAGAATAGAATAGAATAGAATAGAATAGAATAGAATAGAATAGAATAGGAGTACCACTCTGGGTCACAGGCTGCAAGAAAGTAAGCAATATGCAGACAGGAGCTGAATTTACACTGGATTTATCAAGCGATCCTATTTTATTTATTGGAGACAGTATGTTACCACATCCTTTTCTACAAACCAAATACAGATAAATTGTTCAGAAGCTAAAGGGGAGGGGGGAGTAGTGTTTTCAAGATCCAGTGTAGATGGGCTCAGTGTCCCATTAAGGTTTTCCTCAAGTAAAAACAATTTCAACCAACTTGGTGACGCTTCCACCAGTCTGTCAGCTTGCCCCACCTGTTTACTGTCTCAATGAAGGTTCTGTCATTAGAGGTAAGTCAAGAAATTCAACAGATTGAGAAGACAAGTGGTTCATTTTCTGATGACTGTAAACAAGTTACATTAACAGTGCTTTTCTGCCATTTCCACATGGTGTAAGTTATTCTGTGCTGCTAGCAGTTCATGCCAAAGACTATCTAGATTGTGGGTAGCCCATCCAGGCCCCACTTTGGAGGTTGGGAAGGAAAGTTCTCAGCCTGCATAGTTGCCAGCTGGGTCCATTTTAGTCAGGACCCCAGAAGTGGTGCACTTTCAGCTCTACTTCTGGGTGCCCCATAAAATATCATCAGTCATAAGAACATAAGAGGAACCCTGTTGGATCTAGCCACAGCCCATCTAGTCCAGCATCCTGTTTCACACAGTGGCACAACAATGGCTTTTGAGATTCAAGCAAAAAACAAAGGCAAAACCTTCATTTGTTCTTAATTCCCTGCAAATGATCTTGAGGGGCATTCTTCCTGTCTCTCCAACCCAAAGGCAATACCTACATATCCATTCTAATAACAATTGACATACCCGTCCTCCATAAATTTTTCTAATTCTTTCTTAAAGCCATGCACACTGATGGCTATCACCACCCCTTCTGATTGTAAATTCCATGGACTGATGACCTCTTGGTGAAAACAAACTTCCCCTTGTCTTAACTGTACTGCCTATCAGCTTCATAGAGTGCCCCCTGGCTTTAGAGTTGTGCAACAACCCTTGCAAACAGTACAGGGGAACAGAATCACCTACTCATTTGGTGTCCACATGTAAGTGATAGTTTAGTGTACCAGCCTGAAATGGCACTGCATGGATCACCTTATCTGATGTGGACACGGGATTCTATTTGGAGATACGACCTTCTGGTAAACCAGTCTACAATATGGACAAAGCACTCCAGGGCATCTACTAGGCTGGTATAACAACCCAGTGGGAGAACAGGTAAATAAATGTCATGAAGAGAGAATTACCAGGACCCTGATATTGAAGAAGGCACTGAGGAAGTTCATATGCTAATTCTCAACAGCTGAAGTATTAGTGCTGATGATACCGTAAATCAAACTGTCAGTGATTCATAGCTATCTCTTTTTTAAGCAGCTACAAACTGAGAGAGACACTAGAAATATACTGAATAGGTTTGTTTTCAATCAGTTCAAATCAAACATCCCTGTTCACCACTGTTTGCTTTGAATGGAAAGTCATCCCACAAGTTCAATGGGGTGTGGTTTGATTCAAACCAAACCATGGGGTGTTCATAGAAGTGGGCCAAACACCCCTGATCATTTTGAACAAGTTTATGTTCGGTTTTCTTGGACTTTTAGAAAAGACTCTTTAATGTCTATTTTAATGATACTTTAAGGAACCAACAGGCTTGATTTGATTAGAACTGGGTCAAGATCATTTGACTTGAGGCCAATTCGCACTTCGGCCTGTAGTATGCAATTAGGCAACTTCTGGGCAGCACACAGGCACAAAATGCAGCCGGCCTCCTCACCTTAATTACTGCCCAGCGCCAAACAGGTAAGCCCCGTTCAGATGTGTACACCTCTGGAGGGTGTGTGTGTGTGTCCCCCTGGCCCTAGAAGCCCAATCTGAGCCCCAGGAATGAGCGGGAAGGCAGGGAAGGCATCCAACAGGCCTCCTTCCCTGGGTCTTGCCTTAGCCAATGGCAAGAGGCTGGAGGAGGAGCGTCCCACCCACATCCTGGCCTTTCCAGGCTAGGACAGGCGGGAACACTTTCTCCATTCGCACAGAAGGAGGCAAGAAACACATGTAGACACATTCCTGCCTCCCTCTGTGTGAATGGATAAAGCGTTTCCATGTGTCTTAGCCTTCTTCGCTACAGCCATTCCAGCTGTAGTGCAAAGAGGCCTCAGGTGATTATGCTTGAAGGTAGAGTTAGAGGAAATTTGTAATACTGCTAAAACAGTATTAGAAATAGCTTTGCAGCACCTCTTTAATCAGAATCAAAGTTACTAAAAAAAAAAAAAGTAATGTGTCTAAGCCAATGATGGCTAACCTTTTGAGCTCGGTGTGTCAAAATTCACAAGAAAACCTAGCTTAACTCAGGTGCTGTGTCACATCTAGAAATATCCATAATTTTGTGATATTTGTAGCTCTAGTAAAAAAGTTATATTTTTGATCTATGTATTTTATTAAAAGCAAAAACAAATAATTCTTTACATTAGTGACTTTTTGTTGCTAAATCTTCAATTGAAAGTTGGTATTTCGTACACTTCAAGAACAAGCAAGCACTACACGCTCAGGTGCCAGGGTGACCAGGTGTGTCACCCAAAAGGGCTTGGCGTGTCAACTGTGACACGTGTGTCATAGGTTGGCCATCACTGGTCTAAGCAATATTAAATAGCATTTAACTGCTCCTTAGGTATGGGAATAGTATGGCCAGTAACATGGGAATGACTATAATCCAGGATCAGAGCACTGGAGGTAGTTCCCTGTTACGCAGATTTAGTCCTCCACATCTCCCTGAATGAAAGCAACGACAAACTGCTTCCATATTATTCCCAAGGAAACTGTAAGGGCGCGTCTCCATGGTCTCTTTTTGCTTCCCTCTTGTGTCGGATTTTAAAAATGCAGGGGTAATTCAAAATAAAGCATCCCCATGTGGTTTGGGGCAACACGGATTTAAAACGTACTTTCCTGTCTCCACAAACCGCTTTTTGTGAGCCCACATCTTTTTCTCCCACCCCCAGCCCCCGCCCATCCGCTGCAGAGATGAAAGGCAAAAACCTCAACTGAACCTCCAGAACACAAAATCATCCCTTTACTTGGCTGCCAAGAGTTAAAAGCAGTTACTGAAAGCAGTTCACTATGTCCATAACTAATGCTTGCAACATAGTTGCACGCAAAACTGAAAGTAGGCTCCCTTCAGCTGTCAAATTCAGCTGTCTGCATTCAGTAATGGCCCCTGATTAGCGAAAAACCAGACCTGCAAAGTGAAACTTAGTTTCATTTCAGAGGCTGCATTATTAGGAGGGGGAGGGAGAGATTTGCTCACTGAGAAACAATCTCCGTGGTAATGCTAATGATAATTAATATCACCTTTCTCTGTTAGCAAGCACAAAATCTCTCTCCCCCTCTGAAGTGAAACAATGTGACAGTTCGGAGGTCTGCTTGCAGGCTGAAAGAGCTGAATGCAGCTGATTCTGACAGCCAATTCTTCTGCAGAGATCAAAAATGCCTAAAAATTCAGTGGAATATGGGAGAAGATGTGGAGAAAATGTCTCCATGCTCCCAGGAAAACCCACGGCTTCCCAAAAGTGCGGAGGTAGTCTTGTTTAAAGGGGGGGGGGGGGGTTCTGCCATGGATTTTCCTCCTTTGTGGCTCTGAAAGCCCGGAGTAAAGCTCTGCATGAAGACGCTGGCCCTGTCCCCATGCAATTGAAAGTCTGCTGGAACTCTTCTTTTGCCTCTGAGCAGCCCCATTCCAGGCTTTACAAGGCGCTTAGGGAGCTTAGGAAAGTGAGACACCCGCGATAAAATACGTGCACTTTAAAGAAGAGTTCCAGCGCTCTTTCGGCGATTTGCGGGTTTTGCTCGCTATATCTGCCTTGAGGATGCTCCGTGGCAAAAGGGGCGGGGATTGCTTGCCTGCACACTCAGCCAAAAAGCATTCACACATCTGAGAAATGCAGCAGGTTCGCTTCCTTTCCTTTGTAAAAAGGACCAGAATTGCTCAGAATTGCAACATTGTTATCAAGTGATCTGTGAAAGCCTTAAAAGAGAATGAGCGAAGGATCGCGCTGCCGATGCCTGCAGCCACTGATTTTGCTGGGGCAGAAAGGCTTTTCTAACAGAGAACTGAGTGAAAGTAAGTGCTGAAACTGAATGAATGAGCGATCATCTGCCTTTGCTAGGGGCAGGAAGCCGTTTCAGGAGACGGAGATCTGGCTATTTTTCCTTTTAACAAGAGAGGGGGGCGGTGGGGAAAGATGCCCGGAAAGAGAAGACGACTACCATGGGGACGGAAAGTCCGTTTAGATTGCGGCTACCATGGGGACGCTTATTCCGGAAGTGGAGGGGACTTTTAAAGTCAGCTATAACAGAGTGACGGCAGAGGAAGCCGAGAGGGGCTAATAAGTCTTTTGGGGACAGGGCCGCTCAGAAGCAAAAGAAGCTTTTTAACGGATTTTTCTTTGCATGTAGACAGGGCCTAAGTCTCACCAGGAGTCATGAACTCTATGAGTTCTGCTGGATAAGTTGCTGCTGGTTGAAGGGCCATTTGCTTGAAGTCCTTCATTCATCTCAATGGTTCGGAACAAAACCTCATTGATAGCATTCAGTTGATAGCATTCAATTTTTCATCCTTGGGCTAATTTATACAAGTGTTTGCACATTGAACAGCCTGTAAAGTAAATCAGATGGAATTGAGCAAACAATGAGACCAGGGTAATTTTCAGCATCAGTGGAACTGTTCTATCCATGTTGGGAATTTAATCATTTGGATTATCACAGCATCTATACTTAAAAGCAATGAGATGCCAAAGTAATCTGGCAGATTACTGAACAAGTTGAAGTAATCTATTTTTTAAAAAAAATTATAATGGAGGAGCACTTGTGAAGAGGCATACACATTTGTTAGATCCATCAGTATACTGGATGCGATTTCCACTAATTCATGCCCAGCTTCTTTACAGCTGACATGAGGGTAAAGAATAACTGAGTTCTCAACTCTTCAAATTCCATATAGCTTGCATTTTTTTCCTAAATAAATAAGAAATTATGATTCTATGATAAGTACGTAAGTACTGCAATTTACCATCTCACATTAAAACATTGGGAAGAGAAGCAGTGAACCCAACTACAATCACATTTAACAAGAAGCTAGACTGAGACACAACTATTCCAAATAACCCAGAGGAAGCAGTAATATAAGTGGGCAGCAGGGGGATAGTTTTTTCATAAAAGTGGCATTTTAAATGTTTGTGTTCACATGCCTCATATGTGTCGGTATTAATACTAGACAAAATGGCAAGCATTTGCTAGTTCACTGTGGCGTTTTTACAGAAGAAGAAGAAGAGTTGGCTTTTATATCCCACTTTTCTCACCCATTTATGGGGACTCAAAGCAGCTGACAAAGCCTCCTGTTTTTCTTCCCACAACAGACACTCTGTGAGGTGGGTGGGGCTGTGACAGCTCAGAAGAGAGCTGTGACTAGCCCAAGGCCACCTAGCATGGAGGAATGCAGAATCAAACCCAGTATTCCCAGATAAGAATTCATGATTGTTTTGGGGTGTTTTTTTTTTTTTTTTTGGCATGCTTTGAAAGACTTTGTGAAAGGACTGAGGAACAAATTCAATGGCCATTTCTACAAGGTCCACTATATCCCAAACCATGCTGCGATGACCCTGGGTCAGTCAAAGTAAGGGGAGGTGATAGTGACTTAGGGGCTTGTTAAAGATGCCTAAAACACAGTGCCATGAAGAACAACATTGGTGAGGCCCAGATCACCTCACTGTACCCCAGTAGAAATGTGTCATTGCAACTCAAGAGATGGCAGAACATGCACATGAAGGCTGCTTCCTCTGAGTGTTGCCCTGCCAGGAGGAGAAGGAGGGAAGGAGGGTTATATTTTAAATATTTTATATTTTTATCATTTTGATTCACCCTGGGACCTTCCTGTGAAAGACAGGATATAAAATCTGAAATAAATAAAATATGCAAGCACAGTGGGAAAGAAACCTCTTTATTTAGGCTAGGGATGTGCATGAATATTTGAAAATCCGAATATCTGATTCGAATCCAATGAATGTCGAGGTTCAAACTTGAATTGTATTTTCAAAAATTTGAATTTGCACATTCGAACTTGAATACAGATTTTTGAAAATCCGATATGGATTTTCAAATGATTAGAATGTGTAGATTCATATCTGTCACATACGAATCTGCAGGAAAATTATCCATATCTTGCACTTAAAATATGGGACTAAAACGGGATGCATATGGAATAATACAGGATGCATACGGATTTTTACGGAATGCGCACAGATATGTATAACAGATACAAATGTTGTTGACATATGTATCTTTAAATATGAATCTAACCTTCAAACGTATGGATTTGAAGGTTGCAGATTCGAATTGGTTTTTATGACATTTGGATCTTAAATATCCGATTCAAATCGGATTTTTTGACATTCGAATCTACTCGGATTTGAATGTCAAAAATACATTCATGCACATCGCTAATTTAGGTATCCCTTACAGTAGCTATTTGCCCTTTATGAAGTTGTCTAACCTCAAGAGAATGTAAGAGGAGCCGTGTTGGATCAGGTCAAAGCTCATCTAGTCCAGCATCCCATCTCACATAGTGGCCCACCAAATGCTTATGGACATCTCAAGCACAAGATAATAGGAATGTGCACTAATGCATTTTTTGCATTCAAATTCGAGTCAATTCAAATATTTGAATATTCAATTTGATTCAAAATTCAAAAATCCAAATTTTTGAAAATCCAGTTCAAATCCAGATTATCCCGATCCATATTTTCAAAACTCTGATTTGAATCGAATGATATGAATGTTGAGAACATTTGTATCCAATTTTCAAATTTGCGTGCATCCCGTTTGCATCCTGTTTGCATCCCATTGTTATCCTGTGTTACATGCGCAAATAGACACGATATTCAGATGCAATATAAACAGATCTATTCAGTCAAATTATTCAAAAATCCATATCAGGTTTCCAAAAATTGAAAATTTGATCAAATTTGGAAATTTGGATTCTTGAAAATCCACTTCGAATTTGAATGTTGATATTCAATTTTTTTAATATCCATGCACATCCCTACAAGACAAAGGCAAAAATCTTCACCTGCTCTTGACTTTCTGCAAGTGGTCTTTAGAGGCTTCCTGCCTGCCTCTCACCTCTACCCTGCACTTACAAATATTAAAAAGAATGCTAGAAATGAAGCAGGAGAAAAAGTATTATTATTATTTTTACAAGAGAGAAGTAAAAGACTGGATCAAAGCATGACCATTGTATTTCTACAGGAATCAAAGACACTGGGGTATTGAGTCCAGTATTTTATTCTTTTATTTTTATAGCACCTGTTGTATCTTTTATCATGTTCTAAATCACAGACACTTTCCAGGTGCAATCCAATTATTACACCTTCTTCATTCTGGAAAATGATATTTCCTTTCATGTCTCAAGAGAATGCAGTTAACTTATTTATTTAGTCCTTTCACAACAATATAAAATGCTATGAAAATGCCAAGTATTGTCATCAGACGCCCTCCCCTTGTAGCTCTTAGAAGCTGATGCCAATGTCTTAGAAAAATCTTTTGTGTTTTCTTAATTTAGCTGGCATCTTTGATCTCAGCTAACCGTGAGAAGGAAATTAAATGAACAGGTTGACATTTCTAGATAGATGTAGTTACCCAAAGAGATTCCATTCCTACTCTTGCCCTGTTGCTTCTTCTAACAAAACAGCAGGCTGGCTACATTGCTGCATGCAGATGAAAAAAAAAATAACACTTCTCAAAGTGCTGCTTTCCAGATGAACTGGCAAAGGCTGTCTGTGAAAGTGATCTTAGGCGGAAGAAAGGTCTTGTTAATTCTCAAAAAACAGGGAGACGAATGCAATAAATTCTTAAACAGATCTCTTTCTCTCTGGACCTTTCTGCACTTACTTTTAAAATCCCATTGCCACAGTAGATCTGCAGATGTGTAGCCTCTGATCTGGTCTTCACAGCAGAAGACTGGATTGAAGACCCCGTTAAAGGGGTCTACCATTAATCTGGATTTAAGGGCCTGAAGACCCCATTAAATCCAGATTTTGACAGCACATGAGGGTACAGCATGTTCAGAAAGGGGGTCTTTCTGATGGGGTCTTTGTTGCTCGTGCAAAAACAAGCAAAAACACTTAAATGGGTGAATGGAGAAAAAAATACTTTAAAACAAATAGACACCTACAGGGCAGGTGGACAGAACTGTGCAAAAAGAAAGGTGTGAAGAAAAGGTGCATCTTTCAGGCTGGGGGGGGGAGGAACCGGCGTGCTTCTAAGGCCATCTGCTGGGACTTGAGAGCAGGAGAAGGTTTGTCCTTGTCTCTGCTTAAGATGCCCATGAGCATTTGGTGGGCCACTGTGTGTGACAGGATGCTGGACTAGATGGGCTGTGGCCTGATCCAGCAAGGCTTCTCTTATGTTCTTATGTTCTTATGTAAAGGGCCTGTGGGTATTTTGCATTATAGTTATTTCTAATTCAGTAAATAATTGTAAATAATTGCATGCTGAACTTCAGTTGTCATTCATGCTACAGTTCTCCAGATGTTATACAGCAAACCCCATCAGCCCCAACAGTTTCAGTGCATTTTGGGTCTTCAGCACTGTAGTTTTGGTCCTTGAACCAATTTCTGACTGCCATGTCTATTTACAGAGCTTCCAGGATCCTACTCCCAGATAATCTTGAAATTTTATTTATTTATTTATTTATTTATTTATTTATTTATTTATTTATTATTTATTTATTTATATTTCTATCCCACCCTATACCCAAAGGTCTCTGGGCATGTAACAACTTAAAATCCACCATATCAAATAACAGTATATAATAGAAGAGTAAAAACCATCACAATGTCTAAAATCCAACATGTTAAATATATATCAATTATTTAAAACAATGGTGTTTACAGTGGGGGAAACATGACTGACATTTATCCAAAGGCCTGAGTAAAGAGGTGTGTCTTCACCTTCTTCCTGAACATGAACAGAGAAGGAGCACTATTCCACAGCCTGGGAGCCATTACCAAGAAAGCCCTCTCCAGGGTGCCCACCAGCTTCACTGCTGAAGGTGGTGGGACAACCAGTTGGGCCTCTCCTATAGATCTTAGGGCATTAGAAAAGGCATTCCTTTAGATATTTGGGGCCCAAGTCATTTAGGGCCTTATAAGTCAGAGTTAACACCTTGAATTGGGCCCAGAAGTGAAGCCAATGCAATTCTTTTAGAACCGGCGTGATATGTGTCCGGCTAGGTGTTCCAGTCAGCACTCTGGCAGCTGCATTTTGCACTAGCTGCAACTTCTGGATCATCTTCAAGGGTAGCCCCATGTAGACTGTGTTACAAGAGTCCAATCTAGAGGTTACCAGAGCATGGATAACTGTGGCAAAATCATCTCTGTCCAAAAAAGGCTTCAGTTGCCGCACCAGCCGTAGGTGGGTGCAGGCACTCCTGGCCACAGCATCCACCTGAGCTTCAAGCGTCAGTGTGGAATCCAGGAGTACCCCCAAATTACGCACCTGGCCCTTGCAGGGCAATGCGACCCCTTCAAGGACAGGATGTCTCCTTACTACACGGACCCAAGATGCTGTGACACACAGCAACTTTCTCTTGTCTGAATTCAGCTTCAATTTATTGGCCCTCATCCAGCCAATTGCCGCCTCCAGGCACCTGTCAAGCACATCTACTGTCGCTCCTGATTCAGATGGTACAGAGAGATAGAACTGGGTATCATCTGCATATTGATGACACCTCACTCCAAATCTCCTGATGACCTCTCCCAGCAGCTTCATATAGATATTAAATAACATGGGAGACAAGATTGACCCCAGGGAACCCCACAAGTGAGTTCCCAGGGTGTAGAGTCTCTATCTCCCATGACCACTATCTGAAATCAGTTCTGGAGATAGGAGAAGAACCAATGCCAAGCACTGCCTCCAACTCTTAAACTCCATAGCCTCTCCAAAAGGATACCATGGTCAATGGTATCAAAAGCCGCTGAGAGGTCCAGGAGAACCAACAGGGTAGCGTTCCCCCTGTCTCTCTCCCAGGGAAGGTCATCAACCAGGGCGACCAAGGCAGTTTTTGTACCATAACCAGGCCTGAAGCCAGATTGAAGGCAGGCCTGAAGCCAGCAAATAGTTGATACAAGCATAATTGTAAGGTCAAATGGGAGTGGATGCCCTCGTCTACCTGACCTCTCAGATATCCAGATGCATCTAGTAAGAAGTTGTGAATGGTGCCTTGTTTAATTGAAATTATGGCTAAGATGTACACTTATCCCACCTTTAATGCACAGTAAAGGATAGAAAGTATCCCTTCATTCATTCCCATTTTTATTTCACCATCTACCTGAGGGGCCCAACATGAGTACCAGCAGTAAAAAAAAAAAAAAAGGTATAAAACGAGCACCTTAAATTTCACAATTCAATTTCACAATATAAAACAATCAGTCTAAGGACTTGGCCCTTCAGTACCAAACCTTTTTTTTTAACCTAGTTGATCACAGAGATAATTTTATGTTGATTTCCACAGATAGCTAATTGCTAAGACCACAGCAGATAATGCATGAGAGCAGACACAGTGGGTGTTTTTCCACTGTCACTAGAAGTACCCATTCAGTACCCATTAATGGGTACTAAATGGCATTTTTGTACCCATTAATGGGTACTTAATGGGTACTTCTAGTGACAGTGGAAAAACACCCAGTGATTCATTCCAACAAGGAAGGCTTTTATTGTCTTCATGACTGCAGTACAGGAGCTAGCTAAATGCATAGCTGGTTACATGAGTGAATATATGAAAGTAATACATGGTTTACAACTTATCCACTAAGACTTGCATCTTCAGTCAGGAGCATATAAATCAATCAGCACACATTACAACATTCTTAAGGCAGTACGAACACTTGTGAGATTGTATGAAGTCACTAAGCCTGGCCTCCATATATACATATTTGGTTTCTCAGGAAAGCGGAGGCCTAGCTGAGATAATCACGCTGTTCCCACAGTAAAACAGAAACTTAGTTGTGTCTATGTTACAGAAATAACACATCTCCTGTTGTTTATGAGAACGTATACCAGAATGTTCCTGGTGAGATGGATAGCTAAACAAGAGTTTCCTGTTTTAACAATATCCCAACATTTTATTGCCTGATTATTGAAGGTACTGTATGTACAGGGGGGCAAAAAATCATTTTCAACTTAGAACCTAATGCCAATGCACAGATTGGTTTTCTTTAAACTTCTTAACAGCAAAACAAAGAAAAGGAAAAAAAAAAAGATCTTTCAGGTCTCTGCGTCTAAACAGACTCCACTGGGTTATCTGGCATATGTTATAGCTTCCGCCAACCAGATAGTCCCAGCCTCATCAGCTCCATCCAGCATCTAATCCCATCTAAATGGGACCAGGCTGACAAAGCTTTCTATTCTTCTCCCCACAACAGACACCCTGTGAGGAGGTGAGGTTGTGAAAGCTCATAAAGAGAGCAGTGGGTGACTAGCCCAGGACTGAAGATGGGATGGAAATAGAATAATAGAAGTGTCACATGATATCATATGCAAACTGCTTTGAAATTGCTGCTTCTTTTCTTTTTCTTTTTTACTGCAAATGGTGCCTAAGCTCACTAATTGAGAAATTAAATGATAAGAGTATTATTGTAGTAATTTCTGCAGTGAAAACAAGTATCGTGTGTTGCTGATCTCATTGGTATAAATAAAATACTTTCAAGACTGCCTCTGGACAGTGGCCAGATATAGTGCTAGCAAGTAATAATGTGGGGTATTGCTACCTCCATTTTTTGCTTCCTGCTAAACAGCACTGTGGCCAGCACTGTCTTTGTGAATCTGGTTGCCATCACATCTCCTGACGTGTAGTTGGTTATTTCATCCTCCATGCATGTGTGGTAGGCGGAGCTAAGATTGTGTTTTCGTCCACAACGTAAGTGCCTTGCCTAAAAAGCTCTATTGCTGGAAAAGCTGCAACCAGCACTGGGTTTTCCAGCATTAGTATTTTGCATTTTGGGGGTGGGTGGGATGGGGGAATCAGGGCTATGGTGGAATAGCAGCAATTATATCCACCCCACCTGGATGGGGCCTAAGGTATTTAGTAGGGATGTACGCGAATGTTCTAAACATTCAAAATTCAATCAAATTCTATTGAATGTGGACATTCGAATTTGAACAGAATGTTTTCACATTCGAATTTAAACATTTGAATGAATTTTGAATGTTCCAAAACATCTGTTCAAATGATCTGAATGATTTGTCTGTACAGATATGTATGTATTACCTACATATCTGTACGAATCTCATACATATCTGTATGCATTTGTGCTGATAATACGGGACAAAAACAGGATGCATATGGGATAGAACAGGATGCGTACGGAATGTGTACAGATACATATAACACATACGAATGTTGTTGACATTCATATCTTCAAATACGAATGTTGCCAACATTCGTATCTACAGATTCATATCCAACATTCGAATGAATAGATTCAAATGTATTCAATTTGAATCAGATTTCGGTGCCTTCAGATTGTAAACATTTGAATAGAATAGAATGTTGGGATATTCGAATCGACTCGAATTCAAATGCAAAAAAATACATCTGTGCACATCCCTAATATTTAGAGCTTAACTGGGAAAAATACCCAGTGCCTTGGGTTCCTTTTCTTCTACTACCTTTAATGTCTATGATACATCCAAACAGAAACCAGAGAAACGTTCAAGCTTTCATTTCCCATTTTGTTCAAGATGAGAGGCTCCATTACCTTAAAGGAATATATTTGAGAGAAAATTAAATCATAAATTCATGTGAAAATGCTCGTGCTTAACTGTATTGTGAGTTCTGTGATAGCCGGGACTGGAACAGGATATTGCAAGCAAAGAAAGGGAAATAAATTTGCAACAAAATGAAGAAGAAATAGAATGCAATAGACAGGGTATTATTTTTTTAACCTTAACTTTGCTAATATTATCTCGTTTTCTAAAAAGAAGACATTTTAAGACTCTGTCACTGAAATTTGCATTTTACTTAAGATATTGTGTTGCCTCCTACAAATGCAGTCTGGATTTATTCAAATTCAAGGGAAGATTAATATTTATACTTTGCATGACCTAAATATATCCACAAATGAAACTGAATGTGCATAGATGCTTATCCATATGCGCGTGTAAATGTGTTTGTATGCCTGTGCATGCACCCACCCACACAAATGAACAAGTATATCCCTACCATGAGGCACATCCCTCCCACAGTCTGAGAGTCTTCTAAACAGGTTTCTTGACTTTTGTCTCTTCAAGCAGTACTTCAACCATAAGTTACAGTATGATTTAAGATTTAATAAGGTTTTGATTTGTCTGGAGCATATGGCTAGGCAGCATGCTATACATTACTTAATTTTCCCTATGCATCACAAGAATGCCCCAGCTTTGTCCTGATTGACAGCTAAGCTGAACATAATTTTAACTACGTAGTGTCTGGATGAAAACTTTGGCATCTAAGTCAAATTAATAAATAGTTTTGAATATGCACATCACCATTATGACTGAACCTAACAAAACCACATCTAAAATTTCCAATAACATTATTTTGAAGCAACCTTTGCATCATGAGTTTGATTAAAAATTGTTTTCAATCTATTCTGGAGAAGAAGAAGAAGAAGAAGAGTTGGCTTTTCTACCCCTCTTTTCTCACCCATTTAAGGGCACTCAAGGAGGCTGACAAAGCTTCTGTTCTTCTCCCCACAACAGAACACCCTGGGAGGTGGGTGGGGCTGTGAGAGCTCACAAGAAAGCTGTGAGTAGCCCACAGGCACCCAGCTGGCTTCATGGGGGAGGGAGGCATCAAACCCGGTATGCCCAGATAAGAGTCCGGCTCCCTAACCACCAGACCAAACTGGCTCTCTCTCATGAAGGAATGAGAAAGACTAATACATGCAGTCGATGGTGGACAACTCAAATGTAGCAGGTGGCAGCATCTTAAACAACATGAGGGTGAAGTGACAAAAGGGTTACTGCTACATTTCAACTTGTTTTGCAGCTATCAAATGCACAGACGTTCTGTTACTGAAAAATCAGCAATTAGAAGGTGTTTTCAGTGTTGAGTTCTACTCAGTTTTTTCAAACGATGACATTCTAAGCCTGTGCAACTTATTTTTCCTTTTTTAAAATCAGAACATGGAGTTTTCATATAGTGGATACAAACAATAAGACAATAATGCTATATTGTTTCTGCTGGCAATTTTCTGGAGACATATTTTATTTTTAAACCCCTTCCATTCATTAAGGTTGTCTTAGCTGTGATCATGATTTGCCCTGCACATTTTATTGTTTGCAGATTAATCCTATATGGTTGAATTAAGTGTAAATCCAACTGAAATTTACTTACATTTTTATTAGCACAGATACCTGGAAATATATGAATTTAAGAATATTTTAACTAAAAGGAGTTGGAGCAGAATGGACATTCATGAACAAATGTAAGACAGGGAGAACCAGTTCTGTTAAGATGAATAATAAACAGAATATCCCATATACAGAGAAACGAATGAATCAAACACAAAATGGCCATTGGATATACATTGAAATATCAGGTACTGCTAATCTAGCAATGAGGAATCACACTCAGGCAGGCATAGTGCTAAAAAGTTCTATAAATAAGAATTAATTAGGCAGAAAGTAGTCAACTCCCAATTTTTCAGTCCTAAGCAAGCCATGCATGCCTTTCCAGTTCCAAAGCAGCTGTCTGATTGTGTATTGACGAACGCCTACCGAGCTCATAGTGTGAGCAATGGCCCAATTACATTTCATGCATGGAAGACCAAGTTGCATATGAGAGGGTGGTTCAGCTGGGTGGCTTAAAGTTTTTGTACTGATTCTGGAAACTTATCTAGCAGGGAAGGAACAAAAGACAACATACCGGACTAACGGCAGCATCCAGACATTGCTTACTTATTCCACTGTTTTTGGCTATTCTGGAATAAAGCATGGATATTCCAGGATAAAGCACTGCCCAAAACATCTGTTTTCAGGGCATGTGGAGGAAATGCCATGATGATCCTACATTGAAAAAATGCTTTCACATGTGCATTTGCAAGCAGAGATATCGTTTTTAGTGGCAAATGGAAGCACCTCTGTTTAAGGTGCAAAATCTTGTTCTGCAACAATGGTACATTGATCGGTGATCACAGTTGCACATGGGGCAGTGCTATCACTGCAAGGTGCCCCTTGCTGCCACAAATGGGGGCATGGCAGCAGTGGGCACTTTACTGGGCAGCCCGACAGTAAAAAGGGAGCTATAACCTTAGCTACTGGGTAGCTGTATATATATATATACATTAATAACGAGCTAGTAAATAAGTGTGGGGAAGATGGTAAGATGCCCTAATATAACTTGGCCCAAAGAGCTTTATTTATTTCACAAAATGAGTATACAGATGGTAAATATGCAAGACCAGTATGCTTTAAAACTGATGTTATCAGCCGCACATGCAGTAATGGTTAATAATTGGAAGATACCAAAAGAAAGAACAATACAACAACGGTATAATTATTTAGGAGAGCAATTACTGTTTGACTTTATTAGAGAATGTAAGATGTGTTGCACTGGTGTATTACAGAAATATTCTACAATGGATAAATGGAAAGATGTGTATAATGAGACGAAAGAAAGAAGAGGGAATGTGGTTCAGCAAGGAATAGCAAGTATGATGTCCAAGCTGATTTCAATGGGAAGTTAAGAGAGAGGGAGGAAATTAAGCAGTGGGAATTGAGGATGGGAGAAAAATGTTCATCACCTTAACAATTCATGCGAACTGCAAAACTTTGAGTGTTCACATTCGAATCAAATATACTATATTCAAAAGTGAACATTTGCAAAGCAAAAGCTTTTGTGCATTTGTTCAAAGCTTTCTTACATTTGTGAAGGTGAATTCTTGGATTCTTAGCAGATTCAGAATGGATTCAGAAAAGATTCTTAGAGGTGTGACTGGTGGCAGCAGGGATCGGTGAACGCTCGAAAAACAATTGGAGCAAATTCAAAGCCTAGTACCTTTGACGTAGCTCCCTTCACACAAATGTGGATTTCCATTGCATTCACTTCGATACAAAGTGAACGGGGTGGTGGTGTATATCCGTAATGGAAATGTATGTTGCTATAATTTGAATTGATGGAATGAAGCATGGTTTGCATTGTATATTAAAGTTAATAAAGATATTTAAAATAAACATCAAAAACATGCAAGGTACACTAAAAAATTATCTCAGAGAAATGCCCTGATGCAGCTGTCAGAAACAAAATCAGTAGCTGGATGGAAAAAGTGAAGCTTTTACTGGAGTTTTCAACTATGGGATGGCTTCTTCCCAAACTCCACCCCTCTCCAGCAGCTCCACCTGTTCCATTTTGGTAGATACATCTGCAGATGCCAAAGAAGGAAGTTATAATGAAAGAGGTCTATAATTGCATGATTAATACATGACAAATAACCAGTTGGCATCATGAATTTAACCATGAATTTCTAAAAAACATTTTTGCCATAATAGCTGAGCTGCTTCTACAGGCCTAACAATCTAATTATTACTAAACAGCTAGAGTTTCAAGGCAGGGCTATTTTATTTTTAATAAAAACTGGTACTGGAAGCAGTGAAGATTCATATTATGAGTCCCTTATGTGTGAACTTTATCAGCATCACAAGACTTGATTCATAAAAACAAGTAGCAGTTGCCATGGTGACTATTTTAGAAGAACAAGGAGAGCTCTGTGGGCCTAACTCTTTGTTTGCAGTTATTGCCATGGAATACCATTTAGGGTATTGCAATTTCAGTACCGCTTCACTGTGTTTTAGGCCAGATCTGAAGATTCCTCATGACCATCCCAGATTTTGCTCTGCTTTTGTTTTTGTTTTAAATGCTTGAATATTAATCTAGTTGGTTGTATTTATTTAAGAATCCAGGATGGATAAGAGCCCTTAAAAAGTTAAAATCCTCAAGAGTTTCTAAGCAACTTAGAAGGAAAAATAACATTTTTTTTTTTGAAAAACATATGAACAGAATAAGAACTCACAGTGTAGAACAAGAACAAGGAAGAGGATTGTCTTAGTATGTAACAGTATAAATAAAGGCAAAGTATCATATGCATGCGGCTAAAAATTGTGACTCAGAACGTGGGGGACACTACCATTAGTCCTCTAATGAAGATGTTAGTACTTGGGCTTTGATTGGACACAGTAAAAAAAAAAGTGCACCTCTGAGGTACCCCATCCCCCTCTTCTGAACATCCTGTGCTAGAAAGGTGGACTAGAGAAGGCTTGGGAACATGCAAACCACACACTGTGTCTCTGAGGCACCTCTGAGGGGCTGCTTTTGTTATGTCTGAATTAGGGATGTACATTTTTTTCTGGTATTAGATGCATATCAAATTGAATGCAAGAAAATTAGTATTCATTCAAATAGATCCCCTTTGAATGTGATAGGATTCGTGTTCAATACCAATGTTCAGTCCCATATGACTCCCTTACGAATCCATATGAATCCCATACGAATCTTCATAACGGATGTATCAAAACATTTGATCTTTTTGGGGGGTTGTTCAACAAATAATAATTGAAATAATGCAACAGAAGGTTTTTCTTTCTCTAATTTAGTCTTCTTGCTCTTATTTCGAGTTATAGGTGTTCTACTCACACATAAAGCTTTAATAAAGACCTTAGTGACTTCTGCTAAAACAGACATCGCTATGCACTGGAAATCAGAAAATTTACTTGTAAAGGACATGGTTGACCTGAGTCTGGACATTTGCCTTAAATGACTAGGGGCACATCCACATGCACATTTGGCCCAAATTGAAATTGGATTTGGGAGGGGCCGTCCCCATGCATTTTTGATTTTGTCTGATTTTCTTGGACCAAATTGCCCAAACCAGGACCAAACCAGAACCAAGTCTGGGGATGGAAAAAAACTGTTCTTGTCATGGTTTGGTGGCTTAGCATGCACTGCTTTGGAAGCCGAACCTGTGCATGGGAATGGTCCTGGGCTATTTGGGGAGGAGATTGGCTTGATTTTTCTCCCTTTTCCACGGCAAGCAATCCTCCCTCATTAATGATCACCAAGGCAGGTTCCTGGGTGAAACGGAGGTGCACAAAATAGCTCAGCTGCATGGGGATGGCTGTATGTGTATACAGCCCGTGTTACTGGTGATGGCATGGGGACGGGCAAGATTCAGGTTCAGTCCCACACCTGGTCAAAAGTGACCCAGTCCCACACCAAATCGCTTGCATAGGAACATGGCCTTGATGACTGTTGGTTTCTTGAGAAATGGTCACCTCTGCTGGATAAGGCCAAGACTGAGATCCGTCTGACTGATTTCTTTCTTCCCATCATCTTTCATGAACTATAAGTTACAAAAAATGTTTCCACACCTTCTCACATTTTATATATTTTTTCTTCTATGTTCACAATGTCTCTATTCAAATGTATTACCACTGCAGTTTATATTCAAATGTTACATGTTCAAGCTAGTAAATATGTTTAATAATAATAATTTTAAAAATCTTCTAATGTGCCAACATTCAATTTGAATTCAAATGTCCAAATTTTGCCAAATTCATACAAATTTTGAATGTTATGCATATCCCTTGCCTGAATACAGCCTTAGCTGTATTGCTGTCCAAATATAAAAATGAGCAAAACGTATTACTATGGCCATCATGTATGTTTCCACACTGGGGTCAGACCTTGCAGTCCACTGCCAGATCACTCAGACATGAAAAATCTTTAATAAACTGCATTCACCTCAAGGCCTGTAGCTGCCTCTGCACAATGAAAACTGATCCAGGGGTCACAGTGTATTGGTAGGAGGATTTTGTAAAGTGTGAGAAGTGGAATAGTTATCTGTCAAACAACTTCCACATTCTGTTGGGGAGGTACCTATGCTGTCATGCCCCCAAATATATATAAGCAGCTTATGTAGAAGAGCTTTAGCTGACGCGTCTCCATACTGTATTCCTGTACTTTCCAGAAGAGCCAAGCCCCATGCAGAGGAGAATATTTTCTAATTTAACACACTGGATGATCATTACATGAAGTAAAAATAATATTACTGCATATTTGACTGGCTGAGTTTATTTAATGGCATCCATTTAATTTCCTTTGCTTTAAAAATTCTCTGCAAGTATTCAATAGTCATTAACCAGGGCTTTTTGTAACAGAGAAACTCATTCCTTCCATCTTGTTTTTTCCACTCACCCCAGGCCATTAGGAGATGATAGAATTCCACCGTCTGCCAGTTCTCCATGTCAAGTAATTTTATCAAGCAAAGAGATAGAGGGGTTCATGAAAGCAAAAAGAGTGACTGGTTTCGTATGGAACTGCACCATGTCCAGTTCAGTCCATAGTTGAACCAGGTTAAACATACTCACCTAAGTTTGACTGGAACATCAAACAGGTTTGTGGCCATTTGTTTTTAAAATTTACACAGAAAATTACTTGATTTGAACTTAAGCCTGTTGAAATCAAACAGGTGTATGATCAGTCTGTGCAGACACCCCTATAGTTTAGTTCAATTAAACTGGTCCCATCAAACAGGAGAGAAGTAGTTTGGTTTGAGTAGTTCAGTTAGATTTGAACAAGTCTGAAACTGAACCAGTTTGGCACATATCTACAAAGAGGACAAAAGGTTGGCAGAAATGTATTGATCTTACTCTGAGGACTGAAATTAAATGGCCCATAAATATAGGCTATACTGTATGTGAGGCTTCTCATTCTGCATAATATTGCACATGAAATGACAGAAACTAAAATCGAAATGGTGACTCCAGACATGCGTATGCTGTGCCACTCTTGCACAACTTTTAAAATCTCACCAAAGTGGCGTAGCATTTAGGCTGCATTCCTATACAAGATTCAATGCAAATTCAATCCATTTTCAGGATTGTCCAATCCCATTTAAATTTTTATTCCCTGACTTTATAAGGACTATATCAAATTGTTCTCAGTCCCCCCCCTTTTTTTTCACAATGGGAACACTACCGGACTATTCGGAGAGGAGATCTGCCTTTCAGGGTGTTCACTCCCCCCCCCCCCAAATATCCTTCTGGCCAATTTCTGCTGCCACTGTCGGCACGACATTAGATGGGTTGGATTTCACATCTGGGAAGGTCTGCCTCCTTGTCTTTTCTGTTAAGGAGATCTTTGAACATAGATTTCCCCTTCCTGTGAGTGCCACTGTAATTACGAGAGAGATATTACACTGTTACAGCAATCAGGAGAGGAAATCTTTTTTTTAGCCCCTCTCTGTCCTGAGCAGCCTATTCAAAGTAAAGAAGAAGGAAGGGAATCCCCTCTTCTCACTTTAAATGTGCAGGAACCACAGTCCTCAGTTCTCCTCCCACCCCTCACTGATTTGAAAGGGAAATATCACTTTGCCCTGTCTGTTCTTTTGTTCAGCTGATTCTGCACAAAGCTGCTGCCTTCCTGGTAACATAGTAAATGGAGGGAGTGTCCGATTTGAAAAAGGGCAGTGATCACTTTGCCTTGTCTGTTCTTTTGCTCAGCTGATTCTGAGTGGGGCAGGTTTACAGAGTTTGGACAATGGGCAGAGATGAAAAGATCCTATTTCTCCATGCTTCAGGTTTGGGCAGTTTGAATGGGAACAGCAGTATTCGAATTGAGCCCACGTTATCATCAAGCAAATGGGAACATCCAGAATGTGTACTGAGTTCTGAATACGGACTAAAATAGTCCAATCTGGATTAAAATAGTCAAGTGGGAATGTGGCCTTAGTGAAGTCAAAAGATGCTAGTTTAACACTTACCTTAGAATGTTCCACCACTACTGTGGGCAACAGAGTGTC
Organism: Aspidoscelis tigris stejnegeri; assembly: GCA_023333525.1. Classification (NCBI taxonomy): domain Eukaryota; kingdom Metazoa; phylum Chordata; class Lepidosauria; order Squamata; family Teiidae; genus Aspidoscelis; species Aspidoscelis tigris. The sequence goes on from JALMGA010000006.1 coordinate 70,307,061, forward strand.
CTGTCTGACCAACTGGAAGCCACTGCATTGGAGCATCGCAGCATAGTGTGCGTCTGGAGATACTGTAACTCTCTACATTCATAGCACGTTGTCTACCATTAAGAACATTGAAGTATGATGAAAATCTAGAAAAGCTCCATAAAGGCCGCATGCTAGTTATGCAGCTGGTATCCAAAGGGCCTGGGGAACAGCAGGGAACAGCAGAGCAAACTGCTGCTCGATGGGGGCAAGCCGTAAGACTGCCGATGGGGGCAAGCGTTATGCTGCCGATGCTGGGGTAGCAACTCTAAAGAGCCACTACGATGGTCAGTCTGTGACCCCTGAACTTCTCAGTCCATCACATGTGTAATGGTGGACGATCAGCTGGGAGATGTTAAATGACCAGTCATCAGGCAGGGTGCAGGCAGAAAGACCAAGAGTTTAATTTTCCTGGGCTTAAATACAGCATTGAGTGAAGGTGGGGTGGAAATGATGTAAAGCCGCAATCCAGGGATGGGATAGGTCGAGCCACATCAGCTGAGCAGGTCAGAAGTCCTTCTGATGTCACATTCTGTGGCAGCAGGAAGAGATGACGGATGCCGTGTGCTTGCCACCATTCCAAAGGCTACTACCTGGAGTGAAAAGAGCCCCGTCCCCTGGTTTTGCTGAGTGTACACCACAAGCCCATAGGACAAGAAAGCAGCAACACCTATTTTTCTCTGAGGCTTGAGAAATGGAAGGTTGAAGCCAGGGGAAAATCTGTGCAGCCTTTGTGATTACCACAAAGTTCCTTTGTGACAAAGGACCATGAGATTTGTAGTTCCAAACAATGACTTTGACAATGATCTCTCCACTATTTTTGAGGCATTTGTGTCCTGTATCTAAAAGTAATGATGCCTCATGGACGTTTTTATACACATACATATGACACATCTCTGAACATATCTTGGCACTGAGATCTGCATGACTGGAATCTCATGAAGTAAAATATCCATTAAAAAATACACCAAGTCACCACACATTATTAGCAATGTATCTTCTGTATATGAAGTCACCATATGTTATTAAGCAATCTGTCTTCTGAACCACCACTTCTAGTCTTTCATCTTAAAATAAGGGAGATGCAAGAAGAAAAGTACAAACACATGCATATACTATGAAATATTATGCATAAACAAAAAAGTTTAGTCAAGATAATTGCTGACTACAAATGTTTATGACTCTCTGCTGTGGAAGGAAGTTGAAAAGAAGATATTACAGTAATACTATTGATGCCATTAAATCAAAGCTCTGGTAATGATACCCAAGGGATCAAGGTGAGGTCAGCTTCTACTCTAATTGGATCTGCAATCTGAAACAGCTAGACCAACTGTGTTGGCAGCCAGACAGGCATTACAAAGAGCTTCATGAACTTGGCTAGTGGGAAGATTCGAGAATGCAAAATTGAGTGACTAGGTGGTACTTTAAAAACAAAATTGGCCTTGAGAGACTCTGTCATTGATTATGTGTTTTTTTTTCTTTTTTTTATGGAGCTTTGTGCTGATTGCATCTCTTCATGATTAGTAATGTGGTTTATTATTTTTGCTTTGCAGCTGGCAGTTTAATCCTTTCAGGTGATCACTTTGAAATGTTCTAATTGTTGGGATTATGAGACTGAACTTTCCTTATCCCATATCCCAATCAAACCATTCTGAAGTGAGCATTTTTGGATTGTTGATGATTTAATAGTGCTTAAAAGGCAGGAGTATCTGGCACTGTTTTAGAATGAACACTGTCTTTCTTCCTTCCTGGAATTCACATACAACTTTTTAAACTAATCCTTTCAGAATTTACATACAATTAGGCTGTGTTCTGGCAGATCAGATAATCAGTTTAGGTATCGTCTTCAGATTCTATTTTGCCAATAAGAATTAGGTCTTTTGTAGACCTAATGATCAAAGCCTTAACTAAGTGTATCCAGATTAAATAAGTTCTCAGCCTGGTTCGGAGTATTAGCCCATTTTATTTTGTAAAGTGGGAATGGCTGTGTCTGTTTTGGGGGCACAGTCCCCTTACTTCAACAGTGTCTCATGTTACCAGTCAGTTTGCCATCAGCATCACACACCCTATACCCGTAGGTCTCAGTCTCTTTGTAGACCTGATTTATTGGGTCTACAACAGATCCAGATAAAGAACCTTTTAATACAGATCTGGTTCTGTCTTGTGTAGATGAAGCCAGACAAAAGGTGGAAGGACCTCCTTGGTCCAAATTAATGTGATGAGGAAGAGGCCTAGGATCTGGATCTAAAGGCTAGGGCAGATCCAGAGGCCCTTTGGTTTGGATCTACATACTAGTGCAGAAAGGGCCTGGGATTAATGCATGTTGTGACAAGAGATAGTGGAAAATGATATATTGATTCATTCCACCAACTATTCACTGATCCAGATCACTTATGCCCTCTCAGTGTGGATCCTCTTGCCATTGGACGGCACAGTTTATTGGTTTAAATGGGGAAGAAGGGTTGGCAGAGAAAAGAGCAAGAAATCAATCTGCATCTAGTCAATATGTTGGAATTTTAGCAGAGGAAATTACAATTAATCAACATACCCAATTGAAAAGTTGAATGGGATATGTCTTGAGGTTCTGATATCAAGCATGACTTGTTTGATCTACTAAAATGCAAACAATTTATGCCAAAATCTGATCTTTGAACTACTCCACTTCTTAAATGCCAGTTGGATATTAGTTTTCCAATGGTAGTAGTATTTAACTAGTGAAGAGGTGCTTGAACTCTTATTTCCTGTAGGCAGTAATGGGCTGGTTGTGGACTAATAAATTGGCAAGCCAGAAGAATTGTATATCATGGGGTGCTCAGTGCAGGAAAATAGGACACATCATATCCTTGATGGGAATGTGTTGCCCCACAAGAGGGCTCATCATCTGGGAGCACTGCTAGATTCATCACTGTCACCTGAGGTTGAGATGACAGTGGTATCCAAGAGTGCTTACCACCATCTCCAATCAGTTTGGCAGCTTCAGGCTTTCCTAGATAAGGACAACCTGATCATAGTAATCCACATGCTAGTAACTTACAGATTAGATTACTCTACATGGAGCTAAGCTTGTGGGCAGGTTGAAAACTGGATGTGTTGTAAAATGCAGCAGCCCAGCTGGCTGCCTATTTGCTACCAAGTTCATCTCATGCTGTTGACTCTGACTTATAAGACCTACATGGCTTGGCTTCCAGATACCTGAAGAAGTGCCTTCTTCTCTAGACCTCTAGATATTAAGATCATAGAGGCAAGGCCTTCTTATTGTTCCACCTCCCTCAGGGGCTCATGGGATGATGACACCTGAAAGGTCCTTGGGTTGACCTCAACAGCAGAGATACATCAAGCACAAACCTTGTATGGGCTTCAGCATCTCGTTCAAAGTCAATCCTTCACCCAGGTCTTGGGTGTATAGCTAGTTCCTGTTGTGGTTCTGCTGAGAAGAGAAGGTGGTATTTTAATTGTTTTTAAATTAAGAAAGTTTTATTGATTTTTTTGATATTTTATATTTTTATGAATGTTGTGATAAATAAATAAATAAAAGAGAAGGCCAAGGTACAAATATTGTGCTAATTACAAAAATTGTCTTCAAATTTTCATCTGTTAATCTGTCCTAAACACATTGTACATTATGTAAGGAACAGATGTATGTAATATGCCTTATAACATCACAACAACAGTACTATGAAAATGTCTTTGCTATTTTAGAGGTTTAGTACATTGTCTTATTGTTGCTGGGGTAATGTTAACTTGGATTTACAGGAAAGCTGACAGCTTTGTTAACATCATTTTTAAAAAATCCTTGCCATCTGTTGTTTTTTTGACACTGTCCATCCAGTTAACCATGTTGTTTTCCAGCACATTTTAATAGTTATTTTAGCATTATGAAAACATAATTGAACTCTTGAGGTTTGGCTTCGCAATTCATTGCTGAAATTTCCATCTTTTAAGTGGGTTTGCTTGATTGTTTTTGGGATGCCACAACATTATTCTGAGTTAATAAGGACATAAGAGGAGCCCTTCTGCATCAGGCCACAGTCCATCTAGTCTAGCACCCTGTCCCAAACAATGGCCCACCAGTAGCTTTTGAACATCTCTAGCGGAAGGCAAAAGCAAAACTTTCACCTGCTGTCAAATCCCTGCAGATGGCCTTTAGAGGCATCCTGCCTGCCTCTCCAACCTGGAGGCAGTTCTCATAGTTGTCAAAGTGATGATGAGACATCTCTTTACCCCAGTCTTTGGCTTCCCCTCCTATTTTAGGCACTTTTATTGGTTGAGTTTATTTTTATTTGTATTTTCATATGATTTTTATTGTAACCTACCCCGAGACCTCTGATGGATAGATATGCAAACAAAAAAATATTAAATGAACCTCATCTTGAAACACAGAATCTAAGTCTGTTGCTTCTAACCCAGCACAGAGGATTGGTGTTGGATAGACAGTTCTGGCTGCCATCTTTGCATCAGTAGTAATGATTATTTATTAGCTCTCTCTTTATGATTTATCTTGATTTCAGTTTTTACTGAACCAATTGGAAGAGAAACTATGTTCGATCCATAGCCTTTAAAAGATAATTCTTGCCATAAAGAACTGCGGTCTTTGCATGTAATTAGAATTATCATCTGCTTAGCAGATGGGTACTTAAGCTACTTGGCTAAGGGTTATACTACATTTACAGTTTTGTTTTGTTTTTTTAAAGTAAGGACTTGTTTGACCCTTTTAAAACTACTGATTTCCCATGATGTACATTCACAATAAAATTTATTTTAAAATGGTTTATTGGCTTAAATGCAAAGGTCAAAAATAGATATCCCACAAACTAATTAGGGAACCATTTTAATAGCATCTTTTAATCTTTCCCTACTTATTACTCTTTCATTTTACAATCTAGGAAAAAAAATAATGACACTTGAATGAGCTTAAAGCTTAAACTGCACCACTGCTCTGGATAATCCTTTAGACATTTAACAGCTTTTTGGCCATATGGACACCATGCATCCCATTAAAAGAGAGAGAGTGAGAGAGTTCATCCACATCTTTATGAATGTACTGGTAAATTACTAGAAAATATATATGCAGTGCCAAGGCTAAATACCAAATTAAAAAGGCAAACTGTAGGAAAGATTGTATTTTAAGTAGCATGAGCTTTTTTATTGAGTATAATGTAACTGAGCAATTTAATGCATGTTCTATAGAATAACTGAGTCAATGAAACCTTTGAAAAAAAGTTAACTCACATATTCAAAATATTTTTCTATACAGTGCATTTTAGGCCCTTCCCACACTGGGCAGTAGACTGGAACATGTTCTGATCTTGGGATTAGTTGGGTGTTTTTCCACCATGCTCCTTTAATCCGGTTCTAAGAAGATCCGGATCTAGAGAATGGGTACTTCCCTTAATCCAGATCTAGTAGATCCGGATTAAGGAAAGTACCCAAGGTGTTTCCATGGGTGGTCTAACACCCAATAGCAATGGGTGCTAGCCTCCCTGCCATGGAAACATTGAAGCACCCATTTCGAAATCCGGATCAACCCACGAGGGGTCTGCCTGTCACCCCAGGTGTTTGGGGAGACAGGGGGTGCAATCTTCAAAGCGGCACCAAAGTCACTTCGAAGTCATTTTGAAACTTCGAAGTCGGTGCAAAATAGCTCTGGAGTGTCTTTGAAGTCTGTGCTGATCTTCGGAGTAAACTTCGAAGTGAGGAAGTAGAAACTATCTCAGCTGCTGAAAGATGAAGGCAACATATTTTAGAACAGAGGGCTGTAGACAAGATTAAATAGAGCAGCAGTTCTTAACCTCTCTAATGCCGCAACTCCTTAATGGAGTTCCTCATATTGTGGGGACCCCCAACCACAGGGGCGGAGCAGCTGGGAGGTGGGAGGTCATGAGCCCTCTGAAAGGGTAATTCGACCCCCAAAGGGGTCCCGACCCCCAGGTTGAGAACCACTGAAATAGAGGTACGGTTGGTGTGATTAGGTTAGCTGTGCAGGGAAACCTGTATTTTACTAGGCCTTAGTCAGTTGACCATTGCTGTTAGCAATCTGCAAAAACAACCTGAGCACCTGCATTCCTTGATCTCTGAGCCCTTATGGAACAGGCTCAGGTAAAGCTTTTGGATCACATTAACTGATATTTTTATTTTTATGGTTGCCTGGTAAGCTGCTAAGAGTTTTACTGTCTAGAAGATTTATTACTGTGAAGCATAATCACTGGATTGGATGGGGAGTTAGGCCCTAGCTACACAAAAACCTGAACTCAAGCTTCAAAATGAATGCTGGCTGAGTTTATATGAGTTTGGGATTAAGGAGAAGACAGATCCGAATAGTTAAAACACATCTAGTACATTGGTTCTCAGTAAGGGAAAGACGAGTGTAGAACAATAACTCAGAATTCAAAGGCAAGTTTCCTTATTATTTACACTGTAAAAGAGTTATCAGTCTGGAAGCTAGTTGTAATATTTTTAGGTCTGACTTTTAAATTTTGACAATTTCATATCTAAACCATAGTTTCTCATCTGTCTTACTCAAACTATTAAGCTTCCCACTTTACAGAAAGTAACTAACTGATGAATTTTATGTTGCACTAATGTTATATTTATCTCCGTTAGCATTCTTCAATCTTCCCAAGCAGCCAAGTTTGAGTGGGCAGAAGTGAAAACCATTTCCACTGACATGAACTTCTGTGCAGCACTGGTCTGAAATGAGTTGAGTCGAACAAAAATTTGCTAGTGTCATGGGGACTTATAATATCATCCTAATACAAAACAAAACAAAATACTCAAAACAGACTAGATTTGGTGAGAAAGCCAATATGCAGGAAGAAATCACTGAGCTACACATTTAAATTTTCCATATATCTTAGGATCTCAACTGGGATTTAGTTAACCATTGTGTAATGGTTTCCTGTTTTGTATTTATTTATTTTTATTTACTTGCATTTCTATTGCACCCTATACCTGAAGGTCTCAGGGTGGTAACAGCATTTAAAATCAAACACATATAAACACTATAAAACAGTATAAGAATATATAACAATTTTTCCTTCCTTTAATGTTTGAAAGCTACTAGAGCAGTTCAGTTATACTAGCATTAAAAAAAGATGCAACTGTATGTCAAACTATGGGTGTTTTCCCACTGTCACTAGAATGGGTACTTAATGGGTACTTCTAGTGACAGTGGAAAAACACCTATATGTTCAAATGGCCACTTCCTGTCTAAAAGCAGGTTTGCTGCCATATGATTATGCAATAGACCTTTTTATTGCAGTAAACTTAGCTTTGGCCTGTTGCAGATCAAAGACATGTCTGAAATGATTAAAAACAAGCTTTAGCGATGTGCCATGTCAAGTCTGACATGAACCAGCTTGAATTAGTACCTCCTCTGGTACACTAGGCTTACTAGTGAGCTGAACCTCTAGAGGTCTTAATGAACTTGCAAATTCTGACTTACTATCCTTCTGGGCCTTTTGCTGCCCCCTGCCTTTACACCTCAGCACATTTTAATGCATACAAGAGTTGGTTACCTTCTTAGAACTTAAAAGATTCTAGGAACTAAGCCACAACACCCATGTACCAATGCTGATACACAAAGTCCCTTGAGTTCCTGGTTCCAGATTTCTGTCCTGAAATTTCCTAGACTGTGTTTTTTCTTTTTAACTTTTGATTTTCCTGCCTTGGCTTCTGTGCCTTATAATCTGCCTACAATCTTCACTCCTGCACTATGTTAGTTTTATTTAGATAATTTGCCTCTGACTTCTGGATTATTCACTGACTGTTCCTCACTCCCATATTTAGTATGGCGACTTTTGGATTGTCTTTCCTAGTTCAGTTTCTGGCTTTGGTTTTTGACCCTGCCCTATACAAACTTTGAGTTATTCCCCCTCCCCCTACTTTATCCACAAGAAGACCCACATACCCAGTCATCCTCTACTAGTCCTAAGTAACTTTGTTTCCCAGCTTTCTGGATCTGGTGAGCCAGTCCAACCAAATTTTATCCCCCATTGGTTGAATCTGATGTTGTGTCCAGATAGAGGTAAAAATCCTAATTTAATGAGAGACAGCATTCGATCTGACAGATACATTTAACAATTCTCCACCGTAGTTTTGCATTATACACCAGATACTCCAGATTTTAAAAATAGTGATTTTAAGAACTCTCCCTGCAGAGTATCACATTACTCCATTTTTTTTAAAATGTGGTGAACTGCATTAAAAGTAATGAGAACTCACCTTCACCTGAGATTGCACAGATCTAGCAGAATGTACATCATGCTGAGCATGCAGGGAGAGGATGAGAAGGTGACTAGAAGAATATCACCACTGCAGCATCATGAAAACGTTAAAATGCAGCATATTCAGTGTGGGTCTAGGCAAAGCCACTTTACTATGGACTATTTGTAAAACACAGGTTTTTAAAGCAATGTCTGGAAGTAGCTGGATGCTGCTTCCCTGACCCTTATTATATGACCAAGCTTTGATAAGGTGATTCTGAAATATCAGTCCTAAGTCATTATAGTTACCACTACTATTTAAAGATTTGCCTTCTGAAAATTTATGCAAAATATCTTAAACTGGACTGAAGTGTAAGATTTTTGATACATGCCAATAGCACTGCTGAGAAGGCAGGCATTTATTTTTAGTCTCAACAATTCTGCAGCATTTTGTGCTTGAAGACTTAACAAAGCCTGATCCAAATTAATGCCTGCATCTGATGAGCAGTTGCAGCTCCATTTACTAAATTAATCATACCTACTACATCTGTAGTGATTTTTCTTCACTAGAATCAACTTTGGTATTATAAGAATGTAATGCATTCTGTTGACTTAGACTCAAGATATTTTTAGATTAATATGCTTGTCATAATTCTAGATGGTAGCTTGTGAAATACAATAATTAATGAATAAGTTAGTTGCTTTTAATGTTCCATGGGTTGGTGATATACAACTTTCAGCTTCTCAGAATCTTTTAAAGTTATGCTTAGATGAGCAAGCCCTTGATGTATTGCTTCTTTGGTAAGAGTATAATAGCCAAAGAACAATTACTTGCTATGTGAGCATGGCATTTTATCAATGGAATTTCCATTAAGTTAGCCTTCCATCTTGTTAATGTCATAGTCTTTTTCTCTCATTCTTGATAACATTATACTGTGTCATTTTATGAAGAAAGTCTGTGAACTTTTGAGATACCTTTGATATGAATGTATATTTCTAAAGCCCTTGTTTTATTAACATGGTAGAACGTTGTTCTCCTTTTGCTTGTCTAGAAGGTTCCAACACACCACCAAAAGAAGCCATAATTATAAATACTTACAAATTCAATGACACGACTAGAGAGTCATATGGCCGTATGAAAGCTCCTAAGGGCCCAGCTACACCCAAATTTTAATCAACATTCAATCCTCTTTCAGGGTGCCTAGCATGCACCAGCAAAAGGGCAAACAGTTTTCCATCTGCATTCTGTAACCTAGAAAATTAATCTCTTCAGTTAGAGACTGCAAAAAGAAAATGTCTCATCACTTTGCTTCTAAAGATGGATCAAAGGTTAATTAAAACTTAGCTGTAGCTGGACCCTAAGATCAGCAGGCATTCCATAAATAAGCTTTCCAGGTCTGATCATTGCTCATCCTGTTCCAATCTGCAACCTATATTTGTCATTGGCTCATCAGCCCAGTTGCATAAATACAACATTGAAGCCACTTGATAATAGCATTTAGATTAATAGAAAAATAGCACTGTCTTCTTTCTTTTCTGAACATTCTCGACAGTCTCCCTGAATTGTCTTTTCTCATATTCTAATAGAGCTATTCTTCCATAGAGTTATGGAAGAAACTCTTCAACAGAGTTATGATCTTCCACAACTATATCTATTGGATCTTCCCTGCCTCCTTTTGACCTGCTATCTCAAATGAAAGCATAGATGGTGTCCATACTTGGTTGGCAGACCAATCCAGGGGACTGCTTAGAACATGTTGTCCATGCTGCAGATTGGTCTACAATAGATTAAAAGGGTACACAACAGACTAGGATTAAGAGCCTCTTAATCTGGATCTGGTTCCATCTTGTGCAGTTGGAGCTAGACTAATGGGATCAGGGCCCAGAATCTGGACCAGTGGCCCCTTAATCCAGATCAGAAGCTAAGTGAAGAAACATTCTTCCTGAAGGTGTCAGATAAGAGATCTTTTGCATGTAAACCCTTTACTTCACTACCAAACACTGACCTATTCCAATTCCTCATATTCAACTGCAGCTCTTAAAATTAGGGGATGCTAATGATCAATGGTTCCCTCAAGCTTCTTCAATAAGGCTACTTTCAGGGGTGCAACATTATGCTGCTTAACAAACATGTTCTAAGTATTACTCCTTCCACTGTTACTGTTTAGGTGGGGAATAACGAGTTCCAGTTGTGATTCCCTATGATTGTCTCTCCTGATAACAGACTCTTCCAGCATAAATGTTAATGGTATTTAACTACTAGTGACAAAGAAAATATGGCAAATTATTTTGCAATTCTATATTGATTTGCTTATTGCCCTAACAAGTGCATGATGTTCATTTTCAGGTTGCATCCAGACAGGGTATAAAATCTGAAATTATCCTGAGGCGAAGTTGGGATTGTCACACATGATCATGACAACCCCAGTATAGCCATAGGATATTGTGGTGATATCTCCCAACATTCTTATTGCAGGGAAATCATCTCCCAATCTGGGTTTTACTAGAAAGTGAAAGAACATAACTCATGTGGATCACAACTTCTGTGATACACCATTTTGGAAATGGCCACTGCAAATGTGTGGGGCCAAACCAGATCCAATATGGCCACCACACATGCACGTAAAGTGGCAATTGCACAGAGACAAGCATCCAGACAAGGTATGTCCTTTCACTTGCCCTGCGCAGTTGCCTGGCCATCCGGGGAAACAGAGATTTGAAGAAAAGAAGATTATTAATTATATTTCATAATATTTAGCTACTGTCTGAAAGGCAGTAGGTGTTTACAGCCTACAAAGACAACATTCTTCACATTCAAGCTTCACATCCTGCTTACTCCGAGTTGTGAGAAAATAAAAAATGGACACAGTCCAAAGGCTGCAACAATTGTCACAAGCCTGTTATCATCCAATACAGCTGTACACAAACAAATTGCTTTTATGTTTTATCTAGGCCATTGGGTGGAAATGGTCAACACAGGCTATGTCATCGGGATGACCTTTATTTTATTTATTGCATTGCAGCCCTTGATGGTGTAATGTTGCTCATGAATAACTGTTCAGGCACCTTCAGTTGCTTCAAATACTATATTTACTCAGAATTAGACATCAGCAGTATACAGTAGTTTGGTAGGAATAGTGGGTTAACTATTTGAGTTTCAGCTGTGCTAGTTGGGAAGTTTTGTATCTCTCAGTCAAGTATGCCTATGCAGTACAATGTTACAATTTTGAAGAACCCCCAGGGAAAAGCCCTTGCAGAAATCAGACCCATGCCATATATATGGTTAGGCTGCAGAGATTAAAAGCAAATAAAATGCAAAACAATTCCACTGACCACCGGCATCCCCACCCATCCAGTGTTGGAGGGGGTCACAACTGGAAATGGAAATAAACTGCTGTGGAGAACCTAAGAAAGTAAAGGAGGGTTAGTATCATTCCACGAGAGTTCCTGCACTTCCCATCCGTTGTACGGGAAGTGTGCATTAGAGACGGGAAGAGTGCATTAGTATGTACTAGTGTTCACACTAAGGAATGCTAGTACATGATAGCCTAAGCCTTGCATGACTAGACACTTAAGCAGATCCAGTTTGCATCAGCAACTCTGCGGGGCACTGCCATTTTGGTCACAGCACCCTGCATGACTGTGCATGTGCCAGCACCACCATCATGGCAGTGAAGATGCTCTGCACGCATGCAGCCACATCAGGGGTCATCTGAGGTGCCAGCACATTTGCACGGCACCTTGAATGACCCCCTCACACCTGAAATAGTCCAAATGGTCACCACGTGGGTACTACTGAAACCTTTGGTTGGGATTGAGGAGTAGGGATCTGGATGAATGATTCATGCATTTGGAATCCGGATGAATGCATCCAAATTCTGAGATTCGTGGATGGATCGAATAGGGCGCTATTCGAAGGGCCCTATCCGCCCATGAATAGGATAATCCAGTATCTGTAGAAGGTTCAGTCGAAACTTCTAAGGATACTAGATTCCCTGGGGCTCCCCCCCTAGGCTGGCCTACCCCAAACCTCCCCCCTGGGGGCCCTTTACCAGCTCCGACAGTGCCCTGAGTCTCTTTTGGGGCCTTCCAGAATGCCAACCAGGTTTTCTGGAAGCTGGAGACAGGGCCTTCTGGGACCGGAAGGCCCTGTCTCCAGCTTCCAGAAAGCCTGTCTGGCATTCCAAAAGGCCAAGAAACAGGTCCCGCCCACCTCCCTGGCATCCCGGGCCTGTTTTCCAGCCTTCCAGAACAGCAGACAGACTTTCTGGAGGCTGGAGACAGGGCTGGAAACAGCCCCGGGATGCTGTCAGAGCACTCCCGCCTACCTCCCCTGTGATGGCGGCGGCATGGATGGCAATGGCAAGGAGGTAAGGTAAATGGGGAGGAGGTGGGAACAGAGGGGGAGGGGACGGGTGGGGGAAGGTGGGAATGGAGGGGAGTGGAGGGTGGGTGGGGGGATGATTTATCTGGTCCGGGCATGGATATTTGAATGGAATATCCATGCACAGATAGGAATACCCTCACATCCGTGGGGGGGGGGGGGGTATTCAGCCAGAGCTGAATGTTTCCACATTGTATTCATCTTGAAAGAACATGGCTCACAGATACCTTCAAAGTGGGATTTTTCACACACTGGACTCCCCCTCTCCCTCGTCATTCTGTTTTAGAAAAGTTGGATTAAAAAAGACTTGGAACATGGGGGCCAACTCTGAAGCACTCCTTTTTTAATGTCTCATCACAACTTAACGATCAGGAACACCTCAGAGGCCATCACCTTCACAAGAAGGCAGAGACAAATTTTACTGCATTCCTAGTAAATATCCTAGATGGGGGCAGGATTTGCACACGGGTTCCTGGCAGTGCTCTAACTAGGGTGCTGCTGAGAATCACACTATGAGGTGACATGTATAGCACTCTACAGAGCGGCCGCATGCTGCTTATATACCTGCTGTTGCTACTGGCTATGAAAATCACACCAGGGGAAATTTCATTCCCTGCTGCTGGCTGAGACTGTGTCTTTGACTTTGGGACATTTCCCATGTTTAAAGTCAGCCACCTGCAGTGTATGAAGAAAGCAAATCAGGCAGTTTTTGTCCAAGCAGCTTAGTGCCAACAGGGCCAACAGGACAGCAACCATGTATTCCTACTCTCCCTTTTTTAGTGCTCAAATAAATGCTTATGCCGGGTTGGAAGCTGGATGAAGCCAGGTTTGTGCAGATGTTGCACTCATCCAGCACATCCACTGCACCAAGGGAGCATGGTAGAGAGGACCTGATGCCACATGAAAGTAGCCAAAGGCATGATCCGTACAGGGAGTGGTATTCCATACAATGCTGGGTTGGTCTTGTATCAGATTTAGCAGTCAAGTCCTACAACAAAAAGGTAACTGACAGATCATGCCAAGGAAGGTCCAGCACAGTCCAACGTTGGATGGCTGCAGACAAAAATTCCCAGCATTTGAAGTTATCAGCTGAGCCTCCCAGGTGTGACATGCTTACCAGGCTGCTTCAGGAAGCCTGGCGAAATGGTGCTGGGCTCTTCATGCCTCGTAGACTGAACCAACTGTTTGCTGACATCTACATATGAGTGGCTGGTGCATTCCACAAAGGGAAGCTTGGCAGTGATTTTTTGTTGGTGCAGGGCACGACACTATTTTTGCACTGTAGACCACTCCAACATCCTGTTCCATGCTGACATGGTGTTCCATAGAAGTGGATTGGTTGACCACATGTGCAAGAAGAAGAAGAAAGAAGAAGAAGAAAGAGGAAGGAGAAGAAGGAGAAGAAGAAAAATAAGAATTGGTTTTTCTACTCAAAGCGGCTGACAAAGTCTCTATTCTTCTCCCCACAACAGACACCCTGTGAGGTGGGTGGGGCTGTGAGAGCTTAGAAGAGAGCTGTGACTAGCCCACGGTCACCCACCTGGCTTCATAGGGGACAGCGAAATCGAACCCAGTATTCCCAGATAAGAGTCCGGCTCCCTAACCACTAGACCAAACTGACAAGGCATTCTATACAGGCTACTGGCTTTGGCCAAGAGCCAAGTGCAGATGCAGCCTAAGATTCCTTCCTTAGCCATTTGCACACTTGTGGAGCCTAGGTGACTGGAATTGCTCCAGCTGTAACAAGGTTGTCTGCACTTCAGTCTGTTTTGGTATAGGTCCCACACTGCTCCAAAACTTGCAGGTTTCAGATCTGTGGGAAATAAGAGAAAGTTTTCTTTTTAATAATTTAAGTGACTAACAGCCATTTTTTACTGTACCCTACGCTTGCATATAGATAAAAGTGATAGAGCTAAAATGGAGGGAAAGTGGCTATACCCTGTTCTCTAGCACTAGATAAGGCAGAGGAGAAAGGAAGGGGAGGCTTTTTGAAGACCATCTATAAAAATAGTTAAGTAATTAATTAAGTTGTCACCTAAATGTTGACAGGACTATATGGAGATTTTTCCACTAGCACTAGTGTACCCATTAAGGACCCTTCCTTAATGGGTACAATAGTGCTAAGTGGAAAAACACCCTATGGGCAGAACTATTGGCACATGATATGGAGGAAATCTTGGCATCCGAGATGGGCCAAGGGAGATGGTGGCATCTCTCTGCTTGCTATAAAAGATAAGAAAAAAACCTGCTTATATGGGCCAACTGAGGCAGATGAAGAAAGAGGAAATTGATATTTAGCCAAGTAGGTGACTGGGGTATGAACTATAGTTAGTAATAAGGTACTTACATATTAAAATCTCCTCCCCACGATGAATATATCAAATGTAAATGAACTTTGGGGGTGTGTTACTTGGCATGAATTACCAAGTTTCTGCTAAACCAATAAGAGAGACTCTGGGAGGGAACTTTTGGTAGATAAGCTATAAAAGATCCTGCATTTCTGTGTAGAGCTGAGCTGGCTCCCAGTGCCAGCTCCCTTCATTTCATTGCAATGACAAAGTATTACTCATATTTGCAAAAATAGTAACTTCTTGCTTAAATAAAACTGTATTTAATTATATCTTCAGTCTGATTGAAACTGATCTACTGCAAGGAGTCTAACAGGCAGGAACAAAGCCAGGGGAATCCATTTCTGTGGTTCAATATAGTGTACTGCTGCAATGGATCTTTCTGCTAAACTGACACAGAAAGCCCTGTGCCCTTCTTCATTCTTCCTACTCCAAAGGCCCCCTAGACTGAGGCCTGCTCACACTCGGTCATATTCTGGAATGTATCTCAGGACAGGGACAGGACTAATGTAGACTCTGGCAGGACTCACTTAGGGACTGCTGTAGCCTGCACGAGCATAAGGACAGCAGGCCCCTATTCCAGGATATATTCCGGAATGAACCCAAGTGTGAATAGGTCCCTGGTCTAGGTGGGCATTTTGGCTGCCCAACCAGACAATGCTTTGTCCAGCAGCCTACTACTGTGGATGAGAGAAGTTCAGAAGAGGCATCACACTATACCATTCCAAAGGTAGGTAGAGAATGGTCCCTTGAGTCTCACTTCTATTGTTCTACTTTCTCTTAAAACACAAAACACTCAGAAAGCTTTTATTTTCTAGGACTTTTCCTGTAATAGCACATACCCTTGAAGAAATTACCATAAAGGCCTTTGGCACCTTTTCCATGCCTTTGCCTATATAGGTAATAGTATTTCAGCATTTTGTTTGTGCCTTTCTTAATTCAAAAAGACAGAGATTCTAATATTATGACTCTGATATTATTATGTCAAATATTGGTTAAGCCCCATGGAACTATGCCTTGTGTAGAATGATGTGGAAAGATCAATGAACTGATTTCTCACTGCCTTTTAGCTACTGTGTGAATACGATCCATTTATTATTTTCTCTCCCAGAGTCATTATTTATGCTGAATTCTCAGCAGGCACATGACTGAAGATGAAAACAGAAGGCAGAGTTTATTTTTCAAAGACTCTGCTTGTATCTACATATACATTGTGTAGAACTCACTCTAACTGGATGTAGAAGTGGGTTCATTCCAACTAATTTTATAATTCCACTAATACTTATGGTACTAATACTTATGGTACGTTTTCTGTGAATCCCAAGGAAATGAATGTTGGCAGTGTAAGGTTTTGTCCCATGTAAGTAAACTAGGGCCCATTCTATTCTTACCTGCTGTATGTAGGAACTGCTAGATCTAAAGTAGCCCAGCCCACTGATCCTGACCATGAAAGTCATGAGAAGGATCAGTGCTGTCTGCACCAATAGCTCTGATCCTGATCAGCCCATATCGTATCACCACAGTCTCAAAGTATGCACACAATTTGAGGCTGGACACACAGATTCTGAGGGCTAGGAATAGAAGTTAGAAATCTTGAGAACCTCTGGGGGTGGCATTTCAATGTGCACTTTGGCACACCACCAAAATTACTGATCTGACCTTCCAAATCAGGGGATTGCTTAGTTTGAAATTTGAGCCAAACAAATCACATGTGTAATGGTCACTGCTTCATTTTAAACCTTCTTCTGTCCATCTTCAGGTCTGACTCCATTTCATTTCTATCCATTTTATTTATAGACTTTCCATTTGGACTTGCCTGAATGGAAAGTACACACACACACACACACACACACACACACACACACACACACACACACACACACACACACACAAGAGAGAAATGAAAAGGTGTGAGCAGTCAGACCTGAAGATGGACTGAAGAAGTTTTAAAGTGAAGCTGTGACCACAGGCAAAGTTTGATTTGAAGTAGTTTGTTTCAACCGAGTTCAGTTCAAATATAATTTTCAAGTCTCCCGCACTCCTCTGAGACTAAGGCACTATCACAGCAAGGTCCCAGTGAGGAGGATGTTGTTTGAAGGTTGTAACCCGCCCAGAGACCTCCGGGTACGGGGCAGGATATAACTGTAAATAATAAATAAATAAATAAATAAACTCACTGTCCTACAAAAGAAAAGTACTCCCACGGTGTGTCCCCATGCACATTTTGGTCCGAATCGAAATTGGGTTCTGCAAAGGTTGTCCCCATGCACTTTTGATTTAGTTTGATTCCCGCGGACCAAATCACACAAACCCGTACCAAACTTGTGCCAAATTTGGTACTGTAAAAAACAAGTCTCGTCATGATTTGGTGTCCCAGCATGCATTGCTTTGCAAGCCAAGCCTGTGCATGGGGACAGTCCTGTGCTATTTGGGGAGGAAATTGGTGCTCACATCAGTGGGAGGTGGGGTTTCATGTCCTGTGCTTACCATTCCTGCCCTGTGTATTGGAGATTGCAACCACTGAGATTTTTTGGAGGAAATGGTGTTAAAGCTGAAGACTCTTTTATACAAGTTTTCACCCCCATGTCCCGACCACAGGATAATGGCTTGATTTTTCTCCCTTATACATGGAAAATATTCCACCCCCATTTCCCAGTTGCTAAGGAGGACATCATAATGGCTTGATTTTTCTCTGTTTAAGCTTGCCAGGTGTTCTTGTGGTTCCCGGGTGGAGCGGAGCTACGCAAAACTGCTCAACCTTTGACTGCCACCAAACCTCGTAGCGGCATTTGTAGTGGGTGGCACAGGGGTGGGGTGACATCAATCCAGCTTTTATTGAGGGGAGAGGAGGCAGAGAGAAGATGGCACTGCTCCCCCATGCCAGGGTTTGGTGCAGTTTGCATGGGGATGACTGAATCCGCACCCAGCCCGTGTTACCGGGAATGGCATGGGCAACAATCGACAACAATTGGGCAACAATCGCATGGGGATGGGCAACAATCTTGGTCCCACACCCAGACCCAAAGGGCTTGCATGGGGATGCAGACCCAGTGCCTACATTTCCAAAAGAGTGACCTTGGAGTACATCAACATGACTGCTGGCAGGTTGGAAGGCCAGTTGTCTAGTGTGTGGTGATTTGAATTACCTGCCCCATTGTCAACCAGAGGTTGGACCCCGTTTTACAATCTTGTTGATGTTGCCTCAAAATCGTGTCATATTAATTGTCTAGATTTCATTTCATTTGAGCTAGGGTTCGTTGTTTCCTTTTTTATCCCACCCTGCACCCTAAGGTTTCAGTGTGGTTATGACAATTAAAAACACATAAAAATAGATTTGAAACCAATTAAAATAGCAAGTGTAGAAGTGACAGTGTGTTAACCAAGAAAGGCAGAACAGTCCTGATATTTCACTGAAAGGCACAGACATAGAGGTATGCAAAAGCTTTATCATATGCTGAGGGTCTGTCCAACAGAATAGATGAAGCACCAAAGGATGACTTCTATCCAGCTTCAAGAAAAACCCTAGAGTTTAGGAATAATTTTCTTACCTTGTGAACAACAGAAATCAGCAAATTGATAATGATTTTTTAAATCCCTTAAAACTGAACTCCCATGTCACATTTTCTCTGATTGTTCCCAACCTTGAACTAACACTTCAGTAACACCTTTCTAATTATCAAGACTGTGGCATTATCACTGTATGGAAAATTTCATGGTAAAACTAGCCTTTGAGAACTGTGTCACACAACATTAGCAAAATAATTAGTCTTTGTCAGTTCTCAAGGACAGTGCTGGATGACATATTTCTTGTTCATCAATGTAATTGTTGGCATCCTTCTGTCTGAAAAGACAACAGAAAGAGCCTGGGGGTGAAGGTACGGAAACTGAATTCCCCAGGCATTAGTTTCCCTCTAGGCCTTGTCATGTATCAATGGCTACTAGAACAAATGCCTATATGCATCTTTCAGGCTGTGGGGTGGGGGGAGGAACTGGGGCACTTCTAAGGCCATCTGCTGGGACTCGAGAGCAGGAGAAGGTTTGTCCTTGTCTCTGCTTGAGATGCCCATGAGCATTTGGTGGGCCACTGTGTGTGACAGGATGCTGGACTAGATGGGCTGTGGCCTGATCCAGCAAGGCTTCTCTTATGTTCTTATGTTCTTATCCAAAGGAGTGCAAACATGTCATCTGACACCAGGTTAGCTGCAGGTGCAGCTGGAAGGGTGATGTGTGGTTCATCCAACCATCTTATGGGCTCAACTCTGGATTTTCTCTCAGGGTTTACTTCCCCAAAAGTGTGAAGCTATTTTACTCATAGATGAGAAGACTCAGTGAATTTCCAGGATAGGGCAGGAATTTGAATGGAGGGATTCCTGCACTCTAGCCTAGTGCTCTTAACCACTGCACTACTATTAATGCAATACAATATTAGTTCATTTTCCACATACCTTGTTTTTGTGGGGGAAAAATTCAAGACAGTTTAAGACAAACCGAGTCCCCTTCACTTACCCCTAGGAAGTATGCAAAGGACTCCAATTTTGAGGAAGCTGTAAGAAACCAAGTTCCCAGTGATTACTGTATCATGAGAGATTTCTGCTATAAAACTCTACTGCATCAAAACTAAGTATTAGAGTCTTATCTGGAAGTCTCCCAGTTCAATTCTGCACTTCCTTCACGAAGCCAGCTGGGTGACCTTGGACTAGTCACAGCTCAGCTCTCTTCTGAGTCCTCATAACCCCACCTACCTCACAGGGTATAGGAAAAGAATAGAAAGCTTTGTCAGCTGCTTTGAGTCCCCTTAAATGGGTGAGAAAAGCAGGGTATAAAAACCAACTCTTTTCTTCTTCTTCTTCCACTGCATATGGATAGTCAACCATCCATGCTATGAACTCTGATGAGACATTCAGTCTAAACTAGTGCAATGTTTAGCAAAAGGGGTGGGCACCTGGGAGAGGGCCTTCTCAGTGATGGCCCCTAGGCTATGGAATAGTCTACCCCTTGAGGTGTTTCTATCACCTTCATTGTACACGTTTAGGAAGGCAGTGAAAACGCACCTTTTTGCCTGGCCTTCGGTTAAATGGGGACACACTTTTCTCTCCACTGGCAGATGCTGTTATTGTTTTAAATGATGTTTGATTTTAGATGTTGTTACCTGCCTGGAGACGTCCAGGTATAGGGTGGGATAAAAATGTAAGTAAGGGTGCTTCCGCACAGGCCCTTTAACACCCATTAAGCACACACTGTGAAACGCGCGTCCGCACACGCGTTGCTGTTTCAGACACTTCCGGTGAGGTGTGTCCGCACAGCAACACGGATTAAGTACACTTTTCGGACCTATTTAGCACCCTTCCGGTGGGGTGCATCCGCACCTATCTGTACCTAAAGTGTGCTAAATGGGTGTGAAAATGACACCACATATAATGTGGGCTTAATGGGTGTTCCACTGTGAAAATGGATCCTTTTAGGATGTGTCCACACAGCGGAATGGTTCCTACCCAGGGCTGGGGGACTCCTACCTTGTGGCTCACCCTCGCCCCAGAAGTGGCGGATCGCCGCCACTGGAGCCAGGGGGAGCTTCCCTAAACCCCTCCCTAGCCCACCCAAGGGAGACCGGCCAAAATCCCCTCCTTACCTGCTCGTCGTCACCCCGATTCTGGCAGGAGGGACCCAGGATGCAGCGCGCCTGCGTCCTGCATGCCTCCTGAGTGGCCGGGGCTGCTACTGGCAGCTCCAGCCTTCAGGAGGCATTCTGCGCAGGTGCGCTGCCCTGGCTAGTTCAGGACAGCAGTAGAACTGTTTAACTGCTCCACTACTGTCTACTTGGAAGTAAGACCAGCCAAGGAAAGCATGTGGAAGCATGCTTCCTTGCACCAGTGTAGCAAGGGAACTAAATCCCCCTAGGCCTCTGAGGAAAGAAACTTTAATTCCTATCCATCAGAGACTTTACAGCAGGCTCTGAAGCTGAGCAAGACTTAAGAGTTTCATTGTGAGGTGAGTGTCGGTGCAGGTTGGGGAACAGCAGTACAGGGTGTTGCTGGGGTGGCCCAGGGCATCATGGGGATGGCACAGGGTGGTTGAGGTGATGAAGTCCAAGGGCCATCCCAATCCAGACAGCCTT
This sequence comes from Aspidoscelis tigris stejnegeri, assembly GCA_023333525.1. Lineage (NCBI taxonomy): Eukaryota > Metazoa > Chordata > Lepidosauria > Squamata > Teiidae > Aspidoscelis > Aspidoscelis tigris. The sequence continues at coordinate 70,328,127 of JALMGA010000006.1, forward strand.
TTCCTGAGATAATGGGTTCACTTCAGCTGGGAACAGTTCTCATTTCAGTCATACCAGCTGGAATGCTCCAGCATCTAGTATGCCCCACTTCTTATCCTGGTACAGAGAGGATTGGGATAGCTGGATCACTCCAAAGTCCAGGCAAGATGAGTGCAGAAATGACATAAGCCACTCCCATTTAGGTGACCCTCTAATCTCCATGCTGACTCTTTGGCTGTAATTTGGTCATGCATTCATGGACTGTCACCTGGTATAACTTCTGGTACACAGAGGAGGACGAAAGCTATGTGTGTTTGCCTGCCATGCTCTCACCCCACACGAGCCTATAAGCAAGTTGCCCTCAAACAGCCCTTTGAAGGGTGTTGTTAAAATGGCACCTAAATTACAGAATCTATGCAAGGTATTACAGTATCCTCTTGAAACAAGCATGGAATATATTCTAAAAATAATATTCCTTCAAGCAAGGCCATCTGAAGGGGAGTAAAAAGAGCAGAGAGAGTTTCAAGACTTTCCTTGGCCTTTTCCAGCTATAAAAGTTGACAGTCCTAGACCCACTGCAGCCTTGATGGATCTTAACATTTCCCCCCAACCTAAGAAACAATAATGTATTCCCCAGATATATTTATCAGCCCCAGGGCATAATGTATGGTCAGAGCATTTACCTTTTTATCTTTGCTGATAGTGTCTTCACAAAGAGCACTTTTTTAGGCAAGAAGAGAGAGAACCAATAGTAAAAAAAAAAAAAATCTCATTCTCTTGGGCCATGTTAGTAACCTGACTTCTGAAGAAAGTGCATTGACCTTCACTGTTGTCCTTCTGCTTCAAGATGAGTTTGAAAATCTGAAATAAAATAGCAAAATATCTCATTACCTGTTATGATTATCTTCCCCTCCCTCCCTCCCAGTTCCATCAAGGCAATTGTCTTATCACTTCCAATATTAACTTTACACTCTGTTTCACCCAGTTCCCATCAGTCTAAATCAGGAAAATTGAGTGATTGGTGCCTGATTAAAACATACATGTGTACTAAGGCACTTGGCGGATGCTAATGAGACTCTTTGCTCATCATGAATAGGTTTATTGTGATTATTTTACTTAAATGTTCTATAATCCGCTGTGGTTTTTCAGGGGAGGGGGGTTGATGGGGGAGAATAGCATTTAAAAAATAAATAATGCTCTTATCAACTGATATTGGTTGATGAGTCATAGTTATATATAACTAGGAGTGGAGGCACATGCCACCCAATTCTATACTCTAGTGTAAACAGAAGAAATCCAGTGACTTTTCACATGAGTTGTATGCCTAAGCCTGGAGAGCCCAGCTGTTCTCACTGCAGGTTGAAGGTTGGATTTATTTGTATAAGAATTACTTATCTATGGCCACTTAAATATCTATTTGTATGCATTTCTATTCCTCCCTTCATCTGGAGGTTTCAGGGTGGGTTACAAAAAATACATTAAAATGTGTAAGTGAGAAATAGAGTTTAAAACCATTAAAACATACTCATGTTCCCTTCCCCATTTCATCCCTACTCTAGCTTCCATTTCCTGTTTTCTTCTAGGATCCAGTCCATATTTTCTGTCTACTACATTTAGCCAAAGCTGAGGCTGTGATAGACACAACAGAGGAAAGACATCTTGGAGGCATCTAAGAGAAGGCTTTGAGGTGGAATTTTTTACACAATAGTCCATTCTTCTGCTCTCTCCTAAACATTCTCTGCTGGAAAAAGTGTATTAGAGAAGACTATACTACTATATACTACTGTCTCTGAGGTCCCCTCTTGTTATGTCTGAACACAGCCTTAGTCATCACTGATGAGGTGAGAGATGCCTGAAAGTAGGTACCTCCATGGTACATTTCTTCTTGCAGTGCTACCAGGGGATGCCACATTTCCATTTTTGGTTCATGGGAACATGCAGAGACAATGCAGACAATGCACTTGCCCTCAAAGAACTATTTTTAACTGTAGTTTATGTGTGATTTTTAATGGGCTTTAGTTCTCTTTATAACCCATTTTCTTGCATTGATAACCCATACTCAAACAATAACAGTGTCTGAAAGTGGAGAGGAAAAACTGTTTCATTATGTAGTTAAAGGCCAGGGAAAAGAGGTATGTCTTACTGCTTCCCTGAACACGTAAAGGTGCCTGACTCACCCCGGGGGGGGGGGATATTCCATAACCTTGGAGACACCACTGAGAAGGCCCTATCATGGGTGCCTACCCCTTTTGCTGCTGTGATTGGAGGTACAACCGGAGGACATTGCCTGCAGATCTTAAGGCATGGGCAAGTTGATACAGAAAAAGGTGTTCCTTTAAATATTTGGGGGGCAAATCATTTAGGACTTTCTAAATTTAAAATTTTGAATAGGGCTCAGTAGTGAAATCTTGTATCATCAAATACATGTTCTCACCGTCCTATCTGGACTGGCAGAAACATTTGAATTTACCTGATACTGTGGAGTGAGTGCTTATCTTTTGCAGTAGGTAAATTCAGAGTAGCAACGGCATAATGCATCACCGCTACGCCCATGCTCTGACTGCACATTGGAAAGCACAGTATCTGTAAGTCTGGACACACCCTAATGCACACATTTTAATACAGCTTCAGAGTAATGAGACAATTCAGTAAAGTGACTTGGGCTGTGGTCACACTTAATGTTAATCCAGCTTCGGTCCACTTTCAGAGTGAGAAAATACATCAGCAAAGTGGCAAACTGCTTACTTTCAAAGTTGAATAGCTCAGATAATTTACCTTTGACAAAGAGAATGTGGAAAGAAAATTATTGGTCACTCTGTTGATGTGTTCTCTTGCTCTGAAGATGTGACTGAAGCTTAAGCTATTTTCTTTCCTTAATATCCAAATGTAGATTTTCTGAATTATATAATGCTTGTCACTATGCTGATGTGTTCTGTTGCTCTGAAAGTGGAGTGAAACTGGATTAAAACTTATGTTAATGCAGCCTTCAAATCCAGCTACAAGTTAAAAAATTGGTTTCCTAGTTAACTTCAAATATCTTTTGTCTTTCTCCAAAACCTAATTTTTATCTTGCACAAGAAGATAAGATAGTTTTTCTTTATCTTCTGCTACCATGCAAACAAAAATGTAAGGCAACATTTAGTAAATTGAAATTGGAGCATAGCAGAAAATTAGTTGCAAAAGAGGTCTCTCCATACCCAGCATTCAAAGCCTGGAACAGAATGAAACTGTCTTAAAGTTGATTTGAAGCTCTTAATCCTCTCCTCTGAAATTATCTTAGATATTGTCACAGCTTTAAAAGAGAAATCACTTTAAAAGGATCCACCACTGTGAAATAACTATATTTGGTATTTAATTGACCCGTGAAACTGATGCTTTGTTAAAAAGCTGATTCTGCAAGAAAAAATGGTTTTGAAAATGCCGTTGCAAGCAGATGCATTCTGGGAAGGAATTAAGTGCCTGCTGGTAGGGAGGTGATGGGTTGCTTCATTAATAAAACGTGAACAGCAGATAATGAACAGATACCACAGAATCTGCATACAAAATTTATGTCATCAAGGCATTTGCAAAAGAAGAAGAAAATGTACAAAAAATTAGCCTTAATTTTTTGACAGGTCATGGGTTTCTGCAAGGGAAAACTAATTCTTAGCAAAATGAATGGTAGCTAATCATTTTGTTTTTAAATCAAACCACCTGCAATGAGGCAATTCCAGTATTGCTTTCTGTTAAACAAATGAGTATCATTAACAGCATATTGAACATTCTGTTTCATCTACTGAGCAAAAAATGAAGAGTTTGTAAGGATGAAATCTATACCGTGTACAGGCAACTTTCAGCAACCTAGTGCTCTCCAGAAATATTTGACTCATATTTTCATCAGCCTAACCCAGCAGCAGTTCCAAACAAGGGCTGGAGCCCAGAAAATATTCCTGTATTATCATAATAATGTGTAAATCCATGAGCTACACATGACTGGCACTTGCCAGAGCCAGAACCATCCATTGCTATCTCATTTATACTAATGTTAATGTACGAATGTCATAACATTTGATTTGTGTATGAATGTCCAAATTCGGACAAATTCATACAAATAATGAATGTTATGATTAATCATGCATATCTCTACTCAGGAACCAGGCAGAAAGTAACCCTATCATGTTACTCCTGTTCACCCGTTCCTTCCCACACCATTTTCCTTTTGTATCTTGTCTCTTTAGATTGTAAGCCTGAGGGCAGGGACCTGTCTAAGATTAATATTGTAACCCGCCCTGAGACCTTCGGGTATAGGGCGGGATAGAAATACAAATAAATAATAATAAATAAATAAATAATACTCAAGCTCTATTGATAATAGATTACAATGATGGTAGGTGAGCATTAGGTATAAGAAACATTCTAAAGTTAAGTACACTGCTCACAACTCCAAATAAGTCCTGAAAACAATATAGTTCCCAGATATCTTATCAGCATACCAATGTTAACCACGCAGTAGGGACTCAGAATCCAGGAGAAAAGCTAACAGGTAAGGATGAGAATGAGAAAGTGACAAAGATGGCAACATAAATGGACATACTAGTGCTGACACCTCCAGAGCTTACTGCCCCAATCCAAACCATGAGTTGCCCCAAGAGCACTGATCCAAATTTGCCCTGAGGCAACCTTTCTTAGCCTGTCTGATAACAGTCACAGTTTCATTTTGTGTCCACAACCAATGTCTGAATAAAATTTTTCATCCACCAGTTGCAGTTTATTGGTTAGTTTACTTCCCCAAACAAAAGGAACGAGTGTTTAAAAAGTCTGCAGGGGCTACAATTTCAAAAGTGTACTGACATTTTGGTAACAATGTGTAAGGATATTTAAATATAATCAACTGAGCATATGAAAAATCAGAAGCAAATATTTGTACACTCAAGGTAATCTAGATGCTTGACAGCCAGAGGAGAGAAAACAGCAAACTCCTTCCAAATATTTTAATTTCTTTAATGATTAGGAGTTAGGTTTCTAATAATCCTTGTATACCAAAAAAAAAAAAAAAAAGTTGAATGTATGTTATAAACAAGTGGATTAAAATTATTATAGCTATTAATTCCTTCTAAAGTATTATGCAAATTCTCTTTTAACTATAATACTATTTCATACAACCAGGAGCAATGAAAAATGAGATTAGTTTAATTGTAAAGAAAGGGGGAGGGAGACACCAACTTTCCTTAATAAGAAACCTGTAAGTCTGCTATAGATGACTATCTAATCTATCTGCAAAGTACTGATATTCATTCAGGCCAAGGCAGTAGCATTAAATAATTTTTTATAAAGAAATTCTCTCCAAGAAGGTGTGAATAGGAAATCAATATGCAGATCCTGAAAAATTATAATTGATCATCTAAATAGTCAACAAATCCTCGTCTCATAAGCCATACAAATAGCTTGATAACTCGTAAAGTCTTAATAATGCCACAAAGCTCAACACTTTCAGGATGCCTACCTGAAATACATACAGTTGGTCTTTGGGTTTATTTTTAGTATTCCTGCAAAATTATGGACCTTTACCTGAAATCTTATCTCCAAATTAAGGCAAATGTTGGTAAAGAAATCAAGTATGAATGAATGAGTCTATTACGGTCACAGTCCAGTAGCAGGACCCAGAGCTGTTCTATGGAGCTTTGGCAGGCTACAGAGAATCTCCCTTTCTTTGCTTATTCATTTTTTTCTTCCTCTTTAGGCACCTGCTGGCATGGTTTTGTTCGGTTCCTGCAGAATTTTTTTTTACATGACCCTTTCCACCACAATTAAAGCAACTTATCTGCTTTCTATTTATTTTGCTGAGTGAATTGCTTCTTTCCTCAAGACAGTTTTGTGTCTTGAATTCTTGTAGTCTGCTAATCACATTTTTCAAAGCAATATTATCTTGCAGCCTTATAAGTTCCACTAATTGTGTATAATTTTTACGCAGTGAACTCAAGATTAATTCCTTTAACAAGTCATCTGGTAAACTAATGTCATTACTTTCTAGTCTCTGTCTTATTGCTAAGAATTCAGAAATATGATCTAACAGTTTTCCACTTTCTTCCATTTTTAAAGTCACTAATTTTCTGAACAGCAGACTGTTATTTTGCATGCTTGTCCCAGAATAGGTTTCATTAAGCTTTTTCCAGGCTTTCTTGCCAGATGAACAGCCCTGAATTAACTTACAGTTTGTTGGATCCAAGTCTCATTACAATATAGCAAATGTTGTAGGTCTTTTGAGCAGGAAAGTGAGTGAACCCACTGAAGAAGACTGGACAGCTGTAAAAAGATTATGCAGGTATTTAAAAGGAAAGAACATAAAACTGTGGTTATCTGCAAGTGATGATCAAAATTAGTTGTCTACACTGATTCATATTGGGCTGGTGATAGAAGTGATAGAAAATCAACCACAGGATATGTTTGTATTATTCTATGGAAGTGCACCCATTGATTGGTGTAGTAAAAAACATGCTATTGTAGCCTTGTCTTCCACAGAAGCAGAGTATGGTGCAGCAGAAGAAGCATGCAGAGAATTGTCTTGGTTGCACAAGCTACTAAAGGATTTCAGACTGGAGACATCAATGTGTACAATTCTGGTCAACACACCTCAAAAAGGATATTGTGGAACTAGAGAAGGTGCAGAGAAGGGAAACCAGAATGATTAAGGGGCTGGAATACCTCCCTTATGAAACCAGGCTGCAACGTCTAGGCCTGTTCAGTCCGGAGAGACAGCGTTTAAGAGGGGACCTGATTGAAGTATATAAAATTATGCATGGTATAGAAAAGGCGGATAGAGAAAAAAATTTTCTCTATCACACAATACTAGAACCAGGGGGCACTCTATGAAGCTGATGGGTAGGAGAGTCTGACAGGGGGAAGTATTTCTTCACCTGGAGGGTCATCGGCTTATGGAATGTGCTGCCAGAAGAGGTGGTGACAGCTACCAGTCTAGATGGCTTTAAGGTAGGGTTAGACAAATTTATGGATGACAGATGTATCAATGGCCACTAGAATGAATGCCTAGGTGCATCTTTCAGTCTGGGGGTGGGGGTGGGGGGACCGGGGCACTTTTGCTGGGATTCCTGAGCAGGAATAGGTTTGTCCTTGTCTCTGCTTGAGATGCCAATGAGCATTTGGTGGGCCACTGTGTGCGACAGGATGCTGGACTAGATGGGCCGTGGCCTGATCCAGCAGGGCTTCTCTTATGTTCTTATGTTAATGCCAACAACCCTGTCTGAGGACAATATGGGGTGCATTAAGACGGCAGAGATTAAGTAGACCAAACCCAACATAAAGCACATAGATATAAAACTGCACTATGTGATAGACTTACAAGAGAAGAATGTTGCTCTACAACAGAAATGGTGGCTGACATATTTACTAAGCCACTGCCCAAGGATCCTTTCTTGAAACAGAGATGCTTTGGGACTTAATGAGTAACCATACACATGCATGCTGAGAAGAGGGATGTTGGAAATACAGCATTTCATATGTGTATGAGAGAGACAGTCAAGTCAGCCTAACCTGACAAAAGGGGTCGGACCTTAGCATTCTGTCAGTTTGTTTAGTCTCTTGGTTTATTATTATTGAGAATGCTAAGAACAGATCAGTTAAATTTTATTTTCACTACTCTTTTGAGTGGTGCATTTTTGGGATCACTGCAGAGTTTTACTCCGCAAACTCTAGGAAATGACACAAGTCTGATTGTTCAACACTAAAGGCCATTTGCAGGGAGTCAAAAGAAGATGGTTTTTTTTATTCTTATCTTCTGCTTGTGAATGCCCAGAAGAAACTTAAATTTTAGAAACCAAGGTAGGGGAGAAGCATACACTGGCTTCTCAGGCTGCAGCCAGACATTGATGATTTATTCTGCTATATTTGAGTATTCCAGAATAAAGCATGGATATGCCAGAATATTCATGCTTTATTCCAAAATATCTAAATATAGCAGAATAAGTAACCAACATCTGAATGCAGCTTAAAACTTATGCTTTTCTGTTGAAATGTATCTACCCAATGCAAAATTAACTTTGTTTTGTGATAAAGTGAATAAGGGTTAAATACAAGATGAAAAATGTAATATAGTGCTCAGAATGGGACAACAGACTGATTCTTCAAGGCAAGGCTCAGTTAAAGAGATGCATCTCCACCAGCTGTCTTCACATGTTTCTAGTGTTGCTGTGCAATAATGTTTGGGGTCCGACAGAGGAGAGATCATTACATAGTCTGGTGGCTGTCTTGAGCTTGGTCTCATACAAGACAACATCTTCACAGCATGAAAAAGAAGCACCTTGTTCTGCATCTTGAAAACCTGTCAATGAGCAGGGATCAGAGGTGTGCCAACTTGTTCAGGTTTGAATCTAGCAAGGTGGTTTTGACCCGCTTGAATTAAACCAACCTAATTCTCTGTTCAGTTGGCAAGCTTGAATCAAACCAAACCGCATGGGTGCTCATACAAACTGACCAAAAAAGATTCAAGTTCACACCAATGGCCCTTTAAAAAAGGGCCTTTTAAAATAAATTCTTGAGTAAATTTTAAAAAACAAATAACTATAGACATGCCTGTTTAATGTTTGAACTCAAAACGGTTTGACCCTGTTTGACCCTGAACTGACCCTGGTTCAGTTTGATTCATATGAAATCACTGTTTTTACATTGGTGCACTTCTCAAGCAGGAAGATGTGACATGAAAGTCAGCCATTTTTTGTCCAATGTTTAATTACCCTGGGTTAAAAATAGCTGCAGTAACTTGGCTGCTCCACCACTGTCTATCCAGACCACAGTGGGTGGATGTATGAGAGTAGAAGTGTCCTTGGAGACCTTTCTCACCACTTATTCTCATACCACATTCAAAGATGGATTTCCTGTCTCAGATCTGAGCTGGAGGTCTGATGGGGGTGCTGACATGTGGTTGCAGACCCTAGGAGCTTCGAGAAAGCATCCAGTTCCCACAGTATGGATGCAGAAATCAAAAGTGATGAGAAGTGGATACAAGAGTAGCACCACGAATTCTCCAAGAATTAAATGTTTGAAGCTATGAATTTCAAAGTGCCAACTCTAAAGGAAGTGCTTTGAAATACTAGGCAGTCTGCTAGGAAATCAGAAACTGCAAGAGATCAGCATGAAGATTTATTGATTGAGAATTTTGTAATAATTAAATGTATCCCTATAATATGATTTTTATAAGCATTAGAGATCTGCCAGAAAGGAATCTGACCAGCTTCTTCTGAACAGTTAAATTAGTTTCTAAAGTTATTAAATGATTTTCTATTCTCTAGGGGGGGTTTTGAAAGGCAATGACTATGGAGAACTCAATTTGAAGAGAAAAGGATGCTTTCTAGAAACACTTTTGGTAAGGAATGAAAAACACCTTTTTTTGAGATCTTGATGTATGTCAATTATGTTCTTGTATACAATGCTGTGGGGCAAGATGCCAGGGGGTGGCATCTCCACAAATGTCCCTGCCTTGCTGCATCACTAGTGTCTATATTAGTCCGTGTGGGTACCCAACAAAATGCTGGAGTTGACACTCCTTGAAAGGCTGTGATTTCATGCCCTCGCCTGAAGTTCCTTGGCCAGGTCTTGTGCTCTTCAGGGGATGCACCAAAAATTGAGACCTAATGCCCAAAGCCATTCCTGTGGGGTTTTGTGGAGGTAAGTGAAAGTCTTAAGCTATCTTTATTGAGGCTATATCTCCACCTACTATCAGAAGTGCCTGGTAAAATCCCCACTACTGCCAGCTATTTCCAGACTCAATTACCAATAAAGTTGCCAGCATTGTGAGTCACAATTTTGCACTTTGAATTCAGCTGCTTCTCTCCTCTGTACTCACAAATGGAGGCAAAGAAGCATTTTTTCCCAGTTGCAGATTATGGTACCATCCCAAGTGCCTGGCAAGGTGAAACCTCAGGTGGTAAGTGAAAGCCTGGCATGTGTTCAGACATAACAAAAAGGGATGCCTCAGAGGCACCTCAGAGAGGCAATGTAGCTGAACTAGGTCATCCCATTAAGAAATTGAACTGAAGCCATCCTAATCCTGTTCACACCCAATCTCCGATAATCAGTCCTCACATCACCCTCAGTTAGGGCTGCTGTGCTCACACCGAGTCTCCTTTACATGTCTCTTTAGTTCTCCATCCCTAGTGATTATATCAACACCGCCTGCATACAAATAGAATAAAGTTCTGTCAATCTATAGCATCAACAGGGTGTGTTTGGAGTTTGGAGTGCTGATGGCAAACTCGATGCTAACACTGTTGAGGTGAGGGGACTGTGCCCCCAAACAGGTGCCGTCAAGGCATCTCCCAGCCAACATGGTAGATAAAGGAGAGTCGATGATTCGTCCTTTTCCCTAAAGCTGCTGAAGGACTTCTCAGTTCCTTTCACTGCAAGGAAACCTTGTTTCCCTTGCACATTGCTGACAGAAAATGGAAGCTACATTGTCCTTAGAATTTTATCATTTCTGTTCTTGATCTATGCTTTCCCTCTCCCCCTCCCAACAGTGCTTTTCTGGACGTTTATTTTTTAAATCCCTCCCTGTTTTTCAGAAAAAAACAGATTATCAGGCTAGCACAAAATAGTTTTATACAGACAAAGATGCACAGGCACAAAATATGGTGATGATATCACAACATTATTTGAAGAAATATAGAATCTGTGGCCTCCTGAAGATTGCCAAAATCTCTCAGTATAACAATGAGACTTCTAGTTCATCAACATCTAGAAAGTCACACATTCCACATCTGAACTTTACAATGTGTGCTTGCATGCGTGCATGCGTGAGTGCATGCGTGTGTGTGTGTGTGCGTGCGTGAGTGAGTGAGTGAGAGAGTGAGTGAGTGAGTGAGATGTCTGATCACAGCTCTGGCCCAAGTTACTGCAAGGCCTTAACAGAGATAATGTAAAATTAAGAGCCAGATGCAGAATTTGTGCATACATTCTATGGGATGACCAAAGAATGAAGTCAGTTTCAGCCCAAGGGCATCCAGATGTTTTTAGATCACTTTCCAGATTAGAGTGTCTAGCAAATAACCTCTTCCTAATCACTTTAATATGTTTTCAATGGAACAATTGCACCAATTTCATTTATTCATCATTTCCTTGTAACCAATAACCACAATTTTTACTTATTCATTATTTCCTTGACACGTCAGCTCCAGATACTAACTCCTACTTCGAATACATTTTGCCCCACATAAGTAGAAGGCTGCTTTGGGAAAACCATCCTTGATCTGAAAGAGGAAGGACTCGTTTCAGTGTTTGGATGCAAAAGCCACTTGGTTCTCAATTATATGTGACTCCACAGCTGCTGGGTTTGTTTGTTTTTCCAGTTTCACTATTATCGATGCTCTTATTTTATTAAGAAATATAGATCTAATATCCTTTTGGATGCTCTGTTTTTATGAATTTCTATTGCTTCTCTAATAAAATGCAAGGCAAATGAATTTATGTGAAAACATAAACAAACACTAGAAAATGAATCCATAGGCAAGACAGAGAAAGAGGCACCACAGTATGTGTTCAGTTATTACCCACTTGGAAAAAAAATGTTTATTGTTGCATTTTGTTCACTCAACAACATATGTCTGCAGAAATTAACTTTTTATAAAGCTAAATATTCTTCCCCAAGCTATACAATATTATAACTTCTGCATTATCCTTTGGATACATCCTGACATTCCGCCCATAAGAGAAGAAACTTCCCAATCTGTTACTTAAGTTCCAAAGTACTTATTTTTGGGGGCTATGAAAAATAGGCACTCTAATGCATTCCTTATATACTGAGGATTTTGGGAAATGCACCAATACTTTGTGTGAGATAGTCTGTTATTATTTTCAAGTTTCACTTCAGTCAGAAAGATAACAGGCACTCTAGAAGCACGGAATGCGTTACTAACATATTTCCATTTGTAACACAGAAATAACCATGACCTCAACATTTAAGCTTTATTCTGCCAGCCCTGTCTGAGCATCAAGTCACAGGAAATAATCCAGAAATACCTCCAGATCATTCACTCATTCTTTCTGGAGCTCTATCAGCTGTTCTGATTGGACTCAAGACTGCATGAAGCAAAGGGTGCTTCCACATTTGCCACCGAGAAATGGCTCAGAGAAGAGCTATTTCTCAGCGATCTGACCTCCAGAGGATCCTTCCCTATTTTGGATGGGTCCGAAGGGCCCTCGTGCATCTGCACATGCATGGGAAGGCCGGATTGGGCCAGCCGGATGGTCTGGGTGCTGTGTGGAAGCCACAGCACCCATTCGAAGTCTGCCAGATTCCTGTGCCGCCCCCGGAGTCACGGGACTGGAGCAGGCAGCTGCTAGTCACCGCATGTTTCCAGCACCCTGGAGACAGAAAGAGGATCAATGTAAAAGAGTGCCCCCAAGTCTCAGTCCTTAAAGTTATTCCAACAAGATATCATGATCAATTGTACTGAAAGCCACTGCTTGAGGAAATCAGTAGGGTTGCATCACACCAATAGAAATTGATCAAAATATTGTTTCTCCCAAACATGTCTCCAACTAGGTAGCCACTGCTCTGTAAAATACCTTGTGTTTAGTTATCAAAGTTCCTGTGAGAGCCAAAACAAGTATCATTTAATAGAACTGGTACCATCACCTAAAAATGAATATGTAGTTGTTGGCCTGAGTTGAGATTACATCTTCTCTGTTTTCTCTGTGCGAAAATGGTGTGGTTGTCTGCCATGTCATGAATGTTTTCTGCAATGAAGGGTGGAATGAAGTTGTTTCATTTATACCCTCTAAAGTCTTTATGCCTGCCTTTGACTCAGCTACTCCCATTTCACGAAAATAACTAAGTCATTTCATATACAGCAGGGAATATGAAAGTGGTTTATTTCCCATGGAACCCTATGCAACTATTTTTTTTTCTTCCAAAATTCAATGTAATATCTATGCTGTTTATGAGGCCAATGGGTCTTCCCCAATCCTATGCCCTCCAGGTATTTAGTGCTAAAACTCCCATCTGCCACAGCAATCCTGACCAAAGTGGTCAAGGACAATTGAAGTAGTAATCCAAACCATCTGGTAGATATTCAACTGGGAGAGGTTGTCCTAGCATCTCTATCAAGATCATGTTTCTAATTATATTTGCATATATAATTGTAGCACTGAAAATTGCTTAGGTGAAGAACACTGGTTGTATATCTTATGGAAATGTCTGCCTCTCTTCATTCATCATATAGTATAGCCTGCTTACAAGTATATGGCTCAGCCATCTTATTTGATGATGCAGCTTTCCTCAATATGATCAGTAGATCAAAGGAAATAGTTGCATGTGCCACTGCTGGAAATGAAACCTGTATTGAAGTGATTGTTACACAGTTTGTACAGTGATTTAATATAGCTGTATTTTGTATGATTCCTGGATATGAGTAACTTAGCATTTCCTTATTACTGGCAACCAACACTAGATCCCTCTTCATATGGAAATTTACTCAAACTTTAATAATATTGTAGACAATAGTGATGTTGGAAGTCAGTATAACTCTAACGGAGACAGACATGAAAGTTTATTTCTGTACTAACAGCACCTTGGTTTCTCTTTGCAAAGCAGGGTCAAAATAAACATGGTGGCTGCAGTTACACATTTGGCTAAAATATGGAGAAAACTTTACCTATGTAACATAATTTTTTAAAATATATATAGAGAGAGGTATATTTTTAGGAACAGAAATCTATATTCTGCAAGATGTAACTAAATCTATATTCTGGAAGGTGTGACTAACAAAATAGTAGCTCTTGGGTGAAGACCTGTTGGTTTCATTTGAATTCCTGGAGTATAAACTAAGCCACTTCTTGGTGGACCATTCTTTGTTACTTGGAAAAATACATAATTATATGCATTATGCATTTCATGGGTCTTGGGTGCATCTTAAATATTTAAAACATAATTCAAATAGGTTTTAGTGTTTTGTGTTTTTATTATATGTTGTAACAGATTTCTGTTCATAAAATATGGCTATAGATATGAATGATGCTAACTAAATTAATACTATATTAATATGAATGATTGCCTTAGAACTGGTTAAAAGAGGACAAATTACTAGTAACTTGGTAGAAAATGGCTATGGCCACTTCCAGACATTGCTGGAATAAAGTGCTATTTAGCCATATTCCAGAATGAAATACTTCTGGAATAACTGCTTGTACCCCAAATTGCAAGGCAACAGCATTGAAAAAGAAGAGGCACTTAAAGATATGGCAGTTGCTCCAACAATGGCATGACATGTACATCCAGATAGTTGGATAATGTGAAATGCCCAGAAGTGTGGGATTGCTGCCCTAAACATGTGTGCGGCCATCAATTTTAGCTGGGTTTGGCCCTGCAGCTCCGTGACAGTCATTCCTCAAGATGGCAGACTGTGTGAGTAGGTATCCAGACAAGAAAAGTGCACTCACTATACCTGTGAAACCCAAGTTGGAAGTTTGATTTTTCTGTAATCTGTGGCAACCTTAACACAGGCATGTGATAATCCCAAATTTTGCACCCTATCTAAAATAGCTAGAGGAGAAAAAGGAATGAGAAAACAAACACATCTTGAAGTTCAAGTAGACAGAATCTAATGAACTTAGAGACTGGTGTGAAAGATCCCATGACTAGGACCTGCCACAGTGCGCTGGCATGTGGACGGTGTCAAGGAAATGCAACATGGGACATGCAGTAATAGAAATAAAATATGTATGTGAGAGTCCGAATGACAGAGCATGAACAATTAAGAAAGCACACAGGTGTAAAAGATGATGTAATTTAGAAGTCTTGAGTTGGGTTGGGCTTAAGTATGGGTTAAACAAATTGAGCCAATCAAAAGTAAATGTACACGCCTACTGGGTGGAAACTGACTAGTGGGTCGAAACTAACAATTGCTATAATAGTTGCAAGTTTTGCTGATGTGTTTGGAGTAGGTGGAGTAGTGAGTAGAGTTTGTAGAGTAAATAGGATAGTGTGATGTATTAGGCATATAGTAATAGTATTTGTATGTAGTAGAATAAAAGTTTATTTAAGACTACTGAGTTGTGGTGGTGTCTTGGATGAAGATACAAGAAACAGCAGTTTCCTGATGGTGTTTGGAGACGTCTGGAAGAAGAGAGAGAAGGCTGTGAGAGTTTGCCAGGGGTCTCAGCCTATTCTAAGAAAACTCTGCTGCTTGGAAGAAAAGCAATAACCACTGACCAAAACTGGTCGGCTCCGCTGCATAACAAGGTGGTGAGTTAAAGCCTGGGGGGAATAGCTAAAACTCCCACCATTATTCCTGACAGATGGCTGGTCCCAAACTCAGATATAATCTGTAAGAAGGCCCAGTGAAGAATAAGAATTAAGTTAGCAACCTTTGTAGAATCTGGACCAAAGTTTTCCATTTCCAGCAGAGAAGTTCACACTGGAGGACGCAGTCCCTGATTATCAATACACTTACAATAATGAGTGGTTTTATTTCTCTTTTAAAATAGCAGTGATGGTTTGTGGGTGTCAAAAAGTTTTGAAGTAAGAGTACTGATGATCCATAGAAAAAGAAAACAATCCAGAGAGATGTAAGAGGATACAGCACAATTAATGGAATTGTTAATTTTGTATAGAGCCAATTAATGGAACTGTTAGAGCCAATTAATGGAACTGTTATTTGACTGTTATTTGACTCTAAGTTATTTAAAGACAGATTGATAGTCAGATATCCAACAATCACCTAAGCGTTTTCAACCAGGGTTCACCTCAATGCATATTGATTCCTTAATTAGTCATGTGTGTTAAAGTGTTTATAAATGAGGTTTTGTCTTTTTTATCTTCAATTAAATATGACCATGACTGCCTATAATCTACAAATAAGCTTACACTTGCAGGATAATGTCACTGGATTTACCAAAAGACTTAGAAATCTTTTTACAATTTCTCCTCTTTTTTGGACGGATTTGTTTCTGCAAAACCCTTCCTGTGCTTTCACTTTTGTGCTACAGCATCAGAGTGGGAATTTTGTTAGCTAATATACTAGGTTTAAATTTCTGCTGCAAGGATTGGCAGAAATTGCCCTACAGATATTGTTAACATCTTAAGATTCCTATATATTTAATTTAATCTTATATTTAATTTACTAGAATTGCACTGTTCTAATAAGTTTTAACTTGAGCAATACTGCTGATTTGTGAGTTTTATTACAACTACTTTATATATAGTGTTATGTTGGATGGAGTCTTGCCCCCCCCAACATTTTTAAGAATTTTAACTGTCACCAATTACAGGGAAGCTCTTCGGACTCAAAAGCTGGTGTAAAAACAATAGTAACAGAATAACAGAAGCCATTAAGTGTTTCATGTTTGTTAGAATCATAATAAATTGTATTGATGAATATTCTCCAACTATTTTTTATGTTGGGTTTAATACAAGTTTTTGGCATCTAAAATTTCCCTACTAAGAGATCATTATTTTACATTCTCCAAGAAAAGTCACATATCAGTATGTAGGAAAAACAAATACCAATAGTGATACAGTTAAAGAGACCAGACTCTTTTTGACAAAACTGGGCAATTGGTCAGCAGCAATCAATACCTAACTCAAAATAATATGTTTAGTTCAGCATTTCGCAATAACTGGCAGCTGATAATAAACAGTAATAAGGCTGAATTAAAATAATTATAAAGCAGGAATGTATAGAATCCCCTCACTGTGAAACTCTCCCACCCCAGCCCCTGTGTCAGGTTGCCATTCCTGCCTCTGTTACCAGATCAACTTTGGATGTGCAGATATCATAAGAAATGTTACAAAACCGGAACTTGAAATATACCAGGTTTTGACATATGAATTTGGCTTTATGATTGTCATAATTAAAAGCTAAAGGCAGACCATGAAACGTGGAAAGGCCTTAAAATAGCCATATTGGGAGAAAGACAAGCCTGGAGTTTAAAAAAAGGACATAGTTTTCTCAAGTCACAAGCTGGCTGTTTGCAAAAGATAAAAGTCTATATGCAAGAAACACAGCCTGAGATTTAATCTTGATTGAGTCAAGACAGAGTCCTAGCACCTAAAAAGTCTTTGTTTTCTCTTTTTGGGGTAACAGATTTTTAAATAATGAAGGAGAAATAAAACCATGGAATCTGGGACAGAGATTGGTTTGTCTAATTTTAATAAAATAATAAAGAATAAAATGGAATGGATTTTTGGAAGAGATCTGGGTAAAATAAGTATACCAGAATTTGGAATTACTATCTAAATTGCAAATGGCCCATTTCACCAGTATTAGGATGCAGGATGTTGGAGGTGACTCACTGTTTACACCTTTGTTTACACCCTAAAAGAATTGGGTAAGAGCTTGCTGATATCTACATACACTGGGTCTAGTTGAAAGGATTAAGTGAGTCAGTAGAGGTGCTAAAATGTTAATTTAAGGTAAACTTTTGCAAATCAAACAGGGATTACTGGGCTGACTCACCATTTACACCTTTTGTCTGAGGGTGTCAAGGAGAGGTCAGGAGATGCACTGATTAGAAATGTTGTCAAGACTGAAGTCATATACACATTTTTATTCATTAACAAGGGAAGAACATCAGCAGTTTTTTTGGTTCCAATTTTTGCTATAAAAATGGCAGAGAAGAGATGGTTTTAAGGTCTTCTTCTTCTGGTCATCAGAGGAGGGAGGTCTTCTTCTTCTGGTCATCATGGGATGCTAAAAAGACCTGGAGAAATTTTTCTCCCCCCCCCCCTTTCTTCTTTCTGCTACACAGAATGTGGGCAGAGTTTTGCTGCAAGAACTGCAGTTTAAAACTTTTGCATTCTGGATTTGGCTGGTTTGGTAAAGGCAATTATAAAGATTATTTTTAATGTATTCTTTTGGATCTTTGACCATTTTGGGGATCAGTCTGACTGAGGCTGAAGGGATTCCCAATTTTTAAGTCATTTTCGGGTTCCTGAAAGAGATGCAGTTTGCTGTGGTCATGCATATCTGTAACTTCAAACTTCTGCACATGGAGAAGACATCATTGGTGAGACAGAAGATTGGTATCCTCTATTCACTTTCCCTTATTTTTCTTTAGAACTTTTGGGTTAAGGGATCTTTCTAGTATTAGGAGTTTTCCATTCCCTTTCTGGCTGTTTTATATTTGCAATTTTTAAATGAGAATTTTATTCTCATTCCTTAATTCATACTTATGAAAAGCAATTTGTTTTGGGTTTTTTTGGGGGGGAAGCTTTTGCTGCATAACTATAAATCAGTTGTTTTAATAAAAGAGGGATAAATTCAGTTAAATTCACAAAGATTTCTTAGTGGGAGATGTTCATTTCTTTAGTCGTTTTGCAGTTGTTGCATGTTTATTTCTGTTCTAGAAACGCTTCTGATATGGCTTTATATTTCATTTCAACTTCTTTTCTGTATCCCTAATAAATTCTTTGCTCTGGTTTAACAAGAAATTGGTTTTTGAGTCTAAAATGGGTTTTGTCTCTGTTTTCTGATTATTCCTTGTTATTAAAACCTGTGAAAGATCTTGCTACTGATTCCCCTGGGAAGTTTAAATTTGGTGTTCTTTGGGCTTCAAAAATAATCCAAATTATCCAAATTTTACTCCCTCCATAGTTGCTTCCAGTTTATTACTGCAGCAGAACTGGTAACACCTCCCCACCACATGAGTTTCCTTTAATGCACCCCCCCCCAGCATGTTGAGTCTTACATTTTGCCAGGCTCAGCAGCAGGTGGAGTGGCATGGCAGTGGCCTGGTAGGTATGACCAGGCTGTCCCAAACTGAAAATGGCTTGGGTCTCCAGTCCATCCTAGAGATCGACTTTAATAAGGGTGTGGCCATGGCCCTTATGTCATATATAACCAGCCATAGCCCAAGCTCTTTTCCAGAACCTCATCTTCACGTGCCCCTTCAAATGTAGTGAAGTATATGGCTTCTTCAATGGCAGCATTCTCAGAGAACTTCACTGTGGTCTCCTAAGTATCAGCTTAGGACCTACTGATGATGTTATAATTTCTCCAGAACTCCTAAATCAGGTTAAAAAATAATAATTTTCTAGTCATGTATAGAATGGTATCTTTATTCTCTTGCTAATTCTTTTTTTTTCTTCAATGTATATGCATTTGATTGTTTTTGATCCACCCAGAAAATTCTATTCATGGAGCATCCTTGAAGACTGATAAATAAAATATGATTCTGATATGGATGCTATGTGCTGAGGCGTATATATTGTGAAGCACTATTCTTTATCCCTCAAAAAACGATGGGACTTCGTATTTACAGACCCAGGGTTCATAATGTAAAGAAAAACTCAGGGTGATGCGATGAAAAGATTATCATCTTTGAAGAAATAAAAGCTGCTCCTTCTTTTATGAGGTAGGGCATGGACCAACACAGGCCATGTCTCCATGTCACTTCCTGTGGGCTTCAACAGAATAGAAAGAACCAATGGATCTCCATTTGCAGTGGTGTAAAATGCCTTACAAGGAGTGCACTGCCTTCCCAAGGACACCAATGTTCAACTAAGGTCTCTTCCAGTATAAAGTATGTTGTTTTGTGTCTTGTTTGCTGCATTTTCTAAGACTTTCATGCACCAGAAAGCAAAGGCAGAAACACTCATTGATCTAGTGAACAAAGCATTTCTTTAGCCTCTCCTACACTTGGTATGAAGACACAGCCACAATCACATGCGCAGTTTGCCTCAATCAAAGATAAGGTGCCAACCATGCTTGTGACAGGACATGGCAAAAGACTTTGAGGTGGGATTGTTCACACATCAGTCTGCCCCCCCCCCAACTTATTAACATTCTATTCTGCTATTCTTCAATATTCCAGGATAAAACATGAATATTCCAGAATATCAATGCTTTACTTCTAAATATTCAAAGATAGCAGAATAAGTAACTGATGTCTGGATGCAGGCTAAACTAGAAAGGGTGAATTAGAGAAGGCTTGGGAATGTGAGCCACACACTGTCTCTCTCTTTTGTTGTGTCTCAACAGAACCCTCGGCTGTAGTCACACCTAAGGTCCAGCTTCAGCCCCCCTTCACAGCAAGAGAACACATCAGCAAAATGACCAGTAATTTTATTTCCACATTATCTGTCCCAAAGGTGAATTTTCTGAGTTATTTAATGCTGAAAGAAAACAACTTGTCACTTTGTTGAGGTATTCCCTCACTCTGGAAATGGACTGAAGCTGGATTAAACCTTAAATGTGGTCACAGCCCTTATCTCATCCTTCACCTCATATAGCCAGGCAAACCACAGCTGGTATTTAAAAGGCATTTTGAACAATAATAATGTTATATGGTGGATTTATATTTTGATTAAGTCTTTTGAATAACTGGAAGGATGCTCACAGCCACCGCATTAGTCATAGCCCCTTTTCCCTGACTTTTCAGATGTGACATGCTACACTGAAGAGACTTAAAAGACATATAAACAACTGTTCATTTTGATATCTCTATATAACCTCCCTGTGGACTCTTGAAATTCATCCAAGAGCCTCCCAAAGGAGAAAATCATCCAAACTTGTAATTTTAAAAGCTGGTGTTCATATTTATTGTGAAAGAGAGAAGTGGTACTATCCATGCCAAGTTGATTTTCTCAGTTACTGGCAAAATAGCTGGAAGCTAGGCAGGTATATTACTCTTAAAAAAAAAACAGATGGCAATGCACACAGGACACTGAAGATACACCCAGTCCCCAGCTTTGCAAACGATTCTTTGAAAATGAGCCATCCAATTTATTACAGATTATATGAAATCTTTGTTATAAGCCTCTATTATCACACTATTAAGTATTCACAAAGTTGGAATGCTTGTCAACACAATGAGCTTTGTTATTCAGGGACTGAAGTTAAACACACATACACGCAGAGAGACTTTACAGGCTCTTGATTTTACAGAGCACATTTTTGGGAGGAGAACCAGATCAGAAAGATAATGAAAATGGCGAATTTTAGAGGGAACAAAGTTAGGCCACCAGGTGTGAAGACAATGAAGCAGCCAGATGCAATCTAAGATATGTACTTTAATACAAATCCTCAGTTCAAGAACAACAAGATTACTGCTGCAGTGGTTTCATAAGCATATCTCATTATTGCATCATTTCAGCAATCCATCTAGACTTCCTAATGATAATTGCAAAAACAGGTGATGTGTTAGCAATCCATCAATACCACTTGTCCACTTATCTTATTTAAAAATAAATTAGCAAATAAATTATATCAGTATCGATGGCACAGCAGTTTCAGAGCCACCTCACTGAAGAATGTCTGGTAATTTGTACAATGCTAGCTCTGCATTATAATATCATGCTTAACCTGGGTCCAGAGCCTCTCTGCAAAGCCTAAAGGTGGGCAAAACAGAACTTCGAGAAGGGCAGGCAAAAGAAGCCATTTACATTTGCCTCCTGCTATGAATAAGGAGAGGAAGGTCAGAGACCATCTCACTCACTTGCATACACTCACTTGCCACAGTGAAGCTAAGCCTGATGACAAGAAGGAACTGTACAACTAAGTGCTGAGGCTTTTCTGCACTTGCTGGTATGTGCACAAATACCTGAGATATTTGTTATTCGATTGAATTCAAATGAATTTGGACATTCAAATTCAAATCGAATGTCCAGACATTTGTTTTTTCGTATTCGAACAAATACAAATATTTTGATTTATTTGTACGAATAAGATGGACATTCATATGTGTACATATCCTTACGCATCGCAAATGTATCCATACGCATCTTATTCATATCCATACAGATACGTACGGGAGGAAAACAGGATGCATATGGGATAAAAATGGGATACGTATGGATGTGTACAGATGCGTACAAGATTCACATCATCAAATTTGTATCAAATATTTGTACAAATAGATACGAATGTATTCATATTGGTTCAAATGTCCAGACATTCATTTTTCTTTATTTCTATGAATTCAGATATTTGAATATTCAAATTGAATCAAATCAAATTGGAAAATTGCATTAGTGCACATTCCTATCCTTTAACATGAATTGAATTATGGGCCTCCCTTCCACACATGAGTGAAGAATAAGAGAGGTCCTGCCTCCTTATTCATCTGCACTTGACAAGACATAATCCAGATCAAGGGAATCTGGTTCAGATTACCAGTAGTCCCTCATGTCAAGCACTACCAGCAAACCAGCTTGGTTTAATCTGGAACGCAGAGGCATGCATAATGGCATGATATATTGTATGACAACCAAGAATGATATCTTATTAACTACGATCCAAATAGGTATGTTCAGAACATGCCATACAGTCATTGTGGAACCCAACCTTGGCCAGTCTTTGTATAAGGTATTGTTTGGTTCCTGTATGCTGAAACCGCCATGATTCACAGCCATTGGCAGCCATACAAATAAACCATGAAGCCTCATTCATATTCAGACTTCCATTTATATGGACTTTCATAAAAAGGATATGCATGGGAGTGTACAACCTAAGTTCTGCAAGCATGAATACAAACTTTGTATCTAGAAATGTATATATAAACTTGACATGAATAGAAATGTGTGTGTGTATGTATTTGTTTTGCTGCCTTTGGCATTTATATCCTGTTTTCCTTCAAAGATAACAGGGAGTCTTAGTGAGCCAAATCACACCTGCAGGGTGTGTCTAGCTGTCATGGATGGTTGTGAAATCAGCCAATGCACGCCAGCATTGCAGCTCCCGAAAGCTGATTTTGACAGCGGCTGTGGAAATTGTCTTCCAGGACTGTGGAGGCATGCCTGCAGCAACTCCCTTCTCACGACACTTATAAACAAGAGTCTTATGTGTCCCTCATCCGAATTTGTTGACTGGTTTACTGGGGTGGAACAGGGAATGAGGCAATCACAGGAGATGAAGGTGACAACCGAGCTATAACCTATTCCAAAGGCGGAGCACTGGAAAGCAGTTCTCACAGCATTTATTGTATTGGACCAACCCAGCTATTACTGTGAGGATGGCACTGAGGAGGTGAACCTGTCAATGGGGACCTTTAAGCCTGTTGGAATTTCTCCAGGAACACAGAAGTGTCCATAGAAGTATACCACTACCAGATGCCTGGCTAAAACATCCCCAGCTAGCCAAGGGCCTTTGGCCCTTGTTTCAGCCTTGGATAAGCTCAGTACACTATGGGTTGTATGCCATGTGAACATAGCAACTGTTTGTGTGCACAGGACCAAGTGAGAATCCAAATCTTGGAATTCCTCTGACTTAGTTCAACAATCTGGTTGCTACATGAAGTTGCAGAAATGTTTTCATATGGAGATCTGTAAATGGGGGTTATTCAGATTGATGTAGAATGTACTAACAACAACCAAAAGTGTTCATATCTATTTAAAAATGATTCTGAAGTCACCTGGGGCTCAGGGTTTCGATTCCTCCAGAGTTATTTCTTTAAAAAAAAAAAAGGCGCTACTAAGGCCACATCCGGATATTGGTTGCTTATTCTGCTGTATTAAGACATTCCAAAATATCCAAGCTGGATGCAGCCTTAGAAGAACTGAAATGCATTGTATTTAACTTCACAGAGTACATTAAAAAGTCAGCTACATTTTCAAACCAGCAGCAGACCCCTGCTTTTTTCCCCTTTGCTGTGGCACCCAGCTTGCACAATTGATTCTTATCTTAAATCAACTGTTGACTCAGTCTGTTGAGCTTTTATGCCTGCTAAAGCACATTTTTGTTCCCAAACATCTGCTGATCATTGATGAAGTCACTGCTGGAGTCACTGTTTCAGTTTATTGGGGATTATTCAAATGCATTTGATCATGTTCTATTATGTTAATATACTGAATTTAGAAAAAGAACACTGTTCTGGAACTTTGCAAATTAAATCTTGAGTATTTCTTGACTATTTAGTACTACTAGTATTAATCTGCAAGGGATATTTTAAAACATCAAGGATGGATATCAAGAGAAGAAAAGTGTATTCTCATTTAGCACTGCTCTTCCCTAGAGTTTGCCCCTCCTGTCTACTAAACTAGCTGCTTTGATCCCCAGAAACTGTAGCAACTCTGACCACCTTTTGCTGCTAAACCAGCACAGCACAGCATTAGAGACCCCACAATGAGCTTTCAAGATGCAGCATTTCCCAGTAGACTTCAGGAGATGATAAAATTTATTTCCCTGTGATTCCTTCCTTCCTTCCTTCCTAGCTGCAGCTAGTCTATACCATCTGCTTGCACCTACTTGTCACGGATGCTCCCATAAACTCTGGGATGCTCATATACACACCACTGCACCACCTGAGTCCCAGAGTCTTCCTTCCTTCTGCAGCCTGTGGGGCATCACCATCTTCCTGTTCTAAGACTGCACTCGCACCTAAGTTCTAATCCATCTCTGACCCACCTTCCTAGTGAGATAATGCATGAGACAAAGTGACTAGTCATTTTCTTTCCACAATATCTAACCCAATGCCACAGGTGCCAAAAAGATAACATCAAAAGAAAACTGCTTGTCACTTTGCTGATGCATCCTCTCACTCTAAAAATGGAATGGAGCTGGATTAAAACTTAGATGTGAACGCATCATAAGAGCTGGAAGACTTGCTTGCAAATGATTCTGCTCTGAAGTGGCAGGAACTG
Source organism: Aspidoscelis tigris stejnegeri (assembly GCA_023333525.1). NCBI lineage: Eukaryota > Metazoa > Chordata > Lepidosauria > Squamata > Teiidae > Aspidoscelis > Aspidoscelis tigris. The sequence goes on from JALMGA010000006.1 coordinate 70,352,668, forward strand.
CCACCATGTGTCTCCTGCCACTGTCACAACACATCTTGCAGGAACTGGCAGGATGTTTTCAAATGTTTGATGACAAGCAACATCTCAATCTGCTTTTCATAGCTGGTGTCTTCACCCTGTGCCAACTGACTATCTCCTAACCTCTAAACAGATTTTATAAGGCAAAATACTTTTTGGCTCTCATATTCAATGCATACAAATGCAACTGAATATGGATTCTTTTGAGGTTGTTCCAAAATGAGTAGAGTATGTTACTTACTTGTTACACAGGAAGATACTGAAAAACCATTTTCAGCATTATACTAAAACATGTATTTAATCATCGTCATTTTACTGCTTAGTGTGGAAATGATCTCATCTCCCTCAGCTGTTCAGTGAAGAGAAAACCAAAACCAGCATTTCTGCTGAGAGGAAGCAATAGTGGAGTTGGAGAGATTTGCTTCAGGTCTGCATGGGCTTGTTCCTCGGCACGGACTCTCAATCACTTTTAAAATAGAAGGAAGAATTGGCTGTTATACCCCAATTCTCTCACCCCTTAAGGGGACTCAAATCAACTGACAAAGCTTTCTGTTCTTCTCCCCTCAACAGGCACCCTGTGAGGTTGGTGGGGCTGCGAGAGCTCAGAAAGGGAGCTGTGACTAGCCCAAGGTCACCCAGCTGGCTTTGTGAAGGGGTGCAGACTGAAACTAGGAGACTACCAGATAAGCATCTGACACTTTAAGGACAAAGGTCCTTCCTTCCTTCCTTCCTTCCTTCCTTCCTTCCTTCCTTCCTTCCTTCCTTCCTTCCTTCCTTCCTTCCTTCCTTCCTTCCTCTATCCCACTCTCTCTGCCTCAATGACTTACATGTGTTCATACTAAACAAAAAGAGAAAATGAAATGTTAGTGTAAAGGCCCATTTGCGCTTGGCAAATAGGGGAAATCTGGGTATGCTCCCAAACAACGGATTAAATCTGCAGTTTCCTCTTTTCAAACCATTAGAAAATGATACTTTAGGTGCCGTGTGCTCTGTCCCTCCTGTCATGTGGTTAAGAGATCCAACCAGTTTTCAAGCCGCATTTCCAGGATTTGATATTTTCTCATTTGTAGTTCTCGTGCTTCCACCTGCACTTTCACGATACTGCACTCTAGCAGTATACTTTGCTGTGAAAGTCCTTTTTCACATGCTGACTAAAATGTGCTGTAATGGACATATACTGCAGAATGACAAAAAAGAATTGGTAGATCAGTCTGATCGATCAATCGGGAATGCACTTTTATGTCTGTGTAGGAACTGTCTGGATGTGCTGTACAGTTCTTGTCCTAATTTATGCTGGAAATGTAGCTGGCTCTTCACTCTGTAATTTTTATAAAGATACTGAAATGAATTTCTACCCAAAAGAGAACCAGCAAAAAGTAACACCAGGAACTTATACAGTAGTATTTTCCTGTTTAAACGGCGCTGTAATTGCTAGGTATGCAGTTACATAGTAATTACTATTTATCTGTAAGATAATTACATGCTGGACCCTTTTATAGTGACAAAGAAAATGCAAAACCATTTACAGAAGTTATTCCATGTTATTTTCATCTGGTCATCCCAATAATTTCAGTAATTTTAAAAGGGAGGTGGCATTTCATGACTACACTTTTCAAGCCAGTACTTCACTAAATTAAAGTGAATTTTCTAAATTAAAGTAAATTTACTAAATTAAAGTGAATTTATTATGTTTAAATACATGAGGACAAAATTTCTGAGAATCACTATGTGCAAAAGGAAGCTATTTCTGTACAACAGCTACAAATGCACTATATTGTTTTATTTTCTGCCAACTGCCAATTCATACTTCAGATTTTGTACTTTTATACAGAAATGACAGCCACAAAGTGAAAGTCTTTCACGAACACATTACATCTTTGAACATGTTAATCCCACACAGGTGCAGCTACAGTTGTATTCTCAATTTCACTTTCCCGATCAATGCATTTTCACTTATTTAACGTTTTTGCTGTTGATTTTCTACTGCAACTTTTTTCATGTAAAAATTAAACATCAGGAGTTGTAAAACACATGAAATTCAAGAGATAAACAGAACAAATATCTTAGAACAATAATATTTTCCTATGACACAATACAGCTCTATTGAATTGCTAGATGTGGGAATTATAATTGTGGTTGGTGATTCAAAAAGGAAGAATATGAGAATTTAGGTCTCAAGTTAACGTATTTTTGTCCTCTCCAATAACAGAGACAAAAACCAAGCTTGTTCTTTATCTGCTGTTCTTTTGGCAATTTGGGCAGACACCAGATCATTAAGGGCAATAGTCCATACTCGAAGAAGCCATTTATCTTTGGATAGAAGTTTTGTTGTTTTCCATTTCATGGCTATTTCTGCCTTAGTAGCTGTGATCAGTGATCTGATAAGATTCCTGTGCTTGAGTAATGGTTTCTACTGCATCTACAGTATCTTCAATTGCTCAGTACAGTTCAAGTTCTGAGATGTTTTTGATACTCACACTTGAACTATGTTGGGTGTGCTAGCTTTCAAATAGTTTTCACAAGTGATCAGAGGCCAGCTCCAGACCAAGTATTGATACTCATCTGGTCCTGTGTTCACACATTAGGAGGCAGGAGGATCAAAAGTGCCTTAGATACCATACTGCCAGTATGGTCTAGTGGTTAGGGAGCCAGAATCTTATGTGGGAATACCGGGTTCAATTCCACCCTCCCCCATGAAGTCAGCTGGGTGACCTTGGACTAGTCACAGCCCTCTTCTGAGCTCTCACAGCCCTACCTACCTCACAGGTGTTCTGTTGTGGGAAGAAGAATAGAAAGCTTTATCAGCCCTCTGAGTTCCCTTAAATGGGTGAGAAAAATGGGGTAGAAAAGCCAACTCTTCTTCTTCTACTACTGTGTGACCATCAGACAAGGTTTTTAAAAAATCTCAAAAGTCCCTTAGACTTTGTTTATGTGTAGCAAAAATAGTACCTCAAAAGCACCTTATGTTCTTTCTGCACTAGCATGTGGATCGCAGTCCCCTATTCCAGGATACAATCCAGAATAATGTTCAGTGCTGAAAGGTTGTCTCATACAGTAGTTTGAATCCTTCACATTCTCATCCCATCTCTAATCCACATTTTCTAGCCTAAAATGGATGCCCAAATGCAAGTGGGGAGTGAGATTATACGGCTAACATAAAGGCAACTGCATGTAGTTGGGTTTCATGTGGTAGAACAAGTGGAAGTTTCAGCCAGATATGTATTGGGGTACTTTTAAATGTTCCAATTCTGCTTTTACCCAAAACAATAATTCTAGTGAACAGCACACAAGAATCTTGAATTAATTAAACACAGCAATGCTTCAGAAGGACAGAGGTTTTATTAATTTTTATTTATTTTAGACTTATATTCTTCCCCATCACCCAAAGGCCACAGCGCAGCTTACAAATTTAAGCATGGAAATTTATAACATAGGCTCCATCTCTACTACACATAAAATGCCTGTTAAGGGAGACCAGCTTCCACAAATCCCAAAAGAGGCCAGCTACCTTAAGTTCCTGGTTAAAGTGCCTTCACTGTGTAAAGGAGATAGAGCCATACTTTACAACCAGAAGCCTCATTTTGATCTCTCCAAGCCACGTATTTGAGATAAAAGTGAAGCTTTGATTTGCATGTTATAATGCCATTGTGTCTTATTTGGCCTGGCTGATTAAGAGAGATGTTTCTGTAAAAAAATAAACAAAAACTACAAAATAAAATTTTCCATAACATAAGAGCATAAAAGTATACAGAAAAAAAGAAATGATGCATTTCAGATATTTCAGAAACTGCAGAGTTGCAGATGAAGCAATATATATTCCTTATGGCATGGTATGATTAATGACCTATCAGTGCTTTTCATCATTCTAAAGCAATATATGGTCAACATAACTTTAAAGGACATCTTTTCTATAGACATAGACTATCATCCAAAGGGACTGACACACTAAGGAAAACAAAATCTTAACTCTGCGTGTAGACTAATGACCCCCATAGATACCAGCAATTTAAGAAGGTTGTGAGCATATGAAGCATAATAAGAAATTGTACTGGAATTGTACTGTATACAGTTTTAGTCACCACATCTGGAGGGGAAAAAAAGAAAATAGAGTTTCAGAAATCAACTAAAATAAGCAAGGGGCTAGATATACTCTCCTAATCTAGAAAAGAGGTTAAGTGAGAAGACACATGATAGATGTCTATTAAATTAAATGGATAAGGAAAGATTTCCTCTGAAATCCTAGAACAAGAAGATTACCCAATGAATTTGAAGAATCAGGACAGACAAAAGGCCTTTTTGCATGGTCTTTTAATTGATATGTATTGGATTTTAGATGTTGTGATGGTTTTTATTGTTCTATTATATATTGTTATATGATATGGTGGATTTTAAGGTTGTTACCCGCCCAGAGACCTTTGGGTATAGGGCAGGATAGGAATATAAATAATAATAAATATGACCATGCCCTGGTTGTGATCAGCGGGTCTGGAACAACAAGACCTGGTGGTCCAGATCATGGCACAGTGTAGTCTTGGACAGCACTGTTTGCACAATGGCAGTGATCTAGACTAGCCCTCACATTGGGACCAAAGCTTGCACAACATCTCTGAAGGGCTAGGAACAAAATTTCCTAGCCTTGAGCCCCCAGGGAAACCATTTCAGCACCATGTTTTCAAGCATCACCTGAATGAGCTCCACAGTAATCAGGGACACACAGGTGTGCCTTCCACCTGCCTCCATGTTCTGAACCTGGACCCCTAGTATGTCAATAGATCTGTTTAATCAGGTTTAGCGGTGATTCAAATCAAGATTTTCCAAATCTTTGCTTTCAAATTAGAAGCTTAGAAAATGCAATTTTTTTAAAAAAAATTGTTGTAGCTCTTTCCTCATTATTAAGGTTTTGTTCTTGTGATTGATTCTATGGATTTCACATTTGTTTGTTACTATATGCATCTAAGTAACCCTTCTCAAAGTGATGCCTATCATGTATCAACCAATAAATATGGCAGGTGTGTATGGTAGAAAGGAGGCCTAGCTTTTCTCATATCAGTGGCTCTCAGCTGTCCATGAATCCATGTGAATATTGTTGTTTTCAGATCAGGATTTCAGTCACACTTAGCATAGCAAATGCAAATGTAGGACATACATTGATTGCCAGACTGCACATCAAGACCACCAGAACAATGGAGGAATTGTAGATCAAAACACATTTTGGAGAGATCACAAGCAGGATCTGTACAGGCAGTGCCTCATTCACATTGTGAGCTGGTCCACCAGAAGCCCATACCTCCTACTAGCATGTTGTATCCACATGGGATAAGGGGTTGGGGTGGATCCCAGTAAACTGACTAACCACTCTTGTGCAGGTGGCAACAAACAACTGGCTCACTCTACTGGGTGCATGCAGCTTGCCACCATTCACCAGGCATCTGGAAGTGACTCCAGAGGTGTGCCACTTCTGGACAGCCAGTTAAGAAAGCCCTGACAAACAACTTCAGAGGGGGGAAACTTTCATTTCCAGCTTCCAAAGTTGGACCAGGATGGGTCAGCCCTTCAATCATGGGCCAGGCTACCCCTCCAATCACTCACAAACACCCAACATCTATCTACACATCCTGGATTAATATATATCACCTAGAAATTGGCAGACTCCCAAATGAAGTCTCGCCCATCCCTCAACACCTTCACAGGCAGGTGTGTAAGTTTCAGGTCAATCATTCCCATCAGCCCCCATGAGTACAGAAACTGGACAGTGACAATTTGAGTGCTGTTTGAATATCAGTTTAAGAAGTCATTTATAAACTATAAGCAGTTGGAATACAGAAGATGTTAGTTTTCCATTCTCCATAGCTCCTAGCTTAATGTTAATACAGTTTAGTGGCAACAATATATCTTCTCTGTATGTACAGATGACAGTGTAAAAGACCAATTTAATAGTCTCATAATGCTACAGCAATAATGGCAGTAGTTTGGTAGTATAACCTTCCTACAGTGTCTTAATTTATGCACCAGCAGACCACGCTGATTGTTTCTGAAACTACAAATGCACACAAAACCTGCTTGAATCTTTTGCTGCTCATTACTCGTGGAATTTTTCTGGAATGGTTGCATATCCATTTCTAAACTGCCGATGACAACAGTGAATTGGGACTTTCCCAAATACATAATGTACTGTAGATGGCCAAACAAGTCAGAAAAGAATGCATGAGAATAAACTGAAAAAGCAAGGAAACATCTCTGTGGCTAAAATCAACTGTTATGAGAAGTTGACTGAGACTGTGTTTCCATCGGGTTGAATCAGGCAGGGGAGAAATTTCCTGTGCACAGGAGGCACCTCTACCAAGGGTAGCGCCAGGACAGTGGCTAGTGTGATCATCACAAGGCGCTTGTTGCCACTGAAAAGTGAAATGGGTCAACAGCAGGCATGAGGGGTGTGCACAAATGCAATTTTTGGATTCAACTCAATTCAGATTGAATATTTGAATGTTTGAATTCAAACGAATAGAGAAAAAATGCATGTATTCAAATCTGATTCGAATACATTCATTTTCCATTCACATTTGATTTGAATTTGAACGTCCAAATTCAAATGAATTCGACTGAATTTTGAGTGTCTCAAATATTCTAGCACATTCCTAGCAGGCACCTTACTGGAACAGTGGCGGCACCTCAGAACCGTAAATGGAGACGTGTCCATAGGTGTAGGGGTGTAACCAGTAGGTCAACTATAGACTGGTGCTCAGCACTATAGACTGGTGCTCATCAAGTCTTTTCCCCAGACATGATAGCTGAATGAATTAAAGCCTATTTCTCATCAGTTTCTATACTCTCAGGTGCCATCCAGATGGAGAGTTTGGGGCTGCCTTGAGATACTGAGAGGAAAATGCCTGGTCTTGTTTAAATCCTTCAATTGCCTTTTGATGTCCCTGCCAAGCTGCAGGGCAAAATTGCAGACCACACACAGAAACTTACCTGTATGGATGCTTGCTCCCAGTATGGCATGTTGAGTACATTCAGGTATTTCGATGGAGCAAAATACTCAGAAATGCACAATTACCACACCCCATGCATGTGCTCTCGTCATTTTAGGGGTGTGCATGAATGCAATTTTTGGGATTCAATTTGAATCAAATATCCAAAAATTCAAATTGAATACATTGAATACATTTGGATCTATTTGTGCAAATTTTTAATGTGAATTTGAAAATACGAATGTCGACAATATTTGTATGTGCCCGTACGCATCCGTACGGATCCTGTATGCATCCATACACATCCATATGCATCCTGTATGCATCCCATATGCATCTTGTTTTCATCCCATATGGATCCGTACAAATGTGTACAGATGCGGAAAGATGCGTACAGGTAAGTAGAGTTGGAAGGGACCTGTAGGGTCATCAAGTCCACCCCCTGCTGAATTCAGAATTTCATAAACCATGCCAGACAGTTATACCAGAACATGATTGAAATAAAAAATGGGGAAAACAAACATTCATGCTGGAAGCACAAGTGCCCTACAAATAGGACAGGGAGACTATCCTATAGGGTGGGTGCCACAGGTAAGTAGAGTTGGAAGGGACCTATAGGGTGGGTGCCACCACATAGAAAGCTCAACTGCATAAACATAAATATTAGATGGTCCCAAGTAGGGATGTGCATGAATATTCAAAACATTCAAAATTCAATCAAATTTATTCAAATTTCAACATTCAAATTTGAATTGAATGTCTATAAATTTGAATTTAAACATTTGAATTTCATTTTTTTAATATATTCATTTGAATTATTCAGACATTCATACATGTACACGTATGTCTCTCTGAAGCTAATCAAACATTCTTAAGGAATATAATTGTAGATGTGGTTATGTGGTCAGGTGTTTGTTTATGTGCAACAAGGACAAAACTATTCCCGGGGGTAGGAGCTAAAGTCCTGAAAGGGTTGAAACAGCAGCCATACACTATTCAGCTTCTTACCTTCTTCAGTGGCTTGCTTGCTACACCAAATTCTATAACAATATGAAAGAAAATATTGAAAATACATAAAATCTATTTATAAACAAACACATATGGGGTGAGTGATAAATATTTTTCAGCTTCATATTTGCAATCAAATTTGAAGCTTTAAAGATTCACAGGCATAGCCCCCCCTTCACACATGAAGCAAATGTATTCAGTCTTCATCAGAGGCTGGATCTGCCCACCTCCAGCCCCATGTCCCCTTACCTTAAAAACTGGCCACAACTTCTGCTGCCATCATGCTCTCCTCTGAGGGTGAACGAGACCTTCTGGAGGTGTGCACACAGCTGGAAAGGCCACCCCCATGTGAAAATCATATGAAATCATGATTTCCAGATGGGTGCAGCCTTTCTAGATGTATGTGGGTCTTCAAAAGGCTTATTTGAGCCTTGAAAGAGAGTACAATGGTAGCGGAGGCCATGGAGGCTGCAGTGGCAGAAGGTGAGTGGGGGGGGGAAGGCAGAACAAGAAAGAAAGGATGAGAGGTTCCCTTCACACATGAATATTTGAAGGAGAATATCTCCCCCTTCAATTTGTATCAAATTGATGACGGGAACTGGGCTTCGTACACATCCCTAAACAAAAATTTAGTGATGCTCACCTGGATAATACAAGTATTTAAGACCTGTCTATCATACTCGTCAGCAGGCAATAATCTTCCTCCCTGGGAACTAGTGAATTTCCTTGAAATTTTGAGACAGAAGGGCTGTGGGAATTGAAGTCATACTCCATCCCCAGACCTGGAAGCACTGGTGATCAAATTTGACACCGTGATTTGGACCTGTACTGAAGTAATTCCATAGATTCTATGGAAGCTAATAGCGCAGAACATTTCCATCAATCCTCCTTCATATCTTTTGCCATTCATCTCTGGCCCTTTGATTTCCAGAGTTTATGATCTCAATATATTATAATTCCTTCAGATAATGTCTTTGGATTATGACAGGGAGTAGTGTGACGGCTTTCACTGCCAATCTTCTGTACATCTCGCTTACTGCTAAATCAATATTTCAAGCGTCGTTTTTGTTGCTGTGAAAGGAGACTCGGTGATTCAACATTTGTCAGATTTTTCCCCCCTTTCATTTCAGCAGAATGACTTATGATTGCAAAAGCACAACAGGAATATTACAAACAGCATTTGCAAGGTGGTGCCCTCCATATACCCTCCACATAGCTGGGAGCTCATACTAACCATTCAGAAAAACCCACCATATAACAAAAGAGTGTAAGGTGAGTCTTGCTGTAATAGATCAGGGGGCATTTATCCCACCTCAGTCTTTCCACCAGAAGTGACGTCAAATTCATAAACCATACTTAAAGTTAACATTTGATGGAAGAAAAAAAAGCATAGAGGGATGCCATTACACACTTCATGCAACTGAAAAGTAGACAAATGTAGACAGGAAGCTAAAAATGAGCTGAACATTCATAGATTTTTCTGCTGGTCATTTTTTTATGACACCAGAAAATCAGACCCAGAATGGATACCAAGAATGTGAACACACAGGTGGCACTAAGACTAATAAACACAAATAAAAAAGAATTAGAAGATGCATAGGCTGTAGCCACACTGCAGCCTTGTGGGTGCTTCCCATTGTGAGCATTCTGGGAGACAGCGCAGGAGTGGTAGTCATGTTGGGCACATGCCTTAGATGAACATAACCTCAAGAGAACTTTCTTTGAAGCTGCATTGGTTTGTCCCAGTTGGTCATCAGAGGGATCAGGAAATGCCCAACTTCTAGCCACATTTCCAGTCCTTTGAAAGGCTGTCCAAAACAGGGAAGAAGAGGCTGGTAAGATACATCATTCCTCTCCAAGTTTCCACCCACAGGGTAGCTGATATTATCTGTCTCATCTGCCTTGGAGCCATTATAAAGTGGATTTAAGGTAAGTAAATTCATATCATTATTAAAGACAAAATTAGTGTGCACATGGAGGATCAAGCATTGCTCAGCAAAAGCCAGCATGGCTTCTGCAAAGGTAAATCATGCCTTACAAACTTGTTGGAATTCCTTGAGAGTGTCAATAAACACGTAGATAAAGGCGAACCAGTAGACGTTGTCTATCTGGACTTTCAGAAGGCTTTTGACAAAGTCCCACATCAAAGGCTACTGAGTAAACTCATCAGCCATGGAATAAAAGGACAGTTTCTGTCCTGGATTTGTGACTGGCTTAAGGGCAGGAAGCAGAGTGTAGTAATAAACGGCAAATTCTCAGGGTGGAAAGAGGTAAAAAAGGGGGTCCCTCAAGGCTCAGCGTTGGGACCAATGCTTTTAAATTTATTCATCAATGATCTAGAAGAAGGGGTACATGGTAAAATAGAAAAGTTTGCTGATGATACTAAATTATTTAGGGTAGTAAAAACCGAAAGAGATTGCCAAGAGCTCCAGGGGGATCTCTTACCATTGGGTGAGTGGGCAACCAAGTGGCAAATGTGCTTTAATCTTAACAAGTGCAAAGTAATGCACATCAGGGCCAAAAATCCAAATTATGTCTATAAACTAATGGGGTCTGAGCTTTCTGCAACACACCAGACAAGGGATCTTGGGGTTTTGGTGGACAGTTCAATGAAGGTGTCAACCCAGTGTGCAGCAGTAGCAAAGAAAGCTAGTTCAATGCTGGGAATAATTAGGAAGGGAATAGAAAATAAGTCAGGAAGTGTCATTTTGCCTCTTTAGAAATCTATGGTGAGGCCACATTTGGAATATTCTGTACAATTCTGGTCACCATATCTCAAAAAGGATATTGTAGAACTGGAGAAGGTGCAGAAAAGGGCAACCAGAATGGTTAAGGGGTTGGAACACCTCCTTACAAAATCAGGCTGCAACATCTAGGCCTCTTCAGTTTGGAGAGATAGCGTTTAAGAGGGGACTTGATTGAAGTATATAAAATTATGCATGGTATAGAAAAGGTGGATAGAGAAAATTTCTTTGTTGCACAACACTAGAACCAAGGGGCACTCTATGAAGCTGATGGGTAGGAGAGTCTGATCCGACAAGGGGAAGTATTTCTTCACCCAGTGGGTCATCGGTTTATGGAATTTGCTGCCAGAAGAAGTGGTGACAGCTACTAGTCTAGATGGCTTTACGGTAGGGTTAGACAAATTTATGGATGACAGATGCATCAATGGCTACTAGAATGAATGCCTACGTGCATCTTTCAGGGTGGGGGTGGGGGGGAACCGGGGAACATCTAAGGCCATTTGCTGGGATTTGAGAGCAGGCAAAGGTTTGTCCTTGTCTCTGCTTTGTCAGAATCTGGGTTGACTACACATTCATGTAGACATGCAGGCTTAGCGTTTGGTGAAGCCACAGACCGGAATCAGGCTGGAGTTGTCTTCCAAGAGATAGCTTTATTCTTGCAGTAGCAAAATTAGTATAGGACAGGCAGGGAGAAGTATTTACAGGAACAGCAAGGTAAGTATAAGGTAAGGTATTTGGCATCAAAGGCAGCAACTTAGTCAAACACTGGGACAATTATACAGGTCAGAAAGAGACGTCATGAAAGGGGGGAAAGAACTGACCAATCCAAAGTGGACCTTTCTCCAGGTGCTATGCACAACCAGCCTGGCTAATTGAAACAGGTGTGCTGGATTAGAAGGTCCAGGACATTCCTGGCCATGACTTTACAATTCTTTGCAAGCAGGCAAGTAGCCCAAGACTACTTTAATAATTTAAAGCTCCAACATGCTTGAGATGCCCATGAGCATTTGGTGGGCAACAGGATGCTGGACTAGATGGGCTGTGGCCTGATCCAACAGGGCTTCTCTTATGTTCTTATATGGAGCTTATGGCAGCTTGGGACTTCATTGTGGCAGCCTCCAGACTTTGGAAAAATCTCTTCCAAGAAATGCACTAAGTTCCAACACTCAACATCTTTCAGTCCCTAGCAAGGTATACTTTTTCAACTAGGTTTCTGAATACTATTTTTTTAATTTCTCCCTCCACTAATACCCATCTGAATGACTACATTTATCTGTTTTAAAATTTGGTTTTAATGCTTTTAGTTATTAAATTTGATTTTTTTTTTTTTGTGGTGGTGGTGCTTATATTTTGTTCACATCCTGCTATTGCGCTTCCTTGTTCAGCTTCCCAGCCCCTATTAGAATGGACTGCTGAGCTACATGGGCCACAGGTCCAGTCCAACCAAGCATTTATGTCAAGTTCTTCTCACATTCAAGCTTTAGACGGGTGGGTACTACCACTCAAGATGAGCAAGATGTTTCAGTTGCTTTACCATGGAAGCATCCTGTCTCACACAGTGGCCCACCAATTGCCCATGGGCATCTCAAGGAGAGACAAGGGCAAAACTTCTCCTGCTCTCGAATCCCATCAAATAGCCTTGAAAGTTACCTATCATAGTTATTAGAAACTGGAAGATCTAATCTCCAGAAATATATGCACAAATTCATTGATATCTGCAACACCTGGCCTACATTGTTAGCGAGTGAGTGATGATAACCCATTAACTATTGAAATTAATACAGTTCCTAGTCTATTACTTCAAAATGGTTTTTTTTCTTTTTGTTCCTTCCTCATGCTTTAGTTTGGAATTATTCCCTCTTGTTTCCAGCAATATAAGCAAATTAGCAAAACCAAACTGGCAAGAGACAAACTGAAGATAATCCAAAGCACCAAAGTTACTGATGATGAGCTCTTGAGCAAGCTTTGCAACACTGCAGCCTAAAAGCCTACCTTCTGCCCTGCTGGGAATCATTGTCATCAGGTGCTTATTTCATTGTCTAATCCTCTGCAAAGACCTATGCCTTTTCTCACTAGCTTTACAAACTCTCCAGTATGACACTTGCCACCTTCTGTGTTATCAGGAAGAAGGTAGTGTAGTATCCTCATCAAGACCAACTGACCTTTACACACCTTTACACACAAGGGCTTTTTGAATGTGTGTAGAACACTTTGGGATGGAGCATTCACTCTTCTGGGCTGGCGGCTCTGTTCTGGGCCGCCCTGGCCCATCCCAACATGCATTCAGGTTTCAGAGCACAAAATTGTGCTCTGAAACTTTCCCAGCAAGTTCGACCCATCTCCAGCCATTCCCAGCCATACCAGAGGGAAAACATTTGCACGCTTTCCCTCTGTGACAGCTGGGCCCCTCCCCTGGCCTCCCCCCATTGGCTCCCATGGAGCCAGGCTGGAGAGGCCTGTCAGGTGCCTTCGCTGGGGTCCCACGAGCTTCAAAGGCCCAGATCAGACCCATGCAGGTTGTTGGACCCCCCCCCCCCACACACACAGAGCAGCCTCCAACCCACCCTAGGGGTGCGCGTGTGTGAACGGGGTTTACCTGTTTGGCGCTGGGCAGCAACTGGGGTGAGGAGGCCGGCTGTGCTTTGTGCCTGCGTCCTGCGTGGTCCCTGATTAGCCAGGCACTTGCCTGGCTCCAACAGGCCATCGGTGCAAGTGTGGGCGCCTGGCCAATCAGGGACTGTACAGCGCACGTGCACATAGCGCAGCCAGCCTCCTCGCCCCAGTTGCTGCCCGGTGCCAAACAGGTAAGCCCCGTTCACATGCATGCATCCCTGTGGTGCGTTGGGGGGTGCTGGGTGGGGTTCCCACCACCTGCATGGGCCTGATCTAAGCCTATGCAACTCACAGGACCCCAAGGAAGGCACCTGACAGGCCTCCCCATCCCTGGCTCCAAGGGAATCAATGAGGGGAGGTCGGGGGCAGGACTTGTGAGTCCCTGGATGGCCGTTCAGCCCGAATGCATCTAAGACATTTTACCATCTGCACGTAGGCAGGTAAAGGACGCATTTGCGACACGTCTTTTACCTGCCAATGCCAATGGGAAAGTGTCTTAGATGCGTTCGGGCAGAAGCGCTCCACAGAATTTTAGCTGTAGTGCAAAGAGGCCTCAGGACTCAGCATTGCAGAAGAAGAGTCAAAAGAGGCCTATGGCCTTGAACTTGTCTCCTAGAGAAAAATGTCACTGAAGTACTTAATCTAGACCAATCCAGGGACCCTTTCTCTGTCCTGTCCAAAAACAACAAGACACAAATGAACTCTGTCAATGCCTCTCATTGGCATAAATAGAGGTGTTTGTATCAGTTCATATGTACACAACTGGCAAGTTGCATGTACTTTCACTCAACCTGCCACTCACCCTCAGCTCCTCAAAACATGTTAGTCAAGAAATAAAGCCTTCCTCCCATCCCTAATAAGGAATATTTTATGGTATCTCTAGCCCATCTTTCTAGAGTTCAAAGCAGCACTCATTATTCTGCTCTTCTCTAGTGGATCTTCATCACAAACCTCTGAGGTGGGTTAGGCTGACTGGTCCTAGATCACTCTGTGAGTTTCCACAGCTGAGGGAGAATTTCTGCCTGGACGTTCCTATATCATAATCTAACACTATCTGCTATTCCACAGAAAACATAGGAGATTCTATTTTTGCACTTACCTGTGTTATTCTGAAATAGGACAGAACTCCTCACCCCAGGAATGGCTGCTTCTGAGTGGGAAAGGTCCTTTGTGTTGGACCAACTTGTCCTGGCCAGCCCCTGAATGAGCTTGTGCCAGCTTCTGAGCCCATCTGGGTGGGTAGGTGGAGCCCCAAATTAGGGATGTGCATGAATTGGTTTCTTTGCATTCGATTTTTATTGACTCGAATGTAAGAAAATTCATACTCATTCGAATAGATCCCCTTCCAACGTGGTAGGATTCTATTCAAAATGAACGTATTCATACGGATTTGTACAAATATCTGATACAAACACATATGTATCCAATATGTATCCAATACATATCCGATATGTACCCGGTAAGGTATCTGCACCGAAAGCGTCAAATCCACCCTGAATCCACTTTGAATTCACTCGCAATCCATGTCTAATACACTCTGCATCTTTAGCAGATGTGACTGGTGCAGTCGGTTTCCCACCTACCTGGTTCACAAATGTTCTGAAGCATTCATATGAATATTCCGAAACATCCGTACAAATACAGATGTCAATGTACGAATGTCATAACATTCTATTCATGTATGAATGTCTGAATTCATATGAATTTATATGAATATTGAGTGGTATAAATATTTGTGCTCATCCCTACTCCAAATACATTTAAATGGAGATTATTAAAGCCACCACCAATAATAATAATATAACAATAACAAGCATAAGCATTCATTAACAACACAGCTCATTTAGATCTTTGACCCTGGAGATTTTTCTATTTATCCTGAGCATAGTTGAGGCATATATACTGGCAATTAGAGCTCCATCTTACCTTTGAATAAACAGAACTGATGTGAGGCTTTGCCATCCTGGAATTTCTGTGGATTGGGAAACCCAATAGCTAATTTATAGCCATTGGTAGCTATCTGCCGAGTGCCTGCCATTTACTTAATGGACTTTATTTAGGCTCAAATGCAAACAAACAAACCCAGTTGGGAATCTCGGATAGTTAAAAACATTACTTGCCCAAACTGTTGTTTGCTAGGGGAGTCCTTATTGCCACAGTGTGACAATTTGTTATATTTTTGTCTTGTCTTTGAGCAAACGGTTGTAAACATGATTAGGTGCACTAATACTTAATGATACATTTCGATTCCATTTTACTTAAATTATAAAACCAGCAAGATCTGCTGCTTTCTGGCCAAGTTGCTTGGAAGCACTCAAATCAGCATTTTGTAAAGCATTCTCCCCAATTAACTAAATTGCTGCCTGACAACTGACAAGATTTTATTTTAAGGAAGCTATTCCTAGAGCAACATTCAGCTTAGGGGGCCTCCACAAGGAGATGAGAAGTCCAGCTGAATTAATAAAGACAGTCTACAAAATATATAAACAAAAAAGGACCTCCAGTTCAAACTGTGGAACTAAGAAGAATTTACAGGCCTCCTCACAACCTCTCTGTTATCAGCAAAGAAAACCACTCTGGCTGGCTTAGGTGCTGCTATGACTAATATGTCACTGAATCCAACTCTTCTTTTATGGCACCAGTAGAAAAAGTTCCCAATAAATCAGATTTGTCACAAGGCTAAATAGCATTAGAAATGTCAGCCGGATCTTGAACTCAGTGTACCACAATAATGTGTTTTTAAGCTATGATTGGATTTTGTGAGGAAAAAAAGTATGTTTTTCAGGAAGCAAGCAGCCATTTTTTGGTGAGAAACCAGTCACATACTGTCTTGCATCCCTGTTTTCCTAGACCCCTCTTTTTCTTTTCTTCTTTTTTTTTGGGGGGGGGCAGGATGTGAAAGGCTCACATATGTGTTTTTCTTCAAATACACTCTCCTGAGCAGGCAGGGTTTTCTGGGGTTTTCTCATTTTAATGGTTTTCAGAGAAAGATTAAGGACCAGCAGTAAAAGCTTTGCTCCCTTGAGTGCTCAGCAAAGCCCTTTTCTACATTGGATTCTGGCTTTTTGTCAGGAGGTAGATAGGAGAAAGTGCATGCTTGTTAAGATCCATGTAGTAAGTAGAAACTTTTTTTTTCCCTGAGAATGCAAATGCATTAAGCAGAATATCTTTACTTGCTGAACATCTGCTTGTCATGCAGTTGTTAAAAGCTCAGAACCTTCCCTAGGGGGGAAATGAAATGACTTCCTCACTCCCCAGTTGAATTCTGCTTTGGCTGAACTGAAAATAAAAGACAGCAGCTAGATCTGATAGGGGTATTATATTCCTAGAACACCTGTTTTGTTTACACCCATGCCCACCCAGGAGTAGGCAAATTCAGGGGCACTTCCATCCATATCTATAAGAAATAAGAACATAAGAAATTAAGAGAAGCCCTGCTGGAACAGGCCACAGCCCATCTAGTCCAGCATCCTGTCACACACAATGGCCAACCAAAAGCTCATGGGCATCTCAAGCAGAGACAAGGGCAAACCTTCTCCTGCTCTAGAATCCAAGAAAATGGCCTTATTTATTTATTTATTTTTCTATCCCACCCTATACTCGAAGGTCTCAGAGCAGGTCACAATATTATATTAATCTTAAGACAGGTCCCTGCCCTCAGGCTTACAATCTAAAGAGACAAGAAACAAAAGGAAAATGGTGTGGGAGGGAACAGAGAAGAGCATAAAGCAAGCACTTGAGGTCTTTGGTTCCAATTCTTCTGCTCATTTCTTATTGCTGGAATTTTCCTATTCTCTTTACTTTGAATTTTCTCTTCATTGATGACAAACCGGATGATGGTAGAGATAGTCAGCCGGCATCTACTCAGCCCTGCCCTGCTCGGCCTCAGGACCAGACATTTTCTCAACTGGTGGATCGGCTGCCGTAGTCTCTTCGCCATCTTGTGATGGGAGCAGTTGGAGGAGGGAGGGGCACTGCTGTGAGCAAGATGGCAGAGCCCAGCCTGCTGCCTCTTCTCCACTCCTCTCAGGCAAGATAGCTCGCAGCCTTAGAAGCGCCCCAGTTCCCCCCAGGCTTGAATGTAATTTGGTGCAATTACATTCAAGCCTAGACTGGTACAGTTTACTCCAGATTACTAAACACTCTGTTGTCTCTAGAATTTTTTATAATAATGCGTAGGCAACATTGTGCATAGCTTACACAGGTCTAGACACTGCAGTCTGATTTCTTAAGGGAGGTGTTCCATCCCCTTAATCATTCTGGTTACCCTTTTCTGCACCTTTTCCAGTTCCGCAACATCCTTTTGAGATGTGGTGACCAGAATTGTACACAATATTCTACTGTAAATACCTTAGATTAGCACTGAAAAATACTTTCTGAAGATGAAGAATAGCAAGCATAGAATCAATCAGGAGGTGGGATGGCTGCACATTAGCTGTCTGGGTGCACCTCCCAACCCATGACCTAAAGAAGTGATTGTTTTACAGAGCAGAATTTACCATTATGGGGTTCCCCCATGGCAGCAAAATTAACATGACACAATTATCTGTCATGCATGATCTCAACTCTAATTCCTGACGTATATGTTGTATGTAACCCAGCATCCAAATCAAATGGTATCAATCAATTATTTTATTTCACATGCTGACTTTCCACAAAGTTTCAGTTCATCCATATAAAGATATGCATCCCTTGCAAAGTTTTAACCCTGTCTGGATAAAGCCCAAGCTACTGAATTGCATTTTTATTGTATTCCTTTTTATTGACTCAGAGGTTTTTTTTCCAAAAGCGGCATCTCTACTTGGTTGCACAATATAATTCACAATTTCTCCATCAGCAGTCTAATAAAACCAACTTTGATTTTGATTGAACTAAGATACTATTTCTTCACTAGGTATTCCTAATTTTTTTCAGCTTCTTTCTTCCCAGCTTTCAGTTTACTAGTATCTGACCTCAATCTGTTGATCTTATTCTTGAGTCTAAGGCCGTGTCTTCACGGCAACCTTATTTCGAATTCAAAACGTTTTCAGTCCTTGGAAACAACCCCAAAGCGTGGTGAATCTCAATCCTGATTTCAACAGGTCTCACTCTGGATCATGCGCTTGGAACGTTTTACATTTTTTACTTTGTGGACAGTACCATTTTAAGGGATGAGAATCCATGTTTAGGGTTTCCCTCTCCCAATAGCTTTCTTCCAAAGACAGTGATTTCAGTGTAAAAATCCACTTAACAGCGATCGCTACACTGTAGCGATGGAACCACTTCACACCTTGATGGTTGGAATAACAATGTTGCAATTTTGCGCAATTCTAAAAGTTCTGATCTTTAGAAAGTGAAAGGGAGGAAAGCAGCTGAGGTTCTGTGTGAATGTTTAAAGCAAAGGGGCTTTACTTGCTGCTGCTGCTGTGTGTCCTGAGCAATGGGGAGAGGAGGGGAAAGAACTGCTGGCTGCCTGCTGCCATTTTTCCTCCATCCATGGAAGCGGCAGCCACCCAGCCACTCAGGCTCCGTGAAGTGGTCCCTTATGGGTGGCACGTCCATGCCTGGAGGAAGAGGGTAGGGCAGCCCCGAAAAGCGGCTTTTAAAAAGTAGCCACTTGAGTCCCACCTTGAGTCACGTACTCCATGTAGGATCCTCAGAATCCGGATCCAACACGATTAAGTTAAAAGTAATGGGAACAGGCAAATTCGCGTATGCATCCGGTTCTATTATTTCGGTTTAAGGAAACTGGATTAAGCTTTTACTGGGGATGCGCTCTAATATTCGATTTTGGTAAAGTAGTTTCTTGTTTTCCCTCAGGCCTTCGAATTCAGTAGCCAAGTTATTCAACAATTACTGTTGTTGCCCTGTACATAAGCTCTTTCGTTTCCTGTAGTAATCTGGAGTGATCTGCTACTGCTCTGTTGCATTCTTCTAATACTTGTGCAAGATTCTTCCCAGTGACCGTCTTTAGTGTAGGCAATCATTGACACTGTTTTCTTCCTTTTTAGATGTCTAATTTTGTATTTCAGATATTTCTTTCAGTCAGCTGTTGACACTGTGATGTTAATGACCTTGAATGAGTACTTTGCCTCTTTTTCATGTAGGCTTTAAGCTATAACTTGTTCTTCTGCTGCTGTTTTTCTATATGCCTCCTGATAATTTCCTAGCAGCTTTTCTTCAGACTGATGTTCTTTCACTTCTACAGTATGACAGTAGAGACCTCACTTCACATTATGAAGTGAGGCTGATTTGCTAGTCTTTTGCTGTGAATCTTGGTGTTTTTCATACATTCTTTTCTGATATCCATGTTTTGATGAGTTTCATTTAAAGTAACAGGTCACATTTTGTCTTTTTATCATTGAGACCTTCCCTGAGCCTTTTTGGTGAAGGGAAGGATATAATTTTTAAAGTAAACAAACAACCCCTCGGTTTTTTATAACTGTTTACTTTGGTCTTCAAATATGTCCTTCCAGCAGCCCTTCATTCTTCAGTTTTCAACTGAAGATCCTGAGTAATGTAACTCACCTACTACCAGGTCTAACACTTGATATAGTCCTTCTTGACCTGGGCAACTAGTGATCCAGTCTGGGATTCATTTTTTCCCCCCAGTTCTCACTATTTTTAATGAGTCTGAAACAAATTTTGTCTGCCTTCTCAGCAGATGCCTGTCTGGTCTGGGTGTAATCCCACACTAGATCATAGCACAAAAACCCACCAACCCACCCACCCATCAAGGTAATGCCCATTGTTAGGATAGCAATAATGATGATGATGATGATGATGATGATGATGATGATGATGATCCCAATCATCCTCAGCACACTGGGTGTGGTGCCAAAAGATCTCAGTGGGCACCTAAAAACCAGTGGCATTGGCAAAATATCCATTTGCCAACTACAAAAAGCCACTTTACTGGGGTCTGCTCGCATAATTCGCCAATACATCACGCAGTCCTAGGTGCTTGGGAAGTGCCCGACTAGTGATATAATATGAAATCCAGCACAGTGATCTTGTTTGCTGTGTGTAACTGCTGTTTTTACATAATAATAATAATAAAAGTTGTTTGTTATTATTAACAACAACAACAACAACAACAACAACTTGCAAGGAGAAAATATTTCATGCACATAATTTTTAGCAAATGCTATATTGCAAATGTATCATATGACAAATACATACTTTTCTTTGATATGGGAGAAGTCATTTACTTTTCAGAATATTATTTTCAAGACAGAAAAATTGTTCTATTCCCACCACCACTGTTTATTTCTCTTAGAATAGCAAAGACACCCAAGCTTTGCTCTAGGGTCTTTTTACCATGATTAATAACTCATGATCTCTAAAAGCATTCATCATTGCTAATGAAACTCAATAGTTAGCCCCCATGGCTTACACTAATAATTATCTGTCAATACTAATAGAGGAAACTCCTCAGCACCCTTTGTAGACACAATCTGGACTATATGGATTAAAGTAAGAGCTTGTTGGTCAAGGAGGATGGCAAAGACAGTAAAGGTGGAAAAATATTTGAAGACAGTTCACTACCATGGGGAGATCATCATTTTCTATAGCTCAACCCTATGTGTGCTCAGATGATGTTAAGTTGGTTGAACTTAATCACTCACTCGTTTAGAACAACAGCATACATTAGACACACGTATTTCCTAGGAGGAAGTCCCATTTCTTTTTTCTATATATATTTTTGTTCTATAAAGAAAACAGCAACCGGTACATCTTATAATTTTGTATATTTGATGACTTCCAATTTTCTTCTGTGTGATTTATTTTATTTTATTTTTGAGGGGTATCTTCACTCCTCTTAAGTCCTTTACCATTTTAATCCTGTTTCATATTATTCTTCAAAACCTGCAGTTAGTACTTAATTTTCTGTTCTCTGTAGATAGTCAATCAAGGGTTGCCAGTTCTTAACAAAAAATGTCATTTTGTCTCTTATCAGATTTGTCAAATGATGGAATTTCTTGCGTTTTCCATTTTTGCTTGTAGATGAGCCTGATCGTAGGGATGTGCTCAAATTGCCTTTTTTCCCATTGGCTTTTCACTGAGAATTTGTGAGAATGGAGCCATTTCAAATGTACTAGGATTTGAATTCGCTTCAAATTCTCTTTGAATCCCTGCCACCACCAATCATGTCTCTGAATCCAATGTGAATCCAATGCAAATCCAATATGAACCCACTCTGGATGTGATTGGGCAGCTGTTTTGAATGTAACAAAGCTTCAAACAAAGACACACAAGCTTTCACTTAACATGCTAATGTCAGTCTTCAAATATAACCAATATTCTATTCAAATGCAAAGTTTGGAACACTCACACAATTCTGCTGCGATATTTTTGTAACCAGCACTGAAACCTTTGAATATCAGGTGGGAGAGAAATGTAAATAAATAATAATATCTTTGCAGGGCAAAGTTGTAATCTCATGAAAAATCATATGATAATTAGGTTTCTTCTCAACCACGATGCATTCACTTAGCAATGCATCCTTATAAGATAAGAGAGAAGATGAGACCATGATCTGGGCACTTGTAGTTACCCTAGATTTTGTTTAGTATACCTTTCGGTAATGTTAGCAGTGTCCACACATTAAAGTAAGAGTTTAGTAACCGATACTTTTTCTATGAGGATAACAGGGGGCCTATTCGCACTTAGTCCTCTGGTATGCAGTTAGGACAACTCTGGTACAGCTCTGGTACAGATACTGTACCAGAGCTGTCCTTACTGCATACCAGAGGCCTAAGTGCGAATAGGCCTAGGGTTTCCAAATAGGGAAAGCAGAGCCTTTGGTCCACTGAAATCACATCCAGATATGTAGAGCTTCTCCTACATCAGCACTGATGTAAGGGCACCCTGACACTAAAGGTACAGCAGCATAGTACTACACGATTAGATGTAGACACCACAATCTCCTTAAAATAACCAAATTCAAAGGGGTTAAAAACAAAAGTGTTCTTGTTCTTTGATTTTTACATTCTAAAACTACTGAAATATCCATGTATCCATCCCTTTAGCTTATTCACCTTCAAGAAAAGCTTTTAATAATGTACTTTTCAAAAACTAAAACAAAAAACTTGGGCTCACTTCTCCCCCCCCCTTTCATTTTCATGATGTTTAGTTAATCTCTGTGAGCACTATTTTTTCTTTCAAGTTTCTTTCATTTATTAAGCAACCAATGCAATGGTAAAAAAATTCATTCAAATTCCAATCAGTGGGTTATTATTATTGTTGTTGTCATTGTTTATAGGCCTAGATTTGGAATTCACTTTGGCAATTGCATTGTATTTTTTTCCGGAAAACAATCCAAATGCCAGCGTTTTTTTCTTTCATAAACATTTTAACTTTATCAGATCTAAACAAGCAGTGTTCCATAGCAACAAGAAAAAACATGTTCTTGTTTAGTATAGTCAGATATAATCAACCAAACTAGGAGGTCCAATGCCTGTGCACTTATTTTTACTATTAGACAAAACTGTATTTATCTGACTTGATAATTATATAGTATTGAAATTATATTGTTGATAAACTTTATTAAAATTTTAAAAACCACCCCTCCCCCCCCAAAAAAAGAAACCTATAATGTTTCAAACTGGATTTTCTGAAACTGTGATAATCTAATATTCTGTGTACTTTGAGGCAATTAGCCTGGCAGTAATTCTATTACTAGGAATTAATAAAGACACCAGAAATGGAGTTTTGGAATTGCTACTTGGGCTGCATCCACATGGGTAGAATGGGGCTCTTGGTGAAAGCCCAAAGGGTATATCATCCACATACCAGTAGTGCCTTTAAGTCTCCAGCCTGTTCCTTTAGTCATACACTAAAGCTGATTCCTCATGAAGTCACAACCACAATTGGATGGGAGCAGCTAGCACAACTGCCAGTATTGAAATGGCAGCAAATGTGTAGCATTTTGAGGCACCCCTCCACATCACCTTCCTGCACAGAGATCCAAATTTTAAAGTCAAGGATGCTAGGGAAGGAGTAGAAACAGACTTAGAAGTCAGGCCACGTATACTGTATTCTTTCACACTTTGATGCAGAACAAAGGATGCCGCAATCCCCTTGGTGCACTTTGCCCACATTGGCATATACCAGCCTACGCAGTCCAAAATGATCACCTAGACAGGACAGGTCTACCTTCATCCTACTCGTGAGTAAACTGGCCCAGGGAGGCA
This sequence comes from Aspidoscelis tigris stejnegeri, assembly GCA_023333525.1. NCBI lineage: Eukaryota > Metazoa > Chordata > Lepidosauria > Squamata > Teiidae > Aspidoscelis > Aspidoscelis tigris. The sequence continues at coordinate 70,376,197 of JALMGA010000006.1, forward strand.
TGCAGACGGGTGTACATCTCCATGGGCCACTAGCAAGGGGACCAATTTTGATGGCACACCAAGCTTTGTTGCCAGAATGGGTCCCCCAAGGGGGCTGTCCCACAGGGGCTATCTTGGAAAAGGCCATCCAAATGCCAATGGTCTTGTTCCAAGGCAGGTGGGTCAATCTAGCTGGGAACGATTCCAGTAGAATGGTTGCAGCTGAAGCAGCACAGCACAGGTAAGTGCAAAAAGGTTGTTAGTCATCCGTACCTATGGCAGGAGATGGTGTGGATGATCCATGAGTTTTATTTGAATTAGCTTGCACTTAATTCTAAATAAATTCAGTCTTAAATTGAGTCTTAACTTCCCAATTGCAGTAGTACCATCCCTGGGTTGTAAGTACTGCTGAATCTGTTGCTTTGTCTTTGGACCTGTTCACACTTACCTGTTGGAGTGGTTCCATCTTCTCCCTGGTTAGATTTGTCCACATTTTACCACTGCTGCAGCTGCCCAAGAGGGGAACAGCCCCACTCAGGAGCAGCCCAGCAGTGGACTCCTAAAAACAGTCCACAGCCTGCACAGAAATGGCAAGATCATTCCTGTGGAAGTGGTTTCACACCACATCAGTCAGGTAAATGCAAAAAGGCCCTTTGATCCACAGCAGTGACCAGCAACAAGCAGTGTAGACATAAGCACCTCCCCTACCTTGCACTGGATCGTGGGCTTTTTAAAAAAACTTCCATGGTAGCTCGTAGCAGTAAAAAAGGCAAGTGGGGGGGGGGGGAGAGGAACCTGTATTGCACCACATATTTGTGGTGTGGAAACTTCAAAAGCTTGCAAGCCAGTGATGTTGGAGACTTCTATTTGCACTTGGTCTTAGGAGTCACCACTGTCTTTCATGTGTCTGAACTGCATTTGATCACACTGTGCAACAAAATGCCATTTTTAAAGACTAAAGCTGTTTCCTCCATGTGATTCACTACTGCAGTAAAGTACAATAGCTCTGTTCACAAAAAGGATGGAAATCAACTCTCTCAGGTGACTAAAGCTATGATCAGACACAGAAAAGAAAATGTCTGAGGTGCCTCTGAGGAGGCTTAGAGAAAGCTTCAAGGTGGGATTGCTAGAAATGGTGGATTACAGAAGACTTGGCAATGTAGGGACCATACACTATCTCTTAAGTTATATCTGAACACCGTCTTAGAAGTGGCTTAGAGATGGTTCGCAGGTGGGATCATTCACACACCAGTCTGTCTTTCCTCCCCTCAAGAACATTCTATGTTGGAAAGATTAGAGTTTGGGTAAGAACATGAGGTCACCCGCTACTGTCTGTAAGTGCAATTCTGCACCAGAAAATGTACTGGACCAGCAAGCATTCTAGGAGCCTCCCTTCTACATACTGGAACAGTCAGTGGACACACACACCCTTAGCTCCTGATCCAGTACACTGTCTAGTATACCAGCCAGTGCATGACTTACATATTTACTGGGTGAAATAACAATGCCTTGTAGTGTGCAAATAAAACACTTCATACAATACAGTGTTATTCAGAGGTTTTTAAAAAAACATCTCAATATAGCATTTTGAAATTGCTACTGAGCTCTTTCAGGAAGAGAGTGAGAAAACAAGAGACCATTTTCCCAAAGATCATATTTTGATTAAAGCCGGCTAATTTCTTGCAAATAATATTTTCACAGCTGTACTCTCTCTATCTATTATTTGATAAAATGTCATGTTGATTTCAGTTGGGCAAACAGAGTAATATTTTATTCCATTTATATGCTTACCACAGTCTCCCTCTGATTGCTTTTATTTTTTTTTAAAGTAAATTATTCAGTGTCAACAGTATCAAAATTTGCCCAATGAGTAACCATATGAATAACCGATCTGGAATTAGCCATTAAAATATGTTAAATCCTCCATTTTTAATAAATAAATCTCATTTGCTTCATGATTTATTTCATAGATTTTTTGAAAAAAAAGTATAAAATGGAGCCCCTTCTATCTCCTTCTACCATTTAAAAGAGGCTTGATTAATTCCATGTCCTTGTAAGGATGAAATATTATTTATTACCATCATTATTGTTGCTACTGTAAGATTAAAATGGTAATCATGATGATAGAAAGTAAAAACCGTAAATATTTCTGTGTGTTTCAGTTTGGCTTGTAGTTTTCCAGTCACTCTGCCAGTGTTATAAAGTCCACCATATTCTGCACAGTTTATCCCTTCCTCTGTGGGGGAAAACAGAAGCAAATTATGTGCTCTGTTGTAAGACAGTACCAAACTAACTCTTTCTTCTTTCCACTTATAAGTCTGGCAATTAAAAGCTGTGTACTTATTCAAGAATGATAATAAAGTTCTTTGTAGCATTCTTTGGCCATGTCCAGGCAGTGGCAGGATATCAAGCTAGGAAGTGATCATGTGACATATTGCTTCCCTGCCATTATCATTTCCTGGCTAGACAGTGCCATGCCCTTTGTACTTACATATTCTCTATCAAAAAAATGGACCACAAAGTCTCTTTAAGCACGTTAGTATATAATATGGGAGGCACCTTCAAAGTATGGAACATATTTTGAAACTAGATGGCCTAGATCTCTTGATCACCAGTGGACCTGACATTAGCAGATTTAAGTCCAGCTAACAGAGGCATGCAGAAGGCACAAATTTCCATGTTCCACATTAACATGGGGGACTCATTTCAACAAGTGCTGTCAAAATGAGTCCCCTAGGGGCTCCAGAGCCTGGAACTTTAGTTTCTGGCCTTCAGGGCTTCAGATGCTGGCTACAAAGCTTGTGTGAGCTTTGGAGCCATTCTGGGAGCTGGGCTGAAACAGCCATCACTGTACAGGTCTTATTGTTCCAACGCAGAGCAATCCATCTAAATGCTTTATTCCAGACCAGCTAATCTGGAATTAAATAAGTGCAGAAAGGCTCAAAATGTCAACAAAGTTTCACAGGTAATTTTAGATCATTAACAGTGGCATCCTGTCTATGTTTCATCTGAAGTTTGGGGCAAAGTTATCATTTCTTGGATTCTGAAGCCTATGAAATATTATTGTGTACTGGCATTTGGATATTACTGGTGGCAATGCTGATGATATTTAATTAATTGATTCTTTTTAATTAGGGTTACAGCATTAAAAGCCAAAAATAAAATGAACATATTAAAACCATAACAGGCCAAGGCAAAGTGGTTTGAGAGATGTTATTATAATTTATATTTTTCCCTCCACCCTACTGTCACCATCAGAACTAGATTTGATGATACTAGATTGCTTATATTGTTTTTATTATTGTTGCAAGCCACCTTTCCCCTTTTCAGTATAGGCTCTTCCAAATGTTTTGCAAAATTTAATTTAATTCCGAATTGATTTATTCAAAGAGTGAAATGGACAGAGATAAGCATCAAGTAACAGAAACACTGATGCTGATAAATTGCCTTGAAATAATGAGCCAGGGCCAGACTTCACTTAAATTTAGTAATACACACACACACACACACTATATTATATATAGTATATTTTATATATATATATATATATATATATATATATATATATATATATATATATATATATATATATATATATATATATATATATATATATATATATATATATATATATATATATATATATATATATATATATATATATATATATATATATATATATATATATATATAAAATAACTAAGCTGCAAGCTTGGTTGAACTCAATGGCACTTTCTTTGAAGTATGTATATCACCACTGGATTGCATTATGAACAATATATTCACAAAGTTATTCTTGCAAACCTATGCTACTTTTTCTTCTACTGATTGAATACCTGTCTGGTTGTTATTTTTAAGTTCCTAAGAGTTAACAGAAAATGGAAAAACGTATATGGAAAGAAGTTCTGTTTTGAAAGAAGCTGAAGGATTTGAACGTATATTTACATATCCAATTCCAGACCCAGTTTAAGAAAGAAAAAAAAAACACCCCAAGAATAACATTAAGCAGTGGAAAACAGGTGCATCATTTTGGCTGATGGGCAGTTGAAATGGAGTGAAGAGGAGCAAGCTATCGTAATGGTGTCTCTCTATTTATTTTGACAATCCCGTGACAGGATTATTCCATTTCCTGATGCACTCACACATTTCTCAGAGATGTGATGAGATTTCACCCTCTCTGCTGCTTGCTCCTAACATGCACAATTGCTCCCTTTAGTGACAACATTTATCCACATTGAGGAGGAAAAAATCCTGCCTACTCACTTAAAAAGTTATATGGTATATTTTCAAAACTTTTGTTTTAAAGTTACTCAAGTATACTTGGACGCACTTCCATAAAAAGACCTGCTCTTAATAAATGGGAGGAGCTGAATAACCTGTAGAAGGGGAAGGGGAAACCTGCCAGTGGAATGGGCATACAAAATAGAGAAATCCAGAATCACATGCGAATGTTTTTGTGAGTGTTATGTGGGGGAAGTTGACTTCACAGCGTATCATGTAACTTTCTGACCAGTGGATGCAGTGCAGCAAGCTACTGTGGCTGCATGGCTGCAGGTGTGTAGTCCTGGAAAGCTGCTGGATAGCCATAACAATGTCCAACCACTTGCCAGATGCTGGTTCAGATGTTGCTTTGGTGATCCAGACAGCCCCAGGCAGGCCATTCACACTACAAGGCTTCTAGCCAGGTACGGGGCTAATTTCGCACATGTAGTGTGATTAGTCATCACTGTGCTGCATCCCTACTGGCCTGGTTTGGTAATGTTATACCATACCAGGCTGGTAAATATGAGCAGGCCCAGAGACAGCTTTTGCAGGATGTCAGAAGCAGCACTAAGAGTAAAGACCATTCTTGGAGTGATCTTTGATTGCTGCACTTTGAATTGCTCAAGCAACAACTTGCTGTCTGCATGTGTGCCACTGATCCTGATGATGAAAACATCAAAGCTTGGGAACTCTTGTTCCCCAGTTCAGTGTGTAATGGGCATGGAGAACAGTCATTCTCCTGTGCTCTGCAAAACAGTAAATACTGAAAATGATAAATCCACACAGTACTTGGAAGAAGAGAGTGATGAGAAGCACTATGAGCCCTACCATTACAGCACTCAAAGAAATGCTTATGGTGCAGTGAGTGCTTCCAAGCAACAGCACAGTGTGTATCCTGTACCCTTGGAGAACTTCTGTTGTGCAACCAAGAACCTGTTCGCACTTGGCCATATTCTGGATAATATCTCAGGAAAGGGGTCTGTTGTCCACATGCTGTTGTAAACCCTGGCAGGCCTCACTTGGCACCTGCTGTAGCCTACACTAGCATGTGGACAGCATGCCACTCTTTTGGGACATATTCCAAAATAAAGCCAAGTGCAAACAGGTCCAGAGACTCATAGATTTGCAGGTCCCAGACAATAAGGCTGCCTTGTGTGGATCCTACAAATGTTTTGTTTTAGCCAGAATAGTTCCAAATGGTGCTGTGAGAAATGTTTCCTCGGGAAAATCCTATAAAGTCACTTCTCCATTCTGTTCAGGGTATCCATTACAAGAACTGAAGCAGATGAGAAAGCTAGGACAACTATGAAATAGGGAATAATATTAAACAAGTAGAACAGGAAATGACTATTCCAAAATTTCATTTCTAAAATGAAAAATGTCATATAGTCTTGACCATAGATAACTTCCCAAGTGAATTACAGTATATGTATCTTTGTAGTAAAACAAGAAGAAAGTAGAGATAGATTTCATCTAAGACAGGAATATTGAACTTTATATGTATATATATATGTACATCATTAGTTCTGAGTATTGTAAACTCTAGTTTAGAACTGCAAATGCTAATCTTGGAGAGCCACAAGTTGTTATTCAAGACACAGATTTCTTCAGGTTTCTCTGAATCAGAAAATGTTCACTGCTTTCCGTACCTCTTTTCTCAAAACACCTTTCTGCACAACTGGGGAGTATTTGTAGGTCAGTGGCAGAGTAAACTGTCTGGAAAGCATAATGTAGGATTGCAGGTTTGATCTCGGCCTCTCCCTGGAATTAGGTAATAACAAACCCCATTCTGTATTTTTACCTACAAAACAACAACAAAAACCCTGCTCAGAGGTCCCCATTGGACTTGACACAATGGTATCCAACACCATCGACTATTACAACACATCATCACAGTTGCTACTGTTCCGCAACAGTTTGTAGCTATGCTGGGGACAATACTACAGCTCTCAGTGCAAACACCAACCATTGTTCCTGAACTTAACTTCAGTGGGATACTATCCCACCGGAGTTAAGTGCAAAAAGGCCCAATGTTGGACTACAACCTGTGAGACCAGAATTCCACACACATAAGCCATAGAAACTCATTGGCTGACCTTGGGCCAGTCTCAACCTCTTATTATGTATCTATTATTTGCATTTTTATCCTGTCCTATACCCGAAGGTTTCAGGATGGGTTACAACATTTAAAACCAAATATAAACAAACAATAAAAGTGTCTGAAAAGTGCAGAGAAAAAGCTATATCCCCAATTTAGCCAAAAGCCAGGGCAAAGTGGTGGATCTTCACTGCCCTCCTAAACATGAAAAGTGATGGTGCCTAGTGTACCACAATGGGGAGACTATTTCATAGCCTGGGGTCATCATGAAGAAGGCCCTATTCTGGGTGCCCACTCCTTTTGCTGCTGAGGCCAGTGGTACATCTTACAATGTTGAAGTGAGGATGAAATGGAAAGGAAGAACTAATATCAGCTGCCTTAAAGGAGTTAGAAGAAAAATTTGGTATAGAAATACAAAATGCAATGCAATCCCTCTCTCTCATTTTTCTCTCTTTTACTCCAATTGGAGCAGAATTTGAATAATCACAAAGGGTGCATCCCCATTATAAGCTTAATCCAGTTTCCTTAAACCAAAATAATAGAACCGGATGCAAACGCGAATTTGCCTGTTCCCATTACTTTCAGCTTCGATCCGGATTCTGAGGATCGTACGTGGAGTACGTGACTCAAGGGGGGACTCAAGTGGCTACTTTTTAAAAGCCGCTTTTCGGGGCTGCCCTGCCCTCTTTCTCTTGGCATGAATGTGCCACCCATAAGGGACCCCTTCAGGGAGCCTATCTGGGTAGCTGGGTGGCTGGGTGGCTGCCGCTTGCCTGGAGAAAACACAGCAGCCACCCAGCGAGCAATTCTTTCCCCTCCTCTCCCCATTTCCCAGGGCACACAGCAGCAGCAGCAACTCAAGCCCCCTTCACAGCCACAGCCTTTAAAACAGAACCTCAAGTTGCTTTACTTTCTTTTCCCTTTCTAAAGGTCAGAACTTTCAAAGAGCTAGAATTGCGCAAATTTGCAACATTGTTATAAGGTGTGAAGTGGGTAGATCGCTACAGTGTAGCGGCTGCTTTAAGAAGTGGATTTTTATAGTGGCTGTTTTGAGGGGTGGATTTTTTTCAGTGAAATCACTATCTTTGGAAGCAAGCTATTGGGGGAGGGAAACCCTAAACACGGATTCTCATCCCTTAACATCGTAGGGTCCCCACAGTAAAAAATGTAAAACATTTCAAGTGCACGAACTGGAGTGAGACCTGTTGAAATGAGGATTAACATTTACAACACTTTGGGGCGATTTAACACGCAGAAAGCGTGTTAAGCCAAACTGATGTGGGGTCTGCCAGGATTGAAAATGGTTTGAAATCGAAATAAGGTTGTAATGGGGATGCGGCCAAAGTGTCCTGAGGCCAGCTTTGTCTTGTCCTATACTGTAATTACATGCATTTTAAAAAAGTTGAAGGTAATATTTGCATAAATTAAAAAAAAACCCATGCATCAACATAATAACTGTTTTTTTTTAGGATAACAGATTACACCAGTGCTTACTCAACAAATAATGTGAGGTCATACTTGGTTTAAATTACAAGTGGCAGATTATTCTGGAAGCAAGATAGGGCTAAGGTTCAAACTCTGTCAAGGATTCTCTGGATGCTCCTTAATCCATACCTCCATGCTTCAAATTTCATTATAAAGTATTGAACTAGAGAGATATAGTTCACATGTACAGATGACATCAAGATTATTTGCACAGTCATAAACTCCTTGCAGAAAGAAGGCTAGCTTCATGGCAGAGTCAATTGATACAACAAGGCTTTGCAGGAACAGCTGGATATCAGAAGCTGAATTTGCAGGAAGTAATGTACTGATCAGCATAACATGAGAGGATTAGTCTGAAATAAATTAAAGAATTAAACTCAATTTAAATCTTAGCAATAAAAATACCCTGGCACTTTTAATCCAAGTGATGCAAAATTAGCAATCAAAACACCATTTCTGGTAGTATTCACAACATCAGACAAATGGATTTCACATGAACTACTATCTGCCTGATTAACTTTTGAGTTTTGTTTTCTATATAAATTAATGAGTGTTGGATAAGTGTTTGCATTGATATATATGCTTGGGCATTGTAATAGCCTTGATGAGGAAGTGTCAACCCATAAAAGATAGAGGTGCTCATTCTCTGAACTGGCAGAGCCATTAGATGAATAACATGGCTTCATTGAGCTCCTTTAAAATCTGTCAAATGCAGCGACTCCATGATCAAACCCCGGGACATTTTCACACTTCAAAGCATGTTGAAGACTAATGTTGACTAGCGCTCACATCTAGGGTCATCTGCGACTAGCAGTCACTTCTAAGGCAGCATCTCAGATGATCCCCTTTGCACTAAAAAAAAACTAGCCTGCAATTAGGCTGGGTGTGTGTGTGTTTCTAGTCTGTAAATACCTCCTGAAAATGCAGATGCACCTCCGCAGAGGTTGCCTAATTGCAGACTACAAGCCGAAGTGCGAATCAGCCGCTGGTCTTTAAAATATGTCCAATGGAATTGAAAGAAGCCTGATACAATCAGAAGTTCTCCCCCTACCCCCAAGGGTATGAGAAACAAGATTCATGCATCAACTGCCCAGAAGGCACAGAAATGGGACAAAGCAATCCAGCCTCCTACTATTTGTTAAGGGTATTATGGCCCAGACCACTTCAATACAGAATTGAACTTGGACTGGTTCAACTTCTGACTCAGGCTCATTTGCTGCTTGCCAGTTCCAGGAACCTCTGTGGAGCCAAAAAAGTGCCTGCTGCTACCCTATCACTACTTTCAGTTGCAGCCGATTCCTTGCAGAGACTGCACACCTTATCTAGTGTGATCACCAGTGGGGACCAGGGACTGTACATCACAACCAGCCACCGAGGTGTGAAAACCACCCTGCTAGTGAAAAATAAGGAACCCATTACGATCCCATTCTGAATGTGCTGTACCCACAAGTGCCAGCAAAATCCAGATTTAATGGGGTCTTGGGGCCCTTAAATCTGGATTAATGGTAGATCCCTTTAATAACGACTTCAATCTGGTCTTCCACCATCAGAGGTTCTGCATCCACATCTCTGCTGGAGCAATGGGATCCAGGAATGGGCTTAGAGGCCACCATTTGCAGTGTGGTGGCTTTGGCTCTGCCCCACCCCTCAAAGCTATGTAAGCCCACACATCCTTCGTAGCATCTACATAGTGCTGCATCACCAGCAGACTTTCCTGCCTGGAACTAATTGGGCCTAATCAGGCTTAATTGAAGCTTTGGGATGGGTGCTATGGTGTCCACATGGCAGCCCTGTTTAGTACCCACTGCCATCAGGTGCTAGACAGCCTGTGAAAACACATGGGACCCTCACCATAATGCAGAACTTCAAGGACCGGATTCAATGAGGACCGCTTCTCAAAGATCCAGAATTCTTTGCCCTTCACTAGCAGGGCAGTTTTCACACCTCAAAGGCTGGTTGTGATGTATAGTCCCCGGTCCCCAGGGGCTTTTTCCAAGCACACTATCTTGTGCATTTAGATGCAACCTTCATTTCCTCCTGGTATGCTTCTAGTTCATACCTTTTGAAGTCCTACACACTTTGTGAAAAAGATGTCTGAAGGACATCCTTCATCCAGATATAATTACCTGGACCTTATGGTGCCTTTATGGAGAGCTAAATAAAGGATTCTGTCTGTTCCTTATGGGCTAGTCAAATGCATTAGATCACATTTAGGAAGAGAGCTTTTCGTATTGGTACCATGGCTATTAAGTTCCCTCCAAGAAAAAAATCTTGCCATCATTTTATGCTCTTCACTGTGTCAATTGATTTTTATTCCTATACACCTAGTCCTTTAAAGTCATAAAATATGCTCCCTTCAGTTTATAAATCTGTTTCAACTTCCTACTTTCAATGGGGTTAGCATTCCTGTGGCTGCACTTGATAGTATACTCAATCTCCAATTTAAACTGAATCCATACCTGCTTCTTACAAGGTCCTCTTGTCATAGGATAGCAAATGTCATGAATGAATAAATGGATACTATAGACTTTCTTCCCTGCCACATTTATTCCAATAAACACTGAAACAATTCTGATTGTCTATGTATTTAAGCATTCATTTAAAAATGGCCTAAGCTACCGTCAGATTTATCCAACCAAAAGAATGAAAATTTCACTTAAAAAGAAAAACCAAAATTCCAATGTTTTTAATGAGCAAAGACAATAGTTTTGCTTGATTTTTCTTTGAGTTATAATTGTGGGGAAGGGATGAAAGGAAAGCCCTTTAAACCTTTTCAGCAGGACAATATTTTCTCTGACAACCTGTTAATTTAATATTGCTCCCTGGATCATTTTGTCTATCTGTCTTTTCCGTTTTGGATCAGTGTGAAGATAGCATTTCAGAATAGCCCGGGCTGGTTTGTACGAACATCATGCTAAAAAGAAGGCAGTAAAATTGATTGGAGGAGGGGCTGTCACCTGACATGATAGGATTTATAGTCAGGATGTGTTTCCTTTCCAATTCCCAGCCCATCATCTTTCATTAGGCACTTCAGTGCAGGGACAGAACACCTCACGGGCTACTTGTCACAGGGACCAAGAAAGAGATAAGAAATGATGTAAAACTCTTTCCCTTGACACTGAGACACAGATGGAGACTTCATTCTTACCATATTGTCTGCTTTCGTGCCATCCCCAAAGCCATTAACTATCATAATGATGGGTCTCCAGTTATTTATTTCCTCCCCGTTTCCTGATGCTTTTGCTGCATTACATCAAAGCTCTGCATATTGCAGCGATCATTTGTCCTTGAGATCCCCAGTAACAGTGTGCCCTTGGACAGGCAAAAACACTCCACCCAAGGTCTGAAGAGAACAGATCAAGTGCAAATAATAGAGATATGAGACTTGCGAGGGGGGGGGGCAGGGGGAGGAAAGAAAAGAAAAAGGCATGCACAGAATAGAAATGTGTCTATTTCACAATTACTTTCATATATTCTTCAGACCAAATTTGTCCTTACATATGAATGTGTTCAATGTATACTTCTTCCCTCCCCCGTTTTTTAAACATACTCATGAATACATTTGTGAATGTATCCGTGAGTGAGAGGGAGACTGAGAGAGAAAGAATATTATTGTGAATATTCAAAACTGATTGAATCAACAAGATGAATTACATGGTTTCAGGAACAGAATTACTCTCAGAGGACATCCCTACTGAGAAGACAGTTTATTACTTGTTCTGGATGGTAGCAATGCTTGGGCGCTTGGCAAAAAGCTGAGGAAGGAGTAAATGGAATGGTATGTACGTATTACGTATCTTCGTTAGCTGGGAACCTCTTGTCACATGGGGCAGGCTCTGGTGTAATCAACCCATCCCCTAGCTTACCAGGAGGTGAGTTTAGACTTTGGCTGTGTTCAGACATAACTAGAGGGGCACCTCAGAGAGACATTGTGTGGCCCTCGTGTCCCCAATCCTTCTCTAATCCACCTTTTCTAATACAGGAGAAGGAGGAAGGGAAGACCAGTGTGTGAACAATCCCACCTCAAAGCCTTTTCTAAGTTGCCTCAGATGTGCTCTTTTTTGCTGTGTCTGATCAAACTATACCCAGAGTGGAGAATGAAACTCAGTCTATGTCCTAATCAACACCACACTATCAATATTGAAGTAAATTTGTTTTAACCAGCTAACCAATTACTGTGATCTTTTCAAGAAGGTGAAATTTGTTTTTGTTTTTCTGAGAAGTCTTGCTCGGTTTTGAAGAGTTAATTCTTCCGATTTTCAAAATGTACCTTCTAAGGGATTGACTTGAGGCTTTCTAAGACCACTTTTGAAAGAGCAAACATTTTCACCTTTTGCTAAATCTGCTGTCATTCCCCGTCGGTGGAGGCACTGTGAACAGGTATGTAGCAAAACTGAAATAGGAATAGCTGATAGGGAGTGTTTTACATCCGTGACATTTTCCTCATTGCAGCGGAGATTCGCTTTGTACTTCATCTTCTCTATTTGTGCCCATCTAGCAGCAATTGATTCCAATGGGAGTCATGCATATGGACATCGAAAGACAAAATACAGCCTTGCAGGCTTAGAGAGATTTTAGCAGGTGCTTATCTCTGCTGAAGAGAGCATCATAAAAGAAAGAAATTTCAAAGAGCAGGCACATCCATCCTTATGTTCATTTTCTTTCATTTAGGAAAGAAACTTGCTGAAGTTTTGGCTACACCAGTTAACCAATTACTGTGATCCTTTCAAGAAGGTTACTTTCCACACCAAAGCCTGTCATGATGCTGCATTGCCAAAGTAGGACTGTTATGGCAGCTTTGATGTCCTATGCAGAAGTTAACAGGTAAACACATAATTTTATAGGGCTATTTCACAGGAAAAGTCTGCAAAGTGTATCCAATCTGACTGTAAACAGCCTCAGAATGAGGTTCAGTCATTTAGAGAAGGACAAACATGTTGAATCCTGAGCCCAAGTTCATTTAATAACCTATTGTTCATTTGAATAGCTTTGGATCAAATCTGTGGATGGCACTGACTGCTACTTACTTCAAAAGGACTCTAGAGAACAGAGAACTCAAGTTTCATGCTGAGTGCAGCACTTACAGTCACTAGAGATGGGCAAAATCCTTTCTAAAAGTATTATAATACAAAACACAAGACACATGAACAAATGTATTTTAAAACTTGATAAACAGTCAATTAAAAATTCCCAATACAAAACAATGTAATAAATGCATGCCAAAAGAGAAAAATTATACAATGCCTAAAAAGGCAGATTGTTTCTTATTTATTCAAACTTGTTTGTTTCCATTTCTATAAAGGGCACATACCCATGGCGCTGCCCCTGATGCACTGTGGCTTCGGGGCAGCCTTAATGCGAATGTGTGTGTGGGGACAGAACAGAGGCCAGTGGAAGCAGGAAAGCTTTCAGAGAAAGCAAGGAAGGGTGGGTGGGGAGGCGAAAATACACACACACACACACACACAAGTGAAGCTTGCTTCCACCGGCCTCTGCTCTGCCCCCACTTCTATGTTTCACACCCTTGTCTCAGTCCTTGATCTGTGAGGGATTGTGTGGGCTTCTCCTTCCTCTGTTTCTCTCCCCCTCCCCCGGTCAGCTTCACTTGTGTGTGTGTGTTTGCCTCCCCATCCGCCCTTTCTTGCTTTCTCTCAGTTAGGCAATTTCTCTAAATTTGGAAGCTGGCTGCTGCGTTCAGGAATCAGAAAGCCGAGGCTGTTTCAACGGCAGCTTTTTGAGAGGCTCCAAAGGGAAGAGACAGCCTCACTTCCTTCACAACTACAAAAAGAGAGGATGCATGACAGCCCCTATATCCACCTGACAGCTGACTGCAGGGCAGCTGTCAGGCAATCGTTTAGAGTGTCCCCATGCCCCCCTTGATAATCCGTTCTTGCCCCGTAATTCAGGGCTAGAACAGTTATAAAGGGATTTTTTTTGTTTCAATTTAAAGGATTTTGTCCCTCATGTAGCCCGATTTAGGGCTTTGCATGGGGACACTTGCGAGGCGAAGTAACTTTCCCTTCGCAATATCCTTGCCATGGGGACGAGCACTAAGTTGGCCTCCCCTTTTGAACCAATGAATCATCTCAAAGGAAAATAATTATTCAGCTAAGTGACAGACAGACAGACAGACAGACAGACAGATAGACAGACAGACAGATAGAGATAGATAGAGAGAGAGAACACAACATGTACACTAGATGTGATCAGGTTCTGTGGTGCATACTAGAACATTTCCCAGTTTGCCTGGAGATGGTGCCTCTCAAAGAACATGCTGGATGCACAGGCCCCAACTCCAAGACACAGAACCCATGCCTGGGAGCATTCTAGTGAGAAACCTTTATGGTGGTCTCCTTTCTTTCATGGAAATAGGACCTATTTTGACCACTACCATGTGCACAGTTGGCAGTGGCACGAGTTCCTTAGCCCATTCTGGAGCCTGACAACATTTCAACAGACTCTGGGAAACAGCCCATTTGAAGAGCAATTTCTGGTGATGCCACTGAACTGTTCCTAGCCTGTAACTCCAGTATCAGTGATAAAGAATCAGTGAATCCTTACTCCCACTTCTCATTTACAGCACTCTAGAGGATACTCACCATGGGATGGCCATCTGCACAAGATCTGGTGGAGCATTTATGCAACTGGGGGAAGTTTTAGAGTGGGGAGATGAAACACATGGATTTCAAATGGTCATAGTTTCACCTATTCATTCCTAGTTTTGATGTGCTCTGATGTATATCTGCTTATCCTCTGTTTGTACACTGTCTATAGAAATGCATGTTCATGCATATGTATCCATATGCAAACAAGCATAAAAAGAGTGGGAGGAAACTAGCAAAACTGCACTCATATAGTGTTTTTGTGGTTAGACAAACACAAATTAAGAATTCCATATGGAACAAAATAGTAACACAAGCACATATTTTTGGAGTAACAACTCCCAACTGTTCCTCTTTCGTAAGGAAGATTTCAAGATTTTGCTCACCAATGCAAGGGTCTTATGGGCATTTACACAGTGCTGCATTGGAATATGGATTTTCCCTTCCATCTCCAAAGCAAGAAGCTGCATTGTCTGTCAAGACCGACATTTTCCATAAGGCTGGTATTATGCTGTGTCATCACTTCCATCGTTCAGCGGCAAATTGTGGTACATATTTTTTATAACAATGAAATGTAAGTGGGTGTGCATGTTCACCTATAGACCCAATTCTGCACTGACATCTTTCTGTTCTGCTCCACTGGTGTGTGAAGATGCATACCATTAAGGGAACAAGTCCAATTTAGCTGACACTCAACCACTCTATAGCTTTTCAAAAGTATAGGTTTAAATAAGAAAGCTCTGCTAAATATGAAGTTTCCATCTGCTTCACCTCTTAGTGCAAGTGAATGACAAAATTACATGCAAACTTTATCAGACCTGTAGAGAAAGACCATTCATTATCCTTCTATTCACTGTTTAATGTGCTGGATTATAGTGCCTGCATAGCACACTTGCCAATAATTTCTTAAATAAGCAACTATAATTTATGAGCACAGATTTATGCGTCTAGCTACCTTGAGCCAATATACAAATAATCATAATGATCATAATAGCAACCATGGAACTGTTTACCTATGTGTATTTATTATTTACTTAATTTATACACTTTATTTATAGATATTGATCCAAAACAAAAATTGTATATCAAATCAATTACACAGCATTATGAAGATTTACAAAAATTAAATATCTAATACTTCCTTACTTTATCAGTAGTTAACATAAGAACCTAAGAGGAGCCTTGCTAGATTGGGCCACAGCCAATCTAGTCCAGCATCCTGTTTCACACATGGCCCACCAATTGTTTATGATAGGGATGTGCATGAATGCTTTTTTATTCAATTTGTATTGAATCGAATGCAAAAAAAATTGTATTTGTTTGAATAGATCCCCTTTGAATGTACTAGGAATGTTCATATTTGATAGGAATGCTCAATCCCATACGAATCCTATACAAATCCCATACGAATGCATATGAATCCCATACAAATCCCATATGAAGTTTCATATGAATGTATCAAAACATTCAATCCAAATTTGAATGTCAATCTTCAAATGTGCCACATTAGCTTCAAATTCAAATGTCCGAATTTGGCTGAATTTTTAATGTTACAAATACATCCCTAGCTTATGGACATTTCAAGCAGAAGACAAAGACAAAACCTTCACCTGCTCTCAGATTCCTGCAAATAGCTTTTAGAGGCATTCTGCCTGTCTCCCCAGCATGGAAAAAACACCTAGACATCCTTTCTAACAAAGCCTTAGCCCCTTTCTCTGTAATTTTCCAGTTAGTTTGGCTGAAAGTAAGGTCAAATACCATGATAGTTGTCTACTAAAAGTGTTTCCATAAATAGTAGCACAAGCGAAAGGGATCTGGGTGTACTGGTTGATCACAGGATGAACAAGAGTCAGCAATGTGATGCAGCTGCCAAAAAGGCAAACACTGTCCTAGGATGCATCAAGAAGAGCATAGAGTTCAGAGCACAAGAAGTAATTATTCCTCTTGGTCAGAACTCATTTAGAGTACTGTGTCCAGTTCTGGGCACCCCAGTTCAAAAAAGGCATTGGCAAACTAGAGCAAGTCCAAAGAAGGGCTACCAAAACAGTTAGTGGTCTGGAAACCATGTCCTACAAAGAAAGGTTGAAGGATCTAGGAATGTTTAGCCTACAGAAGAGAAGACTGAGAGGAGACATTATAGGGTTCTTCAAGTATCTGAAGGGCTGTGACAGTCCAGAGGGATCATCCCTATTCTACCAAAGACAGGTAAATCCAGAAAAGGTCAGAGGTAGCATACACTTACTCCCATTTCCATCCTGAGGTCCTTTGGGCCTCTAGCCTTTGTGATAAGTAAGAGAGAGAAAGAATTTGCAAAAGCAAAATCCTGCTTCCAAAATCAACAAGGCTTATGATCATGCAAGGAGTCTTCTATCAACAGGAAGACACAACAAGTAGAACCACTTTTATAGGTAAGTTGGCTGCAAAGGCAAAGTTTAATAGTTTTCTGATCACTAAATATTTAATGACGTTATGGTAACAATGAACTAGGTCCCTAAAAGATGGGAGTTTGAGATATTAATGATCTTCCCTTATAGCTGAAGTTGAAGAGATGCTCTTTAATCTCCACAGATTCTCCAAAATGTGTGTGTGTGTGAATCCCATCTTATACCCATAAAAACCTATGTTTTTGCTTTCTTCTTTATTTAAATGTGACCTTTTATCCACACACTTTAATAAAAGGAAAGGTTGCATTTTCTATTTCAGGTGTATGAATCCCATATGTGCACCAACTAGATGGAACATTGCAATGATCACTATGCAGTGGAACACCAGAGCAGAGGCCCAGTTATTTTAAACATGATAATCATGTTGTGGTTCCTGACACTTACAAAATTCAAGGCAGCAGAGAATCCACCATCCCACCTATTCCTGATTAGCTTTCGCTACAGCTCCACAGCAAAAAGGTCACCAAACTAAATGAATAAATCTATAGCTGTTGTCAATAGCACAGCTAATTTTGTTGTTGTTGTTGCTCCGGCTGTACTTAGTGCCTGAAGAGAAAAGGTTAGCTTAGTTAACTGAGCATTGGTTTAGCTAATAGGCTTGTATGAGATACATACCAGGCAAATGGTTTAATCATTACAACAGATGCGTCTGAGCTAGCAGCCATAGATTTAAATCCCAGCAGGGGATTTACGATTAGCCTTGCCATTAACATAAATTGATTGCTCTGATTGGCCAATCACTTAATTAGGATAAGGCCTTTGTTACTGAGCCATTTTGGAATCATTTCCATAACTGTAGGAAAGTGTTCGGGTTCAATCTTCATATTAGAATAGGCCTCCAGCTTCCTTCTCTGCCACTGACATAGGAATGCATTATAGACCATGCATTTTTGGCAGTAGCTAATTTCACTTTACGTTTCAAGACCATCACAAAAAGAACTAGCACCCACATGAGGTGGAAAATCTGTAAGGAGTAGAAAGCTTTGTGAAATATTGTTTGAAGTTTTTATCTCAATCACCCTGGGTTAACCCAACTTCTCATGACTTATCCTGTTGACCAGCCACACCGATGTTTGTTTACTTCTACTCCACCCTATACCCAAAGGTCTCAAAGCAGGTCACAATAAAGCTAAGGTAAACACAATTTAAAAACTAATAGGAGGAATTGAAAATCCTAGGATGGTATTTTGTCTAGCTGGAAAGAACTGAGTGTGCCGTACTCTGTGTGTTCTTCTGCCCAACAAATCTAAACATTAAAGTCGCTGCTCAGGGTCAGGCCTACTAGCAAGCTGGAAATGCCATGGGCTTGGGGCATCACTGAGTTTAGGGTTACAAAATGAGGATAAGAAGCCAATCTCTGCTGGAAAATCTCCCTATTTTGTGTGGGGTCCTCCTTATAGGATGTGTAGGCTTGCCTCCTCCATGGAAAGTGCCCCTCTCCATAGTCTGCCTTCTTGAGCTCATGGGGTTGATGCGCTTCATGGCACCAGCACTCTACCTCACTCAGCTTGGCTTGGCTCCCCTCCTCCAGCAAGATTCTATTCAGGGCAAAGAAGAACAGTGGCCTTGCTCAGACTCCTCCCATGGCTAACAGCCAAAAGCCTCCTCATTCCATTTAGGGGGATGAGGGGAGGTGAGTTCCCATCCACCGTACAGTTGGAAATCACAGCAATTCCAAAATGCTGCTCAATTCCAAATGCTAGGCTGTACATCTTACCCATCATCACTTCCTTTCTTGGGAAAGCCTCTGGCTCAAATCCAGGACTCAAAGGGAACTCTGGCTGCCTGTGCCTCTGTCTCATTGTGATTCTGGGAAATACAAGTGAGCATTGCACAAGGACTGAACCAGCAGAACTGGGTGTAGGTGATACCTTGCTGAAGCTGGTAGGAGGACAAATAGGGAAATTGGATAGATGGGGATGGAGAATCTTGGAAAGGGGGAAGTGTAGAGCTCCTCCCAGCTCCACATAGGTAGATCAGACCATATTTGTAGTCCATGTGATGCCAAGCTCCCTTATTTTCCTTTCTGGCTTCCCACAAGGCCGAATGCCACATTTTTGTGTTTGATTCAAATCAAATCAAATGTGAGAAATTTTGCATTTGTTCAAATAGAGCCCTTTCCAATGCACTGGAATACGAATTCAATACGAATATTCAATATGAATCTGATGCAAACCCCTGCTACCAGTCATGCCTACAAATCCCCTGTTATTCTGTTCTGAATCCATTTTGAATCTGCTCTTAATACTCTTCAAATCCACTCTGAATCCACTGCAGATGTGGCTGGACAGCCACTTTCCCTTCTCCCCAGGGCTGAACGAATCTATAGAAACACTCAATTTCCAGAGCCGGCATCCACTGAGTCTAGGCGCGCCACTGCCTACATTTCCCAGGAAGCCTCGCGAGGGTAGCTGGTGCCTTCCCATTGGCCAGCTATCCTCACAAGGCTTCCTGGGAAATGTAGGCAGCGGCGCGCCTAGACTCAATGGACACTGGCCGTGCTGCTCTCACAGTCACCCCACCAGCGATCAGGTAAGCACCCCAAAAGTGGCCATGGGTGGGGTGCGGGGTGGCAGCTGCAGCTTCCCCTGGAAAGAGAAGGGGCCATGGCCCTTTCTCTTCTGAGGGGAAAGACCCGATCGGGCCATGAAACCTTGGATGGGGGGGGGGATTTCTACTTTGGCTTCCCTGGCAAAGATAAGGGGTCATGCCCAGCTTTTCTTGCAAGGGGACAGCCAGGGACGGCGGGAGCCGGCCGCGCCATGGCCAGCTGTCAAACAGGGAGCATGTGCTCTCCCTGTTTAACAACTGGGCATGCGCCGGCAATCCAGCTTTTCCCCCTCCGGTGCGGAAACATTCGTTTCCAAACCGTTTTCAGGGGGAAAGCCAGATGTAAGACCTGATTTTTTCAGGTCTTACATCTGGGTAGGATTTCGGTGGCAAAAACAGTTTAAACAACCATTTTTGCCTGCCAATATGCGGACGCGGCTTCCTCAAAGGGGTCCTAATTCCATCCCCTATGCGGAGGCCAGGTCTAAATCCTTTCCACATCTGGCTCTACATCCGTTTTTAGAGCCAGTGCGGAAAGGCCCTTAGGGTGTCTGGAGGCACCCTGCCTCTCCACTTACCTTGAATGATGCTTGTTGGCATGCCTTAGCCTACCACATCTGCATTTGCAGTGGCAAGAGGCACCCCATAGTGAATGTGCCTGTTCAGGGCACAATCATCCTCATAGGTGTCTATAGAGGTAATGAACAATTCACTGTCCTAAACTAAAACACCTTGCCCACTTAATTATCAAGTACCCCCACACTCTGAATTGGAGTTGTCTGATGCCACCTGGCAATTTCACCTAGAATTCTAGCCAGGTCCATTCTGAAGTGGAGATATGGCTTTAATATCACCCAGCAAAAAACAAACTACTATTTGAGGTGGGACTAAGATCATACCTTCCTGAAAGAGGCTCATGTCTATGTTCTTAAGTAAATGGCTCACAGTTTCTTAGCTACCTCAGAATTACATCTTTGTTTCGTTTAATAAATATGTGTCCTACAGCAATAGCTAGGTGGACTTTATACACATACAAGCAAAGCCTCAAACTGTGGTGGTGGTGGTGGGAAGAAGGCTGTTAACAAGTTCAGCATTTTAAGAGAGTAAATAGGAAAATTCTTGGTCTTTTTCTTTCCACAGAAATATGCATAAAATATAAAGGTGCTTTTTTGTCACTGTTTCAAAGCCCAGGCCAAGATTTCTGTCAAAAAATCCCAAGAGCCTTGTTCCCTCTTCACTCTCTGATGAGGAAGATCAGTGACATCACAGAGGAACTAGTTGAAAACACCACTTCAAGAGCTTCCTTTAAAAAAAAGAAAGGAAGAAAAAGCTAGAATTAAGTGAGCCTGTCTCATTTAATTTCATTTAATTTAAGTGATCCTCTGAACTACATTTCTTTGCTCTAGCACTGAGCTAGAAGCCATGCTGACTGATTAATGCTTGGCTGTTTGAAGTATACTCTTTTCTTATCTGGTCCTGTGCAGGCCTCATTACAGCCTAGGGAGACCTGCTGGGAAGTCAGCGCTTGCGGAGATTTTTGTCTGCTCCACCCTGAGGAGGATGGAGTTGAGATAAAGCAGCAAGCCGTAAAGCAGAAAACAAAATGAAAACCTGTTGCGTGCCTGAAAAAGAAAAGAATTCCAAGCATTGTTGACAAAAGGAGGAGAAACCAACAAATTAACGCATCTCTCAGTTACTTACAGCAACTGTTTGAGCAATGCATTAGTGATATCACTTCAGTGAGAACTGATCAGACAGTATCATTGCCTGAATTTTTTTAAAAAAACAGTACAACCTGTTGATTCTATTTAGTCAGCAACATAATGCATATATAAAGTCAGATAATCACTCTTAGGGGGAGGAAACAGAGCTTGTGATCAAAGAGACAGAAAAACATTGTTTTGTTTTTTATTGATTTATATATCAACCTTAGTTAGGGCTTTTATAATTCAAATTCAATAATTCATGAAACGCAGTTGTAGGATAGCAGCCAATTTAGTTCTTTTAATGATAAAAATAATCAGTTAGCAAAGAAATACAGAAAGCTGTCTGCTCCAAGGTCTAAAAAAACTATTCATCTGGAGTCTGATCCAGACAACACTTACGTAATCCACATTTTTTAAATAATCCAGAATAATGCATAATCTTTCAGAATAATCTGAAATAAAATTTATCTGGATGTGCTTTCTCCAGATTATCCAGATAATGCAGATTAAGTAAGTACTGTCTGTAGGAAGCTTGGCTGACTGTCAAGCACTATCTGCACCGAAGTCAAGGTGTCTACCCATCTTACCCTGGGGCCTAGACATAGAGTAGCACCCATGCCACTTTAACCCCAACCTGAAGCAAGTTGGCTACAATGTAGTCAAGAGCAGGTGAAGGTACTTGAAAATCCCCAGAAGCAATTGCTGGGACACTGTATGAGACCGGGGGGCTTTCTTCACTTGGCTTTACTCTGGAATATATCCCAGAATAGGGACCTGCTATCTGCATTGTAGTGAAGGCTATGGAAGGCTGCAAGTGGAGTCTGATGTAGTCTGCGTTAGCTTGTGGCCAGCAGACCACTATCCCAGGATATATTCCAGAATAAGGCCAAGTACAGAAAGGGCCAGGATGTTGGAGTAGATGAACAGTGGCCTGATCCAGCAGGGCTCCTCTTATGTTCTTATAAAAACTTTGAGATCAGTTCAGATGGTGTAAAGTGCCTCTTTTCCCATATGTGGATGTTTGAGATGGAAAATGGGGGTGATTCAGCTGAGGATCTTGGCAGGACCTGCAGCATTCTGGGAACTGTGGCAAGGTGTAAGACATTTGCCTGCCACTTCAGTGGCCCCATGGTGACCAGAGTCCCCACCTGGATTCCGATCATTATTAGCACCCATGTGGATAATTCAAGCTTGACAATGGTTGTTATGTACTAGGGTCCTGGCTAAGACTCCTCTTTTGACAGAAAAATAGTATAGAAGTAGGAATTTTAGAAGGTATTTACCCTACTCTGCCAACTAACCTCCAAATTGATCTCTCCACAATCTTCTATATGTAAATCAGGGACTTTGGCCATTTCTGGACTCCATTCCCCACCTTTGAAATCTGTAGTCACAGAATAGAGTGGGTGGGATCAGACACACCTAGCCTTGAAGCTGACATGAGCTTGTTCCTAGCCTCAAGGGCACCGGGGTATGCATTTCATGGGGCACTTTGATGTGCCATCAGAATCGCTCTTCAGATAGTCCCAGACACAGAGATGTGCCTCTACACAGCATGCCTCTTTGTCCACGTTCGGGGCCACTGGTTCCCCTGTTAGTCACATTTAATTATGACTACTGGCAATCCTGATCAAGAACTTCCTGATTGGTATTACATTCTGTCTAAACCAGACAGTGTTCCAGCAAAAGGTGGCATAGCCACATAGATCCACATTAATGTGCAGAACTATGAGGCCCCAAACCTTACTATGTGGGCCCTTAATCCTGAGAGCATCTTTCTCCTTTCAAAGCGTATCTACTACATTGCTTAGCCCTCTTTTTTTGCAGATATTGTTCACAACAAATTCTCCTCTGAGGAAGCGAGTCTGGTCACTTTATTTCATCTTTCCACATTCTTCTCATTGAAGGTATACAGGGAATACTTTTCTTGCTTCAGAGTGCATTTTTAAGATGCTTTGCAACTTCTCTGATGATAGAAAAGTATGTAAATATCTCACTTTGAACATGTAAGTCACACATTATCTTAATAAGTTTTGATCTGATTATGTGGGAGCCAAGCTGTTTAAAAGGAAGAAAGGGGGAAAGGAGTCTGTTGTTATGGTGTGCTTTTTTCCTTTTATTTTCTTTTTTAAAGCTTTGTGCAGTTTTCCCCAGCCACCCCATCAAACTGAATAGAAGAGGCCTTCACAGACAGAATCCACTAAAATGAAATGAGGGTTTGGACTAGGGAAGGAAAAACAAGATGAAGCTGTTTCGTTTCACCACTTGTGGATATGCTCAAAGGACCAGGAAGAGGTTGTTAAGACATGTTAGTTATAATAAAATCTGACTTCCAATGTCTTTACTCCATAACAATATTATGTACAGTTTACAAAAATATCCTTTTGAAAGGCAATGGGGACTAAGCAAAATTCTATACTAGTAAGAATATTATTTTAAAAAATTGTAATTTGTAAATATTTATCTAAAACACTTATCCTATAGGTACCAAATCTGTAATGTCAACAAGAAAACATGCAGCCATGTTTCCCATTGTAACAGAAAGTCCCTGAAATACTATATATTCATGTACAGTGTTTTGCCATTTGCCCTCTTCCAATTTTGCAAATGGAAAGAAAGGGGGAATGAAAAATGGAAGACCGGCCTGTGCAAGCAATATATTTGTTTGCTCTTAAGTTATTTCCTGTGTGAAGTTGTTGTTTCCTTCTGAGTGGTCCACAGATAGGATCTATTTTATGTGCCTGTTAAGAACTAATCCAGAATAAGGCCCAGTGCAGAATAGGCTGCATCCAGACCTGCAGAAGAAATCCAAAATTAAAGCTAAAAGTGCAGCTTACATGTTGCACAGCAACAACTCACCAACCCAACTAAAAAGCAGCTTTGTAGCTTCCTCCTCAGAAGCTGCAAGAGCTGAGATGGCTCACACAGTCCCGTGGGTTGAGGCAGCTGATCATGGTTGAGCTACCCCCATCTCTTCTCGCCATCCTGCCGAGACTGGCAGGAAGATTCAAATTTTCTTAATACTGCACAGAGAATGTCCTTAATCCAGTGCAGTAGTGATGGGATAATGCATCGCGACGACAATCCATCAATCATCGTGTGTGACGCCCCCATCATGACTGTGCATTCCACACCCATATGATGTACTGAGACAGTTTTCCCTCCCCCCCTTTTTTATAAGTTTTTATTTTTCCTTTTTCTTCTATTTTGTTGTTGCTGTTTTAATAATTGTACTTTGCCTTGAGATTACTGTATTGGGCACTATAAAAATGCAAATGAATAAATAAAATGGGACATAGTCAATTAAATTTCTTCACAAACTGAAAGAGAGAAAATAAATTTGTAGCATTTTTTTACAGTCATAAGTCCTTTTTGAACTGAGCGTTATTCTTTCTTATATCCTAAAAAAGGGACCTGCCATCTGCATGCTAGTGCAGATTACAGCAGGTCCCACCAGGATATAATCTGGCATAAAAGATCATAGTGCAGAAAGGGTCACAGCTTCTAATAAGTTCCAAAAGGGGGGGGGGAATAGGTCATGCAGAGAGTGGCAAAGTTGCTGTTCCTTTGCGGGTCAATGAAAACAATGACATTTCTCTCAATTGCTAATCTTCCTATGCAGCCAGCACTCACCTGCACATCCCTTCTCTGTAGGAACTAGGTTAGTTACACTGACATGTTCCCTGCACTCATACCCTTCTTGAGGACTTGCTGGCAGATATGTACTGGGTTACAGACCTCTGGTCATGAAAAACTTGACATTTTGGGGATTTGGACCACCACCAACTTCAAGCAGCAGCTGCTCAAAAGAAAAGCAGAAGATGTCAAGGCTGCCACTATCCACTACTCAAATGTAGAAGAAGTTATCCTAAAAGTCATCTGTGGTTTTGTACTTCATCTCCCTGTCCTTAACCTTGGGTAGCAAAATAATCTGTTAAGACCTAATGGAACACTGTGCCTAAAGCAGAACTTCAGCTTCTGTTTTCCTGAATGGTGATTATGCTGGCTGAAAAGCTAGAAATTGCAGTCCACACACATGAAATTCAAGGAAGTGATATTAGACCCCATTCATCTTTCCCATAGGATTGAGACAATCAAATATCCTCTAGTTTGGTCTAGTGGTTAGGGAACTGGACTCTTATCTGGGAATACTGGGTTTGATTCCACAGTCCTCTACAAAGCTAGATGGGTGACCTTGTGCTAGTCACAGCTCTCTTCTGAGCCCTGCCTACCTCACAGGGTGTTCTGTTGTGGGGAGAAGAATAGAAGGCTTTGTCAGCCACTTAAATGGGTGAGAAAAGCGAGGTAGAAAAACCAACACTTTCTTCTCCTTCTTCTCCTTCTCCTTCTCCTCCTCCTCCTCTCACACATACCTCTTTTATGCCACATTGATGGGATGAATACATCATAAGAAAAATACCCTGTGAGTGCGGATTGGCTCCTTAAAATGCAATATTTGTTCCAAATATTGTTCATATTGAGCATAAGGCTGTTGAATACTCACAAAAAAGGTCTGGTTCAATTAATTTATTCTCTTTTATTCTAATGCCACCTCTAGAAATAGGTGGAAAAGCACACCTTGAGACCATTGGCTAGGTTCCTGTTGTTGGCATGACACTAACAACTGTGGAAAGAGCTGACAATCACATTAAAGGCAGGCTTGGACTCTGCAGGATTCAGCCACTGGAAGCCACAGTAAAGCTTCAAAGATCCTCTGGTGGAGACTTTAAGACAAAGGAGCAAAACAGCTTGCAATATTCTCATTATGTGCAAAACAAAGCACTTAATAAGCATGCCAAAATGCTCCCTGGATGCACAGTCTGATTGCCACACAGAACCTATACAAATATGTAGCATTAACAACAGGTATCAATGTTTAAAGGAGCTTGATTGTTTATACATTTGTGCCAACTGTAACGTATAAACATTTCATTCCAAACCACAATATTGTGTCACTCTATTCTTCTCACGATGCGAATAAATTCTAATATTCTTAATTTGTAATGCAACATACTCTTGATTATTTGAATTCTGGCTCCTGGATACCCTACAACTCCACCTCTAACACTAACTCTGTATTAGAGTGCCCACAAAGTCAGCCAGTAGCCAAGAAGGAAAGGCTACTCTTTTTCTGCCCACCCAGGAACGTTCAAACTAGGGATGCGCATGAATGTTCTAAACACTCCAAATTCAATCAGATTCGATTGATTGTTGACATTCAGACTTGAACAGAATGTCTACACATTCAAATTTAAACATTTGAATGAATTTCAAATGTTCCAAAACATTCATTCAAATGATTTGAAACATTCGAATGTACAGATACATATCTATACACATTTGTGTACAAAATGCGTACAAATACATATGACACAGACGAATGTTGTCGACATCAACATCTTCAAATACAAATGTTGACGACATTTGTATCTTCAGATTCAAATCTAACATTCAAACAAATATATTTGAATGTATTCTATTCAAATGCAAAAAAAAATTGTGCACATCTCTAGTTCAGACACAACCTCTAATAGTCCTCTTGCATGAACACACACTGAAAATAGAACCAGACTAAGGAGCAGAAATGTTCTTCATGATCAGATAATGTAAATACCAGATAGCTTGAATTGAAAGGGAAGGGCTTTCAGAAAAATTGAAAGGGCATTTTGGGTGTGATGTCTCAGACCACAGACTGCCAGAGATCATCTTAGAGTGCACCACCAAATTGGTCTCCCCAGGAACTCTGAAGGCCAGGAGCTTTTGTTCATAGCCTTTGGAAACCTCAGTGCTGGCTTCAAATCTGGCACAGCCAGCAATGGAGACTGGCACAGGGCAGGCCATTCCCAATGTGGTCCATCAGAAGCAACCCGTCCCAGACTGGGAGGGGTTATAAATCCAAGGGCAAATATATATAGACAAAAGAGGCTTAGATGCATGGGGGGAAATATAAGAAACCCAGTTGAAAATGGTTGGAGGGATTTATACTTACACATTACTAGACCTGACATTAATAAAAAATTGAAATTGCTGCTGCCCCCAAGCCCCAATTGCTACGAGTCACAGATCATAGTTTTCATATGGGAGGTGATTTTCAGTAGCCACTATGACACACCCTGAATTACTGCTCCTAGTATTTCAGTATCATGAAGGCATGTCATCTGCACACTTCCATGATCTGGATTACACCCTTAGGCCAGAATGTAAACCTGATGTATCAGCCCTACAATAGATCCGGATTAAGGGCCTGCTGATCCAAATCTAGCTCCATCTTGTGCAGACAGAGCTAGCCTAACGGGGCAGGGCCTTCTTGATCCAGATTAATTTAGGGAGGTGGAGACCCAGATCCAAATCAGAGACCCTTTGACCTGGATCAAGCCATTAGTGCATAAAGCACCTATGACTTCCTATATTCTAAATGAGATGTTAATCATATCAGATTCTGTACCTTATGTAGAGACTGAAGTACGAGAGAATTGATCCTTTAAAAATAGGATGTCGACATCCTATTAATTAATTTCTGTGCCTTGCAGCTACAATCCTATCTGATGAAGTAGGCAAGCACTTAACAAATCTCATAGCTGCTGCTTTGGCAAAATATATAAAAGATTTAAAGGAGTAATATATTAAGGGAAGGAAGGAAAGACGAGCTTTTGTATATAATTCTAGAAATCTGGTTTTCCATAGGAGTTGTTTGAATATATGTGGGATTTTAGATAGTAAAGATTCAGATGGAAAACAAAATCATATGCACAGACATTGAATGAGAGATGGTTAGGTTGGGAACAGTCTACATGAAAAAGTTCCTAGGATTTTATTCCATCATAAATAGAATAAGTCAGCAATACAATCCAACAGCAGCAGCAAAAAAAAGGGGGGGAATGGAATTTTGAGCTATATCAGCAGGAAATCATGGGAAATCAGTTTAGTATTCTGTTAGGTGCTGGTTAAACCTCACCAAGTTTACTATGTCCAGTCCTGGACAACTTATTTTAAAGACCATCATTCAGACAAAGATTCTGTGAAATACAAAAAAGATGATCACAGGATTGGTCAGTTCTATGGGAAAAGACTGAGAGATCTAGGAATGATGAGCCTCAAAAATGAAAGGTTGCTATGCTATCCTACTCCATATTTCTGAAAGGATGAAACAGAGAAGGCCTGCTCTCTGTTACTGCAGAATGCAGATTCTAATTGACTTCTTGGGCTGTTTCCGCACAGGGGCAAAAACAAAACAAAAACCGGACCTCCGGCACCCGGATTTATTAAACCGGTTTGAATAGCTCAGTGTGCACGGTAGATCTGGTTTTGCGGGGTAGATCCGGATCTACCCTGCACCCCTGCCGCCGGACACGCGGTGTGGATCCGGATTGGAGGCGGGTGCTGTGCGGAGGCACGGCACCCAGCTCCGATCCAGGACAGAGGGCCCTCCCCCAGCCCGCCATGATTGGCTTGCGAGAGCCAAGCATGGCAAGCCGAGGGACCTCGCCGCCGCAGCTCGCCCTGGCCCCAGAAGCAGCAGATCGCCGCTTCTGGGGCCAGGGTGAGCTTGCCTAAAGCCCACCCTAGCCCACTCCACTGGGAGCGTGGCGCACCCCCTCCTTACCTTTTGAGGGTCGGCGTCGTTCTGAGGGTCTTCGCCCAGGATGCCGTGCGCCTGCATCCTGTGCGGCTCCTGAGTGGCTGGGGCTGCTGCTGGGAGCCCCTGCCCTCAGGAGGCATTCTGAGCAGGCGTGCTGCCTACTAAGGGCAACACGCCTGCTCAGAACACTCCTGAAGGCAAGGGCTGCCAGTAGCAGCCCTAGCGACTCAGGAGCTGCGCAGGATGCAGGTGCGTTGCATCCTGGCCAAAGACCCTCAGAACGATGCCGACCCTCAAGAGGTAAGGAGGGGATCGGCCGCGCTCCCAGCAGGGTGGGCTTGGGTGGGCTTTAGGCAAGCTCACCCTGGCTCCAGAAGCGGCGATCCACCGCTTCTGGGGCCAGGGTGAGCCGATAGGTCGGAGCCCCCGGCTCGCCATGCTTGGCTCTAGGGAGCCAATCATGGCGAGCCGGGGGTGGGCTGTTTCTTAGCACACTTGCGCTGTGTGGCTGCATCCGAAACGAATGCGGATTCACCGCGCAAGACCACTAAAAATGTGGTGTGCAAGAAACACCCATTAAGCACGGATTAAGCATGGATAGGTGCAGATACACCTACCGGAAGTGTGCTTAATTGCCCCCGCTAATGCGGACGCGGTGGCACCAAAGCGGTTTTGCCGCCAAAATCCACATTAAAAAGGAATGCGCAATGCAGACACCCCTTGCCGGAAGTGTCCTAATTAGCAACCCGTGTGCGGAGGCGCACCTTCGAATCCGTGCTTAAAGGGCCTGTGCGGAAACACCCGTGCAGTAAAAGCAGTTAGCAGCAAATTATATAACTTAAAAGGTGGTGGCAGAAGTGAACAGTGAATCAGAACTGGTGAAGGCAAGGAATGGTGAATCTCATTGTAAAATAAGCCTCCATTCATTAATCCATAATGGATCCAAACCAATATTGATATGATGAAAGGAGCTCAGGCATACTGTTCCTATTGTCATGCTGCAGCCCCACTTTCATTTTTTTAACCAGGTACCTTTTTGTGGAGGAAGAAGAAGAGAAGGAGAAGTCAGCTGTTATACCCTGCTTTCCTCAGCCCAAGGTCACCCAGCGGGCTTCACAGAGGAGAGCAGACTCAAAGTGGGACCCTATCAGACAAGAGTCCAACACTAGCCACAAAACCAAACTGGAAGACTGTCACTGAGGCAGGATTCACACAACACCCTAATGATACCAATATGAGTGCTCCAAGCATATGGGGACTACATGTCCTGGCACCCATTGAGTAAACACACCACCATAAGTACTTGTATTAGTGCTTTAAGAGCAGAACAAAAGAAAGAACTCTCATTGCACTTTCTCCCATTATGCTGTTTCATGCTGTGATGTAAGGGCTTATGTAGAGAGCTCTCTTTGGACTGGGGGAGAATGACTCTGTTTGGGGTGATACAGAGTAGCCAACTTCCAGTGGCATTTACTGTATCTGAAAAACAGTTCTGGCCAGAAGCATCATGGCCAAGGAATGAAAGTTCCCTGGCTTCAGTGTTTCTGGGGCTGAGAGTTGGGGTAAGCATGCAATCAGCACTTGACCCTCTTGGAGGGGGAACAGCAATTTGCTTCTCTTCCTATGCAGAAACTAGATCCATATTAGCTGGATTCATATTAGCTGGGTCTGCATTAGCTAGGTCCAGATCAACCACAGGCAGAGACATCTCCATTGAGTGGACTTTAGAACAGCAAATGTGTACTAAAGAGTACTAGCACAGATATAGACCACATTTATCTGTGCAGACAATGTGTTCTTAGCAGGTCCTTGATCTTAATTAACAAGTAAATGCAGATAGGGTCTTTTTACACTGATTTTGTTTATACCGACATGAAAATGTAGAATACATGGATGGACAGGAACAAAATAAAAAGAGTAAGAAATAATTATTGTGTGTTTCATTTTCTTATAAATTACACACCAAAACTGAATTAAATGTGTTACTTATCTATATATTCTACACTTCAGCCCTCCCATATATTGGACATGGGCCTATGATGCTGATGCTCTGCATGCTGTCTTCCTTCTTCAAATACAAATAGCTCACTGTATAGTAAAATGTTATAACACTGGAACCATAGATAAATATCAACCCACTCAACTGCATAAGCATTTATTAACTTTTTAAAAAAAGCAATAAAATTGGGACATTGATACTATGTTCTTTTAACACCACCACAAAAAGTGCACATAGCGTTATACACATTTATCTCAGATCTGATTGTTGAGTTTTTTCTGGCTTCACTGCATCACAGTCAGCTACGTATGGCTGCATCCAAATGCATGAAAAAAGTAGTTTGAAAATGGCTTAGAGATGATAGCATGTGGACAATAGAATTCCCATCCCACCTCTAATCCACTTTAAAGGCCTTCAAAAGTATATGGATGCTACCACCTATAAGCAGCTTTCAAGTCATACGTTCATTCCACACTTCAAACCAACTGCCTAAATCTTCCTAGGTTGCTAGGCTGTTGTCTCCTAATGCTTGTAGCAGGAACTGGTGGACATCTAGAGTAGTGAAAGAACTAGAATACTAGATGGCATCTGAAAAAACAGAGAGAACATTCATCCTTTGCCTAGTTGGTATCTTCTGACTGTTTTAGACTACAGTTCCCATTACCCAAGGTTAGGAAAGTTTGATTTAAAAATGTGATCTTATCATGTTTCTGAACTCTGCACAAATCACTGTGCATCAAAATGAAGTTGTCTCATAGAGAGAAAAAAGGGGGATATTTTGTCCCGTCCCCCCCACCGCCGTTGCTGAATATGTAGAAAGCCTTCCTTCTTATTCATAAGGTAGGGTAGGATTGCATGCAGTCTTCAAGGAGCTGATCTGAATATTGCATTTAGAAATGTGTCTGATTATTTGTTGTTGCTTTGTGCAGAGAGAGTAGCACTTTAAAATCCTACTCATCAGTCTGATCTGTTTGCAAGCTGACAATTTGTTTTTTTCAGGGAGTAATTGAAAAGGTCACATTTATTTCTGGTTGTTCCACAACATTTGTCTAAGTGAGAGTGAGAGGATACACATGAGTCCAAACCAATTTGTAGGTTGTGTCCCCCACACTTGTGACCAGTTAAATCAAAATTATGTCAGTCTTAAGGAGCATACACTGGGGAATATACGTTGAAGATGAAGTTCAGATATATTGCTTCTGTGATGTTTTAGCATGCAATGCTATTAGCAGCAGCTGGAGGTACAGGAGATATACACAAACTGAATTTGCATGTTCAGTTCACAGTAGAACCATAAGAACATAAGAGAAGCCCTACTGGATCAGGCCACAGGCCACAGCCCATCTAGTCCAACATCCCGTCACACTTGGTGGCCCACCAAATGCTCATGGGCATCTCAAGCAGAGACAAGGACAAACCTTTTCCTGCTCTGGAATCCTTAGAAGCGTCCTGCTTTCTCCACCAAACATCCATTGTCCAATTTGACAGTGAACCATTTAATTGAATATCTGGTTGTTTGTGTTTGATTTCAGAGTGGCTTGAAAATTAAAAAAATAGCATCTTTTCCATTGAAAACAGCATTTTTCAAAAGGTTACATTCACAAGTTAGGAACTGATCTAGTTTTATCAAAGTTTTGAATATTCAAACAATGGCCCCACACTCACTAGCAGGCATCCCACCATAAGTGTTCCTTACAGCATTATAAAGGCAGAACAGGAATAAGTACTCTAAAAGCATTTACTCATTGCCCTTCTATCACAACTAATGCTGCCACTTGAGCAGACTGTGTATTCAGTCATGAGACATATCTCCCCTACTTCTCTGGACACAGGAAATGGCTCAGTTCTAAAACCATTTTCTATATTTGAAGAAACATCCTCAGACAGAAACTGTCTTCACAACTAGAGGATGAATGTTCCCCAGCTGTGATGTTTGCATGGCAAGGAGCAATACCACATGTGGAAAGCACACGTACCTCTTTAAGAAGTGCATTTATACAGGACTGCAAGTAAATCACTTCTGATGGTGGTTGGGATGACTCAGAAACTAAAGAAGACAAAATCACCTGGACACCATAGCCCAAGGGGGCATCTTCAGCACTTATGTAATGGTGTTAGTTAGGGGCGTGCACGAATGCAATTTTCAGGATTCGATTCGATTCAAATATCCAAAAATTCAATTCGATTTGAATCTTTAAAATTCTAATGTATTCACTGAATACATTCAAATCTATTCATTCAAATTTCCTATTCAAATTCACACATACGAATGACAGCAACATTCATATGTGCCCATACGCATCCGTATGCATCCTGTATTTATCCCATATGCATTCCATTTTCATCCCACACAGACCCATACAAATGTGTACGGACATGGGAAAGATGTGTACGGGAAAATACGCATCATGTATGTACTCGTACACATACAAATGTCCCAATAATTCAAACGAATAGATTTAAAAAAATCAAAATTCATTCAAATGTTTAAATTCAAATTTATAGACATTTGATTTGAATCTGAATGTTCAAATTTGAACAAATTCGAATTTCTAATGTTTCAAATATTCACGCACATCCCTAGTGTTACCGCCTTCAGTAATTTATATCATTCACACTACCACAAAATATAGGGCTATCACACATTTTTCTTTTCTTTTTTAAAGAGGGCAGAGAAATATACTGGTGAGATGTCCCTAAGCATGCATGGTATAACAAGCTGACTCATATATTGAACTGCTCTAGCTTCAGTCTTAGGATATGATTTCAAAAAAAAGAAATGCAGCAAGATCATAGGCCTCAATGGAAAGAAATTATTTTTATCAAGACTGAATTGACAGCGATGAAATTGAACAGACAGCTGCCTTTCTGGCGAGTATATTGTACAGATTATAGCCCATTCGTATATTTAGCTGAAAAGTGTTTATGATAGAAACAGGGTTTATCTTATGCCAGTGAAGGTGAAAGTGAATGCAAATTCTTTATTTCTTTTCAAAGTGACATCTAATCTAAATATATATATACACATTTCCTAAGTTTTTTATTATTATTATTTCCTTTCCTGATGTCCCAACATCTTGGAAAGGACAGATTCATAACTGTGCTTCTAACCTCTGTCGGAAATTACTAGCTACTCAGGAGATTACTCCAGATGATGGAAGGATAATCTTCTGCCTCCACACATCTGCATATCCATCTGCACAGCCTCTCAAGTTCAGACACATTACTGATAAATGCCATTATAATTTTCTTTCCCCCACCCTCGGCTTCCCTTTGCCTTACCCTTTATCGCACTTTCATGCCTGATGAACTGCTGTGACTGGTAGAAAGATTATTTCTGCATAGGATCTCAGTGTGGTTTGCTTGCAGAAAGAACTGACTTATTTCATGGACATTTGTAATTTCTCATCACAGCTGCAAAAATGACTATAAATCTTTTCAGTGAGGCTGGAAAAATAGATTGTTTTGGATATTGCTGCTGCCATCAATGACCCCTAGCTCTTATTTGGCCATCAAAATAAAGGCAAATCACAAACCCTGATGTCTTTTCTCACATTAACAGAGTATAACTATTTCAAATGTGATGCAAATATGCTGGAGGGAAAGTACTTTGTTCACTTTTTCTTTCACCACATCTCCATGGCTCCATCATGATCTCAGACAAAATGTTCACATTTCCCTACATGAGTTAATAGCTTGTAACAAAATAAAAAATGCTGCTTTGTCAAATTAAGGGTCTTGTGTAAAACAATTTACCTTTCTTTGTGCTTAACTAGAAACGCAATCACACAGGGCTTATTTGGGGCATCCATTTTCAAAGGATCACCCCACCTGCACATTAAAAATGTAAGACAGTTTTAAAAAATAGTGCCTAAAAGCCTACCTTGAAAAACCTTGTGTGAATACACCATTTACCTCTTCCTTCCATGCTTGCCACTAATTGTCCACCGGAGTCCTGGGACTCCATGTCCTTAATTGGTCAGATGGAAATAGCAGCTGTTTGCAGGCCTCTATTGTCAATGGGAGCCTCCACAACTGTCCACCCTAAACAGTGAGTCACCCTGAGAGTTATTATTTCCCATCTGTGTAAGGAGTGGATAATTTTTGTATTTTCTATCTGTCCCTTGAGTCTCAAATTCACCCTGGACCTGACTGTAGCCTAGGCAATATCAAAAACAGGGCCAGCTGACAGTGAGGGGCACAGCCTGAATCTGCCAGGACTGACATACTCAGGTCCATCAGCTTTGATTGAAGTCCTCTTCATGCTAACAAACCTGACCCATTTCAGAGATTTGCCCCATCCAGGTGAGTGCTTCAAATGAAGCCAATGAACTTCAGTACACCAGTATCAATCTGGCCACCACTATTTAAAATATTTCTTCTTGAAACATTGCCACTACTGCTATTACTGCTTCACAAGATAACTTACTATCTGTGAAGATGCCTGCCCACCACCTTTCTTTCCTATTGTATTTTAACCCTGTAATACGCTTAATCTGTAAGCTATAGCTAGGAGTTGGCAGGCAATCCCCCTTACCTCCCTTTCTCTGTCTTCAAACTTAAAATAGAAAGGTTTTCCTTGCTGGCAGCTCCTCGCCTCGCCACTTTCTTTCTAACACTTTTAAAGGTACAGTACTCCTATGCAAGTCCCCTCAGATACTGTTTCCACTCACAGACAGCAGCCTATGGCTCTTTATAAAGATTAAATGAATATTGGTTTTATTGTAACAGACTTCTTGACGAGCACACAGTTTTTTTCAAACAGCAGAACTCTATTTCTTTAAACTGACAACTACAACTCAGGACTCTTTTCCCAGCTTCCCTCAGAATAGCTTAGAACAGTGGTTCTCAACCTGGGGGTCGGGACTCTTTGGGGGTCAAATTACCCTTTCAGAGGGGTCACGACGAGTCTCCCACTGCCCTTCCCTCCCACCTCCCAGCTGCTCTGCCCCTGTGGTTAGGGGTCTCCACAACATGAGGAACTCCATTAAGGGGTCGCGGCATTAGGAAGGTTGAGAACCGCTGGCTTAGAGCCTGATTCCCTCCTGTTAACCACCCTCAGGTCAGTTAACACCCCCCCCCAAGTAGAAAACCTAGAACAACCATTGTCTAGGCCTTTATAGCCTTTCTTCCCATGGATGCTAAACCCTGATTGGCTATTCCTGGAGTTCACTTTCCCCTCCCAACTGGAATGACCAAGTCACACCTCCATCTGACTTGACAGCTTTCCCTAGCTATACTACACTGTCTGGCTAATCTGATAACTAGACCTGGCTGTTCATCACACTATCCATCCAACATACAGAACTTCTCTGCATGTACCTTAGGGACAGTTCAGTGTGAGGGCTAGCTCTCTCCTGGGCCTCTTTCTTTCACACTCTAGTGTGGGCTGGAGAGACCCCACCCCATACCAGTTGGAAACTCATAATCACCATGGCATGAGAGTTGTTTAAAGATTCCTCATAGCCACACAATATGGTCATAGATAGTCAGAGATGGTCTTAGAGTGATGCTTATGCACAGGCCAGTTGTGGAAACTTCTGGGGGCAAATCATCCCCAAGCTAGTTTCACAACAGGATGTAGATACAGCCATAGAATGTTGTTTTCTATTGGCAGACCTTAACTCTTATCTCCAGTGGAATTAATTGCAGTTACAGAGTTCTAGTCAGCTGGGATTGTACATTATGATTTTATTTTATTTTTCAGTACACCGTTTAATTCGGTTTACAGAGCTTGCACAACTAGAAATGTGTATGTGGTTCAAACTGGGTGGAACAGGCTCAACCTGGTTTGAGTTTGAATCTCAAGCATGTTTGAACTTGTTCATCTTTTTTAAAAAAGCATTCAAATCCATGGGGAAAGCACTTTTTTAAGGGCAATTGTGACTGAACTTTAACTGTTTCAAATTGAACTGGTTGGTCCAACGCATTTGAATGAACATCCCCCGGTTCAGTCTGATTTGAATCAGCCCTATTGAACAGTGTGGTGGTGGTCTGGGTTGGGTCAAACTGGATCAAACCACACATTTTGATTCAAGCCTGGCTGAACCTGAAACAGTCCAGCACATTTGTACTTACTACACTAATAGCTAAAGATAATGAATTAATGGGGGGGGGGGGGTTTGATATACTGTCATGCAACTAGATCTTACAGAAGGGTCGAAGAAAATAAAACTTTTTGTACCAGCCTGGGAGATTATATGCCTTAGAATCCTAATTATATACAGCTCAATGTAAACTGTAGCATTGGCATTTAACAAAATTTCTTTGCCTTGGGGACATTGCCTCAACATGGAGCTTGTAATAAGAGCTAATTTGCAATTCCAACAGTTTAAACTCAAGTCAAGGTCAAAATTAAGAGTTTGAAAGCTGGGCAGCTATGAAACTAGTTAAATATGGCATAGAATCCTAAAGAAACAAGACTGCTGTGCATCAAAGCACACTGCTGTTTGCTGGATAATGCTATAAGCAGAGATGGATCTTAGGCCCTTTCTGCACTATGCCTTATTCCAAATTATATCCCTGAATAGGGAACTATCATCCAGATGATGGTGAAGATTAGAGCAGACCCCAAAGGGCCTTAACTTCCAGATCAGGGAACCGGTGGGAATTTGTGTTGCATGAAAGCACCTTCCCAGAGCTTGGGGAAAGCTCTATGGTAGTTTCATCTCTAGTACTTGCATGAATTATTATTTAAAACCAGAGGTAGATGGCCCATAGCATTCACCACACTCAGTAGTTCACCACTTGATTTCACAGTTTGCCAACATGTGTGTCATCCACCATGTTCAAAGGGGTACATGTCATTTTGCAAAGAAATGTAACCTTAAATAACCTTAAAGAACACTGGGGAAGGGGTGAAGTGAAGAGGAGGAACAAGATGGACAGACAAAGGTTAGAAATAAAGGATAAATTGAAAACAAGCTGGAACTATGCTTTGCCT
Source organism: Aspidoscelis tigris stejnegeri (assembly GCA_023333525.1). Classification (NCBI taxonomy): domain Eukaryota; kingdom Metazoa; phylum Chordata; class Lepidosauria; order Squamata; family Teiidae; genus Aspidoscelis; species Aspidoscelis tigris. Next base: position 70,413,845 of record JALMGA010000006.1, read on the forward strand.
GGTTTAGAAAAGAAGAGAAAAGGAGGGGAAGAAGAGAGGAGAAGCTTAGGAGTTCAGGATCCAGGGAATAGTTTTAAGGCCAACAGTAAGAAACAGTAAAAGAGTGGAGAAGGAGGAGAAAAATGGAAGGGAGTGGAGAAAACAGCAGATAAAACAGACTAGCAGTACTGGAAATAAAGAGGCAGTATATGGAATAGAGAGGAAAAAGAAGACCATAAATGAAAGAGAAGATGCTACTAGATAGCTGTGAAAGAACTCTGCTACCATTTCTCTGCAGAATCTCCTGGGGTGGTAATTCTATGGATTCTGAAAGAGAATGTCCTCTCAGACAGCACAATCAGTTATTTTGTCTGTGCAACGGCTGGTTTTCCTTTGAGGAGCTTCAGACAGCAGGGATAATTTTAATCCTCCTCATTGTTACCTTCCACAATACTGTGGGATAATTTAGGTTGAGAAACAGAGTTTGAGTGGTCTGAAATCAACAAGTAAATTTCATTACAAGGATCACCAAAGGTAAGGGATAGTTCCATTGAAGAGGAAGTTTCAGCACAGAATGACAGCTTATACATGGGTGATCAAAGATATATGAACTCTAGTTGTTCACATCTTGGTTCAACAATCTCTCAGCTAGGCCACCAAATGGGAAAGCAACATATAAGAAAATAATAGGAACTCTTGGGAAATTTATACAAGTGAACTTTAAAAAAAAATTACTGAGTTGCCATCTACTATGCTACATAAGCAAATTCGTACCTAGAAGTTGTTTATGCACATCATCCTATATTTCAAATATTGACTGAGGGTAAATGAGCTAGGGGGCCAAAGAACCCAGTGCAAGTTGTCTGCAAATGTAATTTCTTCCAGTTTTAAGCCATTGGCAAGGATATGGGTGCCATGATCCTCTTTCTGTTTTTGTTCTGTTTTGTTTTAAATAACAGTCCCCCTAGGAAATAAAATTGCAATATCCACACAGTCCCCCTGGATGGTGCCAGATGTGTTCTGAGTGTGGGGTCCTATCTTGCACTACAGAAGGCCACAACTCCCTGTAGCATATGCCGACTATGTAGTCCCCATATTTGACTCACTCTAGGATGCAGAATCTATGTCTAGGAAGGCTTTTGAAGGGGAGCAATTGAAAGCAATGTCTTGGTGGGGCAGCCTGGGTCTCAGTTCCCACCTCTGCCATGCAGACAGATAGTGATGTTAGGAATGGCCCATGTTTTGAACTCTAGTGTCTTTTCTCCAATATCTGCAGCCATTTCTGGGGGTGTGGTGAAATGTCCCTGACTTGTAAATTCAAGCTCTACAACTTGTGTGTGTAGACATGTGAGTAGAGTGGTCCAGCAGGTATCATTCAAACTGGAGATGTTCCAGGCTGGAGTGGTCCACCTGCTCCAGAAGAAAAATGGCCTGTTCCAGGACAAGCCCTGTGCTCCTCGTCCGTCCCCCTCGAAGCTCACATGAGACTTGGAGCCTGGTATGTTCCTGCCCTCAGAACCATAGAGTGACAAGCTTGCCTGAGAGTCCATCATTAGTTATCTGTAGGCACTTTCTGGGCAGCTGGAAATCACTTCTGCCTCTGTTCTTGTATGTGGACACTGCCTACAAAGACCCCACAGCACAACGAGAACCAACACAGGAAAGCAGCAAGTACAAAGGCAGGTAGAAGTCATCCCTATTCTGTGTCTCACATCAACATGACGGCAGTTGCATATGGCAGTGGGATCACTTAAATATCTCCAGTCTTCTGACCTAATCATAAAACCAGCTGTTGCTTATTGCCTAATAGTATGACATCTCCCATTCATTTCATTTGACCTGTCTGAAGTATGTAAAATCATGCATGGTGTAGAAAAGGTGGATGGGGGTGGTGGTGGACTTGTTCTCTATCATGCAACACTAGAACCAGGGGGGAATTCTATGAAGCTGATGGGCAGGAGAGTTAGGGCCGACAAAGGGAAGCATTTTTTACCCAGATGGTCAGCAACCAGGCTGGATAGTTTTAAGAAAGGATTGTACAAATTAATGGATGACAAGTCTATCAATGGCTACTAGAATGATGCTTTCATACTGCCTCCAGGTTGGAGAAATAGGCAGGATGCTTCTAAAGGCCATTTGCAGACAGTTGAGAGCAGGTGAATGCCCAGAAGCAATTGGTTGGCCACTGTGTGAGACAGGATACTGGACTAGAGGGCTTGTGGCCTGATTCAACAAGGCTCCATCCTTTTATGTTCTTATGTTCAAATCCTCCTCTTTTCAACATAATCTTTTTAACATTCATGTTGGATGTTTGTCATAATCTTTGAATCCATTAGCAAAGGAAGGCCAAATGAAATAAAACAGCAGAGAGGCAGGGATCTTGAAATAAGGAGCATTTGTTCCCATCTTGTAACAGTGCCATAAAACTATGCAATCCATAGTTTGCTTGTAGCTCAAATGATGGACCTTTCTTCACTTGGCAATGCATCCAGGATTTTAACTTGTGCTCCACTGCCTTGGTCTTGTGGTTAGAGTGCCAGGCTCTTATCTGGAGACACCCTGGTCTGATTCCACACTCCTCCATGAGCCTCACCAGCTCTCTCTTGTGGGAAGAAGAACAGAAGCTTTGTCAGCTGCTTTGAGTCCCTGTAAAAGGATGAGAAAAGTTGGGCATAAAAGCCAACATTACTTCTTCTTACATCCCGAAAGATCAATTTTTTTCGCATATGCTTTTGAACCTCTCTAAAGTCCTAGAGTTTATGAAGTAACATGAATTTATGCATTTATATTCTAATCCATTTCAGTTTAATTTTCACTAAAATACTCCTTGTGTTTATCTGTTGCTCAAATATGAATTGGGGGGAATAACCTTTTCTAAGGGGGGGGGATAACCTTTTTTGTTCATACCTGAAGTTTCTGGAGGTAAGTTGCATACCTGTCATCAAATGCTACAATGGTGATATGCTTATTTTTTCAATAGAGGGAGCCAACATGTAGCCAATGCAACTACAGAGAACTTTGAAAATATGGTGCATAAAATTTGACTGATGTTTGAATGAATGTATGAAGCCTGATAAAATGAGCCCTTAGAGAACTTCATCATGAAATGTAGAAAAGTGTGCATTCCTAAGGTTACATTGATATGTTGATTGGTTCCGCCGGTGCTAATTCTCTAAATTTGCATATATAAGTGAAATAAACAGATTCCTCCCCCTTCCCTAGCATCTACTTTTTGACAGGGTTATTTCACTTTTTTCCCCTGCACAAAGGCCACGTCCCCATGCAAGCCGTTTAGCTCTGTTTGGGCACTGATTGGGCTCGCATGGGATCGGGTGCGGGACCAAATCAAATCTCGGGCATTCCCATGCCATTCACCCTAACATGGACTGGGGGCTGGCTGGAGCAGATTCAGCTGTTCCCAAGCAAACCGTGCCAGCATTGTGATTTTGCTCCCTTTCCCAGGCAAGCAGCTTGCTTGCCTCAAAAGGGGAGTAAAAGCAAGGAAGTAAGGGGATACAGAGGCTTGAGATTTCTCACTTTCCCCAGGGGCAACCTTATTGCCCCTCTGGAACAGAGAGAAATCTCAAGCCTCTGCACCCCCTCTTTCTGATCTGCTGACAGAAAGAGGCTTGGCTTTACTGCCAAAGTAAAGGATCACTTCGGCAATAAAGCAGATCAGAAAGAGGGCGTTCAGAGGCTTGAGATTTTTCACTTTTCCAGGGGCGCAACCTTGGAAAAGTGAGAAATCTCAAGCCTCTGCAACCCCCTCTTCCCATCTCAGCTGACAGGAAAGACACTTCACTTTGGGAGTAATTTTTACCTTATTGCCCCCTTGGAAAAGTGAGAAATCTCAAGCCTCTGCAACCCCTGTTCACAATCTCAGCTGACAGGACAGAGGCTTGGCTTTAAAACTCAAACCTCTTTCCTGTCGGCTGAGATTGTGAAGTCTGGCACCATCCCCATGCACGGTCTTGGCTCACTTGGCAATGCGTGCTGGGACTTGTTTTTTCAGGTACCAAATTTGGTCCTGGTCTGGCATGGTTTGGGGCGATTTGGTCCACTTTCTGCGGACCAAATCTAAAATGCATGGGGACGCCCCTTGCCGAGACCGTGTTTGGCACCAGACCAAACGTGTATGGGGACGCACCCAAATTGTCTTTCAGTCTTTCCTGATTATGAAATGCATGCTGTAGGAAGTAATTTCATCTGGAGGCCACAGTAAGGTAATACTGAGTAATACCAAAACAGCTGGGAGGTGGACTAATATGTAAAACCAAGCAACAAGACACAGTGTGCTTGTCCTAACTTAAAAACACAAAAACAGATATTTATTTTTCTTGTTCTTGTTCCACACCACCCTCATGTTTAAGGTTCCTTTGTTTGTTTTTTGTTTTAACGTAGGTTCATACACAAACATAGATATGAGTTTGCCAAACAATCTGATGTCACAAAAACCTGGCTTAAAATGAAACATGTGCTAGGATATTTTCCTAAGGCTTTTCAAACAAGATTAGTTTCCCTTGAATAATCTTGGAGAAGACTTAATACTAGTGTACCAGAACAAAAGGTTATAATCTTTCCCCTTAGGACATAAGAAGCAAAAGAAGCTTTATTGGGAAAGGCAACAAACCCAGAAACTCACCCAAAATTCCGCAAGCTAATTTGGAACTTCCCTTTCCTTGGTCTTAAACATAAAAGTTATGGCGGTAGCATCAATACTGATCTCTGAAGTGAAATGACTGGGGGAACAAGAAACCACACAGTTGATAATCCTCTGAAAAACATTTGTTTACTATCTCAAAATTGCATGTTACATTCCCATACCAAACAGCTACAACCTTCTGTACCAGCATTAATAAACTGAGTTGACTAATGTACAGTATTTTATTTTGACTAATGAGCAGACCTGGTTTGCATTACTGAAACTTGGATGGAGAAGATTTATGGAGTGGATCTGACACAATTCTACCTGCTATGGTTTTTGTTTTTCTTGTTGTTGTTGTTTTCATTGCAGCATCAACCATAGGCAGGAGGAGGAAGAAGAAGAAGAGTTTGCTTTTCTACCCTGGTTTTCTCATCCATTTAAGGGGACTCAAATCGGCTGTCAAACCTTCTGTTCTTCTCCCCACAACAGACACCCTGTGAGGTAAGTGGGGCTGTGAGAGCTTAGGAGAGAGCTGTGACTAGCTCAAGATCACCCAGCTGGCTTTCTGGGGGAGTGTGGAATCGAACCCAGTATTCCCAGATAAGAGTCCGACTCCCTAGCCGCTAGCCCACTTGCTGTTGGGTATATAATACCATCTCATTCATTAGGAAGCTTCCAAATGGAGGTGAGCTAAAAAGTCTTCTACCAAATCTAGGGCCAAAATATTTGTGGACATTGTTGTGCCCACCCTGCAGCTTTCTCTCTGGCAAAGCTGGTGGAAGCAGTTTCTAGTACAGTATTAGTGGCCCACAAAGATATTCTTGGATGGGTTCAACATTCACATAGGATTTTTTTTTATTGGCTCTTTAAGTAAAAGCATCCTTTTAATAAATGCGCAAAAGGGCTTTCAAACAGTTAAACAAATAAGCTTACTTCATTTTTCCTCACTTCAGTGTCCTTCAGTTAACACATTTTTGTTGAGTGTTCACCACTGAACGGTCACTCAGTTGCCTGGCTTTCCATGGCCCTGATTTGTCCCTCATCAGTAGCAGCCATTTTGAATGCTGTGACTGGCTATATTTCCATCCTCTGCTTCTGTAGCCTCCCTTCTAAACTGACTAAAGAGTTGCTCTCAGTGTTATTTTGCCCCATATGAGGAAAGAGCACCCATTCTCAGGCTTCAATATGAGGTAGGGCAATTTTAGGTAGTTTATGTCTGTCCTTATAGCCCCCAAATTTCCCAGATGGTGTTTGATAAGTGTGTCTGATCAATGTTCTTTTCCGAACCAGCATAGGATTTCATTGTCTCCATGGCAGTCATAGAACTATCTTATTATTGGCCAAATACGTATCTCATCTCTACCTCAGATTAGAGGGAGATTCTGGTATAATATGCTACTGTCATGGTCAGACCACTGCTTAGTAAATTTTGCTTTAAATAACAATACTCCTCTATTACAAGGATAGTGGACTGATGGAAATGAACAGTCCTTAGAGAAATCTAACGGATTCCCTTTGAATGCTCTGGTGGAATTTCCAGATACCAAAGCTATTAATCCTGTTGAAATTTTGTGGCTTTATGAAATAGAAAGGCACAGTGACATTGACCCACTTGCTCTCATGTGCCCTCTCTGGTGCTACCATGTTTGAGCTGTTCCTCACTTTTCTGAAGAGCTTCAGATAAGGAAAATGGCCTGGAGACAGCTAGAGATATATGGTGTGTGAATTGCCATGAGCTGACTAAATACACACGGCAACTCATAATATGATTATTGCTGTGCCCTGCCCACTTGCATGTGGAAGAGAGTGTCAATGCTGCATCCAGGAGCTCACCAGCTTCTCCTGATGAATGATCAGGGCAGCTGGAGGGAGCTCCTGGACACTCCAGATTGCTCTGGGTTGACAGAGGCGGCACAGCATGTGTGCATACTGTGTGGTGGTATAGGTTGAAGAAAGGGCTTATTTGCGGGGCTTGTGTGTATGCATGATTCAACACTGATTAAGTATACATATGAAGATTTTTTTGTATCATACCAAACGTGGTTTATCCATGGATCATGGAAACGCTTTCCAAATTGCAAATCCACGTAAGATAACTTATATAGATAGATTCAATAAATATCAAGTGTGGATTCAAAACAAAACCACTGCGGATAGTAACAATGAACAGAAATGTTGCCAAGTTTTTTTCCATATACAGCAAATATTGAGGCTGTTTGCAATCAGAAGTTGTAAGGTAAATGCCGTCATAAACAAACATTGTACATAGACATACATTTTTATAATGTCCTCAAAATCCTGCAAATAACCACCAAGTCAAGCCAAATTCCCCACAAAGGTGCTGTTCATAACTTAGCTGAAGCTGTTCTAGGGAAGTCCCTACACATGCTGTACCGCCTCTGCCAACCTGGAGTGTCCAGGAGCTTCCTCCAGCTGCCCTGATCATTCATCAGAAGCTGGTGAGCTCCTGGATGCAGCATTTCCACTCTCTTCCAGATGCAAACAACACAAGTGGGCAGGGCATAGCAATAATCATAGCAATGGCCAGGCATGCAGCAGATTTTGACATGGCTATTGCCATGGTAATCCTGATGGTCCAGGTCAGACCATCCACACTGCAAGCACTGATGGTCTGGTTTGGGACTGCATCAGCACTTACAGAGTGAGTGCATCCCTCCACACTGATGTTAACTGCAGTTAACAATACCATTCTATGTAGTTAAGTGCAAACAGGCCCTAAGTTAAAAGATAAGCAGCTATCACCAAGTTTTAAAAAGGCTTATAGTACAAAGCCTGGGCATCAGTCTGCCTGAAACTTGACACAGTAGAAGTTAGTCACAATGGAGGGAATATTAAAATTTCTTACTTACAACTGTGCAATATAATGCATCTGAAGACCGTCCCTGCAAGGTCCATGACTTTGCTTTAAATTGCCCACATTATAATTTTTTCAGTATGCTATGCTGCATTGATTCCAAGGAATTATATTGCTCGAAGTCCAGTGCTATTCTTCTCATTTCGCACCAGAATGTAAGAGACATTATAAAATTGTATGAGTTTGATTAACCCTTGCATTTGATAAGTAGTACCAGAAATTATTTCTTTCTCCCTTGCTCACTTTTAATCTACGTGCTTAAGGACTGCCTGCAGTTTTAGAAAACCAATGTTAATATCCTCCAAAACAACCTGTTCTTTGGAAAACACAGTGTGCTAAAGGAATGTTAACAAAATAACTAACAGGCTTACTTTAAGGGAGCAGGTTTTTCCATTCTGGGCATGATCTTCTGCTTTTCACATCAAAGTCTAACACTGAACTAATATTTTTTTTTCTTTTCCAGAAAGTCCAAGAGAAGAAAGGAAGAAAGACCCACTATCTTCAAATAAATCTTTAAGGACCTGACACCCTTATTTTTTCCACATGATTTATTTCCCCAATTCTTAATTTTAAATTTTGCTGGACTACAGCTTGAGCAGGCCAAGGTAAGTACGATTTAACAATACTCAGGGCTAACTGTCATATCTTTTTGGTATTCACAATGAAGGGATTAAAATTCTTGGTATAAAAGTATAGCAGTAGATCAAAGCATAACACAGATTAAATGCTATAGACTTCAAAACTGAGTTCTTGAAAACCCAAGCCTCTAAGACTAATCAGAAATTAAACTGTAGGAATGGAAGCAGATTTTGCAAAAGTTCTGAAAGTGTGTTGTCTCTTAAAACCCAAAAACCACACACACACACACACACACACACACACAGGCTTTTTTCATAGTAGTAGTACAAGTATCCACCATGCTTGGAGCTTGAAAAACAAGGAAATGTATGTCTGCCTATTTGCATGAATAATTATGATAAAGTTGGAATCACATTACACAAGACATAGTTTTTAAAAATCTCTTAAATAATTAAAAGCTGTGTGCTACGAAAACATGAACTTATCTTGTAAAGATGATGCAAGTGACCAAAATACCCAAGACTTTTGGAAGTGTGAAGTTTTTACAAGACACAGATATAAACATGGAAATCATAACATTGGACATTTTTGTACTTTGCTTTATTCTCATGATAGGGGGCTGATCTCCATATGCTACTGCCGACTATCACAGGCCTCATCTGGGGTCTGCCATAGTCTGCACTTGTATGTGGATAGCGGGCCCCTATTCTGTGATATGTTCCAGAATAAGGTCAAGTGCAGAAAGACCCATTATATCCAATCACTTTCAATTACTGCAATCTGGGGAAGTAGACAAGCTGCTTACAGGGGTATGGACAACTACTTGTCTCCTTCACACCTGTATTGCATGCCTAATGGAAGCTAGCCATGGGGGTATGGGCTGGGTGAGTCCAAGGAGTTGCAAGCTGTGTTATGACACTGTTTTCAGCTCAGAACAGGAGGATGGCGCCGAAGACAAGCCCCAGCAAGCAGCAGCACACAGTTGTTTCTTCTCCTCACCCAGAATTGGGGGGGGGGGTAATTTAGGTGGTTGATCATTGCCTGGAGATGGTAATAGATTGTAAGTGGACCAATAAATTGAAACTGAATTCAGACAAAAGTGTTTCAAAAGTCCAGGCACCTGATTCCGGATGGAGGTCTTTTACCCCAGAAAGAACAGGTTCATGATCTGGGATTCCTCCTGGATCCACTGCTGTCATCTGAGTCCATGTGATAACAGTAGTGAGGAGTACCTCTGTCTCCAACTGATTCACCAAATCCAGCCTTTCCTGGATAGGGATAACTCAGCCACAGTGATCCATGCTCTGGTAATCTGATTAGTCTTCAATCCATTCTACGTGGGGCTACCCTTGAATAGGGAACTAGTGCAGAACGCAGTAGCTTGACAGCTGATGGAAGTTCCTGGATAGAGGCGTATTATACGAGTTCTGAAAGATCTGCACTGATTGCTTATTTGCTACTGAGACCAATTCAAGCTGTGGATGTTAACAAAGCCATAAATGGCTTGGGCTCCACTGATCTTAAGGAACATCTTCTCCTGTATAAACCTGCCCAAGCACTGAGATTGCAAGGAGAGGCCCTTCTTTTGGTTCAGATTCCATCAGAAGTGCAAGGGGCAAGGGCATGAAAGAGGGTCTTTTCTGTGATGGCCCCCAAATTTTGGGTTGTGAGGTGTGAATACTGGCTCAGCAAACTTTAAAATGGTCTCTCCTTGGCTTGACCTTGCACAGACAGATTAGGTCACCAGTGATTCAAATCAAGGACCTCTTGATCTGAATTACACTCCATCCTATGCCAGCAGTGGACAGTCCCCCTGAACCCATCTATGATGCAGAAGGGGGCCAGTAGTCTACATCACAGACTGTCCCAAAGGTAAGCACATAAGCTCCATTTAAATGAGACTCTGTTAGGTTCCATGCACCAGGGGTTCGAAACCCCAGCAGGAGGTCTCCAATAGGATCCTTTAGCGCTGAAGGATAAACCTGTACAGGCTTGTCTTTGACCCAATGCAGGGGCTTCCTTAATCAAAGTCCCAAGATTCCTATGATCTTCTTTGGCTTTGCCATATTAATGCCAATTGCCGCCAGTCATAACCGTATCCCAAGAATATCTCTTTGCAAAGCTTATAGAGATAGCCAATTAATTTTATATAAAAGGGCAGGGGATATCAACATTCCAACAAAGTAGGAGGGCAGTAAGCTAACAACAAGGCTTCATGACATGTATTTGCCTTCCAGGGAGTGGAACAATACCTCCTCAGACAAAGTCCCTGACTAGACAGGTCAGCCAAGGATGAGAGGTCAAGCTGCTTAGTCAGAATAAAACCCAATGTTCTGAGTGAAGAGTTGACAAGCACATGAGAAGGCAACCCAAATGTCCACCCATCACCCATACTGATACCTCCAAAGGAAGTGATCTTAGGGTAGTTTACTTTGGTTTAAAGAAGGGAAGGAAGCATCCATATATGTTTACAGGCCTTTGGAGAGGTTCTGTCCCTGGCCAAGCAGAGGTCAGCCAAATGTGCAAGTGTGGATGATGCCCTAGTGTCACACTAGCAGAATGTGACTTTAAGTGATTGGAGAACAAATAAATGTGCCAGCTTTGAGAATTGAAGGACTTTGGCCCCAACAAATCACAAACTGGGTGACAGGTCTATCAATGACTACTAGAATGGATGCCTAAGTACATCCTCCAGGCTGAGGAGACAGGCAGGATGCCTTTAAGGCCATTTGCTGGACTTTGAGGACAAGTTTTGCCTTGTCTTCTGCTTGAGATGCCCATGAGCACTTGGTGAGCCACTGTGTGTGACAGGATGCTGGACTAGATGGGCTGTGACCCGATCCAGTATGGCTCTTCTTATGTTCTTATTTTCTTAAACTTTCACACATTCTCTGTTTTGTCTCCTCTGCCTCCAGAGCATATGTGGAGAAGCAGTAACATCTCTTTCCTCAATAGATAGAAGGTATATTCCGTAAGGACACAGTCTTCTACCCATGGAGAAGGACAGATCTGAACTATCTGACATTAGGAGATGCCTTCCCGGGGACCTTGACTATCTATTCCTGCACCTCATGTCTCCCCTGTTACTTATCACAGCAAATCAGCAATCACATTCCTTCACCAGTTCCTCACAATACCATGGCACTTGAGGGCTTTCATCTGTGTCATGCCTGTGCTATTCACATACTTGTTTCCTTCCAAAAGAGAGATAGAGGAGGATATTTTTAGAATATCAGCTAGATAAATTTTCTTCTTCCACTGTGAGCTGTGCAGGACATCAATTGGATTTCTTATGATAGGCCCCTTGCTTTTTGGTTGTTGCTTTAAGATCCTGTTAGTGGTACCAGGAGATATCTAACTCATGATCTGTAAATGTTCCTTCTATTTTTCTACCCAAAAGGAAAGTAGAAATTCCTTTCTGAAATCTATTCTGTTCTGTGTCTCTGCAGTTTTGGAATGTACTTCCCCTGCAAAGCTTTCTGGTGCTTGTTAATAATTGCTTTAATTTTCTTTTGCAACCAGAGATACTATGCCCTGATTTATTTAAGAGCCAGAAAAGCAAATTTATTCCTAACTAGTCTCAGGAAGTGGAGGGGCTTGGAACACTCTCCTATTGTATGAGCCAACTGATGTGGAAACTCATTTGCTTGCTTCATGTTTTGGAGTATAACTACTTTGCTAGAATTTGGACAACATTCAAATGTGGAGAATTCACAACTTGAATCCCAGACTTGTGTGCCTTACCTGTTTTGCTCCACAGCAGCAACTGTACTGAAGGTGGGCATTATACGTGGAGAATACTGCAAGTTAAAAACTCCCTTTCCACAAACTCTGCCCCCTTTTCGTTTTTGTCACAAAATTGGATGAAATGAGCTTGATGAACTAAAATTACTTTGTTGATTAGCCTATTATTAGAAGGTCACAAAGAGCAAGGGGCTGATTGTGCCATATAAGAGAAATGAGCAGAAATCCTTTCTCATTGGATTAATTGCTTTATTACAGTACCACAACAATCACACTCATTCACATACACACACATAAACAAAACAGCTTGGTCAGAATGGAGAACAAAATTGCAAGGCTTTCCTGTAACTTTTTTTTAAATGGCAGGTTTGTAGCAATGTCAGTTTGGGGCCATCTTCATGCAATAAAAAGCCTGTTAAAAAGCTTATTTTGCCATGGAACGTCTCCATGCACAGCTTTTCTCCAGGTTTCCAGCGCCACAAAGACTACCTGCAAACATTTTGGAACTTGCGGGTTTTTCTGGTAGCATTTAGCATGGAGACACTCTGTGGCAAAAGAGGTATTTGGGGGTGGGATTGCTGGCCGCAGTCCCATCTTTCCCTTTTGTTCAGCCTTCTCCCTCATTTTCTCTTCAAATAAAATAATCTCTCACTCTTTCTTTTGCCTCTCATCCACAGCCAGTATTCAAGATCTATAATGAATGCAAGAAAACAGTAGGCGGACGGAGATCTTGTGGAAGCAATTCATTACGTTACTCACAAAATCTCCGAAAAAAGCACCCTGGCTCTGCCACCGCTGTCACCTGCACACACAGCCTTAAACCTTCACACATCTCCCAGAACTGCAGCACCTTCCCTTCCTTTCCCTTTCTAAAGGTCAGAACTTTTAAAGAGACAGAATTGTGCAGAATTGCAACATTGTTATCAGGTGTGAAGTGTGTGGATTGCTACAGTGTAACCGCTGCTGTATGGGGTGGATTTTTACAGTGAACTCACTATCTTTGGAAGCAAGCTCTGGATCCCAAAGTGATAAATGTTTCTGGTGGGTTTTGCAGGCAGGGGAGAGAACTTGTGAATACCCATGGATATTTTTCTTTTGGACTTGTTGGGGGTTGTCTTCCTGGTTGTGGCTGCACAGAGTGCAGTCCCTCCCCATTCTTGCCGGCACCCTATCAACCAGAGAGGGGGAGGGGAGAAAAAGATGTGGGCAAAGAAAACATGCTTCCGTGGGGACAGTAGGTGCATTTTAAACACACGTTTTGCTGAGCCTCATGCGGACACTTATTCCGGAATTGAACGGCATTTTTAAAGTCCGCTGCAATAGAGGGACAATAGAGAGACAATAAAGTTCCATGAAGACGGGGCCTTTATGGCTTAACTTGTAGACTATTCTGCACCACGCATCAGCCTTTTTGCTGCTGTTGAAGTGGCAACTGCTTTTATGTCATTTTAGGCTGCAATCAGATATAAAGGAGGAGGAGGAGGAAAAAGAAGGAGGAAGGAAGAAGAAACAACAATCTGAGGTTTCTCTGAGGTGGCTTAGAGAAGGCTTCAAGATGGGATTGTTCTCACAGTCTGCCCCTCCCCATCTCATGAACATTCCCTGCTAGAAAAGGTGGATTCATGCTGCCTTTCTGTGTCCCTGAACTACCCCTTTTCTTAATCTGAACGTAGCCATTGTGTGCTAGACAAAGTGAATTAGAGAAGGCTCAGCATGAGGTCCACATACTCAGCCTTTTCACACTTTCATGTCCCCAGGACAGCATCCCAGGGAAATGAAGATGGAGGATACATCCAGCATCCACACTTTGAGGCATCAGATTTATCCCAGACTTTGCCAATTCCTCCCTATGCACTGGAGAGGTGTGAATTACCACAATCACCTCTGTGCTAGAGGCAATCACATCACGACAGCAACAATACCAACAGGCCCATGCCACACAATTGTTGCTTTGATGGGATAATGCAGTGTGCAACCATGCCTGTTCCACTCCTCCTTGAGTTTCATTGGATGGATGGGTCAAATTCACTTAGGCATTCCAATTCACAGTATTCTGTTTCTTCTTTAATGTAGAAGGCTCCAATTTACTGTTTCCTACCCTTCCTGTACATTCTGGGGGTAACTATATCCCATTGGTTTTCATTGGTCCACCAAGTTTCAGTTATGCCAATACTATCAATTTTTTATGCATCACTAAGCATTCCGCTTTACCTATTTTGGCTTGGAGGCTTCTGGTATTAGCAATAAGGCATTTGTATATACTTTTCTGGTGTAAGTTCAGTCCTGTAAACCATATGAGTTCTTAGATTACCCCTTACATATTTCTCAAAAAATGGATTAGAGGAAGTACACACAAACACTTGTGTTCCCATCCACCTCTAATCAATATTAAAGGCCTTCAACTGTGCGTTTTCTGGCCTTTAGTGAGGATCAGAGTCACTTATTAAAGAAATGCACAAATATTAATCACATTCAAAATTCATATGAATTCATTCAGATTCAGCCATTCTAATTTGAATCGAATGTTGGTACATTTGAAGACTGACATTCGATTGCAAAGCTTCATTACATTCATAAACCTGGGGAGGTGGGAAAGCAGCTGCACATTCACATCTGCAGCAGATCCAGAGTGAATTCAAATTGGATTCAGGGCAGATTCAAACTGGATTCAGAACAGTTTTGATGCATTGAGTAGATTCATAGGAGAATGGTAGATGTGACTGACAGCAGAATTTAAATTGGATTTTAATAGCATTCAAATAACATTTGAATCCTACCGCATATAAAGGGGTTCTATTTGAACAAGTACGAATTTCTGCACATTTGATTCTGTTAGAATCAAAGATAAAAAAAACATTTGTGCATATCACTAGCACTTATATGTGGATGGTTCCACCTCTAAGCTACTTTCAAGTCACTTTTAATATCTCCAAGGTAATCCCTTCATCATATATCTCATTATTGGTTTTTGAATTAGTTGTTTTTGTTTTTGTTTTACTTTTTATTATTTACTTGGGACTGAGCTTTCCTAGGTCCAAAACCCTGGCTTTGGCATATTTTCCCACTTTGAAGTTAATGCTGCTTAATTTTAGATGTGGGCTAAAAGTGTATAGTTTTTACTCAGGATTGTAGTAAAGAGATTTCCATCCTGAAAACCTAGATTTTGTCTATTGTTTGTTACTGTGTGTTTTGAGTTTACTGCAACATCTTTATATTATCAAGAGCAGAAAACAAATACATTAATTTTATTTGTTTATTTGTTTATTTAAAGGGCAGGAAGAAAACCTGTAACAGCATTCCTGGAAAAAGGGAGACTTGCTTTTAATTGGGACTTCTCTTTTGGCACATACTGATACTTTGGGGGAAAATGATTGCCTTCTAGGATAAATGGCACCATTTTACAAGAAGCCTGTTAGGCTTAATCTTAATAGATTTCATAAACGTGTGTTGAAATCTGATATTGTTTGTAATAATAACCCTAATGCATCTGCTCCATCTTTGCACAGTTACCTAGACTACCTTGCTTGACACCACACTTTGATAATAACCTCCATCTGCTCTGCTGTGTCTGTCATTTGTTTCCTTTGTAACATATTGTGACTGAGGCTTCATTTACCTAAACTTACCTTGGCAACTTGTACTTCATTAAAGGGAATCCTGCAATCATCAGTTAAGCTTCCCTCCACCCCCAAAAAAATCTGGCCATGCATAACTAAGCTTCATAAATCATCCTTTCACTTTACATTTTGCAGCCTCCTGAAACGTAACATTATTGAATTCAGATCACTGGAATAGACTGGTACTAAAATGTTTATTGACCAGCTTTTAGGCACTGAGCCCTTGCTTTTGAATGCAGCTTAAAGCTTTCGAATATTTTAAAAAGGATGTTACTAATACGCTTTATACATTGCTATAAATACTCTTGATTGCAGGCCATACCCCCAAAAAAGAAAAGGAAAAACTTCCTGCAAAAAAACACAAAACGAATGTGCTTCACCCTTAGCTTTTTTTTTGCTTTGCTAGCAGTTGAAAACAAAGGGTTAGGAAAGCACTTTTTTCAAGACATTACAAAACTCAGAAAAAACATCAACTAGTATTTTGACATAAAGTACAAAACAAATAACAGATTATGTTCTTCTCTCCCATTCCCAAAACAATGCCCTCAGTTCACTGATATGGCAAATTCCTGGAAATGCAGGTTCAATTTATTTTTACTGTATTTGAAATCACTAGTTTTATTTTAAAAAAAATCAAAAGCAAACAATAAGAACATAAGAACATAAGAACATAAGAGAAGCCTTGCTGGATCAGGCCACAGCCCATCTAGTCCAGCATCCTGTCGCACACAGTGGCCCACCAAATGCTCATGGGCATCTCAAGCAGAGACAAGGACAAACCTTCTCCTGCTCTCGAGTCCCAGCAGATGGCCCTAGAAGCGCCCCATTTCCTCCCCCCCCCTCAGCCTGAAAGATGCACCTAGGCATTCGTTCTAGTAGCCATTGATACATCTGTCATCCATAAATTTGTCTAACCCTACCTTAAAGCCATCGAGACTGGTAGCTGTCACCACCTCTTCTGGCAGCACATTCCATAGGCCGATGACCCTCTGTGTGAAGAAATACTTCCCCCTGTCAGACCTTACGCTCCTACCCATCAGCTTCATAGAGTGCCCCCTGGTTCTAGTGTTGTGCGATAGAGAAAAGAAATTTTCTCTATCCACCTTTTCTATGCCGTGCATAATTTTATATACTTCAATCAGGTCCCCTCTCAAACGCCGTCTCTCCAGACTGAAGAGGCCTAGACGTTGCAGCCTGGTTTCGTAAGGGAGGTGTTCCAGACCCTTAATCATTCTGGTTGCCCTTCTCTGCACCTTCTCTAGTTCCACAATATCCTTTTTGAGGTGTGGTGACCAGAATTGTACACAGTATTCCAAATGTGGCCTCACTATAGATTTATAAAGGGGCAAAATGACACTTGCTGACTTATTTTCTATTCCCTTCCTAATTATTCCCAGCATTGAATTTGCTTTTTTTGCTGCTGCCGCACACTGGGTTGACACCTTCATTGAACTGTCCACCAAAACCCCGAGATCCCTTTCCTGGCGTGTTGCAGAAAGCTCAGACCCCATCAGTTTATAGACGTAATTTGGATTCTTGGCCCCAATGTGCATTACTTTACACTTGTTAAGATTAAAGCACATTTGCCACTTGGTTGCCCACTCACCCAATGCTAAGAGATCCCTCTGGAGCTCTTGGCAATCTCTTTCAGATTTTACTACCCTAAATAATTTAGTATCATCAGCAAACTTTGCTATTTTACTATGTACCCCTTTTTCTAGATCATTGATGAATAAATTAAAAAGCATTGGTCCCAGTACTGAGCCTTGAGGGACCCCACTTTTTACTTCTTTCCACCCTGAGAAATTGCCGTTTACTACTACTCTCTGCTTTCTGCCCTTAAGCCAGTCACAAATCCAGGACAGAACCTGTCCTTTTATTCCATGGCTGGTGAGTTTACTCAGTAGCCTTTGATGTGGGACTTTGTCAAAAGCCTTCTGAAAGTCCAGATAGACAATGTCTACTGGTTCACCTTTATCCACGTGTTTATTGACACTCTCAAAGAATTCCAACAAATTTGTGAGGCATGATTTACCTTTGCAGAAGCCATGCTGGCTTTTGTTCAGCAATGCCTGCTGCTCGATATGCACACTAATTTTGTCTTTAATAATGGTTTCCATCACCTTACACGGAACTGACGTTAAGCTAACTGGTCTGTAGTTGCCTGGATCACCCCTGGATCCTTTTTTGAATATTGGTGTTACATTTGCTACCCTCCAGTCCTCAGGTACGGAGCCTGATGTTAGGGAAAGATTATATATTTTTGCTAGAAGGTCGGCAATTTCGCATTTGAGTTCCTTAAGGACTCTTGGATGAATACCATCTGGTCCCGGTGACTTGTTAACATTTAGTTTATTAAGACATGCCAGGACCTCTTCCTTGGTTATTTCTGTACAGTTTAACTCTTCAGAAAACACAGGCTCAGCTACTGGCATGTGTCTTCTGTCTTCCTCCGTGAATACGGAAGCAAAAAATTCATTTAGTCTCTCTGCAATCTCCGTGTCTTCTTTAATTACCCTTTTCTCTCCTTTACTATCTAGTGGTCCAACTGCTCTCCTGGTTGGATTCCTACTTCTGATATACTTAAAGAAGTTCTTGTTATTTCTTTTGATGTTTTTAGCAATGTGCTCCTCAAAATCTTTCTTAGCTTTCCTAATGGCCGTCTTGCATTCGTGTTGCCAGTGTCTATGTTCCCTCCTGTTCTCCTCATTTGGACAAGCCTTCCATTTCCTAAATGAACTCTTCTTGTTTTTAATGACTTCATCTACTGCATTTGTGAGCCACATTGGTTTCTTCTTGGACCTAGAAGTCCCCTTTCTTCTTTTAGGAATGCATTCTAGTTGCACTTCCGTTATTGTGTTTTTAAGTAGTCTCCATGCATTTTGAAGTGATTTAACTCTTTTGACTTTCCCTTTCAATTTCCTTTTCACTAATTTCCTCATTTTGGGGAAATAAAAACTATCAAACTGTATCAACATCTGTATGCTAGTTACACTAACCTCAGTTACTAAATGGCTGTATAAAAAGACCAAGCATCAGAAGTGGTTTCCATCATTGCCTGGTGTATCTCTATAACAAGACCATTTTAGCCTTGGGGTCTCTACTGAGAAGGCCATGCTCCTATGATCTGCTGCTCATACACATGTGAAAAGGCCCTAAGACTGACTATTGTCTCATTTTGTTCTGCTCAGGAATGTTGGAAGGGAAGCGTTTTAAACTTTCTGAGGTATGTGTTAGCCAATCTGAATATATAGGTGTGATTATTTCTGCTGTCTTCCTTCGTCTTTAGGCTAAGTTTGCTAGTGACTGGCAGTGTGTGAAAAAGCTCTATTTAAAGGTACAACAGACGCTTGCTAAACCCCCGCCCCTTATTCCTTAAATTTGCTGCTTCTATGTATTAACTTTTTTGTTTCACCCATAAAATCTATAAGTTGTGATGGTCTGTTAACGTTTTAATGGGCTGTGTAAATCAAAGGTTATGTTCACATGCACAAGAAAGCACTTCTGAGATGATTTAAAGATGGTTTGCACATGGGATTGTTCACATGGCAGTCTCCCTCTTCCCTTCTAGGCTGGAAAGGCGGATTAGAAATGAATTGAGAAAACAAGTGTTGCTTTTGGCTACTTTTTTCAACCTTGATTTTCCTCCTTTGCATTTCAGACACTATGGTTAACAGTTTCTATTGTCCAAGGACATTTGGTTGAGCAGACTAGGAAGCTAAAGCACTTCTATATTACCAGACTGATTTATCCTTTAGTCATAATCCAGGGATATATCCCTAACCTCAACCATTTAATTTTCATCCTAGAATTCTGTGTGTTTACAAAACTATCAAGATTCCTTTGGAGAAAAGTTTGCAAAAGCACATTTTTAGAACACACGGCTTGGCCTACAGGGAAAAAAAACACAACTCTCTAGAAATCTTTCCCTGATCTATATTACATATGAACACAAGATGAAGCCCTGCTGGATCAGACTACAACCCACGTAGTTTAGCATCTCATCTTACATAAATGGCCCACTGTGACAACTCAGCCTACCCTCCCCTTTTGACTCTTACTTCGCAGAGCTACACGGTAAGGAAGCGACCACCGAGCACCACAACCCCAACTGCCTGCAATGGACTGGGGTCAGTATGTGGACTGGACTATACTCCCCACAGGCGTCCTTCTCCAGTGGCTTGAGACCAAGCCCTCTCCCTGAAGCAGCACAATAAACAGCAGTGTAATCCAAACACTGAATGTTTATTAACATAAATAAATAAATAGTAGAAGCAAAATAGATAAGCTCAATAGTCATTGAATGCTTTAAGAATAGTTGCAGGAAATAAAATTAAGTTCACTTCTCAGCAAGATGTTCCACTGAAAGCAAACAATATAAATAAAGCTTCCCACTTCACTCACTCTTCCTGCCCCCTGAATGATTCCAACTACTATTCAGTGTGAAGAATCTTGCTTTTTATAAAGCTTGCCTAACAGCAATGCTGATTGCCTTCCAGGACCCCAGCTCACTCTATCCTGAGCTTAACAGTCCCCGCTGCGTGTCTGCCTAATCCCAGATATGCTCCAAGATCTTCCCCTCATAGAGAGGAGAGACCTCCATTCTATCACCTGACCCTCTGTTCTGAGATCACAAGGCCTAGAAGCCCAGAGAGTGAATCCAACCCTCCATGTTCTTGCCCCTGTATATGGCCTTTAGGGCACCCTGACCCTCTCCTCAACCCTAGGCAATACCTAGGCACCCATCCATCCATTGATACAACTGACCTCTATGGATTTGTCTGACCCTTTCTTAAAGACAAATGTAATTATTTGAAAGACTTTGCTCTGTATTCATGTGATTCTGAGGCCTCCTTTCAAAAAATGCTTTGCAGATCTAGTTTCATACAGTGATCAGGATGATGATCTTGATGATCCTTCCATCAGCTTTTTATAAAAATTGAGAGAATGATTTTGAAGCAGGGTGATTATCTCAACAGGATCACACCTTGAAAGTCTCATGCAACTAATTAAAGAAAAAGCTTCATAACTCTTTGAGAACAAGTTAAATATTTCCTGAAACTTGTATGCTTTCTCTGCAGAACCAAACATATTTGCCTCTGAATTAAAGGGTTGGGTTAGCAAAGAGTTAATGAATTTTGATTTTTTTTTCTTGGCCCTACAGAACTTTAACAACCAAGGGGAAATAAAGTGCACATAAAATTCCAAAGCTATTTTTGTTGTTGATTTTTCAGTATTTATAACGTGAAAGTGCAACAGGTCACCTCTCTTTGTTTAGATCGTTTTTACGAATCTTCTTCCCTTGGAAACCAACATGTGGAGAACAGAGAATGTCCTTTTAACACCCACAATTGGTTCAAAGAGGCAGAACTAGCAGACCCAATCCTAATGACATGGCTACCTGGTTTGGTCTTGTGGTAAGAGTGGTGGACTCGTATCTTGTAGTCACTGGGTTTAATTCTGCATTCCTCCCCAAAGCCAACTGGGTGACCTTGGGCTAGTCACAGCTTTCTTTCTGAGCTCTCACGGAGAATAGAAAGCTTTGTCAGCCACTTTGAGTCAGTGAAAAAAATGGGGTATAAAATCCATCTCCTCTTCTTCTTTCAGCAGTTGCATATGGAAGCCCACAGACAGGCCACAAGTATGCATTTTGCTCAGCTTAATTTTATTCCGTTCTATTGTACACGGTGAATATTCCAGTCTCTAGCATTTTGCTGAGATTCACCTGTATGCTCTCACTATATTCAGTATGCTAATACCTGCATTTGTAATATCAGAGCCAGCAGGACACCATTGTATTTCTTAATGTTACCTATTGCATTGATGACTTAGGTAAGAAGCAGTGTGGTAAATGGAGGTGCCATCTACTGTGATTCTGTACCCCATTTGCTGCATAGAAAATGGGTTCCCTAGTCACTGCTGCACTCCTCCCCCATAATCTGGGTAAAGTTGGAGACATATTTAAGGACCTGTTTACACCTGGGTGAAAATGCCAGTTTGGGGAAGCTCCTACATAGAGCATATGCATTGTGCAGACCCCTTCCATTCCAGAAGTGTCTCTACATGTGACAGATTGTCCCCAGGTAGATAGCTGTGGAGCTGGGGGGGGGAGGAGGAAGAGGAGGAGAGTTGGGTTTTCTACTCCACTTTTCTCACCCATTAAGGGAACTCAAAGTGGCTGACAAACCTGTTCTTCTCCCCACAACAGAACACCCTGTGAGGTGGGTGGGGCTGTGAGAGCCCAGAAAGAGAGGTGTGACTCACCCAAGGTCACCCAGCTGGCTTCACGGAGGAGGGTGGAATCAAACTTGGTATTCCCAGATAAGACTCTGGCTCCTTAACCACTAGATCAAACTGGCTCACTACTAGAGAGGTGATCACACTTACCCAGCATTTGGTAAAGTGCAGGGTAAGTTTCGGAAGGACTGGACATTCAAAATGTGAGTGACCATTCCATTCCAGATCTTTATTTCCCCGAGATGATGTCCCAGAAATGTAAAGGTCCAAATTTGTCCTATGAGTATAATAGGAGCCATCAAGGATACTTTGGCATGCATAAGGTTTTACATGCAGGAAGGGGGAACCACATGTGTAGGTATACGTAACTGCAAGAAACTGCACTAATCAGCCACTCAGAAAGGGGAACAGAAGGATTTATTTATTCCCTTTCAAGCAACTAATATTATTTCTGCTAAGAAAGAGTTTCATGCCAGAAATACTGTTATCAACTCATAAACTACTTATCCCAGTGTTGAATGACTAGGTTTAAATAACATTCAGTACAAGCACTCAAAAGAAACTTAAGAACAGAACATGATCATTGTCTCTAATTGTAGTGGAAATATCAATTACCATGCTAAAAATGTAATGCTACACCCTGATCTTTCTCCTATAATTATAGCAGTCTACAAAATTCTTGCAGCAAGGTATTTCCCTAGATGAAACCTGGTAGATACTGAAATCAGGATGGGCTGTAACTGCATAGCAAATTCCGCAAAAAAAAAAAAAAAAAAAAAGGAAATGCAGATTTTTTTATTTTTTTTTTAAGCAGTTGCATGGAAAGAGAAGAAGAAAAATTAGGGAGCTGGAACTTCCAAATGGGCCATCTAGTACCATGCACCATGCAGAAATCCAAATTAGAACAGAAAACAAATTATGTCAGATGTCTCGCCATTCAAAACATTTAGCTAACCCAATAAAAAAAACCTACAACATACAAATAGTAAAAGTAATAAATATTTTGCCTGCAGCAGAAAACACCAGTGTGATGGATTCAGGGTGCAGGCTGAAGAGGGCAGTAATATTTCTTTGCAAGCCTCTTTCCAAAACACTTAAACAGGACTTTTCTGTAAACAGCAAAAAGGGCGGGAAATATTGCCCAGGCCTTTTGCATTGAGTGGCTGCAGGTGAAATTTGAGAGAAAATCTGCCCAGGGGCTAGGAGGCTTGACTGATAGGTGGGAGGGGTTTCCTTCAGTGTCCAGTAGCAAGAGCCAATCAGAGTGCCTGGATCTGTTTAGTATAAAAAGAAGGAACAAGAACTGTCTGGGTCTTTTCTCTGAGGGGGAATTGATCAGAAGGGTCTTTTGCTGAGCAAGATTTGAAGGAGACTAATCGGGGCGGGGAGGGGTATTTATCTCTGAGGGAAATTTGCTAGAGACTGACCAGGGCTGGGTTTACAACCAGGCAAGGAATGACTGGGTCTTGTAATCACCCCGGGTAAAGTTGTTACTCTTTGGTGTGGCTTGAGCTCAGGCAAAGCTAGCCAAAGGGGAAGGCTGATAGGTTTGAACTATTTCAAGGCAACTATTTTCCTTAGAGAAAGGAAAGCTGTATTATAGGAAGCCTGTGTTTTTAAGAGACATTTCGAACTTAGACTATCAATACCTGAACTTTAATTTCCTTTTCACTATTACCTTATTGCTTGTTTCGCAATACACCTGTTGCTTGCTACCAACTCATTGAATCCAAACTGCAGTACTCAGTCACTGCACGTTCCCATCAGCCCCCTGGTGCCCGGCTACTCTTAGGAGGGCAGACACTGGTTGGATTGTTGGAAATCATGACAACCTGTTAGAAGGAAAAAAGGCAGGCTGCTTCCACATGAATTCACACCAAAAAAATGTGTTTGAATGTGCATTTAAGGTATGCATTTCTAAACAAATTATATATGTCGTAGTGTATCCATATTTTCATTCTGCTCATTCATTGCACATTGAGTTCTTTCTAAGAACTATGTTGTCATGATACATCCATGTATATAAGACCATGGGTAGAAACTTACTATTAAATTACATTTGTATATTTTCTTGAAGAAGGGATATATTGTTGTTTTTCTTTAAATATTCTCTCTCACATTTTTTGCAAAAGTCACGATCTACATGCATGGCACCTCCTTTTTGCTCCTTAGGTGCTCATTTTGCTATAGGAGTTGTCACAGCACCGATCGGTGGTAGAATGGGAAAATAAATTTGTCCTCTGTCATTGGAGCACAAGTCGGATGCACTAACATTATCAGAAAGTTATAGACAAACTAGATTAATTCCACTATAACTACCCTGCTGTGACAGGGCTCTTTCCCAAAGGTTCAAGCAGGTTGACACATGCATCAAATACAGAGAAAAAGATGAAATTTTGATAGATTAATGGCTTAATTTCAGGGGGAAGTGATGGAATCCCTTTGACACTCAGCAGACAGTTATCTGAGATTTCTGTCAGCTAGAAAAGTCACAATAATGATGCATGTATTTGTACAATATTGTAACTGACTTCCTTGCTCCTCTTCTTTCATTACATTGCATTGGATGGGTTCATCAGTTTCACACTGAATAGGTCTAGTCATCCTGTCCTTGTTTTATGCAGTGCTAATGAAAAAACATCTCTCCTGGTTTAAAGTAAGCGTCATCTGCACAATATAGATGTGTCATTTTAGTCCTGGAGCCAAGTAGGTCTTTATGCTCCTGTGAGGAAGTAGCACTCTTCAAATTTGCTAAGACTACAAATTACAGTTTGCTGTAGGTTAGCAAAATCCTTAAAACCTTTGAGAATCAAGACATATTGAAAAATCCATTCTGCTAGCTACATTAGGGGAAAAAAACTCTTAAAAGCATTCTTTGTGCCAAGTGAAGAAAATGCAACGAAGGTAGAAAGACATTATTACAGAGGCAAGTATTGGCTTTTAACTGGAATCCTTTCACTATTATTAACCTTTTTTTCTTTGACAGTGATTTCCTTTTTTTATGATAAAAGCTCCATGTGTCATCAGCTGCTTTTTAAAATATTTTAACTAGATAAGAACATAAGAGGAGCCCTGCTGGATCAGACCAGAGCCTATCTAGTCCTGCATCCTGTCTGACACATTGGCCCACTAAAAGCTTATGGTCGTCTTAAGCAGAGACAAGGGCAAAACTTCTGCTCTCAAATCCCAGGAACTGGCCTTGAAGTCATCCTGCTTGTTCCCCCAGCCTGAAAGATGTACTTAGGCTTCAGTGCTAGTAGCCATTTATACATCTGTCATCCCTAGGCTGTTAGCTGTTACCACTCACTCTGGCAGCAAATTCCATAGACCGATGACCCCCCAATACTTCATCTTGTCGGATCTGACTCTTCTACCCATCAGCTTCATAGAGTGCTCCCTGGTTCTAGTGTTGTGTGACTGAGAAAATACATTTTCTCTATCCACCTTTTCTATACCATGCATGATTTTATATACTTCAGTTAGGTCCCCTCTTAAATGCCATCTTTTCAGGCCTAGACACTGCAGTCTGATTTCATATGGGAGGTGTTCCAGGCCCCTAATCATTCTGGTTTCCCTTTTCTGCTTTTCCGGTTCCACAATATCCTTTACGAGGTGTGGTGACCAGAATTGTCCACAATATACCAAATGTAGCCTCACCACAGATTTATAGAGGCAAAATGACACTTGCTGACTTGTTTTCTATTCCCTTCCTAATTATTCCCGGCATTGAATTAGTTTTGGTCACTGCTGGGCACTGGGCTGACACCTTCCTTGAGCTGTCCACCAGGACCCTGAGATTTCTTTCCTGGTGTGCTGCAGAGTGCTCAGCCCCAGGATTCTTGGCACCAAGGTGCATTACTTTGCACTTGTTAAGATTAAAGCACATTTGCCACTTGGTTGCCCACTCACCCAATGCTAAGAGATCCCTCTTGAGCTCTTTGCAATCTCTTTTGAGTTTTTACTATCCTGAATAATTTAGTGTCATCAGCAAACTTTACTGTTTTACTATGTACACCTTATTCTAGATTCATTGATGAATAAATTAAAAAGCACTGGTCCCAATACTGAACTTGGGGGACCCCACTTTTCACCTCTTTCCACCCTGAGAATTGCCCATTTATTACTACTCTCTGCTTCCTATCCTTAAACCAGTCACTAATCCAGGACAGAACCTGTCCTTTTATTCCATAGCTGAGTAATTTACTCAGTAGTCTTGGATGTGGGGCTTTGTCAAAAGCTTTCTGAAAGTCCAGATAGACAACGTCTACTGGTTCACCTTTATCCATGTGTTCACTGACACTCTTGAAGAATTCCAGCACATTTGTAATGTATGATTTACCTTTGCAGAAGCCATGCTGACTTTTGTTCAGCAATGCTTGCTCCACCATGTGCACACTAATTTTATCTTTAATGATGGTTTCCATCACCTTACATGGAATTGACATTAAGGTAACGAGTCTATAATTGCCTGGATCACCCCTGGATCCTTTTTTGAACATTGGTGTTATATTTGCTACCCTCTGGTCTTCAGGTACACAGCCTGATGTTAGGGAAAGATTATATATTCAAACACAATCTATTCATACAAATACGGAGTTTTGAACATTTGATTCATTTCTAATCGAATTCCAAAATAACATTTGTGCACAACCCTAGTGCAGATCCATTATCAGGCACTTTATCAAGAAGTGCTTTTCCAGGATCTGAGAGCACTTCTGCTCCAGTTCTCTGGCTATCTTTCTGGCAGCAGAAGTCATCATTTTTGTGTTATCACTGCCAGTGACCCCAAGGTTTTTCTCCGATTACCAATCCTGTGCTCACCATGAATGGAGGAATGCAGAAGTAAGAGGGAAGGGAAATTCTGCTTCTGCATTCATACTGCAAGCTGTGTAGAAGAGCCATAATCCCCAAAACCTATTTCAAGATATTTTTCTTCACTGCCTGCTAACTTTCATCATGACAGGTTACTATTAATATAAAAGAAGAGAGACAGAGAATATGTATTAATAGCACATTCAGTTCTCTATATCATAGTCCTCTTCCTACAAAAAACAGAACCAGCTTTGTGTGGGATATATTGGAGAAGCTATGCCAGAAGCACCAACCCTTTCTCATTTTCTGTCTTATTGACTTCTAGGGTTAACTGAAGTAGAAGCAGTTAATAATGGATTTGCTTTTGGTCCTCTCATTGGGCATGTCTGCACCTTGTTTTGACTCCAGTGTCACACTGGTAACACAGCAGTATCAGTGCATCATGGCAAATGACTCATTCTAGGGAAGTGAGACTGCTTCATAACAGCATAAGGACTATTCAGACCTGTGCACACCTGTGTGCATGCTTAAAACTTTGGCAGGATACTCATGAATGCTCCATAAAGGAGTAGAGTCTGCAATAGCCTCCTTTCCACATGGCACATTCATTGCACTGGATGAGGCACCTTCTAAATCAGCGGTTCTCAACCTTCCTAATGCCGTGATTCCTTAATGCAGTTCCTCATGTTGTGGAGACCCCCAACTATGGGGGAGGGGCAGCTGGGAGGGGGGAGGGAGGGGCGGGACGAGACTCCTTGCAACCCCTCTGAAAGGGTAGTTCGATGCCCAAAGGGGTCACGACCCACAAGTTGAGAACCACTGTTCTAAATGGACCAGCACCACCATAAGAAGAGCTCTGAGAGTCACCAGAGGCACAGGCACCAGCAACCCATTAATTTGTCTTGCAGTATTTGCGCACAAGTGGGAACTTTTCCTCCCACTCAGTGTCAAGAGTCCTGTAACCATCACATCATCAATGCTGTTTGAGGTGATTTACCTGTCTCCTTGGTGGACAGGTACCAGAAACAGGAAGTGATCCATGGGACCATTTCCTCTGTTCAGTAATACCCCCTGATACCCAATCCCATCAAGGTTTCAGCCAAGGAATGAAAGTTTCCCAGCTGCAATCTTGAGGCAGCGGGTTGTTGTGTAATCAGCAAGCTACAAACTTTGAGAAGAGCAGTACTATCCATGTGCCTGTTGTAAATCCCAGGAAAACATCCCTACATTATACCCCAGCAGTCAAGTCAAAGGATCCTCATGTGGATGGTGTTATAAGTTCAGTTTTCATGTTCTCTGATAATCAGTGCCTAATTTAATGTCCTAGAATTCATTCTTCTGGGGTTTTGGTAGTTGATTGTGCTGGAGATGGTTGTTACAGGCCTGCCTGCTCTTTGATGGACTACACTGGCATTCCCTCTTGTCCCCAATAATTGAAAGAAGTATTTTTCTTTTACTAAATAATTTTCCATGCAAGTGAACAAACCTGCCAAGTAAAGTAGGTACTTTATAAGTGTAAGAACTCCACAAAGCTCAATGACACCTTCTCCAAGGAGTCCATGGGTGTGTGTGTGTGTGTGTGTGTGTCAAATCTACATTCCCTTTTCACTAGTACAGCAATCAAGTGCTTAGATGCAAAGATAGTACACAGTGTTCATAAATACACATTGTAGCCAAACAATAAGAGAAGTACCCTGACATATTTCTGGATATGCTCCAGGAAAGCACTCAACCTTCTCAATGTCACTTAAGAGAACTGCTTCAATACTTTGCTGCAATGAAAATACAAAAGTAAATATGTAAGTTTTCCTAAAAAATTGTAGAAAAACACAAGTTTTTATTTGTTTATTTTAAATCATCTTCTCATTTTAAGGAATCCAGGCCTATACAGTTAACACTGCCAAGAAAGAGAAAAACGCAATGTTAAGGTGTGTGATTTACATTCAGAGTGTGCCATGTCCAATCTCTGGGTAAGATAGGAAAGGAGATACCTTCACACACAATTTGGACACCTTTCTCTCAGGGGTATACATTAATCTATATCTCCACATGGAGTAGAGAGTTTGATTCCTTGGCATGACTTGTCTTTACCAATGCCAAGACAGAGATGCTGTGTGTCACAGGGTCTCGGGTCTGTGTAATTGGGAGATACCCTGTCCTTGATGGGGTTGCAATGCCCTGGAAGGGACAGGTGCATAACTTAGGGGTACTCTTGGACTCTGTGCTAACACTTGAAGCTCAGGTGGAGGCCGTGGCCAGGAGTGCCTACTCCCAACTATGGCTAGTTCGTCAACTGAAGCCTCTTCTGGATAGAGATGACTTGGCCACAGTTATCCATGCTCTGGTAACCTCTAGATTGGACTATTGTAATGCACTCTACATGGGGCTGCCCATAAAAACAGTTCGGAAGTTGCAGCTAGTGCAAAAGGCAGCCACTAGAGTGCTGACCGGAACATCTAGCCAGAGGCACAGCACCCCAGTTTTAAAAGAATTGCACTGGCTGCCAATTCACTATCGAGCCCAATTCAAGGTTTTGATTCTGACTTATAAGGCCCTAAATGACTTGGGCCCCAAATATCTAAAGGAACACCTTCTCCCATATCGACCTTCCCATGCCTTAAGATCAAGTGGTGAGGCCCTCCTGGTTGTCCCACCACCTTCAGTAGTGAGGCTGGTGGGCACCTGGGAGAGAGCCTTTTCTGTGATGGCCCCTAGACTATGGAATAGCCTCCCCCTCAAGGTACGCCTTGACCCTTCCTTATATGTATTTAGGAAGGCGGTGAAGACTCACCTCTTTACCCTGGCCTTTAGCTGAGCTGATTATATTTCCCACCCAGGACAGACACCATCATTTTAAACATAATGTGTATTGTTTTAGTGTTGTTGTATTTTTAAAGTGTTTTTAATGTATATTCTGTTTTAATCTGCTGTTTTAAGACTGTAACCCGCCCAGAGACCTTTGGGTATGGGGTGGGATATAAATATAAATAAATAAATGCCAGGACTGTTTGCCACCTTTCTAAGGCAATAAATCTTTAATACACCATATAGACCTGGAATAGTTTCTGGAATTGTGCCTATATAGGACAGTAACCCTTGAAATGCCTCACCCACTTTACAAAGTGATTCTACTGAACGGCCATACATCCTAGTAGAACACTGTGTCTGCATAGGGAGAGGCACTGGAGTGCCTACAGCCCAAAAATGACACTGCAGACCACTCCAACAGGAAACCTATTTAATTGCCTCATCGACGTTGCAAAGAAGTCTGCTGAAAGGCCATGCATTCTAGTAGGACTTCATCGACCCATGTTGAGGTATTGGGGTGGCTTACAGCACAAAAATGGGACCACAGGCCACTCCAATGGGAGACTGCTTTAAAGTGGTCTCCAAAGCATTCCTCTGTGATGGACCAGACCAGCAACTTATGCACAGGTGGCAGTGAGTGCCTGATCTAGTATACAGTGTGCAAGGAATCCAGCACAATTTTGCCAGGGTCTCAGAACTGGGCCTGGCACTGGGACCCTTCTGGAAGCCAAGATAAAACAGATCCAGTGCTTTTAACGTATATCTTGTTTTTAATCTGTTGTTTTAATGGTTGTTACCCACCCAGAGACCTTCAGGTATGGGGTGGGATAGAAATGTAAATAAATAAATAAACTTCAGATGCTGGCAACTGTCATTCCAAGCCTCCAAAGTTGGGATAGCATTGGCTGATAATGCAAATGGTTCTTGGTGCAGATCACTGGTCACCCTTCCCATATTCATTTCAGTCTTGAGATCAGGTCTGCATAGCAAGGGATAAGATATGGCATGCAGATCCTTCCTTGGACAATTGGACTGTCAAAACATTTCTACTGCTAGACCACATTTTACTAAAATTAGCACGAAAGGGAGCTTGCTGCAATTTCTAAGTAGAACAGCAGAGTGCTATTTGAAGCACACTGTCATCTGGCAGAATGATGGTAGCAGCAAGTTTCACTTCTGAGTAATCAACAAATTAAAAAGGAAAAAGAAGAAATCAATGCTCAGAATCCCAGATGGAAACATCTAACACATAAGCAAATGTGAATGGGCGTATTTTGAAACAACAGAAATAACACATGCCTTTGGGGAACTCATGTGCACCAAATGCATATTTTACTGAGAAATATATCCTTTTTTTATTATCTCATTTTGTTGTTGTTTAAATAGTGCTTTCCCTTTCTCACCCTCGGTATATCTTTGGTGCATATTAAACAATTGCTTTTTTCAAAAGGAGTATATACGAAGATAGAAGGAATTAAAAAACACCAACATTTCAGTCTCCTTCTGAAAATATCAAAAATATGAAGTATTTCATTCTAACCATATTAACCACATAGTAGTCAATCTTTTTGTAGACTAATTGCAGGATAGGTGAAGGAACAGGTGCATATTTTGAGCTCTGTTGAGCACTGGATTTTTAAGCATCTCCCTGGACTGATGACTGATCTGTCACTACTTTGCAGGAAGTATTGAAGTATTCTGTAAATAACATGTGCAGACTCCTCTCAAGCTTTTCCTTGTGGTTTTGTCAGCAGTTATTAAGCATTACAGGTCTACGTGGACAATCCCAGCAGACTCTGCAGAAAGCTGACACTAGAATCCTTAGTGGTCCAGCATGGATAGGATAACATCTGTCGACCTCCAACATCTGTGCTGACAGCGTGCTACTAGTATTGATTTAGGATGTTTATTAAGAATGTGCACAATTTTTTGGGGGGGGGGGCATTTGATTCAAAACACATTGAATGTTCAAAAATCCATATTTGTACGAATAGATTACATTCAAATGTGGTAAAATTCTATTCGCTGCCATCTAATCAATATGTATCTGATACGAACAGATATGTATCTGATATGAATAGATATGTATCTGATATGAATAGATATGTATCTGATATGTTTCCCCAGCTTAACGAATCTGAACTATTCCTACTATGGATTACAAAATGAAGGTCCATGGAAATGATCTCTGTAAAGCCATATTAATCTAAGCCATAATAGCCTTATATTATAGAGATTTCATAAGCTGATCTTTAAGATGAATCTGACCATTATAGGAATGTCTTGTAATGGAAAGAACAACAACAACAAAAAAAAACCCACATTAGAACAAAATGTTTGCTGCGCCTTCCTATTTGACTTATTTACAAGGTCCTTCTATTGCTGCAGTTGCAAAGCTGTTCTGGTTAGCCTTTAGTAAACTCTTGTGGGTGGAGACAAGCAACACTATATTAACTATGGTTTATTTCTAAAAAGGAAGGAGGTCCTTTCTCTCCTTCCTTTGCATGCATTGTATTTGTGGCACGAAATAAACAGAGATTTTGCTGGAAGCTAAGTGTGTTCCAGAATTTGATAGTACAAATGTCCAGAAACATTTGTATTCATTCAAATGTTAACATACAAATATTGTAACATTCAATTAAATGTCCTAATTTGGCCTAATTTTGAATGTTACGAATATTCATGCATATTCCAAATGTTATGAGTATATCAAAATGAAGCATCATAACCAGGATTAAAAAGACTCCAGTCTGAACCTCTGTTCCTTGAAACCCCCAGAATAAACTCCAGTATTAGCACCCAGGAACTGAAACAATGTTTGTTTGTTTGTTTGTTTATATAAGATTTTAAATAAATCTTCCCATCTTCAGAAAGTCTGAGAGAAATAGATTCTACTTATCTGAAGTAGTGCAAGGCTTTGTCCACATCTCAGTGGCAAAGGGTGCGCCAAGATGGAGATGCTTTCTCCAACTCCCAAGGCAGAGAACTTGTCAGAAAAATGACTTCACCTTGCCCCTTACTGTCTTCTGAGCTGACAGCTCAGAACATTGAGGAGGCCTCCATTGCACTGGAAAAGGCCTTGTCATGCCTCCAGAGCATCATGATGCTCTTGAGACATACATTTAGTTAAAGATATTATAGGCTTTTCTATGTATTAGTTTAGAAGGGGAAATAGATGTTTATAGCTTTAAGAAAGAAAAGGATTGTGGGAAATTCTAGGGTCTTATACTGCCTCTCCAGTTAGTTTCAGTTTTGTATGTAGTGAGTTTGCAGCCAAGTCAGACCTGGAAAGAGTATTTTCCTTTGACAAAAGACAAAGTCCACAGAAGAAAGATAAAGCACAGAAGAAGAAAGATAAAACTCACAAAGGAGAGAGAACAAGGTATTTAACCAAGACTGTTGAGAGAAAAGATTTTTTTTCATGTGATGTGTGTTTGTAACCAGTAAAGCCTTTAAAAATCTATGTTGTGGACAAGTCTTATGTTCAGGCTGTGTTTCCTAGAGCCAGAGATTTCACTACATGCCAGTTCATAGCATTGCTCTGGGGACAAAACAGGCCTCAGAAATTATCCTTTGCTGGCATAGTATCTATGCAAAGCAATTTTATAGGTCTCTTGCTTTCACCTGTGTCTACATGGTGGCTGCAAGAGGGATTGAGGACAATAGGTGTCCTTGGAGTGGTTAAATACACTCTAAGGAAGAATGCTGAAGGAGAGGCTTCAAGGCCCACCAGTTCCTGGGTGCTCTACATCCATGGGAATCACTGGCATTTGACCACCATGCTCCTGGGGCTTCTTCAAGCCACCCACTGCCAGAGGTGAGGATGCTTAAAATATGATATTTACTGACCTCGCTATCTCTCTTAAGTTCTATCATGGCCATACAACCACAACCACTCTAGTCAGGAGTTGGCTGACCCTCACCCCAAGCAGCTGTGTAGTTACAGCTGCAAATGGCCCCAGGAGGAAGGACCACTCAATTACAATCACATGACCCCCCCTTCCCCATTTGTGGGGGCACCCTTAACATAAATGCAACCTACCTCCTCACTCACTTGGATGCAAAGTGAATGGAAAATTCAGTGTTTGTGCACATCCCTAATGTATTTTATTTGTTGACATTTACTGTGTAGTGTATTTAAACATACTCCATCACCCCCAATTGCATTGCTTCCTTTGTACCTATGGCATGTCCATTGTCTTAGTTGCGCTGATCTGTAATTCTTATCTTTAGTTCAAACATATCTTTCCACAACATATCGGTAAGGCAAGATGGCCTTGGCATATGAATATAAAGCCCTGGTGATGGACCACAGATTACACAACTTTGATATGAAAGAAGTAGGCATTTTATAGCAATCAAAGGAAAGGGACATTGAATGTTTCCAGCAAAGGATCAGAAGGAACATTGAATGTTCCCAGCAAAGAAAAAGCAAAAACGGTATTATTTTTTTCCTGTTATTTTGCCATGAAGTCCGATGTACATTCAAATTCAGCGCTGGCTTAGAAGAAAGGGTTTCCACTGAATACAAGCGACTGAAATCACGAGATGGGGCCTTTTCAGCTCAGCATAACAAAATTCATGCAGTTAGTTCATGAACAGCTCCCCCCCCCACTTTCTTTTTTTTGCAGACTAAGGAGCTCAACGTCCTAGTCGAATCATATGCTGTCATTTATTCACTGACCTTGAAATCTGGGACACAGATGTGGCCACAGACCTATCCAGGAACAAAAAGATCACATTCAACAGAAGATACAATGTGATTTATTTCAACATAATATGCTGGAAGGAAACTTCACAGCTTCCAGAGACACAGCTGTGAAAAGCAACCATCTATCCCTTTAGGTCATGCAGGAAATTTACCAAAATACCTACAATTCTGAGGTCACAGTGTGTGTGTTCATACGTTTACAGTAAAACAAGGATCAATTTTCTTGCCCATGTACAGAAGTTAAGGTTTCTCTTTGCTTGTCCCAAGATGGCGTAAGATTAAAGACTAATTTCCTATGCTGTTTGAAGCTACCTTTCCACACTGCTATAAACAAAATATCCAAAAGGTTGCTCATTTTTGGGCCATTCTCTTATCCATTTTTGGTGACTGCAGAAAATCATTATTTTTTTCCTGCTCAAGCCATGCATATTTATTGCTCTCTGTAGTGATGATAGAAGACTTTCACAACAACTTAAGACTAAAATTTGACATATTGTGACTTGATAGCCAATATGATAACTTAAGCTATTAGGCTTCAATGCCTCTTATCCTGAGATACTATGTACACAAATGGGCCAGAATCTAAATTCCATAAATTCACATAGTGTTTATTTTTGAATTTTGCAACTTCACTCTAGCTAAAAGATTTTAATGTTTTGCGGGTCTACCTTAACACCCATTGATCATATATTTGGGGGGATATTAATGCAGTCTTTACTGTTTGAAACTGCATGAGAACCACACATGCTATCACATATTGGTCCCTAGTCATTCCACCACCGAAATATTCTACATTGTATAGGGTGTTTCCAGAAACATTTTATTCTGGATTATAAGTATACAAGAGGAACCCTGCTAATCCAGCATCCTGTCCCACACAGTGGCCCAGCAATTGCTTATGGGCAAAACCTTCACCTGCTCTCAATTCCCTTCAAACAGCCTTTAGGGGCATCCTGCCTGTCTCTCCAGCCTGGAGGAGGTATCCAGGCACCCATCTGACTCTCTTACCCATCAATGCTTTATTTCTAGATTATCCAAATAATGTGGAATAAGTAAGTGATGTCCAGATGAAGCTTTGATTTCAATTAAATTGTATTATATTGAAACAACCCAATCTGATTTTGTGTAAAATGAAGACTTATTCCATCTGACATTAGTTTAGCTTCTTGGTGAGATGGAGGCCCATACGCATAGTTTTTGTACAATGTAACTTCCATACTATATATAGATTTTACAAACTGAATAAGTGTCTGTACTAGGTCCATGTGTTAGTGGTTTATTACCATATTGTCCAGTACTGGACACACATGTTCAAAGATTTGCACTGAAGTCCTCTTCTAAAAGAAGAGGCCAACTAAAGCACTGTGAATTATCCTTATGTCTATAATCTCCATCTCTCTGTATGTGCCTGCCTTTCTCATATAAAGAATGTGTGTGGTTTCACTAAATAAAGGGAGACAGACCAAGCTCTTAAATTTATAACTTTTCCTAAGTGCTTTGCTGGATCACAGCCTTAGCCAATATGTTAAACGAAAATTACTTATTGTTATTTTTATATTCCTTTAGATAAAAGATCAGTGGTTTAATATTTAAATCATTTCCTTCCAAACTATCTACTCAAAGAAATGGCTTAAAGCCTCAGGCTTTTCTTTTCCTCTGCAAATTAAATTAAAAGAGAGAAGTTCATTAAAATAAAAGACAATACAAAAATCACACAAGGTATTTTTGCACCATGCCTCAGAAAGTTCAAAATGCTTCCCTTCCAACATTCCTGAGCAGAACAAAATGAAAGAATAGTCAGTCTTAGGGCCTTTTCACATGTGGATGAGCAGAAAGGCCATGACTGAGTGTTCACAGCTGACCCGATCTTCAGTAGTTGTAGAGCAATAAAAACTGCTCCCCAGTTATACTAGGAGGGCCTACAGCTCTCCTAGTACTGCCCATCCTTCACGTTACTTCTGTGCAAAGACTGTGTGAGTGCGGAGGGGCATAGCTACAGCCATGTGCCATGTCACCCGATCGCCATAGTAACAGCCCAGTATGCCTGGTCATTGCTGTGGCAAGGCAGACACTGCCAGACAGACAGAAGAGTTCACACTTCACCCAGACCCAGGCAGGTCTGGAACAAGGTGAATGCTGGGCACTGTCCCTCATCTTCTCCCACCTCTGTTAAGTGTGAAAATCCCCTCTGTCACATAAAGTCATCAAACTTTACCTGATTCTCAGAAACTCAGGGAAACTCCAGATGCCAATTGCATGCTAATTATTTTCATGGATTACCAGAAGATGACATTGGTTCTTGAAGAGCAAGTAGCAGAAGACGAAGAGTCGGCTTCTCTACCTCACTTTTCTCACCCATTTAAGGGGACTCAAAGCAGCTGACAAAGCTTTCTATGTATTCTTCTCCCCACAAAAGACACCCTGTAAGGTGGGTGGGGTTGTGAGAGCTCAGAAGAGAGCTGTGACAAGCCCAAGAATACCCAGCTGGCTTCGTGGAGGATGGCGGAATCAAACCTGGTATTCCCTAACCACTACCAAATTGGAGTAAAGCCTTTCATTGTTGTTGTTCAGTTGTTAAATCATCTCTGACTCTTTATGACCCCATAGCATGCCAGGTCCTCCTGAGTTCTATTGACCCTCAAAGTTTGCCAATGTTCATGTTTGTTGCTTTCATAACACTATCAATTAGGGATGTGCACAGATATTCATATTATTCATTATACATAAGAATTCATATGAATTCGGACATTCAGATTTGAATCAAATGTTAGCACATTCAAAGGCTGACATTCAAATTCAAATCAAATGCTCTGGAACATGTTTACAAAGCTTTGTTGCATTCGTGAATCTGGGGGGTGGGAGAGCAGCTGCCCCAGTTGCATCTGCAACAGAACCAGAGAGGATTCAAAGTGGATTCAGGGCAAATTTGACATGTTCTGAGCAGATACATATGGGATTTGTATGGGAATCATATCTAACATTCATATATCCATATGGAGCATTTGTATTGAATTGAAATTTATCAAATTTGAAGGGGATCTATTCAAATGAATACAAATTTTCTTGAATTCAATTTTATACGAATTCAATGGAAAAAAAAACAAAAAAACATTTGTGCACATTCCTACTATCAATCTCATCCTTTGCCACCACCTGCATCAGTGCCTTTTCCAATAACTCCTCTCATTATATGGCTGAAGAATTTGAGCTTCAGCTCCAGTATTTATCCTTTCATTGGACAGTTATAGCTGATTTTCTTTAGTATTGATTGATTTTATCTTCTTGCAGCTAACACCACAATTCAAAAGCACTCCTTGCTGCTCAGCCTTCTTTATGGTCCAACCACACAGCCATACAGTACTATACAGGGCTTTGCTGGCAAGGTGTCACTGCTTTTTAATATGCTGTCCAGATTTGCTATAGCTTTCCTTCCAAGAGGCAAGCATCTTTTACTTTCATGACTGCACTTACTGTCTGTAGTCATCCTAGAGCCTCCCCCCGCAAATAAAAGCTGATACTGCTTCTATTACCTCCTCTGCTTTTTTCCAGGACATGATGGAATTGGTTGCCATGATCTTAAGTTTTTGTTTCTTTGTTTGTTTTTAATGTTGAGCTTCAAGCCAGTTTTTGCACTCTGCTCTTTCACCTTCATCAGACGAAACAAGTTGCTTAATTCTTCTTTGTTTTCTGTCATCAGAGTGGTATTGTTTACATATCTGAAGTTGTTGATATTTCTCCTGGCAATTAGACAGACAGATATATTTTGATTCACACTGTTTAGTATAACTTTTTCATTCTTATTATTGGATTGACTTGGTTAACTAAATGTGACTTTTAGCAACACAGTATGGATTTGTCAATAAGTCACTGTGAATGCAAAGGCATTTCTCTAAATCAGCCGTAAACATGTTCTGTTAAACTGGGCTATAAAAGAATACACTCTAATGGACTCTACATAGCAAAAATGAATTTTGGCTGTGTTGTCTTTTTCATTACATAAATTTTGGCATTTTTGTATCATTTAAATCTGAGTGAATCTGAGTGAAATTGCACAAGAAGACTTTAGTAGACTGCCCAGATAATGACTGATGAGTCCCTCCTCCACTTTTTGGGGAGTTTCAATATCAGAGACAGTAGCAAAGCAAAAGAAATCTCACCAAATACCTGATGTGTGCAATGGTTGTTCAATTAAAACAAACACAGTTGCTGCATCTTAAAAACTAAGATGTCCTATAGAACAATATTTCCTGACCTGAAAGAGACCATTGCATTGTGCAGCCAGTTGTTTTTATCATTTTCTGGAATGGTTTTTACCATAAGGATGTGCAAAAACATGCTGTGCTGAATCATTTTTCACTCAGAGTGTGGTATTATGAGTGTTTCATCTTAAAATCAGAACAATCCTTATGGTAAGGGCTTGTGTTGGCTCCTGTAGTCTCTGCCATATTGTTATTGTAAAGTATTGTATTCCTGTTCTCTATATTTTTTTGCTATGTAGAATCATAGAGTTGTAAGGGACCTCCAGGGTCATCAAGTCCAACCCCCTGATCAATGCAAGATTTCCTAAACCATCCCAGACATATGTAGGTCCAGCCTCTGCTTGAAAACCTCCAGGGAAGGAGAGCTCACTTTAGCAACACTATACCATAAACGTTGGGTCATGGGCCATGGTGGGTAAATGTTGCTAGCTTGGGAATTTGGGGAATGTTTAGTCAAAGGTGTACAACTGAGGATCTAACTTGGGGATGTAACATTTACAAAAGTCCCAAGCATAAAATCACTCTTTATCACATCTACTAAACATGGGGTGCAGCAAATCTTTTTCTGCACTGTCATTTAAGGTCCTGCTAATGCCTATCTGTAGGGAAAACTTTTGCTCTTGGACGTATTACTTTATATTTGTTCACATTCATTATAAGGCATGCACCAGCAAGTGGTTTGTGCTCTTGAACAACTGTCTACTTTGGACTCATATGTGAATTAGCAAAATCTGTTCACATAGGAAGCTAAAATTTGTACATACAAAGTCATGCCAGTAGTAGGGATGTGCACAAATATTTGTATAATTTGAAATTCATATGAATTTGGCCAGATTTGAATATTTGAATTCGAATTGAATGTCTTGATACATTTTTATGGGATTTGTGTGGAATTTAACATTCGTATTGAATTTGAATCCCTCTACATTCAAAGGGGATCTATTCAAATGAATACAAATTTTCTGGCATTTGATTCAATATGAATCAAATGCAAAAAATAAAAATAAAATTGTGCACATCCCTACCCTGTAGCAACCCATGGAAAATGGCTGCCATCAGAATGCCTCAAAACTGAGCCGGGTTTGGATTTTTGACCCATTCCCAGCAGAGACTGGTCCTCTATCAAGGAGGCCTGGTCTGCATAGCACCTTTATAGTGCCCTGAATGCACATGAAATATGGAGGGAGAGTGAGGTGTCTGCCAAATCCCATGCTCTAATTTGCCATGCTGTAATAAATGTCTTAACCTTCTGCTTTTCTCGCTCTTTTTAATTGAAATTTGCAACAGTGCAAGTTCATGGATGACAGATTATCAATGGTTACTAGAACCAGACTGGGGAGACAGGCAGGATGCCTCCAAAGGCCATTTGCTGGGATTCTAGAGCAGTTGGAGGTTTTGCCCTTGTCTTCCGCTTGTGATGCTATAAGCAACTGGTGGGCCAGTGTGTAGGACAGGATGCTGGACTAGATGGGCTGTGTCCTGATCCAGCAGGGCTCCTTCTATGTTGTTATGTCCTAGAACTCTTTCAAAAGCTCTGCAAGAGAGTCCAAAAGTTAGCTTTGGGTTTTCGTATGTGGAATTGTTCAAAATGCACTGAAATGAAATAATCTAGTACAATGTTTACTTTCCTCTCATTTTGTTTCATTTCTTTTTTATTTGTTTTCTAACATTTTTGTTTGCTCATTAAGTTTAATGTTAAAAAAATGAAAAGGTAAGAAAGGTATCTTGGATAATTGGAGTAACAGAATACTGATATAATTTATTTACTTTGGACAGAGGTGAGCAAAATGCTTCTTTGTTTTCTGACACTCCAGGTCAGAAAGCAGCTGACAACTCGTGCACAATCTTTTATGCATGAGGAAGTAAAATTACTAGCAATTTCTGGCCCTATACAAAATGACATATGGAAGGTTTGCCTGAAAACACAACCATTGCAAGCCAGATCTGTGCGATAGAATTCATTAAAACTGAGTATGTGATACAGGGTTTTATATAAGTTTCTCTGTTCAAATTTTCTAAACCAAAATAGGAAAACTCCATTACTTCTGGTCATTGGCCATGATAGTGGGAGCCAAAGAGTACTGTATTCCAGATGCATAAACCTATTTAGTTATTTTAAAAGTTTCTGTATGACCTATAACTACAAACAGCATTTGCAAACACCAATCATCACAGTAAAAGAGTTTTTTTTAACTCTTATAAAAATTATGCACAGTCAGCCAAATGATTTTACCAGTGTTCAACGAATGCCTGGGCACAGACCTATTCTTTAAGTAGATACTAAAAACTCAAAATTGGTAGTAGCTGTATTCCAGGTGAAAGCCCATTCCATAAACTGGTTTGTCCATGGTGGATACTTAATACATCTCTGCACCCAAAGGCTGTTTCTTCACTCTTCCCCATCTCAGGCCAGGGTGGGATACCATGATTTGGGATAGGCAACCCATTCCATACTGGGACTGTTACTGCTGGGATAAGATAGGACCATCCACACTCAGACAGTCCCACAAAGTCTATCACCAGCTGCCAGTTTCAAAGTCTGGGTGTGGCCTTCAAACCCAGCATAGAGCCTTTGAAGGCCAGGAAAGTTGTCCACCTTCACAGTTGCTGGGAGGGCCTATATTAGCAGTGTGTCAACTTCCAGCGCTACTTCTGGTGGTGCTCTGTGGTTGCACCACCAAAAAGTGAGGACATTTTTGCTAACCAGCTCTACTGCTCCATTTTTGCTAACCAGCTTTACTGCTCCATGGCCTATGTTGTACCCCAAAGTACAAGAAGGCACAACTGGAGTGTCAAGTGCTTACAAGAGAAGGTAGTTCTTTAAAAGACCTAACACAGCACGATAATAAAAAAGAAGTATTCCCCTCGTAGCCCCATCATAAGTGTTGGTTGAGGAGCTCCGGAGGGACACTAGGGCTGTTAGCCCGTTTAATTATGTTTTATATTTTTGATACTGTATTTTAACTTGTCATATTGTTTAATACTTTTTAAGGGGGGGAGGGACCATAATGTTTTATTCTTATATGATGTTTTTTATATTTATTGTTGTTAACTGCCCGGATTGGTTCGCCACAAGGCGGTATACAAATTATTTATTATTATTATTATTATTATTATTATTATTATTATTATTATTATTATTATTATTATTATTATTATTATTATTATTATTATTATTATTATTATTATTATTATTATTATTATTATGGCAGTTTTGTTCTGATGTTTGAGGGTGTTTTTGCTAGGGATATGTCTTCAACATATCAGTGAATGGGGTGTCCAAAAAGCTCCATGGAAAAAAATCACTTGTGAAATTACCTGTTCTGAATCTCTAAACACAGCCATTTCCATTAGCCGTAGCCAGTACAGAAAGAGTCATTCCAATTAAGGAATTGCTTTTTTTGGATACCATCCGGTGAATTTAAATGTTAGATGAATATGATACTGTCCAATCAACTGCTTAAATTGAAACCCAGTAGAGCATCAGATCTAATCAGATAACAGGTAATCTAATCAGAGAAATATGGCTGAAAAGTAGCTGAATAATCCCATCAGTTGTCCTAAACCCATTAAGCTAATACAATACACAATGGAGAAAGTGACAGGTGAACTAAACAGCCTTTCTTGACACATGGAAGCAGTGGAAAACTTTGCAGCTTATGTTCTTTTAAAATAGCAAAGCACTGCTCCATTGAGAAACTTGCAATCTTCAGCATTCTGAAAGAATTTTGACACAGTTGAACTCATACAAGTACTAAGGTGGTATGGGGTAGCTAATATTTGCAGTCTCATGGTGATTCTGCTACCCGACTACATGCGCACTCACTATCTATAGTGCCATTTGTGATGGCATGATTTTGCTGTCCTCAGGTGTAATTTTGTTGCTTGTGTATCATCTCTTTGAAGAACGTGTCCTCACTTAGTGGAGATGAGGATGTATCATTTTGAGTGATGATCGCAGTGCCTTCCCTATGTGCTTGGCAAATGTAGATGTGGTACTGATTTCTTTGGAACGTCCTCACCCATCTTTGGATCTGCTGTGAATCAGAACATAGTTTGATGCCATAAAATGCACTGCAATACTTTATGCTCCACCCCTCCTTGCTCCCAGTCACTTGTGCAATGGGAAGGTGGGTGGTGGTCAAAACCTGTAGGTGGAAACTTCACTTCCAGTTGCCAAAAATGTATTCTTGCCCACACCCCATCTTTCCTGTTCCTCTGGTTCAACAGTGCATTAGTTGGAGTATCTCTTGATTGTTAAGAGTGTTTAACTCAGAATGTAAGATCCTTTGATGATATGCAGTTCTCTTTGCACACTTAGACAAAATATTATATCAGGGAAGAATATATAATCAGTAATGACATCAAGGATGTAATGACTGCCAAAACTCAAATGTCTCCTTGTAAAGTCTCCATATATTCTATTGTTCTAACACAGAATATGTATCTGGAATTCTTAGCATGAGATAAGGATCTACAGCACATATTTCTTTTCTGTAGCACTAGACTAGTACAAAATATTAGGAACTGTCTTTGAGGCACAGCAAGTAAATTTACAATAAAAATAACAACCAAGGAATCAGCAACAGAAGAAGACATTGGCTCTTTCTGCACTGGGCTTTATTCCAGATTATATCCTAAAACAGGGACCTCCATCCACATGCTGGTGCTGTATACTTGTTCATGTAGTTCTTTTTAGTCTTTCAGTCACTGCAAGAAAAGAAGTTGGTTTCCTATCAGGTATCCCAGTGGTATTAGGTTATCTCTATTATGCAGACATACTTGTGCTAAATCAGTATTACTTACTTGCTAAAGAAAACATGGCTTATTTAATCAAAACACTCCAAAAACTATTACAAAACCAGTCTGCTTGCCAGTCTGAAAGTGAGACGTGGCCTTTAAGTACATATTCTTTTAATGAGTCACTACACTGTCTTTAAACACATTTTGGGAAGCTAAGCTACTATGTTGTTAAAGTAGTTCTCAGCCAGCTCTTTCATGAAGTCAGCAAAAGAATCAAACCTGGTTGCAAAAAATATGGATCAAATATAAGCCCTCCACAAAACTATGAAGGGAAAACAGCATTGTTCAAGGCTTTAAAAGGGACTCTGTTATTGCATAGATTGTGCATTAGATCAGACAGCAAATTGGATATTGATAGAGCTATTCTGTAGAGTCAATACACTTTTTGATGACTGATACCTTTAGGTTGCCTGGTAGTATCAATCCCACTATTTGGAAACTAGAGAAAGGCAGTGTAATATAATATTCTCTTTGTGGCATCCTTAAGAGTAACCTAAGCTCAGAAATTGAGCCAATTGCTCCAGCTCTAGGGTTTTCATTAACTTCTCTTTAATGGTAATGGGACAAACAGAAAATTAATCTTCCTTCAGCTGTTTTTGCTGGCAACACATAAAAAAATATGAAGAATGAAAAATGCTAGTCCTTCCAAAAGAGATTTCCAGCCATGGAAATAACTAAGGAATCATACAATATCAAGTAAGTTTTGCAATTAAAAATTACCATCTCTAACTAAGTCTGTCAAGCTTAAAGTCCATTGAACTGATTCAATGAATTTAGGATCTCGTTTGCCATTTATTAAAATACTCCAGTAGAACAGGATTTGGTTAACCATTTGAACCAGCCATTTGAAGAACCACAACAACCATGGTGGTTACAATCTCATTGAATCTGATTGCTTCTTTTAGAAGTCTGCTTAAGCATTTAATATTTACACCAGACCATAGCAAAGCAAAACCAAGATTATGAAAAACAAGAAGAAATATCCGAGAGTTGTCATGAAGTACCATTCTGGATGGCTCCATGCAAGAAAGGACTGTGAGGTTTGTAGTAATACAAAAAAAAAGAAGAAAAAGTGAGAGGTGCCTTTGAAGGCAATGAGAAGACACCTTTGGCCCAGATGTGAGGTATCATGATGGGCACTTTGAAGACACCAGTGCCGTCAACAGGGCAGCTGTTGCAATGGCACTGCAAAGGCATCTTCACATTCTCATTGTAAGTGTGCATGTCAATCCAAACCACACCCACATTTTTCATTCTATGTGTGATTTCCCTTCCTCAATTCAGATCAGATGGTGCTAGCATGTATGTAGGTCACATTTATCAGGTCTACAACTAACCCAGAGTACTGAGTCCCTAGGATGAATCTGATCTAGGACAGGAATAGTGCACTCCCAGTGACATACACTAGCATTCACATTTGCGAGTGCTAATGCATGCTGTCCCTCCCCCATGCATCTGCAGACCTACCAGTGGTCCAGAAGTCTGTCTGGGGGCTTTTTCTGCACTTGGCTTTATTCCAGCTTATTCCAGGCATCAAATTA
The DNA here is from genome assembly GCA_023333525.1 of Aspidoscelis tigris stejnegeri. NCBI lineage: Eukaryota > Metazoa > Chordata > Lepidosauria > Squamata > Teiidae > Aspidoscelis > Aspidoscelis tigris. The sequence continues at coordinate 70,458,455 of JALMGA010000006.1, forward strand.
TTTTCATTATGACAGTGAGCACATTCCGGTGGTACTAGTGCCCCAGGTCATCTGACATGCCAGCACGCTGACATGCCAGATGGCGCCCAGCATCAGGAGAGGTGTGAATGTTCTCTCCGCTGGTTGGGACAGGTAATTTTGTGCACCATTGCTAGTGGACACTCGGGTAGCCTCTGGGATTGCAGGAGATGTTTCTGGTGTGAAAACACCTCCTGCAAGTGCAGATGGTGATTCCCGGAAGCTACCCCAACATGCACTAGGAGGCCAAGTGTGAACGGGCCTCTGGATTAACATTAGTGCCATGCAGACAACAGGTACTAAGCAGCTCCTTGATCTAGATTAGCAAATAAGTGCAGAAAGGCCTAGAGAAATCAAAAAGCATCTTCCAGAAAGAGCCTTGGTCATACCATGGCTTGGTCTGATCCTGTGAAACAGTTCATATCTTTTTTTTAATGCTGAGGTAGAAGTTTTCTGCTGCTGTAACGTATAAGCACTGAAAAGAAGCTTTTAATAAATCATTGTCACTGGAACTGAATAGGCCATGCTGGATTATGAAACTCCATGTAGTATATCCTCTAATTTGTTTCTCAGTTGCTATTACATTGCTTATCCTCTGTTTCCTAGTACAAAGTAAATGAACGCACAACACTTTTGTGCATTAAGAAGGGAGTTAAGGAACATGTGTGGGAAACTGAACAAACATAAATCCTCTACTAAAAGAAATAAGAACAATGGGATCACGGTGGACCCTCCCACACACAAAACAAAATAGAAAATGTTGTGGGCCAACAAAAAGCTGGAAATTAAAGTGGAAACAAACAAAATCTTTCTTTAAAGTCTTGGAAGAAGTATAGATAAATAAATACAATTATCTGCTGACAAGGAGAGAGAAGTATGTTATTGTATTATTTATTTTCCTCCCATATAGGGGCTCAATAAACACTTAGAATTGTATTCCCACTGACAGAAGTGGGTGTAGGCCAAATTTAGTGGTCTCTAGGTATGCTTAGGCCAGTGCCTGAAGCATTGTCATGGCTGTTGTGTTGATTTGATAGGTCAATAGAATCAGAGGCCTTTTTTGCATTCACCTTGAGTTCATCTGGCTCAGAATACCTGGGCCACTGATCTGGATCTTGTGGAGGCATGGGTCAGATCAGAGCTGTCTGCACTGACACAGCAGTTCCAGCCCATGCTTCCCTGCAGCAGAGAGGTTGGTGTGTACACATCCTTCAGCTGCACATCCTTCCAACAACAAATGTGTTGCAACTTTGCAGACAAGTATATATATAAAGATTCTGCACTACTCCTTAGTAAAAGTATTTTGCCTCCTTTTATCTTGCCTTTCTTATATGCTCTTCATAAGGAATACTTCCTGGCCTCTCCAAACTAGACATTCACATAAAACTGTGCAGGACTGGGCAAGGGTTATGATGAGCTAAGGATTAGATTGTCAAGGACAGCAAGCAAATCAGGAAATCCCAAGCAAATGGCAGGGGGAGAAATTGCGTAAGAAAAAAAGTGATTTTAGAAGCAAACAAGTAGAACGGGGTAGACACATTCAGTGAATGTTGTTGCAGTGTACCTCATCTCTGCTTGCGCAAACGTACATGTATTTCTGGGGATGGGGATAGGTTAAAGTCACATGTTCCCGATCTAATCTGAGGCCTGTGAGCTGTGCTATTTCTTTGAATGAAGTTTTCAAATGCATCAACTTTGCTCCTGATTCATATAACATTCTAAAAGATCAGCCGTTGTAGACAGTTTTCCCATGTACCTTTTTGAGTATGCAGGGATCACATATCTTCCTTGGCACTCATCTAGCTACTAACCCACCATAAGTGGTGACAGGAGCATTTGAACAGCACATTGGAGGTAGGTGTTGGAAAAAAGTACTTACCTATGTTCTCTTTTCCTGGCTCTGCCACTGCTGCAACACCACCACTCACATTGGATCTACCTAGTCCAATGCCAGATGCCTGTCCATCATCACTGGAAATCAACAACATGGGTAAGGAACAAAACTTCCCCAGCTGCAAGGTTATTACGACTGGGGACGGAGGGACAATGTGCAAAGAGCATGCCACTTCTTTAATAAAAGTGCTAACATAATGCTCTTAATGTGCAAGAGTAGCACTTGTCCCCCTGCCTTGTGACTTCTGCTGTATTCTCGATACCCTTTCTATGCTTAACATGTTATTGATCTTCTTTTAAGATCTAATGAACCCTAGACATGACTACACTTGCAAAAAACTCTGGGACCATAAAAGGTTTTTCTGCAAGAAATAATAAGAAGGATATGAATCGCCATCTTCTACAAAATGCATTATTTTTCACCCTCACTGATGAAGGTTTTCAAAGAGGATAGTCTCTTTTTGAAAACCAAAATCTACACAACACACTGGCTTTCACCTTGTTCAGCTTCCCTTCTTCTCCACTGTAATTTGATGGAGATCTGTAGAGAAAGAAGCCATATCAGAATGGTAAAAACTTTTGATGCTATCAGTTAAAGGATTGGCCATTCTTTTCTCTCCCTATAACCCCTGACAAGCCAGACTGCTGGTAGAAACATAAAAGAAATAAATGAGATTTGAAGTAACAGTAGCTGAATAGATGATGACCTGAACTCATTTGTGTTTTTTGGCATTTATTTCTTAGCTAATGAAATAAACAGCCCCATTCATAGCAGCTTGTTCCTTTTTTACAAAATGAAATACTGTATTTGCCAGCTGCTTACTTCAGGCTAAGCAACATGTTACATCGATTAGGAATGGATGAATCAATTCATTTACTTCACTTATGAATGCAAATTTACATTACCTGAACTGATGAGCAAACTGAAATTCAAGTAGCCTTAGAAATTCACACTTCACGATTTTTACAGCAAGCTCAAAAAGAAGCCAGAAATAGAAAAAAATGCAAAAATAAATGTTTCTGAGAAAATTCAATGTGTGTTGGTGGATAATGCTGCTTGCAAAAATCGTATATGCCAAGTAAAACTCTGTTAATCAGAAATGTTTGTTAAAAAGCAAAAAAAGCAGATACTTTTAAAAGTGTTAAAAGTGCAAGGTAAAAATATGCAAAAAAAACCATTTTTTAAAAGTGTTATATGCATGGATGAAATTCAAGAAATTAGTGAGATGCATCTATAAATTTTCATTTCTCACTAATTTCTTGAAGCAGTAGTTAAGTTAGGTAGGTATTGTATAGCAAATTAGCTGAGAGTGCAAGCCTGCAAGGGGTGGAGCTTACAAGCTCTAAGAAAGGAGGGGGTGAACAAGCTCCAGTGGCTTAACCAATGAGAGACTGACAACAGTGGAGGAGAAGGCTTAAATAGAGTGGACAGCTTTGTTTGTTATCAACTAAAGGGGGTTGAATGGATAACAGCCGGGTCCCTAGAAAACCCCTTAAAGAGTGAAATAAGGGTGGGATCCTGACTAGAAACAGAGACACTGAACGAAGGGTTTTAGTCTTTAAGAGGAAAGTTCATAAGTTGAAACTTGTTACCTGTTTTAAAGTGTGTTAACAAAAGCAATTCTTAAGTTCAAGTTGAACAGTGTGCCTCAGAGTGTGGTTGCCTTGGTAACGGGACTGAAAACAAAGTATCCAAGTTCAACAGGGAGAGAGTGTGGTCTATGTCAGCAGCTGAAGACAGTTAAAGAAGTCTGCTTATTTTTGTTGGGAAGGTTGGCACTAAAAAAATAAAACCCCATAGAGGCTAGTGAAGCTGGGGAAGAGTGGTTTATCGACTCAGGAATAAGGAGGCGTGGCATAAGGGATGTCCAGTGTGTTGTGAAGAGAAAACATTACATCTGGGGGAAGATTACAGCGCCAAGATCAGTTCAGAGTGCTCCCATTTAACTTTGAAGAAAACAAGGCATTGCAAAATTCTTTTAACAGCTCACATGGTAAGCTGATCTGGTTCTAATTTGCCAGTATCAGTGGCATAAGGGTCTTTTGTATTTAGTTGTCTTCTGTGCTCTTTATTTCTTTGAGCAGAAGTGAGCCATGACACACAGAATAAATCTTGGTCCAATCTCCCTCTGTTTTCCAGTTCAAGGGCCTTTCTTGACATAATAGCTTTGTCGTGACTCCTTCCTCCAAAATTAGTCATTGTCTGAGAGAAGCCTTTGTTGCTACCATTTTAAAATGTTCTGAGAAGTATGTTCTAAAGTCAGAAGAAATGTGAAAAAGATGACATGCCTCTTATGGTTACAGTATAATTAAAAGGTAACACATACCTTTCCTTTGCTGCTGGAACAGTCATTTTTAAGTCAATCGTAGAAATCTGGTAAGGAGGTTCATGACACAATCCAGATGCAAGAGCTTACAAGCATGCCATGTGTGCAGTGAGGGATCTTCACTACAACCAAGAACACTAACTAGCTGAAGGTCAATGGGGAACGGCAAAGTCTTCATCCTCCTCTATCAGATTTCTATGTTTACTCTTCATGAATTAACCTTTGAAAACTAAATGCTGCCCCTTGTGTGTTCTTAGGAAGAGAAAACATATGACTACTCATAGTTTCTCTCCAAAATATTTAATCTGTCTTCCCAGTGCTGATTATCTTCACTATATTTCTTTAATGTTGCTGGAAACAAAGTTTGCAAAACCATATTACACCCAATTAATCCCTTTTTGGGGTCTGCAATAAAATATGTACTGGATCAATGACTGGCAACTATATTTTGAAAGAAATTGTGTGTTTCTTGATATTTACTAAATGATACTTGGGGCATATGTGTGCTTGCACACCCAAATTTTGAAATCTGCACAGCTTATGCTTCCAGACACAGCATTTGAACCTATGTCCATTGCATGGGGACAGGGTAAGGTAACTGTGACCATGTCATAATTGTCATAGCAATGGAAAGCTCTGGAAGCTGAAACAATGCAGATGGTCCTGGACAGAGTTTCTGCACTTCAAGCTGGGGATGGTGCCAGTGCTTATGGTGCAAATGCTGGCCATCTCTCCTGAATTTAACTACAGCAGGATACTATGCCACTGCAGTTAAGAGTGAAAAGGCCCATTTATATTTGACTGAAGTTACACTCCACTAGTGGAGTTGTAGTACTAGTTACTGTCTCCACTGGAAACTACCTAATGTAATAACTCTTCTTTTTTTCTGCTGTATCAGGAGTTAAGGGTTGTGAACTGGAGTAACAACACTATCTGGTAGGTAGCTGAAACCTAAAATGCAACTAGTCATGCAAATAAAGATGCAAAATCCCAGAAACCAACCAAAAAGTGCATGTGAGGTCTCGGGTCTCCAAAGGAAAGGGAAAACATTGCCCAGGTCTCCACTTGACTATGGAGCCAGCTTCTTTGTGGCAACCTGAGAGGAGATGCCATAATTACCTCTCTGAAGTTGCCTTTGCATTGTGTCTCCACAAAGGTGATTCAAGCATCTGCAATGAGGCGGAAAACTTTATTTTGAACAGGAATTGTGGCTGCAAATGGAGTGCCATGCAAAGTCTTCCTGCAAAGTGTTTCTCGGGGTGCCCTTGACCATCCATGGAGATGCAGCAAGGGCAGAGAGGTAATAGAAAAAGTGGGTTGAAGTCAGAGCTGGAGGGATTAAGAAGATGTGGAGAAGCTTGTGGAGAGCTCGATTTTGAATCCAAAAGGTTGTCTAATGGACTGGAGAAATAGAAGGTAAATGTTCCTTCCTTAGATAAATATCAGAACTTACCCAGTGGCATGAAAGCAAGGAAAGATAACCACGACAACTTTTGCTCCAACTAAGGCAAAGGCACAACATTCAATCTTCATTCAAATAACTTTTATGGCCTGTTACTGACCGACAGCCTGCTACCCAAGGTCCTGCTGGCTTGAAGGTGTCAGGACTTCATCTACTAATAACTTCCCATACTTACCATCACTACCACTATCACTCTCTTAAGAGAAGAGTCTGAAATAATGCCACTACTGCTTCTAGAAGGAAAATATGGGCATGAAATTAGTTGAGACTGGTTCAATCTCCACTTAGACTCCCGGTTGTGGCATACACAACATTAGGCCAGTAATATTCATTTTGTTTCATTTTTTAAAACAAAAATCTGCCATTACTGACAAGCAACCTCTTGCAAAGTTGCTACACTGCTTAATATTCCAACCTAAAGAAACTGAATGAGAGTAGATAGGACACTGTTACCTCTTCATTATGGGGAAAGTCCAGACGTATTCTTGTAAGGTTAGGCCATGGCTCTGCATGACAACTATGCACAGTCACTGCATAAACTAAAGCTATGAACTTTTGATTATATAAAGCATATATTTTAGGCAATCTATTTTATCTGTAGTTATAGTTATTTAATTGCGACCCACCCTGAGACCTTGGATAAAGGGCATGATAGAAATATAAATACGTAATATGTGATTCATTTAATTTTAGTTAATGAAAATCAACCTGCTGTCACTCAGATTTGCTTTCTTTTCTGCAAAATATTACATGCAATACTATATATAGCAATATCTTGCTCTCAGTTTGCCTAGAGTTAAGCTCATTAATTGGAAACATGCAGGATTTGCATTTTCCCTCATCTCTTTCCTTCTTTGGTTTTTCTTTTTTCCCCCTTTTTGGTCCCTGGACCATGTCATCTATAATTCATCCATTACATTGTTAGCTGTTTCTATGTAAAACAAGGATGTGAGCATGATTTAGCAGCATTGTTTCATTCCTTGATCAGACTCTGCAGCTTCATGCATCCCATTGAGATGATCAGAGTGCCAGGCAGAACCTTCGACTCAGTACATTACTTCCTCTGCTGGAAACTCTCCTGCTACAACCATTACGTAATTAAAAGAGAGGAGAAAAGAGTTACAAATTAAACACTGATGCAATTAAGTGGGGCATTCTTATTCATAGGGTACTTGTGCCATTCAGTAAAAATTAGACTCCTTGTCTAATTTACCTCCTGTCATTTAGTTAATTGTCCAGACAACTGGAAGAATGGCCATTGAACACCAGTGAATATTTTTGAACCTAGCAATCAGCTTCCAATTCATGGTCATTTCCCTGGGGCATGGTTGCCCGTGATTTACTTCACATTATGATTTAGTATACAGAAATGGTATGTTTTATATTTTTCCTATACATTGTGTGAATTATTATACTTTCCCAAACTCACTGTCTTGTACTGAGTTATTCATTTTCTTATAAATGCACATTTGCAGAATGCTCACTTGCTGAACCAATGCATGAATTGAAATATAAATATTCTAAGAAAATGGCTCTTCTTTGAATTTTGCCATATTTTTAAAATATATTTTTCTGAAGAAAGGTCTGACTAAAAATTAGTATATTAGGGGAAATGATATATTAAAAATATATTTTCCCCTAAGTAAAATATCTGATTAAAAGTTTGCTTTATGGCAGTTGTATGTAAGAGCATGCATATGAAAACTTTTGAGGTGGATCATTTATAGAAGAAAAAATGAAGTTGAAAACCAGTTAAGAAATGAGATGAGACAAATGTATTTGCAGATTTATCAACTCAGTCTCTAGTGAAGGGGCTACCAAAAGTGAGTCAAGTGTGTTATAGCAGAGCTGAATAAGAAAAGAGAGCAGAGGGAAATGTAACTGCCACCACGTTTTACTAGCACCCCCCCCAAAAAAAAGAGTGCATTGGAAAAGAAAGGAGGGGAAGAGAGGGATGAATTTGGATAAAGTTGCATTATACTTTTGCCTCCTAATTTAGACATATTTTAGTCAGTGGTGGCTGTTTGTTCACTGCAGAGAGCAAGGCTGCATTGAGATGCTGGTTAAATATTCCACTATAATAGGATATTCCAGAGTATCCATGCTTTATTCCAGAATATCCAAATACTGCAGAATAAGTAACTAATATCTGGATGCAATTGTCCTGTACTTCCAAGAAATCCATAATTTATTCTCATATCAAAATATCAGTGCAAAGATCATCAAAGTGTGTGCCATTATTCAAAACAATTCATTCATTTAAAACAACGATCCAGATGCAGTCAGCTGAAAGCCATTTTGTGGTCAACCATCACCATGAAATATCTAAAGCTGGATCATGATTGCCTACACAAAGCTATTGAAATGACCAAGAATTACACTACGGAACAAGGCCTTTTGCAATAAAACACTTTCACAAGAACCATGCACATAGTTATCTACAGTTAAAGAAAAATTACCCAAAGTGATTTAGAGCAGACAGAAAAGAAACGATACAAAATAATAAATCAATGCATTATAATGCATAGTACATTATACAAGATAACAATTTACAGAGTAACTCAGAAACTTAAATAAGATAAAAGTGATGTTAAAAGCCAGATCTAATAAAAGGGGCCCAGTCCTGCAAAGAAACAAGTTCAGCAACTCCTAGGTAGGCAGAAGAGGCAGGGTGATTTCAGCTGTCATCCCTAAACCACTCCCAGAGCAATGGCATGGTCCTTCTGCTCCTTGATCTGAGCTTCCAGGGAACCCTTGTCAACCTGGTGCCATCCAAATCTTTTGGACTTGAAAACAATCAGCTTCAACCAGCAGAGTGAGAAGTAATCAAAGGCTGAATTATTGGAATAATAATCTTCTACAGAGTTTACAATGAATTCGTAATACTGGGCATTTTAGTCTTTCTTATATCGCTGCCATATTCTGCCACAGAACTTGTTTCTCAGATACAACACGAAACTTGTATTGAAAGAATCAGAACACAATCTATATAAACTGCTGAGCTAAAAGCTTTCCCCTCCCCATTTTATAACAATAAAATACTCTAAACCACCCCATAATTCTTTTACTTTCTTTGTGTTTGTCAAAAGGTTTCAAAGTAATAATCAATTTGCCAAACAAACTAACCGTGGGGGAGGAAAAAAGACCTTGTGAAGACTGTAACTCACCAATAGTGAAAAAGCAGATTAGCAAGGGTTTAGAAGGCTAAATGAAACTCTCTCCTACTCACAGAACTGCTTAAAATTCAAGCTCCTTGATTCTGTATTATCTTTGAGTAAAAGAAAACAGAAAGGAAGATAACTCCAGATATTAAACATTAAAAAAAGAAAGCATATATCTAATCCTGAATTAGATATGAAAGTGAATGGCAGGTTACTCATGGAAATCTGCTTTAATGCACAAAAGCAAGGATCTTCTTTGTCTTCACACAGAATCTGTGTTGAAAATACAAAGAGGAAGGCGAGTAAAAATATATATTTATGTTTGCTTTCAGCAAGGTTAAAAAATCTGGGCTGCATTCATCTCTAATGAAGCAATTCACTTTAACTATCTCTTCATTATGATGCACTCATAACTAACCAAGGGCCTTTCTAATAGGGATGTGCGCACGCACACCGAAAAAAGCCCCACACATTTGCTTCACCATTAAATCCTATTGATAGACACTCATGTAGTCCACGTGGCTGCCCCACCACAGACAGAGATGATGATGATGATGATAAATTGAGACAGATGGTGGGTGGGTGGGTGCTTCTTCCACATGAAGAATATAATATAATATATATATACAGTTTTGCAGGTAGTCCAAAGAGGATAAGAATTCAGCTTTTAGGTTACAAAAGTATTACTCCAAATATTTGGGTAGCTTCTCACATCCCAAAACATTGGTCTCTATAATGTCATTCGGCCAAGGAGAGAAGAAAGGTACAATATGAATCTGGAAGCAGTTTTCACAGAGTTTCTTCACAGCACTAAAGCATATGTTATTTTGTTCACTTTGAACCCTTACTCCTGAATGCCTACTGTTCCTGCTTCCTTCTATTCCCACTGTAAGATGCTGCTGTCACCCCTCTGAGGCAAATAGATATATCATTCATCTTATAAAGGCTTTGAGTAAGCTCATATTTTGTGTCTAGCCTGTTTGGAATGCCACATGCAATTACAAGCTGCACTTTAACTCCCCAGAGCCCCCACTGTCTATGTCCCATTAAAGTTTAATTGTATCTTTACTTTTTATTCTTTCTTTACATCGTTTAGGAAAATATAGAGTAGCTTTTAGAATTGTTTTCCTGATTGCTCTGAGTGTATTTAACCCTCAGATACCAAATTGGGGATGGACGGACGATGATTTTACTTTATGGGGTAGATTTCTACCCCAGAGCTACAAATGTTGAAAACGCAACAGAAAATCAGTGGCCAGAGATTGGTGCGTACTCCCCCTACAACATGGTTGTTAAAGTTTGATAGTTTAAGAAAGTAACCTGCAACTAACCCAGACAAAATCTATTATTTATTAGTCTGAAATCGTTCATTTAATTTCAACAAAAAACCTAAAAGTATAGAAAAAAGTTAACAAGATATGAAGCTTTTTTTCAAAAAAGATTGCATGCTAGTTAGAGGACTCAGAAAGGTGACAGTGTCTAGATAGTTGCCCTGTAGAGCTAGCAAGACTGAAAAGATATGCACACCTGTCTCAAACAAACACACTTAGGCCCTGTTCCCACTTGGATTTTAATGAGCTTTGAAAATGTTTTGAAAATCCTTTGTCTCCTTTGTCCTGCACTTTCTGAGGAGTAAATCACCCAAAACCACAATAAAAATTCCCTGTAAAAACAGCTCTCGCTCCCATTTTTTCTGCTAGCACACTTTATGTTTTTTGCTTTGGGAACGGTACTGCAGTATTGGGGGGAGATCACGTCTTTAGGGTTGTCATCCCCCTGATAGCCTTCTGTGCAATGTAGGTGTATCATTGAATGGGTGGGAGAGCAGTACCTTGCCATCCCTCCCATGTTTTGTGGTAGGTGGGAAGAAAAACTTTGAGGTTTGGACAAAACCTCTCTTTTTCCTCTTTCCCCCCTTTTTGATCACCTCCCACCTGGTGTTGGGCCCCAGCGGCAGAGCTCTTTGCTCGCAGGGAAATATACAAAATCACCCAAGATCATACTTTTTTAAATGTCACAAGTGGATGGAGAATTTTAAAGAGAGAAGGCGAGAGAGAAATTTATCAACCATAATGTGCCCCACCACCGGATGCAAAACATGGGCTAGATCTTGGCTTAGGGAGTTGATTTTGTACACAAGTGCAGCATCGTGGAACCGATCCCAGTGGGGGAACAGGGACTGATTGGGACACAGCCCAGCCAGAGCTGGTAGGGACCTGGGTGCTCACCAGCTCGCTTTCTTTCTGTGTTGCTCTGCGGAGGAGCCCTCACAGCAATCCCTGAAGCTCATGTTCATTTCAGAGTGGTACATAGTGGTACGGGGAAATTAAGGGCCTCTTCCAGAATGGATCATCCGAGTGTTGATCCATCTTAAGCAGTCTAGCCCTCAAAAGTGTGGAAAATGGCCTTATTTGTTTTTATTAAAATAGAGTAGGTAGGCTCTTACTAAATAAACTGTTGTATTCACTTACAAGACTTTGTGGCTTGCCTTCAATAATTTTGTCTCCTCCAGGGCAGCTCACAGAGTTCTGCTGAGGTTACCCTCCCTTTCAACTTCCTCACTCTTCAGCGTCCTTCTAGTTTCCCATTCTCTTATGAACTTTCAGAACTATGAATGGCACATCAAAGCTCTCCAGGAAGATAACCATTTGGTGACCTAAGGCTTCAATGCATCATCAAAGCTAAGATCACAAAACCTTATTAAATCTTTCTCCAAAAAAGTGATTCCCTCTAGGAAGTTCCACCAGATAATAATGGGCCTGCATCTCTCATCCTGATTAACATAATAATAGCCCATAAGAATATAATGAAGCAATGGTAGAAGTTTTCACTTCATTACTTCCAAATATTAGTTTTCCTTCCTGCAAGCTTTGCCCTGTAAATTAAAGGGTATGAAGAATGGCAGAAAAGAAAATGGAATGTGATAACCTTTAGGAGAATCTATCGCTGAATTTACTCCATTGTTGATTTTTGTTTTGTTGTTTTTATCCAACACAGATATAATTTCAATGGTGGCTTAGGAACAAGCATGTATATAGTGCAAAAGGTTTGCTTTGCTTTTGTTTTTTTTTCCCCCATGACTAAAGGAATTTAATTATTATTTTTGCCATTCAGTCGCTAATGGCATGGGGATGGGCAACATTCAGTCTTGGTCCCGCACCCGGTCAAATACGAGCCCAATCAGAGCCAAACAGCTTGCATGGGGACGTGGCCATAGATTCATTACCTTAAAAAAAATCTATAATTTTTTTTAATTTGAAGCTTCCCCTTCTGAATTTACAATAAGATCTACACAATTCCTTTGGATTGTGCCAGAATGACAAGGGGTGCTTTTCGTTGGCATGCTTTGGCATGGCACTGAAAATCAGCTCCCTGCCATCTACACACTTCCTGTGATTTGGAATAAGTCCCTTAGTCCCTTTGTGGACCTGACTAAACGGGTTGTTCAGAGATCTGGATTAAGGTCCTCTTCATTCAGATTTAGCTTCATCTTGTGCAGGCGGATCAGGACCAAGGTGAGCATGGCCTCCTGAATCTGCATTAATGTGCTGATGTGGAGAGCCAAGATCCAGTCTAAAAGGTAAATCAAACGTGTTCCACACCTTATACACATAAGTTGCCTATATGTCCTGCCAAATTTCAAAAGAACAATACCACAATTATAAGCCATTACAGTTTTAAGATAAGTTTTAAAAAGAAGAAATAATTGTTTCCCTGTTTTGTAGTCACATGATTAGAAAACTACAGAAAAAAGCATGGTGCCCCAGGTACCAAATTTTCTTAATTGAAGACAAATAGGCTCAAAGGTCTTTCTGCTAAGCATCTTTAGAGATGACTGCAAGGAAGAAGGGGAACAGGATTTACTCTCCAGATATAATCATTTTCATCCTCTGATTACTAGCTTGACCTGTCTGTCAAAACAGAACTCTCCAATTGACCTTCTCATTCTGACATTTCACTTAAAGGGTATACTTTCATCCAACTCTGTCAGAAGCTATCTACCTGCTGACTCTTGATATCTACATTGTAAAGGAATCACAGAATTCTTTAAGAATTCCTTCCTCAACCTGCTATCAGACAACCCCCCGGTTACTCCAACATGACTCTCCTCAGCTCGTATAATAGGATTTGCCTTAAATTATTGCATATTCTTACGGGAAACTGTGGCAGGATCCGCACACATTGACATGTCCTACAGTGTGTTGTGCTCACACTGGATTAAGTGATTCCACCCAAGATTGGAAGGGTAACTGTTGGATTGGGCCAAGGGGTACCTACATTTTGGTTGCTCAGCCTGGCTGGCACTTCTTGGGGGTGGGGAGAGAAGATGGTTCATGAACAGGGTTGAGCCATAAAATCCAAAGAAACTCTGAACCTTTCCTCACTTGCTCCAGCGGAGGCTGCTCCCAGACAGAGCATACATACTCTATTCACACCTCTTCTGGACAAATGGGGCTTGGAATGGGGCAGGGCAGCCATGGTTGTGCGCCATGGCAATGGCACTTTGGCAATGGTGCCACACATGCCCATTGACACAGTGAGGCAATCTCGGTGATAATGCTGGGTAAGTTTTGGATGCATTGGGCATCACATAGTGTGGATGCCTGATGCACCTTAGAAGTTCACCGACCTGTGTGCCTAAGTAAGGCGCAAAAAGACCCCCCACTTTCTGAACTAGCTAATAAGAAAATTAACATTATAACTTATACTTTCTTCATTTTTTAAAAATTGTGATTTGTTATGGCCTTCCTTATCATGCAGCTGATTTTAAAAAATTCAGAGAGTGCTTCTGCTCACTAATGCAGGTATGCTGTAATACTTCCAACACTTATCTTGGTCTTTTACTAGATTGTCTGGCCAAGGCTCTACCTATCTCCCTGGACACCTTCCAGAAGGTGCCAGGATACCATAGCTCCACAGCAATTGGCCAAGGAGTGCACTGCTCACACATACTGCCTATGGGTAAAGGGCACAATATTGTACTCTTTGAGGATCAACTTCTTTGTTACTTCAACGGGTGGCATTGAAGAATAAACAGAGATTCCGAAGTGGTTATTGATATGGTGACTAAGGTGCTTCTACTAAGCACTCACGCCATGCACTTCTAACTGCTCCGTCACTAAGCTGACTTCCCTTTGCAAACCCAAAGCAAGGATGTACCTGATTGGCAACATTCTGCTTGTCATATGAAGTAACACAGTTTGTGGTAGGAATGTGCACGAATATTCATTGGCATTTGAAATTAGATCAAATGTGCCAAATTTTGACATTAAACTTGAATAGAATGCCCCAAAATTCGAATGTAAACATTCAAATCAACTTTCAGACCTATTTGTTCAAATTATCCAGACATCTGTATGTGTGTGGGTTCTTACATGATGTGTACTTGAAGATCTACATCTTTCCTGTTTCCATACACATTTGTACGGATCCATACAGGACGAAAACGGGTTGCATACGGGATAACTGCAAAATGCATATGGACGTGTATGGATCCATCTGGATGTGTATGGATGCCAGGAAGATGTGTACAGGCACATATGAATGTTGTCGACATTTGTATGTGCATATGCAAATCAAAAATTCATACAAATAGATTTGAATTTGGCAAAAATGAATAGAATCTTGTTAAATTAGAATTTGACAGATTTGAATCAAATTGAATTTTCGGGGATTCGATTCGAATAGAATGTCAAAAAAAACATTCACGCACATCCCTAACTTGTGGGTTTAGAGAAGCAATTAATTGAAGCTGACAGGCTATAGTGCTTTCCCGAAAACTATGTGTGGAGTGCTAATGAAGTGTTTATCTTGAGAGAGAAGTTAATATTGAATTGGCACCCCCTCCTTACATAGATGTGGGATGGAGGAGAAAGAAAGTCAAAGGGTCCTCAAATCAGCTTCAGGTTTAAACAAGAGACTTTGTGTGTAGGATAGCAGACAGTGTGTTGTCGCTTTTCATATATAGATAGATATATATTTCTAAAAAAAAAGGTGGGGGAAATCAAATGAGTGTTCCGGTTTTGAAGTAGCGTTACTGACGATAATGTAAATTGCTTGACAGAACATTCTGTATTTGCTGGCATGCTGAGGATTTATAGTAGTCTTTATCTTTTAATGAGTTCTTAAAAGGCATTTAAAAGGAAATCATCTCTCCCTTTCCTTTTTTTGGGGGGGGGGTATTTAAACTTTCCTCATTGTTACTCAGCGCAGACTGCAGGCTTTCACTCCTCACTAGCCAAAACTCTTTTTAATTTTTCAAATTATGGTTGCCTGGTTGGATTACCCAGATGAAAGCCATCAGGGTTAGGGGCATAGCTAGGGATAGATTAGGCTAGAGTTGTCCAAGTTGAAGCCTCCAGATCTGGCTGAACTGCAGCTGACATCATCCTCTTGCCATTGGCCAAACTGGCTGGGGCTGATGGAAGTTGAGAATCATGGGCTGAAGCCTGAAAAATGCAGTGTTTTAGTGCCAGCAACACCCTGGCTGTGATCACTCACACTTAAGGTTTAATCCGGCTTCAGTCCACTTTGAGTGAGAAAATACATCAGCAAAATGACAGGCTGTTTTCCCATAGCAGTGGCAGCAGAGGGAGCCATTTTGATCATAAAAAATGGCATGAGGGAATCAAGTTAAACAGCTTCTTTCTTCTCATAAGCAAACTGACAGTTCCCTTCAGTTGAATTTAAATTTTCATGGGGTACAGAAAAAAAAATACGAGAAGATCAATCATGATCTCACACATAACGTGTCATTTGGTCCTATGAAACCCTGAGGTTTCTTACTGAAGCCTTTCTACTAAAACTGCAGGTACATCTTTTTCTCCAGAAAATGCCTACTTTGAGTCTGGGAAAGGTCAGAAAATGCCATTTAAATCAGTCACTAGGCAGTGATATTTCGCTTATAAAAGGGGCAGTCAGGCATTAATGTTTTTGCTTGAATCAGTCAGAGAATTTTAAGAATAGATATTGTGTGTATGTGTTTTTAACCACAACTCCTTTCCAAACTTCTAAAGCTTTATGTCTTTTTCATTTTAGAACAAAGGCACATTTCCTGGTGAGAAATCCCTTTATTTCGTTAATTATTTATTAAATTAATACAGCCATCCAATAAGTAAATTCCTTTGTTAACCTTGTAAAAGAAACACTAACAATACAGATTAAAATTTTAAGTATGCTAAAATACACAGAATCGGATGGATAAAATTAAAGCAATATAATAAAAACTAAAATGAAGTGATGCAGCCAGGATCTGTTGCCTAAAATGTGTGGGCAGAAGTAAAGATCTTCACCTGCTGTCTAAAAGAATATGTTGCTGGCACTAGGTGGGCCACTCTCTGAACTGACTGTTTCAAGGTCTGGGTGCCACCATTGAGAAAGTCACTGTATTGATCATTACCCATTTTATTTTATTTGCTGAGTACACATGCATAGAAGAATTTCTTAACTATATGCACAGAAGAAGGCAAAAGTAACAAAAGCAAGGAGGAAATACCATTAACATTGCTCCATCTAAAATGTGAATGTGCAACATGCCTTTGGACTAGGCAAACTGATGCCATAATAAAACCATTTTTACACTATTCCATGAGGAAAAGCTGTTCTCACACTACATGCCCTCCCATATTAAAAGGCCCATGAATTAGACAACTATATTCTCATGGAAAACATGCTATACTAGCTGGTCTACAATTTGCTACTTTATTGGAGATGTGCAGGAACTTAAACATTGTTCTTCAGTTCAGTTCAAATCAAATCAAACCTTGCTGAGTTTGGTTGACTCTAGATGCAGACTGAGCTTGCAGATCTGATTCTAGATGGAAGTGTTGCGTTTTTTGTTGTCCCAGCCAATAACTGTACAGTTGAACAATTCTGACCCCCAGCCTTAGATGTGCAGAACTGAGCGATATAACAGTTCTTATTTGTAATGAAAGGGCCAGATAGGATCATTTTAGAAGAAGAAAGGTCTAATGAAAGCCAAAGTGATAGGAAGGACAATAGCCAGAGGGTAATAGACCATTGACAAAGAGCTCAAGATGTACCATGCCCACTAAGGAAATGATGGATCTTTACTAACATTGGCATTTTTGGCAGACAGCCACCAGACATGCACAGGACCCACTGGCTTTGCGTCAAAATTGTCTTCTGAAGATTGCTATAGACAGATCCTTTTCCTTTGTATTCATGCATGCAGTGAGCTCCCCAAAGTTGATTCAACTGCAGTAACACAGAAATGGACATTTCAGCCTTTGTAACTTGCCCTACACGAGCCCTGTCCTCCTCCTCATCTGGCCAGCCCATAGTCCAGCCTTGCTGGCTTTGGCAAATAGGTGCTATAGTCCAAATTACATTAAGAGTACAAGGTTGAAGTCTCAATTCTCTACATAAGTCAATCTAATTTACACTCATAATGCAAACAATCCACACAGTGTCTGCATTTTGAACGGCTGAACTGGGGTTGTCTTAATAGCAATCTGTTCACACACTGCCTTTGCTCATGAAGAACTTTCTCATTTCCTTTTCTGCTTTCAGTATTCATAGGCGTTCTGCCTTATTAAAACCATTCTTCATGGAAAACTTAGAGTATAGTCAATGGAGTCATAGAAATCAATCTATTTATGAATGAATCACAAGAAGCATGAATGTTTTATACAGTCTGTTAGTCACCCAGCTCAGCTCATTACGAACTGGAATATTACAACAAAATGCAAGGCAGTTCTGAAATGTTATTCTGTTTTATGCATGACTGTAATTCCTACAATATTAACTGTAATTCCTACAATATTAACAAATTCCCAGATACCAGGTTTTTCAGTAACTAGTCTTGTTAACAATTACCTTTTTAAATCTGTTTTATGTGAACATTTAAATTAGAGTGGCTAAAGTACAACATGAAAGTTGTTCCTGAACTACCATTCCCAACATTCCTTGCTGTTGACAAGACTAACTCATGAAAGTTTTAGTTAACAGCAATTGTAGAGGCAACCATTCTGCCACTGATCATTTGAAATGTTCAGGCCATATCTCCATTTCCAAAAGGAAGCACCTTGGGTGGGGAAGTGTTGTGGAAAAAAAATATATCCTCCTCATCTCCATTTTGGAATGAGAGGATACCATAGAATACTGCCTCTTCTGTTCAGGACAGAAGCATATGCTCTACAAAGGAGACACCTCTGCTGATGATGACACCAGAAAAGGGGGCAGTGAGGTCACTGTGAGGTGCCTGCTGCTGTCAAAAAATGGAGATGGGGTGGCAATGGTTGTCTCCCTGGACTAAGTTGTCAACTACAAAAGCAAAGCAAAAGGAACTGCTTCCAAGCGAACCCTAATACCTAACTTCAGTTGTGTCATAATAAAGAGTAATCAGTAGAATATAGATGCAAGCTCACTGTCATTTGTCAGTTTTTTGTCCACAGTATACCTCTTAGGGCCCGTCTCCATGCAATTTTTATTCTGAATTTAACCCTGCTTTGCCTCGGGAGCATAAGTTTTAAAAAAAACCACTTTGCAAGTGTACTACTTGCAAAATAAGGGGCTAGCACATATTGTCCTGCAGTCATATGGACGCTCCCAGGTTATTTGGTTGCAGAGCAGCTGTCAGGCAAGTATAGAGGCTGTAAAGAGTAGGGAAGATTTTAAAAAACAGACACAAGAGCCGAGTCTGTTTTAAAGGGCTCTCTCAGTGGGTTATAGAAGCTCTCAAGAGCAGGAGATGGGAGCCTCTTTCCACTTGAATGAGTCAGTCTCTCGGCAAGGAGCTAATTAACAGGCAGCTCCAAGGGGCTGCAGGGGCTTGAAATTTCTCTATAACTGGGCGTAGGTAAACGTCTCCAGCAGGGGGAGGGAAGGGTCTCTTTGCTCTGCCTCCCTTCTCGTTCTCTGGCATGCTGTCGTGCTTCCTCCTTCCCTCCCCCCCTCTCTCTCCTTCTCTCTGTCTCTCACACACATGCACGCATGCACAGACAGGGGGGAATCCCTCCTGGAGGAATGTCTTCCTCCTCCCCTCCCTCCTCTCTCTCTCCCTCCTCCAGCCAGAGCCCTCCTCTCTCACACACACACACGCACGCACACACAGACAGGGTGGAATCCCTGTCAGAGCCTCACGAAAGCCACTGCTCTTTTAAACATTTTATCAGGGTTCTGATGGCCCCTCTCCCTACCTGAAAGCTGACAGTTGCCGATGCAGGGATTTACCATGAGGTTCATGGGGAGGGGCAGGTTCGCCTGGAACCCACGTTGTCCTCCATTACCATGGGGACAGCTGAATGCGAATTAAGATTTGCATTAAGCTGTCTCACTTCCACCCTCCCTTTTTTTTTAACTCCATGTGGACGCTCCCTTAGGGTCACTGTTGTAGCTGTTGACACATTGCTCACCTCTTCTGGCTCCAGCAGTCCCCCGTGTAATCTTTTATTGTTTTATGGTAGAATTCTGGTGGGACTCATGCACATTATGCATATGAACATGGAGAAAACACAATGATGCCAGTCAATCTCTGTAAGACCTCAATGTCTAAACTTGTGTATAGGGATGGGCAAAAATGTTCATCACCTTTGCAATTCATACAAACTGCAAAAGTTTGAAACTTTGCCTTCAAATTGAATATTGGCTGTATTTGAAGACTGGAATTCACAAGCGAAGCTTTTGTGCCTTCATTCAAAGCATTCAAAATGGCTGCTCAGTCACCTCCAGAGTGAATCTGCATTGGATTCACATTGGTTTCACAGGCGAATCCTAGTAAATTCAAAGTGACTCCATTCACATAAATGTGAACTTCTGTCCCATTCATGCACCTGTGTTCACACACCATAAAATAAAATAACCTCTCAGATGGCCTCTCAAGATGGCTTTGAGAACTATTGGCACACTAGTCTTCTCCACAGTCTATGAATATTCTAGAACAAGAGCCTCACTCCTGTCTCTAAAGGTCTTTCTGCATTGGCCCTCAGTCAGAATTGTCTTGTCTACCAGTGAAACTGAATGCCTTCTCTGTTTGTCATTACAATCTATCTAAAGCAGATTGAGTAGACCAGCAGGGACATGGCCACCTTGATCCATATTAACATGCAGATCAATCAGGCCCACATCACTATATGGGCCCTTAAAATGGTTTTAGGATTGATGCAGAAAGATCATTAGTCACTCATTTATCTTTTAATTGTCTCATATTTCTTTTACAGCTACATCTACTATTCATAGTATCCACCTTCATTTATTACCACCTTTGTTTTGGGGTGCAAACCTGGAGGGTGTCACACACTTTCTTGACAGGCTGCCAAATAGCACTGTGGTGAAGACAGTGGCTGTGTGATGTACTGTATATGAGCATCAGTGACATTCAGAAATGCACTTGAGAATTCCTGGAAGCTAAATTTAGATTGCTAAGCAGGTGGCTGAAAGCCAAGACCTCCAAGGTAGTGTTTTCTCAAATGTTACCTATTATATGTGTAGAGCACAGCAAGAAGGCAGAGATGAAGTTTGCATCTGTTAAGTGCTGGAGAGTATTTTGATTAAAACAAAGCCTGTACAACATGGACCCTGGTCACACTAGCAGTTTAGGATGACCTCAAGTCATCTTCAGGTCGTGTTTCTCACATTATATTTATTCAATTCATTTTCCAAGCTGGCCTACCATCTTAAATCATATTAACGATAGTCCTCATTTTTATAGGACTGAGGAGGACTCAGCCCATCCTGGCATTCCAGGCCATCTTCACTTCCTCAAAGTGTGAGTGGGAGGATGAGCTAGTGGTGGGTGGGGTCCAGTCTTTCCTTCAGCCAATTGGCACATGTGGAGTTCATGAGGCACCTCCCCTTCTCTCCTGAGTTTATGTGTATGATTCCTTTATCTTGTGTTTATTTTTTTAAAAAAATAATTGTACCTGTTTACATAATGGTCCCAAATCCCTAACCCAGCAAGGTGATCTCAGAATTATATATACTTTTATTGGAGTTTGAGGAGGGTTCAGAAGGGAAACCAAAGAGGCATGAATGCATTTGTCTGCCAGGCCCTCCAGGCATCCAGGCTCTCTGAAAAGAGGCCATGTGGACGGTTTTAAGAGGCTCAAGGTCACTTTATATAAATAAATTTGTTCTGATGACAAATGTGAATACATAGAAACAAAAACAAGCAAGGAAGGAAGAACAGCCATGTAATTTAATCTTATTTCATTTGTTATGTTTCATTCCCTGAAGGTGGAGAAAAATAATGTTGTGTTCTTTGCTACATAGTACTTAACATTTCTTCAAGGGATTATTATAGTATCTCAATAATCGGTAATCCTTCTAGGATGAAGCCCACAAAAACCCTGACAAATTTTCTTTCCCAGATCTTATATACTTAATATTGTATCTGAACTTATGGCTTTATGCCACTGTGCTTCAGGGATTACAACATCTCCTCATAGTGAGCATGTTTTGTTGCATTTCTATATCACTAATTCTAGCCTCAAGGGCTTTTAAGATCTTTTGTTCAGCGTTTTCTTATTTCCTGATGTTTTCTCAATTATTCTGGCTCTGGGGAATTCTGCAGGATTCTCACAATTAAGCCTAAGAAGCCTTAGCATTGTTTATTAATACTGAAATAAAAGATTATTTTAGCCATTCACCCTAACTGAAAGCTAAAATGAAAAGGGAATAAACTTGAGGAAACACTTGGTTCTGACAAGAACAATATTTTTTTTTCAAACATCATCCCAAAGATGATACTTTTCTACGAAGCCCTCAGTACTCAGTCTATAATTTTTTGTCACACAGTGTGGTTTTGTATCAAACGTCGCATGAAATTAGAGCAGGTTAACATTATCATACTAGTTTAGGCCACATGTTTCGTAAGCCATGAAAAATTTTAATATACATTTCCAGGCTTCCTAATGAACACAGCATGTATTTCTTCCTCATGTATACTATACACCTTGGTATCTTCTGTGATCCTGATGATCAGTTACCTTCATCTGCCCACTGCCTTCAAATAAGGAAGCTCTATTTAGAGATAAGATGCTGAGCACCTCTCTGCACTTGCATCTGTTGTTCTGTGATGGATTAGCTGCCTTCAGAGAACCCTCAGATGCCCCATCTCACTCCAGACCTCACCACCACCTCCAGAGAACTCTCAAAGTCAGCCAGTTTGGTCTAGTGGTTAGGGAGCTGGACTTTTATCTGGGAACACCAGGTTCAAATCTGCCCTCCCCCATGAAGCCATCTGGGTGACCTTGGGCTAGTAACAGCTCTCTTCTGAGCTCTCACAGCCCCATCTACCTCACAGGGTGTTATATTGTGGGAAGAAGAATAGAAAGGTTTGTCAGCTGCTTTGAGTCCCCTTAAAAAGGTGAGAGAAGTGGGTTAGAAAAGCCAACTCTTCTTCTTCTTCCATAACTATGCCATTCCACCATACTCAGGTTAGGGACAGAAGGTTGCCATTTGCACCAGAAGCACTGGTGCAATTCCCAATTTTACTACTAGCACTCACAGTGTGGACAATCCATCCTGAACCATCTGAATCACCATGGCCATGGCAACTTCTGTCCAGCACCTGGTCACTGCCACAGTGATGCTGATTCATTTGTGCAGTCACAACTGCCCTGTCCTGCCCCATCCTCCTGAAGCATCTTCACTGGAGGAAAGTGCAAACACTGCATGGGTTTGCTCCTGGTGATCTGGGACACTCCAGGATGCTCTGGGACAGAGCCAGCACCCCAGCATCTGGATGGCGCATGCCAGAGTATCCCGAGCCATCTTCAGAGGGTAAGTGCAAAACAGGGTCCTTGACTAATGCCTGTGCTACCTAAGCAGTAGTATCTCCTACTCACATTCATTTTCATACCTCCCCCTAGTTTCTCACATTCATTTTCATACCTCCTCCTAGTTATAAGAACTTCTTCCCTTCTCTCAGCATTTCCAGATTTCTAATAATCAAATCCCAGAATATTATTTACCCTCTACTAACTCAGAAAGCCTATAAGGGGTTCCCAGCTTTTAAGAAATGGCAATAATCTTCTCCTTCTAATGAACCACATCAATTTGTCAATTCCTGCCAAGTCTGTCACTTTTATTAACCAGTCTTCCACGGCAGGCAATATCAAACTCTTCCAGTCTTGCATATGTAATCATTTCACGGCTATCAGCATACTTTGAAACAATTTTCTATATGTCTTCTCCAGTCTTGAATCCATCAAATCCAGAAAAAAAGTTCCAGTTCTAGTTGTCTGTTATTTTCTAAAATATTTTACTTAATAGTATGCAATTGGTTCCAATTTCATTTTATTTCATTTTATTGTTTCCCATGTCTACCACATTGATAAAAAGTCCCTTCGTGTTTTCCACATCTCCAACAAATTTTTGAAACATCTTTATACATTTTAACTAATTCCTCTGGTCACATGGCAACAAGACTTCATTCTTACAAAGCAAATATTCTACCCCAACAGTCACTTGTGAAATACATATTATGTACTGTGGGGACATTTTGGCATATGACATTATATTAGGAATATACAGAAAAAATGGAACAAGAATGAGTGCCCATCGATAATTTCCAGATTCCCTCTTTGCTTACAAGACTTTTTAGTTGGTTTAAACAATAATTTTAAAGATATGCTCTAGTTTTTATATGTTTTTATTTCATTACAAATTGTGCTGTTCCACTGAATTGACCATAAGTTGTCCTGAGTTCCTTACGGTGGTAAAACAGAATAGAAATACGGCTAAATTCATAAGTCCTAAAGGACAGAAGGAATTCAAAGAAGCTTGCTAAAAGCATAATGATGCTTTTGAATGCATGTTTGATGTCCAGATTCAAGTACCATAGTGTATATGTTTCTGTGACCTTCAAGAGGGAAAGAAAGCTGCTTAGTGAAGTTGTACAAATTACTTTCGTTTGAAAGACATTTATTTATATGCATTATTTCAAAGAATACAATGGAGATAAATATATGGTATTCCTCAGTTCTGAAGCACTTTGCATTGTTCCTGTTCTTCAAAAACATGATGCTTGAAAAGATCCCAGCTTACTAAAGGGATGTCAAACTGAAGGTTATTTGGTGGGGTTAACTATTGTAAGGAGCAGAACCAACCACAATAATAGAGTCCCTTCAATCAGGGAATTCAAAGCACACTTCAAATATGAATAAGCTTAGTCTTATGGCTCTCATGTGCAATAGGCAGGCAATAATAGACCTCTTACTGATGAAGAAAATTAGAGTTTAAATGACTCTTTAAAATATTCAAACTCATAAAAGGAGCTATATGATGGCAAGTGTTAAAGTCCAAGGGCTCCTCAACAAAAGGAAGAATTCCACAGAGGAACATTGTGGCTGCTGCATTATGGACATCTAGCTCATTGTGCGGAGGAAGCTCATGAAGCAATAGGAAGTGGACTTAGGCAGAGCTGCTGATCCACGAACAGTTATTTTTTACAAAGCATTTCCTTTCAATGGACGCACGTGTGGGTGCATATGTGCATACACACACACACAAATCAGAACAGCCTGAAAACATTCAGCCAGTGGAATCAGATTTGAAAAAAGATAAGAAACGACAATAGTACAACAGCAGCTGCATGGAGAACACTTAAGTTATTTGCAGTGCTGTTCTGGAGTTCCATTTGGAGTTTCCAATTCAAATTTTATGGTCACTTGACCCAAAACAGGATACTTGTAAATGCATAATTTCCACAGATTTCCCCACCACCACCACTTAGGAGAGACTGCAGAGGCAGCATTTGCAAGGGGAGTGGGGAGCCACTATGCAAACTATAAAAGCTGTGGTCCTAAGGTTTAATCCATCTTCAGTCCACTTTCAGAGTGAGAGAATACATCAGCAACGTGACCAGCTGTTTTCTTTCAGTGTTAAATAACTCAGAAAATTCACCTTTGGGATACATAATGTAGAAAGAAAATTACTGGCCACTTTGCTGATGTGCTCTCTCACTCTGAACGTGGGTTGAAGCTGGATTAAACCTTAGGTGTGACCACAGCTCAAGAGACTCAGATGGTAGTGTAGAAACAATAGCAATAGGGAAGCAATAATACAAGCTGTACAAAATACTGTGATGGCAATGTAAGCAACAGTAGTAGGATCTCATTATACGTGGTTTTACTTATAAGGAATGAGCCAATTTCCACCTGTTTTTCAACAAACAGGCACATTTTTTACATATATGAGAGTAGGGGTGTGCATGAACGCAATTGTTGGGATTTGATTCAATTTGAATCTTTTAAATTTGAATTAAAACAAATTCATGTCAAATTAAGCAAGTTTGAATCTATTCATCTGAATTTTCAATTCAAATTGGCATTTACGAATATCAACTACATTCGTATGTGCCCATATTCATTGCTACACATCCTATATACGTCCGTAGGCATCCGTAGGCATCCCATAGTTATCCCGTATGCAACCCGTTTTCATCCCGTATGGATCTATACAAATGCATGCGGATGCAGGAAAGATGCATATCTGCAAGTACACATCGTGTATGACCCCATACACATGTGAATGTCCAGATAATTCAAATGAATAGATTCAAAGTTTGAAATTCGTTCAAATTTTTAAATTCAAATTGATGGGCATTTTGATTCAAATTTGAATCAAAATGTGGCTGAATTTGATCAAATTTCAAATACCTTCATATATTCGTGCATACCTCTATAATAGAGTTCAACGACAGTGAAAGCAACAGCAAAGTTGGGAACTTGTTACATACATTGTACAAGTGCTTGTGATGGCAATGCAAACCACAGCAGTGGGAAATCGCAGCACAAGCTACACAAAATGCAGGCAGTGGCAACAAAAACTTGCTATACTAGTTTTCTACTTGATGAGCAACTGTCATAAGTCTTCACAGACCAAATTAAGCTCATGTAACAAGGGATAGCTCTGTAGTATGAAATGTCGCTGTATAATCACTTATGATCCACTTCAGTTCTGACATTATCAGTTTAATTTGTAATCATCTTAAAAGCAAGGCAGGAGGCAAATGAGAAAACACAAAAACAGCTGGGACTCCTGCACCGGGTAAATGGAGCTTTAGGCTCATTCATGCTGAGGGGCAGTTGTGTGATGTTTGCACAAATACTGATCAAACTATGGATGTCTGCATTTTTTTGTGGTACTCTACTCCACCTCCAAATTTCTCAGTCACTTGGATGTTTGCGTAAACACCCTGAAGGGCTGTAAAATGTGGTCACAGATGGTGCAATTTGCAATGGAGTGGAGTGCAATACGGAGCTGCATCATTCACCCTTTTGGGGGGATGTGCACAAATGGGGGGGGGGTTGCATTTGATTCATATAAAATTGAATGTAAGAAAATTGGTATTCACTTCAAATGTGGTAGGATTCTATTCAATACAAATATATTCATTCAAATCCGTGTGAATATCCGATAGGAACGCATACATATCCGATGTGTATATCCTATAACATATGCACTCTGAAAGTGTTAAATCTACCCTGAATCTACTCTGAATCCACTCTCAAACCATGTTGAATTCACTCTGGATCCATTGCTGATGTGGCATTCGCATGCATCCCTAACCCCATTTCACGAATGTTGAAGGTTCATATGAATGTTCCGAAACATTTGCATTCATACGAATGCCAATGTATGAATGTTGCAACATTTGAATCAAATACAAATGACTGAATTCATACAAATTCATATGAATAACTAATGTTATGCATATTCATGCACATCCCTACTCTTTTTGACTGCAAATACAAATGCACTCTAAGCAGCTCAAATAAGTTTTGTTAGCTTTTAAATCCTAACTCCTTTTATGCACCTACCTGGGTTAGGTCTGGATCAGTAGATCCAGATTAACCAGACTCTCTGATCCAGTTCTTGTGGAGGACCAGATAAGCACTGTCTGTGGAGCTTGCACAAGCTTTTCAGTCACCACCACACCATGCCTTTGAGAGCCAGGAATGACTATTCCTAGCCTCAAATGATTTCTAGTCTTGAAGCCCGAGGGGGTGGTTTGGGGCAATGTGCTATGATACATCACTGAATAACAGCCCCCTCCAAGATCCCCAATGGCTAGGAATGTTTGCTTCTAGCCATCAGTGCACCACTGAAAAGCAGCCACCCTGCAGTCCCAGATGATGGATGCAGGCCATCTGCATGGCTTCCATGATCTGGAACAAAGTACCTAGTTCTCTTGTGTACCCGAACAAATGGCCCCACAAGAGATCCAGATTAAGGACCTCCTTAATCCAGATCTAGCTCCATCTTGTGCAAACGAATCAGGACTAAGGGAGTCCTTACTTTCCTTGTAGTTTAACATCTTAAAATGCATTCAGAAATGTTTGTACCATAGCTCTCGATCGTATCATAGCCTTGAAGATTCAGTTAAAACACAATATTCCCATTGGGCTTCAGCATCAGGGTTCAAGCTTCAAGACATCAACTTGGATCCAGCTCAGATCCACCTTAGGTTTTCAGAACAAAACTCCTCTGAAATGAGTGGCCAAATAAACTTTTTAAAACTGAAAAGATGCAAGCAATAATGTCGGACTAGATGGGAACAGGTGTCACCCAAGCCGCCTTGGCACTTTGGAACTGAAGCAAAACCTACCTACAGAAACAGCATTTCTCTTGCTAGACATATTGGGGGTGGGGTCAGAAGAAGACCTGAAAGAGTGCTTCAATTTGATCCAACATTCAAAATTTGAATTTTAGGGATGGTTTAGGAAATCCTGCATTTAGCAGGGGGTTGGACTTGATGACCCTAGAGGTTCCTTCCAACTCCTAATTCTATGATTCTGTGAATTAAGCAAATTCATATCAATGTCTTTGAATTTTCATTTTGAATTTGCACTTACAAAACATTTGTATGTGTCCGTATGCATCATTACACTTCCCATATGCAGCCATACACGGCCGTACATGTCCATGTGCATTCTGTAGTTATCCTGTATGTAACCCATTTTCATCCCATACAAATGTGTACGGATGCAGGAAAGATGCGTATCTGCAAGTATGAGCCTATACACATGCAAATGTCTGGATAATTCTAACAAATAGATCCAAAATTTGTTCAAAATTTTAAATTCAAATTTATGGACATTTGATTCAAATGTGAGTGTCAAAATTCAGATGAATTCGAATTTTGAATACCTTTGAATATTCGTGCCCACCCCTACTCAATACCACATTTCTCACAGCTGTAGAACAGTTCTCAAATTTACCCTCTGTACCATTCCCATTTCTAGCATTTATTTCTGGGAAAATCCATTAAGTCAGTTACAGACAGCTGGTGAGACATTATCAAGTTCTTTTCTACTAGAGATGTAACCAATTCAAAAACAGCAATTCAGTTCAAGTGGTTTGGTCCACACAGTGTTCGATTCAAACACAAACTGTGTTGAACAAACTCAACCCAGTTTGAATTCAAACCTCTGACAGGTTTGAGCCCTGGATTCCAAGACTCGATTCCAAGGATTGAACCTGTTCATTTAGAAAGCACTTTAGGAGTCAATAGGAAAACATTTGAAATTTGTATGAATTTGGCTGAATTGAGACATGCAAATTTGAACAGAATGTTGGGACATTCGAAGACAGACAATTGCATTCAAAATGAATGTTTTGATACATTTGTATGAAAGTTCATATGGATTATGTATGGGATTGAACATTTGTATCAAATATGAATTCTACCACATTCGAAGGGGATCTGTTCAACTGAATATAAATTTTCTTGCATTCAATTCAGTATGGAAAAGACCTATTTTAAGGGCAGAGAAAAGTCTTATTTTAAGGGCAGTTGCAGCCAAATATGAGCATAAGAACATAAGAGAAGCCCTGCTGGATCAGGCCACAGCCCATCTAGTCCAGCATCCCGTCGCACACAGTGGTCCACCAAATGCTCATGGGCATCTCAAGCAGAGACAAGGATGAACCTTTGTCTGCTCTTGAGTCCCAGCAAATGGCCTTAGAAGTGCCCCGCTTCCCCACCCCACAGCCTGAAAGTTGCACATAGTCATTCATTCTAGTAGCCATTGATATATCTGTCATCCATAAACTTGTCTAACCCTACCTTAAAGCCATCAAGAATGGTAGCTGTCACCACCTCTTCCGGCAGAACATTCCATAAGCCGATGACCTTCTGGGTGAAGAAATACTTCCCTTTGTCGGATCTGAGTCTCCTACTCATATGAACCAGTTTAACTCAAGTCAGGTGGCTCAAGCCATTCAAACAGGCAACCCCTGGTTCAGTTTGATTCAAACTGGCCCCATTCAGACTGGCCAGTGGTTCAGTCTGAACTGATTCAAGCCAGGTTGAACCTGAAACATCCTCTCCCTCCCCCACTATTCAGCTGCTTAACCTCCTTCAAGGTTAAGTTCACTGAAAGGAGCTAGTGATAACTTCATACCATCCTACTCAATACAGGAAGTTTGAGGTAGAGGAAGTGTCCTGCAGGTGATCATAATGTATACAAATACCAACTCTACTACATACTTTTTTAAAAAGGTTTATCTTCTGGCCTTTTTTTCAAAATAGAAGCCAAGACTGTGTATATCAATTTAGTAATTGTTGTGGCCATACACCAATATAGATATACAAGTTATAAAAACCGGTCAAAATATTGATTTAGGGTATAAAATATTCTAGTATCATAGAAAGTAAAAAGAGGAAAATTATAATTTCCTCCATTTCAGTAGTTTTTATATTCCAGGATGAAAAATACCTCCTGGCCTGATGAAAGGGAGCTGAATAGTTTCTAACATTGTCAAGGACAACTAAAAATTTGCCTGGAGATTTCTCATTTATGTTTGATTTTATCGCAACAGAAGCCCTTCAAATCTGCTTTAAAACCTGTGTCTAGCAAGACCCTAATAGTTTGGAAGTTAATACAAAAACTATTTGACAAGGCACGGAATAGATAAATTGTATATGTTTTTAAAATATTAAACATCCTTCTATGCATAGTAGGGTTCATCTAGTTTTATTGGCATGTGTTTTATGCCAGTCGCCTAGAGTGACTGAAAGTCTAATGGACATGTTTTTCCACTTTTCCCCAAGGACACTTTGAAAATGAGATATTATGCCCCAGGTGTTTCATCATATTAGGTAAAATGTTAATAAGTGGATAAATCTGAACATCTGCTAAGTCTCTGAGCTGCTTGAGGAACTTTGAAAAGGGGCCTGATGATTTCACCAGTTGTTTCAAAATCAAACATGATCGCTAAACTCTTTCACCTCTGGACCATCAATCCTAAATGCGGTCCAATTTCGGGGTATCCAATGTTACTACCATGCCAGAAAAGACTTGATATTGAGATTTCTTTTTTCATGCATTGGAAGGAAGTAGGACCCTTTTATTGCTTTTTGAAGCTTTAAACACAAGTTTCCCAAACTATGGGTTATGGCCCACTTGTGGTCATGAAGAAATTTAGGTGGATTGAAGTGAGGAATTTCTTATTGGTTGCTAACCTTAAAAATACATTTTCAAAAGCAAGGGCAGTAGTGGGTGTGTTATTTATTGCTTTATTCCAGAATATCCAAATATAGCAGGGTAAGAATATTAGGATATTAGCAGAATAAGGAATATAGCAAATAAGAATAACATCTGGATGCAGCCCAAGTGGTGTGCTGAGAGTTCCTAGCTATCCAGCTCATTCAGATCCCAGAGCCACTTTGCAAGCTCCTGGAGATGGCTTCAGAAGTGGTCCATTTACAGCACTCACCAAAATCCCTCTGTTCCTCGGCTTCTGAAGAAATTTGGAACAGGGTTGTGGAAAAGCAGGTGGCCCTTGCTATGCTATGCCTCTCCCAGCTCCATTCCTAACCCAGAATGTGTGATCTTGGTCAAGAGCAGACTCTATAGGGCATGTGGTTAGAATCCTGCCTCAGAGCCCTATTCTATAGTTGATCACCCCTTTCTTGAGGATCAAAGCAACACAGACAGGTGATATGTCAGACAAGGACAGTGGTGATTCCATGATGTGAAAATGGCAATGATTGCTGAATGCTTAGGGTATTTTGAGAACAAATGCTTAAAGGGATACCTTGCATATCTGCTTGTATCTGGTTTAGAAGACACAGGGGACAGGAGATGTATGAGAGCCAGACTTACACAAATATTTGCTTATGATTTTACTGGGATTAATAGCTTGCCTTTCAACCTGCTCCACATCTCCCCCAGTCAAGTTAGCTTTAAAGCTGACCATGTCATCTGGCGTAGATTATTTGCCATCAGGAACAGGCTTGTATTATTTCCACATAAGGGGTTTTGTGCATCCAGCCTTGCGAGTGAATCTTTTCTGCTCACAGTGACTTGAAAGCTTTTACTGCATTTACAATTTTGCTTCTAGGGAACTGGAAGGAGCTTTAAAAACAAAATCATAGAAAATAAGATAGACAAGTAATCAGAAAGAATTGAAGTATACATCTGGATCTCTTGCCATCATCATTTCCTTGCCTTTCTCCACATTTTTTTCCCTTTCCATTTCCTCTTGCCTACCATAAAATCCCATAAGTAAAGTTTTGAAATTAGAGGCAAGCACTCAGAACTCACCACTTTTCTTCAATGATAAGAGCATGTGAGTCATTCCTGTAGTCCTTCAACGCCATAATTGCCATGTTATAATTGCCATGTCTTGACAGTTAATTCTTCCATGCAATATGATGCAAAATGGTGTTTCTCTGCTGCTGCAGTCTAAGGCTGTGCTCAGACACAGCAAATAAAGCAGCTCTGGGATGTCTCAGAGGATTGTTCACACACCAGACTTCCCCTCCCCTCTCTTATGAATGTTCTGTGCTAGAAAAGGTGGATTAGAGAAGGGTTGGGAACATGTCTGTCTCTCTGAGGTATGTCTGAAGTGCACTTTTTGATGTGTCTAAACACAGCCTTACTCTAGAACCGTCTTCTACGCATTACATATATTGTAGTGGCTAAAATGTTGAATAAGGACTTGGAAGTTAAGAGTTAAAATATACAGTTGACCATGAAGCTAACTTGGTAATTCTGAACCAGTTAAGAAAGCTCAGCCTTACCAATTTCACAGGACTGTTTTGAGGAAAAGCAGTATGGTGTAAAGACATGAGTTTGTCTGACTTAGTGTCATAATTTTGCTGCTATGATCTTACTGGAAATAGTGGTTTTCAACATGTCCCATTTCAGGCCAAGTGAGGCTGTATCCAGACATCAGTTATTTGTTTCACTGTATTTGGATATTCTGGAAACCAGACATTGAAATATCCATGCTTTATTCTGGAATATCCAAACATAGGAGAATAAGTAATCAACAAGCTCCAAGAAAGTCCCACTAGAAATAGCACCAGAAGTGGTATGCTACCAAAAAGGGTCCTCCTGGAAACTTCAAAAGCCAAGAAAGAATGTTTCCAGCTTTTGAACCTACGGCTGGTTCTGAGCACTAGGCCCAGCCTTTGGAGTCAGTGGCCAACGTTAGGAGGGCCCCATCTTGCTCCAGTGACAAGCCATGCCAGAGTATCCACTCCTGATTCCAGGTTACTAAAGGTAAGTTGAAAAATGGGGGTAAACAACTTTGGACTGGTACAACCTCTAGAAGAGCCCTAGGATCATCTGAACAACTCTTACTGTGGGTCCTACATAATATAGAATGTCATCTTTTGATGACCTGCAGTTGAACTTTCTCAATGCTGGCACTTTGCATTTCCAATGTCCTCCTTTGTGCCATTCATGAAGTATCTAGACTTACTGCTCATGAGTGCTAATTACTTTTTACTCAAGCAATTCCTGTGTGTAAGTTTGCTTCTTTACTGGTCCATTCAGAGTTTTTTTAGTGTGTTTTTAATCATTGTTTTTACCCTTGTTTTTATTCATTCTTGTAAACCACTTTGAGATTTTTTTTAAAATAAACAGTGTATTTTTAAAAAAAACAATAAATAAAAGTGATGGGAGAAGGGAGGGCATGCCAGTTTTTAATGCTACTTCATATATAAGTGAGTTTGTTGTTCCTAATCAAGAGCCATATAAACACTAATAGCTGCAGCTATTAATATTGTGGGTAATGGGAAATGTACATAATTTACTAATTACTGCTTTCCTACCATTAAAGAGCCAAAGCAATTCAAGATCCCTTTGATATATTTATTTTATTTATTTCAAAAACTGTGTAGACCACTCCTCATTGATCATCTCAAGGTGGGTTATCTAGCTATCTATCTAGCTATCCATCTATCCACCCCACCCTATTTCAGAAGGTACCTCAGTGTAGTAGGGATGTGCATAAATGCAATTTTCTGGATTCAATTCGATGCAAATCTAATATCTGAAAATTCAATTTGAATTAAGCAAATTCATTTGAATTTTTGGTTCAAATTTGCATTACACATTGTTATGCATCCCATACACATCCTTACCCATCCATACACGTCCGTATGCATCCCATATGCAACCATTTTCATCCCGTACAAATGTGTACGGATGCAGGAAAGATGCATACATACAAGTACGCATTGTGTACAAACCCGTACACATATGAATGCCCAAATAATTCAAATGAATAGATTCAAAAATTCAAAATTCATTTGAATGTTTAAATTCCAATTTATGGACATTTGATTCAAATTGAAATGTTGAAATTCAGATGAATTTAATTGAATTTTGAATTTCTTCAAATATTCGTGCACATCCCTACAGTGTAGGTTACAATAAAATCAGTATAACTGCAGGTAAAATAAATTAGCTAAAACAATGACAATGCCTGCTTGGGAGGGGGGACATGATGTTCCCTCAGCCAAAGCCCAGGGTTACAGAGAAAGTCACAAATACCCTGTGACATTTATTATGCTGTTTCAGTGATACAGTGAACCAAATACCTATACAGATCAACATGATTCCATGAAACCAGTGGAAGGGAATATCTTCAATATGCAGAAAGAGTACTTTCCTGTTAACTGAGAGGAAAAATACACTTCCATTTGTGCCTATTGGAGCTGCCAGGATTCCTAGAAAAGTCTTTGAAAGAGAAAAAAAAATGCTAGAAGTTGTATGAGTCTAGATGGGCCCTGGGGAGCCATACAAAGACTTCATAATTAAATGGTATTTCAGAAATGTGCTATGAGTTTATAGGGTTGCCACCTATTCATAATTTTTATGCAAGTTAGAGCTCTGACTGCAATAAACAGGCCTACTGTTTTGAAAAGAGCAGGCTTGCATTTAAAAACCAACTAAGAATTGTTGTCCACGTTATCTATAAAATAAAATGACACATTATTGGGTTAAATGGTTCGCCATACTTAAAATGTAGGACTGATAGACAAAAATAGGTCTGCTTTTGGGTAAAATGTTATGTACACAAAAGGAGACTCAGGTGCCATTGGTCATTGTCTAGTCGTAATTTTCTTGAATAATCCCTGATTTCTTTTAAATATCCATCAAAAAATAAGAAGGACATAATTTTACAGATTAAGGCTCTTTCTGCACACACTCTTAAGGTTTTTCTGCACTTAGCTTTTGTTCATTCATATCAGTGGGTCTCATTGAGTCAGATCATGCGGAGGCCACTGACTTCAATTACTTGGAAGCCTGTCCTAGATCAGCACTATCTGCATTTATGGTGATGATCCAGCTTATGTTTCCCCACAACTGCAAAGTCATGTGAGCTTTGCAACCACCCTCCCAACACCTCCAATGGCTAGGAATAACAGTTCCTGGCCTCAGAGTAGGCCCGTAACCAGGGGGGAGCAGAGAGGGGACAGCCCCCCCAATATTTTGCCCCCCTCAAAAATTTTAATCCACCATTTGTGACAGTCCCCTCCCAAAATTGTGATAAGTTCCTCCAAATTTGTGACAGCCTTCTTTTCATATATATGGAGCTGGCTACGGGCCTGCCTCAGAGCTCAGAGGGGAGCAGTGCCCTATGGCCATCTGTACACCTCCTGTGATCCAGAATAAGGCCTTTAGTTCATATATAGATCCAATTAATGGGTCTACAACAGATCCATGTTAACAACCTCCATAATTCAGATATGGTTCCTTCCATTGTAGACATAGGCAGACCAGTGGGGGCAGTGCTCACTTGATCTTCCTATCATCCATCCATCCATCCATCCATCCGTCCGTCCGTCCGTCCGTCCGTCCATCTATATCTATCTATCTATCTATCTATCTATCTATCTATCTATCTATCTATCTATCTATCTATCTATCTATCTATCTATCTATCTATCTATCTATCTATCTACCATCATCATCATCTATCCTGCCCTATACCTGGTCTCAGGTCAAGTAACATTTAAAATCAGACATATATTAAAACAACAACAGTATATATTAAAACAATAAGGGTGCTTCCGCACTTACCGCTTGAAATCCG
Organism: Aspidoscelis tigris stejnegeri; assembly: GCA_023333525.1. Lineage (NCBI taxonomy): Eukaryota > Metazoa > Chordata > Lepidosauria > Squamata > Teiidae > Aspidoscelis > Aspidoscelis tigris. Next base: position 70,493,620 of record JALMGA010000006.1, read on the forward strand.
GATTAAGTAGATCCGTTTTTATGAAATGTGTCTCTAGCCAAGAATCTGGTTTTATGGATGTGTCCCTAGCAAGATTTGTCTCAAATACGGATCTAATAAGGCCCCATGCTTCCACACACGTGTGGGAAGGACGGATTGCGAGGAACAGATTCTGCCTTTGCTGTGCAGACACAGTAGCACAGATTTCCAGACGGCCACCCCAGGACCCACGTGATTGGAGCATTCAGCCATCAGTCACCACTCCTTTCCTGCCATGCGTGGACCAATCAGTGGCGTGTCCAAGATCCAGTGCCCACCCGACACCGAAGCCGGCTTTTTGTGGATGGAATTGCTACATTCAGACTTTCTGTCCCTCTGCTGCCGTAGCTGGGCACCTGCCCAATGCAAAGCCCGTGTGAGAGGAACTTCGTGGTTGGACTGTGCTTCTCCTGCTTCACTCAACATGGTGGCTTCTTGCCGCTGCCTCACTCAACATGGCGACTTCCTGTCCCGCTCCATGTGTTCTCTCTCCCATCTGTGTGCGGACGCGTCCTCTGTTAATGCAGATTTAGAGCACAAGTACCCATTAAGACTACCTTCAATGTTGTCTTCTTGGAAACCAGTTTAAGGACCTCTTAACCCCTATTAGAGACACATCAATGCAGAAGCGGCTTTCCCTATGTGTCTCTAATGGGTGCTGCTGTGTGGACCCAGTTTTCCCAAGTGTCTAAAATGTCTTCTTAGTGGGTGTTAAAGGGTCAATGCAGAACCACCCTAACAGTGTCTGTAAAGTGGGAAAAGACAGTATATTCCCATTTAACCAAAGGCCAGGGCAAAGAGGTATGTCTTCACTGCCTTCCTAAACATATACAGTGAAGGAGCCTGACACACCTCAAGGGGGAGACTATTACATAGCCTAGGAGCCATCACTGAGAAGACCCTCCCCTGGATGCTCACCCCTTTTACTACTAAGGGCAGTGGGGCAACCAAGAGGGCCTCCCCTCCAGATCTTAAGGCACGGGCAGGTCAATATAGGAGAAGGTATTTGTTTAGTTACTGTATTTGAGGTTTAAGTCATTAGTCATTAATGTACAGATTAGGAGGCTTATATCCCAGAATAGAGATTTGCCATCTGCATGCTGGTGCAGACTATGGCAGGCCCCCTCATGGATGGCACATCTCTATTATGGGATAAAATCTGGAATAAGGCCCAGTGCAGAAAGGCCCCATGTCTATACATGATACTCTCACCATCCAAATAACACATACTTTGGAAAATTATTTCTGATTTTTCTCTATCCAACCTATTTTTCATAGCATATCCTGCACAACCCTGTAGGATTTAAACTATATTGACACAATGATTGTTTACAATTGCTGATGAAGTATCTATTCCTAATGTTCAACTTGCATGCTTTTCAACTCAGGTCAACACAGAAAATGAGACAGTGCTATGAATGGTGTCATCCAGGGAAATTAAAGTACTTCTTTGGGGTGATTTTATTATTATTATTAGTGGCAACAGATGAGTTATCTGTATATAAACAGATTATGTATTATGAACATCTGCTAAACAAACATCTATTAAGAAATGGTGGCTTTTTTATTACAGGGAAGTGTTTGAGCAGCCTGCCTCAACTGGTGAGTTTTAGATGTTTTGGAGTACTACTCCCATAAGCTCTTGCCAGGATGTCTAATGATCAAATTTTTATGAAAGCAGCAATATCTTTCAAGGAGTTTTTTCCTATAGAATTGCGCACAGCACAGAACATTCTGAGGCACATGCTACCAAGCATACTACATTTATGTGAAATGATGTGGGGCTACCTTGAGAACTGAAAGGCTGCAAATTCAACACAATTGTGGTAGTGAACAAAAATCCCCAAATAGCATGTTGGAGAAAAGAGTGACAAATTGTGTCAGACAAAAAGCTTGGAACTTCATGATTATGTGTGCAAAAAAGAGCGCTGTAGCTGAAATTGTGTAGCTTTATGTACATAAGAAGCATACACATAAAACTACTGCAAGAACATAAAGCCATAAAACTTGAAGAAAGCACCACCATGAATGTGGAAGACAAACACATCAGTACACACTGCCAATCGGCAGTGTCTGTGCATTAGGATCAATTGTAAAGGAACTAGGGATGTGCACAAATATTTGAAATATTCAAAATTTGATTGAATTTGGACATTTGAATGAATTTTTGAATCTTTCTAATCATTTGTACACATTATTTGGACATTCGGGGGTGTACAGATACGTACACGTTACATATGTATCCGTACGCATCTTATTTGTATTTGTATGCATTTGTACAGATATGTATGGGACGAAAACAGTCTTCACAATGCTGTGGGAGCCCTCTTGCCTGCAGGTTCAGGAACACACCTGGTGGCTTGTAGCATCTCTCCTCTTATAGTCAGAAGTGTCTCATTGTTTCATAACCCATGTTACTGTAATTTTCCTTTGTTTTTAAAACATTATCCTTGCAGCTACTTTTCACATTCCTTTCCTGGAAGAAACAGGTCGCTGTTAGACTTTTCACTGAATGCCGTCCTTCATTCAAGTTTTACTTTTGCCACATCCATAGTTCTCTGAAAATCCTGCTTTTGCTTTCCAAGGTTACTCCCCATCATGCCTTGCGTATCTCCATCTTTTCTTAGCCATTTTCACTCATTCACATACTCAAACATCCATTCATCACACTTGCAAAATAGATGCAGCTGTGGAAGGAACCAATGGAACACATAGTACATCCTTCACACTCAAGGATGATCTACTGTAATCCATAGAGTGTCCCTCACAATATAGCACTTGGGATTCTTGGGGAAATTATATCTGGCCATTATAAGTTTGAAAAACTTGTGTTAAAGTAATTAATATTCTGAACTTGCAAACGTTGCCATTATTTTTCCTTGCAATATATGGCTTTAAACTTCCATAACAAAGTGCATTGATAGCTGACTTTTAAGACCAAACATTTAATGACTTTCTTTAATTTTTTTTCCAAATATGCCCATGCAACTTTTATTTGCTGTTTAGTGGATTCAGATCAAGTCTGCACATATTTCGGGATTCTGAAATTTATTAGTCAAAAGTTGATGAACTGGATCTCTCTACAACCTACAGTATAGCTATCAGTCAGTAAATCTGCTCTGGGCTAAGGAGTCTCTTTCAACCTCAAGGAAACTTTAGCTAGACTAGATTCTTCAGAATACTTATATAAAATTATTAAGTCATGCCATTATTCACAAAATGTGAGGCTCTTTTTTGTTAGAACTTGACATTTTCAGGAGCTGGCTCAATAAAATGTAAGTTTAAGTATCCAGATTAACTACTCTGTTTCCACTGAGTTGTATATTAAGAATTTAGAATATAAAGCATATAGAGATGGACTTGGTGAAAGTGAGATTTCAGTACAACGTTCATTATTATCACATTGGAGGCCATGCAAGTAATTATATTTATAGAACAACCAAGTGAGAAGATAGATAATTGCAATTGCAACTGAGGTGGAAGATGTGTGATTTTTCAAATAAAATTATCATAAATTTCTCTGAGTTTAAAATTAAGCTTCTCTATTTCAAAACCCAGGTTGTGTCCAGACAGGATATAAAACCCAGAATTATCTCAAGGCTATGTTGGGATTGCTACACATGTTTGTGGAATCCCAATAGAAGAAGAGTTGGCTTTTCTACCCCGCTTTTCTCACCCATTTAAGCGGGCTCAAAGCAGCTGACAAAGCTTCCTGTTCTTCTCCCAACAACAGACACCCTGTGGGGTAGGTGAGGCTGTGAGAGCTCAGAGGAGAGCTGTGACTAGCCCAAGGTCACCCAGCTGGCTTCATGGGAGAGGGCAGAATCAAACCCAGTATTCCCAGATAAGAGTCCTGCTCCTTAACTACTAGACCAAACTGGCTCACAATATAGCCCCAGGAAACTTGGTTGATATCAACAATAGTGTTATTGCAGGAACATCAACTCCCAACCCCAGGGAGGCAGCCCCAGTCTCTAGAATGTGCTTTAGGTTGACATTCATGACAGATTTAGGAAAATTAGCGCAAGAATTCAAAGTAATGTTTGCTGGCAGTGTACACAAAAGAACAGAAGAAGAACAGACTGGGGGTGGGAGTAGGGCACTTCTAAGGCCATTTTTTGGGATTCAAGAGCAGGAAAACGTTTGTCCTTGTCTCTGTTTGAGGTGCCCATGAGCATTTGGTGGGCCACTGTGTGTGACAGGACACTGGGCTAGATGGGCTGTTGCCTGATCCAGCAGGGCTTCTCTTATGTTCTTATGTTCAAAGAAGAAGAAGAGTTGGCTTTTCTACTCTACTTTTTTCATCCATTTAAATGGACTCAAAGCGGCTGACAAAGCTTTCTATTCTTCTCCCCCCAACAAACACCCTGTGAGTTAGGTGGGGCTGTGAGAGCTCACAAGAGAGCTGTGACTAGCCCAAGGCCACCCAGCTGGCTTCATGGGGGACGGCAGAATCAAACCCGGTATTCCCAGATAAGAATCCGGGTCCCTAACCACTAGACCAAACTGGCTCACAGAAGAATCTATGCTGTATGTGCAGCTACATAGCTACAGTATATGGTAAAAGCAGATTGTAATCTGATAAGATTTTATTTCCCAGTTCTATGCCAAAATTGCCAGAATGGAATGATGTGAAATGTAATCATCTGGAGGGCTGCAGTTAGCACTTCCAGTTTCAGAGCAAGAATGTGCACATTTTTTCTTTTAACTCAGTTTTGTACTCAGTTCTCATTTTCAAAGGACATGGTGACATTGTTCCCAGGGTACATCACTAAAAGCTTGTTTCAGGTTTAACAGCTACTTCTTCTCTAGATGACAGTGGCCCACAAACTGAAAAATGTCTAATTTTTCAGAGTATGCACAAAAGCAATTTTTGGGATTCTATTGAAAGTGAACAGCCAAAAATTCAATTCGAATTGAATCTTTAAAATATGAATTTATCCAAATTTGATTCGAATTAAGCAAATTTGAGTCTATTGGTTTGAATTTTTGGTTCAAATTTGCACCTAACATTTGTAGGTACCTGTACCCATCATTATGCATTCCATACGCATCTGTACATGTCTGTATGCATCCTGTATGCAACCCATTTTCATCCCGTACTGATCCATACAAAGGTGTATGGATGCGGGAAAGATGCGTACATACAAGTGAAAGAACTGCACTAGTTACTTATTTGTTACTGAGGCCAATTCAAGGTGTTGACATGACCTCTTTTTCACAACTGTACATTTGTACCAGAATCCTAGGATCTGAACCAGATGTTGCTAGATACCGTTACAGTAGTTAAATTTGTGTTCTAGCCAGAGTCCCATTTCAGATAATAAAAAGTGTGGGATTTTTTAATCTCCCACCGTCATCAGGATGCTCCCATCCCCCTTGATTCCACTGACTTAAATATTTGACTTTTTTCCCCCTAAAGACTCTGTTATTAAAAGCAATTTGCGTCACAAAATAACTTAATCTTGTTAGCCTGTTTCAGGAAGGCGACACTTAAGCTGTTAGAGTTTGTGCCTTGGGCAAGAGCAGCTGCAAGAATTGGCATGAGAACCTGGGTATCTAAATTGAATGACTGATGGAATTAAGGCAACTTGTTTACATGTTCTGGAAAGCTTTAAAGGTGCTCAGTCTTTTCCTGGCCAAAGAATGAGTTTTCTCACCTGACCTGAAGGTAACATTTTTGGGTATAAGCCTCCATTTATGGGGCCTTTCTGCATTTCCCATCCCATCTGGGGGGGGCAGGAATACAGCATGCCCACTGGTGTGCACTACCATCTGCATTTTCAAATGCTAGTACATGTCAAACCAACCTGCCATGCACCTGGACACTCACCTGAGTCCAGACACATGTCTGGCACCACCATCTTCTTCTCAGAGGCTGGTGCAACTGTGCACACTCTGGCACCATCACCAGGACAATGGTGATGTGCTATGCACATACACTAGCTTTCCAGGCCATCTGATGTGCCACTGCATTCAAATGAATGGATTCAAATTGTCTTAATTTGAATCTAATTCAGTTAAATTTGAATTTTAAAGATTTGAATTGCATCTGTGCACATATGTTCATAGTGCTAATGCCAGTGGAGAAATGGAGATACGTAGACTTTAAAATCTCTCAAGGCATGCAAGAAAAGCAATCAAAGAAGACATGTTGACTTATTTTTCTGATCTCAGAGCACCCACATTTTAAGGATTCTGGCCAATGAATCTCACAATATTTGAAACAGGAAATATGTAGGCACAAGGATAGAAAAATCTGAAGGCAGAGAATTTGTCATCCCATGGAATGAGTGCAAATGTGGCATATATCCACACATATCTGCAAAAGCATACACATCTGCTCATGGAACAAAAGGAGATTCACACTTGTTTGTTTATCGCTGTTCTCAAAAAAATGTTATTCAAATTAAGGAAAAAAGTTAGCCCAAAACCAAGCATGTTCCTCTTTTACTTAACAGAGGATTTTAATTTAATTCCTTAGCAATTGATGACGGATCAAGGCAAAGTGAAATGAACATATGAACATAAGAGAGGCCCTGCTGGATCAGGCCACAGCCCATCTTGTCCAGCATCCTGTCGCACACAGTGGCTGGCCAAATGCTCATGGGCATCTCAAACAGAGACAAGGACAAACCTTTTCTGGTTCTTGAATCTCAGCAAATGACATTAGAAGTGTCCTGCTTCCACCACCACCCCCAGCCTGAAAGATGTACCTAGGCATTCATTCTAGTAGCCATTGATACATCTGTCATCCATAAATTTGTCTAACCCTAAGGAAGGTACATGTAACAAAGTTGGGGGAAATCTGGAAAAGCAACATTTAAGGAAGTTTGTGAAAACAGACCAGATGAGTGTTTGAAAGTATGTCATACTAAAATGATGATCTCTGGGGCATGGACTAAGCATATATGAAGTATGACAATGACATATGCATATATTTTAAAAATGGCAACACAGGCAGCTTAACAAAAAACTTTCCCTGCCAAGTCTGCCCAGGTAGCCTGCCAGCATCTAGTTCAGTGCAGTTTGGTTGTCATAGGTGGTGGAAGAAGTACAGCTGGCAGGCAGAAGCACACAGAGTCAACGAAGACTGTAAAAAGCCTTCCTGGAGAGGGATTGGAGCTGAATTTGCTGGTGATAGCATCTGTGATAACACACCTCTACAATCAACATTTGCGGAATCAGCCAAGAGAAAAGGCAGCGACACTACATCAGCTGTCCCCATTGATTCGATGTTTTCCTGGTAAGCCTTTGATTAAAATCAAACACATTTGAATTCAGTTCAACAATGGCTGTTTCTGTGGCCAAAGCTGAACACCTGAGCTTGCAGTTTGTCAACTCGAGTTCAGAAATCTTCATTGGAGCACCAGATGGTATCATTCACAGGAACTAATTCTCTTTCCCTTTCTCTTCTCTCACTCTGTGTAAGATGGTTGGCAGTAACCTTTTAGTTTTAAGCAGAGATGAGTACAAAGGTTCTAAGCATTCAAAATTTGATCAAATTCGATCAAACATGGACATTCAGATTCAAATAGAAGGTCTACACATTTGAATTTAAATATACGAATGAATTTCAAATGTTCTAAAACATTCGTTCGAATGATTCAAAACATTTGAATGTACAGATACATATGTAATACATATGTAATACATATGTATCTGTACAAATCTCATACATATCTGTATGTGTTTGCGCTGATAATATGGGATGAAAATGGGATGCGTTCAGGATAAAACAGGATGCATACAAAATGCATAGAGATATGTATAACACATACAAATGTTGTCATTCATATCTTCAGATTCAAATCTAACATCCGAATGAATAGATTTGAATGTATTCAATTGCATTTTATTCTAAACATTCAAATCAAATGTTTGGAAATTCAATCTGATTTGAATTCGAATGCAAAAAATAAAATAAATAATAATAAATTGTGTGCACATCCCTAGTTTTAACCCATAATGTTTCAAGGAATTATCATAGGCTGTCTCCACTCTAAAATGGAGGCAACTGCTTTCTGGGCACACTGGGGAAGCCTTAAGGAGTCACTTTCCGCAATGAATGGAATTGCTTTAATTGAGTGGAAAATCGCATCCTCTATAAAGATTGCTTCAGTCCCCAATTGTGGCTGGTAATACAGTGGCACGATCACTGTGAAGTACCTTCTGTGGCAGCAAACAGAAATGAAGCAGCAGAAGACAAATTGCCAGAGACATAGCCATAGTCTTACCGAAACCCATTAATTAGGAGAAGCTTCTTTACAGCTAAAAAGATGTCTGATTTGCTACTTCTGTCACTTTACAAAGAGAGAGAATGCCCCCCTTTTGCACTTATCCTCACTGTCTGCTCAGAAGCAGCTAAATCCACTCCTGCAAAGGTGGCTTTGCATTGTGGTATGACTGCAACTGTGCACAGCTGCCACAATTATCATAATGTTAACATCTGTCTGTGCACCAGATGCCAGCTTGGGCTTCGTCATGGCGATCTGGTTGGCCCACTCATATTGCATGCTATGCTGGTCAAGTATGGCATTCATCCAGTGCACACAGTGCAGATGGCTACTGCCATGCTACTACCTTGCCTGATTGGCATGGTTTGATTATACCATATCAGTCAGGTAAGTGCAAAAAGACCCATAGTCTGCCTTTCTTATTGTGCTTCACCTGCCCAGTCTCTACTAGTCTAGCATTAAATACAGCATGGAAGCAAACAGATTTCCAGTTAAAACAAAGGCACTGAGTCTGTAGGCCGCAGCAGCCCAGCATGTTGACATCTGAAGTGATGCAAACTGCAGAGGAGAAAAAAAACACATCTGTATCCTAATAGGCAAGTCCTGTTCAAGCTGAAAGTGGGAGTGGGAAGAAAGCTCTGTCTTGATCTATAGTCAAATATTTTGATTTGGCTTGTGTTTTTTCCTGTATAACCTCAAGGGTAAATTTAAAAGTGGCACAATCAGTTTTTGGAGTGATACTCAGCCTTTTGAATGGAAAAGAAATTCAGGCTCGAGCAGGCTTATCATGGATTTTTTTTGTTTTTCTTTACTTACCATGGATTTTTATATTATTATTATTAAAGAATAATATTTTATTGAATAGTGAATACTGATTATGAATGAGAGTTGATGCTAATCAATTGGATTGTAGAACAGCTGTTCCCCTCCACGCAGCCCAGATGGATGGATGCAGCATAACAATTTGACTAATTTAGGAACACTGATAAGCTATGTATCCTTTTGGAAATACACTGCAACATAAAATTATCTTTTACATTTCTGTTTAATTCCATCTGCTTCTGGTTCTGATGGTTGTGTAAAATATCTATTTTGAACATATATTATGATGTAAGTCCTTTAGACCTGACAGCATTCCATTAATAGCATTAACCTGTACTAACAATAAGAGATCCCCTGTCTCTATCTGTCAGCCCCAAAGGTCCATGTTCTTAAGAACAAGTCATTTTCAACTGTGCCTGCCTACTGGTGGATGTAAACCTTGGAGGGTTATTGCTGTCTGTCTTACTTTGTCAGTGTTTATTGCTTCAGGATCAGGGACTCAAGGCTATTTGAATTGCTGATGCAAAGGGAATTACTTTTATTTCTACCAGTGATCAAAATTTCAAGTATTTTTTTCATAATTGTGACCCAAGCAAAACAGAGGATATTTATAAGGAACATAGGAATCTGTCTTATACCAGTCAGACTGTTCATTCTGCCCAATGCTATCTAGCTGATTGGTAGGAAATCCCCCAGGGTTATACAAAAGTCACCTTGTTTGTTCTGCCCTCCATCCATTTTGCCTGTTCCATTCCTCTTTATGTGTATAGTGAACGACAAAAACACAACCATTTGCTTGATTTCTTAACTTGAACTTAATACGGTAATGCTGTATGTGACATTATTTACTTAGCCATATGCAATACTGTGTTACAAGTTATGTCACTTAAGCTTCATCCAGACAGCACTTATTCTGCATTATTTGGATAATCCAGAGTAAAGCAGATCCAAATACATTTTATTCAGGATTATCCAAATAATTCAAAATAAGTAGGTGCTGCTGGATGGAGGCTTTACTTATATAACGGAGATGATTAGACAAAGCGTATTAATGTTAAAATATAAATGGAGGCTGCATCTCCAGTTGAAAATAGAGGTAGTTTTGTAGCAGGAGTGCAGGGGAGGCACCATAAACTCTGGTGATAATGATGCCCTCTCATCATCACGTTCAAGTGCAGAAGCTTCATTTGCCATGGTGATCACAGTGCCTCTATTGAGGGCAGGAAAACTGTGCTCTCTGAAGATTTTACCTTGATCATCAATCAGGTGGGGTAATAAGATTGCACAGTCCCAGTGAGGCACTTCGTGCCACTACGTGCAGAATGTGTGTGCTACTGGATATTTCCAAAGGCTTGCACCAAGCCTTGCATCATTGGTGGCCCATCTATCTCAGTTTTGGCAGAAAATAACTTTCCAGATTTATTTGTTTATCTACATTTTTATCCCGCCTTATACCCAAGAGTCTCAGGATGGGTTGCAACATATAAAATGAACACATTAAAACGATAACATATTAAAACCATGGCAGGAGGAAAAGGCTGTTCCTTTATTTAGAAAAGGCTAAGGTAAAGAGGTGCATCTTCACAGCTTGTCCAAACTCATAAAGTGAAGGGGCCTTTATGCACCTCAGGAAGGAAACTATTCCACAATCTGGGAGCCATCACTGAAAAGGCCCTATCCCAGGTGTCCATCCCCTTTGATGCTGAGAGTGGTGGTACAACCAGGAGGACCTCCCCTCCAGATCTTAGGGCAAGGGCAGGTCAATATGGAAGAAAGCATTCCTTTAGATATTTGGGCCCCAAGTCATTAAGGGCCTTATAGGTTAAAGTTAGTATCTTGAATTGAGCTCAGTAGCAAATTGGCACCCAGTGCAACTCTTTTAAGACCAGCATGATGTGCATCCGGCCAGCTGTTGTTGTCAGCAGTCTAGCAGCTGTATTCTGCACCGGCTGCAGCTTCCGAGCCACCTTCAGGGGCAGCCCCATGTAGAACGCATCACAGCAATCCAGTTTGGATGTTACCAGAGCATGGATAACTGGCCAAATCATCTCTGCCCAGAAGGAGCCTTAGCTGTCGAACCAGCCACAGGTGGGTTGGCAACAGCCTCCACTTGAGCTTCAAGCATTAGCACAGAATCCAAGAGCACCCCCAAATTTTGCACCTCTCCCTTGCAGGGCATTACAACCCCATCAAGGGCAGGATGCCTCCCAGTTTCATGGACACCACCTCCATCTTGTCTGGATTCAACTTAAATTTATTGGCCCACATCCATTCTATTACCTCCCCCAGGCACCAGTCAAGCACTTCAACCACCTCTCCTGAGTGAGATGGCACAGAGAGAGAGAACTTGGTGTCGTCTGCATATTGATGGCACCTCATTCCAAGTCTCCTGGTGACCTCCCTCAGCAGCTTCATATAGATGTTAAAGAGCATGGGTGATTAGATCGACCCCTTAAGAACCCCACAAGTGAATTCACAGAACCCCCCACAACCACTGTCTGGAATCAGCCATAGAGATAGGAGCAGAACCAATGCAATTCACTGCCTCCAACTCCCAAGCTCTGTAGCCTTTCCAGGAGGATACCATAATTCCCTTCCCACTTGCAGATGCTACTGTTTTAATACATGCTGTTGTTGTTTTAATGATGTTTGATTTTAGGTGTTGGTATCTGCCCAGAGACCTTTGGGTATAGGGGGGAATTAAAATGTAAATAAATAAATAAAATGGTATCAAAAACTGCTGAGAGATCCAGGAGAACCAACAAGGTTGCACTCCATCTGTCCCTCTCCCAGAGAATATTATCAACCAGGGCAACCAAGCCACTTTCCGTGCCATAACCAGGCCTGAAGCTGGATTGAAATGGGTCTAGATAATCAGCTTCTTCCAAGCTTGCCTTGCAGTTGATCAGCTGCAGCCCTCTTTAGTATCTTGCCCCAAAAAGGTATGCTGGCCACTGGGTGATAATTGTTTAAATGTTCTGGATCTAGGTACACCCTCTTCAGGAGTGAGCATACCACTTCCTGTTTAAGGGCAGCAGAACCACACCACTCTTCAGAGACCCACTTGCTTCCTGGACCCACCTAATCATACCTTATGTGGTGCCGCCCATCCCCCAGTGCCAGCTGTCTTACACTCTTTACCCCTGTCTTTTATTCCTGAAAGGGGCTTTTATAATTTTAAAATCCTGATAGCGTGTTTTATATTTCTGGTAGCGTGCTTTATATTTCTGGTTGCGTGTTGTGATTTATTCAAGCCCTGCGCCCTCAAGCGAACGCCAGCAATCCTTAATTCCTTCACCCCACCTGCCTGACACTCAGAACTCTTGTCTCCAGCCTACTGGCTATTTCCCTTTAGCCCCAGCTTCCCTGGTTTATATAAAGAGAGGACTTTGTAACTGTAACACCTTCTAGGTTAGAATATAGAGAAACTGGCAAAGTCTCTTCAGCGAAACAAAATAAAAAGCTTTATTCTTTACAACTGTGTTTTGAAGAAGAATACAAGTATTTCAGTTCACAGGCACACTAATTAATTCTTTAACTTCACAGTCCTTTTCCTTCTACCCCTTCTAGCCTTATCCCTGGCCTAGAAGGTCTGGACCTATGCTTGGATCTATCCCCTGAGGGAACTAGACAGTTTAACCCGCCTTCCCCCCAGAACCCAAAGCATGGACAATTCTCTTTTCTGGCAGGCAGGTTTTATACCCCCTCACCAGTTGTAACTCGACACCTGATTGGTTGAGTGCTCTCTTCCCCTTCCCATTATGCTAATAAGGGAGGTTTCACCCCCTCCTTACCTGCTCAGGCTGTCTGTTTGAACTTTGTTGCTCATTCCGCATTGAATGCGCCTTCACTACAGTTTTTAAATTCTCCCAGCCCTGAAATTTAGTGTGGGCATCACACCTTGCCAGCTAGCTTTTATCAGCCATGAAGGGCAAGTGTCCAGAGAGTGTGTTGTTGGCCAAACCCCCACAAGCAGCTTGTCCGTACCTTCAGGCTGCAACAATTGAAACTGATCTAAAATAACTGGACTAGACAGTTCTCTGGATGCTTCTTCTGGACCATTCCCAACTGTGATGTCCAATCCCCCATGAATTTGAGCAACTTTGCCCTCAAAGTGCCTTGCAAATTTACCACAGCAGATATTACATGGCCCTTGCCCATGCTATCATGGTCTAGATCTTATAAGGCCATTCACCACTCAAAAGAGCTCTGCTGGACAGCTACTTGAGGATGCAATGGTGGCAGAAAAGAAACTCCTTTTAGTCACCGCCACTGCCACATGGTAGGCACAATAGTGTGTTCTAACCCGTGTTTGGTCAGACTCATGGTGGGTTTTACACACCTGCACTCTAGCTGCCAACCTTCCTGTTTCATCACCTATAGCTCCATAGTATACCAAGGTAATTTGTGGTCTCTACTGGTATGCTGAGGGCACTTGGGAGTGATTGTGCTGATAGCCCTGCTCATCTCCTGATTCAAAAGAGAGGCCAGAACTTCAACAGGAGCACCAGTCATACCAACCAGAAAATCCCCCAGAGCATTCAGGAATCATTCGGATTCCATAAGTCTCCAGGGGCAGACCATCTCTCACTATAAGTCCAAATCTCACCAGTGAATTATCCATCCACAGCAACGAGCTGACCTCCAACCCTATCAATGGATCCTCACCAATCTGCTCTGTGGGAAAAACCAGATCAAGAGAATGACCTGCTATATGAGTTGGGCCTATAACATACAGAGACAGCCCCATCTCCCTCTATTATCTCCTGATAATTTTGCACAGTGGCTTATTTATATGATTATCTTGTCACTTTGAAGGGAAGAGCTTGGGATGCACCTGCTTACAGCATATAGAACTGCAAAATTCAAGATGCAACCCCAAAGGTGATTAGTGTATACACAATCTAGGGAAGTAAATAAGTAGTGTTCAGCCAAGTTCACTGTAGAGTGAGGTTAATGTTTCTATATTGGCTTTATTTATCTTTCCTTTGCTCTTAAACAAAGACACACACAGGTGCACAAACAGAGAAAGGCAAACAGAAAGAAATGTACAATGTAATTTCCCACTGGCTATAACAGAGCCCAAATCATAGATAACACTGGTTCCCTGGAGTGCTAAAACATGGAGAAGATGTTCCTGAGTTCTACAGGTACACTAGGGATCTGCATTATCTCTCCTTCTGTTGCTATATGGTCTGTGATTTTAAACACCACCTAGGTAGCCAAAATTGTATCAACCTTTCTTTCATACATGACAAACACTTAGTCTTTTCTATCAGGCCACTCACTCTAAACTGCACAGTCTTGATTACTTGGAGTCACTGATAAGATTACAAATGACAATATCCCATAAAGAGAGGACGGATTTGTGGAAGATTCCCTTCCCATTGGACAACGCTCCCAAAGTGACTCCCACCATCTTTCCTTACACCCAGGAGCAAATGTTTGATTCAGTACTTCCATGTGCAACCCTGTGGTACAAATTGAGCAAAATATTTTTGTGCCATGAACCAAAGGGTGTCTGATGGATTGCTTTGATTTCACGTTGAAGCCGAGAAGAGAAAGATGTCATTAAGAATCATATCCCCACCTCTGTTCTCATGCCTTTTCTTTAAAAAAAAATGATTGCTTAAAGACGCGCACAGAGGGCTTTGGAGTCTCCATCTCGATTTAGGATTCTGGTGCTGGAACTGACATGCCTCCATGTGCCTTCACTGCTCACTCCCTGTTTGATAGTGCTGCTGTCACTTCTGTCCTCCTTTCATTCCTGCAGGTATTTGGCATCTCTAGGGAGTCCTATCTTTGCGAGAATAAGAAATATGACACTGCAGGCTGGAACCGGAGTGTTAATGGATCACTGAATGACAGCTGAGCCTTCTCTCAGAGGTATTAACCTAGCTATCAGCGCCAGGAACACAAGGTCTCTACGCTGAAGTGTGCCAATTTAATTTTGGTCACATGTGGCCTTTGCTGCACACCCAGGGTTTCTTTTAAAAGCCTCCTTTGACAAGGCTTATACTGACACCGTCCTTAATGGAACACTGAAAGATGCTAATAGTGAAATAATTTCACAAGGGTACTATCTGTTTTAACCAACATAATAGAGAATTAGAGCAAAGCACAAAAGACAGATTTAAGGTATCCTAGATGCAGTGTGGGATATTACATTATTCTAATTTATAACCTGGCTTGCAGCTGCAACTTTCTTCTCTCACATAGTAAACCTATAAAAAGTTTGAAAACTGTTAACAGTGTGTTTGATTTGCTGATTAAAAGGTTACGTGAAAATGATGCCTAATCGCTACCTTTACCCCTTATCTTCAGTGCCATTTTAATTTTCTGTAATTCCATGCACTGCCTTTTCTTTTAAAGACCTTCTTAGAATTCCGAGCATTACTGCTTGCCAGAGTTGAGCAAAATATTTGACCAACACAGTGGCAAAGGATTTGTTCAGGTACCGAACACAGCAAATCTGCTGGCAATAAAGACTAACTATAAATCCAACTTTTTAATTAGCATTAAATCTCGGTTTTAATCTACCTAGAATTAAAGAGAGAAACAGACGAGCCCTTTTATAAGGTCAGCCACAAGCCTTAGATTTAATTGATAACTTTACTAATAAAAGAAAAAAGAGATAATCATAAGATTCTTGCCATAAAATGTAATTTTGATCATACTGCTGATAAATTACCTCTGGATGGAGCACTCTTATGCTTTCAAGACATTATATATTTAGATGATCTCAGGACTGGAAGAATTAGAGAGCACCCCACCTTTCCAAAAAAGATATGGGATAAATGTTAACCCTTGAAACCTGGAGCTGGTCAAATGCATGGTGGACAGGTGTATCAATAGCTAATGGAATGGATGTCTAGGTACTGCCTCTGGGTTGCAGAGACAGGCAGGATTCCTTTAAAAGCCATTTGCAAGGACTCAAGAGCAAGTGAAGGTTTGACCTTCATCTTCGACTTAAGAATCAATCAAGAAATCAATTTATTTGTATACCATCTTTCAAAGAAAATTGTTTAAGGTGGTTAGCAACAAAGAAAAAAACCCAGGTGGGCCACTGGGCAAGACAGAAATCTGGATTGATTGTCTGTGGTCTGATCCAGCAGGTCTTCTCTTGTGTTCTTGTGAAGCCTGAGGGCCTTTTCACACTTACCTGATCATGTCCACTCAGGGAAACTCCAGTCACACTCTGTAGTGCTGCCTCAGTCCCAGAGCTTCCCAGGTCAACCCAATCCTCCAAATCTGTGAAACAGTAAAAACAGTTCCACAGCTTGACCAGGAGCATCTACTACACTCCCAATAAGCTCCCAGACATAGTGTTTACACCACTTCCTGGTGCAAATACTGCATGGAGGTGGGGTGGCACATTGTGTCATGATCAACATAGCAACAGCCCAGTATATGTTAGAAGTTGGGAGCAATTCTTTGGCAATGCAGACTCCCCAGGATAGACCATCTGTACTGCAGGGCTGCTAGGTAAGTTAAGAACACTGACCATCATCCTTGAACTTAACTTCAGTGCGATGGCATATGACTGAACTCAAGTGCAAAAACGCCCTGAGTTTTTTAAGCTTATATTAGAATTGTTCTAAGGGAAAGACCACAACCGGGATGGGACACTGTTCCCCAATCACTTCTAGCATTTGAAAGTATTTGATTTTCTTATGTATTAAAAGCAGATACAGATTTGCAAGTTAACAAGTGTAACATTAAGGATAATTGGAACTGTCTATTGCTATGCAATAATATTTAATTTTAAATAGTCTTATCCTTCCTTATATGCTGTCGTTTGATTCCAACAAGATACTGAATATAATGATACTTTGCATAAGGAGCAATTGACTTCAGTAGAAAACAGAGGTAGGGGAAATATAGTTAAACCTCAATTATCTGTAAGCCCAGCCAATGGGAGCAGCTTCTGTTGACAGTTTTTATATGATAATGAGCCACTCAATAAACAAGGAGATCACAAGTCAATCAGAATCCATTTCCACAAAAAAAGATTAGTAAAGGAAAATAAGTTTTAAAAACGTGGCTGTTTTGTTCCAGGCTTTGAACATCATTTTAACTTGAAATGCTTGCGGGGGGGGGGGGGGGATTGAGTTGAAATGTTTCAGCTCAGGAATAGTTAGCACCATGCCTACTAAATTCTTCAGCTGTTAACAAAAATGTATGTTTTAATTTGGTTTTATATTGGGTTTTTTCATTGTGTCCCACCATGAAACCTCTGGATATAGGCCTCTGGATAGGTGTAGACCTCTGAATAGATAGATAGGGAGGGAGGTAGAAAGAGACAGAGAGAGAGAGAGAGAGATCTGCTGGTTTTCAATGTACTTTTTCAGGTTTTCTTCTTCCTTGTTATTTTAGCTCTTACTTACCAAGGGTGTTTCCACACAGGCCCTCAAGACACCATTCAGTAAAGACCCATATAGCACACATCCGCAAGGTATCTTCCGCACAGCAGGACAGAACAGGGCCCCTTCAAGGATGTCGCTTCCGCACGGCCTCGTGTCTTCAATGGGGTCTAGAGGCCACCCAATCCAGTTTTCGGGAAGACCTGAAAAATTAAGTGTTCAAACTGTTCCTGCTTGCAAATTCTGGATCAAAGGAAGATGCTTCCACACAGGATAGGGAACGGATGTGAGCAGGACTGGAAGTCGCCATGTTGAGCAAAGCGGCAGCACCACATTCCGGTTATGTAGTCCATCCCACAGTTGCTTCACATTGGACATGTGCCAAGTTATGTCTGATCCTTATGGATATCAGTGCTGCGGCATCCACACAGCAGCCACGTGATGCTTTCCTCAATAACCATTCTTCCAATGCATGTGCGGATGCGTTAGGCCTCATTTGGATCCATCCCTATTTCAGACAGATTTCCTTAATCCGGATTTGCAGAAAAACCCCAAGAGTCTATTAATGAATGGTAAGCCCTCCTACACTGGAGGTACTTGACTTATTTTGTAATTACAACCTGGGGTTCAGGGACCTGATGAGTTCTGATAAGAACAAAACTAGTCATGCTTTGCTAATGGTCAACCAAAGAATATTGCTGGCTACATTAAAGTCCCGGATGGCCTAGATAACTAACTTGTTGGAACAACATACCCAATCAAGCTTGGGTGCTTTCAGTTCATACAGTACAGAAGAACCAGATAGTGTTCGGGTCTCCCGGCTTAAGTTATCCCAAATTAAATGGAAGCTGTCTACTACTGTTCCAGAAGGGCAGAACCCATAAATGAAGCATGACAGAACCTTCTACAGATTGATTAAGCAACAGTAGGCCAGGGTATGACTGAACACATATAAAGCTTCCATTTTAACCACCAAACTCAGAAGCTGTTTTTTCTAACTATATTGACTTTGTACCTGGGCAGTCTCAAAGTCATATTTTGAACAGATCCAGGATGGCCTCTTTTGTTTTTTACTAGCTATTGGGTTTTTTTAAGCAGCAGACTTGTGGCTTTTTAAAACTCTTGATTTTTTTTAACTATTAAAGCAATCATAGATTCCAGGAGGGGCATTTCCTGGCAAAGCTCTTCTGTCATCAGCTGCCAGGAAACGCCTGACCTAGATCTCAATAAGTATAAAAGTATTAAAAAATGTGTAAGGAAATCAATTAAGTAATTACCTTTCTTAATGCTGAAAAATGTAAGGCCAAGGCATGCTGTACGATGACCATGACATCTGGACTCTTAATACTGCATCTGTTAACTAATATTTATATATCACCTAACAGGAAATTTAAGCCAGTATTTTGTGGTGCCTTTGAAACAGAACTTTCATGGGATCACATATGCATTAGTTCCTAGAATGATAAAGCTCAAAGTCACCATTTAGGGCACCAGGTCCAACCAGTTGCTTCCAGGGCAATTCAGAGTTTACATGTTTAACTTAAATTGTCTGAATTCTTTGGCTTCAGTGTTGCATACATTCCCAGGTAAAGCCTTCCATGTCCCATTACTCCATAATAGCATCTATTTAGGACAGAAGTGAGGTTGAACAAAAGAGGTGGAATCGACTTCAGCTGTCATTTTGAAAGCTTCCCCCATGTGTTGCAGTTCGGGAATGATTAAGCATTGTTTTAATTATTTCCAACTATGTTTTTGAACTTCTACTACTAGATGTTATAAAGCACACATGGCTTCCATTGGTGGTAGCAGCTCCAATGTTTCAAGTATCTTATCTTTTTCTATTTCAGTTAAGCACTAGAACTTTGGGATCTGGGGCCCTTTCTTCACTTACCAGCCCCGAATCCAGACCAGGGGATCTGGAATAACCAGGCCTACTGATCCATCATCCAGAGCATGAGGAAGTGTCGGCTGGATCAACACCACCTGTACTGATGGTTACTTCTTTCTCTCCCCCCTTGGGATTGTATCTCCTTGGGGAAAATAAGTTTAGGAGCAGCAATGGGTGGTAGCAAGCATGCAAAGCCATGCCTACCCCCTTCCATTATTTTATGAAGCCTATGATCTTTAATGGGGGGGGGGGCTAATTCTGCCTAAGCTTCACATTGTGTAGTTACATTAGAGTGACACTTGTCCATTGACATTTACTTTGGAATACAAGTACTTTTCTTCTGAGTAAATTGCTGTTTCTTTTGTTCTTATATTTTTAACCTGGATGATTTGCCACAACAGCATGCCTGATCCTTTATAGGTGCCTGCTATTTGCTTTAAGAGAGTTTCATGTTGTTATCTGTTTCACAAAAATGAATACACAGATACAATAGTTTCAAGCTCTTTAAGTACATATAATTATATAATCTTTTGTTCCCATGCAGTTTAACAACACTGGTGGCTGTATAAAATATAACAAAAGCATGGAGCTAATGAACAACAGTGCCATGGGAAGCACTCTTGATATTCTTCATTTTTATAGCCGACCCTTCCTTACCTGTGAAGTCCAGCATGACCATTATTTATTTATTTATTATTTACATTTCTATCCCGTCCCATACCCGATGGTCTCTGGGTGGGTAACAACCATTAAATATATTCTTACACTTCCCTATTTTCCACTTTCACTGCACTCAGGCCCTTTCTGCATTTACAAACCCACTATGGCAAAGCAACATCATACTAGGCTGGCTGAGTGGTTGAGTGGTGGCAGTAATTTGCACTTCATGTAAATAAAACCAAATAGAGTAGGAATCAAATCCAGAAGTGGAATAAAGCATTTTCCTGCCCAGATCGTGAAGGGGGAGGGCAGAGGGTGCAGTGTTCTCCCTTTTCCAGGGGGGCAATAAGGTTGCCACCCTGGAAAAGGAAGAACACTGAAGCCTCTAAAAGTGGCAGAAGCCACGACTGTTCCCCCCCCCTCCTTATTTTACTGGAGATGGGCTCCTTGACTTGACAGCTGGCTTGACAGATCTTGCTCAGCTGAGTGTACTCAGCTAAATCAAGCCCTTCCTTGCCTACCCATGCCTTGCAAATCAGGAGATAAGGCAATCTGGCTTCCAATGAGGGGAGAGGGGGTGGATAGGAGGGGGTGCTGCTCCCACGTACCAGGGTTTGGCACGCTTCTCATGGGGAAACCTCCATCCACGTACCTGTCCCACGTTGCCAGGAATACCAGTGCTGTGCCCGATCCATGCATGACCAAACAGCACCCAAAGTGTGCCAAATGGTTTGCATGGGGATGCAGCCCAAGATATCTTTCTACAGAGCACTATAGACATACATGCACTTAAATGTAATTCTCAAGGAATAAGTCTGACATTCTTCAGGCCTTGCTTTAATCCATGTTACAACTATGTGTGGCTTTGCCCCAGTACCCCCTGGGGGCCTTAAAGTGGCATTTTGCAACTGGGAAAAAGGAGTGGCTTCAGACCAATATGGCATTTGAAGCCAATGGTTGTTGTTACATTGACACAAGTTCAAGCATGACAGGAAAAAGTAGGATATTCACCTCCTGCTTCTGAGTTCTTCTGGAATCCTCTGCCAGCAGGCTGCACAAACAGTTCTCTGAAGTAGTGCATTAGGGTACAAGAATTGCAGCTTCAAAGCCTTGGGTTACTATGGGTGATTAGAGCTGCGATATCAGTTCAGCTTTAGCCAATATAGAAGCATCCAATGCGTGGAGAAATAAAATCCTTTGCTTTCTCATCCCTTTCTGATTTCAGAAGCAGCTTTTCAAACTAGTGAAGATGATCTAGTATATACATTCTCATGGTACATGGATTTAGCCCTGTAGTTATTTAATGTAACTTTAAATCAAGCCATTTTTAAATGTCTTTAAAATAAAAGCAGAAATGGTTTCTCACTCGTTAAAAAAATAAATATACACACCTTGATTTAAGGGAATTATAAATACCCACTCTTATGATCGCTTTAAACTGAATCACAAACCGTGATTTAAAGCTGCTCTCCTTTGTAAAATTTAACTACTGGGAAAACACTGTGGTAGTCAGAGCGTGATGCCATTTCAATAAACTATACAGAAAGCTGACAAGGAAGAAAACACTGACGGGATGATTTAATTCCAGACTTATAAGACACTTCCTCCCAGAACTAGTTCACTGAGCACATCTGAGGGTGGGTTTTTTTTTCTCTTTTCCTTCTTCAGTTCATAAATAGTACAGATGTGTTTGGTTTTATAATCCTGCACATTCAATTGTATCCTGTTCCTTAATTTGCATAGATATAAGAGAAACAGGGAGCCATTCTTTCCTTGATTATAATTATACTGACATACCTCAAACTAATGTTCACTGACTAAAATTTGTGTATTTAGCTAAGCCCTGAAGTGTAACCATTTTGCCTTTTAAATTGTTCTTGTCACCCTTCTTTCATAATAACGTGGTTCTGAGGGAGTCTCAGAAATGCTTTGTGTACGGACTTGGGAAGCAAGAAATGGTCATTGCATGTTGCTGTTTCTTTCTGTCAGCAATAGCCATAGTGAGAAATATCCTCAGGGCAAACAAAGTAGATCACAGATTGTGAAGGCAGCACAAGTGTGCCTTAATGAACTACACACCACAGTTTGAACATCAGAACTTCAGATGGTACAAACCCTGTTATAATCTGTATAAGTCTTGTCACCTTGCTGCTTAAGGGTTCGATCTAAAGCAGGTACAAGAAATGCAAGACACTTTTGATATTGCTGAAATCTAATTCTCACCATCTCAAAGTACTGACCAGGAATGCTGGCTCATTACAGCAAAATGAACAGGGTCCACCATCCCCAGAAGCTCCACATGTATTTTTAAATTTAGATAGAATTCAGAGATGTAGCTGTGTTAGTCTGGATCAGTATTTTAAAATGGGAATAGCACCTTAAAGACTAACAGAGAGAAGAAGATGTGCATGAGCTTGTGTAGACTAAAGGTTGTGTAGATTACCTTTTCTCTGGAGTTAAGTTTGCAGGGAGAATGTATCATCCCAACATTCTCCCAATGCTCCGAAGCAGCAGGCAGGGCTCTTCTGACCAGATGGTCAGCCACACCCTCTCTGAGACGCCTGCTGCTGCTTCCCTGAGATGTCCACTGTTTCCTGGTGAGGGTGAACTCTTGCAAGATCTTGCCCAAGGATCCAGGAAAATGCAAATGGAATGGGAAATCTGCCGAATTGTAATGGAAACATGCTCCATACAATCTGGACTTTCAGGCTGAAGACCCCATTGTAGGCCCCTTTAATGAGGTCTACACAAAATCTGGATTATAGGTCCTGAAGGACCCATTATGATCCGGATTTCTCTAGCTGTGGTGGAAACAAATGTGTTCCTAATGGGGTCTGTGGTGGAAATGGGGTCATCCGGCTCTCAGCCAAATGGGTCCTTAATGGGTGCTAAAATGGGTACTTAGTGACAGTGGAAAAACACCCATGGACCTTGTTTTCCTTCTTATAAAAGCTGGTGAACAATTGATTCTTTAAAAGTTTATGAAAGTGCATTTGCTCAATGTCAAACAAATTTGAAATAATTTGAAATAAAAGTTCAATGCCTGCCTGGATTTTGCAGAGAAGGAGGGGGGAGGTTAAGAATCCCCACCATGCAATGAATGGATGGGATGATGTCCTTCTTTTAGAAAGTACAAAACATGAGGTGATAAATAGTGAACAAGCAATCTGGAACAACAGAAACATGCTGCAGGGTGAAATTTAGGGCATTCCCAATGAGATAATTATTCAGTCATGCAGATTTGCCATAAGAATTGAAGAAGAAAATAGAATCACCGCTTAAAATCATTATGGTACTCCCAACCTGCAAAATCTAAGGGATGCACATTCGTACCTAAAAAGCTATAGGGAAGCAATTTTAATAAAGGAACATGGGGTCACAACCATGAAAATCCACCTCTTAACTACCTTGGGCAGCCTAGAGAAACACACCCATAGCCTCAGGTGCCTTTTCATATTTCTGCAAAGTCCTTGGCTCGTGCAGTATTTTGAGTACTTTCAATTAAATATTTCAGCAGTGAAATGAACAAATGGCTGTTCACTTTGGTGGAGAAGCAAATGTGCACATTCCTGCTCATGCTATGCAGAAAGGACCATTGTGCTTTTAATCAGGTTCCCAGAGGATTGCATATAACAAGAAGAGTAACAGCTGTCTAATCTCCACTGGATATACAAGTCTTGAATAGAGTGCAAGTCATCCCAGGAGTGTCCTGGGTTTCCAAATTGCAACTTTACGGTCCATGTGGCTAAAGCCTAGTTTACAATAGCTGCAAAGGTGGCAGTCCAAACAGCCTTAACTAAGGATGTGCACAAATATCCAAAACATTCAAAATTTGATTGAACTCATTTGAATTTGGACATTCAAATTTGAAGCAAATGTCCATAAATTTGAATTTAAACAATCACATGAATTTTGGATTTTTGAATCTATTTGTTTGAATTATTTGGAAATTCATATGTGTACTGATACGCACACGATGCATACTTGCCCATATGCATCTTTTCCGCATCCATACACATTTTTACGGATCCGTACGGGACAAAAACAGGATGTGTATGGGATCCATATGGGATGTGTAGAGATGTGTACTGAATGTGTACAGATGCATTCGGGCACATATGAATGTGCAAATTCAAATGTGGATAAATTTGAATTTTGAAGATTCAAATCAAATCTTCAGATATTCTATTTGAATCAAATCAAATCCCCAAAATTGCATTTGTGCACAGCCCTAACCTTAACTCCTGCTTGAAACAGCTCCTGCTTTGGGAAACGGCTCACATTCCTGTTCCATCCAGACCCTATTCTTGACTCTCCTATGTAATATTACATCTTTAAATGTTCTGCGGAGCAATTTGTTTCTGCAATTGTAGCTTGTTCTGCAGGCAACATCTGCAAAATTGCCTGTTTGTTTATATTTATATCCTGCCATATACCCACAGTAGGGATGTGCACAAATATTTGTAACATTCAAAATTCCTATGAATTTTGCTGAATTCGGACATCCAAAGATGAACATTCAAATTTGAATTGAATGTTTCAATACATTCATATGAAGCTTCGTCTGGGATTCATATTGGATTCGTATGGGATTCATATGAGATATGCATGGGATTCATATGCATCTGTATGCATTTGTTTGGGATCCCTCTGGGATCCATATGAGATTTGTATGGAATTGAAAATCCGTATCAAATTCAAATCCCACTACATTTGAAGGGGATCTATTTGAACAAATACGAATTTTCTTTCATTCAATTCAATACAAATCAAATACAAAGAAAAACCCATTTGTGCACATTCCTAATCCACAGGTCTCTGGGTGGGTTACAAGAAAACTAGTACAAAAAGGCAATTAAAATTAAACCCACTTAACTCACTTTACTATAAATGTATTTCATGGGTGTTTTTCCACTGTCACTAAAAGTACCCCTTAAGTACCCATTAATGGGTACGAAATGGCATTTTTGTACTTTTAATGGGTACTTAATGGGTACTTCTAGTGACAGTGGAAAAACACCCATAGTAAAGAAATAGATGTAGTTCAGAGCTAGACAGTTGCATTCTAAAGTTGTTTCTGCACTTACTGGATCAGCTGGAGCAGTCTGTTAGCCAGAGTGGTCTGTATATCTTGGTGAAGTGCCTGGTGACACCTACAATTGGTCAACTCTTCCAGGACAACCCCTGTGCCATCCCTGAATGGAGCATACTAGAGGGTCATGGCCTCCCTTGGACCATGTTCCCTTGGAACATCTAGCGCAGAGTTTGGATAAAGTTAGCCATAAGAAACCACTGCCATAGGTGTGGGCAAAAAAAAATCTGTCAGTTTTGAATTCTTATGAATTTGTACAAATTCTTTTATTTTTTAAAAATAATTTTTAAATAATTTTAAATAATTCAACAATTTGCAGGAAAATTGAAAAGGGCCTACATTCATAGCCCTCCCCTTTGCCCACAAATTGAGTTTATTTGGCCTTCATCAAAGCTTCATAGAAGCTTCAACAAAGGCTGAATATGCCTGCCCCCAGTCTCACATCCCCCCTGGCCATGCCCCCTTACTTGAAAATCTGGCTGCTGCCACCGTGGCCACTATGGCCTAGCTGAGCCTTCCAGAAGTGCACACACATCTGAAGAACCCAGTCCCATCTGGGAATCATGGGAAATTCCACAGCGGTGGTGGTGGTGGCAGTGATAGTGGCAGTGGCAGTGGTGGAAGCAGAAAAGGTGAATGGGGCAAGGTGGGCAAGGGAGGCGATGGAGTTTCATTTGTACACAAACATTCAATGGATGTTTGTGCACAAAGGCAATCATTTGCAAGGGGGGGGGTTGCATGAACCCAAACATCCCCTCTTCAATTTGAATAGAATCAAGGGGGGATGGACTTCTTACACTGCCACAGTCAATCCCTCAGAATTTGAATAAGATAAAAACACAAAAGAATAAGCATAGAATAAAAGATTCAGTGGGATTACAAATGCTTCTTAAAAGCTCAGAAAAAAGCACAGATTACTTTTTATTGCATTTAAGAAACAAAGAAACAAGCATCAACCTCATGCTTCTGAGAAAGCATGCAGTTACGTGGATGCCACCTTATGGAAGTCCCTGCCTCATCTGGGATAGTAGGCACAATTACAGGATGTTACCAGCCTTCCTTATTTATGCAAGTCATTATTTTCATTATTATAAAACTGTATGAAAATACATGGAAGAGAAATCCAGGCAGGTGTTATTAATTGCACTGATCTTTCTGTAGCAGGGTCCTCCCATAAAAGCCCTACTAAAATATCAGTGTAATAAGATAACAGGCATTTTCTGAATTGCCCTTTTTATGGAACTCTAATGGGCCTGCTTAATATCATATAGTTACATTAGACGCTTATCTACAGGGCTACAGCATGCTTTTTAAGAACCATAGACTAAGGAAGCTAGGAGCAGATAATCCACTTTAGAGCCAAAACCACATTCTTAGGTAGCAGATATTAGCATTAGCTGTGGATCAACAGTGAAAACACTCACTACATTATCCTCCAAGAATGTACTTTTTAAAGGAAAGGGCTGTGTAAAAATAATTGAAAAGATGCACAATGGCTGAGAACAAAAGAGTGGCACCTCTCAGACGTCTACATAAACACTTTGTATAAATATCCTTTTAAAAATAACTAAATCTGGAGCCTTTTTGCACACGGGTTTTTCGAACGCATGGAGGGCACGTCGGAACGCAGCATTCGCTCTTGCGGGCGGCGGGATCCATTCCAGGCCGCCCGCAAGCATCCCGACGTGCCCTCTATGCGTTCGAGTTTCAGAGCACTAAAAAGTGCTCTGAAACCATCTCTGCACGTTCCGACCCGTCCCAGAGAGAAAGCATTCGCACGCTCTCTCCCTGTGACAGCTCGGCCCCTCCCCCGGGCTGCTCCCATTGGCTCCTATGGAGCCAGTGTAGGTAGCCGGCTGCCTTCTGTCCCTGGGTTCCTGCTCGCTCCCGAACCCCAGATCGGGCTCCAGGGGTGGGCAGGAACGCCAGCCAAAAGCCCCCTACCCATCCAAAGGGTCTTACCTTTTCCTGCAGGCTCCATTCTGCGTAGGAAGGCCAGGCCATTCTGAGCACGCTCGAGGGGGCGGCCCCTCATTGGCTGGGCACCCGCACATGCTCAGATGGGCAATAGAAGCCAGGTGGGTGCCCAGCCAATGAGGGGCCGCCCCCTCGAGCGTGCTCAGCACGGCCCAGCCTTTCCCCACAGAATGGAGCCTGCAGGAAAAGGTAAGACCCTTTGGATGGGTAGGGGGCTTTTGGCTGGCATTCCTGCCCACCCCCGGAGCCCGATCTGGGGTTCGGGAGCGAGCAGGAACCCAGGGACAGAAGGCAGCTGGCTGCCTACACTGGCTCCATAGGAGCCAATGGGAGCAGCCCGGGGGAGGGTCTTCCCCCCGAACGGGTTGAGAACACTTTCCCGTTCGCACTGGCAGGTGAGGGAACTGCTCTCAAAGCGTTCCTTACCTGCCCTTGTGTGAACGGGAAAGTTTTCTCAACCCGTTCGGGGGGAAGCGTTCCGAGGCGTCTTCGCCTTAGTGCGAAAATGCCTCTGTTCTGAGACTTTTTTTAAAAAAAAAAATCAACATTCAAGGAAGGGCTTGGGGCAGACTTAACTAAGCTTTGCACTTACCTCACTTGGAACAAATTAACTAATCCACTCCAGCCTATCCAGACCAAGCATGGAAGGTCCCATTTGCATCCCAAGGGGCACCATTGTCTATTCCAGGACAACAACACCAACAATGAAGATACACATCTTCTTTGCCCCATAGTATACCATGCATAACGCGTAATGTACTTTCATTGCAAGCACCACCCACCCTTCCCTGTGATTGACTCATGTTCCCATCATTCCAACATCATGTCTGGAACATGACATCAGGGCTTAACTATCTTTGTGTTTAGGACTTTGAAGTCTGTCTTTGAAGTTTGTATAAGAAAGAATGTGAAATGGTGCAGGCCCGTAGTTGAAGCTTATGCAGGTTTCAGAGCTTATCTTCGGAGTTAATGCAACAAGCTTTGAAGATGAGGCTGTGGCATTTCTCCTCATTCCGGTCCACGTGCAAAAGCACCAATGCTTGGGCTTGCAAACCTTTTCAAACAAGTCCAGCACTAAACTGGGATAGGGAGTAAGGATGTGTTGAAAGATCTTAATATTCGAGATTCATACGAATTTGGCCAAATTCAGACATTTGAATCTGAATTGAATGTTGGCACATTCAAAGATTGATATTCAAGTTTGAATGGAATGTTTTGATACATTTGTATGAAGGTTCATATGAAGCTTCAGGATTTGTATGGGATTCGTATGCTATTCGTATGCATTCATTGAGATTGAACATTTGTAACGAATATGAATCCTACCACACTCTAAGAGGATCTATTTGAACAAATGCAAATTTTCTTGCATTCGATTCAATACACAAAAACACACATTCCTGCACATCCCTAATTGGGAGCCCTTGGGAGCGTTCTGGACCAGAATGGCACTGGTCCCATGCAAGTAGACTAGAGAGCAGCTTGTTCAGAATGCCAGGCAAGTGCAGAAATATGCAGAAACATTAGGCCTATTATACTCAAAAGCTCATAGCATCCAATTAGGCTGGTTTAAAACTCCAATTTTCAGTTGAAACATCAATCACCTGTAAGATAGAGGTGGGGTTATTGTGCTTTTATCCGTTCAGTGCTCAGCCTGTTGCAAAGAAAGTTCCTGTCTGCTTTATTCCTCAAGCCCAGCATCCTACCTGGTGATTCAGCACTGGCAATTTTCCTCCTAAAGTCTTCTCATTCATCCTATTAAATCTTTTGTATCTTGTCTCAAAGTGACATGAATCATCCACCCTAAAATTACATATTTTATTCTTCTGCTGTGAAGAGGCATAACATCTCTGTTCCTTGCCTGCTTTTCTTGCAAATTGCATACTTCAAAATAACTATCACCTACTCCACTGCAATTATACCTTAAAAGAATGCATAAGGTAAATGATACTTTTTATTTATTGCAACAAGTTGCAATTATAAAAAAAAAAAGTGGCCAGAATCCAGAAATATCTTATTATAGTAGCTGTGCACTACTCTTTGAAGAACTTGTACTTCCGTCCATGGAATCCTGAGCAAAAGGTTACGCAAGAGCAGAGTTCTTCTCTTTCTGTACAAATCTCCCCCTGAAGGGCTGTTCAGCACCTGTCATTGACCTAGTAACCTTCAGATGTTCTCAACTTCTGCAGGACATTTTTAAATTCTATTTTTATTGATTTGTAATTATAATTCACTTTCTTTGAAGGACTCTAGAAGGTAAAGATTATTCTCCTCCCTTTCATTTCATTCTCTCAGCAATCCTGTGACTTAGGTTGATATTAGAGTGAATGGCAATAATTGGTCCTCTTGAATGTCTGCAGAAGCAGCTTTAAAAAACAAAAACAACCCTGAATATAAGACAATGTAGAAGAGGATTGCTTAAGATGACATGACCAAGAAAAGGAGTTGTGAATCATTGCATGCTTGTCTGCATCTGAATTTCTCTCTCTCTCTTTCTCTTTCTTTGTGCGTGTTCTATTACAACATGCCCAGGAAGCAGTGACAGATTGATGGCCAGCTCCAACTGGTCAATTTTAAAAGAAACCTTTTGACCTTTCTGCAGTTACCTTTTAGTGGTCCAGATTGGTGGGTCTAGACCAGCCAGGCCTGCCAGTTCGGACTACAGAAAGGCATAGTCTGGAACAATGCCATCTGCACATTAGTGCTAGTCCACACAGGCCCCACCCAAGCCCCGAAGCCTCTGAGAGACCCACTTCAGCTGTGCATTTTGGATGGAACTTTGGAGCAGGCCATGTGCAAGCCTCCAAAGGTGGACAAGTACAGGCAGTTCACAAAGTGAACTATCTTAAAGTGAGTACCATACCCCAGCCCATCATGTATCAGGTTACCTAGAGTGAGCCAGCATGGCACAGGATATCCCACACTATACATGAAGTCCTAGGATCATCTGCAGCTGCCTTGCTGAACATCCTACCTCCCACATTCTTTCTGGGGCAGGTGTGTTCATCTGCAAGCCTTCTTCATAACAGCACAGGTCTCGTAGAATAAGCTTTCAATTGACACGTGTCATTTCTTCACTGGGACTTATTCTGGACTATATTTCAAAATAGAGACCTTCTTACAGCTTGCCGCAGTCTGCTCCAGTATGCAAGTGGAAAGTCTGTATTTCAGGATATAACCAGGAATAAGACCCAGTGCAGGAACAACCAGGAGGAAAGTTTTCTCCCTAATTTATTTTAGTTGACAGCTGAGAATGGGGTTGCTCACCCTGGCATTCCCCTTTGGATTGGCCCTTCCTTGGAATGTTTAATTTATGTACCTCAATATTCTTATTTCATAAGTTTTAATGTTATAATTTGCAGGGACATGTGCATTTTGATCTTGGAAGCCACCTTGATTGTTTTGCAATGACAGGCAGGGTAGGAATATAAGTAAACAAATATTGAATAATGTAACCTGGGGATTAATAATAGTCCAAAGTCTTACCAAACTTTGATCTATCAAGGACTGATGCTGAGGTTTCCCAAATGCCATTAACATTCTCATTTGATTCATTTATTAATGTGAAAATGTTGAAATATTTTAAAAGTTATCTATCATCTATCTATAGAATAGAATGTGGAAAAATTTGGCTCTGACCAAATATGGGGTCCCCTACGGATGTGGGGGTATTCAGATCCAGGCATGGATATTCATTGCACTTTTGTTACAAAGGCACTATGTGGATCTACCAGGCCTCTCATGTGTGTTATTCAACTTCTAAGGTCTTGAAAGTTCTGGTAACTGTGACACCAACTCTTTATAGGAAGAGGAAAGCATAGATCATCTAGAATAGCATTTACCAACCACAGCTGCATTGGTTAGGAAAGATAGAAGTTGCAGTCCAAACGTTTAGGCAAAAAGCTATCATAGGCTGCATCCAGATGTTGCTTGGTTATTCCACTATATTTGGATATTCCAGAATAAAGTATAGATATTCCAGAATATCCATTCTTTATTCCAGAATATCCAATTTAGAGGAATAACTAAGCAACATCTGAATGCAGGTTTAGAGACCATACACCCAGATAGCACCATGCATCCTGGTACTAACACTTTTCATAGACACCACTGCCAGTTACATTTTCATAGACACCACTGTCAATTTGCTAGGTTAAGGCATTCACTTGCTCTCTGCCCAACTGTGAAGCCATATTAGAAGCCAAAGGGATAGCGGAGCAGTCCTCGGAATGGGGTGTAAATGAACAGCCCAAGCAGGATGTACAATGCATTGACTTTACGTTTCAGTGAATATCAAGATTTATTGTCCCAAGAGCTACATATTGACTAAAGCCAACAAAAGTCAATACCTTCTATTTTACATGCGCCAGTATGCAATTAAGCAAAAACAACCGGAGGGGACAGCTACACATCTTGCAGGGCTAAGTCTTTATTCTGTTGCCCATTAAACATGACCTTCCCTTATGACTTTATGGAGGGGGGGGGGAGAATCACAGTTCGTACACTTTCTTCAATAAACAGTTCTTGTCTGTTTACTAAATGTAAACTAACGCTAGCCATTGTTAGCAAGCAAACATTAATCAAAGTAACCAGATCTGCTCAGACTATAAACTCAAAGTCTGAGCTGAAGTACATCTAGATGTGTTTCGCAAGTCTAACTGAATGGCAGACTATGGTCTCTCTCTCTGTGTGTGTGTGTTTAGTGCTAGAGAGAGCACATATATAATACACCAGTTAGTGCACACCAGTGTGAACTGAGAAGGAGAGTTTTCACAATTAAATAGTTGGTAAGATGATTAAGGAGAGCACATTCTGACTTTGTCTCATGCAGCACAATGTTTCATTTTGGGATGCAGCTGTCAAGAGCAGGAGACCAAATACGTGTTACAAATAAACAAAATTACAAGACTGTAGATAGGGTTGCCATTTGAAAAAGAGGCCATGACTTCCACAGATGTTGACTGTATTAAAGCTGAACCTTCTGAAATCCTTGGCTATAAATAAATTTGGTGAGAAAAATCTGTGGAACTTGGGAAAACAATACACAGTGGCCTGCAAGCATGGGTTACTTTGGTTCTGTCCATACTAGAAGAAGAAGAGCTGGCTTTTCTACCCCACTTTTCTCACCCATTTAAGTGGACTCAAAGTGGCTGACAAAGCTTTCTATTTTTCTCTTCACAATAGAACACCCTGTGAGGTAGGTGGGGTTGTGAGAGCTCACAAGGGAGCTGTGACTAGCCCAAGGTCACCCAGCTGGCATCATGAGGAAGGGCGGAATCAAACCAAGTATTCCAAGATAAGAGTCTGGCTCCTTAACCACAAGACCATACTGGCTCATTCATACTTTAGAATGGTTTGTTGGGAGACCATGCCTCCCAGTAGACTGCTCCATCCACACTGAACAAGGCACTGGAGGAGGCATTGGTTAAAAAATGGCACCATAGCTCCCTTCAAATGTAGAACACTTATAATCAATCCACACAGTATTCCAGCTTGTATACTGGAGCAGTCACGGTCCAGCATACCATGGCTGAGATGACCAGTGCCATTTTCCCGGAACTGGAAGCAGTGTCAGAAGTGCACTGCTTCTGGGGAGCTTGGTCTGAGCAGTTCTGAAAGTGCATCACGTTTGGGTGCTGGCATCTTCAGAAGGTGGGAACCTTCATTCTTGACCTCCAAAGATGGGCTGGGCTAGGCTGGGCTGGGCCATCTGTAATGCAAACATTCTTTGGCACATGCCACTGGTACCCTGGCCCATTGTGGGTCAGGTTTCCTGTTTCAGATCAGCACAACACAGGATAGCCTGCACTGCGAGGAACAAAATTAATTGCCACTCCTGTTTCTCATGCAGCTGTGGAATGAGTGAAGGCATAAAACATAATGGCGGGTGAGTGGAAAGACAGTAGAGACAACAAGGTTTCACTTGCCCATCAGAGACAGAAGAGGCAGCTATAGCAAATCTGTAGATGATATTTCCAAAAAAAGAAAGTCAAATGCTAGGGCGTGAAGGGCTAAGGTAATATGTTTAAATAGTCATTAGCGATAGGAAAGAGAATACATTTAATGCCATAAAACAAGAACCATATGGAGATTTATCAAAAGAAGAGAACTTCTAGTACTGTTGTTCTGGAGTCTACAGTGATAAACCAGAACATTCTGCTACTTCATTGTGCACAATGTTGACATGGTATTTAAATATAACAGAATAAATCTGCAGAGGGGTCTGTACTGCATACACTAGGGATGTGCACAAATATTCATAACATTTAAAATTTGTACAAATTCAGCCAAATTCAGACTTTCAAATAGAATGTTAGCACATTCGAAGACTGACATTCAAATTCAAATTGAATATTTTGTTACATTCGTATTAAGTTTTGTATGAAGCTTCGTATGGGATTTGTATGGGGTCTATATGGGATTCATATGGGATTGAACATTCGTATCAAATATGAATCCTACCACATTCAAAAGGGATCTAGTTGAATGAATACAATTTTTCTGGCATTTGATTTGATACGATCAAATTTAAAAAACATTCATGCCCATCCCTAGCATTCACACACACACACAATCTGAGGAACAATCATCTTAACTGTTTGTATGTGTTGTTGTTGTTTAGAAAAAACCCTATAAGATTTGTTCTATTTTTTTATTATGGAGAGAACATTCAAAATCACTATCCTGCTTGACCTGGTAAATCTCCATCTACTAACCCAGCAATTTCCTCCTTCATTTATGCACATATGTCTGCTGTGTAATACGGTGGCACAGCAGTGCTAAATCTCAGGTGCTTCTAATTTTAAAAAATTAAGTGGAAAATTCACCTGTGTCAGCGGCAGCCTCCCCTTAAATGGCACCAGAAAACTCCTCTTTGCTCGCATTTGACCTCTGTTAGTCACAGTAATAGATACCCGAGGCCAATAAAGTGTGCCGTGAGCATGACTGAAATTCCCTCAGCAGCTGGCCCTGGGATGCATATTCCTTGTTTTCTTCCGCTTCTTATCACTGCAGGCCGACTTTGCTTGCCTGCCTTTTCTGGAACAATTAAAGGCACTTTTTGCTCTTACGGCAATGGGTGAAAAGACAGGAAGTGAGGAATATCTCCCCTCCCCCCCCCAAAAAAACCTTCTGTAATAGAGCCCAATACTGCACCTTGTTCTGGACCTTCTCCTGTCCTTCTAATCACTTCAAGGAAGGCAACAGATTTTTGAAGCAGTAGACTCACAGCAGCACCCTAAGCACTGAGGAAAATAAACATCAGGTGAAAGACAAAAGGCTGGAAGAATTGATTATGCCACTTGACTGCTCTCCTGAGAAAGATAAAAAGAGGCCAGGCCATGCTCTGCTAGTCTTTCCATGTAGAAGTCAGGCTCAGGAAACAATACACTGACATCTCTGCCATGCAGATAACTCCAACAAGCACGGTGGCTGATTTAACAATTCACTCTTTGAATTTTTTTGCCTCTTTGATTGACGGCTGCAGGGTACGCGCTATCGACCTCATCTTTGTGTACCGTTTTTTAATGGGGGAAAAATATATATAATAAGATGAAAAAATTAGAGAGGCAGATGGATGAATTTTTCACAAAAAAGCCCCTTCATTCATATTAAGAACGAACAGGAAGATCTTGGTGCTGTGATTTTAGTGGTTATCCTTCACTGAATTGAAAACCTAAGCATCAGCCGACTCATTTATTTTTAAGCATACAAAATGCTATGTACAATTTGCATTGAATTCCTGATCCAGACAAAAAAGTTTACCCAAACTGTAGGGCAGAGGAAGCCTTGGTGGTCCCGTTTCAGATGTGAAGGGCAGGGGGAGACATGGTGAGGGAGGATGGAGAAAAAGGATTAGTAGGACTGTTAGGCGTATTAAGACTAATGAGCCAGTTTGGTCTAGTGGTTAGGGAGCCAGACTCTGATCTCGGAATACTGGGTTTGATTTCTCCCTCTCCCACAAAGCCAGCTGGGTGACCTTGGGCTAGTTGCAGCTCTCTTCTGGGCTCTCACAGCCCTACGTACCTCACAGGGTGTTCTGGGGAGAATAGGAGGCTTTGTCAGCCACTTTGAGTACCCTTAAATGGGTGAGAAAAGCGGGGTAGAAAAGCCAACACTTCTTCTTCTTCTTCTTCTTCTTCTTCTTCTTCTTCTTCTTCTTCTTCTTCTTCTTCTTCCTCCTCCTCCTAGTCTGCCTCTCACCTTCAGAATGAGGAGATCCTGTCAAATGCCAGGTGAGTGCAAAATAGCTCACCATTCATCCATGACTTAATCATGAATGAAAGGGCTGACCTGGTATAGAAGACAAAGACTTTGGTGAGTGAGCTGGGAGACCCAGCACTTACTTAGTTTTGCCCTCCAGGATAACTGGTGTAGGTTGGTGGGGCAAAGTAGGGGAGTTGCCAAAGTCTGTAAGGAAATTATCTGTCTCACCAGAAACCCAATCCACTCTGCAACTGGGGCTGAGAGACAGAACAAGTGTGCTGGTGGTATACCTTCACCCTCCTGCCCCAAAGTGTCCTTGTCTGAGATGTGGGTGCTGAATGGTGGTGTTGGGGAACTTCAATTTCCATACCAAGGAAGTCTCTAATGGGCCAGCTCAGGACTACCAGGGCCTCATGACAACTGTGGGATCCATCCCAAATCTCAGGGCATACTCTCAAACATGTCTTTGCTACCGAGCAGGAAGGTGATAATCTGTTGCTAGGTGGGCCTGTAGTGAGTCTGTAGTGGACAAATCATTTTCTGGGCTTATGGAGTCAGTGTCCTGTTGGAAGTGTGAAGGAGCAATTGAGATAGTTCAGTCTCAGAGATCTATACAGTCTGATGGATTCCTGATGACAGGAAGTTTTTTTGTTGGCACAGCTGCTGTTTCTATCGTTTCATGGAAGTTGTTTGGACATTGGCTTAGCTAAGTATAGAAGAATCTGAGTTTTTGGTTCTAATTTGGCGGCAGTTTATATAAAACAATATCCCAAAAGAATGTTCTTTCAAAATGATGCTAATGATGTTGTTGAGGAGAATAACAGATTCTCCAAAGACTCCCAAGGTTATCTGTGAGGTTTCAGTTTTGGTTTTAATTAGGGATGTGCACAAATATTCATAACATTTGTACATGAATTGAGTGTAACAACATTTGTACATTAACACTCATACAAATGCAAATGTTTCAGAATAGACAGTTCAGACATTTGTTAAACTAGGGATACGTATTGGATATGTATCAGAAAAATATCTGATACATATGTGTTGGTATTGGATATGTATTCGATACTTATTTATTCGTATCGGATGTGTAGCCATACCTATCAGATACACATCCAATACATATCCATTCATATTGGATATTCCTATGAATTCATACAAATACATTTGTTATTGAATAGAATCCTACCACATTTGAAGGGAATCTGTTTGAACTAATACAAATTTTCTAACATTTGATTCATTACAAATCAAACACCAAAAACCCCATTCGTGCACATCCCTAGGTTTCTAGTAGTTAGCTATAAAGTGTTTTCCCTTTATCTTTTTATAGCAGTAAGATTTACATTACATGCAAGAGATGATAGAAAGAATTTCCCAACAACTCTGGAAGAAAATTTGATCATGGTGATCAACTAGTCTTCAGCAGCAAGTGCTTTGCAGGTCAAGTCCACCCCAATCATGCCATTCTGTATCATTTACAAAAGTAGTCTTCTTCATCCTCTGATATCAGCATCCCTTATTCCCTCACCAGTATTGAAAGGATCTATTATTCCTGAGAGGACAAGCAAAATACAGAGAGCTGGAGAGCTCTTCCAACAACTCCCAGGGAATTATTCCACATCTGACAGGGAATGAACTGTGGCAGAACAAAGCTGCATCTGCCGCCATGTCCTCCTAAAGGTCCATTGGAGAAATGCAATGCAAACTGGTATGTCT
This sequence comes from Aspidoscelis tigris stejnegeri, assembly GCA_023333525.1. Lineage (NCBI taxonomy): Eukaryota > Metazoa > Chordata > Lepidosauria > Squamata > Teiidae > Aspidoscelis > Aspidoscelis tigris. Next base: position 70,530,601 of record JALMGA010000006.1, read on the forward strand.
GTAAGGTCTAGCTACTTGGAGACTGTAAGCAAAGCAAGCTATGTGCTTCTGTCCTGCTAATGAGCTCCCTCTGCAGCTGGTTGGTCACGAAGACAACAGACTGTGCTGGACTGAAAGTCCCATGAGTCTGTTCCAGTGGGATTTTTCTTAAGTTCTTAAGTTCTTATGTTATTGATCTGTAAACCAGTCTCAGAGTGAGGAGTGATACACAAATGTAGACAACAAAGAAATAGAGAATGCTGACTGTGACCATTATTCAATGCTCTGATTGCACTGGCTGCTACTATAATCTATTCTGAGGAACCTTGCCCTACACTTGATTCCAAGGAGCCCAGTTTGGCAGAAACATTGGGAAATGCCTTATTCTGAAATAGAAACCTTGCCCATTTTTCTCAGTGTCAGCAGTTCTTAGGCAACAGATTTAGAGTTCTTCTCCTGTCTGATGCTTCCAACTGAAGATGCCACAAACTGAAAGTCTTTGCAAAGCATGACCTATGGCCTTTCCAATCTTCTCTGTTTGAAAACTCCTGGGTTAAAGGCCCCCACTATGTTCTGTAATTACACATTTTGTCCTGCCAGTGTATATCAGACAAAATATTTGCAAAGTAGCTGTGTTTGCAATGAACCATCACAGTTAGGGCTATTTCCATAGTTATCTCCTCCAGCCAGATTTCTAAAACAGATCAGCATGCTGTGTAAATGAAAGAGAAGCTTTGGAAAATTCAGCCCATAGCTGAACTGCATTTAACAAACAGTTGCTTTGTATTTGTCTTATTTCATCCTGCTATTATTCCTTGAACTCCAGTACAGTCACTGCAAGGATCCTCTAATCCACTGTAAATACCATGTTTTGGTGCACTTTTCCAGCACACAAGCAGGGACTTGCAAGAGATGAATGGTTAATATACGAGGTACAGACAAGAGGAGAGAAGTTATTTGAATGGCAAGCGTCACTCCTATTTCTTAACTTCTTCTCCAACTGTGCCAGATTGGGTAATTGCCACTGTCTTTTGAGTACCATAAATATTGTATCAAATAGTGCATTGCATTTTGGGTAGCAGAATTAATCACTCTTTTATTTGGAATGATATTGTTTTCTGATAAGAAGGCAATTAAACTGCCATTTCTCTTTCTAAATCTAATTTAGACTGTGCTCTTTGCTTGCTGGTTTGGTTTACAGTTGAAATTTCAGCTGGTCGTTCCTTATAACAGCTGTTTTGCAATCACATATCTACATTTATCACTGTATCAAGTCATCACCAAGAGTAAATGTATCTGTGTCAGTGAGACCTCTCACTGTATCACCAGAATAGAATTACAGTATTTTTATGGAGTCAGTCCACATCAGCTGTGAGCTGCCTATGCATGAATACTCTCTCCCATTCCTAGAGTAAAATGTGGTGCCATTGGAGAATATTAAACTTAGATCTTTTGTTTCCACTGACCATGTTGACATTGGGAATCATCATAGTCCAAACTGACAGGAGGGCATTCTATGTTGAGAATAATCATTGTGGGACTTCTGAGTGACTGTGAGCTCCAAATCTCATCAGATCCACCCAGGATGGCCAATTGTAAAAGAAAATATAGCCCAACAATAATGGGTTTACATCACATGGATAGGATGTAGGCATACGCACCTGAGTCTAGGCTGCTCAGAGAAGAGGGATGTGACAGTTGAACTGAGGGACTTTCCCTGCCAGTGATTCAGGAGTCTCTGGAAGCAATAACCTATCTACTCCAGGAAATGGCATTTTCTTCCATTTGTGGTTCCTTCCCTGCTTGCCTACGCTAAAGGAGACAAGAAATATTAAGTCTACATACATATTGAATGGTATATACTGACCATCCTGTGCTATCCCACAGAAGAAATGTGAAGACATGAAATCATAACAGGCTGTATTTTGAATTATGTCAATGCCTGATGTAAACTGATTACTATGAAATGAACCTGAATGAAGCCAAAGTCAGAAGGTGGAACTACATTCATAGTTTCCACAGTGTTTATTCCACCTGGCAAGAATGCTTGAACAGAGGACCAGGAAGAAAAAAGCTTGAAGTATTGGAGATTTGGGTCCTTGCAACTGGAAGGGGCTGAATAGTTTTCCTAGGGGGCTCAAATCTATTGTATCCTTGTGGTCTGTTTTTAAAAACAAAAACAAAATTTAAATGAATTTGTTTCTGTAGCTCTTTGTGGGTATCTCCACACAGAGATGGCAAGCTATTTTCACAGAGAAGCCAACCTTTCAGCCTTCCTGAAGGGCTGCCAAATGGGGGTTACTTAGGTTGGTATCTGAGGGAGCTTGTAGCTATTCCATAGCCCTTTATGACCAACACTTACACCACATATCTGAAACTCTAGCCATTTGAGATAGCTATGAACTGATGGGGCTAGAAAACACCACAGCAAGATTGCCCCCAATGCAAGACATGGTAGAGAGTGATTTGTACAGCATATCAAGACAACTGCCTGAATCAGGTAACTAGGTAAAGATCATTCTGTGTCTATCTAGTGACTATTGGAAGCATAATCTGTCACCTAGTCCTTCTAAAGCTCCTTTGGAGAAGAAGAGTTGGCTTTTCTACTCTGCTTTTCTCACCCATTTAAGGGGGTTCAAAGCAGCTGACAAAGCTTTCTGTTCTTCGAACAGACACCCTGTGAGGTAGTTGAGGCTGTGAGAACTCAGGAACAGAGCTGTGACTAGCCCAAGGTAACCCACCTGGCTTCATAGAGGAGTGCAGAATCAAACCCAGTGACTACAAGATATGAACATGGCATGCTAACCACAAGGCCAAACTGGCTCACTGTGTGGTTTTCTTGGCAGAGATACAGAAAATGTTTGTCATTGCCTACTTCTGGGGTTAAACTAGTAGCCCTCTGCTTTCAAGGCAGTTTTCTCTACCACAGAGCCACAACTGCTCCCATCAGAAGAGCTTTACAATCATGTCTGTGCTGATAAACACAATGAATTTTTTTCTTTCTTTTCCTTCCTATCTCTTCTTCCCATTCCTTTTTGAAAAAGTGTCTCATAGGCAGCATCCCCCAGACTGGAGAAAGTGCTCGGTAAAGACTCCAGGAGTGCAGCCTCCAAATGCCAATGTTCCCACAGTCCCAGAATGGCCTACGGAGGGTACCTAATCAGGTGGCAAGCACTCCATGAAACATCCTTCTCACAAAGCTGTCCTGTGAGCAAAACTCTCCCCATTCTGGAAATTTGAAGTAAGATCTTTGTGTTGTTTTTAAAAGGCCCATTCTCTAGACTGCAAGGAAAATTAAGCAGTGTTACAAAGATTGAGTTGACCATTGTTAATGACATTGCAAAGAGTAACTTTAATTAAGGACAAATATTGTGTTAAGGTTCACAATCAGAGGGGTGGGGAAATTTCAACAAACAGGATGCCAAAACCTTAAATTGATGCCAAGAGTTCATCTAAACTTTAAATCATAGGTGCCACATCATCACAAACATTAACTAACTTCCACTGGGTTTTGTTAAACTGGTAACATTAATGTTTTTCTTCATCTAACACAATTATAATACAATCAAATTGCAATCAAAGACCAGATCAGAGTGCAAAGAAAATTCTGATTGCTGCTAACTGCATTCGGTCACATACATCAAAGTTGCACAAGCCCTAAAGTAATTTGCATTTTAATCCGTGTGGGGTTTTGTTAAAATCCCATAGGGAATCATTGATGTCATGTGAAGTGAGCCACCAAGGAGAGGGATAGCTGTGATGTGTCCCAGGGCTTTTTTCAATTTAGGATAAAAATAGCCCAAGGGGTGTTGGGAAACTATGGTCAATCACATCCATCCACCCTTACTTTGTTTCAACTGCCACAACTTCGGAAGAAATCCTGCATTACATTCCAACATAGTGTCTCTGCTTTGTCCAGCCGCTTTTCTTTGCTGCCCTTTTCTTTTCCACTTTGACAGGTTTGGCCCTTTAACTAAAACGCTTTCAAGCCACTTTCAACAAATATTTTGCTGGGCACTTTGCCACAATAACTCTTTGAGGCTTGGTTAGGGACTGGTTGTTACTTTTTCTCAACTGAACCGCTTTTCAGTAATATTGGAACTCTGGAAGTGAATCAAGGCATCTGCCTGACATCTGAAGGGTGAGAAAAGATCTGTGTGATAAAAATCCAGACACACAAATTGATATTAAGACCTGCTTGAAAAGTTGGAGAAGAAAGAATTTGGGAAGGTGCATTACATTCTGATTTTTCTATCCTTTTTATTTTGCTTCATTTTACAATATTTTGGATGTTTCCAGTGCAGCATGAATAATATATTAGTTAAGTTTATTGTGTTGTAACTACACACATCAGATTAACATTGTACACAGATGATCTGTCCAAACCATGTATTTCAGAAGGCCATCTAGTGGCTTACTGGATACAAGCACTAGGGTAGAACCCAGGATTCTCTCAATACAAATTCCTGCTGTACCATGGGAAGCTTATTGGGTCTTCCCAGCTATGGTGAAAAAATCCTCACGACCTTGTGAGTACTTTGGGAAAGTCAAAGGCTAAAGTAGTAAACTCTTACAATAAATTCAGAATGAATCCCCAAAGGTGGTTACTTTATCAAACCCAATGCCCAAAGTCACATTTACACACCTTTGTATCACACTAGTAAGGCTGAAAGAGAAGAGCTGTGATACCTGAGCAACTCAAGAGCAACACTGTTTTTCAGCACAGAAGCATGACAACACCAGCAATGTACTTCTGACAAAATGCTTGTCGCATAATATGTGCTGACTGGTTAGCAGCTTTAAAGTAATCATCTTAAGGCTAAAATCAGAGCATGATAAATGACACAGTGGTCATTTTAAAAAATCATTATAATTCTGTGATCCAGGAGTGCTCATTTATAGAAGATTCATAGAAATCTGTCTATGCTGAAATGTTAAATCAAGTAGTATTTCATGTCTAACTTTGAAGGAGATGCTTCCTTGTTTTTTCTTAACATCACCTGACATTCCAAGGTCATATGTATGCAACACTCACATCTTTGAATAATGAGTCAAAATATTGACATTTTACTGCATTAGTTGCAGTTTACAAGGGTTCACCACTGACTTCTCAGTAAATATTGATGCAGTCAGTTTCTCATTTGAAACCAAACTGGAAGTACTTATAAAATCTTGCAAGGTAAGCAGTATGGCCAGTTTTCCTTGGATGTTTCCTTAAAAACATCTCTGATGGTGACTAAGAATTCAATTCTATCACCTTCTCTTGGGTTTTATTGTTTACTGGCAGTATTATAATAAGAAAGTCAGTATGGAGTTCTTCAGATGTTTCAAATATTTGATCTTTGATCTTTTTGCTTGTTTACCACCCTTCACCACAGCTCCAGGGTGGTGAACACGGGAAACAAGAAAGACAATAAAAAACAGTAAAAGTATAAAAGTTAACTTGGACAATAAAACACTAAAAAAAGCTTCATACAGACAGCATTTACTAATCCTCATTATGTGGATAATCTGGAGTAAAGTAAGTGTTGTTTGGAACAAGTGCAAAATAAAAGCAAGGAGCAAGCTAGTAAAATATAACTAAGCCCTTCCTGCATTGGGCCTTATTCTGGATTATATCCAGGCTAGAGCCTACCATACAATAGTCTGCACCAGCATGAGAATAGCAGGTCCCTATTCTGGGATGTAATCTGGAGTAAGGGCCAGTGCAGTTAAAGCCAATGAAGTAAGATTAGATTCATTGCCCCTTGTATAACACAATCTGTACAACATACTTTTGTTTTTATGTGGTCAAAAAATAATAACAAAGGAGGGGTACAGCTGTGCACGGGGGTGAGGCATGGCAATGTGGAGACTGTGCATTGTCAGGCAGGGCTACCCCATTTAGGAAGAAAATAGACATTTGCCACATAGGTGTTAGAGCTCACCATACAGCAACCAGGATTTGTCTAATTACAGGCAGGCTTCCTATATGGCTGATTTGAGAAAAGTGTTTCTTTCTGTTCTAAGAGGTTTTCTACATGCAACATTTACTCTGGTGTGTTTGTGGCATCATTGCTGGAGGTCCATGTGACATATGGCAGCATCAGGCAACATACAACGGTAAAGAGCATTCTGGAACATGCAGACTTAGCAGAAGAAGTAAGCAGCATCTGGATGAGCCAAGAAAGTTTCAGTGACGCATGCCAAATCAGACCCTTCATGCAGAATCAAGTCACAGATTGCTATTTTTCTTTTGTTTTTTCTGGACTGATTTGGCCCTCAATAGCAGTGGACTGGTTGACAGGTCTCCCTCTGAACTCTGCTGGTTGGAAAACAGTCCAAAAGGAGTGAAAGCCTTCATACATCCAACACTCCTTCCGACTCCTGGCACCATGCTTCCCTCTTCCCACCACTGCAGAAATGTTCCCCAGGGACATTTCCCTCCTCCTCGCTTGCCTTGACCCATTGTTGACCCTTCAATCCAGTGCAGTACGTATACGAAAATACACATTAAAACAAGATTCAATAGTTTTGAACAACCCCTGCCACAGATCACAAAATCCCTGAAACAGAGAGAGTTGTGCCCAAAAGGAGGATGGCTCAAAGGGATCTCCAAAGTGTTCATAAGCAGGTTCCCTCTACAAGGTTAGAGGTGACTGGCATGGAAAGGTGTCACGTAGAAATGACTGAGTCACTCACCCTGAGCCCCAGGATGAATCAGGTTGCAGTCCCACTAGATAGAGGAAAGCATATAAGTAGCTGCTAGGTTGTTACTCCAGAGGGACTTTTTCACTTCCTTCCCTTGGGACACTCTTCCAGGGAAGAAGAAGAGTTGGCTTTTCTACTCTGCTTTTCTCACCCATTTAAGGGGACTCAAAGCGGCTGACAAACCTTCTGTTCTTCTGCTCACACCAGACACCCTGGTGAGGTAGGTGGGACTGTGAGAAGAGAGCTGTGACTAGCCCAAGGTCACTCATCTGGCTTTGTGGAGGAGGGTGGAATCAAACCCAGTATTCCCAGATAAAAGTCCAGCTCCTTAACCACTGGACCCCACAAGGGAAGTGGAGATCATCAGCGATGGAAGCCAGCATTCACATTTCAAATGCCACCTCCATCCCATAGCTCCTCAGACTTACCCAACTTGCAATTGCTGGCATCCTGAAACATCCCACTCACAAGAGCAATGGCCATGCAGGCCATCCATTGGTGTGTTGGCCAGGCAATGTGGCCACATGACTGTCTAGCCACAGCTGCCCTGCCACCACCTAGCCTTTGCACCAAAGTATGCGCAGAGGCTTGCACCTGGGAATTAACTAGGAGTCCCTACAGTGCTTTTAGGATAACTGTAGAGCATGTTTGAGTTTCCACAGCTATTGAAGAGTGCAGACAGCCCCACCTGCGCAGAGCCTCTTCCAGACAGAAGCAGTTCTGCATCGTGTGGTTACTCCTTACCAGAGCATCCATAGGCCATCTCTAAGGGCCAAGTGCAAAAAGGCCCATAGTACCCTGCCAGTCACTGTCTGGGACGCAAGTAGCCATATCTTGAGTGGTGAGCTATGGAGAAACCGGGACCACAGGCAGATTAGGTACATTTTGATATTTTCCAAAGCAGAGTGATTTCCAGGATGTGGAAAGTGCCACTACCTAGCAAGCAATCCCATCCCAGTCCCTAGGATACTTTCATGTATGGCATTCATGATTTGCAAGATCTGTGCTCCTTGGGGAAACATTAATAGTCCTCACTGCCAGCCACTGAAAATCATAGTTTTATACTACTGGATGAACTACAAGTAGCAGCCCCGTTTGTTCCCAATTCATGCCCAAATTTAAGTTTAAAATTAATCTTAGGACTGGATTGTAAACTCCAATCTGGGCAGGAGAAATCATTATTGGGCAGCATTGAGCAAGGGGTTGGACTCAATGACCCTAGATGTCCCTTTCAGCTCTATGATTCTACGATTCTAAGAGTTCTGGATAACTTGGCCCCCTTCGCCAAAACCAAATAGATTGTAGCGATTATAGCAATGGCAATGGCTGCAGATATCTTTGTAGGTTACATCATGACTCCTTTATAATCCTTGTCCCTTCTCTTAGTTTGACATTTGATACAAGGGGCCTTTCTGCACTCATACTTAATCTATAATAGGAGCTTCCGTAGTGAGCTTTTGGGTCTCATCAGTCCGCACATTAGTGCATTACCATGAGGTGATGCCTGCTGTTGGTACACTCCATCCACAAGCAAAAGAGACTGCTCCAGATCAAGGGCCCCTCAATCTGGATAATTAGTAAATCTTTTAAACAGAGGTCTGCTAATGGACCCGTGGCCCCTGGTGCAAACAAGAAGGTGTTCATTAGACATGGCTTCATGTTCAGGACTATCAGGGGCCCCATTTCAGCAGCATACCACAGCATGCCAATGGCTCCAATGGTAGGAACAAAGGTTGTTTCCCTTTGAAGCCCTTGGAGGCATGCTCTGGAGCTTCCAGAAACTCTGGAGCCAAGTTGGGAGCTGCCCTGGACCAGTGCCATCGTGTAAGACAGCAGTGTTCCAGAGCATACCTTTTCATGGTCGGAATTAGCAGGCCTGGCTTGTTCGGACTCATTAGTTTAGATGATAGGGAGATGAGTCCGAAAAGGCCCAAGTATTGAAGAGTGAAAGGATCTGAGTTTCTTAATGCCATCACACATACATTCTCTACCTCTTTGCTTATCTCTGTACATTGTTTGAGAATAAAGTAAGTTTCCTTTTCAAAGCAAGTATGGTGTTTGTGTCATGGAGATAGATATATAAAACTAACCTTGTCACTTTCTATAGCTTATTCTGAAGTTAACATGCCCATTATTCCTTCGATGCCTTGACGTTTTTGAAGAAAATTCTATGTTTGCAGAGAAATAACAGCTCTTATCTTTCCTTTGATCAGTTTCCTCAGGGCCCTAATAAAAAAAAGAAATGAACTTTACATCAAAAAGCTGTTTTCTTCAGGTTTAACAAAGCAAGTTCTTTTATTATTGGGAGAATGTGGGATAATTTCAGCAAAATCCATTACAATATAATTTACTTCCAACTTGAGATCTAGTCTAGTTGCAGTAAACATGCAAACACTCCAGATCATGTCACTACATTGGGATAATCAGCCAAAAAAGTGCTTCCATAAAAACCATGGAAAAGTGTTTTAATAATGTAATATCTCTAGGAAAAGGCTCTAGGTTCTGAGGCTGTCTTGAGGTCCCGCTGGCAGCTGCTGCCCCAATCGAGCCGGCAGCAGCCAGTTGGGGGCGTCCTGGGTGCCCAGCCCCACCCAGGGGTGCACTCCGCCCCCCAGCTCCCTGTCCCCCACTTACCTGATTGGAGCACTGGCTCAGTCCAAGGAGTCCCTGCCGCCTGCTGGAGCAGTCTGCTGTGGTCTGCTGTCAGGTCAGCATGGGGGTGGTCTGCTGCGGTGTGCACCTGCTCAGACCATGGCAGGTCATGGAAGCCCAAGTTAGTCTACCAGTAAGCATTCGGGAAACTTCTGCACAGGTGTAACTAGTAGTGCTCTAACTACTAGTTAGGGAGCCACACTCTTATCTGGGAATACCAGGTTCAATTCCACCCTCCCTCATGAAGCCAGCTGGGTGGCCTTGGGCTAGTCACAGCTCTCTTCTGAACTCTCACAGCCCCACCTACCTCACAGGGTGTCTTTTGTGGGGAGAAGAATGGAAGGTTTGTCAGCTGCTTTGAGTCCCCTTAAATGGGTGAGAAAAGTGGGGTAGAAAAGCCGTTTGCCACTTGCTCCTAGCAGTGTGAATACAGTATTTCCAAGCTACAGTATTACTAACTGGGGCTGTACAAATCTAAGAGATGATCCCATGGGCCGTTTCCTGAGTTCAAAAAGACAGCAATGATGGCAGTGGTCTGGCAAGCTCTCCCCAAGCAACAGCAAAATGGAACAACAGGATTAAGGATTTAGGAAATGTCTATTCCCTCATACTATTTACAGCATTCTAGTAATCTTGTGGCAGGATGGCAGTGAACTGCATGTAGGTCTGTACAAACCCTGCTGGTACACTAACTTAGGCACAAGGGAACAAAGAGGAGCAGATCCTCCAGCATAGTGGGTTAGTTATGACACTGTAAGGTGCTGGGCAGATCCTGCCTCAGTCTTCAGTTTAGACAATTTTTTGAGTCAGACCTACAAAGGCTGTGATCAGACTCCACATTTTTGGGGTGCCTGTATACACAGGGTTGCTTCACCTGTGGACACAAGGGCGGGCTCCTACCTGACTTCTTTTCCTATATCAGTATCACTGCTTTCTCGGCTCATCTCCCATTGGTTGACACTGGCCTGTTTTTCATTGGACAGCAGCTTTAGCAGGCTGGGATTAGTTCAGGAGCCTCCAGGCTTCCAATCCATCTGACCTAAAATTGCTGTGTCCTGCTCCATGATTGATTCTTTGGGGTACCTGGAAGGGATGGAGCATCAGCTTAGGGATGAGCTAAAGCTTTTTATCTTTTATATTTGTCCCTACCATCTCAAAGTTGCCCCAAGACTTTAAAAGAGTGCGCTTGAGCATAACAATAGCTTCAGTAAACAGCTTTCCAGCAATTCATTGTTCCTGCACTGAGTATATTTGTATCTGCCTCTCAGTTGCATCCTGTCGTTGCATTCACATTCTAACCTTCCCTGTTCAGAATGCAAGCCAACTCATCTAGGAGATCTGCCCATATGATTTTGTGGTCAAATGCAAGCCAAAGAGCTGTTTACACTAGAATGCACACAACTCTATTAAATTCCATTCATTTGTAGTGTCAGCAGGCAAGCATCTGTCAGGCGAAGTACAAGCATCAGTCCTCTTCAATTGACTTCAGTCCTTCGTACTTTTTGGCTTCCCATGCTTTGTAGAACGAAGGAGTGGTTTTGCTTGCCTATAGGCACATCTGTGGAGCATTTGCTCATGCGTTTTCTCTTTCTGAGCTGATTATGAATTTAAGACTCAGAATACATCCACACACATTTCTTTTCTTTTTAAGTACCTTGAAAGCATCTAATTAGCTTGTAGAATCTGCACACTAATCCAGGAAAGACACTTTTAAAGGCCTTGAATGTGAATTGAATGTCCACATGCTACTACCCCTAAGCCACTTTTTTCATGTGTAGGACTTCAAAACGGATGTATGTATGAGATATTGTTTGTTTGTACTACTCTACAAATAAAATGAAACTTAATAAAATCTATTTTTTAAAAAAAAAATTGTCCATATAATCCCAGATGTGAATATTGGACCAGAAAGTGGTAGTTGGAACTAGTTAGTTTATGCTCTAACACAATTTCCCTCACATTGTTAGCACACTGTTGTTATCAAATACTTAGCGTATTTTTCCACTGTCAGAAAGTACCCATTTTTGCACTCATTAAGGACCCATTTGGGTGTGAGCCAGATGATCCCATTTCCATCACGGCACCCATTTGGGACCTGATTGTTTTCACTGCCGCTGGGGAAATCCAGATTAAATGGGTACTTTCTGGCCTTTAATCTGGATTTTCTGTAGACCCCATTAATGGAGTCTACAATGGGGTCTTCAGGCAGAAATTCTGGATTAAAGGGAGCCTGGTTCCATGCTTGTGTGGCAATGGGGTCTAGAAGAGGCTAGGGGGAGGGGGAACCCATGGGGGGGAGCCCCAAAACCTAAGCTTCGAAGTCATTTCAAAGTCATTTCAAAGTCACTTCAAAGTCTGTGCAAAATAGCTCCGGAGCAGCTTTGAAGTCTGTGCTGCTCTTCAGAATGAACTCCAAAGTGACTCCAAAGTGACTCCGAAGTCCCTTTGAAGATCAGCACAGACTTCAAAGGAGATATTTTGCACAGACTTCAAAGTGTTTTCGAAATGACTTTGAAGCCGCTTCGGAGATTGCACCCCCTGTCCTGGGGTGACAGGCAGACCCCTCATGGGTAGATTTGGATTTCCAAATGGGTGCTCCAGTGTTTCCATGGCAGGGAGGCTAGCACCCATTGCTATTGGGTGCTAGACCACCCATGGAAACACATTGGGTACTTCCCTTAATCCGGATATAGTTCCAGGAGCTTTACTGGATTGGTCTGCTGATCAAATGCCAAAAGGTCCTTTAAGGGTGTTTTTCCACTGCGCCATTCCCTAGATCCGGATCTTCTTAGATCCGGATTAAAGGAGCGCAGTGGAAAAACACCCTTAAAGGTCCTTTTGGCATTTGATCAGCAGACCAACCCAGTAAAGCTCCTGGAACTAGAGATGTATGTGAATATTCATAACATTCAAAATTCAGCCAGATTTGGCCATTTGAATTTGAATCAAATGTTGACACATTTGAAGATTGACATTCAAATTCGAATTGAATGTTTTGATCTATTCATATGAAGTAGGGATGTGCATGAATATTCATAACATTTGTCATTCAGACAAATTTGTATGAATTCGGACATTCGTACACAATGCAAATGCAACCCCCCACCACCACATTTGTGCACATTCCTACCTGGAACACCTGTTCCCTACTGCACACTTGGTAGAAATCTTTGTCTGCATGGACCATAGTGCAAATATGGTGCTGTAACCTGGTGCAACCATGGACTGCTCATGAATCTGGTTGCATGTGCATATACCACCGCCGTGATAGCAAGCACCATTTTGCCAGACACCTAGAAGCAATGTCAGAAATAGGCCCTTTCTGAGCGCCCAGCCAAAACAGCCTAAGAAGCTGAACTCGGAGGCAGAGAACCTTTGTTCCCAGCATCCAAAGCTGGACCAGGATGGGCCACCCACAAAATGGACAGCTCTTGACACAGGCCAGTGCAGCCCGGCCTACTATGGCTGGGTTGCTTGATTTGGGTCAGCACAGTGTGGAATATCCCATGCACCATACAGAAAGGCTCTAAATTCCCCAGTCAGAAAAGCCTTTAGTAAATTGCTATTTCGAGTAGTGTAATCTCAGTTTTAAAAGGGACATGCTCTGGAAGCAATAGGGAGGGCAGAATATGTGTGGCACAAAGCAGGCTAAGAACTTTGTTTATACTCTTTTATTTTGCCGGTTATATTTCCAGTCTTAAGGTAGGTTTCTATGTTATTATTCCCACAATCTAAAACTAGCAGAATTCAAAGTGATCATTTTTCTTTCAAGTGACATTTAACATTGCTGGCATCCTATACTGTGTCCTATATGCAATTGCCAGCAGGAAGATATGAAAGTAGTTTCTAAATGCTCCTCAAGCTTCTTAAGACCTTCAGTGAGAAAGCTGATATTTTTGTAGGGTTAAACTCTGCCTTGCAAGTTTTATTTGTGTCTCTGGGTGTATTTTTAATGCTGTTTTGGTTTTTCCTGTGATGGTTTATAGCTATCTGCAATAAAAGTTACTGAACCTCATACTTCCCTTGCACAGCATGATCAGAGCAAAAACTGTGAGGAGACACTACTGGCTCTGTAAACTGGTGTGTAAACAGTTAGCAGAAGGACCAAATGAACACAATTTGCCTAACTTCACATCTCTAGCATCATAACCATCAGGTCAGTGGGATGAAACTTATTTATTTAATTAATTAATTAGTATGCAGTCCATGACCAGTACAGATACGAAAATATGGAGAAAAAATTACAGCTAACATAAAGTGATGTTATCGAGACACACGGAAAACATTCAGAATCTGACTAGTAATCTGTGTCTCGAATTAGCTGGTCTCTTGTCTCAGTAGCCTTAAGGATGAAACAACTATACTGAAGTTGAAGTCCTCAAAGTAGCCATAAAAGGGGACAAAGAGGGAGGTCTGTCCTGTCTTGTCTATTAGCTAGATTGAAATTCTGCAAAGGTAAACTGTAACAGAATTCCATATACCTATTAGAATGTGCCTGTCTAATGATAGCAAAAGGATCTTCCTGGGTGATCTGCAGAGTCCATGATAGGTCAGGATACAGTGCAAGGAGATCCAAGGGAGGCTTCCCACCAGAGGTCCTTTCTGTGCTGGGTCTTACTTCAGATTATATCTCAGAATAGGTGTCTGGCATTCACATTCTAGTGCACACTATGACAGGTCCTGGGTGGGGTGTGCCATAGTCTGAACCTGCATTCAGATGTCAGGTCCATTTTTCAAAATATATTCAAGAATAAGGGCCAGTGCAGAAAGGGTCTTAGCCATCCCCACCTTAGCCTTAAACAACTTTTGAAGTGAAACTGAGGCAGCTTCTGCACAGCAAAAGAAAGGGCCCTAAAAGCGCAGTGCCCTTCCTTTTAAAAATTAAATTGGCACTATGCACCCTGCACGCTATTGAATGTACCACCTGTCAAATCACAGGCTGTGGTCACACCTTCACTTTAATCCTTCTTCAATCTGTTTTTGGACTCCACTGCTCAATTGATTTTAGTCCAATCCATTTCATTTCTGGACTTTCCTCCCTTCAGTCGTACTTTGCTGAGTCCTGATTTTAACAGGTCTCAAGCTGTTATAGAGTCTTAATCTGTTTTCATTTTTTGGGTGTGATCCAGCACTTACTTATTCTGAATTATTTGGATAATCTGTAATAAATCACGATAATCTGGAATAAAATATGTCCAGATCTGTTTTACTCCAGATTAACCAAATAGAGCAGTTATATGCCAAACTGTACCTGATAAATAATAAGGGGGTGGGGAGGAAGGAAGCTCATTGTATATTTATTTTGCATTGTATTAATTTACAATAAAATAATACGGAATATATTTTTAAAAAAGAAAGTGAGTTTTAAGGCTGTGATTTTTCACATTGATTCAGAAGCAAAACTCACAGAGTTTCATAACCCGTCCTTCCAAATTTATTGATCTAGGTTTGCTGCCTATGACTACAAAAACATGAAAAGGGGAAAGGGAGATTCAGTATAAATCAGAGTATACTGTATATATCTTGTAAAACAGCTACAGCTCTAGTCATCTGTAGTGTGCAAATTATTTAGGTGTCATGTAGTTCTTATTTTCTGTAATTCCCATGATTGACAGTCGTCGCTCATTAGCTGTCTTGATTTTAATGGATCAATGCATGCATTAATCATTACAATAGCTCACCAGAGGTGAGGCCGTTTCATGATAGCATTTTTTCCTCCAGTGGGAAGACATTCTTTTTTAAGAAATCAAGAGATCTGACATGCCTAAGTCAATAGATGTCAATCTTACCATTCACTGACTGATAACATGGCAAAATAGTATGCTAAACTTTCATGCCCAATTTGGCACCCTTCAGTTCTTTTGGGCTAGAAACGGGGGTGTATTGGTTGCCTGAGCTTGGAAAGTGTAGACTAGAGCACAAAGTGCCCGATGTTGAAGGACTGCATTGCTGAAGGTGAGTGTGTCAGGAGCCCCTCAAGAACTAAAGAAGGAAATGCTGGTACTGATGATCAGTACACAGTGAGCTGCTGCCTTTCATGTGCTAGAAACACAGCAAATTGATGTGATGTGGAAATAAACATTTTTGCATTAGTTCAAAGCCAGGCTTGTCACAATCACTACACTTCACAATTTTTTTCCCCAAGGTGTCCCTAGCACACCTGTCATGAGGGTCACAGTTCCTCACCATCTTTCAGGCCAAACTTGGACCACTTCCATTGCAGACCAAAAGATTTGGAATACATAAATTTGGCAAAGCTTCCACAAAACACTTTCCAATGCAGCTTCCCCTGCTATTACATTCAAACCAAGACTATCAGGAATTTAAGACTAGCTGCTCCCAACATATGGACTGAAGGCATATGAATTGATGACTCAGGTGAAACTAAGCAAGGGAGAAGTTCTGGAAACTGCCTAAACACTGGAAAAAAGTAGAAATATAGACACACAAACATCCTCTTTACTGCTGACCTTGGTCCCCACAGAGCAAGCGCACAGTTGGTGATTGCCCATTTATCTGCTTCCTTACAAATTCTATTTCCTATCTTCCCTTGAATTTGCTGAACAGAAAAGTAGAGATGTTGCATGCACCAAAGCTGACAGGTAAGTACCAGGCAAATAACTGTGGCTGTGGTCACACCTTCCTGAAATAGTCTGTCTTATTAAAAAGCCAGACTCAAAATGCACTAACTCCGACCACACCCAATCCTTCCTCAGTTCATCCTCAGAGTGAGTTGCTATACTCCCACCTTTCTGGTCCTGTCCAGACTCCTTTGGGAGACTTTTTTAGATTTCCATCCCTCTCCACCATCACAACGCCCCCTGCACTCTGATACTAGCGACAGTGGAAAAACACCCATTGTCGAAACAGAAAAAAATATGCTGCAATCCCCTTCCATTAATATGGGAATACAAAGTACTGAACTCAACATATCATCATTCCATTTTAATATGTGTAAGAGTGCATTGCTATTATATGTGTTGTCTGAGCAAGATACAGAGGAAATTTAATGGAAAGTCTCTGAAAGCTCAGGAGGTCATAAAGATTTTTCTCATCGATGATGATGAAGAAGGTTGAAGCATTCAGACAGGTTTACAAATTACTATCATCACATAATTGAGAATGTAATGGTCACCTCAGGAGGCCACTAGGAATCCTGAGGGGAAAAGTAAAATGGATCCTCTTATCCCATGTAAACCAAAAATATGCATAGAGCACAATGCTAAGCACCATGGTCAGCAGCCAGCCAAATGCCCTTTTGATTTTTTTACCTCTAGCAGTTTTCTAGGTGCTCTACACCAGCTAGCTTTTGGTTACGATCTCACTTACCGGTTCTGGTAAAAGATCTCACTAGGTTCCCCAAAACAAAGTAAGAAGAGGTGATAGCTTCAGTCCAGTTGCTTTGTCATTTCCTAGAGGTTGTTTTGACCTCCTTTAGTAGCTTCTTGATTTTTAAGAAAATCAGCACAAACCTTCCAGGTATGACAGCACTCAAGTCCTAACAGCTTCTTTGGTTTCCAAACACCATACTGCTGATTCACCACTCTGAGTTCTTGACTCTAAGCATTGTGGTTTCTATCCCCTCTCAATGCCTTGCCTAACTAACCTTGAGAAAAGTAATTATGCACTCACTATTGATTAGCCAGGATCCATATTTAATTATGTGTAACATGTTCCACTCCCAAAGTTTTAGCTCTTTGCTCTCTAGCGCATGCCAAGTCAGATTGCTCTGTGCTTTCAGCCATTACTATAATGATCTTCAGATCAGATCCTTGCAAAATGTCCCCTTCTTTTAGAGTTGTACCAAGAAAAAGACTTCCCTCTGTTTTAGTGAAAGAAAGTCATGCTCTTCTCATTGGTATGCAGACTAAGTCAACCCTTCCTCCATACTGCTAAATAGTCTTTTTCTTTCTTTCTTTCTTTCCCATTTAGAATCATCTTTTGATAAATTTGCTTCCTACATGATTAGAACAGTCAGAAAAATGTATTAATCACAAGTAATATGATTTTATCTCCCAGTAAGGCTCCATCCATGTGTAGTACTCCTCAGCTAAGCAACTTTTGTCTTGTGTCTGGCTGTTGCCATGGTGATTACAACATGGCGCAAGACTGCTCCGCCACAGCCCTGCCCTGCCCTGCCCCCGTACAGCTCCATGTGGGAGTAACCAGGAGCATACTAGACATTCCCAGTCAAGCTATTGGGAAATGTTTGCATCTCTACAGCTAGATAGGATGCCCTGGGACAGAGGCGTTGGCCTGATGTGTGGGCAAAGCATCCCAGAGAACCCTGATCAGTGCCACACGCATAAGTGCAAACAGCCCTACAGTTAAACTTTTCATCTTGCTACATGTTATTATTTTGCCAATTCACTTGGTTACTTGGGGCTTTCTTGCACTTGCTCCAATTGGGCAGCCAGGGGCTGCTCCCACACAGAGCATCCATACTGTGCAGAGCTGCTTCTACATCAAAAGTGGCTCCATATGTGCCAGAGTATTTCCTGAGGTGAAGAGCTGTAGAGTAGGCATGTGCATGAATATTCGTAACATTCAAAATTCGTATGAATTCAGCTTAATTTGGACATACAAATTGGAATCGAGTGTTAGCATATTCAAAGATGAACATTCAAATTCAAATTGAATGTTTTGATACATTCATATGAAGCTTCGTATGAGATTTGTGTGCTATTTGTATGCATTCATATGGGATTCATATGGGATTGAACATTCACATTGAATATGAATCCTACCACAAAGGAGGTCTGTTCGAACGAATTAAACAATCTCTTGCATTTGATTTGATACAAATCAAATTTACAAAGCATAGGTGCACATCTCTACTAAAAATGCTTCACAACTATACTAGCCACTGTTTAGTGTAGCCATGCATTCTCCATTCACACTTCCATAGGGTGTATGGAGTGTGCAGCGAGGCAGGGCAGGTGTGTTTGCATGCCACATTGCCATGGCAAGGTGATTGCTTAGTATAGTGGTGATCACACTTAGCCAGCACTTGGGGAAACTCTGGTAAAGTTTGAAAGAGATCGGGCATCACAAGGTGTGGACACCCAACTATTCTAGATGTTTGCTGGAATAAAGGTACAAATTGGCCCTTAGTCCTTAACATACCGGCTTGTTCTTTCTTCTATTGTACTTATTTTTATTTTTATTTTACTTTTGCTGCTTGCTTTCATGCAATCTATTATTAGTCAAGTATAATCAGAAGTCCTTAAAGCTTCCGCATGAAGGAAACACTGCTAAAAGACGTGTCTAGAGCAGTTGTGGCAACAACAGTTATTCAACACCTCTGGAACCAAGAGCGCTCCTCTTCAGAAGACGACCACCACCTCCTTGATGGTGGTGGAAACTCACCTGCACCCAGTAAGGCATTAATCACTTATTGGATTCAGCTCAACAGCTCAAGCTACTTGCTTTAATGAACTAAGACAGGCAAGACTCAAGAGTACAGGTGGCAGCAATAACTCGTGAAAGCAGCCTGACTTTCCATCTTCAGACGGCAAGAAGAGAAACTGAACCCACACAGCATGATCAGACACTTCTCCAGGAACCTCCATATTTTCCTTTTCAAAGGCAGTGAACAATTTTGAGAAGAAAAAAGAAGCGCAGAAAGGAATATATCAATTTCTTCTTTACAAAATGGACCATTTAGCTTTCAAAATTACATATGAAATATTATATTAATTATTATTACAAAGTAGAACAGTACTAGAAAACATCATCTTATTCAAAAACAAACGGAGAAAAAGAAAACATCCAATGGATTTCTATCTCAATGTTTTATTGGCTTTTTCAGCACTGTATTGCACTAGATCATTCTATCAACACTTCCTTAAATTTGAAATGTAATTTCCAGGTGAATGCATTTCATTGTGTAACTTTCAGAATGCCAGGAAAGGGTTAAATTGCTCTCATAAAGTTAACTAGCTGTGAAGCTTAAAAGAACAAGTGAATTGCTATTTGAAGAAGACTTCAAAAAGTGTCAATGCACTTTTTTTCCTGCTTCAAAGTCACCTTGTCCAGAGGTTTTTTCCCCCTCCATTGTCACCGTCTGTTACCTGTCAGCCTTACTGCAAAACATGGACATTTTAATGTACTCATACCTGCAAAACTGAATAGAACTAGCTTACAAGAATTCATCAGAAAATAATCAGAACAAGGCAAAAAGAAAATGAAAAAAAAGTGGTAGAAAAGCATCTCTACTGAAATAAACTAGATTTCTGTGTTGCTTTTACCCTAACTGACATGAGGTGTTTTTTTTTTCCTGGATGCCAAACCATCCATGGTAATCACAGTTTTTTAAAGAATATAAGAGAACATAAGAAGAGCCCTGCTGAATCAGGCTACAGCCCATCTAGTCCAGCATCCTGTTGCACGTACTGGCCTACCAGTTGCCCATGGGCATCTCAAGCAGAGACAAGGACAAATCTTCTTCTGCTCTCATATCCCAGCAAATGGCCTTAAAAGCATCCTGCTTGTCCCCAAAGTCTGAAAGATGGACTTAGGCATCCATTCTAGTAGCCATTGATACATCTGTCATCCGTTAAGTTTGTCCAACCTTTTCTTAAAGCCATCTAGGCTGGTAGCTGTTACCACCTCTTCTGGCAGTAAATTCCATAGACCAATGACCTTTTGGGTGGAGACATACTTCCCCTTGGCTGATCTGACTCTTCTACCCATCAGCTTCATAGCGTTCCCCCTGGTTCCAGTGTTGTCTGATAGAGAAAATAAATTTTCTCTATCCACCTTTTCTATACCATGCATACTTCAGTCAGGTCCCCTCTTAAACGCCATCTCTCCAGACTGAAGAGGCATAGACACTGCAGACTGGTTTCATAAGGGAGGTGTTCCAGTCCCTTAATCATTATGGTTGCCCTTCTCTGCACCTTTGCCAATTCAACAATATCTTTTTTGAAGTGTGATGACCAGAATTGTACACAATATTCCAATTGTGGCCTCACCATAGATTTATAGAGACAAAACACTGACTTGTTTACTTTCCCTTCCTATTTATTCCCAGCACTGAATTAGCTTTTTTTTTTTTTGCCAGTGCTGGGCACTGGGCTGACACCTTCATTGAGCTGTCCACCAGAACCTCAAGATCCCTTCCTGGTGTGTTGCAGAAAGCTCAGCCCCCATCAGTTTATAGACATGATTTGGATTTTTGGCCCCAATGTGCATTACTTTGCACTTATTAAAATTAAAGCACATTTGCAACTTGGTTACCCAGTCACCCAATGCTAAGAGATCCCTCTGGAGCTCTTGGCAATGTCTTTCAGTTTTTACTACCCTAATAATTTAGTATCATCAGCAAACTTTGCTATTTCACCATGGACCACTTCTAGATCATCGATGAATAAATTAAAAAGCACTGGTCCCAAAACTGAACCTTGGGTGACCCCACTTTTCACCTCTTTCCATTCTGAGAATTGATCATTTATTGGTACTCTCTGCTTTCTATCCTTAAGCCAGTCATTAATCCAGGACAAAACCTGTCCTTTTATTCCATGGCTGATGAGTTTATTCAGTATCCTTTGATGTGGGACTTTGTCAAAAGCCTTCTGAAAGTTCAGATAGACAATGTCAACTGGTTTGGCTTTATCTAGGTCTTTATTGACACTCTCAAAGAATTCCAACAAGTTTGTAAGACATGATTTACTTTTGCATAAGTCATGCTGACTTTTGTTCAACAATGCTTGCTCCTCCATGTGCATGCTAATTTTGTCTTTAATGATGGTTACCATCACCTTACATGGAACTGATGCTAAGCTAACTGGTCTGTAATTGCCTGGATCACCCTTGGATTCTTTTTTGAAGATTGTTGTTACATTTGCTACCCTCCAGTCTTAAGGTACAGAGCTCAATGTTAGGGAAATATGTATTTTTGCTAGAAAATCAGCAATTTCACATTTGAGTTCCTTAAAAACTCTTGGATGAATACCATCTGGCCCTGCTGATTTGTTAACATGTAGTTTATTAAGACATGAAGGACCTCTTCCTTGGTTATCTCTATCAAGTTTAATTCTTCCATATCTTCTTTATTTATCCCTTTCTGTCCCTTATCATCTAATGGTCCAACTGTTTTCCTAGCTGGATTCCTACTTCTGATATACTTATAGAAGTTCCTGTGATTTCTTTTGATGTTTTTAGCAATTTGCTCCTCAAAATCTTTTTCAGCGTTCCTGATCATCACCGAGCATTTGTGTTGCCTGTTTCTATGTTCCCTCCTGTTCTCCTCATTAGGACAAGCCTTCCATTTTCTAAATGAACTTTTCTTGTTTTTAACGACTTCCTATACTGCACTTGTGAGCCACATTAGCTTCTTGGACCTGGAAGTTCCCTTTCTTATTTTAGGTATGCATTCTAGTTGAGCTTCTGTTATTGTGTATTTAAATAGTCTCCATGCATTTTGGAGTGATTGAACTCTTCTAACTTTCTCTTTCAATTTCCTTTTTACTAGTTTCCTCATTTTGGGGGAAGTTTACCTTATGATAGTTTAAGGTCTCTGTGTTAGACTTTACTAACAACTTACTCCCTGTACTTAAGTTGAAGGTTATTGCATTATGGTCGCTGTTCCCAACTGGACCAGCCACAGTGACATCCTGTATCAGGTCCTGAGCATTACTTAGGATCAAGTCCAGGATTCCCTTTCCCCTGTTTAATGGAAAACCTGATAGGAAAATCACACACCTCCAAAACTGTATTCTTAAAAGTTGTAATAGAGTTGTTTTGTTTCAGGTTTCCATTGCAAACTCAATGATTCAAAATAAGCATCTTCAAGTTGAAGTGTTTCAAGCTCAAAATGTTTACCATATCCTTATTTATCCTATATAGAAATGTTTTAGAAAGTGCTACTGTTAACGCAAAAGGAGGGAGGCACTACACTCTAATTATTATTCATTCCTAAATTAATTTATACCAGCTCACTTTGTTCACTTTATCAAGAGTTTTCCAATTTCCAACTGTAAGTAATTGAGCAGCATACATCAAGTAATGTTGTATTTTCGTTTCCTGCTTATTATTCACTTTAGAAAACATATATAATATGAAAATATTAGTTCAAAAGCTAGCATTATGGGATATATTTTGCTGATCTCAATATTAATGGCATTCCAAAATGAAGACTTCATCACATTCCCTCCATAAATTATAAGGGAGCCTTTTTGGGTGTCACATTTCATTTTCAAAAGATTTTTATTCAATGTAAACAGCACCTATAAGGTAAAGCCATAATATACCCTCTCCTGCTATATATATATACCTTTGGTCACCATCCATTACTGCTCTTTGCTTCCTGCTTTACTTCACATGCCCTCAATGAGCCCCTTGTCCACATGCCAAAGTGACAGAACACCCTAAAGCCACAATAAGCTGGTATCATGACAGTCAGATCCAGTCCCTTTCTGGAATTTTAGTTTCAATCTCCCCTGGGCTGCGTGCCCATAGGGGCTAAAATCTGGAATAGATTCGGATTCAGCTCTGGGGGCTCCCACTAAATCCCCCAGTAATCCAAATCCATTCTGGGTTTTCCAGCCCTGTTCCCATTTTAGTTTTCTTTTCCCCGGATTTTCCAGGGAGAATCCAGGGCAAGAAAACCCCTGTTTAAACAGGGGTTTTTCAGCTGACATGGATTAAAGGAGGACAGCCGGTGGCCAGGGTAAGTGAGTGACAGGTGTGCTGACTCACCGGCTCTCCTCGGGGCAGGATAAGGAATCGCTCCCCAGAGCCCCTGCCTGCTGCCTGCCACCTGCTGCCACTGCATCCAAGGGGCAGCCTCCCCTTCACGCACTCAATCGCTCACTTACCCCAGAAGCCCAGCAATTGCTTCTAAGCAGAAGACAAAGGTAAAACTATCACCTGCTCTTGACTTTCTACAAATGGCATTTAGAGGCATCATGCTATTTCTCCAACCCAGAAACGGCACTTAGACAACCATTCTACACCTGTCCTCCAAGAATTTAAAGCCACCTTCCACATTCTTCTGTGGCTTCCAGGAAACAATTTTTCCAGACTTCCAAAATGGATAAGGCATATAAATGAAGCAGTTCCATGAGGGTTTAATTGCTTTTAGCTATCCCAAAGATATAATTAACAACTTTCTGCTTCAGTGTAAAAATGCTACCATTTTCATCTTAGCAGATTTAATAGTATTTCTTGGACTGTGATATAATGAGAAGATCTAACACAGAGGTAATTTTGACGTTTTATGCTGGAAATTAATTTATCATATAAAATATAAAAGTTTCCATGTTTTCTTTCCAGGACATTTCAGAGTTGTCCAATTCTGAGGGTGAGAAAAACATTTAGGATTGTAATGCCTCTAAAAATAGGAAAGCTTATAATGTGAACATGTATTTCAACAGCATGGTAGAACTTGTTCACATTTCCTTCTGACTAGAAAACACAGCTGATTAAATAACTGCACATCCAATTTTTATCAAGCTGTCATTATGGTTAGAAAGATCAACTCCCATTACCAGCCTGGATTTTATGCATCTTATCACAGTGCCCAGAAGCATAAACGCAGGTAGAGCTCAATAAGAGCAAAAAATAAAAACTTCCAGATGCATTTACTTTTTTCTGCGGAAAGCTTGTATTTCTTTCTTCCCTGGTCTACTGTAGGTAAAGTATTTGAGAATGGATTTCCAACAAGTGAGATAACCAAAAAAGTCTATTGTGTATTGAACATTCTGCATTCTACTTTAGAATGAATGGTGAAATACGCCAAATGTTTGAGGGATACAGTATATTTATAGAGCAAATGAAGTCCACTAAGCCTGCATCACCTTGGCCAACCATCATCATGGCCAACTTGCCAGGTCTGATGCCAGACCAGGAAGTCCCAGTCATAAATACAGTTCCTTCCTCTGAAACTCACAGCTTTGAAGCTTCGTGAGAGTGTCAGACTCTGGTAGTATCCCAGTTCAATTCCACATTCCTGCACAAAGCCAGCTGGGTGACCTTGGGCTAGTCACAGCTAGGGATGTGCATGAATATTCTAAACATTCAAAATTTGGTTGAATTCAATCAAGTGTGGACATTCAAACTTGAATATAGTGTCTACACATTTGAATTTAAACATTCAAATGAATTTCAAATGTTCCAAAACATTCATTCGAATGAATCAAAACATTAGAATGTACAGATACGTATTTACAGATACAAATGTATATATACATATTTGTATGCATCTCATATGTATCTGTATGCATTTGTGTATGAAACGCATGCAGATACGTATGACATATATGAATGTTGCCAATATCTGTACCTTCAAATATAAATGTTATTGACATTCGTACCTTCAGATTCAAATCTAACATTTGAGCACATAGGTTCAAATGTATTCAATTTGAATCAGATTTTGTTGCATTTGGATTCTAAATATTCAAATAGAATCAAATGTTTTCACATTCAATTCGAATTGAATTCAAATGCAAAAAAATAAAAATAAACACTGTGCATATCCCTATCTACCTCACATATTTCTCAGTCACTTTGAGTCCCTTTTTGGGAGAGAAAAGTGAGGCATAAAAACTGACCCCCTCCGACTCCCATGGTTTCCAAGTTTCCACCCAATATGGTTTAGTGCGAAACGGGAAATAGCCATAGAAATTGGACGTTTTCAGGACAGTGCTTGGTCACACTGGGAAGAAAACAACCAAGGTAAATGTTCCTTGTCACTTTTTCTGAAGATGACAGCAGAAGCATACAAGGGCAGATTGCTTTGCAGGACTTGATCAGCAGAATTCTTCTGAGGGTGGATTTCCTGCCTCCATGGCCATCTACAGGCCCAATGGCTGGTCACCACATACCACACACCCACGGGCCCTTGCTGGGCATTCTTCTTTGTATTTGTATTGTACATGACTTTTAAGCTATCCAATTTGCAATTCTCTCTAAGAACATTTTTTGCATGACTACCAAGCCATTCTTCCATGTATTCCAGTACTTTGGAAATAAGACCAATCATAATATCCTACACGTGTGCATCCCATTTAAGTTGCTTTGCTTTGCTTCTTTGTTTCCTCTCTCTTTTTAAAAGAGATCTACTCATAACAGTGCATGTATAGGAGTGAAACTGAAGATATTGCCAGTGTTGGCACCTCATAATCCATTCCATCTGTGAATTTTCAGTATTCTGTAACACAATCCATAGAATAACAAATAGCCAACACAAAATGAATACAGAAAAGCTGGAATGATTGGCAACAAAATAATAGGACCGACAAACAGAAAAGTATTTCTAAAAATATCACCATGGCGAAATCACAGTAGGCAGTTATGATGAGAGTGCTGAAGAAAAGTCTTGTTATTGGCGGTACAAGCCTTATGACCCCCTGAACGCTCATGTATCCCTCATTAACCACAAATTTAAAGCAAACAGTGTGAAACAGCAATTACATATCTTGCCATTGTCATTAAATCCTGCTATGCTCTTATTTGTTTATTTCCTATTTTTTGCAACCATGTTCAACTTTCATCTCTAAATTTGTTCCTCTGTTCTTTGATCAGCCGAAGATCTTTGATCAGCAGAAGAACCCACTTATCACCAAATGTCCATGTACTCAAATGCCTTTCCTTCCTTCCTTCCTTCCTTCCTTCCTTCCTTCCTTCCTTCCTTCCTTCCTTCCTTCCTTCCTTCCTTCCTTCCTTCCTTCCTTCCTTCCTTCCTTCCTTCAATATTTTATGCAGGCTTTTATGCTGATTGATTTTGGGGGGGCATCCAGCTTATCTTTTTGTTTCAAAGGGACTGACTGTGGATCAAAAGTTGCGTTAGTAACATCAAAGGGAGATGTGCAGTTGGAGCATTACAAACTGCCAATGCCTGGGACTTTCTGCATGAACCCTTGATCTGGATCAAGGGTCTGTGTAGAACACTTCCAAGCCGCATACATCCACTCATTAATATGGATGAGGCCATTCCTCCTGCTGGTGCCTTAATCTGGACCAAGGTGCTTATTCCGGATCACAGGAAGAGTGCAGATGGCATACTTCCATGACCTGGAATGACTGAGGGATGATTTCAGCCTTGGGAAGTATGTTTTCCCCCCTCCCCCCCCATTATACCTTTCAGGTATATCTTAGCAAATACATGTAATGAGAAGGAACTCAGTGACTGCGCAAGAGGGGATGAAATTGTGGAAACAATAGGGTAAAACCAACAGGTTTCCTTAGTCATCCATTAGATTTGGCCAACTACATAAGACTGTGGCAATATGCAATTAGACTGGCCTTCTTGTCTGTCTTATCAAATCCTTTGCTTGCCCATAACAAGGTTGCCTATAACATCTGGCAATAGAATTTTCAAGAGCTCTGCTGTCTTGTAGAATCTAGATGTGGGATATAAGTAAAAAGGACATGCCCATAGGATGTAATCAAATAGAAAGTCTGACTCACATTTCTGACAATACAGCTAATATGCCCCAAATAAGGCATGTCTGGTAAGCCTGTCCTTTCGTGCCAACCAGCCGGGAAGTAAAATGAGGATGGTGGGGGGTGGCTGTTTTGTTTTGCTTGAAATCACTTTGCAGAAGGACATGTCTGATAAAATCATCACTAAGGGATTGGCAGTCAAACTTGGTTGCTTACTGCAGAAATGTTGGTTGCCAAATATCTTAAGCTACATGTGTAACACTGTAAAAAGATAAGCAGTACTTCAAAAAGAAGCTTAGAGGTGGTAGCATCCATCTGCTGATGCCTTAATCCACATCAAAGTCCAGGAAGTGCACTTCCAAAATGTGAATTAGAGGTGTGGTGGTAACAAGAGCATCCACATGTACACTAGTGTCCACCTCTCACCTGCCTTTGCCTCCAAGAACCCTCAGTGTCGAGCAATGATGTTAACATCTTGGGCCCAGATTGCCATCAGTGATGAAAAGTGGCACTAATGTCTTTCTTTAAAAACTAAAAGCCTCTAAAATTCCAAAAGACTCACATGACTATGCCATACAAGTAATGATGCATACAAAAGAAAGATAGATTTCTCCAGCAAAGAGCTTACAATCTCCATTTATAACACAAAAGAAAATACTCAGAAGAACAGGGGTAAAACAGGTTATAAACACATAGTGTGTGTCCCTATGCTGGAAATAGTACGAGGCAATCATAAGGTCACCTCTAGCGTGTCTCCATGCAAAGCCCTAATATGGGCTACACGCAATACAATATGTGTCAAAAAAAACCCAGACCCTTAGCAAGTGTTCTCATTTCGAAATAGGGGGCTAGCACGTATTGTCCTGGGGTCATGGGGACGCTCCCAGGTTATTTGGGGCAGAGCTTGGCGGGCGCAGTATTAGCGGCAGGGTTTCGCCTCTGCTCCCTGTTCCTGCCTGCGCCCTGCAATCAGCAGCCACTTGGAGATTTCTTTAAATAAACGGCTACATTTATTACACCCCCTTCCCTGATAGCAAGCTATGCATGAGTAATTTTGATCCGCTTGCAAGTGAGGGGTGCCCGCTGTCACGCCCGCTGTCATGCAGTTGTGCACACCTCCGCTAAACTCTGGCGGCCAAGGTAAGGAATGATCTGCTTTTAGTTATGCTTTTAACTATATAACTTTTGGGTATGCTTTTAACTGTGGCGGCCAAGGGAAGGAATGATCTTAGTGTGTTGTGTTTATGCAACTGAGGTGTTTGTCATCACTGCAGCTGTTTGCCTGTCATCGCTGCAGTGGGTGGGACAGGTTATGGTCAGGGGAGAGGGTGGGGAGAAAAAGATGCAGGTTCACGCGGCGGCTCGCATGGGGACAGGCACGTACGATTTGAATCCATTTTGCCCCAAACCACATGGGGACGCTTTATTGCAAGTTATAATGCATATTTTTATGACACGCATCACAAGTGAAGCAACCAGCTTGCATGGGGACACGGCCATAGACTTTTTCTGCACTTACCATCTTTTAATCTGTGGGGGTCCAATGACCTGGATTACTTGGAGGCATGGGCCAGATCAGCATTGTCTGTACTCACACAAGTTCTGCAGCCACACACACATCGCAGAGGGCTAGAAACAACAGTTCCTAGTGTCAGTGCCTGTGTGTGTGTGTGTGTGTGTGTGTGTGTGTGTGTGTGTGTGTGTGTGTGTGTGACTTTTGGTTAAAAATCACCCTCCAGAAATTCTAGATCATGGAAGTGTGATGTCTGCATGCCTTCCAAGATCCAGAATAAGGGCATTGGTCTAGACGTAGACCCAATTAACAGTTTCCTCAATCCATATCTGTTTCATTCCCGTGCAGACAGAGCACACTAGTGGGAATGGCTGACTCAGAGATCCACATTGTCATGTGGATCTATGTGGCCTAGGGGTTTTCCACAGTGACTCCTAATCCACATTAATTCCCATCATCAGCACACTATGTGGGCGACCCCATGGTGAAGATACTGTGAGGTAAATGTGAGTCCACCTCACAAGAGTCCCAATGCAAAGCCCTAATTCAGGCTACACGAGGGACAAAATCTTCCAAATTGGAGTAAAAAAAAAATCCACTTGATAACTGTTCTTCCCCCAAATTATGGGTCAAGAACGGGTCATCCTGAGGGCATGGGGACACTCCCAGCATTAGCGAGTGAGGTTTCACTGTTCCCACCACTAATGCTGCGATTGCAACTGTCCCCCCTTACCTGAGCACTTAATTGCCCAGGTATGCCTGACAGCTGCCCTGCAATCAGCTGAGCAACTGTCAGGGGGTTATAGCAGCTCTCATGCACACAAGCAGAGTTCTGCTAACGATTAAAAGAGAGACAAGAGCAAGAGCTAATTAATATGCACCTCTTTCCAAGGCTCAGAGGTAACAGGCAGCTAATTTGCTTGCCAACGCCTGTGAGCTCCAATGAGTCAGCCTCCCAGCAAGGAGCTAATTAATATGCACCTCTTTCCAAGGCTGGAGGTAACAGGCAGCTCCATATATCAAGGGTATAGCAGCAACTTAGAAAACAGAGGGTCATTGACCCTCTGTATCTTGTCTAGTTTTAGGGTTCATGGGATTGATATGAGATTTCCTATTTGTATTTCCTAAAGGTTTTGTTTTCACATCTAGTCACAATATTGAAACAAGTAAGGGTGAAACAGAGGTTGAAGAGAAGTGAAGGAAAATCAATGGATCCTGTCAGATAATCCACAATTAACGAATCTCCTCTCTTTGATTCAGAAACAGTAGATGATTCAAAGGGTAAGCACACTTGATGAACGAATTCAGTAACATTTGACCAACAAAATAGTTTATTATTGTTTATTGTTAAACAGGGTATACAAGATAAAGAGAAAAAAAATACATCTTTGGTTTTCTTTGTCAACTTTGGTTTCAAGTTCCAGGCAAGAAGTGAAATGACATTGTATAATGTAAGCTGATACCACAAAGAAAGAAACAGAGGGATTAAGTTTTACATCTCAAGAACAGATGTAAATAACAAATGTTATGAGATCAAAAACTCAATATATATCATATCCAACTTTTGTTTTGTTTAGGACATGTATAAAGAGCATCACTGCAATGTTGAAATGCAAGGGCAATAGTAAATCTCAGGGTGGGGTGAATCCCTTTCTGATATTTACACTATCAAATTCTTCACTACCAGCATTATTTTCTTTTTCTTCATGGTTTCTCTGAATGCTTTCACTTGTGCTGTAGGGAGTCAAGTGTTTTCTTCTCATCTATCCATGCCACTTGTAGAATGTTTTTTCATCGTTTGGAGTTTTTGAGGATTATTTTATCTATCAGCAACTGATTTTTGCTCTTCTAGAGTTTTATTCTGGAAGGCATTGTAGAGTTATGAATGCATGACTTGACATAAAGTTTGCTAAGATTCCAGTTAGCAGTCTAAACTTTGTTGGCATGCGTGAGGACCAGTCTGGTTGCAATTGCAAAGGTGCTTGCAGTGGCACCTTTTTTCTTTTTCTTTCATCATCAGGTTTTTCATTCATCAGTTCTTCCAGTTTGCAAAAATTTGGTTAAATGGTGAAGCCAACATCTGCTTCATGCTGGGCCATTGCTATGATGATCACGATGCAGCACTTAATTGCATAGCTGCAGCCATGTCACATCACTGCCGCACAGCATTTGCACCAGGCCGTGGGGCAAACACTACATCTAGGAGTGCATCTATAGATGCTCTCAATAAAACTTTTTTACAGTTCCACAGTTATGGAAGATTAGGACAGACTTACATGCTCTGGGCTGCTCTGGGACAGAGGCAGCACCACAGTGTGTGAACAGAGCATCCCAGAGCATGTGAGGCCATCCTGATCGGGTAAGTGTGAAGAGGCCTGTTGTCTATTTTGAGTAAGTCGATGTTCTTTTCAATGTCTTTTATTCATTAGGCATCTTTGTTATGTTTCCCTGGATTACCCTAAATATCACTCCAAAATCTTTAATGTTTCATCTTTAAGAAGGCAAGCTATGTTACATAAAACAAGTAATTGAGATTGGTGGCTTTATCAAAATTGATTTCTTCTGTGTTCATGTTGTTTGTTTTTCTTTGAAACTGAAACTATCCACTGTTTCAGATCTTCTGAAACTTCTGCAGTTGTTTTAGAGGCAAGATTTCCTTGATCCTTTTATTATTTCTATTTTTTTCTTTCAAATTCTTTAAATTATTTTTGACACATTGTTTCTTCCTTTAAGTGATTTTCCATTTTGGTGTTTGCCTTTGTAGTCTTTGTTTCACAGAACTCTGATGAACTCTGTATATTAATTGCTTACTTTCTTAATGTTTTTATTTCAGTGATCTTTATTACTGAATTTGATACTTACATAATTTTTGCCAGGTCTTTTATACACATCTTTTTCATTGGTGGAAACCTTTGCTATTTTACATATGTTCAATGGTGTTGTTTTTTCCTCCTTCAGTTTCATTTATCAGTGAGCTGTTGCATTACTTAACAATTTAGACTTTTACTTTTTCATTGTTTTCTGTGCTAGATGGTACTATGATTTGATTTTGCTCTTCAATAATCCTTTAATGATCTTTAGTTTATTTTTGTTGTTGTTTGGCTAGTTTTTTCAGTTCTAGTAATTAATATCTGTAATAAATCCCTCCAAGAATATAGCTTCATTGATCTATTACACATTGTTTATTTATTTATATGTTTACATTTTTATCCCGCCCTATACCCGGAGGTCTCTGAGTGAGTAACAACATCTAAAATCAAACATCATTTAACATCATTAAAACAATAAAACAATAACAGCATCTACCAGTAGGAAGAGAAAAGTATATCCCCATTTAACTGAAGGCCAGGGCCATCCCTGAGTCCAGATATTCATTTTTCCATAATTCAAGCATTCATTTTTGAAACCTCTGATTTTGGGGACATTTCAAAGTAAAATTTCATAATTGTGTGATGTTCTTCAATTGTCCATTTCCTTCACTTTGCAGTATGAATCACACTCCATCCTTATACCATACCAGGCTGATTTTTGTACCAATTTGTGATTGTCTCACCTTCTCTCTGGACAGCAGATGGTAAGTGATAAAATGCCCCCCCCCCCGGCCCAATCTCAGTGAGGTGGAAATTTGATTTTTGAAGTTTTTTAACAAGTCTGAAAAGTTAGCAAGGCCATTTAACTTGGCAGGCTAACTCAGGAGCACCCTCCATATTGGCCACTCAGGCATCCTCCCAACATCAGATACTTTAAACATAGATCCAATCCCTGATTGTAATGTACAAATGGTGTCAAATGACACTGTTATTTCTAGTACATTATCAGTGCTGATAAACCTTCAATTTATGTGAATTAGATGTTAGATGCCTAGAAGACAATGTAACTGCTGAGCTTCAAGAAAGTCTGTGGGAAGATGATTTTTACCATTGTCTATCCACTACTATAAAATTCTAAGACTTCAGCACAATAGTCATTCCCAAAAGTCATTATCTGTATTCAGTGTTACTGGCAGAAAAGTAGACTCAGTATCTATCAACACCGGCAAAGTATAACTCGTATCCTTCTAATTTAGCTTTTCAAAGACTTGGCCATTTTATTATTAGAACTGCAGATGGTAAACACGTGCATGACATCACCTGCATTTCTCCCACTTCACAATTTAAGAGCAGAGTGCTTCAGAAAGGAATCCAGTCCTGAGTTCACTAATGCAATAGGAGGTAGTCAAGGATTAATGTTTAATAAAGATTTGCTCAGCTATGACCAGCTTTAATTGCAGAAGGCAGTAGCACAGAAAATTTAAGAGCAGGACATAGAGGTGGCACCCAGCCTTATTGGCAGCACAATAAATGACCATTTCTGTGCACCAATGTACAGGAATGCACAAGAAAAAACAGGAAGATTTAACCTCCGATAAGAGATTGGAAAGGAGTTTTCAGCACAATTAACACATAAACGGGGAGAAGAAAGGGGTGGTTTCAATGCATCATGAAGGAATTATTTTAGTGGTCCCTCAAAAATGGACAGGAATCTATAAGATGGTGAAGGTCCACGTTTGGGTTCCTTCTCCAGCACATGGAGGACCCTTCTTCTTCAGAGCTGATAAATCATCTCTGGAGCTGACAGATTGTCTCCAAAGATGTTAAGGGAGGAGTCATGGCACATGTGGATGTCCCAACCACACCTTACCCTAGGGGTAAGAACAAGCATCTGAGAGCACTCTATGCTGCTGAGATATGGGTGCAGCCTCAGGACAGGCATAAAGCAGAGCCCTGTGCTTGTATTTCTTTATGTTCCAGCTTCCAATTTAAGTTGTGTACTTGAGGATTTAAAATAAATCATTCAGATGATAGAAACTTTTCTCTCCTCAATCAAAACGCAGTCTGATCTTGTCAGCATCATAAAACAACAGATGAAAGGATTGGACTGGACAGAAAAAGAAACTAATTATTTAGCCTAATTACATATCCAAAATGTATAGTAGTCTGAAATTTCTGCATTTATTTTTAAAGAGAAAATGATCATGGTAAGCCTTTATTTTGAACATCAGCCACTAGCATCTAATTATTTAAATTCTTGTTATGCAGTAGAAATACTGTAAAAGTGATACATGCTGTAAAAGTGATACATGCTACATGATACATCATGCTACAGTAAAAGATCAACAATATCCAATCCCTTCTATCCCTTCATTTAATATACAATTTATTCTGTTTCTTGATTCCTCACCACCACCCCCTTGCATGTGTAAACTTATTAACCGTCCACTGTCACTTCTATATTTTGTTCTTACGTATTTGAACTGGAAGAATTAGAAGAAGCAAAAATGAAAAGTAGGGCAATATAAATATTTTTGTCAATCCTATCTACCCAACTAAGGTATATACTATACCCAACGGTTTATTTTCTGGAAGATCTTTAATAAAAGTTCTAAGATTTAGCATTGTATCAAATCTTTAAAACTATGGGAATTTGCACTCCCAAGGTATCTGGTTTCGATACTTGATTTTGGTACCTGCCAGTTTAGATATATAATCTGCTCTCTCTCTGCATCTATATTTAAGCTTTATATTATAGATTTATCCAAAATACATTTTAATTCAAGTGTTTCAGCCTCTGAATATAAGTTGTACGTTTTAGGAATAGCTTGATCTGGATTTGTTATAATCAATAGCAGCACATAGCAGGTTTCTGTAGTATGTTTCCTGAATTTTAAACTAGATATGACCTTAGAATTATAGCATCTTGACAATCTTTTGTTTAGATACTGTATAAGCAGAAGCACACATAACTGCTGGAATGTGATGAGCAACAGTTATGCTGCAACACCAAAGCAGCACAATTGCTGCTCATTACAGCTCATGGCTGTGCATGTTTTTCCTTGCACATTCTCTGAACAAAAACATTTGTCTGAAACTAGAACTCATGCTGAATACAGCAGCTCACCTGCTGATGCAAATCTCTAGCAGGATGCACATCAAGTCAATTTTGAAAGATCTGCACAGGCTACCTATTTGCTATAAAACCCTAAATGTCTGGGGCCTTGAATAACTAAAGGAGTGCATTCTCTTGTATAGTCCTGTCTAGGTATTAAGATCCCCAGAGAAGGCCCTTCTAGTTCTTCCACCTTCAAAGGTGCAAGGTGTAGAAGCACATGAGAAGGTCTTTTTTGTGGCGGTCCCAGACTTTGGAATACCCACCCCCTCTGGAAATATGCCAGCCATCATATGGATTTCAGTGTTCAGTTAAAGTATATTTCTTCATGGGGACCTTTGTTGTCCAGCTCCTTCTGAATGTAATCCTGACCTAGGTGGTTAGGTTATATTTTTAAACATTTGTTATTGTTATTGTTGTTATACCCGTGATGTCATCATGAATAAACAGAGTGCCTCAGTGTGCATCTACATGTGCACAATAACATCGCATGCATGTATGCCAACACTCATTGCAGGCCCATACATAAAGGGCCTTATGAAGGTGGTGGGCATGGGTGTGCACAAATATTTGTAACGTTCATTATTCGGGTGAACTCGCACATTCTTACACAAATTGAATGTTATGATTTTCGTACATTGACATTTGTGCAAATACAGATGTTTCCAGACATTTGTATAAATAGTTCAGACATTCGTTAAACTGGGGAGGTGGTAAAGTGACTGCACCAGTCATATCTGCAATGGATCTAAAGTGCATTCAACATGGATTGAGAGCATATTAAAAGTGGATTCAGATTGGATTTGATGCTTTCTGAGCAGATTTGTTACAGGATATGTATTGGATACATATCTCAGATATGTATCGGATCCGTATTTGTTCATATCCGATACATATTCATTTGTATCTGATACGTAATCATTCGTATCTGGTACGTATTCATTCGGATCGGATATTCGTACAAATTTGTATGAATACATTCATATCAAATAGAATTTTACTACATTCGAAAGGATCTATTCATACAAATGTGAATTTTCTAACATCCAGTCCATTATGAATTGAATGCCAAAAAAATACATTTGTGTTTTACTTTACTTACTTTACACCTTCAGAAGTAAAAAAGCAGTGCTGAAGATAGTCAGGACTGTTAGAGAAATTGTCTGGCATTCATTGGCCTCTAATCGCAGTTTGTGTTCAGTAAACTGCAGTTTGGCACATAACATATTTCTGGAAAAAGTGTTTATTTTTTATTAAAGTATCCATCACTCATATTTACATATTTATTTTTTAGTTACTAATCTGTAAATCAAATGTGAAATACTATACTATCAGACTCTACTTCTGTGATTATGGAAAATAATTTAAATGGTTTAATGGCACATGTCTCTTCCAGATGTGGTGAGCACCTGGTTTTCCAAGTGCAGGACTGGGCAAATGCTGGTTCATTGCTGAAACAAACTTATCATATCATGAAGTCCAAGTTGTGTAAACAGTTGGCAGAAAGTCAAATAGCACTCAGAGGCAACATATTGAGGCCATGGCCACACCTTAACTTTAAACCTTCTTCAGTCCATCTTCAAGTCTGACTGCTCACGCCTTTTCATTCCTGTCCACTTTATTTGTGGCCTTTCCACCCCCCATTTGGACATTCCTGAATGGAATAAAATGAACAGAAAATTCTGGTGCCTATGGTGAGGACAGAAAATTGCGTCCTGCAGGATAGGAATTGCAAATGAGGCCGTGGACTTCCTGCAAGGCACCTCTTGTTGTCCCATGAGGAACAGTGGTGGTAAAGATGCACCTTTGATTTTAAGTGGAGGCACAGCCTATGATGCCAACTGTTTTTATGTTTTCTTCAACCTCTTCATCCTCTTCCTACCCTTCCTCCTTTATCAAGTCATATTTTGAATCTAAAAATAAAAGCCAGTCATAATAAAATAAAATAATAAAAGAGAATTAGAAAAAAAGGAGAGAACGGCAATCAGAAAGAATATAATACACTAGAAAGAGGGGTGACTATACAATTTGTTTTGGGAAGTTAGGTTTTAACACAGCTGCTAAAATGTAGCTGCTGATACAGAACAGCACAAAAGCAGCACTGAATGTTCACTGTTTTGTCTCCAGCATTCGTTATCTTCTGGAGATTAACAAGTACCTTTATAGATCTTGACCTTCCTGCTACTTTGACAACAATGTTTGAGCAAATAAAAAGTAAAAGAGGGGAGGAAACCTTTGTTGTACACATTTGAATAACAGATCCAGAATGGAGATGCTGAAGGCTTCCAGATGTTGTTGGACATTATTAGCCACAACTGGCCTGGGAGTTTCAATTAAAAGTATTGACTATACAATAGTCAGATAATATGGGGAAAACAAAAAGCAAAACAAAAAACCCCCAATAATTTACAAGAATGTTTTTATATATGTCAGAAAAGCAAAAATGCTGAAATTCTGCAGAAAAAGATCTGTACAATGTGAGTCAGCATTGGATGTCCATTCCAGCAAGGATCTAAGGAGCCTGGGACCTGTCTTCTGCACATTAGTGCAGGGCTGTTTACCCCTCTCCCAGTGCTTCTTCTACACAGGATGGAGCATGGAGTGGGATAGAACACCTAAACTGGTCCATGGGGACCCCTTAACCAGTGGACTAGTAGGCTCATGGGGGGCCCTTTTGGCAACAGTCCAAAAAGTGCTGCTTAAAGTGTGCCAGATGTGACATGTCTCAGAAAAAAGCCCTCCTGGAAAAGTCAAAGGCCTGGAAAAAAAAGTTCCCAGACTTAACACTTGCTCTGAGAGCTGGCTCAGCCTACAGAGACAGGAGGGTCGTCCAAATGAGGATGGCCTTGTCCTACTCCAGTGGCAACACTTTCCAGTGTGGGACAGATCCTGTACCTTGGGACAGCGAATCTCGCCCTGTTCCATGGGAATATGGATAAGTAAAAAAAATGGGGTTAGATGCTAGTAACTAGTAAGATGTCATAAAATCCATACAGCACATCTAGAGAATTGGTACATATGGAACTGGACTGTAGACAATTAACTTACATTCTTCATGATGAATTTTAGTGTGTAATTGAGACTCTGATAGACAAGCTCTGTCGCCATTTTGTGGCACTTCCTAATCAATGACTTTCAGGGTAGCTCTTAATCTATTTAGTTGTGCTCATGTCTGAGGCAAGGCAAATGATAATGGTTTTTCTGTGCAACTTGAAGCCTGTGATGAGATGTCAAGTTAATAGTTAACAAGATTCTTGCACTCTAACTGCTTTTAAATCTTTGACTAGCCTCTAATGCTATTTTTAAGGGAGCTAGAAATATCAGAGTTCAGAGAAGGTCCTTTCTTGGACTTCAAGTCCTATGATTCTTAGCGACATCAGGAAGATGCTAAATGGGCTTATTCTTCAGATACATGCAATATTCAAATATACTTTTACTTTTTTTAAAAAAACTTATTTGTGGAAGAATGTCTAATTTATGCTTCATTGTCAACCATATATGACTCACAATAACAAATTAAAAATAAAAATCTTCCCTTCTTTCTCTAAGCCAGTTTGGTCATGTGGTTAGTGTGCCTGACTCATAGTCACCAGGTTTGATTCGCCATTCCTCCATAAAACCACTATGTGACCCTGGGCTAGTCACAGCTCTCTTTCTGTTGTGGAGAGAAGAACGGGAAGCTTTGTCAGCCGCTTTAAGGCTCCTTAAATAGGTGAGAAAAGTGGGGTATAAAAACCAACTCTTCTTCTTCTAGCAGCTTTTGCCTGAGGCCAAACTGACCAAAACATCAAGACCACCTGCACCTACTGGAAGACAATATTCATTTATGGTGCACACAGGCAGTGACAGTCAGCTATCCAGGGATAAATGTGATTTTCCATTTTGGTGTTTGCCTTTGTAGTCTTTGTTTCACAAAACTCTGATGAACTCTGTATATTAATTGCTTACTGATCTTTTTCAGTGCAGTTAGGCTGGGACACGTGGGGGGGATGTGCATCCCTTACCTGCCTAGGTGCGAATGGGGAATCTGTCCCCACGTACCCTAACCTGAAAATGCTGTTGCGGGGGTGGGACACCCCTCCCAGGCCTGCCGCCATTGAGCTGTATCAGGCCACTGGCTGGCAGGCTGGTCCCTCCCATCCTCAGATCCTGTGGGCTGCTGCTGGCCTAATCACACTGGCTGGAACCTGCAGGAACCCCCTGGACCCCCACCCCACCCAGTGGCCCCCACTTCCCCCCATCCTTGTGCATGCAACTTACTTGGTTAGCACCCGAAATCAAACTGGCAAGGCCCATGGGCAGGGCTTGCCAGTTTGATCTTGGGCACCGACCAGGTAAGTCATGTGCACAAGAATGGGGGGCGATGTTGACCAGAGGGACCAAAAGGACCAAATGGCTGCGGAGAGGGCCCAGAGCTGTCTGACAGGCTGGGATGGCCAGGGATGGGATGGCCAGGTGTAGAGTATGATTTCATGCTCTATACTCTGCCTACAATTAGGCTACCCTGAGACCAGACACCCAGCCAGCAGAGTGAATGTGCTGTCCCAGGGCTGTCCTAATTGCTCACCAGGGCTTGTATACCAAATAGTTGGCTAAAAGTGAGAATTTTGGAAGGTGCACCTTGCAATGTGTTTATTATTGGTTGAAATTTCCTATTCTACACATTTTGAATTCACGGAAAGGAGGCTTAAAATCTATTCTTATGCAGGTTCTCCAAATCATTCTAACTCCGAACATTTATATTACCAGAACTTCATCTGTTGAAGCAGATAGTGTTTCCCCTTAAAACTGAAACAGGATTTGGCAGGAAATACATTTTTTGTTCATCTCTAAAGCCCTGTCCCCATGCAATTGAAAGTCTGCTGGAACTCTTCTTTTGCCTCTGAGCGGCCCCATTCCAGGCTTTACAAGGCGCTTAGGGAGCTTAGGAAAGTGAGACACCCGCGATAAAATACATGCACTTTAAAGAAGAGTTCCAGCGCTCTTTCGGCGATTCGCGGGTTTTGCTCGCTATATCTGCCTTGAGGACGCTCCGTGGCAAAAGGGGCGGGGATTGCTTGCCTGCACACACAGCCAAAAAGCATTCACACATCTGAGAAATGCAGCAGGTTCACTTCCTTTCCTTTGTAAAAAGAGCCAGAATTGCTCAGAATTGCAACATTGTTATCAGTGATCTGTGAAAGCCTTAAAAGAGAATGAGCGAAGGATCGCGCTGCCGATGCCTGCAGCTGCTGACTTTGCTGGGGCAGAAAGCCTTTTCTAACAGAGAACTGAGTGAAAGTAAGTGCTGAAAGTGAATGAATGAGCGATCATCTGCCTTTGCTAGGGGTGGGAAGCCGTTTCAGGAGACGGAGATCTGGCTATTTTTCCTTTTAACAAGAGAGGGGGCGGGGGGGGGAAGATGCGGAGAAAGGAAACAGGCTTCCTTGGGGACGGAAAGTCCGTTTAGATCGCGGCTACCATGGGGGCGCTTATTCCGGAAGTGGAGGGGACTTTTAAAGTCAGCTATAACAGAGTGACAGCAGAGGAAGCTGAGAGGGGCTAATAAGTCTTTTGGGGACAGGGCCTAAGTCCTTATCAACTTGGGGCTCGTTCTGCTTTCAGCTGATGGGAATAGTGGTCTTCAAGGCACTATTTGAAGGCACCAGATTATCAAACAGTGTGGAAGTGTCAAGATACTTCTACCTGTAGTGTGTTCTATTTGCCAATCTATATTGTTCTGTCATCATCCTGGTGCATTGGGCAGCATACAGGAACATTTGCCAAATGCTAGAGCTCCTTAGCCTATTTCTCTGCACCTAAAAACACCACAGAACACAACTTTATTTTTATACAACCCTTTCCAGTTGTGTGTCTGAATGATTTATAGAGCTAAGTTACACAGCCGGTGCTAAATAATAAATAATTGCAGAAGAAGCGTGAAATCAAGAGATGTACAGTCGGGAGAGCGAGCAAGGGTAGGTATGCTTTCTGCTGAGATTTGAAAGTAGATGGCAAGCTGACAAACCAGAAAGCAATAGGAAAGCTGTTCCAGATGGCAAGAGATTGGAGAAACCCCAGCTTCTTTAACCACAGGTGGTCACTTGCGTATAGGGATGATGTATACAGCCAAGGGTTAGACAAGCAGAACAGGCAAAGAGCAAAGTAAAGATTTACAAATGAAAGGGACTGGTTTTTGAAGCTGATCCTGAAATTATTGTAAAAAGTAGGGAGTTCGGAGCTTTCTCCCTAGAAGGCATTCAAAAGACTTTTTCCTGTCTCCAGAGTTTTCTACATGGTTTCAAACCAATTTAATGTTATTTTTATTAGGGGAACAAAATTTTTCCTGCTTCAATGGCTGTGATCAGACACAGCAAAAAAAAAAAAAAAGCATCTCTGAGGTGGCTTAGAAAAGACTTTGTTCACTCAGTCTGCCCCTCCCCCACCTCATGAACACTCTGTGCTAGAAAAGGTGGATTAGAAAAGACTTGGGAACACAAAGGCCATACCCTATAGCTTCATCCAAACAGCACTTACATAATCCACATTGTTTGGATCATCCAGGGTAAACCACCGGGGTGTGTGTGTGTGTGTTCCACTGACCTCCCTTAATCCAGATCTAATATGATCCAAATCTAAGGAATGGGTCCTTCAACTAATCCGGATCTTGTAGATCTGGATTAAGAGAGGTACCCGATGCATCCCCATGGGCGATGCAGCACCCATTAGCAATGGGTGCTAGCCTGCCCACAGTGGAAACGCTGGAGTACCCATGTGGCAAATCCAGATCGACCCACGTGGGGCCTGCCTGTCACCCCAGGGTTTTGGGGGGACAGGGGATGCAATCTCCGTAGACTCTCCAGGGATTCTCCGAAGCAATCTGCCACAAACTTGGAAGATTCTCCAGAGCCTTTGACAAAGGTCCATAAGATTGGCATTCCTCTTGTGTGGGGTCCTCTTCAGAGCCTGTGCTATTCTTCAGAGCCAGCTCCGGAGCCAGCTT
This sequence comes from Aspidoscelis tigris stejnegeri, assembly GCA_023333525.1. NCBI lineage: Eukaryota > Metazoa > Chordata > Lepidosauria > Squamata > Teiidae > Aspidoscelis > Aspidoscelis tigris. The sequence goes on from JALMGA010000006.1 coordinate 70,571,733, forward strand.
TGGAGATTGTGCACAGGCTTTGGAGCTTTGGGTTTGGGGCACTCCCCCCATGGGTGCACCCCCACAGAGGCCCCCCCTAGACCCCATTGCCCAATTGTGATGGAAACACACCCTGTATAATCCAGATTTGATGCCTGAAGACCCCATTGTAGACCCCTTTAATGGGGTCTTCTGGAAATCCAGATTGAAGGACCCATCCAATCGGGATTTCCCTAGAACAGGTGGAAACAAATGTGGCTCTAATGGGGTATGCTGTGGAAATGGGGTCTTCCTGCTCTGAACCTAATGGTTCCTTAATTGGTACTTAGTGCTAGTGGAACACCCCACCACCACCACCACCATATCCAGACACATTTTATTCCAGATTATCCATTTGCAGGATCATGAGAACTTCAAAAAATAATGAACCAACATGGCAACTGTGACATCACCACCACCCCTCAGTGGTCACTACTGGGCCTATATCCTGTTTCAGGAAAACCTGACTCTCAATGTGGGTTTTCCTAAAATAGCACTATGACCTACCTGCCTAGAAGCTTGGCTTGCAGGTTCCTTGCTAAAGAAAATGGCCCCACAAATGTATAGGGCAGAAAATGGTGCAAAAATGGCTACTGTGAATGGGGGGGAGGCAGCCTGCTCAAACTTCTGGGTATTTCATGAGATCAAAATAACCAGAAGTCATTGCCTTGCCATCATGCACGCCAGCATGAAGACAAGTAGGTCATAGCACTTCAAGGTTGCCCTTCTGTCTGAGACAGTGAAAAGAAATAGTGAGAGGAAGCTCTCACGTTTTCCTCTTGTCATCTGGAGGCAGCCAGAGGGCCTTCTCACACTCTTTGGGCAGACTCTGGCATAAAACGTACACAGACCACAGAGCTGCTTCCATTCCAGAGTGGCTACCAGAGGGCCCAAACAGTGGCCATCACTGAAAATCTTCCCCTTCTTAGAAGGGAGAGCACTTTCTGCACTGGGCCTTATTCAGATTATATCCCAAAATAGGGCCCTGCTATCCACATCTGGTTCAGACTATAGCAGGCCGTGGACAGAACCTGCCATAATCTGCATTAGCATGCAGATGGTGAGCCCTTATTCCAGAATGAGGACCAGTGCAGATAGGTCCTTGAACTGATAGTTACTTGTGGGACACCCTACAGAAAAGATGTAAAATGTGGGATTATCCTGAGGGCTATGTTGGGATTGCTATACATGTCCATAGCAACCCCCCTGTTATTGTGGTAAAATCAACTCCCAATCCAGATTTTGCAGCTATAGCAAGAGCACTTAACCTTGGAATAGCCATCGCGTGTGTGTGGGTCCAAACCCAGTGGAAAATGTGGGTACCCATGCACATACAGTGATGTTTCCACAATAGAAGGAAGTGCCTCCCCTTTCCACACTGTCAGGGCTGTGAACTGACTGGCAAAATGGAGTTCTGTGAGGTAGCTTATGGGAACTTGTTAAATATAGAGTGCAATTCAGTTTGAGTGAGAGAAAGCAGTTACCTTGAATGTGCACAGTTAAACATGAACAGTGGGAACATAACAGATAAGAACTAAGTAGCAAAGAGTGAAGAAAAGATGTGGCCTTGAAGTCTTAAAGTTTAGAGGTCTCTTGTTTCTAAACTGTCCTGTTACCAGCTGTTTTGAAGCCCTGCTGAATCCAGTTAGTGATGTCATGTAGCTTTGTATTTTTGAATATATATTGATATAAACCAAGAAACTGAATATATATGCCAGTTTGGTTTTGTGGTTAGAGTGCCAGACTATGTCTTTTAGTCACAAGGTTTGATCCTGCACTCCTCCATGAAGCCAGCTGGGTGACCTTGGGCTAGTCACAGCCCCTCCTACCTTCACGAGTGTCTTTTGTGGGGAGAATAGAAAACTTCATCAGCCGCTTTGAGTCCCCTTAAATGAGTGAGAAGAGCAGGGCATAAAAGCCAACTCTTCTTCTTCTTCTTCTTCTTCTTCCAAATACCGTCCTGTTGCCCTGCCATCATGAGAACAAGCAATAATTCTGAAAGTATTCTGGAATGTCACTAAACAGTGGTTTGTTCCAGCAACATGTGGAAGTGGTTAGGTAGCTGAAATGCACACAGCTGTTTCTGCTGCCTTTCCTCCCACTTGGAAGACAGACAGAGTAGAGTTGGCAGTGATGACCAGTCAAGAATTAATTAATGCAGCCCTTGCACAGTGTGGGTCAACTTGCATGAAATTCAGATTCTTGTGGCATCCTTCTCTCGAATTTCAGCTTCCTACCTGTTGGTGAACTATTTTAGCAATTTTAATACCTGGTGGGTCAATCAGTGAGGCTCAAATCTCTTTGCATACTGTATGTGGTATATAAGGAAAGATATATGGCTTCAGGTCCTTGAAGTTTACAGCATTTGCCAATCTGAATAATTAAACAGCCTGTAAAATGTTCACCTTTCAAAAATAAAATAAAATGGGAATATTTGACAGAGGATTTTACATGTCCCTGATGACTTCTGGGTAGGAGCAAAGGCTTTCTCTCTCTCTCTCTCTCTGATTCCCTTTTAATGGTTTCCCTGTAAACTGCTTGGGTTTTCACCCTATTATTTTAACTCTCTCATTATTTAAACTGGTTTCATTTTGTTTTCTTTTGTCAGCCACCTCTAGGTAGATCTCTTAGAGTGAGTCTGCACTGGCCAATATACTGGACCATTAAGCATCCTAGGAGCCTTTGTTCCAAACATTGGTGTGGTTTAAGGGAGGTCCTACCAGGGCTTCCTTAGATCAACCAGCATATCAAAGGGCTGCTCTTAATAGACTTGTTGGTCTGGTATACTGCCCAATTGTGGCGTTAAGTTGCCACTAGGTACCGTTTAGTGGCCTCTGATCGTGTCTCTATACGTGCACCCAGCCTCCCAAGACACCTTTCCGGACAGAGTACTTAACGCTTGTGAGGAAAAATAAAACCCTTTTCCCCACCACGCCTTCCTAATGCCCCTAAAGCAACAGGCAAAACGTTCAGGAACTGTACAAAAAATATTTAATGTAAAAATAAGTAAGATAAAGGTACATGGAACATGGAATACGACAAAGTACAATTCAGAGATAAGGCTTGGTTGAGGTAAAAAGTAAAAACTTACAGAACGCTCGTTACACCCACGAAACATCTGGCATGAACTTCAAGTCTGGTTGGCAGAGTGATACGCTTAATCACTATGGAAAAAAGCGCATGTCCTAAGCTGCAAAACGCTCATTTCTTATACCATTCTGATGGCTCGAGCGAGAGCAATTAGCCAATGAGAGTGTTAATTTGACAGGTGTAGTGAATCTCCTTTCTACATTCCTAAGTAACCCTTTGAAGTCCGTACGAGCTCGTAAGTCTTGTCAGGACCATCCCGTATGCCCTCCTAATTTACGAACCCACAGACTGCTAGCTGATTGCCCCCGATAACCTTGCAATCGAGTACATTGACCAGATGGGTAACGCGTAGGTGCGAACCATCAATTAGCTTGTTATCTTGTTTGAGAAACGCTGAGAAGCTTGTTTCTCACGGGAAGAATTTTGCTCCTTTCCCCTAAGATGGTTCCTGGCTCTTAGTTTAATTCAAAATGGAGTTTGTGCTGCTATACCCCGTACAGCCAACCGTCACACCAATGTAGAATTGCCCATAAAGTTGAATGGTCTCAGACAAGAGAAACACAGGGCCTTTCCTCACTTGGCCCACTAGTCACCTCATGGTGTACTCCAAAGCAGCTCCTTCTGTGGAGGAGCACACTGTGAGTTGATTGCACTTGTCTTTACCTGCACCAGAGCTGGTAAGGTCCATTTGCACTGCACCAGCTGCTTCTGTGTCACATTTACCCCAGTGACAGCACCAGAACACATGCTCTGGTGTTGGCAAGATGGCAGCACCCACACACCCATCCACACCTCCAGTAAGTGTTGAAATACAGAGCGAAAGGATTCACCAGTGTGAATGCTTGGTCCACATGTGGGCAAGTCTGCCTTTTGCTTCCCACAGATTGGAAACAAAGTATGAACTTCCCCACAGAGTCCTCACCACATCACAGGTAAGTCCAAGAAGGGCCCTGCAACAGGCTAGCAATGGGCCCAAAATCCATTAGAACATTTAACTTGCTCAAATTCTACAAAATACAAATGTTCAAATTTTGAAAATTTTAAAACTGGATATTCTGGATGGAAATTGAATTTTCATTGGGAAATTGTTGTGAAATTTGGGGAAAAAAATGAATTTTGGTGATTTTCAAATGTAAGAGTCTTGTCCATTCTCTTTCACACAGCTATGGAGGATCAGGGCTAGGGATGTGCATGAATGCTTTTTGGCATTCGATTCGAATATGTTAAAATTCTATTTGATGCAGATCTATTCGGATGTATTTGTACAAACATTTGATATGTATCTGCTATGAACAGATATGTATCTGCTATGAACAGACACATATCTGATATGAACAGACACATATCTGATATGAACTGATACGTATCTGATATGTTTCCCCAGACTATCTGTACGTATGTTCAGAAACATTCATATTCATTCAAATGTTAGCATATGAATATCGTAGCATTCGATTCGAGTTTGAATGTCCCAATTTGTCTGAATTCGGCCAAATTTTGAATGTTACAAATATTTGTGCCAAATTTTGAATGTTACAAATATTTGTGCATATCTCTAATCAGGGCAGCTCTGGGACACCTCCAGACACTCCAGGATGGTAGAGGAAGCATTGCGTATGCACTTACCCAGGAGTGGCTGAAATCACTCTGGAAAGGAAAGTGTGAACTGGCACTAGTTCAAGATTCCATCGTTATGATGGTCAGCCAGATAAATATTAGAACTCATAAACTGAACGGGATGATAACAGTGATGATGGTGACCATAAATCCTACCCTGCAGTCCCATGTTTACAAGCTTATCTCTCCTCCCCGGTGAAGGCAGGTGGTGAATGTTGTTGAGGCAAATGAAAAATTAAAAAGAGGACTGGCAAAATATATTGGGTTAGTTGAGAAGGACTGTTAAGGGAAGTTATTACAGGAAACCTATCAAAGACCAGTGAAAGAAAAGGAGCCTACAGGAGGGAGCAGGTGAAAACCTAAAAGGTAAGTGGAAAAACAAACCACTTCATGGCCAGTCCTTTAATACCATCCGGCAGAAAGCTGACAGCACAAAAATGGGCAGTAGGTTTAAAAGGAACTTTGAAGAAAGAGACAGAAGGTTTCACATCTTCATGCTCTCCACAACAAAGTTGTTAAGACCAAGAGTGGGAAGAAAATCAAATGCTGCTTGTGGAAAGAGGCTAAAGAAGCAGTGGAACACCTGATCTGTAGCTGCAAGAAGATAGCCCAGATTATAAAGAAAGGGGCGATAAAGTGGCAACTGTGGTCCATCACTAAGATGGATAATCTATCTACTACCATGTAAAAATTAGTAGAAAAAATACTATGGGATTTCCAACTACAGAATGATAAGCCACTTGATACAGCCCATTTAGTCTAGCATCCTGTCTCATACAGTGCCCCACCAATTGCTTCTGGGCATCTTCAAGCAGAAGGGGCTCTTGAGTCTCTCTACAAATGCTCTTTATTCATGTTTCGCTGTGTATAGGTCTATGAAAAGGGCTTTTTCAATTAAAAACAGGTCTTTTTCTTTGCAAAAAAGTTCAGAGACAAATACAAAAAGGCAGTTTTTTTAATTAAATGGTTTGACAACAAAACCAATTAATGGATTTTCACTTCAGCAGTGAAATAAACATTCTTTTTTTATGCACATCCCTAGTTAGTTGATTTATTAGTTCATTTATATCCTGTAGTCTCAGGGTGGGTGACAACAATTAGAATACACAAAAGCAAAACCTTTTCTGCACTTACCTGTTCATGATTGGTATTAGTGGGTCTGGTACAGGCTCCAGGCCTGCAAGTTCCAGTCATAGAAAGTTGTGGTCTGGAACAGCACCCACACCAGCCTCAAAGTACATGCAGGCTTGGAGGGGGGGGCTATGATCACTCCAAGGGCCTGGAAAAAAAGATCCTAACTCAAGAGCCTCATTCTAGTCGCAGTGAAATACATCCCCTAATATTCCTGAGCTCATGAGACATACCTTCTAAATAATAAAAATGTGTAGATTCATATCAGTTGTATACAAATCTGCATGAAAATTATACGTATCTTGCACTTAAAATACAGGATGCATACAGATTTTTATGGAATGCGTACAGGTACATATAACAGATATGAATGCTGTCGACATTCATATCTTTAAATATGAATCTAACATTCGAATGTACGGATTTCTATGTTACAGATTCAAATCAGATTTTATGACATTCGGATCTTAAATATCCGAATTGAATTGGATTTTATGACATTCTAATCTACTCAGATTCATGCACATCCCTACTCCAGAGGTCATTCATTTTCTGCACATCTCACGAGGAGGTCACAAAACATGGTGCAAGTAGGTTGCTCATATCACTGCTGTCCATGGTGGGGACACAAACATCCAAGGGAGGCAAGTGCCTGCTGAGTCATCTTCCTAAGCTGTGGGGTGTATACACCACACTCCTCAGGCCCTCACCTGGTTCTGGTTGGCATTTCAGTGATCCTGATGCGTGACCTCCCAGATGCTGGTGGAACAAGGAAATCCTTCCTTTTAATGTCCTAGCATGCATCCAGATGCAAATAAAAAACATGATTCCCTGGGCTATCTTGTGAATGTCACACATTTTGGTGATATGCCCAATACAGTCCTGGGTTTTTTTTTAATCAAAAGTCTGATGTACTGGTATAGGAGGAAATACAGAAACAATGTCAGGTTTCCCATAGTACCTGAATAATACCCAGAGGCTAGCAAAGTGGAAGGGGGTAATGTGATTTGATAGCTTCCAGGTCTTTGGAACCAAAACACTTGGAGCCAGCAGATGGAGGTAAAAAAACAAACAAACAAAAACAGCATTGTCTCCTGCTCTCTGGCAGGGGTGGTGAGAGACAATTGCAGAATCTAAAGAAGACCTCATGATTTCCTCTTGTCATTTGGAGGCATCCTTAATAAACTGAAACTGAGATATTTAGGAATCTACTCAGGATCCAATTTACCTGCAAAGGTTGTTGATGCGTCTCATAATGTTTAAAAGCATAGTTAGTTAAAATGTGTCATAAATCCCTTTTATTGTGGAAGTCTCCATGTTGTGGAATTTATCCTAAAACTTTTGATTGGTTCCCATTTAAGCTTTAGATAAAGATTATAGTGTGGGTTCCCAGTTCCAAGTGCTCATATGTTCCCTGTTGCATTTTGTAACTTGATCTTCATTTTAATGGATGACATTTTAGTAATTCAGACTATAATATTATGACTCAAATAATTTTACTGTAATTGGACTATTTTATGATTTTTCAATAAATCATTTATTGGGCTGGCAAATTTTAATATTAGTCCCAATACAGATTTGCATGATAAATGCCTTCCAGCTCACTCTTTCTTGCCTCTCAGGCAGGCTGGGTTGGCAATGCGAATGCACATGCTCGCTCATAGCAGTCTGTAGGGGCTCAAGAGATGGGAACATTGGTCCAAGGTCAGAGGAATCCAGAAGTCCAGCAGGGTTGAATAACAAAGTGCAGGAATCAGGTTTCACAGGCAAAACACAGACAGGGGTTGCACAGGTGGATGGTCATTGTTTGCGACACTGAGGCCAAGCGAGGGCAGAGCTTAAGTAGGCATCTCAGCCCCATGCCCTTTTTAGCTCAGGTGTGTGAGACACCAAAATCTCCTCACTTGCTGCTTCTGTTGCCTGAGCAGACTGGGTGAAGGGTGGACCTGAGGCTTGGTGTCCGAGCTCTCCTCAGAATTTCCTGACTTCTCCCAGATTTGTCCCCTGGCCCTCAATGCCCGAGCCACTGTGCTTGGTTTGCAGGGCAACCAGCACCCCTCGTTTGTCCTCAGAGGAGGAGGCTGGGCTGACAGGACAGGGCATGACACTCTTAAGGCCACAGGCCCTACCATCTCATACCCTATCGAGGCCTAGGGGAATAAGTGGAACCAGGGATGCCCAGGTGAGGGCTTTTTCTTGTCCCAGAAATCTTGTCTACTTTTACTCCAGATACAGATGAATTTCGCTAGAAGACAGAAACATCCATTACCAAGAATGCCTAGCTAAACTATGCAGACTTCTGCATGTGAAGTCACAAAAACAAGTCCACAAAAATGGACAATAAGCTTTTGCATTTGAAGACACACAAAAACAGGCAATAAGCAAACAGCTCATTCCCCCGAAGCTATTCAAATGGTGCCAAACTGCCAAGAATATGACTATAGCATCTGAATTGTTCGGCACCCACACATTGCTCTCTGCAGCAGCAATCAGCCAGGCTTTCTGTTATCAGATCTCTAAGGAAAGACCTGGAAGAGACCTCCCCCACATTGCACTATCAAAACCATCCTTACTGTGCTCAGAAAAATTGCCAAATACTTTGACAGTATGTATGCATTAGATCTCTCACACACATTCAGCAGCATATATTGAAAGCAAGGAACCTGTGCCTTTTTAAAGCATTCAGCTCAAATAACAAGACAGCTGGATTACACAATCAAGACATTCTATATCTGCATCATTTCTCCAGCATGCTCAAGAACATGCAAAAGCTGCATTAATTGCTAAAACTCATGGTGTCAAATGTGAGAGCTTGTTCCCTACATATGCTGCTACTAGATGAAAATGCTTGGCTGCCCACAATGTGTATCTTAGTTGTAAGGAAGAAAGTCATAAAAAGTGCAGGAACAGGTATTTCAATAATTTTCTGTCCTACTGAACATAAGAACATAAGGGGAGCCCTGCTGGATTGGGCCACAGCCCATATTGTCCAGCATCCTGTCTCATCAGTGATCCAAAAATTGCTTCTGGGCATCACAATCAGAAAATGAAGGCAAAACCCTCTCCTGCTTTGAACCCCCTGCAAATAGCCTTGAGAAGCATCCTGCGTGTTTCTCCAACCTGGAGGCAGTTGATATACCCAACCTCCATTGATATATCCACCCTCCATAAATTCATCTAATCCTTTCTGCTGTCTCCACCTGTTCCAGTAGTAAATTCCATAGACTAAACATACCTCCCCTGGTTAGTCTGTGCACATAATTACTTATGAATGCATATATTATGAAAACATACAGTTGCCATGGTTCTGTACCCTTGGAAAAGGAGACAAGATAGTGGACAGAGTACAGGGATAGAAGCAAGTTCTGTTATGGCAGTGATTTCTGCCACTTCTAAATCAGCAGTGTTTGCTCCAGCTGAGAAAGAGGGAAGTTGCACTGCTGGAAACAGTGGTACAGCCTGCCAACTGAACACTTGCCACTTCTCACCATGCACTACTAGAATACTAGTGCATAGACATGAGCCCCATCATATGGACCACGCTATACAGCATGGGGGTTTTTCCCCCAAACCCAAAGCTCTGAAGCCTGTGCACAATCTCCGAAGCTGGCTCTGAAGAATAGCGCAGGTTCAGTTTCTCACATGTTTCAGTAATAGGATATGTCAAACACACAAACACCCATACCAGATACTACACAGTTCATTCAGCATGTCTGGCATACCCTCTATTTAGTTTCATCATCGCACCCCATGCACTGGGTGCTAACCACTGAAAGGTGGTAGCCTTTTCTGAGGTGGCCACCCAGACTCTTGTTTCAAAGATTTAGGACTCAACTCCTCAAAAGTCTGGTTTCTATTGGCTTTTACACACCTCCTAAAAGAACTACTCATTCTAAAATTTTGCTTTGTTTTATTTCAATGCTTTAATGTCCTTTTTACAATTTGGTTTTAGTTTGCGGTTGTTATTAATATTGTGTATTGTGGTTTTTTATATTAAGTTGCCTTGACCTGAATGGCAGTGCATATTTTTAAAATAAAATGGAATGGAATAAATAAACATATAAAGCTACTCTGTTAAAGATGATAAACGAGCTTTGTAGCACTGTTCTGCTTCTCAAATGAAAATGGCCAAAGACTGACATCACCTTTTATAATGTTCTTAGCTAAGAAGAGATTTGAAAATGGGTCTCTTATTGTTAGTTGATTGATTGATCAATCAATCGATCGATCAATCGATTGATGATTGCATTTTTATCCCACCATATACCCAAAGGTCCCAGGGTGGGTAAGAACATTTAAGAGAATGACAGTATATATTAAAATACAGTGTCTGAAAGTGGGAAGAGAAAGTGTATTCCCATTTAACCAAAGGCCAGGGCAAAGAAGTACATTTTCACTGCCTTGCTAAACATGTACAGTGATGGTGCCTGACACACCGCAATGGGAAACTATTCCATAACCTAGGGGCCATCACTGTGAAGGCCCTCTCCCGGGTGCCCACCCCTTTTACTACTGACAATGGAGGTAAAACCAGGAGAGCCTCTCCTCCAGATCTTAAAGCACAGGTGGGTTGATACAGAAGCAGGCTTTTCTTCAGATGTTTGGGCCATAATTGCTATAACCACTGTAGCTTTCTAGTGCCACAGTATTTCTTTCCTCGTCATCTAATATCATACTGCAATTAAGTCAAAGTAATTCTGTAACCATGAGTCAGGAATATGTCTAATATCAAACATTCCAAATACCCCCACATCCGTGGGTGGTGGTGGTGGGGGGTGTATTTGGCCGGTGCTGAATATTTCCACATTCTATTCACCTTTAGTAGAATGTGAAAATTGACTCTGTGCACACTTTGTGCATACTCCCAATTATAACCCCATCAAGGACAGGATGACTCTGTCCCAACTAGGGATGTGGATGAATATTCGTAGGCATTCAAAATTAGATCAAATGTGCAAAATTTCAACATTCAAATTTGAATAGGATGCTCAGAAATTCGAATTTAAACATTCAAATTGAATGTCAAATTTCAGGACTATTCATTCAAATTATTCATACATTCGTATGTGTACGGGTTAGTACATGATGTGTACTTGAAGGTCCGCACCTTTCCTGTATCCATACGCATTTGTACAGATCCGTATGGGACAAAAACGGGTTGTGTATGGGATAACTATGGGATGCATACGCACATGTACGGATGTGTACAGATGTGTACAGATGTCAGGAAGATGCATATGGGCATCTACACATCTTGTCAACATTCGTAAGTGCAAATTCAAATCAACAATTCAAATGAATAGCTTCGAATTTGCTTAATTCTAGTCGAATTTTGTTAAATTCAAATTTAAATAATTTGAATCAAATCAAATCTTTTATTATTCGACTCGAATAGAATAGAATGTCAAAAAAACATTTCCGCACACCCCTAGCCCCAACTTTAATGAACTTGAGACTTTGTGACATACAGTTCCTCAGTCTTGCCTAGATATGAGCAGATGGATAAAAATACAGTGCAGCAAGAAGTTGCAGAGGAACACCAGAAAATGAAGGAGAAAGAAAATGTGTGTTTATCCAAGAGTGTTCAGGAATATATTTTCAATGCAAATGTATGTAAATAGGCCTGTTTGTGCATGTAGGAAAATTGGCAGTATCTGCTTTTCATTCAAAAGAGCTAAGTAATCTGTGTGGGTTACCTTTGGAAACATTTGTTCTTTTGAAGCAATAAACTAATAATTTGCAACTGGAAATGCACTCAGGTGACAAAGTAATGCTCATAGATACTTTGGCCCTTTGTGCACTTGCCACTAGTCCAGAATATGAAGGGATATATGCCCCCCCCCCCCGGCTCCAAAGCTGGCATGAGCTTCAGAGAAAGTGTGGGGGCTGACATATAACAGGTCATCCCAATGTGAAGGGATTTATTCTGTGTCTGGAGCAATCCATTCCACCTCAGGATAGATTGCTTATTTCAGTATAAGGAGGCTTGTCCTATACCAAAATAGCAACAATAAAGGCCTGTTCGCACTTGGCAAACATGGGAAGTCCAGAGATGATCCAAGATGGAGCATCCGCATTGTACATAGACACTTCCATCCTGCATATCCTAGACCATCTCCCACCCAGGATAGTGGTGGAGCTGGGGGAAGTGCCAGGTAAGTTTCAGATAAATTGAGGCCCTTTCCACACTGAGCCTTATTTTGGATTATATCCTGGAATAGGGACTTGCCATCCACATGCTGATGCAGACTATGGAAAGTTCTGGGTGGGGTCTGCTATAGTATGCACCAGCAAGCAGACAGCAAGCCCCTATTCTGGTATATAATCCAGAATAAGGCTCAGTGCAGAAAGGGCCTATGTGTCATGCCTAATCCAGGTACAAAATGGTCTTAGCCATGATAGACTATTTCCTTAGCCATTATCAGATCAGGCCTAAAATAGGAGGAAACAAATCTAGCAGAATATTGAGTGAAGTTACTTGAACATATTTCTTTTTCTTTCCTTTCTTTTTAACAAAACAGCAGAAGTCCAACTGACACCAATATGGCATTATATGAAAGCAAATGTCTAAAATACAAGCTGGAAAGAACAAACCAGTTATCACAGAGACGTCAGAAGGTGGCAAAATCTAATCATTTCAGCAGGATTGCCTCTCTATACAAAGGACAGGTTTGTTGTTGTTTGGAACCATTTTGACAGTGAGGTGAACCTGAGCTAGTCAAAATGGCTCTCAGCCTGACCTAATTCACAGCTTAGAACAGTTTAACCATTCCATTCCATCCATTCATTTCTCTAAAACTTCCAAACAAATGGAAGTTTATCTTAACCAGTTCCTAATGCTTGTCCATTATATATGGCTGTTCTTTCTCTAAGAAAGTCAAATGCAATTTGTTCAGTCAGGTAATGATACCCCTTATCAATTTCACACTTAGTTAAGTCTTTCTATCTCCCTGCGATAGCTGCTTAAGAGGCCATTACAGTTTGATTAAATATTCCTCCTCTCTAAATTTTAGGTCCTTAAACTTTTGTACTATACATAGTTCTTTCATCCATCATCACCACACATGCATATAAATACCTTTGTTATTACAATTGTGCCAACACTTTGAATTTATATTTTTATTTATCTACATCACCTAGCAAGGTATTCTGTACTATCTTCCAAAATTTTTCATTCAGAATTCTTCCAACCTATTTTAAAAATGTTTATTATCGTACATTCACATATTTCCATTCTATTTCTTTATCGTTCCTCCATAGTTTGAAAAGCCCTTCCTTAATTTTATCCTAAGCCCTAACAATGTTCTATATATTTTCCCTCCCACTCTCTTGCCTACATCCATGTCAGGGTTTCAAAAATGATTTTCATAAGTTTTAAAGATGGGACTGTGACATCTTCCTTGTTCCAAACCTGAGGCCTATTTGCACAAGGGCCTCTCAAAGGCGTGTAGGACACCCTGGGACTTAGCATTCGCACTGCTGGGCTGGTGGTTCTGTTCAGAACCACCTCATCCCATCCCAGGGAGTCCAAGATGTGTTCCGGGTGTAGAGCATGAAATTGTGCCCTACATCCATTCCTGGGTGTCCTGGGCCATCCCACAGCTGTATGGGAGGGAGAGCATTCGCACTCTCTCTCCCAAACAGCTCCCCCCCCCGTGCTGCTGCTATTGGGCTGAAAACGGCTCAACAGCTGGCAGGCCCATGCAATTAAGTTACCTTGCTGGGCTCGGGGTGCTCCTTGTGTGCTCCAGCAGACTTACCCCATGCTGACAAGTCAGGCGAGCATGGGGCCGAGCTACCAGGAGTGTGCATGCCTGTACAGACTCTGGCACATCACTCCCCAGGCCACGCAAGGAGTACCCCAGGCCTGACAGGTAAGTCGTTGTGCGGAGGGGGGTGCCTCAAACCCCTGGGTGCCGCTAGGGACTGCAGCAGTTGACAGAACACTGGGGCACCCTCAGTTAGGTCACCCCCCGCCCCTTACGAGGGTGGGGCAAGACCAGACTGGTGATGTATTCGGCCGGGGCAATGTGAGCTCCATGCATGTGCATGGAGTGGCACATCTGCCCGTCCATCAGGTAGGAGCTTTGGCTCCCACAGATGCTCCCTGTGACCCCACCCACCCCAGGCCAGGGCCTACCTGGGGACGCATGCACACATGACCGGGTTCAAAGTGGTAGGCCTGGCTGGCAGTATTGTGCATTGGCCAATCAGAGCCGGTGTTGTGCGCAGATGCACACCAGCACTGGCTGGGCCTGCCACTTCGAACCTGGTGGCAACAAGGTAAGTCATGTGTGCACGTCCACATCCCCGGGTAGGCCCCAGCCCAGGGTGGGGGTTGCCCGGGGTGGGACCCAGGGAAGTAACAGGACCAGCCTGCCTGCCCCTGGGTCGAATTCGACCCAATAGCAGCAAGCCTGGGAGGAGCATCCTGCCCCCACACCAGCCTTTTTGGGCTAGACCACGCAGGGATGGATTCCCCTTTCGTAGGAACGCATCCCCACACATTCCTTACCTACCTAGGTGTGAATGGGGAATGCGTCCCCACGTGGCCTAGCCTTCATTCACTACAGCCGTTCAGCTGTAGTGTGAAAAGGCCACAGATGCCTGGATAAGAATTTGAAAAGTGTTATTATGGTTGTAGACCTCTTCAAACAGGTCTACAGCTAATCCAGTATATTTATTTATTTATTTCTATTTCTATCCCGCCCCATACCTGAAGGTCTCTGGGCAGGTAACAACAAATCAATAGCAGTTAAAACCATATTAAAAACAAGACACAGGTAAACATATTAAAACTGAATAATTAAAACAAGGTATTAAAAACAGGGCACAGATTGAGCTATGGTATATAATTAAAAGTTCTGATATAAGCCCTACATCTAGGGATCTGTTACTAAAACTGTGACCAAGAGAGGAATGAGTCAACCTTGGCCAAAGGCTAAGGCAAAAAGATATGCCTTTACAGCCTTCCTAAATGACAACAGGGAAGGGGCATGGCGCACCCAGGAGGGAAGACTATTCCACAATCTAGGGGCTGCCACAGAAAATGCTCTCCCCCGGGTGCCCACCAACCTCACTATTGGAGGTGGTGGAACAACCAGGAGGGCATCTTCTTCAGATCTTAAGGCACGGGCAGGACGGTATGGGAGAAGGCGTTCCTTTAGATATCTGGGGCCCAAGTCATTTAGGGCCTTATAGGTCAGTATAGGGATCTCTTGGGATGTCTCTGGGCCAGAATAGGAGTATTCCCATGTGGATGAACTACTGATCAAGTGTGGAAATGCCCAGACTCAAATTTAATCCACTGAAACTGGGAATCCTGAACTTCCGCACTATGTCAAACTTGGAAGCCAAAGACAGCGGCTCTCAAAAAGACAGCAACATTCAAATGCACTACAAATATTTTTTTTTAAAAAAATGCATTCATTTCCTTTCATTTATTTGCTTTTCTATCCTGCCCCATTCTCCAACGTCTCAGGGTAGATTATAATAAAAACTTTTATTTAAAAAAAATAGAAGCAGACTGATTCACAGTCATAATATTTCTGACAGCCACCTTAAATATAAAGTTTGGGTGGGGGAGAGGTTGTTAGGTTTTATGGGGAGAGAAGAACATGTAGACACAATTGCAAGATGGTTGACGTGGTAAGAAGTGACAAAACAGCTAATGTTAAACATGCTTCTGCATAAATGAAGTATTTTACTAACGGCTGTACAATATGTCTAGTGCCAAAGTAAATCAAACCTTCTGATGTATCTTTAAAAATCTAAGTAACCATGCTTTGAACTACATGAAGAAAAAGAATTTCTTCTTTGAAGTGTAGGAGCTGGTACCGGCATGAAGCACCTTCCTTTAGTAGAGCATTGAAAGAGCTCTTCCTTTGAAATGTAAGATGGGAAACAATTCTAGTACGGTTCACGATAAAACGAAGTACAAAATGTGCTTTTAAAACAACAAAGAGGCAAGCAGGGCTTAGAAACTTGAAAAGGTACAGGAAAAGTACACAGCAGTAAATGCCACATAGGGTGTATGGAAAGGTAGTCTAAATGGGCTTTAAGTCTGGAGCCGGGAACTTTTTGACTTGTGTTTTCCCCCATTAACTCATTATGAGTTCTTGCCCACACCATTTTTCCCATCTGCAGAACCTGAATGGCCCAACCAGCCTCTATCGCGGAGGTCTCATGAAGTGTAAATAATATATACATGGCTTTCAAGCTGCAGAGCTCTCCAAGAGGGGTAGGTATTATTACTACAATTATGGATGATGATGGTTTCTATACAAAGGGTGGAATGACAGGTTGTTTGAAAACTGGAAACATACGAATGCACTGTTTGGAAACAAGGAAGCCTCTTTTCTGGTTCTTGGTTGTTTTTTAGTAACATGAAAACCTAAGCATTCATTTCACATCTTTCCCTTCCCCTTTGGGGGGAGAAAAGCTTTCGAGAATGCTATACTGCCAAGTAAATTGCTTACTTCCTTTAAACTTCTCAGAAAGAAACTCCAGGACAAATTTCCATCTAGTGCGTTAAGAAAAGAAATTAGTTGAGTTGCAAACGAAGCCTAAACCTTTGCAACGCAAGCTATACTTCAGTTGACAAAATTACACAGTTTCAGTAAGATGAATTCTGGACTTAAATATACATGCAAACAACATACAGTTACAGGAACTACTTCAGACACAGGTTTACCGCTATTCCTCCATACACACTGGATCCTTAGGACTACTGGTTTGATTTGAATGATAACACAAGTCGATCCCAAGGATGGGGAATGAACTGGCTGATCTTAATACAAAATTTCTTCATTGAAACTTACAAGGCCCACAAATAATAACTTTATTACAAGACAAGCAGCAAGAATAAAAACAAGTTGCAAGGGAAACATTTTAATGTTGGGTGAATTAGTCGAATGGTAAAAACAGTTGCAAACGTGTACCTAACTTGAAACACTTAGCATGTACTGCAAGGAATAACTGAGATTGCAGCAAGGTCACAAGGTTTTCTTGTCACTTGGAGACTGAGAGTTACCTTGGATTCTAGCCAGGAATAAAGCAAAAGTTTTTGCTGCCTCTCAGGCTTAAAGCCAAGTAGCAGAGCATTCAATTAACTGAATAAGGAAATTGAAATGTTCTTGGCGAATCAAGATTTAGTTGCTAAGCACAGGTGTGCAGAATTCCATGAGAAATTAAGGCTAAGTTCCAAATGCTCTTGCATCTAGTGAGAGGTGGTACCATGGGTCAGGGCCCATCAAGTCAATGGACTTTTCCCTTATGATTTCCCTAGATGAATTCTATCAGTTGCTGCTCTCCACAAACAAGGGCATTGGGCAACATTCAGACAGTCCAGATTACGTAAACAAGCTGTATTAATCCAATCAGGTATTCAATTCGGGCACCCAAATTTTCATATACTCTTGCAGTTGCTCTCACCCAAGGTATGAACATTTCATAGTTTACAACAATCTCAATGGATGTAGTTGCCTTACTATACAAGTTAACAATGAACACTTCATGCTTTCAGACAAAACCAGAAAGCATCTGCCACTTAGAAACAGAATTCTGTTCAGTAGGAAATTAGAATTTGAACAGAAAAGTAAAGTCTTCTATATTAAGGTCCTGTAAAACTTAGATCTTTTTAAGAGGTCACTGATTTTTACCCCAGAATTAGCAGATACTAGGGATGTGCATGAATGTCCTAAACATTCAAAATTCGATAGAATTTGATTGAATGTGGACATTCAAATTTGAATAGAATGTCTACACGTTTGAATTTAAACATTCAAACTAATTTTGAATGTTCTGAAACATTCATTTGAATGATTCGAAACATTCAAATGTACAGATACGTATGTATTACATACCTACCTGTATGAATCTCATACATATCTGTACGCATTTGCGCTGATACTATGGGATGAAAATGGGATGCATATGGGATAAAATGGGATGCATACAAAATGTGTACAGATACATATAACAAATACGAAAGTTGTTGACTTTCGTATCTTCAGATTTGAATCTAACATTTGAACAAACAGATTTGAATGTATTAGATTTGAATTGGATTTTGTTGCATTCGGATTCTAAACATTCAAATTGAATCAAATGTTTGGATATTCGATCCAATTCGAATTTGAATGCAAAAAAAAATTTGTGCACATCCCTAGAAGATCCTAGATGAAAAACACAAAATTTCATGGAAATATCAGCCCTTTCTGCACTCATTGTAGATTTGGATTAAGGATACTTTTAATCTGTATCATGGGTCTCTCATCCACACGTTGATGCAGATTAAGGAGGCCTCACTGCCCATTAGTCTTGCTCTGCCTACATGGAGTGAGATCTGGATTAAGAGAGCCATCTCTTGTGGATCTATTTAATTGGGTCCAAGAGCCTTGTTCTGGATCACAGGAGGCATACAGATTGGATGCCTCCATGATGTGGAACTACAGGGGATGCTTTTCATCAGTGCGCCATAGTGAGTTACCCCAAATCACCTCCCCCCAAATCCTGAGACTAGGAGCTTTAGTTCGTAGCCATCGAGGTTGGGGGAGAGAGAGCAAGCTGTCCACAAGATACAGACTGGTAGATCTGGTTATTCCAGATCCATTGATCTGGGTCAAAACAAATGCAGAAAAGATTATTCATGTATCTTTCTTAGCAAAAGTGTCTTCCTCAGCAAGGTTCTTTGCCACCACCTTCTCCCAGAATATCCTACACAGACAAGCATAATATTAGAATCTATCATTTTGACCCTTATATTAGGACCCTATATTATATATATGAGTGGTGCCTCATGATGTTCAGCATTTCTTGGTCTTCAAATTAGCAGAGCCAAGATTATCCATCAGCACTTCACAGACTGGGAAACAGATTGAAGGAAATTGGGCAGCATGATTGATTCACCCAAGCCAGGGCCCAGCATGCAATTGTACTATCTTCAATTCCCCACTGTGGCCATTAGTAGCATTACAATTTTAGATAATGCTGCTGATGGGTTAGACTGAATTATGAGCAAATGCCATAGGGGCCAAGGACACTTTCTTATATAATTTACCTTTCTGTGTATAGATTTCAAATAAGTGCACCAAATGAAGGAGTATCCTACTTTTAAAGAAGTTCTTTAGGAAGAAATATAGCATAGCCATCAAACATATTAAGGTTCAAAGATCAAAAAATGCAGAGAGTAATCAATAGCTTTGAACTCATTGTTAGCAAATGAGTTGCAGTCTTGTTCAACATATGGTATTTATCATTTTATACATTCCTGCACAAGATTAGTTTGCTTCACAGGAACTAGGATACATTAATTAGGTTCTTGGTTGTGATAAGCAAAAGAAAAGTGTTTTCAAATGCAAACATGATGGTGGTCCCTGCCCTGCTTATAACCTTTTGTAAATGCAATTTATTTTTACCTTGAAAAACTCCTCCTTTTGCACATGCGTTATGCAGACTGAAGCTACTTAGAAGACTATTTAATTAAAACCAATTATTCTGGAGTGATTCTACTTTCTCCTCTGTAGTCCCACTGCTTTACTTAGGGAGTGCTCTGAATTGACAATTAAAGCACCAAACCAGTCACTAAAGCCTTTTATATCTGGTCTTCATTAGTTCATATTAAACGATTCATTGGCTTGATTTTCACTTCAGTAACTCTGCTCATAAAATCTAGTTAGCCTTGATAGTGATACCCCTTACAAGATGAAATGAATTAATACATCAGCGAAAAATACTTCCTAGCCAACAGTTTTTGCTCATATTTTATTATTTCTCCATTTATATGTGGAACCCGTGTACCAGAATCACATACTGAGGCCATGAGAATAAAGAAGATTAAACATCATTAAATCAAAAGACATTCTCACACATTTTGTTCAGAGTTCATTTACTTGAGCAGGTATGTAGTCAGCAGATCCTCATAGAGAAGTCTTACCCTGTGGACAGGGTCTGTGCCGTAACAACATTCACTAATGCTGCACCAATTAAAGACTTCTCCCTCTTTCCATTATAAAGCCATATTTTCAGATTGGTTTATAACAGGTCTATAAAATTTGCCTTGCTTCCTGTTAAAGTAACTGCTGGCAATATGCAACATTTGGTATCTTTTCTTTTCAAAAATTGGATGGAGCTGAGGGTTTTTTTGTGTGTGTTTTATCTGATTAAGCCTTTCAGTGTTCAAATGGAGAACATGATAAAATGATTTTTGATGTTTTTATGTTTAGTTGCCCCTGGACAGCAGCCAAATTTAGTGCTAGGATGCAATAATGTATGTATGCTGAGGCATTTCCGCACTGAATCGCGTTCGAAACCGAACGCGTTCAGGCGGAAAGCTTAAGCCAGCTTCGGGCGCTTTCCCCGTTCACACACAGACGCTCCGGAACGCGTGTAAACGCGTTCCGGAGCGTCTGGGTGCGAATGGTCAAAGCGCCCGAAGCTGGCTTAGCCGGCAAACGCCGGCCAGGGGCGCGCCGGCGGCCGCGGAGGCAGATCGACAATCAGCTGTTTGAAAAACAGCTGATTGTCAAAGCCGCGCGGCGTCGGAGGCGAGCCGGCAGGCGATCGGGAGACAGAAGCGGCGCGAACGCTTCTTCTCCCGAACGCCTGCGGACGGCTCGTCCGCGTTGGAACGCGTGTAGAGCACTTCGAAGTGCTCTACATTTCGAACGCGAAAGAGGCAGCTGCGGACACGTCGGGACGCAAGCCGCGCGCGGCCAATGCGGATGACGTGTCCGCAGCTGCCTTTTTCGCGTTCCGTTTTCGCCCGTGCGAAAACGTCTCTGGATAGGGCTACAGTCTCTTCTCTGTCCAGAAAGGTAAGTGGCTTCCTAAAAAGCAGTACAGTTGGAAAACCCATGACTGGTTGTGGATTTTCCAGCAACAGTTAAAAGCGCTTTTTAGGGATGGAAAAGTAGGGCTATGGTAGGATTGCCTATGACACATGAGGCAACCCTACTATAGCAGCACCTTAATTTTTATTTATAGTTTAGGTCTAAATAATCAGAACTTAAAATATCAGGCCAGTCTTTTGTTGACAGAGGATGCGTTTCGACTATCCGACCTGAATCTGGCACAAAGGTCCAACATCGTGACACTTTGGATGGGATTACCTATTTCTGCAGACTATATGTATGATAATCTGGGGAATCCCTATTTAGATTTTAACCGGACTCACTGCAGAATCCTGTTAAAATCTAAATATTTATTAATGGGAATACCTCCCGATCTCCTCCACTGCCACCCCTTTCCTCCATCTTTCCTCCTCATCCCCCAGTGTTTGCTTTCCCCCCCACCCCATTCCTCCGTCTTTCATCTCCCCCAGTGTTTGCCTCCCCCCTGCCCTTTTCCTTTGTTCGTTGGAGAATGAAGGGGAAGGCAATCAGCGGGATGATGATGAAAGACAGAGAAACAAGGTGGTGGTGGGGGGGGGATGGCTGGAGATGGTACTCCAAGGCAGTCGGGATGGATGCAAGGAGCTCTCGGTGCTGGTCAAAAGAAATCCGAGTTAAAACCTGGATTTTCTTTTTACCAATGGAAACATAGCCAGACTTTTTTGGGTGCCTTCAGACATCACTTTTAAAATGTGTGATTTACATATAGTCCAAAGGAAAGTGCTTCTGGAGGGAAAACTGTTTGACCCCACCTATAGATGATACTCTGACTTTTAGACATCACAGCTACAAGGTTTCTTCCTTGCACATGCTCAGACCCTCCCTGCATGTTCAGCATGTTCTCAGATGAAAGCGAGTTCTCATGAGTTCTCAGTCAGTTCACCCAAACACACATAAAAACATGGAGTAACAGAACACTCCATAGCAAAAGTCCTTAAAAGTACTTCTAAAAAAAAAAACGACACCAGAGTACTAGGTTATAATCTGCAGTTAGAGCAGAGCATCATTCAACCCATATGCTGAAGTGTATGCTGCTGCACACTCCACATGCCTTTTTAATCTGTTTGGATGAACCCTTTGTCAACCTGCAGGAGTCCTGTTTTCCAAGGTTCTTAATTCTGTGTGTATGCTGTTGCTAATTCTGTGCCACATCAATCTGACTTCACACTTTTCTCAAAAAATTTGCCTTGTTTGCCAGTATTTACTTGCACAGAGCATTTTGCTGGGAATTGGAATATATCCAAATTTTCTCTAGCAGCATCTGAGCTCAAGCAAGCAGACACCAGTTTACCATAAGATTATAGCATCTGGGACAACAATTGTAAATTTAAGCATCCCTATAATTTTCACAATCATTTTCACTTAGTTTTGAAGTCCATTGGTACAGAATGTTAATCTAGTATCTGACATCTTGCAGATGTCAATCTTACTTTCTCTGCCAGGGTTCCATTACATCCTAGCTACATTCATCACATCCTTCAGAAAAAGTACAACTGCCGATATCTCCAAAAGGGTGAAGGTCAAATTATTCAAAATGCTGTTTTCATATAAACAGCACTTCTCATTATACCATGCCAGCTTATGACACTCAGGGTGGCTTGCAGATATGAGCAGACAGAAGAGCAAAGTTATCATTTGGGGCCCAAAATAGGACAGAAATACTCCAGTTTGCAAAAGCAGGGGGCACAGCCAGAACAGGGCCAGTGCTGGCCAACTTGCAAAAGCCATTATGTCTTCAGCAAAGCTAGTAACTCACAGCTTAAGGCTAGAGTCTGTCAATGCATGTTCAATGCACTCTGTTGAGCTGGACAATTTTCACATGGGTTTGCTTACAACTGCAAACTTATAGTGTATCTCATCCTGATTGTACTGCTTTTGGATGCTTTAGTACAGATGTCTATAGAGAGTAGAGCTACAGTGAAAACTACCACTTCCTTTCAAGTTACCTTTTGAATCATTTCAATATGAATTTTATTGTTAATTTGATAAGTTTTTACTGTTGTAAGTCAGGATGCCCTATTTATTCAATTAATTCCTTGTAATGGATAGAAGAGACAGCATTATGTCTAGCCTCAAAACTGGGGATACAGATTTAGGCAAGGCTTCTATGGCTATTGCCAGCTCCTCAGCAATGCATTGGGAAGCTTTTGGTACCTACCTAGATATCTTAAGAGTCCTGTTCAAGAACAAATGTTTACAAAAGGAGCTGAGTAAGAATTCTTTGAAGGCTAAACAACTGCAAGGGGAGCTGATGATGTGCCAGTTAATATAGGGCACGGAGGAAAATTATAACATATGGCTGCAGTGTGAAGGCAGGAAAAAAATTGAGATGCAAATGAAACAGTGAATATTTGAAGGGTTAAAGAAAGATAACCTACAACACAGTATCATCTCAATCAGCAAGTCGGTCATAGAATGGACTGGGAACTCAGACCATTTTTGTCCTGTTCACACCTACCTTGGGGTGGAGGTGAGGTGAGAAGAGGCAAGGCAACGCAAGGCAGCTCTGGGAATGGTGCAGCCACATCACTGCTAGCAGTAGGCAGGCAAAGTCATGCTGGGCAGGTCAGCTTAGGTCATCCCCCTGGCTCCAGACCTATCGGTTGCCCTCCATACTGTGGTTGCACACAATAGCATGCCCTTCCCATGTCAAGGTGAGGCAAGGCATCTCTGTGGGTGGCAAAGACAGAATGTGGCAGGCGTCCTTCATAGTGGCTATGTTTCATTGCCACACCCACCAACACAAGGGATGGCCTGTGATTGACAGCTGCACAATCCAATCCTGTGGCACCTTGGGCAGAACTTCTGTGATGAGGCCAGATCCTTCTAAGAATCAGTGCTATGGTGTCTGCATGGCAACCATGTATTGCATCCATTGCAATCCGTTCCAGCAATGCACGTGCAGATGTTTAGGGCCTTATTTAGATCCATAACCATTTCATCTGGATTTACCCAATGATGGATTTTAGAAATCTGGATTTTCTTAATCCAGATTTTATACAGTAAGTGTGGAAGCACCCTATGTCTCTGGTTCTAGAGGAGGCATTCAGGTGAAGGAGGTGCCTCAGAAAAGTGGCATCCGTCTTATCTCCAATTTGGAGTATGGAGGGACTGCACAAAATAAAGACTAAACCCACACAAATGGCAAATTGTCTCACTACTTCCACGTGAGGCTTCAGAAGAGCACTAAAGGAAAGGTTTAAGTGTAAAACTATAGAAACAAAAATACAGAGGCAAAATCCATTCCATCTTCTCCATAATAATTTGTGTTTTCCCCTTTAACCTTATCTTCTCTAGCTTAGATAAAGCCAGGCTTTCAACCATCCATCACAGGACATAAATTCCAAATCTATCATTTTCTTGGCTGCTCTTCTGTCAACTTGTTCCAGCTTGTCCACATCGTTCTTCAAATGTGTCACCAAGATCTGAACACAGCACTCTAGAGGTGGACTGCAAAGGCTGAGGGCTGCTAATATGTGGACCTCCAGCCCTCATTAAAACTACAGCACCCATCACTCATTGACATTTCTGGCATAAGGGTGTGATACCAAGACATCCATTATTTCCCTACACATTACTTGTGATACTCTGTTACTCAGCTTCAAATGTGACTCTTTACTTTAGGAATTCTCATTCTGGCCTCAAAATTCCTCATTTTGTAAGAAGAATATATTCTAAAGGGTTATTTCATTTTAAAATGGAAACTTCGGGGGGGGGGGGGGACACACCTAAAAACCCCATCTGCCATATCTGTACCTGCAGCAGCCACTGGCATCTCATTTTGAGCATGCAGCCCGTTTGCAGTTACAATCACTGCCTGAAGCCTCTATTTTTCAGGGCACATTCTTCCACCCAGAACCACAGATGCAGCAGATCAGGACTGTGAATAATGCCTGTACCCTCCAAAAACAAGAGGCATCTTTTCAAGTGGTGAGCATGGCACCTTCTCCCACATGGGTCTCTATTACTAGCTTCTCTAATAAGTGGAGACCCAGCCTCCATATAACACCTAATCTTAATTTTCAAGGCACTATGAATGTCAAAGAAAAAAAACTGGCCACAGTTAAAACTTGGGTTTGTGTGCACGCATGTACACGCGCTCACACCTCCCCATTTCTTCATGCAGTGAAATCAGGTGTGGTAGAACATCGTTGTGTGCACCTCTGGGAAATGTTACTCCATTCATAGGGAAAAGTAACCTTTCCCTCACTAGGGCAGAATATAGATTTGTTTTTCTTATGAGCAGCTGGTTGAAATTAGACTTCTATGTGTAACCACTGACAACCCCATGCTGAACTGTCATATGGTGATATGTCATATCCTCCTTATCGGCCTTCACTTTTGTAGCCAGAATAAAGATGCAGTGATACAGACATAGAACTCTTGCTGTGCCATGCAAATGCAGGTCAGCTTTAAGGAAGGGCAAGTGAAACACCCTCATTCTGGGTAAAGGGATTCTATGCTTTTTTGCATTTAATTATCTTACTCACTTCCTTGCTCCTCATAATCAAGTATTGGTCCTTTCTACACTGGACCTTATTCCGGATTATATCCCAGAATAGGGAATTGCTATCTGCATGCTAGTGCAGACTACAATGAGAGATCAAAGCAAGTGACCCCCTTTTTCCATGCACAGTCAAAGATTCGGATCTTCAAGATCCAGATCTTTGAGATGGGGTCTTCCTGGAGATCTGGATCTTGAAGATGGCTGAAGAACCCATTTGTGGACACCTTTAATCAGGTCCACACAAAATCCAGATTTAAGGGCTTGAAGGACACACTAAATCTGAATTTCCCCTGCCCTCATGGGGACAGGGCCTTGCAGATGGGACCTTCAATGGGGTCCAGGTGGGGACAGCGCCTTACCGACCGGTACCAATTAGATATTGAGTTCCTAATGGGCCCTGAAATTCCTCTAAACACATCCATTCTAAACACAGGAGCAGCTGCAACTGGGAGCTCACCAGCTGCTCCTGAGTCAAGCTGTGAAGATGGAGAATGGCTGTGTTTAGAGGAATTTCATTTGTATTGCATTTCAAGCTCTGATCTCCCACAAAGAAATGAGTGGCTTGGACTAGAACCCTTCCATAACTGAAACAGAATATTGAGATTCTGGTAAGGTTTGTGAGCATTAGTCTTGACAGGATCTAGCAACTTCATATTTGGGTTGCTTTACACTTCACCCAGTGGGATGGCATAACACTACCACCCCACTGAGGTTAACATCAGGCACAGAGGGAGGCATCCACACTTCAAGTGCTGGTGCAGTCCCCAACTGGATCATCAGCACATGAAGTTGGATGCCTCGGACCAGCCTGGCTGCACCACCACGTCAACAACCATGACAATATCTAGTGCAGTTTATATTATATAACAGAGTGTTGCTTATGTGTTGAAGAATTTTGACTTCTCTCCCATAATTTCACACCTTGCATTGCAAACCATGCTGTTTGAATCATTGCTGGCTGTTGAAAACCAGCAATTAGACAACAGCAACAATTTACATCTGAGAGTAGTTTCAAGGAATGGAACCACCATCTTATGGAAGCAACCATTGCATTTAGGTCCACATCTTTAGTCAAAGGAATGTAAATATTTTTATTACTGTTGAACCTAACAAAACAATGCAGCAATGGCCATTGTTAAAAAAAAATTGCTACTCTGTAGTCTTTGGGAAATATGTTTATGCAGGAACAGTCCTGAGAAAATTGCCTTACTAGTGTTGCAACTTGAAGGGCAATCAGAAAATAATACTTTGAAGGTAAAGTGCTAGACCGCAGGGTCAAAATGTGCACTATGGGCTCCATAGGTGTTAAGTATGTGAGGAGAAAAAAAGCAGAGCCGTGTGCACTTGCTTTGATCCCACTGAAAACTATGACTTTAAAATAAAGGTTCAGATAAACAATCCTTGCCTTGAAGTTGCACAACCTTTATTTCTAATAAGAGTTCTGAAAGAGTTCCCCAGAAGGTACATAACAATGAACAACGGTTGTACACTGGCAGAAAATATTGCATATTTTGTATCTCTCCACTATGGTGATTTGCTTTAGCTGTTTTTCCTGCAATACTCTTTGATATTTAACTTTTCATGAACTGATTTGTCAAACTGACATTTTAATAAATGTTTTGATTAGGCACTTCATTAATGACATTAATATAAAGACTTGGGGGGAGTAGTGAGTCAGTTTCACAATTTCCAAAAGAGACATTTTAAGAGTTGCCAAGGACAATTTCTGACATCCCACCTACTGTCAAGGACCACATTGTTCAAGGCAACCATTTTAGAAGAAAATAAAATAGGCAACACTTAGCTTTTTTTCTTGTGAATTGAGACACTGGGGTGGGGGAGTCACCTTATTACATCTGCAAATGACATAGGTTCTAATTTCCCCCCATGAATTTTAGACTTTTGTTGCATCCTAATGGGAGAAATATAGTGTCGTTATATCTGTGCTATGATGGGATTGTCAAATGTATCTGTGGTAATCCCACCATAGCTCTGCTATAACCCCCCTAAATGCACAATACTCTATTGCTGGAAAATTCAGCACTGGTAGTGGATTTTCAGGCAATAGCGCTATGACTTACCTTGGTGGAGGAAGCCACATCATTTTTGACCACTACACATGTGCAGGGCTGAAACAGTCACAAATGCACAGTGGTGGCAACATGCATTTTCGGGTATTCACGCTGGCTGTATAACCAGATGTACATGTCTTTAAAATGCATGAAGACAGTGTTGTTGTGATCCTCCATGCAAATAATAATGCCAGATGATCTCTCGGTAGCAAGGTATTTGGCTGGCATCTGGAGCTGGCTTGTGAAACTGTCTTATGTTTTGCAAGCCTTCACCTGCATTTAGAGTATTAACAGTGCTGGCAGCACTACACATGAATGTATGTATGTATGCATGCATTACATGTCTATCCTATGCTTCACCAAAGGTCCCAGGACAGGATACAACATACAATAAAAATGTAAACACTACAATATACTTACATTCTCCTAGGTATCTCTACTTGGATTCCTGTTGAGTGCTGTGGAATATACTCCGGAACATGAGGGAGAACTGTACAGATTAAGAAGTAAAAATGCAAGCATATATTTCATTTAATTGCCATGTGGGTTTTTTGTGATTTTATATCCTATATAGAAAACCATCAAGTTGTTAATTCAGTATAAGATGGATATAATACCTTCTGATTTTTCTGTGTAGAAATCTCCCTTATTTATCTAGATGTCAACAGTTTAAGAAGGTTCACACAAAATGGGCCAACCAGCGCAATCAATATAATTTCATGAAGACACAAACAAGGCATTGGAGGCCTCCAGACATCACCTTAAAAACCCACATTTTATTGATAGTTCACAGTAAAGTGCTTTCAGGAGGAAAATATTTCACCTAGACCTACAGTTGATATACTATGTTTTAGCTTTTCATGACGAGATTCTTCTGTTTCCATGTGCAGCCCCTCTCTGTGTGTGCAGCATGGAGTTCATTCTGATAGGTCCATGTGTTCTTCGGTGAAGACAAATTCTTGTTAGTTCTCACACAGTTGGACCACAGATGGAAAAACTGGAGTGATCTAATACTCTGTGGCAAAAGCGCTTAAAACCACTTTTTTAAAAAAACTGGAGTAGTGGGTACAGCAGATCCAACACTGCTGTGCATTACTCTTGTATTTTCACTCTGTCTGGAGACAACCAATGTTTTGTCGAGTATAATGACTTGGAAGGCAGGTAGATCTGCTGAAGCATCCTGCTCACATTGGTGCTGAGCACTTCCCCAGCACCATGTGATGCTGTCAATCTTTGCCAAAGGAAGTAAAGCCAAAATGCTCAGAAGGAGGGCCAAGATGATCACCCCACATCTGTCACCCTACTGGCATGCTCCAAATGGACCGTGTGGATCCTGTCTAAACAGTTAGCCTAAATAGAATGGGCATCACTTAGCAATGTTATACTGCTCATTTTTCTACCCAAAATAATTTTTATCACATTTAAACAAATAAGCAAACCAACAACCTTGCCACATTAGGATGCAAGAAGGTTCCTGAGATCACTTCTTATTCACACCTTTAGAAAAGTCCACCTGGTGTTCGAAAATACACCTTTAGAAAAGCTCAGCTTCTCAAAGTCTCTTACCCAAGTGTTTTATTATATCTTTCCTCTAATAATTGCCTAATGCCTGATGGTTTGACTCTCCTAATATCTAGCTGCCTTTACGCCACAGGAAGTTAACATGCTCTGTAAAAACCCTATTTGACGAATTCTTTTAAAAGGGGTGAGGCCCTCTCCTCAACAGTTCACATAGTCTTGTTGAGTTAACAAATCTTAGGCTGCAGTGAATTGTTGTGCGGGGGGGGGGGGGTGTTGTAAATAGGAAACATCTAAGGCTTCAGGAGAAGCTGGCACACTCTCACTCTTTCCAAGTCAGTTTGATTCTGGCCACAGGAAAGCCAGGAACTTGGTAACAGCTTTGGAGGCTGCTTCTCCCAGGAAGCTGAAAAACAGAGACAAATGTGATTCATCCATACAAACTGAAAATATTCTTATTCACTCTGTGATCATTTTTCATACACATGCTATGCCAGGCTTAGATGGTCTAGCACCTGTAATGAAAAACTGAAATAACTTCACCTTCAGCTAGTGGCTTCTAACTTGCATGAAACCACCCAGAAAATAAAAGGAGAGAAAAATGCTGGAAATACCAATGGAAACTCAGTAAAAGCAGAGAGAGCTGCAGAGAAGCCAAAGTGAAAAACAACACAAGGTGTGTGACTTGCTTTATTTACTTCATTTAAAATGCTTACATACCACTTCCCATTAAAATATAGTCTTGAAGCAGTGTTGAAAGAATAAAAACACCTTGGTTTTTATTCTTTCACAGCTTGGTTTTTATCCTTCGGTCTAGTGATTAGGAAGCCTGACTCTCATCTGAGAATACTGGGTTTGATTCCGCACTCCTCCATGAAGCCAGCTGGGTGACCTTGGGCTAGTCACAGCCCTCTTCTGAACTCTCACAGTCCCACCTACCTCACAGAGTGTTGTTGGGAGAAGAACAGAAGGTTTGTCAGGCACTTTGAGTCCCCTTAAATGGCTAAGAAAAGCAGAGTATAAAAGCCAACTCTTCTTCTACTTCTGCTTCTCCTAAAATCATAACAGTTACATAAACACATTGGCCTTTTCTGCCCTGGGCATTGGATCAGGATATGCCCCCCCCCCCCAAATGGTACTATATTCCAGTCCTGCTTTGGAGTCCTTCAAAGAGGTTCACAACTGGACTATATGCAGACAGTGCCCACAAACCCAAAATAGCTTGGAATACTCTGTGAAATCTGTTCCAGCAGGATCACAGTCCATCCTGTGTGGATGGAGCATGCCAGCAGGAAGTGGAGGGGTGCAGCACCTGACAGGTCACACTAATAGCCACCTAGGGTAGATGCAGAAAGAGCCTAAATTAGTCAAGTAACACAGAATAGAGTGGAATGGACAATTACATAATATTAGATTATTGAGTTAATTGATTTCATCACAGCTATATATAAACAACTATAATAAAGCCATATCTCAGAACTGCATAGAAAAAGCAAATGTAGGAGGAAGAGGTCCCATGCACTCCTCCCGCGTTCTGGAGAAAAATGAGACTTAAATGAACTGCCTGGAGGAGAAGCACCAGATGGTAAAAGCCTACCAAGATTTGGTATTAAGTTGTATAGTAAACAGTCTGTATCTCTACAACCTCCTAGGAAATGCAGTGATAATAAATTATCGAAGGACGGAAAATGCACTGTTTTTGATATCAAGCCAAGATAGACAGACATCTTTAACTATTCTTTTTCAGTGGCTTGAACAGACAGTACACAAATATTGCTCCATACAGTGGTGCTTCCAATTCATCTCATCCTTTCCTCCCACATGAACTGAATTCAAATATTTCTTTGCTAGAACATTTCCAGTGCCACCAAAGACAACTGCTGTCTAGTCTGTTAGATTTAGGTGCAGTCTTGATACAGGACTGTGGAAATTATTGACTGCTTTGCTGGTGGGAAATAGGTTGGGTGTATGTGTATTGGCTGGAATGTGACCCCTTGGCTAACTGAGGGTCCCCAGCAAGATGTTTAATGGTTCCACGGCCATCACCAAGACTACAACCCTACAGGAGGAATACAGCACCACGTATCTGTGGTAACACCATCATAACCACACTTCTCCCCCCTTAGAAAAACACTGAGGCCCTGTCCCCATGCAATTGAAAGTCTGCTGGAACTCTTCTTTTGCCTCTGAGCGGCCCCATTTCAGACTTTACAAGGCGCTTAGGGAGCTTAGGAAAGTGAGACACCCGCGATAAAATACGTGCACTTTAAAGAAGAGTTCCAGCGCTCTTTCGGCGATTCGCGGGTTTTGCTCGCTATATCTGCCTTGAGGATGCTCCGTGGCAAAAGGGGCGAAGATTGCTTGCCTGCACACACAGCCAAAAAGCATTCACACATCTGAGAAATGCAGCAGGTTCGCTTCCTTTCCTTTGTAAAAAGAGCCAGAATTGCTCAGAATTGCAACATTGTTATCAGTGATCTGTGAAAGTCTTAAAAGAGAATGAGCGAAGGATCGCGCTGCCGATGCCTGCAGCCGCTGACTTTGCCGGGGCAGAAAGCCTTTTCTAACAGAGAACTGAGTGAAAGTAAGCGCTGAAAGTGAATGAATGAGCGATCATCTGCCTTTGCTAGGGGCGGGAAGCCGTTTCAGGAGACGGGATCTGGCTATTTTTCCTTTTAACAAGAGAGGGGGCGGGGGGGAAGATGCGGGGAAAGGAAACAGGCTTCCTTGGGGACGGAAAGTCTGTTTAGATCGCAGCTACCATGGGGACGCTTATTCCGGAAGTGGAGGGGACTTCTAAAGTCAGCTATAACAGAGTGATGGCAGTGGAAGCCGAGAGGGGCTAATAAGTCTTTTGGGGATTGGGCCTGAAAGCTATAGTTGGAAAACCCAGCACCAGTTGTGGGTTTTCCGGCAATAACACATTTTCCTATCTTGAGGACAAGCCAGCATCATAGCTCTGCCCATCATGCATACATGAGAGCCAGAACTGAGGGACACACATGAATCCTGGTGGTGACACACATTTCTGGGTATTCATTGCCAGCCAAATAGCCAGAGGTGCAGAATCCGTATGCAAAGCAACATAAAGGTCTTCTCTTTATAGATATCTTGCTCAGCAGCATAATAGACAAGAAATAAGCTTTAAAGTGGTGTATTTCCCTTGTTATCACCAGTTCCTCTTTTTAAAAAAATATAATTATTGTTTTAATATTGACCATAAGTCTAGAAATATCAGCTGGATGAAAACTCTCAGTAGTATCTACTAATGGTATTTTTCTGACATCTTTGGTGGTTTTAGAAAAGAGATCAAGAGAGAATGCTATCTGATGAGCTGGAAACACATTGTACTCTTAACAAATCTTGCTTGTGAGACTAAAATGTCACACTCAGCAAGAACGGGTAGGAGTGTGGGAAGTTCTGCATTTGTTCATGGCACAATGATAGTAATAATGTTAATTGCATCTACACCAGAGGAATTGCTATGCAAATGAGATGTTGAAGAAAATTTGGGGATTTTGGAGAGAATGGAAGCAGGTCTGCTGTAGTTAAAACTGTCTTGTGAAGCCTTCCTTGTCATCCCACCCATAAAAGATAATAGGAATCAGAGATTCTGTTGTGGGCTCCAAGCTTTTAAATTCTTAAAACACACACAAACACACACACACAAAAAAAAAACACCCTAGAACTTTTATTTGTGAGTTTGTAGTTTTTAATTCATTTTTAATGATTGCTTTCGGTTTTACTTTACCTTTTGTATCACCTAGGTGCAGGAAAGGATTTAAATGATTACAAATAAATATGTTATGCAAAAGACCAGTGCTAACAGATAACCTTGGCCACATTCCCATTACAAGCTTAAAATGATTTCAAAACGGTTTCAATCCTCGCAGTCCCCACATCAGGTTGGTTTAACACGCTTTCCCCGTGTTAAATCGCCCCAAAGCATTGTAAAAGTTAACACTCATTTCAACAGGTCTCGCTCTGGTTCATGAATTTGAAATGTTTTACATTTCTTACTGTGGGAACGTTACCATTTTAGTGGGATGAGAATGCATTTTAGGGTTCCCCTCCCTCAATAGCTTGCTTCCAAAGATAGTGATTTCATTGTAAAAATCCACCCCATACAGCAGCCGTTACAGTGTAGCAATCCACCTACTTCACACCTGATAACAATGTTGCAATTTTGCACAATTCTGGAAGTTCTGACCTTTAGAAAGGGAAAGAAAGGGAAGCAGCTGCAGGTTCTGGGAGATGTGTGAATGTTTAAGGCTGTGGCTGTGGAGTGAGCAGGCGAAGGGGGCTTGAGTTACCGCTGCTGCTGTGTGTCCTGGGCAATGGGGAGATGAGGGAAAAGAATTGCTGGCTACCCAGTGCCGTTTTTCATCCATCCAGGTAAGCAGCAGCCACCCAGCCAGGCTCCGTGAAGGGGTCCCTTATGGGTGGCATGTTCACGTGAGGAGGAAGAGGGCAGGGCAGCCCCAAAAAGTGGCTTTTAGAAAGTAGCCACTTGAGTCCTCCCTTGAGTCATGTATGCCACGTATGATCCTCAGAATCTGGATCGAACACAATTAAGTTGAAAGTAATGGGATCAGGCAAATTCATGTTAGCATCCGGTTCTATTATTTCGGTTTAGGAAAACCGTTTTAAGCTTGTAATGGGAACCGGGCCCTTGTGTCCCCATGGTGGGAGAGCAGACTTCTGAACTAGATGGGCCATGGATCTGATCAAGGGGGGGGGGTTTCTTATGTTCTTATGTAACACAACCATTGGCTGGAAGTGCTTCAAAGCTGGTTCTTTTCTGACAATTGCTTTTTCTTAATTGAATGTTCATTATTTTTAAACTTAAGTGATACACACACATGTAAACACAGGGACACATACATGCATGCACATTGAAAACAGGTCAAGGGTTCCTCCGCGATGGGTGTAAAAACACATAGAAAGACACATTAAAGACACATACAGAACACATACAGACTTACCTTCTGCACTGGAGACCTCGTTTGGGACTCTTCGCGGCGGCCGCTTCTGCATTTCAGCACATGAGATCCATCTCTAAATCAGGTTTCACCACCAAAAACGGATCTAAACAAAGACCTCAAAAATGAGGTCTTCAATCCGTCCCTTCACCTTGATCCGATCGGAAGCAGGATGCTTCCACACATGAATAGGCGAAGGGACAGATGTCATTGCGCCCACCATCTTGGGGAGGGCAGGAACAGGCCAGTTTGTCTCCTTCCACCCTCCCCCATGTGCCATGTGCTGCTGGAAATATGCAGTGACTGGCAGCTGCATGCTCCAGTCCCGCAGCTCTGGGGGCAGGTGCAGGAGGCCGAATGCCCTTTGGAATGGGTGCTACAGCTTCCATGCAGACACAGGGAGGTCTCCTTGGATCCATCTCTGTTTGGGGCAGATCCTCTGGAGGATGGCTCACCGTGAAACAGATCTTCTTTGATCCGTTTTTTGGCGGCTAATGCGGAAGCACCCAAAAAGTTAAGTATTCCATGTTAAATCATTGCAGTAATCGGGAAATGGGGATTACGCTAATTAATTCTGAAACAAACATTGTGTATTAGATGTTATATGGAGATAGATAATATCTCAAGTCTTAACTAAACCTCTAGAGCACTACATCAGTGATGGTGTTAAGTACAGAGCCCACAGACCTGCACAAGAAAACAGAATGGAAAGGTCATATGTTGCAGTAGGTTGGGTGACGCTAAGTGAGTTCACATCCAGATTAGAAAAATGAAATGTTTCTGCCCCACAGTTGAATACGCATTGCAGTAAATTGTCATGTAGCAAAGAGCCATCTGTGTATATCCATAGCTACTCTTTCAGGGCCACCTGTTGAGATTCACACTTCACAAGGATAATGTCAGTTTTGTTTTCCCAAATTAGCACAAAACTCTCTGTCACACCTCTTTGCAGAGCATTTCTCTTATGTATGGCCGGTAAATGCAAGAAGAACAAGCAGAATCTTCAATGCACCAGAAAAATGCTTCTGTATCACCTTTATAGCAAATGTGGAAAGAACTGAGATTGATATCAGGGTAGTTTGCAGTACATTGGCAAGAGATTTAGGGCCTGTTTACATTAAGGTGATCAAGATAGCCAGGTGTACCCTGAGTTGGAGCCTACAAACCCCACAGTGCCACCTCTATCCCAGAGTGGCGGAGAGCTGTCTTCATCACTATAAACTAAGGAGCAGTAAAAACTGCTCCACAGCAAAACTGAGAGCACCTAGGACTCCTTCAGTGCAGCCTTGCATGCAGCATTCACATGGCTATCCTGCATGGGGGCAGGGCATCTCGAAGCAGAAGGTCCCAAATGCATGGTATAGAAAAGGTAGATAGAGAAAAATTACCTTCTCTGTGGCACACAACACCAGAACCAGGAGGCACTCCATGAAGCTGGCAGGTAGAAGAGTCAGATCAGACAAGAGGGAGTGAGAATTGCCTGCATGATGCTGTGACGTCCTGGCCCAAAATGCCAAAGCATGCCCGTGGCAAGAATGATGGCTTTTCTGCGCTCTTATTTTAATTATTTACCTTTTTATACCACCCTATACCTGGGATCTCCATGTGGGTAGCAACAGTCAAAATCAAATCTTATTGAAATAATAACAGTATGTATCAAAATAACAGCATCTACAAATGGGAAGGGAAAGGTGTATCCCCATTTAGCCAAAGGCCAGGGCAAAGAGGTGCATCTTCACTGCCTTCCTAAACATGCACAATAAAGGTGATAGATGTGCATTTAAGTGACTTGAACTTGTAGTCATCCTGGGCGGAGCTCCAGGACAGAGCATTCACATGTAAAGAGCCATTAGCGAAGCAGAAAGGGCAATTATGTGTGGTGCACATTTAAGTGCACCATGCATGCATTTCCCTTGTGTGCTATTTGCACCTCTCTGGTGCTTCTGCATCATGTGACACAGTGCTCAGGCACGATGACGTGATGCATCACAGTTGCCCTAGTGATGGCTCTAGTGCAATTGCGCTGGCATTGACATCAGGGAGAAAAGATGAAGGTGCCCAGAGAACCATTCATATACTGTATTAGATGTCAGGACGTGTTTGCATGCACTAAGCATCTGCCAGTGCAGATGTTTAGTACATGTTTGGGCAAGTTCACCCTTTGCTTCCCAGGCACAGGATGCAAAGGGCAATTCTGAAATTACCCCCTTTCCACCAGAGTCAGCATTGGTTGGAGTGTCTTTCTGCACTTGGCCTTTTTCTGAATTATATCCTGGAAAAGGGACCTGACATCTGTATGCAGGACTTGCCACAGTCTACTTCATCATATGGGTAGCAGGTCTCTATTCAAGCATATAATGCAGAATAAGACTTAAGTGCAGAAAGGACCTAAGTCCCAGGCTGTGCGCATTGTACATAGAGTTGTGGTGTCACTTATCTATTTATTTATTTAAATTTCTATCCCGCCCTATACGCAAAGGTCTCAGAGCGGGTAACAACATTTAAAATCCAATACATTAAAACAATAAACAATCTATATTAAAGCAATAGTGTCTGCAAATAACCACTAATGGCTACAAGTGGGGAGGGAAAAGGTGTCTCCATTTAGCCAAAGGCCGGGGCAAAGAGGTGCGTCTTCATTGCCTTCCAGAATGTATACAGTGAGGGAGTATACAGTATGTTCCACTTCACACCATTATTACTGCTTAGAGCCAAAATCAAGCATTTTGTAGACAACATGGTTCTATTTATGGGAAATTAAGTTTGTACCCTTACAGTGCTGAGCAACCTACACAAAATCACCTCTGCTTGCTAAAGTAACTCTTCTGCTGCGCAATAAATAGAAATTAAACATCTATTAGAAACAGAAATTACTGTTGGTGACCAGGGCATCACCAATTAAATTTATGTTTGTTTTGGAAGTGGAACCAAACCTCGTCAATCGACTAGCAAATGGTTCTTGAGTCCCATTCCCCTCCTTTCCTGGAAGTAAAACAAGTGAATGGCTTCTTGTTCCATTCTCCTGATCCACTCACATTAAATATTGTTTTTGACTGTAATCTTGTTTTTAAAGCTGGATGCAAACCATTTTAATATCGACTCATAATATAAAGCAGTATAGAAATGTTACAAAGCAAGGAAATTGACTGATTGTGTGACTGACTCAGATATTTCCAAATGCACTCTGTGGTCAATTGCCTCATCTTGGGTACATCTTGGCTAAGGGCAGTAACCTTTGCCTATGACTTTCACTTAGGAGGCCCAGCAAAGACAAGTAGGAAGGGTTGTTTTCACTTACTGGCTAGAGCAGTTCCATCAACACCCCAGCTAGGCCCATCTGCAGTCCACTGCCACTACCAGCACACAATTAGCTAACACGTCACTGGAGCAACCCGGCTGTGGCCTCTAAAAAGCCGTCCACAACTTGCCCAGGAGGGGATAGCCGTCTCATGGACAGCAGCATCCACACCCTCTTTTGGGTGCAGCACAACTTCAGCTGAACTGTTGTGCCAGATCATCGTCACAGTGCGCAAGCATGTGCTGGACATTGCTTCAGTCATTGCCATGGTGATCTGGTCTACCTTGCCTTGGAGTGCTGCTGGCCCAGTACAGGGCTTTTCCAGCACTTGTCATGCCATGCAAGCCTGATGGAAGACTCCTATTGCCAGACCAAAAGCAATATATACAGCCCATTGATTTCAGCATGTCACTTTCCTGGCTTCCTTTCAGCCTAAAGCGCAACATTAAAAATATTTCAAAGGGCAAATGGTAATAGACAATGCAACATGCATGAGTAGAAGAACAAAGTAGGAGGGCCATATACATCAAGATCCATTAAGTTTCGTAGGAGTCCTCTTACTGGCCTTAGTGGCATTTAGACCTGGATCTGTAGTCACAATGAAAACCCAACAGAGCCAATTTAAATTCAATCAGATGTTGTTGTGGGGCTTGCAGTACAGCAGACAGGGTGGCCTGAATTGCAGGCATTGTCTCCTTTCCCTTTAAAATGTGTGCTGCTCTAAGGAAGAGAATAATTGTGTTCCAGCACTGTTGTTACAAATAGAAATAATAATAACCTGAAGGAGAGGGAAGGAAAGTCTTTATATTGGCAACACAATGAGGAGTTCTGAGAGCATAACATGCAGAAAGGAGAGGAAAGAAGGATTCTATTCAGGCCACAGGATTCTATTTGAGCTGTTCACAATACATTTAGATTACATGCAACTTCCATTATACCAGTGCAAATTAAGAATAACACCAATGTCAACAGAATCGCAGCATTGAATAAACCAAAGTTTAAAGGGGAAAAAGAGTATGAGGAACTAGCTAGTGTAGAAAGAATGCAGATGCAAGGAAGATTCCCCTGCAGCCGGAATTCAGGGCCCCGGCTTAGGCAAATGGTATCTGGATCTCAAGCCGTGATCACACCCATTATTCAAGATGGCTTCCAGCCATCTTCTCCCCGCCTTGCTCAGATTTTTATTTATTTTGCAGGGAACATCCTCAGGATGGGCTGTTCCTCTTCCAGCCGACTTCTCCAGAGTCCACTTTTACAAAGGACTCAAGCTGTCTTAGGGAACCAACACATTTTCACTTCCCCAGTGTGAGCATGGAACCAGGCTAGAGGGGGCTGAACTGCCCTGGGAGGGGTGGATCCAGGGTGGCACACAGGTGATTCTCCTTCCTTGCATCCCTTTCCACTTCTGTCACCATTCCTAGGATGGCCCCCTCTCCCATACTACCTCTTTGTTCCAATCGCAAACTTGCAGACTCGGTCCATATTTTGTGCTATACTGAGAATGCACTTTTGCAAAGAAAAGGAGGGGCTTTAAAAATTAGATGGCCAGAAAAGCACTGTTGGGAGGAGGAGAGAGAACATGTGGAGCAAGAGTGGAAATGATGCAATTCTAATGTCACGTTGCAGGCCGGTCAGGCAACAGGCAAACACTTGCACAGCTACTCAGTCCCAAGGGTTCCAGGCGTACTCGTGGTCAGTTCCAGTCCGGGGTCTAGGAGTCCAGAAGTCAGCAAGGGTAAGGCAGTCCAAGGGTCAGCAGGTCACAAGGAGTCCAGGATTTCAAGCTCAGGCAACACGAGGCTGCTAAGACGTTGTCTGCAGCAACTTGAGGCAAGGTGAGCTTGTTCTTAAATAGAGGAGTCAGAGCCACGCCCACAGTGCAGCTGGGCTAATCACTCTGATCTCCATCTCACCTGCTTCTGCTGCCTAAGCAGGCAATGAGAGAGCCTTTCATTAGGCTCATTGCTAGTGGACTCATCACCAGAGCTGTCTGGCTGCTCACCTGGGCCCAGCCTTAGCTCTTCCATGCCTGCTCCTCAGCCTGTGGTTGCACTGCAGGCATATCCTCCTCTTCTGATGAGGCCAAACAGGGCATGACATCTAAGACAATGTAGCTTTCATTTAACTTCACTAAGGGAAACAAGGTTTTGTTGCAGGGAAAGGGGACTTTTACTCAAAAGGCAAAGGGCTTCAGCAGCTTCTGGGAAAGCAGCAGCTTATAGCCTCTCCTTTTTCTACCAGAACAGCTGTGGAGGTGGAGGTGCATGCTGGCTGGGATATGCCTCAGCTGCATCTGCTTGGGGGCAGAGTCCCCTCACCCCAACAGTACCCTGAGTTTGTCCTCTACACAACATAACTTCAAACACACCCCATTGCCACTACTGATTGACAGAACTTTATCCTATCGGAATGCAGGTGGTGTTGATGTAATCAATAGGGGTGGAGAAAGTGTAAAGGAGACTTGGGGAGATAACAGAAAAGGTGTGAGCATAGCAGCCCAAATTGAGGACAATCTGAGGACTGAATATCAGGGTCGGGTGTGGACAGGATTAGCATGGCTTCAATTCGGTTTCTTAACAGGATGACCTAGATCAGCCTGGTGTGATCATGGCCTCAGTCCTTCCAGGGCCATGTGGATGCACTCTCAGTATACTCAGAACTGTACAGACAGCTACTGCTACACAGCTTGTGAATTTGTTCTCCCATGATACTAAATTACTGCTAGAAATTGTGCTAGCATGAGACTTTCAACCTTTCTGCATTTACCTCAGATCTGGAACTGGATTCCTTGTAGTCCTCTTCAGAGAATCTTCTAGACCACACATAACTGCAGATCAGAAAGGCCCTGCTCACCACCAGGTAAGGCCAGTTCAGATCACAGAGGCATTGAGAAGGCATGCTTCTGTTTTCTAGAGTGCCATTTTCAGCAGTACTCCAAAGTGCACCGGAAATGGTTTCCTCGGTGGCTCCAAAGCAAGGAACTTTCATTTGTCACTATGAGACCCCTCAAAGGCTCAGGGGCAGTGTGAGGGGTGGTCTGAACCAGCATCACAATGCAGATGGTGCCAATGAACATAAAAACAGAAGCCTTGCTGGATCTGGATGTCTTTTCTAGTGGAGGAAAAGACAGCTGAAAGCAGATGATAGCAGGGGTCAAAATAGGTAAAGCTGATGACAGGCGAAAGACCATAAGGCAGAATTCTATGCAACCTACATGAAACATACCCCTATAGAATATAATGGATTCTGTCCACATTGCCTAACCTTGAACTGGAAAATACACAGAGCAAAAAAGGACATTGGGCTGAAATGTGGAACTAAACAACATGCTAGGGCCCCATCTTATTTGTTCTTATGGGTCAGCTACCCTGTCTAGGTGATAACCTACAGTTCTAAAATTAGCAGAATTGTGGGAAATTTCCACAGTTCCTAGATGTGAGTGGCTTCTAAACCTGTGTGTGCACCTCTGGAAGGTCTAGTTGAGCCTCAGAGAAGAGTGTGATAGCAGCAGCAGTGGTGGTGGTGGTGGTAGTGATGGCAACAAAAGGTGAGTGAAGGGGCAAGGGGGGACAGGATGGGAAAAAAGGGCTGGATGGTTCCCTTTGCGTGCAAATATTCAATGCACCACCATATTCAAAGGGGGCTTTGCACCCTACTGAACATTTCCCCCTTCAATTCATATTGAATCGAAGGGTGGAAAATGAGTTTTGTGCACATCCCTACTTTCTAATGCAAGAAAACAAAATAGATGACAGGTGAAGAGGAGTGATAGAAAGCCATTTCCTCCCCATCCAGGAAATGCTGTGATTTCAGAGGAAACAGCACTACGTTCTATGAAGATGATTTTTCAGCACCTCTACAGAGAAAGACCAGATGATCCACCCATCTTCACTCACCGTGTTATCTATGAATGAATAAGTTTACTGTTTAATGAAATGACCATAACAATTTTCACATTTTGAAGTATCTGAAAGGTATGAAAGATATTACCAACTCCACTGTAAATATTTTGGTTTAGTGGATGAGCAATTGTGTAGGCATGAATGTTTTAGCATGCTTGTGTAAAATAAATATGTTCTATATTATTTAAATAGAAACAGATGAGTAATAGTTCGACAACTAAGCAACTTGTTGTCATGTCTGTATAAGTGATGTGCAAAGCTCCCCTAAGTTACTCAAGGAAATCATATTTGTCCCCAGGAAAAAAATCAGTTACCTACACACACACACACACACGTACAGAGACAGTGGTCTCAACACAAAATTAGTAGACCTTGGGTTGCTCCTTTTCAGCAGAAGCAGGAAATCAGAACTCCAGCATTGTGGCCATTAGAATCCCAATGGCATTCTTCCAAAAGAAGCAATGTTAAGTTAACCTCATTGTCCTGGACTGAATCCAGACATGTAATTAGGTTCTTTTTACCTAAAATTCCCCATTGTAAATTTAAATTAAAGTTATTCTTCCCTTATGCGTTTTGAAAATAAAGAGCTGCTCATAGTTTCTGCTCACTGCCCAGACTGAGGACCAACCTGATGGTACCTAAGTGCAGTAACAATAAAGGTATGCATGTGATTTTCTACCAGCCGCAAGTGCTAGAATTCCAATTTCCTGCTTCATGTTTCATTAGTAATACAAAATCAAGAAGATTAAAAAAAGAAGAAAATAAATGGAAATGGTGTAAGGTACCATCATGTTGGTTTTAGCTCCTGGTGAACATATGGACAAATAGCTGCCATTTCTGCACTTATGCTAAATCCAGAATAGGAGCTTGCATAATCAGCTTCTTACTCTCATTGTTTTCTCCCAAGGGCAATAGTAATGAACTACTATGTGTAGCTTCAACTTCTGGCCCTTAGGAACACAGCCTGAA
The DNA here is from genome assembly GCA_023333525.1 of Aspidoscelis tigris stejnegeri. Taxonomy (NCBI): domain Eukaryota; kingdom Metazoa; phylum Chordata; class Lepidosauria; order Squamata; family Teiidae; genus Aspidoscelis; species Aspidoscelis tigris. The sequence continues at coordinate 70,613,728 of JALMGA010000006.1, forward strand.
CAGAGAAATGTCCACAAGGTTTCTGTTTTTATAAGCTTTACTTATCCACAGTTCCACAATTTCCCAGAGTTCATATTCTTAAAGATACAGTCCATTTTTGCTCTCTAAAACTGATGCAATAGAAAAACTATTTTAACCTTAGGGAATCCATGACTCAGAGCATAAAGGATGCTCTCTAGGAATAACACTTATCCATCTATATGGAGTCCCTGGTACAGAACACAGGGGGACGCATTTCAGTGGCTGCCAAATTGCATCAACCAGAGGTTCTGAACCTTACAGCTTTTGTTCTTAGTCCTTGGGATGGTTGGAGCCCATCCTTCAAGCCCATATGCGGTTTTAGAACAAGGCAGAAACTATTTCAGATGTCCCTTTTCATGGTCACAACTAGTGGGGCTGACTGATGTAGATGCACTGGTTCCCATCACAGACTGGTAAGTGCAGAAAAGGTCAAGGTGCCAAGACATGCTTCTTAAACACACACACACACACACACACAGGCTTTTTGAACTGAGCTTCAAATAGCTCATCAGACATCCACAGATCAGTCCAATCAAACATCTCATGAGTGTTCAGTTTGAAAATGCACACTGCAAACACTCCCCATTTGCTGTGAACTGAGTTCAGCATGAACCATTTTATCACATCTCTATTGGCTAGCTATTGTGCAGTGTTTTAAAGAATACTACTTTAGCGCCTATTGCTCCTGACATTATTTTATTCATGCATATTTGCACCCAGGAACTACTAATTGCACCTAGACTATGCTGCCTACCTGTTGCAGAACATTCTGACAAGTCATAAGGTTACACTTTTCTGAATCTGCAATGATTGTCTACAATGCAGTTGTCTGAGGCCATTATCCATAAGTGTAAATAGGATTTGTTTCCAAATGTTGACTCATGACACATACAAAAAATGTCCTGGAAGACGATTTAAAAGGTGGCAAAATCTTTTTAAGCTTTTGTTTATGCTTTCTTTCTACCACCTCTAAATCTACCTCATTTGGAGGAAATCACATCACAAGGCCTTGAAAGAAAAGAAAGAAAGAAAGAAAAAGTAACTGACATCTGATGCAGCCAAAGAACTACTCCCCTTAATGTCTAACCTGAGCACAGTTCCCAAGGAGACATGCTATACACTCAGTACATTAGGAGAAGAATTTGTGCAAGAAATATTGGACAGTCATATTATGGGTCCTTGGGAGAGCTACATAGCAGTTAAGAACCTGTTTTAAAGTGTAGCAGTATTCATTTCAGTTGTGCAGAGCATATTATGATACTAATTAACTCTATAAAGGAAGATTAAACCTATTATACAGGCCAATATGCATTCTTTGTGCAATCTAAAGATCGTTCTTAATGAAAATCAGCTTCAGATGACTTAACAGCTTTAGGAAAGACACTTTGCACGGCTTTTTGAGATACCCTGGATATTTTGATACCAATTTTTGAGACTGACTCTGATCATGTCTCCACATCACGGTAAGTTACTCAGAGCTTGACCAGGAAAAGGCATCAGAATAAACAATTGGTTTCGCCCCATTCATGCTAATAGGCACTTGCCACAAGTGAGGCTCACCTTCTTACTTCAAATGGGCTATTAATTAGATATTTAATTATTTTCAGAGTTTGAAAAACATCTGAAGCATTAGGGCATCTGATTTTATGTTCTTTTCAGGCTTTAGGCATTGTTAGAACTTTGGTTCTGGTCAGACTTTTTATTCAGTTTGTTTAATACAAGTTGTGCAGTAGAATTAAGTTCCAGGAGCTCTGTAAGTAAGCAGGGAGCAAGCAGTGTCATAATGTTCCATCCAGGTAGGTGTACAAGGGCATACAAAGCTATAAAAGGTGAGTTTGAGTGGACTTACTGCATTTATCTAAACTGAACAAACATTTGCACAGGTTCTGACTGAAGGTGAGATAAAATTGCCCTAACCGGCAGGGTAGTTTACATTACAAACAGGTTTGTGCTAGACTACCCAAATTTGGCTTTTCTCCTGACTTTAGAAGTGTGTGCTTTTAGAAGACTCCAGGAAGCTCCATGGAAGTAAAGGGAGATTTGGAAAACAAACAAACCATAAACTTCAAGGAGTGACAAAGTTTTGCAGCACTTTGCCACCTTGACATAAGTATGCATCCAGCTCATGCTCTCTGGTTCACTTTGCAAGCCTTTGAATTCAATGTTTGGGTTCCTACTTATGAGCCTAGTAGGATGTAACAATACAATACAAGGCTGGTAAAGATCCAGTGTGGTGGTGGCCATTCACACTTCAAGTGTTGGAAGAGCCCTGTACTGGACCAGCAGTACCAGAACTATGAATGGACATGGCAGAACAGGGCATGTGCTTGGACACTGCCATGGCAATCTGAATGCTGTGCATGACTACATATCCAAAGGTAACTGTGCAGCTCAGTTGCTTCACTGTGTGGCACTCAGTAGAGAGTACAAAACCACCTCTCCAGGAACAGTCCACAGCTGGGTTGCTTTGGAGAACGATAATCCTACTCTGATATGACTGCAACTTGTAAGTGTGAACAGGCCCAAGGTAAAAACTGGTTTCCCTTATTCAAGTTTGCTTTAGTTCTTTTCCCAACATTAACAAGTTTCTCTCATCATTTTGCAGACTGTGACTTCACGGGAAGATGTGTAGAGGTTTGTAGCAGTTATAAAGATAGGTGGAAGCCACAACACATGATGTCAATATGCAAGCCTTCAGGATCAATGTAAAGTACTGTTATCATAATAGATATAGGGACTTTTCCACTTGCCTAATTAGTATGGAACAGCAGCAACATCAACAACAACAATAATAATAAAAATACCAGTCATGTGAAGACCCACTGCAATGGCAGCCATCCCCAATTCACTTTGGTAAAGACCAGGCCATCAGCACTTGCAGTGCTGATGGCCAGGCTAGATCACCATGGCAATATCCATGGCAACATACAGCATGTGCCCAGTCATTGCCAAGGCAATCTTGAAACTGTGCACGACTGCATAACTATAGTCATGCCACCATGCCCACTATTGTTTGGGAGGCAGGTACTCTCTCCTGGTCAAGCTGCAGAATGCTTTTTAGCACTCTACAGCTAGATTACTCAGGGGAGGGGTGTGCTCACTCCAGAGTAGCAGCAGAGCACATATGCACTTCCCAAGTGCTGGACCACTGTTCACTAAGATGTAAGTGTGAACAAGTCCATGGTATTTTTTAATCACGCAGAACCTTTCCTATTGATTGACAGAAATACAGATTTCGCTGTGATCAAAGCAATGCTACTTTCTTCCTGAAGAGCAATATCTAACTGAGTTAATCACACATCGCCTGGCTCCACCTCTTGACCCCAATGCCCCTGCCTCTCTCATGTTCCACTTGTGTATTTCTAAAAAACAAACAAAGATACTACAAAACGGGGCAGGGGATGAATCAGCCATATTTCAACAGAAAGCATTTCCAGGGACAAACTTTGCACCTCTCACTACCTGGAGGGATCAGGAGAATGCAAAATTCTTCACAAACAACATTGGCTCTTTCCCCCCTCAGTGTTAGCCACATGCACAGTTTCTTACCATAAAAACCTTTGCAACATTCCCATCTGCAGCCTGACAGATTCCACACTGAACATGAAAAGCCATCGTTGACTGTAAAAATGTCAGCTATTTGTCCTGAGTGCAAATTTTAATGATTGCTGTTGGGAAGACAGGAATAAACGAGAAGCAATTTCGCTGAATACTATTAAAAACAAAACAAAACTTGGATAAAGAAGTTTTCATACTGTCTTTCTTCTTTCATTTCATGTAACCAAAGCATGATAGGGCTGCATCAGCTGGAACATCATTTAATATATACTGTTTGATCAGCTAGTCCCAACTCTCACTGGTGTATGTGAGAATAAGGGAACTGACATATTGTTAGCACACACACACATATTGTCTCACAGACTGTGGCTGATAGCTTAACTGCAAATTTAAGAAAAGTAAAGGTTGTCCTACTTTCTTGTCTACAAAATTTTTATTTCCAGAACATTATGCACCAAGAGCATCATCAGTTAATGAATTCATATATTTGATGTGCCATTTTGTTTTCTACTTTCTGCTGTAGGCGAATGGAAAGCAACCAAAAACAGTAATTTATTGTGATGATTTCTGCTGGTGTACAAAACTTCATCTTGGCAAAAATAAGGAAATATCATGTTTCAGGGCAAAAAGTCAAATGTATTATTGCCATAAAACAACAGTAACACACAGCAAACGAGATATTTATGCTGGTTTTGGTAATTGTTATCTCTAGAATGATACGAGCAGATCCCAGCTAGCAGAAGGATATTTTGTTGGTGCCAATGCTTTTCAAGTACCCACTAAGGTCTTCTGGCACTGCCCCCAGTGCCACAAACCACTGGGACCACCTTTGCTGGTTTATGCCAGAGTCGCTGCAGTTCTGTTTTCAGGTCTCCATATCTGGTAAGTTTTTCTAACTGTTTTTCATCAATTCTGCTGTCATCTGGAATAGCAATGTCAATGATAAACACTTTCTCCATGATTGTGATGTCCGGCATGTTATGTTCCAGTGTTGTTGTTGTTGTTGTTGAAAGGTGTAACAATCAAATCCTCACATTAGAATAGACATGACAAGATATTCAAATTCAAGAGTAAACTACATATCATGTGAGATGGATCAAGACCATAAGAAATATAGGCAAAACTTGCATAGGTGCCACCAAGTTGGGCTTGTGCCAGTGTTTCCATGCTTGATAGCTGGTCTGGAGAGTCTCATGCTGAGCTGAAGACATTACAATCAGCTGCCTCTGAGAAAGATGGAAATTTAGTATATAAACAGCAGCATCAACATTCCCAGTTGCCAAACGACATGGGCTTTTTTGCACGTATCAACCTAATATGGTATAACAGTATCATACTAGGCTAGTAAATCCTAGTGTGGTGGTGACCATTTGCACCTCAAGCGCTGAAAAAGCCTCACACCAGGCTAGCAGCATTCAGAGTGCAAATGGTCATACCAGACCAGGCTGGATAGCCATGGCAATGATGAAGGCAACAACCAGTGTGTGCTCAGATGTTACCAAGGCTATCTGGAAGCTGTGCATGACTGCACAGGCACAAATATGCCACTGCACCCATTCAACATGCCACACCATGAAGACAGTGTACACGATGCTGCCAAGGAGATAGCTATCCTCTCCTAGTCAAGTTGTGAACATCTTTAACTATTTGTTCCAAGAAGAGGTCATTCCATTTTGGGGTAGTGACAGCAATGACAGAGTGTAGATGGGCCTGAACAGGGAGTGGATGGAATTGTTCCAGCTGGTAAATGCAAACTGGTTTCATGTTACCAAGCAAGCAGCAAACTGGGAACAGACCAATGCTAAGGCAGCCAGCTGTCAAGTGAAATGTTGAGCATGAGATCAATCCACTGTAACAGGGATGAAACCTATGATTGGAAACCTTCCTTTGATTACCCCAAACAGTGTTTTGATGGACAGATGGTTTGGGGAGATAAAAGAGAGTCTTCCATTTATAGTTTTGTCCTTCCTAAATGCTTTTGCAAAAGTATTCCATTGTGCATGATGCTGCTTACTAGCGATCTGCCAAACTTGAGTTTGACCCAGATCACATCAAACCAAGCCACCATCCCATTTAAAAGGGAACAGTTTGAATCATTGGACCCTTAATCCAGTTCTGGCTTTATCTTGTACAGATGAAGCCCAAGAAATGCAGACCGGGCAACCTTAATCTGCATTAGCATGTGGATGAGGAGGCCAAGGATCTGGACCAGAGGCCTTCTGGTCTGGATCTAAAGTGCAGAAAGGGCCTTGTTCCAGATCAGAGGATATGAATATAGAGAGTTGGTTGATTAGAACTAGGACATCTAAAATTACTTCCTGAATCAGGTGTATCTGATCACTGATCAAATAAACTGCTCTTCTTCCTGAGTCAGTAGTAGCAACCAGAATGCTAAACAAAATTCTCCTGAGGACAACGCAGCTTGGATATAGGACCGTGATGGCATAAAGCTTTCCTCCATCTTACTATAAGCATTTTATGAGGTGCTGGGAATGAGCAATTGTTGCTCCAGTGACTTGATCTATGTACCTAAAATTATTCCAGATTTAATTGGACTGCACAATAGGCAGACAAGTTGCAGTTCCATTACACCAAGGAGTAAACTCATTGTTTTCATTTAGACTTAAGGCCCAGTTTTCACATTTTATGACCCCATACATGATGTTTGTACAAGACTACATATTGTTTATATACTTTGTTTATAACAAGTAGTAAAACCATATTCTTTGCCTAATAAATATGAGAGTACACTAAGCTTCAAGATGCACAAACATGTTTGTGATCCAATTGTCTTTATTGCCCTTCTAAGAAAATTATAAACCTACTATCAAGACTTAATATCCCATCTAATCACATTTTAATTCATTTTAATTATATATGTACTCTAAACAGGTCTCAGTTCAGCTTTTCCATTCAGAGCTGCATTACAAAGACTGGGTAATTGGCATGCTAATTTTAAATTTAAAAGGCAGTAAACATTTTCTAAGAGTATACTAAACCTTGAAAAACTTCTCATGGATGATGACTGTGGGCAAAGGCAAGATAAGGATTCCTTCCTTGGCTCTTGAGTAGTGTTACGGTGTGAGAAACCCAATAGTAAATGCATTATACTACCTCCAGAGCTGATTTATATAGATAGGAGATGAATTTCATTAACAATATAGCACCCCCACAGGATGTTATTTAAAACCATTTCATTAGATTATTGACATTCTTCTGCCTTGAAAAGCAAAGGAAAGTGTCTGACCATGAAGTTATGGGTTGCACCTCCACTTTTGCAATTAAGCATCTTAATCAAGCCCTCAGGTCAGCTGGTCTCCATTGGGAGTCATGAAAACTGGCCCCATTTAAGGTACCTTGACTGCATAATGGAGACAGAGCTGTGAGTTGTCCAGGCATCATATTTTTCCGTCTTTGCCTTGTCATAGGTTGGCTGTAGGAGAGATCGTTTGTGGTCCATCCAACTGCCTTAAGGTTTGCACGCCAGATTTTCTGTCAGGGTTTAATCCCTTAGCTTGGGCATTTCCCAGGACAGTAAGGCTGTTTTACCCAAAGCTGGGAGGATCCAGTGACTTCCATGGCAAAATGGGGATTTGAACCAAGGAACGCAAACTACTGTTCTTGATTAGATACACATGTACTATTCATGGGTATCTTCACAAAGATTACAACATCCAACCTATTAACTGTGAAATTAATCAAAAAGTGTCCTTAGCAGTGTTGAGGTAGGCCCATGAGCATTTGGTGGGCCACCATGTTAAACGGGATGCTTGACTAAATGGACTATGGTTTGATTGAGCAGGGCTGTTCTTATGTTCTTTTATATTATTTAGAAAGCCACAGGAAAAAAAAGCATACTAATAGTGGCCTATTTTCTTAAATTTAGGCTGTATTTCCATTGTGCAGCAAAGGTATCTTAACCAAAGCCCAGGTGAAAATCCCTTTGCTGCCTAATGGAGATGCAGCCTTAAAGTCTCTTACGCTCATATTTAAATGAGGTTTATTTACAATGCAAAGCCTAAAATCCTCTCTCACCCAGTTGAGGTAGTGATAGAATAAATGTATGATTTAAGTGTAGACAGCACTTTGGTATTTACAGGGTGATGTTAGCCATTGTATTAATTCACAATGGTTTCATAAATCTTATAGTGATTGATAAATCAATCATACTTAATACTATTAAGCTTCCTTAATGCAAGAAATACAGAGTGTGTATAAGACAGAGGAGAAAATAGAAATGCTGGTATTAGCATAATGATAAGCACAGCAAAAGAGAGAGAAGAAGAAGAAAGAAAACCAAGAAACTAGGTCATATGCTATGGATGCTTTTTCCTTTCTGTGAACTATTTGTCAGAGACATATAACTGTCCTAGCTGCTCAGTCATCCAATATGGCGTTACAACTGCACAGTGGAGATTTGCTTTAAGCTGCTGAAGAACAAAACCAGCACAAAGAGCTCTGAATATGTCACAGGCATAATTTGAGTAAGTTCTCTTTTTGTTATGTCAAAGCCTTCCAGACAGTGAGGAAAATGTGGGATCTTGTTTGGATCCTGCAATTACCTCTCACCAACCCTGCAAAATCACAGGTCAAGCAGGGCTACCTGCCTGTCTCATCCCTCCACATTTTCGCAGGTGTTTGGGTGAACTGCACAAGAAGCTGTGAGAGTTCACCTTCACCTGAGAAGCAGATGATCTATCAGAGAGGGAGAGGCCAAGCACGTGGACAGACAAATCCACCCTGCTGCTTCAGAGTATTGGAGAAAATGGACATGATCTGTTTTCTCTTCAGAGGGCCTTTACAGTAAAGTAAAAGTAAGCTTCTTGTTTCTAACATCCTGTCTGGAGGTACTGCAGGTGAAGCCAATAAAGAAGATGGGAAAACTAACTGAAGGTAATTTGGGAATAAATACAGAGCTATAAGAAATGAAAGTACTGTGCAATAGAAGTTCCTGCGTGATGATGCAAATTGCAACAATGGCTCAATCAAAAGGCTCACTATTTTGATTGGCTATAACTTGAGGGGGATGATTAGTTAAAATATATTCTATCTGCAATTCCAACTGGTTTTAAACACTAATGACAGGCACGACCTCAAATATTCAATTTAATAACAACAATGCTATGAATCTCTTGCTTAAAAGGCCAAAGTATCTCTGCTAGCTCTCACTGGTCCATATCAATCATCTGCTACATCCTTCTGGGCACAGAAAGAGGATGTGGTTTTGGAATGGGAAAGAGGAGATAGATGGGATGTCAAAGGGAAAGCAGGAGATCCGAGTAAAAGATGGATTTATGAAGAGTGAAAAGAGGAGCAGGAAGCTGGAGGACAATGAACGGTACAGAAGAAAGCAAGTACCATGACTCTCTAATAGATAGGCCAAATGGCTTAGTTCAACCACTTTGAAATGCAACATGAATACCCTACCAGTTTCTAGGGGGAGTTTGAATTCCAACGGAACCAAGGAGCCTTCAAACAAACCACCTGAACCACCCAGTTCAGATGTGGATGGCTTGAACTCACATTTTTAAAAACCTTGTTAAAGGGCTTTTTGTGCATCCTTCCTTTACCTTCAGGTGTGGAACAAAGTTGAATTGTATTGAACAAGTTCAGATTTGAACCAAACATCCTGTTTATTCAAAGGGAAAGTTTGAATCTGAACTGACCCAGGGAATGTTTGGTTTAAAATGAACCAAAATGCAAATGTTAAGTTCATGCAAGTTTCTACTCTGTAGATGTTTTCTTGGCTATAAAACCATATTGACCTTTTTTGTTTGTTTCAAAGAATGGAACTTGAATATGCTTTCACCACCAACCTTTTATTAAAGCTTGTTTATCTCTGGCACTTTATATAGGATTTATAGAAAGCATCTTCAAAATCCAGGCCTTGCTGAAACTCTTAAAATAGGAGGCGATAGAAGAATCATTTGCTGATCTCAGTAAAGTGTAGATTAGGGCTTTAATTCCAAGCATTTAAATATGACGGAAAGAGCTCTGTTAGGCTTCCGTCTTAAGATTTGTAGAATACTTTTTCCTGTATGTTAAGCAGCTGTTGTTACAGATATGGCAATTACCTCTTGTCAACCTGGACTAGACTTAAATAGAAAGCCTGTGGGTAAAACACCTTCTGTTGTTGGGGTTTATCTTGTCTAATTAGCCTCAAGGTCCTAATTTGAATCCAAAAAAATGTTATTGTCAGTTAGACATTTATGGATAATCAAAAACAGAAATTACTAGAAACAACTGTCATAGTTTAGAGTACAGTGCTGCCAGTATGTCAAGGGGTATTACAACTATTACTACAACTATTTATTTAAATAAATAAATCTGGAATAGGCCTAGGGCAGAAACTGTCTGAATTTGAACCCAGGTCGTGCAGCTCCTAGTCTGATGCTTAGCTAACACACCATACCTGATCCCATATTCTTATGTGGAAAAGCTAACGTGTTGAAAATGTAGACTGAATATATAATACACTCGTATCTCAAAATGGACAAGAGTTGAAGTCTGTGGGGGCATCCGCATGCCAATTTGGTACAGTGCCAAGAGTGGGATTGTTGCTGGCTGTCCGCATGGGCTTTTGATTTGGCACGTGAAAAGAGTTCCAAATCCCGCCAACAGGGGACCAAATTTGGCATCCTGGAAAATGAGTCTTGGCACCACATGCAGGGGGGGGGGCATGCTTGCTTAGTGAACCAGGAACCCACATGCAGATGCTTGCTGTGTGTTTTGCACATCTGTGATGGAGTATCTGTGATGTTCCCTCACTACTTGCAAAGAAAAGAGAAAGGGAGGAAATCACATACTTTGAATATTTATTGAGAAAGAGGGCCAAGGATATTGGCAAATATTTCATTCCTTTGTTTGTGCAAAGCATTACTTTTTCTCACTGGACCAAACAACTCTCATGAACATGTACAGAAAAATGGTATAAAATTGACAGAAAGGAAATTGACATCATAACACTACTGTTTCTGGGAAGGTGAAAGGAAATTTCTTTTAGTCCTTTCCTGAACAGCAATAAAGTTTCTATCCAATTTTACAGTAGCATGCCCTGGATTAAGGAGTCAGGAATTCTACATCAGCTCTGGCACTGGGGCCAATTCAGAAGTCCATACTGACTGACCCATGACCCTTGGTGTCATAGAAGATCTTTGGATTGTGCCCATGGATACTGCCCATGGCAGTTACAATAAAGCGCATGGATATGACCTATGGCAGGGAGGATAGCATCCATGGATACTGCAGGAGCATAAGACTACGAATTCTGTCAACCCAAACTTTCAAGAAAAAAAGTGTTATTCCCCAGGAACTTCCTTTAGACCTATATCTATGCCATATGGTCCACCACTGAAGAACACTTCTGTTATCTCTAGATTGGGTTGTCAGAACTCCACAGCTACCAGTGGTTTGAGGAGTGCTAGCCCACTTGATCAAACTAGCCACTGATTTTCCACATTGCCTTGAGGTGCCATTTGAAGACATTGTAGGACAGTGATGGCCAACCTATGATACGCGTGTCACAGGTGACACACCAAGCCCTTTTGGGTGACACACATGGTCACCTTTGCACCTGGGCGTGTAGTACTTGCTTGTTCTTGAAGTGTGCGAAATAACTTTCAACTGAAGATTTAGCAAACGAAATTCAGCAACAAAAGTCACTAATGTAAATAATTATCCGTTTTTGCTTTTAATAAAATACATACATCAAAAATATAAGTTTTTTACTAGAGCTACAAATATCACAAAATTATGGATATTTCTAGATGTGACACAGCACCTGAGTTAAGCTAGGTTTTCTTGCAAATTTTGACACACCGAGCTCAAAAGGTTAGCCATCACTGTTGTAGGAGATTTAGGCTGAATGTACATTATGCTGCAAAGGCCCTTAAGTGAGGCCAGTTTCCATTACTTTGCAACAGAGACCGGCTGCTCTGAGGGCCTGATTAGGGTGCCTTTAATGCATGATGGAGACTCAGCCTAAAGATCAGTTGAAGGCCAAGCTCTAAGGATGCCAAAGGCTTATGAAAAAACTTAGTTCCTTTCCTGATGAACACTTAGGTTTAAGTGAAATGACATTTTAAATATAGTTACAAGATAAAAAGTCAAAGTTATTTGCAAAAAGCTGCAGATAGTGGAGCTGGAGAATTGAAAGTATTGTTAAAACTGATGGATATCTAAAGCTGCCTAAAGAAGTGGCTCCAAATGTTTGGGATTACAAGTCAATTCAAGAGGTTCCCATAAAAGATGCAGACTTCTAGAGGATGTTCCATAGGAGTTTTCAATAAGAACAGAAACCCGTGGTGTTTACCCAAGGTGCTGTGAATCTCTTGCTGCTTTCTGCATGCCATCTTAGGAGCTGCACTCCAGCTTTTTCAGCACCATTCTTTAAGCTAAAACTAAATGCCATTTAGATGCAAGAGCACAACAGATGTGTCAACATCTGCTCACGCAACTTCAGCCAAAGAAGGGCTAAAGGATCTGTCTGCATGTTTTGTTGATTTCAATCAGGCAAAGTTATGTTAAGATACAAAACTTTAGCTGTGTCTTTGTGCTGGTGGTGGAACCTGAAGCAAGCATCTTCACCACAGCAGGCTTCCTTATGGCCTTGGCAGGTGGTTTGAGACCATGTAGTTAACTGTCCGTGCCTATGCACGAAGGTCACTCTCAGCAAAATATGGTATATTTCGCTGCACTGAGGGCTGGATCATAGTGACCTAAGGTCATTTCCACACATACCTCCCCTGTCCCAGCCCAGCAGTATTAGATCAGGTTGCAGTGGTTCCAGCAGCTGGACTATTCCTGCTGTCCCAGAATCTGTGACGTAATTGGTGGAGCCCTGCACATAAATAGCACAGAGGCAACACTGAGTTCTGCCCAACCAAATAAATCATAAGATAAGGCCAGTAATGATAACAGGGTCATGAAGTTGGTACCCACCCTGGTGTTGTTTAATTGTGTGCTTTGTGTTTCAGAACTTTCTGCCCTAGAGGATGTTCCAGTCTCCTATTTCTTCCTCAAGATGAACTGGGGCTACAAGGGAAAGGTTGCTACATATAACCTAAAAGACTCCACCTCTCCGTCATGGGACAAAGGCAGATGAAGGTTACCCTTTAGTGAACCAACTTCGTAGACCCCATCGGAAAATGGAGTGTTCTGTTTTATATTTCAATGGCATACTGCTCCTACACTACATAATTCTTATGGTTTAAATTTTTCTTCATATATGATTATGAAAACACAAGAAATGCCATGCTGGATTGATCTAAAGACCTACTGAATCTGACAATCTGTTCTCACAGCATCCAACTAGCTTTTGACAGAAAGCACACAGAAGTGGAATAGCGTACTCTTTAGAAGAACACTACCCCCAAGGTAAGGCCATCAAGAATTGTTAATATTTATAGCCTTGCCCTCCAAGAATTTGTCCAGTCATTCATTTAAAGCTATAAAAGCTGCTGTAGTTGTTTTTTAAGGAAGGAAGTATGTCTTACATAAACACTAAAATGGAACCATAGAGGTTGTAACATATACAATATCACTGTGCATTTGAGTAGGGATGTGCAAGAATATTTGAAACATTCAAAATTCAATTGAATTCATTCAAATTCAGACATTCAAATTCAAATCAAATGTCTATACATTAGTTTTTTAACATTCAAACAAATTTTGCATGTTTCGAATCATTTTTACGAATCATTCGGACATTCATATTCATATCCGTACGCATTTGTATGGATACGTGTGGGATGAAAACGGGGTGCATACAGGATAAAAATAGGATGCATACGGATGTCTACAGGTGTGTATGGATGCGTACGGACACACACGAATGTTGGCGACATTCATATATTCAAATACTAATAGAATATTCTTATGAATAGATACAAATATATTCGAATCGGATTCGAATTTTAATACATTTGTTTTTTCTCTGTTTGTTTGAATTCAAACACGCAAATATTCGATTCAAATTGTGATGCCCATGGGTTTGGTGAGACTTAGCGGGAGTGAGATGTTTAGAATTAATGAATGTGTAGTGAACACAAAACTGTCTACACCAGTTAATGTGGGCTCAAAGTGTTATAAACTGAGCAGTATAGAGGTAAGTGGAGAGAGATTTCTCCCCAGCAACAGCGGGAGGGGGGATGGAACTCTTGGGAGGAGCCGACCAATCAGGTGGAGGCTAGCGGAGACAGAGCGTATAGAGCAGAAAAACCGTTGGTCGTTCTGTATCTGGGGCTTGACTTAGAAAGGAGTTAGACAGTGCAGATCCGGGTCCTGAGGAGAATCTAGAATAGAGATTGATCAGGGTCCTAAGTTAAGAAAATAAGGCTGCATCCCCATGACGTCGTTATCTCGAATTCAAAATGTTTTGAGTTCGGGCAGTTTAGACGGCACTTCGGCTTAATACGGTATTTCCGTGTTAAACGACGTTATCCCGATTTGAAATAAATCCTGATCTCAACAGGTCTCACTCCGGAACATGCCCTTGACACGTGTTTAATTTTTTACTGTGTGGACAGTATCGTTCCGGGATGAGATTCCGTGTTAAGGCTGTCCCGCCCCCAATAGCACTGTAACCAATGGCTGTACGTATTAGAAGCACGTCATGTTTAGGGTTTCCTTCATTGAAAAACTCCACCCTCAAACACCCACTATAAAGCTCCAGTCCTTAAAGTTACACTGTATCAATGTAAGCACTTCACACCTTAAAAACAATGTTGCAGTTTTGCGCAATTTCAGCTTTTTGAAGGTTCTGAACTTTAAAACAGGGAAAGGAAAGCCCTGGAGCCTGTATTTTAAAAGCTGTGGGGCTTATCCAGCAGTACGAGGGGTGAACGGCAGGCGCCCCCCGCCCGCCATCCATCTGACACCTCTCTCCTCCTTCCCCACCAGACCGCCACCCCGCCTCGGTAGGGGATGTGCGGCCGGTACCTTGCCTCAGCCGCCGCTCTACAGGAGCCCGATGTCAGCACCGGCGAAACGGCTGCTCCTTTCTCCACCACCGCCTCCGTCTCCTACCGCTGCTGGGGAAATGAAGCGACACCCCCAATCCTGCTGCGGGCAGGGGGTGCCTGCCATTCACCCCTCGTAGTGCTGGATAAGCCCCGCGCTGAATCAATCCCACCTGCTCCTGCTCCTGTGATGGCGGCAGCGGCAGCGGCAGCGGAGCATCTTCCTTCAGTTGGAGGAGGCCGATCAATCATGCACAGGAGCAGCAGCACAGGCAAAGGGGGGGAGGAGGGCAGTGAGAGGGAGGAGTGGTGGGCGGCATCGGCAGTGGAGCCCCTTCTCTGAAGGGGTGTTCTGTTGTGAGGAGAAGAATGGGAGGTTTGTCAGCTGCTTTGAGCCCCCTTAAGGGTGAGAACCGGTTTGTCAGTCGCTTTGAGCCCCCTTAAGGGTGAGAAGGCTTGTCAGCCGCTTTGAGTCCCCTGAAGGGTGAGAACAGAAGGTTTGTCAACCGCTTTGAGCCCCCTTCAGAGGCTACTTTGCCTCTGCCTGTGGTCACACCTAAGGTTTAATCCAGTTTCAGTTCACTTTCAGAGTGAGAGAATACACCAGCAACCTGACAAGCTGGTTTTCTTTCAGGGTTAATAACTCAGAAAATCCACCTTGAGACTAGATAATGTGGAAAGAAAACTACTGGTCACTTTGCTGATGTGTTCTCTCACTCTGAAGGTGGAGTGAAGCTGGATTAAACCTTAGGTGTGACCACAAGCCAAGGTTTTAATTCAGCTTCGGTCCCTGTGAGGTGGGGGGCGGCTGTGAGAGCTCAGAAGGGAGCTGTGACTAGCCCAAGGTTACCCATCTGGTTTCATGGAGGAAGAAGAGTTGGCTTTTCTACCCTGCTTTTCTCACTTATTGAAGGGGACTCAAAGCAGCTGACAAACCTTCTGTTCTTCTCGCCACAACAGAACACCCAGTGAGAGCTCAGAAGGGAGCTGTGACTAGCCCAAGGTTACCCATCTGGTTTCATGGAGGAAGAAGAGTTGGCTTTTCTACCCTGCTTTTCTCACTTATTGAAGGGGACTCAAAGCAGCTAACAAACCTTCTGTTCTTCTCCCCACAACAGAACACCCAGTGAGAGCTCAGAAGGGAGCTGTGACTAGCCCAAGGTTACCCATCTGGTTTCATGGAGGAAGAAGAGTTGGCTTTTCTACCCTGCTTTTCTCACTTATTGAAGGGGACTCAAAGCAGCTGACAAACCTTCTGTTCTTCTCCCCACAACAGAACACCCAGTGAGAGCTCAGAAGGGAGCTTTCACTAGCCCAAGGTCACCCATCTGGTTTCATGGAGGAAGAAGAAGAGTTGGCTTTTCTGCCGCACTTCTCACCCCCATTTAAGGGGACTCAATGCGGCTGACAAACTTTCTGTTTTTCTCCCCACAACAGACACCCTGTGAGGTGGGTGGGGCTGTGAGAGCTCAGCAGAGATCTGTAACCAATGGGCTCTCCATATTGTAGGCACGTCATGTTTAGGATTCCCTTCCCCAATAGCTTGCTTTCAAATGATTTCATTGAAAGAATCCACCCACTACCTCCAAAAATACACTGTAGCAAGTAGAAGTTTCACTTTTGCGCAGTTCTGAACTTTCAAAAGGAAAGGAAAGGGGAGTCCCCAGGGAACTTTCCCAGCCCACTATCCCCGTTCTCGGAGTTCCCTCCCGGCCACGGGGGGAAGAGCAAGCGAGGAGCCCCCTTCGCCCTCCCGGCGGTGGGCACGCTGAGCCCGCCCGCCCTCTTGTCCACCCCTTCGCTCTCCTCCTCTTCCAGCCAGCGGCGGCCGCGGCTCTGCGAGGCAAAGTGGCGGCAAAGCAGGGAAAAGCGGCGGCGGAGCCCCAGGGCAAAGCCGCCAGTGCCGCAGCGCCTGGATGGATGGATGGATGGATGGATGGATGGATGGATGGATGGATGGATGGATGGATGGATGGATGGATGGAGTGGCGGGCGCTGCGAGCACGCTCCGGGCAGCGGCGGCGGGCAACAAGGAGCACCAGGATGGATGGATGGTTGCTGCTGCTGCTGCTCCTAGGAAGGGGGAGGGGAGAGAACGGGCCGGATCGGACAGGGAATCCCCGGCGGAGCATGGATGACGCAAGGGAAGGGAGGGTGGGATCCTGGGACGGAACACCAATCACAAGGGAGGACAGGGCTGCCGTCTGGACTCCCAGGATTGATTCCGCGTTAAGGCTGCAGTCAGAATGCTCTCGGAACCGGATCAACTTGCAAGTCGTGTGGACAGCTTTGTTCCATTTCTTTTATTTTGAATTCTTTAAACTGAAATAACGCGTGCCGTGAAGATGCGGCCTAAGTTAATACGAATGGCTGGTGTTGAACTTGAACTAACATAAGAGTTGTAAACCAATAAAGTTACTTTTGTTTCAAAGACACTCTGCTTGAGGCCTGATTGCTGGCACAGACACTTAAGGGAGGGGGAAGTGTTGTCATGGAAATGTAATGGCAACAGTGTAACCTAAGTGTTGGAGCTTGGCTCAGAAGAAGAAAAAGGTCTAGAAACCTACTATTTAAAAGAGGACTTGAAGTCCGTGGCCTTAGTGGCCGGACTGAAGTGAGCTGGACACCCGGCTGGAGCTTAGTAATTGGTGGCCGCCGGCCATAGACATCACACAAATCAAATTCAAAAATTGCATTTGTGCACACCCCTATATTTGAGTCGACAATTCATTTGGATCCCAAATATCTTACTATAATATCTGCCTCAGCAGCCCCGTCTATTGTGGATGAATCAAGACATTGATTATTGATTCTGCTATATTTGGATATTCCAGACTATAGCATGTATATTCTGGAATATCCATGCTTTACTCTGGAATATCAAAATATAGCTGAGTAAGTGACATCTGGATGTAGCTTAGAATTGCTAGGAGTTTGCTTATTAGGAAACCTTTCCAACACAGTGAAAGAGCAAAAGAACATAAGAGGAGCCCTAGTGGATCAGGTCACAGCCCATGTAGTCCAGCATCCTGTTTCACATAGTGGCCCACCAACTGCATATGGACATCTCAAGCAGAAGACAAAAGTAAAACCTTCAGCTGCTCTTGAATCCCTGCAAATGACCTTAAGATACCTTGCTTGTCCCTCCATTTCACTTTCACTTTGACAAGCTCAAGAAAGTTTTTTTTAAAAAAAATAGCTCCTTCCAGTCCCTGATTGAACTAAAGCTTTAAAACAGGTCTTCACACTGTATTCTAGAGAAATCACCTCTCCTTGTTACACAGTAATTCTTCCTTTGGTTATGCTTACATTATTGATCATTTTTTAAAAAAGGATAAATCTCTTTGCACTGCATGAAGAGATTACCCTGACCTTCTCCCCTGCTGGCATGCAAGGGAAAAGAAGAACTCCCTTTCTTCTCTTGCAGTGTACTGTGGGAGCACTTTAGTCTTCCCAGGGAGAAGTGCCTAGCCCAGTGATGGTGAACCTTTTGAGCTCAGTGTGTCAAAATTTGCAAGAAAAGCTAGCTTAACTCAGGTGCTGTGTCACAACTAGAAATATCCATAATTCTGTGATATTTGTAGCTCTAGTAAAAAAAAGTTATATTTTTGATATATGTATTTTATTAAAAGCAAAAACAAATAATTCTTTATGTTTGCTAAATCTTCAATTGAAAGTTGGTATTTCGTACACTTCAAGAAAAAGCAAGCACTACACACCCAGGTGTCAGGGTGACCAGGTGTGTCACCCAAAAGGGCTTGGCATGTCACCTGTGACACGCATGTCATAGATTGGCCATCACCGCCCTAGCCCATGAATACTCTGTGAATGCCAGAAGACTTAAGGAGACAAGAGTAGCAGAAATTACACATTTTGGCCAGTGGTGGTTACTGCTTCAGGCTTTAGCCAAATCCTCAGAAAAAAATCAGTTATCTTTCCTTGGAGAGAACATAACTAGCAAATCTGGCACCACTGCAGTCATACCTGATGTTTAAGACAGTCTGGAGCAGCCCTTAGTCCCCAGGGATCACACCAAAAACTGCCCTTCCAGTTTTTATCCAAGCTATTGCTCATGTAGTGGCCTGGATTATGCACTCCAAGTCAAGGACAGCTTCTACATCGCACCCCAAGATGCTCAGCATGGAAGCTGCTTAATTGTCCAAATGTTTTAAATGTTTTTACCTGCCCTGTCAGCCACAGGGTGGGATACATACATCCATGCATTCATGCATGCTGTTTGGACAGCTTTTCCACTTTGAAAATTCTAGATGAAACACAATAAAAATCTGCACACACCTCCCTTTCTAGATACACCATGTAACCAGTTATTGTTGCTGAGCTATGTCCCCCAGAGTATGAAGGACAGGATGCCTTGAATCTTCAATCTGGACACTTGAGTGGTAAATCCAAGGCATCCTTGTCCATCACTCACCAAATCTGGAGATCCTAACTTGAGAAGAAAAGCATAGGTTGACTTGATGGATTTCTAATTATGTTTAAGGGCTGTAACTTCCTAAAGTTTTCCTATCAAGTTGTTGTGAAAAGAAGACATAAAGTAATGAGCTAAAAAGCTGACAATCTGATGTATACCTAGATGACTTACGAGATTAGCATAATAGAAATTGAGGACATCCAATGAAGCCAAATACTGAAAGATTCAGGAAAAGAAACAAGAAGTTTTTATTTATTCAGTGCACAGTTTAAATATGACTGTCAACCTGGATTCATGGCACTGTTAGAGTCATGTAAAGAATCAGTAAAGAAAGGGCTAAGTAATATCTAAATGACCATTCTGAAAAGAGGCAGTCAGAATCAGTAGATCTGGAGCAACACAGAAAGGAATGGGTAGAATCAGTTGTGCAGCATGCCACTGGTCCAGATCATCTCATGCTTTGCCCTCCAAGTTTGCATGAGTTTTTGTGGCCACATTCCTATGCCTCCCAGGACCCTGCACTATGACACACCATTGAAATGCAACACACACACACACGAGTTCTGAACATGGGAGGCATGCCTTCTGCCTTTTGCATACCTCCCATGTTCTGGATCAGGCCTGCTGATCTTGCTGGTAGACTCAAACAGATTTGACAGCAATACCAAAGAAACTTTCCCTGTTCAGCATCCAACATCCAGACATCAGGATAGCCATGGCCTCATAGATCTACATTAATATGCAGATGTGGGAGGCCTAGATGATTATTTCATGGGCTCTTAATCCAAATTAATGATCTGTGCAGGAAGGGCCTAAGTTACTTTTGGTCCAATTCATTAGACCAATCCAGCAAGATATCCCAAGCCAGAAACTTCAAAGGCTAGAGATGTTGTTTTAATTACTACATAAAGAACAGGGAATGCCTACTGGTCCATTTTTTCTCACACCTGAACTATTATGTGGGACATAAAATAGTGTTACCAAACAAAACTTGTCCCTCAGATATGAAATTTGGCAATCAGTTAGCTCATGGCAATCAAAGTAAAATAATTCCAAAATACATTGTTCCCACAACCTCATCTCTCCAGTAATTTATTTCCAGCAATGGCCACAGGAATTACTTCCATGGAACACTCACAAAAATATTCCACTTTCTAATTCATAACTACTCAGGCACCATAGCAAAACCCATTTATATCTTAAAATTGTTCTTAGTTCCTGAACTCCAATGGTCTGTAAAGATTTATTTTTTCCTTCAACTACGATAATTTGTGATCAATCTTTCTTGAATGCTTACTACCAAAAAGTTATTCTTGGAAGATCTTCATTTGGGAACTGTCTCAAGTAGAAGAATGAGGGAATGGGCATAATTTGATTATTTCCCTTCTTTGTGATTAACTTTCTTGAGCTGGTCAGCATAGTATAATGAAATCTTCATTTTAAAATGATATACTTCGAGCCAGGCTCTTATGCAGTTTGTGAATTAATAGCAAACATCATTGGCAATTAGTTCATTCATCATAGCCTTTTCATAAATCAGTTTATGAATACATTTTAACCTTTTAGATTGTCCATGAGTAATCGGAGCTAAATGCTATTTTAGTTCTGGTTCCAGCTTCCATTTATGACCCACCTCTCTCATCTGTCATTTTGCTGGCAGGAACAGGATACTAATTCACATCATACATGCTTTCTACGAGCAACACATTTTACATAATCCATTGTAGCTAACATATAAAGCACTTAAAGAGTAATGAAGGGTGCTTCTGCACCTAAGCTTCCTGGGGAGGAAATTCCCCAGGAAGAGAACATGGGCAATAGTTCCAGCGCCACCAGTTATGGACACTGGCTCTCGACTTGATCTCACCAGGGATTATCTAAGTGCAAATCCTTGCTAGTAGCAGTGATTCCTGAAACCAGGCGAATGCTGCCAATACACCTGTGTGGCAGCATTGCCATGGCGATGGGTCAACATGGTGCTAACCACACTTGCATCACACTTTCCCAGGCTCCTGGTGCATCTCTCCTGGTAGGGAGAGGTGGGAAGGGGGCAGCATGGAATATAGATATAGAGCAGTTAGAACTGCTCTACATCTGCACACTCTGGGAGTGCTGCTGCATGCATACAGCTGACCCTGGAATAGTAACTGTTCCAGGAAATGCAGCTGCTGCATAGAGCATCACCCAGAGTTCTCTTAACACTGCAAATGAGAATTTGCCCTTAGAAGAATCACTCCACTGCAAGCATGACATAGTACCAATAAAGACAGCCAGATACAAAAAAATAGTGGCAGCCTAAATACTTGAATCCAGTCATGGCATGCAGATTTGGGGAATCCAGATCTCTGGTACCCTCCGTGCAAAAGGGTCTTATTATGTAATAAACCACCTCCTGGTTCAGGTAAGACACAGTGAGGATTTCAAACACACTGCCCCACACATCTGCCCCTTCATTGCTGTCCAAAAAATTCTATTGTCAAAGTTCAAGAGAGCATAAAATGCAATTCTCAAAATAGAAGCATGACCTTTCTCCAGACAGCAATTCATGGAAATATAAAGTGCAATGTGTCCTAAACCTAGCTTCAAGACATTTTAAAACAGTATTCTAACACAGAACAATTCTAGCAAGCTTCCGAGTGCTATCCTGAATTTTAAATATGTTTGAAGAACAGTCTCTGTTTTATATTTTATTGCTGTGAGCCACCTGGGACCTTCTGCCGATGGGCTGGATATAACAAAAGACCCCAGAATCATCACTAAGTACATCAGTTCTTTGTTTTGGTTACCCCCAATAAAATAAAAGTTATTATTCCATTTGGCATCATACTGCAATGCCGTGAGACAAAGGTGGATTCACACATACCTCTTCAATGCTGGAACAAGGTGGCCCACCCCATCCCAGGATGCACAACCTATTTGGTGCAAGACAAGGCTATTTGCATTGGGACAGCCCATCCTGCACCAGTCCCTGCATCTGCTTCAAAGCATCAGAGCATTCAGCAATAAACTCTGTTGGTATACTGGGCCACAGAGATATGCTGTGGACTCGGCCGCGTGGCTTGGTACACTATCCATAGCATGCTGGTGGCCTTTGATGATGTGGGCCTCTACCAGTCTATCAGGTTATGACACGTTGGACGCCCTATCCCAGTCCACACTCCAGCCTGTGCAGACAGAGCATGCTACAAGGGGATGGCTCTTCCTATGATCTGCTCTAGCATTCAGAAAGGAGGTTTCTAGACTCTTATCATGAGACAATGTCCCATGCAGAAAGGTCCAAACATAGCACCTTCCCACAAGCAGACTGGAAACAATGTTTGAAGAACAACGTTTTAAGGTTACCCTTAGGCTCCTGGAAAATGGTGCTGTCCCTCTGCTGCAGCTTCCCATCTGACAGATGGGAGAGTCAGAAGCTGCAAAAAGATAGCCATCCCTTTGACACAGGTTCTCAACCACCAGATGGGATACTCCATTGCCCACAGTAGCGGCACAGCATGTTCCGTAAAGCACAAGTAGAAAGATGCTGATTAATCAATATCATTTTACTTCAATGAATGTTTGCTGCCCCTGCTGGCTGAAAAAAACTGTGCAGCTTTGGAGCTAGTCAGGATGCAGCCAAGGTGAAGTTCAAGCTGTTAACTATGATTGCATCCAGACCCTGCTTACCTATTCCTCTACATTTGGATATTCTGGAATAAAGAATGGGTTTTGCAGAATATCCATGCTGTATTCTGGAATATCCAAATATAACGGAATAAGTAAGTGGTGTCTGGATGCAGCCTATGAAGTAGTGAAAAGTCAGCTTCATATATAATGTGGTTTTCTTCCAGTAAACTACAGATGATTAACAAAATTAGTCACATTTAATACAATTAGGAGTTAAATTTAGGTTTAGAAAAACTATGATCGATATTGGTAAGAGAGGACAACGCAGGATAGACTCTAGCACTTTGATCTGCAGCTGATTGGAGGATAGTTTAAATAAGGCATCCAATCAGAAATGTGTCCTTCCCACAGGGCAGCCAGTTAAAAAGGTTTCCAATGTTATTTTTGTGAAATTCTTGTGGAGTACAAAATCCTGAATGAGTTGGGTTTAGATAATGTGGAAAGAAAAACATCTAGTTCTCTCACTCTGAGGTTGGACTGAAACTGGATTATGTGTAGATGGACCTCTTATCTGTACAGAATGACCCCATCCAAGAAAAAATATACTGCAGGAATCAGCTCTCTCAGTAGTGAACTGAGAAAGAGGTAGGTTATTTTCTTGCAGAAAGAGATACAAGGCGGGACTTATTTTTATACCAAGTACAGCACAAGAGTTTGGTTTTTATGCCTTTAAATGCCAAAAGAGAACATTCTAAAAGGTTTTTTTAGTTATGTGTAGTCTCTGAAGATGAGTAAAAATGATATTATTCTTTCTCAGAATACAAAATACTCAAGATTATCTACTATCACACAATAATTGAAACTGCTCAAAAAAGTCACCAAAGATTCATGGGACACACCTTTGTATAAATACTTGAAAGGTTTTGTTCCCTCCACAAAAATTATATCTACCAACGTATATGTTTCTTAGTTATTGGTTTTTAGTCTCTTCTCTGATGGAAATTTTTATGCACAAATTATTTAATTAAATAAATAAATCAAATAAATTTAATCCAATTATGTTAACAGCTGCATATTTAACAATAGTGAAAAAAATGGAAAACAGTAAAGAAAATTGGTATCAACAAAGTATGGGATATAGCAGCTCATGAACATATTTCTTATTTGTTAGATAATTTAAATAAAATGCATAAAGCATAATCATTTACTATGGAACATGAACCTTTAATGGGACGTATAGAAAATCTTAACTCAGCAATATTTTCTCACAAGCATATTTTGAATTAATGACAATCTAGAAATATAAGTTCAATTTAGTTAGATACAGTATACTAACTAAGGTTTAATCCATACTATCTATCCCAAAGGTGAATTTTCTAAATTATTTAACACTGAAAGAAAACAGCTTGTCACTTTGCTGATGTATTCTCTCACTTTGACAGTGGTCTGAAGCTGGATTAAACTTTAAGTGCGACCACAGCCTATATCCCACTTTTGTATATATAATGATAAAGATTGATGATTAATAGATATTTTGATATTGCTAATAGTACATTGCTGTAACAGTATGTTATTTTGTAGCAGAATTTCTTTGAAAAAACATGTAAGATTTAAAACAGATTAGTAATAATAATAATGAAAAAATTATGTGTGAACACCATAAATGACAACCACCTTTCAGGAAATTTGTACTTCTGAATAATAAATGTAAAGAACTGTTGCGAGTCCGGCTTTCGCAACCTAACCCAAGGACTTGGGGAAGCCAGGGGGGATCAGACTGGTAGCTGCTCCAGTGAGCGCAGTGGCCAAGTGACCCCTGTGATGAGGGCAGCTGCTTGAAAACTGCTGTGATGAGGGCAGCCGCCATGTATTGGCTGTGATGGTGGGAATAAAGATGCTGGAGGCTGGTCACGGTGTAACTGAGTGTCTTTTCCCAAATACTAATAATCAAGCACATTTGCCACTTGGTTGCCAATGTTGCCCCATGTCAAGAGATCCTTCTGGAGCTCTTCATAATGTCCTTCAGATTTTACTACATTTTGAATAATTTAGTGTCATCAGAAAACTTTGCTATCTCACTGCTTATACCTACTTCTAGATCATTTAAGTTTAAGTTAAAAAGTTTAGATCCCAGTAGTGAACCTTGGGGGGGCTCTCATTTTTATTTCCCTCATTCTGAGAATTGTTCATTTATTACTACTCTCTGTTTCCTGTGCTTTAGCCAGGTACTAATCCAGGACAAGACCTGTCCTCTCATTCCATGACTGTGACGACCCGGGCAGCTCTGGTACCACCTGCCTCCTTTTAGCATAGCCTGGCAGGCTAACAGACAGCCCAGGTGCCCATTCACTCTGCCAGATCCTCCTAGATCCTCAGCACAAATTGGATCTTCACTGGCCCTCTGCTTGCTAGTTCTTTCTAGTTGTTACCACAAGCAGAATACTGACTCTTTAATTAACCAAACTCAAAGGTTTATTGTTACAGAATAAATAGAATAAAAGGAATAAAATGTATGATTGAATCAGTTATGAGTCCTATTGTACATGTGATAGGAACTAAAATGGTAAGAGAACAGAGTAAAGTCCTTTGCTTGTTCATCCAACAAAAGTTCTCATTTAATACCGTGGTTTCCTGACTGAAAAATGGCTTCCCTCTCTTAGTCTGAGGTAAACTTCTTATGCTATTTCACAGCCTCTTAATAACGTCTAGCCTTTGAAACCCTTTCCTTTTGTTTTGATACAGCTTTGTTTTTCTCTTCTTTATATCCCTTAGTGTTCTGTCTCTAAGTTAGAAGTGAGGCCTACAAACACACAGAGGCACACTGAGCAGCCCTCTTCACTTATCAGACCCCAGCAGAGACTCTCCTTTCTAGCAGTCTCAGCAGCAGCTAATAAACATCCTGAGTCCTGGCTGCTGATTGGCTGGAGAGCCTTACTTTTTGGTAGGCAAAATGGAGCTTGCTGAGTCTCCTCCTCCTCAGCATGTCAATCAAACACACAGCAGCAGCAGGTTAACTGTTTCCTGCCCTGGTGGCTACTTAGGGGCTTTGGCTTAGGGGTATTGGCTGTGATGGTGGGAATAAAGATGCTGGAGGCTGGTCACGGTGTAACTGAGTGTCTTTCCCCAAAGTGCATAACTTCTTACTTACTAATAATCAAGCACATTTGCCATTTGGTTGCCAATGTTGCCCCATGTCAAGAGATCCTTCTGGAGCTCTTCATAATGTCCTTCAGATTTTACTACATTTTGAATAATTTAGTGTCATCAGAAAACTTTGCTATCTCACTGCTTATACCTACTTCTAGATCATTTAAGTTTAAGCTAAAAAGTATAGATCCCAGTAGTGAACCTTGGGGGGGGGGGGCTCTCATTTTTATTTCCCTCATTCTGAGAATTGTTCATTTATTACTACTCTCTGTTTCCTGTGCTTTAGCCAGGTACTAATCCAGGACAAGACCTGTCCTCTCATTCCATGACTGATGAGTTTATTTAAGGACCTTTATGAGGGAAATTGTTAAAAGTCTTCCAAAAGTCAAGATCAGCTGGATCACCCTTACTCACATACTTGTTGAATTCCAAGAAGTTATTATGACATGACTTATCCTCGCAGAAGCCATGCTCATTTTCCTTCAACAGTGATTGTTTCTGTATTGTGCATACTAATTTTATTTTTAATTATAGTTTCCATCACTTAACTTAGAATTGGTGTTAAGCTGATTGATCTGTAATTTCCTAGCTTACCTTTGGAAGCCTTTTTTGAATATTGATGCTACATTTGCTACCTTCCAGTCTTCAGGCACAGAGCCTGGTCTTAGAAAATATTATATACTTTTGCTGAAAAATCAGCAGTTTCACATTTGAGTTTTTTAAGATCTCTTGCGTGCATGTCATCTTGTCCCAGTTATTTGTTAGCATTTGGTTCATTGCTACACATGATGATCTCCTCCCCGGTTACCTCTATCCAATTTAATTCTTCTGAATTCCTGTTTTCCTCAGTGAAAAGAGAGGCAAATAATTAACCTCTCTGCGATCCCCACATCTTCTTTATTTATTCCTGTCCATCTCTTGGCATCTAATGGCCCAATGCCTTTTCTTGTTGGATTCCTATTTCTAATTTATTTTTAAAAGTTCTTATTATTTCATTTGATTTTTGTTTAGCAATATCCTCCTCAAAATCCTTCATAAGACTCCAGATTGCAGCTTTTCTTCTGCCAAAATTTATGTTTCTTCCCATTCTCCTTATTATTACAAGCTGTCTGTTTTCTAAAAATAAACTTTTTTATTGGTGTTGACTTGTACTTGGCAGTGGCCTTTTTTCTTTTAGATACATGTTCTGGTTGAGCCTCCATTATTGTACTTGTAAATAGTCTCCACACAGTTTGGAGTGATTGGAGTCTTCTAACTTTCCTCTTCAGTTTCCCTTTCATGATTTCCTCATTTTGGGGAAATGTCCTTCATGAAAGTATAAGGTCTCTGTGTTAGATTTTATCAGCAGCTCAGTGTCTGTATTTAAGTACAAGGTTATCACATTGGATCAGCCACAGTGATACATTGTACCAGATCCTGAGCATTATTTAGGATCAAGTCCGGGATCCCTTTTCCCCTGATCTGCTCCAGGGATCAACCATTTAATATATCTACTTCTCCAGGGATCAACTATTTAATATATTGTACTTCTCTTTCATGTGCTGAACAAGAGTTCACCCAATCTATGTGAGGGTAGTTGAAGGGTGTTTTTCCACTGTCACTAGAAGTACCCATTAAGTACCCATTAATCCATTAATGGGTACTTAATGGGTACTTCTAGTGACAGTGGAAAAACACCTGAAGTCTCCCATTGTAACCACTTGAGCTACTCATAGCTCTCTTCTGAGCTCCCACAGCCCCACCTACCTCACAGGGTGTTCTGTTGTGGGGAGAAGAATAAAAAGTTTTGTCAGCCGCTTTGAGTCCCCTTAAATGGGTGAGAAAAGTGGGGTGGAAAAGCCAACTCCTCCTCCTCCTCCTCCTCCTCTTCTTCTTCTGGTGCAAGGTTAGCCCTGTAGAACTATGTGAATTATTAAACTGCCTCTTATATCTTTCTGCCTGAATATTACTGACTAGTTGCCCACTTTCCAGATATACCTTCATTCTAATCACTTCCCATGTTTTATGAGGAGGAAATAGCTAAAAACCACAGTTAAAAAACCCTGCATTTTCAGGTGTTTTTTTCCCCACTTTTGCTTCTAAAACACCTTTTTTTTATTCCTGTGGGAATGATACAGCAGTATTGGGGCAGATCTGTCATCAAACAGGTGGGGTTTCACTCTGCGCAGCACAGCCCCTTGCCAGATTTTTAAAGTTCAAGAAAGCCTAAAGCCTTTTTCCCTCACAGAGCACTTCACACAGCAATTTCATTTTCAGCCACTTCACACTCACTGATAACAAGTAACATTTCACCCACTCCACACTGATAACAATGTTTCATTTCCAACCCATGGCTCCCTTCACTTTCTCCCTTTTCTGCTGAAAGAATTTTGCTTTTTTGCATCCCTGCAAGATGAGCCCCGGAGCAGGCAGGGAAGGCTTCAGCAGTGCTTGCTTCTCCCCTCCGCCACTTGTTTGGAACAATTTTTTAAAATTCTTGTTTGCCTGCTGTCTTTTGGGAGGAGTATTTTTATAAGAAGAAGAAGAGTTGGCTTTTTTACCCTGCTTTTCTCACCCATTTAAGGGGACTCAAAGCGGCTGACAAAGCTTCTGTTCTCCCCACAACAGATACCCTGTGAGGTAGGTGGGGCTGTGAGAGCTCAGGAGAGAGCTGTGGCTAGCCCAAGGTCACCCAGCTGCCTTTGTGGGGGAGTGCGGAATCGAACCCGGTATTCCCAGATAAGAGTCCAGCTCCCTAACCGCTAGACCACACTGTCATCAGAGTTCACTAGGGTAGGCAGTCGGGGGCAAAGTCTCAAGAGTCCCGTGGGGGAGTGCGCAAGTGTGTGTGTGTTTTATCTTACCTTCTTTATGAGAAAATAAAGCCTATGATTGGGAGGAAGAAAACGGGGGTTGAAATCGAGGGGGCTCCAGTGATTGGGAGGAAGGACACGGAGGTTGAAATTGAGGGGGCTCTGTCTTCCCCCCCCCTTTTTTTCTTTTTTACAAATCATGATTAAAATAAAACGTGCATCCATGGAGGTCTGTGGGAATCAAACAGGCAACAAAAGCAGGAGGGAGGGGGAGCTGGGATTCCCTATCCTTGGCCACGTCTTCAGATCAAACCCAGTGGGGAGAGAGGGGTAGGCAAAGGGTGGGGAGGAAAAAGAATTGCTTTTCCCAATGCGTTTTTTGGAAGTGTTTTCTGTGGAGACACAATTCAGGATTGACTGAGATTGCTAGATGAGCATTCACAACAGGTTTTGTTTCATTTTTACAACCATTTTAAACAGCTCAGGTGGGAACATGGCCTTAGGTTTCATGCTGTACAATTTTGGAGGATCTTCCCAGCTCTCTCTTTCACTCCCACTTCTCTTGGTCAAAGTGGCTCTTCTGGTGAAACGGAAGGGAGGGCACCCTGCCATAGATGGTAATGGGACTTCCTTAGCTTGTTCTGATTCCTCCACATCTCATGACAGTTGGAGGAAGGAGGGGAACACTGCTTGGGCCAAAAAGAGAACCTTCTCAGCATGCTTCTTCTCTTCCAAAACTGTGCAGTTGTTAATTAAGCTACTATTTAAAAACAACAAGAAGCAGCTTCTTGCTTTGTAAAAGTTTTCATTTCCTTATAAAGGAGGCTTACTGAAGTCATTTCTTGATCCTTTAATATTTTAAAACTGCTTTCCAAAAGTTAGCGGCTTTAATATTCAGAAAAACACGTACATATCCATATCCATACTGCATATTTTAACATGCATTTTACCCTTCAAATATTCATTTAGATTTTTATTTTGACAGTTTGAAACAGACAAGAATTGCACTGTAACCTTCATAAAAATGCAGCATCCCTCTGCTTCATTTCAGCCCAACATTAGTACAAAAGATGCCTTCCAGGGTAGTAGTTTATGCAGGAATTTTCAAGCATTCCATCTCCCTGGTCCCTCTAACGTCCATAAAGAACCTGGACATCTACCTGGTAAAGCCATTCTCCTTCCCTTCTCACTTCTTTTTAAAAAGAAATTCAATCAGCATTATTCCCCATATCTTACACTTCCCAGGGACAATGACAGAGTGTGTGTGTGTTTTGTAGCTGCCAAGTGTCCAATAACAATTACTCTGGGCAACACTATAAATGATTATCACAAAGATGAAACCGGCCTCTTTGGTTGGGAATGGCACTGACATGAGCGTAGGTCCTTGCCTTGACCTGCCTTTTAAGAAAGAAAAATTTCTGAGTTGCAGAGTACAAGGACTAACATTAGCGAACAAAATGCTGAACTTGTTGACAGGCAACCACCACTGTGGAGGAACACTCAAAGGGAATTACGACGCGGCAGCACGCATATGACACTTGAACGAAACATGATTCCTTCCACCCATCTAAAGGAGAGTCAGCCATAAACCACTTGAAACCAAGGCTAATTGACACTGGGACAGTATCCAAGCAGCATCTGCAATGCCGTTCTTTTTCCTTCTGCCATTTTGACAGGATCCTTTTGCCTCTTGCTTGAAGGTGCCTCTCAGCACAATAGAACATGTGGAGAACAAGCACTTAAGGGAAGTAAAAGAGTAGGCTTACAGCAACAGGCTTTGAGTTGAGCTCATTTAGGATTTTGGGTGTCACTTTTATACTGCATTGACACGCAGGTATAAAAAATGCCCCATCCAGGAGTCCCAAGGAATAAGATGGTCCAACAGCAAAAGCATTTGCACTTCTTTGGGTTGTCTCTGTCACATGCAGTATCTGAGCTTTCATCATCCCAGAATTCTGGAAAACAACTCCGAGGCGGCATCCCAACACTGCAACGATAGTCTGTAATTTCTCTGTAAACAAGCACCCAGTACAATTTCAGATCGTTGCCGCAGATGCTTTATAACACAGACCCAAAATGGTCTTGCTCTTCATTCTTCCATGCTTGGCATGGATAAACCCTCTGTTTTCTCTCCTCCCGTCCCTCCTCCCCTCACCAAAAACCCCACCCCGTGCAGTCAGCAATTGAACACCGGTCTATCCTTCAAATCATGACTTCGTTGGGATTCAAAATTCAGATCTCACCGCATTAGAACATGGCAGCACTTTCCATTCACTGTTTGTTCCTATTCCGTCCCCATCTTGTATGCACCCTAGCAGAACTTTTTTCCATGTCTACAAAATAGAAGAGCTTCTTTAAAGACCAGTTTCCCTTTTGTTTGTTATAACAGTGGTTTTGTGCTACTTTATGATTGCAAAGCAGGGCATAATGTTGGAGAGTACAAGGAAAAGGGGGAAATGGCAGAAATTTATATTTGTGCTGTTGAGACCAGGGTTCAGCAAATTGCCTCACATGCCCAGTTTCTCTTCCTTTTTTTGTTATAATAGTGGTTCTGCGCTAATTTGAGATTGCAGTACAAAGCAGTGCAAAACAGCAGCAAACATGTTGAAGCAGTAAAAGGTGTATAAGGGGGAGAATCGGTTCAAAAGCATATCAGAAGTGGTGGCTGCCACATGCTAGTGTTCTCATTTCCAATCCTCATAAAAGACCCAAAATATGCTCTATTTTTTGGTCTTTAATGCGACTTAGAGGTGGAATGGGAACACGCACATGTGGCAGCTACTACCTCTGAGCTGCTTTTTTATGCATGAATGTTTTTATTCTAGTTTTTTCTGTTTTTGTATGTTTTACACCATTTGCTAATCAAATACTGTGACCTTCCAAGTGTGATGAGTGGGTCTGGCAGCACAACTGCAGCTTCACAGCCATGCTTCTCATCCCAATCACAATGGCAACATCCAGCCTGGCCTGGCCTTAAGTTCTAGTGACCCAGTTCAGAGCTTTACCAGTCCGTGAACGGTGGATTGCTCTTACTGGGCTTGATCTTCACCTGACTGGTATGGTATTATTTTAACATATTAGTCAAGGCATGTGAAAAGAGGCCCTGTGTCCCTGTTTTACTGAATTTATTGTTGGCTGAAACGAGAGCTGCATTTATTACTCTAGACTCGTTTTTGCAGAAAACAAGGAAATCGGGAATCCCTCTCATCCAGTCCCAAATGTACCTGGTATTTTTCAATAGGTGATTTTTTTTTTTAATCTGCCCACCCAGGCTTATTTTCCTATCTCTCTCACACACATACACATGTGAAGGGAAAGATCTAAGTTGCCCTTTTGCCTATAGCAGTAAGATCTGTTCTATTCTTTTGGTCACCTCAGCATCTCTTTGAAGCACTGGGAGCAGGGAAAGCGGAGACATCTTTTACAAAATAGCAGCTCTGTAATATATTTAGCACTTTCCTTCCTCTTTCAGTTTTCCTGTACTGGCAAAAAAAAAAAAACTCCGCCTACTGGCTCTTTTGTAGATCACAGTGCAATGAATGTTACACTATACAGGAAGATTATAAATGGAATACAATCAGATTGTGTTTATTCCATTTGCTTATAGCAATTTGTACCTTAGAAAGGCATTTCTTTTAAAAAAGAAGACATTTTGTGCTTTTATTTTACCTTCCTCTTGGGAGTCAAAAAGCACTGCATACAGGCAAAAAACTAAACTACTAAGGAAAGTGAACAGGAGAATTCACTTTCAGTTCGATGTGATTTCTTGCGGAGATCTTTGGCAAATTCTGTCATAATGGTTGCCTCCATACCCACTGGACATTTGTGGAACAGATTAAGTCTTTATCCAGATGTTGCTTAATTATCCCACTATATTTGGATATTCCAGAATACGTGGTTATTCTTAAACATGCATGCTATATTCCAGAATATCCAAACATAGCAGAATAAACAACTGATGTCTGGATACAGTCTTAAATAGAATGTCTAGGAAGTTTCTCTAGGGGCCTTTATGCACTGGCTGCCAAAAAACAGATCTAAAAAGATCCATTTTTTGGCGAACCGTTCTTTCCAAGGATCTGTCCCACACAGGGAAACATCCTTGGAGGCCCTGCACATCCGCACACACGCAGGGTGGCAGCGGCAAAGCTGAATTGTGGAGGTGGATTGGAGTGGGTGCTGTGCAGACGCACCAGCACCCATTCCAATGCGTCCTCCAGAGGGCGGAAGACACTCCCCCTGGCCCCCTGATTGGCTCCCCAAGGGTGGGAGGCAGTCAGGTGGCGATCGCAGCTTCTAGTGCCAGGGAGGCCCGCCCCCTGCACCCCCCAACCCACCCCAGGTCGTGCAAGTGCAGGCACTCGCAGCTTACCTGCAGGCTGTCCAGTCAATTCTGCCTGCAGGAGGCCTGGCATGCTGTGCGCATGTGGCGAAAGGAGGCAAACCAGCCTGCTTCCACTCTCCCCAAGATGGTGGCTGCCAGGACATCCAGCCTTTGCCTCTCCGTGTGCGGCAACGTCCTGCTTCCGAAACAGGTTGAGGCGAAGTGCCAGATTAAGACCTAATTTTTCAGGTCTTACGTTAGGGTCAGATCTAATAAGGTCCCCAATGCGGAAGCATCAAAGGTAAGTGTTCTTAATCTATCCTTAATGTGTGTCTACATCCATTTTTAGGGCCAGTTCAGAAAGGCCCCATAATTTGAAGAGTTATGCAAATTTACCTGCGAGTTGAGCTGATCAACATTTCTGCTTGTGAGTACAGTCAGGAGCTCAACATTGGAAGGTTCTGCTGCTTCTGGGCTGGAGGGTGCTTTCTAGCCTATATACTCCCTTATTCCCAGCCTCCCTGTACATTTCCTCCCCTACTCCAAACCATGGAAACACTTTCCTAGGGAAGTCAAGGTACAAAACAGACAAATAGCTGTATCCAGGTGTTGCTTACCTATTCCACTGTATTATCCATGTTTTATTCCAGAATATCCAAATATAGCGGAATAAGTAAGTAATGGCTGGATTCAGCCAGTGTTTCTGGGTGAAAATCATTTTCAGATCATTCATTTGACATTCGGTTTCATCTGCTTCAAACAAAAGAGTCCAATATACTGTCCCTTCTTTTCTTTTTTTCTCCTTATGCCAGTCCTGGGAATAAAGTTCACCTGGCACACAGAAATGTCCTATTGGATCAGACCCATGCCCCATCTAGCCCAGCAGTCTGCTCCCATGGTGGCCAATCAGTTCCACAGAAAAGCATCCGAACAAGACATGAATACACAACTTGCTCTGCATATACTGTAGATTCCCAGCAGCTGGACTTTGAAGGCACACCACCTTCTGCTGACCTTTGGGCTAATGAGCATTCATAGCCCTGACTTCTGTGAATTATCCCAACCTGTTTTTAAAACCAATAGGCTTCATGTCTTTCTGAATCTGAGTATCGATCATCAAAGTTAAAAGAAATTGTAATCAAGAAACACCCAATTCTGCTGAATATCTGCATGCCCTCTGGCACTAGCCTGACAGAGGGTGTGCCCAGATTTACAGATACTGTGCATTTTGATGCGCAGTCAGGGTGTGGCCATCATACCTGCTTTGAATTTACCTCCTGCAGAACGATGAGCACTCGCTCCGCAGTATCAGGTAAATTTGAATGACCCTGCCAGTCTGGACAGGATGGCAAGAACAGCAAACAAGAGCTGAGCCTGCATCTCAGCTTCCCTTGGTTGCCCCATCCCATGTGATGCACATCTTACTGTGCACGCTATGGAAGAATCACAGCTGCCGAGAAGGCAGCTGGAATCCAGATGGTGTGTCATGGCATTGCAGCAGTTAAGCTGTGCTTTTTCTCTAACAGCGGATTTGATTCCACTAATCTAAATACTGCCAGAGTCACTACCTGTCTAGCCAGGAAGTGATAACATTGGGTGGCAATACCCCACATTATCACTTCCTAGCATGATATCCGGCCATTGTCTTGAGGCAACGTTTGTTTGCACCTCATCAGAAGGCAGGTAAGCAGGGCTATCAGCATCAGTGCCAGTTTCTCATGATAGCTTTGCAATGGGTTTTTTTCTGTGCACTGCAACCAGCAGTGCCCCAGGAAGACCACAGGGATGTTTATCAATCCCAATGCAATACCAGAAAGAACACAGGGTTTACCTCATGCCTGGAAGTGATTTGAAATCCAGGTAACATATAAAGATCCTTTCTCTTTGAAACGACTTATGATTACTGGGTCCTTCTACCCAATTTGTCTTGAAATTCTTTTGGTGCAATTGCTCGTAGAATGTAGTACATGCATTACAATTATATGTGTTTAATGAACAAATTAGAATAGTAAGAATGTCTGCAAGCACAAAATTCTATAAGAGATTACATGAAGATCTTAGTTAGCTCCTCTCTAAGTAGCATATCGAGCCATGAGATTATTAGCATCTCCAATCAGCAACCAGATTTGTGGCTTCGTCCCATTCTATATTCATCTGTTTCAGATCTTTTAGAAATGTTCAACACCAGGTGTTACATGTCCTTCCTCTTTACCTGCAACCACCTGACTGCTGTTTTGGGGATTTTCTTATTCTCCATCCATAGAACATGGCCTGTGAATGATAGTCATCTTTTGGCGATGATTTTATGCAGGCCATGCAGGCCATTTCTTCGTAAGACTTCTTCGTTTGTGATGTGGCAATATTTTATCTTTAAAATCCACCCCAGGCATCGTTGATGAAAAATGTGAAGCTTAAGTTCTGATTTTGTTGACATTTTTCCAGGTTTCGCATGCGTACGTAACCTTTGGTAGAATGATTGATACATAAAGCCATAACTTAATGGAGATCTTAGGGAAAGAAAGATGGAAGTGGAAGGAGAAAGCTGTTCCTGCATACACCAACATCTGTCTGATTTTAATAATCATGGTTAGAGAAAAAGAGGGACTCACTAGCAGTGATCAGACAATGTTAAAAGTGAAAGGCCCTGGTTTTAATATCTGCCTGCTCGCTCCTTCCTTCCACGATTGCTTCTTCTTTCATTCACCTTCCTTCCTCCTCCTGCCTCTTCTTCACTCCTTCCCCCCTTTTGCTGCACTGCTTGCCATTTTGCGCTGCTCTGCTGTCATGATCTAGTGCAAATCCACCATTAAAAGAAAAAAAGTGACAGTGGTCTTTAATACTCTACTGCCTTGTTAACATAAGGTAAAAGGTTTAGCCATGTTGGATGCGAAATGGAGGAGGGGTACAAGTAGTGAATGAAAACTGCAGCCAAAAGACTCCATGGTCTGATCTGGGGCAGGTTTATATAAAGGGTGGGGTTTGGATTTCCCTCCCCGATGAAGTAATGGTGTGACGTGTGGGGGGTGGGGGTTGGTGAGGGGAGGGAATATGGGAGGGGATTTCTCCCATTCTGAGTACAGAGGAATCAACAACGAGAATGAGCCAGTCCATCTTGAGTCTGTGTTTTAAGGTAATAGGTGGGAACAATCTGAAATCATTTTCAGTGCTCATTTCCTGAGAATTTGGACTGTCCTAACTAAGCCAGAACTTATCCTAAACACGGTGTCTGCGTAATAAATTCTGTGGGAATTCCACACTTTTTAATTCTGTGAGGACATAATAAAAAGGAAGAGTAACATCCTGTAGGAAATATGGGAGAACATAGATGTGATATAAGCACTTTACATTAGCCTACATGAATCACACTTTTTAGATTTCAGTCTTTGCTTTTAAGAAATAATTCTTTTACACGTCTGATTGATTCAGGTGAGAGAGGCACCAAAAAGTCTACATCCAGTGCCAGTTTTCCCAGACAGAAGGTGATATCAGGACTGGCAGTGAAAATCTTTCCTATGTTTTAAGGATAAATGAAGTATTTTTCAGTCTCTTGCACTGCAGGTCATAGAGCTTTTCTGCACTGGCTCTTATTCTGGAATATATCCTGTCCACATGCAGACTACAGCAGGCCCTGGGTCCAGTGCAGAAAGACCCATAGATTTGGCACATGTTTATTAAATGTTTAAATGTTTAAATGAATTCAAGCTTGAATTTTTCAATTCCCTTTGAAAATGGAGGCTAAGACAGCTCACACAGAGGGGAGAGAGGCTATTACTCTCCCATTCAGTTTCCATCTCTGTACAACAGAGCCTCGTGCCTTAGTTTTCTCCTGCTGTAGCAGCCTCTTGAGGCATGTGGCATTGAGGCTATGACATTGTTGAACTAAATTTGGATATAAATTCCCAAACAAGATTACATTATTTGATAGCAGAAGCTCAACAAATATTG
Source organism: Aspidoscelis tigris stejnegeri (assembly GCA_023333525.1). Classification (NCBI taxonomy): domain Eukaryota; kingdom Metazoa; phylum Chordata; class Lepidosauria; order Squamata; family Teiidae; genus Aspidoscelis; species Aspidoscelis tigris. The sequence goes on from JALMGA010000006.1 coordinate 70,650,511, forward strand.
GTGAAAAATTGGAAATATGCTGGTAATCTAACAATAAGGGTGTGGCAAAATGAATTATGGAAAATTATGATAAATGAATGTATCACATGTTACAGCATCAAATGGAAGACAACAACACTAATGCACATTTTCACCAAATATGGGAACTATGTATAAAATGATTGTTAGCACAACCAAATACCTGTATCCCAGAAAAGAATTTTCTGTTAAAGTGGCTGCATGCCTAGATAGTAGCCACAATTAAGTCAACTGAATTGGTCTATCACAGGGGAGGGGGAAGGGATGTATCAGTACATTTTGTGTTTATTTTTTATTGTTGTTTTTACTTGAGGTATGTATATATGTATGTAAATTATGTTAAAAAAAAAGTTTTCCTGCACTTGAATCTCTCCTAATAGCAGTGGGTTCAGAGCAGACATGGCAAGGGGAGAGAGAGAGGAGACTTTTGCACCTGTGAAATCCCACCCACATCTGGCAGGCATTGGCCAGAAGGATAGATCTCTGCCCCAAACAGTCCAGTAGCATTCCCAAAGACAACCCCCCCCCCAAAAAAAAATAATAATGTGGACTGGGCTCCAAAAGGGGACCAAGAACAGTTTTTGTAAGGCTTTTGTTCCTGCAGATTTTTGCAGGATAGTCCTCATAAAGTCTGGGAATCAAAAAGTAAATGGGATCTCCTGATCCCAAAAATGGATTTGATCCGCATTTAAACTTGTATGTGAATGCACCCACTGTCTCAGTTCCAGATCTCATTGGCACAAGGTCTTCATAGGTATTCTTTCCTCTGGATGTGGAAATGGTATACAGCCATCCAGACCAGAAGCTATGGTTACACCTTCACTTTAAACCTTCTTGAGTCCATCTTCAGGTCTGACTGCTCACACCTTTTCATTTCTATCTGTTTTAATTGTGGACTTTCAATTCAGAAAAGTACAAATGGAGGGTGGATAGTCGGACCTGAAGATGGACTCAAGAAGGTTTAAAGTGAAGGTGTGACCATGGCCAAAGTAGTATTTGACATGACTTTTCTTCTGGTCAGCAATTAGTACAGCTCTGGCGAAGAGCATATGCACACTCACTAGGCTGCTACAGCCTAGAAGGGTGCCTGCCCTCACTAGAGGCACACTGATTGTTGATTAGGTGTAGAGCATGAAATTGTGTTCCACACCTATACCATTCTTTACCCCAGACTTACCGTAAGCATCCGGCAGCTCAACTATTCACACATCGACCGGCTTGCTGCATGTGGTGGGCAGGGAGCTCATTGTTTGCGCATACATGGCTGTGTTGTCAATCGGGACCGATTCCCGGCATCTTGCGCAAGTGCAGCCACATTGCCAGTGCTGATTGTGCCAGCATCTTGCACAGCCACAATGCTACTGCATTTGGGCAGGTCCTCATAGGCCAACGCCACAGCAGCAGGCTGGCCTGGGACCAATCCACAGGGGCGGTGGGGCACGTACCCCCAAATGTTGCCAGGATTGGTCCTGCCCCTCTGCATCAGCCTGCCAGTGCACCACAGATCGTGTGACGCAGCTGGTGGTGGCCACGGAGGACCATTCACATTTCTGGCATCAAATTGTCACTAACATGCAAAAGCTTCAGGAAACAACTCCCATGAACGTACTGAAAAACAAGGGAAGTGCCCTTTAAATATTGGCCAGTAACAGCTATCACTGTTTACCTAACAGTAAGAACAGGATAAAAGCAAAATCTTCTCCTCTCACACTTAGATAAAACAGTGGAGAACTGAACCAGAGGAATGACAGCAGCTGAACTTTCAAAGTAATGATCATCTGGAAATTACACTCAGCCTCTGTTTGAAGGAATCTGTAAACAATGACTGCCTAGTATAAATGAAATGCTGACATTTCAAGAACCTTTGCTTAATCGGAGATTTACTATAAAATCTGGTCTCCACATACACACAGCTCCTTCTTTACTTACCCTAATGTCTTCTGTAGCTGGCAATTAGCTTCCATTATCAGAGTTCACATTAGAGGAGCTTTATTTTATGGTGAGCGGCGACCTTCCCGCTAGTCTCACTATGGAGGCAGCGATAGAAATGGACAGGTAGGCTTCTCCAGGCATCTTGCCTCGTTCTGCTGGATACAAACACCCTAGCAGAGGAATGCAAGGAAGCTTGTACTATACCTAGTCTGAACAAACAGAACTTCAATCTCATGGCCTGTCAATTCGACATGCTTCACAAACTTCCAATTCACATTATATTTTTTCCTTTAAATTACATCCAGGGTGACTAGAAAGGAAATGTAAAATACCTTTTCTGTAATATTCAGTGGTATCTTTAAAATAAAAAAAGTGTGGGGGGGTACATTTGGCTTTCTCCCCCCCCCCCCGCCCCCCTGTATTTGGACACCTTGCTGTTCTTGGATGTTTGCAATTTCTATTTTAGATTCCTCAAGTCAGGATTCAGCACTGCCAGCTCTTCTCATATAAGTGTGGAGTCCACCTGACACAGCCAGCAGACAGAGAGAAAGAGAAGAAATACTGCAAAAACAGGCAAGCTACTTTAGGAATTTCCAGCACAATACATATAAAAAGGCGAATTGTTTGGAGGTAAAATTGCTCACACACTAGTCCGCTCCTCCCTGTGTAATGAACATTCTAAGCTAGAAAAGGTTGTATTCTGGAATATATCTCACAATAGGGGCCTGGTGTCTGCATGCTAATAGACTCTGGCAGGCCTCACCTGGGGAGTGCTGTAACCTGCGGTGTTTTTCCACTAGCACTAAGTACCCATTAAGGACCCATTTGGCTGAGAGCAGGATGACCACATTTCCACTACAGACCCCATTAGAGACACATCTGTTTCCACCACAGCTAGGGAAATCTGGATCATATGGGTCCTTCAGGACCTATAATCTGGATTTCGGGGTCTTCAGCCATAAAACCCAGAGTATAGGGAGCCTGTTTTCACTGCAATTGGGCAATGGGGTCTAGAGGAGGCTTGGGGGAGGGGCACCCATGCGGGGGTGCCCCAAAATCAAAACTCCAAAGTCCCTCTACACTTGCCTTTGAAGTTGCCTTTGGAGCTTAGCAAAGTGCTTCAGAGGATCTTTGAAGTTAGTGGCAGATCGAGATCTTCAAAGATCCTCCAGAGCCTTTGACAGCTGCATTGCTCACACAGGGTTTTTTTTTTGCAGAGCCTTTGCTAAAATCAAAACTCCAAAGTCCCTCTAAACTTGCCTTTGAAGTTGCCTTTGGAGCTTAGCAAAATGCTTCAGAGGATCTTTGAAGTTAGTGGCAGATCGAGATCTTCAAAGATCCTCCAGAGCCTTTGACAGCTGCATTGCTCACACAGGGTTTTTTTTTTTTTTGCAGAGCCTTTGCTAAGCTCCAAAGGCAACTTCAGAAGGACTCTGGAGCCTTTGCTAATCTCCAAAGGCAACTTCGGAGATTGTACCCCCTGTCCCCCAAAACACCTGGGGTGACAGGCAGACCCCTTGTGGATAGGTCTGAATTTGCAAATGGGTGCTCCAGTGTTTCCACAGCAGGCAAGCTAGCACCCATTGCTATTGAGTGCTAGACCACCCATGGAAACACATTGGGTACTCCCTTAATCCGGATCTACTGGGGGGGGTGTTCCACTACCACTAGAGTACCCATTAAGGACCCTTAATGGGTCCTTAATGGGTCCTTGATGGGTACTCTAGTGCTAAGTGGAAAAACACCCTAGATCTGGATTAAGGGAAGTACCCATTCCTTAGATCCAGGTCTTCTTAGATCCAGATCAACGGAGCTCAGTGGAAAAACACCCCTGCACTAGCATGTGGACAGCAGACACCTATTCTGGGATATATTTGAGAATAAAGCCAAGTGTGAACAGGCCCTTCAAGGTGGAATGAAAGCACAAAGGCCACACACTCTGTCTCTAAGGTACTTTTGAGATATTTCTTTCACGGTGTGTAATAATGGCCTGGCTTGGCCAGAGAGAGTAGTAGTAGTTGGTTTTTATACTCCACCTTAATCACCCTTTAAGGGGACTCAAAGAAGCTGACAAACCTTCTTCTCCCACAACAGACACCCTGTCGGGTAGGTGGGGCTGTGAGAGCTCGGAAAGAGATCTGTGACTAACCCAAAGTCACCCAGCTGGCTTCGAACTCAAACCAGGAGATTATCAGATAAGAGCCTAACACTCTAATCACAAGACCAAACTGTGACTTATACTGAGCATAATAAATCACACAATTGTATAGATCATTGTACTACAGTTAGGCTTACAAAGCCATTCAGCAAATACTCTTGAATAAATTCATTAATCATGGAATAAGACAACAGGTCCTGTCTTGGATTGGTAAATGGCTAAAGCACAGGAAACAGAGAGTATTAATAAATGGTCAGCTCTCAAAATGGAGGGAAATAAAAAGTGGAATTGCTCAAGGTTCAATCTTGGGATATATGTTTTTTTAATTTATTCATAAATGACATACAAGTAAGGGTAAGTAGTGAGATAGCAGTGTTTGCTGATGACACTGAATTATTTAGGAATATAGTGATTCAGACAGTATGCAATTAGAGATAAGATATATTTTAAAAGGATTCTTACAGCCTCCCTTCACTGAAAATAAGAAGATAAATAAAATAAATATATTAAAATGGGGATGAGGCCTCTTCAGTCACAACTGCACCTAATTTATGGAGAAATCTGGTGTTCTTCTCAAGATAGAAGCAATGTCTCCACCAATCTCAGCATTGATAAGGATGTCCACCAAAAAAAAAGTCCTCTTACTACTAAGCACTTCACTTACTTCACCCACATACAAGAATTAAGAGGGCAAAATTCTATAAAAATAACTTTAACAGGAAAAATAAAGAAACACAGAGTGGGTGGAAAGAGCATTAGATTTGGCATCCATGAATCTGTTTAATTGAGAGAAAGCCTGATGTAATTATTCAAACTATGCATTCCAAACGAAAGTGGCAAATTTATAGAAAGGAGTTATTTCAGACAATATACTTTGGATACGTGCGATGAACGAAATACATATTTACACTGATGAGATTTTAATTAGACACATTTTCCATTAGCCAAGATTAAGAGTTAGATTTCATCTTTGCCTTTCTGAAAAAAACGACAGGTGATGAAAAAGAATGAGTGAAAAGGACCATTAGTATAAAAAAGAAAGTTTCTGGGTATTGTGGGATATGCTAAATAACATCTGGACAAAGAAAAAGTGTTCCCCTTCTGCTCCTTTTCCAGTCACTCCCATCCTGATTTCTTTCATGTTGATAAACCGAAATAACGGTCAGTGAATGTTTATATCAGAGGTGCGCACAAATGTGGTAGGATTTGATTCAGTATGAATGTTCCATACGAATCCCATACAAACCTTTTATGAATCCAGTATGCATCCCATACATATCCACTCAGAACACATCAAATCTGCCCTGAATTCACTTTCAATCTGTTCTCAATCCACTTCAAATCCACTCTGGATCCATTGCAGATGTGACTGGGGCAGACACTTTCCCACCTCCCAGGTTCACAAAATTAATGAAGCTTCGTACGAATCTTCTGAAGTATTCGATTCAAATTCAAATGTCAACCTTCAAATGTGCCAAACATTTTATTCTAATCTGAATGTCTGAATTTGTATGAATTCATATGAATAATGAATAATATGAACATTTGCGCACATCCCTAGTTCTAGATTTCTTTTAAATATTTATAGGTTGCAGACTCTTAAGGAATTTAGAGGAGGGTCTCTGCATTTGTAACAAAGATTCATATTTGATGGAAATCTTGAAACACCATCACAGAAGCAGACAACAGACCCCAATCTGAAGATATATTCCGAAATAGGACCGAGTGCAAAAGGGCCTTTGTCAAGCTATTGTCTTTCTTATGAGAGTAGCTAATGGCAATGCTGTAAGTTTGCCCCTGTGTGAATGCAGCTGTTCTGATTTCAGGACCTGTGGCTGCTGGGGTCCATCCTAACACCATCTCCAAATGGTTCCAGAGCTAGAAAAGGCTGTAAGAGATCAGGCTAGCTCTGAATTTGACACTGTGTCACTAGACCATTACTCTGCATCTCAGTTGTTACAATTTTGTAGATGCTATAAAATGTTTCATAGTTCCATTGAACATGCCAATACCAAAACTGGCCATGGAAGCCTCTGTTTGTCCATTTCTACTCTGCATGTTTCACCTTCTGATCTTACTTTCCTAGCCCTGTTTGTGTTCCTCTAGCTGCCAGTCAGCTGGATTCTTGAATTCCTCATGTGAATTTGGAACTGGCTTGAACCTCTGGCTCTACTTGTGGCTAATGCCATAACTTATTAATGGACACTCTGACCTTAACATCTGCCCTTTTGAATCCTCCAGAAGGCAAAAGGAAATTTTAGGATTTTCTTTAGATCCCCAAAGTGAGAAAATCTTGAGAAAATATCAGGCTCTTATCTCAACTGCTGGCTCTTTGTGAAATCATTGCTGCTACAATATACTCACTAGCACCCTTTCCCTTCCCTTTGTCCCCCACCCCACCCCATCCTTAGTAACATACATATCTTTTTCAAGAGCAACAGCTACTCAGAGAACCAGCAAACAAAGGTAAGGAGGCAATATTCCAATCATATCACTATTTCAGTATATTGCTTCCACACCTCAACTCTACACTGAAACTGTCATGGGTGTGCGACAGTCCCAATAGAGTTTCATTTGAGCTTCGGAGCTGGGCTCTGGGCTCTCCCAAAGGCCAGGAATTGAAGGCTCCTTGCCTCAGAGTCACTGGCAGCACTCTTTGATGAACTGCCAATTGAGTCCCTCAGTAGCCCAGAAGATGGAGGCATGCCTTCTGCACAGCTCTGTGTTCTGGACTAGGGCAATACTGGTATATCAGTAGACCTTAATGTTGAGGTTTACTGGTAATCCTGATCAGGTCCTCCCTGACCAGGAGTATGATCCATACAGCACAGACAGAGCATACCAGCAGTGAGAAGGACTTCACAGATCTGCACTAACATGCAGACCAATGAGGCTCAGAGACTGACTATAAGGACTATTCCAAATCACAGACAAGTGCAGAAAAGGCCATTGTCACCAAGCCCATTTCTCAGTGGCATCAAAGACAGCAGAATCAGTCCAGAGTAGTAACTGGATCAGTGGTCCTCACTCTTCCAGAAGGAATGCTACATATCAACAAAAACACAGTAGTACTTCATTAAGCTAGAAGCTCTCAAATCTGACATGGTCATTCTCTTAAACTTTAAGAGCATGAGACGTCTGAATCAAACTCAGCCATTTCTTAATTGTTTCAGAGTCTCATGACCAGCCTGTTTTATGTCAGATCTGAATAGCATGTCATAAATGAGAAATAATTCAATCAAACAAATTCCATGGAAAAACAAACAAGAAAAAAAGCACAGTTAACACAAAATCCCTAAAAATGAGAATGGTCAAATGCATGCCCATATAAGTGTGTTTCCCAGAGTTTCCTACATGGCTTTATCATAGGCTTGATCAAGGTTACGCTTCCAGATCTTGGTAAGTTCCGTGCATCTGTCCTCAATAAATAAACAAAGTAAACAGCCAGTGACTAAATTGTTCCTAAACCAAACTTGGTCTTAAAACTTGTATACAAGACAAGGGATACATACCAGATCCTACCGGCTACAATCACATTTCCTTCTGTCAAGTATCTTACGAGGTATTCTTGAAGACCCAAACATTTTCAGATGTTATCTAAATGCTGGCCTTGAAATTGCAAGATTAAACTGAGGGGGAGAAACAATCAGGTCTTTTGGCACAGTCTTAAAAATAAGAAAGAAAGAAGAGTAGTGCTTGGGAATTTCAGCCATTTATACATTTCTCATTAGTCCTGGATGGGCTTTAGAATAGCAAATGTGTGCTAAAGAGTATTAACATGCATGTAGACCATATTTGGTCTACCACTTATCCGGATTAGGAAGCCTTAGCACAGTTCTGCTCTGGATCTACCCTGCTCTTGTGCAGATGATGTATTCTTAGCAACCCCTTGATCTAGATTGCATGCGGACAACATGTTTGTAGCAGCTCCTTGATCCAGATTGAGAAGTAAGTGCTGAAAGGCCCTGAGCTCTCATTGTCTCTTGCCATTGTATTACTTGCAAGCACTGCTGAAGGTTACAATCTGAGAATATATGAGAAGAAACCTATAGGCCTCATTCCCAAATAGTATATAATCCGTTTAGAGACCATTTGGAGTGCTCGCCGTTTGCACAGTTTTTAAAGAATCAGTACTATTTGTGGACTAAAGCTCCTGAAAAGCAGACTATCTGTATGTGGATTAGGAGTCAGGGCTGTTCTAAGGATCATATCCATTTTATCTTCCACAAAGGAAACAGCAAAGTGGCCTTTTTAGGGAGGAAACTGTACTTTTAGGGGCATTCTCTCTGTTTCCTCTTATCCAATTATAAGTGGTGATTTCCTCTGATGTCCCACCTTTTCACTGTGCTCTCCGCCATTACATGCTGCTTGCAAAACCTCCATTCTAAAAAACAATGGAAGGGAGAACATGCTGTTTCCTTCTTTGCTAGGATTTTTCGCACAAGAACAATACTGCGTGAGTTGACCGAAGTCTTATCTACTTTCATGCAATACTGGAGCATGCTTTCTGCATCTGATTAATCTATTTTAAATTCTCATTGTGAACAAAAAATAATTTTCACTGATGAGGTTTTAATTAGCCACATTTTGGTGTCAGCACTGAAGCATCAACACCACATGCCTTCCACACACTCTGCCACACCTGTTGACATTTCTCATTTCAAGAAATCATCTAAATAAGATAAAAGCTTCAGACAAGACACAGTGTCAAAAAATTCAGGGGATTAGGAAATAGTTTTGAATCCAGCTTGAGGAGCTTGTAAAAGACTATAGTCCTTGATATGATTTCTCAACAGTGACCAGCAGAGGAATTTCCCCCCTTAAATTAGCTGTAAGAGAACGGAGTGGATATCTGAACAGCCAAGGCCTGATGTGGTGTGCATGGGAGGAAGGGGGTTATATTTTTAATTATGGTTTAATATTTGATGTGTTTTATTCTTATCGTAACCTGCCCTGGGACCATTTGGTGAAGGGTGGGATATCAGTTTCTTAACTAATAAATAAATAAATAAATAAATAAATAAATAAATAAATAAATAAATAAATAAATAAATAAATAAATAAATAAATAAATAAATAAATAAATAAATAAATAAATAAATAAATAAATATGTGGGTCTTTGAACCAGTTTTTCTGACCCAACAAAAGGAGGAACATTTGCATTTGGAGAAGACCATTCTTGCACCACAGCACCTTCTCTGACCCAGGAAAAGGGTGAATAACTATCTGCTCTGGTGGCACATCCCAGCCTGTGCTGAATTCTAGGCTGGGGAACAAAATTTCCCCAGTGCCAAAATGTTAGCTTGGTAGCACTTCTCCAATCTTGAGAAGTGGCACAAAAATTCAGCCACTTACAGAGCCTGCTTCTACTGCAGCCATCTTTCTGCAAAGTGGCTGCAGAATTGAATGTGGCTTTCACCATATGTGCAGAGCAGTGCTTCACACTTTGTAAACAGAGCACTCCGAGGTGGTATGAAGACTCTGGGGACAAAGGAGTGCCTAATCTCTTTTAACGTCCAGTGATATGCTGTCCCTCTTGACATGGACCAACAGGACCACACAGATCCTACTAAGAGATTGTTGATTCCTGACCAGTTCTGCTGCTGCTGCTGCTGCTCAAGAGTGGCCATTTTTGCACTGACCCGAAGCCCTTTAAGAATCTGATCAGTACCCAATTGGTACTGATCGGGAAGGCCCTGTCCCTACTGAAGACCCCTTTAGGACCCCATCTAGATGGCCTCGTCCCCACAAGGGCTGGATAAATCTGGATTTAATGGGTCCTTTGGGCCCTTAAATCTGGATTTCCTGTGGACCCTTTTAAAGGTGTCCACAATCCAGTATTCAGCCATGAAGGCCAGATTAGTGGATGCACATACCTGGCAGATGGAGTCAAGGGATGGAGCTGGGCATGCAGGTGGCATCGGCAGATTGTGGGTGGCCGGAGGTCAGCTCTCTTGGCTGGCAGGGATTATCGCCACCTCTGTGATGTGCCCGCCACCCCTGCTGCCCACTGCTGATACTCCATTACTAAAACAGCAGCATCGGCGGTAGCAGTTGCAATCACCACCTCCACCATGCCCCTAATTCAGCTGTATCGGGGGTGTCGAGGTGGAGGTGCCAATTGAAGCCGCCACTGCTGCCGCCACCTCCGTCACCCCGCACCCACATCAGGGGTGTGGTGCAGGCACCGCTGCCCTCCCCCCCACAAGGAGGCTGCTTTGTCAATGAGGCATCAGGGCAGGAGGTGGGAGTCTATCAAAGGCTTCATAGTTGCTGCATAAGCAGCTACAAAGCATTGCCTCTCCACCCCACCCTCTGTCAGTGGGAGGGTGCCAGTTGTCAGTGATGCTGGGCAATCATGCAGCATCACCAGTGGCCCTTCCAGCTCTGGTGAAATGGAGCATTGGAATGGGTACTACAGCGTCTGCATGGCAGAACCAGATCCTAGGGAGGACCCCATCTCAAAGATCAGTATCTTCTAGGTCCAGATTTTGACAATCAGTGCAAAAACAGGGAGTGATGCATCCTTAATTTTCATAAAGAGTAGAAACTGACTGAATCTGCATTGAACGACCGTGCTGTTTGCTAACTTTGAGATCCAGCAGGGACATTTGATACAAATACAGTAGAAAAGGGAAGAGTTTCTGTGTATGGGCATTCACCACACTGTCCGCTGTTCCAGCCTGGAGAATACCCGTTCATAATTGCACTATTGACAAAACTTTCATAATTCCTTACATATTTTGCAGCTTGTTTTATGATATACAAAAGGAGGCATCCCTTAATAATAACAATTCACGCCTATTCTTGAGTCGCTCAGGGAAATTATATTCTTCACCACAGCTGGTACCCAGAAAGAATCAACAAACACAATTTATTTTTAGGTAAACTAATTCTGATGCTTCGGAAGGATTGTTGTAGAACCAGAATCTGTGAATCTTTGGGGGATGCATCCCTCTCAGATTGTGTGTGTGTGTGCGTGTGCGTGTGTGTGTTCTCTTTGCTTGTTCTCTGTTTGGAGCAAGAGAACATCTGATGCTGTATTTAAAAGCACCGCAATTTCTGCAGCAAGGTAACTTTGTGGACTTTGAGCTACTCCTATTATTGAGTTAATATCCTCCCTTTTCAGTTCCAGTGTTTGAGTTGCAGGGCTTCTGCTTGAGTTAATACGAGTGGGATATACTAGTGTCAACATTTCTTCATTTATCCTAAGTTTCCTGAATAATGAATTATCATCATCATCTCTTCAGCATCACTGCCGGGCCATTATAAAGCCACAGTTTGCTATTTATTCTTCACTGAGGCAATTATTACTTTATTATTTGCACTTATAGCTTGCCTCTCTTTTGAAAAAAAGCAATAAACATTACTTTTGTCCCTGTTCCTATTCAGTGCTGAACAGTAATGGAACAATTAGGTTGAAAGTTTTCTCCAGAAGTTAAAAATCAAGGCTTCAAGTTGAAGCAAACCAAAACATATAGGTTGAACACTGGAAACAACAAAATACTAATAGAAATGTTACTTAAAGTAAAGTCTGCTTTTTTAAAGAAAAAATGAAAGCATTCTTGTGGTTTTCTTTCACTCTTTCCCACACAGTCTTCCAATTAAGTCCATGGGAAGAAGAACACTATTTGTTTTTGGCCTCTGAATCCAGTATCTGAGGCTGGATGGTGAAGACCCAAAGGGAATGGATTCTGCATTCCAATGGCATCCCCAAACATGCAGTATTCCTTTGAGGATACTTACGGGCCAGCAAGCCCCATTGGATGTCTCCTTCCTCCACATCAGGACTAGTGCATGAATGGCTCCTTTGACGTTTGGTTCATAACAAATCAAATGTTAGAAAATCCATATTCATTTGAATAGATCTCCTTCGAATGTGGTAGAATTCTATTCAATATACATGTATTTGTATGAATTCATACAAATATCTGATACATATCCGATACAAATGATTACATATGAATCCAATATGAATGAATATGCATCCGATATGTATCCTGTAACATATCTGCACTTTGGAAGTGTCAAATCCGACTTGAATCCACTTTTAATCCATTCTCAATCCATGTTGAATGCAATCTGGATCCATTGCAGATGTGTGGTGCAGCTGCTTTCCCAGCTTCCCAGTTTAATGAATGCCCAAACTATTTGTATGAATGTCGAAAACATTTGTATTCATATGAATGTTAACATACGGATGTTGTAACAAATACAATTCATGTACGAATGTCTGAATTCAGATAAATTTGGATGAATAATGAATTATGAATATTCATGTACGTCCCTAATCAGGACAGCGGACTTGGAGAGACTCATCCACAGGCACTTGTATTGCTACCATGTAGATACCCAGCAGCCGTGCAGATGACCTACCTGCCCTTTTTAACTCAAATGATTTCAATGCCATGGAACAAAGAGCTTTTAATTTATATCATATGCAAAGCACAGAATATATTGGTCATATAATCACAGTGATATGGTTGGCATGATTACTCAGGGAGCTAGAATTTTCATTAATCCATCACTCAGCTTCAAGATTTCCCAACACATACATAAGCGCAAAATGTTATTGTACAATTCAATGTAATCTTAGCATCAAGGACCTATCCTGTATGGATGCTTAATCCAGATTAACTGCCTGTGTAGTCCACATTCTGAGTCTCCCATTCACTCATTAATGTAGATAAAGGAGGCCCTACCCCCCTATTGGTCTTATTCCATCTGCAGTAGATGGGGCAGGATTAGAAGGCCCTTAACCCAAATTTCCAGTAGTACCATAACAAAAAGCACCCCACCCAGGCTCTGAGGCTAGGAACTTTCATCCCTAATCTTTGAGGTGTGGGGGTGCAGCTGTGAAAGTCACATGAGATTTGCACATGAGTTAATGCAGATCAGCGCCATTAGGATAAATGGCACTGATTCCACCCATACTTCTCCAGAGTCTGGGTCAGTAGGCCCAGTTTTTCTGATCCAGAATAAAGCCAGAATAATGCGCTGCTGTGCAGAAGCAGCTGCCTGGAAGGGTTCTTCATCTGTCCTCCAGTGCGGAAGGGAAGTTTGTAAGTGTCTTACATGTATGTCAAATGTGTGTTTAAATGGGATTCCATGGCCAGTTTGGAAACACCCATAGATGCAATCTACCACCATAGGGACCACCCAAACCATGGCACAATTGGCCCACAGCACTTCCAACACCAGTGGAATGGTCCCCATCCCCATCCATCCAATGCTGCCTCTGGGAAGTAGGGGAGGAAGCGAAAACAGCTTCACCATGGATGTGAGACATCTTCAACATGGCTGCAATTGTGAAGGCACAGCAAAGGTGCTTTTGCAGTTGCATGTCACTCGAAACCATGCTCACATTCTTCCTATAGCCATTACACAGATGTTCCTGATTCAGATCAGATGATGCTAGTGTGGATGTAGATTACTAATACAGATTACTGAGCCTTTAGCATGGATCTGATCCAGATTAACATTAGTCTCACACAAACATGTACTAAGCAGTTCCTTGATCCATGTTAAAGAGTAAGGGCAGAAAGGCCTAACACTGAATTTCCGGTTCCTTTAATAATATACTTAAAGTTCTACTATTATTTAAGAACTTGAAGTATTGTTATGAAGATGTAACTAAAGATACCTATGTATAATCACAGTTAGCAAATGAAAATCATTGGCTGCATCTTCACGGCATGTGTTATTTCGATTTAAATAATTCGAAATAACTGACCCGGAACAAAGCTGTCCACACGACTTGCAAATTGATCTGGTTCCGTGGCATTCCTTAACGCGGAATCAATCCTGGTAATCCCCACAATAGCCCTGTGCTCCCGCCCATTGCCAGTCATGGTGCCCTGTGATTGGTCCTCCCTCCCAGGATCCCACCCTCCCTTCCCTTTGCGTCATCCATGCTCCGCCGGGGATTCCCGTTCTCTCCCCTCCCCCTTCCCACCACCAGCAGCAGCAGCATCCATCCATCCATCCATCCATCCATCCATCCATCCATCCATCCATCCATCCATCCATCCATCCTGGGGCTCCTCGGTGCCCACTCCGCTTTGCCCGACTCCACCGCTGCCACCGCCGCCGCGTTCTCGGCGCCTTTTGCCTCGCTGGCCGGAGCGCGCTCGCAGCCCGGGCCACCCCTGCCTCCCCCGCCGGCGGCTCCGGCGCCCGCCGCGCCATCCATCCATCCATCCATCCATCCATCCATCCATCCATCCATCCTGGCGCTGCGGCACGGGCGGCTTCACCCTGGGGCTCCGCCGCCGCTTTTCCCCGCTTTGCCGCCACTTTGCCCCGCAGAGCCGCGGCCGCCGCTGGCTGGAAGAGGAGGACAGCCAAGGGGTGGACAAGAGGGCGGGCGGGCTCAGCGTGCCCACCGCCGGGAGGGCGAAGGGGGCTCCTCGCTCGCTCTTCCCCCTGTGGCCGGGAGGGAACTCGGAGAGCGGGGAGAGTGGGCTGGGAAAGTTCCCCGGGGACTCCCCTTTCCTTTCCTTTTGAAAGTTCAGAACTGCGCAAAAGTGAAACATTGTTATTAATCTACATTGCTACAGTGTATCTTTGGAGGTAGTGGGTGGATTCTTTCAATGAAATCATTTGAAAGCAAGCTATTGGGGAAGGGAATCCTAAACATGACGTGCCTACAATACGGAGAGCCCATTGGTTACAGTGCGATTGGGGGCGGGACAGCCTTAATACGGAATCTCATCACGGAAACGATACTGTCCACACAGTAAAAAATTAAACACGTATCAAGGGCATGTTCCGGAGTGAGACCTGTTGAGATCAGGATTTATTTCAAATCGGGATAACGTCGTTTAACATGGAAATACCGTATTAAGCTGAAGTGCCGTCTAAACTGCGCGAACTCAAAACGTTTTGAATTCGAGATAACGATGTCGTGGGGATGCGGCCATTGAGTTTGCAGTTTATCACTCAGGAAAGAGAACCTGATTCAGTTGCAGCTTGTACTGAAAATTGTGTAAGTAAGACCATTATCAGTGTAAAGACATGATATGTTTTGAAAACCTGTTTGCCCAAGTATTCCCAGGTAAATGAATTATTGCTTTATTTTTCTGCAGAGTTTTTAATACTGTGGGGATTGTATTTAGTCAAGAGAACAGGAAAGGAATTTCTGAGTAGGGAAAAACCTGAAGCATGTTTGGTTTTTAAGTTACTTTGACAAAGTTCAGCATTACCAGGAGCTGAATGTTTCCATTTGTGTGTGTGTGTGTGTGTGTGTGTGTGTTGTGTGTTGACAATACATACATATGTGTTGATGTATATTGACCATACACAGATAATCTTGACAATTATTCTAGCTGAGCTTATTAAATTGATGTACACATTGAGCCAGTGAGATGTTACAGATAGTGCATCAGATTATGGCTTAAGAGATGCCAAAGAAGCATCTCAGTCTATAAGCTCTCTATATTTGTTAACTACCACAGATAAATAACAAGGGGGACTAGCAGTGCATTAGATACTTACAGAGAGAACAAAGTTAGTAGCATAAGAGTTCCTAGACTAAGCCTTGTTCATCTGATACAACTGATGAAGTAGGCTTAGTCCACAAAAGCTCATGCTAGCAGCATCTCTAAGGTGCTACTCGACTCCCTTGCTTACTGATCCAGAGTAACATAGCTACATCTTTGAATTCTACTATGGGCAAAGTAATAATACAGCTTCCACATTATGATTAGTTCATGAACAGGCATACCTTCTCCATGGGAATACCTTTAAGTTTTCCTTGCAGCAAAGCTGAAGGCAATATATTAAACTTGGCCAAAGTCAAACCCAGGGGTATTTTGAGACATTTAATACAATAACATTGTTTGCTTCTCTGTTTTGAAATCTAAGCAACTTACTTAGCTATAGAGGTAACAGTTTTATTTGCAGAGGTTTATAATTTGTAAGGTCTAAATGCCTAAATCCTTCTGCCTTAGCTTTATGAAAACATCAGTTCGCGATTCATTTTCTGTTCTTTTTCCTTTCCCAGATGTGCTTCAACATGGTAGAAATGCATTTACTGTCAGGGAATTAAGATGTGTAGGTTATCTCTGAGATATTACCTTTTTTTCTAATTAAACCAAATGTGCCTTCTTAGTTAAGATAATTGTAAAAGCCATAATAGGTGTCACCCATTTCTAACTACCTTTCAGAAATGAAGGGAGGGGGATGATTCTGGTCTAGGACTCTGTTGCAAATGAAGCTGGTTGATTAAGGACCTTTCTGCACTTTCCATAACTACCTCAAGCTGGAGCAGCCCAGCAGCAGAAGAGGACTTGGTGTACTAGAACAAAGCCATGCATATTTTAATTGCTGTTTTTTTATATAGCTACCATGCTGCCCTGAAGATTGTATGATTTTGGAGCTATAGGCAGGAACTAAGTTCTTTGTCCAAGAATACCCAAGAGACCCATTTCAGCAGCAAAATTTGGTGTAGCACCAAAATAGGTTCCCTGTAAACCAGAACATGGAGGCATGCACAACAATTGCATACACTTGTTCTGTTCAATTTAACAACAACTGGATTGCTGGTAGATGTTTTTGAAAAGGTCTACCAGTATACCAGACTAATTTGGAGAAGGGAGGCATCTGGATCCCTTTGTGGATCTGTTGCAAGGTAAGCATGGGAATGTCCTAAAGGTATTCAGCCTCCCTGGTGACATAGAAGGCCTATCTGGTACATATACTGGACTGCCAGAAATCAAGTCAATAAAATTATTATCATAAATGCATCAAAGTTGTAGTTTTCTCATATGTTAACTATAAGATTACAACAAGTAGACTCCCTTACTGACATCTTCTTAGGAACTGAGGGTGATTGTGCACTGGCTGGTATTCCAGACTAGCAAGCATAATAGAAGACTCTGATGGGCTGGTGTGGTCTAAGAGGTGCCCTGCTCAGATAGTATGGGATCTCCTTAAATTCTAAAATATCCTGATATTCTTACTTCATCAGACCTAATACTAGAATACTAGAAGTGACAAAAACTCAGTATTAGAGCTCTGCAGTCTTTCCCCAGAAGTCGGTAATTATGCAATCAACTATGGCACTTTCTGCACTTGGCCTTATTCTGGAATGTATCTGGGATAGGGCTCTGTTGTCTGCATACTAATGCAGACTATGGTAGGCCTTGCTTGGGTGCCTGGCATAACCTGCATGAGTATGCAGACAGCAGCCCCTATTCTGGGGTATAATCCAGGATAAAGCTAAGTGCAGAAAGGCCCTATGAGTCAGACCTGCCTCCATGGTAGACAACAACAGCACTAGAAGCCTGACCTGGATCCCATATAACAAATCTATGGATGGATTTACATTTACCTTACATGCCTGGCAAGCAGCACTGGCCCAACCTGGATCTGTTCCAGCAGCAGGAATGGCCCCAAAGAATGTACTGGGATAAGCCCCTGAATCTCCTGTTACCACACTGGCACAGGAGATCATGCAATGTCTAGAGCCACTTCCATGTTTGCCAAACCCTAGGAACTAACACTCATAACCTCAGTTCCGCATGGAAACACATTTTGATGGTGCAATTTGTTGCATCTCTGAAATGCATCTGCCTGTTAGACCAGAACAGGGAAGTGGGAATCCTTTTGCACATCTTCCTGTACCAGTCTAGCCATTTCTGGAATGCTGGTAGACCTGGAAAAACAGGCCTACCAGTATTCTGGTATAGGCAGGCATTTGGCCAGCTAGAGCAGAACATGGTCCATCCCAAAGCAGGGAAGGGGTGTGGAAGCCTCTCTCTTCTACTCCAGCATGTAGAAGAAGACCAGGCTTCATGCTATCCCAGTCCCTTGGTAAGTGCCAAAAGACTCTATCTCGTGCCTTTGTTCTTTTTGTTTTTGACATTGTCTTAGGAGACCTCCTTATATCCACAAACATGGGCAGTGCAGGAAGCTCGATATAGAACTATAACAAAAATATCTGTGATCTCCAATTTGCCTTCTGAAAGTTAAACGATCAAGTGATCCTAAGTAATCTCGAAATGTCAAAACTGAACTGTTTTTGAATGAAAGTTGTTAGATTCCCACCAAAAGTTCAGACTTGCTATGCTTGACAAATATTTTATGCCAAAGCCTGAAACCGAATAATTCCAACTGTTTCTCAAAATTTGTTTCCCCTTAAATACATATATATCCAACTTCTTTTCTGCAAAGTGCAGCCTTTGTTATAGCATATGCTATATTCTTGTTTCAAAGCAAAACTTGCTATATTTGTGCAACAGATCCATTTGCATGCTCTGTAGGAGAAAGTCCATGTTTTAAAATACATTGTTATTTCTCTTAAGATTTAATTCTGCAGACATTGCCTCCTTTGCATTCAGTTAAAGTCTAGGAACTCTCATCATTACTGCTGCCAAAATATTAATATCGGTGGTCTGGAAATGTAATAACACAATGCAGTAAATGTCTTTTATCTGTATTGATTTTACAGATGAGACTGGCAAGGAAAATCATATGCCTCTATATACCTCTTAAGAAGCCAACCTGTCTATGAGGTATTTAAGGCAGGGGAGAGCTGCATTTTTGCTAGGGCATTAGTCCCAAGGATGGAAGAGTGATGTGGCAATATGGATTAATCACTATCTTTCCGTGATGTGATGTCATTGCTAGGAGCAAGAGACCAGAAAGCGCTACTTCCAGGAATGATGAAACACCTGGTACTGCCAGCCCGGTCACGTAGCTTAGATTCCACTTCCTAACTGTCTCATAAGTTGTCTTAGGCATCAAATATTCTTCACACAGATTTAATACTTTGACCATTTCAGCCTCTTGACAGAAGACTCTAAAATCAGTATTTGAATTTCTTCCCTGCTGAGTCTTCATCTTCCCGTCTTCCCTCCAAGCCTGTCTTTTTGAGGACTCTGCCTGAATCACTCAGTCCACGCAAGCATGCTGATATTTCTGTGACTACAGCATCCAGGGGTGACTTCAATTGTATGAACCAGTCATCACAAAAACTCCACAGGCAGACTTTTTATATCTCTGTGACGTAGGCTTTGTTTGATCTTAAGAAATCATACGATGACCTTAGCCAAATCTGACCAACCCCCCCCTCCCCCCACATCTATTCTTGTATCCTTCCATGAGCAGCCAACTGGCGATCTTCAGAGAGAGCCAAAACAGAACATGAAGGTAATAACTAGTACTCCTTCGTTCCTCAGAAGTAGGATATTTCCTCTGAACTGGGAGTGCTACATATAGCTACTTTTTTAAAAATCTATTGCCCTTCATAAAATATCCAAACGTAGAAGAATAAGTAAGAGGTGTCTGGATGAAGGTAGACTGAAGCTGGATTAAAATTTAGGTGTAGACAGGCCTCTCAGGTTGACAAGAAACACAGATTAAGATCTCAGCAAAAAAGTATAGTTTCTGTTTGTTCTAAACTACCACAGGCATTTTTCTCTTTTTTTGGCAAAATGGGATAAAAATAAAATGGGAACGAATAGTAATGAATGGGTTGTTGTTTTTTTAGAAAACCCACAAACAATTGAAAAAGAAGATGGATTATGTAAACAGATCATAATCACATTCCTGTCTTCTCTTTCACTAGCTGTATATATGCACAAATGTGCCAAGATAAAATGTCACATGCTACTGGTATAACTCTCTCTGTGTGTGTGCATGTGTGTGTGTGTTATATACGCATAAAAAATCTATATTTAATGTTAGTGCCACTCCAGCATCATCTATGTGAAAAGCATCTGGGAATTTTTCAATATTCTTGTCTCTTCTATATTCCCAGAAGGCTTCACAGTCCAAGAACAAGGGATCCCCTCCTTGCTCACAATGAATCTCTTCCATCAGTTCTTTCTCCCAAGGAGATATAAGTAAGGTAGGATTGTGTTAACAGCTCAGTCATCCCAATCACCTTGCCTCAGGCAGCCTCCATATGCCCTTGATCATGCCAGAGGGTTTGTTTGCTTTTGGTTTTGCAGTGGTGCCTTGGGAAAGGGTGAAAATATTTATCTTCCTGTAAGTGTCTCACAGACATTTCTGGGAAGAAAATTAATATGAAAAGAAGAATCAGGCCAGAGGTTCCCCTTAAAACTCTGATTCACCCCCAAATAGCGTGTGTGTGTGTTTGCTTTCAATTCTACCATTAGAGGCACCCAGTAGCACACCTTCTGCTGCTACATGTCCACTTGCAATGGCAGAAAGAGCCTTACAGAGATTGTGGCTCCACATTACCTTGTGCAATCACTGATCGAGGTATAAGGGAGGTACCACAGCCACTGTTGAAGATGACATATGAATGCTTGAAAGTGAAGATATGGAGTGGTGGTCATGAAATGGAGAGGCAACCAAAGTCTGGTTGCAATGGAGACTATAAAGAAAAAAAGTTGCATTGCTAACAAGGGGGGTTAGTGATGAGGAAGTAGAATATAACAGAAGAAAAAGTTCAGATTCAACCCCAGAAAGAGAGATACCGACCATTTAATGGGAAGGAAAATGGCAGCCTCAGCTACACCAGTGATTCATACAAAGACAGACTATGGTACAGAAGCGAAGACTTGCCAGTTGTATACCCAACATTATTGTGACACTAGAACTCTTAACAAATCCAGGAGGATCAAGAAGGAAGAAGGAAGGAAAGCAAAAGTGCTGACCAAGTAATTCTCCCTCAGACATCTACTCTTTTTTCTGCCTGATATCAAATGTGACCCCCAAATGTCATTGACACTGGGCAGGATCTGAGACACAGTGTGGCATAGTGCACCCAGGGGAATGGGCACTTAGTCTACCCTGCACACCATCTGAGAGCCTTGGTGGACCACTGCTGCAGCAGAATGCTTCTTGTAGCAGCCAAAAAGTGTCCAGAATTGCCACTAGGGACAAGAAGTGGAGCAGATTATTGATCCGATTTTCAGTCCCAAGTAGGGATGTGCCAGAATATTCGAAATATTCAAAATTTGTTTGAATTTGGACATTCAAGTTTGAATCAAATGCCTATGCATTCATTTTTAACATTCGAACAAATTTTGAATCTTGCAAATAATTCAGATGAATAATTTGGACATTCATATGTGTATGGATACATATGCATTACATACGTATCCATATGCATCTTATTCGTATCCCTACGGGACGAAAACGGGATGCATACAGGATAAAAACGGGGTGCGTGCAGATGCCTACGGACACATATGAATGTTGTCAACTTTCATATAAGCAAATACAAATCAAATATTTGTATGAATAGATTCAAATGTATTTGAATCGGTTCGAATTTGAATACATTCATTTTTGCTTTATTTGCACAAATTTGAACATTTGAATATTTGATCTGAATCACATCGAATGTCAAAAATTGCATTCATGCACACCCCTAGTCCTAAGCATCAATTCAAGGTATATTTTCTTCCCCTTAGGCTGAGTCCAGGACACTATATCTTCATCCTCAACCCAATCATCCTCAACAAGAGATAATCTCTACAAGATGAAAGGTAGGTTGCCATCGTCAGTGGCTGCCCAGGTGAAAAGGGTGAAAAGGGGGCAAATAGGTCCTACAGGTCCATGTCACACCTTCACTTTAAACCTTCTTCAGTCCATCTTGTGATTGCAACGCTCACACCCCTCCATTTATATCAGTTTTATCTGTGGACTTTCCACCCTGGAAAGTTCAAATGGAAAGTTCACAAATTAAATGGAAAGAAATGAAAAGGTGTGAGTGTTGCAATCAGAAGATGAACTGAACAAGGTTTAAGGTCTGACCACAGTAGGTTTCTGGAAAGGCTAATGTTTCTTGACCAAATGTGTTAATACTTACTGGCTCAAGTCATTATTAAGCTATCAGAGTTCCAACTTTCTGTATTACCCAAGGTAGTGTTCTAGATAAAGGCTGCATCCAGTGAGCCAGTTTGGTCTTGTGATTAGAGTACCAGGCTCTTATCTGATAGTCCCCCAGTTCAATTCCACACTCCATCACAAAGCCAGGTAGGTGACCTTGGGCTAGTCACAGGAGCTCTCACAGCCCCATCTACCTCACAGGGTGACTGTTGTGGGAAGAAGAACAGAAGGTTTGTCAACCACTTTGAGTTCCTTAAAGGGTGAGAAAAGTGGGGTAGGAAAGCCAACTCTTCTTCATCATCATCCAGACATTGCTTACTTATTCTGCTATATTTGGATATTCCAGAATAAAGCATCAATATTCTGGAATATCCTTGCTTTATTCCTGAATATCTAAATATAGCAGAATAAGTAACCAAGGTCTGGGTGCCATCAACCGTTCACACACTAATGACTTAACTTCATCCATTTGTTTCCTGTTCTAGCAATTTCACCCCTTGTCATTGTAACTGGTTGTATTAAAATAGCAGTTTTAAAGTACTTGTAACAAATATAGAAGACTGATTCACCAAACCCTGCCTATCAAACTGAAGAAAAGAACACGATTTTTAGCAAAATTAAGCTCAGCACTATGATCCTTTATTTATATTTTTTAAAACCAATCGTTTCACTGAGTGGAAGCAGGATTATAAAGGATATTAGAGTTGTGGAACTTATAAGACTTTACTGCCATATTTTCATATTCTGTCATCACCTTTTTTTTCCCAGGGTGCCATGAAAGCAAAGATACTAATCTGCCTGGAATCTCATCAGCATCTTAAAGACCCTAAGAATAGTTTTATTTTTGAAATGTGAATATCTTTATGGAGGGACAACATAGAATATTAAGTTTTTATTAACAGATTACCATCAACTAATTTACAACTTCATACAGTATGAAATGAACTAAGAAATTCAATGTACGCTACTTAATAATCCTTGAACATAGATTGTCTGCGACTTCTAATAATGGGAGACATTGTATACTATCACAGCCAAAGACCATCCATTATACAGTCATTTATTTGATATTAGATTCTTGCATGTTACAGAAAACTGAAACAATATAAAGCAAAATATAAACCTGAAATTAAAGACGTTATAGTCTAGACAGATGCTGATAACCTCCTCTTTCCCTAGAGCAAGAAATAAAAGATTTGAAACTGTTATGTTTTCAGCAGATACTGCTTTACTAATAGGTACTAATATTTTGCAGTATTTTTCATGAGCGAATAATATATGTATCCTGAAAAGTATAACACAGAAGTTGTACCCTCCAAAATCCTGCTTTGGTTATAGTGGGATTTATTTCCAAGTATGTGAAAGCTTGCCATACAGTGTTTACTTTTAAGCAGGTGTCATTGAACATGGTTGGACATCTCCCAAATACATGTGCATAGCACTAGGCAAAGAAGCATATGGGTTCCTATACAAAAATGTTAACTAAAATGTTTGAAAAGACATGTGATCATATATTGGGTTATATGAAATACAATTTTCTCAATCTGGCTAGGGTTACAGTGATAGGGTTAGGGTTAGCTGGTAGGGCTAACAGGGCCCTGCTGTCCGCATGATCACATAGGCTATAGGGAGGCACCAAGCGAGGCCTACAATAGTCCAGATTAGCATGTGGATAACAGACGCCTATCCCAAGTTATATTCCAGAATAAGGCCAAGTACAGAAAGGTCCCATGACTGCCAGGGTCAGGGTTACTGTTAGCGTTGGCATCAGCATCAGCAAGTGTGCTGTATTAAGAATCTCCCTTCCACACATTATTGTGGAATACAGGAGGCTCTATTCATTGCCAGTCTGCTCCATCCACAAAGGATGGAATGTGATCCACATCAGGAGGCCTCTAATCTGGATCACCAGTAGAGCTCGTTATCAAGGTTTATTGGTGTACTAGCAGTTCCTAATCCAGTTTACAGTAAGTGCAGGCTTCCATTCCAGTTTACAGGGAAACCCATTTCCATGATGTGCTCTATTACATTGCTGAAATAAGTACCCCAGGGGCTCCTAGGTTTGGAACTTTTGTTCTTAGCTACCAGAACCCTCAGGGGCTGGTTCCAAAGTTCATGCAAGGTTCAGTACAGGAACATGTCACTGTACAGTCAAGCACTGTTCCTGACTAAGGCAATCTATTCCAAGCATGGGACAGATTACCAGATCCAATCTATTGGACCAGGTAAGTGTAGAAAGGACCTAAGCTTCCTTGGAGCTTTTTGTTTTGTTTCTTTTTTCACTGCATATGAATACAGCCTTGGGGTTTTGGAACTAATGTGGAATTTGAGTTTTTTCCCCTTGGATACTCTCATCTCCATAGTAAATGGCAGGTGAGTAATTGCATGACCATCTGCTTCATAAAGTGCACTTCTCCATTCGAAGAGCTACCTCATCTAAGATTGGTTTAGAAATAAAGGCTGCCTCACATTGATGAGGGACAATGGGATATCAATATTGGCCCTCCTGGCCCACCAAATGTGCATGGGGCTCCTTCAAACTTACTGGCCATCTGATGAAGTTCCTTCAACACTGGACCAGCAGCAGCTTCTGGAAACACATCACACACCTGCCCTCTTCCTTTTGTTTTTCATTTTTGAGTACTTGGCAAAAGTTGCTAAGGCTCCAAAGTCAGAGAAGTCTGACCCAAACTTCTGGTAAGTAAAAATCATACCAAGATTCTTTGTGATGCCTTTAGTTTAAATTAAGTCCTGATAAGACTGGTAGAATCCTAACACAACATTCAGGTACAGCAGTCTAGATGCAATGTTGGCAACCTGCCAGCATGTTTCACATATCTTGCAACAGTCAAAGAATCATAAGTGGTTTTAAAATTTAACAACACTAGCACAGGTTAACTTGGAAGAAACTGCTGAACTAGACTCTACTTTTTTTTTACACATGGAAAAAGTTTTAAATGAGGTCAAACCAGATCTGTCAAAGTCTTTTCAACTCAATGTTCCATGATTTTAATTGCCTAAGTGTGGCCATTTCTTGAGAGGTAAAATGAATATTGACAGATCCTGCTTTCTTTGCAGGGCAGATTGTGCTTTTTTTTAATGTTATAACTATGCTTTACTTTACTTAATAATTATTTTTAAATCCCAACCTAAAATGCAGGCTAGGCTCATGAGATGAGCCTGAACCATAAAGAATTCTGCAACTGCAAACATAGCTTTGTTTACATCATTTCAGGTTTCTGATTTACGCTATCACCATGCCCAGGTCACATAAAAGAAAACCACAATGAATTCCAGATGGAGGAATATATTCTGTGCCACCTCAGACTGTTTCCATAAGCTTTCAGAGGAAAAGAAATCATTTCATCTTTTCATTATCTGGGAGGAGAGCTGCATCTTCTGGATTCTGCCAATTTCAACTGTCATGTATTTGAGTTTGAACTGTTTCAAGGGTGGACATCCTGAACAAGCAATTGTTAGTGTTTGTATATAGACATAAGATTGATATGCAAATACATTTTCTCTTCCTAAGTAGGCAAGCTCTTAGCATGTTGATTAAAGCATGATTTATACCAATGCAGCTCTAGAGATGCACATTTTATAGTGTGCATAAACACATTTGAGAGGTTAGTGCATAAAAGTGACATTAATGTATAAAGAGGTATTAACTTAGATTCTGGAGGAAATGCAGATTCTTTTCTTTCTTTTTTCAGGTATTTCCCAAAAAGAAAGAAAGAAATCCAAAGATATCTTTTTGTATTTTTTATCTTCAAAATGTTAGAAGCTATACAACTCCATTTTCTTTTCTTTTATTATTTTATATTTTGAGGAGCAGCGGGAGATAAAATCCCAACTGTTTTCAGTTTGCATTCTTCACTATAGTATATGGAGTCCCTCATTACCCCTGAGGGATAACTTCCTACAAAACCCTGCAATGTCAAACTCAGAAATATTCCATTATTGTGCCAACGAGAGAATGAGGGCTGGAGGAAGTGTAACCTGAAAGCTGCATTTTGAAAAGCGGGGGGAAAGATGCTACCAATACCTCCTAAACTCATAACGGCTATTGCCAAATAACTGCAACTGACTTTCAGATTTCTTAGGCCTTTTCTGCATTGGCCCTCCAAAAAACGGATCTATTAGATCCGTTTTTCGGCAATCCGTCCTTGCTGATAGATCTGTCAGATAGATAGATAGATTTGTGCATGCGTGCGTACAGAGGGCCTGCTAAAGCCAGGTGTATAACTGGCCAATGGGGTGGTGCGCTGTGCACACACGCAAAGCATGCCGGGCCCCAGCAGCCAGAATTGGCCTGGCTGCCTGCAGGTAAGGAGGGCAATGCGCCTGCGCCACCTGGGGTGGGTAGTGGGGGTGTAGGGTCAAGCCCCCCGGGCCCCAGGAGCCACAATTCTGACTTCTGGGGCAAGGGGGAGTCCAAAGAATGGAGGCCCCCAATTCTCCCTGGCTGGCTCCAGAGGAGCCAGTCATGGAGGCCGGGGGGAGGGCCCTGGGAGGACGGGTTGAGGTGGGTGCCGTGCATCCGCACGGCATCCATGCCAAATCGTTTCTCAGCCCATCCTCCCCGTGTGTGTGCAGATGTAATGGGTCCCGTAGATCCATCACAAATAGTGTTGGATCCACCAGAAAAGACGGATTGCCAAAATATGGATCTAATAGATCCATTTTTCAGTGGGCCAATGCAAAAAGACCCTATCAGGTCTTACTGGAAACCGGTTTTAGCGCCTTGTAGCACATTAGAGACACATCTCGCGCGAGCCATTGCGGAAGCAAGCTCCGCGAAGTGTCTCTAATGTGTGCTGCAATGTGGAAGGCAACTTGTCAAGTGTTTTAGATCCGTCTTTAATGGGTCCTTAATCCGTTTTAAGGGCCAATGCGGAAGCACCCTTAGGCTCTCTCAGAAGTGCCAAAATCTTATAACTGACCAAAATAGCAGCAGCTGGGTATGTGTATGAATGGAAGCCTCTTCTGCACACTGTGTCTATCGGTGGGGTCTTTTTGAAATATCCAGACTACCTTTAAAAAAAAAAAAAAACAGTTACTACTAAACATCATGCACCGCTAGTCAGAAGTGCCAAAAGTGTCACAGGGTTCCTCCAGAGAGCAAATTAAAAATATGCTTTCTTTTATTTTGCAGTAAAAGCCAACCACAGGGAGAACGGAGCATCAAACTTCAAATTCCCTGTGCAGCCACTTCTCGTCATCCAGACGGGACAAAGGAAAGTTGCCCAGGGAGGGTGGAGCTCTTCCGGAACCACGTCTCATCATCTAGATTGGATGATCAAAACTCTGCAGTACCCAGCCTCCAGGCAAAGGAAGGTGCAAAGATAAAAGCTGCTGATTAAAAAAACAGTTTTTAATAGCACACTCTCTGTGCTGCACCACCACAGTTGATGGATGGTCACATGCCCAATCACATGACTGCTGGAACAGCAGCAGCCGCAAAGTTTTTGCCACTGTCTGGAGGCACTCCAGCACTTTGCAGCAGCAGGGAGCTTCAACATCCCAACACTGACTTATAAAGCTCTAAATAACTTGAGCCCCAAATCTAAAGGAGCACCTCCTCCCATCAGCCTGTTAATTAAGATCTGCAGAAGAGGCTTTCTTGGGAATGCCATTTTCTATCAACAGTTAAAGCTGCAAGGGCACATGACAGGACTATCTTTGTGGTAGCCCCAAGGCAGTGGTGTGGCTTCCTCTCTAAAGTATAACCTGCACCCATTTAGACGCATGATGAAGATGAATCTCCTTACTCTAGCCTTTGGTTGAAGATCTAACTGAAGATCTCTCCATTTGGGCACTGTTAGGTGTAGTTTAATGAGCTCTGTGTCCTCAGCCATAGAGCAGAACAGACAGACAGACAAAGAGGATATATTAGGTTCTACTGAACAGATGCCTGTCCATTCTCCAACAAACACAGAGAAAAACACATCCTAACATTTCTAGCACTGCATACTAGCAAAGATTCAAATCAAAACAAGAAATCAAATTGATCCATTAGAGGCTACAATCTCATCCACAGGATGACATACAAACCAGCAACACTGCACATTCAATTTGGAAGCACTTTGTATGAAAAATTATTTTATTTTGATGGTGTGAAGCTATATATAAGGTATATTGCAACTGAAGAAGGCATCTCAGCCAAAATGTATGTATGGCATTGGCTCAGCTTGTGGAGCAGCATTGATTTATCCAGCTTGTCTATATCTTCCCAGTGTTCTACTTATTTATCTGGATTTAAGAACTATAGTATTTTAGTTTTGTAAACAAATTTTATGTTTCCAGCCCTACTGTCTTCAAATTGTAATTTAGCTTGTCTTACAGGTTTATGTAACTCTTCCACTATATAAAAATCACTTATTGTAATATAAAGATCAATATTGTTATTTATAAGTATTTGGTTTTGACCTGTTGTGGCATGTGATTATACTTATTTAGTCATAACTGATAACCTGGTCCTTTTTGCTTCTTCTAGAGCTGTAAATTCATCAGCCAAAAATCAAAAGCAACATACAAAATATGTGAGCAACTCTTGGTCGGCTGTAGTGCCTCCATGGGCTCCTCTATGCAGTTTGCTTGGCAGAGATATTTTGTTGCCCCTGCCTTCTTCTGGGGGAAGCTGGGGATTGAACTGGTGACCGTCTGCTTTCTGGGCTGCTTGTATTACCACTGATCTACAGCCTCTCCTACATATATGGTAGGGTTCTCATATTTGATTGAATAGTTTAGTATAAATGACTAAAGGGACATTTCTGCACATGTGTAATTTTCCACTTGATATCATTCTACATTCAATCACATCATTGCATGAAAAATGCTGATGCCAGCTGCGTACATAGAGGCTACACATCTCAGATTTTATTTACTAATTTAGCTACTTATTTATTTCATCTCATTTTAAGAGAAAAGTTCTTTATTTCATCTCATTTTAGGAGAAATATTCTTTATTTACACTCAGAGCACCTTCAAATGATTAACATAGCTAGATGGAGAAATCCCTCAACTTCATAAAGTAAAAGGAAATCAATTAAATATAACAAAGGCTATTTCCACTCTTTGGACAGCTATCCTGAGCCAGGTTGGAACTCCCTGTGATAGGCAACCCATCCCGCCCTGAATGGGTTCCTAGTGGGACAGGGTAAGGCTGTCTGTATTCCAGATATCCTATCACTGATTTTTCACTGCAGTGTAAGTAAGAATTTAAAAAGGGCTTGGTGGTTGTATACCTCTGCACTTTTGCATTAGTTCTGGATTACAGTACACTTTTTAAAAAGGAAGCATGGATTGACCCAGGCTCAAGTGTCAGCTTTGAAGACCTGGACCCAGCCTTCAAATGCAGAGAGTAAGTGTACCTAGCCTTTGGCATTTCTAGCTGGGCCATTCTCAGTGGTGCACCAGTATACAACACCACTTCTGGTGGAGAAAGCCAAACGCTCAGTAACAGTGCTATCAGTATAAAAGTCAGAAATGGCTTCCAAATTCTTCCAGGTCTTGATGGACTTCAGCTTACATCAGCATGAACAAGCATTGACAAATGCCAGGAATAATGGAAGAAGGCCCATCTGTTCTTTATAATAGTCAGGGAAAGAGGGCATCTACAGGAATAAAAAAGTGATGACTCTTCGTGATATCCCAGATGTCTGAGTCATCTGTCTTCAGGCTATTTTAAAAGAGGCTGCAGATGTATTTTCTAAATGTTTTGCTTTGCGTTGCTTGTATGGTGTTACAGGTCACCTAGACGCCCTTTGTTATATGGGTCAGTCCATGCTTCCTTTTTAAAAAGGGTACTGTAATCCAGAACTAGTGCAAAAGTGCATAGGTGCACAACCACCGAGCACTTTTTAAATTCTTACTTGCACTGCAGTGAAAAATCAGTTGTTCATTTGCTCTGTTCTTTGGCTAGCATGCCTGGATGTCCACCCATCACCCTGCAGCTGAAAGAAAAGGTGATGGATCAAGAAAGATGCTCTCATCTTGCTCAGACTTGTCAAAACCAACCTGGAAATGAATCAAATAACTTCCTAGCTTAATAAAGTTATAAAATCATATAAAATGTGGGGAAGCAAAGAATGGACAGGTGCAAGACGGGTGGCATATTCCCATGCGGTTCTTTTGACACTATTATCTGCATCTTTTAGCTTTATCTTTTGTAAAATGGGTTGAAGTCTGGAGAATATCCAGTCATATACCAAAAGGAAGAGGCTGAATGGCAGAGAGAGGGAATATGCAGAAAGATTTGAAGTTTTCCAGAACAATAACAAAAGATAAATGGAGAAGCAAGAAGCATAGGCCCTTTCTGCACTGGCCCTTATTCTGAATTATGTAATTTTCCACACTTACCTTTGTTTGATCTGGATCAGTTGATCTAGATTAAGTCAACATACTGATCAGATCTTGTGGAGGCATGGGCTGAATCAGGCCCATGTCTCTTCTCAGCTGCAAAGTTTGCATGAGTTTTGCAGGTGCTCCCTCACACCTCTGAAAGTTCCTAGCCCCAAAGCCTGGGGGGTTGGTTTTCAGTGGCTCAAGAAACAGCCCCTATTCCAAGATATAATCCGGAATAAAGCACAGTGCTGAAAGGGCTATAGAAAAATGCTGGGATCCTGCTGCAGTATTCTCAGGAATAAACTTTCTAAAGTATTTTAAGAATTTTTTTCTTCAATATTTATTAAATTCCATAAATAATTTTACTGTTCATTAGTGGGGGTTTTAATACAAAGGTTTATTTCATGCTATTAAACTTCCAAGTAGAGAACAAGAACTACAAATGAATTCAGAGGAAGGAGAAAAGAAATAATAAAGAAACAGAACACTGCTCAATACAATTTCAGGTGATTCACATCTAGAAAAAAAACTGGGAAATCATAGCTTCACTATTCTTATTGTCTGAAAAAATGTGCATTGGACTTGGTGTCAAAAAGGATTGGTTTCTAAAACTTTTAGAATGGTGATGAAGCCTGATAACTTAATCATTCTGGGTAAAAAATCAATGGAAAATTGGTAAAGGATCTAACACAGATCAATCCCAATAGCTTTCAATATGGCTTAGTAAATCATTTACCACAAATTTGCTCCAGTTCCAAAATACTAAAGAGCAATTTGGTCATAAACATTGGCACAGGTGTCAGGCTGTCATTACCTACAGCCATATTAACCGGGATTACCCTAAAGACAACAGCTATGGAGGTAATATAGCGAATGAGGTAAGTGAGATCCTACAGTATGGTGGGACCAAACTGTCCTCTTAGACCATACTAACAGAGTCCTGGGCATGTGAGATCTTCCTGGTACTGCATGCCAAAAGAGGGCTAGGCCCTCCTTTGGCACCCTGTAGTAACATGCCACCCATGCCTGTCTTGGCCCTAGGACGGTGATGACCAACCTATGACACGCGTGTCACAAGTGACACACCAAGCCCTTTTGGGTGACACACATGGCCACCCTGGCACCTGGGCGTGTAGTGCTTGCTTGTTCTTGAAATGTACAAAATACCAACTTTCAATTGAAGATTTAGCAACAAAAGTCACTAATGTAAAGAATTATTTGTTTTTGCTTTTAATAAAATACATACATCAAAAATATAACTTTTTTACTAGAGCCACAAATATCACAAAATTATGGATATTTCTAGATGTGGCACAGCACCTGAGTTAAGCTAGGTTTTCTTGTGAATTTTGACACACCGAGCTCAAAAGGTTCACCATCACTGCCCTAGGAGCAGACCTGTGCCCAGGAATGTCTGTTTGTAGAGCAGACAAAACTGCTCTCCAAATAAAATGTAGTTCAACATTGCCATGCAAAAAGACCACAGTTCAGGAGCTGCCTACATCCCGTTCTGGTGCCCAGTGACATTTTCCGAGGCTCTGAAATGATACATTTTCAAAGCCATTTCCAGAGCCTGGCAAAGATGATGCCAGGGAACATTGGACCCCAACTTGTCCATTTGTAGGGGTTACACAAGAGAACTGCGGCACAAAGGAGAGGAGAGGAAAGCAAGTACTCAGCCTAATGGCAAAACACAGGTGGCCACTAATATTGGTTCCCATCCCCTAGCTTTACCTGTTACAAGGGAGAGGTTGGTCCTCTGTGTGCCCCCATAAGGCTGACTATTAATGTCAAATACGACAATGCAGCATTTGATACAGTTAAGAAAAAGCCATTCCTTCTCACAAATGCACACCAAAAGCAAGGTGTTTGATCACATTTTCAGTGGAGTTCTGAAGTTAAAGCCTTTCAAACAGCATTCTAGTTTGAGATCTTTAAGAGGTGACTTGTTAATCGTCAAAAATCAAAAATATTTAGTTGAGAATGCACAGGCTGATGGGATTGGGAAAACATCTGCAATATTAGCTGAAACATGCAACCGGTTAGAAAATCCAAGCAGTGTGCCCTCTACTGTCCGAAATCAGGAGCTAATTTAACTCTGCTTTTCACAGGACATGAGTTATTTTTGTTAGTGAGAACAAGGAAAGAAAACTTCTTGAAAACAATGATTGTAGAAATGTGTGAAAATTCATATGGCGTTTGCAGGTAGCATGTTAGATACAAAGGTTCCAGTTTTAGTTTTAGTTTTTTAAGCTAAAAGACAGATGAATCTGTAGCAGATGTTTCATTTTGCACAAAAATGGAATGAAAGCATTCTGCTTCTTTTCCTTCCAGCCAAAATTACTGGTGATGCCACTACTCATGAGTCACACCGGTGTCACCATTGTGAAGGCCCTGGTACCAGGGGTAGTAAATTCTCCATCCAAACCACCAGTTTATATCGTAATTTTTTCCTAAAGCCCTTTCTGCACTGGGACTTATTCTGGATTATATTCTGATATACAGATTTACCATTCACATGGCAGTCCCCGCCCAGGACCTACCATAATCTGCAATAGCATGCAGAGGACAGGCCCCTGTTCCAGGACATAATCGAGAATAAGTCCCAGTGCAAAAAGGGTGCAAGTAACAGTAAAAATGACTCCCCCAAGGTGGGCAGCTCCATTACAGGCAGTGTGTTGGTTGCAAACAAGTAAAAACACAAACAAGTAAAAAAAAAAAAAACCTTCTTGATTATTCACACAGGCATTTCCTAGGCTTTTACCTGTATCATTGGCTGACTTGCTGAATAGTTTACTGCCTACCTGAATTTTATTTCATGGCTTTTAGTTTGAAATCCAGCTTATTTTTATGACAAAGTAAATAAATGCCTGGCTCCGCTGGTGTTTTTAAAAAAGTCCTTGAGTCACCTTTCATTTCAAACTGCCTTCAGTTGAGATGCTGAACTGAATTCCTGTTTGTTAGTACTATAGTTTATATTACTGTAGGATTGCCTCCTTCCTTCCTTCCTTCATGAGTTCAGTGCTGCATCTCCTCTTTCAGCAGCATGACACCCTTACGGAAAAGTGTGACACCCATCCAAGGTGCCTGGACTAAGGGAGCAAAGATGTGCTCTCTCTCAGTGGGCATCCCATCATCCTTCTCTGTGTCAGGCCCATGAGCATGTGCCAAAATGGAGACTAGGGAGCACCCGGTGATACAACAGTTTTTGTGCTTCTGCTCAGGTGCCTCTCATGCCATATCAGGAGACACAGACTGGAGGGAAGATTCTTGTTATAAAATGGCACCCAAGCCAACTGTAAGTTAATTAAACAAATTAACTACTTGCAATCAAATGACACAAAAAAATGGCTCAAAATGACCTTTCGTACCATTCCTGTCTGAGGCCTAGACCCTTCTGGGCCTCTTGTTCTTGACTCTGGAGCTGAACAGAAGAGGCCTTGTCCCCTGCTAGGCTGCTCCATCTCCTTTGGATGGCTGCCTAAATTGGAATACCGGTAGACCAATTCTAACAGATGTGCCGGTGGTCCAGGGTCCTCTGGAATGTTTTGCAGGAGTACTGTTTTGACAGTACACCATATTGCACCTCTGAAATGGATCTCCCTGGGGCTTCGAGGCAGGAACTTTCATTTCTCTCGTCCAGAGCTCTCACAGCAGGCTCCAGTACTCACACATGCTTCAGAGTGGTGTAGGCCCTGTCCTGGGATGGGGGGGTTGGTTCCACTAGCACAAAGTACCCATTAGGGACCCATTAAGGACCCATTAGGCTCAGGGCAGGAAGACCCCATTTCTACTGCAGACCCCATTAGAGCCACATTTGTTTCCATCAGTTCTAGGGAAATCCGGATTGAAAGGGTCCTTCAGGACCTATAATCCAGATTTCCTGTAGGCCCCATTAAAGGAGTCTACAATGGGGTCTTCAGGCATCAAATCCAGATTATACGGAGCGTGTTTCCACCGTGATCAGGCAATGGGCTCGGGGGGGGGGCACCCATGGGGGGGGGGGTGACCTGAAACCCAAAGCTCTGAAGCCTGTGCACAGTCTCCAAATCCAGCTCCGAAGCTGGCTCCAAAGAACAGCACAGGCTCCGAAGAGGAACCCATGAGAGAGCAATGCCAATCCTATAGACCTTTGTCAAAGGCTGTGGAGAATCTTCAATGGTTGTGGCAAGTCGCTCCAGAGAATCTCTGAAGCTTATGACATCTACAGAGATTGCACCCCCTGTCCCCCAAAAGCCTGGGGTGACGGGCAGGCCCCACGTGGATCGATCCAGATTCGCCACATGGCTGCTCCGGTATTTCCGCTGTGGACAGGCTAGCACCCATTGCTATTGGGGGCTGCACCACCCACGGGAATGCATTGGGTACCTCTCTTAATCCAGATCTAGATCTGGATTAGTTGAAGGACCCATTCCTTAGATCCGGATCATCTTAGATCCAGATTAAGGTAGGTCAGTGGGAAAAAAACTCTGGTAAGTTCATTCAAGTTTGGAGAATCTTGTTCTGAGATAGCTGGACCACTCCAGCAGAAACCTGTAAGCATCATCAGGCCCCGTAAGTGCAGAAACAGCCTAAAAGCCACTGCTATAAACTCCTATATGAAATGATCTGCTGTATTTCATCTCCACCTGTAATCTTGTTCAAAGTATGTTGAGACCATTTTGGACAGGAGAACTTGTCTCCTCCCTCCGTGTGGATGCAAAGAAGAAGGAGATGGCAGAAGGGCTCAGGACTGTGTCAGTTCTTAAAGCAACATGCTAAAAACGGCCAACTTCTGGCATCATTTCTGGTCCATTGTAATGAGTCCCAGCAATATTATTGCACTGCAAAGCAGGAGATTCACCCGTATCAGGATTTGAGTGCCACTGCAAGTCACATCATGAGTGGTTATTGCTTTTGTTACCCTGGCAGCAGTCTGGAGTTTTCTTCCCCAGATCCTGTCCTCTATCCATATCCATATGGATGCAGCTATAGTTACCATGAATCCATACCTGTGTACTTCATAGGACATCCAATGGAACAGATTAATAACTTCACCAAAAATTCAGGTTGTATGTCTCTCAAGAACTGGTAAACGATATATAAATATATAGTAGTGGTAGATTTATTTATATGATTTGAAGACCCCTAATAAGAACTTGTGTGAACAATTGCAGTTTGTCTTTAGTACTATCAAAACTGATAATGAGGGCGTGTGTTATGTATAATAAACATAATATATAGCACACTGTCAGTCCTAGCTGTCCAGTCTTTTAATAATATTAAATCTTGATTGCACTTTTAAGGGAAGGCTTTAATGTTAATGCTGCCAAAAGAAGCAAAGCTTCCCATGAATAGTGTACTGCACAAGTCCAACTCCACAGTTATCTTCTAATGAAACACAATGAATCAGAAGCCTTCTATAGGCCAAGCAAAGGCTGTCCAACTCTAGCCTGTCACATGCCATATGCTTCAAACCTGGGCTTGCCAAGCTGCTGAGCCAAGGGCTTTACTTATCAGTAAGCCTGAAGGCCAAAAGCTCCAGAAAGCTGCTAGTCAAAGACAGCTGTATGTTCTCTCTGCCTCCATATATACAATTCTTCTGCCAGTAGAAGTAATAGCTGGGTTCATGCACAGAACATTTAAAGAGAGGGCCTCTTTATTAACCTCGGCTAAATTCCATAGTATTTCTTCTGCTAACTTTAAACAACTTAATGGAGAGCCAGTGCCAATCATAGCAAGGGGAGAAGGGTGAAATCAGAGAATTTATTTTCCAGTGGTATCTCCATTGAAAGGCTAAATGTATCTTGCCTATAAAGCTCTTTGAAATGGGCCTACCAGACAAAGGAAACCAATGCAGGGATTAGATTTATAGGTAGATCTGTTTTTCTTATGGCATCGAGGAGGAATTCAAAGGCTTCCTTCTTTTTGGATTATGGTTTAACATGCTTTTTTAAAAAATGACTTTCTTGGGATCTTGTTCCATTAATATGAATTGGACATTTGCAACCTTCATTTAAATAGGACTTCACTCTGCTGTTTAAAAACTGATTTTTCTTGTTTAAGTGGGGCCTACTCCCCCTCCCACCTGGCCTATTTTACAAAGTTAAGGGATTTTCCATTTCCCTTCTTTTATTAACTGCAGAATGCATTAGCAGCATTTGTGGGACAGATTAGCTTGTTTGAAAATAGTACGCCGACGCTGTTCTGCAAGTGAATTTAAAGATATGACCAAGGCCCTTTGTGCACTGAGACACAGAAGATCCAGATGGGTAGATCTGGATTCATGGATCTACTGATCCAGATCACAGGGAGAGCAAGTGCTAACCCAGATCAAGCCTCTTGTGGCTGCATTGGAGGTAAGTCTGCCACGTTGCATTGAAAACAGTGCCCACTACTTCTGGGTCACAGTGGTGTGCCATTTGTATGTCTCCATGATACAGATTAAAGCCCTTAGGCTGGATCATTGACCCAATAAACAGAATCTACACTAAATCTGGATCAATTCAAGGGCCTCTTGATCCAGATCTAGCTTTATCTCATACAGACATATCCAGCCTACTCTGGGACAGAACCTCCTCAATCCAGATTAACTTGCAGGTGAGGAGCCCCCCAATCCACATCAGAGGTCCTCATGCAGAAAAGCCCCAAGAGAAATTCCCTTCCTGCCTAGTGATAGCAGCAAACCACATTCCTCTTCAAATCAAAGTTCCCAGTACCCAAGGTCAATTCAGGCCCATGGTCAGAATCAGTTTGGCTGTAACAGCCAGGCCTGATGATTCTGACTTCAGCACTGATCCAGACATTGATCCAGAGCTTGACTGACCTTTAGGCTGAATGCCGAGGTCTCCAGGGCTAGGAGCAAAAGTTCCTAGCCTCACAGTCTCTGGAAGTAGCATTAGGAGGGGAACACTTTGGCACACTGATCAAATTGCTTCGCTGATAGGCCCAAATACAGAGACGTGTCTCTACACAGCATACCTCCTTGTTTGGGACCGGGGCCCACACTGGTTTGCTTAGTAGTCACAATTAAAGAGGACTATCAGTGATTGCAATCATGGCTTCTCTGATCATTACATTAATGCAGGTGAAGTGTACCAGCAGAGGGTGTGACCTCACAGATCAACATTAACATGCAGATCTATGAGAGTCAGAAGCCCCGATGGACCTAAGATGGTAAACCTCACTAGTTCTTTTCACCCTGCTTAACAGCACAAGCCTATCTATCAATGTATTAATTCCTAACTTACTGTTCTTATATTCTAACCTGAACCAGCCAGCAGAGATAGCTCTCTCATGATATGGTCAACCTAGCTTCTAAAAATAACACATGGATTTTGCTGAAATCAGCACAGGCGACTAATCTGCACTTCTGTCCCAGATAGTATGTAATACAAGCTCATCAGAAATCTAGGTAAAGAGAACAATTGAAGAACCGGGATGCTAGATAAATAAAGGTGAATCACAAATGAGCAGGATAAATGGAAATGACCTCCCAAACCTTCTTGCTCTATTGCCTAGAGGCTGTAGAGCAAATAAAACAGGAAATGTGGCCAAAGTCCCTCCCGAGATGCAGAATCCTGAGCTCTTGTTCTCAGGAAAGATGTCTGCACAACTGAGGCATTTAGCAGGGACTTAGGAAGAAGTGCAAATCTGTGAGGCTTCACCCACTGCTGGCATACACCACCCATGGCTGATGGTGCATAATCCCAGTCAGAGAGGCCCTGATTGAGATTATCAGTTGACTTTGATGTTGAAGTCTACTGATGGACCAGATGGCCTAATCTGGAACATGAAGGCATGCAGAAAGAACCTGCTGGAGAAGCCATTTCAATGATGCACCAAAACACACCACCAAAATTGGTTCCCCCATGGGTACAAGACCAGGAATGAGAATTCTTGCCATTTCAGAGTGTCTGGGCCTGGGACAGGCTGAAGCCTGATCTGGCACTTTTCCAGACCACACATTTCCATGGTCCAAACTTGCTGGTCCAGACCCGCTGATTCAGACCATAGAGAGGTAAGTGAAGAAAAGTCCTAAGTATTGGTTAGAGGAAAGACAGTGGGAAGATTACTTGAGATGATGGAGGCACAGGCCTTGCACAAAGTCAATATGATTTCTGCAAGGGAAAGTCCTATCCAACTAATCTAGAGACTTTTTTATTATGTTAATGAACATGTTGATAACAGCAATCCAGTAGATCTGCTTAGCGTTTCAAAATGTTTTTGATAAAGTTCCTCAACAAAGACTTCTCCATAAGCTTAATAGCCATGAAATAAAATAACAGGCTTTATTGTGAATAAGCAACTGGCAGATTTGGAGAAGGTTCAGAAGAGGGTAACTAAGATGATCAAAACAA
The DNA here is from genome assembly GCA_023333525.1 of Aspidoscelis tigris stejnegeri. Lineage (NCBI taxonomy): Eukaryota > Metazoa > Chordata > Lepidosauria > Squamata > Teiidae > Aspidoscelis > Aspidoscelis tigris. The sequence goes on from JALMGA010000006.1 coordinate 70,689,113, forward strand.
TAGATGAGTTCCATTCCAGAAAAGAAAGGAGACAAGTGAGAGGAGTCATAATAGAGGTGTATAACATTATGCATGGTATGAAAGGGACAAGATTTTCGCCTCCCAAAATAATAGAACTAGAGGTCACCCAATAAGATTGAATTCTGGATGAATCAGAATACCTAAACACTTAGGCTGCATTCAGACACTGCTTACTTATTTTGCTATATTTGGATATTCTGGAATAAAGCATGGATATTCCAGAATGAAATACATAAGTGATGGCTGAATGCAGCCATAGTTAACTTGGAATGCACTACTAACTTGGATGGTTTCAAAAAGGTTTGGACAAATTCATAACTATATTAATAGCTATAAGCCCTGATGGAACTAGGAGGTGGTAGGTTTCCAAAGGCAAGTTGCTGAGAGACTGCAAGCAGAAAAAGGGATGTGCCTGAGTCCTGTTGGTTGACTTACTTACTTGTGCAAATGGATTGCCACAATGAGAACAACTGAACTAAATGGCCCATCCCCCCCCCGCCAGTGAGGCAATTCTTGTGTTCCTATGTTAAATTATGATCACTTGGATCCAAGAGGAACCTAAGTAGTTGCAGTCTGATGTTCCATCTCCCAGACATGTGTACAGATTAGGGGTGTGCATGAATGCAATTTTTGGATTTCGTTCAGTTCAAATCAAATATTTGAATGTTTGAACTCAAATAGAGAAAAAACAATGTATTCAAATTCGAATCTGATTCAAATACATTCGTATCTATTCATTTGAAGATACGAATGTCGACAACATTTGTATGTATCCGCATGCATCCATACACACCCGTACGCATCCGTACGCATTCGTAAGCATCCCGTTTTTGTCCCGTATGTATCCATACAAATGTGTACAGATGCAAATAAGATGTGCATGGATACGTATGTAATGCTTACATATCCATACACATGCAAATGTCCAACTGATTCATATGAATGATTCAAAACATTCAAAATTCGTTCAAATGTTTTAAAAACTAATGTAAAGACATTCTATTTGAATTTGGTCAAATTTTAAATGTTTCGAATATTCACGGACATCCCTAGTACAGATACTAAGGTGATTGGGGCAGAACATGGATCTTCTTTTAGAAGAATCTCTAATCTACCTGTGCTTTAAGAGTAACGTGTTCAGAAGCAGAACTCTATATCTGCTGCTTCTGTAATGTTCTGATTTTAGCGTTACTTACTCTGAGGTAGCTCTGGTAAGACATTGTTTTAAAACCCAAGTAATGGAAGAACCCTCTTCCTCTTCTTGCCAGGTCAGTTATCTGTGCTAGCCTGCCACAGAATGAAAACTACAGAAACCAAGGGTGTGTACAGACTTAGGAAAGCTGTGCATCAGCTGCTACTGCAAATTTACCTACAGTGGAATGATCAAGGCAGCTTTCAGATTAGGAGATTAAATCTGCAGTCGACGGAGGTCCACAACTTCCTCCTCAGTGGCTGCAAGACTTCCGTGTTGCATGGAGTGAGGCACGCATCACATTGGAAGGGGCAGCCAATGGGAGCTGAGCTGCAGGCTCAGCTCTCATTGGCTGTTTCTCACTGTCCTATCAGGACATCAGGTAAATTTGAATTTACCTTATACTGTGGTGTGAGTGTTGATTGCTCCACTGTAGGTAAATTTGCAGTAGCAGCGGCATGATGCGCTGCCGCTACGCAAAATCGGACATCGGGTGTGACACGGCTGCACATTCCAATGTGCAGCTTTCCTAAGTCTGGACACACCCTTCAACACTTGCACCACAGTATAAGGTAAATTGGAAGTTTCCTGCTGTACTGACAGGACGGCGAGAAACAGCCAACAAGGGCTGAGCTTGCAGTTCAGCTACCATTGGCTGCCCCTTCCCATGTGATGCATGCCTCATCACACATGCCACGGAAGTCTTGAAGCCACCGAGGAGGAAGGTGTGGACCTCTGTTTGGAGTGGGGACAAGGAGTCATCGCTTCGCAGCAGGTTAGCTACGTATTTTCATATAACTGCAGATTTAATCCGCTAATCTGGAAGCTGCCCAACAAGACCAATTGTGAAGGCTGGCATTACTCTGTGTAACAGAAGGACTACTGAAAGAATAAAGGGAGCTTCAGTTTAGGATCTGGTTCACCCATAGGGCAAAATGGACAGTGCCCGATCACATTTATTCATGCTTTACTATGAGGCTATTGCATAATTTCATTTTAAGATTTTTCTGTTTTAGATAAATAAGAAAGGTTAGAAATTTGAAGCCAGCTGTTTAGCCTTCCCGCTATAAACACTTGTATGTTCCCTCAAAAATAACGATTCATGTTATGTTTCTCTGGAGAGGGCAAACAACTTGGTCAGTGCTTCCTGTTACCAGCATTAGCATCCAGCAAAGCCTTCACATCCCACATGTACATTACTCAGTTCTTGCTCATCTTCGGCCTAGTACCTATTATCACACACACATACTCATACCCTCTTCAAATATAGAAAGTGGCTTTCTAAGACCCCAAGGAAATACCCTGTGTCAGATCGAGTCACATTCTGCCTGAAGCCATCTGGCCCATCTGGTTCATGCTCTTTGTGGCTTTACAGTTGACTTTATGCATATTAATTTGGTTAAAGTCCTGAAAAAGGAAAAGCTTTCAAAATCTTCCAAGCCTGAAGGAGATGGGCAGGAAAGAAATATCTTCCAAAGAGAGGTAAGGTAAAGGGATAGGCAAGTGAAGTTTCTGTTGGCAGTGCAGCACCCCAAGAGGAGCTACAAAGTGACTTTCAGGCCATGATCAGACATAAGCAAAGGGATACCTCGGAGGTGCCTCAGAGAGACTTGCACTTTGCCTCCCATCACTAAGAGGCAAAGGGCTAAAATGCTTTAAGCATCAGCACTTGCGCATGCTTAGAACATTCAGACCTTACCTTAGGTGGAAATGGCCACCTTGAAAGCACCCATGGCAGAACTCCAATGATTGTGCCGGTGCGCCTGTGCAGTGCTGTCACTGGGGCAACCTGGTGATGCAGTGTGTCATCCTGCACACACCACCAGTTGCGTGTTCCTCCTGCACGTCTTCCAACAGGAAGACCTGCGGATGGAATGTCCAGTACTTAACCAGCCCCACCACTGCTGGTGGGAAGCTCCCAGGCATGCTGAGGCATTTCTGGTTGAGAAACAGCTCTATGGGGGTGGATGCATTGTTCAGGACCTTCCCCTGCCCTGGGAGTCTTTTCAGTTGCAAACCCTGCACTGTGACTTATGGGTAATAGCATCACTGCAACATTTTAAGAGGCAACTAAAGATCCACCTCTTCTGTCTGGCCTACCCTTAGTTCTTATTATGGTTTTGTCTTAATGTATACTTGCATGGGAAGGGGACAAATCCCCTTTCCTTTTTTAATATTTACTCTTGTTAGCTGCCTTGAGTCATTGCAAAGTAGATGGAGTACAAGGATAAATAAATAAATAAATAAATAAATAAATAAATAAATAAATAAATAAATAAATAATAGATTTTGCCCCTGGGGAATGCAGCATCTGGGGTGGGGAGGGAATATTCAAACATCAGTGATTTTGTGCCTTCCTTTCCTTGGTAAACCTCGTGAGGAAGCAAAGATGGCGAATAGTTCTGGCATCCATTTTTTGGGATGCCAGATCTATGACTAAGCTTGCCAGCACTTCCAGAACTGCTCCACATCTACACACACCGGGGAAATTCCTGCAGTCGTGGAGCTGAGTCTCGGAAATACAGATGGTCTGTGTGAAGTTCAGCTGAACGTCTAATCCCTCCTATCGTCATAAGCTTTTCTTTAAAAAAAAATCGGTTAACTTTCCGTGACAGTGAGGCGATGTCGCAGGTTGAAGAGTTTGGCAATCTCCCCTTGAGGGGTTTTATAGCAGATCGGCCGCAAGTCTCTCAACCGAATTGCCATTCCCACAAACATCCCTGTCCCGTCCCATTCACAGTGCACGAAGGGCAGGTTTTTCCGTGCTTGGCAAAGCCACGCCGATCGAGCTACAGCTATTTCCTCCTGTACGGGGCGTAGTAAAGCCATTTTCCTTCCTTTCTTCAAAAATCCACTTCGCGTGTCGCCGGCATCGTTCTCCACGGAAGGAGGGAAGGGGCTGCCCGCACTTCAGACTGGGACTGGGCCGGTGGTCCTCGGGCGAGGAGGAGAGCCGCCGTCCGACGCGCGCCGCTGTTTGAGCCTCGGCCACGTGCGTCAGGCTCCTCCTGGAAGGAGAGATCGGGATCGCGGGAAGGCACGGGGCTGCGGAGTCCTGATCGCAGGATCCAACGGAGGTGATGCATCTCGGGCGACTCCGGGCTCGGATCACGATCGCCGCGTTTACGGATCTTCTCCTCGCCCAGCGCGCTCGGGTGGTGCGTGGCGAGTGCGGAGCGCCGTAAATCGACTCCTAATGACCACCTGGGCAAGAGAAAAGGAAGGCAGTTGCAGTTGCAAATCTGGATTGCTCTCGCAGACTTTTACGAAATGTACGGGGGGGGGGAGGGAAGCAACATTTCGCCCGTTTCCAAGCCCCATCTCTCCTTCCGTCGCCCTCTTCCGTGGGTCCTGTGCCGACGACTTATTTTGCAGGCGGAGGAGAGAGGGATCTCCTGCAAACGCGCGTACCGATGTGAGCTGTTTAACCAAAGGGTACCAAAAGCGGTTCTTCGAGGCGGAAGCCAAGCGAGTGAGCCCCGGCAGAAGACTGGGATCCTTGTATCGTTCGTTTATTATTCGATTTCTAGCCCTCTCATCCATAAATTGTGACCCGCCCTGAGGCCCTTGGGTGCTGTGGGGGGGAGAAATGCAAATAAATAAATAAACAGCTCCGAGCTGCTGCGGACAAGCAAAGCCGATCTGCTCCAAGCAATGCTAAGACGCAAAACGGAGACAATTTAAAGTCAACATGTTAAAATACCAAGATTTATTACTATTACTATTACTATTACTATTACTATTACTATTACTATTACTATTACTATTACTATTACTATTACTATTACTATTACTATTACTATTACTATTACTATTACTATTACTATTATTTATTGACTGTAAATAAAAGTCAAACTAGAAAGCTGAGACTCCACGGTAACTTAAGTTATTTTATACTTCAAAAGTGCAGTTTGGAGAAGAAATGAGCAATTTTTTCACACTGCACTGAAAATTGCCTATATTATCAGTTTGTCACCACATATTGCCTTTAATACCACACACACGTACAAACAGCCCATACTTTTTTACTCCTAAGTAATTTTTCATTGCTTTGGCACGTAGAAGAAATAAACTCATGATTTCCACTTGGTGCTTTTAGTAGTCATGTGAGGAATAATCAATATGTACCTAGTAAGATGAAATGGGTCTCATTCTTTTCTTACCCTTTTCTATTTCCCCATAATGTTACTCCCAGCTAAGTATATTCTAGAAAAGAGAATTCTCTTTGGAAACTGCATTTATTGAGAGGCTTCTCACAGGGGAAAGCTAAAAGAAAGTGTTCTTTTTTTTAAAGTAAAAGAAATGCTATGCATTAAAATAACACATCATCAGAAGCCAAATGCTGATGCTTTTTACCAGCACTAGAAGTGCAGAGTGAGAGGGACAGGAGTCACTGTTTATTATGACAAATTCCTAATGCTGGGTTTCCAAGAAGCCATAGGGCAATTCTGCACTGGTTGGTATACCAGACCAGCAAGGATACTGGGAGCCTCTCTTCCACAGGTTGTGGCTCCTAGTACCCTTGCTGGTCAGGGAACCTGGCCAGTGCAGAATCAACCACAGAATCCGAAGTATATTACAGAACAAGATAAACTAAGGCCATGGCTACACCTTCACTATGGGGTTTTTTTCACTAGCACTAAGTACCCATTAGGGACCCTTTAAGGACCCATTAGGCTCAGAGCAAGAAGACCCCATTAGAGCCACATTTGTTTCCACCAGTTCTAGGGAAATCCAGATTGAATGAGTCATTCAGGACCTATAATCCAGATTTCCTGTAGACCCCATTAAAGGGGTCTAAAATGGGGTCTTCAGGCAACAAATCCAGATTATACAGAGTGTGCTTCCACCGTGATCAGGCAGTTGGGTCTGGGAGGAGTTCCGGGGGGCACCCATGGGGAGGGGGGTGCCCCAAAACACAAAGCTCCTAAGCCTGTGCACAATCTCTGGAGCTGGCTCCAAAGCTGGCTCCGAAGAATAGCACAGGCTTTGGAGAGGACCCCACATGAGAGCAATACCAATCCTACAGACCTTTGTCAAAGGCTCCGGAGAATCTTTGAGTTTTGCAACAGATTACTCTGGAGAATCTCTGGAGCTTATGACAAAGCTCCGGAGATTCTCCAGAGCCACTCCAGAGAATCTTCAAAGAATCTATGGAGCATTTACAGAGATTGCACCCCCTGTCCCCCAAAAAACCTGGGGTGATGGGCGAGCCCCACGTGGGTCGATCTGGATTCGCCACACGAGTGCTCTGCCCATGGGGATGCATCAGGTACCTCCCTTAATCTGGATCTACTAGATCCGGATTAGCTGAAGGACCTATTCCTTAGATCCGGATCATCTTAGATCTTGATTAAGGGAGGTCAGTGGATGGGGAGGGTTAGGGGGAGGGGGAAGGCTCAGAGCATAGGCTTGCATACATATCATTTTCTGGGCAGCCAGGGAGCTGGAACAATGGCCTCCTGAAAGTGGATTAAAACATTAGTGCTGTGTTGGCCCAAATGAGGGAAAACCTGAAGAAAGAGAGGAAAACCCAGGGGAAAAAAACAGCTTGACATTTAAAGATGTAACCAAACGGACTGGAATTCGGGCTGAAGAAGGATGAAAGAAAGGTGTAATGTCTCTGTCTCTTGCAGACAAAGCAGACCAGCAGGAGGTTGGCCTCTATGTGGCCTAGAGGAGTTCTGCAGAGACCTCTAATCCAGATTAAGGATCAATACAGAAAAGACCAAAATTGTAGGACTTGTGCAAGCTGGTGACTTGGAGAGAAGTTCCTAAAATCTAAGAAAATGCCATAAAGGTCATAAGGGTGCTGTGTGGATCCTGCCTGAGACTCTTGCCTTCCCTCACCCCATCATCTAACCCTAGAAGCACAGATCTGTGCACCACAGTCACAGAAATTGGGGTGGCCCACAGATCTGTGCTGTTAGGGTAACACATGGGCAAGGAAAAGCAAGAGCCTCGGGCAGACTCCACACTGCACATTTATGACCTTGTGAATGTGATATGACAGTGTGGGTTCCACACGACGCTTCCCCCTTCATGGCACATGCAATACACAGGATGGATCTGGGGTGTACGCACCCCTTGCCTTGCTGCCATAAGTGCTCACAGAATACTGAAATGATATATAAGATGGAGATCTCCCATATACCCTATAGTCCCATAGATGCCATTTCTTGTTTTCAATGAACCCCACCCATGCTGCCAAGTTCACAGCTGGAATTTCAAGGCAAACATGTCTAAGAAGTTCGCTTCATATCCATTATCTCCCAAGCTAATCCAGACCATCTGATGCAAAATATTAAGGCAACAATAACCTCAACACCTTTTCTTTCTTTCTTTCTTTCTTTCTTTCTTTCTTTCTTTCTTTCTTTCTTTCTTTCTTTCTTTCTTTCTTTCTTTCTTTCTTTCTTTCTTTCTTTCTTTCTTTCTTTCTTTCTTTCTTTCTTTCTTTCTTTCTTTCTTTCCAAAATGCAGCAATCCTCATAAAGTGCTTTTGATAACTGTTTATAGCTATGTTACCATTCCTACTTTTATTTGTTCTGGAAAGCAAAGGAAGCTGTTCTAAGCATATTGCGAAGGTGATGCATTTATGCATGAAGTGGCTACCAGAAAAAGAATCCTAAGGCCTAGAAATATATGCTTTCCTTTCCTTGACTTTGTGGTTGAAGGGATGGCAGTTAAGTACTGTTACTGGAAGCATTCATGCAGCTTTCTTGGCAGATCCTGAAATGGTTTGCTAGTACCTTTTTCCAGACCAATGCTGGGGATGGACTCTTCAACTCTCTGGATTCCAGGCAATTGATCTGACACTAAGTTCTTAGGCATAACTAGAGGTGAAAAGGCTTCTGAGAAAGAAAGCAAGAAGGTCTCCTCATACCATGCAGAGCAGTACCAAAACTAGGTGCAAAACACTAATAAAGGAAAATATTGCTCAGCAAAAAGCCAGGCTCGCTCAATGGCAATTATGCCCTGCCCACTGCCTTTGACTTAGTAGGTAGAACCAAGCATACCCCAAGCATGATTTACTAGAAAATGCATACAAGTGATCCACACAACAGATAAACCCATCCTTTCCACGTTTTTAAGCTGCTGCAACATATTCATGGTCCTTGCTGATCCTCATCTTAGAACAAAGAGCTCTCTGTTTGGAATTCCACAGCATTTTGGCTGATTTTATTCTCACTTTTGTTCCCATAGATAATGAACTGGTGATTATTTTCTAAGTGATAAATCTGACAATTAGACGTTGCCTGGGATGGATTGAAGTCCAGTACTAGCTGGATGCCAACATGCGCAGGACAAAGCAACCATTTCAGGAGATCGTTTTTAATCCTGATTTTTTTTTCCCAGAGATAAAAAGCAGCCTCATGTCAATCACTGTTGTTGCCATTTCTTCCCTATGATCAGTTGCAATGAGAGCAGGACGCTTCCAAGCCAGAGCTAGTGCACTGAGAACTCAAAGACCTTCAGATTGCTGGATGTCAGTGAATGCACTATAAGCTGGAATCTGCATGGCTGTGGTCACACTTAAGTGGCAAGCTGTTTTCTTTCAGTGCTAAATAACTTTTTAAAATCACCTTTGGGGTAGATAATATGGAAAGAAAGTCACTGGTCACTTTGCTGATGCGTTCTCTTGTTCTGAAGGTGGACTGAAGCTGGATTAAACCTTAGGTGTGACCATAGCCCATGAGAACACAACCTGGATATTTTTCAGAGGGGATTAGACAAGCATATGGAGGACAGCTATATCAATGGCTACTAGATTGGATACCTAGCCACTTCCTCCAGGTTGGAAAGACAGACAGGATGCCTATAATGCCATTTTCAGGAGTCAAGAGCAGGTGAAGAAGGTTTTGCATTTGCCTTCTGCTAGAGAACACCCAGAAGCAATTGGTGGGCCATTCTGCGACACAAGAAGATGTTTGAATGTACTAATTCTTGGGCATCCACTGTGCTGCTGGGTGGTCAAAGTGGAATCCCCAGCCACTATTTGACAGGTGGGGAAGGCTTGCTCCCGGTCTCCTGTGGCCATAGTGGCAGTAGCTGTAATGTTACAATGACATTTACATTTGTTTACATTTCTATCCCGCCCCATACCTGAAGGTCTCTGGGGCCTCAAAACTGCAGCTAATCCTGTTGCAGGCGTGGAATGGGAAGCACGCCTCCTCCTTTGCCCATCAAAGTTGCCCTTGCTGCAATTTAGCATGAAGGGTTATGCACCAGCATGCAGACAGTGATCGCTTCTCTTAAAGCAGAGGGGAAATATGCTATGAAATAACCCTTCCTGTGTGGAAACTGCCAAATAGACGTTTTATTGGAATTATGTGTAGTTGCAGCCTTGGTTTTAAATTCACCAGTAAGCCTTACACCAAATTTGGTGTCTGGCATACTGTTAAGTTCTCAAAATGCCCTGCCTTATCAGCAGTGCACACACTGCTGGGATCTCACAAGAGTTTCCCTCGCCTTGGCCTCAGGGTTTCCATGTTCCAAGCATAGTAGCTACATATAAAAAGAAAGCAAACATCAAATTTTGTTGTTGTTTTAAACCTACATTATTTAATTAAATATTTAAGCAATCCACCAGAAAGCTCATAAGGGCATTATTACTGATATAAAGCACTGACACTTTCCATTTTATATGCAACATATAAAATGATCATTTACGTGGGAGCACACATACAGTACATGAATGTGTACGATCCTGAGAAATCTCTGCTAGTTTTCAGCAGCATTGTTCAAGGAAAATAATCGGTGTCACAGCAATTTTATGAGCTGAGATCAGAACAGACAGTGGTATAGGAGAGATGAAGCTCCTTGGTAACCGAAAGAGGCTTTGTGCATTTTTAGGAAAATATATGGATTTTAGATTCTGCAAAGAACGAAGTATATAAAATCTGAGGAAAGCAAGAAGCAGAATCTATGAGCAAGGTTGATCTAGTGGTTATGGAGCCGGACTCTTATCTGGGAACACCAAGGCCACATTCCCATTACAAGCTTAATCCAGCTTCCCTAAACCGAAATAACAGAATTTGCCTGATCCCATTACTTTCAACTTAATCGCATTTGATCTGGATTCTGAGGATCGTACATGGTGTACGTGACTCAAGGGGGGACTCAAGTGGCTACTTTCTAAAAGCCACTTTTTGGGGCTGCCCTGTCCTCTTCCTCCTGGCATGAACGCACTACCCATAAGGGACCCCTTCACAGAGTCTAGCTGGGTAGCTGCTGCTTGCCTGGATGGAGGAAAAATGGCACCGGGCAGCCAGTGATTCTTTCCCCTCCTCTCCCCATTGCCCAGGGCACACATCAGCAGCGGCAACTCAAGCCCCCTTCGCCCGCTCACCGCACTCAGCCTTAAAAACATTCACACATCTCCCTGAACCTGCAGCTGCTTTCCATTCTTTTCCCTTTCTAAAGGTCAGAACTTTCAGAATTGTGCAAAATTGCAACATTGTTATCAGGTGTGAGTGGGTAGATTGCTACAGTGTAGCGGCTACTGTAAGGGATGGATTTTTACAGTAAAATCACTATCTTTGGAAGCAAGCTATTGGGGGAGGGAAACCCTAAACATGCATTCTCATCCCACTAAAATGGTACGGTTCCCACAGTAAGAAATGTAAAACGTTTCAAATGCACAAACTGGAGCGAGACCTGTTGAAATGAGTGTTAACATTTACAACGCTTTGGGACGATTTAACACACAGAAAGTGTGTTAAGCCAACCTGACGTGGGGACTGCGAGGATCGAAACTGTTTCGAAACCGTTTTAAGCTTGTAATTGGAATTCACTCAGAGTTTGTTTCCACACTCCTTCATAAAGCCAGCTGGGTGACCTTGGGCTAGTCACAGCTCTCTTCTGAGCATTCACAGCCCCACCTACCTCACAGGGTGTCTGTTTTGGGGAGAATAGAAAGCTTTGTCAGCCGCATTAAATGGGTGAGAAAAGTGGGGTAGAAAAGCCAACTGTTCTTCGTCTTCTCATTACAGACGAGAAGGGCTCAGCTCATTTTGAACTCAATCCCCACATTGCTGAACCAGTTTTGAGGGGCCCATTCAGGTGTTTCCCCCCAGTTCATTGAGGGCTCCCTTGACTCGGGCTCAGCTTACCTGGCCTGAGGTGGGTCTGATAGCCTTTCATGCTGCTGCCTTTTCTGCTGCTGCCATGTTTTCTCAAATTCAGTAGAACTGTTCTTCCCCTAGTAAACCAATAATCCTAAACAGCAGCAAGCTATTGGGAGAGGTGGACACGAGTTCTTTTCCATGAACCAATTAGGGAGGGCAAAAGAGAATCATGGTACGCGTGGTCTGCTAAGTTTAATCATTACCAAAGTTAACCACCCAATTCATGTGTTTCGATGCAGACTGTGGGCCTTTTTGCACCTTCACTACTCTAGGAAAGTGACCCAAGGAAGTGAAGATGGGGAAGTGGATCTGGCATCTGCACTTCGGGATACTGGATCCATTCCTCAAGCGATGACTAAGCTCCAACCACCTCTATCCCAGAGGTGATTGTGGTGCCATGGCAATGGTGCCAACAGGCATGAGCACCACAACTGGGCGATGCAGTGCACAACTGCATCTGCAACGCTCCCTTTTCCCAGAAGAGGTGCAAAGAGAGTGTGCCAGGCTTTACCAGCTGGGGTCTAGCATAGCTGTGGAGTACAAAAATGTGCTTCAAAGCTATCCAGGCTAGGGGATCCTCTGGCATGTGTACAGTGTGAATGTTCATCCTGGAACATTTCTGGAGTTTCCCTGTTTGCTACGTGTGAATAAGCTCTGTGATCAGATTGCAGCCAAATGTGGGCCCCTCCCTCCCTAATCTGGCTCAACCAGGTTGGCTGCAAACCAAACCACACCACACCAAACCATGGAAGTGATCTTGGGATTCTGCTGAACAGCTCAATGAAGGTGTTGACCCAGTGTGCAGCAGCAGTGAACAAAAGCTAATTCAATGCTAGAGGTAATTAGGAAGGGAATAGAAAACCAGTCAGCAAGCATCAGTGTGGATCTTTATACATCTTTAAATTTATGTTCTTCAACTGCTAATGGTTTGTATGTATCCATATGAATAAGAGTACTGATCCAGCTTTTTCAAGGTCACAAGAACATAAGAGGCCTATCTAATCCAGCATCCTTAACACAGTGGCCAACCAATTGCTTCTGGCCATTCTCAAGCAGAAGACAAAGGCAAAACCTTCACCTGCTCTCGACTCCCTGCAAATGTTCTTCAGAGAAGAGTCCTCTTAGCCTTCTACAAAGATATTGGGTGCTGCCCCGATGCCTTCAACATGCAAAGCAGGTGCTCTGTCATTGACCAATTAAAACAACAAGCCTCTCAAATTTGAACCTCTTTTTGAGTCTTGTCAGGATATATTTATCTCCTGTTGTTTTAGAGATGTTATGATGTACTGCATTTATTCATATCTTAGCCACAAGCACCATTACAGAAGGCACACTGCTTCCACTGCAATTTTGTGGCAAAGTCTAGAATAATTTCTTTCTCAACAGATATTACTAGGCAGACTGAAAAGCTTAGCCTGAAGGGTGAGAGATCTTGATTGCTTTTGTTTTATAGCTGTTAGGCCAGTGATACTAGGCAACACAAGAGGACAGCCTTGCATTCCTCATTCATAAATTCTAACTAATGAACTCCCCCACCATGTTGTATTCAAACAGCTGCAAAATGACACGCAACCCCTAAATTCAGGGAGATCAAGGGCTTCTGCCAGTAGTAGTTGGTGTCTATTGTGTCTGGTGAGGTGGATAAAGGGAAGCGGTACCAAGGGGGAAGAATATAAAGCTGTAATGCTATACAAATCCACACACACACAAAATTGATGTCACTAGACACAGAGGACAAGCCACATAGTTGCTAAATTTTCTATGTTCATTCAATCATAAATTAAAAAGGGGCAGAGCAGTCACTTAGGTATGGGGTAAGGTAACGTCCTGCCCATTTTGGCTTTATAAGCCAGGTGTCCCTGTGATTTTGATTTGGTGGAAGGTTCCCGCAACAGAGCTTCCGCAGCAAGTTTTGTGAGCTGAGTAGACACCGCAGAGCAGGCGACTTCCCCATATTGCACTCATGCTTGAGGGTGGAGTGGGGCAGGTTTCGCAGACTGGGTACAAAGCAATGCGAGTGAGAAATCCAGATGGCCTGAACAGTTTGTGCTAAGGCTCGAGTGTGTCTCTGTGTACATGTGTGTGCAAACTGTGTCCCATAGCAATCTGAAGAGCAAAATTTCGGCTAGGCAAAACCGGGATAAGCCACAACCAGAAGCCTTCCCTTGAGATGTTCTCAGAAGCGTCTCATTGCACGGTGGGATCTGCAGCGTTCCAGGTGAATCTCCCAATCCTCTCTTCTCCTCCTCTGGGCACTCTGGGAATCCCAGATCACCTGTTGCGGCTGACGGCCCCTTATGAGAACAGGCCGGGGATTTTTAGAATTAACAGCGCCATTCCCTCCTCTGAATGAAACCACCTGGCTGCTTAGACGACGGCAGAAGAACTTGAGGCGGAAGGCAGCAAGGATGACTTTATTTCAAAGTAAATAGCTACATGCTGCCATTTAATCAGTCTCCACCTTCCATCCAGAAAGTATTTCTTGTGGGGAGGGGGAAACATTTTTTGCAGGGACTTTCCATCGATTCACTCCCCCCCCCCCACATCCGTGTACCTGCTTTCACAGCAACCCCGAGAGACCACATTCCTTGCGAGAACGGAGATCGAAGCCTCTCGTGTTTGGATTCCACTCGATCCGAAGTAGCTCTCCGACGGAGAGTGGGTCGTGGCGTTTTGGATCGCGCGCGAGGGCCGCCTCCCCGGCCCTTCGCTCTGCGGTCCTTCGCCGTTTGGAGAAGCGGCGGCAGGCGGCCGCACAGCAGCGCCCCCGAGTTGGGCGGAGCCAGTCCCCTCCGCGAATCCAGCTCCGCTTTTGCGGGTGTTCTCGGGCGAGCTCCATTGGCCAGCGAGCGAGCGGTGCGCGCCGGAGCCGGGGCTTGACTCCCGCAGCTCGCCGCGGCGCGCACGACACTCGGGGGGGAAACCGCGGCAGAAGGAGCGCGAGGGCGCGTAGGTTCCCGTCGGCGAGTCCGCTCGCTCCGTGCCCGAGCGCCGCGCGGAGGGGCGTGTGTCAGTGCGGGGCTCGGCCTCGCCTCCTTCCCGCCCTCCCGCCCGCCCTGGAACTGCAAGTCCCCCTCGGAGGCGGCGAGGCGAAGAAGAGGTGCGGGAAGGCAGGCAGGCGGGCAGGATGCTGAGGGAGCCGGCGCCGTTTCCACGCCTTCCTCTGGCTCCGCCGTCTCCAGCCCCCTTCGGACTTCTTCTCCTTCTCGGCCAGGCGATGAAATGAGCAGTCCTGGTCACCTCGCCCTCGCCGCCGCCTGCGCCCCTTTGCCGTCGCCGCGCGCAATTTCGGCCAGCCAAGGGCTCTGGTCCTGCCGGAGCAGGAGGAGGAGGAGGAAGAGGAGAAGCCCCAGCCCGGTGTCTCGGTCGAGCCAGGCGGGCTGAAGCAGCAGCCGCGGGAGGAGGAGACGGAGGAGAGCAGAGTCGGCAGCGAGCGGGCGCTACTTCGGAAGGGGCGTCGTCGTCGTCGTCGTCGTCGTCTTCCCTTCACACACTTTCTCCTCACGCCGCTCCCTCCAAGTGCGCCCAAGTGCCGCCGCCGCCGCCGACCTCCGTTGGCTGCTTCTCTCCTGAAACGAAGCGCGGCCGCCCGTCTCCCTCTCGCCCGCGTTCTCCAGCTCCGTTCGCTTTCGGGGCGCCGCTTGGCGCGAGCCTTCAGCCACCCTCCGGGGTGGGGAGAAGAAAAGTCGCCAGGCGGCGGGCAGGAGCAAGAGTGCGAGCGGCGCCCCGGGACCTTCCTCGCGCACGGGCCCTTGCCTCAGCACCAGCACCAGCAGCCGCCGACGCGGGGAGGGGGCCTGACGGCGAGGAG
Source organism: Aspidoscelis tigris stejnegeri (assembly GCA_023333525.1). Taxonomy (NCBI): domain Eukaryota; kingdom Metazoa; phylum Chordata; class Lepidosauria; order Squamata; family Teiidae; genus Aspidoscelis; species Aspidoscelis tigris. Next base: position 70,704,264 of record JALMGA010000006.1, read on the forward strand.
GTTGAGGGCGGGGGGGGGGGCGCCAGCTGGACTTTGGCTCTTTCCTGAGGGACGGGCGTGGGGTCGCCGTTGTCTCCGCTGCGCACACCCAGGCGGAGGACGAGGAGGAGGGAAAAGGCGGACGCTCGCCCCGCGCCGAGCTCGCGCCTCCGCAGCAGCAGCCGCAGCAGCCATGGGGAAAGGGCTGGAAGCCGCCGGACTGGGACTGGGATACTTACTGCAAATGCTCGTGTTGCCCGCCTTGGCTCTCCTCAGCGCCAGCAGCCCCGGCTCCGCCGCCGCCGCCGCCGCCGCCGCCGCGCAAGGTAAGACTGCGCCGCCCCGCTCTGCGCTGCGCCGCTCGGCTCGCTTCTCGCTATCGTTCCGTTCGCGAGCGTCGCCTGCCAGACGTGCCGGATTTCTGCGCGCTCCCTCAGAGGCACCTGGACCGGGGAGCCGCTTCCCCCGCATGGGTCGGCCCGCCCTGCCTGCAGTGGCCCCGTGGCGGGCAGCTGTCGAGCGAGCCATCCACCACCCGGCCGCGCTTTCCCGGCGGGCGGCGGCGGCGGCGCTTGCTCGCATCCTCTGTCTCTCTTGCCGCCACAGGTTAGACGGGAATCGGCAGAGGTGGAGAGCGAGAGGGAAGGGACGGCTAGAGCGGAGGGGACAGCTTCGCCCTGGGCTTGGGGGAAGAGCAGGAGGAAAGGGGCCGTGGGGCACTTGGAGCTTTATTATCTCCCCCACTCCCGCCCATGGTTCCCTCTGTGTTACCTGCGACTCCCTGGTTAGGCTTTTCTGGGGTAGAAGCCGAAGGGGTCCAACCCTCTAGCGAGGCAATCTAGACTGCCCAGCCTTTCCCAGGTTCCCTTCATATCTCCAAGTGACTGGCAGCTGATGGGTCGTCCCTGATCTTTCCCCTTCCCCTTAGAACATGTGGCCGGGGTAGGAGATCTCCTTCATCCTGGGAACCGTGGCTGAGTTTCTTGCAGGTGAGAAAGTGTGGCAGTTAGGATGGGGAACCCTCGAAGGCGACCGCGGCCGATACCTGGCGTTGACGTGGCCCTTAATATGTCAGAAGTGAAAAGGTGCAAACACACACAGAGAGAGGAGTACATGGTAGGAAGGAAATTGGACTTTTGGGACAGAGTAGGGATGCTGGAGTTTGAAACATGAACGGCTTGCTGTTTTCCGTACTCTTCCTCGTGGATTTTTCCAGCGGAGTCCTGAGGAAAAGATTGACCGGCCTTATGCTTATTTTGGGCACTTTCCTCTTGACTTGCATCCCAACCGGGTGTGTGGTATATAAATGTACGTCCGGGCACACGGTGTGTGTGTTGCTATGCAGCTAGCAGTTCCTGGCATTTTGCATAAACGACAACACACCTTATTTACGTTGTGCCTTGGTTTCTTCAGCTGCCTATAAAATTTGTTTGTTATCCTGATCTCTGCCCCCAGTTAACTTTCCTACCCTTCTGTTCTTTCCCCATAAGAGGTCCAGCTTATTTTACTCCCAAGCGCACTTAACTTCAGTAAAATATCTCCCCACCATTGTGCTACGTTAGAGCTGTCCAAGGTTGACGGAGCGAAAGCTTTTTAGAGCCCCGGGTTTCGCCCTGGGCCTGTGGCCATCTGCCATCAGGACAGGACTACTTTTCAGGATGTGGTCTTTTCTTCAAAATCTTTGCCGGAAGGGAACTGTTTCATATGGAGACAGCCTAAATGGGAGTCAAAGTGAATGGCAGGTCTCTAATGGCAGGTCTTGGCAGCCATGATGGGTGGGCGTGTGTGGCAGCTGACCTGTGGCACTGACTCTAGTGTGGAACTTGTTCCGTAGTAGTGAGCTAAGGCATGGCCAGCATAGGTTGCCTGAATAAAACTGTAGCCATCTCTCAGCAAGGGCAACAAATTGTCCTAGGGAGATCATAGGTGAGTCTTTGGAATATAATCCCTGACTTATTTTTCCCTCCTCTTTTCCAAAATGCTGGAGTCAATAACCAGACAACCACACAGCAAAGTCCTTGTGGGTCCCACTGAAACCCGTGGGGCCAGAGGGTTGGTTAGATAGCAGAGAGGGCTACAGCCTGTTCTCCCAGTGTTCCTACATTGACATTTTTATGGAAAATAAAGCTGTGCAAAGTCTGCAATCTCCTGATAGTGTCAGAGCTACTGTGTAGTATTGAACAGCAAGATATTAAACTTCTGTTGGAGCTTGTGAAAGGAGCAAGTAATCACAACAGAAACAAGCTGAAGGGAGACTTTTAAGGTTTAACTTTAAAAATAAAAGATGGATTTTCTGTTTTGCTTGGTATTTGGTTGATGGGGGGATTATATTATTTTATTTTGTTCTACTGAGAGTCAGTAGATCAAATTACTGAAGCCTCCAGCTTATGTTGAAGGTTTGCAGTCTGGTGAACTCCCTGTCTTTATCTCATAGCATCAAAACACAAATAAATGAAGGGGTTAATCAGAGAAGAAAACTAGGGTCAATAAAGACAGACAAATGGAAAGTAAATCTGATTAGTATGGAGAAAATGGGGAGAGCGGGAGGCTACTATGAATGGGACAATTAGTTGGATTGCTTGTGCTTCTGTAGTTATTAGCCATTTCTGACAGGCTGAGGTGCCCTAGAGTTGATCCGTTCTCTCTCTTTTTGCTCTGCACAGCAGGAGTTGAGCTTTGGCCAAACTGTTCTTCTTCTTGCCCTCCACACCACCTCTTTTGGTGACTGTCTAAAATATAATCTTGCACCCCACTTCAGTCCACATGCAAGCAAAACACTAGCCCTTTATATATATTTAGCTACTCCATTTAGAAAACCAGAATAAATCTTAAGCTCTTGTATTGTTGTAGACTGGAGGAAAACTGCAAAATTATATCTTTCAAATTTGCTGTATTCTCAACCCATGCATCACTGAATGTTTTGATATGCTCTGTGTAAATCTTGCAGAAGATAATGTTTTGGCTCACCTACTTTGTTGCAAGACATTTTCTTTGCAAGACTGCCTTGAACTTGCTTGTTTTGCACTAGTCCCTAATAAATGGTAGAAAGAAGGTCGAATCAATTGTTGATCTGTAAACCACGCATACAGTAAATATAGTAAAGATCAGCAGCTATATTAAGCTCGTTGAGATACCATGGAAGGAGATCTGAAATTGACTGCAAATGAGAATCGTTCTGTATGTGAGGATGGATACCCATGCCAGTTAATGGCACCGAGAAGGGTAAATGTTTTTTGCAGCTGCTGAAGATTTTAGTGTGAGCTAATTATATTCTGCAGAATGGATTCTGGGCAGAGTGATTTTTTGGGTGGGGACAAACTCCCTCCCCCCATTTCCCTCTAAGTTTTGGATTCAGCCCTAAGGCAAACAGGACGTATACAGGATATGAGGATATATCTCTGTGGGCACTGGCTTTTAAAGTATAGTGTTACAAAACTAAGTCTTAAGTAACTATCAGGAGTCTAAACAGTTGTCGTTTTAGGATATAGCAAAGTCCACAGTATTTAGAGTATTAGTTTGAAGATTTCCAGTCTTGTGCCAAGAAGATATTTTTGTCCAGTATAGTGATCATGTGAACAGAGCTGGAAGGCTGCAAAGTACAAGTTAAGATCGCTTCACTTTATTATGAATTGGACCCCATTTTAAGAAATAATAACAAAATAGACCAAAGATGACAGATTTCAGAGGAGTTCATTTCGCCAGCTGATGCAACAGCCTATCATTATGGTGAAAGTTGTGGGGCAGATATGCATGTCACACTTATAGCTGTGAAGGGTCACTGGAAAAAAAACCCCGCTGAGAACCTTTTCCACTGACAGCAAAATTTTAAAGCTAGGGTTAGACTTAAAACCACCTTAGCTAACTGTGGAATCTGCAAAGTCAAGAAAAAAGTTGAAGTTTTTCTCTCTAGAAGTTTGCTGCCACGTCAATCCCATCTCTGGCTTTGTGGTCATGGGGAAAAAATGAGCTGCTATTTCCAATTATCTTCTAAAACCCATGTCCAATTCATTTTGTAGCTGGTATATTTTCATTCGCATAGCAGTGAGATGTATGCATTCAAGGTATGTGGAGCATACTGTGTCATTTTCTGCTAATGATATGACTACTTGGGCACACTCCATGTTTCAAGGCTTGATGATAACTTTGCATTATTTCATGTTTCCAATTGTTAGAATATCCTTTTAAAAGTTTGAGCTTGTTTCATTACCTGACAAATGGTGTTCTGAGTACAGTGCTAGTAATGCCTTATGTAGTTTGTGTTGCTTCTGCTTTAACTTTTGGTGGTTGGTTGCAGTGAAGATTGGTACAGAATCAATACCACACCCACTGAAGGGTTTTGAGCCATTAACCATTATTTTAAAGCAGCACTTATATAACTGACCTTTTATTTTAGGGAAGAAAAGAAATGTAATAAGCAAACAAATAAATGAAGGGTGGAGTCTGGAAAAGGGCTAAAATGTGTCTCCAGCTGTATATAGTGCTTGCAACATTTAAGTTGTATTAGCGTGAAAGTGTTTCTTTTGCCTTGTAGGAGGAGAACCTTTTCATAATTACCATCAAATGGCTTTTTATATTTTGAATTTCCTTTCATTGGGTAATAGATGGGAGATTAATTACGCTTACCACACCTGCAAGAGCAGTGATATGTCCTAGAAATTGGACAGTTAATGGAATGCTAACTAAATATATTGATGGAAACCATTGCAGAACATCACAGCACAACTAGGATGCCAACGAGGGATGAAACCAAGTTATATTATTCATTTCTTGGCTGTCCAAATGAACTGGAGTTGTGTTGACTGAAGTGACACCTAATCTAGAAAAAAAATGCAATATCTGTATTTTTGTTGCTGTTTGTTAGAATAGAATTGGTCCTGTGAGGTCAAGGTTTGTGTGTGTGTGTATACACACACACACACACAGTGGAAAACAGATACCTCTGCTTCTAGAGGCTCCTATATGTCTATGGCATCAACAGATTAAAAACTATATGTTTACTGTAGCTAGCTTTGTTATCTGTGCAGAAACCTTCATGCATACAATCTAGCTCCTAAGCACATAAACTCCAGAGCAAATATAAGGACAGGAAATCAATGCACAGGGATAATCTTTTCTAACTTTGGATTCCAAAATGTTGGTTCATTCCACAGATAAACAGGGACAGCTATCAAGTAAGATATGACCCTTGGTTGGAAAAGTCTGACAGGTATATGTGAGGTAGAAACAAAAAGAAATAGGATATGTCAACGGTCCCTTATTGGACTTTGACTGAATGTATACCAAGCTTCTACTTTTTGTCCAGCCCCATATCAAAAACGTACAAAGAGCAGTTCTGTATTGCTCATGGTTAATGATCCTGACTCCATGCTTCATATAGTGGATAAAGGATCGATCAAATCCTCAGAAACCTTCTTCCTCCTTAAAAAAAGAATTAGCATCCAGTCTCCAGTTAAGTTTACAGACCTGGAGTGTGTCCAGACGTAGATACTGCGCATTCTGATGCGCATGGGCTTCACGCCTGATGCCCAATACTGCGTAGCTGTGGCACATTATGCCACCACTACTTCAAATTTACCTACTGTGGAATGATGAGCACTCGCTCCACAGTATCAGGTAAATTTGAATGTTCCCGCCAGTCTGGACCGGATGGCAAGAACAGCGAATGAGAGTGGAGCCTACAGCTCAGCTCCCGTTGGCTGCTCCATCCCACGTGACGCACGCCTCACCATGTGTACCATGGAAGTATCACAGCTTTCTCTGAGAAGGCTGTGGGGAGGCTGCTAAAGTCCAGATGGCACGTCATGGCTTTGCAGCAGGTAAGCTGTACTTTTTTCTCTAACAGTGGGTTTTATTCCACTAATCTGGATACTACCCTGACGTTGCTTTCGCTGAAACTAGACTGAGGCAGTGTTCAGGTATAACAAAAGGAGCAGCTTGGAGGCACTTCAGAGAGACCGTGTGTGGCCCTTGTGTTCCCAAGCCCTCTCTAATCCACTTTTAATGGCACAGAATATTCAGGCGAGGGGGTAGGGGCAGGCTGGTGTGTGAATGGTCCCACCTTGAAATCTTCTCTAAGCAGCCTCAGAGGTGCCTCAGGGATGCCTATTTTTACTGTGTCTGATCGCAGCCTTGGTTAAATCTTCTAAATGAGATCTCTTTTCTTCACGTACAGTAAAGCACATCATTCTTTTGTCTTAAAACATGAAAACATGCCTACCTTGGAACAATTGTAATTTTTATTTGCTATTAACAACACAGTTCCATAATTATCAAGAACTTTGCCCTTTTTCTTCCCTTGATCTTTTGAAGTGGGGCCTCGAGGGCTTGGGCAGTTGTGAAGTACTCTCCTTTTTCTACTACATTTTGGAAAATAAATTCACTAATTGAGTAACTGATGGATTTTTTTAAGGCCCCTCTAGAGGGATTGCAACTGAGTATAAGAATAAACCATTAAGGATAAAGCATTTAGAAGAACTGTTTATAATTAACTAGGAGGAGAATTATAATTTTCTATTATATCACTAATCTGTATTTTAATGTTTCAAGCTGTGTGCGTATTTGATTCATTCCAGTTGTCAAGATTTCCTATAACATTTCTAAGATGTTGTGTTAGATGTAAATCCAACTTTCAGACTCCAAAGTGTTGGTTTTCACAGCACTTAGCTAATGAGTAACCCAAATGAACAATAAAAAGGTCTTATATAATATTATAACATGCATGCTTCATAAAATCAGAACATTATCTGGAGATTTGATATAAAATACATTAAAAGTAAAAGATACGGCACAATACCTCAAAAAAACCTCAATGCCAATTAAAAACTTAGAGCCTGCTAATGTCCAACTCCTGTGATGAAATTTTCTTGAGACTTGTTAGTCTCAGCAGTGAAATGGGTGGGCACCCGGGAGAGGGCCTTCTCAGTAATGGCCCCCAGGCTATGGAATAGTCTCCCCATCGAGGTGCGTCAAGCTCCTTGTCTGTACATGTTCAGGAAGGCAATAAAGGCACACCTCTTTGCCCTGGCCTTTGGCTAAATGTGGTTACATTCACCACCACCCCCCACACACTTTTAAGTAGTCCTGTTTTTATTATATATCTGGTTTGTTTTAACATTCTGGGTTTTAAATGTTGTCGTCAATATAACTGTTTTAATATATATCATTGTTTTAATGTGCATTGTTACCTGCCTTGAGACTTCTGGGTATAGGACGAGAAATAAATAAATAAATAAATAAATAAATAAATAAATAAATAAATAAATAAATAAATAAAGCCTGTAGATAGGCTGCTTGATTCCCACGGACGGTCAGCATGGAATTATTTCTATGAAATTAAATGTAAGTCACCCTTGCCAGGGATTGGACTGGATAGAGACTGAAAGGCAAATGACTTTGTTTGCCAATCACTAGCAATGACCAGAGACCTCTGAAAAGAGACTGTGGGGATGGTATCAAAGTTTCTTGTGTTTGTCCAGAAAATTGCAGGGATGCATCAAGACTTTATATGTGTCCTAGCGGAATGGGACGTCTGCTCCTCCATTCAAAGTTAATCAAGGGTTATCAGTTGCAGTTTATAAATAAATAGACAGACATGATACTTTAGGTCACAATGGCTGATAGATTGTTGACTTAGGCTGGATAATCAATATAATCAGATTCTGCCATAATTATTGTCTTTAGGAATATGGTTCCAGAAAACCAGAACCACCAGTATGAATGCTGTTTAGTTAATTTATTATTTATATTTTAAAAACATTTATAGGTTATGTCTTGTCCTGCATTTCCTGGTCATGTTGACCAGCCAACCCATTTGGCTGGTTGACTGTCATCTGATGCCCAGCAATCTGGTACAACAGGGAATTCTGCTGAGGTGCTACAAGAGCTCAAAATCCTGTATTTTTATGTCTCTAATTTCCCTGTATCTCCATGGTGAGACTATTGGACCAGGAATATGTGCACATGTGCCTGTCACTATAAGAAGGGCATTTGATCGTAGCCTTTGTGAATATCTGTGGTAGCACTCACAGTAAATGGAAATAGGAGAGGCAGAGGAAGGTCTTGTAAACAAATAGTTCTCAAGCTTTCTAGAAATATGTAAAAGATTTAAGAGAAATCACGGAGGAATTACTGAGAGGAACTAAAAAAAGGAAAAGGCCAGTCACTGAATTACTGTATGTGGTCAGTCATAAATGCTTAGTTCCCTGATCTTATATTTGCTTTTTACAGCGTTCTGAATTTTTTAAAAATGGCCATTGTAGCTTGTTATACATTTTATCTTTCTGAGGCTGTTTCAGGAACACAGATTCTAACTAGTCCATATGCTGAGCTTTCAATCACAGCAGCTGCATATATCAGATTGAAATAAGCAACATACACTTATCAGCTAAGGAGTCCCCTTTCTTTGAAATATCACCTATGATATTTGAAAGCCATTATTGAACTTTTCTGTGTTATGCCTTTCATTAGGCGTTCTGATGTGTTCCACCAATGGCAGGTTCAGCTACCCTCCTCTATTTTGAGAAAGTCTTTAGATTCCCTGGTGACATATTACTGGCAGATTTATATGCTGAAGATGATGATGGAAAGTTGGGTTTGAAATAAGAAGCCAAAGGTTATACATATTACACAGAGTTGCTTCATTTTCTTCATTTTCTTTCTTCTTCTGTGTAGGCAGACTATATTTTTTTTAAAAAAAAAAGAGCCCCAAAGAGTCTGTAATTAAATTAAAGTGATAATTCTGAAAGAGGAGAATAAAAGAAGCCATATGTTCAGATATTTACCCTAAGTCACTGCATTAGCAACAGCAGCATTTTGAAAATGCTTGGTGTGGAAAAAGTGAGATATAATATGTGAATGCACTAACCTTCTGGGGAATATGCTTTTTAATTAAGCACCTAAATGCATCCTGTTGCCAAAAAGATTGCGGGTGGCGGTAGGAGATTTGAGAGAGAAAAGAGCTTAATTATCTTGATGCATCAGTGAGTGAATTCTATTTGATATGTTGTATGTAACTGTTTGTATTTGCAAAATAAATGCTGAGTAGTTTGTCAGCAAACTAGTTCACAACATTTCTCTCCCCTGTCCTTCCAAGCTCATGAGTAAGTGATAGATTAACTAACCTCAACAATCTAGGGAATGTCTGTGACTGTTATTGTTATTATACTTTAGTTTTAATGACATGATATTAGGCTATCCATTGGAGATTCTTGCAAAACGCAAGCTTCAGTAGCAAGCCATCGTGAAGAGGACAGGTGATATATAGTCAGTTTACAAGTAGCAATTGCCACTGATGAATGATTACAGGTTACTATAATGTTGCACTTGCAACATTTGCTAAAAGTTTTGCTGCTTTTGCACATAAGAACATAAGAAGAACCCTGCTGGATCAGGCCACACCCATCTAGTCCAGCATCCTGTCCACCAATTGCTTATATGCATCTCAAACAGAAGACTATGGCAGAACCTTCACCTCACATCCCAGCAAATGGTCCTAGAGGCACTCTGCTTGTCCCTTCAGCCTGGAGGATGTACATAGGCATCCATTCTAGTAACCATTGATGCAGCTGTCCATGACAGAGGGCAAAAGACAGAGGTCCAGAAGGGGTCTTGTTCTGTATTGGTTTTTCACTGACAGAGGTTGCAACCAAATCTCAGCAGCTTCCAGTGCTTCAGGGTAGAACCATTTGCTCCAACTACAGGGGTGGCCTTATGGTGTCCACGCATCTCTCTCTCTTTCTCTTCAAAGTGAAGAACTCACCTTCCAAAAGAGTGCTCCCTTGCTCTGAAAATGGCCCTGGGAAGAGGATCTTTTTTGGAACAGTGCTTGCACAAAGCAGGATAAGGGCCTTTCCACACTTAACAAAGGAGAGGCAATGCCCCCTGTTAGATGACTGTCTTCTTTGGATAGACTGTAGCATTGTCTACTGCCGTCCTACTCATAAGTAAACCAGCCCAGGGAGGCACACAGAAGGGTGTATGCCTCCTTGTTTTGGTTTAGCTGGAGTACCCATTGCAGTGGTGCACCAAATTGTGCTGCCAAAACTGGTTCTCCTGGGTTCCTGGCCATTTGAGGCTTCGCAGCATGGTCCAAAGTTCACACAAATGTAGGAGCAACATAGAGATCAACTACCCGTAGTATGGATGGAGTTGTTCTGGGCCTGCTGGGCCTCTTTAGGAGAAAACTGGGCAGATGGGGGGATAGTAGGAGGGCTTTCTCTTAAACCACAACAATGTGTGAAAGGGAGGCTTCACAGACCCCTTCTTGTTCTGCACTACTGACAACCACAGAAAACCCCAATGTTTGTTTAAACTACTAACCTGTTAATCTATTAAAGCAGTTCTATAACTGAATTCTCAAGAAGAAAATCTAAAATTATATAAGCTTTCAGTCAGCACTTCTGACAAACTGTGATTTAACTCCGTATTTTAGCTATAAAAATGAACAGGTATATGTGCCTTAGTTCTGAAAAAGTCAAGGAATTTTCATCTGATAAGAATGCATTTGGACACTGCATTTGGGGCAGACATTGTTTTGTATCTGAAACATAAGGTTTTTTAAATTATTATTATTTAGATAATTTATGTACCACTCTGTACTGCAGTTTTCGAGTGGTAACCAAAAGCAAAGTAAAACAGTTAAGAAAATTGAACGCTAAAATATAAACTAAAATTTATTCATAAGAATGTTGGTCAGAACACAAGCAAGCAGCACCTAAAATCTGTTGATTTCAGTGGATTTTACTTAGCTGTTGTTAGGATTAAACATATGAAATATTTGTTCAATCTACATACTGTATGTATAATTCCTCTTGAATTTACAGTAATAAACTTCATTTGAACATCCTTGGGATTTTTCTAAAAAAGAAAATACCCCTACTTTTTCAGTCTCCTTATACTGTTCCAGCCTCAATTAAAATTGCCTTGATTTGCTGGGGATTCTTCTATATACTTATGCATACACCATCATAATGATGCAAGCAACAGCAGCTCCTATTACATGAAGTTCAGAATAAGAATTTGCACTTACGATTTTAATAGAAAATGATTCTGGAAACTGTGAGGGGACTTTAATTATTTTTAATACCAGACATTGCTGCTTCATGTCATTTTCCAAGCTGGGGTACTAAAACTGGGGTTCTATAAACAATCATTAAGTAATTTCTCTTATATTTGTGTGTGAGACAGCAAGATGGGGAAAGAGAAGGCTGCTGTTTTCTTTGTCAAGTGTGAGTTCTTAAGCCACCCAGTGGAGATGCTAAAGTTTAGCAGGCTAAAATCTTGACATCAAAGCTGATAACAAAAGCAACAGCACTGAAAAATATTTCTTCTTTCAGGGTGATTCTGAATTACTGACCAGTGTACCAGAGCAGCAAGCGTACTACGAACCTCCCTTCTGCATACTGATGTGGTCCAAGGGAGGCCTTGGGCCAGGATGTGAGGAAGGGAAGCTGAGGTTCTTGTACACTTGCTGGTCCTGTATGCTGGCCAGGGCAAAATTTCCCTGACTTTTCTTTTCTGAGTTGAAACAGTGTGAACTCCTAGGCTGCAGGTCTGAAATCTTTTAACTTGAGTATAAGCTCTGTGGACCTCAGTGAAGTTTACTTTAGAGTGACCATGCACTGAATCACGTTTTTTGAGGCCAATCAGGAGCAGGTTGTCTCTTCTTTACAGGCACAAGTGTGGGGCAGGTTTGTGTATATGGCTGTTGTGAAGGCCATATACATTTCCACTTTTGCACAAATTTGTAATTCAGGAAAACATGATTTATTGCAAATACTCCACCAAAGAGTATTGGGCTCACATTGTAGACTTCTTTTGAGCTCATTCTGTCATAATGTTGTTGAATAGGCAGCCTTTAAAAAATAACATTAAGCCTCTGGCACATAAATTTTATCCAAGTAACAACTTAATTTGCAGCATTTTGCAATTAATGTTTTTAAAATGTGGAAGAGGGTGGGGTGTGGTTGTTTCAGTCCACACAATTGACTACTTGTCTAAGGCAACACCCATCCCTGCCAGCAGTTGCCTCAGGCCCTGTTGCTTGTCCATTGTCTGCTCCTGTTCTGTGGCCATAATGAACTCTTTCATTCATTCATTCTTGTACATTCTGTGGTGCACAAAGAAGGGGCTGAACAGAACAATCTTCAAAGGTAGTGTGTCTGTCTCTGAGCCAGGTTGAAAATATATGGAAGCTTGCTATAAGCTCTGAAGGTTTGATGTTTTTCCTTGTTTTGGTCCAAGTGTGGAAGCACCCAGGTTGTTGATTTCTACAACTAATCTGGGATAGGGACACCTTGGGATGGTTCTGGATCGGGATAAAGTTAGTCCTCTATGGACAAAGTGTACTAGGGAATTGTTTGTTCTGGGATAACAAGTGTGGAAATGGTCTGACACTTTATTGGAGGTACAAATCGCTCCTTCTCTTTAGTAAGAAGAATTGTTTATTGATCTAGGAGGAATGACACCTTTTCTTTTGAACTATTAGCTGTCTGTTTTGTGTGAACATCTCTAGTTTGTAGCTCCTAGTATACTGGAAGAGGGTGAGCACAACTGTCAGACTAAAAGAGATTCCTTAGAGCTGTTGCTTGCACTAAGCACTTTGTTCATAATGGCATGAAGAATGAAAGGCCTGTTCTGCATTGACCCTTATTCTAGATTATGGCCAATTTGCACTTGGTCCAGTAGTGAATGTGTGGTAGGCTCCCAGACGGAGCATCCACACTTGAAGAAACAGCTTCTTCTGTACAGGGGCTTACCATGTGTGGGCTACACTTGATGCAGATTTAATTGCACCATGTTTGCACCAAACCTGCCTTAGCATCAGATCTGGTCAGACTCTGGATTCACCATTTGCATGTCTTCCTGTTTGGAAGAGGTTCAGAAGGGTCATGTGCCTGCTGGTGCATGCTTACTGATGCGGTGCACTGCCCAATTGCCCCAGTGATGGTGCTGTGCAGGCATGCTGTCGCCCACACCAGTGTTTGAAGATGGCTTCCACATTTAAAGTATGTTTTGGGAAGGTTTGGGTGGGTTGAGTGGGATGGCTAATTGACTGAGGCATAGTGAGAATTCGTTCTATGTCTCAGAACGTGGACCTGCCATCCATATGTTAGTACATACTATGGCAGGTCCCAGGCAGGGTCTGCCATAGTCTGCAGCAGCATGAGGATGGCAGGTCCCTAGTCCAAGATATAAATCAGATAGGAACCAGTAGGAGAGTCAGATCAGACAAGGGGAAGTATTTCTTCATCCAGAGGGTCATCAGCATAGGGAATTGGCTGCCAGATGAAGTGACAGCGGCAACCAGCCTAGATGGCATTAAGAAAAGGTTAGGCAGATTCATGGATGATGGGCTACTTGCTGGGCTTTGAAAGCAGGAAAAAGCTTTGCCCTTGAGCTAACCATGAGATGACCCTGTATGGGACAAGGTGCTGGACTAGATGGCTTATTTTCTTATGTTCTTTAATAAGCCTAGTGTAGAGAGGGCCAAGGCACACCACAGTGCTTGCCACATCAAAATTGTTAGTGTGATCCTTGCTATTTTAATTTGCATGAAAAGAACCCTTTTCTTCTGGTTTGTTTTGCTAGTTGTACGGTATCTCTATCATTAAAGTGTTGAAGTTTTGTGTATTGCACAAAAGTCTTAAATCAAACTAAATTAATAATGAACAAAAAATCTTTAATTCATTAGCAATCTTAGTTTCTGATTTTCATAGTTTCCATGAGTTGTTTCAAAATGTGCTGACATAACTAGAAAGCAAATAAGAAGAAGCCTAAATTAATGGTGTCTGTATTTCAGTGTATGTCAATTGCTGAATCATTTTTCACATTTTATGGGTACCTTTCAGAATATTAAAGTTATACAATGCTGTACTCTGTCATACTGAGTTCTGTATGTGCAGTGTTCGTTAATGCAAATTATGTAAATCATGGTCATCTAAAACAGTCAGATTGTTGGGCAAAATCTCTAATCTGTCAGTGGTGAGTAAAGACCAATTTAATACAATTTTGCCCTTGATATTTACTCTTTAGTGCAAAGACAACCTTTGAAGGGATATCTGGCAAATAATGAGGTTGTAGAAGTTTGGAAGGGGGCATTTAATCCTTTTTTCACAGTCCCAGTGAAGATGTCTTATTAGAATTTGTTTTCTTTATAAGGGAGAAATCAGCCCAAGGTCGTCTTTCCATAATAGGTATCATGAAGGGTATTTAGAACTTGAAGCTGAATCTCAAGTAATTTAGAAGTAAATCCAGCTCAGTTTGATGGGATTTCATTCTTTCATATGTGCTTAGCGCTTTAGCATCAAGTATTTTAATAATGAGTTTGTCCAAAAAAAGTCATAACAGGTGTTTTTCTGCAGGGTGTTTTGTAGTGTGACTTCTGCCAGTTCATTTTAGCAGAGCTTTGTTGGCTGGAGATGGTGGGAGCTATCACTGTTGGAAACACCTGGAGGACCCAAAGGTCCTTTCTGCACAAATGCTTAATTCATATTAAGGGACTGTGCTGGTACACATCTAGGCCTCTGTATCCACAAGTTATTGTGTAGCATGGAGGCCCCACTTGCTAGTCTGACTCTGTCTTAATGGGACAGATAGTGAGATCTTGATTAAGGGAGACCTTAATCTGGATCTCTGGTGGACCTGTTTAACTTTTGTACTGATCCCACCCACATGTTTTTGCAATCTAGATCAGTGGGCCAGCTTAATCCACACTCATGGATCTGAATGGCAGGCAGGTAGGTGCAGAAAGAGTCAGTTAGGAAAAGCTGAAATGTTAGAGAAATTATTTTATCAGTTATTATTAGTCATTTACATGAATATTTCTGGATGCCAGCCGGGTTGACCAGGTTCATGAACAAGTTTGTTGGCTACCAGCTGGGATGATGTTTTGAATCAATTTGTGGAAGTGTGACTGACATGAAGGCGTATTGGGAGAGGGTAGGAAGAGCAAGTTACGTGCTTGTGTCCTGTTGTTGGGAGTAAGCTGTTGAACTGAATGGACCATGGGCCCAATCCAGGGGACATTTATTATGTTCTTGTTTTATATTATAGTATAAGTCACCTGGCATGGAGCCACTTTGGTCTTGTGGTTAGAGTACTTGATTCTTATTTGGAGATCTTCTGGTTCAATTCCACACTCTTACATGAAGCCAGCTGGGTGACCTTGGGCTAGTCACAGCTCTCTTTCTGTGCTCTTACAGCCCCACCTACCTCACAGGATGTCTGTTGTGGGGAAGAGAATAGAAGGCTTGTCAGCCACTCTGAGTCCCCTCAAATGGGTGAGAAATGGAGGGTAGAAAAGCTGCCACCACCACCACCACCCTTCCTCTCCTCCTCCTCCTCCTCCTCCTCCTCCTCCTCCTCTTCCTCCTCCAGGTATCAGAGCCACATGTATAGGAAAATGCGGACTGTAGATTTCTTAAAGTACCTTTTAAAATATTTCAGCTTTATGAAGCTCTACTTTTTCATTTTGTTCTCATTTATGTCATAACTGTCACACAGATGTCTGGGGGAACAATGTAATTAAGACATAAGGACAAAGCAACATTTCATTATTCAGAAAGAGAGGCCTAGTTAATGAATCTAATTTTGTTAGAATTGTGTCAGGAACATTAGCCTAGTTTCCATTTGCACTATTTAACACCAGTTTATCCAGTCTTTTGTACAGTTCTCATTATGGCACCTGCTTTTACCGCATCCATTCCTACAAGTTGATTTCTTGCATCTTTGCACCATTCCGAATTAAAACATTGAACCTCTGTGCTTATGGCAGTAGAAATGTGTATCTTGTGTTTTTATTTTATGAGAAGAGTTAGAGAAAAGTAATCTAAATTAGGGTATGCAAACTTTGGGTTTCCAAGATGAGTTTTATTTTCCTTGGGAGGAGGCACGCAAGATGCGCTAGCTTGTAAATACTGCTCTCCCTGTGGAATGTACAAGCTAGAAAATCATTCATATAATAAGTTTTTTATGGCATTATTTTGCTGTTTCATGATGGCCTTTCCCACACTTGAGGGCTGCTCTGGTACCGGTGGGTCACTGAGTTCAGACCACACTGGGGTATTACCCAGTAGCAGTTACCCACTCCAGGGGCTGTCTGCTTTTGGCACCCAACCTTCCAAGACCAGGAATTTTGCAGTTTCCAGTGAGGAGCCTTTGGGTGTGTGCTTCCTGGTGTGCTGCTGAAATGTTTCTCCAGTCATTTTCCAGACTATCCTGGTCAAAAGATTTGTCTAGTTTGGATGAAGTGTACTAGCAGTGGGCAGGACTCCCTTGGTTGCATACTAGCATGAATAAGGTGTATCCCCTTGGGCTTCTTCTTATTCCAGGATTCAAGTAAGCGCAGAAAGAATCCATAAGTAAAATGTGAGTTTTTTATGTATCAGTGTTGTACCTGGTCAGCAAACTGTAACACCTATTGTGAAATGTGATCCTGGAAATTCATGATTAACGATGAGACCCCTGTAGAACCATTGTCTTATAATAGACTGGGGGTCTGTTCTCACTTAACTGCATGAAATTATTATACAATTCCACTGCAATTAAGATTGGGTGCAGAGGGACATGTTCAAACCACAACTGGACCATCCCATCCAGATTGCCATGGAAATGGTTGCAACATCCGTTGTGCACCCAGTTATTGTACAGCTGCAGCCATGCTGCCCTACCCATTCACAGAGTTCATACATGGAAGAGAGTGCAGATGCTGTGACCCAGAGCTCACCAGCTGCTTCTAGGGAAGTTATGGATCATATGCAGAAATTCACATGAGGAGCTCCGTAGAAAGTAGTGCTAAATATATGGAACACCACTTGCTTAATTGTCATGCAAGCTTTCCCTGACTCCACTTTTTGGACAACTTTTCCCTGAACAGAATTTGTGTGTGCTCTTAAAAATATGAAGAGCTACTCATGCAAACAGCTGTCCACAAATGGTTTTGTCTATGTGTCTGAACCACCCATATGGCTCCTGGAATGTATGAAGTCCCTTAATAGTTTCAGGCTGCAGATGCTGAGAAAACTAAATAGATGTTTTGATCTTGTTTAGCAAGTGTGATGCTGTATGATTTAGTAGGGTTCACCTGGCAGTAGCTGATTTTATTTTTAAAGTCAATTTTCACAAAGGAAAGTGTGTTTATTGCTGAGAGGTTGAAATGTTAAGCTGTGTGGATTATCAGCAAATCCTATGAGAAAAGAGCAGGTTTGGATTTACCTTCATCTCTCTCCTGAGTACAGGTTCTGAAAGTCTGAGTAATAATTGAACTTCTTTTTTCCTGAGGAAATATTCTTGTGTTCTTTGAAAGCAGAATTTCATTGATTTGGGGGAAAAGTTCTTCCTTTTTGGGAGGTGTATGTTCTGTTTTACATACAGGGAAATGAAGACTAGTCAATTTGCCAGTGCGTTTTAAGCGTTGTAGTTGAGGGTCATATTTCTCTTACAGATTGTTTTACTTCTTAGCCTTTTCAAGGCAATATAGAAACTGAAAGCACAACTCCCATCAAACAAAACAAATTTTGTATGAAATGAAGCATAATAAATAAATAGCAGTTGCCCAAAGTCTGAATAAAGTCTACCATCGTATGGTCTATATCTCTGCTTTCTGCATGCTAGTATGAGATAACAGCGTTCCTCCCCATCACACTTAAAGGTCGTGTCCGGACAGGAGGAATACTTTGCAGGGACTTTGTAGAAGCTGTCAAAGTGCTGGACAAGTTCTGCAGTGTCTGCAGTCCCTGTAAAGTGAAGCTATGAAGTAATCAATATTGACTGCAAAGTTTTGCTTCCCTCTGCATTTTCCTGGGTGTATGGACGAGCTCTCTTGAGAGTTTGCCCTCACCTGGGAAGCAGCAGGCCTCTCAGAGAGGGAGGGTCTGACCACGTGGTCAGAAGAGCCCTCCCTGATTCTTTGAGTTACTGCGAGAATGTGGGGCCAATCTGTTCTCCCTGCAGAGCTCCTTTACTTCTCAGTAAGTAAGCTTCGTATTCTTAATTTATGTATCAAGGACCCCTCCTTGATCGGGTGAAGCATGGACCCAGTCTAGGACTCCCAGAATTATAGCCTAACCCATGATGGGATACTGAGGTCCACGACCAGGGCTAGTATACCGGCCCAGGGATGGATGCACATGATGCACTTCCATGGTCTGATATTCTACAGGAAGTGCTGCTGGAAGTAGGTTTGTCCTGAAAACATTCAGCTGGGGAACCTCTGATGCCTTTGGAGCCACGGTGCTTATCTCTAAGGGCCTTCCTAAGACAATCTTGAAATGGATTCTTTGTTCTGTGATTGGGTGCCCTACTCCATTCCAAAACAGAGAGGGTAGGTGTGGAACAGCCCTAAATAACTAGCATAACTAGCACGTTGAAAGGTTGAATCCCATATTCTCCGTATGCCTTTCCCTATGACAAAGACAGTAGGAATGCGTGAGTGTCTGTTCCTTCCACAATAACATGGCAGTCTGATCACAGCAAAAGGAAATCAATATGATAAAACTGGTATTGTATTTTACTATTTTCTATTTCAGCTGTAGTATATTCTAATATTATTACGTTGCTTTGTATAGATAGTATTCTCGACTTTTACTTTGCCTTAGATGGTTCAAAGCCTGTGCTAGTCCAAACGGCCTCATGCCACTTGCTGTTCAAAAAGCTGAGCCAAGTGAAGAGTGGCACGATGAGGTAGGGAAAGACCTGGGGCTTTTTTGTATTTACCTGATTAGGCTGCTGTGAACTAGGGCCCGTAAATTTCCGGTAAAGGTGGACCATTTGCACTTGTCATGAGGAAAGCTTCCCCAAAGTGTCCATCATCGATCAGAAGTGCAAATGGTCCTCCCTTTTACCAGCCAGCGCTGCTGTATCCGCTTCCTTGCTGCTGCGATTGGCCATTATGTGACATGCTTGGATGCTGTTGCAAGAGGGGCGTGTTCAGCACCCATGATCGAACACTCCTTTTGCTACTCTATGACCAGACGTCACTTCCACTGTGGCCGGGGCTGGTCCCGGGGGTCAGAAGTCCAATCACATCAGCGGTCAGTGATCGATCACGGCTGCCAACGTGACCGCACCTGCACAGACACTCCTCCCCCACCCACTGACCACAGGGAACTGGAAGAAGAGTGAATGTTTGCGCCGTTGGACGCTCCAGGTAAGCTTTTGGTAAATGTTGGTAAAGGTATGGAGCACAATTTAGTGGTCCACACCTAACCAATTAGTGAACTTCTGGGGAAGCAGAGCACACTTGGAGGCTGTAACAGCCTCCTCAAAGTGCAGTTGTTCTTCACCGGAAGTTCACTAAGTGTTGACTACTGGCTGAAGTGCGAATAGGCCTCATGTCTGTCTCTCCAGTAGCTTCCTATTTCCTTAGGAGGGCCCAGAGTTCATTGGAAGCATCATGAATGCTTGCTCTTCAAGATTTAGTGTTTTTATACATGCATTTTTACTAATGTATATTTCTCTTTGTGTCGCATTATTGTGTGATTATTCTTTAATTCTGCCATGGATGCTCTTCCTAAAACAGAGCATTTGTGCTTTGACCAAGCATCTTTGCAACAATAGTGCTTGTTGTGTAATGTGTGAAGCAACATTTACTGTAAAATGTCCTACTGTGGTTTTTGGTACCTGTTTAAATAGGCATAACTGCTTTCGTCCTGCCTTTTTTTGTGTGCCTTATTTTCCTAGAACAAAACATCAGTTGAAAAATGTCTTTAAAAGCTTTTAAAAACTTTCCTAGTTTCTTCTTCAATAAACACTGCTGTTGTATGACGTTTCTGAAAAGGAGTGTCTTAAATTTACATTTATAGGTAATCTTAAATATATAAGAAATCACTGTGTTAAAAAAACCCCTCTTAAAATAATTCATTGATATTCCACAAACTATTCATTTTGTACATCTTGTAGATTGGCTTAGTCTAAATAATTTGCTGTAACAGCAGACATTTTGAGCAGATATGATCTTAAGCACGTTGCTCTTGTCTTGGAAGAAGACGAAGCACTGCTTTTCTCGAGAGAGGAAGCTTATAGTGATCTGTGTAAAGCTGCTGTCTTGATGGAAGTTATATGAAGTTTCTTGGACATTTGCCTTTTCTAAATTCGCTGAGCCCCTGGCCCCAAATGTGATGTGTGCTTTGACAGTTGCAAGGCCACTCTAAGGTTAATGAGTTGATTTTACAGATAACATCAGATTCCACAGTCTTCATGTTTGTTTTGCATTCAGTGACAGTCATTAAATCAAGAGAAGAAATCTTTAAAACACACACACACACAAACCTTTTAGGAAGACAACATTGTATTATTTTTATTGTTATTAAACATAAATGCCCTCTTCTGTAAATAGCCACTCACTGCCTATAACCCATTGACATTAAAAGTCCATTATGTAAGCCTAGTTTAAACATCAGCTTATGGGATGTCAGATACATGCATATAGGAATTTTACATGCAATGCATAAATGCTACATCTGCAATTTTCGAAGACAATACATGAGATGAGATGTCTAAGCAGAAGTAAATACATGAACAGAAAGTATCTGCAATCAGACTGAAGTGTAAATGAAATTGCAGATAAACTTGCAATGCTCTTATTTGTAGTTAGAAGCATTTTCCAGTAAATTAAACATGCCTTGCAGGTATCAGTTACCCTAAATAACTTGGAGAATATGATGCTGGAGTTTTCAAGGGCAGTTTCTGCTCTTACCTAGCTGAAGTGGTTTAGTGGGAACTCTCCAGCGTGTTGTGGTCCAACACCAGTGGCAATGTGAAAATGCCGGTTCTGTTCTGTTCAGATGGCAGGTACTACTGGTGCACCTTTCAACAAAACTGCCCCCTGTTCCTGTCCCTGAAATGTTATGTCAGTGCACATAGGTGGGCTGTATGTTCCTCCATTTATGGTTGCTAAGAGAAACATCAATGCTACCTTTGGGAACAGTCTACATAATCTTATCTCCAGTAGCTCAAGCAAGCTTTGAAGAAGAGCATGTGAAAGCACTGTTGTCTGGTCCAAAACAGTCATAGTTGAACTGCTGATGGACCTATTTAAGCAGGTCTACTGCTAGACTAGTTCCAGGAAGCCTGTAGGATTCCACAGCTAAACTAGGAGTGCCTGTGGCACTACTGGTGTAGCCTTATACTGCAGCCTTCATACTTGTTTGGTGTGAAGACTGCATGCGGTGCCCAGTTGCACACTGCATTGCCTGATTGTCATAGCAACACATGGCTGTTGATGCAGTGAAGCAGACACTGCCACTCTGCAGTGTTCATGCTTACCCTGCTGCAGGGTAAGGTCAAGGTAGGCTTGGGACAGGATCAGGTTTTGGATGCCAGCTTCTGTCACTGAACTTAAGTTCACTGGGACACTGTCTCAGGAGAGTTTAGTGTGAAAAAGTCCTCCTTCCATGCCAGTTCTTAAAACCTAAGAGTGGGGAAGGCAGGGCAGTAATTTGCCCACCCATCACTCTTTCCAGTGCATTTTGTTTGTTAATGTGTGTGTTAATCATTGTAATGCGCTCTACATGGGGCGGCCCTTGACGATTCAGAAGCTGCAGCTAGTGCGGAGTGCAGCTGCTAGATTGCTGACTGGGACAGCTGGCTGGATGCACATCACACTGGTCTTAAAAGAGTTGCACTGGCTGCCGATTCGCTACCGAGTCCAGTTCAAGGTGTTAACTTTAACTTATAAGGCCCTAAATAACTTGGGCCCCAAACATCTGAAGGAACGCCTTCTCCCATACCAACCTGCCCCTGCTTCCTGGTTTTCCCACTGACCTCAGCAGCAAAAGGGGTGGGCACCCAGGAGAAGTGATGGCCTCCAGGCTATGGAATAGTCTCCCCCTTGAGGTGCACTTATCACCTTCACTGTACATGTTTAGGAAGGCAGTGAAGATCCACCTCTTTCCCTTGGCCTTTGGTTAAATGGGGATACACTTCCTCTTCCCACGTGCAAATGCTATTGTTACAATACATACTGTTATTGATTTAGTAATGATTGATTTTAAATGTTGTTACCTGCCCGGAGACCCCCCCTCCCCCAGGTATAGGGCAGGATAAAAGTGTAAAGAAATAAATAGCCAGAAAATGTGACTTGCTCTGCTTTCTTTCCAGTACCTAACAATGTCTCAAGTGCTGCTGTATTTAATAATTTTCAAATGCTCATATCTGGTTCTGTAGAGTATGTTGAGTGGCTTTAAAAGGCCAATGCAGCACTGCTGATGTAGTTGGCCAAGTGATGGGTCTGTGTGGGTTGGCTTTGCAGTGCCAATTTTCTGGCATTTCCACTGGCTTGTCAGAAGACAGCTGTCACTAAGAACTGTCACTTCAGGGCCAGGTTGTAAAAAAGACTTGTGAAACAGAAACATTGCATGAACACAGTGTTCTGAGAGATCTCCTTAGATTACTTATGTGTCCCTGGCATAAGGGGAGGATATAAGAGTAGCGAGAGACACGCAGAAGTGGAATATAGGATGTCCAGGCAGTAGTTCTCTTGCTGGGCTGCTGCTTGTGTTCCTTGTAATGCAGCTGAGCCACTAACAATAATCCATAGTATTTGTTTACAATCTGTGCTCCGGACTGAAAAATCTATTATTGGCAATGGGGAAAACACTTGCATAAGGAGAAAACGAGCTTTATTTTAATGCTGTGTACAGTATTTTGTAGAAAGTTCTTAAATATAGACATGTTTAGAGATAGAAATACTTTTTTATTAATATGACACTCAGTGAGAATTTGAAATTCTTCATAGCTCATACTGTGCGCATATGGGCTTCTGTAAACCTTGGCTTAAATTGTGTGCTCTTCAGGCAATTAATACACAGGCCTGCCGAAGCAGATGCTCATAGAGAAGTATATTTTGAAACATTTATCATATAAGTGAAATGCAGAAAATTATAAATGACAGTGCGGTAAAAAGAAATGTGTGCTTTACAAAGCTGTGCTATTCATCTCGAAGAAACAGGCTGTGGACTTCATATTCACTTAGAGATTGGTTCCTACAGTACCATTTGATGCTGAAATAGTATTGCCATCCAACGCTGTTCTGAGAAGTTGCCGTTCTAAAGTATCTTGTGGAAATAGCTGTTACGCTGCTACACTAATGCCATCTTGGAGATTTTTTTTTTAAAAAAAGCTAACATGCAATTTGGGATTAAAGTAATTAATTACTTTACTGCCACCCTTGCAACTGCTATAGAGTACAGTATGATTGTGACCTTTTGCTCCTACCTGCTTGTATTACCATCCTATTAGCAAAATTTGGTGAATCTGTCAACACATATAAAACTTTCCGAAGTGATAATTAGAAAGGCTTAATCTTCACAAAACAGTAAGTCTTGAGTTGTAGTTTTGGACTTTATTTTTAATTAGGTTTGTTACAGGCAATGAATGCAATTATTACCCTTGACCTCACTTTGGAAGACCCTCGTTCTTTTCAGGTTTCTTTTTTCCAAATAATTCTCAGAAATGATTCAGTGCCAGGTTGTATCCACATAGTGTATAGGACACACTCTCAGGAGTCCCAGTGGTAGACGGACCAAAAGTATCTGCCTCTGGGAAGCTTCTGAGCTATCCACTTGCCCTGGGAGAAGTTTGACGTAATGGCCTTGGTTCCATTTCTCCTGCAGAAATTCCTTTGATAGACTACAACTATGGCCAGAAGTCTGCCATTTCTGGACCATTTCTGAGTTATGAGAACTCTTCTTGGTGTCAGAGCTGTTCATGGAATTCTGTGTCATACTGCTGGGCTGAATCAAGTGACCTGCCCCAGAATGGTCTGGGCAGCCAGTGGCCTGCATTAAGGATGATCCAACGCCAGAAATTCCCAGACTCCACAGTTGCTGGCTGGGGCTGTTCTGGACAGATCCCCTCTATGAGAACACAACCTCAATAGTTCAAGAAAGGTTAGATAGATTGATGAAGGACAGGTGCATCAATAGCTACTAGAATGAATGTCTAGGTATTGCCTCCAGGTAGAAGAGAGAGGCAGGATGTCCTTCAAGACCGTTTGCAGGGAAATGAGGGCAAGTGAACACTTTTGTCTTCTGCTCAAAGCCCAAAAGCTATTGGTGGGCTGCTGCATGACACAAGATGCTGGCTTGAACTGTGGCCCGATCCTGCAGGGCTCATCTTATGTTCCTAGCACATGATTCTGATGATTCTCTTGAACCTAATTATGATATTCTTATTTTAATTTAGATTATTATATGTGGAATTAGATTCTGTGGGTTTATTTCCTGACTGGATTACCGAGTGTTTTATTGTATTTTTCAATATAAAATTTCCTTTGCTTTAAAAAAATGTTTTCATATTCTGTGTTAATCACCTGTGATAAAAATATTTAAATTCATAGTCATAATAATAGCATTAGGCAAGCAAAAATGGAAAAGATCACAAAGGGTTGCAAGTGCCAACAGTGTAAAGGAAATATCAGCGACCTCATTACCTTGTCTCTCTCAACTCCCACCCAAAAAATGTGAAGGCTGTGATAACTTGCTGCAATGTTACATTGGAACTTATGCAAAAATTACAATTTAACTTGCTGCGGGGGCGGTGGGGGGGATAGTGAAAATATAAGCCAGGATGAAAGTAGCTAGTTTTAAATTAAAACAGACAAACAGATGGATCATTAGTATGTTTGACATTACTGGGACTGGGAAAGAGCCTGTTACGTGGCTATATCAGGAGTAGGTGTTGTAACTCAGGAGAAAATGATGTGGAAGGTGGAGGTGGATGATCGTGTGATCATTGTGCTACTTGTCAAGGTGTTGATGATGAATGGGCAGTTGCAAAATTCAACTTCCTTCATTAGGATTCTTTATCTTTTAAGCTGCTTTTGAACTTTGTTTTATTTATTTATGTTTTTCAACTGCTTTGAACTGGGGAGCCACCTCAACTGGAGAGACCCAAAAGGACTGTGCTCTGACAAGTGATTGAAATAAAGGGTGCTTGGCTATACAGTAGGACACCAGACTACTCTACTATGGAGTTAAGTCAGTTTCATACTTAGGAAATAGTAGGAATAGTTTCTGTAAAATAGAACTGATAATCTCTTAGGAAAATTAGCAAAATATGCTTTTTGCTCCAATGCACTGAGGGATTTTTTGGGGGAAGGTTTTTTATTTTTAAGAAAAGACTGCCTTCCTGTATTATTAAACCTTCAGCAAAAAATAAAAAGAGGCAAAGATAGCAGCAAGCCATATCAGTTAGCCAGAAATCTTACCACTAACAAGCTTGTTTCTTTTGCTTGTGCTGTTGAACAGTCTTGAAAATAATCCTTCAGTTATCTTTACAAGAATCTCATTCTCTTTCAAAGGACCACAATAAAATGCATGCATCTAGAAAAGAGCAATTACCGGGTAATCTGCTTTTAATGCTGAGTGTATGAAAGTTTTAAAAATACTTTAAAGGGACCATCATCTGCAAACTTTTTCCTTTGAAATTTTTAAGGATATCATTGCTTGAGCCCTGTCTCTAATTCAAACAAGTTTTTGAGCTATTAGAAATTAACTGTATAAATCTTTGTTATCTCTGAAGCACAAGAAGCGTATATTGGGATGGTGCTTTGTGATGAAAACTCATTTTCCACATAAGGTCCCCTCCTGCTTCACTGTCATATATTCTCTGTAGCTATAATGAGCAACATTTCATTTAAAAGGATGGCTTTTTGTTTTTATTTGACTTTGCCCTATTTTTCTTTTTAATGATTTTGATAGTTAAGGCAAAAGATAAGATGCAGGCATTTTTTAGCCAGGTTTTCCAAATACAACCATATTGCTTGTGGCAAGTAACTATATAGTATAAAATCATGTAATTCAAGTAATTGCCCCAATGAATGGTTCTGTTACCAGTTACTTGATCATGTTCAATTCTTTGTACCCCCATGGATCATAACCCCTTTGTCCTCCATTTTTTTCAAGGTTTGCTCACACTAATGTTAATTGCTTCCATGACACTAAAACTGTCCATTTTAGGTCCTTTTCACACTTAATTTCTGTGGGTCAGTGTCCCATGGAAGTTAAGTATAGGCACAGTGGCCGGTGTTCACACTGCATATGCTGGCCCCATCCCAAAACTACCTGGCATTTACCTTAGAGCTGTCAAAGTACAGATGTTCCCAGCAATGGCCATGTGTTCCCGGTTATGGTGATTGGGCAATGCGGTGCACAGCTGTGCAGTTACAGCTGCAGTTACCCTGCCCTCATGTAGCCTTTGCATAGGAAACACGTTAATTGCAAATGCTATGTCTGGAGCTGTACTAGGGAATGGCTGTGCATGCTGGGAGCTGCTCCACAGTGTATGAAGCTCCATGCCAGATCATCCCTGGGCCATCCCCATTTTGGAAGTGTGAAAAGGCCCTTATTCTCTGCTGTCCACTTCTCCTTTTGCCTTCTAACTTTCCCAGCATCAAAGTCTTTTTCAATGCATCTTGTCTTCTCATTATGTGATCAACGTATTTGCTATTCAGCTTAAGGATTTGTCCTTCCAAAGAATAGTCAGAGCTTATTTCCTTTAAAGTTTTTTCCAGAACTCCAGTTCTTTGAAGCTCAGCCTTCCTTATGGTCCACTTCTCACAGCCATACGTTACTACTGGGGAAACCATAGCTTGGACTATGTGAATCTTTGTGAACAAGATGACATCTCTGCTTTTTAATATGATGTTCAGGTTTGCCATAATAAATACTGGGAGAGAAAGCTGGGTCTAGTTCTGCATGTCGTTTGTCTGTGGGCTACAAACATGAACAAACTAAAAGTTGTGATTCAGTTCATAACAGCCTGAACTGCAATTGAGGTGAACTGTTGTTGGATGTAGAGTCAGTTGACCGATTCAATGGTATGCAAAACACCCCACAATGTGCACTAACATAACCTGTTTCTCTAATCAACCCCCCGCCCTTCTGCCTTGTGCTTCTCTGTTTTCCTTCTTCTAGATTGTGCTCTGGAATCTCTCCCTCCTCTAGATTGTGTCCCACCATTCCTGAAGTGACATCCCATCACCCCCTGACATGTTTTGGGTCTCCTACCACCTTTCCTGCTTCATTCGCACAGCAATATGGTCTTGGAAAGACAGTGGCCCAGTCAGTGTAGCATCTTTTAGAAATACTACTAGACTTCTTAGAAGGTCTAACAGCTGCTGAAAGTGGTGCATACATCTGTTCCAGGAAGGTCTTGAATGTAATAAATCAGCCTACTGTGACAGTCAAGCTGTGTCTAATACACCTGCTCCTCCAACTGTTTTACTTCATGGGAGTGGAAGCCTGATCCCCAGTTTGCTCCAGTTTAATACTTAAGAACCCTTTGTGTCTTGAATTGCTCCTGGCAGCTCCACCAGAAGACAGGACAAAGCAGAGAAAGCAGAGGGCATGTGAGAAGGGAATCATCTGGTAAAGGTACTCCACCTATTCCTAATCTCATTCATATTGTTCTGGGCTAGTGATGTAAGAAAACTAATTCATTGTTTTTATTGTCCCCCCACTTCTTAGTGGCTACTTTCACTGGAAATTATTCATGCTTCATACAGATGTACACTCAAAACACAATATATAACATGTATACATTCCTATACATATAGGGCATATTTTCACACATTGTGATTCCATCTGCATTTTTATTTTATTGAGTTTGTATTAAAATTATTGACACATAATTCTGATTAATTTATATTCTGTGTATCCTAATTTTTCAGTCATTCCCCCAATATTCTCTCCTCCCCTCACTTAAAACTTTAAATTTTTTATCTCCTAATATAGAAGGGTATGGGTTTGTAATTTCTGCAACTTGATGCAAATGAAACTTCTACCATATTTCGATATTTATCAAGAAAATTCTGTTTCTGAATTGAACCGACAGGGTAAATGTGCAATTCTTTTCATTCAGCTTAGCTCCTGCCTATAATTTACTAGATTTGGTTGGAGGGCAATTCTGAGGCTCTGACTGAAGGAAGTATTAACTTTAAGGAAATAATATACTGTATACTGAATAGATTCATCAAGGAAGCAATTTCTTGTCAGAAAAATTCTACACAGCATACATCAGAGATTATACTATTTTGGGCAGGATATTTTCAACTGTTCCTTTTGGTTAAGACCTCAGTAAACACAGAACTCCGTAATTGCTGAAGAGGTTTGAGTGCAATAGGTTTTTATGACTGTTCCTTGTAATCAAGTACTGGAATATTTCTTGTCTTTGACATAAAACAGAGGAAGTGGTTAGAGTCAGGCCTGTAATTATCAGTAGCAGGTGCTCAATATGGAATGTCAGATAGAAGTTTTGAGAGGCAGATACTGCTTCAGGGAAAACTTTTAAAACTGTCAAAAGAAGACCAAAAGATAGTGAAAATTATGTTTGAAAAAGAAGCCAGAAATGCAAACAAAAACAACAAAAGCCTTTTAAATCTTACCAGCATTTTTAGATGGAAATGTGATATCTGCTTAACTGAACTATTACTAACTGAATTTAAATTCAAAAGAGATTAATGCAACATGTTTTAGTGCTTGCTTGGATTCTAAATATTTGTTATCTTGCTACTCTTCTGCTTGTAAAATAATGCCACTGTATGGGCTTACCTCTTTGATAAAGGAAAATGGAAGTTACTATTTGAAGAAAAAAGATTTGTACAACTTAAACCAATTGAAGGAATTTATTAGGCTACATCCAGATATCACTTACTTTTCCCACTATATTTGGATATTCTGGAATAAAGTATGGTTCAAATGGAACATTCTTCGTTCAGGAATATTCAGATTTAGTGAAATAAGTAACTGACAACTATAATGCAGTCTTAGGTTGCTAAAATTCCACACACAGTTGTAGGTAGCTGTTCCAGTTATGCTTATTTTGAAGCAAGTTCTATCAAACCATCACCACCATCACCACCACCACCATCATCATCATCATCATCATCATCATCATCATCATCATCCCACCCTATACCCAAAGGTCTTGGGGCTCAAATCTGAATATTTGTGTATAAATTGCACTGGTTCTAGGAATTAAATTATTTTAGGAAACAGACACATTTGGAAGGGCATGTAATATATTGCTTTGCGTCTTTGACATCTTTGCAGGTGTTTTGAGAAGAAGAAGATCTGGCTTTTCTACCCTGCTTTTCTCAAGCATTTAAGGGACTCAAAGTAGCTGATAAAGCTTTTCTATTCTTCTCCCCACAACAGAACACCCTGTGAGGTGGGTGGGGCTGTGAGAGCTCAGAAGAGAGCTGTGACTAGCCAAAGGTCACCCAGCTGGCTTCATGGGGGAGGGTGGAATCGAACCCGGTATTCACAGATAAGAGTCTGGCTCCCTAACCACTAGATCAAACTGGCTCACTAGTAATAAGAATTAACCCCTTGCAGTCCACTTTAGCAGAGCTACTGAAATCACTGTCTTTCATGACAGATGATTGTAGTGAGATTACTGGACCGGTATTTCAACATCATCATTTTAAAAAAAAAGAATAAGCAAAATATAGGGAGTTGGTAGCTAAGTTGATATAGTACATTTGTTATAATATAATGCTTTAACATTCCAGTGGGTTTCTGTTCCAAGCTCCCAGTAAATCTTAGGGAAATTTTGCACAGGCCAGGATATATCAGACCAGCAAGTCTGCTGGGAGCCTCCCTTCCACAGAAGAGAGAGTCTGAGTACACTTGCTGGACTGGTATACCAGACAGCACAGAATCTTCCTAAGCCAATTGGTCCATTAAGTTTTAAAAATAATTTGTTTGTCTACTTGTTCCAGAGAAGTAAGTCCAGTATGCATTGTCATATAACCTTTATGCATTTGATGCCACATGCATTTATTTATAATGCCTTAAAATTCACTTATATATCTATCCAATTAAGCACACTTGAGTTTGCAGTTAGCATTAGTTTTTAGTTTTGTTTTTCAACCAAGAAAAGAATACAGAATACACAGATAGCTGAAATGAGCAAGTAAGGAATAAAAAGCACTGTATAATGTATGATGTATGAAATACAAAGTACAGTGTATAAAATATAAGTAGGGATCGCTGGGTTCTAAACAGAGGGTGAATTCCCATTACAAGCTTAAAACGGTTTCGAAACAGTTTCAATCCTCGCAGTCCCCACGTCAGGTTGGCTTAACACGCTTTCCGCATGTTAAATCGCCCCAAAGTGTTGTAAATGTTAACACTCATTTCAACAGGTCTCGCTCCAGTTTGTGCATTTGAAACGTTTTACATTTCTTACTGTGGGAATTGTAGTGGAATGAGAATGCATGTTTAGGGTTTCCCTCCCCCAATAACTTGCTTCCAAAGATAGTGACTTTACTGTAAAAATCTACCCCTTACAGCAGCCGCTACACTGTAGCAATCTACCCACTTCACACCTGATAACAATGTTGCAGTTTTGTGCAACTCTGAAAGATCTGACCTTCAGAAAGGGAAAAGAAAGGAAAGCAGCTGCAGGTTCAGGGAGATGTGTGAATGTTTTTAAGGCTGTGGCGGTGAGCGGGCGAAGGGGGCTTGAGTTGCCGCTGCTGCTGTGTGCCCTGGGCAATGGGGAGAGGAGGGGAAAGAATCGCTGGCTGCCCGGTGCCATTTTTACTCCATCCAGGCAAGTGGCAGCCACCCAGCTAGGCTCCGTGAAGGGGTCCCTTATGGGTGGCACGTTCACGCCAGGAGGAAGAGAACAGGGTAGCCTCAAAAAGCGGCTTTTAGAAAGTAGCCACTTGAGTCCCCCCTTGAGTCACGTACGCCATGTAACATCCTCAGAATCTGGATCAAACGTGATTAAGTTGAAAGTAATGGGATCATGGAAATTCACGTTTGCATCCGGTTCTATTATTTCGGTTTAGGGAAACTGTATTAAGCTTGTAATGGGAATGCGGCCATAATCAGTCCTAAAGTAAAGCAAATGTTTTATCACCTTCAGTTGCTGAAACCAAAGCCAAGATGCAGTTTTTGACCTTGTTCTGTACCTTTTTTTATAAAAAGATCCCTGCTCTTCTAAAAATTCTGCTCCCTTTTATTCTTCATCCTTGATGTTAACTTCATCTTCTCAGTGTGTTGTGCAAATTGTTCCTCCCATTGTCACTCCTGGAATATATTTGGTTCCTACCATTCTTTAGCAAAAACGGTCTTTAGTTGCAGATATCATATACAATATGTTTTCTTTAAATTTTATCAGTTATTCTTCCCAGTAAACACAGCTGCAGGGGGCATTTCAAAATCAATTTTCAGAATGCGTTGCATTCATTTATGTACATTCACCCAATATGTTTTTTAACCTGATTACAAGACCACCATGAATGAGAAAGATTTTTGGGATCTCATTACATTTCTAACATTTACCTGCACATATCTTATCCATCTTGGCTATCTTGGCCCAGCCTAGTTGTGAAGCTGAAGAATAAAAGTGGCAGGCCAGAGCATTTTGCTGTACCTTTGGAAATGGCCTTTTCTGCTGTTATCATCTGTCTGCACCGTGGTGGTAGGAACAGTGATCTAGCCCAACTCTGAAGAGGAAGAGGAAGAGGAGGAGGAGTTGGCTTTTCCACCCTACTTTTCTCACGCATTGAAGGGGACTCAAAGCAGCTGACAAAGCTTCCTGTTCTCCGTACAACAGACACCCTGTGAGGTAGGTGGGGTTGTGAGAGCTCAGAAAGAGAGGTGTGACTAGCCCAAGGTCACCCAGCTGGCTTTCTGGAGGAGTGTGGAATCAAATGGTCTTCAGATAGAACAGTTCCAGAATGGACTTAGGTGCAGGGGCTATGTGGCCACTGCATTCTGTGGCACATACTAGCATATGGATGCAGTGGTCTGGGGATACATCCAGTGCAGCCCCAATAGACTGTGCAGATGTTACCTAGGAGTCCCTGGATTCAAATCTCTGCTGTGTCATGAAACTTCAGTGGGTGAACTTTGTGCAACTTTGTTCAGTTCTGCAAGTAGCACCTCTTAGTCAAATATCTGTAGCTGCCATGCCCAAGCCTAGAGGAGGAAAAAGGTGGGTCAGGCTCCTGTGATCATTTGGCATAAGAATACACCCCCATGTTGCATCAGCCTGCACTAATAGTTCACCTTAGTGAATGCAATGCAAAGGACCCTGTGACGAAACGGAAGAACAACTGCCTCACACCAGGATTCTTTGGGAATTCTTTTTGGATGAACAATCTCATAAAATACAAGGGATCTTAAAGGAAGTGTTAATTAGAAAAGTTTGGAATTCACTGGAATAAATTGGCTAATTTTAAGAATATTCACAATATCTCTAATGATAATACTCTCAGGAATCCAGTGACAACCAGTTTTGGGATCAGGTTTTAACAAGAGGAGGGGTTTCTGGCTGCAATTATCCACATTAGCTGACACTGGTTCATACACTGTAAAAATCAGTATTTGAGCAGACACTCTGAAGTCAGATCTATAATATTGCTGACCTTCTCAATGACCTGAAATTGAAGAAGTTAAGCATGGCGAACAGACCATTTTAATTCTGTGAGGTATTGGAAAATGCTGGATTAGTCAGTCAGTTGCATATTAATAATGTATTAAAGCACCGCTGTGAAGAAATACTTCAGAGAAAAAGAAAGAGTGCTATTGCCTAACTTCTATATTACACACAATAAATGACATATGTTCTCTTGATGGAAATGTGAAAAGTGATTTTCATCTGCAAGGTACTTATCTCATTTATATGATTATGATGGGAAAGTTCTAAAGGCAGGCATCATCCCTGTAAGTAGTGCTTTTAGATTTTTTTTTTTGCCTTATGAGTAATGTCTGCAGTTACAGTAAATGTACTTCTTCTGAGAATCCCCAGTATGCAAGAAGAATTCCTTCTCAATAGAGGTTTTACCAAAAGGAGCAGAGTTTGTTTGCAGATACTGTTTATTTCACTGCTTTGATTGGTTTTCCTTAAAAAGCCATGCATGAAATGAAGAAAGAATTCATAAAATTCTCTGTCCACTGCACGTCTGTTTAATGCTGAGCTCTGCAAATGTATGAGAGAACCACCAGAGCTGGTACTAGAGAAAGTGGAAGAACTGGTGGAGATAGTGAAACTACAGAGGAAGTTTATGTTGTGGGGTATTCTACAAAAAATTATTGAAATCAATAGAAGTAGGCTGTCTGCAAGGCAGCAACTCAGGTGAAAAATCTAAGCAGCAACTTCACAAGATAACTCTTACAAAATTGTAAGTTTTTCTTCTGTGGGTCTACCCTACCCAATTATCATTATCATGAGATGGTAAGTAAGTCAGCATGCACATGGAGAAAGAAAAAGCTCAAAAGTGGCTTAGAGTGGCAGCATCCATAAGCTAGGGTACTTCCAATGAGCATTCTTTGACCTTTAATGTGACTTAGAAGTAGAATGAGGACACCGGCATTCACATGCTACCGCATCTACGTTGCTTTTGCGCTCACCCCCAGTAGACCAGACCAGACCAGCCCCTATATTGGCTTTGAAGCTAATGCCAGCTTTGGAGTCAGCACTGGGTGCTGGCCTTGAAAGACCCCAGGAGACTGTCTTGTTGCACCACCAAAATAGATCCCTCACAGTACACTGGACCACAGAGGCATGCTGTCTAGTACTCCACCCCTAGGATGCTGGTAGACCTTGGAACAGTAGAACAAACCAGGATATGAGTGTATATGAGCATATTAAGAGGTGGGGGAGCCTCTTAATATGCTCATATACCACAACATTATGCAGAAGAGATACCATGGACCATGTGAGTCAGTTTGGTCTAGTGATTAGGGAGCCGGACTCGTATCTGGGAATACTGGGTTTGATTCTGCCCTCTCCCATGAAGCCAGCTGGGTGACCTTGGGCTAGTCACAGCTCTCTTCTGAGCTCTCACAGCCCCACCTACCTCACAGGGTGTTTTGTTGTGGGGAGAAGAATAGAAAATCTTTGTCAGCTGCTTTGAGTCCCCTTAAATGGGTGAGAAAAGTGGGGTAGAAAAGCCAACTCCTCCTCCTCCTCCTCCTCCTTTTTGGTCCGTCTATGAGCAATTGTAGAAAAGGGGTTAATGTGTGTGGATGCAGTCAATTAATTAATTGAAATTTGTCATCAGTATTCCAGTTTTTGTTAGTTTTTTTGTATAGTATAAGGAGTTCAAGTATTTGCCAAGTAAATTAGGTGACCCAAGTCAGTTTCACAAGTCTGTTGTAGGTGTTCTTTGTACTCCAAAAGTGATTTCCATTTCAAGTAGAAGTGTTCAAGGGGTGAGATGCCTTGCATTCTTCTTAGCTAAGTCATGATACTTTCCATATTTGCCCATTGCCACAAGAGCTGGACCCATGGCCTCACTTTTAAGTCTGCGTAATTTTTCCAATATCTGGTAATGTGTAAATGTGCCACTGTGACCATATGCGTAATCAGCTGTTTCATTGCAAAGACTTATTCCTGCCTCTGAAAATCATTAGTAGTCCAGGTTCTATAGTAAAGTCTATATCTTCTAGTTGATTCTTGGTATTTCAGATATTATCTCCTCCCAGTATAGCTTAATGGTAATGCCAACAAAGATGTGTAAAGTTGCCTTGAGGTTTGTGTCAGTGACAGCAATTACATAACACGTTTAGAACAAATCTTGATAACTGTACAGTGGTGGTTCAGTGCCACTTATGGAATATTTTTAAATATATTTCCTTGGGTGGTGTTTTGTTTTTGTTTTTTTGTTTTGTTTTGTTTTTGCTACCAAGCTAAATTTGATTCCCTTAATTATTTGTGTCCATTCCTCATGTTATGGTGAAAACTCTACTCCTGATCCCAAACAGCTTTCAAACCCATGATCTGTTAGTACTTTAAAGATGGTGGAGGCCATACTCTTCCTCTGAATGTTTTGAATTGTGTCAGAATGAACATTTGGGAGCCTTTCCCCTTCATGTTAGAGTTATTCAGAAATGTGATTCTTCTTGAAAGGTGAGATAGTTGTTGCCTGTAGGGCCAGTGATAGTTTTTATTTGCTATTGTTCTCTTAACTGACCATTAGAGAGAGAGAAGACCATTAGAGAGACAATTTTCTATTGTGTAGATGCAGTCTTTGACCGGCAAAGATGGTTCAGCTGCAAACTTGGGTGGACTTAACTGTAATGTTGATAAAATGGACTTTTTTTGTGTGGGGGCAATGCTGTATATAGTATTTAACCCTGAACTGGTGGATGGTGGTATTCTGGGTGGTAATAATAATTCTAAGATGATCTTGTTGATGGGGATAAAAATCAGGATTTCTTTTTTTAAAAAAGAATTAAATTTATTTATATATTTTCTATTTATGCAACTCAAGGGCAGTGCCCATAAATCTCAGAAACTGGTTCATGTGGTTTTTGAAAGCCCTGTTATGTACCCCTTCAAACCCAGACATCTTTGTTCCTGAAAGAGTGCAAAAAACGATGCCTGTAGAGCAGTAGAGCAGCCTGCAGATTTCAGTTCCGTTCTGTCCTATTGGTGAGTCTGAAGGGTGCCTTTAGACAGGGACATAAGCAGCAAAGCAATGGGAATGCAGCATTGTCATCTTCCCCCAACAAAGAAAAAAATGCTGGTTACCCAGCTTTTTTTTTTTTTTTTTTTACTGTATGCTTACTGATACTTACTGCACTTCTGCTGCTGGTGATGGAGCTTTCCATCTGGTGGATGAGAAGAAACTCTGATAGAAATGCAAAGCTTCCAATCTTCCAGTCTGGAGGACCAGAAGCTGCTTCAGCTTTGCATTGGAGCAAGTGGCATGTCTGGAGGCACCCTGAGATGCATAGTCCAATAATATGTAGAGAACCACAGATACCCTGTTCTTGTTTTATGCCATATTGTGGAACCTTTTGAGAAAGAACAATGAAAGCGAATAATTGAATCACTGTATTTTGAGATAGTAATGGGGGGAGGCACTATAAAGTGGCATACTTCAGGCAATAAATTTTGACAAACTGTAAAAGGGCAACAAAATATCCAGGATTGTTTATCAGGATATCCCATCTCATGTTTGGAAATATATTTAGTTAGCATTGTTTATTGGAAGACAAGAAGATCATATTTTGCAGTGAATCAAAGTTCTGGAGTTCACTTTATATCTTATGGAAACTTGCTATTTATGTTTCAGGCCTGAAATCCAGTGTCAAGCGAAAAAGTATGAACTATATACAATGTTATCCCCCTCTTAACTTGAATACAAAGAGTTATTCAGGGAAAAATAACTTTATTGACAATACACCGCAACTGTTAAGATACAATATCTCTAGTAATCAGTGATTGAAGCTCACTTCCATTTCTTAGGATTTAGCATTCTTGGAAAATCAAGTTTAAAAATGCATTTTGGTCATATCTTTTGGAATTGAAAGCAACACTTAATCCTATGCTAGAATTAATATTACATATTGTGGTGAAACTGTATGCTGGCCCATTGAGACTATCAAGCACAGGGTATATGCTATTAGGCTGAGTTATCATATACAGCTTTCTCAGTACTTTGATGTGAACTCTCATGTTTATTTTCCATCAGTCTGTCCATTAGGGGGATGTGGGGTTTTGTAGCACAAGATGTATTACAAGAGAGTATGTCCGGCTTATGTCTCAAAACACCCCTCTTGGTGACATTTTAGGCCAATGTGGAATGAGATTAAACAGCCTACATTTTCAAAAATCTGCCAGGATATGAGTCCCTCCGGTATTTTATCAGTTGTTAAATAAAAGGTTCAGGGTAAACTTGGATAACACATTCATATCTCTGTTGATTTTTGTACTTTTAAGTAAACCAGCTATCAGTTTGTAGATAATGGTGCCTGGGATTGGCACTGAATACTGTTGTTTATTTCTTCCAGATGTTGCAAAGACTTTGATCCAGCTAAAAACAAAACCTCTTGTTTGTCAAAGTAAATGAATCTAGACTGAGATGTAAGTTCCTTTTATTCCAAAACTCAAGTGATAAAGAGACTCAAATTGAGACACCACACTGTTTTGAATTGGTGTAACCTGCACAGCAGAGCAGAAGAAAGGTTGGAAGGATCTTTCTCCAAGTGGATCATCCTAGGTACCTTGAGGGCAGAGAAGATGCATGTCTACATAAACATACAGATGAAAATCTAAATGTATCTTTTAATGTTAAATTAGTTCTAAGGGATGGATTCCACAACTGTTCTTCAAGTAAGAAAATAGATCTTTTATAAGTGAGAACCTTTCTGGGTACTTGATTCATGGGCCTTGTTCAGGACTTGTCCCAGTAATAGGCCATTTTGAGGTTGGAATAAATGTATGCTGGATCCAAGCTTAATAATCCATTGTTTCCAACATTAACACAAATACTTTGGAGTGTCTGATCCCCAGACTTGCTCCTAGAGTTTTCATATCACCAGTTTATGCACTTTGCTTCAGCCTTGCTAGACGGAATCTCCCTGTTACCAGAAAGTTAGTGCCCATAAGAGACCTAAGGATATAAATGTTGCTGCAGTGAGTTGTGGAGTGAAACGATTGAGGATTTGGGGGGAAGGGGAGGCACTGCTTGGAACTTTACCTGTGATCCCTCCCAATCCGGTTTGATCTGGTCTGAGGCTCCTGGGACCATGTATTCTGGTGCTGAATCAAAGCCAATGACATACCTACTGACGATGTCCTAAACAATATTTCACTAGCAAAGGCATATAAGAGAATTTCTGTTCTGTTCTACACTGGGCCTTATTTTGGATTATATCCTAAAATAAGGCTCTGCCATCTACATGCTAGTGGCAGATGGAAGATCCGTATTTCAGGACATAATCCATAAAGGGCCCTGATGGCCTCTTCACACTTAGCTTTGTGATGCAGATTCCATACTGCTGCCTGCATCCCAGAGTGTCCTACAGCATCCTGGTCCTCCATAGCTGTAGAGAAGTAAAAGCTTCTCCACAGCTTGACTGGGAGTGGCTGGCGAGCTCTTGGTAATTCCTGCACTCCTTCAGACTCTCTTGAGGACAGGTGGAATGGCTGCAGCTGTGCACCCACGTGCTACATAATGACTTCCAAAGTTGTCATAGCAATTGCTGTGGTGATGTGGATAGTCTGGACTGGACCACTTGCACCTGAAATTCTGGTAGTCAGGTTGGGGGATACATCAGAACTTCCATTGCCGATTGCTCCCACTTTGCCTCGTTTTTGCTTCCTTGGAGTGGTATGCTAATATCATTCAAGACAGCAAAATATGAACAAGCCTTGAGTGTGTTGAGCCTATAGAGAGGAATGAAGTACACAGCAAGGAACTGTTTTCTTTAAGTAATAGAATCCTATTATTACAGCCCTGTGGTTAAGTCAGCCAGGAAATGATTTATGTTAAAAAAAAAAGGGGGGGTTGAGAAACTGTTTGTGGGCCAAAGATGAGTCAGATTCAAGACTTGGTGCAGTCTTGATCCAAATGTGGAGCTTTTGCCATCTGCTTTGCTCCCCAACAGAGACATTTTAAAGGAATCTGTTCATAAAGTTCCAGTAAGACCTTGAGAGAAGCCAGTAATAGATTTATCTGAACGCAAAGGGAAAGACAGAAGCCTGCTTGAGGGCGTTTCAAGTAAATTGGTAATCAAATGCTACAAATCTATATTTGAAAGTCATGATGTGTCAGAGGATATTTTGTGATTGACACTATTTAGTTTAGAGGACGTTTCCGATGCTGAAATGTCTATGAGGCAGATTTATAAGGAAGGCCATTAGCTCCAGCGAGAAGTCTTTTCTTCAAAAGACGTGTTTCATAATCATGAAGAACAGCTGCTTGAAGAGAGATTGGTTCTGGGAAACATTAGCAGAGAACCAATCATTCTGAGATTTGCATTATATTTAATAATAATGACAAAGTTTCAAAATATATACCATCATTTTAAGAACACGTTGCAGGCTCCATCTGATTGCATTCAGCAAAACTTCTGTCCAGCTGCATCTGTTTTTCCTTCAACAAGCAAATTCTTAGAAGTTGCTGAGCCCTGTCTTTCATTTGGCTGTTCTTATCACTTGCTAGTTAATTCCTGACCATCCTTTGCATCTTCTGATTTTAACTTTTTGCTGTTTGCAATGGAATGCCATTTAGTTGAAAGCCTAGGCACAGATGTCAGCTAAGATTATATTGAGAAAGGAACACTTACACACATTTTTGTGTGTGTTTGAAAAAAATGTTGCATTTCACCCTTTTTAGCATCTCCTAAAAGTTGTTTCTCAAAAGAAAAAGTTGAGAGGGGACAGTGTTCAGAAAAGATTAGTACATAGATGACCTGATCAGTGTTAAAATGCAAAATTGGGGAAATACACATTTACACATCATGAATATTTCATCTTATTGGTCAGTTTTGTTTCAGTGTTGCAGGGAAAAGATTAGGCATTATTTCCCGCCCCCCCCCAATATCTTTGCATTGCTGTGATTTTTTTTAAAACTGTAATTAATGTTCTTGCAGCTGTTCTACATTTCTGTACCAAGATTATCTTCAAGTCATGAGGCCTTTTTGCTGTGCATTTAGGCTAGGACACTCTGGGATGCTTACCCCATTCACACAGAGGCAGGTAAGGAATGCGTCTACACGTGTTCCTACCTGACTATGTGCAGATGGAGAAAGCGTCTGAGAGTGTCCTAGCCTGGAAAGGCCGCCCCTCCCAGGCCTGACCACCATTGGGCCAGGGAAGACTTAGGGGTGGGCAGACCTGGCAGGGCCCTTCCCTGGGTTACTGCACATTGTAGGGGACTGGATCAGGACCCCTCCCCCCAGGCACGTCCCCCTGGCCTGGGGATGCATGCAGGTGTGCAGCACCTACCTGGTACGCACTGCAGTGCCGGCTGAGCTGGGCCACTTCGTACCTGGACAGCCAGCAGGTAGGTGCATGCGCACGCATCCCTGAACCAGGGAGTAGGTGCCTGGGGTGGGGAGTGGTCCTGAGGGGCGTTTGAGGCATTCAGCCACCTAGATCTAGGCAACTGAGCACCACAGAGGCAGACGATTGTCCCCGATGGGCCAGTTGATGTGGGGTCTGTCAGTATACTGAGCCCACCCTGTCAGCGCTTTGGCTGGGGCAGGTATACTGGCAGTATACCGGCCCCAGCTGAAGCAATGACAGGGTGGGCCTGATCATGGACCCCACATCCCCCGGCCCATCGACAGCTGCAGTCTGACCTCTCCACGCCCTGGAAAGGGTTGAGGGGAGGCCAAACTGGGAGTCCCCCACACACACAACTGCTGCAGTTGCAATGGGGCTACAGCAGCCCTGATTGAGCCACTCTCCCCCCATGTGTGTGATGCCTCACCTTGTCAGGCCTGGGATATGATCGGCCAAGGTCTGCACAGGAGCGTGTGCACACTCCCAGTAAATGGAACCCATGCAGTCAGCCTGGGTCCTGTTTACTGGAGTGAGCGTGCCTGCGCAGACCATGGCAGATTGTACTCCGGGCCCAGCAAGGTGAGTGATTTGCACGGGCCCGCCAGCTGTTCGGCCGATTTCAGCCCAATAGTGGCAGTGGGGTGGGGGGCGTATCCCACAGCTGTCAGGGAGGGAGGCATGCGAATGGCCGGGGATGGGCCGGAATGCACTGGGCCGGAATGCACTGGGCTGCATGTACAGCACATTTAAGTGCTGTACACCCAGAATGGGCTGGGATGGGATAGGGCAGTTCCGAATGGAACCGCCAGCCCTGAGGAGCAAATGCTCTATCCCGGCATGTCCTCCATGCGTTCCAAAAGGCCTAATGCGAAAAGGCCTATGGACACTGGCAGAAAAGGTGAAATGAAAGAATACATAAAATAAAAGATATTTTCTTGTTTTTACTAATATTAAAGCAAATAAACCCAATGGACACAGCTGGTTCTAGGTTTCTCATAGATAGGCACTATTCAAAAGTGTTATTTTTTCCAAAGTGCATTTGGCTGATGCCATGTATCCATTGCACAAATGAGGAGGAAGGTTCTAATGGACAGTTTACCAAAATCTTATGGTGCCAGAGAAAACACTGTTTTCTGTGTATTACCCAAAAGACACCCTCTGTCCTCCATGCTCGCTACAGCCAGGTTGCTGTGAACTGCTGGTGTGGCAAAGTATCATAAGAAAGCTAATGCCCTTTTTGCACTTACCATCTAGTAAGCAGCGATCTGCTCAATGGGAATTGTGTCTCCAAGCCACTGTTCTGTCTTGGAGCTCACCAGCTTCTCCTCCTACACTGGGAATGGCTAGGTGGCTCCTGGGCGGTAGCATCCACACTCTCTTCCAAGCATGAGGCTGTTAGTGATTGTGGCAGCACAGCCACACAGTTGTTTGCTGTGTCTGGGTTGCCATGACAAAGTCTGGGTGCACATTGGATGTTGTCGTGGCTGTTCCATGGAGAACTGGCCTGACCATTGACAGTATGCCTGCTATTGGCCTGGTACGGGCCTAGTGTAGCACTCATTATGCAAATGCCTGCTGCTTCACTGGATCCTGTTACATTGTACCAGGCTGGCAAGTGTGAACAGGCCCTTAGAGCTCTAGGACTGGAAGAAAGACCTGTATGGTCCTGCCTCCTTTCTTAAAGTGTCCAGTCAAATGCTACCTGGACACTTTATCCAGGTGTTCTTATGTTCATATTGCCTGATATTTTTGCTCTTCTTTTGCATTGTTAGTGCTCACTTTTGAGACACTGAGGGTGGGGAAAAGCGATGTTAGATAAAATCAACAAAACAACCCCTTGGACTTCAAGAATATACATAATATGAGGTATCCTTTGCAGGCTGAAATGATTACAGGATCGATCTTTGTCATACATATTTTGAAAAATCAGGTAGAGATTGATACACAAAGCTTTGTGTATTATAGGAATGACCAGTCAGGAAAAAAGAAGAAGAAAATGTCTAGGTGAGTAAACTGACATTGTTTCAATGATAGCTGCCTGACCTCAAAAAATGAGAGCCTAAAGCGCAGAGCAATTGCTCTTACTGCTCTTAAAAAATAAATACCTATTACATTTTTGTCAATATAGATTACATGTGCTGTGAATACATACGGCCAGTTTATTTAACCTGAACCATGATTTTAAAATTCTGCAGTTCTGGGCTGCAGATATCTTAAATGCTTTCCCACAGACATAGGAAGCTCTGTATGTGCAAAAAGGGTTCAGGATTGCTCCACAGTTTTCATTGCACAGGGATTTTCATTGGATGTATACAAATCCCCTTCCCAGCTGCCATACTTGCATCGTTGGAAATTACTTGTTTCAAATGGTCCTCCATAGTTTGCTTATACGTTACACAAGATAAATTATGAAAACGAAGCCCTAATGTGTAGGGACCATGTTATGCAAGGGATGACTGTGAAATACTGGTTTTGAGAAGCAATTTAAGGAATCTGGTGAGGCTTTGCTTCCCTTAACCTTTCTTATTTATCAAAAATTAAGTTAAATTGTATGTACTGTAATGAGACTGCACCCAGGGAGGATGAGATGTTGGTACTACGTCACCAGCTAATTCAATATGATTGTAACATGCATGGCTTTTACAGCTATTGCTGTTGTATAACACAGTGAGTGACAACACTCCTTAGCGTACTGAGTGGGGGCAATGTCTCCGGCTTTAATCTAAGTAATGCCCCCCCCCCCATTGCAAGATATAAATAGATTAAGTGAGGAAATCCAATATTTTCTCCATTCTCCCACTAGAGCAATACACATTAGTTGCTTCTTGGCATCTAATTGTGTTACATGGCAGGGATGCGATAAAGGTTTAATGGCAGTAACAGTCATCTGTCACTTCCCTTTAGAAGTTTGCTGCTCAGTATGATTTACATGTCTTACACTGGCACATTACTTTTGTAACGATTGCAATTGCAAATACATCAGTATAGTTTCACTGATGAGTTTTCTTTCAATTAGAGGCTTCCCTTCCCTTAAACAAAAAAAAGAACAAAAGAAAAATCAGCCCCCAAATTATGTCGATGAAGTTCGCTTGAATCATAATATAGTTGATAAAGCTTGGTGCACATGTTTGCCTGACTGTGATCTGCTAATCAGGAATGACATCAGAGTAGTCCAGTGAATGCAGGTAGAAAAGGGAGTTTTTGAAGTAGCTTGAGTGGTTCATTTGAGATCCATCCGAAAGAGTCTTCAAGCTATCCCAAATGGCTAGTAAAGTATTGTCTTTTCAGGATACAGTGGTACCTCGACATACAAGTGCCCTGACATACAAGTGTTTTGAGATACAAGCCGCTGAGTGAGTGATATTTTGCTCTGAGATGAGAGCAAGATTTGAGATACGAGTATGTAAATACAGTACAGTACATAACAAAAACAACTGAGGTGGTGTTTTGGGAGCTGGAATGGATTAATGGGAAAATTGCTTTGAGATACGAGCGATTTGACATAAGAGCAAGGTTACGGAACGAATTAAACTCGTATGTCAAGGTACCACTGTACTTTGTAGTCATTTAATGATGCTTTTCTAAAAGTTTGGCTGGGGTTGTTCTTTCTAAGGCCATGTTGAGATTCCCACCCAGCCCCAAGACACCCAGAGGAGGAATTTGCTAGTAGAAGTTGCCATTCATATATCCACTGCCCTGGTCTGTTCAGTGGTTGCTGGCATGGTGAGGGCAATATTTTGGCTTCCACAAAAGCTGGCCTTGCAGCGCATTTGCCTCCAGCCCTTGATTCAACTTGCAGCGGTTAATCAGCTCCTTTGGGCCTAATCAAGGGGACAGGGATTCTTTAGAGTGAGAAATCCCCACTTTGAAGTCAAGGCCACTGTCCTCTATCAGGCTGGCTTCAGAGCAGTGGGGGAGGTCATCTTGGGAACATCTCCCCTCAGGCCTGAATATGTCCTTCAAGGATATCTGAACATGCCCTAATTCAAAATTGTATTAGGCTGTGGGTCACCAAATCCACACCCTATTTTTTTAAAAAAAGTGGTTGCTTATTGGTATGAAAGTGTGCAGAATCCTTTGACCTTTTACTTTATTTATTTAAATATTATATTTTAATGTGTTGCTGCACAGAATTATTCTTTCCCTTCTTCCTTTTCTTGACAAAGGGTCCATTCAGACAAAGGGTCCATTTGTTTCAGCTGCCCCTTTAAGAAAAGGCATTTCTTATAGTTACACAAAAAAGCTTAACAAACAGTTAAAGGAATAAGAAAGGAGGAATTTTCCCTCCTTTCTTCCTCTCCGAGTCTGGCCAATGCCTTCATTGGTAAAGAAGTGCTTGCCACTGATTGGTCACTCATCTTCCCTGCCCAGCTTTCTGTGATCTTGATTGGTCGCTCACCAGTTGCATTTGTTCCCATGTTATGATTGGCTGCATTTCCCTCCCTTGGGCTTAAAGTGGCTTCCTTGCCTAATCTGACTAACAAAGAGTTACATTTGGTGTTAGTAAACCTGTACTTAAAACACATTTTGAAGGAAAGAAGTCAGTAAATGGATTCTCTTAAAAGATGCCCCACTATGTCTTCAAATTATGAAGATGTTGTAAGAGATAATAATAACAGTTCAGAGAATCCTATGTCAAACATGAATTAAATCAGGGCATGGTATTTAATGATGTATGTTACTTATGAGCTAAGCCAGATGATAGGCAGATTACCAGCTACGATAAATATGAAATACATTTTTTAGAAACCATAACCTTAAGGCAACAACCCTTGCAGCCCATTA
The DNA here is from genome assembly GCA_023333525.1 of Aspidoscelis tigris stejnegeri. Classification (NCBI taxonomy): domain Eukaryota; kingdom Metazoa; phylum Chordata; class Lepidosauria; order Squamata; family Teiidae; genus Aspidoscelis; species Aspidoscelis tigris. The sequence continues at coordinate 70,748,784 of JALMGA010000006.1, forward strand.
ACAACTCCCTGAGGCTTGATATTCTCCAGCTGGGCCTGTTTAGAAGCCCTTCTGTGATTTCATTTCCCGTCCAAATTCATGTGGTTACAAGCACTTTCCGCAAGGAATGGGGGAAGGAGAAGCAAGTCCAAGCTGGCATAAGGCGGCAGAGAGCTCAGTGACCCAGTGACATTTGTCAATTTTAAGAAAGCCGAGAAGCAATGGAACCTCAGCATATTTAGTTTGTTCAGTGGTGGGAAGCAGTTATTGTAATTGTTAATAACACTGCAAGACTACCAAAAACTCAATAATACAAGCAGAAATGCTGTAATCTCTGCTGAGATTTAACTTCAGATATTCAGAACTGCGGTTTTGCATCAAAAGAGACAGTCCGTTTACATTATGTGTACATGTATGCACATGTTTCTTTACTTTCCAAGTTTGCTAGCAAGGTAGCTTCAGCTAAGGCATTACGGTCGTCTTCTGCTAATTTGACAAGGTCAGATCATGTGGCACTGTTGCAATGCAAACAATTACTAAAGGTTGTTGAGGCAGCTTCTGTGCTATGAATCACTAAATCATTAACTTCTTTGTCACTGAAAAAGTATCCCAGCTACTAGCTGTCTCAATCAATATCCCCAGACAGAGTATCTGTGTGTCCTTTAGTTTCCCAAGAGGATGACTCAACCATCGCACCACTTCCAAATCATTCAGCTAATGTGTGCGGGAGTAGGGACCCTGATTGTCTCTGACACCAACACAACTACTTTTCTTCTTTGCATATCAATGCAATACATCTCTATCACAGAGGAGGCAAATTGAGTTATGGAAATGCTAAGCCTGCTCTCGGGAAGACGTTATATCAAATTTGGGGCCTGCAGCCTTGATTCTGTTTAACATACCTAAGAATTTTAATATCCCCGTGAAAGCAGTTATTTGTCATTCATTGTTGAAGCTGTCTAAATTAACTCTGCCGCAGTCTCCTGTAATCATTATCATCATAACAATAAAAAACAGAAGAAGTACAACTCCTTGCCTTCCCTTAACTTTACAATCCTTAGACAAGTAAACTCAGATGTGCTTAATCCCAGATTAATCCTTTTGATGCAGTAAGAAAAAGGCATTAGAAGGAAATCAGCAGATAAAAATTGGTAAGAGATTGTACATGTCCATAAAATTGAGTAATAGCATATGATTTGGTTGCAAAATTTGGTTGCATGCAGAGAGCAGAAATTTAGGGAAGGGAAAGACAATGTTACAGGTGTTACTGTTAGATTGCAGTAACAACGCCCTCTAGTGGTCCTTGATGATGATTAAACCACCGAAAATTACAGTTTCTATATTTTACTTATAATTCATGCCATTTATTGTGTATGTGTGTTTTTAACTAAACATATGTATTTAATTCTCTGTGTTTCATAATATTATTTCATAGTTTGGGATTTATATCTTGTGCAAATTTAAAGACATTTAAGATTACTTAAAATCCAGCTGTACCATTACTTAAGCTAAATGGAAAAAATATATGGAGCTTATTATATTCACTCTTCCTGTATAACGGAATAAGAAAGGTTTAATCTTAGGTTACTGGAAGTGTTTAATCCCTAGAAGCAAGTCTCTTGTGCATACTTTTCCTTATGTTGGCTAAGCTGTTGGATTTTATTTTTCAAAACATTTAAATCTGATGCAGTCTGTAATGCATTTTGCAGATTTCAGACTTACAGTACTCAAATATCAAATCAGCTTAGACCATTAGAATGTGGTTACATACATACCGATCCTTAGTTTCCCCCTTGTGTTTACACCCAAGGTAAAATCTTTTCTGGTTTTAAGAAATTAATTATATATTATTCATTAATTAACCTTATTTCACTGAAGTGAAATGGGTTATACTTTTTTATGAGTTGATCAAAGGGTAGAGAAATCCTGGTGCCAGTTAGTTTAGCATAAGCATGTGGTTTTGAAGGTACACCACCCCATTCCTCCACAGTAGCACAGTTGTTTGCATCCTTCTGTCTTGAAAGATAACGGAGAAAGCCCGGGCATGAAGTTATGGAAATTCTGAGTTACCTGGGGATTAAGAGTTTTCCCTTTCGGCCTCACTGGTGAAATCTGGGGAAGTGTAAACGCAATATTTGGCACCAAGTTGGCTTCAGAAGTTGCTGGAGGGATGACCTGTTCCCCATCAGAATGCCATAGAGCTTATACTCCAGGTTTTCTGTCCGAGTTTCCTTTATCAGGCTTTCATTTTCCCATATCTGGGAAGTTCAAATGAGCTTCCATGAGAGAGCTGCTGAGATTTCTACTCAGAGACCTTTGGGTCCTAGCCTAGTGTTCTTAAACACACTGCCTAGTACTGTACTTCAAAAAACCTCCCTTGCTCCAGATGTAATCTGGAATATGCCTCAGTGCAGAAAAGGCCCCAGATTTATAGAAGCCATGCCCTTACTTCTTCACTCTATATTTCTGCTGGTCCATTGATCATACGTTCCCCAGCAGTAGAGGAAATAATGCTTCCTTGATATAATACCAGAGATAATTGCAGAAGAAAAATGAAGCTGTTCTTTTCCGTTATTTGGCAAAAGGCACTTGACATCTAAAAATTGATGCTAGAGTTAACGTGCCTTTCAACAATAGTGTTCAGTCACTGATCTTTCATTATATATTCTTAGGAAGCTGCCCTTAGTCCTCTGTGTATTCTTGGCTTTCTTTTATGTGCCTCTAAAGTGCTTAAAAGTTTGTTTGCAGCTGCCCTATTCTTGCTCTTTCCCGTTTTTGCCCACACTGTTGTAAAATTATACTTCAGTGGTTACTGGAGTTTGAAATCAATGGAAGCTGCTCTCACTTTCTCCGTTTGCTACTGCTTAAGGATCACTCAGTGTCTCTCTTCTCAAAAAGGTCAATCCTGTGCTTAAGGAAATTAAAGTTTCATCAAGGCATCCTTTTCGCTGGTGGTTTTATATGATCATCAACTCATTTAAGGAGGCCTAGATTGTAAGAGAAGATGCAGTTAGTATGACTAATTATTGATCAATGTATGATAAACATGTGTTTTAATACACACAAAAAAACTCAATAGTAATGCCAGACTGTAAATATGATGGGAAGAGCTACGTCTCTTAACTGTGCTTGTCTCTAATAGGGATAGTTGAGGGTTATTTTCCACTACATTGTATACGAACACGCACGGTTACAAATAATAAATGGTGATTGTAAATCAAAAAGCATCCAGTTTATTTGTCATTTACAAACCATGTTAGTTATGAATAGTCAGAAAAACTATATTACATAATACAAAACCTCATAGCTACATTACATAATATGAAACCTCTCACATTTTATTAAGTTGAACTGCAATAAAATTCAAGAAACAGAGAACCAGCTAGCTAACATAGCTTTCTCCCTTCCTCTTTGAACTGCCAGCAGGTCTGCTGGTAACTTGTGAAAGAAAATTGACTGGAGGTGGGACGTGCAAAATTCTGTACTGAAGATACTGTTTTTAAACAAGTAGTCTTCATAATTGCCAATGTGCACTCTTGATTTTGTGCTTACAATCCACAGCTATACATATAAGAAATGTTTTGGTACAAAAATAAAACATTATTGCCCACATTTGTGGACTTTTCGGGTTTGGTATTTAAGGATACGTTTTTCAAAGAGTGGCGATACAACAGGAATGTATTTTAAAGGTTGTTTTAAAATACATGTATTACAAACACATGGAAGATGTTTTTGGATTGTTCATAGTTTTCCCACATTTGCACTAGCTGGGCCTGCTGCTCGTACAAATCAAAGCACAGTTCTCCAATTTCCTTACATCAAGGGCTAATAGCAAATCAACACATAGCCCACTTACTGAGACCCATGTGGTGACCATTGCTGTTTAACACAATTATAAAATAACAGGTAGATCAGGGACACCTTAGAGAGCCAATGTGTGAGTCTCATGGTCCCAACCCTTCTCTAATCCACCTTCCTGAGAGGAAGGAGAGACAGATTGGTGTGTGATACCAATCTCACCTCAAAGCCTTCTCTAAGTGACCTCAGAGATGCTTTGTTTTGCTGTGTCTGATTATAGTCATACAATGGTACTTGTGGTAGTTTTTGTGAGCTGTGGATAAGGGGAAAAAAATCCATGCAAATAAAATTGTTCAGCATAGGTCTCTAAAAAGTCATTGGAAATGTAGTGAGAATTACATTTGTTCCCCGTTTCTATTGTATAATGATTTTGCTATTCACATATAACATTTTTCAGATAAGACTTTTTATAACCTCACCATCCTCTAAACAACATCCTGCCTGTTCATTCTGAAATATTTTTGGCAGGAAGGGGTAAAAAGAATGTTTGTGAAGCACAGTGTACAATTAGGAAGTAAATTCCGAAACTGTTGAACCAACTCCACAGCAGGCACAGCTTCTGAGACTGAATTAAGATCTTTGATGATGAGAACTTACTACAATGCACTCTTTGAAAAGCCTTCCCAAGTTGGAGTGTAGCTGCTGAATGTTTCCATCATTTATTTTTCTAGGATTTCTTCCACGGCTTCTTGCTCATAAAGACGAGGCTGTGAAAGGAAATGGGGCCCCTTTATTTGCATGGGTTCACTGACCTGCACAATGGACTGTTGCACATTTGGGGGTTCATGTGTAACTTCTTAATTAATAAATCACTGAATAATTAAGTAAAACTCAAATGCTATCCAGGAACAAGCTGCACTGTCAGGAAATGGAGCTTTCCTTCCTACACAAAGAGTTGGAAGAAGGAACAAAATATACATCTTTTGATGGCCAGTTACTATAACTTAGATCTTTCCCCCATCGAGAAATATATTTTTATGACAAGAAAGTTCATGTGCTGTAAATAAAAGCATATCTTTTGCTTAAGCCACAGATACAAAGTGAAAGAAGGGAAGGCATGCATGACTTTTTAAAAACAAATGTGTACATTTTAGAGTGAAAATAAAACAATTTTTTTTTAAACAAATGAATGTTCCTTGCTTGCTTTATGCTATCCAGTTGCAGCCAACTCTTTGTGACATTATGGATTGACTTCCTTCTGACAGAATGGTCTGCCATGATTTTTCTTAGGTCCACCAGGATGATTTTCATCACTGTCATAATCAACTCTATCATCTACCAGATAGCTAACCTCTCCTTATTCTCCCTTCTACTTTCCCTTCATATAGATAAGAACATGAGAACATAAGAAGAGCCCTGCTGGATTGGGCCACAGCTCATCTAGTTCAGCATCCTGTCTGTCACAAATGGCCCACAGATTGCTTCTGGGCTTTCAGAAGATGTGAGAATTGGTTTTAGAGGCAAATGGCCTTCGGAAGCATCCTACCTGACTTTCCAGCATGGAGGGATCCATTCTAGTAGCCATACCCGTCCTGAAGTCGCTTACGTCAGTGTTGGAGCAGCAACCTGGAAAATAAAGGGTTGGGGGTCCCAAAATAAATCAGTCGCAAGCACATACCTAACTACCAAGAAGTTGTATGGGATGTTTCCATGTAGTTACAGGGCGTTGTAACTTAAGGTGCTTCCGCACAGGCCCTTTAACACGCATTAAGCACACATCTGGAGATGCGCCTCTGCACACGAGTTGCTGTTTCGGACACATCCGGTGAGGTGTGTCCGCACAGCAACACGGATTAGTAACACTTTCGCGGTGGCGCATCCGCATTTGCGGGTCCATTTAACACACTTCTGGCTAGGTGCGTCTGCACCTAGCCGTGAGTAAAGTGTGCTAAATGGGTGTTACTTGCACACCACATATGATGTGTGCTTAGTGGGTCTTGCGCTGTGAAAAGGCATCCATTTAGGATGCATCTGCACAGCGCAAGTGTGCCTAGCCAGGGCCCTCCCCCAGCCCGCCATGATTGGCTCCTCAGAGCCAGGCATGGTGAGCCTGGGGGGCTCCTACCTTTCGGCTCGCCATGCTTGGCTCTGAGGAGCCAATCATGGCGGACGGGGGGAAGGGCCATGGAGCACGGATGGACCGGGTGTTCTGGAACCCGGTTTTACTAAATCCGGGTGCAGTAGATCCAGATTTATCTGGGCCTGTGCGGAAGCACCCTTACTTAAACATTATGAACCAGTTTAAAAACCGTCCATTTCTTTGAATTTCATAGAACAACTGGCTGTGCAGAGTATTGGTTGACTGCAAGCTGTAACGCCTCCCCTTTATGATGTAGTTCTCTGCTGCTGTTATAATTGAAACACATTTTTAAAGTGTCAGACTTTTCCAAAAATTATTTCTGATTGTCAGCATTAATCAGATACTACATATTTGGGATGTAAATTTATAATGCTTAAGTGAACTCAACAAACATTCATTCTTTATAGACATGTTCATAAATTTGCACTCTTGTTGTAATACACATGTAGTCTATTTTTAATCCCTCAGAGTGGTTGCTGATGAATTGCACTGATTTTGTAAAAAGGCATTTTGATCTATACATGGAGTGAGAGGCCATGCTTCTCTTTCTGTTCTGTAGACTGTTCTGAGAGGTCACATTTGCCTTCCGGCAAAACATGAAAAATTATTTCTTGAGTGACCACTGACATTAGCAGTTTGTTCATGATAGTTGTTCAGACAGATGTCCCTTTAATCCAATGATAATATCTTGATGACTTGTTGTTGCTCAGAATGGGTAGAGAAATCAAAATGAGTACAGGGTCAGATATGCAGGTTGCTGATATGCAGAGAATAGAGTTGTCGCTTGTATAACATGATTTGGTACAGCACAGCTTTGCTCTTATGTGGGCAATAAAATGCTGTTCCCAAAGCTTGCTAAAAGCACAATTTGGTTAACTGGTGACATTGATTTATATAGTAGCCTGAGACTTCCTTTCATGGTGCCATAGACTTACATTGTCCTTGGTGGCACAACGTCTTATTTGGGAGCCACCAAATGTTAGAAAAATGCAGGCATCCAGACGTACAGGGACTGTGGCTGGCCTTTCTTTCTGAAAATCCAAAGTTAAGACAGTTGGGAATTCATGCTGTTACTTGTTTGCTCTGTGCCCTGAGAAAAGGGGAGAAGCCCTGTATTTTTCCTGGGCCAATCTGGCAGCCTGTTTTGTGTCAGTAGAGGGAAAAGTTGGCATTTTCCTGTGTTACCTGGAGGGAAGAGACTCTAGAGAACTAGACTGGTTCTCTCATCTGTGATGACAAGGAGATGCATTGATGGACTAGATCTTTACAGTTCCCTTAGTCCCTGGTTTTCTGTAGGCAACACTTACACAACAGCTTTGTGTTATATGGTTGTTTATATGGTATGAATAGCATTATATTCTGATGGGAATAAATGAAATTAGTGTTCCAGGATATCCATGCTTTATTCTGGAATATCCAAATACGGCAGAATAAGCAGCCAATGCCCATATATAGCCATATATTCTGAATCCTAGATTAGTGTCCTTTCTGCACTTACTTCTGGTGTGATCCAGGAGGGGGTTCTAAGAATCCTGGCATTCAGATACACACTAGTGGGTCCATTAGGGACCCTTTTTGGTGGTGTTCCAGGAAGTGCCACTAGAAGAGCTGCACTCCTAGGCACTCCTAGAATCTCTGAAGGCCAAGAATGCAACAGAGCATGGGCACTGGCTCCAAGGACCAGAATGAACACCCAGGTGTGGGACAAAATGTATAGATCTGAAATGCAGCCAGCCCTTTCCTGCTTCAGCAGCAACTCATCCTAGCATGGAACAGGTTCTGTATCCCAAGGATTCCAAAGACAAGTATGGAAGTGAGGTAGGGTGAAGAGAGCTCCACAGTCAAGTGGCACTAATTTTTCAGCCTATGGCTCTTTCTGCACTGGCCTTTAATCCAGATTGTATCCTGGAACAGGGACCTGTCATTGCATTGACAGGCCCCACTGGGGTTTGCCATAGTCTGCACCAGCAAGTGAATAGTCTGTTCCAGGATATAATCCGGAATAAGGCCCAGTAGAGAAAGGGTCTTAGATACTATACTATAAGGGATTAGGATTTTTTTCTCTTCCATGGAACAGAACTGTGTCAGTATCCACACGCATTTTTAAAAATTGCTTTAAAGTGGCTTGGAAATGATAGCATGTGGCAGCCAGTGTTCAGTGCCGTTTTCAATCCAAATTCAGAAGTGCTTCAGCAGGCACGTTTAGACCTTTAAGGAAGAGGGGGGATGACAGCACTATGTGACGGGTACCGACTTTAAGCCATTTTTGAGCTGGGTTTTTTAAAGCAATATTGCATGTGGAAGCAGGTGGTGTGAGCCACCAACCAAAGAAAATATGGTTTACCAGAGAAAAAAAATGAGTGGCACTTAGCTCTCCAGAAGGGGTTCATAAACCAAACCGAGTGAAAAAGGAGAGACTGCCATCAATCCAGGCCCTGAAGAACCATTAGCTACCTAGATCTGTGAAGTGATTTTTTTTCTTTTCATTTTATATGTAGCCCAGTTCCATATTACTGTTATGTAATTCCAGGAAAAGTGGGTTAGTAATTACATTATCTGTGCTGATCTGTGTGCTTTTGTCATCCTCTCTCATTTTCCACTTCCCCTCTAAAATACCTCTTTGGATTTCTACATTTGTTAAATGAATTATTTTAAAGGAAAAAAGGAATCTGCAGTTGTTCTTAAGACTTTTGCTTTCTTACAAGGAATCCTTTCCCCACTGTCTTTAGCTTGTCTGTTCTCAGCTTGATGTTGTTGTTTCAAGTGGGCGCAAAGAAGAACTAGAGCATTATGCTATAATCACAAGCTAGAGAGGAGTTGTTTTCTCAATTTATTTATTCTTCCTTGCTGTTGACCTTTAAGTATTAAAAAATTCAGTGTGTTGAAAGATGACCTGTATATAAACCCCAAGTCCCAACGATGCTTTGAATTCATTGCAGCTCTTTTTGGAATGCCGGTCTTATGAAGTGAACTCATAAAGAGGCACTTAAATGAATGATTGGATTGTGTGTGCGCTCGCGCTGTGTCTGTGTGTTTTCCCCAAAGGTAAAAAGTTAAAACTGCCATATTAGCAGACAAGACACAAAGCAAAAAAAAGCAGCTAATCTATGAAATACCATAGGGGGGGAGAATGGAAGAATGGTAGGTTTAGTGTAGAGTGATTAACAAACTGTTTTTACAGCTTCTTTGACCAGCTGTCATGAGATGTGGCATCATTTTGTAGGAAGTTATTTAAGGAGTAAGCGAAGAAAAATACTGAGGCCGGAAGAAGGCAAGACAATAGTGGTAACAGATACTGCCCACCGTAATAAAAATATTCGTTCTGTGTTAAAATAGAAATTTAAAAAACAAAACAAAACAATGCAGCGTTGGTTTTTTATATAATTAGCAACGTTCTAATTATATTTAGCAATTTTTCTCCTTTGCTTCCCCAGAAAAACCTCCAAGGGAAGCAAAGATGGGGGATAGTTCTAGAGGCGATCATGGAACCGTGACAATGACACCTGCATAGCGGCGTTGCTGTGGTGATGGGGATGATGCAGCACTAACTGTCCATGTGCCGCCACCCCCTAGGGCAGTGATGGTGAACCTTTTGAGCTCGGTGTGTCAAAATTCGCAAGAAAACCTAGCTTAACTCGGGTGCTGTGTCACATCTAGAAATATCCATAATTTTGTGATATTTGTAGCTCTAGTAAAAAAAGTTATATTTTTGATATATATATTTTATTAAGAGCAAAAACAATTCTTTACATTGGTGACTTTTGTTGAAGATTTAGCAAACGAAATTCAGCAATTGAAAGTTGGTATTTCATACACTTCAAGAACAAGCAAGCACTACATGCCCAGGTGCCAGGGTGACCATGTGTGTCACCCAAAAGGGCTTGGCGTGTCACCTGTGACACGCATGTCATAGGTTGGCCATCACCACCCTGGGCCCTTTCTGAAGTTCTCACAATAGGGAGAGATGCAGATGGAGCCATGCCTGACTGCAGGGAGCATAGGTGTATAGTTGGAACTGCTCTACATCTACACACTCCAGAGGAACTGCTGCAAATGCAGAGCTGCATCTGGGAAGAAGGAACTCCATGCAAAGTGGATGGACTGGGCAGGAGTTCCCCTCGAGTTCTCCAGTGAGAAAGTGCAGAAAGTCAGCAGCAGCATGCAAATGGCACATTCCAATTCCAAGTTATAATCCAAAATAAGGCCCAGTGCAGAAAAGCCCTTAGTTTATAGACCTAATTGTAGTCATTATACTTAGAGGCGATGAAGCAATGGAATTTTGAGAGAAGTTTCAAAGTCCCTTCTGTGTATAAGCTGTTTACCTAATGGAGTAACAATTTGGTTATTTCTGTTTGTGAGACTTTCTGTCCAAGGTATCCTTTCCTCGAACCTATAGTGGTGTATAATTCAAAGAATAGTACCAGAACTTTAAATATGTATCTGCTAAAAGTTTAAATGTCAGATATATTATAAAATACTGCATAAAAATGCAGGCTAAGATAAGTTATCAGTGGAGCAGCTTTCTTTCTGCAGTTCATAAAAAGGCCATCAAGATTTTTTCCTCCATGGACTTCTGCCTACATCTGATGCACAATCCCTCCCCAAGCCATCTCTGAGGAGCCCCAGGGATGCATTTTTTCTGTATGGGATCACAGACTGAGTTACCAATATGAGCAATTAGCGTTCTGCACAATGTTTAGAATAAGGTGCCAGTGAAACTAAATCCTGGACAAATCAGAATAAAAGAAGGATTTTATTTATTTATTTTACTCAGCATATAATTGAACTTTGGAATTCACTGTCACACGATGTGGCATTCACTAACAGCATGGATGGTTTCAAAAAAGGATTTGGACGAATTGCTGGAAGCCAGGGCTATCAATGGCTATCAGTCCTAATGGCAATAAGTTGTGGTAACCTCCAAAGGTCACCATTTGGGAGACCTACTGGGACATCTGCCCTTATAAGTTTAGCAGTGTTCCAAGGGCATATAGAAGAGAGTGGAGAGATGGGCAGAAGGGTACAGGCCTCCCCATTCTGGTTTAGCAGAGGGACCCATCTCAAAATCTCATCAAATTCTGCTGTCAGAATAGGTCCCCAAAGGGAACCTAGGTTATGAACTCTAATTCCTTGTGCTTAGGAAATCTGTAAGTGGTTCCAGAAATCTTGTGATCTCCAGAGGCAGCATGGACAAGTCAGTTAGGCATTGTATCCCTCTGGTGTTGTGGTTAGAGGTTTCTTCTTCTGTTATGGGGAGAACAACAGAAGATTTGTCAGCCACTTTGAATCCCCATAAAGGTGAGAAAAGTGGGATTAAAAGCCAACTTTTCTTCCTCTACTATTACTTGTTAATCCAGATTAAAGAGCTCCTAAGAACATATTGACTGCATGAGAGTAGAATATATCTGGGGCATTTCTGCACTTGGCTTCCCATCCATTGGATGTGAATAGTGCATAACAGACTAAAGTGTACTAGCATTTGCACTAGAGGACACTAGTACATGTTAGCCTAACCACCATGCACCTGGACACTCACCTCCATTCAGTTGCATGTCTGATCCCTGACAGGTTGCTGCCAGTTTCATTGTGGCACCCAGCGCGATTGCACTGCCATAATCATCACAGGAACGATGACTTTTTGTGCATGCACATTCGTATTTGATGTCCTCTGAGGTGCCAGTGCACTTGCATGGCACCTCAGATGACCCCCTGCACTGGAAATGGTGTGAATGGTTGCCAGCTAGATGGGACAAGTAAGTAATGGGTCGGGATTGGTTAGGATTAGTTTGAGTGTGTTGCACAATTTTGTGTACAACTCCTAGTTGGCAGTAGGTGAACATCTGGGCAGGCAGGGGGCATTTCTAGGCTGTAAATGCCTTCTGCAACTGCAGATGCACCTGCCCAGATGCTAACCTATTGCAAACTACAAGGGCAGGTGCGAATTGGCCTCCGGATAAGAACTGTGCTAAGATTTCACTAATCCAAACTAGTGGTAGACCAGGTAAATGTAGTCTATGTCTATGTTGGCTTTCCACCTTCATGGCTAAAATCTGTACCTCTGGAGCCTGCATGGTTCAATTCAGTTCAATTATTTATAGTATTTCAGAAAACAAAAATCACACTGTCAATTAAAAGCAGTATAAGCCTGCACAATGGTCAGCAATGTAGTTACAGATTTATCTTTATATTTTATATTAGAAAGTGAGGCTATGAGTGTCTTAGAGCTTGGCTCGAAAAGCGGTATCCTTTCATTGTGCCCAACAGACCTAGACAGAAATGTCTTATTTCATTTCAGATATTAAAATTCTGTCCTGAAGCCAGAAGGCAAACATGATTATAGGTGGGTCACTGGAAGCATGTAGTGCAAAGCTTCAAAATTTTTGTTGTTCAAGGCACAGAATTTGGACTTTATCTAGCAGACAGGCTTCAGGTTTGCTCAACTATTCATAGATAGATTGTTGTTGGCTTGGAGCCATTGTGGCACACAGCAAAATGTGAGTTTTAAAGGGAGACAGCTGAAGAAGCAAAGTTTATCACTTATCAGAGAAAGCAATTTAGCAATATGTTGCAAAGGTTCTTTTTTAAAAAAAAAGGCAGAAAAAGATGAAGTGGAAAGCAGCTAGCAATGGTAGGTGCCTAAAGAAAGCAAACAACTCATGCAGAGCAAGATATATTTTTCAGGTATTTGGGAAATTAAGAGTAATGGAGAAAACTTGAGGCAGAACTCTTTTGTGCAAGAGTCAGCAAAAATGCAGCCTGCAACATTCTCTGTATGTGTCAAACCAATGGGATAATGAGATTAAGAGCTATTCATGTCTATGTCAAAAATAAAATTGAGGAAATAAAAGACTGCAATCTGAGAATGACTTTTCTTTGAGAGCTAAGGGAGGTGGAATGAGACTGACTTAAAGCAGTTGAGGTACTTTTATGTGTGCTGTGTTGAGATTGGAATGGATTCAAGTCTCGTTGTTGTTGTTCAGTACCACTGAGTCATGGCCAACTCCTGGTTGACTGCATGCCTGCTGCTTTTGCCTGCTTCCAGGATAGGCCAGGGATTGAACCAGCAACTCTCTCCTTTCCAGGCAATTTGCTCTGCCACTCAGCTGTGTCCACTCTCAAGCCTATAGTGCTGTATTTTAACACCATAGCTCAGTGATGGAGGTTTATAAGAACCTGAGAGGAGCCCTGCAGAATCAGGCCACAGCCCATCTAGTCTAGCATCCTGTCTCACACAGTGGCTGACCATTTGGTAATGGGCATCTCAAGGAGTAGACAAGAGCAAACCTTCACCTGCTCTTAAATCCCTGCAAATGGCAGTCCCTAGCGTCCCCTTGGAATAAGGTAATGATAAACCACAGCTGTATCTACCTAGAAAACTGCACAGATGTGACTGTGTTGTCACCATGAGTTGTCTCTGGCTCAATGAAACAAAATAATAATAGCAATAACAAAACATCCAGAATAGTCCTTTTTCACCTACAGTCATAACTTAGACCGGTGATGGCCAACCTATGACACGCGTGTCACAGGTGACACGCCAAGCCCTTTTGGGTGACACACATGGCCACCCTGGCACCTGGGCGGGTAGTGCTTGCTTGTTCTTGAAGTGTACAAAATACCAACTTTCAATTGAAGATTTAGCAACAAAAGTCACTAATGTAAAGAATTATTTGTTTTTGCTTTTAATAAAATACATATATCAAAAATATAACTTTTTTACTAGAGCCACAAATATCACAAAATTATGGATATTTCTAGATGTGACACAGCACCCGAGTTAAGCTAGGTTTTCTTGTGAATTTTGACACACCAAGCTCAAAAGGTTCACCATCACTAACTTAGACACTTAGTGAAGACACTTGTTTTAATTGAGACTTTCCTAGTATGATTAGTTTCCCCCCCCTCCTACTCATGTTTTTTAATTATGTTTTTATCAAAATTGTTTTTTTTTTATGGTTGTGAACTGCTTTGGGATGGAAATCAAGTTTAAAAAATGTGGCGCTTCAGGGACATTGATTTCTAAATATGCTTTTCTGTGACAATGGAGCTGATAATTAAGATATACTGCAACTAAACATTGATACTATTTTTCTTGTTCTGTGTTTGAATTGTACTTTTGTCTTGGAGCAGCACTAACCAGATATGGTATCCTAATAGGCCAAGATGTTTTAATGAGTATTTATACCCTCCCTTTTACCTGGAGGTCCCAGAGCTGGACACAACAATTAAAAGAGAAAAACCATAAAACAGTATGAAACATGAATTAAAATATAATGAGTCCTTTGAGGAAGCTAAGCATTAAAGGCCTGGGTGAAGAGATAAGTTTTAAGCAGATACTGAAAGACATACAGTTTGCACCTGATGTACCTCTAGGGGAGACTGGCAGTCACCACAGGAAATGCCGTCTCATGTGACACCGCCCCTCACATATCTGAAAGATAAGGGGCCTACAAGGAGGCCATTACTTTGTGACCTTAATAGGCAGGCCTATATGGAAGAAAGCATTCCCTCAGATAACCATGGCCCATGTCATTTAGAGCTTTATATGTCAACACCAACTCCTTGAATTGGGCTCGATAGCAAATAGGTAGCTAGTGCATATCTTTCAGGACTGGCGTCATGGGCATCCAGTCAGAAACTCTTGTCTTGAGTTAGCTCTCAGGGTACTAGCATCTCGAAGCAGAAGACAGAAGTATATGCAGTGACATGAGTTTCATTAATTGAAGTATATCCTCAAATAGGTATGTATAAGGTGTGGTGATGATCTGGTTGTATTTGCTGCCTGATATTGAACATGTATTTCTATTGAGTGAAATAAAATAAGCTGTGCGCTTCAGCGGAGTATCTATATTTCATCTCAGGAGAGTCTACATCAGACCTGCATTATTAAATGTGCAAAGTGGGCACAGTAAGGCAGTGCTGTCTGGCCCAGATATGTCACCACCTATACAACACACATCATAAAAATTGTGTGTTCTCCCTTCAAGAATGTTCTCCTAATGCTGAGGTTGATCCTCAGTGCATTAAACATGTGAACGAGCTCACTGGCTTAATTTTGACTGCTCAGACGCGGGCTTGGTCTGTCTAAAAATGAATCCTCATTGCTGCCTTGTCAACCTTGGAAATTGCAATTAGCTTGACTGTACCAGTATATTTGTATATATATTTAAAAAACACCCTGTCACTTGTGTGAGCCTGTGAAATGCAACATTTTTGCTTCCAAAACAGTGTGAGTTTTGCACAGTGACAATGCTTGCACTCTGAAAGGTGGCCCATAAATATTTTAAAATAAAATAAACGCTTCACTGAGATACAGAATTTACATAGATTGTACTTTGACATAATACATTGCTTCTCTGCAGGCGTCCCTTCATGAAGAAGGAGGAGAAAAAGAAAAACCTTGTATCAGAACAGGAGACTGCAGGACAATTTTAGTTGTAATTTTGTAATTTTTATTCATTATACAGTAGTCATAAACCCAATTGATGTTAAAATAAATTCAATAAGAAGCTGAATTAAAACTCCACTTTTTAATTTGTATTTTATGAATAATACATATTAATTGTTACTTGGCAATCCTGGGTTAATGGGTTATTGGATCAAGACTGCTTTTACACATTATGCAGCAAGGAGTTGGAGGTGCAGAGCATTGCCACTAATTTGTGTAGTTGGGGTCTGTTTTAGCCATATATGATTATAGATTCTAAAAAGGAGGGAGGAGAGAAGGTTCCAAAAAGGGAAAGGATACCAAAAGGAGTGAAAGAAGAAGAAGAAGAGTCATCTGCCCACAGTTACTGGCATCTTGGCCTAGTCTACTTACATACTTTCTCTTTGATGTGGATGCATTGCTGTGTGGTCTAGGGGGTCAAAATGGCCAGCTAGACCAGAATAATAGTAGGTCTATTTTAGCAGGTACTAGCTATTACAAACAGAGCAGTGGCTTTGCTGTTCCACAACATTATCAATTTTGAAGAAGCTTTTGTTGGCCATTGCAGATTGGGGTCCTCCAAAGCTAGGATACTGATAGAGCTTGACAAAAGTTGGGGCCCCTTTGCTTCCAGGGACATACCCTGCAACTTTAGTTGGCTGATCTCCAGGGGATAATACAAAACCACTCACCTTATGCAACTGTACTAAAGTCATTGTTTTCAAGGAAATACAGTTCATTGTTCACACTTCTGGCACATTAGGGGCCTTTTTGCACTATAGCTAAGACAACTGTAGAGCGCTTCGGTCTGGAACGCGTGGAGGACAGCTTCCCATGCGCATTGGCAGGTAAAGGACGCATTTGCACGGTGTCCCTCACCTGCCTAGGTGTGAATGGGAAGCTGTCCTCCATGCGTTCCAGACCGAATGGCCGCCCCGGGACTCAGAAGCCCCACCTGCTCCTTCCCGCTGGGTGATGGTCTTGGAGGATGCAAGGGCCAGCAGAAGGGGCACCCCCGTGTCCTCCAAGAGCACGGGGGCCCGTTGTGGGGGCCACATGATTGGCTCTGGGCTGCCCTCCCTCGTCCCCATTCGAAACAGTGTGGGAGGAGCCAGCTGGATTGCCATGTCCCTGGCCACAGCCTGGTCATGAACCCGCCCCTACCCTCACTGGGCAACCAGCTGGAAGGGGCGTGGCCACTCTGACCTGGTGCGCCATGCCCCACCCCCAAGCCAAACAAGCCCAGCCACACGCCATGCCCTGACCCAGCAGGAATGATCTAAACCCGAAATACGAGTAGGACATGCTCTGCCCCAGAATGTCCTACTCGCGTTCCAGAGGCTTTCGTGTGAATAGGGCTATGGTTTCATCATCTGAGCAGCAAGGACACCAAGTCTCCATCTTTTTTCTGGATGAATGATTTTAAACATTATCCAGCTTTTACCTCAAAAAGTTAACCCCAACAGCACAATCTTTTGAGGTTGTAGACAGCTGCCAGGCTGCCAGATATATTGGTGGTTCAGGTGCCCCAAAATGTGTCCAAGGTCAGGAACTTTCATGCTCTGAAGCTCACTGAGGCCTGTCCTGGAATGGGCTGCCTAAGTGTGGGTGGCTTTGTTCCAGGCCGGCTGGACCACTTCAGCATGGACCTGTTACAGTCAGAGTGCCTCCAGCTGGAGTAGTTCAGCTCCACAAGTACAGTAATGTCAGGACCACTGCAGATATTGACAACATTACTGGGGTTCTTATACATTCCTAGTGGATTTTTTCAAGCTGCTTAATCACCTAGTATTGCTCAGAACACTAATGGAAAGAGACAGAAAATTGAAGAGATGGTCAGAGTTATCAAAGCTGAAAGTGCTTCAGTGTTTAAAGTGAGGAACGAGATTGGAGACAGGGGGACCACCATCTTTGGAAGAAGAGAATACGAGTGAGTTGTCTCATGCTCTATCTCCCTTTTGCTGTCTTGGATGTGATGCCTCTGAATTGGACCCAGAAAATATACCTGATAGAATATACCTACGAAGAGGAGAATGGACAACAGACCTTCCATTAGCTCTTCAATGCCTATTGGTAATTCTAAATTATTACTTACTCTTGGGCTTGTAATACAATTTGCTTCAAGGAACAGTTTTCTTACCTCACAACCTCTTTTTTTTTCCTTTTCAAAAAAGTCCTTTTAATTGATAGTAAATTGAACCTGTTAAATAATGCTTTTGATGTTTTCTCAGAGATTTATGCCAGCTCTCCAGTTGTTCAGTTGGTGACTAAAGCTTTATAGCAAATGAAATCACCTCCTCTTCTTGAATTATGTGGCTCCTACAGTTTGGACCCAAGCTGCTACAACTCCTAAAGCTTGGGAAAACGTTATGATAGAGGCCACCTAGAAAAGTGTATAACAAGGTCATAATGCACTTTGCTATGATTGGAGTACATGTAGGTGGCTGGTCTTGCTCTCAGAACACCTGAGCCAGTTGTTGCATTGTTGACCTTAGGATAATAATCCAGTAACAGTGGATTAGCTACCTGGCAAAAGATTTAAGCAAAGGATCCTATTAGTGTTTAAATCAGCATTAATTCCATCTAAGCTATTGAAAATGAGACCATTTCTTTCAGCTTTTCAAGTTGGAATCATTCAAGTGTTTTACAGCTCTCACTCACAGTGTGGATCCAAGTGGGAGTTGGCATCTGTGACCTTGGACAGAGGGAAGTTAGAGCAACAGTATCCATCTAAGACATCCTTCTCTCTTAAAGCCCAGGAATGTCTCTCAGTTTGTTTCTTAGAAATTTTTCTCCTCAGTTGACTTTAAAAATGCTTTGTGAGTTACCATACATAAGCCTCAAGAGGAAGATGGATCTGACCTGAAGACTGGACTGTTGGAGCTGGAGGATGCTGTCTCTGTCTTAAAAAACTGTGTGAGTCTATGCCCAGATCACTACTTGGCTAAAAATGCTGTCCATCACAGCAATTCTCAAGATAATTGAGGGATGCCGGAGGTTGACGCTTTATCTGGGTACTCTGTCCCTTGATCTACTATAAATAGAAGAACTTTTGGCACAGAATTTCTCAGATCAAAAATCAAGAAATAGGTTTTTTGTACAGGGTGGGGTGCCTACATATTCGGTTTCTTTCTCAGCTTACTGTTCATATACTTAGGCGTTGGGTGGATTTCCTTCTTCATTACATTGTTCTTGTACTACTCTGTTGAAGAACAAAGGTACAGTGCCGATGGCTTCTGGTTCCCAGGTAGTAAAATCAGATCCTGAATTAATTGACTCAGCTGATTAAAGAAACAGTTCAGAACATCTTCCTTTGCAACCATTACAATTTTCTGAACTGGATCTATGTTACTCTGCAGGTATGTCATATGTGAATGAATTGTCCCTTCCAATGTCATTGCCTCTGGCTCAAAAGTCAGAGCAAACTGCAGAGGTTGGGAGATCCAGCCTCTGTCACAGTCAAATCTCAAGACAAGTCATGAAAATGGGGAGTTGGGTACTACGTTCACCAGTGTACTGGTACTGGGAAGACACAGACATTGCTTAGGTGATAGTAGTCCTCTAGGTTTGGCCTAGGGAAACATCTCTGTGACTTTCAGCAAAGGGAGGTGAGAAATTGAGAGGAAAAGCATGATGCTCTACAGATGGAATATTAGATGTGCTAAGGCTGTCCCTATTTCTATCTCCCAACAAAATTTGGGAAGTAATGTCAGCCTTGCAACTACACTGGTGCTGTTGCTAATGAGTACTAGGTCCAATACTCTGACACTGAATCCAGACAAGATGGAGATTCTATATGTTCTCGGTTCCTATGTCAAAGAGGTGATTCAATATCTGTTACTGGATTGTATTGTATTACCCTGGAAATATCATATTTGGAGTTATGGGGACGTTTTTGGACACTCTTCTTTCACTTGGAGCTCATAGTAAAAGGCAAAGGGTGCTAAAGGGCGTTCATGTCCAGCCAAGACTAATTAGGCAATTGAAGCTTATCCTTGACCAAGATTTAGTGGCCATGGTGATTGTCACCCCAGTGACCTCAGGATTGCTACAAGATACCCTCAAGCATTTCAGTGCACTTCATGTGAGGCTACCTTTGAAGTCAGTCCAGAAATTGGAGCTAGTTCTAAATACTGCAACTAGTTGCTGACTAGGGTGCCTTGTTATGTCTACATCACTAGTCCTTAAAGATCTATGATGGCTATCAGTTCATTTTTTGGCCCAATTCAAAGTGTTGATACTGACATTTAAAGCCCCTGGGTGCAAAATATCTAATGGATCAACTCCTCCCCTATAGTTTTACCAATTAAGATAATCTATGGAAACCCAATTAGTGGTTCCTGCACCTCATGGAATTGTCACTAGGGAGATGGCTTTTTCAGTGTTGGCCCCCAGCTCCCCAAACAGTCTTCCCCGAGAAGTGTGCCGGACTCACACTTTGGGTACCTTCTAGCAACTCCTGAAAAAACATTATTGCAATCTAACTTTTTCTACTTAGTGGGTCTACCCTCCTTTACATTTCTGTCCTCAACTTAATTATATGTTGTACATCTTAAAATGTCTTTTATGTTTTTTCTATAACCTTTGTTTTTTTGTTGTTGAGATATTCATTGCATCAAGTTACTTGTAGTTTTGCACAAATTCTAATAAACTATAAACTTTTATCCTGATTCCAATTTGCTTCTCTCACAGATCTTAATGGGGATCACAGGGTTTGTTTAGCATAATTTAATTAATTAATCAATTTACATTTAATTCATGACCTGTATCATTAAGATCACAAATTAGTAAAGTGTTAAAATCCTGAAGAAGATAAAATATTACAAGCTAGTGAATGGGAAGACAGGGGAGTCATTTATTTATTTACTACTTAAAAGTGCAGATATAGAGAAATGAGCATCTATGCTTTAATGAGCCTGAATTTTAAGTGCCGCATTATCTGGTGTATAAGACAACCCCTAACTTTCCAGTTAAAATATAGAGTTTGGGATATACTCACCGTATAAGAAGATGACACCCGGCGTATAAGACGACACCTGACTTTTGAGAAGATTTTCCTGGGTTAAAAAGTAGTCTTATACGCCAGAAAATACAGTACATTCTGGGGTAAAATGTGTGGCTTTGTCTGGCATTGTAAGCTCTGCTGGATGAAATTGGAATCAGGCCAACATAATGTTGTACAGATTTGAGCGTTGTAAGTTCATAAAGGATGCTGAGGTTAAGCATTAAGGTCTGTGACCTTTTGGAAGACAAAAGCTGCATCTTTGCTGAGGAGAGGAAAATGGGACACTCCTCTCCAGGGCTTTGGTGCACCCTCCATTCTACTCTTGTGGCGTTCAGCCACCATTATTTCCATTAGATGTTTAGCAATTTCTGGCACTGCCATCTCCAAGGTCCATCAGACAGGCTGATCTAGGGCATCATTAAAGCTGAATCCACCACTACACAGCTGGGCACGTGTCTGGCTGGGGTGTGGCTGTACTGTACTGATGCCAGTGTTGTGTGGAGCTGTGAAGACACAGCCATCCTTGCTTTGTATATAGATTTTGTGGAATCTTGATTTGTGGTCAGGAAGGGTGCAGCAGTGCCATACAAATATAGGTGTCTGTGACTTTACTTGTTGTGTGTGGAGGGCTTGACTTGACTTGAATGTGGTAGCAACCATAGGAAATTGATATGAAATTATACAGCATTGTAGTTGAGTTTGAGTTTGGTGTTCCTGTTGTCACAGTGAGTCCATCTGCTTGCCTGGGGTTGTCAGCTGTAGAACAGACATTTTTATCAGTAGCAAGACCTTATGACAGTGATGTTTCAAACTAATAATGACCAAAAGAAAAAAAAAGAGGAAGAGTGCACTCATCAATTGAAAAGCCTTTTCAAAGGCAGTGTCAGTTTCAAAATTCAAGAAAGGTACAAAACCAGATACTGAAAGAATGATGATTGGAGAACTCATGATGAGTAATCCTGGTGTGCTTTTGGCCTCAGACTGCTTGGTGAATTTTATTTCTGACACTCAGGTGT
The DNA here is from genome assembly GCA_023333525.1 of Aspidoscelis tigris stejnegeri. Classification (NCBI taxonomy): domain Eukaryota; kingdom Metazoa; phylum Chordata; class Lepidosauria; order Squamata; family Teiidae; genus Aspidoscelis; species Aspidoscelis tigris. Next base: position 70,770,149 of record JALMGA010000006.1, read on the forward strand.
GCAGTTTGTCTTTCTTTGTTGGATGCTGAGGGACAAATCTTAAACCAGTAGGTCAAAATCAATGTTTTGACTGCAGTCACTTTCCTGAGAGTAAACGTCATTGTGCACAGTGGGAGTAGGGATTGTTAACATGCAGTGCTTTTTTAAAATTGAGGAAAGTTAGTTTTTACATTCTTTAAAAAAAAGTTTATGTGTGTTTTTAATTACATTTCTGCTGCTGTTTAATACTTTCCTGCAGTGTTTGGATGAAGAATGGTTTGGAACTTTTTGAAAAAATATTGAAATGATGTGAGAAACTTTTCACCCTGATTTTCATATTATGATGATTTATTTTTATTTGCTTTATATTAACAGCACAATCTGTTGAGTCCACAGTATATAAGAGCTCTTGTTTTTATTGTTGGCTGAGTCTTCAAGGCCAGAAAAAGCTACATAGCTAGGGCCTCAAGGATGTGGTGGTGATGCCACATCACCATACCCATTGGGACCATAGCTCACTCCACAGGACAGCAGTGGCCCTCAGAGGTGGCTGTTTTGCAAAGTGAGAACAAAGCCCTAATTTACTACTGCTGCCGCTCTGTAGGGGTGGGGGCACCAGGAATGACTTTAATCTGGCGACCTGACTGTAGGGATGTGTGCATTTTTTTTCTCATTCACTTCGCATGTGCTAGGCTTAGAATTCTCTCTGAATTCCTGCTGCCACCAGTTGTGCCTCCAAATCCATTCTAAATCTGCTCCAAATCAGCTCTGAATCTACTCCAAAACTTTTAACAGAGGTACAGATGCTTTCCTTTCTCATGTAAAGGGCAGTCTTCAAATGCAGCCAGTATTTGATTCAAATGCAAAGTTTTGAAATTTCACAATTTGTACAAATTGCAAAGGTGATGGGCATTTTTCACCCATCCCTACCTTGCCCTATTTTAGAATGTACAAAAAATGGCCAACTTCTAGCACCATTTCCTGCATATCTCTTAATGTGCCTGGGCAGAAAATTTGAAGCTAGGGAACTTGTGTTCTCTGCTTTCAACCTTAGTAAAGACTGGAAAGTGCGGCTGAGTGAGCATCATGCCTCCCCACTTCTGGGCCAGAGCATTCCAAACCAGAAGAGGGCTTCCTCTGCTGCCATACAGAAGCAGCTGTTGTTGTTGTTGTGAGTTGCCTACAAAGCTCCTATGTTATAAGGCTGCTTACTAGTGTGATGAATAAGTACATAAATAAATGAATATGTGTGTATGGTGAGGGGTCTTATATTTCAATAAATGTGTAAAGTATTTATCTCCTCCTCATATGGTCACTCTTTATAGTTGTGTAAATAGAAAGTTATGCAAGAGGACCATTTATTTAAGGACAGAGAGAACAATCCTAAGGGGGAAACTTGCTAGATTGAGGGGATTGAGTAGGGTGATCTTCCAAGTCCTTTTTGGTTCCACTGGTGCTGTTTAACATGCCCCCCCCGCAACACTGTGAAATAAACTGGCCTGCAGTTCCTGTTAGTGGCCATTGTTGCTCCCAGTAATCATGGAAATTGGGCACCTCAGAGGCAGAGAGGAGATGGATTCCTCAGGGCAGGAGGTCTACCTATTGCTAAAGTCAATGAGCCAGTGTAGTATGAGTGAGACTCATCTGCTCACATGTCACTACACGTGCTGAGGAGAGACTTAGATGAAGTGCTTGACAGTTCTGGGCCTCTCCAAGAAATTCATATTCAACAAACTGCAGTTTGGCACATCCCTAATCATATTAACAAAAGGGGAGGATACATAAGGCTGATTATACTTAGGAAAAAGAAGAATTGGCTTTTCTACCCCACTTTCCTCACCCATTTAAGGGGACTCAAAGCAACTGACAAAGTTTTCTACTCTTCCCCTAGCAACAGAACCCTGTGAGGTAGGTGGGGCTGTGAGAGCTCAGAAGAGAGCTGTGACTAGCACAGTGTCACCCCATTGGCTTCATGGAGGAATGTGGAAACAAACCTGGTATTCACAGATTAGAGTCCAGCTCCCTAACTACTAGACCAGACTGGCAATTCGCTTGTGAGAAAACTGTTGGGGTTAGGAGTGACATCTGCAAACCATGCTAACCTCCATCCCCATAACAATAGGTATTAGGTAAGGATTGGGCTGGTTTGAGCAGCCAGAGAACTGAGTCAAAATGAGAAGGGGGAGGTGATTGCTCCTCACAAGCTGGGGAGTGAAACTTGAAGCTTCAGATGTGTATTGTAGATCAAGTGTCATTGAAGTGCCATTTGTTTCACCAAGTCAGGTACTTTCTGGCAACTCCACTGACCAGTTATTACATCTTTCTGGGCAACAGTGATGAACACAGTCGGAAGCTGCTCACCCTGCTGAAAGGCAATTTTTGAGTTTCCTTTGAAATTCTTTTGACGCTAGTGCCATGTGGACTTAAAAATAAGCTCACAAAATGGCTTTCAGGCTGCACTCCCTCATACCAGCTTGGCACTTGTTTGGCAACAGTATAGATGAAGGTTGCTACTGCCTCCTTTTGGCATATTTTTCAAGGTCAGTTTTTATATACACAAATCTCTTTGGGAACAAGTTAATAGGAAAGCACATACAGGGGGATGCCAGCAATAGAACACACATTTAATATGAATGGGCTTTTGTTGTGTGTTTTTTAAGATAATAGGACATCTTCTGGAGCTAGGAACCAGCCTCAGAAATCCAAATTAGCTCAGATTTTACCTTTATTAGATTGGGTTGAATAAAAATATCCCTGAATACCAGTAATTCTCCTACCCTGAATATAACAATCTTGGATCTAATAAAAGACAAGCCGGCTATGTTCCTTCAGGGAAGGATTAAGATCAAACAACTGTTGTGTCCTGCTATTGTGCCCGATGTAAGGAAATCGCTAGTAAATAAGCTGGTTCCCATCTGGATAAAAAACAACAGCATTAATTTGATTAAAGAGAGCTGTCTTGTATTTTATTTTGTGAAGCTATTAGTTTGCTAGAGGAAGGATGTTAATTCTCCCATTCTAATATTAACAACAGAACAGTTCCTAAATGATCGTAGCCAGCCATTTTGATACCACCTGTTGTCCAAAAATATACTTTTTCTCTGTTTCAAACTAAAATACAGCAAACCATTAATGCTGAGAAGCAAGAATTGTTATGTGGACTAAACTTACAACAAAGTGTGTTGAACTTTGTATCCTTGAACTCCCTCATCCAGGAACCTCTGGGGCCATTTCTGTGCTTACCTGTATTGGACTGCTCTAGTGGGATAAGATCACCTTCAGAAACCAGCCATTTATCATGAAACAACACTGTTCACGTTTGGATAGTGGTTCTGGGATAGCGACCACACTAGCTCCAAAACTTACACAAGCTTCAGAGCTAGCGTCCAAAGCTCCAATGGGTAGAAACTAAAGTTCCTGGCCTTGGAGCCCCTGGAAGATCAATTTCAGTGACCCAAGTTGTCTGAACTGCAGAAATGGGACCCCCCACTAAACTAGAACATGGAGGTGTACATCATGTTCACATGCTTCTGTGGTCTGGTTTAGCAATCCTGGTCCACTGGTAGAACTTTTTAAAAAGATCTAGCAATATAACATATTAGGGGGCCATTTTGCCTAGTCCAATCTGTGGTCTGTCCTGTGCAGACAGAGCATATTAGCAGGATGCATGCGTGGAAGAGAGGCCTCTGGACCCTTTGCCAGAGCAGCACAATGGTAAGTGTGGAAAAGGCCCTAAGATAAATTATTGTAGTTAAAGTGTGTGGTATGCCACAAGTTTATCCTCCAGCTTTTGTTATTTTAAAGACAGCAGGATGGCCAGATAGAAAGGAGAAGAGGACGTCTTCACATTTGCTGGTGTCACAGAAGTGGGTTTGTGAGACGTTTGGGATGGGCTGGCACCCACAATGCAAATGCTGATCTTAACTGCCATGGAATAATTTCCCATAGTGATTAAGTTCAAAAAGGCCCTAAGGTAGCTTTCACCTGGCATAAGGTATAGAACTGTAAGATTCCAGCTATTGGAGCCAGTTTGGTTTTGTGGTTAGAGTATTGGACTCGTATCTGGAGGTCTCCCAGTTCAGTTCTGCACTCCTAAACAAAGCCAGCTGGGTGACCTCGGGCTAGTCAGAGTTCTCCTTCTGGACTCTCACAGCCTGACCTACCTCACAGGAGAGAGGGCAGAAGAACAGGAGGCTTGTCAGCCACCTTGAAGGGTGAGAAAAAGCAGAGATAAAAGTCAACTCTTCTGCTTCTTCATTTTCTTGAGTCTTGATTATGCTTCCAGTGGAAATTTTAGCTTAGGGGGGAAAATGAATAAAAACATGTTGCACCAATTGGCTTGTTGGCATAGAGGCTAATTTTGTTCCATTGAATGGAATGCTATGACAAAAGTATTCTAAACCTCCAGTGTTCTTTTGCTTTTTGGCTTTGAAGGGAAAAATAAACCTGTCTCTCTGGACTGGATTTATCCTAAGGTGGTTTGCAGCATCCAAACACACCTGAGAGGAAAAACAAAGGTTACCAGTCCATCTTTCTATCCCTCTGTTAAGGCTTTTTCACTTGAAAACAGTTTGATATTGCTGATCTCAGCCATGTGAGTTTAACTGTTTGAGCAGATAACTTGAGGGGAGCTTAGGAATCTCATTTATCTTTAAATAGTACATGACTTAGCTTCTTATTTATTTGAGAATTAATAGATGGAAGTCGGATTTCAACATTATGCCATTGCAGCTGGTATACCCTAAGGGAAACACAAAAGAATTATTTAAAAACTCTTTTGGATCATTTCCAAATATTCTCATCACAATTATGTTGCATATATAATGTGGACAATAACATATACTGTTAAGATTTCAGCTGTCGGGACCATCAGACGATTGCTTGCCACTGGGAAAAATGGCATGGACAGGAACCTCAGAACTCTTCATTTCTTCACTGTTGAGGTCATCTGTAGTTGGTTGTCAGTTGCAGATTATCAGTTACATGAATTACTGAAATTATTATTTTCGATGGAATAATATAAACCTTGAGCTTCTAAAGGCTGGGCAAGATGTGATACTGTGATAAATGTTATTTCATTTTTTTCCACCTGAAAATACAGGAACAGCTCTGAAAATGGATGCTAGGAATGCAGTAGTTTTAGGTTTCTTCTATATGCAGGAAAAGAAGAGGCACTTAGGGCAAGAAGAGGACATTTCAGCACAACACAGTCACTCACATTGTCACATTGGTTTATCTCTGAGATCAGAAAAAATTTGCTACTGAAAGAGATCAGAGGTCACATTCATAGCAGAGAGCACAATGGCCAAAACATGTGCCTTGGCCAGTTGCCTCTTTCTGAGGGAAGACTTGCCTGCATTTAGAAGTGTGTTCTCTGGCATTAAATATAGATTAAAGCATTAATGTGTAGATGTTACCACCTCCAAGTTTCTCTCTCTCTCTCTCTTTCTTGTGTGTAGATGCAGTCTAATAGAAAGATAGGCTGCACAAGGGTGATACTGGAGAGCAATGACTAAGTTATGGTCAGCTAAGACTGTGCCTGTTTAAGAGGAGAAAGTTTTAACATGTTGCTTTTTGCATTATGATGAACATTTCTGCACTTACTCTGCATGATCCAAATCAGCTGATCCAGATTGCACAGTCCATTGACCTAAATCTTGACCCCTGGACTGCCCTGAAACTCACACACAAGCTTCAGCACTGACCTAAAAAGCTTTGATGGCCAAGAACAAAAGTTTGGCCTCAGAGCATCTAGGGGATGCATTTCAGTGGTGCAGTAAGACCCCATGGCCCTAGTACAACACTGGACCTTTTAATCAGGTCCACCAGTATTCTGGCCCAGAAGCACACCAGGGGACCATTTTAGCAATATGCCCCATCTAGTGCAGATGCGAGTCTTCTCTGGTCCTCACAAGCGAGCAGAAAAAAGAGGCCTAGAAAGAGATCTAGAAATGCCTGATATTTTTAATCCACTTTGTTAATTATACATCTTAATATGTTGTACAAAATGTTTGTTTTGTTTAATATGGTGATAACAATGACGATGATCCAACAAGCCATTCTGTGCTTGTTGTAACATTGTCGGATATAGCTGTAAAATCTAATGAAACATAATTTAGTATAACGTAATACATGTTTAGACCAATGTCAAGTAACCTTACTGTTCTGAAGGCATTTATATCAGGCTTAACGCTGATTGTCTCGGAGGGAAACATTAATGTAAAAATGTCACCATGTGAGGCGTGCAAATACCTGTTACTTATAAAGAGATAAACTATGTAAATATGAATTCGGAAAGAGTTTAAATTGCAGTATATCCTCTCAGCTTATTCAGGGCTAACCTCCCCTGTTATTGGAAAATGAGGCAACACATATCCAGAAAAGTCAGGTATCTTCCTTATCAGTGGCACTGACCATTACAAAAGTACATAGAAGATTGTGCTTCCAATTTCTTTCTTCTTTTTGTCTGCCACCAAATCATCAGGTTATAATTAATAATGAAATAAGATACTGTATAAGTTCTTTATCCAGTTTTTTGGGTGAGTAGATATACATTTCACAATAAGATTTTCAGAAACTTTAGAGGTAGTAGCAGCTGTACACAGACATTATCAATTAAACATCTTGACACTTAGCCAACAAAATGATCTTTAGGTTAATCTAATTTGGAAAGGGTAGCAAAATCTATCTTCAGGTAACACTGTACTGTCAACATTTACTATTGCTATTTTCTCCATACGGCAGTAGAGGTGAGGTATTGCCAATGTTTTATTTATGCATGCAGTTGATTTAGAAACTGGGGTATCAGCAAGAATAAATAAAAGCAGGTTAAAATCATTAAAAACACATTTGTTTGCAAGCTTGTGTCCATTTAACACATTTGATCTTTCTATGGCCAGAACAGTTACATATCTGATAGTCAGTTAGCAGCAGTAGCCACCCACAGATTAGAAACACATAGGGCAAAGTGGATAGGAAGCCTCTCCCAAGTAGAATATGGAATTTTATTTCACTGAGCTGCATTTCTGTCAAAACGGCGCAGCAGCTCCTTTTCACTTTGCAGCATCTTCTGGTCTGCCAGACTGGTGGATCAGAAGCTTTGGTGTCCCAGTGGACCATTTTTCAAAGGTAAGTTTGCATTAAAAAGATGCTGATAAATCAGCATCTTTTAATATGAGTGGGGTTTAAATGCTCCATCATTACTGCAAGGGATGAAAGTAGCAAAGCTTCCATTCCTGTCTGGAGGCACATTCAGTCCACTATGAGCCCCAACTTTGACACAATCAAAACAAAGCTTCCAACAAGTCTCTAGCCCTATGGTGCTTGTGGAATTGCTCTATGGCTACCACACGCAGAGCTAGTAAGGTTCCACAGTGAACATTTGCATGTCTTCCGGGTTTGGAAAATGTACTAGATGGTCAAGTGTACCACACCATCTGCACTTGGGTAAGTTTCTGGACGCACAGGTGGAAAGATTGTGGTTTGTTTCTTGAATGGGAAGCAACAGTGAATTTCCCCATATTTGTTTCCGGATACCTATCTGGCACTGTCATAGCCTATGCTCTGTGCTGATACTGCTTGTTACAGATTCATTGAGGTCATTAAAAAAAAAACCTCTTGATTTTTGATTGAAATAATCCAGTTATAATCATACAAGGGCTTTTAAGACTTTAACTGTGGGGTAACTGGATATTTTAGAAGGGGAATTAGTGAACACAAATTTTATTGCTGTGTTTTTAGAAGAAGACTGGAGTGGCTGTTTCATCACATGCTGTCGGAAACCCCATCCTTAAGAAATAAAAATAAAAATCCTATGATTCTATCAAAAGAGTATTCTGAATTATCAACATAAATATATACCATATAAGACATCAACAGGAGCAACTAGATTCTGTAAATGTGGAATGCTTCCAGGGTTTTCAGGAGCATCTTGTATTCTATTGGTCTGGGATAACAGGAGACTACCTGAAAGAGGGGTCCAGCCCCATCAGAGAGGTGATCTTCTGTCAATGTGTCAGCTGAAACATTATATTTCATCTGCAAAAAAACTAAAAGGGAGTGTGAGGGAGACAATAACATCAGAGCTTAATTTCCAAACCATGTATTTGAGCACGGGGAGTGTGCGTGGTAATTTGGGTCTTTAAGGTCTGCCAGTGTGGCCTCCTTGAGTGTGCCATCAGCTTGAGCAGTTGCAGGGTCTGGAACCTATGAATGGGCCTTCTCAGTGATAGCACTCAGATTATGGAATAGCCTTTCCTCTGAGGTGCATCAGGTACCATCACTTTATACAGTCAGAAGATGAGTCAAGACCGGCCTCTTGACCTTGGCCTTCCTTTAATGAAGTAGGTTTCTCTCCTCCTTTAGCACAGTTATTGTTTGTAGTAAAGCTTTGTTTTTATTGTTTTTACTATAACTCTCACTGAGATCTTTTGATATATGACAGAATATAAGTACAAATGCTACTCAAAACAAGAAGAGATTGATGGGATAGCACCCTTCAGAGCTGCTTTCACACTTGGCTTCCCATCCGCTGGACAAGAAGAGTATGTTAGCAACAAACATGTACTAGTGTTTGCACTTGGAAACACTAGTACATGTTAAACTAACCCCCAGATGCCTGAGGACTTACCAGTGTCCAAGCTTGTGTCCGGTCACTGGCAGGGCGCCACAATCTTCTTTTTGGAGTCTGGTGTGACTGCACATGTGCTGGCGCCACACTGACGCTCTGCACATGCACATTCATATTTGGGATCATCTGAGGTGCCAGCGCGCTTGTGTAGCACCTCAGATGACCCCTCGCACCAAAAATGGTGTGACTGGTTGTGGTGCTGGGCAGGATAGGTAAGCTTTCAGGTAAGGTTAGTAATTTGTGCACCACTGCTAGTTGATGATAGGGTAACATCTGGGCAGGCAGGAGACATTTCTAAACTCCTCCTGAAAGTCCAGATCCACATGCCCAGATATTGACTTATCACAAACTACAGGGCCAAGTGGGGATTGGCCTCAGGATTCACTGGTCTGCACTTAACTCCCACTGGCAGTTTCTCCAGGAGCAAATCAACACCAGAGTGTTCTTCTGTTAGGGAGGGAGGGTGGGGGTGGGAAAGAGGGAGGGGTGATATTTTAAATTATGGTTTAATATTTTATATGTTTTATTCTTATTGTAACCCACCCTGGTACCATAAATAAATAAGTGTACTAAGACCCTTTCCATATGCTGTTATGATCTAAGGGAAATCCCCCTCATTGTCTTCTTCAGATTGCACCGTTATGTGGAAGGGGGGCTCCTAGTACACTTCCGGTCCATATACTTGCCAGTGTGGGATTGCTCCAAGTTTCCACACTGTTGTTTGTATCCTTCAAGCATGTATTGAACCCAGCAAGAATTCAAACAGAATTCTATCATAAGTCCCCATTTCATACCTTATAGACCTACCCACACCTTTGGGAATGTTACATGTGCTTCTGCTTCTTGATTAGCAGGAAGTGTGTTTTTTCTGCATGGAGTTTAGAAAAATCTATGCTTTAGAAACCTTTGCCTTGTTTTTCTTTCCCTGTCTCATCTTTTTTACCAGTTGTTCATTTCTCTTTACTCTGTCATAAATGCAAAAAGAACGGAACACCTTCAAATCTTACACCACTTGGGAACTGTGTGTGTGTGAGTGTTTGTATTTAAGTCATATTGCTTTACTAACTTTTCCTTTTCCATCTTCTTTTTCTTTTCTCCCAGTACTTTCTCCTTGCTTCCTCCCCAGTCCCAACAACTCTACATCCCTGGCCCAGATCAATGTCCATAGTTAAATGGATCAGTTATTTGAAATCTGTCTGTTGACCTTTCTGTTGTGAGTGAAGATTGCAGGCAGCAGACCCATCTTGGCTGCTTACTTTCTCTCTTGACTCCCAACAGGCTCCTAGAGTTTCCCACAGAGGAATAAGCTGCCAGCACATATGCAGAGTTTGAGAGTGCTCTCAAGTAACCATAATGAAGCTGAGAGCTGAATGTAGTCTTCCTCCGTGGCTTAGAGGAATTATTTATGAAGAGGAGTCGAGCTGAGAGTGGTTTACTGGCCTTCAACACACTTCCTCACTTGAGGTTTAGTATCAGAAAGTCACCGGAGCCCTGTGTGACAGCAGCCCCAGGGTGTTGGCCGACACAGTATCAAAATAGATGACAGAGTGGAAGCACAATGATAGAGATGCTTTCTATCTTTTCTATCTAATTTGCTTTTAATTTGCCATTCTTTCATTTTGGCATTATTGAAGCACACCATTAATAATCTAAACAATGAAGTGTGTGAAACGTTTTTGCAGGAGTTGTGCTCCCTGTCGTGTTTTCTTAGGGAAAATAATTTTGTCAGGGACTTCAACTTATTTCAGATCTACTCTTATTAATTTGCATTTAATCTGCTCTATTTAGTTGGTAAAGATTTTGGTAGCGTTATGAATAAGAACACCACAGATCATTCTTAGCCCTTCAGACTGTCAGCTTGATAGTACAGTGGCTGGCATCCTTTCTGTGCACAGCCACAGAATACAAATCACCTTTATAATAGAAAACATGGAGCAAGGTGTGCGTGATTATTTTGTTTTTCATCTTTTTAAAGTCTTTTCATTTCACTCTAATTCGCTGCACGATCACAATTTTCAATCACTTACTTAATAAACATGTAACAACATTGCTTTATTCCAGGGCACGTTAGGCACGGCTCCTGTGCTGAATCCATATTTTGCAATCCAGCAATGATGAAAAGTTCATAGTGTTCCTACTTGACTTCAGATTATGAGAGAAGGATATAGTTCAGGTGTTTATACAAACTTGTAGGAGTAGGGTAGTGAATGCTACAGTGGTTTTTGTTGTTGTTGTTAAAAAGTCTTTTTAATCTCTGTTAAGCAAATATAACATACAGTAATTGTTTTACACATAACACAGATATTTTAGACAACTCTGAAACAAGGTGGAGCTCTTCATAATTAACATTGGGTTTGACCAGTACTGTGATTTATTTTGCCTTAGGAAATTCTTGGACCCAGCCAAATTTTCAGTGAATGGTACCTTGGAACAGAAAAGTCAAAATGCATTGAGGTGAAGTCTAAAAATTTGCAATTTTAACCATCATGTTTTAATTATAAACTGTTGTGAGACTGTCAGGTATAGGCAATAGGCAAAAATGTAAAACTGTCAGCAACTAGTGAGGAAGTATAAATAAATTACTGTATTGTATACATGATCTTCAAGTTGAACAGAGTATGTGGAACCTATAAAATGTCCATATAGGTAATTGTACAGAATCTGAACACGTGTACTAGAGTTTTAAGCTCCGTTTGATTCAATTGTACTTAATTCTGATTAAATATTCATTGGATTGTGTTGTAGTATGTGTTGAGTAAAGTTCATTACATTTAATTTAGGCTGTGTTTCAAAGAGTGATATCTTCTGTATCAAATGCAGTTTTGAATTCATGAAGGCTTTTCAAATGTAGATTTTACAAAAAACAAAAAACAAAACCCACCACCCTTGATCTTGGCTCTTGGACTCTAAACTAAGGCTTGAAGCTCAGGTGGAGGCCCTGGCCAAGCGTGGCTATTTCCAACAACATCTGGTTCAACAGCTAAGACTCCTTCTGGACAGAGATGATTTGGCCATAGTTATCCATGCTCTGGTAACTTCCAGACTGGACTACTGTAATGTACTGTACATGGGGCTGACCCTGAAGATGGCTTGGAAGCTGCAGTTGGTACAGAACACAGCTGCTAGACTGCTGACAGGTACAGCTGGCCAGACACACATCAAACATTAAAAGAGTTGCACTGGCTGTCAGTTCGCTATGGAGCCCAACTCAAGGTGTTAACTTATAAGCCCCTAAATGACTTGGGTACAAAATATCTAAATATCTTCTTCAATATCAGCCTGCCTGTGCCCGAAGATCTAGAGGGGAGGCCCTCCTGCTTGTACCTCCAATCACAGTAGCAAAGGGGGTGGGCACCTGAGTTAGGGCCTTTTCAGTGATGGCTCCCAGAATGTGGAATAGTCGCCGTCCTGAGGTGTGTCAGGTACCCTCACTTTGTGTGTTTAGATGAGCTGCAAAGACACACTTCTTTACCCTAGCCTTTGCTAAGTAAAGGAACAGCCTTTTCCTCCCCACGTTCAGACACTGCCATAGTTTTAATATGTTTAATATGTTATTGGTTTTAATGTGTTCATTTTATATGTTGTAACCCGTCCTGAGACCATTAGGTGTTGGGCGGGATAAAAATGCAAACAAACAAATATTTTATGGACTGTATTCTGTACTTAAAGACATTCAAGATATTGCAGCTGGTACACAGTGTAGTGGCCAAATGGCAAACTAGGAGTGGGTATGAAGGTGTGTTGCAGGCTATTCCATGCTGAGCTGGCCCCAATTACTGATAGCCCAGTCCAGTGGCTGTACACATTGTGGACAGCATGTTCCAGCAGACGAGGGTGCCATGAGTGCAGAAACTGTGCACTTCAGTTATCACTTCCAGATGCCCAATCGAAATGGGGCCAGGCATGATATACTGGACCATGATGGTATGCTGTCTGCATGATCTCTGTGTATCATTATACCAAAGTAGTCCGCTTCTGGACTACTATGAAAAGGTGTATTTACTGTTGGAGCAGGATATGGCATTTTGGCACCATATCCCACTCTGTGGCCTGGACCAGTGACCTGGTTTACTGGGGGTGTGATCTCATAGAATGCTGGTATGTAGCAGTAATTGAACGGGAAAGGAGAATGTAGGTTTCTGGCATAGCTACCGAAAGAAGCCACCTACTGCTGCCTTCTTAGGGGAATAAAGCCCAATATCGCTGTATGAGACACCCCAGTGTGACAAACTCTGTTCTCACATAATGATGTCCTGCACTTACATAATGCCGTCCCACCTTGTGTGGTGAATCTCTACCTCTGCATAGGTAATGTCTTGTCATTGCTAGACATCTTTTTTTTTTTAGCATCACCTAAAGAAAACACTCTGAATTTGAAGCTGTGAGAGGGGGACTTTGTAAGCTTGTCCTTGGTTTGCTTCAAGATTCTTGCATCACAGGCTTCCAAACACAAACATCAGTGGAAACATTGACACCTGAATTGAGAACATCAGCAAGAGCAAGACAGAATGGAGGAATTTAACTCAAGGGCCTGTACTTTGGAAAAGATGCACCAAAGAGACTACGTAAATGTTTGTTTTAAATTATTAAAGGGCTCCTTTGACCAATGCCTTTTTAAAGGATGGGTTTAAAATGTTTTATTTAGTAGTTATAGCAAAGCACTATTAATGTCACTTGATATTTGATTTGGTTCTGACTTTTTTTTATCTGTGTTCCTGCTTTTGTAAACTTAGATTATATTACAGTAAAAAGCTGCATTTCTTAGGATTTTGTAGATGGATGAAATCATGAACATTAAAGAACAACATTTTAAATTGAATCTTTTAAAGAAAAATGCAAGGCACTTATTTAATTATTTCTGTTGTAGTTGTTAACAAATCAAAACTAAGGCCATTCCTGAGCTCTGAAGTAATCTCATTTAGAAGAGGACTACAGGCCTCCCTTTTTCATCATTGGTGTGACTGAAGTGACACCCTCCGTCTCCTAGTACAGGATGGAGCTTAGGCCACCAGGCCAAACCTGACTAGGAGGTCCAAAACGGCCACTTAGTTGGTCTTTAAAGAGGTCTACTGGCATACTAAGGGTGAACCAGACCATGGAGGCGTGTGGACAAGAGATATACTTGTGGTCTGATATACGAAGGAGAAACCATTTTGGCAGTGCTTTGCAAAAAGATTCCTCCCAAGAGCAGACCCCATCCTCATGAGTGGGTTGGGCAACAGATGGGTGTTGTCACTTGGAATCTCTGCATTTTCAGCTCCCTTTGAACATGACCTCATTTGGATAAGCCAATCTTGCCAATGACCATTTGTCTCCATTTACGGAGGTAAATCAAGAAAAAAATATTTCGTTTTGTAGCAGACTGCACCACGGAATTCCTTCTAGCCTTGAATATGGTAAGAAATGGCAGATTGACAAAGTTGACAAAGTTGAAAGGGAATGACTAAAATGGCACCATCTGTTGTAATCCCAGTGGCCCAGTGGCACTTACTCCTAAACAAAGAAGAGTTGAACATATAAATGTTCTATGTAAATTTGTAGTGCAAATGACCCCAAAGGTATGGCTTGGATCTCCAGAGCATAAAGTGACATTAAATGCAAGGAATATTGTAACAACATTTTGGAATTCAAAGAAGTATGATATCTACATATGAAAAAATTCAAGGAATCATATACTATACTTCTGTGAAAAAATAACGTTACTTTTCAATGATTTTGTGGAAGGAAGGAAGAATTTAAGCAGCAGATAGATGTGGTCCACAATCCAGTTTGTGCTGAATAGGTTCTAAATAGAAACCAGCTGAGCTCTCTTCATTACACTCTTCAATGCCAAGATGAGCCAAGAAAAGTTGATGAACCAGTTCATAAACAGCTGAAACAGTTTACGAAACTTGCTCAGGCAGTTTGATGTTCATAACAAACTGCTTCAAACATGGATGCAGTTTATGTTAATTTGACGCCCCCCCCCCCAAAAAAATCAGGCACATATCTAGCCCACAGCTATTTTAGTAGAAATGGTCAACGGACAAGAATGATTGGATATACATTCCAGAAGTTAATTCATTTGTAAAAATCTGACCATCTACTTCTCTTTGGTTGAATCCAACAGTTATTTTCAGTAATGCAGTAACTCCTTATAAAAGGCTATGATTCAGTTCCCACAAATTTTTTTGTAATACATAGCCATGATATAGAAATAATTGTGGAAAACGTGATTAGGGAAATAGCATAAGCTCAGGATGTGGGTGCATCTGGACAAGGCCTAGAACCTGGGATTATTCCAGGTCTACATTGAGATTGCCACATTTATTTGTCTCGCTCCGACATAGTCCTGGGATATAGGGTGAAATCTTGGCATATCGCTGTTTTGGGAAATTCAACTCCCAAACCATGTTTTCCTGAAATACATATATAATTTGTCTGAATGCTTGCTTCTGGGATCCATTTTGAACAAAATGGCCACCACACATGCACAGAAGGCATATCTTATGGAACAAGAGGCACTCCAGTGGCTGAAAATGGCCACCGTGCATGGTGGCTGGCATATTTGCAAAGGTATTTCATGCCATCAGAATTCCTAGAAGTACCCACTGTGATGAGCCTGGGCTTGTAATGTGATTTCACTCTGCCATCTGGCAGGACTGCTGAGAGAAAATTGCAGAATCGAGACAAGATCCCTCATTATCCCCTTGCTGTCTGGAGGCAGCTTTGTCTACATGCAACTTGTCTGGGGGATGAGCTAGTTAAGTCATATGTGTGCTGTGAGGATCCGTAAGGGAACAAAAGGGTCTAAGGCTCCATTTTGTCCATCCATACCTTGTGGAACAAATCTGCAGCTGTTTTAATACTGTTTTAACAGGGTATATATTTAATTTTTTGTTCTGTATATGGGTTTTTTATTTTAAGTTACCCAGAGATCCTAGGATATGGGGTGGGATATAAACATTTTAAATAAATAAATAAGCCTACTTGCAGAAGCCATATTCCCTATCAAGATATGCTGGCAAAGGACCAGATAAAGACCCAGCAGTTGACTGTACTGTCCCAATTTCCAGGCCTTTGACTGGCAGTGGATGGGTTAATTGGTATACCACCAACCTCATTGTGATTATGCTCCCAGAGAACCATTAGTGTGGTTTAACCCATCCCAGTAGTTCGGTAGTGCTATTGGTATTTGGCCAGGAGGTTGATATATTTGGTATACTGGATTTGCCTGCCCCAACCCCCTGGCACACTATGGATTGCCCAAAAGCTCCCATATGGATGGTACCTCAGTATATCAGTGCAGACCACTGGTACTTCAGAGATGAGACTTGGTCAACTAGCATATGGCACTGAGTATGGGAGAATTAGACTATAGTATAGAGTTGTTAGTGTTTTGAGTGTTAAGTCATATGTGTGCATGTGTGTGTATGCATATGTTTGTGTGTGCCTGTATGATCTGTTGCAAATGATGCAGTATACCAATGTGTCAGTCATGCTGCAAGGTACAGCCTTTATGCCAGTTTAAGTCAGTGGTGCTTTAAAAGTCAAATCGCATTATTGAACATTCTGAAATTGCATTAAAACAAGGAAAATTGCATTTTACTAACTGTCTAAAAACAAAGCTAGTCAGTAGAAGAATGTTTTCTCTGAGGGACATCACATTCTGATAACAGTGGCTGTGATGAGTTGTCACTGGCATGGAACAGGTCTGCCTGTGTTGAGATGTCCTGTCCAAGCGGCCCCCAGCTGCCAGCCCTAAAAGCTAGACCAGCTTTGGAGCTGGTCCTGGAGCTTCCTAAAGCCAGGAACAGCCCAATGTTCCATGCCAGGATCCTAGCAATGTGGAGTTCTATTGGATCCCAATGGTAAGTTCTATTGGTAAACCAAGCTAGGGACCATTTTAGGTGCCCTAGTCCAGCTTATGTTCCATCTTCTGTGGATGAGGCATGTTAGCAAGTGGCAAGGAATCTCCCTTATCCCAGTGTGCAGAAGGGGGCTGTTAGACCAGTTCCTAATATGGGATAGCATCCCATGTGCAGAAAGGGCTGAAGAAGCTAAGAACAGAAAAGCAAAGCAAGTAAGAGGAAAGAAAGGAGAAAGATACTGTCATGATTTGTAAATGGGATTTCATTCTTGTATATTGTCCTCAGTAAAAGTGCAGCTGTGAAAATAAATTTGTTCTGTTGTGCAGTGCCTGCCATTACTACAGAAATACACAAATGTTGCTATACACAATATTAACTCTTCTAACATTGAGCCTGTTTTGTTTTGTTTTGTTTTTATAGGTGATAATGAATGCCACTCATTGCTTATCTCAGTAAACTGTGCTGGTAAACAGCCTTCAGAGCTATTTGTCTGTTTTGTAAGATAGACTAATTTGTTCAATAAAAGAATAGTGGAGTTAATAAAAAGAAGTCCCAAGGATTCATTGTCTTATCCATTTCCAAGCCTTTCTGTTCTTAGTAAGAGATCAATTAATGAACTGCAGAAGTAGATTAATGTTTGATTTGACAGAGATTTGGTAAAGCTTAACCAACGGCAAAGTAATTTCGGTTCTCTTACTTTGCTAAAGATAAGTCAGAACAAAAACAACTTCCCTTCAAATTTTGTCTTTGACATCAAGTTGGATTCATAGTTCTGTAATAAAACCCTTCATCACTGAAGCTGTTAGAAATTTTATTGAGCTTAAAATGTTCTTTGATCAGTTTTTGTTTTATTTTTGCATGGCTAATATGACAAAGGACACATAATTCAATTAAATATTATTGTATCTCCTACTACTAAAAAAAGGTACTAACATTAATAAACAAAGTTGAGTAGGAAGCAAAATAGAATTCCAGGCCTCCATTTTTGGCTTGGAGTTCCCTTCTGAAGAAGTTTATACAAGATATATTTACACCATCATCGTCATCATCACAGCATAATGTTAATATAATAATTCCAATGTCAGGTCCCCAGCAGTGGTCTCTCCCTTTTTAGCTGCCGTCCCAAAGGTCTGTGTACCATTTTGTCTAAGAAACGTTAGATGGGATGTTAATGGAAAACCTAATTTCTCCTAGAAAAAAAAAATCCTTTCCCATCTATATTGTCTCTTCTCATTAACCGTATCTTATATGGATTGTAAACCAGTTGGTGAAAGCCTGTCTCAAATTATTATCATTTTGGTAAATCAAGGGCCTTGCTGGTGCTGTATAAGGGAAATCATACCCCTTGCAGGAACACTTTGTATGGATTGGATTGTGCATAGACCAAACTAGATGAGCCAATACTAAGGCTGCCTCCCAGTGTTAGCAGATTAATCTGTTATTTAGTGATATTACAGAGTATAGTTCCTTGGGGGTGATTGGCTGTTGCCCTGACAGTACAGCAATAGCATGGGGCAAGAAGAAACACTTACTGATATGGACACTGGCTTCCATGATGATGCAGGAGTAAATCTGGGTATTTCAGTTTATATCCATGCTTTATTCCTGAATATCCAAATACAGTGGTCCATGAGGTCACAAAGAATTGGGCATGCTTATCAACTAAACAACAATATATAGTGAGTTGTATAGCTGCTGATTCGTGTCTACTGGAACTGATAGGGTGGGAGAAAATAATGCTAGGGGAGAGTGATACAAGAGGTCAGAATACGGATCAGCTAATGATAGGTGATACCCTTTAACCCTGTGCTGCTGAGCAGACCCAGACTGTGTCCAGGCTTGTAAGTACTGTGCATCAAAATGCGCCGTTGCTGTGAGCACATCACCATGATCATTGGATCGTAGTGGAGATGCAGCATTCCCCCGCTACTGCGAATTGACCTTAATGCTGGTTGGAGAACACTCACTCTGCAGCATAAGGTGAATTTGAAGCTTCCCGCCAGCCCAGGCAGGATGGCAAGAATTGCCAGTGAGAACAGGGATGTTAGCTCAACTGCAGTTTGCTGCCTCTTCTCACATGACACGCACACCAATTCATACTCTCGCAGATTTGTCCTAAGAAGCTACAGGGGGCTGTTGTATTCTGGTAGGTAAGCCACAATTTTTTAAATAACTGCGGATTTAATCCGCTAATCTGGAAGGGGCCCCGCATGATAAGTGCCTTTCTGAACATACTGGATTATATGCATATTTGCCGTCCCCAGATTGAAACATGCATGAAGAGGGAAAGGGAAGGTCTTCACTGCTACTTTGATCTTATGGACAACTACCTCTTCCTTTTCACCTGTCTGGCTTCACTTGTAGAATAAATTTACAGCAGCTATGTATGTCGTGAAATATGCTGTATGTGTATACGTTTCATTAAAGTGGCCTTTGCTTTCTGCTTATCGTAAATGGCACAACATTATAATATTACAGGAGAAAGAAAATCAGTGATAATTGTCTTTGACTTTGTTACCTATGAAGATATTACATGCTA
This sequence comes from Aspidoscelis tigris stejnegeri, assembly GCA_023333525.1. Lineage (NCBI taxonomy): Eukaryota > Metazoa > Chordata > Lepidosauria > Squamata > Teiidae > Aspidoscelis > Aspidoscelis tigris. The sequence goes on from JALMGA010000006.1 coordinate 70,789,146, forward strand.
TATCACAACACTGTGTGCGTAGATATAAATTTGCTGAACCGTATGCTGTGCTGTCCTTTCATTAATGAAAAGCAAAAGCAAAGCAAACTGGGGGGAATTAATGCTTGAAATTAGTTTCTTTCAAACTGTTTAGGTTTTCCATAACTGTTTTAAAACGTTTGAAAATAAATGCAGGTCACAGACTCCTGGATACTTGCTCGTGTTTCCTAGTGAATTTTGAGTACATAATTTATGTTTTATCATATTGAAATGTGGCTCCTGCCATGGGTTATTTCTTTGCAAATGCCAAATCAAACGTTTCAAAGAAGACTGTAGATGAAATGGAAATGAAGGTAGAAGACAATATAGATGTCATTAGTCTGAAAATTGTTTATGAGTACCAGAGCTGACCTGCAGGTCTAAATGACATTGATTTGCATATTTGTAGTTAATGGAGTAATGACTTGCAAAACTTCTGACAGCTGAAAGTAAAAGGTGTCCGTGAACTGCTTTGGTTTCAACAGGAATTTGTAAGCCATGAATGTATCAGTTCTATTACCCATATTTTTATAAAGGAAAAAAATGCTCCTTTGGGAAAATGAACAACAGCAGTGTATATTTGCCTCCACTGCTAGAATTATAATTAGGAATGTATCAGTTATTTTCCAGTTTTGATTGTCAAGTCAAAATAGCAATTTCCTAAAAAGCTGCCACAATAAAAGAGTTGAAATAGTTTCATGTAAATATTCATTACTTTTAGGCCTTTCTGCAGTCACCTTTCCATAGTCTGAACCAGGTCAGACTCTGAGCACTACAAAAGACTACGGACAAAAGGCTAGCTACCTGGGCTTTGGTGCCCAGAGGAAATGGTCCCCCTCCCCTGGTAGTCCAGAAGACAGAGATGTATCATCTGCATGCTCCCATGTTCTGGACCAGAACATGCTAGTCTACCAGTAGACCTTGATGTTGAGGTCTACCGGTCATCCCAGTTAGAGCTTCTCTAACCAGCAGTGGACCTGGCCTCACAGATCCACAGTAAATGTGTAGAAGTTGATTATGGGGGCTCTAATTCTAGATCATAGGTAAGTGCATAAGTGGCCTTTGGTTCTCACTGCTTAAGTGGCGCATTGTTCTCTGAGTCCTCCATAGTACTGTTCAAGTGAATCAAGTTTATGGGAAGGCTAGTTGCATATAGGGAACTATGCATAGCACATAGAGTTCCTGGTGCTTCAGAATGGATGCATCTGTAGCAAATAGCAGCTCAAAAGCCTCATGGAGGTGGTCGCATCTGGCATTCATTTTTCATCCTATCTTGAATTCACCTCTAATGTGTTTTGGAAGTGACTTTTCTGGCTTTTACTAGGTTTAGTGTTGGGATGGGTGCATGTACATGTCTCAATTCCACCTCTGAACCATCTCTGAGCTGCTTTAAGTGCTTTAAAAATAAACAAGATTGTGTTTGAATGCTCCCAGTATCTAATTGCATTGAAAATAATGCATTTGGAATTCCTCATTAAGTTGAATACGGATGGGAGGTCAGGGCATGCTGTGTGTTCAATAGACATTGAAAAGATGGACACTGCACATACACTTACACAAGTTGCTTCTGGGTGTATCAGGACTCTGGAGAAGCTCTAACACTCTCCCTTTGGACCACACAAGCTATTGCCTGGGTGCATGACATCTGCTTAACAGAGCGGTCCAAAGGAACTGGACCAAGCACTCCAGTTGAAGTCTACTTTAAAGTGAGTGTTCCTGGCCTGTGGTCTGAACCACCCCCCATCATTTCCATTTTCATTCATATATCACCTTTCCAAATATAAAATTTGCTCAAGGTGGTTTACAGCAAATGGAAAGTACAATACAAATTCAATCATTACATCAAGAAGTACAACAAATAAGTATAATCAACAACTCAAAGACAATTTTTGCCCAAGGCAGTTTACATGAGTCAAAATACATTACATGTTATAACAACTAATACATTATATAGTAATAATAATAATTGGGGGGGGGAAACCCCTATAAAGCAGGTGGGACAGCTGGCTACTGAGTTTTTGTAGTCCTTGCAGCAGGTGGAAACGCTTGAGCGCTGATTCTCCCCTCCTCCCTTCGACAGTGGTGGCGTTGGGGCATTGGGCTTGGTGCTGCTGGGTTTTTGTAGTCCTTGCAGCAGGTGGAAATGTTGAACACTGATTCCCCCCTCCTCCCCTCGTCCATGGTGGCCATGCAGATGGCTGAAGTGGCTCAAGTGATGTATGGAGCTGGAAGCCACCATTTTGCTTGACTTTGGAAACAAGCTATTTACAGGTTGCCATCAAAGTCATCCCAAACTAGCAACATCCAATGCCATGGCCCACTCCAATCATTCTAATCTTGGCCCAGATCAAGCAATCTGTGAAAGATCCATTTCTGAGCAGAAGATCCATGAGGTGGTGATACAATAGAAAGTCTTGTTTTCACCTACTTGGTTGTGTCACTGAGGACTGGGGGTATCATCTGTAAACGAAGGTGTAGCTTCTGAATTTGTAACATGGTAGATTCATTATATTATGGAATCATACTGGGGACATCATTATGTCACTACATTATATCAGGTGACAACAAATGAAGGTTACCATGGATGAGATTTTTTTAAAAATTGTAAGTAATACAATATTGTTAGAACAAAAGAGTTTTCATTCATCTCGTAAATATTCTCATAAAACAAGCATTTTTGGAGTTGTTCATATTTTATAACTTTTTATTTTGCAATTACATTGCAGTTAGACCATCTGGCTTAAGGTTTAGGTAAATGCCTAATGGTGCTGATACTGGAAGCTTAATGAGGCTCAGAGGTTAAAAGTGGTGATCATAAAACATCCCTAATTTTTAAAGTGCTGAATAATGGACAGCTGCAGCTGAATTTAGACAAAATAAAGGGAAGCTTGTGGAATGACAACCAGACTTTAGAAGGTACCACGTTATGACAACTCCCAGGGTAGATCTTGTTTGAAATAGTGTGCTTTAAATCACCTCTCTGGAAGATTCAATTGAAATTATTTAAAACATTTAAATCGGAAGTATGAGGAAGACTCTAATTATTTGTTTCAGATAAGTGTATTGTTGTTGTCCAATAACTTTATTATAATTTAAGAAATATAAGTGTTCGTCAAAAGGCAAGGGCACACTATGCATTACAAAGCAATTATTCTAAATTATTCCCAGATTAATTTCCATTGGAAAAAAATAGGAAGATCATTTTATTGCTAAGGCAATAAAATCTTTCAGGGCAGGAGATGAACTGGCTCCATTATGGTGCTTTAGTTGTATATCAGAACAGGCTGTTACATGATACTAATAAGCTTTTTTTATTATTTTTGGTTAACTTCTCCCCCCCCAAAAAAAATAAACAATAAAACAAACAAACACTAGAATTTTTAAGGTAAACTAATTCAGTTTTTTGTTTAAATAAATTTGAATTTTTAATTAAACTAAGACAATTTGAGACCAGTTATGATGAATGTTTCCATTGAACAGAGCAGATAATGGGATACATGCAGCAGATTTTTTGCTTGAGGACCGGTTCTTGATGACCCAGTTTTGTATTGTATTGGGATTTTTCTCTGTTTGCGCTAGTTCATAGAAATCTTCTGTCTTAATATTGTATTTTTTTCCATTTGTTACAAATAAAGAACTAATGGGGGAAGTGGACTGAAGGAATATGTTCTTTTCACTTTTTGTCTTCACTCAATATACATTGTTCCCTCTATATATACCGTATTAAGACTCTCAATTGTCCCCTCCCCCAGATTATAGGTTCCTTGATCTTCTGTGTCTTTGTGTTTAACGAAGGAAGTTCACAGTTTGGTCTTGTGGTTAGGCACCGGACTCTTATCAGGAAATTTCTGGGTTTGATTTAGGGGTGCACAGAAATGCAATTTTCAGGATTCGATTCAATTCAAATATCTGAAAATTTGAATCGATTTGAATGTTTAAAATTTGAATGTATTCCCACTTGATTCAAGTACATTTGAATCTATTTGTGTGAATTTTCAATCTGTATTTGCAAATATGAATGTTGACAATATTTGTATGTGCCTGTACGCATTCTGTTTGCATCTGTACACATCTATGTGTATCCTGTATTTATCCTGTATGCATCCGTTTTCATCCGTATGGATCCGTATATGTATATGGATGTGGGAAAGATGCATACGGGCAAGTACGCATTGTGTAATTGTCCATACTGATACAAATGTCCGAATAATTCATACAAATGATTCAAAAATTCAAAATTCATTCGAATGTTTAATTTGAAGTTATAGACATTTTATTCTAATGTGAATGAATACGACTGAATTTTGAATGTTTTGGATATTTGTGCACATCCCTAGTTTGATTCTGCTGTTGTTCACGAAGCTAGTGAGGTGATCTTGGGCTAGTCACAGCTCTTGTTCTGATCTCTCACAGCTCCACCTTCCTCACAGGGCATCTGTTGTGAGGAGAAGAATAGAAAGCTTTGTCGGCTACTCTGAGTCCCCTCTTCTTCTTTAAAAATTGTTTTAGAAAAATTTGAAATCTCATTCTCAGCCTTTTTTTCTTGTGATATTTTGCTATTTTTACCTAATGTTAACATTGGTTTTAAATTCTATTGTACATTACTTTGAGTTTTTAAATTTATATTGTACATAGCTCTTGAGATTTTTAAATGAAGATGAGATATACAAAAGTTTTATATGAATAAAGGAACAAATAAAAATCTGATCTCGGTTTTAACAAAAAAATGGATTGTTAAAACTTAGATCAGATTTTTTTTTCTTATTCACCCTCATTCTCTACACACACACATCACTAATTTTCACTAATTCCCACAAGAAGATAAAAGTGAAGTTGATGTTGTTCAGCCAAACATGTTTTCCATTGGCTCTCTTTTGAGAGTAGGGGAAAAAAACCCAGAAAACAACATGTGTCATTAGAAAACTAAGCTAGCAAAGCTAACAATAACAATTTAAATGATCGATAGAATGGATGCCAAAATTTTTTTGTTTTTTACTGGCTTAGCAAAAAGCCCAAACTAACTTTAATACATTGACTAATTTTTGACAGATTTATATCAGTAAAGTGGGTTGAATTCTGAGCTGAATCCCTATTGAAGTAATGCATATGCCTTTGGCTTGCTGGTTACACTATAGATCTGCTTAGCAGCACAAATCTATACCTCCTTATACTTATACAATCCATACCTCATTGGTTGCTTCTTTTAATATACTTACAGGGGCAGAATTTGGCACAGTCTGTTAAAATGCATCAACGGCTTATAAAAATCAGTGCTTGTTTCTTACTTCCTATTAAGTAAGACATGCCAAAACTGGAAACCTTTTGAGACGTGAAATATGACTCAAAGGTCACTGCTTAGAAGGCGGATAATATGGTGCATGAGGCTACACTAATCTCTTGGTACCGTGATGAATATGTTGACAAGCATTCGACTTTTAATAATTAATAATGAAAAAACAAAGCCATCTTAATTATTTAAAGCCTACTAATGTAGGGTGATGTGGCTATTTGAATACCATGCTTTTTGCTGAGCTGAGCCTGTGTTAATTTTAACCCAAAGAATTCTGATTGTCATCTCTTTGAGTGATAGGGTTGACTCTTGCACAAAATCGGCCACCTCCATTAGCTTGAGGACCCATACGAGGGGGGACAGAACCTTTAAAAAAGCTAAAGGGTAATCAGAAGCATACTAAGCATCTCAGAAGTCATTTTTAAAACTATTTTGTTTCATATAATTTATTGTTCCCTCCTCTCCAATTTTCTTACTTTGAAGCAGCAGTACATGCATAATGATTGTTTTGTATTTCTGGTTAAAATTCTGAATTGTAGCCCTGTTTTGCTGTCTCTTTTCCAGTCTACCCATTTACATTAAATGAAAGGGTATAGTCACTTCTGTCTCCGTCTGTATGCTTAGTAAGTTAATGTAGTTCCTAATGTAGTTCCTTGAATGCTAGAGCCACCAAAGCACCTATTTAGTGGTCCATCCTATTTGGTGCATTAAGTTACGCTTATCATTAGTCTCAAGTTGCTATTTTTACTGTTGTGTGCTGTGCCTAGATAAACCAGAAAAAAGAGAGAGATGATATTCTCAAAACAGTCTCATTCTATTTGCTGTGCTGAAATTGGAGCCGGTAAGTGGAGGGGGAAAGAACACCTCTCATGTTGCATGTCTCCTTGTAGAAATGGAAGATTTTTGTGTAATTCTTTCCAGTGGTAGCTGTTTAAAATACTGTGCTTAATCTTTTTCTGTGTTTGGCTGGCTTTCTGCAAGCATGTTCTCAAAGTGTCTGCTTTTAAAGCAGAAAGCTACATGAAGTAAATAAAGCATTGTATCAGCAATAGTGAGGTTTATTTTAGGACAGAGAAAAGGAGACAATGTATTTTTAAAGAATCTAGTCAATAGAAGTCTAATGTTTTTCTCTTCCTTTCTCTTTCTAGGATAATACTAATTCGTGCTTGCACATTTACATACATATTTTATATACTGTCATATTATTGCATTGTGACAGCACTGGTATAGACCAGCCCCTGAATTACCTCGAAGCTTGCATGAGCTTCAGGACTAGTGTCAAGGGTCTCTGATGGGCTAGGAGCCCCCAGGAAACTAATTACAGCTGAGCACTTTCATGTGCCAGAAAATATGCCCTGGTAATTGGAAACACAAGGATGGGCCTTCTGCATGCCTCCATATTCCAGACTACCTGGCCCACCAGTAGGCTTTGATATCAAGGTTTACCAGTGATTCAGAACAAGAGCCTCTTTATCTGGATCATGTTCCATCTTCCCTGGACAGAGTGTGCCACAGTGAGCAGGGCTTTCCATATATGGCACTTGCTGGTAAGAAACACCAGGAAGTACAAAACCCCCCTCTGAAGGTAGAGCAAAGGTGGATTGAATTTAGACCCTTTCTGCATTGGGTCTTATTCTGGATTATATCCCAGAATAAGGACTCACAATTCTCATCCTAGTAGATAGGCACCATAAAGGGTTTTCCCCTTCTCTACAGCTCCATTTTCCCAGTATCTCAAGCTTTTCTTCCCGGTTACAAAAATAAATACTGTACAAGAACAGTAGAATCAGATCAAGAGAGAAACACTGGAATCCTAGTGACTTGATTTTCCTTTTGGAGTTGCTGCCTAATAGGCTCTAGTTTCCACAATTAAAAAAAATGGAAAAGGGGGAAGGAAATCCATATTATATTCCTCCCCGCAAACCAGGTGCTGATGTTCAGAAGCATAGTCACAAATCAAAGAACAAAATAACTTGTAATAGTATCCTCAGTTTTTTAAAAAAACATTGGCGCTGTTTTTGTGTTGTCTCTCAAGATCTTGCACCTGCAGATTCCTGTTCCTCAGACAGCAGCAGCTCTGGTATTCTTTCTTTCAACAAAAAGGTGCCTTGAGCAAAAAGCAGCTCCATAGAAGCATGTGTTATGTCTCATGCTTCATGCTGTATAAAACAGAGCTCTCCATATGTATATGATTCATGCTGGAGGAGGGCTAGGAATCTCACATACATTCAGAAAAGATAAAGCTTGGTGAAAATGTACATAACACATAAAGGAGGAGGAAAGAGCTCAACAATGTTGATTTCTTGTGTAGGTCAAGAGAAGTGGGTGCGAAAGACATTTCTTTGGCAGACTTTGTTTCATCATCAGCCCCTGAGGTTGATAATAAGGATGAGTAATTTTACTCCTTTTTTCAAGACAGAAAACTGCACTGTGATAGCACTGTCAACAGAATACTTAGGCTGGCAAAGAGATTGTTAAATTTTGTTGAATAATGTGAATCAGAGAGAACTTTGGCTTATAGGTGATGCAAAAGATGAATGACCCTTTTTTTCCTTGGCCCCTTTCTGTACTGAGCTTTTTTGCAAATTATCTGCTAGATTAGGAACATGCCATCCACATGCTAGTGCACACTACAGCAGATTTTGGGAGGTGGCTGCTGTAGATGCCAAAGTCCCTGTTCTGGGATATAATCTGGAATCGGGCCCACTGCAGAAAGAGACTTGAGGATTTAGCCCAGCCAATATGAACTTCCTACCTTGTGAGTCACTGTACCCAATCAATATGATCTAGCTTGTTATTTCAAGTTTTGTAAACCTACTGCCTCTACATTGTAAATTGTCTTGAGATTTTGGATTACACATTTCTGTGTAACTTGCAGAGTGCTAAAACTACCCAAGCACATTTCCTGTGGGTAAATGTGGAGTATTGGTGAGTTGGGAACAGTACCATGTGGCAGCTACCACATTTGGAGTCAAGTTACACTTAGATTGGAAGTTCTCTGGTCTCAGAAACTGCAGGCCCAGGGGATTACTAAAGCCAGCCCATTTCTGGGAGCCCACTGGGCTTTTTGTGGTACTTGGACTAGTTACATCCAGTTACACCACAGGGAGTCCGTTTTAAAGGGTCTCCTGCTAGCATGTTCTGCATAACCATTCTCATGTTGGTTATTCTCTCATTCTCTCTATTGGCATTGTGCAGGCATGCATTATGCTGGCTTCATGGGACCACTCTAACAAATAGACTCAGTGGCCTTTGGAGTACAGACCCAAGGGACCGTGCCGAAACTACCTTACATGACTGGGAACTGTAAATCCTGTAATGAAATAAAAAGAAGGCTACTTGACGTTTTTGAAAAAGAAACAAAAAAACTTGTGAGTGCTATATTTGTATGCTTCATTGTTTTAAAGAAGGCATGCTATTTAATGGTGAAAAATGTGATAACACTGAAAAGCAAATTGTTCAATTTGGAAAAACTAGTAAACTTCATAGACAAGACCACTCTTTATGTACCTAATGGTAGACTGTCTTCAATAGACTTATAATGTTATTTATTAGGGAGAGAGCTGAGGCATAAAGCCCTTCTGCTGGCCAGAAATCAAAACATAATAGCTACCACTTTTGCAATAAATCATGAATACGCTTGGGTTGATCTTTATTCCTGTCTGTATACTGTGCATAAAATATATGTAAGCTTTATTTATGCGACACAGCAGCTAGCAGGATAGAGAACATTCAGAAAGTGTATTTATTTATTTATTTTTTTATTGCACCCTATTCCCAAAGCTCAGGGCCAGTTAAAACATCTTAAAAACGGAAGTCATAGAAATAAACTTTCAAAACTTTCAAAAAACACATAAAAACAACCCAATATATTGAAGAAGGAATTCTTTCCAGGTGAGCCAGTTTGACTTTGGGAAACTATATCCCAGTTGTGGAGGTCATGAAATGACTGTATATGTATATTTTTAATGGAAATCAGGAAGCAAGACAAGATAAAATCAGGAATAAGATGGTCTAGGAACAGAGCAGGAATTCTGCTATAGAAGGATAGAGGAGATTTGTTAATCTGCAAGTTACTTAAGAGTTCTGTTCTGCCCATCAATAAACTAGCTGTTCCTGGCCTTCATAGATAGATGGGGATAGGCCCATGACAGAACAGATGCCCCCAGATATACGTGGCAACCCCAATATAATGCCAGGATAATCCAGCATATTGATACGGAAGGGATGTTAGCAGAGGGGGCTGCTGATGGTAGAAGAACAATGCTTTGATTGGAGCTTCACTGTTGGGTTGTATCCAGATTAGTGGAATAAAATCTGCTGTTATAAGAAAATACATAGCTTACCTGCTGTGAAGCCATGCTGTGCCATCCAGAGAAAGCCGCAATACTTCCGTGGCGCACGTCACATGGGATGGGGCAGCCAATGGGAGCTGAGTTGCAGGCTCAGCTTTCATTGGCTGTTCTCGCCATCCTGTCCAGACTGGCGGAAAATTCAAATTTACCTGATATGGCGGATCGAGTGCTCATCGTTCCACAGTAGGTAACTTTGAAGTAGCGGTGGGATAATGCGCTGTGGCTATGGAGTATTGGGCATCAGGTGCAATGCCCGCACGCCGACTGTGCATCAGAATGTGCAGTATCTGTAAGTCTGGACACACCCTTGGGCTTTCTAAGCCACATTTTAGTTTCCTCTCAAAGCCTTCCCTTTCCCCACCGCTCTAACAGTTCCTCAGTTTGCCACTGAGTTCCGCATAAGATAAAAATTTAGAAATTGGCAAAGTTAGGTACGTTGTGTTCTACTAAGATGATGTTCAGCCAGACATTTGTGTTTGTGTAGTTTTATTCCCACTCCATCTTATGCATTCGCTGTCCTATTAAATCTTGCGCTGCACTTCAAAACGCCTGGCTTCTGGGGACAGAAGAACAACACTGAAGTCAGAACACACACCAGATGAAATAAATCAGGCCCAAGAATTGATGCTTTAAAAATCTGTGTTCTTAAAGCTTTTTGGAGTGATGAGAGGGATCCTACTTTCAAACTGAAGGCACGAAGATGCATTTTGTACGCTTATTAAATTTGCCTGTCATTCTGTACAAGGAGTATTTAAGTAGCTTAAAATAAAAGGACAGATTAGAAACATGAGTTATTCCCTCTCCACTCCCAGAAAGAGAAGGCAACCTGGAATACAAACATATATTAAATAGTCAAATGAATTATCTTACAGGCTATAATAGTTGTTATTTATTTAAAACATTTACTTAAAAAACAAGCAAACCAAAGCAGTTGACATCACTAGAACATAAAAACAACAATAAAACGTATTTAAAACTAAAAATACTATCCAAAAACTGTTTTGGGATTGGGAAAAGAAATAAACATGTATTCATACAGAGAATGCCTGTATGGGCAACTAAAAGATATAGTAGGAAACAGAGGGCAGAACCTGACAGAGGTATCCCAACTTCAAACAACTGCAAGACAAGATCTAGTTGTTTGTGGTGGCTGTCCCAAGATAGTGTCAGCTATTTTCCCCAGTCAAAACAAGGAAGGTAATTTGTTAAGAACCTGGATCCCAATTTGTTTAGGATCTGTAGCTCTTTCTGCACAGGGCTTTATTCTGTATCATATCCCGAAGCAGAGGCCTGTTGTCTGCTTGTTGGTAGAGACCACAGCAAGCCCCAAGCAGAACCCATCGTGGTCTGCACCGGCATAGAATCATAGAATGGTAGAGTTGGAGGGGACCTCCTGGATCATCAAGTCCAACCCCCTGCTCAAGGCAGGATCTCCTAAACCATCTCAGACAGATGGCTGTCCAGTCTCTGCTTGAAGACCTCCATCGAAGGGGAACCAACCACCTCCCGTGGCAGCCTGTTCCACTGGTTGATCACTCTTACTGTTAGAAATTTTTTCCTAACATCTAAACTAAATCTTTTCCCCTGCAGTTTCACCCCATTGTTTCTAGTCCTTCCTTGAGAGAGTGAGAACAGGGCTGATCCCTCTGCCTTGTGACAACCCTTGAGGTATTTGTAGACAGCTATCATGTCTCCTCTCAGTCTTCTTTTTGTTAGACTAAACATTCCTAATTCCTTAAGCCGTTCCTCATAGGACATGGTTTGCAGACCGTTCACCATCTTGGTAGCTCTCCTTTGAACCTGCTCCAGCTTGTCAGCGTCTTTTTTAAACTGGGGTGACCAGAACTGGACACAGTACTCCAGATGAGGTCTGACCAAGGTAGAGTAGAGGGGGATAATAACTTCACGTGATCTGGACTCTATGCTTCTCCTAATACACCCCAGGATTGTGTTTGCTTTTTTTGCAGCTGCCTCGCACTGTTGACTCATGTTCAGTTGATGATCTACCAGGACACCCAAGTCTTTTTCACATGTGCTGCTGCTCAGCCGAATTCCTCCCATTGTATATGTGCTTTTTTCATTTTTCTTGCCCAGGTGCAGAACCTTGCATTTTTCTTTGTTAAATACCATTTTATTAGTTGCAGCCCATTGTTTGAGTTTCTCTAAATCTTTTTGAATCCTCTCTCTCTCTTCTCTGGTGTTTGCAATTCCCCCTAGCTTTGTGTCATCAGCAAATTTGATCAGTTTCCCTTCAACTCCCTCGTCCAGATCGTTTATAAAAACATTAAACATAACTGGGCCCAGGACAGAACCTTGTGGTACTCCACTTGACACTTCCTTCCATTTGGATGTGCAGCCATTTAAAGCCACTCTTTGAGTACGATTACTAAGCCAGTTTTGAACCCACCTTATAGTTGCCTTGTCAAACCCATATTTGATCAATTTTTCAATGAGGATCGCATGAGATACTTTGTCAAATGTCATATGGACAGCAGGCCCCTATTCTGGGATATAGTCTGGAATAAAGTCCATTGTACACAGGGCCTATATGGCAAACATATGTGAAGCCATTTGTTATATACCACTTGTTGATGCTGTTTCATATAAAATGAATTCTCGAGGCCCCTCATTGGCTGGGCACCCGCACATGCTCAGATGGCCAGTTGAGACTAGGTGGGTGCCCAGCATGCTCAGAACAGCCTGGCCTAGTCTACACAGAATCGAGCCTGCAGGAGAAGGTAAACCCCATTCACACGCGCATGTGACCCTGGGGATGGGTTGGGGGCTTTTGGCTTGCATTCCTGCCCACCCCTGGAGCCCGATCTGGGGTTCGAGAGTGAGCAGGAACGCAGGCAAAGAAGGCACCCGGGCTGCCCACACTGGATCCATAGGGGCCAATGGGAGCAGCCCGGAGGAGGGGCCGAGCTGTCACAGAGAGACAGCATGCGAATGCTTTCTCTCAGACAGTTCGGAACATGCGGAGATGGTTTCAGAGCACTTTATAGTGCTCTGAAACTCGAACGTGTGGAGGGCAAGTTGGGACGCTTGGGGGAGGCCTGGAATGGATCCCGCCGCCCGCAAGAGTGAATGCTGTGTCCCAACGTGTCCCCTTGTGCGAAAAGGCCTTAGATCTCCATCTGTCTGGGATGGTTTAGGAAATCCTGCATTGAGCAGGGTGTTGGACTCAATAAGCCTAGAGGTCTCTTCTGACTCTGTGATTGTATGGTTAAATGGTCCTTTAAAAATTCATTCTATTAAGAAGAGATTTAGCTCATTACAGGCCAGTGGAATGTACTCATGGTACATGCAGCATCTCTGAACAAAATTTGTCAAGTTACTGTGATAACCAAGCGTACCAGTGTCATTAAAAGGTATGGATTCATCCTATACAAATGTAGCACTAACTTGAATCAGGTAAAATTATATAGTGTTTTACCCCCTATCCTTATCTGTCAGTGCTGTATAACAACAGTCTACACAGCCAGCCTAAATCTTCCCCTTTCTAGAAATCAATGATGAACCACTAAAGCATTAAATGAAGCAGGAAAGTGCCCAGCAAAGTTTCCTAGGTTTTTGCTAGCTAGAAGGCAAAATGTTTGAATTCTATGGTCTTTGATAACCCTGTGCTTGTGAGTCTTGCTGTTAAGCCATACTGTCCTTCTAGCAATATGCAGCTAGTGTGAACTCTTTTTGGCACCAGAAGATCGATAGATATCAAAGGCAAACACAGACCTTTCCTCTGTAAAGCTGCATTTGCCCGTAGTTGCTCTTTTCGAAATTCAAGGCCTGTTTTAGCTCTCCTCTGCGCATTGATGCACCACAGGAGAACTATACCTTGTAGGATAAATGTGATACTACATATGGTACATTAGGCAATTGATGGGCTTAGGAAATGTAATGGCACTTGTACACGAAGCAGCCTGGATCACTTTTAAGTCCTCTAGAGCCTTTTGAATACATAAACACTGTGATTTGAATAGTAATATGGATTAGTATTCTTTATTATTATTTAAAAAAATTGGACTAGGGTAAATGTTTAGCAAGTTGCATCAATATTCAAATTCCATTTTGTATCTGTGTAAAATTACACACTGACACAGATGTGTTAACTGAATATTGTGTGCACACATATGTATGTGTTTTGTACACAGTTCTTTCAAAGAGCTTTTTAAACAGAAAACAATGAATTAATCATAAAAATTCTTTATTCAGGGCAGCTCTAGTGTGAGTTAGTGCTTGTCAGTTAATGAATTTCTACTTCTTTCTGTGGGAATTGTCATCAGAGGCACTTCACTAATAAGACAGTGTGCTGAATTTAAATTGCAATATGATTTCTACAGCATAAAATGCCTGTTTCAGTAGGAAGAAAAAATTGCAAGTGACGGATACTCAACTCTATGTCTGTTTGAGACTTCGGTGTTCTGAAAAGTACAGAAATCCAATTCAGGATGGATTGTTATTGTTTGCCTGCTAACGTGTTCCTGGTATCCATCATGCACAAGATGTGGCATAAGAAGTATCCCAAGGGTGGTACCAAAGAGGGCTTTGATTGGTAGTGTGTGAATGTGTGGATCCATTGTCACACACTTACTCTTCCCTACCCTGTTTTGTTCTGTCTGGTGAGTAAGCCAACTCAGGTTTATCTGCTTATTTGTAGCATCAAAATCCATGTACAAAGAAATCCAATGAAAGAGGAGAGCAGTCATACTGAATTTTCTAATGATGTCCTTAACGTTCCCATGTAAAGGCCAAACTTACCTTAGCGGGCTGGCCCACCAGAACCAGTCTATCCAGAGAAGCAAGAATGGTTCCACAGTCCTGGGATAGGCCTTCCTCATTTCAAAGGCTGTCCCTATACTTTCTCCTGTGCTGGCTTCCAAGACTGTGTGATCTCCAGAACCACTTCCAGGCTTGCTGAGTGCTAGGAACTGAAGTTCCTAGCCTTGGTTCCCACCGTGGACTCATTTCAGCAGTACGGTTTAGTGTGCCTCTGAAATTGGTCTCTTGCTCAACTTGAACAGGGAGGCTTGTGCCCTGCTGTATTTTCAACCTTATATAGTAGTTCAACATTTTAAAAGTTTCTCCTGTCTTAAGATATTCTCACCCTTGGAATCACAGTGGACCAGTTCTACTGATATCATGGTCTAGTTGGCCATTTTGACCCCCTAGACTAGACCTTGCTCTATCCCAAAGTGGATGATTCAGCCCAGGGAGGAGGCAGGGCTTCTCCCTTCCATTCATGCATGCAGAGAAGAGGGTCCTGGGGTGAATTCACTTCTGCATTGGAACTGGTAAGTATGAAAAGATCTTAAGACAGGAGGAACTGTTAAAATGTTGAAGTACTATATTAAGATGAAAATACATACTTTAATGTGGAGTTATTCATTCATAAAAATGATGAACTGCTTGCCTGGATCTCTTTTCCACAGTGAATGAGAATATTTCACTCAAAAGGTGCAGTTTCAGGAAATTTTAAAAGAAAGAACAGTATCACCCCTCTGTTCTCTCCTTCCTTCTTTAAAGGAGATCTTTCTTCCCATTAACCTTATACAAATATGCCTTTGATTTCTAGAGATTTTGTGAAGAAGAATAAGTACATTCTATAGAATAACTGCCAAAATTGTTTAGCGAGCAAGAAGAGGCAATGTGAATGGGAAGTTGTAGGACAACATTGCTGTCATATCTAGGCCCAGTGGATTTTACTTTTTGCTCAGCTCATCCTTTGGGTACTTCCATTACATGGCTTGAATTTAATAATGCTTGATTTAAAAACTATGATAGATTACTCTTGGCCCACTGATCGCTGGGAAAATGTTGCATTTATGTAATAGTAAATCAACCATGGGTCATCTGCTTGTGATGAAATGGAGGGAAGAGCTTTTGTTTGGAAGCAGAAATGTACTCAGCAAAATGTAGAGTGCCTGTTACCTGGTGACCAATTAAGGCTGAAGTTACTGTAGTCAGCTTGTGCATTGAAGCAGGAGGGGTACAGTACTTAGTTCCTTACCTTGTGCAAAACTTCAGTGATTTAGTGCAAGGTGACATCCCTCCCAGTCACCACCTTGCATACCCCTTACTCTTGGGCTTTTCCTGCTCATGTTGTGTGCATGTGAAAAAGGGGTGAACTTATTGGCACATATACGTCTGATGGTTAAAAGGGTCCCAAATAAGTAATGGAGCTAGTTGTGCATTAAGACGTACCTGTGTGTTAAGATCTGACAGGGAGGCCCTCTTGCTAGTTACACCTATGACCTTCAGATGGTAAAAGGGTGGGGACCCTGTGAGAGAGCCTTCTCTGTGATGGCCCCCAGGTTGTGGGAAGGACTTCCTTCTGAGTGCCTGAAGTGCCATACCCCTCTGCATTCAGAAAGTCAGTGAGGATGCACTTTTTGATATGTGGTTTTGGCTGAAAAGGCTGTTCACTTCCACACACTGTACTTTTAGATTTATTTTTTAATTGTTTTTGGCTGTTCTTATTGTAATTGATGTGAGATCTGAGGGCATAGGATGGGACAGAAATTCAATAAAATGTATTTTGTCACCCATCTTGAGATCATTTTACTCAGTGGCCACTGGTAATTTCTACATGGAATTTAGACTTGCCAGATCCAGGCTGCTTGCCTTGCCTTGCCTCTGCATCTGCCTTTGGGGCTACAGTTCCCTAAATCCTACTTATTTCTATTTCATCTTCCACTTTTAGCAAAATACAAAATCTTCTGAAACATCTGCTGTAGATATTTACAGAATTTCTTAGCAAGTGTGCTTTAACTTTTGAAAAGAAAATGCTGGATATGTGATGTTTTGAGCAGCTTCAGTAACAGGCTGTGAATAATGTGATGCAAACTTGAAACAAAAGAGGTGTAATTAATTCACTTGCCGGAATAGATAAGACCTTACCAAGACTGGTGAAGAAAGGAGAATTCTATATTTAGCATGGTTGCTGGGCTAGAAAGTTATAGCCCAAAGAAGATACCGAAAATATCCCCTGGAAATTTTGTATTTGTCTTCTTTTTATTATTTGAGAAATGAATACCTTTGCAGAATAAGTGCGCCATAGTTAGGGGTAGATTATCAGACGCTTTCTCTTCCCCCAAGCCCCTGAATAATCTCTTTAGAATTAAAGTTTGGCTGCAGTGTTTGTAGAACAGCTGCTTTTTGAAGCCTGTATATCAAGCTGAATCTCCTGTTGTGCTAAATGAACCAAGATATAAAAAGACAAAAGGAAAACAACCTGGAAGGAGAAAGGAAGAGAGCAATGGAGGGAGTTGTTGATTTGATTTTGATAGCCATTAAACAAAATGAGGCTGACAAAAACATTTAAACTCCCCTTTGGAAGTTTCTCACTGGGAGGTCGAAGGACACATAACTGAGCAAGTGATCTGGATGACTTATTTTCTGTCTGAAAGAATGCAAGACCTTATGATGCCTGAATGCAACCAAAATAGCTTGCCCCCTGATTGTCTTGGGCTGTAAAACCTATGGTTTGGGCACCGAGGCAGCATCCAGGGACCATGACATTGGCTGTCTCAGGAGTGAGAGGGGTGGAAGGTGCAAGATTTGTCACAGCAGCAGGAAGCATGCTGGTTAATGGATCACATCTCACAGCAGATTTTGTCTTCCAAAATTTTGTAGCAGAACTTCTGCCTATGCTGTTTTTGTGATGGACAAGAAATGGTCCCAGAAGTTGACCATTTTAGGTGCAGTGCAAAACATGGCATGGGCAGAGATTGCCCCATTAAATCTGCTTCCTGCTATCTCTCTTACTCCATATGGAGAAATGGGAAATCACCAGTGATCTACCCTTGGAATAATGTATCATGCCATGTAGCTAGGAGGACTCTAGGTGCAGAATCTGCTTCTCTGCTGATAAGAGTGGCAGAGGGCTGTGTCTTTCCATCCAAAAACGTTTGAGCACAATAACTTAACACAGTATCTCCCTGCCTCTTCTGTGGTTTTCTGAAGAAATCTACTAGCTGTCAGCATGATATATTGTGGAAGCAAAGAAGCCATGGGTCTTGAGGAATTGGATTCTGGTTATTGTTCTTTAGTGGCTTGCTACTCCTTTGCATCTACATTAATGATGGTTTTGGAAATTGGAAATGGTATTATGAAGTCAGGGATGAATCCTGAATTGAGCAGAGAATTGGATTCTATGCACAACAGCAGCGCAGTGGGGTCCCCAGGCCTTTGGAGCTTTCAAAAGACCCCACTCTGGTTCTGGAGCTGCTGCAAGCTTTGGAGTAGCACAGGGGTTCAAGTGGAGCAGGCTGTCCCAATGTGGAGTGACTTTGTCCAGATTCAGGAGACAGTAATCCCAGTGTGGGTCCTGTCTACTTGGCCTGTGAAAAGGCTCTATGGTTTTGTGTTTCTGTGTGCCTATGATTCTTTTTTCATTAAGGAAGGCAAAACAACAGCAAATGTTGTGAGTAGGCTTGCACATGATGGCTTGCAACATTAGATCATTTTTCTTCTGGGTCATGTAAAATTGTTACTGTGCTACAGAACTTCCAAAACTGATCTTTCATGTTCTTTTAACTGTGTTTACTTCCCTTTGTTTTGGCCCTTTCTGCATGGACCCTCAAGGGTTCCTTCTAGTATACATTCTGGGCCTCTGTATCTGCAAATTATTGTGGATCTTGGAGGCCCCACCCTCCTCTGGTCTGTCTCCATTTGCATTCGAAAGAGCCTGAACTGGATTAAAGAGGCTGCCTCGCATGTTCAGGATTACTGGGAATTGCTTTTCAGTGGCATGCCATAATGCATTGCTGAAAAGCACTCTACACAGGTCTTGAGGTTAGGGATTTTCCCTAGCCTTTGAAGGCATTGGGATTTTTATTGTGAAGCTCACATCAGCCACAGCATGAACTAATCCAGATCAGCATCATCAGTGGAGATGGTGCTGATCCTACCCATGACTCCCTATCATCCAGAACAGTGGGCCGAGCTACTCTGATCCAGGATTAAGAGCCAGAAAGTACAGAAAAGACCTTTGTGTGGTTGTATTAAAATGGATACTTTATAGTGCTGTGGTTGTGTCGAAGCATCATAAAGGTCACTGAAAGTGTGATTGGTAACTATAATGGAAGCTACCTAATGTACATAGTCTTCAGACAACATAAAGAAACATAGAAAGATGCATGTCTGGAATAACTACAGGAGACAGGATGTCAAACCCATGGAGCACAGAAATTACAAGAGTTAAAGGAATAATTTCCAGAACAAAAAAAATCTGAAATGGCAGTGGGCTGGACATGCTGGAAGAAGTAAAGTATAAGTACATGAGTGGATGACTTTAAAAATTGCTGGTAAATTATAGAAAAGAACTGCCCTGCTGTGAAGGAAACTTAGAGATACCTTTAGCCATCCATAGTTATTGATTATGATGGTGGTGGTGATTATAGGAACTGGATGAAGTGTGGAAATCCAGTGCAGTACAGTGGCTAAAAAGTTGGATTTAGGAGATGGGATCTAGGAGATGGATTCCAATCTACATGTAGACATGGAAATTATCTGGGCTCGTAATACATGGTCCTAGTCAAACAAACAAACAACAAACAAACAGGTGACAATGATTTTGCTGTAAGAATCAGACAGTCATAGTAATGTCCTCTGAATTTTGTAGTACCCTGAACTACTGCCAGTCACAGAAGCCATGAACTGCTGACAAAAGTAATAGAAGTTGAAGCCTACATTATGCGAATGACACCAGAGGGGCTACGTGCTCTTTAAATGGCTGTTCTGACTTTTAACGACACTCAGCATACACATATCATATCATTAAAGAAAAAAAATGTCCATTTACCACTGACTCTGGCAAACAGTGCCCTGTTTGCTGTCTGCTCAAAGCACAAATGGCCTCCACATATGCACTGAATTGTTGGCTCTTAAAACTTATTTCCATGATTTGCGTCAGGACAGGACTAATGAGGCATGAAATCATCCTGGACATGAGACGTTCTCTAAGCAAAGTCTCCTCCAAAACAAGCAGACACTCTGGACCCAGTGGGGCAGTGAAAACCTGAAAGCACATAGGGAGGGCCTTGGAAAAACCGTGAAGGTTAGGAGGCTTCCACTGATAATTATACTTTTATTTGCATTGGTACAAAATATATTTAAGAATGTCTACATCAGGGATACAAAGTAATATCTTGAGGAAAGCAAGATTTTTTTTTTTTTTTTTTTTTTTTTTACTGTAGCAAAGGACCTTTTTAACGAGATACTAGATGCATTGGATGGGGGCATATTTAATACCAAAAGCTCTTTTGCTGTCTTAAGAAAAAATGTTTGCAAGTGCTCAAGCTG
Organism: Aspidoscelis tigris stejnegeri; assembly: GCA_023333525.1. NCBI lineage: Eukaryota > Metazoa > Chordata > Lepidosauria > Squamata > Teiidae > Aspidoscelis > Aspidoscelis tigris. The sequence continues at coordinate 70,809,111 of JALMGA010000006.1, forward strand.
GATAAAGTGTATTTAATATTTGTTGATTCATAGAATTTGGTTATTGTGGCTAGCAAAAGATTTAAAACTAGGTTTATGGAGCAGTCTTAAGTCGTGTCCACCTGGGCGAAAGGGAGTTGCCAGTGGAGGCCCAAGGAAGAAGAAAAATCTGACCACCCTCAATCACTTTCACTTGCACTGTGTAGATGGATGATGGACAAACAAGAAACGTACCTGACCCACATTCTGGCTGGCAGCATTTTTTGATCTGCCCAAATGGCCAGCTTCTTGGGCCATCACTGCAACAGAAGCATACAGATGTGCATAAAAAATTTTTTGCAAGAAAATGCAAGAAAATTCATATTTGTTAGATCCCCTTCAAATGTGTTAGGATTCATATTTGATACAAATGGGTCCTTCAGGACCTATAATCCAGATTTCATGTAGATCTCATTAAAGGCCTTCAGCCATCAAATCCGGATTATACAGAGCCTGTTTCCACCACTATTGGGCAGTGGGGTCTAGGGGAGGCTCGGGGGGGGCACCCATGGGGGGCACATTCTCCGAAGTCCCTCTGAAGTCCGTCCGAAGTTGCCTTCGAAGATTAGCACAGGCTCCAAAGAGGACCCCATGTGAGAGCGATGCCGTTGTCAAAGGCTCCGGAGAATCTTTGAAGTTTGCATCAGATCACTCCGGAGATTCTTCAGAGCTGTTCCGGAGGATCTTCTAAGAATCTCTGGAGCATCTACAGAGATTGCACCCTCTGTCCCCCAAAACACCTGGGGTGACAGACGGGTCTCATGTGGGTAGAACTGGATTTGCCACATGGGTGCTTCAGCGTTTCCACTGCGAGCAAGCTAGCACCCATTGCTATTGGGTGCTAGACCACCTGTGGAAATGCATTGGTTACTTTCCTTAATCCAGATCTACTAGATCCGGATTAAGGGAAGTACCCATTCCTTAGATCCAGATCATCTTAGATCCGGATTAAGGGAGGTCAGTGGAAAAACACCCATAGTGTAAAGATACTACATGCCCTACGTCTGAGGTAGGAATGAGAGCTCCTGCCCATTAGACATCACAAGCCCCCATCATATGGTTGCAGCCCGAGGCCCTTCTGCATTGGAACTTCATCTAGGCTAGTGTGGACTTCGGTAAGCCCTATCTCCTGTCTGTCTTAGTCCACATTGCACACAGGGTGGACTGGAGTAAAATGGTCTATATAGAGCTCCCAGGGCCACTTCACTTAGAACAGATGGCCTTTTTCTGTTCCAGCAGCAATCTTTCCTAGTGTATAATTTATAAACAAAATATTTCAAAAAATGGAGAAATAATGGGGAGCTGGCTGGCTAACACCTGTCCCACATTAGTCCAAAGTGCCAAGAGTTGCTACTGGTGCCATTAGTTTTAAAGACTGTGTCTGTTTCAGCTTATGTGTCTTGAGATTCTTAAACGGCAGTTATATGTATCACACAACAGGTTCTTCAGAATCATATCTGTAAAACCACTGCAAGAAATTACTTTGACTACCGGTAGTTCAGAATCATTTGGGAACAATATGACAAATGGAGGAACTGAATCTGAGATTGTAAAATCCCAGGATTTCATTTTCACATAAGATCTTTCCTCCTGAAGCAGTGACGTTCATCTTTTTGTCATCCAGATACTGCAGCAATATTTTTCCTATCACCAGCAACATTGTTGTTAAACTTAGGATTTTTAAGACTATTCTTGCAGACTATTCTTGTGCTTTCCTGCAGAACCGTACAGACACGGTGAATTCCAAAATATCTCCCTGCCAGACTCTGTAGGACAGGGAACCGTACTAGCAACTGTGGCTAAGCAATAGCTCAAATTGGAAATTATTATGGTCTTAGACTGCCTCCAGACAAACTTATTTATTCTGCAATGTATCGATTTACCAGTTTAAAACACATCTGAAACTACCACTCATTGTCTATATGTTAGATCGATACTCCAGGTTTTAGCATTTCCACAGCATCAGAATGACATTACAGCAGTGAGATTTTCTTTCAGCATGACCTAACCCTCACAGTATCATGTGAAGTTTTTCCAGGTTCCAGCAGCTCACACCAGACTCTCGCTGTTCTTCCCATGCAGTAATCCAGAAAGAGCTGCAATTACAGAATAATAGGATATTTTACTGGAATAATGATAAATATGGAATGTATTGGGAGCATCATGCTCAGGTCTCTCTTTTTGCTAGTATGTCCAAACCAATAGGATTTTTGGAACTCCCGTTGTAATCATAGCCAGTCTCCCCCACCAAAGAAAAGAAAGAAAGAAAGAAAGAAAGAAAGATGTAGTCTAGGTCTGTCTGCATGGCATTATTATAGCACCATGAATGTACCAAGTGCCTGTGGGGTCTGCATGTCTCATGAAACAAAGTACGTATGTTGAATCCGAATGGCCCTGCACTCAGGCAGCAGTCACTTCCCCACCCCACAAGCACTCATAAGCAGGAGTAGATATCGCATCCTAAGCATTCATTAAGGACAGAGTAGAACTAAGCACCTTGGCAGTGTTTACTCCCATTCTTCCAGCACCACCACTTATCATGAAGACGTACTTGGTCCAATTTCTTAAATTTGCTTTCCATGGCCCTGTTTCTTTGAAGATGAGCAGATGAATGTTTTTTGGCTGCAGTGTTCACATGGCTGGGATCAGCATCAAGCAAGCAAATAGCATGCTGCTTTGAGGAAGAGAGTATCTTCATACAGTTCTTCTCAGCGTGTTTCCGCTGTCATATGGATCTTGCTACAGCCTCTGCTGTACAATAGAAGCTTAAAGCTATGTCAGAAATTACGTAAGGGGGTGAGACGAGATTGATTTAAACAAACAATGCTGCATTTTCATAAGACTGAGGGCTATCATGTAAATGATTGTAGATTGTCCTATAAAATATATAAATATTAATACGGTTCAGAAGGTTGAAGACAAATGGGTTTAGATTAATTGCTCCTTGATTAATTAGCCAAGAATTTGCACAAACTGCTAAGACTGATACATGATACTGATTTAATATATCTTCATCTCTGAGGAACAGCTGCAGTGAGTAGAAAATGCCAAGTAATTTTCTCCTTTTCTATAGGAAAAATCCATAAATATTACCAGCAAGTAGGAATCAGTTCTCCTGCTAGCAACTGTTTAGTTCAAAACTTATGTGATTTTTTTGGGGTGGGGCGGGGCGGGGGGGGATATTAAATTAACTCCCCCCCCTCCTCACTCCTGTTCCTTTTAGGGCATTATTTCACATAGAAAACAATATCTCTCTGAAGCACTTGGTATGCCAGTTCTCAATACAGGTCATATAGACCTAATGCAATGCATTATGGGAGACCAGTTTCAAGTATACAGCAAAACAACTGGAACAAACTGCAGCCCTTCAGAATGAAAGGCCCATGGACGCATATGCAGCTTACAATAATAGGCTAAGGGGGGAAAGGGAGGTCGAACCGTTGGCCTTGTCTTGTGGAGTGCAACTGATTTACCAGTTTACCTCTGTACTGTCATGGGTTGATCAGTCATGCTAGAAGCTGCTGGCCTCGTGAAGAGACTTCTGGTGGGTGCTTTGAGACAACACTAGCTATTAATATTCCAGTTTAGAAGAATGAATGAGTGAAACCATCCATGGGACCCAATTGCTAGCTAAGATTAATTAGGGTGATTCTGCACCGGCCAGTGTACAAGAGCAGCAGGTGTAATAGAAGCCTCCCAAATGAGGACTTGCCCAAGATTTCCATTAGACCACACCAGCATGTGGAAGGGAATTCCTAGCACGCTTGCCGGTTCAGTACACTGGGCAATGCAGAATTGCCCTTAGAGCCTTTCTGCACTGAAGGACCATGACCCAAACCAGGGAGTCTGGACCAGGGAGGCATGCTGGTTTGGACCACGGCCAGATGTGATCTGGAACAGTACCATCTGTTGATGGTATCTGTTGATCAGTACCATTGGTGCTGGTCCAGACCAGTTGATTTGAAAGCTCACATGAGTTTTTGGGGCCGGGCTCCAAAGGGCTAGGAACTAAAGTTCTTAGTATTAGAGACATTGGAGAACCCATTTCATTCTGCACCAGGATACACTAGTATGCCAGCAGACCTGTTTAATAAGGTTTACCAGAGATCCAGATCAAGGGCCCCTTGATCTGGATCATGCTGAGTCCTGTATTGATGGAGTGCACTAATGGTAGGCACTAGGGATTTGCATGAATATTTGTAACATTCATTATTCATCTGAATTCAGACGTTTGTACACAAATCGAATGTTATTACATTTGTGCACTAACATTCGTACGAATAGGAATGTTTCAGACATTCAGACGAATGTTTTGGACATTTGTTAAATTGGGAAGGTGAGAAAGCAGCTCCTTTACACATCTGCAGCAGATCCAGATTACATTTGACATGGACTGAAAGCAGATTAAAAGTGGATTCAGGACGGATTTGATGCTTTCAGAGTGCAGATTTGTTATGGGATTCGTATCAGATATTTATTCATTTGTCTCAGATATGTAGTTGTTCATATCAGATACGTATTCATTTGTATCAGTTATTCATATGAATACATTCATACTGAATAGAATCCTACCACATTTGAAGGGTATCTATTTGAATGAATACGGATTTTCTAACATCCGATTCGTTACAAATCGAACGTGAAAAAAACCTTTTGTGAACATCCCTAGTAGGCATTAGTGTGAAAAGGATCTTAGTATCTGCCTGGCTTTATTTATGTTATGTTCATAACGGTATCAGAGTGGATGGAACAAATCTTGTACTCCAGTTATAGCTTATGATTTGGACTGGCCTTATACAGTACAAAAGTAAAGTTTCCTGATGAAAACTGCCAAACAAACATGATTTTTGTTAGCATCTGCTCAGGGCAAACATTCAGTCAATCAATCAATCAATCAACCAACCAACCAACCAACCAACCAACCAACCAACCAACCAACCAGTCAACCAGTCAACCAGTCAACCAGTCAACCAACCAACCAACCAACCAACCAACCAATCAATCAATCAATCAATCAATCAATCAATCAATCAATCAATCAATCAATCAATCAATCAATCAATCAATCAGAAAAGTTAGTAAAATATTATTCTGGTTGGGATTAAAAACCAAAACAGTGATCAAAGGACAATTAGGGATTAGGCTGGTCAAATTGTAACCTTCTGGTTGTGGCCATTTGCTAGTCTAAGACTCAGAAGAGCCACTCTTATTCTTTTAATACCCCTTCCTAAGAAGTCTGCCAGCTGACCTTTGGTGCACTGCACTAGCCCAAAGACCTCTGGAGGGATGGAGATCTGGCTCAAATTCTGGCTACAACTTTGGCTGCCACAGCTGGACTTTTAGCCCCCATTTACTTCCAGTGGTTCAGAGAGGATAATCCAGAATCTTGGATTGGTGGGTTTTATCCTTGCACAGAAAAAACAATGTATTGCCTCTATATTAATTTGATTGCACTTCAGTTTGTTTTCTGTCATCTTATATGTCACTGGAAAAATTATAGTTTCCTATTTTATCCTATGATAGCAATGTGGTTAAATAACTTTATTGTTTTATTTCTTTGTTTTGCATTTACAACCTGACTTACTTCTAGACTGCTCCGTGTGGCATGCACTGTTCTCCTGTCCACCAAGTCATCTTCTTAATACCCCCATGGGATGTGTTAAGCTGAGAGATGATGGTGCCTGGTCCAAGATCTGGTGGGAAGCTTGGAACCCAGTGTGAAATATGAAAATTTATTTTCCTTGCACTTCCATATTACTAGGCACATGATGCATTTGATACAAAGAAACTTGAGTGTTATTGAGTAAGATTTTTTTTAACAACAAAATAGCAACACTAGAACAAGCCAAAGCCCCTTATAAATTATATTAATGAGAGAGATTCTGCTGGTAATTGAGACCTTCTGCTCCACATTGTACAGAGTGCAGATGTGCCAGTTAATAAGCCTTAACAGTGTTGCTGTTCATGGAAAATGAATCTGAAACGACTGTCAGATTATCTGTTTGGCATGCCTGACTGCTGACTGCAATGGCACTTTGCTAATGTGCTATTACTCAGTGTCATTAACCTAGAGAAATGATTGAAAGATGAACTCATATTTGTGTCACCCTGTTCAAAGGAGGTGGGACTTCAGCATCAATAAAGATCCTGGGTGTTGTCCTCTAGGTGTTGCCTGCTGGCAAGGGTGGATGGGTGGGAGGGTTAAATTTTAGAGATGCTTTAAGAATAGCTCTTTTTAAAAATCTTTTTTATTATTGTGACTAGCCCTGGAACACTTTTGGTGAAGGGGAGGATTTAAATTCTTAAACAAAATAAATCAATACACTCCTTCTCTGTATACATTTAGGAAAGAGAACTCTCCTTGCTCTGATTGTGTTTGCATTGTGCTTTAAGGTCTCCTTTGAAAGCTGGAGTGGATCTAGGAGTGCTATTTGTTCTGAAAGAATTATAGCCCAGTTTAGGATTTGCCCAATATGCTTATTAAAGGATGGAGTTGGTGTGTCTCAGAGGCAGACAGAGGAGGGAGCAAGGTCCATGGATCAAGACTGCAGTGGCAGTTGTGAAGGGAAGGGTTTAAAGCAAATGGCTCCCTTTAATCCCCCCAAATCTATTTTATTTATTTATTATTTACATTTATATCCCGCCCCATACCTGAAGTGATTTTCTCCCACTTAGTAGGACCATCAACCCAAAGCAATTATCTGTTTTTTTATTCTCTATTTGAGACATAGGAAATGTAAATGCAAAGGCTTCTTTACAGAATGGCTTTATGGAGTCTGCATTCTCTAGCTCCTGAATGCTAGACAGTTTGGGCTTAAGGCTGTTTTAGCAAGAGGATCCTCATCTTGCCCTTCCCTTTCTCTGGGTTCCTAATATCAAGAAGAGAACTGGGAGCTGTCGGGGACTGGCCCTTTTTGGTCCCTGCTGACCCTCAACTGAAGAAGGGCAGGGGATGAAAGATGATCTGCACATATCAGTCTTAGGCACCGACCACTATTCCATATTATATCTTGGAATAGGGACCTGCCATCCACATGTTAGTGCAGACTACAGCAGGGCCCAGGCATATTTTGCTGTAATCTGAACCAGCATGTGAATAACAGGTCCTTAGTCTGAGATATAAACCAGAATAAGGACCAGTACAGAAAGGGCCTTAGCATTAAGCGTTTCATGAAAGGTAAGGCTCCACAAAGGCTGCTTCCAGACTTGTTTATACTGCGCAGCGGAATGCGCAGTTGCGATCAGGGCATCACACACGACGATTGGTGCATCGACGTGGCCTCGCATTATCCAATCACTACTGCGTGCTTACCTTAATGCTGATATAAGGCCACTCACTGTGCAGTAGAAGCAAAATTTGAATTTTCCCGCCAATCCAAGCAGAACGGTGAGAAGAGCAGGAGGGCAGCTCAAATGTGGTTGGCTGCCTCAGCCCAAGTGCCCGCGCATGACAATTCAGCTCTTGCAGCTTCCGATGGTAAGCTATGGAGCTGCTTATTGAGTCAGGATGCCGGTAGTAGCCGCATAGCAGGCTTTAACTGTGGATTTATTCTGCAAGTCTGGAGGCAGCCAAAGGGAGTAATGACAGTAGTGTCATGTCTCAAAAACAAAGTGGCCATTTGTTTCTATCTTTCACCATTTAGAAAATCCCAAAGAAGTTTATAATGTAACTTAAGAACAAAGATAAAAAATAATTTAAAACAACAGAATTTTAAAACACTAATAAAAATGGGAGAGAACACTCATTAATAATGGAAACATGTGGGTGAATTGATACATCTCAAACAATTACCTAAATGATATGATATAAAACTCCTCATGGATATCTGAGGATAGAGCACTGCAGAGTGTGGCCACAACATCAGGCAAGGTCCTGATGGGGACACTACAAGATGATATTCAGGACTTCCTGTTCCATCTACACTTACAGTGTTGGGCACTCTGAGGAAGCCCCACAGGTACAGTGGTTGAATACCAGAGGCACCCACCACTCTAGAATATCCTGAGAAGAAGGCCTTGAAGTAACTTCTGCCATGTCCTTCCTCAGAGTAGATTTAACTGCTCTGAGGGTTCCTTCTGCCCTCAGTGGCTCTTGGTACCACCATGCAGACACATAGATTCCCATACCAACCTGCCCATGCCTTGAGATCTGGAGGCGAGGCCCTCCTGGTTGTCCCACCACCCTCAGTAGTGAGGCGGATGGGCACCTGGAAAAGGGCCTTTGTGGTAATGGCCCCCAGGTTATGGAATAGTCTCACCCTCGAGTTGCGTCATGCTTCTTCTCTGTATACATTTAGGAAAGCAGTGAAGATGCACCTCTTTGCCCTGGCCTTTGGCTAATGACTCCCCCCCTCCCCACTGCAGATATTAGTATTTTAATATTTAGCATACTTTTTTAAATATGTAGGATTTGTTAAGTTCTTTTATGGATATTATTGTTTTAATCTGTGTTTTAAAACTTGTAACCCGCCCTGAGACCTACAGGTATTGGGAGGGATAGAAATTAAATGAATGAATGAATGAATGAATGAATGAATGAATGAATGAATGAATGAATGAATGAATGAATGAATAAATAAATAAATAAATAAATAAATAAATAAATAAATAAATAAATAAATAAATAAATAAATAAATAAATAAATAAATAAATAGTGATGGCTAGAGTGACCTGTGCATTTGCTTTACACAGGCAGTATGCTAGACAGGGTAGGATTCTACTTGATACAGATGTATTCATATGAATTCGTACAAATATCCGATACGAATACATATCTATGCAATACATGTCCCATAACATATGTATTGCGTCTAAAAGTGTCAAATCCGTCCTGAATCCACTTTGAATCCGCTCTCAATCCATGTCAGATACACTCTGGATCCATTTCAGGTGCAACTGGTGCAGCTGCTTTTCCACCTCCCCAGGTTCACAAATGTTCTGAAGCTTTCGTATACCAATGTCCAAATTAATCCGAATTTGTACATATATCAAATGTTACAAATATTTGTGCGCATCCCTACAACTCCACTCTGGAATTGAACTCTCAAACTCTGTAGAATTTGAGAGATGTGAGGTGGTCAGTTGGTTGGGACATGCCCTGCCCCAGATAAGGGAGGAAAAGTCCCAGCCTTGGTGCTGCCCTTTGCTAAGAGGTGGGGCAGCATACTTAGAACTAGCCTAACCTTCCAGGTTACAATGTTTATCTTTTCCAGAAGCCTGTAACTGCTTTATAGGCATTATGCTGCTTCTATTGTATTGTATATGCTTTTTTCTTATTGCTGTGTTTTTAAAAAATGTTTTATTCCATTGAAAGTCACCTTGATCTTTACAGAAATTAATAAACCATGCCTCAGTAATTGTTGGCAATGCTGGTTTAGTCACCTAGCGGTATTCACATTGCTCAAGGAAAGTTACTAATGTATGACGGAGAAGCAAATCCCATTTTGGGAAGGGGGAACTGTGTGTCTATTCAAATTATAATGAGGTATATAATCAATTCTGTTGTACTTTGAAGAAAGAAAGAAAGCTTTTGAGATAAAACTAAAAAAAAAAAGTTTATTAACTAATGAAGTTTGAAATGCAATTTGAAGGAGAACACTCAATACCAGTGTCAAGAAAAGAGTTTTGAATTCCAAAGTCATATAAGGACATTTATGTTATCCTTGGTGCTGTTGCAATCAACTTGGACATCAGAATTTGGTAACTGATCTTAAGGTAAACAACACTGGCTTACTACAAGGCCAGCCAAAAAAGAAGTTAGTTTGCCTTCCAGATGCCCTTAATGGTAAACTTCATTGCTTTCATACACATTTGGTACTGCACCACCTTTTTGCAAAACTAGGGCTGTTTCCACTCTTGCCAGTAGCATGGAATAAGAAAGGGTCTACAAGGCTCCCTTCTGCATGCCGATGTGGTTTAAGGGAGGCCCCCTCCCTCCTCCCCCCCCTTGGTATGTTCCATCTGCACAGGACAAAATGTAGACTGGACTAGGGCATCCTGATCCCATGTCCTGGAACAAGGCATGCCACCAAAATGCCCCCTCTGGAAGCGCCAAAGGCCCGGAACATTCATTCAGGCTTTGAATCTGGTGTGAGCAGATTCTAGTGCAAAATAGACTGCCTTGTTCCCCACCAGGAGCAATCCATCCCAGCTTGGGACAGATTACCTATCCTAGACTGAAAAGTACAACTCTGATGTGGCATCACACAAGTAAGTACAGAGATGGCCTAAGATAGAAGAAGAAGAAGAAGAAGAGTTGGCTTTTCTCCCCCGCTTTTCTCACCCATTTAAGGGGACTCAAAGTGGCTTACAAAGCTTTTCTATTCTTCTCCCCACAACAGACACCCTGTGAGGTAGGTGGGGCTGGGAGAGCTCAGAAGAGAGCTGCGACTAGCCCAGGGTCACCCAGCTGGCTTCATGGGGGAGGGCGGAATCGAACCCGGTATTCCCAGATAAGAGTCCGGCTCCTTCACCACTAGACCAAACTGGCTCACAAGTTCTCATGGAATTCCATTTCCAAATCTGTATTAGAATGAGGCCTCCAAATCTCCATTATTTGAAATTCTGAACCTAAAGAACCCTTTATAGAAATTTGGGCTGCTTCCGCACAGGGGCAAATAAATCCGGGTCTACTGCACCAAATCCGGATCCCCGGTAGATCCGGATCTACCCCTCGCCCCGTGCCGTCGCACACACGGCATAGATCCGGATTGGAGACGGGTGCTGTGAGGATGCACAGCACCCGCCTCCCATCCGTGCCCCTGGGCCCTTCCCCGGCCCACCATGCTTGGCTCACGCAGTAGCAGCCCTAGCCACTCAGGAGCCATGCAGGACGCAGGCGCGCTGCATCCTGGGCGCCGACCCTCAGAATCCGTGCAACGCTGAACAGGTAAGGAGGGGATTTGCTGCGCTCTCCCCAGGGTGGGCTAGGGTGGGCTTTATGAAGCTCGCCCTGGCTCCAGAAGCGGCGATCCGCCACTTCTGGGGCAAGGGCGAGCCGCGGCAGCGAGGTCCCCCGGCGAGCCAGTCAGGGCGGGCCGGGGGAGGGCCCTGGGTAGGCACACTTGCGCCGTGCAGACACATCCTAAGTGGATGCGTTTTCATGGCGCAAGACCACATCATATGTGGTGTGTAATTAACACCCATTAGGGACACTTTAGGCATGGATAGGTGCGGACGCACCTACCGAAAGTGTGCCTAATAGACCCCACAAATGCGGACGCGCTGCCAAAAACCTGTTTCAAAACGGTGTTGCTGTGCGGACACACCTCACTGGATGTGTCCGAAACAGCAACGGGTGTGCGGTCGCGCGTTTCCAAAAGTAGTGCCTAATGGGTGTTAAAGGGCTTGTGCGGAAGCAGCCTGGGAGTCCTTTTTTGGACTCCTATTATCACCCTTTTCCTGGTGACATTCATTATAACGCTTTTTTTGACCAACTGCTGAAACGATGCTTTATTGATTCTGTTTGTGAGGCAAGATTTTAAAGTTTACATAGTTTAATTAGAATTGTAGTATTTCTTAACTGAGTTCCTTCTACATTTAAAGTTAGTCTTGTTACCTGTCTTGTACTTTTATACTGTTCTTGTTTGTTAGTTTTAATATATTTGCATTAAATACATAAATTAATAAACAAAACAAATGTAGCTAGGAAAGTTTCCTGGTGGGATGCAAGCGCCATTTCTGTGAGTCCTCTGGTTGAATTTTTCCTCCTCACCATCATCTTACATCGTGAATTTATGTTGTATTCTATTTCTATTACACAGTATTTATTGTTTTTTCATTGAGTATCTTGTGTGCAATTTGTTTCTTCACATAGGAGGGAAGTATCATTTGACAGATCTTTAGGACAGAAATGCAAAGCAACCATAGTGTGCCCTCAAGTCCATGCTTTTCTGGTAGAGGACACTGACATATAACATGGGGATAAATTATCCCAAAAGAAACTGTACGTCATTGCTCTTAAATGAGAGGTGTCATGGTAACAAATTACTTCGTGGGAACCTGGTAGCAAACTGTGTGTCTTGGGTCAGTATGTGGAACATTGGATTACAAGCTAAGCAAAGGGATGTGTTGCTGTATTAGGTTTAAGGCTGTTCCAAAATAATTTTTTTGAATCAAACCTCTCCTAACATCCTCTTTTTTCCCTCTGGCAGATACCCTTGCTTCTTTAATGAGCAGGGAAAAGAAGTTGTGTGAGCTTAAACTGAACAGTGTAGTTTGTGGTCTGATTTATAGCAAGTTACACTGACTACTTATTGTGTCTGCAGTCTGCATCCGTAGACTGTAAAGGAGCAAAGGTCTGCTTGTTTTGTGGAAACAAAACACCTCCTATGTGAAATATTTTATAGTGATTATTTGTATAACAAGAAATTAGTGTAGTTTCATGTGTGTGTTTTATTTTTTCTCTTGTTTTTCATGTGTGTTTAGGGGTACAGATTCTCAATCATAGAGCAATTTTGAAATTCCTAGAATGACAAAATATGGCCATTCCATAACTGTCAATGGACAGCAGAATAGAAAATTGGCTATCAATATAGTTGTTTTGTGACATCCTTATCTACTGCTTCATTGGCTCATGCCCACTAGCTCAATGAAGAGGAAAACGGCTTGTAGGATTAGAGCCAATCCTTTAGTACAATGGTGAGGCAAAAGTGCCATGGAGTTGAGTCTCTTGGTGACATCAGTGCTATATGCATGCTGTTTTATTGGTAACAACACTGAAGTTCAACAAGAAGGAGCCTAAATAATGGAGTCTTCCTGGATTTAATGACCACCAGCAGAAATGGTTTATTCCTATAAATCTCTGTACTTTTACAGACCTCTACCTGGCAGTTGGCAAAAATACATACATATGTGCACACAAAACTACTCTTAGACTTATCAGCCTGCTTTCTCCTATAGCTGTAAAACATCCTCTGCTGACCAAGGTAGAAACTGCATGGCACCTTTGTGGTGCCTTAAATGGACAGCAAGGGTACAATGTCTGTGTAACACCCTGATCTGCTTATGCAAGCAGTGTGGAGGGGCACATGGCACCTGTTGGACCATCAGAAGCATGGCTAGTGGCAAAGCTGCAGCCCCCCCACCCCTCCATAGCAGACCTTGCCTGCTACTTACTGATTCTCCTTGGGTGTTTGCTGATTTGAACCCTGTCTTCTAACCTCCCTTTACATTCAGATGAGAAACCATGTACATCTGCTTCGATTTTAAGGACAGGGGAGAGGAAGCCCTCCTGCCTTCCTGTCAAAGCTGGGTGAGGGAATTCACAGCCACAGCTTGGATGGGTGGGAGAGGAAGGGAGAGAGGGAGAAAGAGGTAGCTGATCCTGCTGCAGGAGGGAGGAAAACTCCCACACACATCAACAGTGTGGCTTGGGATCCTTTTGCTGCAGTTTGACACGTAAGGCATCTGGCAGCCTGCAGAAACCTCATTGTAGAAAAGAAGAAGAAGAAGAGTTGGCTTTTCTACCCCACTTTTCTCACCCATTTAAGGGGACTCAAAGCGGCTGACAAAGCTTTTCTATTTTTCTTCCCAGAACAGAACACTCTGTGAGATAGGTGTGGGTGTGGGAGCTCAGAAGAGAGCTGTGACTAGCCCAAGGTCATCCAGCTGGCTTTGTGGAGGAGTGAGGAACCAAACCCGGTATTCCCAGATAAGAGCCTGGCTCTCTGTTCACTAGACCAAACTGGCTTCTCGTTATTTTGTTGTGAGAAGGGTCATATGGTTATATCACCTTCTGGCATAGATCCTGCCAAAGACTGTATCCATACACATTAAAGAAAACAGTTTAAGAGCAGCTTAGAGACAGGGTCATGTGGACACTGGTGTTCCCATCCAATCTTTCAAGGTGCATTTTCCAGCATTTAATGTGGATAAGGGCATTAGAATGCAAATGCTGCTGCCTTTAATTTTTTCTGTGTGGAAATGCAGCCAAAAACAGCTTAATTTGATTCAGCTTGGGAACCAGAGCTTTGAATATAGAAATAATTTGATGCTTTGGAGGCTGAGGCTTGTCTGATTTAATTTCAGTCTATTTTCTTCTGATACTGGGATGTGTTGAACAGCTGAATTGCATATGTGGCCATTGGTAGTTTGATCTGTTTCCATCCTGATTAGTAAAAATCAGCTAGAAAAAGGTTGCATATGCACTTGTCTCATCTAAATGAGATGCAAGATTGCTTTGCATTTGCCTATTAATCAGTTTTTTAAACTGATTTCTGTTTGTTTTTCACTTTATCTCCAAACTTCAGTGGCCAATGTTTTTGACATTGACACAAACATATTTAATTTTCTTTAAAATATGTGTTTATCACTTTTCATTTAATACTTCCAGCTTGCACAGTAAGTCCCTGTTCCCACTGGGACTTTATTGGGTGTCAAAAGTGGTTTGAAAACTGTTTGTCCGCATTGAAAATTGGTTTCTCGCACTTTCAGGGGAGTAAATCGTAAAAAAAAAAGTAAAAAACACTTCTTTAAAGGACTCTCGCTCCTGTTTCTTTTTGACACACTTTATTTTCCCTTTGGGAATGGTATAATCAGTATCCCTTTCAGCCATGACCGCCTCACCCACCCACCCACCCATCGCTGCCATTGCCTTGCTCACTTCTCAAGGTCTGGGGTCTGCTCAGAAGTGACCCTAGTGAATTATCAAATTCCCTGGAAATGGATGATTGTTGGTCCATCAGAAGTCTCACCAGCACAGAAACATCACTGTTATGAAATTTATTCCCCTCACAATAGTGTTCTCGGATGGCTTCAGCAAATACCAGTGGGTTATCCTCTCTTGCAGTAAGGTGAATTCCATGTGCCAGCCATGACTCCCTCTTCCAGGATGGCACTGTGACGGTTTCAGGCTGCAGAGGGCACTGATAGTGCTTTGGCCCTTTTGCAAAATGCATTGCTTTCTGCCTGTGCAAACCCTTGCAAACTGCATTTGTAAGCCTAGGCTGCGAATAGCAGAAAAGGCAGGAAACATTGCCTGGGCCCTTCTGCATTGATTGGCTGCTGGCAATTTGGAGGGAAAACCTGCCCAGGGACCTAGAGGCTTGACTGACAAGCAGAGGAGTTTCCCTTGGTTGCCAGTGGTAACAGCCAATCGGAGCACTAGAGGCTGAAGGGTATAATAGGCAGAGAAAGCAGCAGACTGGGCAATTTTTGAAGGGGACTGATGGTGGAGATCTGTCTCCGAGGGAAACGTTGCCAGAAGCTGACCAAGGGATCTTTTCTCTGAAGGGGAACTGATCAGACTGGTCTAGTTCTTCGGGGGTGGGGGGTGGGGGAGGCAACTGTGGCTGGTTGTTTCTCTGAAGGAGTTTTGCAGAAGAACAGACCAGAGGCTGGGACCTACAGCCTAGCAAGGAAGGGCTTAGCCTTGCTGAGACCGGGATTGAGTTGCTAAGCTTTGGGGAGGCTTGAGCTTTTGAGCAGAGCAAACCAAAGAGGGAAGTGGATAGGATTATCTGCTTGGAAGCAACTGGTTATTTTTAAGCTAAGAAAGCTGGTGGCTTGAAGCTAGCTATATTAAGAGACTTTTAAATCTTTATCTTGCTTTATCTGAACTTTCTATTTACTCTCTCACCTTTCTAATTGTTATTCACAATAAATTTGTTTTGCTTTACTATTACAATGCTTGCTAGCAGTTTATTGCTTTAGACCTGTAGTACTCACTTAGCCTGATGCACATTTCCAGCAATCTAAAAATGACCAGCTACTTTTTGGATGGCAGGCACTGGATAGTCTGCTAGAAGTCGTGACAGGCACCTACCTTGTGTGCATGCTACCACAGTGTTCTCCTAGGTGACCCTGAACACTTGTGTTGTTTTTCACTATCGCCATTTAGAAAGCCCAAATTATATGTTATTTGTTGCTGTGTGCTGTAGATCACTCCTTGAAGAGTGGTGGGGAAGGGGCAGGGCTTTCATTGGAAGTCCTGCTTTGATAATTCCCAAACATGTTTTGATTTAGAGCAGATTCCTTTCCACTCTGGGCCATACTCTGGATTATATCTCAGAATGTGGCCCTGCCCTCCACATGCTAGTGCCATGGTCTGTACCATCATGTAGATGGTGGGACCCTATTCTGGGGTATAATCAGGTGAAAAACAGAAGAAGAAGTTGGCTTTTCTATCCCACTTTTCTCACCCATTTAAGGGAACTCAAAGCGGCTGACAAAGCTTCCCCACAACAGAACACCCTGTGTTGTAGATGAGGCTGTGAGAGCTCAGAAGAGAGCTGTAACTAGCCCAAGGTCACCCAGCTGGCTTCATGGAGGAGGGTGGAATTGAACCTGGTATTCCCAGATAAGAGTCCAGCTCCCTAATGACTAGACCAAACTGGCTCAAACAGGGCTTGGCTTCTCTCTACCACCCTTCTTTGGACTTGATTTATGGGCTTTTAGTAATTATTTACTAATACAGAACATTTGTCTATTACTTCTGCCTGGATTCTTGCATTTTGATAACCTTATGCTCAAGTTTGATTTTATCTTCCAAATTATGGTAGGAAAAAAATGACTTAAAAAAACAAAAAGCAACAACAAAGCAAGAGTGTCTTTTCTTGTTTAGTCCCTGATTCCTAATTGATTAAAACAAAGAAGATAGATAAAAGGAACCTTTATGCATTGAAGCATAAACTGTGAAGAGCCAAAGAACAGTATGCTAGAAGGTCACACTAAGAAATGCAGGGGTAACCATTAAGCATCCCAAGGCAGAAGGTGAAAAATCTGTTAGTGGCAAAATTCATCCTCTCTGACAATTCCAAAGTCAGATGGTTTGGCAAAAGGGCACTGAGCGGAGCGTCTCACTCTCTCTTGGAAAATATAGTTACAATTTACTTCACAGTTTGAAAGATCAGCTCCAGGGAGAGGAGCAGGGATTGATCCTTCCGTCTGCATGAGAAACCACCCATCACACCCTCTTTGCTACGCTCTTGGGCTTTGTAATTGTTCAGTTTTAATTTTTTATTGTTTTTGTTAGCTTAACCTGCAGCTGACCCATACAGATTTCATTTGGAGCCGCACCACTTAGTAGTAATGCATTTTCTGACACCCTGCAGATATTGTGCTGCCATTTTTGTGGCTTCTGCCGGGTTCTTTTTTTCTTTTTCTTTTTTCTTTTTGTTAAAATGGTATGTCCTCTTGTGAAAAGCCTAGTTCTTTTCTATTATTTAACACCTCACTTATGGCATTACATTTGAACTTCATAACTTTTCACAATCCGCTTCATTGCCCTGAATTTGATAGCTAGCTAGGTAGCTAGCTAAAAGGACAGAGATATGACAAAGTAATTTTTTTGTTTGTTTGTTTGCAAACTAATATTTCCATATGGCATTTAAAAATAAAAACAAATAGTGTGTCCATTTAACTTGAGATTTTTTTTTTTTGTAACAGTCCCTCATCTCCCATATAGTCTTTTGTTTTGTTCTCTTATGAGGTTCTAATTTTGACCTTTCTCCAGACTTCGTTGTGATTTGGTATATAAACCTAGTGTGTCATGTAAAATCCTTGACTGCGCCATTTCTCGCTTATATCACATTTTTGACAGAGTGGAGAAGAGATGAGGAAAGCCAGTAATAGTAAGTGTAAAAATTAAGGAAGCCTGCCATTTCTTTCCGTAGAATACAAACTTTCATTTTTAAGAACTACAGATAAATAAAAATTCAAGTGCTTTTGATGTCTGAAATACCCTAGTAGTAGTTTTGTAGCTATCTCAAGAGCACTGTCTAGTCCTACTCCGTTGGAGAGGTTTTAATTATTGTGACAGTAATTATATGGACAAGCTGCTCATGGGAATGTGTCCCACCACATGCTCTCTTCAGCCCTGCTCATCTTGACTAATAAAAGGTAGATAGCTGGATGAGTCCTGCAAATGAAAAATGCCTCTTTGCAGGAATGAGAAATCATACCTCTACTGAGTCACTAATGTGCCCACTGCTAAGAGGTCTTCGTTTGTTATAGAAGTTTTAAATAGCTATCACCCAGTTAGTAATCCTCCTTTTTTTAGCAAGGTTTTTGAGAATGTGGTACTGATGTAACTGCAGGCATGCTTCATGGAAGCAGATCATCTAGACCAGCGGTTCTCAACCTTCCTAATGCCGCGACCCCTTAATGGAGTTCCTCATGTTGTGGGGACCCCCAACCACAGGGGTGGAACTGCTGGGAGGTGGGAGGGAAGGGCAGCAGGAGACTCGTCGCGACCCCTCTGAAAGGGTAATTCGACCCCCAAAAGGGTCCCGACCCCCAGGTTGAGAACCACTGATCTAGACCCATTTCAAACTCTCTTCAGGCCTGGCTGTGGTACGGAGACTGTCTGATCACCCTATTGGATTGCCTTTTATGCTGTCAACCACAGTGTTTTACTGGACTGTCAAAAGGATTTGGAAATCGGATGCACTGTTTTACAGTGATTCCATTCCGATATTAATGGCAGATTCTAAAGAATTTATTTATTTGTATTTGTATTTCACCCTATATGCAAGGGTCTCAGAGAGGGTTACAACATATAAAATGAACACATTAAAACCAATATCATATTAAACATATTAAAACCATGGCAGTGTCCGAATGTGGGGAGGAAAAGGCTTTACATAGCCAAAGACTAGGGTAAAGAGGTGTGTCTTCACAGCTTGTCTAAACACATAGAGTGGAGGTGCCTGATGCCCCTCAGGAGGGAGATTATTCTACAGTCTGGGAGCTACCACTGAAAAGGCCCTATCCTGGGTGCCCACCCCTTTTGCTGCTGTGAGTGGCAGTACAATCAGGAGGGCCTCAGTTGTGAATTTATTGAATAGTCTAGGGCCTTTTCTGTACTTTCTGTTTGTAAGGGCAGGAAGTCCTAGCCCAGATTAATACAACCTGTCCCGGTTTGGGATGTGTTGCCACTGGCGCAGAATAGAGCCATCTGCATCGGGCTGTCCTGTCCTGTGCCGCCAGCCCCTGCTGCTGACAACAAAGACTGAGTCAGCTTCAAAACTGAATTATGGAAAATTATGCTAAATGAATTTATCACATGTAAACAGTGTCAAATGGAAGGTTACAACACTAATGAGCATTTTTGCAAATATGGGAACCATGTGTAGAAAGATTGTTAGCACAAACAAATACTTGTATCCCAGAAAAGAATTTTCTATTAAAGTGGCTGTATGCCTAGATAATATCCACAGTTAAGTCAACTGAATTGGTCTACCTCCGGGGAGGGGGGAAGGGATGTATTGGTACATTTTGTGTTTATTTATTTACTCTTGTTTTTACTTGAGGCATGTATATATGTGTGTAAGTTAAGTATGTTACTGTCTAATAAATATTTGAAATTAAACAAACAAACAAAACCTGGCAGTGGACCCTTTGGAGTCCTCAGAAAGCCCATTGTGCCAGTGAAGTGGGGGCCCCAGAAAAGGGAGCTGTGTGCTCACTGTTCCAGGGCCAGGTAAGTAACATGCCAGTAGACTTCAATGCTGAGGTCTACTGGAAGAGTGAGATGGGGAACCATTTTGGCTGACCTATTTCACTCTATGCTCTATTTTTACAGAACACTCTGATTTAGATCAAGTAACATATGTATGGAAACAGCCAAAGACTTTGACACTGGTAGAAGTATGAGGATGACATTTTCTGAATACTTAGAAAAATATCATATAAATCCTCAACACTCTTTCAAGTACTGGCCCACACTGGGACTTCTTTAAGGCAGTCTCCAGGTGGGGCTTCTGGGAGTGGTCCAGGCATGGGGACTATGTCATTATTGTGTCCCACTGAAGGCCATGGATTTCTGTACCATGTGCTGACATGCAGATACCTGGCACGCAGCTCACATCTGGCATGCTCCAAGAGGACCATGGGGATGTTGCCAAACTTTCTATGTGGGCTAGGGAATGTGATGAGAAAGAGAAGGGGAAAAAATACAGTTTTGAAGTTTCTGACAGTAATGGTCTGGGGATCATAAGCTTTGAAGAAGGGGTAAAAAAAAAATCAAATAATGCCTTGAGCGTTTTAGTGGTTGTGTTTACAAATTGATGCTTCTGTTTGATAGGGCTAAATAGCGCATTGATCAAACCTGCTAACGGGCAGTTTTCACTTCTGATTTACACCTAACTTTTCATACCATTTGTGTCTTATTTTATGGCCAGAGTTGTCCTGTTATTAATTGTTCTATTGAATGTGAAGAGGAAAATCTTTTTTTATGTTCCACTAAGACAAGAATGCCAACTTTGCAAGTGGAGGTCTTGAAACCGGAAATGCCTGTTTGAAAAAGGATCAGAAAATATAACTTCCTAATTCTTTTTGTGAATTTTGAACTATATTTAGTAATTTTTTGGGTTTTTTTAATTGAATTGGTAGTTTTGTTTTTGTTCTATACATTTTGTCTAGTAATATTTGGGATGTTTCGCTTTTGTTGCAGTAAAAAAAACAATTAAAATTATTTAGGGAAAAAAATTCTTGTGGAAAACAGCACATTTTAAAAATGGAGCAAATACTGCTAAATATTAGATTTGTCACTATAAAATAATCGAAGTTTAGAAACCCTGCAGGGTTGCTTCAGAGAAGAGGAAGAGGAGGAGTTGGCTTTTATACCCCACTTTTTACACTCTTTTAAGGGGGACTCAAAGCAGCTGAGGTAGGTGGGCCTGTCCGAGCTCTCAAACAGAGCTGTGACCTTGTCACCCAGCTGGCTTTGTGCGGAAGTTTGGGATGGAACTGGGAGACTACCAGATAAGAGTCGGACACTTTAACCACAAGACCAAACTGGTTTACAGCAGTGGAGGAAGGAGCGGGACTGACACGTCCGGGGAGCATCTGATAGCTATTTTTGCTTAGAAGAAGGGAGGACACTAAAATGGGAAGGAAGGTGAAAAGCAGAACATGATAAGGTATTTTGGTTGGCAGGTTGTGTTGAGCAGAGAATATAACAGAGAATAGCTTAGGCCTTCATCAAGAAACTGATGGGAAATTACCAGTCCCCAGTGTTGATTCATGAACATACGAGTTACGTTACTCTTCAGTTACTCCTCAGTCAGGAGTGACAAAAGATCGCAGATTCTCCGTTCTGCGTAACAACCTATGGAAAACAAAGGGTTGTTGTAAATATATGATATCACAAAGCCCTTCCTGCTTACCTGGAAATATTAAAGGCAAGCTGGATAATTTATGTTCTCCTTGCTCAGAATGTTTCCTTGGTGTCTGGCTTTTGCGCAAATGCCCCAAGTGTTCATGAGCCACCAAATTTCTTCTGAGGGACCTTTCATTGCTTTGTATGTGTATGTGCCTGCAAAAGGAATGCACAGAGACCTCAAGAAACCTCAGAATGGGGTAAATATTTAATATATTTTCAGTGTGTCCCAAAGCACATCTAAAACCACGCGTCTGAACATAACCTCAGATTATTTTATAATGGAAAGCAGTATAGCAAAACTGTATTTTACAGTTTTTCTAGAATGTTTTCAAGGAGGAGGAGGAAGAGGGAGTGAAGGAGAGGAGGTCATCTTTTCTCTTGTTACAATTTTATTTTATTTCTAATGGAAGCTTGTTTTTCCATTGAGAAGTAGACAGAGAATAATGGGGAGGATGCAGCAGAATGTCTGTGGGTGGTATTTCAGAATGAAACAGAGAGAGAGAGAGAGCAAAATTTCAGTTTGACCCCCGTACCACAGCTGATAAAATATTAACAGCATTAAATGCAGGTGAATTGGAAATGTGTGTGCAGGCCAAAGACTCCTCCAGGCAGGCTTCTTCTAGTTTGCTCGCCCCACCCCCAGTTGCCACAAGAGTGGAATCTCATCTGCCTCTCACACCCAAATGAAGAGTGACAGGGGTGATGAGGATCGTGGATAAGGGCAACAGCATTTCTTTGATAGCAGAAGCTGTCTGTCTGATAAGATTTAGCAGGCAATATGGGTTTTTCGGGAAATACAAAGCTACCTTTGAAAAGTACAGAACACCAGGGGAAAATATTTTGTGCTGTCTTTGGTTGGAACATTCATTGCTTTAAATCAGTCTCCCCCCACTTTTTTTTTTAAGATATCTATAATTAATGTTCTCATTTACTTGTATTATTTTATAAAACTTAAGAGTAGCAATTGGTTACCACAAGGTAAATGTTTCTTGATGATCTTGGAATTTAAAAAGGGTTTGGAAAGAAATTTTCTTTTTCTTTTTTCTCATGCTGAAGATGTAACTGCTGAACAACAAGAACAAGATGAAAAATTATGTATTACAGTATGTTCAGTTTTTACTACTGTTGTCCACATTTGGTGAAAAGCAGTCTGGATTGAACAAAACCAGCTCAATTCAAGCTCAAATCAGGTTGAAGTTAGCTGACTACACCTCCAGACCAGAGGAGGAGAGTGTTGTGTAATCATTAATAACAGTGTATGTGGTTCAATCACCACACTTCCCCCCTCTTTTTTATGATTGTTAAATAATTTTGAAATAATATTACATTGCAAATGTTTCCTGGGGAAATCAACTCTTAAAGCATAAAGTCTGGTCATATCGATAGCTCTTGAACAGACTGGATCTCTTCTTTTGAGAATTTTTTAGATTATAAAGAAGAACGGCTTCATGGTTATGAAGTTACAGAAATTTGGAGAGAAGCTTGGTTGCTCTTGACCTTGGCCAATCAGATGTTTTCACTGCAACAACTCAGATAAAGTGTAGGAAGAAATGGGGTCACATGGAACCTAGATTCCCAATATATAATTGTTTTTGTTTTGTTTTGTTTTTGTTTTTGTTTGCTACAGAAGAACAAAAGCATACTGTAATGCCAAACTATTATGGTGGTAAAAAATTATGAAGTATTGAAAAATAATGTGATAAACATTGGCTATCTGAGGGCAACCTAAAATTCTGGTTCAGGCCAATGAAATCATAGAGGATAATATGAGAAGGGCAAATACCAAACATCACACAGGATAGGTGGAAGTGGAAGCAAAAAAATGAGGGTGGGCGGTATGATATTGGCTATGTCGCCTTTTTCTTAAAGCCTATTTATGTCATGCCCTGCTCTCCTGCTTGGCTGAGACTGAGTGGGTCTGACTCTGACCTGTCTGACATGGAAGCTCCTGATTTAGAGCCTCAACAACCTGGGCTTCCATGTACTGGGCCTGGTCCAGAGTGTCAACAGTCTGGGCCTTCTGTAAGTGCTAGTCGCTGAAGGCTGTCCATAACTTAGCACTGGCAGGAGAAGTCAGAGAAGTGTAGAGCCAGATGATTAAAGCAGAAAAGGTTAGCCCAGAAGGTCCCACACCTCTGACTCAGGTTCTGAGACAGAATAAATGTCTGCTGTCTGCAGAGTCCTGCTGTTGGCAAACAGCCATCTTGAATCATGTACCTTGTTGGCTAGTGAAACCTGACTCCAACGCTGTTTTGACCTTGGCATTTGGTTCACGTATCTTGGCTTGGCATTTCAAACAGGTTTCTTCATTGAACTCCTGGCTTTTGCCCTCTAGCAAAATGGTAAATTTGGACGGGCTTTCATTACCTGCTTGCTCTTTCAAGAGAGCTTGCTCTTTCAGTGTGTTCTGCATATTATCACGTTGCTTAAAGCTCACAGCTCAATGAAGACTGCTGTTGCTTTGTTTTAAGTTGCTCCCTGGTCGCTGCTGAGCTCGGTTTAGACAGGATAGTTTGTGGGTTAACCACCTGCTCTTTTGAACCAGGGCTCATTTCCCCAACTCCTCTGGATGTTGCCATGGCACTCTGCCCTGCCCTGCCCTGTATATCTGCACTTCATGTACTGTTGGCTTATCCAGGACTTTAAGTGTGAATGGCTGCCATAGCACTGGGCCTTGATTACTCAACTGATATGAGTGAGCAGGCCCACCCCTACCTTTCTTCACCCTGTGTGATGAACAGTGGGGGAGAAAGTAACTCTCAAGGACTGAGAGGATTCACTATAGCATACTGGAAATTGCCTACTTCTGCTGCCATTTCCTGTTTGCCCCTTTGAGTCCTGGCAGGATGCTCGCGGATGCTGCTTCCAGAAGTTCTGCAGGTGCAGCATTATCATGTAACACTACAAAGTGCAGCTTATGCCTGCTACTCCTATCACCCCACCATAGCTTCCACACTCCTGCCTGGATTGCACTCCTAAAGCCACAATGTAAGCAAATACTACTAAAACCATCAAACAGTGTCCTTTTTCAAACAGCTGATTTATAAAAAATATTCTGTGTGAACTAATGTCTTTGAGTTGACATATCATTGTTCAAGTAGAGTATATATTTATATCTATTGTATTACTGGATTTTGCCAGTACTCAGAATAGGAGCCATATCCTAAATATAAAAATGCTTTGGATAAAGCCCATCCCACCAGGAAGACTTATAGGGAAAAAAAACAGTTTTGGAAAAAAGTAGAACAGAAGATTAATGAAATCTTTAATATACAGTTGAGATTAACTGCTAGAATGGCTTTAATGAATTTAGATCTTAATCAAATAGGAAGGGTGGAACAAAGAGATGTGGTTTCCAAAATTTTGGGCTGCTCGCAAGCAGTGGTGGCATTAGGATGGAAAGATGCTACAAAATGGACAATGGAAAATTGGTATTTAGGAATTATGGACCTGATTGCCTCTGAATTTCTAAATTGCAAAATAAATAATATGAACGACGCAATCAAGTTGAGAAATTGTAAAGATAGGTGGACGCGAGTAAAGGATTATATGAATACTAGACTGGGACTAAGTTGTTTAAAAGTTAAACTGCAATTAATATTTCAAATGTAACCAGTGATGCCAAAGTGTACAACAATGAGTAGGGGGGAGGGAAGGGGGAGGGGGGTAAAACAAAATAAAATGGTTTTGATGCTATAGTATAATTGGTAAGAGATATAACTTGTAGTTGTGTTCAGAGAGAGTTCAGGTTTTGTATAGGACGGATAATGGAAATTTATATAACATTTTATATCTTTATAAAGCATTTAAACAAAAAAAACAGTTTGTGGGGCAAGCGCATTAAAAAAGACAAAACAGACCAGAGAAATCACATTTTGCTGTGCGTTTTAAGATCGTTCCAGTCTCTTCTCTACAATAGGAAGAGTAGAAACTTGGATAGTCATTTAAAGTGAGTGGGTCTCCTGATTAGGGCATTGATCAAGGGGCAGGCAGGAAACACAAGAGATAAGCTCAAGAATTCAAATTGTGAATTCTGTCCTGTTTGCTGCAAGAAGCATAACCGTGCAGATTCTGTGGGCAGCGCTAGGCAAAGGGCCAGGAAGCTGTGTTTCTGTTTGTGTAAGCAATCTCTTAAAAGGAATACAAAAGGCATTTTAATTTTTAAATGGCTGTTTCTTCTTTCCCCATTACCTGGCAACAGATGCCTGACAGCCTTGATTAATAGTTTTGCAGCAGGTGCTTTTTGTCTTGTTATAAAGGTTTAATTTGCAAGCATTATATCACCGGGATGAAATGAACAGGTAGCAGAAGCACAACAAGAGACCAAGAGATGGTTTCAAGGAAAGCAATTTGAAAATACTGCTGCAGGGTTGACATTCTAGCCTGTCCCAAATCAGACACACAAATGGGAGAGAGCCACGTCGGTATGTACATTTTTGAGGTATTCTTTTTATCACTCTGGCAGTACCAGAGTAGATATTTGAGAGAAATGCCTTTTGTTGTGTTACGCTATTCCGTGTAATGCTATTTCTTTTCCTCAAGTGGTGCTGAGAGAAAAACATTGGAAAGCAAAATGCACACATCTTCTGCCCTATTTATATTTTCTATTCTGTAAAATAGTTGCATTTGAGATAATTATGGATTGGAGGCATATCCAAAAAGAATCTTTTTACAGACACAGCATATTCACATTTTCACCCTAAAGAAAAGTGTAAGGTTAGTCTTCTGGTTTAACACATGAAATATTAAGAGCCAATTTTCAGCTGCA